>JAWDJE010000002.1:174922366-177322366 GCA_035047345.1 Bradypodion ventrale
GTGAGAGAGAGAGAGAAAGAGGTGTGAGTGAGAGAGAGAGAGAGAGAAAAAGAAGCTGTGAGTGAGAGAGAGAGAGAAAGAGAAGCTGTGACTGAGATAGAGATAAAGACAAGCTGTGAGAGAGAGAGACAGAGAGAGAGAGAGAGTAGCTGTGAGTGAGAAAGAGAGAGAAGCTGTGAGTGAGAGAGAGAGAAAGAGATGTGAGTGAGAGAGAGAGAGAGAGAGAAAAAGAAGCTGTGAGTGAGAGAGAGAAAGAGAAGCTGTGAGTGTGAGAGAGAGAGAAAGAGAAGCTGTGAGTAAGAGAGAGATAAAAAGAAGCTGTGAGTTAGAGAGAGACAGAGAAACAGAAGCTGTGAGTGAGAGAGAGAGAGAAAGAGAAGCTGTGTGTGTGAGAGTGAGAAGCTGTGAGTGAGAGAGTGAGAGAAAGAGAAACTGTGAGTGAGAGAGAGAGGGTGAAAGAGAAACTGTGTGTGAGAGAGAGGGAGAAAAAGGGAAGCTGTGAGTGAGCGTGAGAGAGAGAGAAGGTGTGACAGTGGGAGAGAGAGAGAAAAAGAAGCTGTGAGTGAGAGAGAGAGAAAGAAAGAAAGAGAAGCTATGAGTGAGAGAGAGAAGCTATGAGTGAGAGAGAGAGGGAGAAAGAGAAGCTGTGAGTGAGAGAGAGATAAAGAGAAGCTGTGAGTTAGAGAGAGATAGAGAAAGAGAAGCTATGAGTGAGAGAGAGAGAGAGAGAAAGAAAGACAAGCTGTGAGTGAGAGAGAGATAAAGAGAAGCTGTGAGTTAGAGAGAGACAGAGAAAGAGAAGCTGTGAGTGGTGGAGAGAGAGAGAATCTGTGAGTGAGAGAGAGAGAGAGAAAGAGAAGCTGTGAGTGAGAGAGTGAGAGAAAGAGAAACTGTGAGTGAGAGAGAGAGGGTGAAAGAGAAACTGTGTGTGAGAGAGAGGGAGAAAAAGGGAAGCTGTGAGTGAGCGTGAGAGAGAGAGAGAGAAGGTGTGACAGTGGGCGAGAGAGAGAGAAAAAGAAGCTGTGAGTGAGAGAGAGAGAAAGAAAGAAAGAAAGAGAAGCTATGAGTGAGAGAGAGAAGCTGTGAGTGAGAGAGAGAGGGAGAAAGAGAAGCTGTGAGTGAGAGAGAGAGGGAAAGAGAAGCTGTGAGTGTGAGAGAGAGACAGAGAAAGAGAAGCTGTGCAAGAGAGAGAGAGCTAGAAGCTGTGAGTGAGAGAGAGAGAGAAGCTGTGAGTGAGTGAGAGAAAGAGAAGCTGTGAGTGAGAGAGAGAGAGAAAGAGAAGCTGTGAGTGAGAGAGAGATAAAGAGAAGCTGTGAGTTAGAGAGAGATAGAGAAAGAGAAGCTGTGAGTGAGAGAGAGAGAGAGAAAGAGAATCTGTGAGTGTGAGAGAGAGAGAAGCTGTAAGTGAGAGAGAGAGGGAGAAAGAGAAGCTGTGTGAGAGAGAGAGAGAGAGAGAAAGAGAAGCTG
This sequence comes from Bradypodion ventrale, assembly GCA_035047345.1. NCBI lineage: Eukaryota > Metazoa > Chordata > Lepidosauria > Squamata > Chamaeleonidae > Bradypodion > Bradypodion ventrale. The sequence goes on from JAWDJE010000002.1 coordinate 174,923,834, forward strand.
TGAGTGAGAGAGACAGACAGAGAAAGAGAAGCTGTGAGTGTGAGAGAGAGAGCTAGAAGCTGTGAGTGAGAGAGAGAGAGAGAAGCTGTGAGTGAGAGAGAGAAAGAGCAGCTGTGAGTGAGAGAGAGAGAGAAAGAGAAGCTGTGAGTGAGAGAGAGATAAAGAGAAGCTGTGAGTTAGAGAGAGAGAGAAAGAGAAGCTGTGAGTGAGTGAGAGAGAAGCTCTGAGTGAGAGAGAGAGGGAGAAAGTGAAGCGGTGAGTGAGAGAGAGAGAGAAAAAAAGAAGCTGTGAGTGAGAGAGAGAGAGAGAGAGAAAGAGAAGCTGTGAGTGAGAGAGAGAGAAGCTGTGAGTGAGAGTGAGAGAGAAAGAGAAGCTGTGAGTGAGAGAGTGAGAGAAAGAGAAGCTGTGAGTGAGAGAGAGAGAAAGAAAGAAAGAGAAGCTGTGAGTGTGAGAGAGAAGCTGTGAGTGAGAGAGAGAGAGAAAGAGAAGCTGTGAGTGAGAGAGAGAGAAAGAGAAGCTGTGAGTGTGAGAGAGAGTGAGAAAAAGGGAAGCTGTGAGTGAGCGTGAGAGAGAGAAGCTGTGACAGTGGGAGAGAGAAAGAGAGAAAGAGAAGCTGTGAGTGAGAGAGAGAGAAAGAAAGAGAAGCTATGAGTGAGAGAGAGAGAAGCTGTGAGTGAGAGAGAGAAGGTGAAGCTGTGAGTGAGAGAGAGAGAGAGAAAGAGAAGATGTTAGTGAGAGAGAGAGAAAGAGAAGCTGTGAGTGAGAGAGAGAGAGAGAGAAAGAGAAGCTGTGTGAGAGAGAGAGAAGTTGTGAGTGTGTGAGAGAGAGAGAAGCTGTGTGAGAGAGAGAGAGAAGCTGTGAGTGAGAGAGAGAGAGAAGGAGAAGCTGTGAGTGAGATAGAGAGAGAGAAAGAGAAGCTGTGAGTGAGAGAGAGAGAGAGAAGCTGTGAGTGACAGAGAAAGAGAAGCTATGAGTTAGAGAGAGAGTGAAAGAGAAGCTGTGAGTGAGAGAGAGAGAGAGTGAGGAGCTGTGAGATAGAGAGAGAAAGAGAAGCTGTGAGTGAGAGAGAGAGAGAAGCTGTGAGTGAGAGAGAAAGAGAAGCTGTGAGTGAGAGAAAGAGACGCTGTGTGTGTGTGAGAGAGAGAAGCTGTGAGTGTGAGAGAGAGAAAGAGAAGCTGTGAGTGAGAGAGAGAGAGAAAGAGAAGCTGTGAGTGAGAGAGTGAGATAAAGAGAAGCTGTGAGTTAGAGAGAGACAGAGAAAGAGAAGCTGTGAGTGAGAGAGAGAGAAAAAAAGAAGCTGTGAGTGAGAGAGAGAGAGAGAGAGAGAGAAAGAGAAGCTGTGAGTGTGAGAGAGAGAAGCTGTGAGTGAGAGTGAGAGAGAAAGAGAAGCTGTGAGTGAGAGAGTGAGAGAAAGAGAAGCTGTGAGTGAGAGAGAGAGAAAGAAAGAAAGAGAAGCTGTGAGTGTGAGAGAGAAGCTGTGAGTGAGAGAGAGAGAGAAAGAGAAGCTGTGAGTGAGAGAGAGAGAAAGAGAAGCTGTGAGTGTGAGAGAGAGTGAGAAAAAGGGAAGCTGTGAGTGAGCGTGAGAGAGAGAAGCTGTGACAGTGGAAGAGAGAAAGAGAGAAAGAGAAGCTGTGAGTGAGAGAGAGAGAAAGAAAGAGAAGCTATGAGTGAGAGAGAGAGAAGCTGTGAGTGAGAGAGAGAAGGTGAAGCTGTGAGTGAGAGAAAGAGAGAGAGAGAAAGAGAAGCTGTGAGTGAGAGAGAGATAAAGAGAAGCTGTGAGTTAGAGAGAGAGAGAGAAAGAGAAGCTGTGTGAGAGAGAGAATCTGTGAGCGAGAGAGAGAGAGAAAGAAAGAGAAGATGTCAGTGAGAGAGGGAGAGAGAGAGAGAAGCTGTGAGTGAGAGAGAGAGAAAGATAAGCTGTGTGAGAGAGGGAGAGAAAGAGAAGTTGTGAGTGAGAGAGAGAGAAAGAGTGAGAAGCTGTGAGAGAGAGAGAGAGAGAAGCTGTGAGTGAGAGAGAGAGAGAGAGAAAGAGACGCTGTGAGTGAGAGAGAGAGAGAGAGAAAGAGAAGCTGTGAGAAAGAGAGAGAAGCTGTGAGTGAGAGAGAAAGAACGAAATAGAAGCTATGAGTGAGTGAGAGAGAGAGAGAAGCTGTGAGTGAGAGAGAGAGAGAAGCTGTGAGTGAGAGAGAGAAAGAGAAGCTGTGAGTGAGAGAGAGAGATAGAAAGAGAAGCTGTGAGAGAGAAAGAGAAGCTGTGAGTGAGAGAGAAAGAGAAGCTGTGAGTGAGAGAGATAGAAAGAGAAGCTGTGAGTGAGAGAGAGAGAGAAAGAGAAGCTGTGAGAGAGAGAGAGAAGCTGTGAGTGAGAGAGAAAAAAAGAAATAGAAGCTGTGAGTGAGTGAGAGAGAGAGAAGCTGTGAGTGAGAGAGAGAGAGAAGCTGTGAGTGAGAGAGAAAGGGAAAGAGAGGCTGTGAATGAGAGAGAGAGAGAGAGAAAGAGAAGGTGTGAGTGAGAGAGAGAGAGAGAAAGAGAAGCTGTGAGAGAGAGAGAGAAGCTGTGAGTGAGAGAGAAAGAAAGAAATAGAAGCTGTGAGTGATTGAGAGAGAGAGAAGCTGTGAGTGAGAGAGAGAGAGAAGCTGTGAGTGAGAGAGAGAGAAAGAGAGAAAGAGAAGCTGTGAGTGAGAGAGAGAGAGAAAGAGAAGCTGTGGGAGAGAGAAAGAGAAGCTGTGAGTAAGAGAGAAAGAGAAGCTGTGAGTGAGAGAGAGAGAAAGAGAAGCTGTGAGTGAGAGAGAGAGAGAGAGAAGCTGTGAGTGAGAGAGAGAGAAAGAGAAGCTGTGTGAGAGAGAGAGAAGCTGTGAGTGAGAGAGAGAGAGAAAGAGAAGCTGTGAGTGAGAGAGTGAGAGAAAGAGAAACTGTGAGTGAGAGAGAGAGGGAGAAAGAGAAACTGTGTGAGAGAGAGGGAGAAAAAGGGAAGCTGTGAGTGAGAGTGAGAGAGAGAGAGAAGCTGTGACAGTGGGAGAGAGAGAGAGAGAAAGAGAAGCTGTGAGTGAGAGAGAGAGAGAAAGAAAGAGAAGCTATGAGCGAGAGAGAGAGAGAGAGAAGCTGTGAGTGAGAGAGAGAGAAGCTGTGAGTGAGAGAGAGAGAGAGAAGATGTGAGTGTGAGATTGAGAGAGAGAAAGAGAAGCTGTGAGTGAGAGAGAGAAGCTGTGAGTGAGAGAGAGAGAGAGAAAGAGAAGGTGTGAGTGAGAGAGAGAAAGAGAAGCTGTGAGTGAGAGAGAGAGAGAGAGAAGATGTGAGAGAGAGAGAGAAAGAGAAGCTGTGAGTGAGAGAGAGATAAAGAGAAGCTGTGAGTGAGAGAGAGAGAGAAAGAGAAGCTGTGAGTTAGAGAGAGAGAGAAAGAGAAGCTGTGAGTGAGAGAGAAAGAGAAAGAGAAGCTGTGTGTGTGAGAGAGAGAGAAGCTGTGAATGAGAGAGAGAGAAAGAGAAGATGTTTGTGAGAGATTGAGAGAGAGTAAGAGAAGCTGTGAGTGAGAGAGAGAGAAGCTGTGAGTGAGAGGGAGAGAGAGAAAGAGAAGGTGTGAGTGAGAGAGAGAAAGAGCTGTGAGTGACAGAGAGAGAAGCTGTGAGTGAGAGAGAGAGAGAGAAGATGTGAGTGAGAGAGAGAAAGAGAAAGAGATACTGTGAGTGAGTGAGAGAGAGATAAATAGAAGATGTGAGTGATAGAGAGAGATAAAGAAAAGCTGTGAATGAGAGAGAGAAAGAGAAGCTGGGAGTGAGTAAGAGAGAGAAAGAGAAGCTGTGAGTGTGTTTGAGAGAGAGAGAAGCTGTGAGTGAGAGAGAGAGAGAGAAGCTGTGAGTGAGAGAGAAAGAAAGAAAGAGAAGCTGTGAGTGAGTGAGAGAGAGAGAGAGAGAGAAACTGTGAGTGAGAGAGAGAGAGAAAGAGAAGCTGAGAGTGAGAGAGAAAGAGAAAGAGAAGCTGTGTGTGAGAGAGAGAGAAGCTGTGAGTGAGAAAGAGAGAGAAAGAGAAGATGTTAGTGAGAGAGAGAGAAAGAGAAGCTGTGAGTGAGAGAGAGAGAGAGAGAAGCTGTGAGAGAGAGAGAGAAGTTGTGAGTGAGAGAGAGAGGGAGAAAGAGAAGCTGTGAGTGAGAGAGAGAGGGAAAGAGAAGCTGTGAGTGTGAGAGAGAGACAGAGAAAGAGAAGCTGTGAGTGAGAGAGAGAGAGCTAGAAGCTGTGAGTGAGAGAGAGAGAGAAGCTGTGATTGAGTGAGAGAAAGAGAAGCTGTGAGTGAGAGAGAGAGAGAAAGAGAAGCTGTGAGTGAGAGAGAGATAAAGAGAAGCTGTGAGTTGGAGAGAGATAGAGAAACAGAAGCTGTGAGTGAGAGAGAGAGAGAGAAAAAGAGAATCTGTGAGTGTGTGAGAGAGAGACAAGCTGTGAGTGAGAGAGAGAAAGAGAGAAGCTGTGAGTGAGAGAGAGAAAGAGAAGCTGTGAGTGAGAGAGAGAGAGAGAAAGAGAAGCTGTGAGTGTGAGAGAGAGATAAAGAGAAGCTGTGAGAGAGAGAGAGAGAAAGAGAAGCTGTGAGTGAGAGAGAGAGAAAGAGAAGCTGTGAGTGAGTGAGTGAGAGAGAAGGTGTGAGTGAGAGAGAGAAAGAGAAGCTGTGAGTGAGAGAGAGAGAGAAAGAAAGAGAACCTGTGAGTGAGAGAGAGAGAGAAAGTGAAGATGTGAGTGAGAGAGAGAAAGAGGTGTGAGTGAGAGAGAGAGAGAGAAAAAGAAGCTGTGAGTGAGAGAGAGAGAGAAAGAGAAGCTGTGACTGAGATAGAGATAAAGACAAGCTGTGAGTTAGAGAGAGACAGAGAGAGAGAGAGAGAGTAGCTGTGAGTGAGAAAGAGAGAGAAGCTGTGAGTGAGAGAGAGAGAGAGAAAGAGAAGCTGTGTGAGAGAGAGATAAAGAGAAGCTGTGAGTTAGAGAGAGACAGAGAAATAGAAGCTGTGAGTGAGAGAGCGAGAGAGAAGCTGTGAGTGAGAGAGAGAGAGAAAGAGAAGCTGTGAGTGTGAGAGAGAGATAGATAGAGAAGCTGTGAGTGAGAGAGAGAGAGAGAAAAGCTGTGAGTGAGGGAGTGAGAGAAGGAGAAGCTGTGAGTATGAGAGTGAGAAAGAAAGAGAAGCTGTGAGTGAGAGAGAGAGGGTGAAAGAGAAGCTGTGATTCTGAGAGAGAGGGAGAAAACGGGAAGCTGTGAGTGAGCGTGAGAGAGAGAGAAGCTGTGACAGTGGGAGAGAGAGAGAGAAAGAGAAGCTGTGAGTGAGAGAGAGAGAAAGAAAGAGAAGCTATGAGCGAGAGAGAGAGAAGCTGTGAGTGAGAGAGAGAGAGAAGCTGTGAGTGAGAGAGAGAGAGAAGATGTGAGTGTGAGATTGAGAGAGAGAAAGAGAAACTGTGAGTGAGAGAGAGAAGCTGTGAGTGAGAGAGAGAGAGAAAGAGAAGGTGTGAGTGAGAGAGAGAAAGAGAAGCTGTGAGTGAGAGAGAGAGAGAAGCTGTGAGAGAGAGAGAGAGAGAAGATGTGAGTGAGAGAGAGAAAGAGAAGCTGTGAGTGAGAGAGAGAGAGAAAGAGAAGCTGTGAGTGAGAGAGAGATAAAGAGAAGCTGTGAGTGAGAGAGAGAGAGAAAGAGAAGCTGTGAGTTAGAGAGAGAGAGAAAGAGCTGTGAGTGAGAGAGAAAGTGAAAGAGAAGCTGTGTGTGTGAGAGAGAGAAGCTGTGAGTGAGAGAGAGAGAAAAAGAGAAGATGTTAGTGAGAGATTGAGAGAGAGTAAGAGAAGCTGTGTGTGTGAGAGAGAGAGAAGCTGTGAGTGAGAGGGAGAGAGAGAAAGAGAAGGTGTGAGTGAGAGAGAGAAAGAGCTGTGAGTGAGAGAGAGAGAGACGCTGTGAGTGAGAGAGAGAGAGAAGATGTGAGTGAGAGAGAGACAGAGAAAGAGAAACTGTGAGTGAGTGAGAGAGAGAGATAAAGAGAAAATGTGAGTGATAGAGAGAGATAAAGAAAAGCTATGAATGAGAGAGAGAAAGAGAAGCTGGGAGTGAGTAAGAGATAATAAGAGAAGCTGTGAGTGTGTGAGAGAGAGAGAGCTGTGAGTGAGAGAGAGAGAGAGAGAAGCTGTGAGTGAGAGAGAAAGAACGAAATAGAAGCTATGAGTGAGTGAGAGAGAGAGAGAAGCTGTGAGTGAGAGAGAGAGAGAAGCTGTGAGTGAGAGAGAGAAAGAGAAGCTGTGAGTGAGAGAGAGAGATAGAAAGAGAAGCTGTGAGAGAGAAAGAGAAGCTGTGAGTGAGAGAGAAAGAGAAGCTGTGAGTGAGAGAGATAGAAAGAGAAGCTGTGAGTGAGAGAGAGAGAGAAAGAGAAGCTGTGAGAGAGAGAGAGAAGCTGTGAGTGAGAGAGAAAAAAAGAAATAGAAGCTGTGAGTGAGTGAGAGAGAGAGAAGCTGTGAGTGAGAGAGAGAGAGAAGCTGTGAGTGAGAGAGAAAGGGAAAGAGAGGCTGTGAATGAGAGAGAGAGAGAGAGAAAGAGAAGGTGTGAGTGAGAGAGAGAGAGAGAAAGAGAAGCTGTGAGAGAGAGAGAGAAGCTGTGAGTGAGAGAGAAAGAAAGAAATAGAAGCTGTGAGTGAGAGAGAGAGAAGCTGTGAGTGAGAGAGAGAGAGAAGCTGTGAGTGAGAGAGAGAGAAAGAGAGAAAGAGAAGCTGTGAGTGAGAGAGAGAGAGAAAGAGAAGCTGTGGGAGAGAGAAAGAGAAGCTGTGAGTAAGAGAGAAAGAGAAGCTGTGAGTGAGAGAGAGAGAAAGAGAAGCTGTGAGTGAGAGAGAGAGAGAGAGAAGCTGTGAGTGAGAGAGAGAGAAAGAGAAGCTGTGTGAGAGAGAGAGAAGCTGTGAGTGAGAGAGAGAGAGAAAGAGAAGCTGTGAGTGAGAGAGTGAGAGAAAGAGAAACTGTGAGTGAGAGAGAGAGGGAGAAAGAGAAACTGTGTGAGAGAGAGGGAGAAAAAGGGAAGCTGTGAGTGAGAGTGAGAGAGAGAGAGAAGCTGTGACAGTCGGAGAGAGAGAGAGAGAAAGAGAAGCTGTGAGTGAGAGAGAGAGAGAAAGAAAGAGAAGCTATGAGCGAGAGAGAGAGAGAGAAGCTGTGAGTGAGAGAGAGAGAAGCTGTGAGTGAGAGAGAGAGAGAGAAGATGTGAGTGTGAGATTGAGAGAGAGAAAGAGAAGCTGTGAGTGAGAGAGAGAAGCTGTGAGTGAGAGAGAGAGAGAGAAAGAGAAGGTGTGAGTGAGAGAGAGAAAGAGAAGCTGTGAGTGAGAGAGAGAGAGAGAGAAGATGTGAGAGAGAGAGAGAGAAAGAGAAGCTGTGAGTGAGAGAGAGATAAAGAGAAGCTGTGAGTGAGAGAGAGAGAGAAAGAGAAGCTGTGAGTTAGAGAGAGAGAGAAAGAGAAGCTGTGAGTGAGAGAGAAAGAGAAAGAGAAGCTGTGTGTGTGAGAGAGAGAGAAGCTGTGAATGAGAGAGAGAGAAAGAGAAGATGTTTGTGAGAGATTGAGAGAGAGTAAGAGAAGCTGTGAGTGAGAGAGAGAGAAGCTGTGAGTGAGAGGGAGAGAGAGAAAGAGAAGGTGTGAGTGAGAGAGAGAAAGAGCTGTGAGTGACAGAGAGAGAAGCTGTGAGTGAGAGAGAGAGAGAGAAGATGTGAGTGAGAGAGAGAAAGAGAAAGAGATACTGTGAGTGAGTGAGAGAGAGATAAATAGAAGATGTGAGTGATAGAGAGAGATAAAGAAAAGCTGTGAATGAGAGAGAGAAAGAGAAGCTGGGAGTGAGTAAGAGAGAGAAAGAGAAGCTGTGAGTGTGTTTGAGAGAGAGAAGCTGTGAGTGAGAGAGAGAGAGAGAAGCTGTGAGTGAGAGAGAAAGAAAGAAAGAGAAGCTGTGAGTGAGTGAGAGAGAGAGAGAGAGAAACTGTGAGTGAGAGAGAGAGAGAAAGAGAAGCTGAGAGTGAGAGAGAAAGAGAAAGAGAAGCTGTGTGTGAGAGAGAGAGAGAGAAGCTGTGAGAGAGAGAGAGAAGTTGTGAGTGAGAGAGAGAGAGAGAGAGAAGCTGTGAGAGAGAGAGAGAAGTTGTGAGTGAGAGAGAGAGGGAGAAAGAGAAGCTGTGAGTGAGAGAGAGAGGGAAAGAGAAGCTGTGAGTGTGAGAGAGAGACAGAGAAAGAGAAGCTGTGAGTGAGAGAGAGAGAGCTAGAAGCTGTGAGTGAGAGAGAGAGAGAAGCTGTGATTGAGTGAGAGAAAGAGAAGTTGTGAGTGAGAGAGAGAGAGAAAGAGAAGCTGTGAGTGAGAGAGAGATAAAGAGAAGCTGTGAGTTGGAGAGAGATAGAGAAACAGAAGCTGTGAGTGAGAGAGAGAGAGAAAAAGAGAATCTGTGAGTGTGAGAGAGAGAGACAAGCTGTGAGTGAGAGAGAGAAAGAGAGAAGCTGTGAGTGAGAGAGAGAAAGAGAAGCTGTGAGTGAGAGAGAGAGAGAGAAAGAGAAGCTGTGAGTGAGAGAGAGAGATAAAGAGAAGCTGTGAGAGAGAGAGAGAGAAAGAGAAGCTGTGAGTGAGAGAGAGAGAAAGAGAAGCTGTGAGTGAGTGAGTGAGAGAGAAGGTGTGAGTGAGAGAGAGAAAGAGAAGCTGTGAGTGAGAGAGAGAGAAAGAAAGAGAACCTGTGAGTGAGAGAGAGAGAGAAAGTGAAGATGTGAGTGAGAGAGAGAAAGAGGTGTGAGTGAGAGAGAGAGAGAGAAAAAGAAGCTGTGAGTGAGAGAGAGAGAGAAAGAGAAGCTGTGACTGAGATAGAGATAAAGACAAGCTGTGAGTTAGAGAGAGACAGAGAGAGAGAGAGAGAGTAGCTGTGAGTGAGAAAGAGAGAGAAGCTGTGAGTGAGAGAGAGAGAGAGAAAGAGAAGCTGTGTGAGAGAGAGATAAAGAGAAGCTGTGAGTTAGAGAGAGACAGAGAAATAGAAGCTGTGAGTGAGAGAGCGAGAGAGAAGCTGTGAGTGAGAGAGAGAGAGAGAGAGAAAGAGAAGCTGTGAGTGTGAGAGAGAGATAGATAGAGAAGCTGTGAGTGAGAGAGAGAGAGAGAAAAGCTGTGAGTGAGGGAGTGAGAGAAGGAGAAGCTGTGAGTATGAGAGTGAGAAAGAAAGAGAAGCTGTGAGTGAGAGAGAGAGGGTGAAAGAGAAGCTGTGATTCTGAGAGAGAGGGAGAAAACGGGAAGCTGTGAGTGAGCGTGAGAGAGAGAGAAGCTGTGACAGTGGGAGAGAGAGAGAGAAAGAGAAGCTGTGAGTGAGAGAGAGAGAAAGAAAGAGAAGCTATGAGCGAGAGAGAGAGAAGCTGTGAGTGAGAGAGAGAGAGAAGCTGTGAGTGAGAGAGAGAGAGAGAAGATGTGAGTGTGAGATTGAGAGAGAGAAAGAGAAGCTGTGAGTGAGAGAGAGAAGCTGTGAGTGAGAGAGAGAGAGAAAGAGAAGGTGTGAGTGAGAGAGAGAAAGAGAAGCTGTGAGTGAGAGAGAGAGAGAAGCTGTGAGAGAGAGAGAGAGAAGATGTGAGTGAGAGAGAGAAAGAGAAGCTGTGAGTGAGAGAGAGAGAGAAAGAGAAGCTGTGAGTGAGAGAGAGATAAAGAGAAGCTGTGAGTGAGAGAGAGAGAGAAAGAGAAGCTGTGAGTTAGAGAGAGAGAGAAAGAGCTGTGAGTGAGAGAGAAAGTGAAAGAGAAGCTGTGTGTGTGAGAGAGAGAAGCTGTGAGTGAGAGAGAGAGAAAAAGAGAAGATGTTAGTGAGAGATTGAGAGAGAGTAAGAGAAGCTGTGTGTGTGAGAGAGAGAGAAGCTGTGAGTGAGAGGGAGAGAGAGAAAGAGAAGGTGTGAGTGAGAGAGAGAAAGAGCTGTGAGTGAGAGAGAGAGAGACGCTGTGAGTGAGAGAGAGAGAGAAGATGTGAGTGAGAGAGAGACAGAGAAAGAGAAACTGTGAGTGAGTGAGAGAGAGAGATAAAGAGAAAATGTGAGTGATAGAGAGAGATAAAGAAAAGCTATGAATGAGAGAGAGAAAGAGAAGCTGGGAGTGAGTAAGAGATAATAAGAGAAGCTGTGAGTGTGTGAGAGAGAGAGAGCTGTGAGTGAGAGAGAGAGAGAGAGAAGCTGTGAGTGAGAGAGAAAGAAAGAAAGAGAAGCTGTGAGTGAGTGAGAGAGAGAAGGAGAAGCTGTGAGTGAGATAAAGAGAGAGAAAGAGAAGCTGTGTGAGAGAGGGAGAGAAAGAGAAGCTATGAGTTAGAGAGAGAGTGAAATAGAAGCTGTGAGTGAGAGATAGAGAGAGTGAGGAGCTGTGAGATAGATAGAGAAAGAGAAGCTGTGAGTGAGAGAGAGAGAAGCTGTGAGTGAGAGAGAAAGAGAAGCTGTGAGTGAGAGAGAAAGAGAAGCTGTGTGTGTGTGTGTGAGAGAGAAGCTGTGAGTGAGAGAGAGAGAAAGAGAAGCTGTGAGTGAGAGAGTAAGATAAAGAGAAGCTGTGAGTTAGAGAGAGACAGAGAAAGAGAAGCTGTGAGTGAGAGAGAGAGAAAAAAAGAAGTTGTGAGTGAGAGAGAGAGAGAGAGAAGAAAGAGAAGCTGTGAGTGAGAGAGAGAGAAGCTGTGAGTGAGAGAGAGAAAGAGAAGCTGTGAGTGAGAGAGAGAGAAAGAGAAGCTGTGAGTGTGAGAGAGAGAAAAAGGGAAGCTGTGAGTGAGCGTGAGAGAGAGAGAAGCTGTGACAGTGGGAGAGAGAAAGAGAGAAATGGAAGCTGTGAGTGAGAGAGAGAGAAAGAAAGAGAAGCTATGAGTGAGAGAGAGAGAAGCTGTGATTGAGAGAGAGAAGGAGAAAGAGAATCTGTGAGTGAGAGAGAGAGAGAGAGTAGCTGTGAGTGATAGAGAGAGAGAAGCTGTGAGTGAGTGAGAGAGAGAGAAGCTGTGAGTGAGAGAGAAAAAGAGAAGCTGTGAGTGAGAGAAAGAGAGAGAGAGAAAGAGAAGCTGTGAGTGAGAGAGAGATAAAGAGAAGCTGTGAGTTAGAGAGAGAGAGAAAGAGAAGCTGTGAGTGAGAGAGAGAGAGAAAGAGAAGCTGTGTGAGAGAGAGAATCTGTGAGCGAGAGAGAGAGAGAAAGAAAGAGAAGATGTCAGTGAGAGAGGGAGAGAGAGAGAGAAGCTGTGAGTGAGAGAGAGAGAAAGATAAGCTGTGTGAGAGAGGGAGAGAAAGAGAAGTTGTGAGTGAGAGAGAGAGAAAGAGTGAGAAGCTGTGAGTGAGAGAGAGAGAGAGAGAAGCTGTGAGTGAGAGAGAGAGAGAAAGAGACGCTGTGTGTGAAAGAGAGAGAGAGAAAGAGATGCTGTGAGAAAGAGAGAGAAGCTGTGAGTGAGAGAGAAAGAACAAAATAGAAGCTGTGAGTGAGTGAGAGAGAGAGAAGCTGTGAGTGAGAGAGAGAGAGAAGCTGTGAGAGAGAGAGAGAGAGAAAGAGAAGCTGTGAGTGAGAGAGAGAGATAGAAAGTGAAGCTGTGTGAGAGAGAAAGATAAGCTGTGAGTGAGAGAGAAAGAGAAGCTGTGAGTGAGAGAGAGAAAGAGAAGCTGTGAGTGAGAGAGAGAGAGAGAAAGAGAAGCTGTGTGAGAGAGAGAGAAGCTGTGAGTGAGAGAGAAAGAAAGAAATAGAAGCTGTGAGTGAGTGAGAGAGAGAGAAGCTGTGAGTGAGAGAGAGAGAGAAGCTGTGAGTGAGAGAGAAAGGGAAAGAGAGGCTGTGAGTGAGAGAGAGAGAGAGAAAGAGACGGTGTGAGTGAGAGAGAGAGAGAGAAAGAGAAGCTGTGAGAGAGAGAGAGAAGCTGTGAGTGAGAGAGAAAGAAAGAAATAGAAGCTGTGAGTGATTGAGAGAGAGAAGCTGTGAGTGAGAGAGAGAGAGAAGCTGTGAGTGAGAGAGAGAGAAAGAGAGAAAGAGAAGCTGTGAGTGAGAGAGAGAGAGAGAAAGAGAAGCTGTGGGAGAGAGAAAGAGAAGCTGTGAGTAAGAGAGAAAGAGAAGCTGTGAGTGAGAGAGAGAGAGAAAGAGAAGCTGTGAGTGAGAGAGAGAGAGAGAAGCTGTGAGTGAGAGAGAGAGAGAAAGAGAAGCTGTGTGAGAGAGAGAGAAGCTGTGAATGAGAGAGAGAGAGAAAGAGAAGCTGTGAGTGAGAGAGTGAGAGAAAGAGAAACTGTGAGTGAGAGAGAGAGGGTGAAAGAGAAACTGTGTGTGAGAGAGAGGGAGAAAAAGGGAAGCTGTGAGTGAGCGTGAGAGAGAGAGAGAGAAGGTGTGACTGTGGGAGAGAGAGAGAGAAAAAGAAGCTGTGAGTGAGAGAGAGAGAAAGAAAGAAAGAAAGAGAAGCTATGAGTGAGAGAGAGAAGCTGTGAGTGAGAGAGAGAGGGAGAAAGAGAAGCTGTGAGTGAGAGAGAGAGGGAAAGAGAAGCTGTGAGTGTGAGAGAGAGACAGAGAAAGAGAAGCTGTGAGTGAGAGAGAGAGAGCTAGAAGCTGTGAGTGAGAGAGAGAGAGAAGCTGTGAGAGAGAGAGAGAAGTTGTGAGTGAGAGAGAGAGGGAGAAAGAGAAGCTGTGAGTGAGAGAGAGAGGGAAAGAGAAGCTGTGAGTGTGAGAGAGAGACAGAGAAAGAGAAGCTGTGAGTGAGAGAGAGAGAGCTAGAAGCTGTGAGTGAGAGAGAGAGAGAAGCTGTGATTGAGTGAGAGAAAGAGAAGCTGTGAGTGAGAGAGAGAGAGAAAGAGAAGCTGTGAGTGAGAGAGAGATAAAGAGAAGCTGTGAGTTGGAGAGAGATAGAGAAACAGAAGCTGTGAGTGAGAGAGAGAGAGAGAAAAAGAGAATCTGTGAGTGTGAGAGAGAGAGACAAGCTGTGAGTGAGAGAGAGAAAGAGAGAAGCTGTGAGTGAGAGAGAGAAAGAGAAGCTGTGAGTGAGAGAGAGAGAGAGAAAGAGAAGCTGTGAGTGAGAGAGAGAGATAAAGAGAAGCTGTGAGAGAGAGAGAGAGAAAGAGAAGCTGTGAGTGAGAGAGAGAGAAAGAGAAGCTGTGAGTGAGTGAGTGAGAGAGAAGGTGTGAGTGAGAGAGAGAAAGAGAAGCTGTGAGTGAGAGAGAGAGAAAGAAAGAGAACCTGTGAGTGAGAGAGAGAGAGAAAGTGAAGATGTGAGTGAGAGAGAGAAAGAGGTGTGAGTGAGAGAGAGAGAGAGAAAAAGAAGCTGTGAGTGAGAGAGAGAGAGAAAGAGAAGCTGTGACTGAGATAGAGATAAAGACAAGCTGTGAGTTAGAGAGAGACAGAGAGAGAGAGAGAGAGTAGCTGTGAGTGAGAAAGAGAGAGAAGCTGTGAGTGAGAGAGAGAGAGAGAAAGAGAAGCTGTGTGAGAGAGAGATAAAGAGAAGCTGTGAGTTAGAGAGAGACAGAGAAATAGAAGCTGTGAGTGAGAGAGCGAGAGAGAAGCTGTGAGTGAGAGAGAGAGAGAGAAAGAGAAGCTGTGAGTGTGAGAGAGAGATAGATAGAGAAGCTGTGAGTGAGAGAGAGAGAGAGAAAAGCTGTGAGTGAGGGAGTGAGAGAAGGAGAAGCTGTGAGTATGAGAGTGAGAAAGAAAGAGAAGCTGTGAGTGAGAGAGAGAGGGTGAAAGAGAAGCTGTGATTCTGAGAGAGAGGGAGAAAACGGGAAGCTGTGAGTGAGCGTGAGAGAGAGAGAAGCTGTGACAGTGGGAGAGAGAGAGAGAAAGAGAAGCTGTGAGTGAGAGAGAGAGAAAGAAAGAGAAGCTATGAGCGAGAGAGAGAGAAGCTGTGAGTGAGAGAGAGAGAGAAGCTGTGAGTGAGAGAGAGAGAGAGAAGATGTGAGTGTGAGATTGAGAGAGAGAAAGAGAAGCTGTGAGTGAGAGAGAGAAGCTGTGAGTGAGAGAGAGAGAGAAAGAGAAGGTGTGAGTGAGAGAGAGAAAGAGAAGCTGTGAGTGAGAGAGAGAGAGAAGCTGTGAGAGAGAGAGAGAGAGAAGATGTGAGTGAGAGAGAGAAAGAGAAGCTGTGAGTGAGAGAGAGAGAGAAAGAGAAGCTGTGAGTGAGAGAGAGATAAAGAGAAGCTGTGAGTGAGAGAGAGAGAGAAAGAGAAGCTGTGAGTTAGAGAGAGAGAGAAAGAGCTGTGAGTGAGAGAGAAAGTGAAAGAGAAGCTGTGTGTGAGAGAGAGAGAAGCTGTGAGTGAGAGAGAGAGAAAAAGAGAAGATGTTAGTGAGAGATTGAGAGAGAGTAAGAGAAGCTGTGTGTGTGAGAGAGAGAGAAGCTGTGAGTGAGAGGGAGAGAGAGAAAGAGAAGGTGTGAGTGAGAGAGAGAAAGAGCTGTGAGTGAGAGAGAGAGAGACGCTGTGAGTGAGAGAGAGAGAGAAGATGTGAGTGAGAGAGAGACAGAGAAAGAGAAACTGTGAGTGAGTGAGAGAGAGAGATAAAGAGAAAATGTGAGTGATAGAGAGAGATAAAGAAAAGCTATGAATGAGAGAGAGAAAGAGAAGCTGGGAGTGAGTAAGAGATAATAAGAGAAGCTGTGAGTGTGTGAGAGAGAGAGAGCTGTGTGTGTGAGAGAGAGAGAGAAGCTGTGAGTGAGAGAGAAAGAAAGAAAGAGAAGCTGTGAGTGAGTGAGAGAGAGAAGGAGAAGCTGTGAGTGGGAGATAAAGAGAGAGAAAGAGAAGCTGTGTGAGAGAGGGAGAGAAAGAGAAGCTATGAGTTAGAGAGAGAGTGAAATAGAAGCTGTGAGTGAGAGAGAGAGAGTGAGGAGCTGTGAGATAGATAGAGAAAGAGAAGCTGTGAGTGAGAGAGAGAGAAGCTGTGAGTGAGAGAGAAAGAGAAGCTGTGAGTGAGAGAGAAAGAGAAGCTGTGTGTGTGTGTGTGAGAGAGAAGCTGTGAGTGAGAGAGAGAGAAAGAGAAGCTGTGAGTGAGAGAGTAAGATAAAGAGAAGCTGTGAGTTAGAGAGAGACAGAGAAAGAGAAGCTGTGAGTGAGAGAGAGAGAAAAAAAGAAGCTGTGAGTGAGAGAGAGAGAGAGAGAGAAGAAAGAGAAGCTGTGAGTGAGAGAGAGAGAAGCTGTGAGTGAGAGAGAGAAAGAGAAGCTGTGAGTGAGAGAGAGAGAAAGAGAAGCTGTGAGTGTGAGAGAGAGAAAAAGGGAAGCTGTGACTGAGATAGAGATAAAGACAAGCTGTGAGTTAGAGAGAGACAGAGAGAGAGAGAGAGAGTAGCTGTGAGTGAGAAAGAGAGAGAAGCTGTGAGTGAGAGAGAGAGAGAGAAAGAGAAGCTGTGTGAGAGAGAGATAAAGAGAAGCTGTGAGTTAGAGAGAGACAGAGAAATAGAAGCTGTGAGTGAGAGAGCGAGAGAGAAGCTGTGAGTGAGAGAGAGAGAGAGAAAGAGAAGCTGTGAGTGTGAGAGAGAGATAGATAGAGAAGCTGTGAGTGAGAGAGAGAGAGAGAAAAGCTGTGAGTGAGGGAGTGAGAGAAGGAGAAGCTGTGAGTATGAGAGTGAGAAAGAAAGAGAAGCTGTGAGTGAGAGAGAGAGGGTGAAAGAGAAGCTGTGATTCTGAGAGAGAGGGAGAAAACGGGAAGCTGTGAGTGAGCGTGAGAGAGAGAGAAGCTGTGACAGTGGGAGAGAGAGAGAGAAAGAGAAGCTGTGAGTGAGAGAGAGAGAAAGAAAGAGAAGCTATGAGCGAGAGAGAGAGAAGCTGTGAGTGAGAGAGAGAGAGAAGCTGTGAGTGAGAGAGAGAGAGAGAAGATGTGAGTGTGAGATTGAGAGAGAGAAAGAGAAGCTGTGAGTGAGAGAGAGAAGCTGTGAGTGAGAGAGAGAGAGAAAGAGAAGGTGTGAGTGAGAGAGAGAAAGAGAAGCTGTGAGTGAGAGAGAGAGAGAAGCTGTGAGAGAGAGAGAGAGAGAAGATGTGAGTGAGAGAGAGAAAGAGAAGCTGTGAGTGAGAGAGAGAGAGAAAGAGAAGCTGTGAGTGAGAGAGAGATAAAGAGAAGCTGTGAGTGAGAGAGAGAGAGAAAGAGAAGCTGTGAGTTAGAGAGAGAGAGAAAGAGCTGTGAGTGAGAGAGAAAGTGAAAGAGAAGCTGTGTGTGAGAGAGAGAGAAGCTGTGAGTGAGAGAGAGAGAAAAAGAGAAGATGTTAGTGAGAGATTGAGAGAGAGTAAGAGAAGCTGTGTGTGTGAGAGAGAGAGAAGCTGTGAGTGAGAGGGAGAGAGAGAAAGAGAAGGTGTGAGTGAGAGAGAGAAAGAGCTGTGAGTGAGAGAGAGAGAGACGCTGTGAGTGAGAGAGAGAGAGAAGATGTGAGTGAGAGAGAGACAGAGAAAGAGAAACTGTGAGTGAGTGAGAGAGAGAGATAAAGAGAAAATGTGAGTGATAGAGAGAGATAAAGAAAAGCTATGAATGAGAGAGAGAAAGAGAAGCTGGGAGTGAGTAAGAGATAATAAGAGAAGCTGTGAGTGTGTGAGAGAGAGAGAGCTGTGTGTGTGAGAGAGAGAGAGAAGCTGTGAGTGAGAGAGAAAGAAAGAAAGAGAAGCTGTGAGTGAGTGAGAGAGAGAAGGAGAAGCTGTGAGTGGGAGATAAAGAGAGAGAAAGAGAAGCTGTGTGAGAGAGGGAGAGAAAGAGAAGCTATGAGTTAGAGAGAGAGTGAAATAGAAGCTGTGAGTGAGAGAGAGAGAGTGAGGAGCTGTGAGATAGATAGAGAAAGAGAAGCTGTGAGTGAGAGAGAGAGAAGCTGTGAGTGAGAGAGAAAGAGAAGCTGTGAGTGAGAGAGAAAGAGAAGCTGTGTGTGTGTGTGTGAGAGAGAAGCTGTGAGTGAGAGAGAGAGAAAGAGAAGCTGTGAGTGAGAGAGTAAGATAAAGAGAAGCTGTGAGTTAGAGAGAGACAGAGAAAGAGAAGCTGTGAGTGAGAGAGAGAGAAAAAAAGAAGCTGTGAGTGAGAGAGAGAGAGAGAGAGAAGAAAGAGAAGCTGTGAGTGAGAGAGAGAGAAGCTGTGAGTGAGAGAGAGAAAGAGAAGCTGTGAGTGAGAGAGAGAGAAAGAGAAGCTGTGAGTGTGAGAGAGAGAAAAAGGGAAGCTGTGAGTGAGCGTGAGAGAGAGAGAAGCTGTGACAGTGGGAGAGAGAAAGAGAGAAATGGAAGCTGTGAGTGAGAGAGAGAGAAAGAAAGAGAAGCTATGAGTGAGAGAGAGAGAAGCTGTGATTGAGAGAGAGAAGGAGAAAGAGAATCTGTGAGTGAGAGAGAGAGATAGAGTAGCTGTGAGTGATAGAGAGAGAGAAGCTGTGAGTGAGTGAGAGAGAGAGAAGCTGTGAGTGAGAGAGAGAAAGAGAAGCTGTGAGTGAGAGAAAGAGAGAGAGAGAAAGAGAAGCTGTGAGTGAGAGAGAGATAAAGAGAAGCTGTGAGTTAGAGAGAGAGAGAAAGAGAAGCTGTGAGTGAGAGAGAGAGAGAAAGAGAAGCTGTGTGAGAGAGAGAATCTGTGAGCGAGAGAGAGAGAGAAAGAAAGAGAAGATGTCAGTGAGAGAGGGAGAGAGAGAGAGAAGCTGTGAGTGAGAGAGAGAGAGAAAGATAAGCTGTGTGAGAGAGGGAGAGAAAGAGAAGTTGTGAGTGAGAGAGAGAGAAAGAGTGAGAAGCTGTGAGTGAGAGAGAGAGAGAGAGAAGCTGTGAGTGAGAGAGAGAGAGAAAGAGACGCTGTGAGTGAAAGAGAGAGAGACAAAGAGATGCTGTGAGAAAGAGAGAGAAGCTGTGAGTGAGAGAGAAAGAACAAAATAGAAGCTGTGAGTGAGTGAGAGAGAGAGAAGCTGTGAGTGAGAGAGAGAGAGAAGCTGTGAGAGAGAGAGAGAGAGAAAGAGAAGCTGTGAGTGAGAGAGAGAGATAGAAAGAGAAGCTGTGTGAGAGAGAAAGATAAGCTGTGAGTGAGAGAGAAAGAGAAGCTGTGAGTGAGAGAGAGAAAGAGAAGCTGTGAGTGAGAGAGAGAGAGAGAAAGAGAAGCTGTGTGAGAGAGAGAGAAGCTGTGAGTGAGAGAGAAAGAAAGAAATAGAAGCTGTGAGTGAGTGAGAGAGAGAGAAGCTGTGAGTGAGAGAGAGAGAGAAGCTGTGAGTGAGAGAGAAAGGGAAAGAGAGGCTGTGAGTGAGAGAGAGAGAGAGAAAGAGACGGTGTGAGTGAGAGAGAGAGAGAGAAAGAGAAGCTGTGAGAGAGAGAGAGAAGCTGTGAGTGAGAGAGAAAGAAAGAAATAGAAGCTGTGAGTGATTGAGAGAGAGAAGCTGTGAGTGAGAGAGAGAGAGAAGCTGTGAGTGAGAGAGAGAGAAAGAGAGAAAGAGAAGCTGTGAGTGAGAGAGAGAGAGAGAAAGAGAAGCTGTGGGAGAGAGAAAGAGAAGCTGTGAGTAAGAGAGAAAGAGAAGCTGTGAGTGAGAGAGAGAGAAAGAGAAGCTGTGAGTGAGAGAGAGAGAGAGAAGCTGTGAGTGAGAGAGAGAGAGAAAGAGAAGCTGTGTGAGAGAGAGAGAAGCTGTGAATGAGAGAGAGAGAGAAAGAGAAGCTGTGAGTGAGAGAGTGAGAGAAAGAGAAACTGTGAGTGAGAGAGAGAGGGTGAAAGAGAAACTGTGTGTGAGAGAGAGGGAGAAAAAGGGAAGCTGTGAGTGAGCGTGAGAGAGAGAGAGAGAAGGTGTGACTGTGGGAGAGAGAGAGAGAAAAAGAAGCTCTGAGTGAGAGAGAGAGAAAGAAAGAAAGAAAGAGAAGCTATGAGTGAGAGAGAGAAGCTGTGAGTGAGAGAGAGAGGGAGAAAGAGAAGCTGTGAGTGAGAGAGAGAGGGAAAGAGAAGCTGTGAGTGTGAGAGAGAGACAGAGAAAGAGAAGCTGTGAGTGAGAGAGAGAGAGCTAGAAGCTGTGAGTGAGAGAGAGAGAGAAGCTGTGAGTGAGTGAGAGATAGAGAAGCTGTGAGTGAGAGAGAGAGAGAAAGAGAAGCTGTGAGTGAGAGAGAGATAAATAGAAGCTGTGAGTTAGAGAGAGATAGAGAAAGAGAACCTGTGAGTGAGAGAGAGAGAGAAAAAGAGAATCTGTGAGAGTGTGAGAGAGAGAGAAGCTGTGAGTGAGAGAGAGAAAGAGAGAAGCTGTGAGTGAGAGAGAGAAAGAGAAGCTGTGAGTGAGAGAGAGAGAGAGAAAGAGAAGCTGTGAGTGAGAGAGAGATAAAGAGAAGCTGTGAGTGAGAGAGAGAAAGAGAAGCTGTGAGTGAGAGAGAAGCTGTGAGAGAGAGAGAGAGAAGATGTGAGTGAGAGAGAGAAAGAGAAGCTGTGAGTAAGAGAGAGAGAGAAAGAGAAGCTGTGAGTGAGAGAGAGATAAAGAGAAGCTGTGAGTGAGAGAGAGAGAGAAAGAGAAGCTGTGAGTTAGAGAGAGAGAGAGAAAGAGAAGCTGTGAGTGAGAGAGAAAGTGAAAGAGAAGCTGTGTGTGTGAGAGAGAGAGAAGCTGTGAGTGAGAGAGAGAGAGAAAGAGAAGATGTTAGTGAGAGATTGAGAGAGAGTAAGAGAAGCTGTGAGTGAGAGAGAGAGAAGCTGTGAGTGAGAGAGAGAGAGAGAGAAAGAGAAGCTGAGAGTGTGAGAGAGAGATAGATAGAGAAGCTGTGAGTGAGAGAGAGAGAGAGAAAAGCTGTGAGTGAGGGAGTGAGAGAAAGAGAAGCTGTGAGTATGAGAGTGAGAGAGAAAGAGAAGCTGTGAGTGAGAGAGAGAGGGTGAAAGAGAAGCTGTGATTGTGAGAGAGAGGGAGAAAAAGGGAAGCTGTGAGTGGGCGTGAGAGAGAGAGAGAAGCTGTGACAGTGGGAGAGAGAGAGAGAAAGAGAAGCTGTGAGTGAGAGAGAGAGAAAGAAAGAGAAGCTATGAGCGAGAGAGAGAGAAGCTGTGAGTGAGAGAGAGAGAAGCTGTGAGTGAGAGAGAGAGAGAGAAGATGTGAGTGTGAGATTGAGAGAGAGAAAGAGAAGCTGTGAGTGAGAGAGAGAAGCTGTGAGTGAGAGAGAGAGAGAAAGAGAAGGTGTGAGTGAGAGAGAGAAAGAGAAGCTGTGAGTGAGAGAGAGAGAGAAGCTGTGAGAGAGAGAGAGAGAAGATGTGAGTGATAGAGAGAAAGAGAAGCTGTGAGTGAGAGAGAGAGAGAAAGAGAAGCTGTGAGTTAGAGAGAGAGAGAAAGAGCTGTGAGTGAGAGAGAAAGTGAAAGAGAAGCTGTGTGTGTGAGAGAGAGAAGCTGTGAGTGAGAGAGAGAGAAAAAGAGAAGATGTTAGTGAGAGATTGAGAGAGAGTAAGAGAAGCTGTGTGTGTGAGAGAGAGAAGCTGTGAATGAGAGGGAGAGAGAGAAAGAGAAGGTGTGAGTGAGAGAGAGAAAGAGGTGTGAGTGAGAGAGAGAGAAGCTGTGAGTGAGAGAGAGAGAAGATGTGAGTGAGAGAGAGAAAGAGAAAGAGAAACTGTGAGTGAGTGAGAGAGAGAGATAAAGAGAAGCTGTGAGTGATAGAGAGATATAAAGAAAAGCTGTGAATGAGAGAGAGAAAGAGAAGCTGGGAGTGAGTAAGAGAGAGAAAGAGAAGCTGTGAGTGTGTGTGAGAGAGAGAGAAGCTGTGAGTGAGAGAGAGAGAGAAGCTGTGAGTGAGAGAGAAAGAAAGAAAGAGAAGCTGTGAGTGAGTGAGAGAGAGAGAGAGAAACTGTGAGTGAGAGAGAGAGAGAGAAAGAGAAGCTGTGAGTGAGAGAGAAAGAGAAAGAGAAGCTGTGTGTGTGAGAGAGAGAGAAGCTGTGAGTGAGAGAGAGAGAGAAAGAGAAGATGTTAGTGAGAGAGAGAGAGAAAGAGAAGCTGTGAGTGAGAGAGAGAGAGAGAGAAAGAGAAGCTGTGTGAGAGAGAGAGAAGTTGTGAGTGTGTGAGAGAGAGAGAAGCTGTGTGAGAGAGAGAGAGAAGCTGTGTGAGAGAGAGAGAGAAGCTGTGAGTGAGAGAGAGAGAGAAGGAGAAGCTGTGAGTGAGATAGAGAGAGAGAAAGAGAAGCTGTGAGTGAGAGAGAGAGAGAGAGAAGCTGTGAGTGAGAGGTTAAGAGAAGCTGTGAGTGAGAGAGAAAGAGAAGCTATGAGTTAGAGAGAGAGTGAAAGAGAAGCTGTGAGTGAGAGAGAGTGAGGAGCTGTGAGATAGAGAGAGAAAGAGAAGCTGTGAGTGAGAGAGAGAGAGAAGCTGTGAGTGAGTGAGAGATAGAGAAGCTGTGAGTGAGAGAGAGAGAGAAAGAGAAGCTGTGAGTGAGAGAGAGATAAATAGAAGCTGTGAGTTAGAGAGAGATAGAGAAAGAGAACCTGTGAGTGAGAGAGAGAGAGAAAAAGAGAATCTGTGAGAGTGTGAGAGAGAGAGAAGCTGTGAGTGAGAGAGAGAAAGAGAGAAGCTGTGAGTGAGAGAGAGAAAGAGAAGCTGTGAGTGAGAGAGAGAGAGAGAAAGAGAAGCTGTGAGTGAGAGAGAGATAAAGAGAAGCTGTGAGTGAGAGAGAGAAAGAGAAGCTGTGAGTGAGAGAGAGAGAGAAGCTGTGAGAGAGAGAGAGAGAAGATGTGAGTGAGAGAGAGAAAGAGAAGCTGTGAGTAAGAGAGAGAGAGAAAGAGAAGCTATGAGTGAGAGAGAGATAAAGAGAAGCTGTGAGTGAGAGAGAGAGAGAGAGAAGCTGTGAGTTAGAGAGAGAGAGAGAAAGAGAAGCTGTGAGTGAGAGAGAAAGTGAAAGAGAAGCTGTGTGTGTGTGAGAGAGAGAAGCTGTGAGTGAGAGAGAGAGAGAAAGAGAAGATGTTAGTGAGAGATTGAGAGAGAGTAAGAGAAGCTGTGAGTGAGAGAGAGAGAAGCTGTGAGTGAGAGAGAGAGAGAGAAAGAGAAGCTGTGAGTGTGAGAGATAGATAGATAGAGAAGCTGTGAGTGAGAGAGAGAGAGAGAAAAGCTGTGAGTGAGGGAGTGAGAGAAAGAGAAGCTGTGAGTATGAGAGTGAGAGAGAAAGAGAAGCTGTGAGTGAGAGAGAGAGGGTGAAAGAGAAGCTGTGATTGTGAGAGAGAGGGAGAAAAAGGGAAGCTGTGAGTGGGCGTGAGAGAGAGAGAGAAGCTGTGACAGTGGGAGAGAGAGAGAGAAAGAGAAGCTGTGAGTGAGAGAGAGAGAAAGAAAGAGAAGCTATGAGCGAGAGAGAGAGAAGCTGTGAGTGAGAGAGAGAGAGAAGCTGTGAGTGAGAGAGAGAGAGAGAAGACGTGAGTGTGAGATTGAGAGAGAGAAAGAGAAGCTGTGAGTGAGAGAGAGAAGCTGTCAGTGTGAGAGAGAGAGAGAAAGAGAAGGTGTGAGTGAGAGAGAGAAAGAGAAGCTGTGAGTGAGAGAGAGAGAGAGAAGCTGTGAGAGAGAGAGAGAGAAGATGTGAGTGATAGAGAGAAAGAGAAGCTGTGAGTGAGAGATAGAGAGAAAGAGAAGCTGTGAGTTAGAGAGAGAGAGAAAGAGCTGTGAGTGAGAGAGAAAGTGAAAGAGAAGCTGTGTGTGTGAGAGAGAGAAGCTGTGAGTGAGAGAGAGAGAAAAAGAGAAGATGTTAGTGAGAGATTGAGAGAGAGTAAGAGAAGCTGTGTGTGAGAGAGAGAGAAGCTGTGAGTGAGAGGGAGAGAGAGAAAGAGAAGGTGTGAGTGAGAGAGAGAAAGAGGTGTGAGTGAGAGAGAGAGAGAAGCTGTGAGTGAGAGAGAGAGAGAAGATGTGAGTGAGAGAGAGAAAGAGAAAGAGAAACTGTGAGTGAGTGAGAGAGAGAGATAAAGAGAAGCTGTGAGTGATAGAGAGAGATAAAGAAAAGCTGTGAATGAGAGAGAGAAAGAGAAGCTGGGAGTGAGTAAGAGAGAGAAAGAGAAGCTGTGAGTGTGTGTGAGAGAGAGAGAAGCTGTGAGTGAGAGAGAGAGAGAAGCTGTGAGTGAGAGAGAAAGAAAGAAAGAGAAGCTGTGAGTGAGTGAGAGAGAGAGAGAGAGAAACTGTGAGTGAGAGAGAGAGAGAGAGAAAGAGAAGCTGTGAGTGAGAGAGAAAGAGTAAGAGAAGCTGTGTGTGTGAGAGAGAGAGAAGCTGTGAGTGAGAGAGAGAGAGAAAGAGAAGATGTTAGTGAGAGAGAGAGAAAGAGAAGCATTGAGTGAGACAGAGAGAGAGAGAAAGAGAAGCTGTGTGAGAGAGAGAGAAGTTGTGATTGTGTGAGAGAGAGAGAAGCTGTGTGAGAGAGAGAGAAGCTGTGAGTGAGAGAGAGAGAGAAGGAGAAGCTGTGAGTGAGATAGAGAGAGAGAAAGAGAAGCTGTGAGTGTGAGAGATAGATAGATAGAGAAGCTGTGAGTGAGAGAGAGAGAGAGAAAAGCTTTGAGTGAGGGAGTGAGAGAAAGAGAAGCTGTGAGTATGAGAGTGAGAGAGAAAGAGAAGCTGTGAGTGAGAGAGAGAGGGTGAAAGAGAAGCTGTGATTGTGAGAGAGAGGGAGAAAAAGGGAAGCTGTGAGTGGGCGTGATAGAGAGGGAGAAGCTGTGACAGTGGGAGAGAGAGAGAGAAAGAGAAGCTGTGAGTGAGAGAGAGAGAAAGAAAGAGAAGCTATGAGCGAGAGAGAGAGAAGCTGTGAGTGAGAGAGAGAGAGAAGCTGTGAGTGAGAGAGAGAGAGAGAAGACGTGAGTGTGAGATTGAGAGAGAGAAAGAGAAGCTGTGAGTGAGAGAGAGAAGCTGTCAGTGAGAGAGAGAGAGAGAAAGAGAAGGTGTGAGTGAGAGAGAGAAAGAGAAGCTGTGAGTGAGAGAGAGAGAGAGAAGCTGTGAGAGAGAGAGAGAGAAGATGTGAGTGATAGAGAGAAAGAGAAGCTGTGAGTGAGAGAGAGAGAGAAAGAGAAGCTGTGAGTTAGAGAGAGAGAGAAAGAGCTGTGAGTGAGAGAGAAAGTGAAAGAGAAGCTGTGTGTGTGAGAGAGAGAAGCTGTGAGTGAGAGAGAGAGAAAAAGAGAAGATGTTAGTGAGAGATTGAGAGAGAGTAAGAGAAGCTGTCTGTGAGAGAGAGAGAAGCTGTGAGTGAGAGGGAGAGAGAGAAAGAGAAGGTGTGAGTGAGAGAGAGAAAGAGGTGTGAGTGAGTGAGAGAGAGAAGCTGTGAGTGAGAGAGAGAGAGAAGATGTGAGTGAGAGAGAGAAAGAGAAAGAGAAACTGTGAGTGAGTGAGAGAGAGAGATAAAGAGAAGCTGTGAGTGATAGAGAGAGATAAAGAAAAGCTGTGAATGAGAGAGAGAAAGAGAAGCTGGGAGTGAGTAAGAGAGAGAAAGAGAAGCTGTGAGTGTGTGTGAGAGAGAGAGAAGCTGTGAGTGAGAGAGAGAGAGAAGCTGTGAGTGAGAGAGAAAGAAAGAAAGAGAAGCTGTGAGTGAGTGAGAGAGAGAGAGAGAGAAACTGTGAGTGAGAGAGAGAGAGAGAGAAAGAGAAGCTGTGAGTGAGAGAGAAAGAGTAAGAGAAGCTGTGTGTGTGAGAGAGAGAGAAGCTGTGAGTGAGAGAGAGAGAGAAAGAGAAGATGTTAGTGAGAGAGAGAGAAAGAGAAGCTGTGAGTGAGACAGAGAGAGAGAGAGAAAGAGAAGCTGTGTGAGAGAGAGAGAAGTTGTGATTGTGTGAGAGAGAGAGAAGCTGTGTGAGAGAGAGAGAAGCTGTGAGTGAGAGAGAGAGAGAAGGAGAAGCTGTGAGTGAGATAGAGAGAGAGAAAGAGAAGCTGTGAGTGAGAGAGAGAGAGAGAAGCTGTGAGTGAGAGCGTAAGAGAAGCT
The DNA here is from genome assembly GCA_035047345.1 of Bradypodion ventrale. Classification (NCBI taxonomy): domain Eukaryota; kingdom Metazoa; phylum Chordata; class Lepidosauria; order Squamata; family Chamaeleonidae; genus Bradypodion; species Bradypodion ventrale. Next base: position 174,948,561 of record JAWDJE010000002.1, read on the forward strand.
GTGAGTGAGAGAGAAAGAGAAGCTATGAGTTAGAGAGAGAGTGAAAGAGAAGCTGTGAGTGAGAGAGAGAGAGTGAGGAGCTGTGAGATAGAGAGAGAAAGAGAAGCTGTGAGTGAGAGAGAGGGAGAAGCTGTGAGTGAGAGAGAAAGAGAAGCTGTGAGTGAGAAAGAAAGAGAAGCTGTGTGTGTGTGAGAGAGAGAGAAGCTGTGAGTGAGAGAGAGAGAAAGAGAAGCTGTGAGTGAGAGAGAGAGAAAGAGAAGCTGTGAGTGAGAGAGTGAGATAAAGAGAAGCTGTGAGTTAGAGAGAGACAGAGAAAGAGAAGCTGTGAGTGAGAGAGAGAGAAAAAAGAAGCTGTGAGTGAGAGAGAGAGACAGAGAAAGAGAAGCTGTGAGTGAGAGAGAGAGAAGCTGTGAGTGAGAGTGAGAGAGAAAGAGAAGCTGTGAGTGAGAGAGTGAGAGAAAGAGAAGCTGTGAGTGAGAGAGAAAGAAAGAAAGAAAGAGAAGCTGTGAGTGTGAGAGAGAAGCTGTGAGTGAGAGAGAGAGAGAAAGAGAAGCTGTGAGTGAGAGAGAGAGAAAGAGAAGCTGTGAGTGTGAGAGAGAGTGAGAAAAAGGGAAGCTGTGAGTGAGCGTGAGAGAGAGAAGCTGTGACAGTGGGAGAGAGAAAGAGAGAAAGAGAAGCTGTGAGTGAGAGAGAGAGAAAGAAAGAGAAGCTATGAGTGAGAGAGAGAGAAGCTGTGAGTGAGAGAGAGAAGGAGAAGCTGTGAGTGAGAGAAAGAGAGAGAGAGAAAGAGAAGCTGTGAGTGAGAGAGAGAGAGAAAGAGAAGCTGTGTGTGAGAGAGAATCTGTGAGCGAGAGAGAGAGAAAGAAAGAGAAGATGTCAGTGAGAGAGGGAGAGAGAGAGAGAGAAGCTGTGAGTGAGAGAGAGAGAAAGATAAGCTGTGTGAGAGAGGGAGAGAAAGAGAAGTTGTGAGTGAGAGAGAGAGAAAGAGTGAGAAGCTGTGAGAGAGAGAGAGAGAGAGAGAAGCTGTGAGTGAGAGAGAGAGAGAGAAAGAGATGCTGTGAGTGAGAGAGAGAGAGAAAGAGAAGCTGTGAGAAAGAGAGAGAAGCTGTGAGTGAGAGAGAAAGAATGAAATAGAAGCTGTGAGTGAGTGAGAGAGAGAGAAGCTGTGAGTGAGAGAGAGAGAGAAGCTGTGAGTGAGAGAGAGAGAAAGAGAAGCTGTGAGTTAGAGAGAGAGATAGAAAGAGAAGCTGTGAGAGAGAGAAAGAGAAGCTGTGAGTGAGAGAGAAAGAGAAGCTGTGAGTGAGAGAGATAGAAAGAGAAGCTGTGAGTGAGAGAGAGAGAAAGAGAAGCTGTGAGAGAGAGAGAGAAGCTGTGAGAGAGAAAGAAAGAAATAGAAGCTGTGAGTGAGTGGGAGAGAGAGAAGCTGTGAGTGAGAGAGAGAGAGAAGCTGTGAGTGAGAGAGAAAGGGAAAGAGAGGCTGTGAGTGAGAGAGAGAGATAGAAAGAGAAGCTGTGAGTGAGAGAGAGAGAAAGAGAAGCTGTGAGAGAGAGAGAGAAGCTGTGAGTGAGAGAGAAAGGGAAAGAGAGGCTGTGAATGAGAGAGAGAGAGAGAGAAAGAGAAGGTGTGAGTGAGAGAGAGAGAGAGAAAGAGAAGCTGTGAGAGAGAGAGAGAAGCTGTGAGTGAGAGAGAAAGAAAGAAATAGAAGCTGTGAGTGATTGAGAGAGAGAGAAGCTGTGAGTGAGAGAGAGAGAGAAGCTGTGAGTGAGAGAGAGAGAAAGAGAGAAAGAGAAGCTGTGAGTGAGAGAGAGAGAGAAAGAGAAGCTGTGGGAGAGAGAAAGAGAAGCTGTGAGTAAGAGAGAAAGAGAAGCTGTGAGTGAGAGAGAGAGAAAGAGAAGCTGTGAGTGAGAGAGAGAGAGAGAGAAGCTGTGAGTGAGAGAGAGAGAAAGAGAAGCTGTGTGAGAGAGAGAGAAGCTGTGAGTGAGAGAGAGAGAGAAAGAGAAGCTGTGAGTGAGAGAGTGAGAGAAAGAGAAACTGTGAGTGAGAGAGAGAGGGAGAAAGAGAAACTGTGTGAGAGAGAGGGAGAAAAAGGGAAGCTGTGAGTGAGAGTGAGAGAGAGAGAGAAGCTGTGACAGTCGGAGAGAGAGAGAGAGAAAGAGAAGCTGTGAGTGAGAGAGAGAGAGAAAGAAAGAGAAGCTATGAGCGAGAGAGAGAGAGAGAGAAGCTGTGAGTGAGAGAGAGAGAAGCTGTGAGTGAGAGAGAGAGAGAGAAGATGTGAGTGTGAGATTGAGAGAGAGAAAGAGAAGCTGTGAGTGAGAGAGAGAAGCTGTGAGTGAGAGAGAGAGAGAGAAAGAGAAGGTGTGAGTGAGAGAGAGAAAGAGAAGCTGTGAGTGAGAGAGAGAGAGAGAGAAGATGTGAGAGAGAGAGAGAGAAAGAGAAGCTGTGAGTGAGAGAGATATAAAGAGAAGCTGTGAGTGAGAGAGAGAGAGAAAGAGAAGCTGTGAGTTAGAGAGAGAGAGAAAGAGAAGCTGTGAGTGAGAGAGAAAGAGAAAGAGAAGCTGTGTGTGTGAGAGAGAGAGAAGCTGTGAATGAGAGAGAGAGAAAGAGAAGATGTTTGTGAGAGATTGAGAGAGAGTAAGAGAAGCTGTGAGTGAGAGAGAGAGAAGCTGTGAGTGAGAGGGAGAGAGAGAAAGAGAAGGTGTGAGTGAGAGAGAGAAAGAGCTGTGAGTGACAGAGAGAGAAGCTGTGAGTGAGAGAGAGAGAGAGAAGATGTGAGTGAGAGAGAGAAAGAGAAAGAGATACTGTGAGTGAGTGAGAGAGAGATAAATAGAAGATGTGAGTGATAGAGAGAGATAAAGAAAAGCTGTGAATGAGAGAGAGAAAGAGAAGCTGGGAGTGAGTAAGAGAGAGAAAGAGAAGCTGTGAGTGTGTTTGAGAGAGAGAGAAGCTGTGAGTGAGAGAGAGAGAGAGAAGCTGTGAGTGAGAGAGAAAGAAAGAAAGAGAAGCTGTGAGTGAGTGAGAGAGAGAGAGAAACTGTGAGTGAGAGAGAGAGAGAAAGAGAAGCTGAGAGTGAGAGAGAAAGAGAAAGAGAAGCTGTGTGTGAGAGAGAGAGAGAGAGAGAAGCTGTGAGAGAGAGAGAGAAGTTGTGAGTGAGAGAGAGAGAGAGAGAGAAGCTGTGAGAGAGAGAGAGAAGTTGTGAGTGAGAGAGAGAGGGAGAAAGAGAAGCTGTGAGTGAGAGAGAGAGGGAAAGAGAAGCTGTGAGTGTGAGAGAGAGACAGAGAAAGAGAAGCTGTGAGTGAGAGAGAGAGAGCTAGAAGCTGTGAGTGAGAGAGAGAGAGAAGCTGTGATTGAGTGAGAGAAAGAGAAGTTGTGAGTGAGAGAGAGAGAGAAAGAGAAGCTGTGAGTGAGAGAGAGATAAAGAGAAGCTGTGAGTTGGAGAGAGATAGAGAAACAGAAGCTGTGAGTGAGAGAGAGAGAGAGAAAAAGAGAATCTGTGAGTGTGAGAGAGAGAGACAAGCTGTGAGTGAGAGAGAGAAAGAGAGAAGCTGTGAGTGAGAGAGAGAAAGAGAAGCTGTGAGTGAGAGAGAGAGAGAGAAAGAGAAGCTGTGAGTGAGAGAGAGAGATAAAGAGAAGCTGTGAGAGAGAGAGAGAGAAAGAGAAGCTGTGAGTGAGAGAGAGAGAAAGAGAAGCTGTGAGTGAGTGAGTGAGAGAGAAGGTGTGAGTGAGAGAGAGAAAGAGAAGCTGTGAGTGAGAGAGAGAGAAAGAAAGAGAACCTGTGAGTGAGAGAGAGAGAGAAAGTGAAGATGTGAGTGAGAGAGAGAAAGAGGTGTGAGTGAGAGAGAGAGAGAGAAAAAGAAGCTGTGAGTGAGAGAGAGAGAGAAAGAGAAGCTGTGACTGAGATAGAGATAAAGACAAGCTGTGAGTTAGAGAGAGACAGAGAGAGAGAGAGAGAGTAGCTGTGAGTGAGAAAGAGAGAGAAGCTGTGAGTGAGAGAGAGAGAGAGAAAGAGAAGCTGTGTGAGAGAGAGATAAAGAGAAGCTGTGAGTTAGAGAGAGACAGAGAAATAGAAGCTGTGAGTGAGAGAGCGAGAGAGAAGCTGTGAGTGAGAGAGAGAGAGAGAAAGAGAAGCTGTGAGTGTGAGAGAGAGATAGATAGAGAAGCTGTGAGTGAGAGAGAGAGAGAGAAAAGCTGTGAGTGAGGGAGTGAGAGAAGGAGAAGCTGTGAGTATGAGAGTGAGAAAGAAAGAGAAGCTGTGAGTGAGAGAGAGAGGGTGAAAGAGAAGCTGTGATTCTGAGAGAGAGGGAGAAAACGGGAAGCTGTGAGTGAGCGTGAGAGAGAGAGAAGCTGTGACAGTGGGAGAGAGAGAGAGAAAGAGAAGCTGTGAGTGAGAGAGAGAGAAAGAAAGAGAAGCTATGAGCGAGAGAGAGAGAAGCTGTGAGTGAGAGAGAGAGAGAAGCTGTGAGTGAGAGAGAGAGAGAGAAGATGTGAGTGTGAGATTGAGAGAGAGAAAGAGAAGCTGTGAGTGAGAGAGAGAAGCTGTGAGTGAGAGAGAGAGAGAAAGAGAAGGTGTGAGTGAGAGAGAGAAAGAGAAGCTGTGAGTGAGAGAGAGAGAGAAGCTGTGAGAGAGAGAGAGAGAAGATGTGAGTGAGAGAGAGAAAGAGAAGCTGTGAGTGAGAGAGAGAGAGAAAGAGAAGCTGTGAGTGAGAGAGAGATAAAGAGAAGCTGTGAGTGAGAGAGAGAGAGAAAGAGAAGCTGTGAGTTAGAGAGAGAGAGAAAGAGCTGTGAGTGAGAGAGAAAGTGAAAGAGAAGCTGTGTGTGTGAGAGAGAGAAGCTGTGAGTGAGAGAGAGAGAAAAAGAGAAGATGTTAGTGAGAGATTGAGAGAGAGTAAGAGAAGCTGTGTGTGTGAGAGAGAGAGAAGCTGTGAGTGAGAGGGAGAGAGAGAAAGAGAAGGTGTGAGTGAGAGAGAGAAAGAGCTGTGAGTGAGAGAGAGAGAGACGCTGTGAGTGAGAGAGAGAGAGAAGATGTGAGTGAGAGAGAGACAGAGAAAGAGAAACTGTGAGTGAGTGAGAGAGAGAGATAAAGAGAAAATGTGAGTGATAGAGAGAGATAAAGAAAAGCTATGAATGAGAGAGAGAAAGAGAAGCTGGGAGTGAGTAAGAGATAATAAGAGAAGCTGTGAGTGTGTGAGAGAGAGAGAGCTGTGAGTGAGAGAGAGAGAGAGAGAAGCTGTGAGTGAGAGAGAAAGAAAGAAAGAGAAGCTGTGAGTGAGTGAGAGAGAGAAGGAGAAGCTGTGAGTGAGATAAAGAGAGAGAAAGAGAAGCTGTGTGAGAGAGGGAGAGAAAGAGAAGCTATGAGTTAGAGAGAGAGTGAAATAGAAGCTGTGAGTGAGAGATAGAGAGAGTGAGGAGCTGTGAGATAGATAGAGAAAGAGAAGCTGTGAGTGAGAGAGAGAGAAGCTGTGAGTGAGAGAGAAAGAGAAGCTGTGAGTGAGAGAGAAAGAGAAGCTGTGTGTGTGTGTGTGAGAGAGAAGCTGTGAGTGAGAGAGAGAGAAAGAGAAGCTGTGAGTGAGAGAGTAAGATAAAGAGAAGCTGTGAGTTAGAGAGAGACAGAGAAAGAGAAGCTGTGAGTGAGAGAGAGAGAAAAAAAGAAGTTGTGAGTGAGAGAGAGAGAGAGAGAGAAGAAAGAGAAGCTGTGAGTGAGAGAGAGAGAAGCTGTGAGTGAGAGAGAGAAAGAGAAGCTGTGAGTGAGAGAGAGAGAAAGAGAAGCTGTGAGTGTGAGAGAGAGAAAAAGGGAAGCTGTGAGTGAGCGTGAGAGAGAGAGAAGCTGTGACAGTGGGAGAGAGAAAGAGAGAAATGGAAGCTGTGAGTGAGAGAGAGAGAAAGAAAGAGAAGCTATGAGTGAGAGAGAGAGAAGCTGTGATTGAGAGAGAGAAGGAGAAAGAGAATCTGTGAGTGAGAGAGAGAGAGAGAGTAGCTGTGAGTGATAGAGAGAGAGAAGCTGTGAGTGAGTGAGAGAGAGAGAAGCTGTGAGTGAGAGAGAGAAAGAGAAGCTGTGAGTGAGAGAAAGAGAGAGAGAGAAAGAGAAGCTGTGAGTGAGAGAGAGATAAAGAGAAGCTGTGAGTTAGAGAGAGAGAGAAAGAGAAGCTGTGAGTGAGAGAGAGAGAGAAAGAGAAGCTGTGTGAGAGAGAATCTGTGAGCGAGAGAGAGAGAGAAAGAAAGAGAAGATGTCAGTGAGAGAGGGAGAGAGAGAGAGAAGCTGTGAGCGAGAGAGAGAGAGAAAGATAAGCTGTGTGAGAGAGGGAGAGAAAGAGAAGTTGTGAGTGAGAGAGAGAGAAAGAGTGAGAAGCTGTGAGTGAGAGAGAGAGAGAGAAGCTGTGAGTGAGAGAGAGAGAGAAAGAGACGCTGTGAGTGAAAGAGAGAGAGAGAAAGAGATGCTGTGAGAAAGAGAGAGAAGCTGTGAGTGAGAGAGAAAGAACAAAATAGAAGCTGTGAGTGAGTGAGAGAGAGAGAAGCTGTGAGTGAGAGAGAGAGAGAAGCTGTGAGAGAGAGAGAGAGAGAAAGAGAAGCTGTGAGTGAGAGAGAGAGATAGAAAGTGAAGCTGTGTGAGAGAGAAAGATAAGCTGTGAGTGAGAGAGAAAGAGAAGCTGTGAGTGAGAGAGAGAAAGAGAAGCTGTGAGTGAGAGAGAGAGAGAGAAAGAGAAGCTGTGTGAGAGAGAGAGAAGCTGTGAGTGAGAGAGAAAGAAAGAAATAGAAGCTGTGAGTGAGTGAGAGAGAGAGAAGCTGTGAGTGAGAGAGAGAGAGAAGCTGTGAGTGAGAGAGAAAGGGAAAGAGAGGCTGTGAGTGAGAGAGAGAGAGAGAAAGAGACGGTGTGAGTGAGAGAGAGAGAGAAAGAGAAGCTGTGAGAGAGAGAGAGAAGCTGTGAGTGAGAGAGAAAGAAAGAAATAGAAGCTGTGAGTGATTGAGAGAGAGAAGCTGTGAGTGAGAGAGAGAGAGAAGCTGTGAGTGAGAGAGAGAGAAAGAGAGAAAGAGAAGCTGTGAGTGAGAGAGAGAGAGAGAAAGAGAAGCTGTGGGAGAGAGAAAGAGAAGCTGTGAGTAAGAGAGAAAGAGAAGCTGTGAGTGAGAGAGAGAAAGAGAAGCTGTGAGTGAGAGAGAGAGAGAGAAGCTGTGAGTGAGAGAGAGAGAGAAAGAGAAGCTGTGTGAGAGAGAGAGAAGCTGTGAATGAGAGAGAGAGAGAAAGAGAAGCTGTGAGTGAGAGAGTGAGAGAAAGAGAAACTGTGAGTGAGAGAGAGAGGGTGAAAGAGAAACTGTGTGTGAGAGAGAGGGAGAAAAAGGGAAGCTGTGAGTGAGCGTGAGAGAGAGAGAGAGAAGGTGTGACTGTGGGAGAGAGAGAGAGAAAAAGAAGCTGTGAGTGAGAGAGAGAGAAAGAAAGAAAGAAAGAGAAGCTATGAGTGAGAGAGAGAAGCTGTGAGTGAGAGAGAGAGGGAGAAAGAGAAGCTGTGAGTGAGAGAGAGAGGGAAAGAGAAGCTGTGAGTGTGAGAGAGAGACAGAGAAAGAGAAGCTGTGAGTGAGAGAGAGAGAGCTAGAAGCTGTGAGTGAGAGAGAGAGAGAAGCTGTGTGAGAGAGAGAGAAGTTGTGAGTGAGAGAGAGAGGGAGAAAGAGAAGCTGTGAGTGAGAGAGAGAGGGAAAGAGAAGCTGTGAGTGTGAGAGAGAGACAGAGAAAGAGAAGCTGTGAGTGAGAGAGAGAGAGCTAGAAGCTGTGAGTGAGAGAGAGAGAGAAGCTGTGATTGAGTGAGAGAAAGAGAAGCTGTGAGTGAGAGAGAGAGAGAAAGAGAAGCTGTGAGTGAGAGAGAGATAAAGAGAAGCTGTGAGTTGGAGAGAGATAGAGAAACAGAAGCTGTGAGTGAGAGAGAGAGAGAGAAAAAGAGAATCTGTGAGTGTGAGAGAGAGAGACAAGCTGTGAGTGAGAGAGAGAAAGAGAGAAGCTGTGAGTGAGAGAGAGAAAGAGAAGCTGTGAGTGAGAGAGAGAGAGAGAAAGAGAAGCTGTGAGTGAGAGAGAGAGATAAAGAGAAGCTGTGAGAGAGAGAGAGAGAAAGAGAAGCTGTGAGTGAGAGAGAGAGAAAGAGAAGCTGTGAGTGAGTGAGTGAGAGAGAAGGTTTGAGTGAGAGAGAGAAAGAGAAGCTGTGAGTGAGAGAGAGAGAAAGAAAGAGAACCTGTGAGTGAGAGAGAGAGAGAAAGTGAAGATGTGAGTGAGAGAGAGAAAGAGGTGTGAGTGAGAGAGAGAGAGAGAAAAAGAAGCTGTGAGTGAGAGAGAGAGAGAAAGAGAAGCTGTGACTGAGATAGAGATAAAGACAAGCTGTGAGTTAGAGAGAGACAGAGAGAGAGAGAGAGAGTAGCTGTGAGTGAGAAAGAGAGAGAAGCTGTGAGTGAGAGAGAGAGAGAGAAAGAGAAGCTGTGTGAGAGAGAGATAAAGAGAAGCTGTGAGTTAGAGAGAGACAGAGAAATAGAAGCTGTGAGTGAGAGAGCGAGAGAGAAGCTGTGAGTGAGAGAGAGAGAGAGAAAGAGAAGCTGTGAGTGTGAGAGAGAGATAGATAGAGAAGCTGTGAGTGAGAGAGAGAGAGAGAAAAGCTGTGAGTGAGGGAGTGAGAGAAGGAGAAGCTGTGAGTATGAGAGTGAGAAAGAAAGAGAAGCTGTGAGTGAGAGAGAGAGGGTGAAAGAGAAGCTGTGATTCTGAGAGAGAGGGAGAAAACGGGAAGCTGTGAGTGAGCATGAGAGAGAGAAGCTGTGACAGTGGGAGAGAGAGAGAGAAAGAGAAGCTGTGAGTGAGAGAGAGAGAAAGAAAGAGAAGCTATGAGCGAGAGAGAGAGAAGCTGTGAGTGAGAGAGAGAGAGAAGCTGTGAGTGAGAGAGAGAGAGAGAAGATGTGAGTGTGAGATTGAGAGAGAGAAAGAGAAGCTGTGAGTGAGAGAGAGAAGCTGTGAGTGAGAGAGAGAGAGAAAGAGAAGGTGTGAGTGAGAGAGAGAAAGAGAAGCTGTGAGTGAGAGAGAGAGAGAAGCTGTGAGAGAGAGAGAGAGAGAAGATGTGAGTGAGAGAGAGAAAGAGAAGCTGTGAGTGAGAGAGAGAGAGAAAGAGAAGCTGTGAGTGAGAGAGAGATAAAGAGAAGCTGTGAGTGAGAGAGAGAGAGAAAGAGAAGCTGTGAGTTAGAGAGAGAGAGAAAGAGCTGTGAGTGAGAGAGAAAGTGAAAGAGAAGCTGTGTGTGAGAGAGAGAGAAGCTGTGAGTGAGAGAGAGAGAAAAAGAGAAGATGTTAGTGAGAGATTGAGAGAGAGTAAGAGAAGCTGTGTGTGTGAGAGAGAGAGAAGCTGTGAGTGAGAGGGAGAGAGAGAAAGAGAAGGTGTGAGTGAGAGAGAGAAAGAGCTGTGAGTGAGAGAGAGAGAGACGCTGTGAGTGAGAGAGAGAGAGAAGATGTGAGTGAGAGAGAGACAGAGAAAGAGAAACTGTGAGTGAGTGAGAGAGAGAGATAAAGAGAAAATGTGAGTGATAGAGAGAGATAAAGAAAAGCTATGAATGAGAGAGAGAAAGAGAAGCTGGGAGTGAGTAAGAGATAATAAGAGAAGCTGTGAGTGTGTGAGAGAGAGAGAGCTGTGAGTGAGAGAGAGAGAGAGAAGCTGTGAGTGAGAGAGAAAGAAAGAAAGAGAAGCTGTGAGTGAGTGAGAGAGAGAAGGAGAAGCTGTGAGTGGGAGATAAAGAGAGAGAAAGAGAAGCTGTGTGAGAGAGGGAGAGAAAGAGAAGCTATGAGTTAGAGAGAGAGTGAAATAGAAGCTGTGAGAGAGAGATAGAGAGAGTGAGGAGCTGTGAGATAGATAGAGAAAGAGAAGCTGTGAGTGAGAGAGAGAGAAGCTGTGAGTGAGAGAGAAAGAGAAGCTGTGAGTGAGAGAGAAAGAGAAGCTGTGTGTGTGTGTGTGAGAGAGAAGCTGTGAGTGAGAGAGAGAGAAAGAGAAGCTGTGAGTGAGAGAGTAAGATAAAGAGAAGCTGTGAGTTAGAGAGAGACAGAGAAAGAGAAGCTGTGAGTGAGAGAGAGAGAAAAAAAGAAGCTGTGAGTGAGAGAGAGAGAGAGAGAGAAGAAAGAGAAGCTGTGAGTGAGAGAGAGAGAAGCTGTGAGTGAGAGAGAGAAAGAGAAGCTGTGAGTGAGAGAGAGAGAAAGAGAAGCTGTGAGTGTGAGAGAGAGAAAAAGGGAAGCTGTGAGTGAGCGTGAGAGAGAGAGAAGCTGTGACAGTGGGAGAGAGAAAGAGAGAAATGGAAGCTGTGAGTGAGAGAGAGAGAAAGAAAGAGAAGCTATGAGTGAGAGAGAGAGAAGCTGTGATTGAGAGAGAGAAGGAGAAAGAGAATCTGTGAGTGAGAGAGAGAGATAGAGTAGCTGTGAGTGATAGAGAGAGAGAAGCTGTGAGTGAGTGAGAGAGAGAGAAGCTGTGAGTGAGAGAGAGAAAGAGAAGCTGTGAGTGAGAGAAAGAGAGAGAGAGAAAGAGAAGCTGTGAGTGAGAGAGAGATAAAGAGAAGCTGTGAGTTAGAGAGAGAGAGAAAGAGAAGCTGTGAGTGAGAGAGAGAGAGAAAGAGAAGCTGTGTGAGAGAGAGAATCTGTGAGCGAGAGAGAGAGAGAAAGAAAGAGAAGATGTCAGTGAGAGAGGGAGAGAGAGAGAGAAGCTGTGAGTGAGAGAGAGAGAGAAAGATAAGCTGTGTGAGAGAGGGAGAGAAAGAGAAGTTGTGAGTGAGAGAGAGAGAAAGAGTGAGAAGCTGTGAGTGAGAGAGAGAGAGAGAGAAGCTGTGAGTGAGAGAGAGAGAGAAAGAGACGCTGTGAGTGAAAGAGAGAGAGACAAAGAGATGCTGTGAGAAAGAGAGAGAAGCTGTGAGTGAGAGAGAAAGAACAAAATAGAAGCTGTGAGTGAGTGAGAGAGAGAGAAGCTGTGAGTGAGAGAGAGAGAGAAGCTGTGAGAGAGAGAGAGAGAGAAAGAGAAGCTGTGAGTGAGAGAGAGAGATAGAAAGAGAAGCTGTGTGAGAGAGAAAGATAAGCTGTGAGTGAGAGAGAAAGAGAAGCTGTGAGTGAGAGAGAGAAAGAGAAGCTGTGAGTGAGAGAGAGAGAGAGAAAGAGAAGCTGTGTGAGAGAGAGAGAAGCTGTGAGTGAGAGAGAAAGAAAGAAATAGAAGCTGTGAGTGAGTGAGAGAGAGAGAAGCTGTGAGTGAGAGAGAGAGAGAAGCTGTGAGTGAGAGAGAAAGGGAAAGAGAGGCTGTGAGTGAGAGAGAGAGAGAGAAAGAGACGGTGTGAGTGAGAGAGAGAGAGAGAAAGAGAAGCTGTGAGAGAGAGAGAGAAGCTGTGAGTGAGAGAGAAAGAAAGAAATAGAAGCTGTGAGTGATTGAGAGAGAGAAGCTGTGAGTGAGAGAGAGAGAGAAGCTGTGAGTGAGAGAGAGAGAAAGAGAGAAAGAGAAGCTGTGAGTGAGAGAGAGAGAGAGAAAGAGAAGCTGTGGGAGAGAGAAAGAGAAGCTGTGAGTAAGAGAGAAAGAGAAGCTGTGAGTGAGAGAGAGAGAAAGAGAAGCTGTGAGTGAGAGAGAGAGAGAGAAGCTGTGAGTGAGAGAGAGAGAGAAAGAGAAGCTGTGTGAGAGAGAGAGAAGCTGTGAATGAGAGAGAGAGAGAAAGAGAAGCTGTGAGTGAGAGAGTGAGAGAAAGAGAAACTGTGAGTGAGAGAGAGAGGGTGAAAGAGAAACTGTGTGTGAGAGAGAGGGAGAAAAAGGGAAGCTGTGAGTGAGCGTGAGAGAGAGAGAGAGAAGGTGTGACTGTGGGAGAGAGAGAGAGAGAAAAAGAAGCTCTGAGTGAGAGAGAGAGAAAGAAAGAAAGAGAAGCTATGAGTGTGAGAGAGAAGCTGTGAGTGAGAGAGAGAGGGAGAAAGAGAAGCTGTGAGTGAGAGAGAGAGGGAAAGAGAAGCTGTGAGTGTGAGAGAGAGACAGAGAAAGAGAAGCTGTGAGTGAGAGAGAGAGAGCTAGAAGCTGTGAGTGAGAGAGAGAGAGAAGCTGTGAGTGAGTGAGAGATAGAGAAGCTGTGAGTGAGAGAGAGAGAGAAAGAGAAGCTGTGAGTGAGAGAGAGATAAATAGAAGCTGTGAGTTAGAGAGAGATAGAGAAAGAGAACCTGTGAGTGAGAGAGAGAGAGAAAAAGAGAATCTGTGAGAGTGTGAGAGAGAGAGAAGCTGTGAGTGAGAGAGAGAAAGAGAGAAGCTGTGAGTGAGAGAGAGAAAGAGAAGCTGTGAGTGAGAGAGAGAGAGAGAAAGAGAAGCTGTGAGTGAGAGAGAGATAAAGAGAAGCTGTGAGTGAGAGAGAGAAAGAGAAGCTGTGAGTGAGAGAGAGAGAGAAGCTGTGAGAGAGAGAGAGAGAAGATGTGAGTGAGAGAGAGAAAGAGAAGCTGTGAGTAAGAGAGAGAGAGAAAGAGAAGCTGTGAGTGAGAGAGAGATAAAGAGAAGCTGTGAGTGAGAGAGAGAGAGAAAGAGAAGCTGTGAGTTAGAGAGAGAGAGAGAAAGAGAAGCTGTGAGTGAGAGAGAAAGTGAAAGAGAAGCTGTGTGTGTGAGAGAGAGAGAAGCTGTGAGTGAGAGAGAGAGAGAAAGAGAAGATGTTAGTGAGAGATTGAGAGAGAGTAAGAGAAGCTGTGAGTGAGAGAGAGAGAAGCTGTGAGTGAGAGAGAGAGAGAGAGAAAGAGAAGCTGAGAGTGTGAGAGAGAGATAGATAGAGAAGCTGTGAGTGAGAGAGAGAGAGAGAAAAGCTGTGAGTGAGGGAGTGAGAGAAAGAGAAGCTGTGAGTATGAGAGTGAGAGAGAAAGAGAAGCTGTGAGTGAGAGAGAGAGGGTGAAAGAGAAGCTGTGATTGTGAGAGAGAGGGAGAAAAAGGGAAGCTGTGAGTGGGCGTGAGAGAGAGAGAGAAGCTGTGACAGTGGGAGAGAGAGAGAGAAAGAGAAGCTGTGAGTGAGAGAGAGAGAAAGAAAGAGAAGCTATGAGCGAGAGAGAGAGAAGCTGTGAGTGAGAGAGAGAGAAGCTGTGAGTGAGAGAGAGAGAGAGAAGATGTGAGTGTGAGATTGAGAGAGAGAAAGAGAAGCTGTGAGTGAGAGAGAGAAGCTGTGAGTGAGAGAGAGAGAGAAAGAGAAGGTGTGAGTGAGAGAGAGAAAGAGAAGCTGTGAGTGAGAGAGAGAGAGAAGCTGTGAGAGAGAGAGAGAAGATGTGAGTGATAGAGAGAAAGAGAAGCTGTGAGTGAGAGAGAGAGAGAAAGAGAAGCTGTGAGTTAGAGAGAGAGAGAAAGAGCTGTGAGTGAGAGAGAAAGTGAAAGAGAAGCTGTGTGTGTGAGAGAGAGAAGCTGTGAGTGAGAGAGAGAGAAAAAGAGAAGATGTTAGTGAGAGATTGAGAGAGAGTAAGAGAAGCTGTGTGTGTGAGAGAGAGAAGCTGTGAGTGAGAGGGAGAGAGAGAAAGAGAAGGTGTGAGTGAGAGAGAGAAAGAGGTGTGAGTGAGAGAGAGAGAAGCTGTGAGTGAGAGAGAGAGAAGATGTGAGTGAGAGAGAGAAAGAGAAAGAGAAACTGTGAGTGAGTGAGAGAGAGAGATAAAGAGAAGCTGTGAGTGATAGAGAGATATAAAGAAAAGCTGTGAATGAGAGAGAGAAAGAGAAGCTGGGAGTGAGTAAGAGAGAGAAAGAGAAGCTGTGAGTGTGTGTGAGAGAGAGAGAAGCTGTGAGTGAGAGAGAGAGAGAAGCTGTGAGTGAGAGAGAAAGAAAGAAAGAGAAGCTGTGAGTGAGTGAGAGAGAGAGAGAGAAACTGTGAGTGAGAGAGAGAGAGAGAAAGAGAAGCTGTGAGTGAGAGAGAAAGAGAAAGAGAAGCTGTGTGTGTGAGAGAGAGAGAAGCTGTGAGTGAGAGAGAGAGAGAAAGAGAAGATGTTAGTGAGAGAGAGAGAGAAAGAGAAGCTGTGAGTGAGAGAGAGAGAGAGAGAAAGAGAAGCTGTGTGAGAGAGAGAGAAGTTGTGAGTGTGTGAGAGAGAGAGAAGCTGTGTGAGAGAGAGAGAGAAGCTGTGTGAGAGAGAGAGAGAAGCTGTGAGTGAGAGAGAGAGAGAAGGAGAAGCTGTGAGTGAGATAGAGAGAGAGAAAGAGAAGCTGTGAGTGAGAGAGAGAGAGAGAGAAGCTGTGAGTGAGAGGTTAAGAGTAGCTGTGAGTGAGAGAGAAAGAGAAGCTATGAGTTAGAGAGAGAGTGAAAGAGAAGCTGTGAGTGAGAGAGAGTGAGGAGCTGTTAGATAGAGAGAGAAAGAGAAGCTGTGAGTGAGAGAGAGAGAGAAGCTGTGAGTGAGTGAGAGATAGAGAAGCTGTGAGTGAGAGAGAGAGAGAAAGAGAAGCTGTGAGTGAGAGAGAGATAAATAGAAGCTGTGAGTTAGAGAGAGATAGAGAAAGAGAACCTGTGAGTGAGAGAGAGAGAGAAAAAGAGAATCTGTGAGAGTGTGAGAGAGAGAGAAGCTGTGAGTGAGAGAGAGAAAGAGAGAAGCTGTGAGTGAGAGAGAGAAAGAGAAGCTGTGAGTGAGAGAGAGAGAGAGAAAGAGAAGCTGTGAGTGAGAGAGAGATAAAGAGAAGCTGTGAGTGAGAGAGAGAAAGAGAAGCTGTGAGTGAGAGAGAGAGAGAAGCTGTGAGAGAGAGAGAGAGAAGATGTGAGTGAGAGAGAGAAAGAGAAGCTGTGAGTAAGAGAGAGAGAGAAAGAGAAGCTATGAGTGAGAGAGAGATAAAGAGAAGCTGTGAGTGAGAGAGAGAGAGAGAGAAGCTGTGAGTTAGAGAGAGAGAGAGAAAGAGAAGCTGTGAGTGAGAGAGAAAGTGAAAGAGAAGCTGTGTGTGTGTGAGAGAGAGAAGCTGTGAGTGAGAGAGAGAGAGAAAGAGAAGATGTTAGTGAGAGATTGAGAGAGAGTAAGAGAAGCTGTGAGTGAGAGAGAGAGAAGCTGTGAGTGAGAGAGAGAGAGAGAAAGAGAAGCTGTGAGTGTGAGAGATAGATAGATAGAGAAGCTGTGAGTGAGAGAGAGAGAGAGAAAAGCTGTGAGTGAGGGAGTGAGAGAAAGAGAAGCTGTGAGTATGAGAGTGAGAGAGAAAGAGAAGCTGTGAGTGAGAGAGAGAGGGTGAAAGAGAAGCTGTGATTGTGAGAGAGAGGGAGAAAAAGGGAAGCTGTGAGTGGGCGTGAGAGAGAGAGAGAAGCTGTGACAGTGGGAGAGAGAGAGAGAAAGAGAAGCTGTGAGTGAGAGAGAGAGAAAGAAAGAGAAGCTATGAGCGAGAGAGAGAGAAGCTGTGAGTGAGAGAGAGAGAGAAGCTGTGAGTGAGAGAGAGAGAGAGAAGACGTGAGTGTGAGATTGAGAGAGAGAAAGAGAAGCTGTGAGTGAGAGAGAGAAGCTGTCAGTGTGAGAGAGAGAGAGAAAGAGAAGGTGTGAGTGAGAGAGAGAAAGAGAAGCTGTGAGTGAGAGAGAGAGAGAGAAGCTGTGAGAGAGAGAGAGAGAAGATGTGAGTGATAGAGAGAAAGAGAAGCTGTGAGTGAGAGAGAGAGAAAAAGAGAAGATGTTAGTGAGAGATTGAGAGAGAGTAAGAGAAGCTGTGTGTGAGAGAGAGAGAAGCTGTGAGTGAGAGGGAGAGAGAGAAAGAGAAGGTGTGAGTGAGAGAGAGAAAGAGGTGTGAGTGAGAGAGAGAGAGAAGCTGTGAGTGAGAGAGAGAGAGAAGATGTGAGTGAGAGAGAGAAAGAGAAAGAGAAACTGTGAGTGAGTGAGAGAGAGAGATAAAGAGAAGCTGTGAGTGATAGAGAGAGATAAAGAAAAGCTGTGAATGAGAGAGAGAAAGAGAAGCTGGGAGTGAGTAAGAGAGAGAAAGAGAAGCTGTGAGTGTGTGTGAGAGAGAGAGAAGCTGTGAGTGAGAGAGAGAGAGAAGCTGTGAGTGAGAGAGAAAGAAAGAAAGAGAAGCTGTGAGTGAGTGAGAGAGAGAGAGAGAGAAACTGTGAGTGAGAGAGAGAGAGAGAGAAAGAGAAGCTGTGAGTGAGAGAGAAAGAGTAAGAGAAGCTGTGTGTGTGAGAGAGAGAGAAGCTGTGAGTGAGAGAGAGAGAGAAAGAGAAGATGTTAGTGAGAGAGAGAGAAAGAGAAGCTGTGAGTGAGACAGAGAGAGAGAGAAAGAGAAGCTGTGTGAGAGAGAGAGAAGTTGTGATTGTGTGAGAGAGAGAGAAGCTGTGTGAGAGAGAGAGAAGCTGTGAGTGAGAGAGAGAGAGAAGGAGAAGCTGTGAGTGAGATAGAGAGAGAGAAAGAGAAGCTGTGAGTGTGAGAGATAGATAGATAGAGAAGCTGTGAGTGAGAGAGAGAGAGAGAAAAGCTTTGAGTGAGGGAGTGAGAGAAAGAGAAGCTGTGAGTATGAGAGTGAGAGAGAAAGAGAAGCTGTGAGTGAGAGAGAGAGGGTGAAAGAGAAGCTGTGATTGTGAGAGAGAGGGAGAAAAAGGGAAGCTGTGAGTGGGCGTGAGAGAGAGGGAGAAGCTGTGACAGTGGGAGAGAGAGAGAGAAAGAGAAGCTGTGAGTGAGAGAGAGAGAAAGAAAGAGAAGCTATGAGCGAGAGAGAGAGAAGCTGTGAGTGAGAGAGAGAGAGAAGCTGTGAGTGAGAGAGAGAGAGAGAAGACGTGAGTGTGAGATTGAGAGAGAGAAAGAGAAGCTGTGAGTGAGAGAGAGAAGCTGTCAGTGAGAGAGAGAGAGAGAAAGAGAAGGTGTGAGTGAGAGAGAGAAAGAGAAGCTGTGAGTGAGAGAGAGAGAGAGAAGCTGTGAGAGAGAGAGAGAGAAGATGTGAGTGATAGAGAGAAAGAGAAGCTGTGAGTGAGAGAGAGAGAGAAAGAGAAGCTGTGAGTTAGAGAGAGAGAGAAAGAGCTGTGAGTGAGAGAGAAAGTGAAAGAGAAGCTGTGTGTGTGAGAGAGAGAAGCTGTGAGTGAGAGAGAGAGAAAAAGAGAAGATGTTAGTGAGAGATTGAGAGAGAGTAAGAGAAGCTGTCTGTGAGAGAGAGAGAAGCTGTGAGTGAGAGGGAGAGAGAGAAAGAGAAGGTGTGAGTGAGAGAGAGAAAGAGGTGTGAGTGAGTGAGAGAGAGAAGCTGTGAGTGAGAGAGAGAGAGAAGATGTGAGTGAGAGAGAGAAAGAGAAAGAGAAACTGTGAGTGAGTGAGAGAGAGAGATAAAGAGAAGCTGTGAGTGATAGAGAGAGATAAAGAAAAGCTGTGAATGAGAGAGAGAAAGAGAAGCTGGGAGTGAGTAAGAGAGAGAAAGAGAAGCTGTGAGTGTGTGTGAGAGAGAGAGAAGCTGTGAGTGAGAGAGAGAGAGAAGCTGTGAGTGAGAGAGAAAGAAAGAAAGAGAAGCTGTGAGTGAGTGAGAGAGAGAGAGAGAGAGAAACTGTGAGTGAGAGAGAGAGAGAGAGAAAGAGAAGCTGTGAGTGAGAGAGAAAGAGTAAGAGAAGCTGTGTGTGTGAGAGAGAGAGAAGCTGTGAGTGAGAGAGAGAGAGAAAGAGAAGATGTTAGTGAGAGAGAGAGAAAGAGAAGCTGTGAGTGAGACAGAGAGAGAGAGAAAGAGAAGCTGTGTGAGAGAGAGAGAAGTTGTGATTGTGTGAGAGAGAGAGAAGCTGTGTGAGAGAGAGAGAAGCTGTGAGTGAGAGAGAGAGAGAAGGAGAAGCTGTGAGTGAGATAGAGAGAGAGAAAGAGAAGCTGTGAGTGAGAGAGAGAGAGAGAGAAGCTGTGAGTGAGAGCGTAAGAGAAGCTGTGAGTGAGAGAGAAAGAGAAGCTATGAGTTAGAGAGAGAGTGAAAGAGAAGCTGTGAGTGAGAGAGAGAGAGTGAGGAGCTGTGAGATAGAGAGAGAAAGAGAAGCTGTGAGTGAGAGAGAGGGAGAAGCTGTGAGTGAGAGAGAAAGAGAAGCTGTGAGTGAGAAAGAAAGAGAAGCTGTGTGTGTGTGAGAGAGAGAGAAGCTGTGAGTGAGAGAGAGAGAAAGAGAAGCTGTGAGTGAGAGAGAGAGAAAGAGAAGCTGTGAGTGAGAGAGTGAGATAAAGAGAAGCTGTGAGTTAGAGAGAGACAGAGAAAGAGAAGCTGTGAGTGAGAGAGAGAGAAAAAAGAAGCTGTGAGTGAGAGAGAGAGACAGAGAAAGAGAAGCTGTGAGTGAGAGAGAGAGAAGCTGTGAGTGAGAGTGAGAGAGAAAGAGAAGCTGTGAGTGAGAGAGTGAGAGAAAGAGAAGCTGTGAGTGAGAGAGAAAGAAAGAAAGAAAGAGAAGCTGTGAGTGTGAGAGAGAAGCTGTGAGTGAGAGAGAGAGAGAAAGAGAAGCTGTGAGTGAGAGAGAGAGAAAGAGAAGCTGTGAGTGTGAGAGAGAGTGAGAAAAAGGGAAGCTGTGAGTGAGCGTGAGAGAGAGAAGCTGTGACAGTGGGAGAGAGAAAGAGAGAAAGAGAAGCTGTGAGTGAGAGAGAGAGAAAGAAAGAGAAGCTATGAGTGAGAGAGAGAGAAGCTGTGAGTGAGAGAGAGAAGGAGAAGCTGTGAGTGAGAGAAAGAGAGAGAGAGAAAGAGAAGCTGTGAGTGAGAGAGAGAGAGAAAGAGAAGCTGTGTGTGAGAGAGAATCTGTGAGCGAGAGAGAGAGAAAGAAAGAGAAGATGTCAGTGAGAGAGGGAGAGAGAGAGAGAGAAGCTGTGAGTGAGAGAGAGAGAAAGATAAGCTGTGTGAGAGAGGGAGAGAAAGAGAAGTTGTGAGTGAGAGAGAGAGAAAGAGTGAGAAGCTGTGAGAGAGAGAGAGAGAGAGAGAAGCTGTGAGTGAGAGAGAGAGAGAGAAAGAGATGCTGTGAGTGAGAGAGAGAGAGAAAGAGAAGCTGTGAGAAAGAGAGAGAAGCTGTGAGTGAGAGAGAAAGAATGAAATAGAAGCTGTGAGTGAGTGAGAGAGAGAGAAGCTGTGAGTGAGAGAGAGAGAGAAGCTGTGAGTGAGAGAGAGAGAAAGAGAAGCTGTGAGTTAGAGAGAGAGATAGAAAGAGAAGCTGTGAGAGAGAGAAAGAGAAGCTGTGAGTGAGAGAGAAAGAGAAGCTGTGAGTGAGAGAGATAGAAAGAGAAGCTGTGAGTGAGAGAGAGAGAAAGAGAAGCTGTGAGAGAGAGAGAGAAGCTGTGAGAGAGAAAGAAAGAAATAGAAGCTGTGAGTGAGTGGGAGAGAGAGAAGCTGTGAGTGAGAGAGAGAGAGAAGCTGTGAGTGAGAGAGAAAGGGAAAGAGAGGCTGTGAGTGAGAGAGAGAGATAGAAAGAGAAGCTGTGAGTGAGAGAGAGAGAAAGAGAAGCTGTGAGAGAGAGAGAGAAGCTGTGAGTGAGAGAGAAAGAAATAAATAGAAGCTGTGAGTGAGAGAGAGATAAAGAGAAGCTGTGAGTTAGAGAGAGACAGAGAAAGAGAAGCTGTGAGTGAGAGAGAGAGAGAGAGAGAGAAGCTGTGTGTGTGAGAGAGAGAAGCTGTGAGTGAGAGAGAGAAAGAAAGAGAAGAT
Organism: Bradypodion ventrale; assembly: GCA_035047345.1. Classification (NCBI taxonomy): domain Eukaryota; kingdom Metazoa; phylum Chordata; class Lepidosauria; order Squamata; family Chamaeleonidae; genus Bradypodion; species Bradypodion ventrale. The sequence continues at coordinate 174,968,087 of JAWDJE010000002.1, forward strand.
GTTAGTGAGAGAGTGAGAGAGAGAAAGAGAAGCTGTGAGTGAGAGAGAGAGAGAAGCTGTGAGTGAGAGAGAGAGAAAGAGAAGGTGTGTGAGAGAGAGAGAAACAGAAGCTGTGAGTGAGAGAGAGAGAAGCTGTGAGTGTGAGAGAGAGAGAGAAGATGTGAGTGAGAGAGAGAAAGAGAAGCAGTGAGTGAGTGAGAGAGAGAGATAAAGAGAAGCTGTGAGTGAGAGAGAGAGAAAGAGAAGCTGTGAGTGAGAGAGAAAGCGAAGCTGTGAGTGAGAGAGAGAGAGAAAGAAACTGTGAGTAAGAGAGAGAGAGAAGCTGTGAGTGAATGAGAGAGAGAGAAAGAGAAGGTGTGTGTGAGAGAGAGAAAGAGAAGCTGTGAGTGAGAGAGAGAGAAGCTGTGAGTGTGAGAGAGAGAGAAGATGTGAGTGAGAGAGAGAAAGAGAAAGAGAAGCAGTGAGTGAGTGAGAGAGAGAGATAAAGAGAAGCTGTGAGTGAGAGAGAGAGATAAAGAGAAGCTGTGAGTGAGAGAGAGAAAGAGAAGCTGGGAGTGAGTAAGAGAGAGAAAGAGAAGCTGTGAGTGAGAGAGAGAGGGAGAAGCTGTGAGTGAGAGAGAGAGAGAAACTGTGAGTGAGAGAGAAAGAAAGAAAGAGAAGCTGTGAGTGAGTGAGTGAGAGAGAGAGAGAAGCTGTGAGTGAGAGAGAGAGAGAGAAAGAGAAGCTGTGAGTGAGAGAGAGAGCTAGAAGCTGTGAGTGAGAGAGAGATAAAGAGAAGCTGTGAGTTAGAGAGAGAGAGAGAGAAAGAGAAGCTGTGAGTGAGAGAGAGAAAGAGAAGCTGCGAGTGAGAGAGAGATAAAGAGAAGCTGTGAGTGAGTGAGAGAGAGGAAGAGAAGCTGTGAGTGAGAGAGAGAAAGAAAGAGAAGCTGTGAGTGAGAGAGAGATAAAGAGAAGCTGTGAGTTAGAGAGAGACAGAGAAAGAGCTGTGAGTGAGAGAGAGAGAGAAAGAGAAGGTGTGTGCGTGAGAGAGAGAGAAACTGTGAGTGAGAGAGAGAAAGAAAGAGAAGATGTTATTGAGAGAGTGAGAGAGAGAAAGAGAAGCTGTGAGTGAGAGAGAGAGAAGCTGTGAGTGAGAGAGAGAGAGAAAGAGAAGGTGTGTGTGAGAGAGAGAAAGAGAAGCTGTGAGTGAGAGAGAGAGATAGAGAAGCTGTGAGTGAGAGAGGGAGAGAGAAGCTGTGAGTGAGAGAGAAAGAAAGAAAGAGAAGCTGTGAGTGAGTGAGAGAGAGAGAGAGAGAAGCTGTGAGTGAGAGAGAGAGAGAAAGGGAGCTGTGAGTGAGAGAGAGAGAGCTAGAAGCTGTGAGTGAGAGAGAAATAAAGAGAAGCTGTGAGTGAGAGAGAGAGAAAGAGAAGCTGTGAGTGAGAGAGAGATAAAGAGAAGCTGTGAGTGAGTGAGAGAGGAAGAGAAGCTGTGAGTGAGAGAGAGAGAAAGAGAAGCTGTGAGTGAGAGAGAGATAAAGAGAAGCTGTGAGTTAGAGAGAGACAGAGAAAGAGAAGCTGTGAGTGAGAGAGAGAGAGAAACAGAAGCTGTGTTTGTGTGAGAGAGAGAAGCTGTGAGTGAGAGAGAGAAAGAAAAAGAAGATGTTAGTGAGAGCGTGAGAGAGAGAAAGAGAAGCTGTGAGTGAGAGAGAGAGAGAAGCTGTGAGTGAGAGAGAGAGAGAGAGAAAGAGAAGGTGTGTGAGAGAGAGAGAAAGAGAAGCTGTGAGTGAGAGAGAGAGAGAAGCTGTGAGTGTGTGTGTGAGAGAGAAGATGTGAGTGAGAGAGAGAAAGAGAAGCAGTGAGTGAGTGAGAGAGAGAGATAAAGAGAAGCTGTGAGTGAGAGAGAGAGAAAGAGAAGCTGTGAGTGAGAGAGAAAGAGAAGCTGTGAGTGAGAGAGAGACATTAAGAGAAGCTGTGAGTGAGAGAGAGAGAAAGAGAAGCTGTGAGTGAGAGAGAGAGAGAAAGAGAAGCTGTGTGAGATAGAGAGAAGCTGTGAGTGAGAGAGAAAGAAAGAAATAGAAGCTGTGAGTGAGTGAGAGAGAGAGAAGTGAGTTAGAGAGAAAGGGAGAAAGAGAAGCTGTGAGTGAGAGAGAGAGAGAGAAGCTGTGAGTGAGAGAGAGAGAAGCTGTGAGTGAGAGAGAAAGAAAGAAATAGAAGCTGTGAGTGAGTGAGAGAGAGAAAAGTTGTGAGTTAGAGAGAGAGAGAGAAAGAGAAGCTGTGAGTGAGAGAGAGAGAAGCTGTGAGTGTGAGAGAGAGAGAAGATGTGAGTGAGAGAGAGAAAGAGAAAGAGAAGCAGTGAGTGAGTGAGAGAGAGAGATAAAGAGAAGCTGTGAGTGAGAGAGAAAGAGAAGCTGTGAGTGAGAGAGAAAGAGAAGCTGTGAGTGAGAGAGAGACAGAAAGAGAAGCTGTGAGTGAGAGAGAGAGAGCTAGAAGCTGTGAGTGAGTGAGAGAGAGGAAGAGAAGCTGTGAGTGAGAGAGAGGGAGAAAGAGAAGCTGGGAGTGAGAGACAGATAAAGAGAAGCTGTGAGTTAGAGAGAGAGAGAGAGAAAGAGAAGCTGTGAGTGAGAGAGAGAGAGAAAGAGAAGCTGTGAGTGAGATAGAGATAAAGAGAAGCTGTGAGTGTGTGTGTGAGAGAGAGAAGCTGTGAGTGAGAGAGAGAGAAGCTGTGAGTGAGAGAGAAAGAAAGAAAGAGAAGCTGTGAGTGTGAGAGAGAGAGAAGCTGTGAGTGAGAGAGAGAGAGAAAGAGAAGCTGTGAGTGAGAGAGAGAGAGCTAGAAGCTGTGAGTGAGTGAGAGAGAGGAAGAGAAGCTGTGAGTGAGAGAGAGGGAGAAAGAGAAGCTGGGAGTGAGAGACAGATAAAGAGAAGCTGTGAGTTAGAGAGAGAGAGAGAGAAAGAGAAGCTGTGAGTGAGAGAGAGAGAGAAAGAGAAGCTGTGAGTGAGATAGAGATAAAGAGAAGCTGTGAGTGAGTGAGAGAGAGGAAGAGAAGCTGTGAGTGAGAGAGAGAAAGAGAAGCTGTGAGTGAGAGAGAGATAAAGAGAAGCTGTGAGTTAGAGAGAGACAGAGAAAGAGAAGCTGTGAGTGAGAGAGAGACAGAGAAAGAGAAGCTGTGAGTGAGAGAGAGAGAGAGAAAGAAAAGCTGTGTGTGTGTGTGAGAGAGAAGCTGTGTGAGAGAGAGAAAGAAAGAGAAGATGTTAGTGAGAGAGTGAGAGAGAGAAAGAGAAGCTGTGAGTGAGAGAGAGAGAAGCTGTGTGAGAGAGAGAGAGAGAAAGAGAAGGTGTGTGTGTGAGAGAGAAAGAGAAGCTGTGAGTGAGAGAGAGAGAAGCTGTGAGTGTGTGTGAGAGAGAAGATGTGAGTGAGAGAGAGAAAGAGAAGTAGTGAGTGAGTGAGAGAGAGAGATAAAGAGAAGCTGTGAGTGAGAGAGAGAGAAAGAGAAGCTGTGAGTGAGAGAGAAAGAGAAGCTGTGAGTGAGTGAGAGAGAGAAAGAGAAGCTGTGAGTAAGAGAGAGAGAGAAGCTGTGAGTGAGAGAGAGAGAGAGAAAGAGAAGGTGTGTGTGTGAGAGAAAGAGAAGCTGTGAGTGAGAGAGAGAGAGAAGCTGTGAGTGTGAGAGTGAGAGAAGATGTGAGTGAGAGAGAGAAAGAGAAAGAGAAGCAGTGAGTGAGTGAGAGAGAGAGATAAAGAGAAGCTGTGAGTGATAGAGAGAGATAAAGAGAAGCTGTGAGTGAGAGAGAGAGAGAGAAGCTGGGAGTGAGTAAGAGAGAGAAAGAGAAGCTGTGAGTGAGTGAGAGAGAGAGAGAAGCTGTGAGTGAGAGAGAGAGAGAAGCTGTGAGTGAGAGAGAAAGAAAGAAAGAGAAGCTGTGAGTGAGAGAGAGAGAGAGAGAAGCAGTGAGTGAGAGAGAGAGAAAGAGAAGCTGTGAGTGAGAGAGAGAGAGCTAGAAGCTGTGAGTGAGAGAGAGATAAAGAGAAGCTGTGAGTTAGAGAGAGAGAGAAAGACAAGATGTGAGTGAGAGAGAGAGAAAGAGAAGCTGTGAGTGAGAGAGAGATAAAGAGAAGCTGTGAGTGAGTGAGAGAGAGGAAGAGAAGCTGTGAGTGAGAGAGAGAAAGAGAAGCTGTGAGTGAGAGAGATAAAGAGAAGCTGTGAGTTAGAGAGAGACAGAGAAAGAGAAGCTGTGAGTGAGAGAGAGAGAGAAAGAGAAGCTGTGTGTGTGTGAGAGAGAGAAGCTGTGAGTGAGAGAGAGAAAGAAAGAGAAGATGTTAGTGAGAGAGTGAGAGAGAGAAAGAGAAGCTGTGAGTGAGAGAGAGAGAGAAGCTGTGAGTGAGAGAGAGAGAGAGAGAGAGAAAGAGAAGGTGTGTGAGAGAGAGAGAAAGAGAAGATGTGAGTGAGAGAGAGAGAGCTAGAAGCTGTGAGTGAGAGAGAGATAAAGAGAAGCTGTGAGTTAGAGAGAGAGAGAGAAAGAGAAGCTGTGAGTGAGAGAGAGAGAAAGAGAAGCTGTGAGTGAGAAAGAGATAAAGAGAAGCTGTGAGTGAGTGAGAGAGAGGAAGAGAAGCTGTGAGTGAGAGAGAGAGAAAGAGAAGCTGTGAGTGAGAGAGAAAGAGAAGCTGTGAGTGAGAGAGAGACAGAAAGTGAAGCTGTGAGTGAGAGAGAGAGAAAGAGAAGCTGTGAGTGAGAGAGAGAAAGAAAGAGAAGCTGTGTGAGATAGAGAGAAGCTGTGAGTGAGAGAGAAAGAAAGAAATAGAAGCTGTGAGTGAGTGAGAGAGAGAGAAGTGAGTTAGAGAGAAAGGGAGAAAGAGAAGCTGTGAGTGAGTGAGAGAGAGAAGCTGTGAGTGAGAGAGAGAGAAGCTGTGAGTGAGAGAGAAAGAAAGAAATAGAAGCTGTGAGTGAGTGAGAGAGAGAGAAGTTGTGAGTTAGAGAGAGAGAGAGAAAGAGAAGCTGTGAGTGAGAGAGAGAGAGAAGCTGTGAGTGTGTGAGAGAGAGAAGATGTGAGTGAGAGAGAGAAAGAAAGAGAAAGAGAAGCAGTGAGTGAGTGAGAGAGAGAGATAAATAGAAGCTGTGAGTGATAGAGAGAGATAAAGAGAAGCTGTGAGTGAGAGAGAGAAAGAGAAGCTGGGAGTGAGTAAGAGAGAAAAAGAGAAGCTGTGAGTGTGTGTGAGAGAGAGAGAAGCTGTGAGTGAGAGAGAGAGAAGCTGTGAGTGAGAGAAAAAGAAAGAAAGAGAAGCTGTGAGTGTGAGAGAGAGAGAAGCTGTGAGTGAGAGAGAGAGAGAGAAAGAGAAGCTGTGAGTGAGAGAGAGAGAGCTAGAAGCTGTGAGTGAGTGAGAGAGAGGAAGAGAAGCTGTGAGTGAGAGAGAGAGAAAGAGAAGCTGTGAGTGAGAGAGAAAGAGAAGCTGTGAGTGAGAGAGAGAGAGAAGCTGTGAGTGAGAGAGAGAGAGAGAAAGAGAAGGTGTGTGTGTGAGAGAAAGAGAAGCTGTGAGTGAGAGAGAGAGAGAAGCTGTGAGTGTGAGAGTGAGAGAAGATGTGAGTGAGAGAGAGAAAGAGAAAGAGAAGCAGTGAGTGAGTGAGAGAGAGAGATAAAGAGAAGCTGTGAGTGATAGAGAGAGATAAAGAGAAGCTGTGAGTGAGAGAGAGAGAGAGAAGCTGGGAGTGAGTAAGAGAGAGAAAGAGAAGCTGTGAGTGAGTGAGAGAGAGAGAGAAGCTGTGAGTGAGAGAGAGAGAGAAGCTGTGAGTGAGAGAGAAAGAAAGAAAGAGAAGCTGTGAGTGAGTGAGAGAGAGAGAGAGAAGCAGTGAGTGAGAGAGAGAGAGAAAGAGAAGCTGTGAGTGAGAGAGAGAGAGCTAGAAGCTGTGAGTGAGAGAGAGATAAAGAGAAGCTGTGAGTTAGAGAGAGAGAGAAAGACAAGATGTGAGTGAGAGAGAGAGAAAGAGAAGCTGTGAGTGAGAGAGAGATAAAGAGAAGCTGTGAGTGAGTGAGAGAGAGGAAGAGAAGCTGTGAGTGAGAGAGAGAAAGAGAAGCTGTGAGTGAGAGAGAGATAAAGAGAAGCTGTGAGTTAGAGAGAGACAGAGAAAGAGAAGCTGTGAGTGAGAGAGAGAGAGAAAGAGAAGCTGTGTGTGTGAGAGAGAGAGAAGCTGTGAGTGAGAGAGAGAAAGAAAGAGAAGATGTTAGTGAGAGAGTGAGAGAGAGAAAGAGAAGCTGTGAGTGAGAGAGAGAGAGAAGCTGTGAGTGAGAGAGAGAGAGAGAGAGAAAGAGAAGGTGTGTGAGAGAGAGAGAAAGAGAAGCTGTGAGTGAGAGAGAGAGAGCTAGAAGCTGTGAGTGAGAGAGAGATAAAGAGAAGCTGTGAGTTAGAGAGAGAGAGAGAAAGAGAAGCTGTGAGTGAGAGAGAGAGAAAGAGAAGCTGTGAGTGAGAAAGAGATAAAGAGAAGCTGTGAGTGAGTGAGAGAGAGGAAGAGAAGCTGTGAGTGAGAGAGAGAGAAAGAGAAGCTGTGAGTGAGAGAGAAAGAGAAAGAGAAGCTGTGTGTGTGAGAGAGAGAGAAGCTGTGAGTGAGAGAGAGAAAGAGAAGCTGTGAGTGAGAGAGAGAAAGAAAGAGAAGCTGTGTGAGATAGAGAGAAGCTGTGAGTGAGAGAGAAAGAAAGAAATAGAAGCTGTGAGTGAGTGAGAGAGAGAGAAGTGAGTTAGAGAGAAAGGGAGAAAGAGAAGCTGTGAGTGAGTGAGAGAGAGAAGCTGTGAGTGAGAGAGAGAGAAGCTGTGAGTGAGAGAGAAAGAAAGAAATAGAAGCTGTGAGTGAGTGAGAGAGAGAGAAGTTGTGAGTTAGAGAGAGAGAGAGAAAGAGAAGCTGTGAGTGAGAGAGAGAGAGAAGCTGTGAGTGTGTGAGAGAGAGAAGATGTGAGTGAGAGAGAGAAAGAAAGAGAAAGAGAAGCAGTGAGTGAGTGAGAGAGAGAGATAAAGAGAAGCTGTGAGTGATAGAGAGAGATAAAGAGAAGCTGTGAGTGAGAGAGAGAAAGAGAAGCTGGGAGTGAGTAAGAGAGAAAAAGAGAAGCTGTGAGTGTGTGTGTGAGAGAGAGAAGCTGTGAGTGAGAGAGAGAGAAGCTGTGAGTGAGAGAAAAAGAAAGAAAGAGAAGCTGTGAGTGTGAGAGAGAGAGAAGCTGTGAGTGAGAGAGAGAGAGAGAAAGAGAAGCTGTGAGTGAGAGAGAGAGAGCTAGAAGCTGTGAGTGAGTGAGAGAGAGGAAGAGAAGCTGTGAGTGAGAGAGAGAGAAAGAGAAGCTGTGAGTGAGAGAGAAAGAGAAGCTGTGAGTGAGAGAGAGACAGAAAGAGAAGCTGTGAGTGAGAGAGAGAGAAAGAGAAGCTGTGAGTGAGAGAGAGAAAGAAAGAGAAGCTGTGTGAGATAGAGAGAAGCTGTGAGTGAGAGAGAAAGAAAGAAATAGAAGCTGTGAGTGAGTGAGAGAGAGAGAAGTGAGTTAGAGAGAAAGGGAGAAAGAGAAGCTGTGAGTGAGTGAGAGAGAGAGAAGCTGTGAGTGAGAGAGAGAGAAGCTGTGAGTGAGAGAGAAAGAAAGAAATAGAAGCTGTGAGTGAGTGAGAGAGAGAGAAGTTGTGAGTTAGAGAGAGAGAGAAAGAGAAGCTGTGAGTGTGAGAGAGAGAGAAGATGTGAGTGAGAGAGAGAAAGAAAGAGAAAGAGAAGCAGTGAGTGAGTGAGAGAGAGAGATAAAGAGAAGCTGTGAGTGATAGAGAGAGATAAAGAGAAGCTGTGAGTGAGAGAGAGAAAGAGAAGCTGGGAGTGAGTAAGAGAGAAAAAGAGAAGCTGTGAGTGTGTGTGAGAGAGAGAGAAGCTGTGAGTGAGAGAGAGAGAAGCTGTGAGTGAGAGAAAAAGAAAGAAAGAGAAGCTGTGAGTGTGTGAGAGAGAGAAGCTGTGAGTGAGAGAGAGAGAGAGAAAGAGAAGCTGTGAGTGAGAGAGAGAGAGCTAGAAGCTGTGAGTGAGTGAGAGAGAGGAAGAGAAGCTGTGAGTGAGAGAGAGGGAGAAAGAGAAGCTGTGAGTGAGAGACAGATAAAGAGAAGCTGTGAGTTAGAGAGAGAGAGAGAGAAAGAGAAGCTGTGAGTGAGAGAGAGAGAGAAAGAGAAGCTGTGAGTGAGATAGAGATAAAGAGAAGCTGTGAGTGAGTGAGAGAGAGGATGAGAAGCTGTGAGTGAGAGAGAGAGAGAAAGAGAAGCTGTGAGTGAGAGAGAGATAAAGAGAAGCTGTGAGTTAGAGAGAGACAGAGAAAGAGAAGCTGTGAGTGAGAGAGAGAGAGAAAGAGAAGCTGTGTGTGTGAGAGAGAGAGAAGCTGTGTGAGAGAGAGAAAGAAAGAGAAGATGTTAGTGAGAGAGTGAGAGAGAGAAAGAGAAGCTGTGAGTGACAGAGAGAGAAGCTGTGAGTGAGAGAGAGAGAGAGAAAGAGAAGGTGTGTGTGTGTGAGAGAAAGAGAAGCTGTGAGTGAGAGAGAGAGAGCTGTGAGTGTGTGTGAGAGAGAAGATGTGAGTGAGAGAGAGAAAGAGAAGCAGTGAGTGAGTGAGAGAGAGAGATAAAGAGAAGCTGTGAGTGAGAGAGAGAGAAAGAGAAGCTGTGAGTGAGAGAGAAAGAGAAGCTGTGAGTGAGTGTGAGAGAGAAAGAGAAGCTGTGAGTAAGAGAGAGAGAGAAGCTGTGAGTGAGAGAGAGAGAGAGAAAGAGAAGGTGTGTGTGTGTGAGAGAGAGAGAAGCTGTGAGTGTGAGAGTGAGAGAAGATGTGAGTGAGAGAGAGAAAGAGAAAGAGAAGCAGTGAGTGAGTGAGAGAGAGAGATAAAGAGAAGCTGTGAGTGATAGAGAGAGATAAAGAGAAGCTGTGAGTGAGAGAGAGAAAGAGAAGCTGGGAGTGAGTAAGAGAGAGAAAGAGAAGCTGTGAGTGAGAGAGAGAGAGAGAGAAGCTGTGAGTGAGAGAGAGAGAGAAGCTGTGAGTGAGAGAGAAAGAAAGAAAGAGAAGCTGTGAGTGAGTGAGAGAGAGAGAGAAGCAGTGAGTGAGAGAGAGAGAGAGAGAGAAAGAGAAGCTGTGAGTGAGAGAGAGAGCTAGAAGCTGTGAGTGAGAGAGAGATAAAGAGAAGCTGTGAGTTAGAGAGAGAGAGAGAAAGAGAAGCTGTGAGTGAGAGAGAGAGAAAGAGAAGCTGTGAGTGAGAGAGAGATAAAGAGAATCTGTGAGTGTGTGAGATAGAGGAAGAGAAGCTGTGAGTGAGAGAGAGAGAAAGAGAAGCTGTGAGTGAGAGAGAGAGAGAAACAGAAGCTGTGTTTGTGTGAGAGAGAGAAGCTGTGAGTGAGAGAGAGAAAGAAAGAGAAGATGTTAGTGAGAGCGTGAGAGAGAGAAAGAGAAGCTGTGAGTGAGAGAGAGAGAGAAGCTGTGAGTGAGAGAGAGAGAGAGAAAGAGAAGGTGTGTGTGAGAGAGAGAAAGAGAAGCTGTGTGAGAGAGAGAGAAGCTGTGAGTGTGTGAGAGAGAGAAGATGTGAGTGAGAGAGAAAGAGAAGCAGTGAGTGAGAGAGAGAGAGATAAAGAGAAGCTGTGAGTGAGAGAGAGAGAAAGAGAAGCTGTGAGTGAGAGAGAAAGAGAAGCTGTGAGTGAGAGAGAGACAGAAAGAGAAGCTGTGAGTGAGAGAGAGTGAGAAAGAGAAGCTGTGAGTTAGAGAGAGAGAGAAAGAGAAGCTGTGTGAGATAGAGAGAAGCTGTGAGTGAGAGAGAAAGAAAGAAATAGAAGCTGTGAGTGAGTGAGAGAGAGAGAAGTTGTGAGTTAGAGAGAGAGAGAAAGAGAAGCTGTGAGTGAGAGAGAGAGAGAAGCTGTGTGAGAGAGAGAGACAGAGTAAGAGAAGCTGTGAGTGAGAGAGAGAGAGAAAGAGAAGCTGTGTGTGTGTGAGAGAGAGAAGCTGTGAGTGAGAGAGAGAAAGAAAGAGAAGATGTTAGTGAGAGAGTGAGAGAGAGAAAGAGAAGCTGTGAGTGAGAGAGAGAGAGAAGCTGTGAGTGAGAGAGAGAGAGAGAGAAAGAGAAGGTGTGTGAGAGAGAGAGAAATAGAAGCTGTGAGTGAGAGAGAGAGAGCTAGAAGCTGTGAGTGAGAGAGAGATAAAGAGAAGCTGTGAGTTAGAGAGAGAGAGAGAAAGAGAAGCTGTGAGTGAGAGAGAGAGAAAGAGAAGCTGTGAGTGAGAGAGAGATAAAGAGAAGCTGTGAGTGAGAGAGAGAGAAAGAGAAGCTGTGAGTGAGAGAGAGAAAGAAAGAGAAGCTGTGTGAGATAGAGAGAAGCTGTGAGTGAGAGAGAAAGAAAGAAATAGAAGCTGTGAGTGAGTGAGAGAGAGAGAAGTGAGTTAGAGAGAAAGGGAGAAAGAGAAGCTGTGAGTGAGTGAGAGAGAGAGAAGCTGTGAGTGAGAGAGAGAGAAGCTGTGAGTGAGAGAGAAAGAAAGAAATAGAAGCTGTGAGTGAGTGAGAGAGAGAGAAGTTGTGAGTTAGAGAGAGAGAGAGAAAGAGAAGCTGTGAGTGAGAGAGAGAGAGAAGCTGTGAGTGTGAGAGAGAGAGAAGATGTGAGTGAGAGAGAGAAAGAAAGAGAAAGAGAAGCAGTGAGTGAGTGAGAGAGAGAGATAAAGAGAAGCTGTGAGTGATAGAGAGAGATAAAGAGAAGCTGTGAGTGAGAGAGAGAAAGAGAAGCTGGGAGTGAGTAAGAGAGAAAAAGAGAAGCTGTGAGTGTGTGTGAGAGAGAGAGAAGCTGTGAGTGAGAGAGAGAGAAGCTGTGAGTGAGAGAAAAAGAAAGAAAGAGAAGCTGTGAGTGTGAGAGAGAGAGAAGCTGTGAGTGAGAGAGAGAGAGAAAGAGAAGCTGTGAGTGAGAGAGAGAGAGCTAGAAGCTGTGAGTGAGTGAGAGAGAGGAAGAGAAGCTGTGAGTGAGAGAGAGGGAGAAAGAGAAGCTGTGAGTGAGAGACAGATAAAGAGAAGCTGTGAGTTAGAGAGAGAGAGAGAGAAAGAGAAGCTGTGAGTGAGAGAGAGAGAGAAAGAGAAGCTGTGAGTGAGATAGAGATAAAGAGAAGCTGTGAGTGAGTGAGAGAGAGGATGAGAAGCTGTGAGTGAGAGAGAGAGAGAAAGAGAAGCTGTGAGTGAGAGAGAGATAAAGAGAAGCTGTGAGTAAGAGAGAGACAGAGAAAGAGAAGCTGTGAGTGAGAGAGAGAGAGAAAGAGAAGCTGTGTGTGTGTGAGAGAGAGAAGCTGTGTGAGAGAGAGAAAGAAAGAGAAGATGTTAGTGAGAGAGTGAGAGAGAGAAAGAGAAGCTGTGAGTGAGAGAGAGAGAAGCTGTGAGTGAGAGAGAGAGAGAGAAAGAGAAGGTGTGTGTGTGAGAGAGAAAGAGAAGCTGTGAGTGAGAGAGAGAGAGAAGCTGTGAGTGTGTGTGAGAGAGAAGATGTGAGTGAGAGAGAGAAAGAGAAGCAGTGAGTGAGTGAGAGAGAGAGATAAAGAGAAGCTGTGAGTGAGAGAGAGAGAAAGAGAAGCTGTGAGTGAGAGAGAAAGAGAAGCTGTGAGTGAGTGAGAGAGAGAAAGAGAAGCTGTGAGTAAGAGAGAGAGAGAAGCTGTGAGTGAGAGAGAGAGAGAGAAAGAGAAGGTGTGTGTGTGTGAGAGAGAGAGAAGCTGTGAGTGTGAGAGTGAGAGAAGATGTGAGTGAGAGAGAGAAAGAGAAAGAGAAGCAGTGAGTGAGTGAGAGAGGGAGATAAAGAGAAGCTGTGAGTGATAGAGAGAGATAAAGAGAAGCTGTGAGTGAGAGAGAGAAAGAGAAGCTGGGAGTGAGTAAGAGAGAGAAAGAGAAGCTGTGAGTGAGAGAGAGAGAGAGAGAAGCTGTGAGTGTGAGAGAGAGAGAAGCTGTGAGTGAGAGAGAGAGAGAGAAAGAGAAGCTGTGAGTGAGAGAGAGAGAGCTAGAAGCTGTGAGTGAGTGAGAGAGAGGAAGAGAAGCTGTGAGTGAGAGAGAGAGAAAGAGAAGCTGTGAGTGAGAGAGAAAGAGAAGCTGTGAGTGAGAGAGAGACAGAAAGAGAAGCTGTGAGTGAGAGAGAGAGAAAGAGAAGCTGTGAGTGAGAGAGAGAAAGAAAGAGAAGCTGTGTGAGATAGAGAGAAGCTGTGAGTGAGAGAGAAAGAAAGAAATAGAAGCTGTGAGTGAGTGAGAGAGAGAGAAGTGAGTTAGAGAGAAAGGGAGAAAGAGAAGCTGTGAGTGAGTGAGAGAGAGAGAAGCTGTGAGTGAGAGAGAGAGAAGCTGTGAGTGAGAGAGAAAGAAAGAAATAGAAGCTGTGAGTGAGTGAGAGAGAGAGAAGTTGTGAGTTAGAGAGAGAGAGAAAGAGAAGCTGTGAGTGTGAGAGAGAGAGAAGATGTGAGTGAGAGAGAGAAAGAAAGAGAAAGAGAAGCAGTGAGTGAGTGAGAGAGAGAGATAAAGAGAAGCTGTGAGTGATAGAGAGAGATAAAGAGAAGCTGTGAGTGAGAGAGAGAAAGAGAAGCTGGGAGTGAGTAAGAGAGAAAAAGAGAAGCTGTGAGTGTGTGTGAGAGAGAGAGAAGCTGTGAGTGAGAGAGAGAGAAGCTGTGAGTGAGAGAAAAAGAAAGAAAGAGAAGCTGTGAGTGTGTGAGAGAGAGAAGCTGTGAGTGAGAGAGAGAGAGAGAAAGAGAAGCTGTGAGTGAGAGAGAGAGAGCTAGAAGCTGTGAGTGAGTGAGAGAGAGGAAGAGAAGCTGTGAGTGAGAGAGAGGGAGAAAGAGAAGCTGTGAGTGAGAGACAGATAAAGAGAAGCTGTGAGTTAGAGAGAGAGAGAGAGAAAGAGAAGCTGTGAGTGAGAGAGAGAGAGAAAGAGAAGCTGTGAGTGAGATAGAGATAAAGAGAAGCTGTGAGTGAGTGAGAGAGAGGATGAGAAGCTGTGAGTGAGAGAGAGAGAGAAAGAGAAGCTGTGAGTGAGAGAGAGATAAAGAGAAGCTGTGAGTTAGAGAGAGACAGAGAAAGAGAAGCTGTGAGTGAGAGAGAGAGAGAAAGAGAAGCTGTGTGTGTGAGAGAGAGAGAAGCTGTGTGAGAGAGAGAAAGAAAGAGAAGATGTTAGTGAGAGAGTGAGAGAGAGAAAGAGAAGCTGTGAGTGACAGAGAGAGAAGCTGTGAGTGAGAGAGAGAGAGAGAAGGAGAAGGTGTGTGTGTGTGAGAGAAAGAGAAGCTGTGAGTGAGAGAGAGAGAGCTGTGAGTGTGTGTGAGAGAGAAGATGTGAGTGAGAGAGAGAAAGAGAAGCAGTGAGTGAGTGAGAGAGAGAGATAAAGAGAAGCTGTGAGTGAGAGAGAGAGAAAGAGAAGCTGTGAGTGAGAGAGAAAGAGAAGCTGTGAGTGAGTGTGAGAGAGAAAGAGAAGCTGTGAGTAAGAGAGAGAGAGAAGCTGTGAGTGAGAGAGAGAGAGAGAAAGAGAAGGTGTGTGTGTGTGAGAGAGAGAGAAGCTGTGAGTGTGAGAGTGAGAGAAGATGTGAGTGAGAGAGAGAAAGAGAAAGAGAAGCAGTGAGTGAGTGAGAGAGAGAGATAAAGAGAAGCTGTGAGTGATAGAGAGAGATAAAGAGAAGCTGTGAGTGAGAGAGAGAAAGAGAAGCTGGGAGTGAGTAAGAGAGAGAAAGAGAAGCTGTGAGTGAGAGAGAGAGAGAGAGAAGCTGTGAGTGAGAGAGAGAGAGAAGCTGTGAGTGAGAGAGAAAGAAAGAAAGAGAAGCTGTGAGTGAGTGAGAGAGAGAGAGAAGCAGTGAGTGAGAGAGAGAGAGAGAGAGAAAGAGAAGCTGTGAGTGAGAGAGAGAGCTAGAAGCTGTGAGTGAGAGAGAGATAAAGAGAAGCTGTGAGTTAGAGAGAGAGAGAGAAAGAGAAGCTGTGAGTGAGAGAGAGAGAAAGAGAAGCTGTGAGTGAGAGAGAGATAAAGAGAATCTGTGAGTGTGTGAGATAGAGGAAGAGAAGCTGTGAGTGAGAGAGAGAGAAAGAGAAGCTGTGAGTGAGAGAGAGAGAGAAACAGAAGCTGTGTTTGTGTGAGAGAGAGAAGCTGTGAGTGAGAGAGAGAAAGAAAGAGAAGATGTTAGTGAGAGCGTGAGAGAGAGAAAGAGAAGCTGTGAGTGAGAGAGAGAGAGAAGCTGTGAGTGAGAGAGAGAGAGAGAAAGAGAAGGTGTGTGTGAGAGAGAGAAAGAGAAGCTGTGTGAGAGAGAGAAGCTGTGAGTGTGTGAGAGAGAGAAGATGTGAGTGAGAGAGAAAGAGAAGCAGTGAGTGAGAGAGAGAGAGAGATAAAGAGAAGCTGTGAGTGAGAGAGAGAGAAAGAGAAGCTGTGAGTGAGAGAGAAAGAGAAGCTGTGAGTGAGAGAGAGACAGAAAGAGAAGCTGTGAGTGAGAGAGAGTGAGAAAGAGAAGCTGTGAGTTAGAGAGAGAGAGAAAGAGAAGCTGTGTGAGATAGAGAGAAGCTGTGAGTGAGAGAGAAAGAAAGAAATAGAAGCTGTGAGTGAGTAAGAGAGAGAGAAGTTGTGAGTTAGAGAGAGAGAGAAAGAGAAGCTGTGAGTGAGAGAGAGAGAGAAGCTGTGTGAGAGAGAGAGACAGAGTAAGAGAAGCTGTGAGTGAGAGAGAGAGAGAAAGAGAAGCTGTGTGTGTGTGAGAGAGAGAAGCTGTGAGTGAGAGAGAGAAAGAAAGAGAAGATGTTAGTGAGAGAGTGAGAGAGAGAAAGAGAAGCTGTGAGTGAGAGAGAGAGAGAAGCTGTGAGTGAGAGAGAGAGAGAGAGAAAGAGAAGGTGTGTGAGAGAGAGAGAAATAGAAGCTGTGAGTGAGAGAGAGAGAGCTAGAAGCTGTGAGTGAGAGAGAGATAAAGAGAAGCTGTGAGTTAGAGAGAGAGAGAGAAAGAGAAGCTGTGAGTGAGAGAGAGAGAAAGAGAAGCTGTGAGTGAGAGAGAGATAAAGAGAAGCTGTGAGTGAGAGAGAGAGAAAGAGAAGCTGTGAGTGAGAGAGAGAAAGAAAGAGAAGCTGTGTGAGATAGAGAGAAGCTGTGAGTGAGAGAGAAAGAAAGAAATAGAAGCTGTGAGTGAGTGAGAGAGAGAGAAGTGAGTTAGAGAGAAAGGGAGAAAGAGAAGCTGTGAGTGAGTGAGAGAGAGAGAAGCTGTGAGTGAGAGAGAGAGAAGCTGTGAGTGAGAGAGAAAGAAAGAAATAGAAGCTGTGAGTGAGTGAGAGAGAGAGAAGTTGTGAGTTAGAGAGAGAGAGAGAAAGAGAAGCTGTGAGTGAGAGAGAGAGAAGCTGTGAGTGTGAGAGAGAGAGAAGATGTGAGTGAGAGAGAGAAAGAAAGAGAAAGAGAAGCAGTGAGTGAGTGAGAGAGAGAGATAAAGAGAAGCTGTGAGTGATAGAGAGAGATAAAGAGAAGCTGTGAGTGAGAGAGAGAAAGAGAAGCTGGGAGTGAGTAAGAGAGAAAAAGAGAAGCTGTGAGTGTGTGTGAGAGAGAGAGAAGCTGTGAGTGAGAGAGAGAGAAGCTGTGAGTGAGAGAAAAAGAAAGAAAGAGAAGCTGTGAGTGTGAGAGAGAGAGAAGCTGTGAGTGAGAGAGAGAGAGAAAGAGAAGCTGTGAGTGAGAGAGAGAGAGCTAGAAGCTGTGAGTGAGTGAGAGAGAGGAAGAGAAGCTGTGAGTGAGAGAGAGGGAGAAAGAGAAGCTGTGAGTGAGAGACAGATAAAGAGAAGCTGTGAGTTAGAGAGAGAGAGAGAGAAAGAGAAGCTGTGAGTGAGAGAGAGAGAGAAAGAGAAGCTGTGAGTGAGATAGAGATAAAGAGAAGCTGTGAGTGAGTGAGAGAGAGGATGAGAAGCTGTGAGTGAGAGAGAGAGAGAAAGAGAAGCTGTGAGTGAGAGAGAGATAAAGAGAAGCTGTGAGTAAGAGAGAGACAGAGAAAGAGAAGCTGTGAGTGAGAGAGAGAGAGAAAGAGAAGCTGTGTGTGTGTGAGAGAGAGAAGCTGTGTGAGAGAGAGAAAGAAAGAGAAGATGTTAGTGAGAGAGTGAGAGAGAGAAAGAGAAGCTGTGAGTGAGAGAGAGAGAAGCTGTGAGTGAGAGAGAGAGAGAGAAAGAGAAGGTGTGTGTGTGAGAGAGAAAGAGAAGCTGTGAGTGAGAGAGAGAGAGAAGCTGTGAGTGTGTGTGAGAGAGAAGATGTGAGTGAGAGAGAGAAAGAGAAGCAGTGAGTGAGTGAGAGAGAGAGATAAAGAGAAGCTGTGAGTGAGAGAGAGAGAAAGAGAAGCTGTGAGTGAGAGAGAAAGAGAAGCTGTGAGTGAGTGAGAGAGAGAAAGAGAAGCTGTGAGTAAGAGAGAGAGAGAAGCTGTGAGTGTGAGAGAGAGAGAGAAAGAGAAGGTGTGTGTGTGTGAGAGAGAGAGAAGCTGTGAGTGTGAGAGTGAGAGAAGATGTGAGTGAGAGAGAGAAAGAGAAAGAGAAGCAGTGAGTGAGTGAGAGAGAGAGATAAAGAGAAGCTGTGAGTGATAGAGAGAGATAAAGAGAAGCTGTGAGTGAGAGAGAGAAAGAGAAGCTGGGAGTGAGTAAGAGAGAGAAAGAGAAGCTGTGAGTGAGAGAGAGAGAGAGAGAAGCTGTGAGTGAGAGAGAGAGAGAGAAGCTGTGAGTGAGAGAGAAAGAAAGAAAGAGAAGCTGTGAGTGAGTGAGAGAGAGAGAGAAGCAGTGAGTGAGAGAGAGAGAGAGAGAGAAAGAGAAGCTGTGAGTGAGAGAGAGAGAGCTAGAAGCTGTGAGTGAGAGAGAGATAAAGAGAAGCTGTGAGTTAGAGAGAGAGAGAGACAGAGAAGCTGTGAGTGAGAGAGAGAGAAAGAGAAGCTGTGAGTGAGAGAGAGATAAAGAGAAGCTGTGAGTGTGTGAGAGAGAGGAAGAGAAGCTGTGAGTGAGAGAGAGAGAAAGAGAAGCTGTGAGTGAGAGAGAGAGAGAAACAGAAGCTGTGTTTGTGTGAGAGAGAGAAGCTGTGAGTGAGAGAGAGAAAGAAAGAGAAGATTTTAGTGAGAGCGTGAGAGAGAGAAAGAGAAGCTGTGAGTGAGAGAGAGAGAGAAGCTGTGAGTGAGAGAGAGAGAGAAAGAGAAGGTGTGTTAGAGAGAGAGAAAGAGAAGCTGTGAGTGAGAGAGAGAGAAGCTGTGAGTGTGTGAGAGAGAGAGAAGATGTGAGTGAGAGAGAAAGAGAAGCAGTGAGTGAGAGAGAGAGAGATAAAGAGAAGCTGTGAGTGAGAGAGAGAGAAAGAGAAGCTGTGAGTGAGAGAGAAAGAGAAGCTGTGAGTGAGAGAGAGACAGAAAGAGAAGCTGTGAGTGAGAGAGAGAGGAAGAGAAGCTGTGAGTGAGAGAGAGAGAGAGAAAGAGAAGCTGTGTGAGATAGAGAGAAGCTGTGAGTGAGAGAGAAAGAAAGAAATAGAAGCTGTGAGTGAGTGAGAGAGAGAGAAGTGAGTTAGAGAGAAAGGGAGAAAGAGAAGCTGTGAGTGAGAGAGAGAGAGAAGCTGTGAGTGAGAGAGAGAGAAGCTGTGAGTGAGAGAGAAAGAAAGAAATAGAAGCTGTGAGTGAGTGAGAGAGAGAGAAGTTGTGAGTTAGAGAGAGAGAGAAAGAGAAGCTGTGAGTGAGAGAGAGAGAGAAGCTGTGTGAGAGAGAGAGAGAGAAAGAGAAGGTGTGTGTGTGAGAGAGAAAGAGAAACTGTGAGTGAGTGAGAGAGAGAAGCTGTGAGTGTGTGAGAGAGAGAAGATGTGAGTGAGAGAGAGAAAGAGAAAGAGAAGCAGTAAGTGAGTGAGAGAGAGAGATAAAGAGAAGCTGTGAGTGATAGAGAGAGATAAAGAGAAGCTGTGAGTGAGAGAGAGAAAGAGAAGCTGGGAGTGAGTAAGAGAGAAAAAGAGAAGCTGTGAGTGTGTGTGTGAGAGAGAGAAGCTGTGAGTGAGAGAGAGAGAAGCTGTGAGTGAGAGAGAAAGAAAGAAAGAGAAGCTGTGAGTGTGAGAGAGAGAGAAGCTGTGAGTGAGAGAGAGAGAGAGAAAGAGAAGCTGTGAGTGAGAGAGAGAGAGCTAGAAGCTGTGAGTGAGTGAGAGAGAGGAAGAGAAGCTGTGAGTGAGAGAGAGGGAGAAAGAGAAGCTGTGAGTGAGAGACAGATAAAGAGAAGCTGTGAGTTAGAGAGAGAGAGAGAGAAAGAGAAGCTGTGAGTGTGAGAGAGAGAGAAAGAGAAGCTGTGAGTGAGATAGAGATAAAGAGAAGCTGTGAGTGAGTGAGAGAGAGGAAGAGAAGCTGTGAGTGAGAGAGAGAGAGAAAGAGTAGCTGCGAGTGAGAGAGAGAGATAAAGAGAAGCTGTGAGTTAGAGAGAGACAGAGAAAGAGAAGCTGTGAGTGAGAGAGAGAGAGAGAAAGAGAAGCTGTGTGTGTGAGAGAGAGAAGCTGTGTGAGAGAGAGAAAGAAAGAGAAGATGTTAGTGAGAGAGTGAGAGAGAGAAAAAGAAGCTGTGAGTGAGAGAGAGAGAAGCTGTGAGTGAGAGAGAGAGAGAGAAAGAGAAGGTGTGTGTGAGAGAGAGAAAGAGAAGCTGTGAGTGAGAGAGAGAGAGAAGCTGTGAGTGTGTGAGAGAGAGAAGATGTGAGTGAGAGAGAGAAAGAAAAGCAGTGAGTGAGTGAGAGAGAGAGAGATAAAGAGAAGCTGTGAGTGAGAGAGAGAGAAAGAGAAGCTGTGAGTGAGAGAGAAAGAGAAGCTGTGAGTGAGTGAGAGACAGAAAGAGAAGCTGTGAGTAAGAGAGAGAGAGAAGCTGTGAGTGAGAGAGAGAGAGAGAAAGAGAAGGTGTGTGTGTGAGAGAGAAAGAGAAGCTGTGAGTGTGAGAGTGAGAGAAGATGTGAGTGAGAGAGAGAAAGAGAAAGAGAAGCAGTGAGTGAGTGAGAGAGAGAGATAAAGAGAAGCTGTGAGTGATAGAGAGAGATAAAGAGAAGCTGTGAGTGAGAGAGAGAAAGAGAAGCTGGGAGTGAGTAAGAGAGAGAAAGAGAAGCTGTGAGTGAGAGAGAGAGAGAGAAGCTGTGAGTGAGAGAGAGAGAGAAGCTGTTAGTGAGAGAGAAAGAAAGAAAGAGAAGCTGTGAGTGAGTGAGAGAGAGAGAGAAGCAGTGAGTGAGAGAGAGAGAGAGAAAGAGAAGCTGTGAGTGAGAGAGAGAGAGCTAGAAGCTGTGAGTGAGAGAGAGATAAAGAGAAGCTGTGAGTTAGAGAGAGAAAGAGAAAGAGAAGCTGTGAGTGAGAGAGAGATAAAGAGAAGCTGTGAGTGAGTGAGAGAGAGGAAGAGAAGCTGTGAGTGAGAGAGAGAGAGAGAGAAGCTGTGAGTGAGAGAGAGATAAAGAGAAGCTGTGAGTTAGAGAGAGACAGAGAAAGAGAAGCTGTGAGTGAGAGAGAGAGAGAAAGAGAAGCTGTGTGTGTGTGAAAGAGAGAAGCTGTGAGTGAGAGAGAGAAAGAAAGAGAAGATGTTAGTGAGAGAGTGAGAGAGAGAAAGAGAAGCTGTGAGTGAGAGAGAGAGAGAAGCTGTGAGTGAGAGAGAGAGCGAGAGAGAGAAAGAGAAGGTGTGTGAGAGAGAGAGAAAGAGAAGCTGTGAGTGAGAGAGAGAGAGCTAGAAGCTGTGAGTGAGAGAGAGATAAAGAGAAGCTGTGAGTTAGAGAGAGAGAGAGAAAGAGAAGCTGTGAGTGAGAGAGAGAGAAAGAGAAGCTGTGAGTGAGAGAGAGAGAAAGAGAAGCTGTGAGTGAGTGAGAGAGAGGAAGAGAAGCTGTGAGTGAGAGAGAGAGAGAAAGAGAAGCTATGAGTGAGAGAGATAAAGAGAAGCTGTGAGTTAGAGAGAGACAGAGAAAAAGAAGCTGTGAGTGTGTGTGAGAGAGAGAAAGAGAAGCTGTGTGTGTGAGAAAGAAGCTGTGAGTGAGAGAGAGAAAGAAAGAGAAGAGGTTAGTGAGAGAGTGAGAGAGAGAAAGAGAATCTGTGAGTGAGAGAGAGAGAAGCTGTGAGTGAGAGAGAGAGAGAAAGAGAATGTGTGTGTGAGAGAGAGAAGGAGAAGCTGTGAGTGAGAGAGAGAGAGAGAAGCTGTGAGTGAGAGAGAGAGAGAAGCTGTGAGTGAGAGAGAAAGAAAGAAAGAGAAGCTGTGAGTGAGTGAGAGAGAGAGAGAGAGAAGCTGTGAGTGAGAGAGAGAGAGAAAGAGAAGCTGTGAGTGAGAGAGAGAGAGCTAGAAGCTGTGAGTGAGAGAGAGATAAAGAGAAGCTGTGAGTGATAGAGAGAGATAAAGAGAAGCTGTGAGTGAGAGAGAGAAAGAGAAGCTGGGAGTGAGTAAGAGAGAAAAAGAGAAGCTGTGAGTGTGTGTGAGAGAGAGAGAAGATGTGAGTGAGAGAGAGAGAAGCTGTGAGTGAGAGAGAAAGATAGAAAGAGAAGCTGTGAGTGAGAGAGAGAGAGAAGCTGTGAGTGAGAGAGAGAGAGAAAGAGAAGCTGTGAGTGAGAGAGCGAGAGCTAGAAGCTGTGAGTGAGTGAGAGAGAGGAAGAGAAGCTGTGAGTGAGAGAGAGGGAGAAAGAGAAGCTGTGAGTGAGAGACAGATAAAGAGAAGCTGTGAGTTAGAGAGAGAGAGAGAAAGAGAAGCTGTGAGTGAGAGAGAGTGAGAAAGAGAAGCTGTGAGTGAGATAGAGATAAAGAGAAGCTGTGAGTGAGTGAGAGAGAGGAAGAGAAGCTGTGAGTGAGAGAGAGAGAGAAAGAGAAGCTGTGAGTGAGAGAGAGATAAAGCTGTGAGTTAGAGAGAGACAGAGAAAGAGAAGCTGTGAGTGAGAGAGAGAGAGAGAAAGAGAAGCTGTGTGTGTGTGAGAGAGAGAAGCTGTGAGTGAGAGAGAGAAAGAAAGAGAAGATGTTAGTGAGAGTGTGAGAGAGTAAGAGAAGCTGTGAGTGAGAGAGAGAGAGAAGCTGTGAGTGAGAGAGAGAGAGAAAGAGAAGGTGTGAGAGAGAAAAAGAAAGAGAAGCTGTGAGTGAGAGAGAGAGAAGCTGTGAGTGTGAGAGAGAGAGAAGATGTGAGTGAGAGAGATAAAGAGAAGCAGTGAGTGAGTGAGAGAGAGAGAGATAAAGAGAAGCTGTGAGTGAGAGACAGAGAAAGAGAAGCTGTGAGTGAGAGAGAAAGAGAGGCTGTGAGTGAGAGAGAGAGAGAGAGAGAAGGTGTGTGTGAGAGAGAAAGAGAAGCTGTGAGTGAGAGAGAGAGAAGCTGTGAGTGTGAGAAAGAGAGAAGCTGTGAGTGAGAGACAGAGAAAGAGAAGCTGTGAGTGAGAGAGAAAGAGAGGCTGTGAGTGAGAGAGAGAGAGAGAGAGAAGCTGTGAGTGATAGAGAGAGATAAAGAGAAGCTGTGAGTGAGAGAGAGAAAGAGAAGCTGGGAGTGAGTAAGAGAGAGAAAGAGAAGCTGTGAGTGTGAGAGAGAGAGAGAGAAGCTGTGAGTGAGAGAGAGAGAGAAGCTGTGAGTGAGAGAGAAAGAAAGAAAGAGAAGCTGTGAGTGAGTGAGAGAGAGAGAGATATAGAAGCTGTGAGTGAGAGAGAGAGAGAAAGAGAATCTGTGAGTGAGAGAGAGAGAGCTAGAAGGTGTGAGTGAGAGAGAGATAAAGAGCTGTGAGTGAGAGAGAGAGAAAGAGAAGCTGTGAGTGAGAGAGAGATAAAGAGAAGCTGTGTGTGAGTGAGAGAGAGGAAGAGAAGCTGTGAGTGAGAGAGAGAGACAGAGAAGCTGTGAGTGAGAGAGAGATAAAGAGAAGCTGTGAGTTAGAGAGAGACAGAGAAAGAGAAGCTGTGAGTGAGTAAGAGAGAGAAAGAGAAGCTATGTGTGTGAGAGAGAGAGAAGCTGTGAGTGAGAGAGAGAAAGAAAGAGAAGCTGTGAGTGAGAGAGAGAGAAGCTGTGAGAGAGAGAGAGAGAGAAGGTGTGTGAGAGAGAGAAAGAGAAGCTGTGAGTGAGAGAGAGAGAGAGAAGCTGTGAGTGAGAGAGAGAGAGAATCTGTGAGTGAGAGAGAAAGAAAGAAAGAGAAGCTGTGAGTGAGTGAGAGAGAGAGAGAGAAGCTGTGAGTGAGAGAGAGAGAGAAAGAGAATGTGAGTGAGAGAGAGAGAGCTAGAAGCTGTGAATGAGAGAGAGATAAAGAGAAGCTGTGAGTTAGTGAGAGAGAGAGAAAGAGAAGCTGTGAGTGAGAGAGAGAGAAAGAGAAGCTGTGAGTGAGAGAGAGAGAAAGAGAAGTTGTGAGTGAGAGAGAGATAAAGAGAAGCTGTGAGTGAGTGAGAGAGAGGAAGAGAAGCTGTGAGTGAGAGAGAGAGAGAAAGAGAAAGAGAAGCTGTGAGTGAGAGAGAGATAAAGAGAAGCTGTGAGTTAGAGAGAGACAGAGAAAGAGAAGCTGTGAGTGAGAGAGAGAGAGAAACAGAAGCTGTGTGTGTGAGAGAGAGAGAAGCTGTGAGTGAGAAAGAGAAAGAAAGAGAAGATGTTAGTGAGAGAGTGAGAGAGAGAAAGAGAAGCTGTGAGTGAGAGAGAGAGAGAAGCTGTGAGTGAGAGAGAGAGAGAAAGAAAAGGTGTGAGAGAGAGAGAGAGAAAGAGAAGCTGTGAGTGAGAGAGAGAGAGAAGCTGTGAGTGTGTGAGAGAGAGAGAAGATGTGAGTGAGAGAGAGAAAGAGAAGCAGTGAGTGAGTGAGAGAGAGAGATAAAGAGAAGCTGTGAGTGAGAGAGAGAGAAAGAGAAGCTGTGAGTGAGAGAGAAAGAGAAGCTGTGAGTGAGAGAGAGACAGAAAGAGAAGCTGTGAGTGAGAGAGAGAGAGAAAGAGAAGCTGTGAGTGAGAGAGAGAGAGAAAAATAAGCTGTGTGAGATAGAGAGAAGCTGTGTGTGAGAGAGAAAGAAAGAAATAGAAGCTGTGAGTGAGTGAGAGAGAGATGTGAGTTAGAGAGAAAGGGAGAAAGAGAAGTTGTGAGTGAGAGACAGAGAGAGAAGCTGTGAGAGAGAGAGAGAGAAAGAGAAGGTGTGTGTGTGAGAGAGAAAGAGAAGCTGTGAGTGAGAGAGAGAGAGAAGCTGTGAGTGTGTGAGAGAGAGAGAAGCTGGTAGTGAGTAAGAGAGAAAAAGAGAAGCTGTGAGTGTGTGTGAGAGAGAGAGAAGCTGTGAGTGAGAGAGAGAGAGAGAAGCTGTGAGTGAGAGAGAGAGAGAAAGAGAAGCTGTGAGTGAGAGAGAGAGAGCTAGAAGCTGTGAGTGAGTGAGAGAGAGGAAGAGAAGCTGTGAGTGAGAGAGAGGGAGAAAGAGAAGCTGTGAGTGAGAGACAGATAAAGAGAAGCTGTGAGTTAGAGAGAGAGAGAGAAAGAGAAGCTGTGAGTGAGAGAGAGAGAGAAAGAGAAGCTGTGAGTGAGATAGAGATAAAGAGAAGCTGTGAGTGAGTGAGAGAGAGGAAGAGAAGCTGTGAGTGAGAGAGAGAAAGAGAAGCTGTGAGAGAGAGAGAGATAAAGAGCTGTGAGTGAGAGAGAGAGAGAAACAGAAGCTGTGTGTGTGAGAGAGAGAGAAGCTGTGAGTGAGAGAGAGAAAGAAAGAGAAGATGTTAGTGAGAGAGTGAGAGAGAGAAAGAGAAGCTGTGAGTGAGAGAGAGAGAGAAGCTGTGAGTGAGAGAGAGAGAGAAAGAAAAGGTGTGAGAGAGAGAGAGAGAGAGAAAGAGAAGCTGTGAGTGTGAGAGAGAGAGAAGATGTGAGTGAGAGAGAGAAAGAGAAGCAGTGAGTGAGTGAGAGAGAGAGATAAAGAGAAGCTGTGAGTGAGAGAGAGAGAAAGAGAAGCTGTGAGTGAGAGAGAAAGAGAAGCTGTGAGTGAGAGAGAGACAGAAAGAGAAGCTGTGAGTGAGTGAGAGAGAGAAAGAGAAGCTGTGAGTGAGAGAGAGAGAGAAAAAGAAGCTGTGTGAGATAGAGAGAAGCTGTGTGTAAGAGAGAAAGAAAGAAATAGAAGCTGTGAGTGAGTGAGAGAGAGAGAAGTGAGTTAGAGAAAGGGAGAAAGAGAAGCTGTGAGTGAGAGAGAGAGAGAAGCTGTGAGTGAGAGAGAGAGAGAAGCTGTGAGTGAGAGAGAAAGAAAGAAATAGAAGCTGAGAGTGAGTGAGAGAGAGAGAAGTTGTGAGTTAGAGAGAGAGAGAAAGAGAAGCTGTGAGTGAGAGAGAGAGAGAAGCTGTGTGTGTGAGAGAGAGAGAAGGTGTGTGTGAGAGAGAGAAAGAGAAGCTGTGAGTGAGAGAGAGAGAGAAGCTGTGAGTGTGAGAGAGAGAGAAGATGTGAGTGAGAGAGAGAAAGAGAAAGAGAAGCAGTGAGTGAGTGAGAGAGAGAGAGATAAAGAGAAGCTGTGAGTGATAGAGAGCGATAAAGAGAAGCTGTGAGTGAGAGAGAGAAAGAGAAGCTGGGAGTGAGTAAGAGAGAAAAAGAGAAGCTGTGAGTGTGTGTGAGAGAGAGAGAAGCTGTGAGTGAGAGAGAGAGAGAGAAGCTGTGAGTGAGAGAGAGAGAAAAAGAGAAGCTGTGAGTGAGAGAGAGAGAGCTAGAAGCTGTGAGTGAGTGAGAGAGAGGAAGAGAAGCTGTGAGTGAGAGAGAGGGAGAAAGAGAAGCTGTGAGTGAGAGACAGATAAAGAGAAGCTGTGAGTTAGAGAGAGAGAGAGAGAAAGAGAGAAGCTGTGAGTGAGAGAGAGAGAGAAAGAGAAGCTGTGAGTGAGATAGAGATAAAGAGAAGCTGTGAGTGAGTGAGAGAGAGGAAGAGAAGCTGTGAGTGAGAGAGAGAAAGAGAAGCTGTGAGTGAGAGAGAGATAAAGAGAAGCTGTGAGTTAGAGAGAGACAGAGAAAGAGAAGCTGTGAGTGAGAGAGAGAGAGAGAGAGAGAGAAGCTGCGTGTGTGATAGAGAGAAGCTGTGAGTGAGAGAGAGAAAGAAAGAGAAGATGTTAGTGAGAGAGTGAGAGAGAGAAAGAGAAGCTGTGAGTGAGAGAGAGAGAGAAGCTATGAGTGAGAGAGCGAAAGAGAAGGTGTGTGAGAGAGAGAGAAAGAGAAGCTGTGAGTGAGAGAGAGAGAGAAGCTGTGTGTGAGAGAGAGAGAAGCTGTGAGTGAGAGAGAGAAAGAGAAGCAGTGAGTGAGTGTGAGAGAGAGATAAAGAGAAGCTGTGAGTGAGAGAGAGAGAAAGAGAAGCTGTGAGTGAGAGAGAATGAGAAGCTGTGAGTGAGAGAGAGAGAGAAAGAGAAGCTGTGAGTAAGAGAGAGAGAGAAGCTGTGGGTGAGAGAGATAGAAAGAAAGAGATGGTGTGTGTGAGAGAGAGAAAGAGAAGCTGTGTGTGAGAGAGAGAGAAGCTGAGAGTGTGAGAGAGAGAGAAGATGTGAGTGAGAGAGAGAAAGAGAAAGAGAAGCAGTGAGTGAGTGAGAGAGAGAGATAAAGAGAAGCTGTGAGTGATAGAGTGAAAGAGAAGCTGGGAGTGAGTAAGAGAGAGAAAGAGAAGCTGTGAGTGAGAGAGAGAGAGAGAAGCTGTGAGTGAGAGAGAAAGAAAGAAAGAGAAGCTGTGAGTGAGTGAGAGAGAGAGAGACAGAAGCTGTGAGTGAGAGAGAGAGAGAGAAAGAGAAGCTGTGAGTGAGAGAGAGAGAGCTAGAAGCTGTGAGTGAGAGAGAGATAAAGAGAAGCTGTGAGTTAGAGAGAGAGAGAGAAAGAGAAGCTGTGAGTGAGAGAGAGAGAAAGAGAAGCTGTGAGTGAGAGAGAGATAAAGAGAAGCTGTGAGTGAGTGAGAGAGAGGAAGAGAAGCTGTGAGTGTGAGAGAGAGAGAAAGAGAAGCTGTGAGTGAGAGAGAGATAAAGAGAAGCTGTGAGTTAGAGAGAGACAGAGAAAGAGAAGCTGTGAGTGAGAGAGAGAGAGAAAGAGAAGCTGTGTGTGTGAGAGAGAGAGAAGCTGTGAGTGAGAGAGAGAAAGAAAGAGAAGATGTTAGTGAGAGAGTGAGAGAGAGAAAGAGAAGCTGTGAGTGAGAGAGAGAGAAGCTGTGAGTGAGAGAGAGAGAGAGAGAGACAAGGTGTGTGAGAGAGAGAGAAAGAGAAGCTGTGAGTGAGAGAGAGAGAGAAGCTGTGAGTGTGAGAGAGAGAGAGAAGATGTGAGTGAGAGAGAGAAAGAGAAGCAGTGAGTGAGTGAGAGAGAGAGATAAAGAGAAGCTGTGAGTGAGAGAGAGAGAAAGAGAAGCTGTGAGTGAGAGAAAAAGAGAAGCTGTGAGTGAGAGAGAGACAGAAAGAGAAGCTGTGAGTGAGAGAGAGAGAAAGAGAAGCTGTGAGTGAGAGAGAGAGAGAAAGAGAAGCTGTGTGAGATAGAGAGAAGCTGTGAGTGAGAGAGAAGGAAAGAAATAGAAGCTGTGAGTGAGTGAGAGAGATAGAAGTGAGTTAGAGAGAAAGGGAGAAAGAGAAGCTGTGAGTGAGAGAGAGAGAGAAGCTGTGAGTGAGAGAGAGAGAAGCTGTGAGTGAGAGAGAAAGAAAGAAATAGAAGCTGTGAGTGAGTGAGAGAGAGAGAAGTTGTGAGTTAGAGAGAGAGGGAGAAAGAGAAGCTGTGAGTGTGAGAGAGAGAGAAGCTGTGAGTGAGAGAGAAAGGGAAAGAGAGGCTGTGAGTGAGAGAGAGAGAGAAGCTGTGAGTGAGAGAGAAAGAGAGAGAAAGAGAAGCTGTGAGTGAGAGAGAGAGAGAAGCTGCGAGAGAGAAAGAAAGAGAAAGAGAGGCTGTGAGTGAGAGAGAGAGAGAGAGAAGTTGTGAGTGAGAGAGAGATAAAGAGAAGCTGTGAGTTAGAGAGAGAGAGAAAGAGAAGCTGTGAGTGAGACAGAGAGAAAAAGAAGATGTGTGTGTGTTTGAGAGACAGAAGCTGAGAGTGAGAGAGAAAGCTGTGAGTGAGAGAGAAAGAGAAAGAGAAGCTGTGAGCGAGAGAGAGAGAGAAGCTGTGAGTGAGTGAGAGAGAAAAAACTGTGAGTGAGATAGAGAGAGAAGCTGTGAGTGAGTGAGTGAGAGAGATAAGCTGTGAGTGAGAGAGAAAGAGAAAGAGAAGCTGTGAGTGAGAGAGAGAGAGAAGCTGTGAGTGAGTGAGAGAGAAAGAGAAGATTATGTGTGTGTGTGTGAGAGAGAAGCTGTGAGTGAGAGAGAGAGAGAGAAAGAGAAGCTGTGAGTGAGAGAGAAAGCTGTGAGTGAGAGAGAAAGAGAAAGAGAAGCTGTGAGTGAGAGAGAGAGAGAGTAGCTGTGAGTGAGAGAGAGAGGGAAAAACTGTGAGTGAGATAGAGAGAAGCTCTGAGTGAGTGAGTGAGAGAGAGAGAAGCTGTGAGTGAGAGAGAGAAATAAAGAGAAGCTGTGAGAGAGAGAAACAGAGAAAGAGAAGCTGTGAGTGAGAGAGAGAGAGAAAGAGAAGCTGTGAGTGTGAGAGAGAGATAAAGAGAAGCTGTGAGTTAGAGAGAGACAGAGAAAGAGAAGCTGTGAGTGAGAGAGTGAGAGAGAAAGAGAAGCTGTGAGTGAGAGAGAGAGAGAAAGAGAAAATGTGAGTGAGTGAGAGAGAGAGAGAGAGAAGCTGTGATTGAGAGAGAGAGAGAGAAAGAGAAGATGTGAGTGAGAGAGTGAGAGAAAGCTGTGAGTGAGAGAGAGAAAAAGAAAGAGAAGCTGTGAGTGAGAGAGAGAGGGTGAAAGAGAAGCTGTGAATATGAGAGAGAGGGAGAAAAATGGAAGCTGTGAGTGAGCGTGAGAGAGAGAGAGAAGCTGTGACAGTGGGAGAGAGAGAAAGAGAAGCTGTGAGTGAGTGAGAGAGAGAAGCTGTGAGTGTGAGAGAGAGAGAAGATGTGAGTGAGAGAGAGAAAGAGAAAGAGAAGCAGTGAGTGAGTGAGAGAGATAGAGATAAAGAGAAGCTGTGAGTGATAGAGAGCGATAAAGAGAAGTTGTGAGTGAGAGAGAGAAAGAGAAGCTGGGAGTGAGTAAGAGAGAAAAAGAGAAGCTGTGAGTGTGTGTGAGAGAGAGAGAAGCTGTGAGTGAGAGAGAGAGAGAGAAGCTGTGAGTGAGAGAGAGAGAGAAAGAGAAGCTGTGAGTGAGAGAGAGAGAGCTAGAAGCTGTGAGTGAGTGAGAGAGAGGAAGAGAAGCTGTGAGTGAGAGAGAGGGAGAAAGAGAAGCTGTGAGTGAGAGACAGATAAAGAGAAGCTGTGAGTTAGAGAGAGAGAGAGAAAGAGAAGCTGTGAGTGAGAGAGAGAGAGAAAGAGAAGCTGTGAGTGAGATAGAGATAAAGAGAAGCTGTGAGTGAGTGAGAGAGAGGAAGAGAAGCTGTGAGTGAGAGAGAGAAAGAGAAGCTGTGAGTGAGAGAGAGATAAAGAGAAGCTGTGAGTTAGAGAGAGACAGAGAAAGAGAAGCTGTGAGTGAGAGAGAGAGAGAGAGAGAAGCTGTGTGTGTGAGAGAGAGAAGCTGTGAGTGAGAGAGAGAAAGAAAGAGAAGATGTTAGTGAGAGAGTGAGAGAGAGAAAGAGAAGCTGTGAGTGAGAGAGAGAGAAGCTGTGAGTGAGAGAGAGAAAGAGAAGGTGTGTGAGAGAGAGAGAAAGAGAAGCTGTGAGTGAGAGAGAGAGAGAAGCTGTGAGTGTGTGTGAGAGAGAAGATGTGAGTGAGAGAGAGAAAGAGAAGCAGTGAGTGAGTGTGAGAGAGAGATAAAGAGAAGCTGTGAGTGAGAGAGAGAGAAAGAGAAGCTGTGAGTGAGAGAGAACGAGAAGCTGTGAGTGAGAGAGAGAGAAAGAGAAGCTGTGAGTAAGAGAGAGAGAGAAGCTGTGAGTGAGAGAGAGAGAGAGAAAGAGAAGGTGTGTGTGAGAGAGAGAAAGAGAAGCTGTGTGAGAGAGAGAGAGAAGCTGTGAGTGTGAGAGAGAGAGAAGATGTGAGTGAGAGAGAGAAAGAGAAAGAGAAGCAGTGAGTGAGTGAGAGAGAGAGATAAAGAGAAGCTGTGAGTGATAGAGAGAGATAAAGAGAAGCTGTGAGTGAGAGAGAGAAGGAGAAGCTGGGAGTGAGTAAGAGAGAGAAAGAGAAGCTGTGAGAGAGAGAGAGAGAGAGAGAAGCTGTGAGTGAGAGAGAGAGAAGCTGTGAGTGAGAGAGAAAGAAAGAAAGAGAAGCTGTGAGTGAGAGAGAGAGAGACAGAAGCTGTGAGTGAGAGAGAGAGAGAGAGAAAGAGAAGCTGTGAGTGAGAGAGAGAGAGCTAGAAGCTGTGAGTGTGAGAGAGAGAAAGAGAAGCTGTGAGTTAGAGAGAGAGAGAGAAAGAGAAGCTGTGAGTGAGAGAGAGAGAAAGAGAAGCTGTGAGTGAGAGAGAGATAAAGAGAAGCTGTGAGTGAGTGAGAGAGAGGAAGAGAAGCTGTGAGTGAGAGAGAGAGAGAAAGAGATGTGAGTGAGAGAGAGATAAAGAGAAGCTGTGAGTTAGAGAGAGACAGAGAAAGAGAAGCTGTGAGTGAGAGAGAGAGAGAAAGAGAAGCTGTGTGTGTGAGAGAGAGAGAAGCTGTGAGTGAGAGAGAAAGAAAGAGAAGATGTTAGTGAGAGAGTGAGAGAGAGAAAGAGAAGCTGTGAGTGAGAGAGAGAGAGAAGCTGTGAGTGAGAGAGAGAGAGAAAGAGAAGGTGTGTGAGAGAGTGAGAAAGAGAAGCTGTGAGTGAGAGAGAGAGAGAAGCTGTGAGTGTGTGTGAGAGAGAGAAGATGTGAGTGAGAGAGAGAAAGAGAAGCAGTGAGTGAGTGAGAGAGAGAAGCTGTGAGTGAGAGAGAGACAGAAAGAGAAGCTGTGAGTGAGAGAGAGAGAGAAAGAGAAGCTGTGAGTGAGAGAGAGAGAGAGAAAGAGAAGCTGTGAGTGAGAGAGAGAGAAGCTGTGAGTGAGAGAGAAAGAAAGAAATAGAAGCTGTGAGTGAGTGAGAGAGATAGAAGTGAGTTAGAGAGAAAGGGAGAAAGAGAAGCTGTGAGTGAGAGAGAGAGAGAGAAGCTGTGAGTGAGAGAGAGAGAAGCTGTGAGTGAGAGAGAAAGAAAGAAATAGAAGCTGTGAGTGAGTGAGAGAGAGAGAAGTTGTGAGTTAGAGAGAGAGGAAGAAAGAGAAGCTGTGAGTGAGAGAGAGAGAGAAGCTGTGAGTGAGAGAGAAAGGGAAAGAGAGGCTGTGAGTGAGAGAGAGAGAGAAGCTGTGAGTGAGAGAGAAAGAGAGAGAAAGAGAAGCTGTGAGTGAGAGAGAGAGAGAAGCTGCGAGAGAGAAAGAAAGAGAAAGAGAGGCTGTGAGTGAGAGAGAGAGAGAGAAGCTGTGAGTGAGAGAGAGATAAAGAGAAGCTGTGAGTTAGAGAGAGAGAGAAAGAGAAGCTGTGAGTGAGACAGAGAGAAAAAGAAGATGTGTGTGTGTGTGAGAGAGAGAAGCTGAGAGTGAGAGAGAAAGCTGTGAGTGAGAGAGAAAGAGAAAGAGAAGCTGTGAGTGAGAGAGAGAGAGAAGCTGTGAGTGAGTGAGAGAGAAAAAACTGTGAGTGAGATAGAGAGAGAAGCTGTGAGTGAGTGAGTGAGAGAGATAAGCTGTGAGTGAGAGAGAATGAGAAAGAGAAGCTGTGAGTGAGAGAGAGAGAGAGAAGCTGTGAGTGAGTGAGAGAGAAAAAAACTGTGAGTGAGATAGAGAGAGAAGCTGTGAGTGAGTGAGTGAGTGAGAGAGATAAGCTGTGAGTGAGAGAGAGAAATAAAGAGAAGCTGTGAGTTAGAGAGAGAGAGAAAAAGAGAAGCTGTGAGTGAGTCAGAGAGAAAGAGAAGATGTGTGTGTGTGTGAGAGAGAGAAGCTGTGAGTGAGAGAGAGAGAGAGAAAGAGAAGCTGTGAGTGAGAGAGAAAGCTGTGAGTGAGAGAGAAAGAGAAAGAGAAGCTGTGAGTGAGAGAGAGAGAGAGTAGCTGTGAGTGAGAGAGAGAGGGAAAAACTGTGAGTGAGATAGAGAGAAGCTGTGAGTGAGTGAGTGAGAGAGAGAGAAGCTGTGAGTGAGAGAGAGAAATAAAGAGAAGCTGTGAGAGAGAGAAACAGAGAAAGAGAAGCTGTGAGTGAGAGAGAGAGAGAAAGAGAAGCTGTGAGTGTGAGAGAGAGATAAAGAGAAGCTGTGAGTTAGAGAGAGACAGAGAAAGAGAACCTGTGAGTGAGAGAGTGAGAGAGAAAGAGAAGCTGTGAGTGAGAGAGAGAGAGAAAGAGAAACTGTGAGTGAGTGAGAGAGAGAGAGAGAAGCTGTGATTGAGAGAGAGAGAGAGAAAGAGAAGCTGTGAGTGAGAGAGAGAGAGATAGAGCTGTGAGTGAGAGAGAGAAAAAGAAAGAGAAGCTGTGAGTGAGAGAGAGAGGGTGAAAGAGAAGCTGTGATTATGAGAGAGAGGGAGAAAAAGGGAAGCTGTTTGTGAGCGTGAGAGAGAGAGAAAAGCTGTGACAGTGGGCGAGAGAGAAAGAGAAGCTGTGAGTGAGTGAGAGAGAAAGAAAGAGAAGCTATGAGTGAGAGAGAGAGAAGCTGTAAGTGAGAGAGAGAGGGAGAAAGAGAAGCTGTGTGTGAGAGAGAAAGAGAAGCTGTGAGTGAGAGAGACAGGCAGAGAAAGTGAAGCTGTGAGTGAGAGAGAGAGAGCTAGAAGCTGTGAGTGAGTGAGAGAGAGAGAAGCTGTGAGTGAGAGAGAGAAAGAGAAGCTGTGAGTGAGAGAGAGAGAGAAAGAGAAGCTGTGAGTGAGAGAGAGATAAAGAGAAGCTGTGAGTTAGAGAGAGAGAGAAAGAGAAGCTGTGAGTGAGAGAGAGAGAAGCTGTGAGTGAGAGAGAGAGAGAAAGAGAAGCTGTGAGTGAGAGAGAGAAGCTGTGAGTGAGAGAGAAAGAAAGAAATAGAAGCTGTGAGTGAGTGAGAGAGATAGAAGTGAGTTAGAGAGAAAGGGAGAAAGAGAAGCTGTGAGTGAGAGAGAGAGAGAGAAGCTGTGAGTGAGAGAGAGAGAAGCTGTGAGTGAGAGAGAACGAAAGAAATAGAAGCTGTGAGTGAGTGAGAGAGAGAGAAGTTGTGAGTTAGAGAGAGAGGGAGAAAGAGAAGCTGTGAGTGAGAGAGAGAGAGAAGCTGTGAGTGAGAGAGAAAGGGAAAGAGAGGCTGTGAGTGAGAGAGACAGAGAAGCTGTGAGTGAGAGAGAAAGAGAGAGAAAGAGAAGCTGTGAGTGAGAGAGAGAGAAGCTGCGAGAGAGAAAGAAAGAGAAAGAGAGGCTGTGAGTGAGAGAGAGAGAGAGAGAAGCTGTGAGTGAGAGAGAGATAAAGAGAAGCTGTGAGTTAGAGAGAGAGAGAAAGAGAAGCTGTGAGTGAGACAGAGAGAAAAAGAAGATGTGTGTGTGTGTGAGAGAGAAGCTGAGAGTGAGAGAGAAAGCTGTGAGTGAGAGAGAAAGAGAAAGAGAAGCTGTGAGTGAGAGAGAGAGAGAAGCTGTGAGTGAGTGAGAGAGAAAAAACTGTGAGTGAGATAGAGAGAGAAGCTGTGAGTGAGTGAGTGAGAGAGATAAGCTGTGAGTGAGAGAGAAAGAGAAAGAGAAGCTGTGAGTGAGAGAGAGAGAAGCTGTCAGTGAGTGAGAGAGAAAAAAACTGTGAGTGAGATAGAGAGAGAAGCTGTGAGTGAGTGAGTGAGAGAGATAAGCTGTGAGTGAGAGAGAGAAATAAAGAGAAGCTGTGAGTTAGAGAGAGAGAGAAAAAGAGAAGCTGTGAGTGAGTCAGAGAGAAAGAGATGTGTGTGTGTGTGTGAGAGAGAAGCTGTGAGTGAGAGAGAGAGAGAGAAAGAGAAGCTGTGAGTGAGAGAGAAAGCTGTGAGTGAGAGAGAAAGAGAAAGAGAAGCTGTGAGTGAGAGAGAGAGAGAGTAGCTGTGAGTGAGAGAGAGAGGGAAAAACTGTGAGTGAGATAGAGAGAAGCTGTGAGTGAGTGAGTGAGAGAGAGAGAAGCTGTGAGTGAGAGAGAGAAATAAAGAGAAGCTGTGAGAGAGAGAAACAGAGAAAGAGAAGCTGTGAGTGAGAGAGAGAGAGAAAGAGAAGCTGTGAGTGTGAGAGAGAGATAAAGAGAAGCTGTGAGTTAGAGAGAGACAGAGAAAGAGAAGCTGTGAGTGAGAGAGTGAGAGAGAAAGAGAAGCTGTGAGTGAGAGAGAGAGAGAAAGAGAAACTGTGAGTGAGTGAGAGAGAGAGAGAGAAGCTGTGATTGAGAGAGAGAGAGAGAAAGAGAGAGAAAGAGAAGCTGTGAGTGAGAGAGAGAGAGAAAGAGCTGTGAGTGAGAGAGAGAAAAAGAAAGAGAAGCTGTGAGTGAGAGAGGGTGAAAGAGAAGCTGTGATTATGAGAGAGAGGGAGAAAAAGGGAAGCTGTTTGTGAGCGTGAGAGAGAGAGAGAAGCTGTGACAGTGGGAGAGAGAGAAAGAGAAGCTGTGAGTGAGTGAGAGAGAAAGAAAGAGAAGCTATGAGTGAGAGAGAGAGAAGCTGTAAGTGAGAGAGAGAGGGAGAAAGAGAAGCTGTGTGAGAGAGAGAAAGAGAAGCTGTGAGTGAGAGAGACAGGCAGAGAAAGTGAAGCTGTGAGTGAGAGAGAGAGAGCTAGAAGCTGTGAGTGAGTGAGAGAGAGAGAAGCTGTGAGTGAGAGAGAGAAAGAGAAGCTGTGAGTGAGAGAGAGAGAGAAAGAGAAGCTGTGAGTGAGAGAGAGATAAAGAGAAGCTGTGAGTTAGAGAGAGAGAGAAAGAGAAGCTGTGAGTGAGAGAGAGAGAAGCTGTGAGTGAGAGAGAGAGAGAGAAAGAGAAGGTGTGAGAGAGAGAGAAACAGAAGCTGTGAGTGAGAGAGAGAGAGAAAAAAAGAGAATCTGTGAGTGAGAGAGGGAGAGAGAAGCTGTGAGTGAGAGAGAGAGAAGCTGTGAGTGAGAGAGAGAAAGAGAAGCTGTGAGTGAGAGAGAGAGAAAGAGAAGCTCTGAGTGAGAGAGATAAAGAGAAGCTATGAGTTAGAGAGAGACAGAGAAAGAGAAGCTGTGAGTGAGAGAGAGAGAGATAAAGAGAAGCTGTGAGTGATAGAGAGTGATAAAGAGAAGCTGTGAGTGAGAGAGAGAAAGAGAAGCTGGGAGTGAGTAAGAGAGAAAAAGAGAAGCTGTGAGTGTGTAAGAGAGAGAGAGAAGCTGTGAGTGAGAGAGAGAGAGAAGCTGTGAGTGAGAGAGAGAGAGAAAGAGAAGCTGTGAGTGAGAGAGAGAGAGCTAGAAGCTGTGAGTGAGTGAGAGAGAGGAAGAGAAGCTGTGAGTGAGAGAGAGGGAGAAAGAGAAGCTGTGAGTGAGAGACAGATAAAGAGAAGCTGTGAGTTAGAGAGAGAGAGAGAGAAAGAGAAGCTGTGAGTGAGAGAGAGAGAAAGAGAAGCTGTGAGTGAGATAGAGATAAAGAGAAGCTGTGAGTGAGTGAGAGAGAGGAAGAGAAGCTGTGAGTGAGAGAGAGAAAGAGAAGCTGTGAGTGAGAGAGAGATAAAGAGAAGCTGTGAGTTAGAGAGAGACAGAGAAAGAGAAGCTGTGAGTGAGAGAGAGAGAGAGAAGCTGTGTGTGTGAGAGAGAGAAGCTGTGAGTGAGAGAGAGAAAGAAAGAGAAGATGTTAGTGAGAGAGTGAGAGAGAGAAAGAGAAGCTGTGAGTGAGAGAGAGAGAGAAGCTGTGAGTGAGAGAGAGAAAGAGAAGGTGTGTGAGAGAGAGAGAAAGAGAAGCTGTGAGTGAGAGAGAGAGAGAATCTGTGAGTGTGTGTGAGAGAGAAGATGTGAGTGAGAGAGAGAAAGAGAAGCAGTGAGTGAGTGTGAGAGAGAGATAAAGAGAAGCTGTGAGTGAGAGAGAGAGAAAGAGAAGCTGTGAGTGAGAGAGAACGAGAAGCTGTGAGTGAGAGAGAGAGAGAAAGAGAAGCTGTGAGTAAGAGAGAGAGAGAAGCTGTGAGTGAGAGAGAGAGAGAGAAAGAGAAGGTGTGTGTGAGAGAGAGAAAGAAAGAGAAGCTGTGTGTGTGAGAGAGAGAGAAGCTGTGAGTGTGAGAGAGAGAGAAGATGTGAGTGAGAGAGAGAAAGAGAAAGAGAAGCAGTGAGTGAGTGAGAGAGAGAGATAAAGAGAAGCTGTGAGTGATAGAAAGAGATAAAGAGAAGCTGTGAGTGAGAGAGAGAAAGAGAAGCTGGGAGTGAGTAAGAGAGAGAAAGAGAAGCTGTGAGAGAGAGAGAGAAGCTGTGAGTGAGAGAGAGAGAGAGAAGCTGTGAGTGAGAGAGAGAGAAAGAAAGAGAAGCTGTGAGTGAGTGAGAGAGAGAGAGACAGAAGCTGTGAGTGAGAGAGAGAGAGAGAGAGAAAGAGAAGCTGTGAGTGAGAGAGAGAGAGCTAGAAGCTGTGAGTGAGAGAGAGAGAAAGAGAAGCTGTGAGTTAGAGAGAGAGAGAGAAAGAGAAGCTGTGAGTGAGAGAGAGAGAAAGAGAAGCTGTGAGTGAGAGAGAGATAAAGAGAAGCTGTGAGTGAGTGAGAGAGAGGAAGAGAAGCTGTGAGTGAGAGAGAGAGAGAAAGAGAAGCTGTGAGTGAGAGAGAGATAAAGAGAAGCTGTGAGTTAGAGAGAGACAGAGAAAGAGAAGCTGTGAGTGAGAGAGAGAGAGAAAGAGAAGATGTGTGTGAGAGAGAGAGAAGCTGTGAGTGAGAGAGAGAAAGAAAGAGAAGATGTTAGTGAGAGAGTGAGAGAGAGAAAGAGAAGCTGTGAGTGAGAGAGAGAGAGAGAACCTGTGAGTGAGAGAGAAAGAAAGAGAAGGTGTGTGAGAGAGAGAGAAAGAGAAGCTGTGAGTGAGAGAGAGAGAGAAGCTGTGAGTGTGTGAGAGAGAGAGAAGATGTGAGTGAGAGAGAGAAAGAGAAGCAGTGAGTGAGTGAGAGAGAGAGATAAAGAGAAGCTGTGAGTGAGAGAGAGAGAAAGAGAAGCTGTGAGTGAGAGAGAAAGAGAAGCTGTGAGTGAGAGAGAGACAGAAAGAGAAGCTGTGAGTGAGAGAGAGAGAGAAAGAGAAGCTGTGAGTGAGAGAGAGAGAAGCTGTGAGTGAGAGAGAAAGAAAGAAATAGAAGCTGTGAGTGAGTGAGAGAGATAGAAGTGAGTTAGAGAGAAAGGGAGAAAGAGAAGCTGTGAGTGAGAGAGAGAGAGAGAAGCTGTGGGTGAGAGAGAGAGAAGCTGTGAGTGAGAGAGAAAGAAAGAAATAGAAGCTGTGAGTGAGTGAGAGAGAGAGAAGTTGTGAGTTAGAGAGAGAGGGAGAAAGAGAAGCTGTGAGTGAGAGAGAGAGAAGCTGTGAGTGAGAGAGAAAGGGAAAGAGAGGCTGTGAGTGAGAGAGAGAGAGAAGCTGTGAGTGAGAGAGAAAGAGAGAGAAAGAGAAGCTGTGAGTGAGAGAGAGAGAGAAGCTGCGAGAGAGAAAGAAAGAGAAAGAGAGGCTGTGAGTGAGAGAGAGAGAGAGAGAAGCTGTGAGTGAGAGAGAGATAAAGAGAAGCTGTGAGTTAGAGAGAGAGAGAAAGAGAAGCTGTGAGTGAGACAGAGAGAAAAAAAAGATGTGTGTGTGTGTGTGAGAGAGAAGCTGAGAGTGAGAGAGAAAGCTGTGAGTGAGAGAGAAAGAGAAAGAGAAGCTGTGAGTGAGAGAGAGAGAGAAGCTGTGAGTGAGTGAGAGAGAAAAAACTGTGAGTGAGATAGAGAGAGAAGCTGTGAGTGAGTGAGTGAGAGAGATAAGCTGTGACTGAGAGAGAGAAATAAAGAGAAGCTGTGAGTTAGAGAGAGAGAGAAAGAGAAGCTGTGAGTGAGTCAGAGAGAAAGAGAAGATGTGTGTGTGTGTGTGAGAGAGAAGCTGTGAGTGAGAGAGAGAGAGAGAAAGAGAAGCTGTGAGTGAGAAAGAAAGCTGTGAGTGAGAGAGAAAGAGAAAGAGAAGCTGTGAGTGAGAGAGAGAGAGTAGCTGTGAGTGAGAGAGAGAGGGAAAAACTGTGAGTGAGATAGAGAGAAGCTGTGAGTGAGTGAGTGAGAGAGAGAGAAGCTGTGAGTGAGAGAGAGAAAGAAAGAGAAGATGTTAGTGAGAGAGTGAGAGAGAGAAAGAGAAGCTGTGAGTGAGAGAGAGAGAGAAGCTGTGAGTGAGAGAGAGAAAGAGAAGGTGTGAGAGAGAGAGAGAAAGAGAAGCTGTGAGTGAGAGAGAGAGAGAAGCTGTGAGTGTGTGTGAGAGAGAAGATGTGAGTGAGAGAGAGAAAGAGAAGCAGTGAGTGAGTGTGAGAGAGAGATAAAGAGAAGCTGTGAGTGAGAGAGAGAGAAAGAGAAGCTGTGAGTGAGAGAGAACGAGAAGCTGTGAGTGAGAGAGAGAGAGAAAGAGAAGCTGTGAGTAAGAGAGAGAGAGAAGCTGTGAGTGAGAGAGAGAGAGAGAAAGAGAAGGTGTGTGTGAGAGAGTGAAAGAAAGAGAAGCTGTGTGAGAGAGAGAGAGAGAAGCTGTGAGTGTGAGAGAGAGAGAAGATGTGAGTGAGAGAGAGAAAGAGAAAGAGAAGCAGTGAGTGAGTGAGAGAGAGAGATAAAGAGAAGCTGTGAGTGATAGAGAGAGATAAAGAGAAGCTGTGAGTGAGAGAGAGAAAGAGAAGCTTGGAGTGAGTAAGAGAGAGAAAGAGAAGCTGTGAGAGAGAGAGAGAGAGAGAAGCTGTGAGTGAGAGAGAGAGAGAGAAGCTGTGAGTGAGAGAGAGAGAAAGAAAGAGAAGCTGTGAGTGAGTGAGAGAGAGAGAGACAGAAGCTGTGAGTGAGAGAGAGAGAGAGAAAGAGAAGCTGTGAGTGAGAGAGAGAGAGCTTGAAGCTGTGAGTGAGAGAGAGAGAAAGAGAAGCTGTGAGTTAGAGAGAGAGAGAGAAAGAGAAGCTGTGAGTGAGAGAGAGAGAAAGAGAAGCTGTGAGTGAGAGAGAGATAAAGAGAAGCTGTGAGTGAGTGAGAGAGAGGAAGAGAAGCTGTGAGTGAGAGAGAGAGAGAAAGAGAAGCTGTGAGTGAGAGAGAGATAAAGAGAAGCTGTGAGTTAGAGAGAGACAGAGAAAGAGAAGCTGTGAGTGAGAGAGAGAGAGAAAGAGAAGATGTGTGTGTGAGAGAGAGAGAAGCTGTGAGTGAGAGAGAGAAAGAAAGAGAAGATGTTAGTGAGAGAGTGAGAGAGAGAAAGAGAAGCTGTGAGTGAGAGAGAGAGAGAAGCTGTGAGTGAGAGAGAAAGAAAGAGAAGGTGTGTGAGAGAGAGAGAAAGAGAAGCTGTGAGTGAGAGAGAGAGAGAAGATGTGAGTGAGAGAGAGAAAGAGAAGCAGTGAGTGAGTGAGAGAGAGAGATAAAGAGAAGCTGTGAGTGAGAGAGAGAGAAAGAGAAGCTGTGAGTGAGAGAGAAAGAGAAGCTGTGAGTGAGAGAGAGACAGAAAGAGAAGCTGTGAGTGAGAGAGAGAGAGAAAGAGAAGCTGTGAGTGAGAGAGAGAGAAGCTGTGAGTGAGAGAGAAAGAAAGAAATAGAAGCTGTGAGTGAGTGAGAGAGATAGAAGTGAGTTAGAGAGAAAGGGAGAAAGAGAAGCTGTGAGTGAGAGAGAGAGAGAGAAGCTGTGGGTGAGAGAGAGAGAAGTTGTGAGTGAGAGAGAAAGAAAGAAATAGAAGCTGTGAGTGAGTGAGAGAGAGAGAAGTTGTGAGTTAGAGAGAGAGGGAGAAAGAGAAGCTGTGAGTGAGAGAGAGAGAGAAGCTGTGAGTGAGAGAGAAAGGGAAAGAGAGGCTGTGAGTGAGAGAGAGAGAGAAGCTGTGAGTGAGAGAGAAAGAGAGAGAAAGAGAAGCTGTGAGTGAGAGAGAGAGAGAAGCTGCGAGAGAGAAAGAAAGAGAAAGAGAGGCTGTGAGTGAGAGAGAGAGAGAGAGAAGCTGTGAGTGAGAGAGGGATAAAGAGAAGCTGTGAGTTAGAGAGAGAGAGAAAGAGAAGCTGTGAGTGAGACAGAGAGAAAAAAAGATGTGTGTGTGTGTGTGAGAGAGAAGCTGAGAGTGAGAGAGAAAGCTGTGAGTGAGAGAGAAAGAGAAAGAGAAGCTGTGAGTGAGAGAGAGAGAGAAGCTGTGAGTGAGTGAGAGAGAAAAAACTGTGAGTGAGATAGAGAGAGAAGCTGTGAGTGAGTGAGTGAGAGAGATAAGCTGTGAGTGAGAGAGAAAGAGAAAGAGAAGCTGTGAGTGAGAGAGAGAGAGAAGCTGTGAGTGAGTGAGAGAGAAAAAAACTGTGAGTGAGATAGAGAGAGAAGCTGTGAGTGAGTGAGTGAGAGAGATAAGCTGTGACTGAGAGAGAGAAATAAAGAGAAGCTGTGAGTTAGAGAGAGAGAGAAAGAGAAGCTGTGAGTGAGTCAGAGAGAAAGAGAAGATGTGTGTGTGTGTGTGTGAGAGAAGCTGTGAGTGAGAGAGAGAGAGAGAAAGAGAAGCTGTGAGTGAGAGAGAAAGCTGTGAGTGAGAGAGAAAGAGAAAGAGAAGCTGTGAGTGAGAGAGAGAGAGAGTAGCTGTGAGTGAGAGAGAGAGGGAAAAACTGTGAGTGAGATAGAGAGAAGCTGTGAGTGAGTGAGTGAGAGAGAGAGAAGCTGTGAGTGAGAGAGAGAAAAAAAGAGAAGCTGTGAGAGAGAGAAACAGAGAAAGAGAAGCTGTGAGTGAGAGAGAGAGAAAGAGACGCTGTGAGTGTGAGAGAGAGATAAAGAGAAGCTGTGAGTTAGAGAGAGACAGAGAAAGAGAAGCTGTGAGTGAGAGAGTGAGAGAGAAAGAGAAGCTGTGAGAGAGAGAGAGAGAGAAAGAGAAACTGTGAGTGAGTGAGAGAGAGAGAGAGAAGCTGTGATTGAGAGAGAGAGAGAGAAAGAGAAGCTGTGAGTGAGAGAGAGAGAGAAAGAGCTGTGAGTGAGAGAGAGAAATAGAAAGAGAAGCTGTGAGTGAGAGAGAGAGGGTGAAAGAGAAGCTGTGATTATGAGAGAGAGGGAGAAAAAGGGAAGCTGTTTGTGAGCGTGAGAGAGAGAGAGAAGCTGTGACAGTGGGAGAGAGAGAAAGAGAAGCTGTGAGTGAGTGAGAGAGAAAGAAAGAGAAGCTATGAGTGAGAGAGAGAGAAGCTGTAAGTGAGAGAGAGAGGGAGAAAGAGAAGCTGTGTGAGAGAGAGAAAGAGAAGCTGTGAGTGAGAGAGACAGGCAGAGAAAGAGAAGCTGTGAGTGAGAGAGAGAGAGCTAGAAGCTGTGAGTGAGTGAGAGAGAGAGAAGCTGTGAGTGAGAGAGAGAAAGAGAAGCTGTGAGTGAGAGAGAGAGAGAAAGAGAAGCTGTGAGTGAGAGAGAGATAAAGAGAAGCTGTGAGTTAGAGAGAGAGAGAAAGAGAAGCTGTGAGTGAGAGACAGAGAAGCTGTGAGTGAGAGAGAGAAAGAGAAAGAGAAGGTGTGTGAGAGAGAGAAAGAGAAGCTGTGAGTGAGAGAGAGAGAGAAAAAAAGAGAATCTGTGAGTGAGAGAGGGAGAGAGAAGCTGTGAGTGAGTGAGAGAGAGAGAAGCTGTGAGTGAGAGAGAGAAAGAGAAGCTGTGAGTGAGAGAGAGAGAAAGAGAAGCTGTGAGTGAGAGAGATAAAGATAAGCTATGAGTTAGAGAGAGACAGAGAAAGAGAAGCTGTGAGTGAGAGAGAGAGAGAAAGAGAAGCTGTGTGTGTGAGAGAGAGAAGCTGTGAGTGAGAGAGAGAGATAAAGAGAAGATGTTAGTGAGAGAGTGAGAGAGAGAAAGAGAAGCTGTGAGTGAGAGAGAGATAGAAGCTGTGAGTGAGAGAGAGAGAGAGAAAGAGAAGGTGAGAGAGAGAGAGATAAAGAGAAGCTGTGAGTGATAGAGAGAGATAAAGAGAAGCTGTGAGTGAGAGAGATTAAGAGAAGCTGGGAGTGAGTAAGGGAGAGAAAGAGAAGCTGTGAGTGAGAGAGAGAGAGAGAAGCTGTGAGAGAGAGAGAGAAGCTGTGAGTGAGAGAGAGAGAAAGAAAGAGAAGCTGTGAGTGAGTGAGTGAGAGAGAGAAAGAGAAGCTGTGAGTGAGAGAGAGATAAAGAGAAGCTGTGAGTTAGAGAGAGAGAGAAAGAGAAGCTGTGAGTGAGAGAGAGAGAGAAGATATGAGTGAGAGAGAGAAAGAGAAAGAGAAGCAGTAAGTGAGTGAGAGAGAGAGATAAAGAGAAGCTGTGAGTGATAGAGAGAGATAAAGAGAAGCTGTGAGTGAGAGATTAAGAGAAGCTGGGAGTGAGTAAGAGAGAGAAAGAGAAGCTGTGAACGAGAGAGAGAGAGCTAGAAGCTGTGAGTGAGTGAGAGAGAGGAAGAGAAGCTGTGAGTGAGAGAGAGAGAGAGAAAGAGAAACTGTGAGTGAGAGAGAGAGAAAGAGAAGCTGTGAGTGAGAGAGAGATAAAGAGAAGCTGTGAGTGAGTGGAGAGAGAGGAAGAGAAGCTGTGAGTGAGAGAGAGAGAGAAAGAGAAGCTGTGATTGAGAGAGAGATAAAGAGAAGCTGTGAGTTAGAGAGAGAAAGAGAAAGAGAAGCTGTGAGTGTGAGAGAGAGAGAGAAAGAGAAGCTGTGTGTGTGTGAGAGAGAAAAGTTGTGAGTGAGTGAGAGAGAGAAAGAGAAGATGTTAGTGAGAGAGTGAGAGAGAGAAAGAGAAGTTGTGAGTGAGAGAGAGAGAAGCTGTGAGTGAGAGAGAGAGTGAGAAAGAGAAGGTGTGAGAGAGAGAGAGAGAGAGAAGATGTGAGTGAGAGAGAGAGAAGCTGTGAGTGTGAGAGAGAGAGAAGATGTGAGTGAGAGAGAGAAAGAGAAAGAGAAGCAGTGAGTGAGTGAGAGAGAGAGATAAAGAAAAGCTGTGAGTGAGAGAGAGAGAAAGAGAAGCTGTGAGTGAGAGAGAAAGAGAAGCTGTGAGTGAGAGAGAGAGAGAAAGAGAAGCTGTGAGTGTGAGAGAGAGAAAGAGAACCTGTGAGTGAGAGAGAGAGAGAGAAAGAAAGAGAAGCTGTGAGAGAGAGAGAGAAGCTGTGAGTGAGTGAGAAAGAAAGAAATAGAAGCTGTGATTGAATGAGAGAGAGAGAAGTTGTGAGTTAGAGAGAGAGGGAGATGGAGAAGCTGTGAGTGAAAGAGAGAGAGAGAAGCTGTGAGTGAGAGAGAGAGAAGCTGTGAGTGAGAGAGAGAGAAAGAAATAGAAGCTGTGAGTGAGTGAGTGAGAGAAGTTGTGAGTTAGAGAGAGAGGGAGAAAGAGAAGCTGTGAGTGAGAGAGAGAGAGAAGCTGTGAGTGAGAGAGAAAGGGAAAGAAAGGCTGTGAGTGTGTGAGAGAGAGCTAGAAGCTGTGAGTGAGTGAGAGAGAGCAAGAGAAGCTGTGAGTGAGTGAGAGAGAGAAGGAGAAGCTGTGAGTGAGAGAAAGATAAAGAGAAGCTGTGAGTTAGAGAGTGAGAGAGAAAGAGAAGCTGTGAGTGAGAGAGAGAGAGAGAAAAAGAGAATCTGTGAGTGAGAGAGAGAGAGAAGCTGTGAGTGAGAGAGAGAGAGAGAGAAGCTGTGAGTGAGAGAGAGAGAGAGAAAGAGAAGCTGTGAGTGAGAGAGTGAGAGAAAGAGAAGCTGTGAGTGAGAGAGAGAGAAAGTAAGAGAAGCTGTGAGTGAGAGAGTGAGAGTGAAAGAGAAGCTGTGATTGTGAGAGAGAGGGAGAAAAAGGGAAGCTGTGAGTGAGCGTGAGAGAGAGAGAGAGAAGCTGTGACAGTGGGAGAGAGAGAAAGAGAAGCTGTGAGTGAGAGAGAGAGAAAGAAAGAGAAGCTATGAGTGAGCGAGAGAGAAGCTGTGAGTGAGAGAGAGGGAGAAAGAGAAGCTGTGAGTGAGAGAGAGAGAGAAAGAGAAGCTGTGAGTGAGAGAGAGAGAGAGAAAGAGAAGATGTGAGTGAGAGAGTGAGAGAAAGAGCTGTGAGTGAGAGAGAGAAAAAGAAAGAGAAGCTGTGAGTGAGAGAGAGAGGGTGAAAGAGAAGCTGTGATTATGAGAGAGAGGGAGAAAAAGGGAAGCTGTGAGTGAGCGTGAGAGAGAGAGAGAAGCTGTGACAGTGGGAGAGAGAAAGAGAAGCTGTGAGTGAGTGAGAGAGAGAAGCTGTGAGTGTGAGAGAGAGAGAAGATGTGAGTGAGAGAGAGAAAGAGAAAGAGAAGCAGTGAGTGTGTGAGAGAGAGAGAGATAAAGAGAAGCTGTGAGTGATAGAGAGCGATAAAGAGAAGCTGTGAGTGAGAGAGAGAAAGAGAAGCTGGGAGTGAGTAAGAGAGAAAAAGAGAAGCTGTGAGTGTGAGAGAGAGAGAGAGAAGCTGTGAGTGAGAGAGAGAGAGAGAAGCTGTGAGTGAGAGAGAGAGAGAAAGAGAAGCTGTGAGTGAGAGAGAGAGAGCTAGAAGCTGTGAGTGAGTGAGAGAGAGGAAGAGAAGCTGTGAGTGAGAGAGAGGGAGAAAGAGAAGCTGTGAGTGAGAGACAGATAAAGAGAAGCTGTGAGTTAGAGAGAGAGAGAGAGAAAGAGAAGCTGTGAGTGAGAGAGAGAGAGAAAGAGAAGCTGAGTGAGATAGAGATAAAGAGAAGCTGTGAGTGAGTGAGAGAGAGGAAGAGAAGCTGTGAGTGAGAGAGAGAAAGAGAAGCTGTGAGTGAGAGAGAGATAAAGAGAAGCTGTGAGTTAGAGAGAGACAGAGAAAGAGAAGCTGTGAGTGAGAGAGAGAGAGAGAAGCTGTGTGTGTGAGAGAGAGAAGCTGTGAGTGAGAGAGAGAAAGAAAGAGAAGATGTTAGTGAGAGAGTGAGAGAGAGAAAGAGAAGCTGTGAGTGAGAGAGAGAGAGAAGCTGTGAGTGAGAGAGAGAAAGAGAAGGTGTGAGAGAGAGAGAGAAAGAGAAGCTGTGAGTGAGAGAGAGAGAGAAGCTGTGAGTGTGTGTGAGAGAGAAGATGTGAGTGAGAGAGAGAAAGAGAAGCAGTGAGTGAGTGTGAGAGAGAGATAAAGAGAAGCTGTGAGTGAGAGAGAGAGAAAGAGAAGCTGTGAGTGAGAGAGAGAGAAAGAGAAGCTGTGAGTGAGAGAGAAAGAGAAGCTGTGAGTGAGAGAGAGAGAGAAAGAGAAGCTGTGAGTGAGAGAGAGAGAGAAAGAGAAGCTGTGAGTGAGAGAGAGAGAGAGAAAGAAAGAGAAGCTGTGAGAGAGAGAGAGAAGCTGTGAGTGAGTGAGAAAGAAAGAAATAGAAGCTGTGATTGAGTGAGAGAGAGAGAAGTTGTGAGTTAGAGAGAGAGGGAGATGGAGAAGCTGTGAGTGAAAGAGAGAGAGAGAAGCTGTGAGTG
This sequence comes from Bradypodion ventrale, assembly GCA_035047345.1. NCBI lineage: Eukaryota > Metazoa > Chordata > Lepidosauria > Squamata > Chamaeleonidae > Bradypodion > Bradypodion ventrale. The sequence goes on from JAWDJE010000002.1 coordinate 175,012,301, forward strand.
AGAGAGAGAGAAGCTGTGAGTGAGAGAGAGAGAAAGAAATAGAAGCTGTGAGTGAGTGAGTGAGAGAAGTTGTGAGTTAGAGAGAGAGGGAGAAAGAGAAGCTGTGAGTGAGAGAGAGAGAGAAGCTGTGAGTGAGAGAGAAAGGGAAAGAGAGGCTGTGAGTGTGTGAGAGAGAGCTAGAAGCTGTGAGTGAGTGAGAGAGAGCAAGAGAAGCTGTGAGTGAGTGAGAGAGAGAAGGAGAAGCTGTGAGTGAGAGAAAGATAAAGAGAAGCTGTGAGTTAGAGAGTGAGAGAGAAAGAGAAGCTGTGAGTGTGAGAGAGAGAGAAGCTGTGAGTGAGAGAGAGAGAGAGAAGCTGTGAGTGAGAGAGAGAGAGAGAGAGAGAAAGAGAAGCTGTGAGTGAGAGAGTGAGAGAAAGAGAAGCTGTGAGTGAGAGAGAGAGAAAGTAAGAGAAGCTGTGAGTGAGAGAGTGAGAGTGAAAGAGAAGCTGTGATTGTGAGAGAGAGGGAGAAAAAGGGAAGCTGTGAGTGAGCGTGAGAGAGAGAGAGAGAAGCTGTGACAGTGGGAGAGAGAGAAAGAGAAGCTGTGAGTGAGAGAGAGAGAAAGAAAGAGAAGCTATGAGTGAGCGAGAGAGAAGCTGTGAGTGAGAGAGAGGGAGAAAGAGAAGCTGTGAGTGAGAGAGAGAGAGAAAGAGAAGCTGTGAGTGAGAGAGAGAGAGAGAAAGAGAAGATGTGAGTGAGAGAGTGAGAGAAAGAGCTGTGAGTGAGAGAGAGAAAAAGAAAGAGAAGCTGTGAGTGAGAGAGAGAGGGTGAAAGAGAAGCTGTGATTATGAGAGAGAGGGAGAAAAAGGGAAGCTGTGAGTGAGCGTGAGAGAGAGAGAGAAGCTGTGACAGTGGGAGAGAGAAAGAGAAGCTGTGAGTGAGTGAGAGAGAGAAGCTGTGAGTGAGTGAGAGAGAGAGAGATAAAGAGAAGCTGTGAGTGATAGAGAGCGATAAAGAGAAGCTGTGAGTGAGAGAGAGAAAGAGAAGCTGGGAGTGAGTAAGAGAGAAAAAGAGAAGCTGTGAGTGAGAGAGAGAGAGAGAGAAGCTGTGAGTGAGAGAGAGAGAGAGAAGCTGTGAGTGAGAGAGAGAGAGAAAGAGAAGCTGTGAGTGAGAGAGAGAGAGCTAGAAGCTGTGAGTGAGTGAGAGAGAGGAAGAGAAGCTGTGAGTGAGAGAGAGGGAGAAAGAGAAGCTGTGAGTGAGAGACAGATAAAGAGAAGCTGTGAGTTAGAGAGAGAGAGAGAGAAAGAGAAGCTGTGAGTGAGAGAGAGAGAAAGAGAAGCTGTGAGTGAGATAGAGATAAAGAGAAGCTGTGAGTGAGTGAGAGAGAGGAAGAGAAGCTGTGAGTGAGAGAGAGAAAGAGAAGCTGTGAGTGAGAGAGAGATAAAGAGAAGCTGTGAGTTAGAGAGAGACAGAGAAAGAGAAGCTGTGAGTGAGAGAGAGAGAGAGAGAGAAGCTGTGTGTGTGAGAGAGAGAAGCTGTGAGTGAGAGAGAGAAAGAAAGAGAAGATGTTAGTGAGAGAGTGAGAGAGAGAAAGAGAAGCTGTGAGTGAGAGAGAGAGAGAAGCTGTGAGTGAAAGAGAGAAAGAGAAGGTGTGAGAGAGAGAGAGAAAGAGAAGCTGTGAGTGAGAGAGAGAGAGAAGCTGTGAGTGTGTGTGAGAGAGAAGATGTGAGTGAGAGAGAGAAAGAGAAGCAGTGAGTGAGTGTGAGAGAGAGATAAAGAGAAGCTGTGAGTGAGAGAGAGAGAAAGAGAAGCTGTGAGTGAGAGAGAACGAGAAGCTGTGAGTGAGAGAGAGAGAGAAAGAGAAGCTGTGAGTAAGAGAGAGAGAGAAGCTGTGAGTGAGAGAGAGAGAGAGAAAGAGAAGGTGTGTGTGAGTGAGAGAAAGAGAAGCTGTGAGAGAGAGAGAGAGAGAGAAGCTGTGAGTGTGAGAGAGAGAGAAGATGTGAGTGAGAGAGAGAAAGAGAAAGAGAAGCAGTGAGTGAGTGAGAGAGAGAGATAAAGAGAAGCTGTGAGTGATAGAGAGAGATAAAGAGAAGCTGTGAGTGAGAGAGAGAAAGAGAAGCTGGGAGTGTGTAAGAGAGAGAAAGAGAAGCTGTGAGAGAGAGAGAGAGAAGCTGTGAGTGAGAGAGAGAGAGAAGCTGTGAGTGAGAGAGAAAGAAAGAAAGAGACGCTGTGAGTGAGTGAGAGAGAGAGAGACAGAAGCTGTGAGTGAGAGAGAGAGAGAGAGAAAGAGAAGCTGTGAGTGAGAGAGAGAGAGCTAGAAGCTGTGAGTGAGAGAGAGAGAAAGAGAAGCTGTGAGTTAGAGAGAGAGAGAGAAAGAGAAGCTGTGAGTGAGAGAGAGAGAGAGAAGCTGTGAGTGAGAGAGAGATAAAGAGAAGCTGTGAGTGAGTGAGAGAGATGAAGAGAAGCTGTGAGTGAGAGAGAGAGAGAAAGAGAAGCTGTGAGTGAGAGAGAGATAAAGAGAAGCTGTGAGTTAGAGAGAGACAGAGAAAGAGAAGCTGTGAGTGAGAGAGAGAGAGAAAGAGAAGCTGTGTGTGTGAGAGAGAGAGAAGCTGTGAGTGAGAGAGAGAAAGAAAGAGAAGATGTTAGTGAGACAGTGAGAGAGAGAAAGAGAAGCTGTGAGTGAGAGAGAGAGAGAAGCTGTGAGTGAGTGAGAGAGAGAAAGAGAAGGTGTGTGTGAGAGAGACAAAGAGAAGCTGTGAGTGAGAGAGAGAGAGAAGCTGTGAGTGTGTGAGAGAGAGAGAAGATGTGAGTGAGAGAGAGAAAGAGAAGCAGTGAGTGAGTGAGAGAGAGAGATAAAGAGAAGCTGTGAGTGAGAGAGAGAGAGAAGCTGTGAGTGAGAGAGAGACAGAAAGAGAAGCTGTGAGTGAGAGAGAGAGAGAAAGAGAAGCTGTGAGTGAGAGAGAGAGAGCTAGAAGCTGTGAGTGAGTGAGAGAGAGGAAGAGAAGCTGTGAGTGAGAGAGAAAAAGAAATAGAAGCTGTGAGTGAGTGAGAGAGATAGAAGTGAGTTAGAGAGAAAGGGAGAAAGAGAAGCTGTGAGTGAGAGAGAGAGAGAAGCTGTGAGTGAGAGAGAGAGAAGCTGTGAGTGAGAGAGAAAGAAAGAAATAGAAGCTGTGAGTGAGTGAGAGAGAGAGAAGTTGTGAGTTAGAGAGAGAGGGAGAAAGAGAAGCTGTGAGTGAGAGAGAGAGAGAAGCTGTGAGTGAGAGAGAAAGGGAAAGAGAGGCTATGAGTGAGAGAGAGAGAGAAGCTGTGAGTGAGAGAGAAAGAGAGAGAAAGAGAAGCTGTGAGTGAGAGAGAGAGAAGCTGCGAGAGAGAAAGAAAGAGAAAGAGAGGCTGTGAGTGAGAGAGAGAGAGAGAGAAGCTGTGAGTGAGAGAGAGATAAAGAGAAGCTGTGAGTTAGAGAGAGAGAGAGAAAGAGAAGCTGTGAGTGAGAGAGAGAGAGAAGCTGTGAGTGAGAGAGAGAAAGAGAAGGTGTGAGAGAGAGAGAGAAAGAGAAGCTGTGAGTGAGAGAGAGAGAGAAGCTGTGAGTGTGTGTGAGAGAGAAGATGTGAGTGAGAGAGAGAAAGAGAAGCAGTGAGTGAGTGTGAGAGAGAGATAAAGAGAAGCTGTGAGTGAGAGAGAGAGAAAGAGAAGCTGTGAGTGAGAGAGAACGAGAAGCTGTGAGTGAGAGAGAGAGAGAAAGAGAAGCTGTGAGTAAGAGAGAGAGAGGGTGAAAGAGAAGCTGTGATTATGAGAGAGAGGGAGAAAAAGGGAAGCTGTGAGTGAGCGTGAGAGAGAGAGAGAAGCTGTGACAGTGGGAGAGAGAAAGAGAAGCTGTGAGTGAGTGAGAGAGAGAAGCTGTGAGTGTGAGAGAGAGAGAAGATGTGAGTGAGAGAGAGAAAGAGAAAGAGAAGCAGTGAGTGAGTGAGAGAGAGAGAGATAAAGAGAAGCTGTGAGTGATAGAGAGCGATAAAGAGAAGCTGTGAGTGAGAGAGAGAAAGAGAAGCTGGGAGTGAGTAAGAGAGAAAAAGAGAAGCTGTGAGTGTGTGAGAGAGAGAGAGAAGCTGTGAGTGAGAGAGAGAGAGAGAAGCTGTGAGTGAGAGAGAGAGAGAAAGAGAAGCTGTGAGTGAGAGAGAGAGAGCTAGAAGCTGTGAGTGAGTGAGAGAGAGGAAGAGAAGCTGTGAGTGAGAGAGAGGGAGAAAGAGAAGCTGTGAGTGAGAGACAGATAAAGAGAAGCTGTGAGTTAGAGAGAGAGAGAGAGAAAGAGAAGCTGTGAGTGAGAGAGAGAGAAAGAGAAGCTGTGAGTGAGATAGAGATAAAGAGAAGCTGTGAGTGAGTGAGAGAGAGGAAGAGAAGCTGTGAGTGAGAGAGAGAAAGAGAAGCTGTGAGTGAGAGAGAGATAAAGAGAAGCTGTGAGTTAGAGAGAGACAGAGAAAGAGAAGCTGTGAGTGAGAGAGAGAGAGAGAGAGAAGCTGTGTGTGTGAGAGAGAGAAGCTGTGAGTGAGAGAGAGAAAGAAAGAGAAGATGTTAGTGAGAGAGTGAGAGAGAGAAAGAGAAGCTGTGAGTGAGAGAGAGAGAGAAGCTGTGAGTGAAAGAGAGAAAGAGAAGGTGTGAGAGAGAGAGAGAAAGAGAAGCTGTGAGTGAGAGAGAGAGAGAAGCTGTGAGTGTGTGTGAGAGAGAAGATGTGAGTGAGAGAGAGAAAGAGAAGCAGTGAGTGAGTGTGAGAGAGAGATAAAGAGAAGCTGTGAGTGAGAGAGAGAGAAAGAGAAGCTGTGAGTGAGAGAGAACGAGAAGCTGTGAGTGAGAGAGAGAGAGAAAGAGAAGCTGTGAGTAAGAGAGAGAGAGAAGCTGTGAGTGAGAGAGAGAGAGAGAAAGAGAAGGTGTGTGTGAGTGAGAGAAAGAGAAGCTGTGAGAGAGAGAGAGAGAGAAGCTGTGAGTGTGAGAGAGAGAGAAGATGTGAGTGAGAGAGAGAAAGAGAAAGAGAAGCAGTGAGTGAGTGAGAGAGAGAGATAAAGAGAAGCTGTGAGTGATAGAGAGAGATAAAGAGAAGCTGTGAGTGAGAGAGAGAAAGAGAAGCTGGGAGTGTGTAAGAGAGAGAAAGAGAAGCTGTGAGAGAGAGAGAGAGAAGCTGTGAGTGAGAGAGAGAGAGAAGCTGTGAGTGAGAGAGAAAGAAAGAAAGAGACGCTGTGAGTGAGTGAGAGAGAGAGAGACAGAAGCTGTGAGTGAGAGAGAGAGAGAGAGAAAGAGAAGCTGTGAGTGAGAGAGAGAGAGCTAGAAGCTGTGAGTGAGAGAGAGAGAAAGAGAAGCTGTGAGTTAGAGAGAGAGAGAGAAAGAGAAGCTGTGAGTGAGAGAGAGAGAGAGAGAAGCTGTGAGTGAGAGAGAGATAAAGAGAAGCTGTGAGTGAGTGAGAGAGAGGAAGAGAAGCTGTGAGTGAGAGAGAGAGAGAAAGAGAAGCTGTGAGTGAGAGAGAGATAAAGAGAAGCTGTGAGTTAGAGAGAGACAGAGAAAGAGAAGCTGTGAGTGAGAGAGAGAGAGAAAGAGAAGCTGTGTGTGTGAGAGAGAGAGAAGCTGTGAGTGAGAGAGAGAAAGAAAGAGAAGATGTTAGTGAGACAGTGAGAGAGAGAAAGAGAAGCTGTGAGTGAGAGAGAGAGAGAAGCTGTGAGTGAGTGAGAGAGAGAAAGAGAAGGTGTGTGTGAGAGAGACAAAGAGAAGCTGTGAGTGAGAGAGAGAGAGAAGCTGTGAGTGTGTGAGAGAGAGAGAAGATGTGAGTGAGAGAGAGAAAGAGAAGCAGTGAGTGAGTGAGAGAGAGAGATAAAGAGAAGCTGTGAGTGAGAGAGAGAGAGAAGCTGTGAGTGAGAGAGAGACAGAAAGAGAAGCTGTGAGTGAGAGAGAGAGAGAAAGAGAAGCTGTGAGTGAGAGAGAGAGAGCTAGAAGCTGTGAGTGAGTGAGAGAGAGGAAGAGAAGCTGTGAGTGAGAGAGAAAAAGAAATAGAAGCTGTGAGTGAGTGAGAGAGATAGAAGTGAGTTAGAGAGAAAGGGAGAAAGAGAAGCTGTGAGTGAGAGAGAGAGAGAAGCTGTGAGTGAGAGAGAGAGAAGCTGTGAGTGAGAGAGAAAGAAAGAAATAGAAGCTGTGAGTGAGTGAGAGAGAGAGAAGTTGTGAGTTAGAGAGAGAGGGAGAAAGAGAAGCTGTGAGTGAGAGAGAGAGAGAAGCTGTGAGTGAGAGAGAAAGGGAAAGAGAGGCTATGAGTGAGAGAGAGAGAGAAGCTGTGAGTGAGAGAGAAAGAGAGAGAAAGAGAAGCTGTGAGTGAGAGAGAGAGAAGCTGCGAGAGAGAAAGAAAGAGAAAGAGAGGCTGTGAGTGAGAGAGAGAGAGAGAGAAGCTGTGAGTGAGAGAGAGATAAAGAGAAGCTGTGAGTTAGAGAGAGAGAGAGAAAGAGAAGCTGTGAGTGAGAGAGAGAGAGAAGCTGTGAGTGAGAGAGAGAAAGAGAAGGTGTGAGAGAGAGAGAGAAAGAGAAGCTGTGAGTGAGAGAGAGAGAGAAGCTGTGAGTGTGTGTGAGAGAGAAGATGTGAGTGAGAGAGAGAAAGAGAAGCAGTGAGTGAGTGTGAGAGAGAGATAAAGAGAAGCTGTGAGTGAGAGAGAGAGAAAGAGAAGCTGTGAGTGAGAGAGAACGAGAAGCTGTGAGTGAGAGAGAGAGAGAAAGAGAAGCTGTGAGTAAGAGAGAGAGAGAAGCTGTGAGTGAGAGAGAGAGAGAGAAAGAGAAGGTGTGTGTGAGTGAGAGAAAGAGAAGCTGTGAGAGAGAGAGAGAGAGAAGCTGTGAGTGTGAGAGAGAGAGAAGATGTGAGTGAGAGAGAGAAAGAGAAAGAGAAGCAGTGAGTGAGTGAGAGAGAGAGATAAAGAGAAGCTGTGAGTGATAGAGAGAGATAAAGAGAAGCTGTGAGTGAGAGAGAGAAAGAGAAGCTGGGAGTGTGTAAGAGAGAGAAAGAGAAGCTGTGAGAGAGAGAGAGAGAAGCTGTGAGTGAGAGAGAGAGAGAAGCTGTGAGTGAGAGAGAAAGAAAGAAAGAGACGCTGTGAGTGAGTGAGAGAGAGAGAGACAGAAGCTGTGAGTGAGAGAGAGAGAGAGAGAAAGAGAAGCTGTGAGTGAGAGAGAGCGAGCTAGAAGCTGTGAGTGAGAGAGAGAGAAAGAGGAGCTGTGAGTTAGAGAGAGAGAGAGAAAGAGAAGCTGTGAGTGAGAGAGAGAGAGAGAGAAGCTGTGAGTGAGAGAGAGATAAAGAGAAGCTGTGAGTGAGTGAGAGAGAGGAAGAGAAGCTGTGAGTGAGAGAGAGAGAGAAAGAGAAGCTGTGAGTGAGAGAGAGATAAAGAGAAGCTGTGAGTTAGAGAGAGACAGAGAAAGAGAAGCTGTGAGTGAGAGAGAGAGAGAGAGAAAGAGAAGCTGTGTGTGTGAGAGAGAGAGAAGCTGTGAGTGAGAGAGAGAAAGAAAGAGAAGATGTTAGTGAGACAGTGAGAGAGAGAAAGAGAAGCTGTGAGTGAGAGAGAGAGAGAAGCTGTGAGTGAGTGAGAGAGAGAAAGAGAAGGTGTGTGTGAGAGAGACAAAGAGAAGCTGTGAGTGAGAGAGAGACAGAAGCTGTGAGTGTGTGAGAGAGAGAGAAGATGTGAGTGAGAGAGAGAAAGAGAAGCAGTGAGTGAGTGAGAGAGAGAGATAAAGAGAAGCTGTGAGTGAGAGAGAGAGAGTAGCTGTGAGTGAGAGAGAGACAGAAAGAGAAGCTGTGAGTGAGAGAGAGAGAGAAAGAGAAGCTGTGAGTGAGAGAGAGAGAGCTAGAAGCTGTGAGTGAGTGAGAGAGAGGAAGAGAAGCTGTGAGTGAGAGAGAAAGAAAGAAATAGAAGCTGTGAGTGAGTGAGAGAGATAGAAGTGAGTTAGAGAGAAAGGGAGAAAGAGAAGCTGTGAGTGAGAGAGAGAGAGAAGCTGTGAGTGAGAGAGAGAGAAGCTGTGAGTGAGAGAGAAAGAAAGAAATAGAAGCTGTGAGTGAGTGAGAGAGAGAGAAGTTGTGAGTTAGAGAGAGAGGGAGAAAGAGAAGCTGTGAGTGAGAGAGAGAGAGAAGCTGTGAGTGAGAGAGAAAGGGAAAGAGAGGCTATGAGTGAGAGAGAGAGAGAAGCTGTGAGTGAGAGAGAAAGAGAGAGAAAGAGAAGCTGTGAGTGAGAGAGAGAGAGAAGCTGCGAGAGAGAAAGAAAGAGAAAGAGAGGCTGTGAGTGAGAGAGAGAGAGAGAGAAGCTGTGAGTGAGAGAGAGATAAAGAGAAGCTGTGAGTTAGAGAGAGAGAGAGAAAGAGAAGCTGTGAGTGAGACTGAGAGAAAAAGAAGATGTGTGTGTGTGAGAGAGAGAGAAGCTGTGAGTGAGAGAGAGAGAGAAGCTGTGAGTGAGTGAGAGAGAAAAAACTGTGAGTGAGATAGAGAGAGAAGCTGTGAGTGAGTGAGTGAGAGAGATAAGCTGTGAGTGAGAGAGAAAGAGAAAGAGAAGCTGTGAGTGAGAGAGAGAGAAGCTGTGAGTGAGTGAGAGAGAAAAAAACTGTGAGTGAGATAGAGAGAGAAGCTGTGAGTGAGAGAGAGATAAAGAGAAGCTGTGAGTGAGAGAGAGAAATAAAGAGAAGCTGTGAGTTAGAGAGAGAGAGAGAAAGAGAAGCTGTGAGTGAGTCAGAGAGAAAGAGAAGATGTGTGTGTGTGTGAGAGAGAAGCTGTGAGTGAGAGAGAGAGAGAAAGAGAAGCTGTGAGTGAGAGAGAAAGCTGTGAGTGAGAGAGAAAGAGAAAGAGAAGCTGTGAGTGAGAGAGAGAGAGAGTAGCTGTGAGTGAGAGAGAGAAAGAGAAGCTGTGAGTGAGAGAGAGAGAAAGAGAAGCTGTGAGTGAGAGAGAGAGAGAAAGAGAAGCTGTGAGTGAGTGAGAGAGAGAGAGAGAGAAGCTGTGAGTTAGAGAGAGACAGAGAAAGAGAAGCTGCGAGTGAGAGAGTGAGAGAGAAAGAGAAGCTGTAAGTGAGAGAGAGAGAGAGAGAGAGAAGCTGTGATTGAGAGAGAGAGAGAGAGAGAGAGAGAAGCTGTGAGTGAGAGAGTGAGAGAAAGAGCTGTGAGTGAGAGAGAGAAAAAAAAGAGAAGCTGTGAGTGAGAGAGAGAGGGTGAAAGAGAAGCTGTGATTATGAGAGAGAGGGAGAAAAAGGGAAGCTATTTGTGAGTGTGAGAGAGAGAGAGAAGCTGTGACAGTGGGAGAGAGAGAAAGAGAAGCTGTGAGTGAGTGAGAGAGAAAGAAAGAGAAGCTATGAGTGAGAGAGAGAGAAGCTGTAAGTGAGAGAGAGAGGGAGAAAGAGAAGCTGTGTGAGAGAGAGAAAGAGAAGCTGTGAGTGAGAGAGACAGGCAGAGAAAGAGAAGCTGTGAGTGAGAGAGAGAGAGCTAGAAGCTGTGAGTGAGTGAGAGAGAGAGAAGCTGTGAGTGAGAGAGAGAAAGAGAAGCTGTGAGTGAGAGAGAGAGAAAGAGAAGCTGTGAGTGAGAGAGAGATAAAGAGAAGCTGTGAGTTAGAGAGAGAGAGAAAGAGAAGCTGTGAGAGAGAGAGAGAGAAGCTGTGAGTGAGAGAGAGAGAGAGAAAGAGAAGGTGTGTGAGAGAGAGAAAGAGAAGCTGTGAGTGAGAGAGAGAGAGAAAAAAAGAGAATCTGTGAGTGAGAGAGGGAGAGAGAAGCTGTGAGTGAGAGAGAGAGAGAGAGAAGCTGTGAGTGAGAGAGAGAAAGAGAAGCTGTGAGTGAGAGAGAGAGAAAGAGAAGCTGTGAGTGAGAGAGATAAAGAGAAGCTATGAGTTAGAGAGAGACAGAGAAAGAGAAGCTGTGAGTGAGAGAGAGAGAGAAAGAGAAGCTGTGTGTGTGAGAGAGAGAAGCTGTGAGTGAGAGAGAGAGATAAAGAGAAGATGTTAGTGAGAGAGTGAGAGAGAGAAAGAGAAGCTGTGAGTGAGAGAGAGATAGAAGCTGTGAGTGAGAGAGAGAGAGAGAAAGAGAAGGTGAGAGAGAGAGAGAGATAAAGAGAAGCTGTGAGTGATAGAGAGAGATAAAGAGAAGCTGTGAGTGAGAGAGATTAAGAGAAGCTGGGAGTGAGTAATGGAGAGAAAGAGAAGCTGTGAGTGAGTGAGAGAGAGAGAAGCTGTGAGAGAGAGAGAGAGAAAGAGAAGCTGTGAGTGAGAGAGATAAAGAGAAGCTATGAGTTAGAGAGAGACAGAGAAAGAGAAGCTGTGAGTGAGAGAGAGAGAGAAAGAGAAGCTGTGTGTGTGAGAGAGAGAAGCTGTGAGTGAGAGAGAGAGATAAAGAGAAGATGTTAGTGAGAGAGTGAGAGAGAGAAAGAGAAGCTGTGAGTGAGAGAGAGATAGAAGCTGTGAGTGAGAGAGAGAGAGAGAAAGAGAAGGTGAGAGAGAGAGATAAAGAGAAGCTGTGAGTGATAGAGAGAGATAAAGAGAAGCTGTGAGTGAGAGAGATTAAGAGAAGCTGGGAGTGAGTAAGAGAGAGAAAGAGAAGCTGTGAGTGAGTGAGAGAGAGAGAAGCTGTGAGAGAGAGAGAGAGAAGCTGTGAGTGAGAGAGAGAGAGAGAAAGAGAAGCTGTGAGTGAGTGAGTGAGAGAGAGAAAGAGAAGCTGTGAGTGAGAGAGAGATAAAGAGAAGCTGTGAGTTAGAGAGAGAGAGAAAGAGAAGCTGTGAGTGAGAGAGAGAGAGAAGATGTGAGTGAGAGAGAGAAAGTGAAAGAGAAGCAGTAAGTGAGTGAGAGAGAGAGATAAAGAGAAGCTGTGAGTGATAGAGAGAGATAAAGAGAAGATGTGAATGAGAGAGATTAAGAGAAGCTGGGAGTGAGTAAGAGAGAGAAAGAGAAGATGTGAATGAGAGAGAGAGAGCTAGAAGCTGTGAGTGAGTGAGAGAGAGGAAGAGAAGCTGTGAGTGAGAGAGAGAGAGAGAAAGAAAATCTGTGAGTGAGAGAGAGATAAAGAGAAGCTGTGAGTTAGAGAGAGAGAGAAAGAGAAACTGTGAGTGAGAGAGAGAGAAAGAGAAGCTGTGAGTGAGAGAGAGATAAAGAGAAGCTGTGAGTGAGTGGAGAGAGAGGAAGAGAAGCTGTGAGTGAGAGAGAGAGAGAAAGAGAAGCTGTGAGTGAGAGAGAGATAAAGAGAAGCTGTGAGTTAGAGAGAGAAAGAGAAAGAGAAGCTGTGAGTGTGAGAGATAGAGAGAAAGAGAAGCTGTGTGTGTGTGAGAGAGAAAAGTTGTGAGTGAGAGAGAGAGAGAAAGAGAAGATGTTAGTGAGAGAGTGAGAGAGAGAAAGAGAAGCTGTGAGTGAGAGAGAGAGAAGCTGTGAGTGAGAGAGAGAGTGAGAAAGAGAAGGTGTGAGAGAGAGAGAGAGAAAGAGAAGATGTGAGTGAGAGAGAGAGCTGTGAGTGTGAGAGAGAGGGAAGATGTGAGTGAGAGAGAGAAAGAGAAAGAGAAGCAGTGAGTGAGTGAGAGAGAGAGATAAAGAAAAGCTGTGAGTGAGAGAGAGAGAAAGAGAAGCTGTGAGTGAGAGAGAAAGAGAAGCTGTGAGTGAGAGAGAGAAAGAGAAGCTGTGAGTGAGAGAGAGAGAGAAAGAGAAGCTGTGAGTGAGAGAGAGAGAGAGAAAGAAAGAGAAGCTGTGAGAGAGAGAGAGAGAAGCTGTGAGTGAGAGAGAAAGAAAGAAATAGAAGCTGTGATTGAGTGAGAGAGAGAGAAGTTGTGAGTTAGAGAGAGAGGGAGAAAGAGAAGCTGTCAGTGAAAGAGAGAGAGAGAAGCTGTGAGTGAGATAGAGAGAAGCTGTGAGTGAGTGAGAGAGAAAGAAATAGAAGCTGTGAGTGAGTGAGAGAGAGAAGTTGTGAGTTAGAGAGAGAGGGAGAAAGAGAAGCTGTGAGTGAGAGAGAGAGAGAAGCTGTGAGTGAGAGAGAAAGGGAAAGAGAGGCTGTGAGTGTGTGAGAGAGAGCTAGAAGCTGTGAGTGAGTGAGAGAGAGCAAGAGAAGCTGTGAGTGAGTGAGAGAGAGAAGGAGAAGCTGTGAGTGAGAGAGAGATAAAGAGAAGCTGTGAGTTAGAGAGAGAGAGAGAAAGAGAAGCTGTGAGTGAGAGAGAGAGAGAGAAAAAGAGAATCTGTGAGTGAGAGAGAGAGAGAAGCTGTGAGTGAGAGAGAGAGAGAGAAGCTGTGAGTGAGAGAGAGAGAGAGAAAGAGAAGCTGTGAGTGAGAGAGTGAGAGAAAGAGAAGCTGTGAGTGAGAGAGAGAGAAAGTAAGAGAAGCTGTGAGTCAGAGAGTGAGGGTGAAAGAGAAGCTGTGATTGTGAGAGAGAGGGAGAAAAAGGGAAGCTGTGAGTGAGCGTGAGAGAGAGAGAGAGAGGCTGTGACAGTGGGAGAGAGAGAAAGAGAAGCTGTGAGTGAGTGAGAGAGAGAAGCTGTGAGTGTGAGAGAGAGAGAAGATGTGAGTGAGAGAGAGAAAGAGAAAGAGAAGCAGTGAGTGAGTGAGAGAGAGAGAGAGAAAGAGAAGCTGTGAGTGATAGAGAGTGATAAAGAGAAGCTGTGAGTGAGAGAGAGAAAGAGAAGCTGGGAGTGAGTAAGAGAGAAAAAGAGAAGCTGTGAGTGTGAGAGAGAGAGAGAGAAGCTGTGAGTGAGAGAGAGAGAGAGAAGCTGTGAGTGAGAGAGAGAGAGAAAGAGAAGCTGTGAGTGAGAGAGAGAGAGCTAGAATCTGTGAGTGAGTGAGAGAGAGGAAGAGAAGCTGTGAGTGAGAGAGAGGGAGAAAGAGAAGCTGTGAGTGAGAGACAGATAAAGAGAAGCTGTGAGTTAGAGAGAGAGAGAGAGAAAGAGAAGCTGTGAGTGAGAGAGAGAGAGAAAGAGAAGCTGTGAGTGAGATAGAGATAAAGAGAAGCTGTGAGTGAGTGAGAGAGAGGAAGAGAAGCTGTGAGTGAGAGAGAAAAAGAGAAGCTGTGAGAGAGAGATAAAGAGAAGCTGTGAGTTAGAGAGACAGAGAAAGAGAAGCTGTGAGTGAGAGAGAGAGAGAGAGAGAGAGAAGCTGTGTGTGTGAGAGAGAGAAGCTGTGAGTGAGAGAGAGAAAGAAAGAGAAGATGTTAGTGAGAGAGTGAGAGAGAGAAAGAGAAGCTGTGAGTGAGAGAGAGAGAGAAGCTGTGAGTGAGAGAGAGAAAGAGAAGGTGTGAGAGAGAGAGAAAGAGAAGCTGTGAGTGTGAGAGAGAGAAGCTGTGAGTGTGTGTGTGAGAGAAGATGTGAGTGAGAGAGAGAAAGAGAAGCAGTGAGTGAGTGTGAGAGAGAGATAAAGAGAAGCTGTGAGTGAGAGATAGAGAAAGAGAAGCTGTGAGTGAGAGAGAACGAGAAGCTGTGAGTGAGAGAGAGAAGCTGTGAGTGAGAGAGAGAGAGAGAGAGAAAGAGAAGGTGTGTGTGAGAGAGAGAAAGAGAAGCTGTGAGAGAGAGAGAGAGAAGCTGTGAGTGTGAGAGAGAGAGAAGATGTGAGTGAGAGAGAGAAAGAGAAAGAGAAGCAGTGAGTGAGTGAGAGAGAGAGATAAAGAGAAGCTGTGAGTGATAGAGAGAGATAAAGAGAAGCTGTGAGTGAGAGAGAGAAAGAGAAGCTGGGAGTGAGTAAGAGAGAGAAAGAGAAGCTGTGAGAGAGAGAGAGAGAGAAGCTGTGAGTGAGAGAGAGAGAGAGAAGCTGTGAGTGAGAGAGAAAGAAAGAAAGAGAAGCTGTGAGTGAGTGAGAGAGAGAGAGACAGAAGCTGTGAGTGAGAGAGAGAGAGAGAAAGAGAAGCTGTGAGTGAGAGAGAGAGAGCTAGAAGCTGTGAGTGAGAGAGAGAGAAAGAGAAGCTGTTAGTTAGAGAGAGAGAGAGAAAGAGAAGCTGTGAGTGAGAGAGAGAGAAAGAGAAGCTGTGAGTGAGAGAGAGATAAAGAGAAGCTGTGTGTGAGTGAGAGAGAGGAAGAGAAGCTGTGAGTGAGAGAGAGAGAGAAAGAGAAGCTGTGAGTGAGAGAGAGATAAAGAGAAGCTGTGAGTTAGAGAGAGACAGAGAAAGAGAAGCTGTGAGTGAGAGAGAGAGAGAAAGAAAGAGAAGCTGTGTGTGTGTGAGAGAGAGAAGCTGTGAGTGAGAGAGAGAAAGAAAGAGAAGATGTTAGTGAGAGAGTGAGAGAGAGAAAGAGAAGCTGTGAGTGAGAGAGAGAGAGAAGCTGTGAGTGAGAGAGAGAGAGAGAAAGAGAAGGTGTGTGTGAGAGAGAGAAAGAGAAGCTGTGAGTGAGAGAGAGAGAGAAGCTGTGAGTGTGAGAGAGAGAGAGAAGATGTGAGTGAGAGAGAGAAAGAGAAGCAGTGAGTGAGTGAGAGAGAGAGATAAAGAGAAGCTGTGAGTGAGAGAGAGAGAAAGAGAAGCTGTGAGTGAGAGAGAAAGAGAAGCTGTGAGTGAGAGAGAGACAGAAAGAGAAGCTGTGAGTGAGAGAGAGAGAAAGAGAAGCTGTGAGTGAGAGAGAGAGAGAAAGAGAAGCTGTGAGTGAGAGAGAGAAAGAGAAGCTGTGAGTGAGAGAGAGATAAAGAGAAGCTGTGAGTTAGAGAGAGACAGAGAAAGAGAAGCTGTGAGTGAGAGAGAGAGAGAGAGAGAAGCTGTGTGTGTGAGAGAGAGAAGCTGTGAGTGAGAGAGAGAAAGAAAGAGAAGATGTTAGTGAGAGAGTGAGAGAGAGAAAGAGAAGCTGTGAGTGAGAGAGAGAGAGAAGCTGTGAGTGAGAGAGAGAAAGAGAAGGTGTGAGAGAGAGAGAAAGAGAAGCTGTGAGTGAGAGAGAGAGAAGCTGTGAGTGTGTGTGAGAGAGAAGATGTGAGTGAGAGAGAGAAAGAGAAGCAGTGAGTGAGTGTGAGAGAGAGATAAAGAGAAGCTGTGAGTGAGAGATAGAGAAAGAGAAGCTGTGAGTGAGAGAGAACGAGAAGCTGTGAGTGAGAGAGAGAGAAGATGTGAGTGAGAGAGAGAGAGAGAAAGAGAAGGTGTGTGTGAGAGAGAGAAAGAGAAGCTGTGAGAGAGAGAGACAGAAGCTGTGAGTGTGAGAGAGAGAGAAGATGTGAGTGAGAGAGAGAAAGAGAAAGAGAAGCAGTGAGTGAGTGAGAGAGAGAGATAAAGAGAAGCTGTGAGTGATAGAGAGAGATAAAGAGAAGCTGTGAGTGAGAGAGAGAAAGAGAAGCTGGGAGTGAGTAAGAGAGAGAAAGAGAAGCTGTGAGAGAGAGAGAGAGAAGCTGTGAGTGAGAGAGAGAGAGAGAAGCTGTGAGTGAGAGAGAAAGAAAGAAAGAGAAGCTGTGAGTGAGTGAGAGAGAGAGAGACAGAAGCTGTGAGTGAGAGAGAGAGAGAGAAAGAGAAGCTGTGAGTGAGAGAGAGAGAGCTAGAAGCTGTGAGTGAGAGAGAGAGAAAGAGAAGCTGTTAGTTAGAGAGAGAGAGAGAAAGAGAAGCTGTGAGTGAGAGAGAGAGAAAGAGAAGCTGTGAGTGAGAGAGAGATAAAGAGAAGCTGTGAGTGAGTGAGAGAGAGGAAGAGAAGCTGGGAGTGAGAGAGAGAGAGAAAGAGAAGCTGTGAGTGAGAGAGAGATAAAGAGAAGCTGTGAGTTAGAGAGAGACAGAGAAAGAGAAGCTGTGAGTGAGAGAGAGAGAGAAAGAGAAGCTGTGTGTGTGAGAGAGAGAGAAGCTGTGAGTGAGAGAGAGAAAGAAAGAGAAGATGTTAGTGAGAGAGTGAGAGAGAGAAAGAGAAGCTGTGAGTGAGAGAGAGAGAGAAGCTGTGAGTGAGAGAGAGAGAGAGAAAGAGAAGGTGTGTGTGAGAGAGAGAAGATGTGAGTGAGAGAGAGAAAGAGAAGCAGTGAGTGAGTGAGAGAGAGAGATAAAGAGAAGCTGTGAGTGAGAGAGAGAGAAAGAGAAGCTGTGAGTGAGAGAGAAAGAGAAGCTGTGAGTGAGAGAGAGAGAGAAAGAGAAGCTGTGAGTGAGAGAGAGAGAGAAAGAGAAGCTGTGAGTGAGAGAGAGAGAAGCTGTGAGTGAGAGAGAAAGAAAGAAATAGAAGCTGTGAGTGAGTGAGAGAGATAGAAGTGAGTTAGAGAGAAAGGGAGAAAGAGAAGCTGTGAGTGAGAGAGAGAGAGAGAAGCTGTGAGTGAGAGAGAGAGAAGCTGTGAGTGAGAGAGAAAGAAAGAAATAGAAGCTGTGAGTGAGTGAGAGAGAGAGAAGTTGTGAGTTAGAGAGAGAGGGAGAAAGAGAAGCTGTGAGTGAGAGAGAGAGAAGCTCTGAGTGAGAGAGAAAGGGAAAGAGAGGCTGTGAGTGAGAGAGAGAGAGAAGCTGTGAGTGAGAGAGAAAGAGAGAGAAAGAGATGCTGTGAGTGAGAGAGAGAGAGAAGCTGCGAGAGAGAAAGAAAGAGAAAGAGAGGCTGTGAGTGAGAGAGAGAGAGAGAGAAGCTGTGAGTGAGAGAGAGATAAAGAGAAGCTGTGAGTGAGACAGAGAGAAAAAGAAGATGTGTGTGTGTGAGAGAGAGAAGCTGAGAGTGAGAGAGAAAGCTGTGAGTGAGAGAGAAAGAGAAAGAGAAGCTGTGAGTGAGAGAGAGAAGCTGTGAGTGAGTGAGAGAGAAAAAAGTGTGAGTGAGATAGAGAGAGAAGCTGTGAGTGAGTGAGTGAGAGAGATAAGCTGTGAGTGAGAGAGAAAGAGAAAGAGAAGCTGTGAGTGAGAGAGAGAGAGAAGCTGTGAGTGAGTGAGAGAGAAAAAACTGTGAGTGAGATAGAGAGAGAAGCTTTGAGTGAGTGAGTGAGAGAGATATAGCTGTGAGTGAGAGAGAGAAATAAAGAGAAGCTGTGAGTTAGAGAGAGAGAGAGAAAGAGAAGCTGTGAGTGAGTCAGAGAGAAAGAGAAGATGTGTGTGTGTGTGTGAGAGAGAAGCTGTGAGTGAGAGAGAGGGAGAGAAAGAGAAGCTGTGAGTGAGAGAGAAAGCTGTGAGTGAGAGAGAAAGAGAAAGAGAAGCTGTGAGTGAGAGAGAGAGAGAGTAGCTGTGAGTGAGATAGAGAGGGAAAAACTGTGAGTGAGATAGAGAGAAGCTGTGAGTGAGTGAGTGAGAGAGAGAGAAGCTGTGAGTGAGAGAGAGAAATAAAGAGAAGCTGTGTGAGAGAGAAACAGAGAAAGAGAAGCTGTGAGTGAGAGAGAGAGAGAAAGAGAAGCTGTGAGTGTGAGAGAGAGATAAAGAGAAGCTGTGAGTTAGAGAGAGACAGAGAAAGAGAAGCTGTGAGTGAGAGAGTGAGAGAGAAAGAGAAGCTGTGAGTGAGAGAGAGAGAGAAAGAGAAACTGTGAGTGAGAGAGAGAGAGAGAGAAGCTGTGATTGAGAGAGAGAGAGAGAAAGAGAAGCTGTGAGTGAGAGAGTGAGAGAAAGAGCTGTGAGTGAGAGAGAGAAAAAGAAAGAGAAGCTGTGAGTGAGAGAGAGAGGGTGAAAGAGAAGCTGTGATTATGAGAGAGAGGGAGAAAAAGGGAAGCTGTTTGTGAGCGTGAGAGAGAGAGAGAAGCTGTGACAGTGGGAGAGAGAGAAAGAGAAGCTGTGAGTGAGTGAGAGAGAAAGAAAGAGAAGCTATGAGTGAGAGAGAGAGAAGCTGTAAGTGAGAGAGAGAGGGAGAAAGAGAAGCTGTGTGTGAGAGAGAAAGAGAAGCTGTGAGTGAGAGAGACAGGCAGAGAAAGAGAAGCTGTGAGTGAGAGAGAGAGAGCTAGAAGCTGTGAGTGAGTGAGAGAGAGAGAAGCTGTGAGTGAGAGAGAGAAAGAGAAGCTGTGAGTGAGAGAGAGAGAGAAAGAGAAGCTGTGAGTGAGAGAGAGATAAAGAGAACCTGTGAGAGAGAGAGAGAGAAAGAGAAGCTGTGAGTGAGAGAGAGAGAAGCTGTGAGTGAGAGAGAGAGAGAAAGAGAAGGTGTGAGAGAGAGAGAAAGAGAAGCTGTGAGTGAGAGAGAGAGAGAAAAAAAGAGAATCTGTGAGTGAGAGAGGGAGAGAGAAGCTGTGAGTGAGAGAGAGAGAGAGAAGCTGTGAGTGAGAGAGAGAAAGAGAAGCTGTGAGTGAGAGAGAGAGAAAGAGAAGCTGTGAGTGAGAGAGATAAAGAGAAGCTATGAGTTAGAGAGAGACAGAGAAAGAGAAGCTGTGAGTGAGAGAGAGAGAGAAAGAGAAGATGTGTGTGTGAGAGAGAGAAGCTGTGATTGAGAGAGAGAGATAAAGAGAAGATGTTAGTGAGAGAGTGAGAGAGAGAAAGAGAAGCTGTGAGTGAGAGAGAGATAGAAGCTGTGAGTGAGAGAGAGAGAGAAAGAGAAGGTGAGAGAGAGAGAGATAAAGAGAAGCTGTGAGTGATAGAGAGAGATAAAGAGAAGCTGTGAGTGAGAGAGATTAAGAGAAGCTGGGAGTGAGTAAGAGAGAGAAAGAGAAGCTGTGAGTGAGAGAGAGAGAGACAAGCTGTGTGAGAGAGAGAGAAGCTGTGAGTGAGAGAGAGAAAGAAAGAGAAGCTGTGAGTGAGTGAGTGAGAGAGAGAAAGAGAAGCTGTGAGTGAGAGAGAGATAAAGAGAAGCTGTGAGTTAGAGAGAGAGAGAAAGAGAAGCTGTGAGTGAGAGAAAGAGAGAAGATGTGAGTGAGAGAGATAAAGAGAAGCTGTGAGTGAGAGAGATAAAGAGAAGCTGTGAGTGAGAGAGATTAAGAGAAGCTGGGAGTGAGTAAGAGAGAGAAAGAGAAGCTGTGAATGAGAGAGAGAGAGCTAGAAGCTGTGAGTGAGTGAGAGAGAGGAAGAGAAGCTGTGAGTGAGAGAGAGAGAGAGAAAGAAAATCTGTGAGTGAGAGAGAGATAAAGAGAAGCTGTGAGTTAGAGAGAGAGAGAGAAAGAGAAACTGTGAGTGTGAGAGAGAGAGAGAGAAGCTGTGAGTGAGAGAGAGAGAGAGAAGCTGTGAGTGAGAGAGAGAGAGAAAGAGAAGCTGTGAGTGAGAGAGAGAGAGCTAGAATCTGTGAGTGAGTGAGAGAGAGGAAGAGAAGCTGTGAGTGAGAGAGAGGGAGAAAGAGAAGCTGTGAGTGAGAGACAGATAAAGAGAAGCTGTGAGTTAGAGAGAGAGAGAGAAAGAGAAGCTGTGAGTGAGAGAGAGAGAGAAAGAGAAGCTGTGAGTGAGATAGAGATAAAGAGAAGCTGTGAGTGAGTGAGAGAGAGGAAGAGAAGCTGTGAGTGAGAGAGAAAAAGAGAAGCTGTGAGAGAGAGATAAAGAGAAGCTGTGAGTTAGAGAGACAGAGAAAGAGAAGCTGTGAGTGAGAGAGAGAGAGAGAGAGAGAGAAGCTGTGTGTGTGAGAGAGAGAAGCTGTGAGTGAGAGAGAGAAAGAAAGAGAAGATGTTAGTGAGAGAGTGAGAGAGAGAAAGAGAAGCTGTGAGTGAGAGAGAGAGAGAAGCTGTGAGTGAGTGAGAGAAAGAGAAGGTGTGAGAGAGAGAGAAAGAGAAGCTGTGAGTGAGAGAGAGAGAAGCTGTGAGTGTGTGTGTGAGAGAAGATGTGAGTGAGAGAGAGAAAGAGAAGCAGTGAGTGAGTGTGAGAGAGAGATAAAGAGAAGCTGTGAGTGAGAGATAGAGAAAGAGAAGCTGTGAGTGAGAGAGAACGAGAAGCTGTGAGTGAGAGAGAGAGAAGCTGTGAGTGAGAGAGAGAGAGAGAGAGAGAAAGAGAAGGTGTGTGTGAGAGAGAGAAAGAGAAGCTGTGAGAGAGAGAGAGAGAAGCTGTGAGTGTGAGAGAGAGAGAAGATGTGAGTGAGAGAGAGAAAGAGAAAGAGAATCAGTGAGTGAGTGAGAGAGAGAGATAAAGAGAAGCTGTGAGTGATAGAGAGAGATAAAGAGAAGCTGTGAGTGAGAGAGAGAAAGAGAAGCTGGGAGTGAGTAAGAGAGAGAAAGAGAAGCTGTGAGAGAGAGAGAGAGAAGCTGTGAGTGAGAGAGAGAGAGAGAAGCTGTGAGTGAGAGAGAAAGAAAGAAAGAGAAGCTGTGAGTGAGTGAGAGAGAGAGAGAGACAGAAGCTGTGAGTGAGAGAGAGAGAGAGAAAGAGAAGCTGTGAGTGAGAGAGAGAGAGCTAGAAGCTGTGAGTGAGAGAGAGAGAAAGAGAAGCTGTTAGTTAGAGAGAGAGAGAAAGAGAAGCTGTGAGTGAGAGAGAGAGAAAGAGAAGCTGTGAGTGAGAGAGAGATAAAGAGAAGCTGTGAGTGAGTGAGAGAGAGGAAGAGAAGCTGTGAGTGAGAGAGAGAGAGAAAGAGAAGCTGTGAGTGAGAGAGAGATAAAGAGAAGCTGTGAGTTAGAGAGAGACAGAGAAAGAGAAGCTGTGAGTGAGAGAGAGAGAGAAAGAAAGAGAAGCTGTGTGTGTGTGAGAGAGAGAAGCTGTGAGTGAGAGAGAGAAAGAAAGAGAAGATGTTAGTGAGAGAGTGAGAGAGAGAAAGAGAAGCTGTGAGTGAGAGAGAGAGAGAAGCTGTGAGTGAGAGAGAGAGAGAAAGAGAAGGTGTGTGTGAGAGAGAGAAAGAGAAGCTGTGAGTGAGAGAGAGAGAGAAGCTGTGAGTGTGAGAGAGAGAGAGAAGATGTGAGTGAGAGAGAGAAAGAGAAGCAGTGAGTGAGTGAGAGAGAGAGATAAAGAGAAGCTGTGAGTGAGAGAGAGAGAAAGAGAAGCTGTGAGTGAGAGAGAAAGAGAAGCTGTGAGTGAGAGAGAGACAGAAAGAGAAGCTGTGAGTGAGAGAGAGAGAAAGAGAAGCTGTGAGTGAGAGAGAGAGAGAAAGAGAAGGTGTGAGTGAGAGAGAGAAAGAGAAGCTGTGAGTGAGAGAGAGATAAAGAGAAGCTGTGAGTTAGAGAGAGACAGAGAAAGAGAAGCTGTGAGTGAGAGAGAGAGAGAGAGAAGCTGTGTGTGTGAGAGAGAGAAGCTGTGAGTGAGAGAGAGAAAGAAAGAGAAGATGTTAGTGAGAGAGTGAGAGAGAGAAAGAGAAGCTGTGAGAGAGAGAGAGAGAGATGCTGTGAGTGAGAGAGAGAAAGAGAAGGTGTGAGAGAGAGAGAAAGAGAAGCTGTGAGTGAGAGAGAGAGAAGCTGTGAGTGTGTGTGAGAGAGAAGATGTGAGTGAGAGAGAGAAAGAGAAGCAGTGAGTGAGTGTGAGAGAGAGATAAAGAGAAGCTGTGAGTGAGAGATAGAGAAAGAGAAGCTGTGAGTGAGAGAGAACGAGAAGCTGTGAGTGAGAGAGAGAGAAGATGTGAGTGAGAGAGAGAGAGAGAAAGAGAAGGTGTGTGTGAGAGAGAGAAAGAGAAGCTGTGAGAGAGAGAGACAGAAGCTGTGAGTGTGAGAGAGAGAGAAGATGTGAGTGAGAGAGAGAAAGAGAAAGAGAAGCAGTGAGTGAGTGAGAGAGAGAGATAAAGAGAAGCTGTGAGTGATAGAGAGAGATAAAGAGAAGCTGTGAGTGAGAGAGAGAAAGAGAAGCTGGGAGTGAGTAAGAGAGAGAAAGAGAAGCTGTGAGAGAGAGAGAGAGAGACGCTGTGAGTGAGAGAGAGAGAGAGAAGCTGTGAGTGAGAGAGAAAGAAAGAAAGAGAAGCTGTGAGTGAGTGAGAGAGAGAGAGACAGAAGCTGTGAGTGAGAGAGAGAGAGAGAAAGAGAAGCTGTGAGTGAGAGAGAGAGAGCTAGAAGCTGTGAGTGAGAGAGAGAGAAAGAGAAGCTGTTAGTTAGAGAGAGAGAGAGAAAGAGAAGCTGTGAGTGAGAGAGAGAGAAAGAGAAGCTGTGAGTGAGAGAGAGATAAAGAGAAGCTGTGAGTGAGTGAGAGAGAGGAAGAGAAGCTGGGAGTGAGAGAGAGAGAGAAAGAGAAGCTGTGAGTGAGAGAGAGATAAAGAGAAGCTGTGAGTTAGAGAGAGACAGAGAAAGAGAAGCTGTGAGTGAGAGAGAGAGAGAAAGAGAAGCTGTGTGTGTGAGAGAGAGAGAAGCTGTGAGTGAGAGAGAGAAAGAAAGAGAAGATGTTAGTGAGAGAGTGAGAGAGAGAAAGAGAAGCTGTGAGTGAGAGAGAGAGAGAAGCTGTGAGTGAGAGAGAGAGAGAGAAAGAGAAGGTGTGTGTGAGAGAGAGAAGATGTGAGTGAGAGAGAGAAAGAGAAGCAGTGAGTGAGTGAGAGAGAGAGATAAAGAGAAGCTGTGAGTGAGAGAGAGAGAAAGAGAAGCTGTGAGTGAGAGAGAAAGAGAAGCTGTGAGTGAGAGAGAGAGAGAAAGAGAAGCTGTGAGTGAGAGAGAGAGAGAAAGAGAAGCTGTGAGTGAGAGAGAGAGAAGCTGTGAGTGAGAGAGAAAGAAAGAAATAGAAGCTGTGAGTGAGTGAGAGAGATAGAAGTGAGTTAGAGAGAAAGGGAGAAAGAGAAGCTGTGAGTGAGAGAGAGAGAGAGAAGCTGTGAGTGAGAGAGAGAGAAGCTGTGAGTGAGAGAGAAAGAAAGAAATAGAAGCTGTGAGTGAGTGAGAGAGAGAGAAGTTGTGAGTTAGAGAGAGAGGGAGAAAGAGAAGCTGTGAGTGAGAGAGAGAGAAGCTGTGAGTGAGAGAGAAAGGGAAAGAGAGGCTGTGAGTGAGAGAGAGAGAGAAGCTGTGAGTGAGAGAGAAAGAGAGAGAAAGAGAAGCTGTGAGTGAGAGAGAGAGAGAAGCTGCGAGAGAGAAAGAAAGAGAAAGAGAGGCTGTGAGTGAGAGAGAGAGAGAGAGAAGCTGTGAGTGAGAGAGAGATAAAGAGAAGCTGTGAGTGAGACAGAGAGAAAAAGAAGATGTGTGTGTGTGAGAGAGAGAAGCTGAGAGTGAGAGAGAAAGCTGTGAGTGAGAGAGAAAGAGAAAGAGAAGCTGTGAGTGAGAGAGAGAGAGAAGCTGTGAGTGAGTGAGAGAGAAAAAACTGTGAGTGAGATAGAGAGAGAAGCTGTGAGTGAGTGAGTGAGAGAGATAAGCTGTGAGTGAGAGAGAAAGAGAAAGAGAAGCTGTGAGTGAGAGAGAGAGAGAAGCTGTGAGTGAGTGAGAGAGAAAAAACTGTGAGTGAGATAGAGAGAGAAGCTTTGAGTGAGTGAGTGAGAGAGATATAGCTGTGAGTGAGAGAGAGAAATAAAGAGAAGCTGTGAGTTAGAGAGAGAGAGAGAGAGAGAAGCTGTGAGTGAGTCAGAGAGAAAGAGAAGATGTGTGTATGTGTGTGAGGGAGAAGCTGTGAGTGAGAGAGAGGGAGAGAAAGAGAAGCTGTGAGTGAGAGAGAAAGCTGTGAGTGAGAGAGAAAGAGAAAGAGAAGCTGTGAGTGAGAGAGAGAGAGAGTAGCTGTGAGTGAGATAGAGAGGGAAAAACTGTGAGTGAGATAGAGAGAAGCTGTGAGTGAGTGAGTGAGAGAGAGAGAAGCTGTGAGTGAGAGAGAGAAATAAAGAGAAGCTGTGTGAGAGAGAAACAGAGAAAGAGAAGCTGTGAGTGAGAGAGAGAGAGAAAGAGAAGCTGTGAGTGTGAGAGAGAGATAAAGAGAAGCTGTGAGTTAGAGAGAGACAGAGAAAGAGAAGCTGTGAGTGAGAGAGTGAGAGAGAAAGAGAAGCTGTGAGTGAGAGAGAGAGAGAAAGAGAAACTGTGAGTGAGAGAGAGAGAGAGAGAAGCTGTGATTGAGAGAGAGAGAGAGAAAGAGAAGCTGTGAGTGAGAGAGTGAGAGAAAGAGCTGTGAGTGAGAGAGAGAAAAAGAAAGAGAAGCTGTGAGTGAGAGAGAGAGGGTGAAAGAGAAGCTGTGATTATGAGAGAGAGGGAGAAAAAGGGAAGCTGTTTGTGAGCGTGAGAGAGAGAGAGAAGCTGTGACAGTGGGAGAGAGAGAAAGAGAAGCTGTGAGTGAGTGAGAGAGAAAGAAAGAGAAGCTATGAGTGAGAGAGAGAGAAGCTGTAAGTGAGAGAGAGAGGGAGAAAGAGAAGCTGTGTGTGAGAGAGAAAGAGAAGCTGTGAGTGAGAGAGACAGGCAGAGAAAGAGAAGCTGTGAGTGAGAGAGAGAGAGCTAGAAGCTGTGAGTGAGTGAGAGAGAGAGAAGCTGTGAGTGAGAGAGAGAAAGAGAAGCTGTGAGTGAGAGAGAGAGAGAAAGAGAAGCTGTGAGTGAGAGAGAGATAAAGAGAACCTGTGAGAGAGAGAGAGAGAAAGAGAAGCTGTGAGTGACAGAGAGAGAAGCTGTGAGTGAGAGAGAGAGAGAAAGAGAAGGTGTGAGAGAGAGAGAAAGAGAAGCTGTGAGTGAGAGAGAGAGAGAAAAAAAGAGAATCTGTGAGTGAGAGAGGGAGAGAGAAGCTGTGAGTGAGAGAGAGAGAGAGAAGCTGTGAGTGAGAGAGAGAAAGAGAAGCTGTGAGTGAGAGAGAGAGAAAGAGAAGCTGTGAGTGAGAGAGATAAAGAGAAGCTATGAGTTAGAGAGAGACAGAGAAAGAGAAGCTGTGAGTGAGAGAGAGAGAGAAAGAGAAGATGTGTGTGTGAGAGAGAGAAGCTGTGACTGAGAGAGAGAGATAAAGAGAAGATGTTAGTGAGAGAGTGAGAGAGAGAAAGAGAAGCTGTGAGTGAGAGAGAGATAGAAGCTGTGAGTGAGAGAGAGAGAGAAAGAGAAGGTGAGAGAGAGAGAGATAAAGAGAAGCTGTGAGTGATAGAGAGAGATAAAGAGAAGCTGTGAGTGAGAGAGATTAAGAGAAGCTGGGAGTGAGTAAGAGAGAGAAAGAGAAGCTGTGAGTGAGAGAGAGAGAGACAAGCTGTGAGAGAGAGAGAGAAGCTGTGAGTGAGAGAGAGAAAGAAAGAGAAGCTGTGAGTGAGTGAGTGAGAGAGAGAAAGAGAAGCTGTGAGTGAGAGAGAGATAAAGAGAAGCTGTGAGTTAGAGAGAGAGAGAAAGAGAAGCTGTGAGTGAGAGAAAGAGAGAAGATGTGAGTGAGAGAGATAAAGAGAAGCTGTGAGTGAGAGAGATAAAGAGAAGCTGTGAGTGAGAGAGATTAAGAGAAGCTGGGAGTGAGTAAGAGAGAGAAAGAGAAGCTGTGAATGAGAGAGAGAGAGCTAGAAGCTGTGAGTGAGTGAGAGAGAGGAAGAGAAGCTGTGAGTGAGAGAGAGAGAGAGAAAGAAAATCTGTGAGTGAGAGAGAGATAAAGAGAAGCTGTGAGTTAGAGAGAGAGAGAGAAAGAGAAACTGTGAGTGAGAGAGAGAGAAAGAGAAGCTGTGAGTGAGAGAGAGATAAAGAGAAGCTGTGAGTGAGTGGAGAGAGAGGAAGAGAAGCTGTGAGTGAGAGAGAGAGAGAAAGAGAAGCTGTGAGTGAGAGAGAGATAAAGAGAAGCTGTGAGTTAGAGAGAGAAAGAGAAAGAGAAGCTGTGAGTGTGAGAGAGAGAGAGAAAGAGAAGCTGTGTGTGTGAGAGAGAGAAAAGTTGTGAGTGAAAGAGAGAGAGGAAGAGAAGATGTTAGTGAGAGAGTGAGAGAGAGAAAGAGAAGCTGTGAGTGAGAGAGAGAGTGAGAAAGAGAAGGTGTAAGAGAGAGAGAGAAAGAGAAGATGTGAGTGAGAGAGAGAAAGAGAAGCTGTGTGAGAGAGAGAGAGAAGCTGTGAGTGAGAGAGAAAGAAAAAAATATTAGCTGTGAGTGAGTGAGAGAGAGAGAAGGTGTGAGTTAGAGAGAGGGAGAAAGAGAAGCTGTGAGTGAGAGAGAGAGAGAAGCTGTGAGTGAGAGAGAAAGGGAAAGAGAGGCTGTGAGTGAGAGAGAGAGTGAGAGAAGCTGTGAGTGAGAGAGAGATAGAGAAAGAGAAGCTGTGAGTGAGAGAGAGAGAAGCTGTGAGTGAGAGAGAAAGAGAAAGAGAGGCTGTGAGTGAAAGAGAGAGAGAGAAGCTGAGTGAGAGAGAAAGCTGTGAGTGAGAGAGAAAGAGAAAGAGAAGCTGTGAGTGAGAGAGAGGAAGAGAAGCTGTGAGTGAGAGAGAGAGAAAGAGAAGCTGTGAGTGAGAAAGAGATAAAGAGAAGCTGTGAGTTAGAGAGAGAGCGAAAGAGAAGCTGTGAGTGAGTGAGAGAGAGAGAAAAAGAGAATCTGTGAGTGAGAGAGAGAGAGAAGCTGTGATTGAGTGAGAGAGAGTGAGAGAGAAGTTGTGAGTGAGAGAGAGAGGGAGAAAGAGAAGCTGTGAGTGAGAGAGTGAGAGAAAGAGAAGCTGTGAGTGAGAGAGAGAGAAAGTAAGAGAAGCTGTGAGTGAGAGAGAGAGGGTGAAAGAGAAGCTGTGATTGTGAGAGAGAGGGAGAAAAAGGGAAGCTGTGAGTGAGCGTGAGAGAGAGAGAGAATCTGTGACAGTGGGATAGAGAGAAAGATAAGCTGTGAGTGAGAGAGAGAGAAAGAAAGAGAAGCTATGAGTGAGAGAAAGAGAAGCTATGAGTGAGAGAGAGAGGGAGAAAGAGTTGTGAGTGAGAGAGAGAGAGAGAGAAAGAGAAGCTGTGAGTGAGAGAGAGAGAGAGAGAGAAGCTGTGTGTGTGAGAGAGAGAAGCTGTGAGTGAGTGAGAGAGAGAAGCTGTGAGAGAGAGAGAGAGAAGCTGTGAATGAGAGAGAGAGAGAAGGAGAAGCTGTGAGTGAGATAGAGAGAGACAAATAGAAGCTGTGAGAGAGAGAGAGAGAGAGAAGCTGTGAGTGAGAGAGAAAGAGAAGCTGTGAGTGAGAGAGAAAGAGAAGCTATGAGTTAGAGAGAGAGAGTGAAAGAGAAGCTGGGAGTGAGAGAGAGAGAGAATGAGAAGCTGTGAGATAGAGAGAGAAAGAGAAGCTGTGAGTGAGAGAGAGAGAGAGAAGCTGTGAGTGAGAGAGAAAGAGAAGCTGTGAGTGAGAGAGAAAGAGAAGCTGTGTGTGTGTGTGAGAGAGAGAAGCTGTGAGTGAGAGAGAGAGAAAGAGAAGCTGTGAGTGAGAGAGAGAGAGAAAGAGAAGCTGTGAGTGAGAGAGTGAGATAAAGAGAAGCTGTGAGTTAGAAGGAGACAGAGAAAGAGAAGCTGTGAGAGAGAGAGAGAAAAAGGAGCTGTGAGTGAGAGAGAGAGAGAGAGAAAGAGAAAGAGAGAAGCTGTGAGTGAGAGAGAGAGAGAGAGAAGCTGTGAGAGTGAGAGAGAAAGAGAAGCTGTGAGTGAGAGAGTGAGAGAAAGAGAAGCTGTGAGTGAGAGAGAGAGAAAGAGAAGCTGTGAGTGTGAGAGAGAGAGAAAGAGAAGCTGTGTGTGTGTGAGAGAGAAGCTGTGAGTGAGTGAGAGAGAGAGAGAGAAGCTGAGTGAGAGAGAGAAAGAGAAGCTGTGAGTGAGAGAAAGAGAGAGAGAAAGAAAAGCTGTGAGTGAGAGAGAGATAAAGAGAAGCTGTGAGTTAGAGAGAGAATCTGTGAGTGAGAGAGAGAGAGAGAGAGAAAGAAAGAGAAGATGTCAGTGAGAGAGGGAGAGAGAGAGAATCTGTGAGTGAGAGAGAGAGAAAGATAAGCTGTGTGAGAGAGGGAGAGAAAGATAAGCTGTGAGAGAGAGAGAGAGAGAGTGAGAAGCTGTGAGTGAGAGAGAGAGAGAGAAGCTGTGAGTGTGAGAGAGAGAGAAGCTGTGAGTGAGAGAGAGAGAGAAAGAGATGTTAGTGAGAGAGTGAGAGAGAGAAAGAGAAGCTGTGAGTGAGAGAGAGAGAAGCTGTGAGTGAGATAGAGAGAGAGAAAGAGAAGCTGTGAGTGAGAGAGAGAGAAGCTGTGAGTGAGAGAGAAAGAGAAGCTGTGAGTGAGAGAGAAAGAGAAGCTGTGTGTGTGTGTGAGAGAGAGAAGCTGTGAATGAGAGAGAGACAGAAAAGCTGTGAGTGAGAGAGAGAGAGAAAGAGAAGCTGTGAGTGAGAGAGTGAGATAAAGAGAAGCTGTGAGTTAGACAGAGACAGAGAAAGAGAAGCTGTGAGTGAGAGAGAGAGAGAAAAAGAAGCTGTGAGTGAGAGAGAGAGAGAAAGAGAAGCTGTGAGTGAGAGAGAGAGAGAGAAGCTGTGAGTGAGAGTGAGAGAGAAAGAGAAGCTGTGAGTGAGAGAGTGAGAGAAAGAGAAGCTGTGAGTGAGAGAGAGAGAAAGAAAGAGAAGCTGTGAGTGAGAGAGAGAAGCTGTGAGTGAGAGAGAGAGAGAAAGAGAAGCTGTGAGAGAGAGAGAGAGAAAGAGAAGCTGTGAGTGTGAGAGAGAGTGAGAAAAAGGGAAGCTGTGAGTGAGAGTGAGAGAGAGAGAAGCTGTGACAGTGGGAGACAGAAAGAGAGAAAGAGAAGCTGTGAGTGAGAGAGAGAGAAAGAAAGAGAAGCTATGAGTGAGAGAGAGAGAAGCTGTGAGTGAGAGAGATAGTGAGAAAGCGAATCTGTGAGTGAGAGAGAGAGAAAGAGAAGCAGTGAGTGTGAGAGAGAGAGTAGCTGTGAGTGAGAGAGAGAGAGAAGCTGTGAGTGAGAGAGAGAAAGAGAAGCTGTGAGTGAGAGAGAGAGGGAGAAAGAGAAAGAGAAGCTGTGAGTGAGAGAGAGATAAAGAGAAGCTGTGAGTTAGAGAGAGAGAGAAAGAGAAGCTGTGAGTGAGAGAGAGAGAGAGAGAAGCTGTGTGTGAGAGAGAGAGAATCTGTGAGTGAGAGAGAGAGAGAAAGAGAAGCTGTGAGTGAGTGAGAGTGAGAGAGAGAGAGAGAGAGAAGCTGTGATTGAGAGAGAAAGAGAAGCTGTGAGTGAGAGAGTGAGAGAAAGAGCTGTGAGTGAGAGAGAGAGAGTGAGAAGCTGTGAGTGAGAGAGAGAGAAGCTGTGAGTGAGAGAGAGAGAGAAAGAGAAGCTATGAGTGAGAGAGAGAGAAAGAGAAGCTGTGAGTGAGAGAGAAAGAGAAGCTGTGAGTGAGAGGGAGAGAGAGAGAAAGAGAAGCAGTAATTGAGACAGAGAGAAAGAGAAGCTGTGTGTGTGTGTGAGAGAAGCTGTGAGTGAGAGAGAGAGGGAGAAAGAGAAGCTGTGAGTGAGAGAGAGAGAGAGAAGCTGTGAGTGAGAGAGAAAGGGAAAGAGAGGCTGTGAGTGAGAGAGAGAGTGAGAGAAGCTGTGAGTGAGAGAGAGATAGAGAAAGAGAAGCTGTGAGTGAGAGAGAGAGAAGCTGTGAGTGAGAAAGAGTAAGAGAGGCTGTGAGTGAAAGAGAGAGAGAGAAGCTGAGTGAGAGAGAAAGCTGTGAGTGAGAGAGAAAGAGAAAGAGAAGCTGTGAGTGAGAGAGAGGAAGAGAAGCTGTGAGTGAGAGAGAGAGAAAGAGAAGCTGTGAGTGAGAAAGAGATAAAGAGAAGCTGTGAGTTAGAGAGAGAGCGAAAGAGAAGCTGTGAGTGAGTGAGAGAGAGAGAAAAAGAGAATCTGTGAGTGAGAGAGAGAGAGAAGCTGTGATTGAGTGAGAGAGAGTGAGAGAGAAGTTGTGAGTGAGAGAGAGAGGGAGAAAGAGAAGCTGTGAGTGAGAGAGTGAGAGAAAGAGAAGCTGTGAGTGAGAGAGAGAGAAAGTAAGAGAAGCTGTGAGTGAGAGAGAGAGGGTGAAAGAGAAGCTGTGATTGTGAGAGAGAGGGAGAAAAAGGGAAGCTGTGAGTGAGCGTGAGAGAGAGAGAGAAGCTGTGACAGTGGGATAGAGAGAAAGATAAGCTGTGAGTGAGAGAGAGAGAAAGAAAGAGAAGCTATGAGTGAGAGAGAGAGAAGCTATGAGTGAGAGAGAGAGGGAGAAAGAGAAGTTGTGAGTGAGAGAGAGAGAGAAAGAGAAGCTGTGAGTGAGAGAGAGAGAGAGAGAGAAGCTGTGTGTGAGAGAGAGAGAAGCTGTGAGTGAGTGAGAGAGAGAGAAGCTGTGAGAGAGAGAGAGAGAAGCTGTGAATGAGAGAGAGAGAAGGAGAAGCTGTGAGTGAGATAGAGAGAGACAAATAGAAGCTGTGAGAGAGAGAGAGAGAGAAGCTGTGAGTGAGAGAGAAAGAGAAGCTGTGAGTGAGAGAGAAAGAGAAGCTATGAGTTAGAGAGAGAGAGTGAAAGAGAAGCTGGGAGTGAGAGAGAGAGAGAATGAGAAGCTGTGAGATAGAGAGAGAAAGAGAAGCTGTGAGTGAGAGAGAGAGAGAGAAGCTGTGAGTGAGAGAGAAAGAGAAGCTGTGAGTGAGAGAGAAAGAGAAGCTGTGTGTGTGTGTGAGAGAGAGAAGCTGTGAGTGAGAGAGAGAGAAAGAGAAGCTGTGAGTGAGAGAGAGAGAGAAAGAGAAGCTGTGAGTGAGAGAGTGAGATAAAGAGAAGCTGTGAGTTAGAGGGAGACAGAGAAAGAGAAGCTGTGAGAGAGAGAGAGAAAAAGGAGCTGTGAGTGAGAGAGAGAGAGAGAGAAAGAGAAAGAGAGAAGCTGTGAGTGAGAGAGAGAGAGAGAGAAGCTGTGAGAGTGAGAGAGAAAGAGAAGCTGTGAGTGAGAGAGTGAGAGAAAGAGAAGCTGTGAGTGAGAGAGAGAAAGAGAAGCTGTGAGTGTGTGAGAGAGAGAAAGAGAAGCTGTGTGTGTGAGAGAGAGAAGCTGTGAGTGAGTGAGAGAGAGAGAGAAGCTGAGTGAGAGAGAGAAAGAGAAGCTGTGAGTGAGAGAAAGAGAGAGAGAAAGAAAAGCTGTGAGTGAGAGAGAGATAAAGAGAAGCTGTGAGTTAGAGAGAGAATCTGTGAGTGAGAGAGAGAGAGAGAGAAAGAAAGAGAAGATGTCAGTGAGAGAGGGAGAGAGAGAGAATCTGTGAGTGAGAGAGAGAGAGAAAGATAAGCTGTGTGAGAGAGGGAGAGAAAGATAAGCTGTGTGAGAGAGAGAGAGTGAGAAGCTGTGAGTGAGAGAGAGAGAGAAGCTGTGAGTGTGAGAGAGAGAGAAGCTGTGAGTGAGAGAGAGAGAGAAAGAGAAGATGTTAGTGAGAGAGTGAGAGAGAGAAAGAGAAGCTGTGAGTGAGAGAGAGAGAAGCTGTGAGTGAGATAGAGAGAGAGAAAGAGAAGCTGTGAGTGAGAGAGAGAGAAGCTGTGAGTGAGAGAGAAAGAGAAGCTGTGAGTGAGAGAGAAAGAGAAGCTGTGTGTGTGTGTGAGAGAGAGAAGCTGTGAATGAGAGAGAGACAGAAAAGCTGTGAGTGAGAGAGAGAGAAAGAGAAGCTGTGAGTGAGAGAGTGAGATAAAGAGAAGCTGTGAGTTAGACAGAGAAAAAGAAGCTGTGAGTGAGAGAGAGAGAGAAAGAGAAGCTGTGAGTGAGAGAGAGAGAGAGAAGCTGTGAGTGAGAGTGAGAGAGAAAGAGAAGCTGTGAGTGAGAGAGTGAGAGAAAGAGAAGCTGTGAGTGAGAGAGAGAGAAAGAAAGAGAAGCTGTGAGTGAGAGAGAGAAGCTGTGAGTGAGAGAGAGAGAGAAAGAGAAGCTGTGAGAGAGAGAGAGAGAAAGAGAAGCTGTGAGTGTGAGAGAGAGTGAGAAAAAGGGAAGCTGTGAGTGAGAGTGAGAGAGAGAGAAGCTGTGACAGTGGGAGACAGAAAGAGAGAAAGAGAAGCTGTGAGTGAGAGAGAGAGAAAGAAAGAGAAGCTATGAGTGAGAGAGAGAGAAGCTGTGAGTGAGAGAGATAGTGAGAAAGCGAATCTGTGAGTGAGAGAGAGAGAAAGAGAAGCAGTGAGTGTGAGAGAGAGAGTAGCTGTGAGTGAGAGAGAGAGAGAAGCTGTGAGTGAGAGAGAGAAAGAGAAGCTGTGAGTGAGAGAGAGAGGGAGAAAGAGAAAGAGAAGCTGTGAGTGAGAGAGAGATAAAGAGAAGCTGTGAGTTAGAGAGAGAGAGAAAGAGAAGCTGTGAGTGAGAGAGAGAGAAAGAGAAGCTGTGTGTGAGAGAGAGAGAATCTGTGAGTGAGAGAGAGAGAGAAAGAGAAGCTGTGAGTGAGTGAGAGTGAGAGAGAGAGAGAGAGAGAAGCTGTGATTGAGAGAGAAAGAGAAGCTGTGAGTGAGAGAGTGAGAGAAAGAGCTGTGAGTGAGAGAGAGAGAGTGAGAAGCTGTGAGTGAGAGAGAGAGAAGCTGTGAGTGAGAGAGAGAGAGAAAGAGAAGCTATGAGTGAGAGAGAGAGAAAGAGAAGCTGTGAGTGAGAGAGAAAGAGAAGCTGTGAGTGAGAGGGAGAGAGAGAGAAAGAGAAGCAGTGATTGAGACAGAGAGAAAGAGAAGCTGTGTGTGTGTGTGAGAGAAGCTGTGAGTGAGAGAGAGAGAGAAAGAGAAGCTGTGAGTGAGAGAGAGAGAGAGAAGCTGTGAGTGAGAGAGAAAGGGAAAGAGAGGCTGTGAGTGAGAGAGAGAGTGAGAGAAGCTGTGAGTGAGAGAGAGATAGAGAAAGAGAAGCTGTGAGTGAGAGAGAGAGAAGCTGTGAGTGAGAGAGAAACAGAAAGAGAGGCTGTGAGTGAGAGAGAGAGTGAGAGAAGCTGTGAGTGAGAGAGAGATAGAGAAAGAGAAGCTGTGAGTGAGAGAGAGAGAAGCTGTGAGTGAGAGAGAAAGAGAAAGAGAGGCTGTGAGTGAAAGAGAGAGAGAGAAGCTGAGTGAGAGAGAAAGCTGTGAGTGAGAGAGAAAGAGAAAGAGAAGCTGTGAGTGAGAGAGAGGAAGAGAAGCTGTGAGTGAGAGAGAGAGAAAGAGAAGCTGTGAGTGAGAAAGAGATAAAGAGAAGCTGTGAGTTAGAGAGAGAGCGAAAGAGAAGCTGTGAGTGAGAGAGAGAGAGAGAAAAAGAGAATCTGTGAGTGAGAGAGAGAGAGAAGCTGTGATTGAGTGAGAGAGAGTGAGAGAGAAGTTGTGAGTGAGAGAGAGAGGGAGAAAGAGAAGCTGTGAGTGAGAGAGTGAGAGAAAGAGAAGCTGTGAGTGAGAGAGAGAGAAAGTAAGAGAAGCTGTGAGTGCGAGAGAGAGGGGGAAAGAGAAGCTGTGATTGTGAGAGAGAGGGAGAAAAAGGGAAGCTGTGAGTGAGCGTGAGAGAGAGAGAGAAGCTGTGACAGTGGGATAGAGAGAAAGATAAGCTGTGAGTGAGAGAGAGAGAAAGAAAGAGAAGCTATGAGTGAGAGAGAGAGAAGCTGTGAGTGAGAGAGAGAGGGAGAAAGAGAAGTTGTGAGTGAGAGAGAGAGAGAAAGAGAAGCTGTGAGTGAGAGAGAGAGAGAGAGAAGCTGTGTGAGAGAGAGAGAGAAGCTGTGAGTGAGTGAGAGAGAGAGAAGCTGTGAGAGAGAGAGAGAGAAGCTGTGAATGAGAGAGAGAGAGAGAAGGAGAAGCTGTGAGTGAGATAGAGAGAGACAAATAGAAGCTGTGAGAGAGAGAGAGAGAGAAGCTGTGAGTGAGAGAGAAAGAGAAGCTGTGAGTGAGAGAGAAAGAGAAGCTATGAGTTAGAGAGAGAGAGTGAAAGAGAAGCTGGGAGTGAGAGAGAGAGAGAATGAGAAGCTGTGAGATAGAGAGAGAAAGAGAAGCTGTGAGTGAGAGAGAGAGAGAGAAGCTGTGAGTGAGAGAGAAAGAGAAGCTGTGAGTGAGAGAGAAAGAGAAGCTGTGTGTGTGTGTGAGAGAGAGAAGCTGTGAGTGAGAGAGAGAGAAAGAGAAGCTGTGAGTGAGAGAGAGAGAGAAAGAGAAGCTGTGAGTGAGAGA
This sequence comes from Bradypodion ventrale, assembly GCA_035047345.1. Taxonomy (NCBI): domain Eukaryota; kingdom Metazoa; phylum Chordata; class Lepidosauria; order Squamata; family Chamaeleonidae; genus Bradypodion; species Bradypodion ventrale. The sequence continues at coordinate 175,045,830 of JAWDJE010000002.1, forward strand.
GTGAGATAAAGAGAAGCTGTGAGTTAGAGGGAGACAGAGAAAGAGAAGCTGTGAGAGTGAGAGAGAAAAAGGAGCTGTGAGTGAGAGAGAGAGAGAGAGAGAAAGAGAAAGAGAGAAGCTGTGAGAGAGAGAGAGAGAGAGAGAAGCTGTGAGAGTGAGAGAGAAAGAGAAGCTGTGAGTGAGAGAGTGAGAGAAAGAGAAGCTGTGAGTGAGAGAGAGAGAAAGAGAAGCTGTGAGTGTGAGAGAGAGAGAAAGAGAAGCTGTGTGTGTGAGAGAGAGAAGCTGTGAGTGAGTGAGAGAGAGAGAGAGAAGCTGAGTGAGAGAGAGAAAGAGAAGCTGTGAGTGAGAGAAAGAGAGAGAGAAAGAAAAGCTGTGAGTGAGAGAGAGATAAAGAGAAGCTGTGAGTTAGAGAGAGAGAGAAAGAGAAGCTGTGAGTGAGAGAGAGAGAAAGAGAAGCTGTGTGTGAGAGAGAGAGAATCTGTGAGTGAGAGAGAGAGAGAAAGAGAAGCTGTGAGTGAGTGAGAGTGAGAGAGAGAGAGAGAGAGAAGCTGTGATTGAGAGAGAAAGAGAAGCTGTGAGTGAGAGAGTGAGAGAAAGAGCTGTGAGTGAGAGAGAGAGAGTGAGAAGCTGTGAGTGAGAGAGAGAGAAGCTGTGAGTGAGAGAGAGAGAGAAAGAGAAGCTATGAGTGAGAGAGAGAGAAAGAGAAGCTGTGAGTGAGAGAGAAAGAGAAGCTGTGAGTGAGAGGGAGAGAGAGAGAAAGAGAAGCAGTGATTGAGACAGAGAGAAAGAGAAGCTGTGTGTGTGTGTGAGAGAAGCTGTGAGTGAGAGAGAGAGAGAAAGAGAAGCTGTGAGTGAGAGAGAGAGAGAGAAGCTGTGAGTGAGAGAGAAAGGGAAAGAGAGGCTGTGAGTGAGAGAGAGAGTGAGAGAAGCTGTGAGTGAGAGAGAGATAGAGAAAGAGAAGCTGTGAGTGAGAGAGAGAGAAGCTGTGAGTGAGAGAGAAACAGAAAGAGAGGCTGTGAGTGAGAGAGAGAGTGAGAGAAGCTGTGAGTGAGAGAGAGATAGAGAAAGAGAAGCTGTGAGTGAGAGAGAGAGAAGCTGTGAGTGAGAGAGAAAGAGAAAGAGAGGCTGTGAGTGAAAGAGAGAGAGAGAAGCTGAGTGAGAGAGAAAGCTGTGAGTGAGAGAGAAAGAGAAAGAGAAGCTGTGAGTGAGAGAGAGGAAGAGAAGCTGTGAGTGAGAGAGAGAGAAAGAGAAGCTGTGAGTGAGAAAGAGATAAAGAGAAGCTGTGAGTTAGAGAGAGAGCGAAAGAGAAGCTGTGAGTGAGAGAGAGAGAGAGAAAAAGAGAATCTGTGAGTGAGAGAGAGAGAGAAGCTGTGATTGAGTGAGAGAGAGTGAGAGAGAAGTTGTGAGTGAGAGAGAGAGGGAGAAAGAGAAGCTGTGAGTGAGAGAGTGAGAGAAAGAGAAGCTGTGAGTGAGAGAGAGAGAAAGTAAGAGAAGCTGTGAGTGCGAGAGAGAGGGGGAAAGAGAAGCTGTGATTGTGAGAGAGAGGGAGAAAAAGGGAAGCTGTGAGTGAGCGTGAGAGAGAGAGAGAAGCTGTGACAGTGGGATAGAGAGAAAGATAAGCTGTGAGTGAGAGAGAGAGAAAGAAAGAGAAGCTATGAGTGAGAGAGAGAGAAGCTGTGAGTGAGAGAGAGAGGGAGAAAGAGAAGTTGTGAGTGAGAGAGAGAGAGAAAGAGAAGCTGTGAGTGAGAGAGAGAGAGAGAGAAGCTGTGTGAGAGAGAGAGAGAAGCTGTGAGTGAGTGAGAGAGAGAGAAGCTGTGAGAGAGAGAGAGAGAAGCTGTGAATGAGAGAGAGAGAGAGAAGGAGAAGCTGTGAGTGAGATAGAGAGAGACAAATAGAAGCTGTGAGAGAGAGAGAGAGAGAAGCTGTGAGTGAGAGAGAAAGAGAAGCTGTGAGTGAGAGAGAAAGAGAAGCTATGAGTTAGAGAGAGAGAGTGAAAGAGAAGCTGGGAGTGAGAGAGAGAGAGAATGAGAAGCTGTGAGATAGAGAGAGAAAGAGAAGCTGTGAGTGAGAGAGAGAGAGAGAAGCTGTGAGTGAGAGAGAAAGAGAAGCTGTGAGTGAGAGAGAAAGAGAAGCTGTGTGTGTGTGTGAGAGAGAGAAGCTGTGAGTGAGAGAGAGAGAAAGAGAAGCTGTGAGTGAGAGAGAGAGAGAAAGAGAAGCTGTGAGTGAGAGAGTGAGATAAAGAGAAGCTGTGAGTTAGAGGGAGACAGAGAAAGAGAAGCTGTGAGAGTGAGAGAGAAAAAGGAGCTGTGAGTGAGAGAGAGAGAGAGAGAGAAAGAGAAAGAGAGAAGCTGTGAGAGAGAGAGAGAGAGAGAGAAGCTGTGAGAGTGAGAGAGAAAGAGAAGCTGTGAGTGAGAGAGTGAGAGAAAGAGAAGCTGTGAGTGAGAGAGAGAGAAAGAGAAGCTGTGAGTGTGAGAGAGAGAGAAAGAGAAGCTGTGTGTGTGAGAGAGAGAAGCTGTGAGTGAGTGAGAGAGAGAGAGAGAAGCTGAGTGAGAGAGAGAAAGAGAAGCTGTGAGTGAGAGAAAGAGAGAGAGAAAGAAAAGCTGTGAGTGAGAGAGAGATAAAGAGAAGCTGTGAGTTAGAGAGAGAATCTGTGAGTGAGAGAGAGAGAGAGAGAAAGAAAGAGAAGATGTCAGTGAGAGAGGGAGAGAGAGAGAATCTGTGAGTGAGAGAGAGAGAGAAAGATAAGCTGTGTGAGAGAGGGAGAGAAAGAGAAGCTGTGAGAGAGAGAGAGTGAGAAGCTGTGAGTGTGAGAGAGAGAAGCTGTGAGTGTGAGAGAGAGAGAGAGAAAGAGAAGCTATGAGTGAGAGAGAGAGAAAGAGAAGCTGTGAGTGAGAGAGAAAGAGAAGCTGTGAGTGAGAGAGAGAGAGAAAGAGAAGGTGTGAGTGAGAGAGAGAGAGAAAGAGAAGCTGTGAGTGAGAGAGAGAGAAAGAGAAGCTGTGAGAGAGAGAGAAGCTGTGAGTGAGAGAGAAAGAAAGAAATAGAAGCTGTGAGTGAGTGAGAGAGAGAGAAGCTGTAAGTGAGTGAGAGAGAGAGAAGCTGTGAGTGAGAGAGAAAGGGAAAGAGAGGCTGTGAGTGAGAGAGAGAGAGAAGCTGTGAGTGAGAGAGAGAGAGAAGCTGTGAGTGAGAGAGAAAGAGATGCTGTGAGTGAGAGAGAGAGAGAGAAGCTGAGTGAGAGAGAGATAAAGAGAAGCTGTGAGTTAGAGAGAGCAGAGAAAGAGAAGCTGTGAGTGAGACAGAGAGAAAGAGAAGCTGTATGTATGTGAGAGAGAGAAGCTGTGAGTGAGAGAGAGAGAGAAAGAGAAGCTGTGAGTGAGAGAGAAAGCTGTGAGTGAGAGAGAAAGAGAAAGAGAAGCTGTGAGTGAGAGAGAGAGAGCAGCTGTGAGTGAGAGAGAGAGAGAGAGAAACTGTGAGTGAGAGAGAGAGAGAGAAAGAGAAGCTGTGAGTGAGAGAGAGATAAAGAGAAGCTGTGAGTTAGAGAGAGACAGAGAAAGAGAAGCTGTGAGTGAGAGAGAGAGAGAAAGAGAAGCTGTGTGTGTGAGAGAGAAGGTGTGAGTGAGAGAGAGAGAGAAGGAGAAGATGTTAGTGAGAGAGTGAGAGAGAGATAAAGAGAAGCTGTGATTGTGAGAGAGAGGGAGAGAAAGGGAAGCTGTGAGTGAGCGAGAGAGAGAGAAGCTGTGACAGTGGGAGAGAGAGAAAGAGAAGCTGTGAGTGAGTGAGAGAGAAAGAAAGAGAAGCTATGAGTGAAAGAGAGAAGCTGTAATTGAGAGAGAGAGGGAGAAAGAGAAGCTGTGTTTGAGAGAGAGAAAGAGAAGCTGTGAGTGAGAGACACAGACAGAGAAAGAGAAGCTGTGAGGGAGAGAGAGCTAGAAGCTGTGAGTGAGTGAGGGAGAGAGAAGCTTTGAGTGAGAGAGAGAAAGAGAAGCTGTGAGTGAGAGAGAGAGAGAAAAAAAATCTGAGAGAGAGAGAGAAGCTGTGAGTGAGAGAGAGAGAGAAGCTGTGAGTGAGAGAGAGAAAGAGAAGCTGTGAGTGAGAGAGAGAGAGAGAAAGAGAAGCTGTGAGTGAGAGAGAGATAAAGAGAAGCTGTGAGTTAGAGAGAGACAGAGAAAGAGAAGCTGTGAGTGAGAGAGAGAGAGAGAATGAGAAGCTGTGTGTGTGAGAGAGAGAAGGTGTGAGTGAGAGAGAGAGAGAAGGAGAAGATGTTAGTGAGAGAGTGAGAGAGAGAAAGAGAAGCTGTGAGTGAGAGAGAGAGAGAAGCTGTGAGTGAGAGAGAGAGAAGATGTGAGTGAGAGAGAGAAAGAGAAAGAAAAGCTGTGAGTGAGTGAGAGAGAGAGATAAAGAGAAGCTGTGAGTGATAGAGAGAGATAAAGAAAAGCTGTGAGTGAGAGAGAGAAAGAGAAGCTGGGAGTGAGTAAGAGAGAAAGAGAAGATGTGTGTGTGTGTGAGAGAGAGAAGCTGTGAGTGAGAGAGAGAGAGAAAGAGAAGCTGTGAGTGAGAGAGAGAGAGAGTAGCTGTGAGTGACAGAGAGAGGGAAAAACTGTGAGTGAGATAGAGAGAAGCTGTGAGTGAGTGAGTGAGAGAGAGAAGCTGTGAGTGAGAGAGAGAAATAAAGAGAAGCTGTGAGAGAGAGAAACAGAGAAAGATAAGCTGTGAGTGAGAGAGAGAGAGAAAGAGAAGCTGTGAGTGTGAGAGAGAGGTAAAGAGAAGCTGTGAGTTAGAGAGAGACAGTGAAAGAGAAGCTGTGAGTGAGAGAGTGAGAGAGAAAGAGAAGCTGTGAGTGAGAGAGAGAGAGAAAGAGAAACTGTGAGTGAGAGAGAGAGAGAGACAGAGAAGCTGTGATTCAGAGAGAGAGAGAGAAAGAGAAGCTGTGAGTGAGAGAGTGAGAGAAAGAGCTGTGAGTGAGAGAGAGAAAAAGAAAGAGAAGCTGTGAGTGAGAGAGAGAGGGTGAAAGAGAAGCTGTGATTATGAGAGAGAGGGAGAAAAAGGGAAGCTGTGAGTGAGCGTGAGAGAGAGAGAGATGCTGTGACAGTGGGAGAGAGAGAAAGAGAAGCTGTGAGTGAGTGAGAGAGAGAAGCTGTGAGTGTGAGAGAGAGAGAAGATGTGAGTGAGAGAGAGAAAGAGAAAGAGAAGCAGTGAGTGAGAGAGAGAGAGATAAAGAGAAGCTGTGAGTGATAGAGAGCGATAAAGAGAAGCTGTGAGTGAGAGAGAGAAAGAGAAGCTGGGAGTGAGTAAGAGAGAAAAAGAGAAGCTGTGAGTGTGTGAGAGAGAGAGAAAAGCTGTGAGTGAGAGAGAGAGAAGCTGTGAGTGAGAGAGAGAGAGAAAGAGAAGCTGTGAGTGAGAGAGAGAGAGCTAGAAGCTGTGAGTGAGTGAGAGAGAGGAAGAGAAGCTGTGAGTGAGAGAGAGGGAGAAAGAGAAGCTGTGAGTGAGAGACAGATAAAGAGAAGCTGTGAGTTAGAGAGAGAGAGAGAAAGAGAAGCTGTGAGTGAGAGAGAGAGAGAAAGAGAAGCTGTGAGTGAGATAGAGATAAAGAGAAGCTGTGAGTGAGTGAGAGAGAGGAAGAGAAGCTGTGAGTGAGAGAGAGAAAGAGAAGCTGTGAGTGAGAGAGAGATAAAGAGAAGCTGTGGGTTAGAGAGAGACAGAGAAAGAGAAGCTGTGAGTGAGTGAGAGAGAGAGAGAGAGAAGCTGTGTGTGAGAGAGAGAGAAGCTGTGAGTGAGAGAGAGAAAGAAAGAGAAGATGTTAGTGAGAGAGTGAGAGAGAGAAAGAGAAGCTGTGAGTGAGAGAGAGAGAGAAGCTGTGAGTGAGAGGGAGAAAGAGAAGGTGTGAGAGAGAGAGAAAGAGAAGCTGTGAGTGCTAGAGAGAGAGAAGCTGTGAGTGTGTGAGAGAGAGAAGATGTGAGTGAGAGAGAGAAAGAGAAGCAGTGAGTGAGTGTGAGAGAGAGATAAAGAGAAGCTGTGAGTGAGAGAGAGAGAAAGAGAAGCTGTGAGTGAGAGAGAACGAGAAGCTGTGAGTGAGAGAGAGAGAGAAAGAGAAGCTGTGCGTAAGAGAGAGAGAGAAGCTGTGAGTGAGAGAGAGAGAGAGAAGCTGTGAGTGAGAGAGAGAGAGAAGCTGTGAGTGAGAGAGAAAGAAAGAAAGAGAAGCTGTGAGTGAGTGAGAGAGAGAGAGACAGAAGCTGTGAGTGAGAGAGAGAGAGAGAGAGAGAAAGAGAAGCTGTGAGTGAGAGAGAGAGAGCTAGAAGCTGTGAGTGAGAGAGAGATAAAGAGAAGCTGTGAGTTTGAGAGAGAGAGAGAAAGAGAAGCTGTGAGTGAGAGAGAGAGAAAGAGAAGCTGTGAGTGAGAGAGAGATAAAGAGAAGCTGTGAGTGAGTGAGAGAGAGGAAGAGAAGCTGTGAGTGAGTGAGAGAGAGAAAGAGAAGCTGTGAGTGAGAGAGAGATAAAGAGAAGCTGTGAGTTAGAGAGAGACAGAGAAAGAGAAGCTGTGAGTGAGAGAGAGAAAGAAAGAGAAGATGTTAGTGAGAGAGTGAGAGAGAGAAAGAGAAGCTGTGAGTGAGAGAGAGAGAGAAGCTGTGAGTGAGAGAGAGAGAGAGAAAGAGAAGGTGTGTGAGAGAGTGAGAAAGAGAAGCTGTGAGTGAGAGAGAGAGAGAAGCTGTGAGTGTGAGAGAGAGAGAGAAGATGTGAGTGAGAGAGAGAAAGAGAAGCAGTGAGTGAGTGAGAGAGAGAGATAAAGAGAAGCTGTGAGTGAGAGAGAGAGAAAGAGAAGCTGTGAGTGAGAGAGAAAGAGAAGCTGTGAGTGAGAGAGAGACAGAAAGAGAAGCTGTGAGTGAGAGAGAGAGAGAAAGAGAAGCTGTGAGTGAGAGAGAGAGAGAAAGAGAAGCTGTGTGAGATAGAGAGAAGCTGTGAGTGAGAGAGAAAGAAAGAAATAGAAGCTGTGAGTGAGTGAGAGAGATAGAAGTGAGTTAGAGAGAAAGGGAGAAAGAGAAGCTGTGAGTGAGAGAGAGAGAGAGAAGCTGTGAGTGAGAGAGAGAGGAGCTGTGAGTGAGAGAGAAAGAAAGAAATAGAAGCTGTGAGTGAGTGAGAGAGAGAGAAGTTGTGAGTTAGAGAGAGAGGGAGAAAGAGAAGCTGTGAGTGAGAGAGAGAGAGAAGCTGTGAGTGAGAGAGAAAGGGAAAGAGAGGCTGTGAGTGAGAGAGAGAGAAGCTGTGAGTGAGAGAGAAAGAGAGAGAAAGAGAAGCTGTGAGCGAGTGAGAGAGAGAAGCTGCAAGAGAGAAAGAAAGAGAAAGAGAGGCTGTGAGTGAGAGAGAGAGAAGCTTTGAGTGAGAGAGAGATAAAGAGAAGCTGTGAGTTAGAGAGAGAGAGAAAGAGAAGCTGTGAGTGAGACAGAGAGAAAAAGAAGATGTGTGTGTGTGTGAGAGAGAGAAGCTGAGAGTGAGAGAGAAAGCTGTGAGTGAGAGAGAAAGAGAAAGAGAAGCTGTGAGTGAGAGAGAGAGAAGCTGTGAGTGAGTGAGAGAGAAAAAACTGTGAGTGAGAGAGAGAGAAGCTGTGAGTGAGTGAGTGAGAGAGATAAGCTGTGAGTGAGAGAGAGAAATAAAGAGAAGCTGTGAGTTAGAGAGAGAGAGAGAAAGAGAAGCTGTGAGTGAGTCAGAGAGAAAGAGAAGATGTGTGTGTGTGTGAGAGAGAAGCTGTGAGTGAGAGAGAGAGAGAGAAAGAGAAGCTGTGAGTGAGAGAGAAAGAGAAAGAGAAGCTGTGAGTGAGAGAGAGAGAGTAGCTGTGAGTGAGAGAGAGAGGGAAAAACTGTGAGTGAGATAGAGAGAAGCTGTGAGTGAGTGAGTGAGAGAGAGAGAAGCTGTGAGTGTGAGAGAGAAATAAAGAGAAGCTGTGAGAGAGAGAAACAGAGAAAGAGAAGCTGTGAGTGAGAGAGAGAGAGAAAGAGAAGCTGTGAGTGTGAGAGAGAGATAAAGAGAAGCTGTGAGTTAGAGAGAGACAGAGAAAGAGAAGCTGTGAGTGAGAGAATGAGAGAGAAAGAGAAGCTGTGAGTGAGAGAGAGAGAGAAAGAGAAACTGTGAGTGAGTGAGAGAGAGAGAGAGAAGCTGTGATTGAGAGAGAGAGAGAGAAAGAGAAGCTGTGAGTGAGAGAGTGAGAGAAAGAGCTGTGAGTGAGAGAGAGAAAAAGAAAGAAGCTGTGAGTGAGAGAGAGAGGGTGAAAGAGAAGCTGTGATTATGAGAGAGAGGGAGAAAAAGGGAAGCTGTGAGTGAGCGTGAGAGAGAGAGAAGCTGTGACAGTGGGAGAGAGAGAAAGAGAAGCTGTGAGTGAGTGAGAGAGAAAGAAAGAGAAGCTATGAGTGAGAGAGAGAGAAGCTGTAAGTGAGAGAGAGAGGGAGAAAGAGAAGCTGTGTGAGAGAGAGAAAGAGAAGCTGTGAGTGAGAGAGACAGGCAGAGAAAGAGAAGCTGTGAGTGAGAGAGAGAGAGCTAGAAGCTGTGAGTGAGTGAGAGAGAGAGAAGCTGTGAGTGAGAGAGAGAAAGAGAAGCTGTGAGTGAGAGAGAGAGAGAAAGAGAAGCTGTGAGTGAGAGAGAGATAAAGAGAAGCTGTGAGTTAGAGAGGGAGAGAAAGAGAAGCTGTGAGTGAGAGAGAGAGAAGCTGTGAGTGAGAGAGAGAGAGAGAAAGAGAAGGTGTGTGAGAGAGAGAAAGAGAAGCTGTGAGTGAGAGAGAGAGAGAAAAAAAGAGAATCTGTGAGTGAGAGAGGGAGAGAGAAGCTGTGAGTGAGAGAGAGAGAGAAGCTGTGAGTGAGAGAGAGAAAGAGAAGCTGTGAGTGAGAGAGAGAGAAAGAGAAGCTGTGAGTGAGAGAGATAAAGAGAAGCTATGAGTTAGAGAGAGACAGAGAAAGAGAAGCTGTGAGTGAGAGAGAGAGAGAAAGAGAAGCTGTGTGTGTGTGAGAGAGAAGCTGTGAGTGAGAGAGAGAGAAAGAGAAGGTGAGAGAGAGAGATAAAGAGAAGCTGTGAGTGAGAGGGAGAGAAAGAGAAGCTGTGAGTGAGAGAGAGAGAGAAAGAGAAGGTGAGAGAGAGAGATAAAGAGTAGCTGTGAGTGAGAGGGAGAGAAAGAGAAGCTGTGAGTGAGAGAGAGATAAAGAGAAGCTGTGAGTGAGTGGAGAGAGAGGAAGAGAAGCTGTGAGTGAGAGAGAGAGAAAGAGAAGCTGTGAGTGAGAGAGAGATAAAGAGAAGCTGTGAGTTAGAGAGAGAAAGAGAAAGAGAAGCTGTGAGTGTGAGAGAGAGAGAGAGAAAGAGAAGCTGTGTGTGTGTGAGAGAGAAAATTTGTGAGTGAGAGAGAGAGAGAAAGAGAAGATGTTAGTGAGAGAGTGAGAGAGAGAAAGAGAAGCTGTGAGTGAGAGAGAGAGAAGCAGTGAGTGAGAGAGAGAGTGAGAAAGAGAAGGTGTGAGAGAGAGAGAGAAAGAGAAGATGTGAGTGAGAGAGAGAAGCTGTGAGTGTGAGAGAGAGAAGATGTGAGTGAGAGAGAGAAAGAGAAAGAGAAGCAGTGAGTGAGTGAGAGAGAGAGATAAAGAAAAGCTGTGAGTGAGAGAGAGAGAAATAGAAGCTGTGAGTGAGAGAGAAAGAGAAGCTGTGAGTGAGAGAGAGAGAGAAAGAGAAGCTGTGAGTGAGAGAGAGAGAGAAAGAGAAGCTGTGAGTGAGAGAGAGAGAGAAAGAAAGAGAAGCTGTGAGAGAGAGAGAGAGAAGCTGTGAGTGAGAGAGAAAGAAAGAAATAGAAGCTGTGATTGAGTGAGAGAGAGAGAAGTTGTGAGTTAGAGAGAGAGGGAGAAAGAGAAGCTGTGAGTGAAAGAGAGAGAGAGAAGCTGTGAGTGAGAGAGAGAGAAGCTGTGAGTGAGAGAGAGAGAAAGAAATAGAAGCTGTGAGTGAGTGAGAGAGAGAAGTTGTGAGTTAGAGAGAGAGGGAGAAAGAGAAGCTGTGAGTGAGAGAGAGAGAGAGAAGCTGTGAGTGAGAGAGAAAGGGAAAGAGAGGCTGTGAGTGTGTGAGAGAGAGCTAGAAGCTGTGAGTGAGTGAGAGAGAGCAAGAGAAGCTGTGAGTGAGTGAGAGAGAGAAGGAGAAGCTGTGAGTGAGAGATAAAGAGAAGCTGTGAGTTAGAGAGAGAGAGAGAAAGAGAAGCTGTGAGTGAGAGAGAGAGAAAAAAAGAGAATCTGTGAGTGAGAGAGAGAGAAGCTGTGAGTGAGTGAGAGAGAGAGAAGCTGTGAGTGAGAGAGAGAGAGAGAGAGAGAAGCTGTGAGTGAGAGAGTGAGAGAAAGAGAAGCTGTGAGTGAGAGAGAGAGAAAGTAAGAGAAGCTGTGAGTGAGAGAGTGAGGGTGAAAGAGAAGCTGTGATTGTGAGAGAGAGGGAGAAAAAGGGAAGCTGTGAGTGAGCGTGAGAGAGAGAGAGAGAAGCTGTGACAGTGGGAGAGAGAGAAAGAGAAGCTGTGAGTGAGAGAGAGAGAAAGAAAGAGAAGCTATGAGTGAGCGAGAGAGAAGCTGTGTGTGAGAGAGACAGAGAAAGAGAAGCTGTGAGTGAGAGAGAGAGAGAAAGAGAAGCTGTGTGTGAGAGAGAGAGAAGCTGTGAGTGAGAGAGAGAGAGAAAGAGAAGGTGAGAGAGAGAGAGATAAAGAGCAGCTGTGAGTGAGAGGGAGAGAAAGAGAAGCTGTGAGTGAGAGAGAGATAAAGAGAAGCTGTGAGTGAGTGGAGAGAGAGGAAGAGAAGCTGTGAGTGAGAGAGAGAGAAAGAGAAGCTGTGAGTGAGAGAGAGATAAAGAGAAGCTGTGAGTTAGAGAGAGAAAGAGAAAGAGAAGCTGTGAGTGTGAGAGAGAGAGAGAGAAAGAGAAGCTGTGTGTGTGTGAGAGAGAAAATTTGTGAGTGAGAGAGAGAGAGAAAGAGAAGATGTTAGTGAGAGAGTGAGAGAGAGAAAGAGAAGCTGTGAGTGAGAGAGAGAGAAGCAGTGAGTGAGAGAGAGAGTGAGAAAGAGAAGGTGTGAGAGAGAGAGAGAAAGAGAAGATGTGAGTGAGAGAGAGAAGCTGTGAGTGTGAGAGAGAGAGAAGATGTGAGTGAGAGAGAGAAAGAGAAAGAGAAGCAGTGAGTGAGTGAGAGAGAGAGATAAAGAAAAGCTGTGAGTGAGAGAGAGAGAAATAGAAGCTGTGAGTGAGAGAGAAAGAGAAGCTGTGAGTGAGAGAGAGAGAGAAAGAGAAGCTGTGAGTGAGAGAGAGAGAGAAAGAGAAGCTGTGAGTGAGAGAGAGAGAGAAAGAAAGAGAAGCTGTGAGAGAGAGAGAGAGAAGCTGTGAGTGAGAGAGAAAGAAAGAAATAGAAGCTGTGATTGAGTGAGAGAGAGAGAAGTTGTGAGTTAGAGAGAGAGGGAGAAAGAGAAGCTGTGAGTGAAAGAGAGAGAGAGAAGCTGTGAGTGAGAGAGAGAGAAGCTGTGAGTGAGAGAGAGAGAAAGAAATAGAAGCTGTGAGTGAGTGAGAGAGAGAAGTTGTGAGTTAGAGAGAGAGGGAGAAAGAGAAGCTGTGAGTGAGAGAGAGAGAGAAGCTGTGAGTGAGAGAGAAAGGGAAAGAGAGGCTGTGAGTGTGTGAGAGAGAGCTAGAAGCTGTGAGTGAGTGAGAGAGAGCAAGAGAAGCTGTGAGTGAGTGAGAGAGAGAAGGAGAAGCTGTGAGTGAGAGATAAAGAGAAGCTGTGAGTTAGAGAGAGAGAGAGAAAGAGAAGCTGTGAGTGAGAGAGAGAGAAAAAAAGAGAATCTGTGAGTGAGAGAGAGAGAAGCTGTGAGTGAGTGAGAGAGAGAGAAGCTGTGAGTGAGAGAGAGAGAGAGAAAGAGAAGCTGTGAGTGAGAGAGTGAGAGAAAGAGAAGCTGTGAGTGAGAGAGAGAGAAAGTAAGAGAAGCTGTGAGTGAGAGAGTGAGGGTGAAAGAGAAGCTGTGATTGTGAGAGAGAGGGAGAAAAAGGGAAGCTGTGAGTGAGCGTGAGAGAGAGAGAGAGAAGCTGTGACAGTGGGAGAGAGAGAAAGAGAAGCTGTGAGTGAGAGAGAGAGAAAGAAAGAGAAGCTATGAGTGAGCGAGAGAGAAGCTGTGTGTGAGAGAGAGGGAGAAAGAGAAGCTGTGAGTGAGAGAGAGAGAGAAAGAGAAGCTGTGAGTGAGAGAGAGAGAGAGAAAGAGAAGCTGTGAGTGAGAGAGAGAGAAGCTGTGAGTGAGAGAGAGAGAGAAGCTGTGAGAGAGAGAGAAGCTGTGAGTGTGAGAGAGAGAGAATGAGAAGCTGTGAGTGAGATAGAGAGAGAGAAAGAGAAGCTGTGAGTGAGAGAGAGAGAAGCTGTGAGTGAGAGAGAAAGAGAAGCTGTGAGTGAGAGAGAAAGAGAAGCTGTGTGAGAGAGAGAGAGAGAAAGAGAAAGAGAAGCAGTGAGTGAGTGAGAGAGAGAGATAAAGAGAAGCTGTGAGTGATAGAGAGAGATAAAGAGAAGCTGTGAGTGAGAGAGAGAAAGAGAAGCTGGGAGTGAGTAAGAGGGAGAAAGAGAAGCTGTGAGAGAGAGAGAGAAGCTGTGAGTGAGAGAGAGAGAGAGAGAGAAGCAGTGAGTGAGAGAGAAAGAAAGAAAGAGAAGCTGTTAGTGAGTGAGTGAGAGAGAGAGAAGCTGTGAGTGAGAGAGAGAGTGAAAGAGAAGCTGTGAGTGAGAGAGAGAGAGCTAGAAGCTGTGAGTGAGTGAGAGAGAGGAAGAGAAGCTGTGAGTGAGAGAGAGAGAAGGAGAAGCTGTGAGTGAGAGAGAGATAAAGAGAAGCTGTGAGTTAGAGAGAGAGAGAAAGAGAAGCTGTGACTGAGAGAGAGAGAGAGAAAAGAGAATCTGTGAGTGAGAGAGAGAGAAGCTGTGAGTGAGAGAGAGAGAGAGAAGCTGTGAGTAAGAGAGAGAGAGAGAAAGAGAAGCTGTGAGTGAGAGAGTGAGAGAAAGAGAAGCTGTGAGTGAGAGAGAGAGAAAGTAAGAGAAGCTGTGAGTGAGAGAGAGAGGATGAAAGAGAAGCTGTGATTGTGAGAGAGAGGGAGAAAAAGGGAAGCTGTGAGTGAGCATGAGAGAGAGAGAGAGAAGCTGTGACAGTGGGAGAGAGAGAAAGAGAAGCTGTGAGTGAGCGAGAAAGAAAGAAAGAGAAGCTATGAGTGAGAGAGAGAGAAGCTGTGAGTGAGAGAGAGAGGGAGAAAGAGAAGCTGTGAGTGAGAGAGAGAGAAAGAGAAGCTGTGAGTGAGAGAGAGAGAGAGAAAGAGAAGCTGTGTGAGAGAGAGAGAGAAGCTGTAAGTGAGAGAGAGAGAGAAGCTGTGAGTGAGAGAGAGAGAGAGAAGCTGTGAGTGAGAGAGAGAGAGAATGAGAAGCTGTGAGAGAGAGAGAGAGAGAGAAAGAGAAGCTGTGAGTGTGAGAGAGAGTGAGAAAAAGGGAAGCTGTGAGTGAGAGAGAGAGAAGCTGTGACAGTGGGAGACAGAAAGAGAGAAAGAGAAGCTGTGAGTGAGAGAGAGAGAAAGAAAGAGAAGCTATGAGTGAGAGAGAGAGTAGCTGTGAGTGAGAGAGATAGTGAGAAAGCGAATCTGTGAGTGAGAGAGAGAGAAAGAGAAGCAGTGAGTGTGTGAGAGAGAGAGTAGCTGTGAGTGAGAGAGAGAGAGAAGCTGTGAGTGAGAGAGAGAGCGAAAGAGAAGCTGTGAGTGAGAGAGAGAGAGAAAAAGAGAATCTGTGAGTGAGAGAGAGAGAGAAGCTGTGATTGAGTGAGAGAGAGTGAGAGAGAAGTTGTGAGTGAGAGAGAGAGAGAGGGAGAAAGAGAAGCTGTGAGTGAGAAAGTGAGAGAAAGAGAAGCTGTGAGTGAGAGAGAGAGAAAGTAAGAGAAGCTGTGAGTGAGAGAGAGAGGGTGAAAGAGAAGCTGTGATTGTGAGAGAGAGGGAGAAAAAGGGAAGCTGTGAGTGAGCGTGAGAGAGAGAGAAGCTGTGACAGTGGGATAGAGAGAAAGATAAGCTGTGAGTGAGAGAGAGAGAGAGAAAGAGAAGCTATGAGTGAGAGAGAGAGAAGCTGTGAGTGAGAGAGAGAGGGAGAAAGAGAAGTTGTGAGTGAGAGAGAGAGAGAAAGAGAAGCTGTGAGTGAGAGAGAGAGAGAGAGAAGCTGTGTGAGAGAGAGAGAGAAGCTGTGAGTGAGTGAGAGAGAGAGAAGCTGTGAGAGAGAGAGAGAAGCTGTGAATGAGAGAGAGAGAGAAGGAGAAGCTGTGAGTGAGATAGAGAGAGACAAATAGAAGCTGTGAGAGAGAGAGAGAGAAGCTGTGAGTGAGAGAGAAAGAGAAGCTGTGAGTGAGAGAGAAAGAGAAGCTATGAGTTAGAGAGAGAGAGTGAAAGAGAAGCTGGGAGTGAGAGAGAGAGAGAATGAGAAGCTGTGAGATAGAGAGAGAAAGAGAAGCTGTGAGTGAGAGAGAGAGAGAGAAGCTGTGAGTGAGAGAGAAAGAGAAGCTGTGAGTGAGAGAGAGAGAGAAAGAGAAGCTGTGAGTGAGAGAGAGAGAAAGAGAAGCTGTGAGTGAGAGAGAGAGAGAAATAGAAGCTGTGAGTGAGAGAGTGAGATAAAGAGAAGCTGTGAGTTAGAGGGAGACAGAGAAAGAGAAGCTGTGAGAGAGAGAGAGAAAAAGGAGCTGTGAGTGAGAGAGAGAGAGAGAGAGAAAGATAGAAGCTGTGAGTGAGAGAGAGAGAGAGAGAAGCTGTGAGAGTGAGAGAGAAAGAGAAGCTGTGAGTGAGAGAGTGAGAGAAAGAGAAGCTGTGAGTGAGAGAGAGAGAAAGAGAAGCTGTGAGTGTGAGAGAGAGAGAAAGAGAAGCTGTGTGTGTGAGAGAGAGAAGCTGTGAGTGAGTGAGAGAGAGAGAAGCTGTGAGTGAGAGAGATAAAGAGAAGCTGTGAGTGAGAGAAAGAGAGAGAGAAAGAAAAGCTGTGAGTGAGAGAGAGATAAAGAGAAGCTGTGAGTTAGAGAGAGAATCTGTGAGTGAGAGAGAGAGAGAGAGAGAAAGAAAGAGAAGATGTCAGTGAGAGAGGGAGAGAGAGAGAATCTGTGAGTGAGAGAGAGAGAGAAAGATAAGCTGTGTGAGAGAGGGAGAGAAAGAGAAGCTGTGAGAGAGAGAGAGAGTGAGAAGCTGTGAGTGAGAGAGAGAGAGAGAAGCTGTGAGTGTGAGAGAGAGAGAGAAAGAGAAGCTATGAGTGAGAGAGAGAGAAAGAGAAGCTGTTAGTGAGAGAGAAAGAGAAGCTGTGAGTGAGAGAGAGAGAGAAAGAGAAGCTGTGAGTGAGAGAGAGAGAGAAAGAGAAGCTGTGAGAGAGAGAGAAGCTGTGAGTGAGAGAGAAAGAAAGAAATAGAAGCTGTGAGTGAGTGAGAGAGAGAGAAGCTGTAAGTGAGTGAGAGAGAGAGAAGCTGTGAGTGAGAGAGAAAGGGAAAGAGAGGCTGTGAGTGAGAGAGAGAGAGAAGCTGTGAGTGAGAGAGAGAGAGAAGCTGTGAGTGAGAGAGAAAGAGATGCTGTGAGTGAGAGAGAGAGAGAGAAGCTGAGTGAGAGAGAGATAAAGAGAAGCTGTGAGTTAGAGAGAGAGAGAAAGAGAAGCTGTGAGTGAGACAGAGAGAAAGAGAAGCTGTGTGTGTGTGAGAGAGAGAAGCTGTGAGTGAGAGAGAGAGAGAAAGAGAAGCTGTGAGTGAGAGAGAAAGCTGTGAGTGAGAGAGAAAGAAAGAGAAGCTGTGAGTGAGAGAGAGAGAGAGCAGCTGTGAGTGAGAGAGAAACTGTGAGTGAGAGAGAGAGAGAAAGAGAAGCTGTGAGTGAGAGAGAGATAAAGAGAAGCTGTGATTGTGAGAAAGAGGGAGAGAAAGGGAAGCTGTGAGTGAGCGTGAGAGAGAGAAGCTGTGACAGTGGGAGAGAGAGAAAGAGAAGCTGTGAGTGAGTGAGAGAGAAAGAAAGAGAAGCTATGAGTGAAAGAGAGAAGCTGTAATTGAGAGAGAGAGGGAGAAAGAGAAGCTGTGTTTGAGAGAGAGAAAGAGAAGCTGTGAGTGAGAGACACAGACAGAGAAAGAGAAGCTGTGAGTGAGAGAGAGAGAGCTAGAAGCTGTGAGTGAGTGAGGGAGAGAGAAGCTTTGAGTGAGAGAGAAAGAGAAGCTGTGAGTGAGAGAGAGAGAGAGAGAAAAATCTGAGAGAGAGAGAGAAGCTGTGAGTGAGAGAGAGAGAGAAGCTGTGAGTGAGAGAGAGAGAGAAAGAGAAGCTGTGAGTGAGAGAGAGATAAAGAGAAGCTGTGAGTTAGAGAGAGACAGAGAAAGAGAAGCTGTGAGTGAGAGAGAGACAGAGAAAGAGAAGCTGTGTGTGTGTGAGAGAGAAGGTGTGAGTGAGAGAGAGAGAAGGAGAAGATGTTAGTGAGAGAGTGAGAGAGAGAAAGAGAAGCTGTGAGTGAGAGAGAGAGAGAAGCTGTGAGTGAGAGAGAGAGAGAGAAGATGTGAGTGAGAGAGAGAAAGAGAAAGAAAAGCTGTGAGTGAGTGAGAGAGAGAGATAAAGAGAAGCTGTGAGTGATAGAGAGAGATAAAGAAAAGCTGTGAGTGAGAGAGAGAAAGAGAAGCTGGGAGTGAGTAAGAGAGAAAGAGAAGCTGTGAGTGTGTGTGTGAGAGAGAAGCTGTGAGTGAGAGAGAGAGAAAGAAAGAGAAGCTGTGAGTGAGAGAGAGAGAGAGAAAGAGAAACTGTGAGTGAGAGAGAGAGAGAGAGAAAGAGAAGCTGTGAGTGAGAGAGAGAGAGAGAAAGAAAGAGAAGCTGTGAGTGAGAGGGGGAGAAGCTGTGAGTGAGAGAGAGAGGGAGAAAGAGAAGCTGTGAGTGAGAGAGAGAGAGAAAGAGAAGCTGTGAGTGAGTGAGAGAGAGAAGCTGTGAGTGAAAGAGAAAGAGAAGCTGTGTGTGTGTGTGAGAGAGAAGCTGTGAGTGAGAGAGAGAGAGAAGGAGAAGCTGTGAGTGAGATAGAGAGAGAGAAAGAGAAGCTGTGAGTGAGAGAGAGAGAGAGAAGCTGTGAGTGAGAGAGAAAGAGAAGCTGTGAGTGAGAGAGAAAGAGAAGCTATGAGTTAGAGAGAGAGAGTGAAAGAGAAGCTGTGAGTGAGAGAGAGAGAGAATGAGAAGCTGTGTGAGAGAGAGAAAGAGAAGCTGTGAGTGAGAGAGAGAGAAGCTGTGAGTGAGAGAGGAAGAGAAGCTGTGAGTGAGAGAGAAAGAGAAGCTGTGTGTGTGTGAGAGAGAGAAGCTGTGAGTGAGAGAGAGAAAGAGAAGCTGTGAGTGAGAGGGAGAGAGAAAAAGAAGCTGTGAGAGAGAGAGAGAAGCTGTGAGTGAGAGAGAGAGAGAGAGAAGCTGTGAGTGAGAGTGATAGAGAAAGAGAAGCTGTGAGTGAGAGAGTGAGAGAAAGAGAAGCTGTGAGTGAGAGAGAGCGAAAGAAAGAGGAGCTGTGAGTGAGAGAGAGAAGCTGTGAGTGAGAGAGAGATAAAGAGAAGCTGTGAGTGAGAGAGAGAGAAAGAGCAGCTGTGAGTGTGAGAGAGAGTGAGAAAAAGGGAAGCTGTGAGTGAGTGAGAGAGAGAGAAGCTTTGAGTGAGAGAGAGAAAGAGAAGCTGTGAGTGAGAGAGAGAGAAAGAGAAGCTGTGAGTGAGAAGAGAGATAAAGAGAAGCTGTGAGTTAGAGAGAGAGAGAAAGAGAATCTGTGTGTGTGAGAGAGAGAAGCTGTGAGTGAGAGAGAGAGGGAGAAAGTGAAGCGGTGAGTGAGAGAGAGAGAAAGAGAAGCTGTGAGTGAGAGAGAGAGAGAGAAAAAATCTGTGAGTGAGAGAGAGAGAAGCTGTGAGTGAGAGAGAGAAAGAGAAGCTGTGAGTGAGAGAGAGAGAGAAAGAGAAGCTGTGAGTGAGAGAGATAAAGAGAAGCTGTGAGTTAGAGAGAGACAGAGAAAGAGAAGCTGTGTGAGAAAGAGAGAGAAGCTGTGAGTGAGAGAGAGAGAAAGAGAAGATGTTAGTGAGAGAATGAGAGAGAGAAAGAGAAGCTGTGAGTGAGAGAGAGAGAGAAAGAGAAGGTGTGAGTGAGAGAGAGAAAGAGAAGCTGTGAGTGAGTGAGAGAGATAAAGAAAAGCTGTGAGTGAGAGAGAGAAAGAGAAGGTGGGAGTGAGTAAGAGAGAGAGAGAGAAGCATGAGTGTGTGTGTGAGAGAGAAGCTGTGAGTGAGAGAGAAAGAAAGAAAGAGAAGTTGTGAGTGAGTGAGAGAGAGAGAGAATGTGAGTGAGAGAGAGAGAGAGAAAGAGAAGCTGTGAGTGAGAGAGAGAGAGAAAGAAAGAGAAGCTGTGAGTGAGAGAGAGAGAAGCTGTGAGTGAGAGAGGGAGAAAGAAAAGCTGTGTGAGAGAGAGAAAGAGAAGCTGTGAGTGAGAGAGAGAGAGAAAGAGAAGCTGTGAGAGAGAGAGAAGCTGTGAGTGAGTGAGAGAGAGAGAAGCTGTGTGAGAGAGAGAGAAGCTGTGAGTGAGAGAGAGAGAGAAGGAGAAGCTGTGAGTGAGATAGAGAGAGAGAAAGAGAAGCTGTGAGTGAGAGAGAGAGAAGCTGTGAGTGAGAGAGAAAGAGAAGCTGTGAGTGAGAGAGAAAGAGAAGCTATGAGTTAGAGAGAGAGAGTGAAAGAGACGCCGTGAGTGAGAGAGAGAGAGAATGAGAAGCTGTGAGATAGCGAGAGAAAGAGAAGCTGTGAGTGAGAGAGAGAGAGAGAAGCTGTGAGAGAGAGAGAGAGAGAGAGAGAAGCTGTGAGTGAGAGAGAGAGAGAAAGTGAAGCTGTGAGTGAGAGAGTGAGATAAAGAGAAGCTGTGAGTTAGAGAGAGACAGAGAAAGAGAAGCTGTGAGTGAGAGAGAGAGAGAAGAAGAAGCTGTGAGTGAGAGAGAGAGAGAGAAAGAGAAGCTGTGAGTGAGAGAGAAAGAGAAGCTGTGAGTGAGAGTGAGAGAGAAAGAGAAGCTGTGAGTGAGAGAGTGAGAGAAAGAGAAGCTGTGAGTGAGAGAGAGAGAAAGAGAAGCTGTGAGTGAGAGAGAAAGAGAAGCTATGAGTTAGATATAGAGTGAAAGAGAAGCTGTGAGTGAGAGAGAGAGAGAATGAGAAGCTGTGATATAGCGAGAGAAAGAGAAGCTGTGAGTGAGAGAGAGAGAAGCTGTGAGTGAGAGAGAAAGAGAAGATGTGTGTGTGAGAGAGAGAGAAGCTGTGAGTGAGAGAGAGAGAAAGAGAAGCTGTGAGTGAGAGAGAGAGAGAAAGTGAAGCTGTGACTGAGAGAGTGAGATAAAGAGAAGCTGTGAGTTAGAGAGAGACAGAGAAAGAGAAGCTGTGAGTGAGAGAAAGAGAAAGAAGCTGTGAGTGAGAGTGAGAGAGAAAGAGAAAGTGAAGCTGTGAGTGAGAGAGAGAGAGAGAAGCTGTGAGTGAGAGTGAGAGAGAAAGAGAAGCTGTGAGTGAGAGAAAGAGAAGCTGTGAGTGAGAGAGAAAGAGAAGCTGTGAGTGAGAGAGAGAAGCTGTGAGTGAGAGAGAGAGAGAAGCTGTGAGTGAGAGAGAGATAAAGAGAAGCTGTGAGTTAGAGAGAGACAGAAAAAGAGAAGCTGTGAGTGAGAGAGAAAGAGAAAGAGAAGCTGTGTGTGTGTGAGAGAGAAGCTGTGAGTGAGAGAGAGAGAAAGAGAAGCTGTGAGTGAGAGAGAGAAAGAGAAGCTGTGAGTGAGAGAGAGAGAGAAGCTGTGAGTGAGAGAGAGAGAGAGAAGATGTGAGTGAGAGAGAGAAAGAGAAAGAGAAGCTGTGAGTGAGTGAGAGAGATAAAGAGAAGCTGTGAGTGATAGAGAGAGATAAAGAAAAGCTGTGAGTGAGAGACAGAAAGAGAAGCTGGGAGTGAGTAAGAGAGAGAAAGAGAAGCTTTGAGTGTGTGTGTGAGAGAGAAGCTGTGAGCGAGAGAGAGAGAGAGAAGCTGTGAGTGAGAGAGAAAGAATGAAAGAGAAGTTGTGAGTGAGAGAGAGAGAAACTGTGAGTGAGAGAGAGAGAGAGAGAGAAGCTGTGAGTGAGAGAGAGAGAGAAAGAAAGAGAAGCTGTGAGTGAGAGAGAAGCTGTGAGTGAGAGAGAGAGGGAGAAAGAGAAGCTGTGAGTGAGAGAGAGAGAGAAAGAAAGAGAAGATGTCAGTGAGAGAGGGAGAGAGAGAGAGAAGCTGTGAGTGAGAGAGAGAGAGAAAGATAAGCTGTGTGAGAGAGGGAGAGAAAGAGAAGCTATGAGTGAGAGAGAGAGAGAGTGAGAGGCTGTGAGTGAGAGAGAGAGAGAAGCTGTGAGTGAGAGAGAGAGAGAGAAAGAGAAGCTGTGAGTGAGAGAGAGAGAGAAAGAGAAGCTGTGAGTGAGAGAGATAAAGAGAAGCTGTGAGTTAGAGAGAGACAGAGAAAGAGAAGCTGTGTGAGAAAGAGAGAGAAGCTGTGAGTGAGAGAGAGAGAAAGAGAAGATGTTAGTGAGAGAATGAGAGAGAGAAAGAGAAGCTGTGAGTGAGAGAGAGAGAGAAAGAGAAGGTGTGAGTGAGAGAGAGAAAGAGAAGCTGTGAGTGAGAGAGAGAGATAAAGAAAAGCTGTGAGTGAGAGAGAGAAAGAGAAGGTGGGAGTGAGTAAGAGAGAGAGAGAGAAGCATGAGTGTGTGTGTGAGAGAGAAGCTGTGAGTGAGAGAGAAAGAAAGAAAGAGAAGTTGTGAGTGAGTGAGAGAGAGAGAGAATGTGAGTGAGAGAGAGAGAGAGAAAGAGAAGCTGTGAGTGAGAGAGAGAGAGAAAGAAAGAGAAGCTGTGAGTGAGAGAGAGAGAAGCTGTGAGTGAGAGAGGGAGAAAGAAAAGCTGTGTGAGAGAGAGAAAGAGAAGCTGTGAGTGAGAGAGAGAGAGAAAGAGAAGCTGTGAGAGAGAGAGAAGCTGTGAGTGAGTGAGAGAGAGAGAAGCTGTGTGAGAGAGAGAGAAGCTGTGAGTGAGAGAGAGAGAGAAGGAGAAGCTGTGAGTGAGATAGAGAGAGAGAAAGAGAAGCTGTGAGTGAGAGAGAGAGAAGCTGTGAGTGAGAGAGAAAGAGAAGCTGTGAGTGAGAGAGAAAGTGAAGCTATGAGTTAGAGAGAGAGAGTGAAAGAGACGCCGTGAGTGAGAGAGAGAGAGAATGAGAAGCTGTGAGATAGCGAGAGAAAGAGAAGCTGTGAGTGAGAGAGAGAGAGAGAAGCTGTGAGAGAGAGAGAGAGAGAGAGAAGCTGTGAGTGAGAGAGAGAGAGAAAGTGAAGCTGTGAGTGAGAGAGTGAGATAAAGAGAAGCTGTGAGTTAGAGAGAGACAGAGAAAGAGAAGCTGTGAGTGAGAGAGAGAGAGAAGAAGAAGCTGTGAGTGAGAGAGAGAGAGAGAAAGAGAAGCTGTGAGTGAGAGAGAAAGAGAAGCTGTGAGTGAGAGTGAGAGAGAAAGAGAAGCTGTGAGTGAGAGAGTGAGAGAAAGAGAAGCTGTGAGTGAGAGAGAGAGAAAGAGAAGCTGTGAGTGAGAGAGAAAGAGAAGCTATGAGTTAGATAGAGAGTGAAAGAGAAGCTGTGAGTGAGAGAGAGAGAGAATGAGAAGCTGTGATATAGCGAGAGAAAGAGAAGCTGTGAGTGAGAGAGAGAGAAGCTGTGAGTGAGAGAGAAAGAGAAGATGTGTGTGTGAGAGAGAGAGAAGCTGTGAGTGAGAGAGAGAGAAAGAGAAGCTGTGAGTGAGAGAGAGAGAGAAAGTGAAGCTGTGACTGAGAGAGTGAGATAAAGAGAAGCTGTGAGTTAGAGAGAGACAGAGAAAGAGAAGCTGTGAGTGAGAGAAAGAGAAAGAAGCTGTGAGTGAGAGTGAGAGAGAAAGAGAAAGTGAAGCTGTGAGTGAGAGAGAGAGAGAGAAGCTGTGAGTGAGAGTGAGAGAGAAAGAGAAGCTGTGAGTGAGAGAAAGAGAAGCTGTGAGTGAGAGAGAAAGAGAAGCTGTGAGTGAGAGAGAGAAGCTGTGAGTGAGAGAGAGAGAGAAGCTGTGAGTGAGAGAGAGATAAAGAGAAGCTGTGAGTTAGAGAGAGACAGAAAAAGAGAAGCTGTGTGTGTGTGAGAGAGAAGCTGTGAGTGAGAGAGAGAGAAAGAGAAGCTGTGAGTGAGAGAGAGAAAGAGAAGCTGTGAGTGAGAGAGAGAGAGAAGCTGTGAGTGAGAGAGAGAGAGAGAAGATGTGAGTGAGAGAGAGAAAGAGAAAGAGAAGCTGTGAGTGAGTGAGAGAGATAAAGAGAAGCTGTGAGTGATAGAGAGAGATAAAGAAAAGCTGTGAGTGAGAGACAGAAAGAGAAGCTGGGAGTGAGTAAGAGAGAGAAAGAGAAGCTTTGAGTGTGTGTGTGTGAGAGAGAAGCTGTGAGCGAGAGAGAGAGAGAGAAGCTGTGAGTGAGAGAGAAAGAATGAAAGAGAAGTTGTGAGTGAGAGAGAGAGAAACTGTGAGTGAGAGAGAGAGAGAGAGAGAAGCTGTGAGTGAGAGAGAGAGAGAAAGAAAGAGAAGCTGTGAGTGAGAGAGAAGCTGTGAGTGAGAGAGAGAGGGAGAAAGAGAAGCTGTGAGTGAGAGAGAGAGAGAAAGAAAGAGAAGATGTCAGTGAGAGAGGGAGAGAGAGAGAGAAGCTGTGAGTGAGAGAGAGAGAGAAAGATAAGCTGTGTGAGAGAGGGAGAGAAAGAGAAGCTATGAGTGAGAGAGAGAGAGAGTGAGAGGCTGTGAGTGAGAGAGAGAGAGAAGCTGTGAGTGAGAGAGAGAGAGAGAAAGAGAAGCTGTGAGTGAGAGAGAGAGAGAGAGAGAAAGAGAAGCTGTGAGTGAGAGAGTGAAAGAGAAAGAGAAGCTGTGTGAGAGAGAGAGAGAAGCTGTGAGTGAGAGAGAAAGAAAGAAATAGAAGCTGTGAGTGAGTGAGAGAGAGAAGCTGTGAGTGAGAGAGAGAGAAGCTGTGAGTGAGAGAGAAAGGGAAAGAGAGGCTGTGAGTGAGAGAGAGAGAGAGAAGTTGTGAGTGAGAGAGAGAGAGAAGGTGTGAGTGAGAGAGAAAGAGAAGCTGTGAGTGAGAGAGAAAGCTGTGAGTGAGAGAGAAAGAGAAAGATAAGCTGTGTGTGTGTGTGAGAGAGAGAAGCTGTGAGTGAGTGAGAGAGAGAGAAGCTGTGAGTGAGAGAGAGAGAAGCTGTGAGTGAGAGAGAAATAAAGAGAAGCTGTGAGTTAGAGAGAAACAGAGAAAGAGAAGCTGTGAGTGAGAGAGAGAGAAAGAGAAGCTGTGAGTGTGTGTGAGAGAGAGAAGCTGTGAGTGAGAGAGAGAGAGAGAAGCTGTGAGTGAGAGAGAAAGAATGAAAGAGAAGTTGTGAGTGAGAGAGAGAGAGAGAAACTGTGAGTGAGAGAGAGAGAGAGAGAGAAGCTGTGAGTGAGAGAGAGAGAGAAAGAAAGAGAAGCTGTGAGTGAGAGAGAAGCTGTGAGTGAGAGAGAGAGGGAGAAAGAGAAGCTGTGAGTGAGAGAGAGAGAGAGAGAAAGAGAAGCTGTGTGTGAGAGAGAGAGAGAAGCTGTGAGTGAGAGTGAGAGAGAAAGAGAAAGAGAAGCTGTGAGAGAGAGAGAAAGAGAGAAGCTGTGAGTGAGAGTGAGAGAGAAAGAGAAGCTGTGAGTGAGAGAAAGAGAAGCTGTGAGTGAGAGAGAGAGAAAGAAAGAGAAGCTGTGAGTGAGAGAGAGAAGCTGTGAGAGAGAGAGAGAAAGAGAAGCTGTGAGTGAGAAGGAGATAAAGAGAAGCTGTGAGTTAGAGAGAGACAGAGAAAGAGAAGCTGTGAGAGAGAGAGGAAGAGAAAGAGAAGCTGTGTGTGTGTGAGAGAGAGAAGCTGTGAGTGAGAGAGAGAGAGAGAGAGAAAGAGAAGGTGTGAGTGAGAGAGAGAAAGTGAAGCTGTGAGTGAGAGAGAGAGAAGCTGTGAGTGAGAGAGAAGAGAGAGAAGATGTGAGTGAGAGAGAGAAAGAGAAAGAGAAGCTGTGAGTGAGTGAGAGAGATAAAGAGAAGCTGTGACTGATAGAGAGAAATAAAGAAAAGCTGTGAGTGAGAGAGAGAAAGAGAAGCTGAGAGTGAGTAAGAGAGAGAAAGAGAAGCTGTGAGTGTGTGTGAAAGAGAGAAGCTGTGAGTGAGAGAGAGAGAGAGAAGCTGTGAGTGAGAGAGAACAAAAGAAAGAGAAGCTGTGAGTGAGAGAGAGAAGCTGTGAGTGAGAGAGAGAGAGAAAGGAGCTGTGAGTGTGAGAGAGAGAAAGAGAAGCTGTGAGTGAGAGAGAGAGAGAGAAAGAGAAGCTGTGTGTGAGAGAGAGAATCTATGAGTGAGAGAGAGAGAGAGAAAGAAAGAGAAGATGTCAGTGAGTGAGGGAGAGAGAGAGAGAAGCTGTGAGTGAGTGAGAGAGAGAAAGATAAGCTGTGTGAGAGAGGGAGAGAAAGAGAAGCTATGAGTGAGAGAGAGAGAGAGTGAGAGGCTGTGAGTGAGAGAGAGAGAGAGAAGCTGTGAGTGAGAGAGAGAGATAGAAAGAGAAGCTGTGAGTGAGAGAGAGAGAGAGAGAGAAAGAGAAGCTGTGAGTGAGAGAGTGAAAGAGAAAGAGAAGCTGTGTGAGAGAGAGAGAGAAGCTGTGAGTGAGAGAGAAAGAAAGAAATAGAAGCTGTGAGTGAGTGAGAGAGAGAGAAGCTGTGAGTGAGAGAGAGAGAAGCTGTGAGTGAGAGAGAAAGGGAAAGAGAGGCTGTGAGTGAGAGAGAGAGAGAGAAGCTGTGAGTGAGAGAGAGAAGCTGTGAGTGAGAGAGAAAGAGAGGCTGTGAGTGAGAGAGAGAGAGAAGCTGAGTGAGAGAGAGATAAAGAGAAGCTGTGAGTTAGAGAGAGAGAGAGAGAGAAAGAGAAGCTGTGAGTGAGAGAGAAAGCTGTGAGTGAGAGAGAAAGAGAAAGATAAGCTGTGTGTGTGAGAGAGAGAGAAGATGTGAGTGAGAGAGAGAGAGAGAAACTGTGAGTGAGAGAGAGAGAGAGAAGCTGTGAGTGAGTGAGAGAGAGAGAAGCTGTGAGTGAGAGAGAGAAAAGAAGAGAAGCTGTGAGTGAGTGAGAGAGATAGAGAGAAGCTGTGAGTGAGAGAGAAATAAAGAGAAGCTGTGAGTTAGAGAGAAACAGAGAAAGAGAAGCTGTGAGTGAGAGAGAGAGAAAGAGAAGCTGTGAGTGTGTGTGAGAGAGAGAAGCTGTGAGTGAGAGAGAGAGAGAGAAGCTGTGAGTGAGAGAGAAAGAATGAAAGAGAAGTTGTGAGTGAGAGAGAGAGAGAGAAAAACTGTGAGTGAGAGAGAGAGAGAGAGAAGCTGTGAGTGAGAGAGAGAGAGAAAGAAAGAGAAGCTGTGAGTGAGAGAGAAGCTGTGAGTGAGAGAGAGAGGGAGAAAGAGAAGCTGTGAGTGAGAGAGAGAGAGAGAGAGAAAGAGAAGCTGTGTGTGAGAGAGAGAGAGAAGCTGTGAGTGAGAGTGAGAGAGAAAGAGAAAGAGAAGCTGTGAGAGAGAGAGAAAGAGAGAAGCTGTGAGTGAGAGTGAGAGAGAAAGAGAAGCTGTGAGTGAGAGAAAGAGAAGCTGTGAGTGAGAGAGAGAGAAAGAAAGAGAAGCTGTGTGAGAGAGAGAAGCTGTGAGAGAGAGAGAGAAAGAGAAGCTGTGAGTGAAAGAGAGATAAAGAGAAGCTGTGAGTTAGAGAGAGAGAGAGAAAGAGAAGCTGTGAGAGAGAGAGGAAGAGAAAGAGAAGCTGTGTGTGTGTGAGAGAGAAGCTGTGAGTGAGAGAGAGAGAGAAAGAGAAGATGTTAGTGAGAGATTGAGAGAGAGAAAGAGAAGCTGTGTGTGAGAGAGAGAAGCTGTGAGTGAGAGAGAGAGAGAAAGAGAAGGTGTGAGTGAGAGAGAGAAAGTGAAGCTGTGATTGAGAGAGAGAGAAGCTGTGAGTGAGAGAGAAGAGAGAGAAGATGTGAGTGAGAGAGAGAAAGAGAAAGAGAAGCTGTGAGTGAGTGAGACAGATAAAGAGAAGCTGTGACTGATAGAGAGAAATAAAGAAAAGCTGTGAGTGAGAGAGAGAAAGAGAAGCTGAGAGTGAGTAAGAGAGAGAAAGAGAAGCTGTGAGTGTGTGTGAAAGAGAGAAGCTGTGAGTGAGAGAGAGAGAGAGAAGCTGTGAGTGAGAGAGAACAAAAGAAAGAGAAGCTGTGAGTGAGAGAGAGAGAGAGAAAGAGAAGCTGTGTGTGTGAGAGAGAATCTATGAGTGAGAGAGAGAGAGAAAGAAAGAGAAGATGTCAGTGGGAGAGGGAGAGAGAGAGAGAAGCTGTGAGTGAGTGAGAGAGAGAAAGATAAGCTGTGTGAGAGAGGGAGAGAAAGAGAAGCTATGAGTGAGAGAGAGAGAGAGTGAGAGGCTGTGAGTGAGAGAGAGAGAGAGAAGCTGTGAGTGAGAGAGAGAGAGAGAAAGAGAAGCTGTGAGTGAGAGAGAGAGAGAGAGAGAGAAAGAGAAGCTGTGAGTGAGAGAGTGAAAGAGAAAGAGAAGCTGTGTGAGAGAGAGAGAGAAGCTGTGAGTGAGAGAGAAAGAAAGAAATAGAAGCTGTGAGTGAGTGAGAGAGAGAGAAGCTGTGAGTGAGAGAGAGAGAAGCTGTGAGTGAGAGAGAAAGGGAAAGAGAGGCTGTGAGTGAGAGACAGAGAGAGAAGCTGTGAGTGAGAGAGAGAGAGAAGCTGTGAGTGAGAGAGAAAGAGAGGCTGTGAGTGAGAGAGAGAGAGAAGCTGAGTGAGAGAGAGATAAAGAGAAGCTGTGAGTTAGAGAGAGAGAGAGAGAAAGAGAAGCTGTGAGTGAGAGAGAAAGCTGTGAGTGAGAGAGAAAGAGAAAGATAAGCTGTGTGTGTGAGAGAGAGAGAGAGAGAAAGAGAAGCTGTGTGTGAGAGAGAGAGAGAAGCTGTGAGTGAGAGTGAGAGAGAAAGAGAAAGAGAAGCTGTGAGAGAGAGAGAAAGAGAGAAGCTGTGAGTGAGAGTGAGAGAGAAAGAGAAGCTGTGAGTGAGAGAAAGAGAAGCTGTGAGTGAGAGAGAGAGAAAGAAAGAGAAGCTGTGTGAGAGAGAGAAGCTGTGAGAGAGAGAGAGAAAGAGAAGCTGTGAGTGAAAGAGAGATAAAGAGAAGCTGTGAGTTAGAGAGAGAGAGAGAAAGAGAAGCTGTGAGAGAGAGAGGAAGAGAAAGAGAAGCTGTGTGTGTGAGAGAGAGAAGCTGTGAGTGAGAGAGAGAGAGAAAGAGAAGATGTTAGTGAGAGATTGAGAGAGAGAAAGAGAAGCTGTGTGTGAGAGAGAGAAGCTGTGAGTGAGAGAGAGAGAGAAAGAGAAGGTGTGAGTGAGAGAGAGAAAGTGAAGCTGTGATTGAGAGAGAGAGAAGCTGTGAGTGAGAGAGAAGAGAGAGAAGATGTGAGTGAGAGAGAGAAAGAGAAAGAGAAGCTGTGAGTGAGTGAGACAGATAAAGAGAAGCTGTGACTGATAGAGAGAAATAAAGAAAAGCTGTGAGTGAGAGAGAGAAAGAGAAGCTGAGAGTGAGTAAGAGAGAGAAAGAGAAGCTGTGAGTGTGTGTGAAAGAGAGAAGCTGTGAGTGAGAGAGAGAGAGAGAAGCTGTGAGTGAGAGAGAACAAAAGAAAGAGAAGCTGTGAGTGAGAGAGAGAGAGAGAAAGAGAAGCTGTGTGTGTGAGAGAGAATCTATGAGTGAGAGAGAGAGAGAAAGAAAGAGAAGATGTCAGTGGGAGAGGGAGAGAGAGAGAGAAGCTGTGAGTGAGTGAGAGAGAGAAAGATAAGCTGTGTGAGAGAGGGAGAGAAAGAGAAGCTATGAGTGAGAGAGAGAGAGAGTGAGAGGCTGTGAGTGAGAGAGAGAGAGAGAAGCTGTGAGTGAGAGAGAGAGAGAGAAAGAGAAGCTGTGAGTGAGAGAGAGAGAGAGAGAGAGAAAGAGAAGCTGTGAGTGAGAGAGTGAAAGAGAAAGAGAAGCTGTGTGAGAGAGAGAGAGAAGCTGTGAGTGAGAGAGAAAGAAAGAAATAGAAGCTGTGAGTGAGTGAGAGAGAGAGAAGCTGTGAGTGAGAGAGAGAGAAGCTGTGAGTGAGAGAGAAAGGGAAAGAGAGGCTGTGAGTGAGAGACAGAGAGAGAAGCTGTGAGTGAGAGAGAGAGAGAAGCTGTGAGTGAGAGAGAAAGAGAGGCTGTGAGTGAGAGAGAGAGAGAAGCTGAGTGAGAGAGAGATAAAGAGAAGCTGTGAGTTAGAGAGAGAGAGAGAGAAAGAGAAGCTGTGAGTGAGAGAGAAAGCTGTGAGTGAGAGAGAAAGAGAAAGATAAGCTGTGTGTGTGAGAGAGAGAGAAGATGTGAGTGAGAGAGAGAGAGAGAAACTGTGAGTGAGAGAGAGAGAGAGAAGCTGTGAGTGAGTGAGAGAGAGAGAAGCTGTGAGTGAGAGAGAGAAAAAAAGAGAAGCTGTGAGTGAGTGAGAGAGATAGAGAGAAGCTGTGAGTGAGAGAGAAATAAAGAGAAGCTGTGAGT
This sequence comes from Bradypodion ventrale, assembly GCA_035047345.1. Taxonomy (NCBI): domain Eukaryota; kingdom Metazoa; phylum Chordata; class Lepidosauria; order Squamata; family Chamaeleonidae; genus Bradypodion; species Bradypodion ventrale. The sequence continues at coordinate 175,074,398 of JAWDJE010000002.1, forward strand.
TAGAGAGAAACAGAGAAAGAGAAGCTGTGAGTGAGAGAGAGAGAAAGAGAAGCTGTGAGTGTGTGTGTGAGAGAAAGAGAAGCTGTGAGTTAGAGACAGACAGAGAAAGTGAAGCTGTGAGTGAGAGAGTGAGAGAGAAAGAGAAGCTGTGAGTGAGAGAGAGAGAGAAAGAGAAGCTGTGAGTGAGAGAGAGAGAAAGAAATAGAAGCTGTGAGTGAGAGAGAGAGGGTGAAAGAGAAGCTGTGATTGTGAGAGAGAGGGAGAAAAAGGGAAGCTGTGAGTGAGCGTGAGAGAGAGAGAGAAGCTGTGACAGTGGGAGAGAGAGAAAGAGAAGCTGTGAGTGAGTGAGAGAGAAAGAAAGAGAAGCTATGTGTGAGAGAGAGAGAAGCTGTAAGTGAGAGAGAGAGCGAGAAACAGAAGCTGTCAGAGAGAGAGAGAAAGAGAAGCTGTGAGTGAGAGAGACAGACAGAGAAAGAGAAGCTGTGAGTGAGAGAGAGAGAGCTAGAAGCTGTGAGTGAGTGAGAGAGAGAGAAGCTGTGAGTGAGAGAGAGAAAGAGAAGCTGTGAGTGAGAGAGAGAGAAAGAGAAGCTGTGAGTGAGACAGAGATAAAGAGAAGCTGTGAGTTAGAGAGAGAGAGAAAGAGAAGCTGTGAGTGAGAGAGAGAGAAGCTGTGAGTGAGAGAGAGAGGCAGAAAGTGAAGCGGTGAGTGAGAGAGAGAGAGAAAGAGAAGCTGTGAGTGAGAGAGAGAGAGAGAGGAAAAAAAGAATCTGTGAGTGAGTGAGAGAGAGAGAAGCTGTGAGTGAGAGAGAGAAAAAGAAGCTGTGAGTGAGAGAGAGAGTGAGAAAGAGAAGCTGTGAGTGAGAGAGAGATAAAGAGAAGCTGTGAGAGAGAGAGACAGAGAAAGAGAAGCTGTGTGTGAGGGAGAGAAGCTGTGAGTGAGAGAGAGAGAAGCTGTGAGTGAGACAGAGAGGGAGAAAGAGAAGCTGTGAGAGAGAGAGAGAAAGAGAAGCTGTGAGTGAGAAAGAGAGAGAGAGAAAGAGAAGCTGTGTGTTAGAGAGAAGCTGTGAGTGAGTGAGAGAGAGAAGCTGTGTGTGTGTGAGAGAGAGAGAAGCTGTGAGTGAGAGAGAGAGAAGGAGATGCTGTGAGTGTGAGAGAGAGTGAGAAAAAGGGAAGCTGTGAGTGAGAGTGAGAGAGAGAGAGAAGCTGTGGCAGTGGGAGAGAGAAAGAGAGAAAGAGAAGCTGTGAGTGAGAGAGAGAGAGAAGCTGTGAGTGGGAGAGAAAGAGAAGCTGTGAGTGAGATAGAGAGAGAGAAAGAGAAGCTGTGAGTGAGAGAGAGAGAAGCTGTGAGTGAGAGAGAGAGGGTGAAAGAGAAGCTGTGATTGTGAGAGAGAGGGAGAAAAAGGGAAGCTGTGAGTGAGCGTGAGACAGAGAGAGAAGCTGTGACAGTGGGAGAGAGAGAAAGAGAAGCTGTGAGTGAGTGAGAGAGAAAGAAAGAGAAGCTATGTGTGTGAGAGAGAGAAGCTGTAAGTGAGAGAGAGAGGGAGGAAGAGAAGCTGTGAGAGAGAGAGAAAGAGAAGCTGTGAGTGAGAGAGAGAGAGAAAGAGAAGCTGTGAGTGAGAGAGAGAGAGAAAGAGAAGCTGTGAGTGAGAGAGAGAGAAAGAAATAGAAGCTGTGAGTGAGAGAGAGAGGGTGAAAGAGAAGCTGTGATTGTGAGAGAGAGGGAGAAAAAGGGAAGCTGTGAGTGAGCGTGAGAGAGAGAGAGAAGCTGTGACAGTGCGAGAAAGAGAAAGAGAAAGAGAAGCTGTGAGTGAGTGAGAGAGAAAGAAAGAGAAGCTATGTGTGAGAGAGAGAGAAGCTGTAAGTGAGAGAGAGAGCGAGAAAGAGAAGCTGTCAGAGAGAGAGAGAAAGAGAAGCTGTGAGTGAGAGAGACAGACAGAGAAAGAGAAGCTGTTAGTGAGAGAGAGAGAGAGCTAGAAGCTGTGAGTGAGTGAGAGAGAGAGAAGCTGTGAGTGAGAGAGAGAAAGAGAAGCTGTGAGTGAGAGAGAGAGAAAGAGATGCTGTGAGTGAGACAGAGATAAAGAGAAGCTGTGAGTTAGAGAGAGAGAGAAAGAGAAGCTGTGAGTGAGAGAGAGAGAAGCTGTGAGTGAGAGAGAGAGGGAGAAAGTGAAGTGGTGAGTGAGAGAGAGAGAGAAAGAGAAGCTGTGAGTGAGAGAGAGAGAGAGGAAAAAAAGAATCTGTGAGTGAGAGAGAGAGAGAGAAGCTGTGAGTGAGAGAGAGAAAAAGAAGCTGTGAGTGAGAGAGAGAGTGAGAAAGAGAAGCTGTGAGTGAGAGAGAGATCAAGAGAAGCTGTGAGAGAGAGAGACAGAGAAAGAGAAGCTGTGTGTGAGGGAGAGAAGCTGTGAGTGAGAGAGAGAGAAGCTGTGAGTGAGACAGAGAGGGAGAAAGAGAAGCTGTGAGTGAGAGAGATAAAGAGAAGCTGTGAGTTAGAGAGAGACAGAGAAAGAGAAGCTGTGTGAGAAAGAGAGAGAAGCTGTGAGTGAGAGAGAGAGAAATAGAAGATGTTAGTGAGAGAATGAGAGAGAGAAAGAGAAGCTGTGAGTGAGAGAGAGAGAAGCTGTGAGTGAGAGAGAGAGAAAGAGAAGGTGTGAGTGAGAGAGAGAAAGAGAAGCTGTGAGTGAGAGAGAGAGATAAAGAAAAGCTGTGAGTGAGAGAGAGAAAGAGAAGCTGGGAGTGAGTAAGAGAGAGAGAGAAGCTGTTAGTGTGTGTGTGTGAGAGAGAAGCTGTGAGTGAGAGAGAGAGAGAGAGAAGCTGTGAGTGAGAGAGAAAGAAAGAAAGAGAAGTTGTGAGTGAGTGAGAGAGAGAGAGAGAAAGAGAAGCTGTGAGTGAGAGAGAGAGAGAAAGAAAGAGAAGCTGTGAGTGAGAGAGAGAGAAGCTGTGAGTGAGAGAGGGAGAAAGAAAAGCTGTGTGTGAGAGAGAAAGAGAAGCTGTGAGTGAGAGAGAGAGAGAGAGAAAGAGAAGCTGTGAGAGAGAGAGAGAAGCTGTGAGTGAGTGAGAGAGAGAAGCTGTGTGAGAGAGAGAGAAGCTGTGAGTGAGAGAGAGAGAGAAGGAGAAGCTGTGAGTGAGATAGAGAGAGAGAAAGAGAAGCTGTGAGTGAGAGAGAGAGAAGCTGTGAGTGAGAGAGAAAGAGAAGCTGTGAGTGAGAGAGAAAGAGAAGCTATGAGTTAGAGAGAGAGAGAGTGAAAGAGACGCCGTGAGTGAGAGAAAGAGAAGCTGTGAGTGAGAGAGAAAGAGAAGCTGTGAGTGAGAGAGAGAAGCTGTGAGTGAGAGAGAGAGAGAGACAGAAGCTGTGTGAGAGAGAGATAAAGAGAAGCTGTGAGTTAGAGAGAGACAGAAAAAGAGAAGCTGTGAGTGAGAGAGAAAGAGAAAGAGAAGCTGTGTGTGTGAGAGAGAGAAGCTGTGCGTGAGAGAGAGAGAGAAAGAGAAGCTGTGAGTGAGAGAGAGAAAGAGAAGCTGTGAGTGAGAGAGAGAGAGAAGCTGTGAGTGAGAGAGAGAGGGAGAAGATGTGAGTGAGAGAGAGAAAGAGAAAGAGAAGCTGTGAGTGAGTGAGAGAGATAAAGAGAAGCTGTGAGTGATAGAGAGAGATAAAGAAAAGCTGTGAGTGAGACAGAAAGAGAAGCTGGGAGTGAGTAAGAGAGAGAAAGAGAAGCTTTGAGTGTGTGTGTGAGAGAGAAGCTGTGAGTGAGAGAGAGAGAGAGAGAAGCTGTGAGTGAGAGAGAAAGAATGAAAGAGAAGTTGTGAGTGAGAGAGAGAGAGAAACTGTGAGTGTGAGAGAGAGAGAGAGAGAGAAGCTGTGAGTGAGAGAGAGAGAGAAAGAAAGAGAAGCTGTGAGTGAGAGAGAAGCTGTGAGTGAGAGAGAGAGGGAGAAAGAGAAGCTGTGAGTGAGAGAGAGAGAGAGAGAAAGAGAAGCTGTGTGTGTGTGAGAGAGAGAAGATGTGAGTGAGAGTGAGAGAGAAAGAGAAAGAGAAGCTGTGAGTGAGAGAGAAAGAGAGAAGCTGTGAGTGAGAGTGAGAGAGAAAGGGAAGCTGTGAGTGAGAGAAAGAGAAGCTGTGAGTGAGAGAGAGAGAAAGAAAGAGAAGCTGTGAGTGAGAGAGAGAAGCTGTGAGAGAGAGAGAGAAAGAGAAGCTGTGAGTGAGAGAGAGATAAAGAGAAGCTGTGAGTTAGAGAGAGACAGAGAAAGAGAAGCTGTGAGAGAGAGAGGAAGAGAAAGAGAAGCTGTGTGTGTGAGAGAGAGAGAAGCTGTGAGTGAGAGAGAGAGGGAGAAAGAGAAGCTGTGAGTGAGAGAGAGAGGGAAAGAAAGAGAAGCTGTGAGTGAGAGAGAGAGAGAAGCTGTGAGTGAGAGAGAGAGGGAGAAAGAGAAGCTGTGAGTGAGAGAGAGAGAGAAAGAGAAGCTGTGAGTGAGTGAGAGAGAGAGAAAAAGAGAAGCTGTAAGTTAGAGAGAGACAGAGAAAGAGAAGCTGTGAGTGAGAAAGAGAGAGAAGCTGTGAGTGAGAGAGAGAGAAAGAAAGATGTGAGTGAGAGAGAGAAAGAGAAACTGTGAGTGAGAGAGAGAGAGAAAGAGAAGATGTGAGTGAGAGAGAGAAAGAGAGACTGCGAGTGAGAGAGTGAGAGAGAGAGAGAGAAGCTGTGAGTGAGAGAGAGATAAAGAGAAGCTGTGAGTTAGAGAGAGACAGAGAAATAGAAGCTGTGAGTGAGAGAAGAGAGAGAGAAAGAGAAGCTGTGAGTGAGAGAGAGAGAGAAAGAGAAGCTGTGAGTGAGAGAGAGGGAAAGAAAGAGAAGCTGTGAGTGAGAGTGAGAGGGAGAAAGAGAAGCTGTGAGTGAGAGAGAGAGAGAAAGAGAAGCTGTGAGTGAGAGAGAGAGATATGCTGTGAGTGAGAGAGAGAGAGAGTGAGAAGCTGTGAGTGAGATAGAGAGAGAGAAAGAGAAGCTGTGAGTGAGAGAGAGAGAGAAAGAGAAGCTGTGAGTGAGTGAGTGAGAGAGAGAGAAGCTGTGAGTGAGAGAGAGAGAGAAAGAGAAGCTGTGAGAGAGAGAAAGAGAGAGAGAAGCTGTGAGTGAGAGAGAGAGATGTGAGTGAGAGAGAGAAAATGAAGCTGTGAGTGAGAGAGAGAGAGAGAAAGAGAAGCTGTGAGTGAGAGAGAGAGATAAAGAGAAGATGTGAGTGAGAGAGAGAGAGAAAGAGATGTTGTGAGTGAGAGAGAGAGAAAGAGAAGCTGTGAGTGAGAAAGAGAGAAGCTGTGAGAGAGGTAGAGAGAAGCTGTGAGTGAGAGAGAGAAAGAAAGAAAAGCTGTGAGTGAGAGAAGCTGTGAGTGAGAGAGAGGAAGAAAGAGAAGCTGTGAGTGAGAGAGAGAGAAAGAGAAGCTGTGAGTGTGAGAGAGAGAGAAAGAGAAGCTTTGAGTGAAAGAGAGAGAAGCTGTGAGTGAGTGAGAGAAAGAGAGAGAGAAGCTGTGAGTGAGAGAGAGAAAGAGATGTTGTGAGAAAGAGAGAGAGAGAAAGAGAAGCTGTGAGTGACAGAGAGAGATAAAGAGAAGCTGTGAGTTAGAGAGAGACAGAGAAAGAGAAGCTGTGAGTGAGAAAGAGAGAGAAGCTGTGACTGAGAGAGAGAGAGAAGATGTGAGTGAGAGAGAAAAAGTGAAACTGTGAGTGAGAGAGAGAGAGAAAGAGAAGCTGTGAGTGAGAGAGAGATAATGAGAAGCTGTGAGATAGAGAGAGACAGAGAAAGAGAAACTGTGAGTGAGAGGAGAGAGAGAAAGAGAAGCTGTGAGTGAGAGAGAGAGAATGAGAAGCTGTGAGATAGAGAGAGACAGAGAAAGAGAAGCTGTGAGTGAGAGGAGAGAGAGAAAGAGAAGATGTGAGTGAGAGAGAGAGAGAGAGAAGCTGTGAGTGAGAGAGAGAGAGAGAAAGAGAACTTGTGTGAGAGAGAGAGAGAAAGAGAAGCTGTGAGTGAGAGGAGACAGAGAAAGAGAAGCTGTGTGTGAGAGAGAGAGAGAAAGAGAAGCTGTGAGTGAGAGAGAGAGGGAAAGAAAGAGAAGCTGTGAGTGAGTGAGAGAGAGAGAGGCTTTGAGTGAGAGAGAGAGGGAGAAAGAGAAGCTGTGAGTGAGAGAGAGAGAGAAAGAGAAGCTGTGAGTGAGTGAGAGAGAGAAAAAGAGAAGCTGTAAGTTAGAGAGAGACAGAGAAAGAGAAGTTGTGAGTGAGAAAGAGAGAGAAGCTGTGAGTGAGAGAGAGAAAGAAAGATGTGAGTGAGAGAGAGAAAGAGAAACTGTGAGTGAGAGAGAGAGAGAAAGAGAAGATGTGAGTGAGAGAGAGAAAAAGAAACTGCGAGTGAGAGAGAGAGAGAAAGAGAAGCTGTGAGTGAGAGAGAGATAAAGAGAAGCTGTGAGTTAGAGAGAGACAGAGAAATAGAAGCTGTGAGTGAGAGAAGAGAGAGAGAAAGAGAAGCTGTGAGTGTGTGAGAGAGAGAAAGAGAAGCTGTGAGTGAGAGAGAGGGAAAGAAAGAGAAGCTGTGAGTGAGAGAGAGAGGGAGAAAGAGAAGCTGTGAGTGAGAGAGAGAGAAAGAGAAGCTGTGAGTGAGTGAGAGAGAGATATGCTGTGAGTGAGAGTGAGAGAGAGAGAGAAGCTGTGAGAGAGATAGAGAGAGAAAGAGAAGCTGTGAGTGAGAGAGAGAGAAGCTGTGAGTGAGTGAGAGAGAGAAAAAGAGAAGCTGTAAGTTAGAGAGAGACAGAGAAAGAGAAGCTGTGAGTGAGAAAGAGAGAGAAGCTGTGAGTGAGAGAGAGAGAAAGAAAGATGTGAGTGAGAGAGAGAAAGAGAAACTGTGTGAGAGAGAGAGAAAGAGAAGACGTGAGTGAGAGAGAGAAAGAGAAACTGCGAGTGAGAGAGAGAGAGAAAGAGAAGCTGTGAGTGAGAGAGAGAAAGAGAAGCTGTGAGTGAGAGAGAGAGAAAGAGAAGCTGTGAGTGAGAGAGAGAGAGAGAGAGAGAAGCTGTGAGTGAGAGAGAGAGAAAGAGAAGCTGTGAGTGAGAGAGAGGGAAAGAAAGAGAAGCTGTGAGTGAGAGAGAGAGGGAGAAAGAGGAGCTGTGAGTGATAGAGAGAGAGAAAGAGAAGCTGTGAGTGTGAGAGAGAGAGAGATGCTTTGAGTGAGTGAGAGAGAGAGAGAAGCTGTTAGTGAGATAGAGAGAGAGAAAGAGAAGCTGTGAGTAAGAGAGAGAGAGAAGCTGTGAGTGCGTGAGAGAGAGCGAGAGAGAAGCTGTGAGTGAGAGAGAGTGAAAGAGAAGCTGTGAGTGAGAGAGAGAGAGTAAGAGAAGCTGTGAGTGAGGGAGAGATAAAGAGAAGCTGTGAGTTAGAGAGAGAGAGAGAAAGAGAAGCTGTGAGTGAAAGAGAGAGAGAGAAAGAGAAGCTGTGAGTGAGTGAGTGAGAGAGAGAGAGAAAGAGAAGCTGTGAGAGAGAGAAAGAGAGAGAGAGAAGCTGTGAGTGAGAGAGAGAAAGAGATGTTGTGAGAAAGAGAGAGAGAGAAAGAGAAGCTGTGAGTGACAGAAAGAGATAAAGAGAAGCTGTGAGTTAGAGAGAGACAGAGAAAGAGAAGCTGTGAGTGAGAAAGAGAGAGAAGCTGTGACTGAGAGAGAGAGAGAGAAGATGTGAGTGAGAGAGAAAAAGTGAAACTGTGAGTGAGAGAGAGAGAGAGAAAGAGAAGCTGTGAGTGAGAGAGAGATAATGAGAAGCTGTGAGATAGAGAGAGACAGAGAAAGAGAAACTGTGAGTGAGAGGAGAGAGAGAAAGAGAAGCTGTGAGTGAGAGAGAGATAATGAGAAGCTGTGCGATAGAGAGAGACAGAGAAAGAGAAGCTGTGAGTGAGAGGAGAGAGAGAAAGAGAAGATGTGAGTGAGAGAGAGAGAGAGAAGCTGTGAGTGAGAGAGAGAGAGAGAGAGAAGTTGTGTGAGAGAGAGAAAGAGAAGCTGTGAGTGAGAGGAGACAGAGAAAGAGAAGCTGTGTGTGAGAGAGAGAGAGAGAAAGAGAAGCTGTGAGTGAGAGAGAGAGGGAAAGAAAGAGAAGCTGTGAGTGAGTGAGAGAGAGAGAGGCTGTGAGTGAGAGAGAGAGGGAGAAAGAGAAGCTGTGAGTGAGAGAGAGAGAGAAAGAGAAGCTGTGAGTGAGTGAGAGAGAGAGAAAAAGAGAAGCTGTAAGTTAGAGAGAGACAGAGAAAGAGAAGCTGTGAGTGAGAAAGAGAGAGAAGCTGTGAGTGAGAGAGAGAAAGAAAGATGTGAGTGAGAGAGAGAAAGAGAAACTGTGAGTGAGAGAGAGAGAGAAAGAGAAGATGTGAGTGAGAGAGAGAAAAAGAAACTGCGAGTGAGAGAGAGAGAGAAAGAGAAGCTGTGAGTGAGAGAGAGATAAAGAGAAGCTGTGAGTTAGAGAGAGACAGAGAAATAGAAGCTGTGAGTGAGAGAAGAGAGAGAGAAAGAGAAGCTGTGAGTGAGAGAGAGAGAGAAAGAGAAGCTGTGAGTGAGAGAGAGGGAAAGAAAGAGAAGCTGTGAGTGAGAGAGAGAGGGAGAAAGAGAAGCTGTGAGTGAGTGAGAGAGAGATATGCTGTGAGTGAGAGAGAGAGAGAGAGAAGCTGTGAGAGAGATAGAGAGAGAGAAAGAAAGAGAAGCTGTGAGTGAGAGAGAGAGAAGCTGTGAGTGAGTGAGAGAGAGAAAAAGAGAAGCTGTAAGTTAGAGAGAGACAGAGAAAGAGAAGCTGTGAGTGAGAAAGAGAGAGAAGCTGTGAGTGAGAGAGAGAGAAATAAAGATGTGAGTGAGAGAGAGAAAGAGAAACTGTGTGTGAGAGAGAGAAAGAGAAGACGTGAGTGAGAGAGAGAAAGAGAAACTGCGAGTGAGAGAGAGAGAGAAAGAGAAGCTGTGAGTGAGAGAGAGAAAGAGAAGCTGTGAGTGAGAGAGAGAGAAAGAGAAGCTGTGAGTGAGAGAGAGAGAGAGAGAGAAGCTGTGAGTGAGAGAGAGAGAAAGAGAAGCTGTGAGTGAGAGAGAGGGAAAGAAAGAGAAGCTGTGAGTGAGAGAGAGAGGGAGAAAGAGGAGCTGTGAGTGAGAGAGAGAGAGAAAGAGAAGCTGTGAGTGTGAGAGAGAGAGATGCTTTGAGTGAGTGAGAGAGAGAGAGAGAAGCTGTGAGTGAGATAGAGAGAGAGAAAGAGAAGCTGTGAGTAAGAGAGAGAGAGAAGCTGTGAGTGCGTGAGAGAGAGCGAGAGAGAAGCTGTGAGTGAGAGAGAGTGAAAGAGAAGCTTTGAGTGAGAGAGAGAGAGTAAGAGAAGCTGTGAGTGAGGGAGAGATAGAGAAGCTGTGAGTTAGAGAGAGACAGAGAAAGAGAAGCTGTGAGTGAAAGAGAGAGAGAGAAAGAGAAGCTGTGAGTGAGTGAGTGAGAGAGAGAGAGAAAGAGAAGCTGTGAGAGAGAAAGAGAGAGAGAAGGTGTGAGTGAGAGAGAGAGAGAAGATGTGTGTGAGAGAGAGAAAGTGAAGCTGTGAGAGAGAGAGAGAGAGAAAGAGAAGCTGTGAGTGAGAGAGAGAGATAAAGAGAAGATGTGAGTGAGAGAGAGAGAGAAAGAGAAGATGTGAGTGAGAGAGAGAGAAAGAGAAGCTGTGAGTGAGAGAGAGAGAAGCTGTGAGAGAGGTAGAGAGAAGCTGTGAGTGAGAGAGAGAGAAAGAAAGAGAAGCTGTGAGTGAGAGAAGCTGTGAGTGAGAGAGAGGGAGAAAGAGAAGCTGTGAGTGAGAGAGAGAGAGAAAGAGAAGCTGTGAGTGTGAGAGAGAGAGAAAGAGAAGCTTTGAGTGAGTGAGAGAGAGAAGCTGTGAGTGAGTGAGAGAAAGAGAGAGAGAAGCTGTGAGTGAGAGAGAGAGAAAAAGATGTTGTGAGAAAGAGAGAGAGAGAAAGAGAAGCTGTGAGTGACAGAGAGAGATAAAGAGAAGCTGTGAGTTAGAGAGAGACAGAGAAAGAAAAGCTGTGAGTGAGAAAGAGAGAGAAGCTGTGACTGAGAGAGAGAAAGAGAAGCTGTGAGTGAGAGAGAGAGGGAAAGAAAGAGAAGCTGTGAGTGAGTGAGAGAGAGAGAGGCTGTGAGTGAGAGAGAGAGGGAGAAAGAGAAGCTGTGAGTGAGAGAGAGAGAGAAAGAGAAGCTGTGAGTGAGTGAGAGAGAGAGAAAAAGAGAAGCTGTAAGTTAGAGAGAGACAGAGAAAGAGAAGCTGTGAGTGAGAAAGAGAGAGAAGCTGTGAGTGAGAGAGAGAAAGAAAGATGTGAGTGAGAGAGAGAAAGAGAAACTGTGAGTGAGAGAGAGAGAGAAAGAGAAGATGTGAGTGAGAGAGAGATAAAGAGAAGCTGTGAGTTAGAGAGAGACAGAGAAATAGAAGCTGTGAGTGAGAGAAGAGAGAGAGAAAGAGAAGCTGTGAGTGAGAGAGAGAGAGAAAGAGAAGCTGTGAGTGAGAGAGAGGGAAAGAAAGAGAAGCTGTGAGTGAGAGAGAGAGGGAGAAAGAGAATCTGTGAGTGAGAGAGAGAGAGAAAGAGAAGCTGTGAGTGAGTGAGAGAGAGATATGCTGTGAGTGAGAGAGAGAGAGAGAGAGAGAAGCTGTGAGAGAGATAGAGAGAGAGAAAGAGAAGCTGTGAGTGAGAGAGAGAGAAGCTGTGAGTGAGTGAGAGAGAGAAAAAGTGAAGCTGTAAGTTAGAGAGAGACAGAGAAAGAGAAGCTGTGAGTGAGAAAGAGAGAGAAGCTGTGAGTGAGAGAGAGAGAAAGAAAGATGTGAGTGAGAGAGAGAAAGAGAAACTGTGTGAGAGAGAGAGAAAGAGAAGACGTGAGTGAGAGAGAGAAAGAGAAACTGCGAGTGAGAGAGAGAGAGAGAGAAGCTGTGAGTGAGAGAGAGAAAGAGAAGCTGTGAGTGAGAGAGAGAGAAAGAGAAGCTGTGAGTGAGAGAGAGAGAGAGAGAGAAGCTGTGAGTGAGAGAGAGAGAAAGAGAAGCTGTGAGTGAGAGAGAGGGAAAGAAAGAGAAGCTGTGAGTGAGAGAGAGAGGGAGAAAGAGGAGCTGTGAGTGAGAGAGAGAGAGAGAAAGAGAAGCTGTGAGTGTGAGAGAGAGAGAGATGCTTTGAGTGAGTGAGAGAGAGAGAGAAGCTGTGAGTGAGATAGAGAGAGAGAAAGAGAAGCTGTGAGTAAGAGAGAGAGAGAAGCTGTGAGTGCGTGAGAGAGAGCGAGAGAGAAGCTGTGAGTGAGAGAGAGTGAAAGAGAAGCTGTGAGTGAGAGAGAGAGAGTAAGAGAAGCTGTGAGTGAGGGAGAGATAAAGAGAAGCTGTGAGTTAGAGAGAGACAGAGAAAGAGAAGCTGTGAGTGAAAGAGAGAGAGAGAAAGAGAAGCTGTGAGTGAGTGAGTGAGAGAGAGAGAAGCTGTGAGTGAGAGAGAGAGAGAAAGAGAAGCTGTGAGAGAGAGAAAGAGAGAGAGAAGCTGTGAGTGAGAGAGAGAGAGAAGATGTGTGTGAGAGAGAGAAAGTGAAGCTGTGAGAGAGAGAGAGAGACAAAGAGAAGCTGTGAGTGAGAGAGAGAGATAAAGAGAAGATGTGAGTGAGAGAGAGAGAGAAAGAGAAGATGTGAGTGAGAGAGAGAGAAAGAGAAGCTGTGAGTGAGAGAGAGAGAAGCTGTGAGAGAGGTAGAGAGAAGCTGTGAGTGAGAGAGAGAGAAAGAAAGAGAAGCTGTGAGTGAGAGAAGCTGTGAGTGAGAGAGAGGGAGAAAGAGAAGCTGTGAGTGAGAGAGAGAGAGAAAGAGAAGCTGTGAGTGTGAGAGAGAGAGAAAGAGAAGCTTTGAGTGAGAGAGAGAGAGAAGCTGTGAGTGAGTGAGAGAAAGAGAGAGAGAAGCTGTGAGTGAGAGAGAGAGAAAAAGATGTTGTGAGAAAGAGAGAGAGAAAGAGAAGCTGTGAGTGACAGAGAGAGATAAAGAGAAGCTGTGAGTTAGAGAGAGACAGAGAAAGAAAAGCTGTGAGTGAGAAAGAGAGAGAAGCTGTGACTGAGAGAGAGAGAGAGAAGATGTGAGTGAGAGAGAGAAAGAGAAACTGTGAGTGAGAGAGAGAGAGAAAGAGAAGCTGTGAGTGAGAGAGAGATAATGAGAAGCTGTGAGATAGAGAGAGACAGAGAAAGAGAAGCTGTGAGTGAGAGGAGAGAGAGAAAGAGAAGATGTGAGTGAGTGAGAGAGAGAGAAGCTGTGAGTGAGAGAGAGAAAGAGAAGTTGTGAGAGAGAGAGAGAGAGAGAAAGAGAAGCTGTGAGTGAGAGGATAGAGAAAGAGAAGCTGTGAGTTAGAGAGAGAGAGAGAAAGAGAAGCTGTGAGTGAGAGAGAGAGGGAAAGAAAGAGAAGCTGTGAGTCAGAGAGAGAGAGAAGCTGTGAGTGAGAGAGAGAGGGAGAAAGAGAAGCTGTCAGTGAGAGAGAGAGAGAAAGAGAAGCTGTGAGTGAGTGAGAGAGAGAGAAAAAGAGAAGCTGTAAGTTAGAGAGAGACAGAGAAAGAGAAGCTGTGAGTGAGAGAGAGAAAAAGAAAGATGTGAGTGAGAGAGAGAAAGAGAAACTGTGAGTGAGAGAGAGAGAGAAAGAGAAGATGTGAGTGAGAGAGAGAAAGAGAAACTGAGAGTGAGAGAGAGAGAGATAAAGAGAAGCTGTGAGTGAGAGAGAAATAAAGAGAAGCTGTGAGTTAGAGAGAGAGAGAAATAGAAGCTGTGAGTGAGAGAAGAGAGAGAAAGAGAAGCTGTGAGTGAGAGAGAGACAGAGATAGAGAAGCTCTGAGTGAGAGAGAGAGAGAGAGAAGCTGTGATTGAGAGAGAGAGAGAGAAGCTGTCAGTGAGAGAGAGAGAGAAAGAGAAGCTGTGAGTGAGAGAGAGGGAAAGAAAGAGAAGCTGTGATTGAGAGAGAGGGAGAAAGAGAAGCTGTGAGTGAGGGAGAGATAAAGAGAAGCTGTGAGTTAGAGAGAGACAGAGAAAGAGAAGCTGTGAGTGAAAGAGAGAGAGAAAGAGAAGCTGTGAGTGAATGAGTGAGAGAGAGAGAAGCTGTGAGTGAGAGAGAGTGAGAAAGGGAGGCTGTGAGAGAGAGAAAGAGAGAGAGAGAAGCTGTGAGTGAGAGAGAGAGAAGATGTGAGTGAGAAGAGAGAAAGTGAAGCTGTGAGTGAGAAAGAGAGAGAGAGAGAGAAGCTGTGAGAGAGATAGAGAGAAGCTGTGAGAGAGAGAGAGAAAGAAAGAGAAGCTGTGAGTGAGAGAAGCTGTGAGTGAGAGAGAGGGAGAAAGAGAAGCTGTGAGTGAGAGAGAGAGAAAGAGAAGCTGTGAGTGTGTGAGAGAGAGAAAGAGAAGCTGTGAGTGAAAGAGAGAGAAGCTGTGAGTGAGTGAGAGAAAGAGAAGCTGTGAGTGAGAGAGAGAGAAAGAGAAGCTGTGAGTGAGAGAGAGAGAGAGAGAGAAGCTGCGAGTGAGAGAGAGAGAAAGAGAAGCTGTGAGAGAGAGAGAAAGAAAGAGAAGCTGTGAGTGAGAGAGAGGGAGAAAGAGGAGCTGTGAGTGAGAGAGAGTGAGAGAAAGAGAAGCTGTGAGTGTGAGAGAGAGAGAGATGCTTTGAGTGAGTGAGAGAGAGAGAGAAGCTGTGAGTGAGATAGAGAGAGAGAAAGAGAAGCTGTGAGTAAGAGAGAGAGAGAAGCTGTGAGTGCATGAGAGAGAGCGAGAGAGAAGCTGTGAGTGAGAGAGAGTGAAAGAGAAGCTGTGAGTGAGAGAGAGAGAGTAAGAGAAGCTGTGAGTGAGGGAGAGATAAAGAGAAGCTGTGAGTTAGAGAGAGACAGAGAAAGAGAAGCTGTGAGTGAAAGAGAGAGAGAGAAAGAGAAGCTGTGAGTGAGTGAGTGAGAGAGAGAGAAGCTGTGAGTGAGAGAGAGAGAGAAAGAGAAGCTGTGAGAGAGAGAAAGAGAGAGAGAGAAGCTGTGAGTGAGAGAGAGAGAGAGAAGATGTGTGTGTGAGAGAGAAAGTGAAGCTGTGAGAGAGAGAGAGAGACAAAGAGAAGCTGTGAGTGAGAGAGAGAGAGAAAGAGAAGATGTGAGTGAGAGAGAGAGAGAAAGAGAAGATGTGAGTGAGAGAGAGAGAAAGAGAAGCTGTGAGTGAGAGAGAGAGAAGCTGTGAGAGAGGTAGAGAGAAGCTGTGAGTGAGAGAGAGAGAAAGAAAGAGAAGCTGTGAGTGAGAGAAGCTGTGAGTGAGAGAGAGGGAGAAAGAGAAGCTGTGAGTGAGAGAGAGAGAGAAAGAGAAGCTGTGAGTGTGAGAGAGAGAGAAAGAGAAGCTTTGAGTGAGAGAGAGAGAGAAGCTGTGAGTGAGTGAGAGAAAGAGAGAGAGAAGCTGTGAGTGAGAGAGAGAGAAAAAGATGTTGTGAGAAAGAGAGAGAGAGAAAGAGAAGCTGTGAGTGAGAGAGAGATAAAGAGAAGCTGTGAGTTAGAGAGAGACAGAGAAAGAAAAGCTGTGAGTGAGAAAGAGAGAGAAGCTGTGACTGAGAGAGAGAGAGAGAAGATGTGAGTGAGAGAGAGAAAGAGAAACTGTGAGTGAGAGAGAGAGAGAAAGAGAAGCTGTGAGTGAGAGAGAGATAATGAGAAGCTGTGAGATAGAGAGAGACAGAGAAAGAAAAGCTGTGAGTGAGAGGAGAGAGAGAAAGAGAAGATGTGAGTGAGTGAGAGAGAGAGAAGCTGTGAGTGAGAGAGAGAGAAAGAGAAGTTGTGAGAGAGAGAGAGAGAGAGAGAAAGAGAAGCTGTGAGTGAGAGGACAGAGAAAGAGAAGCTGTGAGTTAGAGAGAGAGAGAGAAAGAGAAGCTGTGAGTGAGAGAGAGAGGGAAAGAAAGAGAAGCTGTGAGTCAGAGAGAGAGAGAAGCTGTGAGTGAGAGAGAGAGGGAGAAAGAGAAGCTGTCAGTGAGAGAGAGAGAGAAAGAGAAGCTGTGAGTGAGTGAGAGAGAGAGAAAAAGAGAAGCTGTAAGTTAGAGAGAGACAGAGAAAGAGAAGCTGTGAGTGAGAGAGAGAAAAAGAAAGATGTGAGTGAGAGAGAGAAAGAGAAACTGTGAGTGAGAGAGAGAGAGAAAGAGAAGATGTGAGTGAGAGAGAGAAAGAGAAACTGAGAGTGAGAGAGAGAGAGAGAGAAAGAGAAGCTGTGAGTGAGAGAGAGATAAAGAGAAGCTGTGAGTTAGAGAGAGAGAGAAATAGAAGCTGTGAGTGAGAGAAGAGAGAGAAAGAGAAGCTGTGAGTGAGAGAGAGACAGAGATAGAGAAGCTCTGAGTGAGAGAGAGAGAGAGAGAAGCTGTGATTGAGAGAGAGAGAGAGAGAGAAGCTGTCAGTGAGAGAGAGAGAAAGAGAAGCTGTGAGTGAGAGAGAGGGAAAGAAAGAGAAGCTGTGATTGAGAGAGAGGGAGAAAGAGAAGCTGTGAGTGAGGGAGAGATAAAGAGAAGCTGTGAGTTAGAGAGAGACAGAGAAAGAGAAGCTGTGAGTGAAAGAGAGAGAGAAAGAGAAGCTGTGAGTGAATGAGTGAGAGAGAGAGAAGCTGTGAGTGAGAGAGAGTGAGAAAGAGAGGCTGTGAGAGAGAGAAAGAGAGAGAGAGAAGCTGTGAGTGAGAGAGAGAGAAGATGTGAGTGAGAAGAGAGAAAGTGAAGCTGTGAGTGAGAAAGAGAGAGAGAAAAGCTGTGAGAGAGATAGAGAGAAGCTGTGAGAGAGAGAGAGAAAGAAAGAGAAGCTGTGAGTGAGAGAAGCTGTGAGTGAGAGAGAGGGAGAAAGAGAAGCTGTGAGTGAGAGAGAGAGAAAGAGAAGCTGTGAGTGTGTGTGAGAGAGAAAGAGAAGCTGTGAGTGAAAGAGAGAGAAGCTGTGAGTGAGTGAGAGAAAGAGAGAGAAGCTGTGAGTGAGAGAGAGAGAAAGAGAAGCTGTGAGAGAGAGAGAGAGAGAAAGAGGCTGTGAGTGACAGAGAGAGATAAAGAGAAGCTGTGAGTTAGAGAGAGACAGAGAAAGAGAAGCTGTGAGTGAGAAAGAGAGAGAAGCTGTGAGTGAGAGAGAGGGAGAAAGAGAAGCTGTGAGTGAGAGAGAGATAAAGAGAAGCTGTGAGATAGAGAGAGACAGAGAAAGAGAAGCTGTGAGTGAGAGGAGAGAGAGAAAGAGAAGATGTGAGTGAGAGAGAGATAGAGAAGCTGTGAGTGAGAGAGAGAGAGAAGCTGCGAGTGAGAGAGAGAGTGAGAAAGAGAAGCTGTGAGTGAGAGAGAGAGAGAAATAGAAGCTGTGAGTGAGAGAGAGAGAAAAAGAGAAGCTGTAAGTTAGAGAGAGACAGAGAAAGAGAAGCTGTGAGTGAGAAAGAGAGAGAAGCTGTGAGTGAGAGAAAGAAAGAAAGATGTGAGTGAGAGAGAGAAAGAGAAACTGTGAGTGAGAGAGAGAGAGAAAGAGAAGATGTGAGTGAGAGAGAGAAAGAGAAACTGCGAGTGAGAGAGAGAGAGAAGCTGTGAGAGAGATAGAGAGAAGCTGTGAGTGAGAGAGAGAGAAAGAAAGAGAAGCTGTGAGTGAGAGAAGCTGTGAATGAGAGAGAGGGAGAAAGAGAAGCTGTGAGTGAGAGAGAGAGAAAGAGAAGCTGTGAGTGTGTGTGAGAGAGAAAGAGAAGCTGTGAGTGAAAGAGAGAGAAGCTGTGAGTGAGTGAGAGAAAGAGAGAGAGAAGCTGTGAGTGAGAGAGAGAGAGATAAAGAGAAAATGTGAGTGAGTGAGAGAGAGATAGAGAAGATGTGAGTGAGAGAGAGAGAAAGAGAAGCTGTGAGTGAGAGAGAGAGAGAAGCTGTGAGAGAGATAGAGAGAAGCTGTGAGTGAGAGAGAGAGAAAGAAAGAGAAGCTGTGAGTGAGAGAAGCTGTGAGTGAGAGAGAGGGAGAAAGAGAAGCTGTGAGTGAGAGAGAGAGAGAAAGAGAAGCTGTGAGTGTGAGAGAGAGAGAAAGAGAAGATGTGAGTGAGAGAGAGAGAGAAAGAGAAGATGTGAGTGAGAGAGAGAGAAAGAGAAGCTGTGAGTGAGAGAGAGAGAAGCTGTGTGAGAGAGAGAAAGAAAGATGTGAGTGAGAGAGAGAAAGAGAAACTGTGAGTGAGAGAGAGAGAGAAAGAGAAGATGTGAGTGAGAGAGAGAAAGAGAAACTGCGAGTGAGAGAGAGAGAGAAGCTGTGAGAGAGATAGAGAGAAGCTGTGAGTGAGAGAGAGAGAAAGAAAGAGAAGCTGTGAGTGAGAGAAGCTGTGAGTGAGAGAGAGGGAGAAAGAGAAGCTGTGAGTGAGAGAGAGAGAAAGAGAAGCTGTGAGTGTGTGTGAGAGAGAAAGAGAAGTTGTGAGTGAAAGAGAGAGAAGCTGTGAGTGAGTGAGTGAGAGAAAGAGAGAGAGAAGCTGTGAGTGAGAGAGAGAGAGATAAAGAGAAAATGTGAGTGACTGAGAGAGAGAAAGAGAAGATCTGAGTGAGAGAGACAGAGAAAGAGAAGCTGTGAGTGAGAGAGAGAGAGAAGCTGTGAGAGAGATAGAGAGAAGCTGTGAGTGAGAGAGAGAGAAAGAAAGAGAAGCTGTGAGTGAGAGAAGCTGTGAGTGAGAGAGAGGGAGAAAGAGAAGCTGTGAGTGAGAGAGAGAGAAAGAGAAGCTGTGAGTGTGAGAGAGAGAGAAAGAGAAGATGTGAGTGAGAGAGAGAGAAAGAGAAGATGTGAGTGAGAGAGAGAGAAAGAGAAGCTGTGAGTGAGAGAGAGAGATATGCTGTGAGTGAGAGAGAGAGAGAGAAGCTGTGAGTGAGATAGAGAGAGAGAACGAGAAGCTGTGAGTAAGAGAGAGAGAGAGAAGCTGTGAGTGTGTGAGAGAGAGCGAGAAAAAGCTGTGAGTGAGAGAGAGTGAAAGAGAAGCTGTGAGTGAGAGAGAGAGAGAGAAAGAGAAGCTGTGAGTGAGGGAGAGATAAAGAGAAGCTGTGAGTTAGAGAGAGACAGAGAAAGAGAAGCTGTGAGTGAAAGAGAGAGAGAGAAAGAGAAGCTGTGAGTGAGTGAGTGAGAGAGAGAGAAGCTGTGAGTGAGAGAGAGAGAGAAAGAGAAGCTGTGTGTGTGAGAGAGAGAGAAGCTGTGAGAGAGAGAGAGAGAGAAGATGTGAGTGAGAGAGAAAGTGAAGCTGTGAGTGAGAGAGAGAGAGAGAAAGAGAAGCTGTGAGTGAGAGAGAGAGATAAAGAGAAGATGTGAGTGAGAGAGAGAGAGAAAGAGAAGTTGTGAGTGAGAGAAAGAGAAGCTGTGAGTGAGAGAGAGAAGCTGTGAGAGAGGTAGAGAGAAGCTGTGAGTGAGAGAGAGAGAAAGAAAGAGAAGCTGTGAGTGAGAGAAGCTGTGAGTGAGAGAGAGGAAGAAAGAGAAGCTGTGAGTGAGAGAGAGAGAGAAAGAGAAGCTGTGAGTGTGAGAGAGAGAGAAAGAGAAGCTTTGAGTGAAAGAGAGAGAAGCTGTGAGTGAGTGAGAGAAAGAGAGAGAGAAGATGTGAGTGAGAGAGAGATAAAGAGATGTTGTGAGATAGAGAGACACAGAGAAAGAGAAACTGTGAGTGAGAGGAGAGAGAGAAAGAGAAACTGTGAGTGAGAGAGAGATAATGAGAAGCTGTGAGATAGAGAGAGACAGAGAAAGAGAAGCTGTGAGTGAGAGGAGAGAGAGAAAGAGAAGATGTGAGTGAGAGAGAGAGAGAGAAGCTGTGAGTGAGAGAGAGAGAGAGAAAGAGAAGTTGTGTGTGAGAGAGAGAGAAAGAGAAGCTGTGAGTGAGAGGAGACAGAGAAAGAGAAGCTGTGTGAGAGAGAGAGAGAGAGAAAGAGAAGCTGTGAGTGAGAGAGAGAGGGAAAGAAAGAGAAGCTGTGAGTGAGTGAGAGAGAGAGAGGCTGTGAGTGAGAGAGAGAGGGAGAAAGAGAAGCTGTGAGTGAGAGAGAGAGAGAAAGAGAAGCTGTGAGTGAGTGAGAGTGAGAGAAAAAGAGAAGCTGTAAGTTAGAGAGAGACAGAGAAAGAGAAGCTGTGAGTGAGAAAGAGAGAGAAGCTGTGAGTGAGAGAGAGAGAGAAAGAAAGATGTGAGTGAGAGAGAGAAAGAGAAACTGTGAGTGAGAGAGAGAGAGAAAGAGAAGATGTGAGTGAGAGAGAGAAAAAGAAACTGTGAGTGAGAGAGAGAGAAAGAGAAGCTGTGAGTGAGAGAGAGATAAAGAGAAGCTGCGAGTTAGAGAGAGACAGAGAAATAGAAGCTGTGAGTGAGAGAAGAGAGAGAGAAAGAGAAGCTGTGAGTGAGAGAGAGAAAGAAAGAGAAGCTGTGAGTGAGAGAGAGGGAAAGAAAGAGAAGCTCTGAGTGAGAGAGAGAGGGAGAATGAGAAGCTGTGAGTGAGAGAGAGAGAGAAAGAGAAGCTGTGAGTGAGTGAGAGAGAGAGATATGCTGTGAGTGAGAGAGAGAGAGAGAGAAGCTGTGAGAGAGATAGAGAGAGAGAAAGAGAAGCTGTGAGTGAGAGAGAGAGAGAAAGAGAAGCTGTGAGTGAGTGAGAGAGAGAAAAAGAGAAGCTGTAAGTTAGAGAGAGACAGAGAAAGAGAAGCTGTGAGTGAGAAAGAGAGAGAAGCTGTGAGTGAGAGAGAGAGAAAGAAAGATGTGAGTGAGAGAGAAAGAGAAACTGTGAGTGAGAGAGAGAGAGAAAGAGAAGATGTGAGTGAGAGAGAGAAAGAGAAATTGCGAGTGAGAGAGAGAGAGAAAGAGAAGCTGTGAGTGAGAGAGAGAAAGAGAAGCTGTGAGTGAGAGAGAGAGAAACAGAAGCTGTGAGTGAGAGAGAGAGAGAGAAGCTGTGAGTGAGAGAGAGAGAAAGAGAAGCTGTGAGTGAGAGAGAGGGAAAGAAAGAGAAGCTGTGAGTGAGAGAGAGAGGGAGAAAGAGGAGCTGTGAGTGAGAGAGAGAGAGAAAGAGAAGCTGTGAGTGTGTGAGAGAGAGATATGCTTTGAGTGAGTAAGAGAGAGAGAGAAGCTGTGAGTGCGTGAGAGAGAGCGAGAGAGAAGCAGTGAGTGAGAGAGAGTGAAAGAGAAGCTGTGAGTGAGTGAGAGAGAGATAGAGAAGATGTGAGTGAGAGAGAGAGAAAGAGAAGCTGTGAGTGAGAGAGAGAGAGAAGCTGTGAGAGAGATAGAGAGAAGCTGTGAGTGAGAGAGAGAGAAAGAAAGAGAAGCTGTGAGTGAGAGAAGCTGTGAGTGAGAGAGAGGGAGAAAGAGAAGCTGTGAGTGAGAGAGAGAGAGAAAGAGAAGCTGTGAGTGTGTGAGAGAGAGAAAGAGAAGATGTGAGTGAGAGAGAGAGAGAAAGAGAAGATGTGAGTGAGAGAGAGAGAAAGAGAAGCTGTGAGTGAGAGAGAGAGAAGCTGTGAGTGAGAGAGAGAAAGAAAGATGTGAGTGAGAGAGAGAAAGAGAAACTGTGAGTGAGAGAGAGAGAAAGAGAAGATGTGAGTGAGAGAGAGAAAGAGAAACTGCGAGTGAGAGAGAGAGAGAAGCTGTGAGAGAGATAGAGAGAAGCTGTGAGTGAGAGAGAGAGAAAGAAAGAGAAGCTGTGAGTGAGAGAAGCTGTGAGTGAGAGAGAGGGAGAAAGAGAAGCTGTGAGTGAGAGAGAGAGAAAGAGAAGCTGTGAGTGTGTGTGAGAGAGAAAGAGAAGCTGTGAGTGAAAGAGAGAGAAGCTGTGAGTGAGTGAGTGAGAGAAAGAGAGAGAGAAGCTGTGAGTGAGAGAGAGAGAGATAAAGAGAAAATGTGAGTGACTGAGAGAGAGAAAGAGAAGATGTGAGTGAGAGAGACAGAGTAAGAGAAGCTGTGAGTGAGAGAGAGAGAGAAGCTGTGAGAGAGATAGAGAGAAGCTGTGAGTGAGAGAGAGAGAAAGAAAGAGAAGCTGTGAGTGAGAGAAGCTGTGAGTGAGAGAGAGGGAGAAAGAGAAGCTGTGAGTGAGAGAGAGAGAAAGAGAAGCTGTGAGTGTGAGAGAGAGAGAAAGAGAAGATGTGAGTGAGAGAGAGAGAAAGAGAAGATGTGAGTGAGAGAGAGAGAAAGAGAAGCTGTGAGTGAGAGAGAGAGATATGCTGTGAGTGAGAGAGAGAGAGAAGCTGTGAGTGAGATAGAGAGAGAGAACGAGAAGCTGTGAGTAAGAGAGAGAGAGAAGCTGTGAGTGTGTGAGAGAGAGCGAGAGAGAAGCTGTGAGTGAGAGAGAGTGAAAGAGAAGCTGTGAGTGAGAGAGAGAGAGAAAGAGAAGCTGTGAGAGAGAGAGAGAGAGAAGCTGTGAGAGAGAGAGAAAGAGAAGATGTGAGTGAGAGAGAGAAAGTGAAGCTGTGAGTGAGAGAGAGAGAGAGAGAAAGATAAGCTGTGAGTGAGAGAGAGAGATAAAGTGAAGATGTGAGTGAGAGAGAGAGAGAAAGAGAAGTTGTGAGTGAGAGAGAGAGAAAGAGAAGCTGTGAGTGAGAGAGAGAAGCTGTGAGAGAGGTAGAGAGAAGCTGTGAGTGAGAGAGAGAGAAAGAAAGAGAAGCTGTGAGTGAGAGAAGCTGTGAGTGAGAGAGAGGAAGAAAGAGAAGCTGTGAGTGAGAGAGAGAGAGAAAGAGAAGCTGTGAGTGTGAGAGAGAGAGAGAGAGAAGCTTTGAGTGAAAGAGAGAGAAGCTGTGAGTGAGTGAGAGAAAGAGAGAGAGAAGATGTGAGTGAGAGAGAGAGAAAGAGATGTTGTGAGATAGAGAGACACAGAGAAAGAGAAACTGTGAGTGAGAGGAGAGAGAGAAAGAGAAGCTGTGAGTGAGAGAGAGATAATGAGAAGCTGTGAGATAGAGAGAGACAGAGAAAGAGAAGCTGTGAGTGAGAGGAGAGAGAGAAAGAGAAGATGTGAGTGAGAGAGAGAGAGAGAGAAGCTGTGAGTGAGAGAGAGAGAGAGAGAAAGAGAAGTTGTGTGAGAGAGAGAGAGAAAGAGAAGCTGTGAGTGAGAGGAGACAGAGAAAGAGAAGCTGTGAGAGAGAGAGAGAGAGAGAGAGAAGCTGTGAGTGAGAGAGAGAGGGAAAGAAAGAGAAGCTGTGAGTGAGTGAGAGAGAGAGAGGCTGTGAGTGAGAGAGAGAGGGAGAAAGAGAAGCTGTGAGTGAGAGAGAGAGAGAAAGAGAAGCTGTGAGTGAGTGAGAGAGAGAGAAAAAGAGAAGCTGTAAGTTAGAGAGAGACAGAGAAAGAGAAGCTGTGAGTGAGAAAGAGAGAGAAGCTGTGAGTGAGAGAGAGAGAAAGAAAGATGTGAGTGAGAGAGAGAAAGAGAAACTGTGAGTGAGAGAGAGAGAGAAAGAGAAGATGTGAGTGAGAGAGAGAAAAAGAAACTGCGAGTGAGAGAGAGAGAAAGAGAAGCTGTGAGTGAGAGAGAGATAAAGAGAAGCTGTGAGTTAGAGAGAGACAGAGAAATAGAAGCTGTGAGTGAGAGAAGAGAGAGAGAAAGAGAAGCTGTGAGTGAGAGAGAGAGAAAGAGAAGCTGTGAGTGAGAGAGAGGGAAAGAAAGAGAAGCTGTGAGTGAGAGAGAGAGGGAGAATGAGAAGCTGTGAGTGAGAGAGAGAGAGAAAGAGAAGCTGTGAGTGAGTGAGAGAGAGAGATATGCTGTGAGTGAGAGAGAGAGAGAGAAGCTGTGAGAGAGATAGAGAGAGAGAAAGAGAAGCTGTGAGTGAGAGAGAGAGAGAAAGAGAAGCTGTGAGTGAGTGAGAGAGAGAGAAAGAGAAGCTGTAAGTTAGAGAGAGACAGAGAAAGAGAAGCTGTGAGTGAGAAAGAGAGAGAAGCTGTGAGTGAGAGAGAGAGAAAGAAAGATGTGAGTGAGAGAGAAAGAGAAACTGTGAGTGAGAGAGAGAGAGAAAGAGAAGATGTGAGAGAGAAAGAGAAATTGCGAGTGAGAGAGAGAGAGAGAAAGAGAAGCTGTGAGTGAGAGAGAGAAAGAGAAGCTGTGAGTGAGAGAGAGAGAAAGAGAAGCTGTGAGTGAGAGAGAGAGAGAGAAGCTGTGAGTGAGAGAGAGAGAAAGAGAAGCTGTGAGTGAGAGAGAGGGAAAGAAAGAGAAGCTGTGAGTGAGAGAGAGAGGGAGAAAGAGGAGCTGTGAGTGTGTGAGAGAGAGATATGCTTTGAGTGAGTGAGAGAGAGAGAGAAGCTGTGAGTGAGATAGAGAGAGTGAAAGAGAAGCTGTGAGTAAGAGAGAGAGAGAAGCTGTGAGTGCGTGAGAGAGAGCGAGAGAGAAGCAGTGAGTGAGAGAGAGAGAGTGAAAGAGAAGCTGTGAGTGAGAGAGAGAAAGAGAGAAAGAGAAGCTGTGAGTGAGGGAGAGATAAAGAGAAGCTGTGAGTTAGAGAGAGACAGAGAAAGAGAAGCTGTGAGTGAAAGAGAGAGAGAGATAAAGAGAAGCTGTGAGTGAGTGAGTGAGAGAGAGAGAAGCTGTGAGTGAGAGAGAGAGAGAAAGTGAAGCTGTGAGAGAGAGAAAGAGAGAGAGAGAAGCTGTGAGTGAGAGAGAGAGAGAAGATGTGAGTGAGAGAGAGAAAGTGAAGCTGTGAGAGAGAGAGAGAGAGAAAGAGAAGCTGTGAGTGAGAGAGAGAGATAAAGAGAAGATGTGAGTGAGAGAGAGAGAGAAAGAGAAGATGTGAGTGAGAGAGAGAGAAAGAGAAGCTGTGAGTGAGAGAGAGAGAGAAGCTGTGAGAGAGGTAGAGAGAAGCTGTGAGTGAGAGAGAGAGAAAGAAAGAGAAGCTGTGAGTGAGAGAAGATGTGAGTGAGAGAGAGGGAGAAAGAGAAGCTGTGAGTGAGAGAGAGAGAGAAAGAGAAGCTGTGAGTGTTTGAGAGAGAGAAAGAGAAGCTTTGAGTGAGAGAGAGAGAAAAAGATGTTGTGAGAAAGAGAGAGAAAGAGAAGCTGTGAGTGAGAGAGAGGGAAAGAAAGAGAAGCTGTGAGTGAGAGAGAGATAATGAGAAGCTTTGAGATAGAGAGAGACAGAGAAAGAGAAGCTGTGAGTGAGAGGAGAGAGAGAAAGAGAAGATGTGAGTGAGAGAGAGAGAGAGAAGCTGTGAGTGAGAGAGAGAGAAAGAGAAGTTGTGTGTGAGAGAGAGAAAGAGAAGCTGTGAGTGAGAGGACAGAGAAAGAGAAGCTGTGAGTGAGAGAGAGAGAGAGAAAGAGAAGCTGTGAGTGAGAGAGAGAGGGAAAGAAAGAGAAGCTGTGAGTCAGAGAGAGAGAGAAGCTGTGAGTGAGAGAGAGAGGGAGAAAGAGAAGCTGTGAGTGAGAGAGAGAGAGAAAGAGAAGCTGTGAGTGAGTGAGAGAGAGAAAAAATAGAAGCTGTAAGTTAGAGAGAGACAGAGAAAGAGAAGCTGTGAGTGAGAAAGAGAGAGAAGCTGTGAGTGAGAGAGAGAAAAAGAAAGATGTGAGTGAGAGAGAGAGAAAGAAAGAGAAGCTGTGAGTGAGAGAAGATGTGAGTGAGAGAGAGGTAGAGAGAAGCTGTGAGTGAGAGAGAGAGAAAGAAAGAGAAGCTGTGAGTGAGAGAAGATGTGAGTGAGAGAGAGGGAGAAAGAGAAGCTGTGAGTGAGAGAGAGAGAGAAAGAGAAGCTGTGAGTGTGTGAGAGAGAGAAAGAGAAGCTTTGAGTGAGAGAGAGAGAGAAGCTATGAGTGAGTGAGAGAAAGAGAGAGAGAAGCTGTGAGTGAGAGAGAGAGAAAAAGATGTTGTGAGAAAGAGAGAGAGAGAAAGAGAAGCTGTGAGTGACAGAGAGAGATAAAGAGAAGCTGTGAGTTAGAGAGAGACAGAGAAAGATAAGCTGTGAGTGAGAAAGAGAGAGAAGCTGTGACTGAGAGAGAGAGAGAGAAGATGTGAGTGAGAGAGAGAAAGAGAAACTGTGAGTGAGAGAGAGAGAGAGAAAGAGAAGCTGTGAGTGAGAGAGAGATAATGAGAAGCTTTAAGATAGAGACAGAGAAAGAGAAGCTGTGAGTGAGAGGAGAGAGAGAAAGAGAAGATGTGAGTGAGAGAGAGAGAGAGAAGGTGTGAGTGAGAGAGAGAGAAAGAGAAGTTGTGAGAGAGAGAGAGAAAGAGAAGCTGTGAGTGAGAGGACAGAGAAAGAGAAGCTGTGAGTGAGAGAGAGAGAGAGAGAGAGAGAGAGAAAGAGAAGCTGTGAGTGAGAGAGAGAGGGAAAGAAAGAGAAGCTGTGAGTCAGAGAGAGAGAGAAGCTGTGAGTGAGAGAGAGAGGGAGAAAGAGAAGCTGTGAGTGAGAGAGAGAGAGAAAGAGAAGCTGTGAGTGAGTGAGAGAGAGAAAAAATAGAAGCTGTAAGTTAGAGAGAGACAGAGAAAGAGAAGCTGTGAGTGAGAAAGAGAGAGAAGCTGTGAGTGAGAGAGAGAAAAAGAAAGATGTGAGTGAGAGAGAGAAAGAGAAACTGTGAGTGAGAGAGAGAGAGAAAGAGAAGATGTGAGTGAGAGAGAGAAAGAGAAACTGAGAGTGAGAGAGAGAGAGAGAAAGAGAAGCTGTGAGTGAGAGAGAGATAAAGAGAAGCTGTGAGCGAGAGAGAGAGAAATAGAAGCTGTGAGTGAGAGAAGAGAGAGAGAAAGAGAAGCTGTGAGTGAGAGAGAGACAGAGATAGAGAAGCTGTGAGTGAGAGAGAGAGAGAGAAGCTGTGAGTGAGAGAGAGAGAGAGAGAAGCTGTCAGTGAGAGAGAGAGAGAAAGAGAAGCTGTGAGTGACAGAGAGGGAAAGAAAGAGAAGCTGTGAGTGAGAGAGAGAGGGAGAAAGAGAAGCTGTGAGTGAGAGAGAGAGAGAAGCTGTGAGTGAGAGAGAGTGAAAGAGAAGCTGTGAGTAAGAGAGAGAGAGAGAGAAAGAGAAGCTGTGAGTGAGGGAGAGATAAAGAGAAGCTGTGAGTTAGAGAGAGACAGAGAAAGAGAAGCTGTGAGTGAAAGAGAGAGAGAGAAAGAGAAGCTGTGAGTGAATGAGTGAGAGAGAGAGAAGCTGTGAGGGAGAGAGAGTGAGAAAGAGAGGCTGTGAGAGAGAGAAAGAGAGAGAGAGAAGCTGTGAGTGAGAGAGAGAGAAGATGTGAGTGAGAGAGAGAAAGTGAAGCTGTGAGTGAGAGAGAGAGAGAGAAAGAGAAGCTGTGAGTGAGAGAGAGATAAAGAGAAGATGTGAGTGAGAGAGAGAGAGAAAGAGAAGATGTGAGTGAGAGAGAGAGAAAGAGAAGCTGTGAGTGAGAGAGAGAGAAGCTGTGAGAGAGATAGAGAGAAGCTGTGAGTGAGAGAGAGAGAAAGAAAGAGAAGCTGTGAGTGAGAGAAGCTGTGAGTGAGAGAGAGAAGCTGTGAGTGAAAGAGAGAGAAGCTGTGAGTGAGTGAGAGAAAGGGAGAGAGAAGCTGTGAGTGAGAGAGAGAGAAAGAGAAGCTGTGAGAGAGAGAGAGAGAGAAAGAGGCTGTGAGTGACAGAGAGAGATAAAGAGAAGCTGTGAGTTAGAGAGAGATAGAGAAAGAGAAGCTGTGAGTGAGAAAGAGAGAGAAGCTGTGACTGAGAGAGAGAGAGAGAAAGAGAAGCTGTGAGTGAGAGAGAGATAAAGAGAAGCTGTGAGATAGAGAGAGACAGAGAAAGAGAAGCTGTGAGTGAGAGGAGAGAGAGAAAGAGATGTGAGTGAGAGAGAGATAGAGAAGCTGTGAGTGAGAGAGAGAGGGAAGTTGTGTGTGAGAGAGAGAGAGAGAGAGAAGCTGTGAGTGAGAGGAGACAGAGAAAGAGAAGCTGCGAGTGAGAGAGAGAGGGAGAAAGAGAAGCTGTGAGTGAGAGAGAGAGAGAAATAGAAGTTGTGAGTGAGAGAGAGAGAGAAAAAGAGAAGCTGTAAGTTAGAGAGAGACAGAGAAAGAGAAGCTGTGAGTGAGAAAGAGAGAGAAGCTGTGAGTGAGAGAGAGAAAGAAAGATGTGAGTGAGAGAGAGAAAGAGAAACTGTGAGTGAGAGAGAGAGAGAAAGAGAAGATGTGAGTGAGAGAGAGAAAGAGAAACTGCTAGTGAGAGAGAGAGAAGCTGTGAGAGAGATAGAGAGAAGCTGTGAGTGAGAGAGAGAGAAAGAAAGAGAAGCTGTGAGTGAGAGAAGCTGTGAGTGAGAGAGAGGGAGAAAGAGAAGCTGTGAGTGAGAGAGAGAGAAAGAGAAGCTGTGAGTGTGTGTGTGAGAGAAAGAGAAGCTGTGATTGAAAGAGAGAGAAGCTGTGAGTGAGTGAGAGAAAGAGAGAGAGAAGCAGTGAGTGAGAGAGAGAGAGATAAAGAGAAAATGTGAGTGAGTGAGAGAGAGAAAGAGAAGATGTGAGTGAGAGAGAGAGAAAGAGAAGCTGTGAGTGAGAGAGAGAGAGAAGCTGTGAGAGAGATAGAGAGAAGCTGTGAGTGAGAGAGAGAGAAAGAAAGAGAAGCTGTGAGTGAGAGAAGCTGTGAGTGAGAGAGAGGGAGAAAGAGAAGCTGTGAGTGAGAGAGAGAGAAAGAGAAGCTGTGAGTGTGTGTGAGAGAGAAAGAGAAGATGTGAGTGAGAGAGAGAGAGAAAGAGAAGATGTGAGTGAGAGAGAAAGAAAGAGAAGCTGTGAGTGAGTGAGAGAGAGAAGCTGTGAGAGAGATAGAGAGAAGCTGTGAGTGAGAGAGAGAGAAAGAAAGAGAAGCTGTGAGTGAGAGAAGCTGTGAGTGAGAGAGAGAAAGAGAGAGAAGCTGTGAGTGAGAGAGAGAGAAAGAGAAGCTGTGAGTGAGAAAGAGAGAGAAGCGGTGAGAGAGAGAAAGAGAAGCTGTGAGTGAGAGAGAGATAGAGAAAAAGAGAAGCTGTACGTTAGAGAGAGAGAGAGAAAGAGAAGCTGTGAGTGAGAAAGAGAGAGAAGCTGTGAGTGAGAGAGAGAGAAAGCTGTGAGTGTTAGAGAGAAAGACACGCTGTGAGTGAGAGAGAGAGAGAGACAGAGAAGCTGTGAGTGAGAGAGAGATAAAGAGAAGCTGTGAGTTAGAGAGAGACAGAGGAAGATATGCTGTGAGTGAGAGAGAGAGAGAGAAAGAGAACCTGTGAATGAGAGAGAGAAGCTGTGAGTGAGAGAGAGAGAGAAAGAGAAGCTGTGAGTGAGAGAGAGAGAGAAAGAGAAGATGTGAGTGAGAGAGAGAGAGAAAGAGAAGCTGTGAGTGAGAGAGAGAGAGAGAAGCTGTGAGAGAGAGAGATATGCTGTGAGTGAGAGAGAGAAAAGCTGTGAGTGAGAGAGAGAGAGAGACAAGCTGTGTGTGTGTGAGAGAAAGAGAAGCTGTGAGTGAGTGAGAGAGAGAGAAAGAGAAGCTGTGAGTGACAGAGAGAGAAAAAGAGAAGCTGTGAGTAAGAGAGGGACAGAGAAAGAGAAGCTGTGAGTGAGAGAGAGAGAGAAGATGTGAGTGAGAGAGAGAAAGAGAAACTGTGAGTGAGAGAAAGAGAGAGAAAGAGAAGCTGTGAGTGAGAGAGAGATAAAGAGAAGCTGTGAGATAGAGAGAGTCAGAGAAGCTGTGAGTGAGAGGAGAGAGAGAAAGAGAAGATGTGAGTGAAAGAGAGAGAGAGAAGCTGAGTGAGAGAGAGAGAGAGAGAATGCGAAATTGTGTGTGTGTGTGTGAGAGAGAGAAGCTGTGAGTGAGAGGAGAGAGAGAAAGAGAAGCTGTGAGTGAGAGAGAGAGAAAGAGAAGCTGTGCGTGAGAGATAGAGGGAAAGAAAGAGAAGCTGTGAGTGAGAGAGAGAGAGAGAGAAAGAGAAGCTGTAAGTTAGAGAGAGACAGAGAAAGAGAAGCTGTGAGTGAGAAAGAGAGAGAAGCTGTGAGAGAGAGAAAGAGAAGCTGTGAGTGAGAGAGAGATAGAGAAAAAGAGAAGCTGTGTGTGTGAGAGAGAGAAAGAAGCTGTGAGTGAGAGAGAGAGAAAGAGAAGCTGTGAGTGAGATAGAGAGAAAGAGAAGCTGTGAGTGAGAGAGAGAGGCTGTGAGTGAGAGAGTGGGAGAAGCTGTGTGTGTGTGATAGAGAGAGAGAAGCTGTGAGTGAGAGAGAGAGAAAGAAAGAGAAGCTGTGAGTGTGAGAGAGAAGCTGTGAGTGAGAGAGAGGGAGAAAGAGAAGCTGTGAGTGAGAGAGAGAGAGAGAAGCTGTGATGAGAGAGAGAGAGAGAGAAAGAGAAGCTGTGAGTGAGAGAGAGAGAAGCTGTGAGTGAGTGAGAGAGAAAGAGAAGATGTGAGAGAGAGAGAGAAGCTGTGAGTGAGAGAGAGAGATAAAGAGAAGCTGTGAGTTAGAGAGAGACAGAGAAAGAGAAGCTGTGAGTGAGAGAGAGAGAGAGCTGTGAGTGTGAAAGAGAGAGAAGCTGTGAGTGAGAGAGAGAGAAAGAGAAGACGTGAGTGGGAGAGAAAGAGAAGCTGTGAGTGAGAGGGAGAGATAGAAAGAAAGAGAAGCTGTGACTTAGAGAGAGATAAAGACTAGCTGTGAGTTAGAGAGAGACAGAGAAAGAGAAGCTGTGAGTGAGAGAGAGAGCGAGAAGCTGTGAGAGAGAAAGAGAGAGAAGCTGTGAGTGAGAGAGAGAGAAAAAGAGAAGATGTGAGTGAGAGAGAGAGAAAGAAAAACTGTGAGTGAGAGAGAGAGAGTAAGAAAGAGAAGCTGTAAGTGAGGGAGAGAGATAAAGAGAAGCTGTGAGTTAGAGAGAGACAGAGAAAGAGAAGCTGTGAGTGAGAGAGAGAGAGAAAGAGAAGCTGTGTGAGAGAGAGAGAAAGAGAAGCTGTGAGTGAGAGAGAGAGAGAAGCTGTGAGTGAGAGAGAAAGACACGCTGTGAGTGAGAGAGAGGGAGAAAGAGAAGCTGTGAGTGAGAGAGAGAAAAACAGAAGCTGTGAGTTAGAGAGAGACAGAGAAAGAGAAGCTGTGAGTGAGAGAAGAGAGATATGCTGTGAGTGAGAGAGAGAGAGAGAGAGAAGCTGTGAGTGAGATAGAGAGAGAGAAAGAGAAGCTGTGAGTAAGAGAGAGAGAAGCTGTGAGTGAGAGAGAGAGAGAGAGAAAGAGAAGCTGTGAGTGAGGGAGAGATAAAGAGAAGCTGTGAGTTAGAGAGAGACAGAGAAAGAGAATCTGTGAGTGAAAGAGAGAGAGAGAAAGAGAAGCTGTGAGTGAGTGAGTGAGAGAGAGAGAAGCTGTGAGTGAGAGAGAGAGAGAAAGAGAAGCTGTGAGAGAGAGAAAGAGAGAGAGAGAAGCTGTGAGTGAGAGAGAGAGAGAAGATGTGAGTGAGAGAGAGAAAGTGAAGCTGTGAGTGAGAGAGAGAGAGAGAAGATGTGAGTGAGAGAGAGAAAGTGAAGCTGTGAGTGAGAGAGAGAGAGAGAAAGAGAAGCTGTGAGTGAGAGAGAGAGAGATAAAGAGAAGATGTGAGTGAGAGAGAGAGAGAAAGAGAAGATGTGAGTGAGAGAGAGGGAGAAAGAGAAGCTGTGAGTGACAGAGAGAGAGAAAGAGAAGCTGTGAGTGTGTGTGAGAGAGAAAGAGAATCTGTGAGTGAAAGAGAGAGAAGCTGTGAGTGAGTGAGATAAAGAGAGAGAGAAGCTGTGAGTGAGAAAGAGAGAAAGAGAAGCTGTGAGAGAGAGAGAGAAAGAGAAGCTGTGAGTGACAGAGAGAGATAAAGAGAAGCTGTGAGTTAGAGAGAGAGACAGAGAAAGAGAAGCTGTGAGTGAGAAAGAGAGAGAAGCTGTGAGTGAGAGAGAGAGAGAGAAGATGTGAGTGAGAGAGAGAAAGAGAAACTGTGAGTGAGAGAGAGACAGAGAAAGAGAAGGTGTGAGTGAGAGTAGAGAGAGAAAAAGAGAAGATGTGAGTGAGAGAGAGAAAGAGAAGCTGTGAGTGAGAGAGAGAGAAAGAGAAGCTGTGAGTGAGAGAGAGAGAGAGAGAAAGAGAAGCTGTGAGTGAGAGAGAGGGAAAGAAGAAGCTGTGAGTGAGAGAGAGAGGGAGAAAGAGAAGCTGTGAGTGAGAGAGAGAGAAAGAGAAGCTGTGAGTGAGAGAGAGATATATGCTGTGAGTGTGTGTGTGTGAGAGAGAGAAGCTGTGAGTGAGATAGAGAGAGAGAAAGAGAAGCTGTGAGTATGAGAGAGAGAGAGAGAAGCTGTGAGTGCGTGAGAGAGAGCGAGAGAGAAGCTGTGAGTGAGAGTGAAAGAGAAGCTGTGAGTGAGAGAGAGAGAGAAAGAGAAGCTGTGAGTGAGGGAGAGATAAAGAGAAGCTGTGAGTTAGAGAGAGACAGAGAAAGAGAAGCTGTGAGTGAAAGAGAGAGAGAGAAAGAGATGCTGTGAGTGAGTGAGTGAGAGAGAGAGAAGCTGTGAGTGAGAGAGAGAGAGAAAGAGAAGCTGTGAGAGAGAGAAAGAGAGAGAGAAGCTGTGAGTGAGAGAGAGAGAGAAGATGTGAGTGTGAGAGAGAAAGTGAATCTGTGAGTGTGTGAGAGAGAGAGAAAGAGAAGCTGTGAGTGAGAGAGAGAGATAAAGAGAAGATATGAGTGAGAGAGAGAGAAAGAGAAGATGTGAGTGAGAGAGAGAGAAAGAGAAGCTGTGAGTTAGAGAGAGAGAGAAGCTGTGAGAGAGATAGAGAGAAGCTGTGAGTGAGAGAGAGAGAAAGAAAGAGAAGCTGTGAGTAAGAGAAGCTGTGAGTGAGAGAGAGGGAGAAAGAGAAGCTGTGAGAGAAAGAGAGACAAAAAGAGAAGCTGTGAGTGTGTGAGAGAGAGAAAGAGAAGTTGTGAGTGAAAGAGGATGAAGCTGTGAGTGAGTGAGAGAAAGAGAGAGAGAAGCTGTGAGTGAGAGAGTGAGAAAGAGAAGCTGTGTGTGTGAGAGAGAAAGAGAAGCTGTGAGTGACAGAGAGAGATAAAGAGAAGCTGTGAGTTAGAGAGACAGAGAAAGAGAAGCTGTGAGTGAGAAAGAGAGAGAAGCTGTGACTGAGAGAGATAGAGAGAGAAGATGTGAGTGAGAGAGAGAAAGAGAAACTGTGAGTGAGAGAGAGAGAGAGAAAGAGAAACTGTGAGTGAGAGAGAGAGAGAGAAAGAGAAGCTGTGAGTGAGAGAGAGATAAAGAGAAGCTGTGAGATAGAGAGAGACAGAGAAAGAGAAGCTGTGAGTGAGAGGAGAGAGAGAAAGAGAAGATGTGAGTGAGAGTGAGAGAGAGAAGCTGTGAGTGAGAGAGAGAGAGAGAGAAAGAGAAGTTGTGAGAGAGAGAGAGAAAGAGAAGCTGTGAGTGAGAGGAGACAGAGAAAGAGAAGCTGTGAGTGAGAGAGAGAGAGAAAGAGAAGCTGTGAGTGAGAGAGAGAGAGGGAAAGAAAGAGAAGCTGTGAGTGAGAGAGAGAGAGAAGCTGTGAGAGAGAGAGGGAGAAAGAGAAGCTGTGAGTTAGAGAGAGACAGAGAAAGAGAAGCTGTGAGTGAGAGAAGAGAGAGAGAAAGAGAAGCTGTGAGTGAGAGAGAGAAAGAGAAGCTGTGAGTGAGAGAGAGAGAAAGAGAAGCTGTGAGTGAGAGAGAGAGAGAAAGAGAAGCTGTGAGTGAGAGAGAGAGAAAGAGAAGCTGTGAGAGAGAGAAAGAGAGAGAGAGAAGCTGTGAGTGAGAGAGAGAGAGAGAGAAGATGTGAGTGAGAGAGAGAAAGTGAAGCTGTGAGTGAGAGAGAGAGAGAAAGAGAAGCTGTGAGTGAGAGAGAGATAAAGAGAAGATGTGAGTGAGAGAGAAAGAGAAGATGTGAGTGAGAGAGAGAAAGTGAAGCTGTGAGTGTGTGTGAGAGAGAGAAAGAGAAGCTGTGAGTGAGAGAGAGAGATAAAGAGAAGATATGAGTGAGAGAGAGAGAAAGAGAAGATGTGAGTGAGAGAGAGAGAAAGAGAAGCTGTGAGTTAGAGAGAGAGAGAAGCTGTGAGAGAGATAGAGAGAAGCTGTGAGTGAGAGAGAGAGAAAGAAAGAGAAGCTGTGAGTAAGAGAAGCTGTGAGTGAGAGAGAGGTAGAAAGAGAAGCTGTGAGAGAGAGAGAGAGAAAAAGAGAAGCTGTGAGTGTGTGAGAGAGAGAAAGAGAAGTTGTGAGTGAAAGAGAGAGAAGCTGTGAGTGAGTGAGAGAAAGAGAGAGAGAAGCTGTGAGTGAGAGAGTGAGAAAGAGAAGCTGTGTGTGTGAGAGAGAAAGAGAAGCTGTGAGTGACAGAGAGAGATAAAGAGA
Organism: Bradypodion ventrale; assembly: GCA_035047345.1. Classification (NCBI taxonomy): domain Eukaryota; kingdom Metazoa; phylum Chordata; class Lepidosauria; order Squamata; family Chamaeleonidae; genus Bradypodion; species Bradypodion ventrale. The sequence goes on from JAWDJE010000002.1 coordinate 175,107,531, forward strand.
AGCTGTGAGTTAGAGAGACAGAGAAAGAGAAGCTGTGAGTGAGAAAGAGAGAGAAGCTGTGACTGAGAGAGATAGAGAGAGAAGATGTGAGTGAGAGAGAGAAAGAGAAACTGTGAGTGAGAGAGAGAGAGAGAGAGAAACTGTGAGTGAGAGAGAGAGAGAGAAAGAGAAGCTGTGAGTGAGAGAGAGATAAAGAGAAGCTGTGAGATAGAGAGAGACAGAGAAAGAGAAGCTGTGAGTGAGAGGAGAGAGAGAAAGAGAAGATGTGAGTGAGAGAGAGAGAGAAGCTGTGAGTGAGAGAGAGAGAGAGAAAGAGAAGTTTTGAGAGAGAGAGAGAAAGAGAAGCTGTGAGTGAGAGGAGACAGAGAAAGAGAAGCTGTGAGTGAGAGAGAGAGAGAGAAAGAGAAGCTGTGAGTGAGAGAGAGAGGGAAAGAAAGAGAAGCTGTGAGTGAGAGAGAGAGAAGCTGTGAGCGAGAGAGGGAGAAAGAGAAGCTGTGAGTTAGAGAGAGACAGAGAAAGAGAAGCTGTGAGTGAGAGAAGAGAGAGAGAAAGAGAAGCTGTGAGTGAGAGAGAGAGAAAGAGAAGCTGTGAGAGAGAGAAAGAGAGAGAGAGAAGCTGTGAGTGAGAGAGAGAGAGAGAAGATGTGAGTGAGAGAGAGAAAGTGAAGCTGTGAGTGAGAGAGAGAGAGAAAGAGAAGCTGTGAGTGAGAGAGAGATAAAGAGAAGATGTGAGTGAGAGAGAGAGAGAAAGAGAAGATGTGAGTGAGAGAGAGAAAGTGAAGCTGTGAGTGAGAGAGAGAGAGAGAAAGAGAAGCTGTGAGTGAGAGAGAGAGATAAAGAGAAGATGTGAGTGAGAGAGAGAGAAAGAGAAGATGTGAGTGAGAGAGAGAGAAAGAGAAGCTGTGAGTGAGAGAGAGAGAGAGAAGCTGTGAGAGAGATAGAGAGAAGCTGTGAGTGAGAGAGAGAGAAAGAAAGAGAAGCGGTGAGTGAGAGAAGCTGTGAGTGAGAGAGAGGGAGAAAGAGAAGCTGTGAGTGAGAGAGAGAGAGAAAGAGAAGCTGTGAGTGTGTGAGAGAGAGAAAGAGAAGTTGTGAGTGAAAGAGAGAGAAGCTGTGAGTGAGTGAGAGAAAGAGAGAGAGAAGCTGTGAGTGAGAGAGAAAGAGAAGCTGTGTGTGTGAGAGAGAAAGAGAAGCTGTGAGTGACAGAGAGAGATAAAGAGAAGCTGTGAGTTAGAGAGTCAGAGAAAGAGAAGCTGTGAGTGAGAAAGAGAGAGAAGCTGTGACTGAGAGAGATAGAGAGAGAAGATGTGAGTGAGAGAGAGAATGAGAAGCTGTGAGTGAGCGAGAGATAAAGAGAAGCTGTGAGATAGAGAGAGACAGAGAAAGAGAAGCTGTGAGTGAGAGGAGAGAGAGAAAGAGAAGCTGTGAGTGAGAGAGAGAGAGAGAAGCTGTGAGAGAGAGAAAGAGAGAGAGAGAAGCTGTGAGTGAGAGAGAGAGAAGATGTGAGTGAGAGAGAGAAAGTGAAGCTGTGAGTGAGAGAGAGAGAAAGAAAGAGAAGCTGTGAGTGAGAGAGAGATAAAGAGAAGATGTGAGTGAGAGAGAGAGAGAAAGAGAAGATGTGAGTGTGAGAGAGAAAGAGAAGCTGTGAGTGAGAGAGAGAGAGAGAAAGAAAAGCTGTGAGTGAGAGAGAGAGAGATAAAGAGAAGATGTGAGTGAGAGAGAGAGAAAGAGAAGATGTGAGTGAGAGAGAGAGAAAGAGAAGCTGTGAGTGAGAGAGAGAGAGATAAAGAGAAGATGTGAGTGAGAGAGAGAGAAAGAGAAGATGTGAGTGAGAGAGAGAGAAAGAGAAGCTGTGAGTGAGAGAGAGAGAGAAGCTGTGAGAGAGATAGAGAGAAGCTGTGAGTGAGAGAGAGAAAGAAAGAGAAGCTGTGAGTGAGAGAAGCTGTGAGTGAGAGAGAGGGAGAAAGAGAAGCTGTGAGTGAGAGAGAGAGAGAAAGAGAAGCTGTGAGTGTGTGTGAGAGAGAAAGAGAAGTTGTGAGTGAAAGAGAGAGAAGCTGTGAGTGAGTGAGAGAAAGAGAGAGAGAAGCTGTGAGTGAGAGAGTGAGAAAGAGAAGCTGTGTGTGTGAGAGAGAAAGAGAAGCTGTGAGTGACAGAGAGAGATAAAGAGAAGCTGTGAGTTAGAGAGTCAGAGAAAGAGAAGCTGTGAGTGAGAAAGAGAGAGAAGCTGTGACTGAGAGAGATAGAGAGAGAAGATGTGAGTGAGAGAGAGAATGAGAAGCTGTGAGTGAGCGAGAGATAAAGAGAAGCTGTGAGATAGAGAGAGACAGAGAAAGAGAAGCTGTGAGTGAGAGGAGAGAGAGAAAGAGAAGCTGTGAGTGAGAGAGAGAGAGAGAAGCTGTGAGAGAGAGAAAGAGAGAGAGAGAAGCTGTGAGTGAGAGAGAGAGAAGATGTGAGTGAGAGAGAGAAAGTGAAGCTGTGATTGAGAGAGAGAGAAAGAAAGAGAAGCTGTGAGTGAGAGAGAGATAAAGAGAAGATGTGAGTGAGAGAGAGAGAGAAAGAGAAGATGTGAGTGTGAGAGAGAAAGAGAAGCTGTGAGTGAGAGAGAGAGAGAGAAAGAAAAGCTGTGAGTGAGAGAGAGAGAGATAAAGAGAAGATGTGAGTGAGAGAGAGAGAAAGAGAAGATGTGAGTGAGAGAGAGAGAAAGAGAAGCTGTGAGTGAGAGAGAGAGAGATAAAGAGAAGATGTGAGTGAGAGAGAGAGAAAGAGAAGATGTGAGTGAGAGAGAGAGAAAGAGAAGCTGTGAGTGAGAGAGAGAGAGAAGCTGTGAGAGAGATAGAGAGAAGCTGTGAGTGAGAGAGAGAAAGAAAGAGAAGCTGTGAGTGAGAGAAGCTGTGAGTGAGAGAGAGGGAGAAAGAGAAGCTGTGAGTGAGAGAGAGAGAGAAAGAGAAGCTGTGAGTGTGTGAGAGAGAGAAAGAGAAGTTGTGAGTGAAAGAGAGAGAAGCTGTGAGTGAGTGAGAGAAAGAGAGAGAGAAGCTGTGAGTGAGAGAGTGAGAAAGAGAAGCTGTGTGTGTGAGAGAGAAAGAGAAGCTGTGAGTGACAGAGAGAGATAAAGAGAAGCTGTGAGTTAGAGAGACAGAGAAAGAGAAGCTGTGAGTGAGAAAGAGAGAGAAGCTGTGACTGAGAGAGATAGAGAGAGAAGATGTGAGTGAGAGAGAGAAAGAGAAACTGTGAGTGAGAGAGAGAGAGAGAAAGAGAAACTGTGAGTGAGAGAGAGAGAGAGAAAGAGAAGCTGTGAGTGAGAGAGAGATAAAGAGAAGCTGTGAGATAGAGAGAGACAGAGAAAGAGAAGCTGTGAGTGAGAGGAGAGAGAGAAAGAGAAGATGTGAGTGAGAGAGAGAGAGAAGCTGTGAGTGAGAGAGAGAGAGAGAAAGAGAAGTTGTGAGAGAGAGAGAGAAAGAGAAGCTGTGAGTGAGAGGAGACAGAGAAAGAGAAGCTGTGAGTGAGAGAGAGAGAGAAAGAGAAGCTGTGAGTGAGAGAGAGAGGGAAAGAAAGAGAAGCTGTGAGTGAGAGAGAGAGAGAAGCTGTGAGAGAGAGAGGGAGAAAGAGAAGCTGTGAGTTAGAGAGAGACAGAGAAAGAGAAGCTGTGAGTGAGAGAAGAGAGAGAGAAAGAGAAGCTGTGAGTGAGAGAGAGAAAGAGAAGTTGTGAGTGAGAGAGAGAGAAAGAGAAGCTGTGAGTGAGAGAGAGAGAGAAAGAGAAGCTGAGTGAGAGAGAGAGAAAGAGAAGCTGTGAGAGAGAGAAAGAGAGAGAGAAGCTGTGAGTGAGAGAGAGAGAGAGAAGATGTGAGTGAGAGAGAGAAAGTGAAGCTGTGAGTGAGAGAGAGAGAGAAAGAGAAGCTGTGAGTGAGAGAGAGATAAAGAGAAGATGTGAGTGAGAGAGAGAGAGAAAGAGAAGATGTGAGTGAGAGAGAGAAAGTGAATCTGTGAGTGTGTGAGAGAGAGAGAAAGAGAAGCTGTGAGTGAGAGAGAGAGATAAAGAGAAGATATGAGTGAGAGAGAGAGAAAGAGAAGATGTGAGTGAGAGAGAGAGAAAGAGAAGCTGTGAGTTAGAGAGAGAGAGAAGCTGTGAGAGAGATAGAGAGAAGCTGTGAGTGAGAGAGAGAGAAAGAAAGAGAAGCTGTGAGTAAGAGAAGCTGTGAGTGAGAGAGAGGGAGAAAGAGAAGCTGTGAGAGAGAGAGAGAGAAAAAGAGAAGCTGTGAGTGTGTGAGAGAGAGAAAGAGAAGTTGTGAGTGAAAGAGAGAGAAGCTGTGAGTGAGTGAGAGAAAGAGAGAGAGAAGCTGTGAGTGAGAGAGTGAGAAAGAGAAGCTGTGTGTGTGAGAGAGAAAGAGAAGCTGTGAGTGACAGAGAGAGATAAAGAGAAGCTGTGAGTTAGAGAGACAGAGAAAGAGAAGCTGTGAGTGAGAAAGAGAGAGAAGCTGTGACTGAGAGAGATAGAGAGAGAAGATGTGAGTGAGAGAGAGAAAGAGAAACTGTGAGTGAGAGAGAGAGAGAGAAAGAGAAACTGTGAGTGAGAGAGAGAGAGAGAAAGAGAAGCTGTGAGTGAGAGAGAGATAAAGAGAAGCTGTGAGATAGAGAGAGACAGAGAAAGAGAAGCTGTGAGTGGGAGGAGAGAGAGAAAGAGAAGATGTGAGTGAGAGAGAGAGATAAAGAGAAGATGTGAGTGAGAGAGAGAGAAAGAGAAGATGTGAGTGAGAGAGAGAGAAAGGGAAGCTGTGAGTGAGAGAGAGAGAGAGAAGCTGTGAGAGAGATAGAGAGAAGCTGTGAGTGAGAGAGAGAGAAAGAAAGAGAAGCGGTGAGTGAGAGAAGCTGTTAGTGAGAGAGAGGGAGAAAGAGAAGCTGTGAGTGAGAGAGAGAGAGAAAGAGAAGCTGTGAGTGTGTGAGAGAGAGAAAGAGAAGTTGTGAGTGAAAGAGAGAGAAGCTGTGAGTGAGTGAGAGAAAGAGAGAGAGAAGCTGTGAGTGAGAGAGAAAGAGAAGCTGTGTGTGAGAGAGAGAAAGAGAAGCTGTGAGTGACAGAGAGAGATAAAGAGAAGCTGTGAGTTAGAGAGTCAGAGAAAGAGAAGCTGTGAGTGAGAAAGAGAGAGAAGCTGTGACTGAGAGAGATAGAGAGAGAAGATGTGAGTGAGAGAGAGAATGAGAAGCTGTGAGTGAGCGAGAGATAAAGAGAAGCTGTGAGATAGAGAGAGACAGAGAAAGAGAAGCTGTGAGTGAGAGGAGAGAGAGAAAGAGAAGCTGTGAGTGAGAGAGAGAGAGAGAAGCTGTGAGAGAGAGAAAGAGAGAGAGAGAAGCTGTGAGTGAGAGAGAGAGAAGATGTGAGTGAGAGAGAGAAAGTGAAGCTGTGAGTGAGAGAGAGAGAGAGAAAGAGAAGCTGTGAGTGAGAGAGAGATAAAGAGAAGATGTGAGTGAGAGAGAGAGAGAAAGAGAAGATGTGAGTGTGAGAGAGAAAGAGAAGCTGTGAGTGAGAGAGAGAGAGAGAAAGAAAAGCTGTGAGTGAGAGAGAGAGAGATAAAGAGAAGATGTGAGTGAGAGAGAGAGAAAGAGAAGATGTGAGTGAGAGAGAGAGAAAGAGAAGCTGTGAGTGAGAGAGAGAGAGAAGCTGTGAGAGAGATAGAGAGAAGCTGTGAGTGAGAGAGAGAAAGAAAGAGAAGCGGTGAGTGAGAGAAGCTGTTAGTGAGAGAGAGGGAGAAAGAGAAGCTGTGAGTGAGAGAGAGAGAGAAAGAGAAACTGTGAGTGTGTGAGAGAGAGAAAGAGAAGTTGTGAGTGAAAGAGAGAGAAGCTGTGAGTGAGTGAGAGAAAGAGAGAGAGAAGCTGTGAGTGAGAGAGAGAGAAAGAGAAGCTGTGTGTGTGAGAGAGAAAGAGAAGCTGTGAGTGACAGAGAGAGATAAAGAGAAGCTGTGAGTTAGAGAGACAGAGAAAGAGAAGCTGTGAGTGAGAAAGAGAGAGAAGCTGTGACTGAGAGAGATAGAGAGAGAAGATGTGAGTGAGAGAGAGAAAGAGAAGCTGTGAGTGAGAGAGAGATAAAGAGAAGCTGTGAGATAGAGAGAGAAGCTGTGAGTGAGAGAGAGAGAGAAAGAGAAGTTGTGAGAGAGAGAGAGAGAAAGAGAAGCTGTGAGTGAGAGGAGACAGAGAGAGAAGCTGTGAGTGAGAGAGAGAGAGAGAAAGAGAAGCTGTGAGTGAGAGAGAGAGGGAAAGAAAGAGAAGCTGTGAGTGAGAGAGAGAGAAGCTGTGAGTGAGAGAGAGAGAAAGAGAAGCTGTGAGTGAGTGAGAGAAAGAGAGAGAGAAGCTGTGAGTGAGAGAGAGAGAGAAGCTGCGAGTGAGAGAGAGAGGGAGAAAGAGAAGCTGTGAGTGAGAGAGAGAGAGAAATAGAAGCTGTGAGTGAGAGAGAGAGAGAGAAAAAGAGAAGCTGTAAGTTAGAGAGAGACAAAGAAAGAGAAGCTGTGAGTGAGAAAGAGAGAGAAGCTGTGAGTGAGAGAGAGAAAGAAAGATGTGAGTGAGAGAGAGAAAGAGAAACTGTGAGTGAGAGAGAGAGAGAAAGAGAAGATGTGAGTGAGAGAGAGAAAGAGAAACTGCGAGTGAGAGAGAGAGAGAAGCTGTGAGAGAGATAGAGAGAAGCTGTGAGTGAGAGAGAGAGAAAGAAAGAGAAGCTGTGAGTGAGAGAAGCTGTGAGTGAGAGAGAGGGAGAAAGAGAAGCTGTGAGTGAGAGAGAGAGAGAAAGAGAAGCTGTGAGTGTGTGTGAGAGAGAAAGAGAAGCTGTGAGTGAAAGAGAGAGAAGCTGTGAGTGAGTGAGAGAAAGAGAGAGAGAAGCTGTGAGTGAGAGAGAGAGAGATAAAGAGAAAATGTGAGTGAGAGAGAGAGAGAAAGAGAAGATGTGAGTGAGAGAGAGAGAGAAAGAGAAGATGTGAGTGAGAGAGAGAGAAAGAGAAGCTGTGAGTGAGAGAGAGAGAGAAGCTGTGAGAGAGATAGAGAGAGAGAGAAAGAAAGAGAAGCTGTGAGTGAGAGAGAGGGAGAAAGAGAAGCTGTGAGTGAGAGAGAGAGAAAGAGAAGCTGTGAGTGTGTGTGAGAGAGAAACAGAAGCTGTGAGTGAAAGAGAGAGAAGCTGTGAGTGAGTGAGAGAAAGAGAGAGAAGCTGTGAGTGAGAGAGAGAGAAAGAGAAGCTGTGTGAGAGTGAGAGAGAGAGAGAAAGAGTAGCTGTGAGTGACAGAGAGAGAAAAAGAGAAGCTGTGAGTTAGAGAGGGACAGAGAAAGAGAAGCTGTGAGTGAGAAAGAGAGAGAAGCTGTGAGTGAGAGAGTGAGAGAGAAAGAGAAGCTGTGAGTGAGAGAGAGATAAAGAGAATCTGTGAGTGAGAGGAGAGAGAGAAAGAGAAGCTGTAAGTAAGAGAGAGCGAGAGATGCTGTGAGTGCGTGAGAGAGAGCGAGAGAGAAGCTGTGAGTGAGAGAGAGTGAAAGAGAAGCTGTGAGTGAGGGAGAGATAAAGAGAAGCTGTGAGTTAGAGAGAGACAAAGAGAAGCTGTGAGTGAAAGAGAGAGAGAGAAAGAGAAGCTGTGAGTGAGGGAGAGATAAAGAGAAGCTGTGAGTTAGAGAGAGACAAAGAGAAGCTGTGAGTGAGAGAGAGAGAGAAAAAGAAGCTGTGAGAGAGAGAAAGAGAGAGAGATGCTGTGAGTGAGAGAGAGAGAGAAGATGTGAGTGAGAGAGAGAAAGTGAAGCTGTGAGTGAGAGAGAGAGAGAGAAAGAGAAGCTGTGAGTGAGAGAGAGAGATAAGGAGAAGATGTGAGTGAGAGAGAGAGAAAGAGAAGATGTGAGTGAGAGAGAGAGAAAGAGAAGCTGTGAGTGAGAGAGAGAGAGAAGCTAAGAGAGAGAAGCTGTGAGAGAGATAGAGAGAAGCTGTGAGTGAGAGAGAGAGAAAGAAAGAGAAGCTGTGAGTGAGAGAAGCTGTGAGTGAGAGAGAGGGAGAAAGAGAAGCTGTGAGTGAGAGAGAGAGAGAAAGAGAAGCTGTGAGTGTGTGAGAGAGAGAAAATAGAAGTTGTGAGTGAAAGAGAGAGAAGCTGTGAGTGAGTGAGAGAAAGAGAGAGAAGCTGTGAGTGAGAGAGAGAGAAAGAGAAGCTGTGTGTGAGAGAGAGAAAGAGAAGCTGAGAGTGACAGAGAGAGATAAAGAAAAGCTGTGAGTTAGAGAGACAGAGAAAGAGAAGCTGTGAGTGAGAAAGAGAGAGAAGCTGTGACTGAGAGAGATAGAGAGAGAAGATGTGAGTGAGAGAGAGAAAGAGAAACTGTGAGTGAGAGAGAGAGAGAAAGAGAAGCTGTGAGTGAGAGAGAGATAAAGAGAAGCTGTGAGATAGAGAGAGACAGAGAAAGAGAAGCTGTGAGTGAGAGGAGAGAGAGAAAGAGAAGATGTGAGTGAGAGAGAGAGAGAAGCTGTGAGTGAGAGGAGAGAGAGAAAGAGAAGCTGTGAGTGAGAGAGAGAGGGAAAGAAAGAGAAGCTGTGAGTGAGAGAGAGAGAAGCTGTGAGTGAGAGAGAGAGGGAGAAAGAGAAGCTGTGAGTGAGAGAGAGAGAAAGAGAAGCTGTGAGTGAGAGAGAGAGAAAAAGAGAAGCTGTAAGTTAGAGAGAGACAGAGAAAGAGAAGCTGTGAGTGAGAAAGAGAGAGAAGCTGTGAGTGAGAGAGAGAGAGAAGATGTGAGTGAGAGAGAGAAAGAGAAACTGTGAGTGAGAGAGAGAGAGAGAAAGAGAAGCTGTGAGTTAGAGAGAGACAAAGAAAGAGAAGCTGTGAGTGAGAGAAGAGAGAGAGAAAGAGAAGCTGTGAGAGAGAGAGAGAGAAAGAGAAGCTGTGAGTGAGAGAGAGAGAAAGAGAAGCTGTGAGAGAGAGAAAGAGAGAGAGAAGCTGTGAGTGAGAGAGAGATAAAGAGAAGATGTGAGTGAGAGAGAGAGAAAGAGAAGATGTGAGTGAGAGAGAGAGAAAGAGAATCTGTGAGTGAGTGAGAGAGAGAGAAGCTGTGAGAGAGATAGAGAGAAGCTGTGAGAGAGAGAGAGAGAAAGAAAGAGAAGCTGTGAGTGAGAGAAGCTGTGAGTGAGAGAGAGGGAGAAAGAGAAGCTGTGAGTGAGAGAGAGAGAAAGAGAAGCTGTGAGTGAGTGAGAGAAAGAGAGAGAGAAGCTGTGAGTGAGAGAGAGAGAAAGAGAAGCTGTGTGTGAGAGAGAGAGAGAAAGAGAAGCTGTGAGTGACAGAGAGAGATAAAGAGAAGCTGTGAGTTAGAGAGAGACAGAGAAAGAGAAGCTGTGAGTGAGAAAGAGAGAGAAGCTGTGACTGAGAGAGAGAGAGAGAAAGAGAAGCTGTGAGTGAGAGAGAGATAAAGAGAAGCTGTGAGATAGAGAGAGACAGAGAAAGAGAAGCTGTGAGTGAGAGGAGAGAGAGAAAGAGAAGATGTGAGTGAGAGAGAGATAGAGAAGCTGTGAGTGAGAGAGAGAGAGAAGTTGTGTGAGAGAGAGAGAGAGAGAAAGAGAAGCTGTGAGTGAGAGGAGACAGAGAAAGAGAAGCTGTGAGTGTGTGAGAGAGAGAAATAGAAGCTGTGAGTGAGAGAGAGAGGGAAAGAAAGAGAAGCTGTGAGTGAGAGAGAGAGAAGCTGCGAGTGAGAGAGAGAGGGAGAAAGAGAAGCTGTGAGTGAGAGAGAGAGAAATAGAAGCTGTGAGTGAGAGAGAGAGAGAGAAAAAGAGAAGCTGTAAGTTAGAGAGAGACAGAGAAAGAGAAGCTGTGAGTGAGAAAGAGAGAGAAGCTGTGAGTGAGAGAGAGAAAGAAAGATGTGAGTGAGAGAGAGAAAGAGAAACTGTGAGTGAGAGAGAGAGAGAAAGAGAAGATGTGAGTGAGAGAGAGAAAGAGAAACTGCGAGTGAGAGAGAGAGAAGCTGTGAGAGAGATAGAGAGAAGCTGTGAGTGAGAGATAGAGAGAAAGAAAGAGAAGCTGTGAGTGAGAGAAGCTGTGAGTGAGAGAGAGGGAGAAAGAGAAGCTGTGAGTGAGAGAGAGAGAAAGAGAATCTGTGAGTGTGTGTGAGAGAGAAAGAGAAGCTGTGAGTGAAAGAGAGAGAAGCTATGAGTGAGTGAGAGAAAGAGAGAGAGAAGCTGTGAGTGAGAGAGAGAGAAAGAGAAGATGTGAGTGAGAGAGAGAGAGAAAGAGAAGATGTGAGTGAGAGAGAGAGAAAGAGAATCTGTGAGTGAGTGAGAGAGAGAGAAGCTGTGAGAGAGATAGAGAGAAGCTGTGAGAGAGAGAGAGAGAAAGAAAGAGAAGCTGTGAGTGAGAGAAGCTGTGAGTGAGAGAGAGGGAGAAAGAGAAGCTGTGAGTGAGAGAGAGAGAAAGAGAAGCTGTGAGTGAGTGAGAGAAAGAGAGAGAGAAGCTGTGAGTGAGAGAGAGAGAAAGAGAAGCTGTGTGTGAGAGAGAGAGAGAAAGAGAAGCTGTGAGTGACAGAGAGAGATAAAGAGAAGCTGTGAGTTAGAGAGAGACAGAGAAAGAGAAGCTGTGAGTGAGAAAGAGAGAGAAGCTGTGACTGAGAGAGAGAGAGAGAAAGAGAAGCTGTGAGTGAGAGAGAGATAAAGAGAAGCTGTGAGATAGAGAGAGACAGAGAAAGAGAAGCTGTGAGTGAGAGGAGAGAGAGAAAGAGAAGATGTGAGTGAGAGAGAGATAGAGAAGCTGTGAGTGAGAGAGAGAGAGAGAAGTTGTGTGAGAGAGAGAGAGAGAGAAAGAGAAGCTGTGAGTGAGAGGAGACAGAGAAAGAGAAGCTGTGAGTGTGTGTGAGAGAGAAATAGAAGCTGTGAGTGAGAGAGAGAGGGAAAGAAAGAGAAGCTGTGAGTGAGAGAGAGAGAAGCTGCGAGTGAGAGAGAGAGGGAGAAAGAGAAGCTGTGAGTGAGAGATAGAGAAATAGAAGCTGTGAGTGAGAGAGAGAGAGAGAAAAAGAGAAGCTGTAAGTTAGAGAGAGACAGAGAAAGAGAAGCTGTGAGTGAGAAAGAGAGAGAAGCTGTGAGTGAGAGAGAGAAAGAAAGATGTGAGTGAGAGAGAGAAAGAGAAACTGTGAGTGAGAGAGAGAGAGAAAGAGAAGATGTGAGTGAGAGAGAGAAAGAGAAACTGCGAGTGAGAGAGAGAGAAGCTGTGAGAGAGATAGAGAGAAGCTGTGAGTGAGAGAGAGAGAGAAAGAAAGAGAAGCTGTGAGTGAGAGAAGCTGTGAGTGAGAGAGAGGGAGAAAGAGAAGCTGTGAGTGAGAGAGAGAGAAAGAGAATCTGTGAGTGTGTGTGAGAATGAAAGAGAAGCTGTGAGTGAAAGAGAGAGAAGCTATGAGTGAGTGAGAGAAAGTGAGAGAGAAGCTGTGAGTGAGAGAGAGATAAAGAGAAAATGTGAGTGAGAGAGAGAGAGAAAGAGAAGATGTGAGTGAGAGAGAGAGAAAGAGAAGCTGTGAGTGAGAGAGAGAGAGAAGCTGTGAGAGAGATAGAGAGAAGCTGTGAGTGAGAGAGAGAGAAAGAAAGAGAAGCTGTGAGTGAGAGAAGCTGTGAGTGAGAGAGAGGGAGAAAGAGAAGCTGTGAGTGAGAGAGAGAGAAAGAGAAGCTGTGAGTGTGTGAGAGAGAGAAAGAGAAGATGTGAGTGAGAGAGAGAGAGAAAGAGAAGATGTGAGTGAGAGAGAGAGAAAGAGAAGCTGTGAGTGAGAGAGAGAGAGAAGCTGTGAGAGAGATAGAGAGAAGCTGTGAGTGAGAGAGAGAGAAAGAAAGAGAAGCTGTGAGTGAGAGAAGCTGTGAGTGAGAGAGAGGGAGAAAGAGAAGCTGTGAGTGAGAGAGAGAGAAAGAGAAGCTGTGAGTGTGTGTGAGAGAGAAACAGAAGCTGTGAGTGAAAGAGAGAGAAGCTGTGAGTGAGTGAGAGAAAGAGAGAGAAGCTGTGAGTGAGAGAGAGAGAAAGAGAAGCTGTGAGAGAGAGAGAGAGAGAAAGAGAAGCTGTGAGTGACAGAGAGAGAAAAAGAGAAGCTGTGAGTTAGAGAGGGACAGAGAAAGAGAAGCTGTGAGTGAGAAAGAGAGAGAAGCTGTGAGTGAGAGAGAGAGAGAAGATGTGTGAGAGAGAGAAAGAGAAACTGTGAGTGAGAGAGAGAGAGAAAGAGAAGCTGTGAGTGAGAGAGAGATAAAGAGAAGCTGTGAGTGAGAGGAGAGAGAGAAAAAAAGAAGATGTGAGTGAGAGAGAGAGAGAGAAGCTGAGTGAGAGAGAGAGAGAGAAAGAGAAATTGTGTGTGTGAGAGAGAGAGAAGCTGTGAGTGAGAGGAGAGAGAGAAAGAGAAGCTGTGAGTGAGAGAGAGAGAGAAAGAGAAGCTGTGAGTGAGAGAGAGAGGGAAAGAAAGAGAAGCTGTGAGTGAGAGAGGGAGAGAGAAAAAGAGAAGCTGTAAGTTAGAGAGAGACAGAGAAAGAGAAGCTGTGAGTGAGAAAGAAAGAGAAGCTGTGAGAGAGAGAGAGAGAAAGAGAAGCTGTGAGTGAGAGAGAGATAGAGAAAAAGAGAAGCTGTGAGTTAGAGAGAGACAGAGAAAAAGAAGCTGTGAGTGAGAAAGAGAAAGAAGCTGTGAGTGAGAGAGAGAGAGAAAGCTGTGAGTGTTAGAGAGAAAGACACGCTGTGAGTGAGTGAGAGAGAGAGACAGAGAAGCTGTGAGTGAGAGAGAGAAAAAGAGAAGCTGTGAGTTAGAGAGAGACAGAGGAACATATGCTGTGAGTGAGAGAGAAAGAGAGAAAGAGAACCTGTGAATGAGAGAGAGAAGCTGTGAGTGAGAGAGAGAGAGAAAGAGAAGCTGTGAGTGAGAGAGAGAGAGAAAGAGAAGATGTGAGTGAGAGAGAGAGAGAGAAAGAGAAGATGTGAGTGAGAGAGAGAGAGAAGCTGTGTGAGAGAGAGATATGCTGTGAGTGAGAGAGAGAGAAGCTGTGAGTGAGAGAGAGAGAGAAAGCTGTGTGTGAGAGAGAGAAAGAGAAGCTGTGAGTGAGTGAGAGAGAGAGAAGATGTGAGTGAGAGAGAGAAGCTGTGAGTGTGAGAGAGAGAGAGATAAAGAGAAGCTGTGAGTGAGAGAGAGAGAGAAAGAGAAGCTGGGAGTGAGAGACAGAGAAAGAGAAGCTGTGAGTGAGAGGAGAGAGAGAAAGAGAAGATGTGAGTGAGAGAGAGATAGAGAAGCTGTGAGTGAGAGAGAGAGAGAGAAGTTGTGTGAGAGAGAGAGAGAGAAAGAGAAGCTGTGAGTGAGAGGAGACAGAGAAAGAGAAGCTGTGAGTGTGAGAGAGAGAGAAATAGAAGCTGTGAGTGAGAGAGAGAGGGAAAGAAAGAGAAGGTGTGAGTGAGAGAGAGAAGCTGCGAGTGAGAGAGAGAGGGAGAAAGAGAAGCTGTGAGTGAGAGAGAGAGAAATAGAAGCTGTGAGTGAGAGAGAGAGAGAGAAAAAGAGAAGCTGTAAATTAGAGAGAGACAGAGAAAGAGAAGCTGTGAGTGAGAAAGAGAGAGAAGCTGTGAGTGAGAGAGAGAAAGAGAAACTGCGAGTGAGAGAGAGAGAGAAGCTGTGAGAGAGATAGAGAGAAGCTGTGAGTGAGAGAGAGAGAAAGAGAAGCTGTGAGTGAGAGAGAGAGAGAAGCTGTGAGAGAGATAGAGAGAAGCTGTGAGTGAGAGAGAGAGAAAGAAAGAGAAGCTGTGAGTGAGAGAAGCTGTGAGTGAGAGAGAGGGAGAAAGAGAAGCTGTGAGTGAGAGAGAGAGAAAGAGAAGCTGTGAGTGTGTGTGAGAGAGAAACAGAAGCTGTGAGTGAAAGAGAGAGAAGCTGTGAGTGAGGGAGAGAAAGAGAGAGAAGCTGTGAGTGAGAGAGAGAGAAAGAGAAGCTGTGTGAGAGAGAGAGAGAGAGAAAGAGAAGCTGTGAGTGACAGAGAGAGAAAAAGAGAAGCTGTGAGTTAGAGAGGGACAGAGAAAGAGAAGCTGTGAGTGAGAAAGAGAGAGAAGCTGTGAGTGAGAGAGAGAGAGAGAAGATGTGAGTGAGAGAGAGAGAGAAAGAGAAGATGTGAGTGAGAGAGAGAAAGAGAAACTGCGAGTGAGAGAGAGAGAGAAGCTGTGAGAGAGATAGAGAGAAGCTGTGAGTGAGAGAGAGAGAGAAAGAGAAGATGTGAGTGAGAGAGAGAAAGAGAAACTGTGAGTGAGAGAGAGAGAGAAAGAGAAGATGTGAGTGAGAGAGAGAAAGAGAAACTGCGAGTGAGAGAGAGAGAGAAGCTGTGAGAGAGATAGAGAGAAGCTGTGAGTGAGAGAGAGAGAAAGAGAAGCTGTGAGTGAGAGAGAGAGAGAAGCTGTGAGAGAGATAGAGAGAAGCTGTGAGTGAGAGAGAGAGAAAGAAAGAGAAGCTGTGAGTGAGAGAAGCTGTGAGTGAGAGAGAGGGAGAAAGAGAAGCTGTGAGTGAGAGAGAGAGAAAGAGAAGCTGTGAGTGTGTGTGAGAGAGAAACAGAAGCTGTGAGTGAAAGAGAGAGAAGCTGTGAGTGAGGGAGAGAAAGAGAGAGAAGCTGTGAGTGAGAGAGAGAGAAAGAGAAGCTGTGTGAGAGAGAGAGAGAGAGAAAGAGAAGCTGTGAGTGACAGAGAGAGAAAAAGAGAAGCTGTGAGTTAGAGAGGGACAGAGAAAGAGAAGCTGTGAGTGAGAAAGAGAGAGAAGCTGTGAGTGAGAGAGAGAGAGAAGATGTGAGTGAGAGAGAGAAAGAGAAGCTGTGAGTGTGTGAGAGAGAGAGAAAGAGAAGCTGTGAGTGAGAGAGAGAGTTAAAGAGAAGATATGAGTGAGAGAGAGAGAAAGAGAAGATGTGAGTGAGAGAGAGAGAAAGAGAAGCTGTGAGTTAGAGAGAGAGAGAAGCTGTGAGAGAGATAGAGAGAAGCTGTGAGTGAGAGAGAGAGAAAGAAAGAGAAGCTGTGAGTAAGAGAAGCTGTGAGTGAGAGAGAGGGAGAAAGAGAAGCTGTGAGAGAAAGAGAGAGAAAAAGAGAAGCTGTGAGTGTGTGTGAGAGAGAAAGAGAAGTTGTGAGTGAAAGAGGATGAAGCTGTGAGTGAGTGAGAGAAAGAGAGAGAGAAGCTGTGAGTGAGAGAGTGAGAAAGAGAAGCTGTGTGTGTGAGAGAGAAAGAGAAGCTGTGAGTGACAGAGAGAGATAAAGAGAAGCTGTGAGTTAGAGAGACAGAGAAAGAGAAGCTGTGAGTGAGAAAGAGAGAGAAGCTGTGACTGAGAGAGATAGAGAGAGAAGATGTGAGTGAGAGAGAGAAAGTGAAGCTGTGAGTGAGAGAGAGAGAGAAAGAGAAGCTGTGAGTGAGAGAGAGATAAAGAGAAGATGTGAGTGAGAGAGAGAGAGAAAGAGAAGATGTGAGTGAGAGAGAGAAAGTGAAGCTGTGAGTGTGTGTGAGAGAGAGAAAGAGAAGCTGTGAGTGAGAGAGAGAGATAAAGAGAAGATATGAGTGAGAGAGAGAGAAAGAGAAGATGTGAGTGAGAGAGAGAGAAAGAGAAGCTGTGAGTTAGAGAGAGAGAAGCTGTGAGAGAGATAGAGAGAAGCTGTGAGTGAGAGAGAGAGAAAGAAAGAGAAGCTGTGAGTAAGAGAAGCTGTGAGTGAGAGAGAGGGAGAAAGAGAAGCTGTGAGAGAGAGAGAGAGAAAAAGAGAAGCTGTGAGTGTGTGTGAGAGAGAAAGAGAAGTTGTGAGTGAAAGAGAGAGAAGCTGTGAGTGAGTGAGAGAAAGAGAGAGAGAAGCTGTGAGTGAGAGAGTGAGAAAGAGAAGCTGTGTGTGTGAGAGAGAAAGAGAAGCTGTGAGTGTCAGAGAGAGATAAAGAGAAGCTGTGAGTTAGAGAGACAGAGAAAGAGAAGCTGTGAGTGAGAAAGAGAGAGAAGCTGTGACTGAGAGAGATAGAGAGAGAAGATGTGAGTGAGAGAGAGAAAGAGAAACTGTGAGTGAGAGAGAGAGAGAGAAAGAGAAACTGTGAGTGAGAGAGAGAGAGAGAAAGAGAAGCTGTGAGTGAGAGAGAGATAAAGAGAAGCTGTGAGATAGAGAGAGACAGAGAAAGAGAAGCTGTGAGTGAGAGGAGAGAGAGAAAGAGAAGATGTGAGTGAGTGAGAGAGAGAAGCTGTGAGTGAGAGAGAGAGAGAGAAAGAGAAGTTTTGAGAGAGAGAGAGAAAGAGAAGCTGTGAGTGAGAGGAGACAGAGAAAGAGAAGCTGCGAGTGAGAGAGAGAGAGAGAAAGAGAAGCTGTGAGTGAGAGAGAGAGGGAAAGAAAGAGAAGCTGTGAGTGAGAGAGAGAGAAGCTGTGAGCGAGAGAGGGAGAAAGAGAAGCTGTGAGTTAGAGAGAGACAGAGAAAGAGAAGCTGTGAGTGAGAGAAGAGAGAGAGAAAGAGAAGCTGTGAGTGAGAGAGAGAGAAAGAGAAGCTGTGAGAGAGAGAAAGAGAGAGAGAGAAGCTGTGAGTGAGAGAGAGAGAGAGAAGATGTGAGTGAGAGAGAGAAAGTGAAGCTGTGAGTGAGAGAGAGAGAGAAAGAGAAGCTGTGAGTGAGAGAGAGATAAAGAGAAGATGTGAGTGAGAGAGAGAGAGAAAGAGAAGATGTGAGTGAGAGAGAGAAAGTGAAGCTGTGAGTGAGAGAGAGAGAGAGAAAGAGAAGCTGTGAGTGAGAGAGAGAGATAAAGAGAAGATGTGAGTGAGAGAGAGAGAGAAAGAGAAGATGTGAGTGAGAGAGAGAGAAAGAGAAGCTGTGAGTGAGAGAGAGAGAGAGAAGCTGTGAGAGAGATAGAGAGAAGCTGTGAGTGAGAGAGAGAGAAAGAAAGAGAAGCGGTGAGTGAGAGAAGCTGTGAGTGTGAGAGAGGGAGAAAGAGAAGCTGTGAGTGAGAGAGAGAGAGAAAGAGAAGCTGTGAGTGTGTGAGAGAGAGAAAGAGAAGTTGTGAGTGAAAGAGAGAGAAGCTGTGAGTGAGTGAGAGAAAGAGAGAGAGAAGCTGTGAGTGAGAGAGAAAGAGAAGCTGTGTGTGTGAGAGAGAAAGAGAAGCTGTGAGTGACAGAGAGAGATAAAGAGAAGCTGTGAGTTAGAGAGTCAGAGAAAGAGAAGCTGTGAGTGAGAAAGAGAGAGAAGCTGTGACTGAGAGAGATAGAGAGAGAAGATGTGAGTGAGAGAGAGAATGAGAAGCTGTGAGTGAGCGAGAGATAAAGAGAAGCTGTGAGATAGAGAGAGACAGAGAAAGAGAAGCTATGAGTGAGAGGAGAGAGAGAAAGAGAAGCTGTGAGTGAGAGAGAGAGAGAGAAGCTGTGAGAGAGAGAAAGAGAGAGAGAGAAGCTGTGAGTGAGAGAGAGAGAAGATGTGAGTGAGAGAGAGAAAGTGAAGCTGTGAGTGAGAGAGAGAGAGAGAAAGAGAAGCTGTGAGTGAGAGAGAGATAAAGAGAAGATGTGAGTGAGAGAGAGAGAGAAAGAGAAGATGTGAGTGTGAGAGAGAAAGAGAAGCTGTGAGTGAGAGAGAGAGAGAAAGAAAAGCTGTGAGTGAGAGAGAGAGAGATAAAGAGAAGATGTGAGTGAGAGAGAGAGAAAGAGAAGATGTGAGTGAGAGAGAGAGAAAGAGAAGCTGTGAGTGAGAGAGAGAGAGATAAAGAGAAGATGTGAGTGAGAGAGAGAGAAAGAGAAGATGTGAGTGAGAGAGAGAGAAAGAGAAGCTGTGAGTGAGAGAGAGAGAGAAGCTGTGAGAGAGATAGAGAGAAGCTGTGAGTGAGAGAGAGAAAGAAAGAGAAGCTGTGAGTGAGAGAAGCTGTGAGTGAGAGAGAGGGAGAAAGAGAAGCTGTGAGTGAGAGAGAGAGAGAAAGAGAAGCTGTGAGTGTGTGAGAGAGAGAAAGAGAAGTTGTGAGTGAAAGAGAGAGAAGCTGTGAGTGAGTGAGAGAAAGAGAGAGAGAAGCTGTGAGTGAGAGAGTGAGAAAGAGAAGCTGTGTGTGTGAGAGAGAAAGAGAAGCTGTGAGTGACAGAGAGAGATAAAGAGAAGCTGTGAGTTAGAGAGACAGAGAAAGAGAAGCTGTGAGTGAGAAAGAGAGAGAAGCTGTGACTGAGAGAGATAGAGAGAGAAGATGTGAGTGAGAGAGAGAAAGAGAAACTGTGAGTGAGAGAGAGAGAGAGAAAGAGAAACTGTGAGTGAGAGAGAGAGAGAGAAAGAGAAGCTGTGAGTGAGAGAGAGATAAAGAGAAGCTGTGAGATAGAGAGAGACAGAGAAAGAGAAGCTGTGAGTGAGAGGAGAGAGAGAAAGAGAAGCTGTGAGTGAGAGAGAGAGAGAAGCTGTGAGTGAGAGAGAGAGAGAGAAAGAGAAGTTGTGAGAGAGAGAGAGAAAGAGAAGCTGTGAGTGAGAGGAGACAGAGAAAGAGAAGCTGTGAGTGAGAGAGAGAGAGAAAGAGAAGCTGTGAGTGAGAGAGAGAGGGAAAGAAAGAGAAGCTGTGAGTGAGAGAGAGAGAGAAGCTGTGAGAGAGAGAGGGAGAAAGAGAAGCTGTGAGTTAGAGAGAGACAGAGAAAGAGAAGCTGTGAGTGAGAGAAGAGAGAGAGAAAGAGAAGCTGTGAGTGAGAGAGAGAAAGAGAAGCTGTGAGTGAGAGAGAGAGAAAGAGAAGCTGTGAGTGAGAGAGAGAGAGAAAGAGAAGCTGTGAGTGAGAGAGAGAGAAAGAGAAGCTGTGAGAGAGAGAAAGAGAGAGAGAGAAGCTGTGAGTGAGAGAGAGAGAGAAGATGTGAGTGAGAGAGAGAAAGTGAAGCTGTGAGTGAGAGAGAGAGAGAAAGAGAAGCTGTGAGTGAGAGAGAGATAAAGAGAAGATGTGAGTGAGAGAGAGAGAGAAAGAGAAGATGTGAGTGAGAGAGAGAAAGTGAAGCTGTGAGTGTGTGAGAGAGAGAGAAAGAGAAGCTGTGAGTGAGAGAGAGAGATAAAGAGAAGATATGAGTGAGAGAGAGAGAAAGAGAAGATGTGAGTGAGAGAGAGAGAAAGAGAAGCTGTGAGTTAGAGAGAGATAAAGAGAAGATGTGAGTGAGAGAGAGAGAGAAAGAGAAGATGTGAGTGAGAGAGAGAAAGTGAAGCTGTGAGTGTGTGAGAGAGAGAGAAAGAGAAGCTGTGAGTGAGAGAGAGAGATAAAGAGAAGATATGAGTGAGAGAGAGAGAAAGAGAAGATGTGAGTGAGAGAGAGAGAAAGAGAAGCTGTGAGTTAGAGAGAGAGAGAAGCTGTGAGAGAGATAGAGAGAAGCTGTGAGTGAGAGAGAGAGAAAGAAAGAGAAGCTGTGAGTAAGAGAAGCTGTGAGTGAGAGAGAGGGAGAAAGAGAAGCTGTGAGAGAGAGAGAGAAAAAGAGAAGCTGTGAGTGTGTGAGAGAGAGAAAGAGAAGTTGTGAGTGAAAGAGAGAGAAGCTGTGAGTGAGTGAGAGAAAGAGAGAGAGAAGCTGTGAGTGAGAGAGTGAGAAAGAGAAGCTGTGTGTGAGAGAGAAAGAGAAGCTGTGAGTGACAGAGAGAGATAAAGAGAAGCTGTGAGTTAGAGAGACAGAGAAAGAGAAGCTGTGAGTGAGAAAGAGAGAGAAGCTGTGACTGAGAGAGATAGAGAGAGAAGATGTGAGTGAGAGAGAGAAAGAGAAACTGTGAGTGAGAGAGAGAGAGAGAAAGAGAAACTGTGAGTGAGAGAGAGAGAGAGAAAGAGAAGCTGTGAGTGAGAGAGAGATAAAGAGAAGCTGTGAGATAGAGAGAGACAGAGAAAGAGAAGCTGTGAGTGAGAGGAGAGAGAGAAAGAGAAGATGTGAGTGAGAGAGAGAGAGAAGCTGTGAGTGAGAGAGAGAGAGAGAAAGAGAAGTTGTGAGAGAGAGAGAGAGAGAAGCTGTGAGTGAGAGGAGACAGAGAAAGAGAAGCTGTGAGTGAGAGAGAGAGAGAGAAAGAGAAGCTGTGAGTGAGAGAGAGGGAAAGAAAGAGAAGCTGTGAGTGAGAGAGAGAGAAGCTGTGAGAGAGAGAGGGAGAAAGAGAAGCTGTGAGTTAGAGAGAGACAGAGAAAGAGAAGCTGTGAGTGAGAGAAGAGAGAGAGAAAGAGAAGCTGTGAGTGAGAGAGAGAAAGAGAAGCTGTGAGTGAGAGAGAGAGAAAGAGAAGCTGTGAGTGAGAGAGAGAGAGAAAGAGAAGCTGTGAGTGAGAGAGAGAGAAAGAGAAGCTGTGAGAGAGAGAAAGAGAGAGAGAGAAGCTGTGAGTGAGAGAGAGAGAGAGAAGATGTGAGTGAGAGAGAGAAAGTGAAGCTGTGAGTGAGAGAGAGAGAGAAAGAGAAGCTGTGAGTGAGAGAGAGATAAAGAGAAGATGTGAGTGAGAGAGAGAGAGAAAGAGAAGATGTGAGTGAGAGAGAGAAAGTGAAGCTGTGAGTGTGTGAGAGAGAGAGAAAGAGAAGCTGTGAGTGAGAGAGAGAGATAAAGAGAAGATATGAGTGAGAGAGAGAGAAAGAGAAGATGTGAGTGAGAGAGAGAGAAAGAGAAGCTGTGAGTTAGAGAGAGAGAGAAGCTGTGAGAGAGATAGAGAGAAGCTGTGAGTGAGAGAGAGAGAAAGAAAGAGAAGCTGTGAGTAAGAGAAGCTGTGAGTGAGAGAGAGGGAGAAAGAGAAGCTGTGAGAGAGAGAGAGAAAAAGAGAAGCTGTGAGTGTGTGAGAGAGAGAAAGAGAAGTTGTGAGTGAAAGAGAGAGAAGCTGTGAGTGAGTGAGAGAAAGAGAGAGAGAAGCTGTGAGTGAGAGAGTGAGAAAGAGAAGCTGTGTGTGAGAGAGAAAGAGAAGCTGTGAGTGACAGAGAGAGATAAAGAGAAGCTGTGAGTTAGAGAGACAGAGAAAGAGAAGCTGTGAGTGAGAAAGAGAGAGAAGCTGTGACTGAGAGAGATAGAGAGAGAAGATGTGAGTGAGAGAGAGAAAGAGAAACTGTGAGTGAGAGAGAGAGAGAGAAAGAGAAACTGTGAGTGAGAGAGAGAGAGAGAAAGAGAAGCTGTGAGTGAGAGAGAGATAAAGAGAAGCTGTGAGATAGAGAGAGACAGAGAAAGAGAAGCTGTGAGTGAGAGGAGAGAGAGAAAGAGAAGATGTGAGTGAGAGAGAGAGAGAAGCTGTGAGTGAGAGAGAGAGAGAGAGAAAGAGAAGTTGTGAGAGAGAGAGAGAAAGAGAAGCTGTGAGTGAGAGGAGACAGAGAAAGAGAAGCTGTGAGTGAGAGAGAGAGAGAGAAAGAGAAGCTGTGAGTGAGAGAGAGGGAAAGAAAGAGAAGCTGTGAGTGAGAGAGAGAGAGAAGCTGTGAGCAAGAGAGGGAGAAAGAGAAGCTGTGAGTTAGAGAGAGACAGAGAAAGAGAAGCTGTGAGTGAGAGAAGAGAGAGAGAAAGAGAAGCTGTGAGTGAGAGAGAGAGAAAGAGAAGCTGTGAGAGAGAGAAAGAGAGAGAGAGAAGCTGTGAGTGAGAGAGAGAGAGAAGATGTGAGTGAGAGAGAGAAAGTGAAGCTGTGAGTGAGAGAGAGAGAGAAAGAGAAGCTGTGAGTGAGAGAGAGATAAAGAGAAGATGTGAGTGAGAGAGAGAGAGAAAGAGAAGATGTGAGTGAGAGAGAGAAAGTGAAGCTGTGAGTGAGAGAGAGAGAGAGAAAGAGAAGCTGTGAGTGAGAGAGAGAGATAAAGAGAAGATGTGAGTGAGAGAGAGAGAAAGAGAAGATGTGAGTGAGAGAGAGAGAAAGGGAAGCTGTGAGTGAGAGAGAGAGAGAGAAGCTGTGAGAGAGATAGAGAGAAGCTGTGAGTGAGAGAGAGAGAAAGAAAGAGAAGCGGTGAGTGAGAGAAGCTGTTAGTGAGAGAGAGGGAGAAAGAGAAGCTGTGAGTGAGAGAGAGAGAGAAAGAGAAGCTGTGAGTGTGTGAGAGAGAGAAAGAGAAGTTGTGAGTGAAAGAGAGAGAAGCTGTGAGTGAGTGAGAGAAAGAGAGAGAGAAGCTGTGAGTGAGAGAGAAAGAGAAGCTGTGTGTGAGAGAGAGAAAGAGAAGCTGTGAGTGACAGAGAGAGATAAAGAGAAGCTGTGAGTTAGAGAGTCAGAGAAAGAGAAGCTGTGAGTGAGAAAGAGAGAGAAGCTGTGACTGAGAGAGATAGAGAGAGAAGATGTGAGTGAGAGAGAGAATGAGAAGCTGTGAGTGAGCGAGAGATAAAGAGAAGCTGTGAGATAGAGAGAGACAGAGAAAGAGAAGCTGTGAGTGAGAGGAGAGAGAGAAAGAGAAGCTGTGAGTGAGAGAGAGAGAGAGAAGCTGTGAGAGAGAGAAAGAGAGAGAGAGAAGCTGTGAGTGAGAGAGAGAGAAGCTGTGAGTGAGAGAGAGAAAGTGAAGCTGTGAGTGAGAGAGAGAGAGAGAAAGAGAAGCTGTGAGTGAGAGAGAGATAAAGAGAAGATGTGAGTGAGAGAGAGAGAGAAAGAGAAGATGTGAGTGTGAGAGAGAAAGAGAAGCTGTGAGTGAGAGAGAGAGAGAGAAAGAAAAGCTGTGAGTGAGAGAGAGAGAGATAAAGAGAAGATGTGAGTGAGAGAGAGAGAAAGAGAAGATGTGAGTGAGAGAGAGAGAAAGAGAAGCTGTGAGTGAGAGAGAGAGAGAAGCTGTGAGAGAGATAGAGAGAAGCTGTGAGTGAGAGAGAGAAAGAAAGAGAAGCGGTGAGTGAGAGAAGCTGTTAGTGAGAGAGAGGGAGAAAGAGAAGCTGTGAGTGAGAGAGAGAGAGAAAGAGAAACTGTGAGTGTGTGAGAGAGAGAAAGAGAAGTTGTGAGTGAAAGAGAGAGAAGCTGTGAGTGAGTGAGAGAAAGAGAGAGAGAAGCTGTGAGTGAGAGAGAGAGAAAGAGAAGCTGTGTGTGTGAGAGAGAAAGAGAAGCTGTGAGTGACAGAGAGAGATAAAGAGAAGCTGTGAGTTAGAGAGACAGAGAAAGAGAAGCTGTGAGTGAGAAAGAGAGAGAAGCTGTGACTGAGAGAGATAGAGAGAGAAGATGTGAGTGAGAGAGAGAAAGAGAAGCTGTGAATGAGAGAGAGATAAAGAGAAGCTGTGAGATAGAGAGAGAAGCTGTGAGTGAGAGAGAGAGAAAGAGAAGTTGTGAGAGAGAGAGAGAGAAAGAGAAGCTGTGAGTGAGAGGAGACAGAGAGAGAGAAGCTGTGAGTGAGAGAGAGAGAGAGAAAGAGAAGCTGTGAGTGAGAGAGAGAGGGAAAGAAAGAGAAGCTGTGAGTGAGAGAGAGAGAAGCTGTGAGTGAGAGAGAGAGAAAGAGAAGCTGTGAGTGAGTGAGAGAAAGAGAGAGAGAAGCTGTGAGTGAGAGAGAGAGAGAAGCTGCGAGTGAGAGAGAGAGGGAGAAAGAGAAGCTGTGAGTGAGAGAGAGAGAGAAATAGAAGCTGTGAGTGAGAGAGAGAGAGAGAAAAAGAGAAGCTGTAAGTTAGAGAGAGACAAAGAAAGAGAAGCTGTGAGTGAGAAAGAGAGAGAAGCTGTGAGTGAGAGAGAGAAAGAAAGATGTGAGTGAGAGAGAGAAAGAGAAACTATGAGTGAGAGAGAGAGAGAAAGAGAAGATGTGAGTGAGAGAGAGAAAGAGAAACTGCGAGTGAGAGAGAGAGAGAAGCTGTGAGAGATAGAGAGAAGCTGTGAGTGAGAGAGAGAGAAAGAAAGAGAAGCTGTGAGTGAGAGAAGCTGTGAGTGAGAGAGAGGGAGAAAGAGAAGCTGTGAGTGAGAGAGAGAGAGAAAGAGAAGCTGTGAGTGTGTGTGAGAGAGAAAGAGAAGCTGTGAGTGAAAGAGAGAGAAGCTGTGAGTGAGTGAGAGAAAGAGAGAGAGAAGCTGTGAGTGAGAGAGAGAGAGATAAAGAGAAAATGTGAGTGAGAGAGAGAGAGAAAGAGAAGATGTGAGTGAGAGAGAGAGAGAAAGAGAAGATGTGAGTGAGAGAGAGAGAAAGAGAAGCTGTGAGTGAGAGAGAGAGAGAAGCTGTGAGAGAGAGAGAGAGAGAGAGAAAGAAAGAGAAGCTGTGAGTGAGAGAGAGGGAGAAAGAGAAGCTGTGAGTGAGAGAGAGAGAAAGAGAAGCTGTGAGTGTGTGTGAGAGAGAAACAGAAGCTGTGAGTGAAAGAGAGAGAAGCTGTGAGTGAGTGAGAGAAAGAGAGAGAAGCTGTGAGTGAGAGAGAGAGAAAGAGAAGCTGTGTGAGAGTGAGAGAGAGAGAGAAAGAGAAGCTGTGAGTGACAGAGAGAGAAAAAGAGAAGCTGTGAGTTAGAGAGGGACAGAGAAAGAGAAGCTGTGAGTGAGAAAGAGAGAGAAGCTGTGAGTGAGAGAGTGAGAGAGAAAGAGAAGCTGTGAGTGAGAGAGAGATAAAGAGAAGCTGTGAGTGAGAGGAGAGAGAGAAAGAGAAGCTGTAAGTAAGAGAGAGCGAGAGAAGCTGTGAGTGCGTGAGAGAGAGCGAGAGAGAAGCTGTGAGTGAGAGAGAGTGAAAGAGAAGCTGTGAGTGAGAGAGAGAGAGAGAGAAAGAGAAGCTGTGAGTGAGGGAGAAATAAAGAGAAGCTATGAGTTAGAGAGAGACAAAGAGAAGCTGTGAGTGAAAGAGAGAGAGAGAAAGAGAAGCTGTGAGTGAGGGAGAGATAAAGAGAAGCTGTGAGTTAGAGAGAGACAAAGAGAAGCTGTGAGTGAGAGAGAGAGAGAAAAAGAAGCTGTGAGAGAGAGAAAGAGAGAGAGATGCTGTGAGTGAGAGAGAGAGAGAAGATGTGAGTGAGAGAGAGAAAGTGAAGCTGTGAGTGAGAGAGAGAGAGAGAAAGAGAAGCTGTGAGTGAGAGAGAGAGATAAGGAGAAGATGTGAGTGAGAGAGAGAGAAAGAGAAGCTGTGAGTGAGAGAGAGAGAGAAGCTAAGAGAGAGAAGCTGTGAGAGAGATAGAGAGAAGCTGTGAGTGAGAGAGAGAGAAAGAAAGAGAAGCTGTGAGTGAGAGAAGCTGTGAGTGAGAGAGAGGGAGAAAGAGAAGCTGTGAGTGAGAGAGAGAGAGAGAAAGAGAAGCTGTGAGTGTGTGAGAGAGAGAAAATAGAAGTTGTGAGTGAAAGAGAGAGAAGCTGTGAGTGAGTGAGAGAAAGAGAGAGAAGCTGTGAGTGAGAGAGAGAGAAAGAGAAGCTGTGTGTGAGAGAGAGAAAGAGAAGCTGTGAGTGACAGAGAGAGATAAAGAGAAGCTGTGAGTTAGAGAGACAGAGAAAGAGAAGCTGTGAGTGAGAAAGAGAGAGAAGCTGTGACTGAGAGAGATAGAGAGAGAAGATATGAGTGAGAGAGAGAAAGAGAAACTGTGAGTGAGAGAGAGAGAGAAAGAGAAGCTGTGAGTGAGAGAGAGATAAAGAGAAGCTGTGAGATAGAGAGAGACAGAGAAAGAGAAGCTGTGAGTGAGAGGAGAGAGAGAAAGAGAAGATGTGAGTGAGAGAGAGAGAGAAGCTGTGAGTGAGAGGAGAGAGAGAAAGAGAAGCTGTGAGTGAGAGAGAGAGGGAAAGAAAGAGAAGCTGTGAGTGAGAGAGAGAGAAGCTGTGAGTGAGAGAGAGGGGGAGAAAGAGAAGCTGTGAGTGAGAGAGAGAGAGAAAGAGAAGCTGTGAGTGAGAGAGAGAGAGAAAAAGAGAAGCTGTAAGTTAGAGAGAGACAGAGAAAGAGAAGCTGTGAGTGAGAAAGAGAGAGAAGCTGTGAGTGAGAGAGAGAGAGAGAAGATGTGAGTGAGAGAGAGAAAGAGAAACTGTGAGTGAGAGAGAGAGAGAAAGAGAAGCTGTGAGTTAGAGAGAGACAAAGAAAGAGAAGCTGTGAGTGAGAGAAGAGAGAGAGAAAGAGAAGCTGTGAGAGAGAGAGAGAGAGAAGCTGTGAGTGAGAGAGAGAGAAAGAGAAGCTGTGAGAGAGAGAGAGAGAAAGAGAAGCTGTGAGTGAGAGAGAGAGAAAGAGAAGCTGTGAGAGAGAGAAAGAGAGAGAGAAGCTGTGAGTGAGAGAGAGATAAAGAGAAGATGTGAGTGAGAGAGAGAGAAAGAGAAGATGTGAGTGAGAGAGAGAGAAAGAGAATCTGTGAGTGAGTGAGAGAGAGAGAAGCTGTGAGAGAGATAGAGAGAAGCTGTGAGAGAGAGAGAGAGAAAGAAAGAGAAGCTGTGAGTGAGAGAAGCTGTGAGTGAGAGAGAGGGAGAAAGAGAAGCTGTGAGTGAGAGAGAGAGAAAGAGAAGCTGTGAGTGAGTGAGAGAAAGAGAGAGAGAAGCTGTGAGTGAGAGAGAGAGAAAGAGAAGCTGTGTGTGAGAGAGAGAGAGAAAGAGAAGCTGTGAGTGACAGAGAGAGATAAAGAGAAGCTGTGAGTTAGAGAGAGACAGAGAAAGAGAAGCTGTGAGTGAGAAAGAGAGAGAAGCTGTGACTGAGAGAGAGAGAGAGAAAGAGAAGCTGTGAGTGAGAGAGAGATAAAGAGAAGCTGTGAGATAGAGAGAGACAGAGAAAGAGAAGCTGTGAGTGAGAGGAGAGAGAGAAAGAGAAGATGTGAGTGAGAGAGAGATAGAGAAGCTGTGAGTGAGAGAGAGAGAGAGAAGTTGTGTGAGAGAGAGAGAGAGAGAAAGAGAAGCTGTGAGTGAGAGGAGACAGAGAAAGAGAAGCTGTGAGTGTGTGAGAGAGAGAAATAGAAGCTGTGAGTGAGAGAGAGAGGGAAAGAAAGAGAATCTGTGAGTGAGAGAGAGAGAAGCTGCGAGTGAGAGAGAGAGGGAGAAAGAGAAGCTGTGAGTGAGAGATAGAGAAATAGAAGCTGTGAGTGAGAGAGAGAGAGAGAAAAAGAGAAGCTGTAAGTTAGAGAGAGACAGAGAAAGAGAAGCTGTGAGTGAGAAAGAGAGAGAAGCTGTGAGTGAGAGAGAGAAAGAAAGATGTGAGTGAGAGAGAGAAAGAGAAACTGTGAGTGAGAGAGAGAGAGAAAGAGAAGATGTGAGTGAGAGAGAGAAAGAGAAACTGCGAGTGAGAGAGAGAGAGAAGCTGTGAGAGAGATAGAGAGAAGCTGTGAGTGAGAGAGAGAGAGAAAGAAAGAGAAGCTGTGAGTGAGAGAAGCTGTGAGTGAGAGAGAGGGAGAAAGAGAAGCTGTGAGTGAGAGAGAGAGAAAGAGAATCTGTGCGTGTGTGTGAGAGAGAAAGAGAAGCTGTGAGTGAAAGAGAGAGAAGCTATGAGTGAGTGAGAGAAAGTGAGAGAGAAGCTGTGAGTGAGAGAGAGATAAAGAGAAAATGTGAGTGAGAGAGAGAGAAAGAGAAGATGTGAGTGAGAGAGAGAGAAAGAGAAGCTGTGAGTGAGAGAGAGAGAGAAGCTGTGAGAGAGATAGAGAGAAGCTGTGAGTGAGAGAGAGAGAAAGAAAGAGAAGCTGTGAGTGAGAGAAGCTGTGAGTGAGAGAGAGGGAGAAAGAGAAGCTGTGAGTGAGAGAGAGAGAAAGAGAAGCTGTGAGTGTGTGAGAGAGAGAAAGAGATGTGAGTGAGAGAGAGAGAGAAAGAGAAGATGTGAGTGAGAGAGAGAGAAAGAGAAGCTGTGAGTGAGAGAGAGAGAGAAGCTGTGAGAGAGATAGAGAGAAGCTGTGAGTGAGAGAGAGAGAAAGAAAGAGAAGCTGTGAGTGAGAGAAGCTGTGAGTGAGAGAGAGGGAGAAAGAGAAGCTGTGAGTGAGAGAGAGAGAAAGAGAAGCTGTGAGTGTGTGTGAGAGAGAAACAGAAGCTGTGAGTGAAAGAGAGAGAAGCTGTGAGTGAGTGAGAGAAAGAGAGAGAAGCTGTGAGTGAGAGAGAGAGAAAGAGAAGCTGTGTGAGAGAGAGAGAGAGAGAAAGAGAAGCTGTGAGTGACAGAGAGAGAAAAAGAGAAGCTGTGAGTTAGAGAGGGACAGAGAAAGAGAAGCTGTGAGTGAGAAAGAGAGAGAAGCTGTGAGTGAGAGAGAGAGAAGATGTGTGAGAGAGAGAAAGAGAAACTGTGAGTGAGAGAGAGAGAGAAAGAGAAGCTGTGAGTGAGAGAGAGATAAAGAGAAGCTGTGAGTGAGAGGAGAGAGAGAAAGAGAAGATGTGAGTGAGAGAGAGAGAGAGAGAGAAGCTGAGTGAGAGAGAGAGAGAGAAAGAGAAATTGTGTGTGTGAGAGAGAGAGAAGCTGTGAGTGAGAGGAGAGAGAGAAAGAGAAGCTGTGAGTGAGAGAGAGAGAGAGAGAAGCTGTGAGTGAGAGAGAGAGGGAAAGAAAGAGAAGCTGTGAGTGAGAGAGGGAGAGAGAAAAAGAGAAGCTGTAAGTTAGAGAGAGACAGAGAAAGAGAAGCTGTGAGTGAGAAAGAAAGAGAAGCTGTGAGAGAGAGAGAGAGAAAGAGAAGCTGTGAGTGAGAGAGAGATAGAGAAAAAGAGAAGCTGTAAGTTAGAGAGAGACAGAGAAAAAGAAGCTGTGAGTGAGAAAGAGAAAGAAGCTGTGAGTGAGAGAGAGAGAGAAAGCTGTGAGTGTTAGAGAGAAAGACACGCTGTGAGTGAGTGAGAGAGAGAGACAGAGAAGCTGTGAGTGAGAGAGAGAAAAAGAGAAGCTGTGAGTTAGAGAGAGACAGAGGAACATATGCTGTGAGTGAGAGAGAGAGAGAGAAAGAGAACCTGTGAATGAGAGAGAGAAGCTGTGAGTGAGAGAGAGAGAGAAAGAGAAGCTGTGAGTGAGAGAGAGAGAGAAAGAGAAGATGTGAGTGAGAGAGAGAGAGAGAAAGAGAAGTGAGTGAGAGAGAGAGAGAGAGAAGCTGTGTGAGAGAGAGATATGCTGTGAGTGAGAGAGAGAGAAGCTGTGAGTGAGAGAGAGAGAGAGACAAGCTGTGTGTGAGAGAGAGAAAGAGAAGCTGTGAGTGAGTGAGAGAGAGAGAAGATGTGAGTGAGAGAGAGAAGCTGTGAGTGTGAGAGAGAGAGAGATAAAGAGAAGCTGTGAGTGAGAGAGAGAGAGAAAGAGAAGCTGGGAGTGAGAGACAGAGAAAGAGAAGCTGTGAGTGAGAGGAGAGAGAGAAAGAGAAGATGTGAGTGAGAGAGAGATAGAGAAGCTGTGAGTGAGAGAGAGAGAGAGAAGTTGTGTGTGAGAGAGAGAGAAAGAGAAGCTGTGAGTGAGAGGAGACAGAGAAAGAGAAGCTGTGAGTGTGAGAGAGAGAAAAATAGAAGCTGTGAGTGAGAGAGAGAGGGAAAGAAAGAGAAGCTGTGAGTGAGAGAGAGAGAGAAGCTGCGAGTGAGAGAGAGAGGGAGAAAGAGAAGCTGTGAGTGAGAGAGAGAGAAATAGAAGCTGTGAGTGAGAGAGAGAGAGAGAAAAAGAGAAGCTGTAAGTTAGAGAGAGACAGAGAAAGAGAAGCTGTGAGTGAGAAAGAGAGAGAAGCTGTGAGTGAGAGAGAGAAAGAAAGATGTGAGTGAGAGAGAGAAAGAGAAACTGTGAGTGAGAGAAAGAGAGAAAGAGAAGATGTGAGTGAGAGAGAGAAAGAGAAACTGCGAGTGAGAGAGAGAGAGAAGCTGTGAGAGAGATAGAGAGAAGCTGTGAGTGAGAGAGAGAGAAAGAAAGAGAAGCTGTGAGTGAGAGAAGCTGTGAGTGAGAGAGAGGGAGAAAGAGAAGCTGTGAGTGAGTGAGAGAGAAAGAGAATCTGTGAGTGTGTGTGAGAGAGAAAGAGAAGCTGTGAGTGAAAGAGAGAGAAGCTATGAGTGAGTGAGAGAAAGAGAGAGAGAAGCTGTGAGTGAGAGAGAGAGAGATAAAGAGAAAATGTGAGTGAGAGAGAGAGAGAAAGAGAAGATGTGAGTGAGAGAGAGAGAAAGAGAAGCTGTGAGTGAGAGAGAGAGAAGCTGTGAGAGAGATAGAGAGAAGCTGTGAGTGAGAGAGAGAGAAAGAAAGAGAAGCTGTGAGTGAGAGAAGCTGTGAGTGAGAGAGAGGGAGAAAGAGAAGCTGTGAGTGAGAGAGAGAGAAAGAGAAGCTGTGAGTGTGTGAGAGAGAGAAAGAGAAGATGTGAGTGAGAGAGAGAAAGAGAAGATGTGAGTGAGAGAGAGAGAAAGAGAAGCTGTGAGTGAGAGAGAGAGAGAAGCTGTGAGAGAGATAGAGAGAAGCTGTGAGTGAGAGAGAGAGAAAGAAAGAGAAGCTGTGAGTGAGAGAAGCTGTGAGTGAGATAGAGGGAGAAAGAGAAGCTGTGAGTGAGAGAGAGAGAAAGAGAAGCTGTGAGTGTGTGTGAGAGAGAAACAGAAGCTGTGAGTGAAAGAGAGAGAAGCTGTGAGTGAGTGAGAGAAAGAGAGAGAAGCTGTGAGTGAGAGAGAGAGAAAGAGAAGCTGTGTGAGAGAGAGAGAGAGAGAAAGAGAAGCTGTGAGTGACAGAGAGAGAAAAAGAGAAGCTGTGAGTTAGAGAGGGACAGAGAAAGAGAAGCTGTGAGTGAGAAAGAGAGAGAAGCTGTGAGTGAGAGAGAGAGAGAAGATGTGAGTGAGAGAGAGAAAGAGAAACTGTGAGTGAGAGAGAGAGAGAGAAAGAGAAGCTGTGAGTGAGAGAGAGATAAAGAGAAGCTGTGAGTGAGAGGAGAGAGAGAAAGAGAAGATGTGAGTGAGAGAGAGAGAGAGAGAAGCTGAGTGAGAGAGAGAGAGAGAAAGAGAAATTGTGTGTGTGTGAGAGAGAGAGAAGCTGTGAGTGAGAGGAGAGAGAGAAAGAGAAGCTGTGAGTGAGAGAGAGAGAGAAAGAGAAGCTGTGAGTGAGAGAGAGAGGGAAAGAAAGAGAAGCTGTGAGTGAGAGAGGGAGAGAGAAAAAGAGAAGCTGTAAGTTAGAGAGAGACAGAGAAAGAGAAGCTGTGAGTGAGAAAGAAAGAGAAGCTGTGAGAGAGAGAGAGAGAAAGAGAAGCTGTGAGTGAGAGAGAGATAGAGAAAAAGAGAAGCTGTAAGTTAGAGAGAGACAGAGAAAAAGAAGCTGTGAGTGAGAAAGAGAAAGAAGCTGTGAGTGAGAGAGAGAGAGAAAGCTGTGAGTGTTAGAGAGAAAGACACGCTGTGAGTGAGAGAGAGAGACAGAGAAGCTGTGAGTGAGAGAGAGAAAAAGAGAAGCTGTGAGTTAGAGAGAGACAGAGGAACATATGCTGTGAGTGAGAGAGAGAGAGAGAAAGAGAACCTGTGAATGAGAGAGAGAAGCTGTGAGTGAGAGAGAGAGAGAAAGAGAAGCTGTGAGTGAGAGAGAGAGAGAAAGAGAAGATGTGAGTGATAGAGAGAGAGAGAAAGAGAAGATGTGAGTGAGAGAGAGAGAAAGAGAGAAGCTGTGTGAGAGAGAGATATGCTGTGAGTGAGAGAGAGAGAAGCTGTGAGTGAGAGAGAGAAAGAGAAGCTGTGAGTGAGTGAGAGAGAGAGAAGATGTGAGTGAGAGAGAGAAGCTGTGAGTGTGAGAGAGAGAGAGATAAAGAGAAGCTGTGAGTGAGAGAGAGAGAGAAAGAGAAGCTGGGAGTGAGAGACAGAGAAAGAGAAGCTGTGAGTGAGAGGAGAGAGAGAAAGAGAAGATGTGAGTGAGAGAGAGATAGAGAAGCTGTGAGTGAGAGAGAGAGAGAGAAGATGTGAGTGAGAGAGAGAAAGAGAAACTGTGAGTAAGAGAGAGAGAGAGAAAGAGAAGCTGTGAGAGAGATAGAGAGAAGCTGTGAGTGAGAGAGAGAGAAAGAAAGAGAAGCTGTGACTGAGAGAAGCTGTGAGTGAGAGAGAGGGAGAAAGAGAAGCTGTGAGTGAGAGAGAGAGAAAGAGAAGCTGTGAGTGTGTGTGAGAGAGAAAGAGAAGTTGTGAGTGAAAGAGAGAGAAGCTGTGAGTGAGTGAGAGAAAGAGAGAGAGAAGCTGTGAGTGACAGAGAGAGATAAAGAGAAGCTGTGAGTTAGAGAGACAGAGAAAGAGAAGCTGTGAGTGAGAAAGAGAGAGAAGCTGTGACTGAGAGAGATAGAGAGAGAAGATGTGAGTGAGAGAGAGAAAGAGAAACTGTGAGTAAGAGAGAGAGAGAGAAAGAGAAGCTGTGAGTGAGAGGAGAGAGAGAAAGAGAAGATGTGAGTGAGAGAGAGAGAGAGAAGCTGTGAGTGAGAGAGAGAGAAGCTGTGAGTGAGAGAGAGAGAAAGAAAGAGAAGCTGTGAGTGAGAGAAGCTGTGAGTGAGAGAGAGGGAGAAAGAGAAGCTGTGAGTGAGAGAGAGAGAGAAAGAGAAGATGTGAGTTTTAGAGAGAAAGAGAAACTGCGAGTGAGAGAGAGAGAGAAGCTGTGAGTGAGAGAGAGAAAGAAAGATGTGAGTGAGAGAGAGAAAGAGAAACTGTGAGTGAGAGAGAGAGAAAGAGAAGATGTGAGTGAGAGAGAGAAAGAGAAACTGCGAGTGAGAGAGAGAGAGAAGCTGTGAGAGAGATAGAGAGAAGCTGTGAGTGAGAGAGAGAGAGAGAGAAGCTGCGAGTGAGAGAGAGAGGGAGAAAGAGAAGCTGTGAGTGAGAGAGAAAATAGAAGCTGTGAGTGAGAGAGAGAGAGAGAAAAAGAGAAGCTGTAAATTAGAGAGAGACAGAGAAAGAGAAGCTGTGAGTGAGAAAGAGAGAGAAGCTGTGAGTGAGAGAGAGAAAGAAAGATGTGAGTGAGAGAGAGAAAGAGAAACTGTGAGTGAGAGAGAGAGAGAAAGAGAAGATGTGAGTGAGAGAGAGAAAGAGAAACTGCGAGTGAGAGAGAGAGAGAAGCTGTGAGAGAGATAGAGAGAAGCTGTGAGTGAGAGAGAGAGAAAGAGAAGCTGTGAGTGAGAGAGAGAGAGAAGCTGTGAGAGAGATAGAGAGAAGCTGTGAGTGAGAGAGAGAGAAAGAAAGAGAAGCTGTGAGTGAGAGAAGCTGTGAGTGAGAGAGAGGGAGAAAGAGAAGCTGTGAGTGAGAGAGAGAGAAAGAGAAGCTGTGAGTGTGTGTGAGAGAGAAACAGAAGCTGTGAGTGAAAGAGAGAGAAGCTGTGAGTGAGTGAGAGAAAGAGAGAGAAGCTGTGAGTGAGAGAGAGAGAAAGAGAAGCTGTGTGAGAGAGAGAGAGAGAGAAAGAGAAGCTGTGAGTGACAGAGAGAGAAAAAGAGAAGCTGTGAGTTAGAGAGGGACAGAGAAAGAGAAGCTGTGAGTGAGAAAGAGAGAGAAGCTGTGAGTGAGAGAGAGAGAGAAGATGTGAGTGAGAGAGAGAAAGAGAAACTGTGAGTGAGAGAGAGAGAGAAAGATAAGCTGTGAGTGAGAGAGAGATAAAGAGAAGCTGTGAGTGAGAGGAGAGAGAGAAAGAGAAGATGTGAGTGAGAGAGAGAGAGAGAAGCTGAGTGAGAGAGAGAGAGAGAGAAAGAGAAATTGTGTGTGTGTGAGAGAGAGAGAAGCTGTGAGTGAGAGGAGAGAGAGAAAGAGAAGCTGTGAGTGAGAGAGAGAGAGAAAGAGAAGCTGTGAGTGAGAGAGAGAGGGAAAGAAAGAGAAGCTGTGAGTGAGAGAGGGAGAGAGAAAAAGAGAAGCTGTAAGTTAGAGAGAGACAGAGAAAGAGAAGCTGTGAGTGAGAAAGAAAGAGAAGCTGTGAGAGAGAGAGAGAGAAAGAGAAGCTGTGAGTGAGAGAGAGATAGAGAAAAAGAGAAGCTGTAAGTTAGAGAGAGACAGAGAAAAAGAAGCTGTGAGTGAGAAAGAGAAAGAAGCTGTGAGTGAGAGAGAGAGAGAGAAAGCTGTGAGTGTTAGAGAGAAAGACACGCTGTGAGTGAGAGAGAGAGACAGAGAAGCTGTGAGTGAGAGAGAGAAAAAGAGAAGCTGTGAGTTAGAGAGAGACAGAGGAACATATGCTGTGAGTGAGAGAGAGAGAGAGAAAGAGAACCTGTGAATGAGAGAGAGAAGCTGTGAGTGAGAGAGAGAGAAAGAGAAGCTGTGAGTGAGAGAGAGAGAGAAAGAGAAGATGTGAGTGAGAGAGAGAGAGAGAAAGAGAAGATGTGAGTGAGAGAGAGAGAGAGAGAAGCTGTGTGAGAGAGAGATATGCTGTGAGTGAGAGAGAGAGAAGCTGTGAGTGAGAGAGAGAGAGAGACAAGCTGTGTGTGTGAGAGAGAAAGAGAAGCTGTGAGTGAGTGAGAGAGAGAGAAGATGTGAGTGAGAGAGAGAAGCTGTGAGTGTGAGAGAGAGAGAGATAAAGAGAAGCTGTGAGTGAGAGAGAGAGAGAAAGAGAAGCTGGGAGTGAGAGACAGAGAAAGAGAAGCTGTGAGTGAGAGGAGAGAGAGAAAGAGAAGATGTGAGTGAGAGAGAGATAGAGAAGCTGTGAGTGAGAGAGAGAGAGAGAAGTTGTGTGAGAGAGAGAGAGAGAAAGAGAAGCTGTGAGTGAGAGGAGACAGAGAAAGAGAAGCTGTGAGTGTGTGAGAGAGAGAAATAGAAGCTGTGAGTGAGAGAGAGAGGGAAAGAAAGAGAAGCTGTGAGTGAGAGAGAGAGAGAAGCTGCGAGTGAGAGAGAGAGGGAGAAAGAGAAGCTGTGAGTGAGAGAGAGAGAAATAGAAGCTGTGAGTGAGAGAGAGAGAGAGAAAAAGAGAAGCTGTAAGTTAGAGAGAGACAGAGAAAGAGAAGCTGTGAGTGAGAAAGAGAGAGAAGCTGTGAGTGAGAGAGAGAAAGAAAGATGTGAGTGAGAGAGAGAAAGAGAAACTGCGAGTGAGAGAGAGAGAGAAGCTGTGAGAGAGATAGAGAGAAGCTGTGAGTGAGAGAGAGAGAAAGAAAGAGAAGCTGTGAGTGAGAGAAGCTGTGAGTGAGAGAGAGGGAGAAAGAGAAGCTGTGAGTGAGAGAGAGAGAAAGAGAATCTGTGAGTGTGTGTGAGAGAGAAAGAGAAGCTGTGAGTGAAAGAGAGAGAAGCTATGAGTGAGTGAGAGAAAGAGAGAGAGAAGCTGTGAGTGAGAGAGAGAGAGATAAAGAGAAAATGTGAGTGAGAGAGAGAGAGAAAGAGAAGATGTGAGTGAGAGAGAGAGAAAGAGAAGCTGTGAGTGAGAGAGAGAGAAGCTGTGAGAGAGATAGAGAGAAGCTGTGAGTGAGAGAGAGAGAAAGAAAGAGAAGCTGTGAGTGAGAGAAGCTGTGAGTGAGAGAGAGGGAGAAAGAGAAGCTGTGAGTGAGAGAGAGAGAAAGAGAAGCTGTGAGTGTGTGTGAGAGAGAAAGAGAAGATGTGAGTGAGAGAGAGAAAGAGAAGATGTGAGTGAGAGAGAGAGAAAGAGAAGCTGTGAGTGAGAGAGAGAGAGAAGCTGTGAGAGAGATAGAGAGAAGCTGTGAGTGAGAGAGAGAGAAAGAAAGAGAAGCTGTGAGTGAGAGAAGCTGTGAGTGAGATAGAGGGAGAAAGAGAAGCTGTGAGTGAGAGAGAGAGAAAGAGAAGCTGTGAGTGTGTGTGAGAGAGAAACAGAAGCTGTGAGTGAAAGAGAGAGAAGCTGTGAGTGAGTGAGAGAAAGAGAGAGAAGCTGTGAGTGAGAGAGAGAGAAAGAGAAGCTGTGTGAGAGAGAGAGAGAGAGAAAGAGAAGCTGTGAGTGACAGAGAGAGAAAAAGAGAAGCTGTGAGTTAGAGAGGGACAGAGAAAGAGAAGCTGTGAGTGAGAAAGAGAGAGAAGCTGTGAGTGAGAGAGAGAGAGAAGATGTGAGTGAGAGAGAGAAAGAGAAACTGTGAGTGAGAGAGAGAGAGAGAAAGAGAAGCTGTGAGTGAGAGAGAGATAAAGAGAAGCTGTGAGTGAGAGGAGAGAGAGAAAGAGAAGATGTGAGTGAGAGAGAGAGAGAGAGAAGGTGAGTGAGAGAGAGAGAGAGAAAGAGAAATTGTGTGTGTGTGAGAGAGAGAGAAGCTGTGAGTGAGAGGAGAGAGAGAAAGAGAAGCTGTGAGTGAGAGAGAGAGAGAAAGAGAAGCTGTGAGTGAGAGAGAGAGGGAAAGAAAGAGAAGCTGTGAGTGAGAGAGGGAGAGAGAAAAAGAGAAGCTGTAAGTTAGAGAGAGACAGAGAAAGAGAAGCTGTGAGTGAGAAAGAAAGAGAAGCTGTGAGAGAGAGAGAGAGAAAGAGAAGCTGTGAGTGAGAGAGAGATAGAGAAAAAGAGAAGCTGTAAGTTAGAGAGAGACAGAGAAAAAGAAGCTGTGAGTGAGAAAGAGAAAGAAGCTGTGAGTGAGAGAGAGAGAGAAAGCTGTGAGTGTTAGAGAGAAAGACACGCTGTGAGTGAGAGAGAGAGACAGAGAAGCTGTGAGTGAGAGAGAGAAAAAGAGAAGCTGTGAGTTAGAGAGAGACAGAGGAACATATGCTGTGAGTTAGAGAGAGAGAGAAAGAGAACCTGTGAATGAGAGAGAGAAGCTGTGAGTGAGAGAGAGAGAGAAAGAGAAGCTGTGAGTGAGAGAGAGAGAGAAAGAGAAGATGTGAGTGATAGAGAGAGAGAGAAAGAGAAGATGTGAGTGAGAGAGAGAGAAAGAGAGAAGCTGTGTGAGAGAGAGATATGCTGTGAGTGAGAGAGAGAGAAGCTGTGAGTGAGAGAGAGAAAGAGAAGCTGTGAGTGAGTGAGAGAGAGAGAAGATGTGAGTGAGAGAGAGAAGCTGTGAGTGTGAGAGAGAGAGAGATAAAGAGAAGCTGTGAGTGAGAGAGAGAGAGAAAGAGAAGCTGGGAGTGAGAGACAGAGAAAGAGAAGCTGTGAGTGAGAGGAGAGAGAGAAAGAGAAGATGTGAGTGAGAGAGAGATAGAGAAGCTGTGAGTGAGAGAGAGAGAGAGAGAAGATGTGAGTGAGAGAGAGAAAGAGAAACTGTGAGTAAGAGAGAGAGAGAGAAAGAGAAGCTGTGAGAGAGATAGAGAGAAGCTGTGAGTGAGAGAGAGAGAAAGAAAGAGAAGCTGTGACTGAGAGAAGCTGTGAGTGAGAGAGAGGGAGAAAGAGAAGCTGTGAGTGAGAGAGAGAGAAAGAGAAGCTGTGAGTGTGTGAGAGAGAGAAAGAGAAGTTGTGAGTGAAAGAGAGAGAAGCTGTGAGTGAGAGAGATAAAGAGAAGCTGTGAGATAGAGAGAGACAGAGAAAGAGAAGCTGTGAGTGAGAGGAGAGAGAGAAAGAGAAGATGTGAGTGAGAGAGAGAGAGAGAAGCTGTGAGTGAGAGAGAGAGAAGCTGTGAGTGAGAGAGAGAGAAAGAAAGAGAAGCTGTGAGTGAGAGAAGCTGTGAGAGAGAGGGAGAAAGAGAAGCTGTGAGTGAGAGAGAGAGAGAAAGAGAAGATGTGAGTTTTAGAGAGAAAGAGAAACTGTGAGTGAGAGAGAGAGAGAAGCTGTGAGTGAGAGAGAGAAAGAAAGATGTGAGTGAGAGAGAGAAAGAGAAACTGTGAGTGAGAGAGAGAGAGAAAGAGAAGATGTGAGTGAGAGAGAGAAAGAGAAACTGCGAGTGAGAGAGAGAGAGAAGCTGTGAGAGAGATAGAGCGAAGCTGTGAGTGAGAGAGAGAGAGAGAGAAGCTGCGAGTGAGAGAGAGAGGGAGAAAGAGAAGCTGTGAGTGAGAGAGAGAGAAATAGAAGCTGTGAGTGAGAGAGAGAGAGAGAAAAAGAGAAGCTGTAAATTAGAGAGAGACAGAGAAAGAGAAGCTGTGAGTGAGAAAGAGAGAGAAGCTGTGAGTGAGAGAGAGAAAGAAAGATGTGAGTGAGAGAGAGAAAGAGAAACTGTGAGTGAGAGAGAGAGAGAAAGAGAAGATGTGAGTGAGAGAGAGAAAGAGAAACTGCGAGTGAGAGAGAGAGAGAAGCTGTGAGAGAGATAGAGAGAAGCTGTGAGTGAGAGAGAGAGAAAGAGAAGCTGTGAGTGAGAAAGAGAGAGAAGCTGTGAGAGAGATAGAGAGAAGCTGTGAGTGAGAGAGAGAGAAAGAAAGAGAAGCTGTGAGTGAGAGAAGCTGTGAGTGAGAGAGAGGGAGAAAGAGAAGCTGTGAGTGAGAGAGAGAGAAAGAGAAGCTGTGAGTGTGTGTGAGAGAGAAACAGAAGCTGTGAGTGAAAGAGAGAGAAGCTGTGAGTGAGTGAGAGAAAGAGAGAGAAGCTGTGAGTGAGAGAGAGAGAAAGAGAAGCTGTGTGAGAGAGAGAGAGAGAGAAAGAGAAGCTGTGAGTGACAGAGAGAGAAAAAGAGAAGCTGTGAGTTAGAGAGGGACAGAGAAAGAGAAGCTGTGAGTGAGAAAGAGAGAGAAGCTGTGAGTGAGAGAGAGAGAGAAGATGTGAGTGAGAGAGAGAAAGAGAAACTGTGAGTGAGAGAGAGAGAGAAAGAGAAGCTGTGAGTGAGAGAGAGATAAAGAGAAGCTGTGAGTGAGAGGAGAGAGAGAAAGAGAAGATGTGAGTGAGAGAGAGAGAGAGAAGCTGAGTGAGAGAGAGAGAGAGAGAAAGAGAAATTGTGTGTGTGTGTGAGAGAGAGAAGCTGTGAGTGAGAGGAGAGAGAGAAAGAGAAGCTGTGAGTGAGAGAGAGAGAGAAAGAGAAGCTGTGAGTGAGAGAGAGAGGGAAAGAAAGAGAAGCTGTGAGTGAGAGAGGGAGAGAGAAAAAGAGAAGCTGTAAGTTAGAGAGAGACAGA
This sequence comes from Bradypodion ventrale, assembly GCA_035047345.1. NCBI lineage: Eukaryota > Metazoa > Chordata > Lepidosauria > Squamata > Chamaeleonidae > Bradypodion > Bradypodion ventrale. The sequence continues at coordinate 175,145,961 of JAWDJE010000002.1, forward strand.
GAAAGAGAAGCTGTGAGTGAGAAAGAAAGAGAAGCTGTGAGAGAGAGAGAGAGAAAGAGAAGCTGTGAGTGAGAGAGAGATAGAGAAAAAGAGAAGCTGTAAGTTAGAGAGAGACAGAGAAAAAGAAGCTGTGAGTGAGAAAGAGAAAGAAGCTGTGAGTGAGAGAGAGAGAGAAAGCTGTGAGTGTTAGAGAGAAAGACACGCTGTGAGTGAGAGAGAGAGACAGAGAAGCTGTGAGTGAGAGAGAGAAAAAGAGAAGCTGTGAGTTAGAGAGAGACAGAGGAACATATGCTGTGAGTGAGAGAGAGAGAGAGAAAGAGAACCTGTGAATGAGAGAGAGAAGCTGTGAGTGAGAGAGAGAGAAAGAGAAGCTGTGAGTGAGAGAGAGAGAGAAAGAGAAGATGTGAGTGAGAGAGAGAGAGAGAAAGAGAAGATGTGAGAGAGAGAGAGAGAGAGAGAAGCTGTGTGAGAGAGAGATATGCTGTGAGTGAGAGAGAGAGAAGCTGTGAGTGAGAGAGAGAGAGAGACAAGCTGTGTGTGTGAGAGAGAAAGAGAAGCTGTGAGTGAGTGAGAGAGAGAGAAGATGTGAGTGAGAGAGAGAAGCTGTGAGTGTGAGAGAGAGAGAGATAAAGAGAAGCTGTGAGTGAGAGAGAGAGAGAAAGAGAAGCTGGGAGTGAGAGACAGAGAAAGAGAAGCTTTGAGTGAGAGGAGAGAGAGAAAGAGAAGATGTGAGTGAGAGAGAGATAGAGAAGCTGTGAGTGAGAGAGAGAGAGAGAAGTTGTGTGAGAGAGAGAGAGAGAAAGAGAAGCTGTGAGTGAGAGGAGACAGAGAAAGAGAAGCTGTGAGTGTGAGAGAGAGAGAAATAGAAGCTGTGAGTGAGAGAGAGAGGGAAAGAAAGAGAAGCTGTGAGTGAGAGAGAGAGAGAAGCTGCGAGTGAGAGAGAGAGGGAGAAAGAGAAGCTGTGAGTGAGAGAGAGAGAAATAGAAGCTGTGAGTGAGAGAGAGAGAGAGAAAAAGAGAAGCTGTAAGTTAGAGAGAGACAGAGAAAGAGAAGCTGTGAGTGAGAAAGAGAGAGAAGCTGTGAGTGAGAGAGAGAAAGAAAGATGTGAGTGAGAGAGAGAAAGAGAAACTGTGAGTGAGAGAGAGAGAAAGAGAAGATGTGAGTGAGAGAGAGAAAGAGAAACTGCGAGTGAGAGAGAGAGAGAAGCTGTGAGAGAGATAGAGAGAAGCTGTGAGTGAGAGAGAGAGAAAGAAAGAGAAGCTGTGAGTGAGAGAAGCTGTGAGTGCGAGAGAGGGAGAAAGAGAAGCTGTGAGTGAGAGAGAGAGAAAGAGAATCTGTGAGTGTGTGTGAGAGAGAAAGAGAAGCTGTGAGTGAAAGAGAGAGAAGCTATGAGTGAGTGAGAGAAAGAGAGAGAGAAGCTGTGAGTGAGAGAGAGAGATAAAGAGAAAATGTGAGTGAGAGAGAGAGAGAAAGAGAAGATGTGAGTGAGAGAGAGAGAAAGAGAAGCTGTGAGTGAGAGAGAGAGAAGCTGTGAGAGAGATAGAGAGAAGCTGTGAGTGAGAGAGAGAGAAAGAAAGAGAAGCTGTGAGTGAGAGAAGCTGTGAGTGAGAGAGAGGGAGAAAGAGAAGCTGTGAGTGAGAGAGAGAGAAAGAGAAGCTGTGAGTGTGTGAGAGAGAGAAAGAGAAGATGTGAGTGAGAGAGAGAAAGAGAAGATGTGAGTGAGAGAGAGAGAAAGAGAAGCTGTGAGTGAGAGAGAGAGAGAAGCTGTGAGAGAGATAGAGAGAAGCTGTGAGTGAGAGAGAGAGAAAGAAAGAGAAGCTGTGAGTGAGAGAAGCTGTGAGTGAGATAGAGGGAGAAAGAGAAGCTGTGAGTGAGAGAGAGAGAAAGAGAAGCTGTGAGTGTGTGTGAGAGAGAAACAGAAGCTGTGAGTGAAAGAGAGAGAAGCTGTGAGTGAGTGAGAGAAAGAGAGAGAAGCTGTGAGTGAGAGAGAGAGAAAGAGAAGCTGTGTGAGAGAGAGAGAGAGAGAAAGAGAAGCTGTGAGTGACAGAGAGAGAAAAAGAGAAGCTGTGAGTTAGAGAGGGACAGAGAAAGTGAAGCTGTGAGTGAGAAAGAGAGAGAAGCTGTGAGTGAGAGAGAGAGAAGATGTGAGTGAGAGAGAGAAAGAGAAACTGTGAGTGAGAGAGAGAGAGAGAAAGAGAAGCTGTGAGTGAGAGAGAGATAAAGAGAAGCTGTGAGTGAGAGGAGAGAGAGAAAGAGAAGATGTGAGTGAGAGAGAGAGAGAGAGAAGCTGAGTGAGAGAGAGAGAGAGAAAGAGAAATTGTGTGTGTGTGAGAGAGAGAGAAGCTGTGAGTGAGAGGAGAGAGAGAAAGAGAAGCTGTGAGTGAGAGAGAGAAAGAGAAGCTGTGAGTGAGAGAGAGAGGGAAAGAAAGAGAAGCTGTGAGTGAGAGAGGGAGAGAGAAAAAGAGAAGCTGTAAGTTAGAGAGAGACAGAGAAAGAGAAGCTGTGAGTGAGAAAGAAAGAGAAGCTGTGAGAGAGAGAGAGAGAAAGAGAAGCTGTGAGTGAGAGAGAGATAGAGAAAAAGAGAAGCTGTAAGTTAGAGAGAGACAGAGAAAAAGAAGCTGTGAGTGAGAAAGAGAAAGAAGCTGTGAGTGAGAGAGAGAGAGAAAGCTGTGAGTGTTAGAGAGAAAGACACGCTGTGAGTGAGAGAGAGAGACAGAGAAGCTGTGAGTGAGAGAGAGAAAAAGAGAAGCTGTGAGTTAGAGAGAGACAGAGGAACATATGCTGTGAGTGAGAGAGAGAGAGAGAGAAAGAGAACCTGTGAATGAGAGAGAGAAGCTGTGAGTGAGAGAGAGAGAGAAAGAGAAGCTGTGAGTGAGAGAGAGAGAGAAAGAGAAGATGTGAGTGATAGAGAGAGAGAGAAAGAGAAGATGTGAGTGAGAGAGAGAGAAAGAGAGAAGCTGTGTGAGAGAGAGATATGCTGTGAGTGAGAGAGAGAGAAGCTGTGAGTGAGAGAGAGAAAGAGAAGCTGTGAGTGAGTGAGAGAGAGAGGTGAGTGAGAGAGAGAAGCTGTGAGTGTGAGAGAGAGAGAGATAAAGAGAAGCTGTGAGTGAGAGAGAGAGAGAAAGAGAAGCTGGGAGTGAGAGACAGAGAAAGAGAAGCTGTGAGTGAGAGGAGAGAGAGAAAGAGAAGATGTGAGTGAGAGAGAGATAGAGAAGCTGTGAGTGAGAGAGAGAGAGAGAGAAGATGTGAGTGAGAGAGAGAAAGAGAAACTGTGAGTAAGAGAGAGAGAGAGAAAGAGAAGCTGTGAGAGAGATAGAGAGAAGCTGTGAGTGAGAGAGAGAGAAAGAATGAGAAGCTGTGACTGAGAGAAGCTGTGAGTGAGAGAGAGGGAGAAAGAGAAGCTGTGAGTGAGAGAGAGAGAAAGACAAGCTGTGAGTGTGTGAGAGAGAGAAAGAGAAGTTGTGAGTGAAAGAGAGAGAAGCTGTGAGTGAGTGAGAGAAAGAGAGAGAGAAGCTGTGAGTGACAGAGAGAGATAAAGAGAAGCTGTGAGTTAGAGAGACAGAGAAAGAGAAGCTGTGAGTGAGAAAGAGAGAGAAGCTGTGACTGAGAGAGATAGAGAGAGAAGATGTGAGTGAGAGAGAGAAAGAGAAACTGTGAGTAAGAGAGAGAGAGAGAAAGAGAAGCTGTGAGTGAGAGAGATAAAGAGAAGCTGTGAGATAGAGAGAGACAGAGAAAGAGAAGCTGTGAGTGAGAGGAGAGAGAGAAAGAGAAGATGTGAGTGAGAGAGAGAGAGAAGCTGTGAGTGAGAGAGAGAGAAGCTGTGAGTGAGAGAGAGAGAAAGAAAGAGAAGCTGTGAGTGAGAGAAGCTGTGAGTGAGAGAGAGGGAGAAAGAGAAGCTGTGAGTGAGAGAGAGAGAGAAAGAGAAGATGTGAGTTTTAGAGAGAAAGAGAAACTGCGAGTGAGAGAGAGAGAAGCTGTGAGTGAGAGAGAGAAAGAAAGATGTGAGTGAGAGAGAGAAAGAGAAACTGTGAGTGAGAGAGAGAGAGAAAGAGAAGATGTGAGTGAGAGAGAGAAAGAGAAACTGCGAGTGAGAGAGAGAGAGAAGCTGTGAGAGAGATAGAGAGAAGCTGTGAGTGAGAGAGAGAGAAAGAGAAGCTGTGAGTGAGAGAGAGAGAGAAGCTGTGAGAGAGATAGAGAGAAGCTGTGAGTGAGAGAGAGAGAAAGAAAGAGAAGCTGTGAGTGAGAGAAGCTGTGAGTGAGAGAGAGGGAGAAAGAGAAGCTGTGAGTGAGAGAGAGAGAAAGAGAAGCTGTGAGTGTGTGTGAGAGAGAAACAGAAGCTGTGAGTGAAAGAGAGAGAAGCTGTGAGTGAGTGAGAGAAAGAGAGAGAAGCTGTGAGTGAGAGAGAGAGAAAGAGAAGCTGTGTGAGAGAGAGAGAGAGAGAAAGAGAAGCTGTGAGTGACAGAGAGAGAAAAAGAGAAGCTGTGAGTTAGAGAGGGACAGAGAAAGAGAAGCTGTGAGTGAGAAAGAGAGAGAAGCTGTGAGTGAGAGAGAGAGAGAAGATGTGTGAGAGAGAGAAAGAGAAACTGTGAGTGAGAGAGAGAGAGAAAGAGAAGCTGTGAGTGAGAGAGAGATAAAGAGAAGCTGTGAGTGAGAGGAGAGAGAGAAAGAGAAGATGTGAGTGAGAGAGAGAGAGAGAAGCTGAGTGAGAGAGAGAGAGAGAAAGAGAAATTGTGTGTGTGTGAGAGAGAGAGAAGCTGTGAGTGAGAGGAGAGAGAGAAAGAGAAGCTGTGAGTGAGAGAGAGAGAGAAAGAGAAGGTGTGAGTGAGAGAGAGAGGGAAAGAAAGAGAAGCTGTGAGTGAGAGAGGGAGAGAGAAAAAGAGAAGCTGTAAGTTAGAGAGAGACAGAGAAAGAGAAGCTGTGAGTGAGAAAGAAAGAGAAGCTGTGAGAGAGAGAGAGAGAAAGAGAAGCTGTGAGTGAGAGAGAGATAGAGAAAAAGAGAAGCTGTAAGTTAGAGAGAGACAGAGAAAAAGAAGCTGTGAGTGAGAAAGAGAAAGAAGCTGTGAGTGAGAGAGAGAGAGAAAGCTGTGAGTGTTAGAGAGAAAGACACGCTGTGAGTGAGAGAGAGAGAGAGAGAGAGACAGAGAAGCTGTGAGTGAGAGAGAGAAAAAGAGAAGCTGTGAGTTAGAGAGAGACAGAGGAAGATATGCTGTGAGTGAGAGAGAGAGAGAGAAAGAGAACCTGTGAATGAGAGAGAGAAGCTGTGAGTGAGAGAGAGAGAGAAAGAGAAGCTGTGAGTGAGAGAGAGAGAGAAAGAAAGAGAAGATGTGAGAGAGAGAGAGAGAGAGAGAAAGAGAAGATGTGAGTGAGAGAGAGAGAGAGAGAGAGAAGCTGTGTGAGAGAGAGATATGCTGTGAGTGAGAGAGAGAGAAGCTGTGAGTGAGAGAGAGAGAGAGACAAGCTGTGTGTGTGAGAGAGAAAGAGAAGCTGTGAGTGAGTGAGAGAGAGAGAAGATGTGAGTGAGAGAGAGAAGCTGTGAGTGTGAGAGAGAGAGAGATAAAGAGAAGCTGTGAGTGAGAGAGAGAGAGAAAGAGAAGCTGGGAGTGAGAGAGAGAGAAAGAGAAGCTGTGTGAGAAAGAGAGAGAAGCTGTGAGAGAGAGAGAAGCTGTGAGTGAGAGAGAGAGAAAGAAAGAGAAGCTGTGAGTGAGAGAGAGAGAAAGAGAAGCTGTGTGAGAGGGAGAGAGAAAGAGAAGCTGTGAGTGAGAGAGAGATAAAGAGAAGCTGTGAGTTAGAGAGAGACAGAGAAAGAGAAGCTGTGAGTGAGAAAGAGAGAGAAGCTGTGAGTGAGAGAGAGAGAGAGAGAAAGAGAAGATGTGAGTGAGAGAGAGAAAGAGAAACTGCGAGTGAGAGAGAGAGAGAGAGAAAGCGAAGCTGTGAGTTAGAGAGAGATAAAGAGAATCTGTGAGTTAGAGAGAGACAGAGAAATAGAAGCTGTGAGTGAGGGAAGAGAGAGAAAGAGAAGCTGTGAGTGAGAGAGAGAGAAAGAGAAGCTGTGAGTTAGAGAGAGACAGAGAAAGAGAAGCTGTGAGTGAGAAAGAGAGAGAAGCTGTGACTGAGAGAGAGAGAAAGAGAAGCTGTGAGTGAGAGAGAGATAAAGAAAAGCTGTGAGATAGAGAGAGACAGAGAAAGAGAAGCTGTGAGTGAGAGGAGAGAGAGAAAGAGAAGATGTGAGTGAGCGAGAGATAGAGAAGCTGTGAGTGAGTGAGAGAGAGAGAAGTTGTGTGAGAGAGAGAGAGAGAGAAAGAGAAGCTTTGAGTGAGAGGAGACAGAGAAAGAGAAGCTGTGAGTGAGTGAGAGAGAGAAATAGAAGCTGTGAGTGAGAGAGAGAGAGAGAAAAAGAGAAGCTGTAAGTTAGAGAGAGACAGAGAAAGAGAAGCTGTGAGTGAGAAAGAGAGAGAAGCTCCGAGTGAGAGAGAGAGGGAGAAAGAGAAGCTGTGAGTGAGAGAGAGAGAAATAGAAGCTGTGAGTGAGAGAGAGAGAGAGAAAAAGAGAAGCTGTAAGTTAGAGAGAGACAGAGAAAGAGAAGCTGTGAGTGAGAAAGAGAGAGAAGCTGTGAGTGAGAGAGAGAAAGAAAGATGTGAGTGAGAGAGAGGAAGAGAAACTGTGAGTGAGAGAGAGAGAGAAAGAGAAGATGTGAGTGAGAGAGAGAAAGAGAAACTGCGAGTGAGAGAGAGAGAGAAGCTGTGAGAGAGATAGAGAGAAGCTGTGAGTGAGAGAGAGAGAAAGAAAGAGAAGCTGTGAGTGAGAGAAGCTGTGAGTGAGAGAGAGAGAAAGAGAAGCTGTGAGTGTGTGTGAGAGAGAAAGAGAAGCTGTGAGTGAAAGAGAGAGAAGCTGAGAGTGTGTGAGAGAAAGAGAGAGAGAAGCTGTGAGTGAGAGAGAGAGATAAAGAGAAAATGTGAGTGAGAGAGAGAGAAAGAGAAGATGTGAGTGAGAGAGAGAGAAAGAGAAGCTGTGAGTGAGAGAGAGAGAGAAGCTGTGAGAGAGATAGAGAGAAGCTGTGAGTGAGAGAGAGAGAAAGAAAGAGAAGCTGTGAGTGAGAGAAGCTGTGAGTGAGAGAGAGGGAGAAAGAGAAGCTGTGAGTGAGAGAGAGAGAAAGAGAAGCTGTGAGTGTGTGAGAGAGAGAAAGAGAAGATGTGAGTGAGAGAGAGAGAGAAAGAGAAGATGTGAGTGAGAGAGAGAGAAAGAGAAGCTGTGAGTGAGAGAGAGAGAAAGAGAAGCTGTGAGTGTGTGAGAGAGAGAAACAGAAGCTGTGAGTGAAAGAGAGAGAAGCTGTGAGTGAGTGAGAGAAAGAGAGAGAAGCTGTGTGAGAGAGAGAGAGAGAGAGAGAAAGAGAAGCTGTGAGTGACAGAGAGAGAAAAAGAGAAGCTGTGAGTTAGAGAGGGACAGAGAAAGAGAAGCTGTGAGTGAGAAAGAGAGAGAAGCTGTGAGTGAGTGAGAGAGAGAGAAGATGTGAGTGAGAGAGAGAAAGAGAAACTGTGAGTGAGAGAGAGAGAGAGAAAGAGAAGCTGTGAGTGAGAGAGAGATAAAGAGAAGCTGTGAGTGAGAGGAGAGAGAGAAAGAGAAGATGTGAGTGAGAGAGAGAGAGAAGCTGAGTGAGAGAGAGAGAGAAAGCGAAATTGTGTGTTTGTGAGAGAGAGAGAAGCTGTGAGTGAGAGGAGAGAGAGAAAGAGAAGCTGTGAGTGAGAAAGAGAGAGAAAGAGAAGCTGTGAGTGAGAGAGAGAGGGAAAGAAAGAGAAGCTGTGAGTGAGAGAGGGAGAGAGAAAAAGAGAAGCTGTAAGTTAGAGAGAGACAGAGAAAGAGAAGCTGTGAGTGAGAAAGAGAGAGAAGCTGTGTGAGAGAGAGAGAGAAAGAGAAGCTGTGAGTGAGAGAGATAGAGAAAAAGAGAAGCTGTAAGTTAGAGAGAGACAGAGAAAAAGAAGCTGTGAGTGAGAAAGAGAGAGAAGCTGTGAGTGAGAGAGAGAGAGAAAGCTGTGAGTGTTAGAGAGAAAGACAAGCTGTGAGTGAGAGAGAGAGAGAGAGACAGAGAAGCTGTGAGTGAGAGAGAGAAAAAAAGAAGCTGTGAGTTAGAGAAAGACAGAGGAAGATATGCTGTGAGTGAGAGAGAGAGAGAGAAAGAGAACCTGTGAATGAGAGAGAGAAGCTGTGAGTGAGAGAGAGAGAGAAAGAGAAGCTGTGAGTGAGAGAGAGAGAGAAAGAGAAGATGTGAGTGAGAGAGAGAGAGAAAGAGAAGCTGTGAGTGAGAGAGAGAGAGAGAGAAGCTGTGAGAGAGAGATATGCTGTGAGTGAGAGAGAGAGAAGCTGTGAGTGAGAGAGAGAGAGAGACAAGCTGTGTGTGGGAGAGAGAAAGAGAAGCTGTGGGTGAGTGAGAGAGAGAGAAGATGTGAGTGAGAGAGAGAAGCTGTGAGTGTGAGAGAGAGAGAGATAAAGAGAAGCTGTGAGTGAGAGAGAGAGAGAAAGAGAAGCTGGGAGTGAGAGAGAGAGAAAGAGAAGCTGTGTGAGAAAGAGAGAGAAGCTGTGAGAGAGAGAGAAGCTGTGAGTGAGAGAGAGAGAAAGAAAGAGAAGCTGTGAGTGAGAGAGAGAGAAAGAGAAGCTGTGTGAGAGGGAGAGAGAAAGAGAAGCTGTGAGTGAGAGAGAGATAAAGAGAAGCTGTGAGTTAGAGAGAGACAGAGAAAGAGAAGCTGTGAGTGAGAAAGAGAGAGAAGCTGTGAGTGAGAGAGAGAGAGAGAAAGAGAAGATGTGAGTGAGAGAGAGAAAGAGAAACTGCGAGTGAGAGAGAGAGAGAGAGAAAGAGAAGCTGTGAGTGAGAGAGAGATAAAGAGAATCTGTGAGTTAGAGAGAGACAGAGAAATAGAAGCTGTGAGTGAGGGAAGAGAGAGAAAGAGAAGCTGTGAGTGAGAGAGAGAGAAAGAGAAGCTGTGTGAGAGAGAGAGAGAGAAGCTGTGAGTGAGAGAGAGAGAAAGAGAAGCTGTGAGTGAGAGAGAGAGAAAGAGAAGCTGTGAGTGAGAGAGAGAGAGGCTGTGAGTGAGAGAGTGGGAGAAGCTGTGTGTGTGATAGAGAGAGAGAAGCTGTGAGTGAGAGAGAGAGAGAGAAAGAGAAGCTGTGAGTGTGAGAGAGAAGCTGTGAGTGAGAGAGAGGGAGAAAGAGAAGCTGTGAGTGAGAGAGCGAGAAAGATAAGCTGTGAGTGAGAGAGAGAGAGAAAGAGAAGCTGTGAGTGAGAGAGAGAGAAGCTGTGAGTGAGTGAGAGAGAAAGAGAAGATGTGAGAGAGAGAGAGAAGCTGTGAGTGAGAGAGAGAGATAAAGAGAAGCTGTGAGTCAGAGAGAGACAGAGAAAGAGAAGCTGTGAGTGAGTGAGAGAGAGAGAAGCTGTGAGTGAGAGAGAAAGACACGCTGTGAGTGAGAGAGAGAGAGAAAGAGAAACTGTGAGTGAGAGAGAGAAATACAGAAGCTGTGAGTTAGAGAGAGACAGCGAAAGAGAAGCTGTGAGTGAGAGAAGAGAGAGAGAAAGAGAAGCTGTTAGTGAGAGAGAGAAAGAGAAAGAGAAGCTGTGAGTGAGAGAGAGAGAAAGAGAAGCTGTGAGTGTGTGAGAGAGAGAAAGAGAAGCTGTGAGGGAGAGAGAGAGAAAGAGAAGCTGTGAGTGAGAGAGAGAGGGAAAGAAAGAGAAGCTGTGAGTAAGAGAGAGAGGGAGACAAAGAAGCTGTGAGTGAGAGAGAGAGAGAAAGAGAAGCTGTGAGTGAGAGAGACAGATATGATGTGAGTGAGAGAGAGAGAGAGAGAGAAGCTGTGAGTGAGATACAGAGAGAGAGAGAAGCTGTGAGTAAGAGAGAGAGAGAGAGAGAGAAGCTGTGAGTGAGCGAGAGTGAAAGAGAAGCTGTGAGTGAGAGAGAGAGAGAGAGAAGCTGTGAGTGAGGGAGAGATAAAGAGAAGCTGTGAGTTAGAGAGAGACAAAGAGAAGCTGTGAGTGAGAGAGAGAGAGATAAAGAGAAGATGTGAGTGAGAGAGAGAGAGAAAGAGAAGATGTGAGTGAGAGAGAGGGAGAAAGAGAAGCTGTGAGTGAGTGAGAGAGAGAAAGAGAAGCTGTGAGTGTGTGTGAGAGAGAAAGAGAATCTGTGAGTGAAAGAGAGAGAAGCTGTGAGTGAGTGAGATAAAGAGAGAGAAGCTGTGAGTGAGAGAGAGAGAAAGAGAAGCTGTGTGTGAGAGAGAGAGAAAGAGAAGCTGTGAGTGACAGAGAGAGATAAAGAGAAGCTGTGAGTTACAGAGAGACAGAGAAAGAGAAGCTGTGAGTGAGAAAGAGAGAGAAGCTGTGAGTGAGAGAGAGAGAGAGAAGATGTGAGTGAGAGAAAGAGAGAGAAGCTGTGAGTGAGAGAGAGACAGAGAAAGAGAAGGTGTGAGTGAGAGAAGAGAGAGAGAAAGAGAAGCTGTGAGTGAGAGAGAGAAAGAGAAGCTGTGAGTGAGAGAGAGAGAAAGAGAAGCTGTGAGTGAGAGAGAGAGAGAGAAAGAGAAGCTGTGAGTGAGAGAGAGGGAAAGAAGAAGCTGTGAGTGAGAGAGAGAGGGAGAAAGAGAAGCTGTGAGTGAGAGAGAGAGAGAAAGAGAAGCTGTGAGTGAGAGAGAGAGATATGCTGTGAGTGAGAGTGAGAGAGAGAGAAGCTGTGAGTGAGATAGAGAGAGAGAAAGAGAAGCTGTGAGTAAGAGAGAGAGAGAAGCTGTGAGTGCGTGAGAGAGAGCGAGAGAGAAGCTGTGAGTGAGAGAGAGTGAAACAGAAGCTGTGAGTGAGAGAGAGAGAGAGAGAAAGAGAAGCTGTGAGTGAGGGAGAGATAAAGAGAAGCTGTGAGTTAGAGAGAGACAAAGAAAGAGAAGCTGTGAGTGAGAGAGAGAGAAAGTGAAGCTGTGAGTGAGAGAGAGAGAGATAAGCAGAAGATGTGTGTGTGTGAGAGAGAAAGAGAAGATGTGAGTGAGAGAGAGAGAAAGAGAAGCTGTGAGTGAGAGAGAGAGAGAAGCTGTGAGAGAGATAGAGAGAAGCTGTGAGTGAGAGAGAGAGAAAGAAAGAGAAGCTGTGACTGAGAGAAGCTGTGAGTGAGAGAGAGGGAGAAAGAGAAGCTGTCAGTGAGAGAGAGAGAAAGAGAAGCTGTGAGTGTGTGAGAGAGAGAAAGAGAAGTTGTGAGTGAAAGAGAGAGAAGCTGTGAGTGAGTGAGAGAAAGAGAGAGAGAAGCTGTGAGTGACAGAGAGAGATAAAGAGAAGCTGTGAGTTAGAGAGACAGAGAAAGAGAAGCTGTGAGTGAGAAAGAGAGAGAAGCTGTGACAGAGAGATAGAGAGAGAAGATGTGAGTGAGAGAGAGAAAGAGAAACTGTGAGTAAGAGAGAGAGAGAGAAAGAGAAGCTGTGAGTGAGAGAGATAAAGAGAAGCTGTGAGATAGAGAGAGACAGAGAAAGAGAAGCTGTGAGTGAGAGGAGAGAGAGAAAGAGAAGATGTGAGTGAGAGAGAGAGAGAGAAGCTGTGAGTGAGAGAGAGAGAGAGAAAGAGAGGTTGTGAGAGAGAGAGAGAAAGAGAAGCTGTGAGTGAGAGGAGACAGAGAAAGAGAAGCTGTGAGTGAGAGAGAGAGAGAGAAAGAGAAGCTGTGAGTGAGAGAGAGAGGGAAAGAAAGAGAAGCTGTGAGTGAGAGAGAGAGAAGCTGTGAGTGAGAGAGAGAGGGAGAAAGAGAAGCTGTGAGTGAGAGAGAGAGAGAAAGAGAAGCTGTGAGTGAGAGAGAGAGAGAAAAAGAGAAGCTGTAAGTTAGAGAGAGACAGAGAAAGAGAAGCTGTGAGTGAGAAAGAGAGAGAAGCTGTGAGTGTGTGTGTGTGAGAGAGAAGATGTGAGTGAGAGAGAGAAAGAGAAACTGTGAGTGAGAGAGAGAGAGAGAAAGAGAAGCTGTGAGTTAGAGAGAGTCAGAGAAAGAGAAGCTGTGAGTGAGAGAAGAGAGAGAGAAAGAGAAGCTGTGAGTGAGAGAGAGAAAGAGGAGCTGTGAGTGAGAGAGAGAGAAAGAGAAGCTGTGAGTGAGAGAAAGAGAGAGAAAGAGAAGCTGTGGGTGAGAGAGAGAGAAAGAGAAGCTGTGAGTGAGAGAGAGGGAAAGAAGGAGAAGCTGTGAGTGAGAGAGAAAGGGAGAAAGAGAAGCTGTGAGTGAGAGAGAGAGAAAGAGAAGCTGTGAGTGAGAGAGAGAGATATGCTGTGAGTGAGAGAGAGAGAGAGAAGCTGTGAGTGAGATAGAGAGAGAGAAAGAGAAGCTGTGAGTAAGAGAGAGAGAGAGAAGCTGTGAGTGCATGAGAGAGAGCGAGAGAGAAGCTGTGAGTGAGAGAGAGAGAGAGAGAAAGAGAAGCTGTGAGTAAGGGAGAGATAAAGAGAAGCTGTGAGTTAGAGAGAGACAGAGAAAGAGACGCTGTGAGTGAGAGAGAGAGAAAGAGAAGCTGTGAGAGAGAGAAAGAGAGAGAGAAGCTGTGAGTGAGAGAGAGAGAGAGAAGATGTGAGTGAGAGAGAGAGTGAAGCTGTGAGTGAGAGAGAGAGAGAGAGAAAGAGAAGCTGTGAGTGAGAGAGAGAGATAAAGAGAAGGTGTGAGTGAGTGAGAGAGAGAAAGAGAAGATGTGAGTGAGAGAGAGAGAAAGAGAAGCTGTGAGTGAGAGAGAGAGAGAAGCTGAGAGAGATAGAGAAGCTGTGAGTGAGAGAGATGCAAAGAAAGAGAAGCTGTGCGTGAGAGAAGCTGTGAGAGAGAGGGAGAAAGAGAAGCTGTGTGAGAGAGAGAAAGAGAAGCTGTGAGTGTGTGAGAGAGAGAAAGAGAAGCTGTGATTGAAAGAGAGAGAAGCTGTGAGTGAGTGAGAGAAAGAGAGAGAGAAGCTGTGAGTGAGAGAGAGAGAGAAAGAGAAGCTGTGAGAGAGAGAGAGAAAGAGAAGCTGTGAGTGACAGAGAGAGATAAAGAGAAGCTGTGAGTTAGAGAGAGACAGAGAAAGAGAAGCTGTGAGTGAGAAAGAGAGAGAAGCTGTGACTGAGAGAGATAGAGAGAGACGATGTGAGTGAGAGAGAGAAAGAGAAACTGTGAGTGAGAGAGAGAGAAAGAGAAGCTGTGAGTGAGAGAGAGATAAAGAGAAGCTGTGAGATAGAGAGAGACAGAGAAAGAGAAGCTGTGAGTGAGAGGAGAGAGAGAAAGAGAAGATGTGAGTGAGAGAGAGAGAGAGAGAGAGAGAAGCTGTGAGTGAGAGAGAGAGAAAGAGAAGTTGTGTGTGTGTGAGAGAGAGAGAAGCTGTGAGTGAGAGGAGACAGAGAAAGAGAAGCTGTGAGTGAGAGAGAGAGAGAGAAAGAGAAGCTGTGAGTGAGAGAGAGAGGGAAAGAAAGAGAAGCTGTGAGTGAGAGAGAGAGAGAAGCTGTGAGTGAGAGAGAGAGGGAGAAAGAGAAGCTGTGAGTGAGAGAGAGAGAGAAAGAGAAGCTGTGAGTGAGAGAGAGAAAGAAAAAGAGAAGCTGTAAGTTAGAGAGAGACAGAGAAAGAGAAGCTGTGAGTGAGAAAGAGAGAGAAGCTGTGAGTGAGAGAGAGAGAAAGATGTGAGTGAGAGAGAGAAAGAGAAACTGTGAGTGAGAGAGAGAGAGAAAGAGAAGATGTGAGTGAGAGAGAGAAGCTGTGAGTGAGAGAGGGAGAAAGAGAAGCTGTGAGAGAGAGAAAGAGAAGCAGTGAGTGAGAGAGAGAGAGAGAAAGAGAAGCTGTGAGTGAGAGAGAGAGAAGCTGTGAGTGAGTGAGAGAGAAAGAGAAGCTGTGAGTGAGAAAGAGAGAGAAGCTGTGAGTGAGAGAGAGAGAGAGAAAGAGAAGATGTGAGTGAGAGAGAGAAAGAGAAACTGCGAGTGAGAGAGAGAGAGAGAGAAAGAGAAGCTGTGAGTGAGAGAGAGATAAAGAGAAGCTGTGAGTTAGAGAGAGACAGAGAAATAGAAGCTGTGAGTGAGAGAAGAGAGAGAGAAAGAGAAGCTGTGAGTGAGAGAGAGAGAGAGAGAAGCTGTGAGTGAGAGAGAGAGAGAGAAAGAGAAGCTGTGAGCGAGAGAGAGGGAAAGAAAGAGAAGCTGTGAGTGAGAGAGAGAAAGAGAAAGAGAAGCTGTGAGTGAGAGAGAGAGAGAGAGAAGCTGTGAGTGAGAGAGAGAGAGAGAAAGAGAAGCTGTGAGTGAGAGAGAGGGAAAGAAAGAGAAGCTGTGAGTGAGAGAGAGAGAGAGAAGCTGTGAGTGAGAGAGAGTGAAAGAGAAGCTGTGAGTGAGAGAGAGAGAGAGAAAAAGAAGCTGTGAGTGAGGGAGAGATAAAGAGAAGCTGTGAGTTAGAGAGAGACAGAGAAAGAGAAGCTGTGAGTGAAAGAGAGAGAGAAAAAGAGAAGCTGTGAGTGATTGATTGAGTGAGAGAGAGAGAGAAGCTGTGAGTGAGAGAGAGAGAGAAAGAGAAGCTGTGAGTGTGAGAGAGAAGCTGTGAGTGAGAGAGGGAGAAAGAGAAGCTGTGAGAGAGAGAGAAAGAGAAGCAGTGAGTGAGAGAGAGAGAAAGAGAAGCTGTGAGTGAGAGAGAGAGAAGCTGTGAGTGAGTGAGAGAGAAAGAGAAGCTGTGAGTGAGAGAGAGAGACAGAAAGAAAGAGAAGCTGTGACTTAGAGAGAGAGATTAAGACTAGCTGTGAGTTAGAGAGAGACAGAGAAAGAGAAGCTGTGAGAGAGAGAGAGAGAGAGCAAGAAGCTGTGAGAGAGAAAGAGAGAGAAGTTGTGAGTGAGAGAGAGAGAGAGAAAGAGAAGATGTGAGTGAGAGAGAGAGAGAAAGGGAAGCTGTGAGTGAGAGAGAGAGAGAAAGAGAAGCTGTGAGTGAGAGAGAGAGAAAGAGATGCTGTGAGTGAGAGAGAGAGGGAAAGAAAGAGAAGCTGTGAGTGAGAGAGAGAGGGAGAAAGAGAAGCTGTGAGTGAGAGAGAGAGAGAAAGAGAAGCTGTGAGTGAGAGAGAGAGATATGCTGTGAGTGAGAGAGAGAGAGAAGCTGTGAGTGAGAGAGAGAGAGAAAGAGAAGCTGTGAGTGAGGGAGAGATAAAGAGAAGCTGTGAGTTAGAGAGAGACAGAGAAAGAGAATCTGTGAGTGAAAGAGAGAGAGAGAAAGAGAAGCTGTGAGTAAGTGAGTGAGTGAGAGAGAAGCTGTGAGTGAGAGAGAGAGAGAAAGAGAAGCTGTGAGAGAGAGAAAGAGAGAGAGAGAAGCTGTGAGTGAGTGAGAGAGAGAGAAGATGTGAGTGAGAGAGAGAAAGTGAAGCTGTGAGTGAGAGAGAGAGAGAGAGAGAAAGAGAAGCTGTGAGTGAGAGAGAGAGAGATAAAGAGAAGATGTGTGCGTGTGAGAGAGAAAGAGATGTGAGAGAGAGGGAGAAAGAGAAGCTGTGAGTGAGAGAGAGAGAAAAAGTGAAGCTGTGAGTGTGTGTGAGAGAGAAAGAGAATCTGTGAGTGAAAGAGAGAGAAGCTGTGAGCAAGTGAGATAAAGAGAGAGAGAAGCTGTGAGTGAGAGAGAGAGAAAGAGAAGCTGTGAGAGAGAGAGAGAGAGAAAGAGCTGTGAGAGAGAGAGAGACAGAGAAAGAGAAGCTGTGAGTGACAGAGAGAGACAGAGAAAGAGAAGCTGTGAGTGAGAGAGAGAAAGAGAAGCTGTGAGTGAGAGAGAGAGAGAAAGAGAAGCTGTGAGTGAGAGAGAGAGGGAGAAAGAGAAGCTGTGAGTGAGAGAGAGATAAAGAGAAGATGTGAGTGAGAGAGAGAGAGAAAGAGAAGATGTGAGTGAGAGAGAGAGATAGAGAAGCTGTGAGTGAGTGAGAGAGAGAGAAGCTGTGAGTGAGATAGAGAGAAGCTGTGAGTGAGAGAGAGAGAAAGAAAAAGAAAGAGAAGCTGTGATTGAGAGAAGCTGTGAGTGAGAGAGAGGGAGAAAGAGAAGCTGTGAGTGAGAGAGAGAGAGAAAGAGAAGCTGTGAGTGTGTGAGAGAGAGAAGCTGTGAGTGAGTGAGAGAAAGAGAGAGAGAAGCTGTGAGTGAGAGAGAGAGAAAGAGAAGCTGTGTGTGTGAGAGAGAGAGAAAGAGAAGCTGTGAGTGAAAGAGAGAGATAAAGAGAAGCTGTGAGAGAGACAGAGAAAGAGAAGCTGTGAGTGAGAAAGAGAGAGAAGCTGTGACTGAGAGAGAGAGAGAGAGAGAAAGAGAAGCTGTGAGTGAGAGAGAGATAAAGAGAAGCTGTGAGATAGAGAGACAGAGAAAGAGAAGCTGTGAGTGAGAGGAGAGAGAGAAAGAGAAGATGTGAGTGAGAGAGAGAGATAGAGAACCTGTGAGTGAGAGAGAGAGAGAGAAGTTGTGTGTGTGTGAGAGAGAGAGAGAAAGAGAAGCTGTGACTGAGAGGAGACAGAGAAAGAGAAGCTGTGAGTGAGAGAGAGAGAGAAATAGAAGCTATGAGTGAGAGAAAGAGGGAAAGAAAGAGAAGCAGTGAGTGAGAGAGAGAGAAGCTGTGAGTGAGAGAGAGAGGGAGAAAGAGAAGCTGTGAGTGAGAGAGAGAGAGAAAAAGAAGCTGTGAGAGTGAGAGAGAGAGTGAGAGAGAGAGAGAGAGAAAAAGAGAAGCTGTAAGTTAGAGTGAGACAGAGAAAGAGAAGCTGTGAATGAGAAAGAGAGAGAAGCTGTGAGTGAGAGAGAGAAAGAAAGATGTGAGTGAGAGAGAGAAAGAGAAACTGTGAGTGAGAGAGAGAGAAAAAGAGAAGATGTGAGTGAGAGAGAGAAAGAGAAACTGCGAGTGAGAGAGAAAGAGAAGCTGTGAGAGAGATAGAGAGAAGCTGTGAGTGAGAGAAGCTGTGAGTGAGAGAGAGGGAGAAAGAGAAGCTGTGAGTGAGAGAGAGAGAAAGAGAAGCTGTGAGTGTGAGAGAGAGAGAAAGAGAAGCTGTGAGTGAAAGAGAGAGAAGCTGTGAGTGAGTGAGAGAAAGAGAGAGAAGCTGTGAGTGAGAGAGAGAGAGATAAAGAGAAAATGTGAGTGTGTGTGAGAGAGAAAGAGAAGATGTGAGTGAGAGAGAGAGAAAGAGAAGCTGTGAGTGAGAGAGAGAAGCTGTGAGAGAGATAGAGAGAAGCTGTGAGTGAGAGAGAGAGAAAGATAGAGAAGCTGTGAGTGAGAGAAGCTGTGAGTGAGAGAGAGGGAGAAAGAGAAGCTGTGAGTGAGAGAGAGAGAAAGAGAAGCTGCAAGTGTGAGAGAGATAGAAAGAGAAGATGTGAGTGAGAGAGAGAGAGAGAAAGAGAAGATGTGAGTGAGAGAGAGAAAGAGAAGCTGTGAGTGAGAGAGAGAGAAGCTGTGAGAGTGATAGAGAGAAGCTGTGAGCGAGAGAGAGAGAAAGAAAGAGAAGCTGTGAGTGAGAGAAGCTGTGAGTGAGAGAGAGGGAGAAAGAGAAGCTGTGAGTGAGAGAGAGAGAAAGAGAAGCTGTGAGTGTGTGTGAGAGAGAAAGAGAAGCTGTGAGTGAAAGAGAGAGAAGATGTGAGTGAGTGAGAGAAAGAGAGAGAAGCTGTGAGTGAGAGAGAGAGAAAGAGAAGCTGTGAGAGAGATAGAGAGAGAGAGAAAGAGAAGCTGTGAGTGACAGAGAGAGAAAAAGAGAAGCTGTGAGTTAGAGAGGGACAGAGAAAGAGAAGGTGTGAGTGAGAAAGAGAGAGAAGCTGTGAGTGAGAGAGAGAGAAAGAGAAGATGTGAGTGAGAGAGAGAGAGAAAGAGAAGCTGTGAGTGTGTGTGAGAGAGAAAGAGAAGCTGTGAGTGAAAGAGAGAGAAGCTGTGAGTGAGTGAGAGAAAGAGAGAGAAGCTGTGAGTGAGAGAGAGAGAAAGAGAAGCTGTGAGAGAGAGAGAGAGAGAGAGAAAGAGACGCTGTGAGTGACAGAGAGAGAAAAAGAGAAGCTGTGAGTTAGAGAGGGACAGAGAAAGAGAAGCTGTGAGTGAGAAAGTGAGAGAAGCTGTGAGTGAGAGAGAGAGAGAGAGAGAAAGAGAAGATGTGAGTGAGAGAGAGAGAGAGAGAAGCTGTGAGTGAGTGAGAGAGAGAGAGAAAGAGAAATTGTGTGTGTGAGAGAGAGATAAAGAGAAGCTGTGAGATACAGAGACAGAGAAAGAGAAGCTGTGAGTGAGAGGAGAGAGAGAAAGAGAAGATGTGAGTGAGAGAGAGAGAGAGAGAGAAGCTGTGAGTGAGTGAGAGAGAGAGAGAAAGAGAAATTGTGTGTGTGTGTGAGAGAGAGAAGCTGTGAGTGAGAGAGAGAGAGAAAGAGAAGCTGTGAGTGAGGGAGAGAGGGAAAGAAAGAGAAGCTGTGAGTGAGAGAGAGAGAGAAAAAGAGAAGCTGTAAGTTAGAGAGAGACAGAGAAAGAGAAGCTGTGAGTGAGAAAGAGAGAGAAGCTGTGAGTGAGAGAGAGAGAGAAAGCTGTGAGTGTTAGAGAGAAAGACACGCTGTGAGTGAGAGAGAGAGAGAGACAGAGAAGCTGTGAGTGAGAGAAAGAAAAAGAGAAGCTGTGAGTTAGAGAGAGACAGAGGAAGATATGCTGTGAGTGAGAGAGAGAGAGAAAGAGAACCTGTGAATGAGAGAGAGAAGCTGTGAGTGGGAGAGAGAGAGAATGAGAAGATGTGAGTGAGAGAGAGAGAGAAAGAGAAGATGTGAGTGAGAGAGAGAGAGAGAAAGAGAAGCTGTGAGTGAGAGAGAGAGAGAGAAGATGTGAGAGAGAGATATGCTGTGAGTGAGAGAGAGAGAGAAAGACAAGTTGTGTGTGTGAGAGAGAAAGAGAAGCTGTGAGTGAGTGAGAGAGAGAGAAGATGTGAGTGAGAGAGAGAAGCTGTGAGTGTGAGAGAGAGAGAGATAAAGAGAAGCTGTGAGTGAGAGAGAGAGAGAGAAAGAGAAGCTGGGAGTGAGAGAGAGAAAGAGTAGCTGTGTGAGAAAGAGAGAGAAGCTGTGAGAGAGAGAGAAGCTGTGAGTGAGAGGGAGAGAAAGAAAGAGAAGCTGTAAGTGAGAGAGAGAGAAAGAGAAGCTGTGTGAGAGGGAGAGAGAAAGAGAAGCTGTGAGTGAGAGAGAGAGATAAAGAGAAGCTGTGAGTTAGAGAGAGACAGAGAAAGAGAAGCTGTGAGTGAGAAAGAGAGAGAAGCTGTGAGTGAGAGAGAGAGAGAAAGAGAAGATGTGTGAGAGAGAAAGAGAAACTGCGAGTGAGAGAGAGAGAGAGAGAAAGAGAAGCTGTGAGTGAGAGAGAGATAAAGAGAAGCTGTGAGTTAGAGAGAGACAGAGAAATAGAAGCTGTGAGTGAGGGAAGAGAGAGAGAAAGAGAAGCTGTGTGTGAGAGAGAGAGAGAAAGAGAAGCTGTGAGAAAGAGAGAGAGAGAGAAGCTGTGAGTGAGAGAGAGAGAGAAAGAGAAGCTGTGAGTGAGAGAGAGAGAAAGAGAAGCTGTGAGTGAGAGAGAGAGAGAGAGGCTGTGAGTGAGAGAGTGGGAGAAGCTGTGTGTGTGTGATAGAGAGAGAGAAGCTGTCAGTGAGAGAGAGAGAAAGAAAGAGAAGCTGTGAGTGTGAGAGAGAAGCTGTGAGTGAGAGAGAGGGAGAAAGAGAAGCTGTGAGTGGGAGAGAGAGAAAGAGAAGCTGTGAGTGAGAGAGAGAGAGAGAAAGAGAAGCTGTGAGTGAGAGAGAGAGAAGCTGTGAGTGAGTGAGAGAGAAAGAGAAGATGTGAGAGAGAGAGAGAAGCTGTGAGTGAGAGAGAGATAAAGAGAAGCTGTGAGTTAGAGAGAGACAGAGAAAGAGAAGCTGTGAGTGAGAGAGAGTGAGAGCTGTGAGTGAGAAAGAGAGAGAAGGTGTGTGTGAGAGAGAGAAAGCGAAGATGTGAGTGGGAGAGAAAGAGAAGCTGTGAGTGAGAGGGAGAGACAGAAAGAAAGAGAAGCTGTGACTTAGAGAGAGATAAAGACTAGCTGTGAGTTAGAGAGAGACAGAGAAAGAAAAGCTGTGAGTGAGAGAGAGAGAGCGAGAAGCTGTGAGAGAGAAAGAGAAAGAAGCTGTGAGTGAGAGAGAGAAAGAGAAGATGTGAGTGAGAGAGAGAGAAAGAAAAACTGTGAGTGAGAGAGAGAGAGAGAAAGAAAGAGAAGCTGTAAGTGAGGGAGAGAGATAAAGAGAAGCTGTGAGTTAGACAGAGACAGAGAAAGAGAAGCTGTGAGTGAGAGAGAGAGAGAAAGAGAAGCTGTGAGTGAGAGAGAGAGAAAGAGAAGCTGTGAGTGAGAGAGAGAGAGAGAAGCTGTGAGTGAGAGAGAAAGACACGCTGTGAGTGAGAGAGAGAGAGAAAGAGAAGCTGTGAGTGAGAGAAGAGAGAGAGAAAGAGAAGCTGTCATTGAGAGAGAGACAGAAAGAGAAGCTGTGAGTGAGAAAGAGAGAGAAAGAGAACCTGTGAGTGAGAGAGAGAGAAAGAGAAGCTGTGAGTGAGAGAGAGAGGGAAAGAAAGAGAAACTGTGAGTAAGAGAGAGTGGGAGAAAGAGAAGCTGTGAGTGAGAGAGAGAGAGAAAGAGAAGCTGTGAGTGAGAGAGAGAGAAGCTGTGAGTGCATGAGAGAGAGTGAGAGAGAAGCTGTGAGTGAGAGAGAGTGAAAGAGAAGCTGTGAGTGAGAGAGAGAGAGAGAGAAAGAGAAGCTGTGAGTGAGGGAGAGATAAAGAGAAGCTGTGAGAGAGAGAGACAAAGAGAAGCTGTGAGTGAAAGAGAGAGAGAGAAAGAGAAGCTGTGAGTGAGTGAGTGAGAGAGAGAGAAGCTGTGAGTGAGAGAGAGAGAGAAAGAGAAGCTGTGAGAGAGAGAGAGAGAAGCTGTGAGTGAGAGAGAGTGAGAAGATGTGAGTGAGAGAGAGAAAGTGAAGCTGTGAGTGAGAGAGAGAGATAAAGAGAAGATGTGAGTGAGAGAGAGAGAGAAAGAGAAGATGTGAGTGAGAGAGAGGGAGAAAGAGAAGCTGTGAGTGAGAGAGAGAGAGAAAGAGAATCTATGAGTGAAAGAGATAGAAGCTGTGAGTGAGTGAGATAAAGAGAGAGAGAAGCTGTGAGTGTGAGAGAGAGAAAGAGAAGCTGTGAGAGAGAGAGAGAAAGAGAAGCTGTGAGTGACAGAGAGAGATAAAGAGAAGCTGTGAGTTAGAGAGAGACAGAGAAAGAGAAGCTGTGAGTGAGAAAGAGAGAGAAGCTGTGAGTGAGAGAGAGAGAGAGAAGATGTGAGTGAGAGAGAGAAAGAGAAACTGTGAGTGAGAGACAGACAGAGAAAGAGAAGGTGTGAGTGAGAGAAGAGAGAGAGAAAGAGAAGCTGTGAGTGAGAGAGAGAAAGAGAAGCTGTGAGTGAGAGAGAGAGAAAGAGAAGCTGTGAGTGAGAGAGAGAGAGAGAGAGAGAAGCTGTGAGTGAGAGAGAGGGAAAGAAGAAGCTGTGAGTGAGAGAGAGAGGGAGAAAGAGAAGTTGTGAGTGAGAGAGAGAGAAAGAGAAGCTGTGAGTGAGAGAGAGAGATATGCTGTGAGTGAGAGAGAGAGAAGCTGTGAGTGAGATAGAGAGAGAGAAAGAGAAGCTGTGAGTAAGAGAGAGAGAGAGAAGCTGTGAGTGCGTGAGAGAGAGCGAGAGAGAAGCTGTGAGTGAGAGAGAGTGAAAGAGAAGCTGTGAGTGAGAGAGAGAGAGAGAAAGAGAAGCTGTGAGTGAGGGAGAGATAAAAAGAAGCTGTGAGTTAGAGAGAGACAGAGAAAGAGAAGCTGTGAGTGAAAGAGAGAGAGAAAGAGATGCTGTGAGTGAGTGAGTGAAAGAGAGAGAAGCTGTGAGTGAGAGACAAAGAGAAGCTGTGAGAGAGAGAAAGAGAGAGAAGCTGTGAGTGAGAGAGAGAGAGAGATGTGAGTGAGAGAGAGAAAGTGAAGCTGTGAGTGAGAGAGAGAGAGAGAAAGAGAAGCTGTGAGTGAGAGAGAGAGATAAAGAGAAGATGTGAGTGAGAGAGAGATAGAAAGAGAAGATGTGAGTGAGAGAGAGAGAAAGAGAAGCTGTGAGTGAAAGAGAGAGAGAAGCTGTGAGAGAGATAGAGAGAAGCTGTGAGTGAGAGAGAGAGAAAGAAAGAGAAGCTGTGAGTGAGAGAAGCTGTGAGTGAGAGAGAGGGAGGAAGAGAAGCTGTGAGTGAGAGAGAGAGAGAAAGAGAAGCTGTGAGTGTGTGTGAGAGAGAGAAAGAGAAGTTGTGAGTGAAAGAGAGAGAAGCTGTGAGTGAGTGAGAGAAAGAGAGAGAGAAGCTGTGAGTAAGAGAGAGAGAAAGAGAAGCTGTGTGTGAGAGAGAGAAAGAGAAGTTGTGAGTGACAGAGAGAGATAAAGAGAAGCTGTGAGTTAGAGAGAGACAGAGAAAGAGAAGCTGTGAGTGAGAAAGAGAAGCTGTGAGTGAGAGAGAGATAAAGAGAAGCTGTGAGATAGAGAGAGACAGAGAAAGAGAAGCTGTGAGTGAGAGGAGAGAGAAAGAGAAGATGTGAGTGAGAGAGAGAGAGAGAAGCTGTGAGTGAGAGAGAGAGAGAGAAAGAGAAGTTGTGAGAGAGAGAGAAAGAGAAGCTGTGAGTGAGAGGAGACAGTAAAAGAGAAGCTGTGAGTGAGAGAGAGAGGGAAAGAAAGAGAAGCTGTGAGTGAGAGAGAGAGAGAAGCTGTGAGTGAGAGAGAGAGGGAGATAGAGAAGCTGTGAGTGAGAGAGAGAGAGAAAGAGAAGCTGTGAGTGAGAGAGAGAGAGAAAAAGAGAAGCTATAAGTTAGAGAGAGACAGAGAAAGAGAAGATGTGAGTGAGAAAGAAAGAGAAGCTGTGAGTGAGAGAGAGAGAGAGAAGATGTGAGTGAGAGAGAGAAAGAGAAACTGTGAGTGAGAGAGAGAGAGAGAAAGAGAAGCTGTGAGTGAGAGAAGAGAGAGAGAAAGAGAAGCTGTGAGTGAGAGAGAGAAAGAGAGGCTGTGAGTGAGAGAGAGAGAAAGAGAAGCTGTGAGTGAGAGAGAGAGAGAAAGAGAAGCTGTGAGTGAGAGAGAGAGAAAGAGAAGCTGTGAGTGAGAGAGAGGGAAAGAAGGAGAAGCTGTGAGTGAGAGAGAGAGGGAGAAATAGAAGCTGTGAGTGAGAGAGAGAGAAAGAGAAGCTGTGAGTGAGAGAGAGAGATATGCTGTGAGTGAGAGAGAGAGAGAGAGAGAAGCTGTGAGTGAGATAGAGAGAGAGAAAAAGAAGCTGTGAGTAAGAGAGAGAGAGAGAAGCTGTAAGTGCGTGAGAGAGAGCGAGAGAGAAGCTGTGAGTGAGAGAGAGTGAAAGAGAAGCTGTGAGTGAGAGAGAGAGAGAGAGAGAAGCTGTGAGTGAGAGAGGGAGAAAGAAGAAGCTGTGAGTAAGGGAGAGATAAAGAGAAGCTGTGAGTTAGAGAGAGACAGAGAAAGAGAAGCTGTGAGTGAAAGAGAGAGAGAAAGAGAAGCTGTGAGTGAGTGAGTGAGAGAGAGAAGCTGTGAGTGAGTGAGAGAGAGAAAGAGAAGCTGTGAGAGAGAGAAAGAGAGAGAGAGAAGCTGTGAGTGAGAGAGAGAGAGAGAAGATGTGAGTGAGAGAGAGAAAGTGAAGCTGTGAGTGAGAGAGAGAGAGAGAGAGAGAAGCTGTGAGTGAGAGAGGGGGAAAGAGAAGCTGTGAGTGAGAGAGAGAGAAAGAGAAGCAGTGAGTGAGAGAGAGAGAGAGAAAGAGAAGCTGTGAGTGAGAGAGAGAGAAGCTGTGAGTAAGTGAGAGAGAAAGAGAAGCTGTGAGTGAGAGAGAGAGACAGAAAGAAAGAGAAGCTGTGACTTAGAGAGAGAGATTAAGACTAGCTGTGAGTTAGAGAGAGACAGAGAAAGAGAAGCTGTGAGTGAGAAAAAGAGAGAAGTTGTGAGTGAGAGAGAGAGAGAAAGAGAAGCTGTGAGTGAGAGAGAGAGAAAGAGAAGCTGTGAGTGAGAGAGAGAGGGAAAGAAAGAGAAGCTGTGAGTGAGAGAGGGAGGGAGAAAGAGAAGCTGTGAGTGAGAGAGAGAGAGAGAGAAGCTGTGAGTGAGAGAGAGAGAGATGTGAGTGAGAGAGAGAAAGTGAAGCTGTGAGTGAGAGAGAGAGAGAGAGAGAACGAGAAGCTGTGAGTGAGAGAGAGAGATAAAGAGAAGATGTGAGTGAGAGAGAGAGAAAGAGAAGATGTGAGTGAGAGAGAGGGAGAAAGAGAAGCGGTGAGTGAGAGAGAGAGAGAAAGAGAAGCTGTGAGTGTGTGTGAGAGAGAAAGAGAATCTGTGAGTGAAAGAGAGAGAAGCTGTGAGTGAGTGAGATAAAGAGAGAGAGAAGCTGTGAGTGAGAGAGAGAGAAAGAGAAGCTGTGTGAGAGAGAGAGAGAGAAAGAAAGAAAGAGAAGCTGTGAGTGACAGAGAGAGATAAAGAGAAGCTGTGAGTTAGAGAGAGACAGAGAAAGAGAAGCTGTGAGTGAGAAAGAGAGAGAAGCTGTGAGTGAGAGAGAGAGGGAGAGAAGATGTGAGTGAGAGAGAGAGAAAGAGAAACTGTGAGTGAGAGAGAGAGAGAGAGAAAGAGAAGCTGTGAGTTAGAGAGAGAAAGAGAAGCTGTGAGTGAGAGAGAGAGAGAAAGAGAAGCTGTGAGTGAGAGAGAGAGAAAGAGAAGCTGTGAGTGAGAGAAGAGAGTGAGAAAGAGAAGCTGTGAGTAAGAGAGAGAGAGAGAAGCTGTCAGTGCGTGAGAGAGAGCGAGAGAGAAGCTGTGAGTGAGAGAGAGTGAAAGAGAAGCTTTGAGTGAGAGAGAGAGAGAGAGAAAGAGAAGCTGTGAGTGAGGGAGAGATAAAGAGAAGCTGTGATTTAGAGATAGGGAGAAAGAGAAGCTGTGAGTGAGAGAGAGAGAGAGAAAAGCTGTGAGTGAGATAGAGAGAGAGAAAGAGAAGGTGTGAGTAAGAGAGAGAGAGAGAAGCTGTGAGTGCGTGAGAGAGAGCGAGAGAGAAGCTGTGAGTGAGAGAGAGTGAAAGAGAAGCTGTGAGTGAGAGAGAGAGAGAGAGAAAGAGAAGCTGTGAGTGAGGGAGAGATAAAGAGAAGCTGTGTTAGAGAGAGACAGAGAAAGAGAAGCTGTGAGTGAGAGAGAGAGAAAGAAAGAGAAGCTGTGAGTGAGAGAGAGAGGGAAAGAAAGAGAAGCTGTGAGTGAGAGAGAAAGAGAAGCTGTGAGTGAGAGAGAGGGGGAGAAAGAGAAGCTGTGAGTGAGAGAGAGAGAGAAAGAGAAGCTGTGAGTGAGAGAGAGAGAAAAAGAGATGCTGTAAGTTAGAGAGTGAGAGAGAGAGAAGCTGTGAGTGAGAAAGAGAGAGAAGCTGTGAGTGAGAGAGAGAGAAAGACAGATGTGAGTGAGAGAGAGAAAGCGAAACTGTGAGTGAGAGAGAGAGAGAAAGAGAAGCTGTGAGTGAGAGAGAGACAAAAAGAGAAGCTGTAAGTTAGAGAGTGAGAGAGAGAGAAGCTGTGAGTGAGAAAGAGAGAGAAGCTGTGAGTGAGAGAGAGAGAAAGACAGATGTGAGTGAGAGAGAGAAAGCGAAACTGTGAGTGAGAGAGAGAGAGAAAGAGAAGATGTGAGTGAGAGAGAGAAAGAGAAGCTGTGAGTTAGAGAGAGACAGAGAAATAGAAGCTGTGAGTGAGATAAGAGAAAGAGAAAGAGAAGCTGTGAGTGTGTGTGTGAGAGAGAAAGAGAAGCTGTGAGTGAGAGAGAGAAAAAAGCTGTGAGTGAGAGAGAGAGAGAAAGAGAAGCTGTGAGTGAGAGAGAGAGAAAGACAAGCTGTGAGTGAGAGAGAGGGAAAGAAAGAGAAGCTGTGAGTGAGAGAGAGAGGGAGAAAGAGAAGCTGTGAGTGAGAGAGAGAGAGAGAAGCTGTGAGTGAGAGAGAGTGAAAGAGAAGCTGTGAGTGAGAGAGAGAGAGAAAGAGAAGCTGTGTGTGAGGGAGAGATAAAGAGAAGCTGTGAGTTAGAGAGAGACAGAGAAAGAGAAGCTGTGAGTGAAAGAGAGAGAGAGAAAGAGAAGCTGTGAGTGAGTGAGTGAGAGAGAGAGAGAGAAGCTGTGAGTGAGAGAGAGAGAAAGAAAGAGAAGCTGTGAGAGAGAGAAAGAGAGAGAGAGAAGCTGTGAGTGAGAGAGAGAGAGAAGATGTGAGCGAGAGAGAGAAAGTGAAGCTGTGAGTGAGAGAGAGAGAGAAAGAGAAGCTGTGAGTGAGAGAGAGAGATAAAGAGAAGATGTGAGTGAGAGAGAGAGAGAAAGAGAAGATGTGAGTGAGAGAGAGAGAAAGAGAAGCTGTGAGTGAGTGAGAGAGAGAAGCTGTGAGAGAGATAGAGAGAAGCTGTGAGTGAGAGAGAGAGAAAGAAAGAGAAGCTGTGAGTGAGAGAAGCTGTGAGTGAGAGAGAGGGAGAAAGAGAAGCTGTGAGTGAGAGAGAGAGAATGAGAAGCTGTGAGTGTGTGTGAGAGAGAAAGAGAAGCTGTGAGTGAAAGAGAGAGAAGCTGTGAGTGAGTGAGAGAAAGAGAGAGAGAAGCTGTGAGTGAGAGAGAGAGAAAGAGAAGCTGTGAGAGAGAGAGAGAAAGAGAAGCTGTGAGTGACAGAGAGAGATAAAGAGAAGCTGTGAGTTAGAGAGAGACAGAGAAAGAGAAGCTGTGAGTGAGAGGAGAGAGAGAAAGAGAAGATGTGAGTGAGAGAGAGAGAAGCTGTGAGTGAGTGAGTGAGAGAGAGAAGCTGTGAGTGAGTGAGAGAGAGAAAGAGAAGCTGTGAGAGAGAGAAAGAGAGAGAGAGAAGCTGTGAGTGAGAGAGAGAGAGAGAAGATGTGAGTGAGAGAGAGAAAGTGAAGCTGTGAGTGAGAGAGAGAGATAGAGAAAGAGAAGCTGTGAGTGAGAGAGGGAGAAAGAGAAGCTGTGAGTGAGAGAGAGAGAAAGAGAAGCAGTGAGTGAGAGAGAGAGAGAGAAAGAGAAGCTGTGAGTGAGAGAGAGAGGCTGTGAGTAAGTGAGAGAGAAAGAGAAGCTGTGAGTGAGAGAGAGAGACAGAAAGAAAGAGAAGCTGTGACTTAGAGAGAGAGATTAAGACTAGCTGTGAGTTAGAGAGAGACAGAGAAAGAGAAGCTGTGAGTGAGAAAAAGAGAGAAGTTGTGAGTGAGAGAGAGAGAGAAAGAGAAGATGTGTGTGTGAGAGAGAGAGAAAGAGAAGCTGTGAGTGAGAGAGAGAGAAAGAGAAGCTGTGAGTGAGAGAGAGAGAAAGAGAAGCTGTGTGTGAGAGAGAGAGGGAAAGAAAGAGAAGCTGTGAGTGAGAGAGGGAGGGAGAAAGAGAAGCTGTGAGTGAGAGAGAGAGAGAAAGAGAAGCTGTGAGTGAGAGAGAGAGATATGCTGTGAGTGAGAGAGAGAGAGAGAGAAGCTGTGAGTGAGATAGAGAGAGAGAAAGAGAAGCTGTGAGTAAGAGAGAGAGAGAGAAGCTGTGAGTGCGTGAGAGAGAGTGAAAGAGAAGCTGTGAGTGAGAGAGAGAGAGAAAGAGAAGCTGTGAGTGAGAGAGAGATAAAGAGAAGCTGTGAATTAGAGAGAGACAGAGAAAGAGAAGCTGTGAGTGAGAAAGAGAGAGAAGCTGTGAGAGAGAGAAAGAGAGAGAGAGAAGCTGTGAGTGAGAGAGAGAGATGTGAGTGAGAGAGAGAAAGTGAAGCTGTGAGTGAGAGAGAGAGAGAGAGAGAAAGAGAAGCTGTGAGTGAGAGAGAGAGATAAAGAGAAGATGTGAGTGAGAGAGAGAGAGAAAGAGAAGATGTGAGTGAGAGAGACGGAGAAAGAGAAGCGGTGAGTGAGAGAGAGAGAGAGAAAGAGAAGCTGTGAGTGTGTTTGAGAGAGAAAGAGAATCTGTGAGTGAAAGAGAGAGAAGCTGTGAGTGAGTGAGATAAAGAGAGAGAGAAGCTGTGAGTGAGAGAGAGAGAAAGAGAAGCTGTGAGAGAGAGAGAGAGAGAGAGAGAAAGAAAGAGAAGCTGTGAGTGACAGAGAGAGATAAAGAGAAGCTGTGAGTTAGAGAGAGACAGAGAAAGAGAAGCTGTGAGTGAGAAAGAGAGAGAAGCTGTGAGTGAGAGAGAGAGGGAGAGAAGATGTGAGTGAGAGAGAGAGAAAGAGAAACTGTCAGTGAGAGAGAGAGAGAAAGAGAAGCTGTGAGTTAGAGAGAGAAAGAGAAGCTGTGAGTGAGAGAGAGAGAGAAAGAGAAGCTGTGAGTGAGAGAGAGAAAGAGAAGCTGTGAGTAAGAGAGAGAGAGAAGCTGTGAGTGCGTGAGAGAGAGCGAGAGAGAAGCTGTGAGTGAGAGAGAGTGAAAGAGAAGCTGTGAGTGAGAGAGAGAGAGAGAGAAAGAGAAGCTGTGAGTGAGGGAGAGATAAAGAGAACTGTGAGTTAGAGAGAGAGGGAGAAAGAGAAGCTGTGAGTGAGAGAGAGAGAGAGAAGCTGTGAGTGAGATAGAGAGAGAGAAAGAGAAGGTGTGAGTAGGAGAGAGAGAGAGAAGCTGTGAGTGCGTGAGATAGAGCGAGAGAGAAGCTTTGAGTGAGAGAGAGTGAAAGAGAAGCTGTGAGAGAGAGAGAGAGAGAAAGAGAAGCTGTGAGTGAGGGAGAGATAAAGAGAAGCTGTGTTAGAGAGAGACAGAGAAAGAGAAGCTGTGAGTGAGAGAGAGAGAAAGAAAGAGAAGCTGTGAGGGAGAGAGAGAGGGAAAGAAAGAGAAGCTGTGAGTGAGAGAGAGAGAGAAGCTGTGAGTGAGAGAGAGGGGGAGAAAGAGAAGCTGTGAGTGAGAGAGAGAGAGAAAGAGAAGCTGTGAGTGAGAGAGAGAGAAAAAGAGAAGCTGTAAGTTAGAGAGTGAGAGAGAGAGAAGCTGTGAGTGAGAAAGAGAGAGAAGCTGTGAGTGAGAGAGAAAGACAGATGTGAGTGAGAGAGAGAAAGCGAAACTGTGAGTGAGAGAGAGAGAGAAAGAGAAGATGTGAGTGAGAGAGAGAAAGAGAAGCTGTGAGTTAGAGAGAGACAGAGAAATAGAAGCTGTGAGTGAGAGAAGAGAAAGAGAAAGAGAAGCTGTGAGTGTGTGTGTGAGAGAGAAAGAGAAGCTGTGAGTGAGAGAGAGAGAAATGCTGTGAGTGAGAGAGAGAGAGAAAGAGAAGCTGTGAGTGAGAGAGAGAGAAAGACAAGCTGTGAGTGAGAGAGAGGGAAAGAAAGAGAAGCTGTGAGTGAGAGAGAGAGGGAGAAAGAGAAGCTGTGAGTGAGTGAGAGAGAGAGAAGCTGTGAGTGAGAGAGAGTGAAAGAGAAGCTGTGAGTGAGAGAGAGAGAGAAAGAGAAGCTGTGAGTGAGGGAGAGATAAAGAGAAGCTGTGAGTTAGAGAGAGACAGAGAAAGAGAAGCTGTGAGTGAAAGAGAGAGAGAGAAAGAGAAGCTGTGAGTGAGTGAGTGAGAGAGAGAAGCTGTGAGTGAGAGAGAGAGAAAGAAAGAGAAGCTGTGAGAGAGAGAAAGAGAGAGAGAGAAGCTGTGAGTGAGAGAGAGAGAAGATGTGAGTGAGAGAGAAAGTGAAGCTGTGAGTGAGAGAGAGAGAGAAAGAGAAGCTGTGAGTGAGAGAGAGAGATAAAGAGAAGATGTGAGTGAGAGAGTGAGAGAAAGAGAAGATGTGAGTGAGAGAGAGAAAGAGAAGCTGTGAGTGAGTGAGAGAGAGAGAAGCTGTGAGAGAGATAGAGAGAAGCTGTGAGTGAGAGAGAGAGAAAGAAAGAGAAGCTGTGAGTGAGAGAAGCTGTGAGTGAGAGAGAGGGAGAAAGAGAAGCTGTTAGTGAGAGAGAGAGAAAGAGAAGCTGTGAGTGTGTGAGAGAGAGAAAGAGCTGTGAGTGAAAGATAGAGAAGCTGTGAGTGAGTGAGAGAAAGAGAGAGAGAAGCTGTGAGTGAGAGAGAGAGAAAGAGAAGCTGTGAGAGAGAGAGAGAGAAAGAGAAGCTGTGAGTGACAGAGAGAGATAAAGAGAAGCTGTGAGTTAGAGAGAGACAGAGAAAGAGAAGCTGTGAGTGAGAGGAGAGAGAGAAAGAGAAGATGTGAGTGAGAGAGAGAGAAGCTGTGAGTGAGAGAGAGAGAGAGAAAGAGAAGTTGTGTGCGAGAGAGAGAGAAAGAGAAGCTGTGAGTCAGAGGAGACAGAGAAAGAGAAGCTGTGAGTGAGAGAGAGAGAGAAAGAGAAGCTGTGAGTAAGAGAGAGGGAAAGAAAGAGAAGCTGTGAGTGAGAGAGAGAGAGAAGCTGTGAGTGAGAGAGAGAGGGAGAAAGAGAAGCTGTGAGTGAGAAAGAGAGAGAAGCTGTGACTGAGACAGAGAGAAGATGTGAGTGAGAGAGAAAAAGAAACTGTGAGTGAGAGAGAGAGAAAGAGAAGCTGTGAGTGAGAGAGAGATAAAGAGAAGCTGTGAGATAGAGAGAGACAGAGAAAGAGAAGCTGTGAGTGAGAGGAGAGAGAGAAAGAGAAGATGTGAGTGAGAGAGAGAGAAGCTGTGAGTGAGAGAGAGAGAGAGAAAGAGAAGTTGTGTGTGAGAGAGAGAGAAAGAGAAGCTGTGAGTCAGAGGAGACAGAGAAAGAGAAGCTGTGAGTGAGAGAGAGAGAGAAAGAGAAGCTGTGAGTAAGAGAGAGGGAAAGAAAGAGAAGCTGTGAGTGAGAGAGAGAGAGAAGCTGTGAGTGAGAGAGAGAGGGAGAAAGAGAAGCTGTGAGTGAGAGAGAGAGAGAAAGAGAAGCTGTGAGTGAGAGAGAGAGAGAGAAAAAGAGAAGCTGTAAGTTAGAGAGAGACAGAGAAAGAGAAGCTGTGAGAGAGAAAGAGAGAGAAGCTGTGAGTGAGAGAGAGAGAAAGAAAGATGTGAGTGAGAGAGAGAAAGAGAAACTGTGAGTGAAAGAGAGAGAGAAAGAGAAGATGTGAGTGAGAGAGAGAGAGAGAAAGAGAAGCTGTGAGTGAGAGAGAGATAAGGAGAAGCTGTGAGTTAGAGAGAGACAGAGAAATAGAAGCTGTGAGTGAGAGAAGAGAGAGAGAAAGAGAAGCTGTGAGTGAGAGAGAGATAGAGAAAGAGAAGCTGTGAGTGAGAGAGAGAGAGAGAAGTTGTGAGTGAGAGAGAGAGAGAAAGAGAAGCTATGAGTAAGAGAGAGAGAGAAAGAGAAGCTGTGAGTGAGAGAGAGAGGCTGTGAGTGAGAGAGTGGGAGAAGCTGTGTGTGTGTGTGAGAGAGAGAGAAGCTGTGAGTGAGAGAGAGAGAAAGAAAGAGAAGCTGTGAGTGTGAGAGAGAAGCTGTGAGTGAGAGAGAGGGAGAGAAGCTGTGAGTGCGTGAGAGAGAGCGAGAGAGAAGCTGTGAGTGAGAGAGAGTGAAAGAGAAGCTGTGAGTGAGAGAGAGAGAGAGAGAAAGAGAAGCTGTGAGTGAGGGAGAGATAAAGAGAAGCTGTGAGTTAGAGAGAGAGGGAGAAAGAGAAGCTGTGAGTGAGAGAGAGAGAGAGAGAAGCTGTGAGTGAGATAGAGAGAGAGAAAGAGAAGGTGTGAGTAATAGAGAGAGAGAGAAGCTGTGAGTGCGTGAGAGAGAGCGAGAGAGAAGCTGTGAGTGAGAGAGGGTGAAAGAGAAGCTGTGAGTGAGAGAGAGAGAGAGAGAGAAAGAGAAGCTGTGAGTGAGGGAGAGATAAAGAGAAGCTGTGTTAGAGAGAGACAGAGAAAGAGAAGCTGTGAGTGAGAGAGAGAGAGAGAAAGAGAAGCTGTGAGTGAGAGAGAGTTGGAGAAAGAGAAGCTGTGAGTGACAGAGAGAGATAAAGAGAAGCTGTGAGTTAGAGAGAGACAGAGAAAGAGAAGCTGTGAGTGAGAGGAGAGAGAGAAAGAGAAGATGTGAGTGAGAGAGAGAGAAGCTGTGAGTGAGAGAGAGAGAGAGAAAGAGAAGTTGTGTGTGAGAGAGAGAGAAAGAGAAGCTGTGAGTCAGAGGAGACAAAGAAAGAGAAGCTGTGAGTGAGAGAGAGAGAGAGAGAAAGAGAAGCTGTGAGTAAGAGAGAGGGAAAGAAAGAGAAGCTGTGAGTGAGAGAGAGAGAAGCTGTCAGTGAGAGAGAGAGGGAGAAAGAGAAGCTGTGAGTGAGAAAGAGAGAGAAGCTGTGACTGAGAGAGAGAGAAGATGTGAGTGAGAGAGAAAAAGAAACTGTGAGTGAGAGAGAGAGAAAGAGAAGCTGTGAGTGAGAGAGAGATAAAGAGAAGCTGTGAGATAGAGAGAGACAGAGAAAGAGAAGCTGTGAGTGAGAGGAGAGAGAGAAAGAGAAGATGTGAGTGAGAGAGAGAGAAGCTGTGAGTGAGAGAGAGAGAGAGAAAGAGAAGTTGTGTGAGAGAGAGAGAGAAAGAGAAGCTGTGAGTCAGAGGAGACAGAGAAAGAGAAGCTGTGAGAGAGAGAGAGAGAGAAAGAGAAGCTGTGAGTGAGAGAGAGAGGCTGTGAGTGAGAGAGTGGGAGAAGCTGTGTGTGTGTGTGTGAGAGAGAGAAGCTGTGAGTGAGAGAGAGAGAAAGAAAGAGAAGCTGTGAGTGTGAGAGAGAAGCTGTGAGTGAGAGAGAGGGAGAGAAGCTGTGAGTGCGTGAGAGAGAGCGAGAGAGAAGCTGTGAGTGAGAGAGAGTGAAAGAGAAGCTGTGAGTGAGAGAGAGAGAGAGAGAAAGAGAAGCTGTGAGTGAGGGAGAGATAAAGAGAAGCTGTGAGTTAGAGAGAGAGGGAGAAAGAGAAGCTGTGAGTGAGAGAGAGAGAGAAGCTGTGAGTGAGATAGAGAGAGAGAAAGAGAAGGTGTGAGTAAGAGAGAGAGAGAGAAGCTGTGAGTGCGTGAGAGAGAGCGAGAGAGAAGCTGTGAGTGAGAGAGAGTGAAAGAGAAGCTGTGAGTGAGAGAGAGAGAGAGAAAGAGAAGCTGTGAGTGAGAGAGAGAGAAAGAAAGAGAAGCTGTGAGTGAGAGAGAGAGGGAAAGAAAGAAGCTGTGAGTGAGACAGAAAGAGAAGCTGTGAGTGAGAGAGAGGGGGAGAAAGAGAAGCTGTGAGTGAGAGAGAGAGAGAAAGAGAAGCTGTGAGTGAGAGAGAGAGAAAAAGAGAAGCTGTAAGTTAGAGAGTGAGAGAGAGAGAAGCTGTGAGTGAGAAAGAGAGAGAAGCTGTGAGTGAGAGAGAGAGAAAGACAGATGTGAGTGAGAGAGAGAAAGCGAAACTGTGAGTGAGAGAGAGAGAGAAAGAGAAGCTGTGAGTGAGAGAGAGACAAAAAGAGAAGCTGTAAGTTAGAGAGTGAGAGAGAGAAGCTGTGAGTGAGAAAGAGAGAGAAGCTGTGAGTGAGAGAGAGAGAAAGACAGATGTGAGTGAGAGAGAGAAAGCGAAACTGTGAGTGAGAGAGAGAGAGAAAGAGAAGATGTGAGTGAGAGAGAGAAAGAGAAGCTGTGAGTTAGAGAGAGACAGAGAAATAGAAGCTGTGAGTGAGATAAGAGAAAGAGAAAGAGAAGCTGTGAGTGTGTGTGTGAGAGAGAAAGAGAAGCTGTGAGTGAGAGAGAGAGAAAAGCTGTGAGTGAGAGAGAGAGAAAGAGAAGCTGTGAGTGAGAGAGAGAGAAAGACAAGCTGTGAGTGAGAGAGAGGGAAAGAAAGAGAAGCTGTGAGTGAGAGAGAGAGGGAGAAAGAGAAGCTGTGAGTGAGAGAGAGAGAGAGAAGATGTGAGTGAGAGAGAGAATGAGAAGCTGTGAGTGAGCGAGAGATAAAGAGAAGCTGTGTGTGAGGGAGAGATAAAGAGAAGCTGTGAGTTAGAGACAGAGAAAGAGAAGCTGTGAGTGAAAGAGAGAGAGAGAAAGAGAAGCTGTGAGTGAGAGAGAGAGAAAGAAAGAGAAGCTGTGAGAGAGAGAGAGAAGATGTGAGTGAGAGAGAGAAAGTGAAGCTGTGAGTGAGAGAGAGAGAGAAAGAGAAGCTGTGAGTGAGAGAGAGAGATAAAGAGAAGATGTGAGTGAGAGAGAGAGAGAAAGAGAAGATGTGAGTGAGAGAGAGAGAAAGAGAAGCTGTGAGTGAGTGAGAGAGAGAAGCTGTGAGAGAGATAGAGAGAAGCTGTGAGTGAGAGAGAGAGAAAGAAAGAGAAGCTGTGAGTGAGAGAAGCTGTGAGTAAGAGAGAGGGAGAAAGAGAAGCTGTGAGTGAGAGAGAGAGAAAGAGAAGCTGTGAGTGTGTGTGAGAGAGAAAGAGAAGCTGTGAGTGAAAGAGAGAGAAGCTGTGAGTGAGCGAGAGAAAGAGAGAGAGAAGCTGTGAGTGAGAGAGAGAGAAAGAGAAGCTGTGAGAGAGAGAGAGAAAGAGAAGCTGTGAGTGACAGAGAGAGATAAAGAGAAGTTGTGAGTTAGAGAGAGAAAGAGAAAGAGAAGCTGTGAGTGAGAGGAGAGAGAGAAAGAGAAGATGTGAGTGAGAGAGAGAGAAGCTGTGAGTGAGAGAGAGAGAGAGAAAGAGAAGTTGTGTGTGTGAGAGAGAGAAAGAGAAGCTGTGAGTAAGGGAGAGATAAAGAGAAGCTGTGAGTTAGAGAGAGACAGAGAAAGAGAAGCTGTGAGTGAAAGAGAGAGAGAGAAAGAGAAGCTGTGAGTGAGTGAGTGAGAGAGAGAAGCTGTGAGTGAGTGAGAGAGAGAAAGAGAAGCTGTGAGAGAGAGAAAGAGAGAGAGAGAAGCTGTGAGTGAGAGAGAGATAGAGAAGATGTGAGTGAGAGAGAGAAAGTGAAGCTGTGAGTGTGAGAGAGAGATAGAGAAAGAGAAGCTGTGAGTGAGAGAGGGAGAAAGAGAAGCTGTGAGTGAGAGAGAGAGAAAGAGAAGCAGTGAGTGAGAGAGAGAGAGAGAAAGAGAAGCTGTGGGTGAGAGAGAGAGGCTGTGAGTAAGTGAGAGAGAAAGAGAAGCTGTGAGTGAGAGAGAGAGACAGAAAGAAAGAGAAGCTGTGACTTAGAGAGAGAGATTAAGACTAGCTGTGAGTTAGAGAGAGACAGAGAAAGAGAAGCTGTGAGTGAGAAAAAGAGAGAAGTTGTGAGTGAGAGAGAGAGAGAAAGAGAAGATGTGTGTGTGTGAGAGAGAGAAAGAGAAGCTGTGAGTGAGAGAGAGAGAAAGAGAAGCTGTGAGTGAGAGAGAGAGAAAGAGAAGCTGTGAGTGAGAGAGAGAGAGGGAAAGAAAGAGAAGCTGTGAGTTAGAGAGGGAGGGAGAAAGAGAAGCTGTGAGTGAGAGAGAGAGAGAAAGAGAAGCTGTGAGTGAGAGAGAGAGATATGCTGTGAGTGAGAGAGAGAGAGAGAAGCTGTGAGTGAGATAGAGAGAGAGAAAGAGAAGCTGTGAGTAAGAGAGAGAGAGAAGCTGTGAGTGCGTGAGAGAGAGTGAAAGAGAAGCTGTGAGTGAGAGAGAGAGAGAAAGAGAAGCTGTGAGTGAGAGAGAGATAAAGAGAAGCTGTGAATTAGAGAGAGACAGAGAAAGAGAATCTGTGAGAGAGAGAAAGAGAGAGAGAGAAGCTGTGAGTGAGAGAGAGAGAGATGTGAGTGAGAGAGAGAAAGTGAAGCTGTGAGTGAGAGAGAGAGAGAGAGAAAGAGAAGCTGTGAGTGAGAGAGAGAGATAAAGAGAAGATGTGAGTGAGAGAGAGAGAGAAAAAGAAGATGTGAGTGAGAGAGAGGGAGAAAGAGAAGTGGTGAGTGAGAGAGAGAGAGAAAGAGAAGCTGTGAGTGTGTTTGAGAGAGAAAGAGAATCTGTGAGTGAAAGAGAGAGAAGCTGTGAGTGAGTGAGATAAAGAGAGAGAGAAGCTGTGAGTGAGAGAGAGAGAAAGAGAAGCTGTGAGAGAGAGAGAGAGAGAAAGAAAGAGAAGCTGTGAGTGACAGAGAGAGATAAAGAGAAGCTGTGAGTTAGAGAGAGACAGAGAAAGAGAAGCTGTGAGTGAGAAAGAGAGAGAAGCTGTGAGTGAGAGAGAGAGGGAGAGAAGATGTGAGTGAGAGAGAGAGAAAGAGAAACTGTGAGTGAGAGAGAGAGAGAAAGAGAAGCTGTGAGTTAGAGAGAGAAAGAGAAGCTGTGAGTGAGAGAGAGAGAGAAAGAGAAGCTGTGAGTGAGAGAGAGAAAGAGAAGCTGTGAGTAAGAGAGAGAGAGAGAAGCTGTGAGTGAAAGAGAGAGAAGCTGTGAGTGAGTGAGAGAAAGAGAGAGAGAAGCTGTGAGTGAGAGAGAGAGAGATAAAGAGAAAATGTGAGTGTGTGTGAGAGAGAGAGAGAAGCTGTGAGTGAGAGGAGACAGAGAAAGAGAAGCTGTGAGTGAGAGAGAGAGAGAGAAAGAGAAGCTGTGAGTGAGAGAGAGAGGGAAAGAAAGAGAAGCTGTGAGTGAGAGAGAGAGAGAAGCTGTGAGTGAGAGAGAGAGGGAGAAAGAGAAGCTGTGAGTGAGAGAGAGAGAGAAAGAGAAGCTGTGAGTGAGAGAGAGAGAAAGAAAAAGAGAAGCTGTAAGTTAGAGAGAGACAGAGAAAGAGAAGCTGTGAGTGAGAAAGAGAGAGAAGCTGTGAGTGAGAGAGAGAGAAAGATGTGAGTGAGAGAGAGAAAGAGAAACTGTGAGTGAGAGAGAGAGAGAAAGAGAAGATGTGAGTGAGAGAGAGAAGCTGTGAGTGAGAGAGGGAGAAAGAGAAGCTGTGAGAGAGAGAAAGAGAAGCAGTGAGTGAGAGAGAGAGAGAGAAAGAGAAGCTGTGAGTGAGAGAGAGAGAAGCTGTGAGTGAGTGAGAGAGAAAGAGAAGCTGTGAGTGAGAAAGAGAGAGAAGCTGTGAGTGAGAGAGAGAGAGAGAGAAAGAGAAGATGTGAGTGAGAGAGAGAAAGAGAAACTGCGAGTGAGAGAGAGAGAGAGAGAAAGAGAAGCTGTGAGTGAGAGAGAGATAAAGAGAAGCTGTGAGTTAGAGAGAGACAGAGAAATAGAAGCTGTGAGTGAGAGAAGAGAGAGAGAAAGAGAAGCTGTGAGTGAGAGAGAGAGAGAGAGAAGCTGTGAGTGAGAGAGAGAGAGAGAAAGAGAAGCTGTGAGCGAGAGAGAGGGAAAGAAAGAGAAGCTGTGAGTGAGAGAGAGAAAGAGAAAGAGAAGCTGTGAGTGAGAGAGAGAGAGAGAGAAGCTGTGAGTGAGAGAGAGAGAGAGAAAGAGAAGCTGTGAGTGAGAGAGAGGGAAAGAAAGAGAAGCTGTGAGTGAGAGAGAGAGAGAGAAGCTGTGAGTGAGAGAGAGTGAAAGAGAAGCTGTGAGTGAGAGAGAGAGAGAGAAAAAGAAGCTGTGAGTGAGGGAGAGATAAAGAGAAGCTGTGAGTTAGAGAGAGACAGAGAAAGAGAAGCTGTGAGTGAAAGAGAGAGAGAAAAAGAGAAGCTGTGAGTGATTGATTGAGTGAGAGAGAGAGAGAAGCTGTGAGTGAGAGAGAGAGAGAAAGAGAAGCTGTGAGTGTGAGAGAGAAGCTGTGAGTGAGAGAGGGAGAAAGAGAAGCTGTGAGAGAGAGAGAAAGAGAAGCAGTGAGTGAGAGAGAGAGAGAGAAAGAGAAGCTGTGAGTGAGAGAGAGAGAAGCTGTGAGTGAGTGAGAGAGAAAGAGAAGCTGTGAGTGAGAGAGAGAGACAGAAAGAAAGAGAAGCTGTGACTTAGAGAGAGAGATTAAGACTAGCTGTGAGTTAGAGAGAGACAGAGAAAGAGAAGCTGTGAGAGAGAGAGAGAGAGCAAGAAGCTGTGAGAGAGAAAGAGAGAGAAGTTGTGAGTGAGAGAGAGAGAGAGAAAGAGAAGATGTGAGTGAGAGAGAGAGAGAAAGGGAAGCTGTGAGTGAGAGAGAGAGAGAAAGAGAAGCTGTGAGTGAGAGAGAGAGAAAGAGATGCTGTGAGTGAGAGAGAGAGGGAAAGAAAGAGAAGCTGTGAGTGAGAGAGAGACGGAGAAAGAGAAGCTGTGAGTGAGAGAGAGAGAGAAAGAGAAGCTGTGAGTGAGAGAGAGAGATATGCTGTGAGTGAGAGAGAGAGAGAAGCTGTGAGTGAGAGAGAGAGAGAAAGAGAAGTTGTGAGTGAGGGAGAGATAAAGAGAAGCTGTGAGTTAGAGAGAGACAGAGAAAGAGAATCTGTGAGTGAAAGAGAGAGAGAGAAAGAGAAGCTGTGAGTAAGTGAGTGAGTGAGAGAGAAGCTGTGAGTGAGAGAGAGAGAGAAAGAGAAGCTGTGAGAGAGAGAAAGAGAGAGAGAGAAGCTGTGAGTGAGTGAGAGAGAGAGAAGATGTGAGTGAGAGAGAGAAAGTGAAGCTGTGAGTGAGAGAGAGAGAGAGAGAGAGAAAGAGAAGCTGTGAGTGAGAGAGAGAGAGATAAAGAGAAGATGTGTGCGTGTGAGAGAGAAAGAGATGTGAGTGAGAGAGAGGGAGAAAGAGAAGCTGTGAGTGAGAGAGAGAGAAAAAGAGAAGCTGTGAGTGTGTGTGAGAGAGAAAGAGAATCTGTGAGTGAAAGAGAGAGAAGCTGTGAGCAAGTGAGATAAAGAGAGAGAGAAGCTGTGAGTGAGAGAGAGAGAAAGAGAAGCTGTGAGAGAGAGAGAGAGAGAAAGAGCTGTGAGAGAGAGAGAGACAGAGAAAGAGAAGCTGTGAGTGACAGAGAGAGACAGAGAAAGAGAAGCTGTGAGTGAGAGAGAGAAAGAGAAGCTGTGAGTGAGAGAGAGAGAGAAAGAGAAGCTGTGAGTGAGAGAGAGAGGGAGAAAGAGAAGCTGTGAGTGAGAGAGAGATAAAGAGAAGATGTGAGTGAGAGAGAGAGAGAAAGAGAAGATGTGATTGAGAGAGAGAGATAGAGAAGCTGTGAGTGAGTGAGAGAGAGAGAAGCTGTGAGAGAGATAGAGAGAAGCTGTGAGTGAGAGAGAGAGAAAGAAAAAGAAAGAGAAGCTGTGATTGAGAGAAGCTGTGAGTGAGAGAGAGGGAGAAAGAGAAGCTGTGAGTGAGAGAGAGAGAGAAAGAGAAGCTGTGAGTGTGTGAGAGAGAGAAGCTGTGAGTGAGTGAGAGAAAGAGAGAGAGAAGCTGTGAGTGAGAGAGAGAGAAAGAGAAGCTGTGTGTGTGAGAGAGAGAGAAAGAGAAGCTGTGAGTGACAGAGAGAGATAAAGAGAAGCTGTGAGTTAGAGAGAGACAGAGAAAGAGAAGCTGTGAGTGAGAAAGAGAGAGAAGCTGTGACTGAGAGAGAGAGAGAGAGAAAGAGAAGCTGTGAGTGAGAGAGAGATAAAGAGAAGCTGTGAGATAGAGAGACAGAGAAAGAGAAGCTGTGAGTGAGAGGAGAGAGAGAAAGAGAAGATGTGAGTGAGAGAGAGAGATAGAGAACCTGTGAGTGAGAGAGAGAGAGAGAAGTTGTGTGTGTGTGAGAGAGAGAGAGAAAGAGAAGCTGTGAGTGAGAGGAGACAGAGAAAGAGAAGCTGTGAGTGAGAGAGAGAGAGAAATAGAAGCTATGAGTGAGAGAAAGAGGGAAAGAAAGAGAAGCAGTGAGTGAGAGAGAGAGAAGCTGTGAGTGAGAGAGAGAGGGAGAAAGAGAAGCTGTGAGTGAGAGAGAGAGAGAAAAAGAAGCTGTGAGAGTGAGAGAGAGAGTGAGAGAGAGAGAGAGAGAGAAAAAGAGAAGCTGTAAGTTAGAGAGAGACAGAGAAAGAGAAGCTGTGAATGAGAAAGAGAGAGAAGCTGTGAGTGAGAGAGAGAAAGAAAGATGTGAGTGAGAGAGAGAAAGAGAAACTGTGAGTGAGAGAGAGATAAAAAGAGAAGATGTGAGTGAGAGAGAGAAAGAGAAACTGCGAGTGAGAGAGAAAGAGAAGCTGTGAGAGAGATAGAGAGAAGCTGTGAGTGAGAGAAGCTGTGAGTGAGAGAGAGGGAGAAAGAGAAGCTGTGAGTGAGAGAGAGAGAAAGAGAAGCTGTGAGTGTGAGAGAGAGAGAAAGAGAAGCTGTGAGTGAAAGAGAGAGAAGCTGTGAGTGAGTGAGAGAAAGAGAGAGAGAAGCTGTGAGTGAGAGAGAGAGAGATAAAGAGAAAATGTGAGTGTGTGTGAGAGAGAAAGAGAAGATGTGAGTGAGAGAGAGAGAAAGAGAAGCTGTGAGTGAGAGAGAGAGAAGCTGTGAGAGAGATAGAGAGAAGCTGTGAGTGAGAGAGAGAGAAAGATAGAGAAGCTGTGAGTGAGAGAAGCTGTGAGTGAGAGAGAGGGAGAAAGAGAAGCTGTGAGTGAGAGAGAGAGAAAGAGAAGCTGCAAGTGTGAGAGAGATAGAAAGAGAAGATGTGAGTGAGAGAGAGAGAGAAAGAGAAGATGTGAGTGAGAGAGAGAAAGAGAAGCTGTGAGTGAGAGAGAGAGAAGCTGTGAGAGTGATAGAGAGAAGCTGTGAGCGAGAGAGAGAGAAAGAAAGAGAAGCTGTGAGTGAGAGAAGCTGTGAGTGAGAGAGAGGGTGAAAGAGAAGCTGTGAGTGAGAGAGAGAGAAAGAGAAGCTGTGAGTGTGTGTGTGAGAGAAAGAGAAGCTGTGAGTGAAAGAGAGAGAAGATGTGAGTGAGTGAGAGAAAGAGAGAGAAGCTGTGAGTGAGAGAGAGAGAAAGAGAAGCTGTGAGAGAGAGAGAGAGAGAGAGAAAGAGAAGCTGTGAGTGACAGAGAGAGAAAAAGAGAAGCTGTGAGTTAGAGAGGGACAGAGAAAGAGAAGGTGTGAGTGAGAAAGAGAGAGAAGCTGTGAGTGAGAGAGAGAGAAAGAGAAGATGTGAGTGAGAGAGAGAGAGAAAGAGAAGCTGTGAGTGTGTGTGAGAGAGAAAGAGAAGCTGTGAGTGAAAGAGAGAGAAGCTGTGAGTGAGTGAGAGAAAGAGAGAGAAGCTGTGAGTGAGAGAGAGAGAAAGAGAAGCTGTGAGAGAGAGAGAGAGAGAGAGAGAAAGAGACGCTGTGAGTGACAGAGAGAGAAAAAGAGAAGCTGTGAGTTAGAGAGGGACAGAGAAAGAGAAGCTGTGAGTGAGAAAGTGAGAGAAGCTGTGAGTGAGAGAGAGAGAGAGAGAGAAAGAGATGTGAGTGAGAGAGTGAGAGAGAGAGAGAGAAGCTGTGAGTGAGTGAGAGAGAGAGAGAAAGAGAAATTGTGTGTGTGAGAGAGAGATAAAAAGAAGCTGTGAGATACAGAGACAGAGAAAGAGA
Source organism: Bradypodion ventrale (assembly GCA_035047345.1). Taxonomy (NCBI): domain Eukaryota; kingdom Metazoa; phylum Chordata; class Lepidosauria; order Squamata; family Chamaeleonidae; genus Bradypodion; species Bradypodion ventrale. The sequence continues at coordinate 175,187,045 of JAWDJE010000002.1, forward strand.
AGCTGTGAGTGAGAGGAGAGAGAGAAAGAGAAGATGTGAGTGAGAGAGAGAGAGAGAGAGAGAGAAGCTGTGAGTGAGTGAGAGAGAGAGAGAAAGAGAAATTGTGTGTGTGTGAGAGAGAGAGAAGCTGTGAGTGAGAGAGAGAGAGAAAGAGAAGCTGTGAGTGAGAGAGAGAGGGAAAGAAAGAGAAGCTGTGAGTGAGAGAGAGAGAGAGAAAAAGAGAAGCTGTAAGTTAGAGAGAGACAGAGAAAGAGAAGCTGTGAGTGAGAAAGAGAGAGAAGCTGTGAGTGAGAGAGAGAAAGAAAGCTGTGAGTGTTAGAGAGAAAGACACGCTGTGAGTGAGAGAGAGAGAGAGACAGAGAAGCTGTGAGTGAGAGAAAGAAAAAGAGAAGCTGTGAGTTAGAGAGAGACAGAGGAAGATATGCTGTGAGTGAGAGAGAGAGAGAAAGAGAACCTGTGAATGAGAGAGAGAAGCTGTGAGTGGGAGAGAGAGAGAATGAGAAGATGTGAGTGAGAGAGAGAGAGAAAGAGAAGATGTGAGTGAGAGAGAGAGAGAGAAAGAGAAGCTGTGAGTGAGAGAGAGAGAGAGAAGATGTGAGAGAGAGATATGCTGTGAGTGAGAGAGAGAGAGAAAGACAAGTTGTGTGTGTGAGAGAGAAAGAGAAGCTGTGAGTGAGTGAGAGAGAGAGAAGATGTGAGTGAGAGAGAAGCTGTGAGTGTGAGAGAGAGAGAGATAAAGAGAAGCTGTGAGTGAGAGAGAGAGAGAGAAAGAGAAGCTGGGAGTGAGAGAGAGAAAGATTAGCTGTGTGAGAAAGAGAGAGAAGCTGTGAGAGAGAGAGAAGCTGTGAGTGAGAGGGAGAGAAAGAAAGAGAAGCTGTGAGTGAGAGAGAGAGAAAGAGAAGCTGTGTGAGAGGGAGAGAGAAAGAGAAGCTGTGAGTGAGAGAGAGAGATAAAGAGAAGCTGTGAGTTAGAGAGAGACAGAGAAAGAGAAGCTGTGAGTGAGAAAGAGAGAGAAGCTGTGAGTGAGAGAGAGAGAGAAAGAGAAGATGTGTGAGAGAGAAAGAGAAACTGCGAGTGAGAGAGAGAGAGAGAGAAAGAGAAGCTGTGAGTGAGAGAGAGATAAAGAGAAGCTGTGAGTTAGAGAGAGACAGAGAAATAGAAGCTGTGAGTGAGGGAAGAGAGAGAGAAAGAGAAGCTGTGTGTGTGAGAGAGAGAGAAAGAGAAGCTGTGAGAAAGAGAGAGAGAGAGAAGCTGTGAGTGAGAGAGAGAGAGAAAGAGAAGCTGTGAGTGAGAGAGAGAGAAAGAGAAGCTGTGAGTGAGAGAGAGAGAGAGAGGCTGTGAGTGAGAGAGTGGGAGAAGCTGTGTGTGTGTGATAGAGAGAGAGAAGCTGTCAGTGAGAGAGAGAGAAAGAAAGAGAAGCTGTGAGTGTGAGAGAGAAGCTGTGAGTGAGAGAGAGGGAGAAAGAGAAGCTGTGAGTGGGAGAGAGAGAAAGAGAAGCTGTGAGTGAGAGAGAGAGAGAGAAAGAGAAGCTGTGAGTGAGAGAGAGAGAAGCTGTGAGTGAGTGAGAGAGAAAGAGAAGATGTGAGAGAGAGAGAGAAGCTGTGAGTGAGAGAGAGAGATAAAGAGAAGCTGTGAGTTAGAGAGAAACAGAGAAAGAGAAGCTGTGAGTGAGAGAGAGTGAGAGCTGTGAGTGAGAAAGAGAGAGAAGGTGTGTGAGAGAGAGAGAAAGCGAAGATGTGAGTGGGAGAGAAAGAGAAGCTGTGAGTGAGAGGGAGAGACAGAAAGAAAGAGAAGCTGTGACTTAGAGAGAGATAAAGACTAGCTGTGAGTTAGAGAGAGACAGAGAAAGAAAAGCTGTGAGTGAGAGAGAGAGAGCGAGAAGCTGTGAGAGAGAAAGAGAAAGAAGCTGTGAGTGAGAGAGAGAAAGAGAAGATGTGAGTGAGAGAGAGAGAAAGAAAAACTGTGAGTGAGAGAGAGAGAGAGAAAGAAAGAGAAGCTGTAAGTGAGGGAGAGAGATAAAGAGAAGCTGTGAGTTAGACAGAGACAGAGAAAGAGAAGCTGTGAGTGAGAGAGAGAGAGAGAGAGAAGCTGTGAGTGAGAGAGAGAGAAAGAGAAGCTGTGAGTGAGAGAGAGAGAGAGAAGCTGTGAGTGAGAGAGAAAGACACGCTGTGAGTGAGAGAGAGAGAAAGAGAAGCTGTGAGTGAGAGAAGAGAGAGAGAAAGAGAAGCTGTCATTGAGAGAGAGACAGAAAGAGAAGCTGTGAGTGAGAAAGAGAGAGAAAGAGAACCTGTGAGTGAGAGAGAGAGAAAGAGAAGCTGTGAGTGAGAGAGAGAGGGAAAGAAAGAGAAACTGTGAGTAAGAGAGAGTGGGAGAAAGAGAAGCTGTGAGTGAGAGAGAGAGAGAAAGAGAAGCTGTGAGTGAGAGAGAGAGAAGCTGTGAGTGCATGAGAGAGAGTGAGAGAGAAGCTGTGAGTGAGAGAGAGTGAAAGAGAAGCTGTGAGTGAGAGAGAGAGAGAGAAAGAGAAGCTGTGAGTGAGGGAGAGATAAAGAGAAGCTGTGAGAGAGAGAGACAAAGAGAAGCTGTGAGTGAAAGAGAGAGAGAGAAAGAGAAGCTGTGAGTGAGTGAGTGAGAGAGAGAGAAGCTGTGAGTGAGAGAGAGAGAGAAAGAGAAGCTGTGAGAGAGAGAGAGAGAGAGAAGCTGTGAGTGAGAGAGTGAGAAGATGTGAGTGAGAGAGAGAAAGTGAAGCTGTGAGTGAGAGAGAGAGATAAAGAGAAGATGTGAGTGAGAGAGAGAGAGAAAGAGAAGATGTGAGTGAGAGAGAGGGAGAAAGAGAAGCTGTGAGTGAGAGAGAGAGAGAAAGAGAATCTATGAGTGAAAGAGATAGAAGCTGTGAGTGAGTGAGATAAAGAGAGAGAGAAGCTGTGAGTGTGAGAGAGAGAAAGAGAAGCTGTGAGAGAGAGAGAGAAAGAGAAGCTGTGAGTGACAGAGAGAGATAAAGAGAAGCTGTGAGTTAGAGAGAGACAGAGAAAGAGAAGCTGTGAGTGAGAAAGAGAGAGAAGCTGTGAGTGAGTGAGAGAGAGAGAAGATGTGAGTGAGAGAGAGAAAGAGAAACTGTGAGTGAGAGACAGACAGAGAAAGAGAAGGTGTGAGTGAGAGAAGAGAGAGAGAAAGAGAAGCTGTGAGTGAGAGAGAGAAAGAGAAGCTGTGAGTGAGAGAGAGAGAAAGAGAAGCTGTGAGTGAGAGAGAGAGAGAGAGAGAGAAGCTGTGAGTGAGAGAGAGGGAAAGAAGAAGCTGTGAGTGAGAGAGAGAGGGAGAAAGAGAAGTTGTGAGTGAGAGAGAGAGAAAGAGAAGCTGTGAGTGAGAGAGAGAGATATGCTGTGAGTGAGAGAGAGAGAAGCTGTGAGTGAGATAGAGAGAGAGAAAGAGAAGCTGTGAGTAAGAGAGAGAGAGAGAAGCTGTGAGTGCGTGAGAGAGAGCGAGAGAGAAGCTGTGAGTGAGAGAGAGTGAAAGAGAAGCTGTGAGTGAGAGAGAGAGAGAGAAAGAGAAGCTGTGAGTGAGGGAGAGATAAAAAGAAACTGTGAGTTAGAGAGAGACAGAGAAAGAGAAGCTGTGAGTGAAAGAGAGAGAGAAAGAGATGCTGTGAGTGAGTGAGTGAAAGAGAGAGAAGCTGTGAGTGAGAGACAAAGAGAAGCTGTGAGAGAGAGAAAGAGAGAGAAGCTGTGAGTGAGAGAGAGAGAGAGATGTGAGTGAGAGAGAGAAAGTGAAGCTGTGAGTGAGAGAGAGAGAGAGAGAGAAAGAGAAGCTGTGAGTGAGAGAGAGAGAGATAAAGAGAAGATGTGAGTGAGAGAGAGAGAGAAAGAGAAGATGTGAGTGAGAGAGAGAGAAAGAGAAGCTGTGAGTGAAAGAGAGAGAGAAGCTGTGAGAGAGATAGAGAGAAGCTGTGAGTGAGAGAGAGAGAAAGAAAGAGAAGCTGTGAGTGAGAGAAGCTGTGAGTGAGAGAGAGGGAGGAAGAGAAGCTGTGAGTGAGAGAGAGAGAGAAAGAGAAGCTGTGAGTGTGTGTGAGAGAGAGAAAGAGAAGTTGTGAGTGAAAGAGAGAGAAGCTGTGAGTGAGTGAGAGAAAGAGAGAGAGAAGCTGTGAGTAAGAGAGAGAGAAAGAGAAGCTGTGTGTGTGAGAGAGAAAGAGAAGTTGTGAGTGACAGAGAGAGATAAAGAGAAGCTGTGAGTTAGAGAGAGACAGAGAAAGAGAAGCTGTGAGTGAGAAAGAGAAGCTGTGAGTGAGAGAGAGATAAAGAGAAGCTGTGAGATAGAGAGAGACAGAGAAAGAGAAGCTGTGAGTGAGAGGAGAGAGAAAGAGAAGATGTGAGTGAGAGAGAGAGAGAGAAGCTGTGAGTGAGAGAGAGAGAGAGAAAGAGAAGTTGTGAGAGAGAGAGAAAGAGAAGCTGTGAGTGAGAGGAGACAGTAAAAGAGAAGCTGTGAGTGAGAGAGAGAGGGAAAGAAAGAGAAGCTGTGAGTGAGAGAGAGAGAGAAGCTGTGAGTGAGAGAGAGAGGGAGATAGAGAAGCTGTGATTGAGAGAGAGAGAGAAAGAGAAGCTGTGAGTGAGAGAGAGAGAGAAAAAGAGAAGCTATAAGAGAGAGAGACAGAGAAAGAGAAGATGTGAGTGAGAAAGAAAGAGAAGCTGTGAGTGAGAGAGAGAGAGAGAAGATGTGAGTGAGAGAGAGAAAGAGAAACTGTGAGTGAGAGAGAGAGAGAGAAAGAGAAGCTGTGAGTGAGAGAAGAGAGAGAGAAAGAGAAGCTGTGAGTGAGAGAGAGAAAGAGAAGCTGTGAGTGAGAGAGAGAGAAAGAGAAGCTGTGAGTGAGAGAGAGAGAGAAAGAGAAGCTGTGAGTGAGAGAGAGAGAAAGAGAAGCTGTGAGTGAGAGAGAGGGAAAGAAGGAGAAGCTGTGAGTGAGATAGAGAGGGAGAAAGAGAAGCTGTGAGTGAGAGAGAGAGAAAGAGAAGCTGTGAGTGAGAGAGAGAGATATGCTGTGAGTGAGAGAGAGAGAGAGAGAAGCTGTGAGTGAGATAGAGAGAGAGAAAAAGAAGCTGTGAGTAAGAGAGAGAGAGAAGCTGTAAGTGCGTGAGAGAGAGTGAGAGAGAAGCTGTGAGTGAGAGAGAGTGAAAGAGAAGCTGTGAGTGAGAGAGAGAGAGAGAGAGAAGCTGTGAGTGAGAGAGGGAGAAAGAAGAAGCTGTGAGTAAGGGAGAGATAAAGAGAAGCTGTGAGTTAGAGAGAGACAGAGAAAGAGAAGCTGTGAGTGAAAGAGAGAGAGAGAAAGAGAAGCTGTGAGTGAGTGAGTGAGAGAGAGAAGCTGTGAGTGAGTGAGAGAGAGAAAGAGAAGCTGTGAGAGAGAGAAAGAGAGAGAGAGAAGCTGTGAGTGAGAGAGAGAGAGAAGATGTGAGTGAGAGAGAGAAAGTGAAGCTGTGAGTGAGAGAGAGAGAGAGAGAGAGAAGCTGTGAGTGAGAGAGGGGGAAAGAGAAGCTGTGAGTGAGAGAGAGAGAAAGAGAAGCAGTGAGTGAGAGAGAGAGAGAGAAAGAGAAGCTGTGAGTGAGAGAGAGAGAAGCTGTGAGTAAGTGAGAGAGAAAGAGAAGCTGTGAGTGAGAGAGAGAGACAGAAAGAAAGAGAAGCTGTGACTTAGAGAGAGAGATTAAGACTAGCTGTGAGTTAGAGAGAGACAGAGAAAGAGAAGCTGTGAGTGAGAAAAAGAGAGAAGTTGTGAGTGAGAGAGAGAGAAAGAGAAGCTGTGAGTGAGAGAGAGAGAAAGAGAAGCTGTGAGTGAGAGAGAGAGGGAAAGAAAGAGAAGCTGTGAGTGAGAGAGGGAGGGAGAAAGAGAAGCTGTGAGTGAGAGAGAGAGAGAGAGAAGCTGTGAGTGAGAGAGAGAGAGATGTGAGTGAGAGAGAGAAAGTGAAGCTGTGAGTGAGAGAGAGAGAGAGAGAGAACGAGAAGCTGTGAGTGAGAGAGAGAGAGATAAAGAGAAGATGTGAGTGAGAGAGAGAGAAAGAGAAGATGTGAGTGAGAGAGAGGGAGAAAGAGAAGCGGTGAGTGAGAGAGAGAGAGAAAGAGAAGCTGTGAGTGTGTGTGAGAGAGAAAGAGAATCTGTGAGTGAAAGAGAGAGAAGCTGTGAGTGAGTGAGATAAAGAGAGAGAGAAGCTGTGAGTGAGAGAGAGAGAAAGAGAAGCTGTGTGAGAGAGAGAGAGAGAAAGAAAGAAAGAGAAGCTGTGAGTGACAGAGAGAGATAAAGAGAAGCTGTGAGTTAGAGAGAGACAGAGAAAGAGAAGCTGTGAGTGAGAAAGAGAGAGAAGCTGTGAGTGAGAGAGAGAGGGAGAGAAGATGTGAGTGAGAGAGAGAGAAAGAGAAACTGTGAGTGAGAGAGAGAGAGAGAGAAAGAGAAGCTGTGAGTTAGAGAGAGAAAGAGAAGCTGTGAGTGAGAGAGAGAGAGAAAGAGAAGCTGTGAGTGAGAGAGAGAGAAAGAGAAGCTGTGAGTGAGAGAAGAGAGAGAGAAAGAGAAGCTGTGAGTAAGAGAGAGAGAGAAGCTGTCAGTGCGTGAGAGAGAGCGAGAGAGAAGCTGTGAGTGAGAGAGAGTGAAAGAGAAGCTGTGAGTGAGAGAGAGAGAGAGAGAAAGAGAAGCTGTGAGTGAGGGAGAGATAAAGAGAAGCTGTGAGTTAGAGAGAGGGAGAAAGAGAAGCTGTGAGTGAGAGAGAGAGAGAGAAAAGCTGTGAGTGAGATAGAGAGAGAGAAAGAGAAGGTGTGAGTAAGAGAGAGAGAGAGAAGCTGTGAGTGCGTGAGAGAGAGCGAGAGAGAAGCTGTGAGTGAGAGAGAGTGAAAGAGAAGCTGTGAGTGAGAGAGAGAGAGAGAGAAAGAGAAGCTGTGAGTGAGGGAGAGATAAAGAGAAGCTGTGTTAGAGAGAGACAGAGAAAGAGAAGCTGTGAGTGAGAGAGAGAGAAAGAAAGAGAAGCTGTGAGTGAGAGAGAGAGGGAAAGAAAGAGAAGCTGTGAGTGAGAGAGAAAGAGAAGCTGTGAGTGAGAGAGAGGGGGAGAAAGAGAAGCTGTGAGTGAGAGAGAGAGAGAAAGAGAAGCTGTGAGTGAGAGAGAGAGAAAAAGAGAAGCTGTAAGTTAGAGAGTGAGAGAGAGAGAAGCTGTGAGTGAGAAAGAGAGAGAAGCTGTGAGTGAGAGAGAGAGAAAGACAGATGTGAGTGAGAGAGAGAAAGCGAAACTGTGAGTGAGAGAGAGAGAGAAAGAGAAGCTGTGAGTGAGAGAGAGACAAAAAGAGAAGCTGTAAGTTAGAGAGTGAGAGAGAGAGAAGCTGTGAGTGAGAAAGAGAGAGAAGCTGTGAGTGAGAGAGAGAGAAAGACAGATGTGAGTGAGAGAGAGAAAGCGAAACTGTGAGTGAGAGAGAGAGAGAAAGAGAAGATGTGAGTGAGAGAGAGAAAGAGAAGCTGTGAGTTAGAGAGAGACAGAGAAATAGAAGCTGTGAGTGAGATAAGAGAAAGAGAAAGAGAAGCTGTGAGTGTGTGTGTGAGAGAGAAAGAGAAGCTGTGAGTGAGAGAGAGAAAAAAGCTGTGAGTGAGAGAGAGAGAGAAAGAGAAGCTGTGAGTGAGAGAGAGAGAAAGACAAGCTGTGAGTGAGAGAGAGGGAAAGAAAGAGAAGCTGTGAGTGAGAGAGAGAGGGAGAAAGAGAAGCTGTGAGTGAGAGAGAGAGAGAGAAGCTGTGAGTGAGAGAGAGTGAAAGAGAAGCTGTGAGTGAGAGAGAGAGAGAAAGAGAAGCTGTGTGTGAGGGAGAGATAAAGAGAAGCTGTGAGTTAGAGAGAGACAGAGAAAGAGAAGCTGTGAGTGAAAGAGAGAGAGAGAAAGAGAAGCTGTGAGTGAGTGAGTGAGAGAGAGAGAGAGAAGCTGTGAGTGAGAGAGAGAGAAAGAAAGAGAAGCTGTGAGAGAGAGAAAGAGAGAGAGAGAAGCTGTGAGTGAGAGAGAGAGAGAAGATGTGAGCGAGAGAGAGAAAGTGAAGCTGTGAGTGAGAGAGAGAGAGAAAGAGAAGCTGTGAGTGAGAGAGAGAGATAAAGAGAAGATGTGAGTGAGAGAGAGAGAGAAAGAGAAGATGTGAGTGAGAGAGAGAGAAAGAGAAGCTGTGAGTGAGTGAGAGAGAGAAGCTGTGAGAGAGATAGAGAGAAGCTGTGAGTGAGAGAGAGAGAAAGAAAGAGAAGCTGTGAGTGAGAGAAGCTGTGAGTGAGAGAGAGGGAGAAAGAGAAGCTGTGAGTGAGAGAGAGAGAATGAGAAGCTGTGAGTGTGTGTGAGAGAGAAAGAGAAGCTGTGAGTGAAAGAGAGAGAAGCTGTGAGTGAGTGAGAGAAAGAGAGAGAGAAGCTGTGAGTGAGAGAGAGAGAAAGAAGCTGTGAGAGAGAGAGAGAAAGAGAAGCTGTGAGTGACAGAGAGAGATAAAGAGAAGCTGTGAGTTAGAGAGAGACAGAGAAAGAGAAGCTGTGAGTGAGAGGAGAGAGAGAAAGAGAAGATGTGAGTGAGAGAGAGAGAAGCTGTGAGTGAGAGAGAGAGAGAGAAAGAGAAGTTGTGTGTGAGAGAGAGAGAAAGAGAAGCTGTGAGTAAGGGAGAGATAAAGAGAAGCTGTGAGTTAGAGAGAGACAGAGAAAGAGAAGCTGTGAGTGAAAGAGAGAGAGAGAAAGAGAAGCTGTGAGTGAGTGAGTGAGAGAGAGAAGCTGTGAGTGAGTGAGAGAGAGAAAGAGAAGCTGTGAGAGAGAGAAAGAGAGAGAGAGAAGCTGTGAGTGAGAGAGAGAGAGAGAAGATGTGAGTGAGAGAGAGAAAGTGAAGCTGTGAGTGAGAGAGAGAGATAGAGAAAGAGAAGCTGTGAGTGAGAGAGGGAGAAAGAGAAGCTGTGAGTGAGAGAGAGAGAAAGAGAAGCAGTGAGTGAGAGAGAGAGAGAGAAAGAGAAGCTGTGAGTGAGAGAGAGAGGCTGTGAGTAAGTGAGAGAGAAAGAGAAGCTGTGAGTGAGAGAGAGAGACAGAAAGAAAGAGAAGCTGTGACTTAGAGAGAGAGATTAAGACTAGCTGTGAGTTAGAGAGAGACAGAGAAAGAGAAGCTGTGAGTGAGAAAAAGAGAGAAGTTGTGAGTGAGAGAGAGAAAGAGAAGATGTGTGTGTGTGAGAGAGAGAAAGAGAAGCTGTGAGTGAGAGAGAGAGAAAGAGAAGCTGTGAGTGAGAGAGAGAGAAAGAGAAGCTGTGTGTGAGAGAGAGAGGGAAAGAAAGAGAAGCTGTGAGTGAGAGAGGGAGGGAGAAAGAGAAGCTGTGAGTGAGAGAGAGAGAGAAAGAGAAGCTGTGAGTGAGAGAGAGAGATATGCTGTGAGTGAGAGAGAGAGAGAGAGAAGCTGTGAGTGAGATAGAGAGAGAGAAAGAGAAGCTGTGAGTAAGAGAGAGAGAGAGAAGCTGTGAGTGCGTGAGAGAGAGTGAAAGAGAAGCTGTGAGTGAGAGAGAGAGAGAAAGAGAAGCTGTGAGTGAGAGAGAGATAAAGAGAAGCTGTGAATTAGAGAGAGACAGAGAAAGAGAAGCTGTGAGTGAGAAAGAGAGAGAAGCTGTGAGAGAGAGAAAGAGAGAGAGAGAAGCTGTGAGTGAGAGAGAGAGATGTGAGTGAGAGAGAGAAAGTGAAGCTGTGAGTGAGAGAGAGAGAGAGAGAGAGAGAAGCTGTGAGTGAGAGAGAGAGATAAAGAGAAGATGTGAGTGAGAGAGAGAGAGAAAGAGAAGATGTGAGTGAGAGAGAGGGAGAAAGAGAAGCGGTGAGTGAGAGAGAGAGAGAAAGAAAAGCTGTGAGTGTGTTTGAGAGAGAAAGAGAATCTGTGAGTGAAAGAGAGAGAAGCTGTGAGTGAGTGAGATAAAGAGAGAGAGAAGCTGTGAGTGAGAGAGACAGAAAGAGAAGCTGTGAGAGAGAGAGAGAGAGAGAGAGAAAGAGAAGCTGTGAGTGACAGAGAGAGATAAAGAGAAGCTGTGAGTTAGAGAGAGACAGAGAAAGAGAAGCTGTGAGTGAGAAAGAGAGAGAAGCTGTGAGTGAGAGAGAGAGGGAGAGAAGATGTGAGTGAGAGAGAGAGAAAGAGAAACTGTCAGTGAGAGAGAGAGAGAAAGAGAAGCTGTGAGTTAGAGAGAGAAAGAGAAGCTGTGAGTGAGAGAGAGAGAGAAAGAGAAGCTGTGAGTGAGAGAGAGAAAGAGAAGCTGTGAGTAAGAGAGAGAGAGAAGCTGTGAGTGCGTGAGAGAGAGCGAGAGAGAAGCTGTGAGTGAGAGAGAGTGAAAGAGAAGCTGTGAGTGAGAGAGAGAGAGAGAGAAAGAGAAGCTGTGAGTGAGGGAGAGATAAAGAGAAGCTGTGAGTTAGAGAGAGAGGGAGAAAGAGAAGCTGTGAGTGAGAGAGAGAGAGAGAAGCTGTGAGTGAGATAGATAGAGAGAATGAGAAGGTGTGAGTAGGAGAGAGAGAGAGAAGCTGTGAGTGCGTGAGAGAGAGCGAGAGAGAAGCTGTGAGTGAGAGAGAGTGAAAGAGAAGCTGTGAGTGAGAGAGAGAGAGAAAGAGAAGCTGTGAGTGAGGGAGAGATAAAGAGAAGCTGTGTTAGAGAGAGACAGAGAAAGAGAAGCTGTGAGTGAGAGAGAGAGAAAGAAAGAGAAGCTGTGAGGGAAAGAGAGAGGGAAAGAAAGAGAAGCTGTGAGTGAGAGAGAGAGAGAAGCTGTGAGTGAGAGAGAGGGGGAGAAAGAGAAGCTGTGAGTGAGAGAGAGAGAGAAAGAGAAGCTGTGAGTGAGAGAGAGAGAAAAAGAGAAGCTGTAAGTTAGAGAGTGAGAGAGAGAGAAGCTGTGAGTGAGAAAGAGAGAGAAGCTGTGAGTGAGAGAGAAAGACAGATGTGAGTGAGAGAGAGAAAGCGAAACTGTGAGTGAGAGAGAGAGAGAAAGAGAAGATGTGAGTGAGAGAGAGAAAGAGAAGCTGTGAGTTAGAGAGAGACAGAGAAATAGAAGCTGTGAGTGAGAGAAGAGAAAGAGAAAGAGAAGCTGTGAGTGTGTGTGTGTGAGAGAAAGAGAAGCTGTGAGTGAGAGAGAGAGAAATGCTGTGAGTGAGAGAGAGAGAGAAAGAGAAGCTGTGAGTGAGAGAGAGAGAAAGACAAGCTGTGAGTGAGAGAGAGGGAAAGAAAGAGAAGCTGTGAGTGAGAGAGAGAGGGAGAAAGAGAAGCTGTGAGTGAGTGAGAGAGAGAGAAGCTGTGAGTGAGAGAGAGTGAAAGAGAAGCTGTGAGTGAGAGAGAGAGAGAAAGAGAAGCTGTGAGTGAGGGAGAGATAAAGAGAAGCTGTGAGTTAGAGAGAGACAGAGAAAGAGAAGCTGTGAGTGAAAGAGAGAGAGAGAAAGAGAAGCTGTGAGTGAGTGAGTGAGAGAGAGAAGCTGTGAGTGAGAGAGAGAGAAAGAAAGAGAAGCTGTGAGAGAGAGAAAGAGAGAGAGAGAAGCTGTGAGTGAGAGAGAGAGAAGATGTGAGTGAGAGAGAAAGTGAAGCTGTGAGTGAGAGAGAGAGAGAAAGAGAAGCTGTGAGTGAGAGAGAGAGATAAAGAGAAGATGTGAGTGAGAGAGTGAGAGAAAGAGAAGATGTGAGTGAGAGAGAGAAAGAGAAGCTGTGAGTGAGTGAGAGAGAGAGAAGCTGTGAGAGAGATAGAGAGAAGCTGTGAGTGAGAGAGAGAGAAAGAAAGAGAAGCTGTGAGTGAGAGAAGCTGTGAGTGAGAGAGAGGGAGAAAGAGAAGCTGTTAGTGAGAGAGAGAGAAAGAGAAGCTGTGAGTGTGTGAGAGAGAGAAAGAGAAGCTGTGAGTGAAAGATAGAGAAGCTGTGAGTGAGTGAGAGAAAGAGAGAGAGAAGCTGTGAGTGAGAGAGAGAGAAAGAGAAGCTGTGAGAGAGAGAGAGAGAAATAGAAGCTGTGAGTGACAGAGAGAGATAAAGAGAAGCTGTGAGTTAGAGAGAGACAGAGAAAGAGAAGCTGTGAGTGAGAGGAGAGAGAGAAAGAGAAGATGTGAGTGAGAGAGAGAGAAGCTGTGAGTGAGAGAGAGAGAGAGAAAGAGAAGTTGTGTGTGAGAGTGAGAGAAAGAGAAGCTGTGAGTCAGAGGAGACAGAGAAAGAGAAGCTGTGAGTGAGAGAGAGAGAGAAAGAGAAGCTGTGAGTAAGAGAGAGGGAAAGAAAGAGAAGCTGTGAGTGAGAGAGAGAGAGAAGCTGTGAGTGAGAGAGAGAGGGAGAAAGAGAAGCTGTGAGTGAGAAAGAGAGAGAAGCTGTGACTGAGAGAGAGAGAAGATGTGAGTGAGAAAGAAAAAGAAACTGTGAGTGAGAGAGAGAGAAAGAGAAGCTGTGAGTGAGAGAGAGATAAAGAGAAGCTGTGAGATAGAGAGAGACAGAGAAAGAGAAGCTGTGAGTGAGAGGAGAGAGAGAAAGAGAAGATGTGAGTGAGAGAGAGAGAAGCTGTGAGTGAGAGAGAGAGAGAGAAAGAGAAGTTGTGTGTGAGAGAGAGAGAAAGAGAAGCTGTGAGTCAGAGGAGACAGAGAAAGAGAAGCTTTGAGTGAGAGAGAGAAAGAAAGAGAAGCTGTGAGTAAGAGAGAGGGAAAGAAAGAGAAGCTGTGAGTGAGAGAGAGAGAGAAGCTGTGAGTGAGAGAGAGAGGGAGAAAGAGAAGCTGTGAGTGAGAGAGAGAGAGAAAGAGAAGCTGTGAGTGAGAGAGAGAGAGAGAAAAAGAGAAGCTGTAAGTTAGAGAGAGACAGAGAAAGAGAAGCTGTGAGAGAGAAAGAGAGAGAAGCTGTGAGTGAGAGAGAGAGAAAGAAAGATGTGAGTGAGAGAGAGAAAGAGAAACTGTGAGTGAAAGAGAGAGAGAAAGAGAAGATGTGAGTGAGAGAGAGAGAGAGAAAGAGAAGCTGTGAGTGAGAGAGAGATAAGGAGAAGCTGTGAGTTAGAGAGAGACAGAGAAATAGAAGCTGTGAGTGAGAGAAGAGAGAGAGAAAGAGAAGCTGTGAGTGAGAGAGAGATAGAGAAAGAGAAGCTGTGAGTGAGAGAGAGAGAGAGAAGTTGTGAGTGAGAGAGAGAGAGAAAGAGAAGCTATGAGTGAGAGAGAGAGAGAAAGAGAAGCTGTGAGTGAGAGAGAGAGGCTGTGAGTGAGAGAGTGGGAGAAGCTGTGTGTGTGTGTGAGAGAGAGAGAAGCTGTGAGTGAGAGAGAGAGAAAGAAAGAGAAGCTGTGAGTGTGAGAGAGAAGCTGTGAGTGAGAGAGAGGGAGAGAAGCTGTGAGTGCGTGAGAGAGAGCGAGAGAGAAGCTGTGAGTGAGAGAGAGTGAAAGAGAAGCTGTGAGTGAGAGAGAGAGAGAGAGAGAAAGAGAAGCTGTGAGTGAGGGAGAGATAAAGAGAAGCTGTGAGTTAGAGAGAGAGGGAGAAAGAGAAGCTGTGAGTGAGAGAGAGAGAGAGAGAAGCTGTGAGTGAGATAGAGAGAGAGAAAGAGAAGGTGTGAGTAATAGAGATAGAGAGAAGCTGTGAGTGCGTGAGAGAGAGCGAGAGAGAAGCTGTGAGTGAGAGAGGGTGAAAGAGAAGCTGTGAGTGAGAGAGAGAGAGAGAGAAAGAGAAGCTGTGAGTGAGGGAGAGATAAAGAGAAGCTGTGTTAGAGAGAGACAGAGAAAGAGAAGCTGTGAGTGAGAGAGAGAGAGAGAAAGAGAAGCTGTGAGTGAGAGAGAGTGGGAGAAAGAGAAGCTGTGAGTGACAGAGAGAGATAAAGAGAAGCTGTGAGTTAGAGAGAGACAGAGAAAGAGAAGCTGTGAGTGAGAGGAGAGAGAGAAAGAGAAGATGTGAGTGAGAGAGAGAGAAGCTGTGAGTGAGAGAGAGAGAGAGAAAGAGAAGTTGTGTGTGAGAGAGAGAGAAAGAGAAGCTGTGAGTCAGAGGAGACAGAGAAAGAGAAGCTGTGAGTGAGAGAGAGAGAGAGAGAAAGAGAAGCTGTGAGTAAGAGAGAGGGAAAGAAAGAGAAGCTGTGAGTGAGAGAGAGAGAAGCTGTGAGTGAGAGAGAGAGGGAGAAAGAGAAGCTGTGAGTGAGAAAGAGAGAGAAGCTGTGACTGAGAGAGAGAGAAGATGTGAGTGAGAGAGAAAAAGAAACTGTGAGTGAGAGAGAGAGAAAGAGAAGCTGTGAGTGAGAGAGAGATAAAGAGAAGCTGTGAGATAGAGAGAGACAGAGAAAGAGAAGCTGTGAGTGAGAGGAGAGAGAGAAAGAGAAGATGTGAGTGAGAGAGAGAGAAGCTGTGAGTGAGAGAGAGAGAGAGAAAGAGAAGTTGTGTGAGAGAGAGAGAGAAAGAGAAGCTGTGAGTCAGAGGAGACAGAGAAAGAGAAGCTGTGAGTGAGAGAGAGAGAGAAAGAGAAGCTGTGAGTAAGAGAGAGGGAAAGAAAGAGAAGCTGTGAGTGAGAGAGAGAGAGAAGCTGTGAGTGAGAGAGAGAGGGAGAAAGAGAAGCTGTGAGTGAGAGAGAGAGAGAAAGAGAAGCTGGGAGTGAGAGAGAGAGAGAGAAAAAGAGAAGCTGTAAGTTAGAGAGAGACAGAGAAAGAGAAGCTGTGAGAGAGAAAGAGAGAGAAGCTGTGAGTGAGAGAGAGAGAAAGAAAGATGTGAGTGAGAGAGAGAAAGAGAAACTGTGAGTGAGAGAGAGAGAGAAAGAGAAGATGTGAGTGAGAGAGAGAGAGAGAAAGAGAAGCTGTGAGTGAGAGAGAGATAAGGAGAAGCTGTGAGTTAGAGAGAGACAGAGAAATAGAAGCTTTGTGTGAGAGAAGAGAGAGAGAAAGAGAAGCTGTGAGTGAGAGAGAGAGAGAGAAAGAGAAGCTGTGAGTGAGAGAGAGAGAGAGAAGTTGTGAGTGAGAGAGAGAGAGAAAGAGAAGCTATGAGTGAGAGAGAGAGAGAAAGAGAAGCTGTGAGAGAGAGAGAGGCTGTGAGTGAGAGAGTGGGAGAAGCTGTGTGTGTGTGTGTGTGAGAGAGAAGCTGTGAGTGAGAGAGAGAGAAAGAAAGAGAAGCTGTGAGTGTGAGAGAGAAGCTGTGAGTGAGAGAGAGGGAGAGAAGCTGTGAGTGCGTGAGAGAGAGCGAGAGAGAAGCTGTGAGTGAGAGAGAGTGAAAGAGAAGCTGTGAGTGAGAGAGAGAGAGAGAGAAAGAGAAGCTGTGAGTGAGGGAGAGATAAAGAGAAGCTGTGAGTTAGAGAGAGAGGGAGAAAGAGAAGCTGTGAGTGAGAGAGAGAGAGAGAAGCTGTGAGTGAGATAGAGAGAGAGAAAGAGAAGGTGTGAGTAAGAGAGAGAGAGAGAAGCTGTGAGTGCGTGAGAGAGAGCGAGAGAGAAGCTGTGAGTGAGAGAGAGTGAAAGAGAAGCTGTGAGTGAGAGAGAGAGAGAGAGAAAGAGAAGCTGTGAGTGAGGGAGAGATAAAGAGAAGCTGTGTTAGAGTGAGACAGAGAAAGAGAAGCTGTGAGTGAGAGAGAGAGAAAGAAAGAGAAGCTGTGAGTGAGAGAGAGAGGGAAAGAAAGAGAAGCTGTGAGTGAGACAGAAAGAGAAGCTGTGAGTGAGAGAGAGGGGGAGAAAGAGAAGCTGTGAGTGAGAGAGAGAGAGAAAGAGAAGCTGTGAGTGAGAGAGAGAGAAAAAGAGAAGCTGTAAGTTAGAGAGTGAGAGAGAGAGAAGCTGTGAGTGAGAAAGAGAGAGAAGCTGTGAGTGAGAGAGAGAGAAAGACAGATGTGAGTGAGAGAGAGAAAGCGAAACTGTGAGTGAGAGAGAGAGAGAAAGAGAAGCTGTGAGTGAGAGAGAGACAAAAAGAGAAGCTGTAAGTTAGAGAGTGAGAGAGAGAGAAGCTGTGAGTGAGAAAGAGAGAGAAGCTGTGAGTGAGAGAGAGAGAAAGACAGATGTGAGTGAGAGAGAGAAAGCGAAACTGTGAGTGAGAGAGAGAGAGAAAGAGAAGATGTGAGTGAGAGAGAGAAAGAGAAGCTGTGAGTTAGAGAGAGACAGAGAAATAGAAGCTGTGAGTGAGATAAGAGAAAGAGAAAGAGAAGCTGTGAGTGTGTGTGTGAGAGAGAAAGAGAAGCTGTGAGTGAGAGAGAGAGAAAAGCTGTGAGTGAGAGAGAGATAAAGAGAAGCTGTGAGTGAGAGAGAGAGAAAGACAAGCTGTGAGTGAGAGAGAGGGAAAGAAAGAGAAGCTGTGAGTGAGAGAGAGAGGGAGAAAGAGAAGCTGTGAGTGAGAGAGAGAGAGAGAAGATGTGAGTGAGAGAGAGAATGAGAAGCTGTGAGTGAGCGAGAGATAAAGAGAAGCTGTGTGTGAGGGAGAGATAAAGAGAAGCTGTGAGTTAGAGAGAGACAGAGAAAGAGAAGCTGTGAGTGAAAGAGAGAGAGAGAAAGAGAAGCTGTGAGTGAGTGAGTGAGAGAGAGAGAGAGAAACTGTGAGTGAGAGAGAGAGAAAGAAAGAGAAGCTGTGAGAGAGAGAAAGAGAGAGAGAGAAGCTGTGAGTGAGAGAGAGAGAAGATGTGAGCGAGAGAGAGAAAGTGAAGCTGTGAGTGAGAGAGAGAGAGAAAGAGAAGCTGTGAGTGAGAGAGAGAGATAAAGAGAAGATGTGAGTGAGAGAGAGAGAGAAAGAGAAGATGTGAGTGAGAGAGAGAGAAAGAGAAGCTGTGTGAGTGAGAGAGAGAAGCTGTGAGAGAGATAGAGAGAAGCTGTGAGTGAGAGAGAGAGAAAGAAAGAGAAGCTGTGAGTGAGAGAAGCTGTGAGTAAGAGAGAGGGAGAAAGAGAAGCTGTGAGTGAGAGAGAGAGAAAGAGAAGCTGTGAGTGTGTGTGAGAGAGAAAGAGAAGCTGTGAGTGAAAGAGAGAGAAGCTGTGAGTGAGCGAGAGAAAGAGAGAGAGAAGCTGTGAGTGAGAGAGAGAGAAAGAGAAGCTGTGAGAGAGAGAGAGAAAGAGAAGCTGTGAGTGACAGAGAGAGATAAAGAGAAGCTGTGAGTTAGAGAGAGAAAGAGAAAGAGAAGCTGTGAGTGAGAGGAGAGAGAGAAAGAGAAGATGTGAGTGAGAGAGAGAGAAGCTGTGAGTGAGAGAGAGAGAGAGAAAGAGAAGTTGTGTGTGTGAGAGAGAGAAAGAGAAGCTGTGAGTAAGGGAGAGATAAAGAGAAGCTGTGAGTTAGAGAGAGACAGAGAAAGAGAAGCTGTGAGTGAAAGAGAGAGAGAGAAAGAGAAGCTGTGAGTGAGTGAGTGAGAGAGAGAAGCTGTGAGTGAGTGAGAGAGAGAAAGAGAAGCTGTGAGAGAGAGAAAGAGAGAGAGAGAAGCTGTGAGTGAGAGAGAGATAGAGAAGATGTGAGTGAGAGAGAGTGAAAGAGAAGCTGTGAGTGAGAGAGAGAGAGAGAGAAAGAGAAGCTGTGAGTGAGGGAGAGATAAAGAGAAGCTGTGTTAGAGTGAGACAGAGAAAGAGAAGCTGTGAGTGAGAGAGAGAGAAAGAAAGAGAAGCTGTGAGTGAGAGAGAGAGGGAAAGAAAGAGAAGCTGTGAGTGAGACAGAAAGAGAAGCTGTGAGTGAGAGAGAGGGGGAGAAAGAGAAGCTGTGAGTGAGAGAGAGAGAGAAAGAGAAGCTGTGAGTGAGAGAGAGAGAAAAAGAGAAGCTGTAAGTTAGAGAGTGAGAGAGAGAGAAGCTGTGAGTGAGAAAGAGAGAGAAGCTGTGAGTGCGTGAGAGAGAGCGAGAGAGAAGCTGTGAGTGAGAGAGAGTGAAAGAGAAGCTGTGAGTGAGAGAGAGAGAGAGAGAAAGAGAAGCTGTGAGTGAGGGAGAGATAAAGAGAAGCTGTATTAGAGTGAGACAGAGAAAGAGAAGCTGTGAGTGAGAGAGAGAGAAAGAAAGAGAAGCTGTGAGTGAGAGAGAGAGGGAAAGAAAGAGAAGCTGTGAGTGAGACAGAAAGAGAAGCTGTGAGTGAGAGAGAGGGGGAGAAAGAGAAGCTGTGAGTGAGAGAGAGAGAGAAAGAGAAGCTGTGAGTGAGAGAGAGAGAAAAAGAGAAGCTGTAAGTTAGAGAGTGAGAGAGAGAGAAGCTGTGAGTGAGAAAGAGAGAGAAGCTGTGAGTGAGAGAGAGAGAAAGACAGATGTGAGTGAGAGAGAGAAAGCGAAACTGTGAGTGAGAGAGAGAGAGAAAGAGAAGCTGTGAGTGAGAGAGAGACAAAAAGAGAAGCTGTAAGTTAGAGAGTGAGAGAGAGAGAAGCTGTGAGTGAGAAAGAGAGAGAAGCTGTGAGTGAGAGAGAGAGAAAGACAGATGTGAGTGAGAGAGAGAAAGCGAAACTGTGAGTGAGAGAGAGAGAGAAAGAGAAGATGTGAGTGAGAGAGAGAAAGAGAAGCTGTGAGTTAGAGAGAGACAGAGAAATAGAAGCTGTGAGTGAGATAAGAGAAAGAGAAAGAGAAGCTGTGAGTGTGTGTGTGAGAGAGAAAGAGAAGCTGTGAGTGAGAGAGAGAGAAAAGCTGTGAGTGAGAGAGAGATAAAGAGAAGCTGTGAGTGAGAGAGAGAGAAAGACAAGCTGTGAGTGAGAGAGAGGGAAAGAAAGAGAAGCTGTGAGTGAGAGAGAGAGGGAGAAAGAGAAGCTGTGAGTGAGAGAGAGAGAGAGAAGATGTGAGTGAGAGAGAGAATGAGAAGCTGTGAGTGAGCGAGAGATAAAGAGAAGCTGTGTGTGAGGGAGAGATAAAGAGAAGCTGTGAGTTAGAGAGAGACAGAGAAAGAGAAGCTGTGAGTGAAAGAGAGAGAGAGAAAGAGAAGCTGTGAGTGAGTGAGTGAGAGAGAGAGAGAGAAACTGTGAGTGAGAGAGAGAGAAAGAAAGAGAAGCTGTGAGAGAGAGAAAGAGAGAGAGAGAAGCTGTGAGTGAGAGAGAGAGAAGATGTGAGCGAGAGAGAGAAAGTGAAGCTGTGAGTGAGAGAGAGAGAGAAAGAGAAGCTGTGAGTGAGAGAGAGAGATAAAGAGAAGATGTGAGTGAGAGAGAGAGAGAAAGAGAAGATGTGAGTGAGAGAGAGAGAAAGAGAAGCTGTGAGTGAGTGAGAGAGAGAAGCTGTGAGAGAGATAGAGAGAAGCTGTGAGTGAGAGAGAGAGAAAGAAAGAGAAGCTGTGAGTGAGAGAAGCTGTGAGTAAGAGAGAGGGAGAAAGAGAAGCTGTGAGTGAGAGAGAGAGAAAGAGAAGCTGTGAGTGTGTGTGAGAGAGAAAGAGAAGCTGTGAGTGAAAGAGAGAGAAGCTGTGAGTGAGCGAGAGAAAGAGAGAGAGAAGCTGTGAGTGAGAGAGAGAGAAAGAGAAGCTGTGAGAGAGAGAGAGAAAGAGAAGCTGTGAGTGACAGAGAGAGATAAAGAGAAGCTGTGAGTTAGAGAGAGAAAGAGAAAGAGAAGCTGTGAGTGAGAGGAGAGAGAGAAAGAGAAGATGTGAGTGAGAGAGAGAGAAGCTGTGAGTGAGAGAGAGAGAGAGAAAGAGAAGTTGTGTGTGTGAGAGAGAGAAAGAGAAGCTGTGAGTAAGGGAGAGATAAAGATAAGCTGTGAGTTAGAGAGAGACAGAGAAAGAGAAGCTGTGAGTGAAAGAGAGAGAGAGAAAGAGAAGCTGTGAGTGAGTGAGTGAGAGAGAGAAGCTGTGAGTGAGTGAGAGAGAGAAAGAGAAGCTGTGAGAGAGAGAAAGAGAGAGAGAGAAGCTGTGAGTGAGAGAGAGATAGAGAAGATGTGAGTGAGAGAGAGAAAGTGAAGCTGTGAGTGTGAGAGAGAGATAGAGAAAGAGAAGCTGTGAGTGAGAGAGGGAGAAAGAGAAGCTGTGAGTGAGAGAGAGAGAAAGAGAAGCAGTGAGTGAGAGAGAGAGAGAGAAAGAGAAGCTGTGAGTGAGAGAGAGAGGCTGTGAGTAAGTGAGAGAGAAAGAGAAGCTGTGAGTGAGAGAGAGAGACAGAAAGAAAGAGAAGCTGTGACTTAGAGAGAGAGATTAAGACTAGCTGTGAGTTAGAGAGAGACAGAGAAAGAGAAGCTGTGAGTGAGAAAAAGAGAGAAGTTGTGAGTGAGAGAGAGAGAGAAAGAGAAGATGTGTGTGTGTGAGAGAGAGAAAGAGAAGCTGTGAGTGAGAGAGAGAGAAAGAGAAGCTGTGAGTGAGAGAGAGAGAGAGAGAAGCTGTGAGTGAGAGAGAGAGGGAAAGAAAGAGAAGCTGTGAGTGAGAGAGGGAGGGAGAAAGAGAAGCTGTGAGTGAGAGAGAGAG
Organism: Bradypodion ventrale; assembly: GCA_035047345.1. Lineage (NCBI taxonomy): Eukaryota > Metazoa > Chordata > Lepidosauria > Squamata > Chamaeleonidae > Bradypodion > Bradypodion ventrale. The sequence goes on from JAWDJE010000002.1 coordinate 175,207,263, forward strand.
AGAAAGAGAAGCTGTGAGTGAGAGAGAGAGATATGCTGTGAGTGAGAGAGAGAGAGAGAAGCTGTGAGTGAGATAGAGAGAGAGAAAGAGAAGCTGTGAGTAAGAGAGAGAGAGAAGCTGTGAGTGCGTGAGAGAGAGTGAAAGAGAAGCTGTGAGTGAGAGAGAGAGAGAAAGAGAAGCTGTGAGTGAGAGAGAGATAAAGAGAAGCTGTGAATTAGAGAGAGACAGAGAAAGAGAATCTGTGAGAGAGAGAAAGAGAGAGAGAGAAGCTGTGAGTGAGAGAGAGAGAGATTTGAGTGAGAGAGAGAAAGTGAAGCTGTGAGTGAGAGAGAGAGAGAGAGAAAGAGAAACTGTGAGTGAGAGAGAGAGATAAAGAGAAGATGTGAGTGAGAGAGAGAGAGAAAAAGAAGATGTGAGTGAGAGAGAGGGAGAAAGAGAAGCGGTGAGTGAGAGAGAGAGAGAAAGAGAAGCTGTGAGTGTGTTTGAGAGAGAAAGAGAATCTGTGAGTGAAAGAGAGAGAAGCTGTGAGTGAGTGAGATAAAGAGAGAGAGAAGCTGTGAGTGAGAGAGAGAGAAAGAGAAGCTGTGAGAGAGAGAGAGAGAGAAAGAAAGAGAAGCTGTGAGTGACAGAGAGAGATAAAGAGAAGCTGTGAGTTAGAGAGAGACAGAGAAAGAGAAGCTGTGAGTGAGAAAGAGAGAGAAGCTGTGAGTGAGAGAGAGAGGGAGAGAAGATGTGAGTGAGAGAGAGAGAAAGAGAAACTGTGAGTGAGAGAGAGAGAGAAAGAGAAGCTGTGAGTTAGAGAGAGAAAGAGAAGCTGTGAGTGAGAGAGAGAGAGAAAGAGAAGCTGTGAGTGAGAGAGAGAAAGAGAAGCTGTGAGTAAGAGAGAGAGAGAGAAGCTGTGAGTGCGTGAGACAGAGCGAGAGAGAAGCTGTGAGTGAGAGAGAGTGAAAGAGAAGCTGTGAGTGAGAGAGAGAGAGAGAAAGAGAAGCTGTGAGTGACAGAGAGAGAGAGAAGCTGTGAGTGAGATAGAGAGAGAGAAAGAGAAGCTGTGAGTGAGAGAAGAGAGAGAGAAAGAGAAGCTGTGAGTGAGAGAGAGAGAGAGAAGCTGTGAGTGAGAGAGAGAGAGAAAGAGAAGCTGTGAGCGAGAGAGAGGGAAAGAAAGAGAAGCTGTGAGTGAGAGAGAGAAAAAGAGAAGCTGTGAGTGAGAGAGAGAGAGAGAGAAGCTGTGAGTGAGAGAGAGAGAGAGAAAGAGAAGCTGTGAGTGAGAGAGAGGGAAAGAAAGAGAAGCTGTGAGTGAGAGAGAGAGAGAGAAGCTGTGAGTGAGAGAGAGTGAAAGAGAAGCTGTGAGAGAGAGAGAGAGAGAGAAAAAGAAGCTGTGAGTGAGGGAGAGATAAAGAGAAGCTGTGAGTTAGAGAGAGACAGAGAAAGAGAAGCTGTGAGTGAAAGAGAGAGAGAGAAAGAGAAGCTGTGAGTGATTGATTGAGTGAGAGAGAGAGAGAAGCTGTGAGTGAGAGAGAGAGAGAAAGAGAAGCTGTGAGTGTGAGAGAGAAGCTGTGAGTGAGAGAGGGAGAAAGAGAAGCTGTGAGAGAGAGAGAAAGAGAAGCAGTGAGTGAGAGAGAAAGAGAGAAAGAGAAGCTGTGAGTGAGAGAGAGAGAAGCTGTGAGTGAGTGAGAGAGAAAGAGAAGCTGTGAGTGAGAGAGAGAGACAGAAAGAAAGAGAAGCTGTGACTTAGAGAGAGAGATTAAGACTAGCTGTGAGTTAGAGAGAGACAGAGAAAGAGAAGCTGTGAGAGAGAGAGAGAGAGAGCAAGAAGCTGTGAGAGAGAGAGAAAGAGAAGATGTGAGTGAGAGAGAGAGAGAAAGAGAAGCTGTGAGTGAGAGAGAGAGAGAAAGAGAAGCTGTGAGTGAGAGAGAGAGAAAGAGATGCTGTGAGTGAGAGAGAGAGGGAAAGAAAGAGAAGCTGTGAGTGAGAGAGAGAGGGAGAAAGAGAAGCTGTGAGTGAGAGAGAGAGAGAAAGAGAAGCTGTGAGTGAGAGAGAGAGATATGCTGTGAGTGAGAGAGAGAGAGAAGCTGTGAGTGAGAGAGAGAGAGAAAGAGAAGCTGTGAGTGAGGGAGAGATAAAGAGAAGCTGTGAGTTAGAGAGAGACAGAGAAAGAGAATCTGTGAGTGAAAGAGAGAGAGAGAAAGAGAAGCTGTGAGTGAGTGAGTGAGTGAGAGAGAAGCTGTGAGTGAGAGAGAGAGAAAGAGAAACTGTGAGAGAGAGAAAGAGAGAGAGAGAAGCTGTGAGTGAGTGAGAGAGAGAGAAGATGTGAGTGAGAGAGAGAAAGTGAAGCTGTGAGTGAGAGAGAGAGAGAGAGAGAGAAAGAGAAGCTGTGAGTGAGAGAGAGAGAGATAAAGAGAAGATGTGTGCGTGTGAGAGAGAAAGAGATGTGAGTGAGAGAGAGGGAGAAAGAGAAGCTGTGAGTGAGAGAGAGAGAAAAAGAGAAGCTGTGAGTGTGTGTGAGAGAGAAAGAGAATCTGTGAGTGAAAGAGAGAGAAGCTGTGAGCAAGTGAGATAAAGAGAGAGAGAAGCTGTGAGTGAGAGAGAGAGAAAGAGAAGCTGTGAGAGAGAGAGAGAGAGAAAGAGCTGTGAGAGAGAGAGAGACAGAGAAAGAGAAGCTGTGAGTGACAGAGAGAGACAGAGAAAGAGAAGCTGTGAGTGAGAGAGAGAAAGAGAAGCTGTGAGTGAGAGAGAGAGAAAGAGAAGCTGTGAGTGAGAGAGAGAGGGAGAAAGAGAAGCTGTGAGTGAGAGAGAGAGATAAAGAGAAGATGTGAGTGAGAGAGAGAGAGAAAGAGAAGATGTGAGTGAGAGAGAGAGATAGAGAAGCTGTGAGTGAGTGAGAGAGAGAGAAGCTGTGAGAGAGATAGAGAGAAGCTGTGAGTGAGAGAGAGAGAAAGAAAAAGAAAGAGAAGCTGTGATTGAGAGAAGCTGTGAGTGAGAGAGAGGGAGAAAGAGAAGCTGTGTGTGTGTGAGAGAGAGAAAGAGAAGCTGTGAGTGACAGAGAGAGATAAAGAGAAGCTGTGAGTTAGAGAGAGACAGAGAAAGGAGAAGTTGTGAGTGAGAAAGAGAGAGAAGCTGTGACTGAGAGAGAGAGAGAGAGAAAGAGAAGCTGTGAGTGAGAGAGAGATAAAGAGAAGCTGTGAGATAGAGAGACAGAGAAAGAGAAGCTGTGAGTGAGAGGAGAGACAGAAAGAGAAGATGTGAGTGAGAGAGAGAGATAGAGAACCTGTGAGTGAGAGAGAGAGAGAGAAGTTGTGTGTGTGTGAGAGAGAGAGAGAAAGAGAAGCTGTGAGTGAGAGGAGACAGAGAAAGAGAAGCTGTGAGTGAGAGAGAGAGAGAAATAGAAGCTATGAGTGAGAGAAAGAGGGAAAGAAAGAGAAGCAGTGAGTGAGAGAGAGAGAAGCTGTGAGTGAGAGAGAGAGGGAGAAAGAGAAGCTGTGAGTGAGAGAGAGAGAAAAAGAAGCTGTGAGAGTGAGAGAGAGAGTGAGAGAGAGAGAGAGAGAGAAAAAGAGAAGCTGTAAGTTAGAGAGAGACAGAGAAAGAGAAGCTGTGAATGAGAAAGAGAGAGAAGCTGTGAGTGAGAGAGAGAAAGAAAGATGTGAGTGAGAGAGAGAAAGAGAAACTGTGAGTGAGAGAGAGAGAAAAAGAGAAGATGTGAGTGAGAGAGAGAAAGAGAAACTGCGAGTGAGAGAGAAAGAGAAGCTGTGAGAGAGATAGAGAGAAGCTGTGAGTGAGAGAGAGAGAAAGAAAGAGAAGCTGTGAGTGAGAGAAGCTGTGAGTGAGAGAGAGGGAGAAAGAGAAGCTGTGAGTGAGAGAGAGAGAAAGAGAAGCTGTGAGTGTGTGAGAGAGAGAAAGAGAAGCTGTGAGTGAAAGAGAGAGAAGCTGTGAGTGAGTGAGAGAAAGAGAGAGAGAAGCTGTGAGTGAGAGAGAGAGAGATAAAGAGAAAATGTGAGTGTGTGTGAGAGAGAAAGAGAAGATGTGAGTGAGAGAGAGAGAAAGAGAAGCTGTGAGTGAGAGAGAGAGAAGCTGTGAGAGAGATAGAGAGAAGCTGTGAGTGAGAGAGAGAGAAAGATAGAGAAGCTGTGAGTGAGAGAAGCTGTGAGTGAGAGAGAGGGAGAAAGAGAAGCTGTGAGTGAGAGAGAGAGAAAGAGAAGCTGCAAGTGTGAGAGAGATAGAAAGAGAAGATGTGAGTGAGAGAGAGAGAGAAAGAGAAGATGTGAGTGAGAGAGAGAAAGAGAAGCTGTGAGTGAGAGAGAGAGAAGCTGTGAGAGTGATAGAGAGAAGCTGTGAGCGAGAGAGAGAGAAAGAAAGAGAAGCTGTGAGTGAGAGAAGCTGTGAGTGAGAGAGAGGGAGAAAGAGAAGCTGTGAGTGAGAGAGAGAGAAAGAGAAGCTGTGAGTGTGTGTGAGAGAGAAAGAGAAGCTGTGAGTGAAAGAGAGAGAAGATGTGAGTGAGTGAGAGAAAGAGAGAAGCTGTGAGTGAGAGAGAGAGAAAGAGAAGCTGTGAGAGAGAGAGAGAGAGAGAAAGAGAAGCTGTGAGTGACAGAGAGAGAAAAAGAGAAGCTGTGAGTTAGAGAGGGACAGAGAAAGAGAAGGTGTGAGTGAGAAAGAGAGAGAAGCTGTGAGTGAGAGAGAGAGAAAGAGAAGATGTGAGTGAGAGAGAGAGAGAAAGAGAAGCTGTGAGTGAGAGAGAGAAGCTGTGAGAGAGATAGAGAGAAGCTGTGAGTGAGAGAGAGAGAAAGATAGAGAAGCTGTGAGTGAGAGAAGCTGTGAGTGAGAGAGAGGGAGAAAGAGAAGCTGTGAGTGAGAGAGAGAGAAAGAGAAGCTGCAAGTGTGAGAGAGATAGAAAGAGAAGATGTGAGTGAGAGAGAGAGAGAAAGAGAAGATGTGAGTGAGAGAGAGAAAGAGAAGCTGTGAGTGAGAGAGAGAGAAGCTGTGAGAGTGATAGAGAGAAGCTGTGAGCGAGAGAGAGAGAAAGAAAGAGAAGCTGTGAGTGAGAGAAGCTGTGAGTGAGAGAGAGGGAGAAAGAGAAGCTGTGAGTGAGAGAGAGAGAAAGAGAAGCTGTGAGTGTGTGTGAGAGAGAAAGAGAAGCTGTGAGTGAAAGAGAGAGAAGATGTGAGTGAGTGAGAGAAAGAGAGAGAAGCTGTGAGTGAGAGAGAGAGAAAGAGAAGCTGTGAGAGAGAGAGAGAGAGAGAGAAAGAGAAGCTGTGAGTGACAGAGAGAGAAAAAGAGAAGCTGTGAGTTAGAGAGGGACAGAGAAAGAGAAGGTGTGAGTGAGAAAGAGAGAGAAGCTGTGAGTGAGAGAGAGAGAAAGAGAAGATGTGAGTGAGAGAGAGAGAGAAAGAGAAGCTGTGAGTGTGTGTGAGAGAGAAAGAGAAGCTGTGAGTGAAAGAGAGAGAAGCTGTGAGTGAGTGAGAGAAAGAGAGAGAAGCTGTGAGTGAGAGAGAGAGAAAGAGAAGCTGTGAGAGAGAGAGAGAGAGAAAGAGACGCTGTGAGTGACAGAGAGAGAAAAAGAGAAGCTGTGAGTTAGAGAGGGACAGAGAAAGAGAAGCTGTGAGTGAGAAAGTGAGAGAAGCTGTGAGTGAGAGAGAGAGAGAGAGAGAAAGAGAAGATGTGAGTGAGAGAGAGAGAGAGAGAGAGAAGCTGTGAGTGAGTGAGAGAGAGAGAGAAAGAGAAATTGTGTGTGTGAGAGAGAGATAAAGAGAAGCTGTGAGATACAGAGACAGAGAAAGAGAAGCTGTGAGTGAGAGGAGAGAGAGAAAGAGAAGATGTGAGTGAGAGAGAGAGAGAGAGAGAAGCTGTGAGTGAGTGAGAGAGAGAGAGAAAGAGAAATTGTGTGTGTGTGAGAGAGAGAGAAGCTGTGAGTGAGAGGAGAGAGAGAAAGAGAAGCTGTGAGTGAGAGAGAGAGAGAAAGAGAAGCTGTGAGTGAGAGAGAGAGGGAAAGAAAGAGAAGCTGTGAGTGAGAGAGAGAGAGAAAAAGAGAAGCTGTAAGTTAGAGAGAGACAGAGAAAGAGAAGCTGTGAGTGAGAAAGAGAGAGAAGCTGTGAGTGAGAGAGAGAGAGAAAGCTGTGAGTGTTAGAGAGAAAGACACGCTGTGAGTGAGAGAGAGAGAGAGACAGAGAAGCTGTGAGTGAGAGAAAGAAAAAGAGAAGCTGTGAGTTAGAGAGAGACAGAGGAAGATATGCTGTGAGTGAGAGAGAGAGAGAAAGAGAACCTGTGAATGAGAGAGAGAAGCTGTGAGTGGGAGAGAGAGAGAATGAGAAGATGTGAGTGAGAGAGAGAGAAAGAGAAGATGTGAGTGAGAGAGAGAGAGAGAAAGAGAATCTGTGAGTGAGAGAGAGAGAGAGAAGATGTGAGAGAGAGATATGCTGTGAGTGAGAGAGAGAGAAGCTGTGAGTGAGAGAGAGAGAGAAAGACAAGCTGTGTGTGTGAGAGAGAAAGAGAAGCTGTGAGTGAGTGAGAGAGAGAGAAGATGTGAGTGAGAGAGAGAAGCTGTGAGTGTGAGAGAGAGAGAGATAAAGAGAAGCTGTGAGTGAGAGAGAGAGAGAGAAAGAGAAGCTGGGAGTGAGAGAGAGAAAGAGTAGCTGTGTGAGAAAGAGAGAGAAGCTGTGAGAGAGAGAGAAGCTGTGAGTGAGAGGGAGAGAAAGAAAGAGAAGCTGTGAGTGAGAGAGAGAGAAAGAGAAGCTGTGTGAGAGGGAGAGAGAAAGAGAAGCTGTGAGTGAGAGAGAGAGATAAAGAGAAGCTGTGAGTTAGAGAGAGACAGAGAAAGAGAAGCTGTGAGTGAGAAAGAGAGAGAAGCTGTGAGTGAGAGAGAGAGAGAAAGAGAAGATGTGTGAGAGAGAAAGAGAAACTGCGAGTGAGAGAGAGAGAGAGAGAAAGAGAAGCTGTGAGTTAGAGAGAGATAAAGAGAAGCTGTGAGTTAGAGAGAGACAGAGAAATAGAAGCTGTGAGTGAGGGAAGAGAGAGAGAAAGAGAAGCTGTGTGTGTGAGAGAGAGAGAAAGAGAAGCTGTGAGAAAGAGAGAGAGAGAAGCTGTGAGTGAGAGAGAGAGAGAAAGAGAAGCTGTGAGTGAGAGAGAGAGAAAGGGAAGCTGTGAGTGAGAGAGAGAGAGAGGCTGTGAGTGAGAGAGTGGGAGAAGCTGTGTGTGTGTGATAGAGAGAGAGAAGCTGTCAGTGAGAGAGAGAGAAAGAAAGAGAAGCTGTGAGTGTGAGAGAGAAGCTGTGAGTGAGAGAGGGAGAAAGAGAAGCTGTGAGTGGGAGAGAGAGAAAGAGAAGCTGTGAGTGAGAGAGAGAGAGAGAAAGAGAAGCTGTGAGTGAGAGAGAGAGAAGCTGTGAGTGAGTGAGAGAGAAAGAGAAGATGTGAGAGAGAGAGAGAAGCTGTGAGTGAGAGAGAGAGATAAAGAGAAGCTGTGAGTTAGAGAGAGACAGAGAAAGAGAAGCTGTGAGTGAGAGAGAGTGAGAGCTGTGAGTGAGAAAGAGAGAGAAGGTGTGTGAGAGAGAGAGAAAGCGAAGATGTGAGTGGGAGAGAAAGAGAAGCTGTGAGTGAGAGGGAGAGACAGAAAGAAAGAGAAGCTGTGACTTAGAGAGAGATAAAGACTAGCTGTGAGTTAGAGAGAGACAGAGAAAGAAAAGCTGTGAATGAGAGAGAGAGAGCGAGAAGCTGTGAGAGAGAAAGAGAAAGAAGCTGTGAGTGAGAGAGAGAAAGAGAAGATGTGAGTGAGAGAGAGAGAAAGAAAAACTGTGAGTGAGAGAGAGAGAGAGAAAGAAAGAGAAGCTGTAAGTGAGGGAGAGAGATAAAGAGAAGCTGTGAGTTAGACAGAGACAGAGAAAGAGAAGCTGTGAGTGAGAGAGAGAGAGAAAGAGAAGCTGTGAGTGAGAGAGAGAGAAAGACACGCTGTGAGTGAGAGAGAGAGAGAAAGAGAAGCTGTGAGTGAGAGAAGAGAGAGAGAAAGAGAAGCTGTCATTGAGAGAGAGACAGAAATAGAAGCTGTGAGTGAGAAAGAGAGAGAAAGAGAACCTGTGAGTGAGAGAGAGAGAAAGAGAAGCTGTGAGTGAGAGAGAGAGGGAAAGAAAGAGAAACTGTGAGTAAGAGAGAGTGGGAGAAAGAGAAGCTGTGAGTGAGAGAGAGAGAGAAAGAGAAGCTGTGAGTGAGTGAGAGAGAGAAGCTGTGAGTGCATGAGAGAGAGTGAGAGAGAAGCTGTGAGTGAGAGAGAGTGAAAGAGAAGCTGTGAGTGAGAGAGAGAGAGAGAGAAAGAGAAGCTGTGAGTGAGGGAGAGATAAAGAGAAGCTGTGAGAGAGAGAGACAAAGAGAAGCTGTGAGTGAAAGAGAGAGAGAGAAAGAGAAGCTGTGAGTGAGTGAGTGAGAGAGAGAGAAGCTGTGAGTGAGAGAGAGAGAGAAAGCTGTGAGTGTTAGAGAGAAAGACACGCTGTGAGTGAGAGAGAGAGAGAGACAGAGAAGCTGTGAGTGAGAGAAAGAAAAAGAGAAGCTGTGAGTTAGAGAGAGACAGAGGAAGATATGCTGTGAGTGAGAGAGAGAGAGAAAGAGAACCTGTGAATGAGAGAGAGAAGCTGTGAGTGGGAGAGAGAGAGAATGAGAAGATGTGAGTGAGAGAGAGAGAAAGAGAAGATGTGAGTGAGAGAGAGAGAGAGAAAGAGAATCTGTGAGTGAGAGAGAGAGAGAGAAGATGTGAGAGAGAGATATGCTGTGAGTGAGAGAGAGAGAAGCTGTGAGTGAGTGAGAGAGAGAAAGACAAGCTGTGTGTGTGAGAGAGAAAGAGAAGCTGTGAGTGAGTGAGAGAGAGAGAAGATGTGAGTGAGAGAGAGAAGCTGTGAGTGTGAGAGAGAGAGAGATAAAGAGAAGCTGTGAGTGAGAGAGAGAGAGAGAAAGAGAAGCTGGGAGTGAGAGAGAGAAAGAGTAGCTGTGTGAGAAAGAGAGAGAAGCTGTGAGAGAGAGAGAAGCTGTGAGTGAGAGGGAGAGAAAGAAAGAGAAGCTGTGAGTGAGAGAGAGAGAAAGAGAAGCTGTGTGAGAGGGAGAGAGAAAGAGAAGCTGTGAGTGAGAGAGAGAGATAAAGAGAAGCTGTGAGTTAGAGAGAGACAGAGAAAGAGAAGCTGTGAGTGAGAAAGAGAGAGAAGCTGTGAGTGAGAGAGAGAGAGAAAGAGAAGATGTGTGAGAGAGAAAGAGAAACTGCGAGTGAGAGAGAGAGAGAGAGAAAGAGAAGCTGTGAGTTAGAGAGAGATAAAGAGAAGCTGTGAGTTAGAGAGAGACAGAGAAATAGAAGCTGTGAGTGAGGGAAGAGAGAGAGAAAGAGAAGCTGTGTGTGTGAGAGAGAGAGAAAGAGAAGCTGTGAGAAAGAGAGAGAGAGAAGCTGTGAGTGAGAGAGAGAGAGAAAGAGAAGCTGTGAGTGAGAGAGAGAGAAAGGGAAGCTGTGAGTGAGAGAGAGAGAGAGGCTGTGAGTGAGAGAGTGGGAGAAGCTGTGTGTGTGTGATAGAGAGAGAGAAGCTGTCAGTGAGAGAGAGAGAAAGAAAGAGAAGCTGTGAGTGTGAGAGAGAAGCTGTGAGTGAGAGAGAGGGAGAAAGAGAAGCTGTGAGTGGGAGAGAGAGAAAGAGAAGCTGTGAGTGAGAGAGAGAGAGAAAGAGAAGCTGTGAGTGAGAGAGAGAGAAGCTGTGAGTGAGTGAGAGAGAAAGAGAAGATGTGAGAGAGAGAGAGAAGCTGTGAGTGAGAGAGAGAGATAAAGAGAAGCTGTGAGTTAGAGAGAGACAGAGAAAGAGAAGCTGTGAGTGAGAGAGAGTGAGAGCTGTGAGTGAGAAAGAGAGAGAAGGTGTGTGAGAGAGAGAGAAAGCGAAGATGTGAGTGGGAGAGAAAGAGAAGCTGTGAGTGAGAGGGAGAGACAGAAAGAAAGAGAAGCTGTGACTTAGAGAGAGATAAAGACTAGCTGTGAGTTAGAGAGAGACAGAGAAAGAAAAGCTGTGAATGAGAGAGAGAGAGCGAGAAGCTGTGAGAGAGAAAGAGAAAGAAGCTGTGAGTGAGAGAGAGAAAGAGAAGATGTGAGTGAGAGAGAGAGAAAGAAAAACTGTGAGTGAGAGAGAGAGAGAGAAAGAAAGAGAAGCTGTAAGTGAGGGAGAGAGATAAAGAGAAGCTGTGAGTTAGACAGAGACAGAGAAAGAGAAGCTGTGAGTGAGAGAGAGAGAGAAAGAGAAGCTGTGAGTGAGAGAGAGAGAAAGACACGCTGTGAGTGAGAGAGAGAGAGAAAGAGAAGCTGTGAGTGAGAGAAGAGAGAGAGAAAGAGAAGCTGTCATTGAGAGAGAGACAGAAATAGAAGCTGTGAGTGAGAAAGAGAGAGAAAGAGAACCTGTGAGTGAGAGAGAGAGAAAGAGAAGCTGTGAGTGAGAGAGAGAGGGAAAGAAAGAGAAACTGTGAGTAAGAGAGAGTGGGAGAAAGAGAAGCTGTGAGTGAGAGAGAGAGAGAAAGAGAAGCTGTGAGTGAGAGAGAGAGAGAAGCTGTGAGTGCATGAGAGAGAGTGAGAGAGAAGCTGTGAGTGAGAGAGAGTGAAAGAGAAGCTGTGAGTGAGAGAGAGAGAGAGAGAAAGAGAAGCTGTGAGTGAGGGAGAGATAAAGAGAAGCTGTGAGAGAGAGAGACAAAGAGAAGCTGTGAGTGAAAGAGAGAGAGAGAAAGAGAAGCTGTGAGTGAGTGAGTGAGAGAGAGAGAAGCTGTGAGTGAGAGAGAGAGAGAAAGAGAAGCTGTGAGAGAGAGAGAGAAGCTGTGAGTGAGAGAGAGTGAGAAGATGTGAGTGAGAGAGAGAAAGTGAAGCTGTGAGTGAGAGAGAGAGATAAAGAGAAGATGTGAGTGAGAGAGAGAGAGAAAGAGAAGATGTGAGTGAGAGAGAGGGAGAAAGAGAAGCTGTGAGTGAGAGAGAGAGAGAAAGAGAATCTATGAGTGAAAGAGATAGAAGCTGTGAGTGAGTGAGATAAAGAGAGAGAGAAGCTGTGAGTGTGAGAGAGAGAAAGAGAAGCTGTGAGAGAGAGAGAGAAAGAGAAGCTGTGAGTGACAGAGAGAGATAAAGAGAAGCTGTGAGTTAGAGAGAGACAGAGAAAGAGAAGCTGTGAGTGAGAAAGAGAGAGAAGCTGTGAGTGAGAGAGAGAGAGAGAAGATGTGAGTGAGAGACAGACAGAGAAAGAGAAGGTGTGAGTGAGAGAAGAGAGAGAGAAAGAGAAGCTGTGAGTGAGAGAGAGAAAGAGAAGCTGTGAGTGAGAGAGAGAGAAAGAGAAGCTGTGAGTGAGAGAGAGAGAGAGAAGCTGTGAGTGAGAGAGAGGGAAAGAAGAAGCTGTGAGTGAGAGAGAGGGAGAAAGAGAAGTTGTGAGTGAGAGAGAGAGAAAGAGAAGCTGTGAGTGAGAGAGAGAGATATGCTGTGAGTGAGAGAGAGAGAAGCTGTGAGTGAGATAGAGAGAGAGAAAGAGAAGCTGTGAGTAAGAGAGAGAGAGAGAAGCTGTGAGTGCGTGAGAGAGAGCGAGAGAGAAGCTGTGAGTGAGAGAGAGTGAAAGAGAAGCTGTGAGTGAGAGAGAGAGAGAGAAAGAGAAGCTGTGAGTGAGGGAGAGATAAAAAGAAGCTGTGAGTTAGAGAGAGACAGAGAAAGAGAAGCTGTGAGTGAAAGAGAGAGAGAAAGAGATGCTGTGAGTGAGTGAGTGAAAGAGAGAGAAGCTGTGAGTGAGAGACAAAGAGAAGCTGTGAGAGAGAGAAAGAGAGAGAAGCTGTGAGTGAGAGAGAGAGAGAGATGTGAGTGAGAGAGAGAAAGTGAAGCTGTGAGTGAGAGAGAGAGAGAGAAAGAGAAGCTGTGAGTGAGAGAGAGAGATAAAGAGAAGATGTGAGTGAGAGAGAGAGAGAAAGAGAAGATGTGAGTGAGAGAGAGAGAAAGAGAAGCTGTGAGTGAAAGAGAGAGAGAAGCTGTGAGAGAGATAGAGAGAAGCTGTGAGTGAGAGAGAGAGAAAGAAAGAGAAGCTGTGAGTGAGAGAAGCTGTGAGTGAGAGAGAGGGAGGAAGAGAAGCTGTGAGTGAGAGAGAGAGAGAAAGAGAAGCTGTGAGTGTGTGTGAGAGAGAGAAAGAGAAGTTGTGAGTGAAAGAGAGAGAAGCTGTGAGTGAGTGAGAGAAAGAGAGAGAGAAGCTGTGAGTAAGAGAGAGAGAAAGAGAAGCTGTGTGTGAGAGAGAGAAAGAGAAGTTGTGAGTGACAGAGAGAGATAAAGAGAAGCTGTGAGTTAGAGAGAGACAGAGAAAGAGAAGCTGTGAGTGAGAAAAAGAGAGAAGTTGTGAGTGAGAGAGAGAGAGAAAGAGAAGCTGTGAGTGAGAGAGAGAGAAAGAGAAGCTGTGAGTGAGAGAGAGAGGGAAAGAAAGAGAAGCTGTGAGTGAGAGAGGGAGGGAGAAAGAGAAGCTGTGAGTGAGAGAGAGAGAGAGAGAAGCTGTGAGTGAGAGAGAGAGAGATGTGAGTGAGAGAGAGAAAGTGAAGCTGTGAGTGAGAGAGAGAGAGAGAGAGAACGAGAAGCTGTGAGTGAGAGAGAGAGAGATAAAGAGAAGATGTGAGTGAGAGAGAGAGAAAGAGAAGATGTGAGTGAGAGAGAGGGAGAAAGAGAAGCGGTGAGTGAGAGAGAGAGAGAAAGAGAAGCTGTGTGTGTGTGAGAGAGAAAGAGAATCTGTGAGTGAAAGAGAGAGAAGCTGTGAGTGAGTGAGATAAAGAGAGAGAGAAGCTGTGAGTGAGAGAGAGAGAAAGAGAAGCTGTGTGAGAGAGAGAGAGAGAGAGAAAGAAAGAAAGAGAAGCTGTGAGTGACAGAGAGAGATAAAGAGAAGCTGTGAGTTAGAGAGAGACAGAGAAAGAGAAGCTGTGAGTGAGAAAGAGAGAGAAGCTGTGAGTGAGAGAGAGAGGGAGAGAAGATGTGAGTGAGAGAGAGAGAAAGAGAAACTGTGAGTGAGAGAGAGAGAGAGAGAAAGAGAAGCTGTGAGTTAGAGAGAGAAAGAGAAGCTGTGAGTGAGAGAGAGAGAGAAAGAGAAGCTGTGAGTGAGAGAGAGAGAAAGAGAAGCTGTGAGTGAGAGAAGAGAGAGAGAAAGAGAAGCTGTGAGTAAGAGAGAGAGAGAGAAGCTGTCAGTGCGTGAGAGAGAGCGAGAGAGAAGCTGTGAGTGAGAGAGAGTGAAAGAGAAGCTGTGAGTGAGAGAGAGAGAGAGAGAAAGAGAAGCTGTGAGTGAGGGAGAGATAAAGAGAAGCTGTGAGTTAGAGAGAGGGAGAAAGAGAAGCTGTGAGTGAGAGAGAGAGAGAGAAAAGCTGTGAGTGAGATAGAGAGAGAGAAAGAGAAGGTGTGAGTAAGAGAGAGAGAGAGAAGCTGTGAGTGCGTGAGAGAGAGCGAGAGAGAAGCTGTGAGTGAGAGAGAGTGAAAGAGAAGCTGTGAGTGAGAGAGAGAGAGAGAGAAAGAGAAGCTGTGAGTGAGGGAGAGATAAAGAGAAGCTGTGTTAGAGAGAGACAGAGAAAGAGAAGCTGTGAGTGAGAGAGAGAGAAAGAAAGAGAAGCTGTGAGTGAGAGAGAGAGGGAAAGAAAGAGAAGCTGTGAGTGAGAGAGAAAGAGAAGCTGTGAGTGAGAGAGAGGGGGAGAAAGAGAAGCTGTGAGTGAGAGAGAGAGAGAAAGAGAAGCTGTGAGTGAGAGAGAGAGAAAAAGAGAAGCTGTAAGTTAGAGAGTGAGAGAGAGAGAAGCTGTGAGTGAGAAAGAGAGAGAAGCTGTGAGTGAGAGAGAGAGAAAGACAGATGTGAGTGAGAGAGAGAAAGCGAAACTGTGAGTGAGAGAGAGAGAGAAAGAGAAGCTGTGAGTGAGAGAGAGACAAAAAGAGAAGCTGTAAGTTAGAGAGTGAGAGAGAGAGAAGCTGTGAGTGTGAAAGAGAGAGAAGCTGTGAGTGAGAGAGAGAGAAAGACAGATGTGAGTGAGAGAGAGAAAGCGAAACTGTGAGTGAGAGAGAGAGAGAAAGAGAAGATGTGAGTGAGAGAGAGAAAGAGAAGCTGTGAGTTAGAGAGAGACAGAGAAATAGAAGCTGTGAGTGAGATAAGAGAAAGAGAAAGAGAAGCTGTGAGTGTGTGTGTGAGAGAGAAAGAGAAGCTGTGAGTGAGAGAGAGAAAAAAGCTGTGAGTGAGAGAGAGAGAGAAAGAGAAGCTGTGAGTGAGAGAGAGAGAAAGACAAGCTGTGAGTGAGAGAGAGGGAAAGAAAGAGAAGCTGTGAGTGAGAGAGAGAGGGAGAAAGAGAAGCTGTGAGTGAGAGAGAGAGAGAGAAGCTGTGAGTGAGAGAGAGTGAAAGAGAAGCTGTGAGTGAGAGAGAGAGAGAGAGAGAAGCTGTGTGTGAGGGAGAGATAAAGAGAAGCTGTGAGTTAGAGAGAGACAGAGAAAGAGAAGCTGTGAGTGAAAGAGAGAGAGAGAAAGAGAAGCTGTGAGTGAGTGAGTGAGAGAGAGAGAGAGAAGCTGTGAGTGAGAGAGAGAGAAAGAAAGAGAAGCTGTGAGAGAGAGAAAGAGAGAGAGAGAAGCTGTGAGTGAGAGAGAGAGAGAAGATGTGAGCGAGAGAGAGAAAGTGAAGCTGTGAGTGAGAGAGAGAGAGAAAGAGAAGCTGTGAGTGAGAGAGAGAGATAAAGAGAAGATGTGAGTGAGAGAGAGAGAGAAAGAGAAGATGTGAGTGAGAGAGAGAGAAAGAGAAGCTGTGAGTGAGTGAGAGAGAGAAGCTGTGAGAGAGATAGAGAGAAGCTGTGAGTGAGAGAGAGAGAAAGAAAGAGAAGCTGTGAGTGAGAGAAGCTGTGAGTGAGAGAGAGGGAGAAAGAGAAGCTGTGAGTGAGAGAGAGAGAATGAGAAGCTGTGAGTGTGTGTGAGAGAGAAAGAGAAGCTGTGAGTGAAAGAGAGAGAAGCTGTGAGTGAGTGAGAGAAAGAGAGAGAGAAGCTGTGAGTGAGAGAGAGAGAAAGAGAAGCTGTGAGAGAGAGAGAGAAAGAGAAGCTGTGAGTGACAGAGAGAGATAAAGAGAAGCTGTGAGTTAGAGAGAGACAGAGAAAGAGAAGCTGTGAGTGAGAGGAGAGAGAGAAAGAGAAGATGTGAGTGAGAGAGAGAGAAGCTGTGAGTGAGAGAGAGAGAGAGAAAGAGAAGTTGTGTGTGAGAGAGAGAGAAAGAGAAGCTGTGAGTAAGGGAGAGATAAAGAGAAGCTGTGAGTTAGAGAGAGACAGAGAAAGAGAAGCTGTGAGTGAAAGAGAGAGAGAGAAAGAGAAGCTGTGAGTGAGTGAGTGAGAGAGAGAAGCTGTGAGTGAGTGAGAGAGAGAAAGAGAAGCTGTGAGAGAGAGAAAGAGAGAGAGAGAAGCTGTGAGTGAGAGAGAGAGAGAGAAGATGTGAGTGAGAGAGAGAAAGTGAAGCTGTGAGTGAGAGAGAGAGATAGAGAAAGAGAAGCTGTGAGTGAGAGAGGGAGAAAGAGAAGCTGTGAGTGAGAGAGAGAGAAAGAGAAGCAGTGAGTGAGAGAGAGAGAGAGAAAGAGAAGCTGTGAGTGAGAGAGAGAGGCTGTGAGTAAGTGAGAGAGAAAGAGAAGCTGTGAGTGAGAGAGAGAGACAGAAAGAAAGAGAAGCTGTGACTTAGAGAGAGAGATTAAGACTAGCTGTGAGTTAGAGAGAGACAGAGAAAGAGAAGCTGTGAGTGAGAAAAAGAGAGAAGTTGTGAGTGAGAGAGAGAGAGAAAGAGAAGATGTGTGTGTGAGAGAGAGAGAAAGAGAAGCTGTGAGTGAGAGAGAGAGAAAGAGAAGCTGTGAGTGAGAGAGAGAGAAAGAGAAGCTGTGTGTGAGAGAGAGAGGGAAAGAAAGAGAAGCTGTGAGTGAGAGAGGGAGGGAGAAAGAGAAGCTGTGAGTGAGAGAGAGAGAGAAAGAGAAGCTGTGAGTGAGAGAGAGAGATATGCTGTGAGTGAGAGAGAGAGAGAGAGAAGCTGTGAGTGAGATAGAGAGAGAGAAAGAGAAGCTGTGAGTAAGAGAGAGAGAGAGAAGCTGTGAGTGCGTGAGAGAGAGTGAAAGAGAAGCTGTGAGTGAGAGAGAGAGAGAAAGAGAAGCTGTGAGTGAGAGAGAGATAAAGAGAAGCTGTGAATTAGAGAGAGACAGAGAAAGAGAAGCTGTGAGTGAGAAAGAGAGAGAAGCTGTGAGAGAGAGAAAGAGAGAGAGAGAAGCTGTGAGTGAGAGAGAGAGATGTGAGTGAGAGAGAGAAAGTGAAGCTGTGAGTGAGAGAGAGAGAGAGAGAAAGAGAAGCTGTGAGTGAGAGAGAGAGATAAAGAGAAGATGTGAGTGAGAGAGAGAGAGAAAGAGAAGATGTGAGTGAGAGAGAGGGAGAAAGAGAAGCGGTGAGTGAGAGAGAGAGAGAAAGAGAAGCTGTGAGTGTGTTTGAGAGAGAAAGAGAATCTGTGAGTGAAAGAGAGAGAAGCTGTGAGTGAGTGAGATAAAGAGAGAGAGAAGCTGTGAGTGAGAGAGAGAGAAAGAGAAGCTGTGAGAGAGAGAGAGAGAGAGAGAGAGAAAGAGAAGCTGTGAGTGACAGAGAGAGATAAAGAGAAGCTGTGAGTTAGAGAGAGACAGAGAAAGAGAAGCTGTGAGTGAGAAAGAGAGAGAAGCTGTGAGTGAGAGAGAGAGGGAGAGAAGATGTGAGTGAGAGAGAGAGAAAGAGAAACTGTCAGTGAGAGAGAGAGAGAAAGAGAAGCTGTGAGTTAGAGAGAGAAAGAGAAGCTGTGAGTGAGAGAGAGAGAGAAAGAGAAGCTGTGAGTGAGAGAGAGAAAGAGAAGCTGTGAGTAAGAGAGAGAGAGAAGCTGTGAGTGCGTGAGAGAGAGCGAGAGAGAAGCTGTGAGTGAGAGAGAGTGAAAGAGAAGCTGTGAGTGAGAGAGAGAGAGAGAGAAAGAGAAGCTGTGAGTGAGGGAGAGATAAAGAGAAGCTGTGAGTTAGAGAGAGAGGGAGAAAGAGAAGCTGTGAGTGAGAGAGAGAGAGAGAAGCTGTGAGTGAGATAGAGAGAGAGAAAGAGAAGGTGTGAGTAGGAGAGAGAGAGAGAAGCTGTGAGTGCGTGAGAGAGAGCGAGAGAGAAGCTGTGAGTGAGAGAGAGTGAAAGAGAAGCTGTGAGTGAGAGAGAGAGAGAAAGAGAAGCTGTGAGTGAGGGAGAGATAAAGAGAAGCTGTGTTAGAGAGAGACAGAGAAAGAGAAGCTGTGAGTGAGAGAGAGAGAAAGAAAGAGAAGCTGTGAGGGAAAGAGAGAGGGAAAGAAAGAGAAGCTGTGAGTGAGAGAGAGAGAGAAGCTGTGAGTGAGAGAGAGGGGGAGAAAGAGAAGCTGTGAGTGAGAGAGAGAGAGAAAGAGAAGCTGTGAGTGAGAGAGAGAGAAAAAGAGAAGCTGTAAGTTAGAGAGTGAGAGAGAGAGAAGCTGTGAGTGAGAAAGAGAGAGAAGCTGTGAGTGAGAGAGAAAGACAGATGTGAGTGAGAGAGAGAAAGCGAAACTGTGAGTGAGAGAGAGAGAGAAAGAGAAGATGTGAGTGAGAGAGAGAAAGAGAAGCTGTGAGTTAGAGAGAGACAGAGAAATAGAAGCTGTGAGTGAGAGAAGAGAAAGAGAAAGAGAAGCTGTGAGTGTGTGTGTGAGAGAGAAAGAGAAGCTGTGAGTGAGAGAGAGAGAAATGCTGTGAGTGAGAGAGAGAGAGAAAGAGAAGCTGTGAGTGAGAGAGAGAGAAAGACAAGCTGTGAGTGAGAGAGAGGGAAAGAAAGAGAAGCTGTGAGTGAGAGAGAGAGGGAGAAAGAGAAGCTGTGAGTGAGTGAGAGAGAGAGAAGCTGTGAGTGAGAGAGAGTGAAAGAGAAGCTGTGAGTGAGAGAGAGAGAGAAAGAGAAGCTGTGAGTGAGGGAGAGATAAAGAGAAGCTGTGAGTTAGAGAGAGACAGAGAAAGAGAAGCTGTGAGTGAAAGAGAGAGAGAGAAAGAGAAGCTGTGAGTGAGTGAGTGAGAGAGAGAAGCTGTGAGTGAGAGAGAGAGAAAGAAAGAGAAGCTGTGAGAGAGAGAAAGAGAGAGAGAGAAGCTGTGAGTGAGAGAGAGAGAAGATGTGAGTGAGAGAGAAAGTGAAGCTGTGAGTGAGAGAGAGAGAGAAAGAGAAGCTGTGAGTGAGAGAGAGAGATAAAGAGAAGATGTGAGTGAGAGAGTGAGAGAAAGAGAAGATGTGAGTGAGAGAGAGAAAGAGAAGCTGTGAGTGAGTGAGAGAGAGAGAAGCTGTGAGAGAGATAGAGAGAAGCTGTGAGTGAGAGAGAGAGAAAGAAAGAGAAGCTGTGAGTGAGAGAAGCTGTGAGTGAGAGAGAGGGAGAAAGAGAAGCTGTTAGTGAGAGAGAGAGAAAGAGAAGCTGTGAGTGTGTGAGAGAGAGAAAGAGAAGCTGTGAGTGAAAGATAGAGAAGCTGTGAGTGAGTGAGAGAAAGAGAGAGAGAAGCTGTGAGTGAGAGAGAGAGAAAGAGAAGCTGTGAGAGAGAGAGAGAGAAAGAGAAGCTGTGAGTGACAGAGAGAGATAAAGAGAAGCTGTGAGTTAGAGAGAGACAGAGAAAGAGAAGCTGTGAGTGAGAGGAGAGAGAGAAAGAGAAGATGTGAGTGAGAGAGAGAGAAGCTGTGAGTGAGAGAGAGAGAGAGAAAGAGAAGTTGTGTGTGAGAGAGAGAGAAAGAGAAGCTGTGAGTCAGAGGAGACAGAGAAAGAGAAGCTGTGAGTGAGAGAGAGAGAGAAAGAGAAGCTGTGAGTAAGAGAGAGGGAAAGAAAGAGAAGCTGTGAGTGAGAGAGAGAGAGAAGCTGTGAGTGAGAGAGAGAGGGAGAAAGAGAAGCTGTGAGTGAGAAAGAGAGAGAAGCTGTGACTGAGAGAGAGAGAAGATGTGAGTGAGAGAGAAAAAGAAACTGTGAGTGAGAGAGAGAGAAAGAGAAGCTGTGAGTGAGAGAGAGATAAAGAGAAGCTGTGAGATAGAGAGAG
The DNA here is from genome assembly GCA_035047345.1 of Bradypodion ventrale. Lineage (NCBI taxonomy): Eukaryota > Metazoa > Chordata > Lepidosauria > Squamata > Chamaeleonidae > Bradypodion > Bradypodion ventrale. The sequence continues at coordinate 175,226,275 of JAWDJE010000002.1, forward strand.
ACAGAGAAAGAGAAGCTGTGAGTGAGAGGAGAGAGAGAAAGAGAAGATGTGAGTGAGAGAGAGAGAAGCTGTGAGTGAGAGAGAGAGAGAGAAAGAGAAGTTGTGTGTGAGAGAGAGAAAGAGAAGCTGTGAGTCAGAGGAGACAGAGAAAGAGAAGCTGTGAGTGAGAGAGAGAGAGAAAGAGAAGCTGTGAGTAAGAGAGAGGGAAAGAAAGAGAAGCTGTGAGTGAGAGAGAGAGAGAAGCTGTGAGTGAGAGAGAGAGGGAGAAAGAGAAGCTGTGAGTGAGAGAGAGAGAGAAAGAGATGCTGTGAGTGAGAGAGAGAGAGAGAAAAAGAGAAGCTGTAAGTTAGAGAGAGACAGAGAAAGAGAAGCTGTGAGAGAGAAAGAGAGAGAAGCTGTGAGTGAGAGAGAGAGAAAGAAAGATGTGAGTGAGAGAGAGAAAGAGAAACTGTGAGTGAAAGAGAGAGAGAAAGAGAAGATGTGAGTGAGAGAGAGAGAGAGAAAGAGAAGCTGTGAGTGAGAGAGAGATAAGGAGAAGCTGTGAGTTAGAGAGAGACAGAGAAATAGAAGCTGTGAGTGAGAGAAGAGAGAGAGAAAGAGAAGCTGTGAGTGAGAGAGAGATAGAGAAAGAGAAGCTGTGAGTGAGAGAGAGAGAGAGAAGTTGTGAGTGAGAGAGAGAGAGAAAGAGAAGCTATGAGTGAGAGAGAGAGAAAGAGAAGCTGTGAGTGAGAGAGAGAGGCTGTGAGTGAGAGAGTGGGAGAAGCTGTGTGTGTGTGTGAGAGAGAGAGAAGCTGTGAGTGAGAGAGAGAGAAAGAAAGAGAAGCTGTGAGTGTGAGAGAGAAGCTGTGAGTGAGAGAGAGGGAGAGAAGCTGTGAGTGCGTGAGAGAGAGCGAGAGAGAAGCTGTGAGTGAGAGAGAGTGAAAGAGAAGCTGTGAGTGAGAGAGAGAGAGAGAGAGAAAGAGAAGCTGTGAGTGAGGGAGAGATAAAGAGAAGCTGTGAGTTAGAGAGAGAGGGAGAAAGAGAAGCTGTGAGTGAGAGAGAGAGAGAGAAGCTGTGAGTGAGATAGAGAGAGAGAAAGAGAAGGTGTGAGTAATAGAGAGAGAGAGAAGCTGTGAGTGCGTGAGAGAGAGCGAGAGAGAAGCTGTGAGTGAGAGAGGGTGAAAGAGAAGCTGTGAGTGAGAGAGAGAGAGAGAGAAAGAGAAGCTGTGAGTGAGGGAGAGATAAAGAGAAGCTGTGTTAGAGAGAGACAGAGAAAGAGAAGCTGTGAGTGAGAGAGAGAGAGAGAGAAAGAGAAGCTGTGAGTGAGAGAGAGTGGGAGAAAGAGAAGCTGTGAGTGACAGAGAGAGATAAAGAGAAGCTGTGAGTTAGAGAGAGACAGAGAAAGAGAAGCTGTGAGTGAGAGGAGAGAGAGAAAGAGAAGATGTGAGTGAGAGAGAGAGAAGCTGTGAGTGAGAGAGAGAGAGAGAAAGAGAAGTTGTGTGTGAGAGAGAGAGAAAGAGAAGCTGTGAGTCAGAGGAGACAGAGAAAGAGAAGCTGTGAGTGAGAGAGAGAGAGAGAGAAAGAGAAGCTGTGAGTAAGAGAGAGGGAAAGAAAGAGAAGCTGTGAGTGAGAGAGAGAGAAGCTGTGAGTGAGAGAGAGAGGGAGAAAGAGAAGCTGTGAGTGAGAAAGAGAGAGAAGCTGTGACTGAGAGAGAGAGAAGATGTGAGTGAGAGAGAAAAAGAAACTGTGAGTGAGAGAGAGAGAAAGAGAAGCTGTGAGTGAGAGAGAGATAAAGAGAAGCTGTGAGATAGAGAGAGACAGAGAAAGAGAAGCTGTGAGTGAGAGGAGAGAGAGAAAGAGAAGATGTGAGTGAGAGAGAGAGAAGCTGTGAGTGAGAGAGAGAGAGAGAAAGAGAAGTTGTGTGAGAGAGAGAGAGAAAGAGAAGCTGTGAGTCAGAGGAGACAGAGAAAGAGAAGCTGTGAGTGAGAGAGAGAGAGAAAGAGAAGCTGTGAGTAAGAGAGAGGGAAAGAAAGAGAAGCTGTGAGTGAGAGAGAGAGAGAAGCTGTGAGTGAGAGAGAGAGGGAGAAAGAGAAGTTGTGAGTGAGAGAGAGAGAGAAAGAGAAGCTATGAGTGAGAGAGAGAGAGAAAGAGAAGCTGTGAGTGAGAGAGAGAGGCTGTGAGTGAGAGAGTGGGAGAAGCTGTGTGTGTGTGTGTGAGAGAGAGAAGCTGTGAGTGAGAGAGAGAGAAAGAAAGAGAAGCTGTGAGTGTGAGAGAGAAGCTGTGAGTGAGAGAGAGGGAGAGAAGCTGTGAGTGCGTGAGAGAGAGCGAGAGAGAAGCTGTGAGTGAGAGAGAGTGAAAGAGAAGCTGTGAGTGAGAGAGAGAGAGAGAGAAAGAGAAGCTGTGAGTGAGGGAGAGATAAAGAGAAGCTGTGAGTTAGAGAGAGAGGGAGAAAGAGAAGCTGTGAGTGAGAGAGAGAGAGAGAAGCTGTGAGTGAGATAGAGAGAGAGAAAGAGAAGGTGTGAGTAAGAGAGAGAGAGAGAAGCTGTGAGTGCGTGAGAGAGAGCGAGAGAGAAGCTGTGAGTGAGAGAGAGTGAAAGAGAAGCTGTGAGTGAGAGAGAGAGAGAGAGAAAGAGAAGCTGTGAGTGAGGGAGAGATAAAGAGAAGCTGTGTTAGAGTGAGACAGAGAAAGAGAAGCTGTGAGTGAGAGAGAGAGAAAGAAAGAGATGCTGTGAGTGAGAGAGAGAGGGAAAGAAAGAGAAGCTGTGAGTGAGACAGAAAGAGAAGCTGTGAGTGAGAGAGAGGGGGAGAAAGAGAAGCTGTGAGTGAGAGAGAGAGAGAAAGAGAAGCTGTGAGTGAGAGAGAGAGAAAAAGAGAAGCTGTAAGTTAGAGAGTGAGAGAGAGAGAAGCTGTGAGTGAGAAAGAGAGAGAAGCTGTGAGTGAGAGAGAGAGAAAGACAGATGTGAGTGAGAGAGAGAAAGCGAAACTGTGAGTGAGAGAGAGAGAGAAAGAGAAGCTGTGAGTGAGAGAGAGACAAAAAGAGAAGCTGTAAGTTAGAGAGTGAGAGAGAGAGAAGCTGTGAGTGAGAAAGAGAGAGAAGCTGTGAGTGAGAGAGAGAGAAAGACAGATGTGAGTGAGAGAGAGAAAGCGAAACTGTGAGTGAGAGAGAGAGAGAAAGAGAAGATGTGAGTGAGAGAGAGAAAGAGAAGCTGTGAGTTAGAGAGAGACAGAGAAATAGAAGCTGTGAGTGAGATAAGAGAAAGAGAAAGAGAAGCTGTGAGTGTGTGTGTGAGAGAGAAAGAGAAGCTGTGAGTGAGAGAGAGAGAAAAGCTGTGAGTGAGAGAGAGAGAAAGAGAAGCTGTGAGTGAGAGAGAGAGAAAGACAAGCTGTGAGTGAGAGAGAGGGAAAGAAAGAGAAGCTGTGAGTGAGAGAGAGAGGGAGAAAGAGAAGCTGTGAGTGAGAGAGAGAGAGAGAAGATGTGAGTGAGAGAGAGAATGAGAAGCTGTGAGTGAGCGAGAGATAAAGAGAAGCTGTGTGTGAGGGAGAGATAAAGAGAAGCTGTGAGTTAGAGTGAGACAGAGAAAGAGAAGCTGTGAGTGAAAGAGAGAGAGAGAAAGAGAAGCTGTGAGTGAGTGAGTGAGAGAGAGAGAGAGAAACTGTGAGTGAGAGAGAGAGAAAGAAAGAGAAGCTGTGAGAGAGAGAAAGAGAGAGAGAGAAGCTGTGAGTGAGAGAGAGAGAAGATGTGAGCGAGAGAGAGAAAGTGAAGCTGTGAGTGAGAGAGAGAGAGAAAGAGAAGCTGTGAGTGAGAGAGAGAGATAAAGAGAAGATGTGAGTGAGAGAGAGAGAGAAAGAGAAGATGTGAGTGAGAGAGAGAGAAAGAGAAGCTGTGAGTGAGTGAGAGAGAGAAGCTGTGAGAGAGATAGAGAGAAGCTGTGAGTGAGAGAGAGAGAAAGAAAGAGAAGCTGTGAGTGAGAGAAGCTGTGAGTAAGAGAGAGGGAGAAAGAGAAGCTGTGAGTGAGAGAGAGAGAAAGAGAAGCTGTGAGTGTGTGTGAGAGAGAAAGAGAAGCTGTGAGTGAAAGAGAGAGAAGCTGTGAGTGAGCGAGAGAAAGAGAGAGAGAAGCTGTGAGTGAGAGAGAGAGAAAGAGAAGCTGTGAGAGAGAGAGAGAAAGAGAAGCTGTGAGTGACAGAGAGAGATAAAGAGAAGCTGTGAGTTAGAGAGAGAAAGAGAAAGAGAAGCTGTGAGTGAGAGGAGAGAGAGAAAGAGAAGATGTGAGTGAGAGAGAGAGAAGCTGTGAGTGAGAGAGAGAGAGAGAAAGAGAAGTTGTGTGTGTGAGAGAGAGAAAGAGAAGCTGTGAGTAAGGGAGAGATAAAGAGAAGCTGTGAGTTAGAGAGAGACAGAGAAAGAGAAGCTGTGAGTGAAAGAGAGAGAGAGAAAGAGAAGCTGTGAGTGAGTGAGTGAGAGAGAGAAGCTGTGAGTGAGTGAGAGAGAGAAAGAGAAGCTGTGAGAGAGAGAGGGAGAAAGAGAAGCTGTGAGTGAGAGAGAGAGAAAGAGAAGCAGTGAGTGAGAGAGAGAGAGAGAAAGAGAAGCTGTGAGTGAGAGAGAGAGGCTGTGAGTAAGTGAGAGAGAAAGAGAAGCTGTGAGTGAGAGAGAGAGACAGAAAGAAAGAGAAGCTGTGACTTAGAGAGAGAGATTAAGACTAGCTGTGAGTTAGAGAGAGACAGAGAAAGAGAAGCTGTGAGTGAGAAAAAGAGAGAAGTTGTGAGTGAGAGAGAGAGAGAAAGAGAAGATGTGTGTGTGTGTGAGAGAGAAAGAGAAGCTGTGAGTGAGAGAGAGAGAAAGAGAAGCTGTGAGTGAGAGAGAGAGAAAGAGAAGCTGTGAGTGAGAGAGAGAGATATGCTGTGAGTGAGAGAGAGAGAGAGAAGCTGTGAGTGAGATAGAGAGAGAGAAAGAGAAGCTGTGAGTAAGAGAGAGAGAGAAGCTGTGAGTGCGTGAGAGAGAGTGAAAGAGAAGCTGTGAGTGAGAGAGAGAGAGAAAGAGAAGCTGTGAGTGAGAGAGAGATAAAGAGAAGCTGTGAATTAGAGAGAGACAGAGAAAGAGAATCTGTGAGAGAGAGAAAGAGAGAGAGAGAAGCTGTGAGTGAGAGAGAGAGAGATGTGAGTGAGAGAGAGAAAGTGAAGCTGTGAGTGAGAGAGAGAGAGAGAGAAAGAGAAGCTGTGAGTGAGAGAGAGAGATAAAGAGAAGATGTGAGTGAGAGAGAGAGAGAAAAAGAAGATGTGAGTGAGAGAGAGGGAGAAAGAGAAGCGGTGAGTGAGAGAGAGAGAGAAAGAGAAGCTGTGAGTGTGTTTGAGAGAGAAAGAGAATCTGTGAGTGAAAGAGAGAGAAGCTGTGAGTGAGTGAGATAAAGAGAGAGAGAAGCTGTGAGTGAGAGAGAGAGAAAGAGAAGCTGTGAGAGAGAGAGAGAGAGAAAGAAAGAGAAGCTGTGAGTGACAGAGAGAGATAAAGAGAAGCTGTGAGTTAGAGAGAGACAGAGAAAGAGAAGCTGTGAGTGAGAAAGAGAGAGAAGCTGTGAGTGAGAGAGAGAGGGAGAGAAGATGTGAGTGAGAGAGAGAGAAAGAGAAACTGTGAGTGAGAGAGAGAGAGAAAGAGAAGCTGTGAGTTAGAGAGAGAAAGAGAAGCTGTGAGTGAGAGAGAGAGAGAAAGAGAAGCTGTGAGTGAGAGAGAGAAAGAGAAGCTGTGAGTAAGAGAGAGAGAGAGAAGCTGTGAGTGCGTGAGAGAGAGCGAGAGAGAAGCTGTGAGTGAGAGAGAGTGAAAGAGAAGCTGTGAGTGAGAGAGAGAGAGAGAAAGAGAAGCTGTGAGTGAGAGAGAGAGAGCGAGAAGCTGTGAGTGAGATAGAGAGAGAGAAAGAGAAGCTGTGAGTGAGAGAAGAGAGAGAGAAAGAGAAGCTGTGAGTGAGAGAGAGAGAGAGAAGCTGTGAGTGAGAGAGAGAGAGAGAAAGAGAAGCTGTGAGCGAGAGAGAGGGAAAGAAAGAGAAGCTGTGAGTGAGAGAGAGAAAGAGAAAGAGAAGCTGTGAGTGAGAGAGAGAGAGAGAGAAGCTGTGAGTGAGAGAGAGAGAGAGAAAGAGAAGCTGTGAGTGAGAGAGAGGGAAAGAAAGAGAAGCTGTGAGTGAGAGAGAGAGAGAGAAGCTGTGAGTGAGAGAGAGTGAAAGAGAAGCTGTGAGAGAGAGAGAGAGAAAAAGAAGCTGTGAGTGAGGGAGAGATAAAGAGAAGCTGTGAGTTAGAGAGAGACAGAGAAAGAGAAGCTGTGAGTGAAAGAGAGAGAGAGAAAGAGAAGCTGTGAGTGATTGATTGAGTGAGAGAGAGAGAGAAGCTGTGAGTGAGAGAGAGAGAGAAAGAGAAGCTGTGAGTGTGAGAGAGAAGCTGTGAGTGAGAGAGGGAGAAAGAGAAGCTGTGAGAGAGAGAGAAAGAGAAGCAGTGAGTGAGAGAGAGAGAGAGAAAGAGAAGCTGTGAGTGAGAGAGAGAGAAGCTGTGAGTGAGTGAGAGAGAAAGAGAAGCTGTGAGTGAGAGAGAGAGACAGAAAGAAAGAGAAGCTGTGACTTAGAGAGAGAGATTAAGACTAGCTGTGAGTTAGAGAGAGACAGAGAAAGAGAAGCTGTGAGAGAGAGAGAGAGCAAGAAGCTGTGAGAGAGAGAGAAAGAGAAGATGTGAGTGAGAGAGAGAGAGAAAGAGAAGCTGTGAGTGAGAGAGAGAGAGAAAGAGAAGCTGTGAGTGAGAGAGAGAGAAAGAGATGCTGTGAGTGAGAGAGAGAGGGAAAGAAAGAGAAGCTGTGAGTGAGAGAGAGAGGGAGAAAGAGAAGCTGTGAGTGAGAGAGAGAGAGAAAGAGAAGCTGTGAGTGAGAGAGAGAGATATGCTGTGAGTGAGAGAGAGAGAGAAGCTGTGAGTGAGAGAGAGAGAGAAAGAGAAGCTGTGAGTGAGGGAGAGATAAAGAGAAGCTGTGAGTTAGAGAGAGACAGAGAAAGAGAATCTGTGAGTGAAAGAGAGAGAGAGAAAGAGAAGCTGTGAGTGAGTGAGTGAGTGAGAGAGAAGCTGTGAGTGAGAGAGAGAGAAAGAGAAGCTGTGAGAGAGAGAAAGAGAGAGAGAGAAGCTGTGAGTGAGTGAGAGAGAGAGAAGATGTGAGTGAGAGAGAGAAAGTGAAGCTGTGAGTGAGAGAGAGAGAGAGAGAGAGAAAGAGAAGCTGTGAGTGAGAGAGAGAGAGATAAAGAGAAGATGTGTGCGTGTGAGAGAGAAAGAGATGTGAGTGAGAGAGAGGGAGAAAGAGAAGCTGTGAGTGAGAGAGAGAGAAAAAGAGAAGCTGTGAGTGTGTGTGAGAGAGAAAGAGAATCTGTGAGTGAAAGAGAGAGAAGCTGTGAGCAAGTGAGATAAAGAGAGAGAGAAGCTGTGAGTGAGAGAGAGAGAAAGAGAAGCTGTGAGAGAGAGAGAGAGAGAAAGAGCTGTGAGAGAGAGAGAGACAGAGAAAGAGAAGCTGTGAGTGACAGAGAGAGACAGAGAAAGAGAAGCTGTGAGTGAGAGAGAGAAAGAGAAGCTGTGAGTGAGAGAGAGAGAAAGAGAAGCTGTGAGTGAGAGAGAGAGGGAGAAAGAGAAGCTGTGAGTGAGAGAGAGAGATAAAGAGAAGATGTGAGTGAGAGAGAGAGAGAAAGAGAAGATGTGAGTGAGAGAGAGAGATAGAGAAGCTGTGAGTGAGTGAGAGAGAGAGAAGCTGTGAGAGAGATAGAGAGAAGCTGTGAGTGAGAGAGAGAGAAAGAAAAAGAAAGAGAAGCTGTGATTGAGAGAAGCTGTGAGTGAGAGAGAGGGAGAAAGAGAAGCTGTGTGTGTGAGAGAGAGAGAAAGAGAAGCTGTGAGTGACAGAGAGAGATAAAGAGAAGCTGTGAGTTAGAGAGAGACAGAGAAAGAGAAGTTGTGAGTGAGAAAGAGAGAGAAGCTGTGACTGAGAGAGAGAGAGAGAGAAAGAGAAGCTGTGAGTGAGAGAGAGATAAAGAGAAGCTGTGAGATAGAGAGACAGAGAAAGAGAAGCTGTGAGTGAGAGGAGAGAGAGAAAGAGAAGATGTGAGTGAGAGAGAGAGATAGAGAACCTGTGAGTGAGAGAGAGAGAGAGAAGTTGTGTGTGTGTGAGAGAGAGAGAGAAAGAGAAGCTGTGAGTGAGAGGAGACAGAGAAAGAGAAGCTGTGAGAGAGAGAGAGAGAGAAATAGAAGCTATGAGTGAGAGAAAGAGGGAAAGAAAGAGAAGCAGTGAGTGAGAGAGAGAGAAGCTGTGAGTGAGAGAGAGAGGGAGAAAGAGAAGCTGTGAGTGAGAGAGAGAGAAAAAGAAGCTGTGAGAGTGAGAGAGAGAGTGAGAGAGAGAGAGAGAGAGAAAAAGAGAAGCTGTAAGTTAGAGAGAGACAGAGAAAGAGAAGCTGTGAATGAGAAAGAGAGAGAAGCTGTGAGTGAGAGAGAGAAAGAAAGATGTGAGTGAGAGAGAGAAAGAGAAACTGTGAGTGAGAGAGAGAGAAAAAGAGAAGATGTGAGTGAGAGAGAGAAAGAGAAACTGCGAGTGAGAGAGAAAGAGAAGCTGTGAGAGAGATAGAGAGAAGCTGTGAGTGAGAGAGAGAGAAAGAAAGAGAAGCTGTGAGTGAGAGAAGCTGTGAGTGAGAGAGAGGGAGAAAGAGAAGCTGTGAGTGAGAGAGAGAGAAAGAGAAGCTGTGAGTGTGTGTGAGAGAGAAAGAGAAGCTGTGAGTGAAAGAGAGAGAAGCTGTGAGTGTGTGAGAGAAAGAGAGAGAGAAGCTGTGAGTGAGAGAGAGAGAGATAAAGAGAAAATGTGAGTGTGTGTGAGAGAGAAAGAGAAGATGTGAGTGAGAGAGAGAGAAAGAGAAGCTGTGAGTGAGAGAGAGAGAAGCTGTGAGAGAGATAGAGAGAAGCTGTGAGTGAGAGAGAGAGAAAGATAGAGAAGCTGTGAGTGAGAGAAGCTGTGAGTGAGAGAGAGGGAGAAAGAGAAGCTGTGAGTGAGAGAGAGAGAAAGAGAAGCTGCAAGTGTGAGAGAGATAGAAAGAGAAGATGTGAGTGAGAGAGAGAGAGAAAGAGAAGATGTGAGTGAGAGAGAGAAAGAGAAGCTGTGAGTGAGAGAGAGAGAAGCTGTGAGAGTGATAGAGAGAAGCTGTGAGCGAGAGAGAGAGAAAGAAAGAGAAGCTGTGAGTGAGAGAAGCTGTGAGTGAGAGAGAGGGAGAAAGAGAAGCTGTGAGTGAGAGAGAGAGAAAGAGAAGCTGTGAGTGTGTGTGAGAGAGAAAGAGAAGCTGTGAGTGAAAGAGAGAGAAGATGTGAGTGAGTGAGAGAAAGAGAGAGAAGCTGTGAGTGAGAGAGAGAGAAAGAGAAGCTGTGAGAGAGAGAGAGAGAGAGAAAGAGAAGCTGTGAGTGACAGAGAGAGAAAAAGAGAAGCTGTGAGTTAGAGAGGGACAGAGAAAGAGAAGGTGTGAGTGAGAAAGAGAGAGAAGCTGTGAGTGAGAGAGAGAGAAAGAGAAGATGTGAGTGAGAGAGAGAGAGAAAGAGAAGCTGTGAGTGAGAGAGAGAAGCTGTGAGAGAGATAGAGAGAAGCTGTGAGTGAGAGAGAGAGAAAGATAGAGAAGCTGTGAGTGAGAGAAGCTGTGAGTGAGAGAGAGGGAGAAAGAGAAGCTGTGAGTGAGAGAGAGAGAAAGAGAAGCTGCAAGTGTGAGAGAGATAGAAAGAGAAGATGTGAGTGAGAGAGAGAGAGAAAGAGAAGATGTGAGTGAGAGAGAGAAAGAGAAGCTGTGAGTGAGAGAGAGAGAAGCTGTGAGAGTGATAGAGAGAAGCTGTGAGCGAGAGAGAGAGAAAGAAAGAGAAGCTGTGAGTGAGAGAAGCTGTGAGTGAGAGAGAGGGAGAAAGAGAAGCTGTGAGTGAGAGAGAGAGAAAGAGAAGCTGTGAGTGTGTGTGAGAGAGAAAGAGAAGCTGTGAGTGAAAGAGAGAGAAGATGTGAGTGAGTGAGAGAAAGAGAGAGAAGCTGTGAGTGAGAGAGAGAGAAAGAGAAGCTGTGAGAGAGAGAGAGAGAGAGAGAAAGAGAAGCTGTGAGTGACAGAGAGAGAAAAAGAGAAGCTGTGAGTTAGAGAGGGACAGAGAAAGAGAAGGTGTGAGTGAGAAAGAGAGAGAAGCTGTGAGTGAGAGAGAGAGAAAGAGAAGATGTGAGTGAGAGAGAGAGAGAAAGAGAAGCTGTGAGTGTGTGTGAGAGAGAAAGAGAAGCTGTGAGTGAAAGAGAGAGAAGCTGTGAGTGAGTGAGAGAAAGAGAGAGAAGCTGTGAGTGAGAGAGAGAGAAAGAGAAGCTGTGAGAGAGAGAGAGAGAGAGAGAGAGAGACGCTGTGAGTGACAGAGAGAGAAAAAGAGAAGCTGTGAGTTAGAGAGGGACAGAGAAAGAGAAGCTGTGAGTGAGAAAGTGAGAGAAGCTGTGAGTGAGAGAGAGAGAGAGAGAAAGAGAAGATGTGAGTGAGAGAGAGAGAGAGAGAGAGAAGCTGTGAGTGAGTGAGAGAGAGAGAGAAAGAGAAATTGTGTGTGTGAGAGAGAGATAAAGAGAAGCTGTGAGATACAGAGACAGAGAAAGAGAAGCTGTGAGTGAGAGGAGAGAGAGAAAGAGAAGATGTGAGTGAGAGAGAGAGAGAGAGAGAAGCTGTGAGTGAGTGAGAGAGAGAGAGAAAGAGAAATTGTGTGTGTGTGAGAGAGAGAGAAGCTGTGAGTGAGAGGAGAGAGAGAAAGAGAAGCTGTGAGTGAGAGAGAGAGAGAAAGAGAAGCTGTGAGTGAGAGAGAGAGGGAAAGAAAGAGAAGCTGTGAGTGAGAGAGAGAGAGAAAAAGAGAAGCTGTAAGTTAGAGAGAGACAGAGAAAGAGAAGCTGTGAGTGAGAAAGAGAGAGAAGCTGTGAGTGAGAGAGAGAGAGAAAGCTGTGAGTGTTAGAGAGAAAGACACGCTGTGAGTGAGAGAGAGAGAGAGACAGAGAAGCTGTGAGTGAGAGAAAGAAAAAGAGAAGCTGTGAGTTAGAGAGAGACAGAGGAAGATATGCTGTGAGTGAGAGAGAGAGAGAAAGAGAACCTGTGAATGAGAGAGAGAAGCTGTGAGTGGGAGAGAGAGAGAATGAGAAGATGTGAGTGAGAGAGAGAGAAAGAGAAGATGTGAGTGAGAGAGAGAGAGAGAAAGAGAATCTGTGAGTGAGAGAGAGAGAGAGAAGATGTGAGAGAGAGATATGCTGTGAGTGAGAGAGAGAGAAGCTGTGAGTGAGAGAGAGAGAGAAAGACAAGCTGTGTGTGTGAGAGAGAAAGAGAAGCTGTGAGTGAGTGAGAGAGAGAGAAGATGTGAGTGAGAGAGAGAAGCTGTGAGTGTGAGAGAGAGAGAGATAAAGAGAAGCTGTGAGTGAGAGAGAGAGAGAGAAAGAGAAGCTGGGAGTGAGAGAGAGAAAGAGTAGCTGTGTGAGAAAGAGAGAGAAGCTGTGAGAGAGAGAGTAGCTGTGAGTGAGAGGGAGAGAAAGAAAGAGAAGCTGTGAGTGAGAGAGAGAGAAAGAGAAGCTGTGTGAGAGGGAGAGAGAAAGAGAAGCTGTGAGTGAGAGAGAGAGATAAAGAGAAGCTGTGAGTTAGAGAGAGACAGAGAAAGAGAAGCTGTGAGTGAGAAAGAGAGAGAAGCTGTGAGTGAGAGAGAGAGAGAAAGAGAAGATGTGTGAGAGAGAAAGAGAAACTGCGAGTGAGAGAGAGAGAGAGAGAAAGAGAAGCTGTGAGTGAGAGAGAGATAAAGAGAAGCTGTGAGTTAGAGAGAGACAGAGAAATAGAAGCTGTGAGTGAGGGAAGAGAGAGAGAAAGAAAAGCTGTGTGTGTGAGAGAGAGAGAAAGAGAAGCTGTGAGAAAGAGAGAGAGAGAGAAGCTGTGAGTGAGAGAGAGAGAGAAAGAGAAGCTGTGAGTGAGAGAGAGAGAAAGGGAAGCTGTGAGTGAGAGAGAGAGAGAGGCTGTGAGTGAGAGAGTGGGAGAAGCTGTGTGTGTGTGATAGAGAGAGAGAAGCTGTCAGTGAGAGAGAGAGAAAGAAAGAGAAGCTGTGAGTGTGAGAGAGAAGCTGTGAGTGAGAGAGAGGGAGAAAGAGAAGCTGTGAGTGGGAGAGAGAGAAAGAGAAGCTGTGAGTGAGAGAGAGAGAGAGAAAGAGAAGCTGTGAGTGAGAGAGAGAGAAGCTGTGAGTGAGTGAGAGAGAAAGAGAAGATGTGAGAGAGAGAGAGAAGCTGTGAGTGAGAGAGAGATAAAGAGAAGCTGTGAGTTAGAGAGAGACAGAGAAAGAGAAGCTGTGAGTGAGAGAGAGTGAGAGCTGTGAGTGAGAAAGAGAGAGAAGGTGTGTGAGAGAGAGAGAAAGCGAAGATGTGAGTGGGAGAGAAAGAGAAGCTGTGAGTGAGAGGGAGAGACAGAAAGAAAGAGAAGCTGTGACTTAGAGAGAGATAAAGACTAGCTGTGAGTTAGAGAGAGACAGAGAAAGAAAAGCTGTGAATGAGAGAGAGAAAGAGAAGATGTGAGTGAGAGAGAGAGAAAGAAAAACTGTGAGTGAGAGAGAGAGAGAGAAAGAAAGAGAAGCTGTAAGTGAGGGAGAGAGATAAAGAGAAGCTGTGAGTTAGACAGAGACAGAGAAAGAGAAGCTGTGAGTGAGAGAGAGAGAGAAAGAGAAGCTGTGAGTGAGAGAGAGAGAAAGACACGCTGTGAGTGAGAGAGAGAGAGAAAGAGAAGCTGTGAGTGAGAGAAGAGAGAGAGAAAGAGAAGCTGTCATTGAGAGAGAGACAGAAATAGAAGCTGTGAGTGAGAAAGAGAGAGAAAGAGAACCTGTGAGTGAGAGAGAGAGAAAGAGAAGCTGTGAGTGAGAGAGAGAGGGAAAGAAAGAGAAACTGTGAGTAAGAGAGAGTGGGAGAAAGAGAAGCTGTGAGTGAGAGAGAGAGAGAAAGAGAAGCTGTGAGTGAGAGAGAGAGAGAAGCTGTGAGTGCATGAGAGAGAGTGAGAGAGAAGCTGTGAGTGAGAGAGAGTGAAAGAGAAGCTGTGAGTGAGAGAGAGAGAGAGAGAAAGAGAAGCTGTGAGTGAGGGAGAGATAAAGAGAAGCTGTGAGAGAGAGAGACAAAGAGAAGCTGTGAGTGAAAGAGAGAGAGAGAAAGAGAAGCTGTGAGTGAGTGAGTGAGAGAGAGAGAAGCTGTGAGTGAGAGAGAGAGAGAAAGAGAAGCTGTGAGAGAGAGAGAGAGAAGCTGTGAGTGAGAGAGAGTGAGAAGATGTGAGTGAGAGAGAGAAAGTGAAGCTGTGAGTGAGAGAGAGAGATAAAGAGAAGATGTGAGTGAGAGAGAGAGAGAAAGAGAAGATGTGAGTGAGAGAGAGGGAGAAAGAGAAGCTGTGAGTGAGAGAGAGAGAGAAAGAGAATCTATGAGTGAAAGAGATAGAAGCTGTGAGTGAGTGAGATAAAGAGAGAGAGAAGCTGTGAGTGTGAGAGAGAGAAAGAGAAGCTGTGAGAGAGAGAGAGAAAGAGAAGCTGTGAGTGACAGAGAGAGATAAAGAGAAGCTGTGAGTTAGAGAGAGACAGAGAAAGAGAAGCTGTGAGTGAGAAAGAGAGAGAAGCTGTGAGTGAGAGAGAGAGAGAGAAGATGTGAGTGAGAGAGAGAAAGAGAAACTGTGAGTGAGAGACAGACAGAGAAAGAGAAGGTGTGAGTGAGAGAAGAGAGAGAGAAAGAGAAGCTGTGAGTGAGAGAGAGAAAGAGAAGCTGTGAGTGAGAGAGAGAGAAAGAGAAGCTGTGAGTGAGAGAGAGAGAGAGAAGCTGTGAGTGAGAGAGAGGGAAAGAAGAAGCTGTGAGTGAGAGAGAGGGAGAAAGAGAAGTTGTGAGTGAGAGAGAGAGAAAGAGAAGCTGTGAGTGAGAGAGAGAGATATGCTGTGAGTGAGAGAGAGAGAAGCTGTGAGTGAGATAGAGAGAGAGAAAGAGAAGCTGTGAGTAAGAGAGAGAGAGAGAAGCTGTGAGTGCGTGAGAGAGAGCGAGAGAGAAGCTGTGAGTGAGAGAGAGTGAAAGAGAAGCTGTGAGTGAGAGAGAGAGAGAGAAAGAGAAGCTGTGAGTGAGGGAGAGATAAAAAGAAGCTGTGAGTTAGAGAGAGACAGAGAAAGAGAAGCTGTGAGTGAAAGAGAGAGAGAAAGAGATGCTGTGAGTGAGTGAGTGAAAGAGAGAGAAGCTGTGAGTGAGAGACAAAGAGAAGCTGTGAGAGAGAGAAAGAGAGAGAAGCTGTGAGTGAGAGAGAGAGAGAGATGTGAGTGAGAGAGAGAAAGTGAAGCTGTGAGTGAGAGAGAGAGAGAGAAAGAGAAGCTGTGAGTGAGAGAGAGAGATAAAGAGAAGATGTGAGTGAGAGAGAGAGAGAAAGAGAAGATGTGAGTGAGAGAGAGAGAAAGAGAAGCTGTGAGTGAAAGAGAGAGAGAAGCTGTGAGAGAGATAGAGAGAAGCTGTGAGTGAGAGAGAGAGAAAGAAAGAGAAGCTGTGAGTGAGAGAAGCTGTGAGTGAGAGAGAGGGAGGAAGAGAAGCTGTGAGTGAGAGAGAGAGAGAAAGAGAAGCTGTGAGTGTGTGTGAGAGAGAGAAAGAGAAGTTGTGAGTGAAAGAGAGAGAAGCTGTGAGTGAGTGAGAGAAAGAGAGAGAGAAGCTGTGAGTAAGAGAGAGAGAAAGAGAAGCTGTGTGTGAGAGAGAGAAAGAGAAGTTGTGAGTGACAGAGAGAGATAAAGAGAAGCTGTGAGTTAGAGAGAGACAGAGAAAGAGAAGCTGTGAGTGAGAAAAAGAGAGAAGTTGTGAGTGAGAGAGAGAGAGAAAGAGAAGCTGTGAGTGAGAGAGAGAGAAAGAGAAGCTGTGAGTGAGAGAGAGAGGGAAAGAAAGAGAAGCTGTGAGTGAGAGAGGGAGGGAGAAAGAGAAGCTGTGAGTGAGAGAGAGAGAGAGAGAAGCTGTGAGTGAGAGAGAGAGAGATGTGAGTGAGAGAGAGAAAGTGAAGCTGTGAGTGAGAGAGAGAGAGAGAGAGAACGAGAAGCTGTGAGTGAGAGAGAGAGAGATAAAGAGAAGATGTGAGTGAGAGAGAGAGAAAGAGAAGATGTGAGTGAGAGAGAGGGAGAAAGAGAAGCGGTGAGTGAGAGAGAGAGAGAAAGAGAAGCTGTGAGTGTGTGTGAGAGAGAAAGAGAATCTGTGAGTGAAAGAGAGAGAAGCTGTGAGTGAGTGAGATAAAGAGAGAGAGAAGCTGTGAGTGAGAGAGAGAGAAAGAGAAGCTGTGTGAGAGAGAGAGAGAGAATGAAAGAAAGAGAAGCTGTGAGTGACAGAGAGAGATAAAGAGAAGCTGTGAGTTAGAGAGAGACAGAGAAAGAGAAGCTGTGAGTGAGAAAGAGAGAGAAGCTGTGAGTGAGAGAGAGAGGGAGAGAAGATGTGAGTGAGAGAGAGAGAAAGAGAAACTGTGAGTGAGAGAGAGAGAGAGAGAAAGAGAAGCTGTGAGTTAGAGAGAGAAAGAGAAGCTGTGAGTGAGAGAGAGAGAGAAAGAGAAGCTGTGAGTGAGAGAGAGAGAAAGAGAAGCTGTGAGTGAGAGAAGAGAGAGAGAAAGAGAAGCTGTGAGTAAGAGAGAGAGAGAGAAGCTGTCAGTGCGTGAGAGAGAGCGAGAGAGAAGCTGTGAGTGAGAGAGAGTGAAAGAGAAGCTGTGAGTGAGAGAGAGAGAGAGAAAGAGAAGCTGTGAGTGAGGGAGAGATAAAGAGAAGCTGTGAGTTAGAGAGAGGGAGAAAGAGAAGCTGTGAGTTAGAGAGAGGGAGAAAGAGAAGCTGTGAGTGAGAGAGAGAGAGAGAAAAGCTGTGAGTGAGATAGAGAGAGAGAAAGAGAAGGTGTGAGTAAGAGAGAGAGAGAGAAGCTGTGAGTGCGTGAGAGAGAGAGAAAGAGAAGCTGTGAGTGAGGGAGAGATAAAGAGAAGCTGTGTTAGAGAGAGACAGAGAAAGAGAAGCTGTGAGTGAGAGAGAGAGAAAGAAAGAGAAGCTGTGAGTGAGAGAGAGAGGGAAAGAAAGAGAAGCTGTGAGTGAGAGAGAAAGAGAAGCTGTGAGTGAGAGAGAGGGGGAGAAAGAGAAGCTGTGAGTGAGAGAGAGAGAGAAAGAGAAGCTGTGAGTGAGAGAGAGAGAAAAAGAGAAGCTGTAAGTTAGAGAGTGAGAGAGAGAGAAGCTGTGAGTGAGAAAGAGAGAGAAGCTGTGAGTGAGAGAGAGAGAAAGACAGATGTGCTTGAGAGAGAGAAAGCGAAACTGTGAGTGAGAGAGAGAGAGAAAGAGAAGCTGTGAGTGAGAGAGAGACAAAAAGAGAAGCTGTAAGTTAGAGAGTGAGAGAGAGAGAAGCTGTGAGTGAGAAAGAGAGAGAAACTGTGAGTGAGAGAGAGAGAAAGACAGATGTGAGTGAGAGAGAGAAAGCGAAACTGTGAGTGAGAGAGAGAGAGAAAGAGAAGATGTGAGTGAGAGAGAGAAAGAGAAGGTGTGAGTTAGAGAGAGACAGAGAAATAGAAGCTGTGAGTGAGATAAGAGAAAGAGAAAGAGAAGCTGTGAGTGTGTGTGTGAGAGAGAAAGAGAAGCTGTGAGTGAGAGAGAGAAAAAAGCTGTGAGTGAGAGAGAGAGAGAAAGAGAAGCTGTGAGTGAGAGAGAGAGAAAGACAAGCTGTGAGTGAGAGAGAGGGAAAGAAAGAGAAGCTGTGAGTGAGAGAGAGAGGGAGAAAGAGAAGCTGTGAGTGAGAGAGAGAGAGAGAAGCTGTGAGTGAGAGAGAGTGAAAGAGAAGCTGTGAGTGAGAGAGAGAGAGAAAGAGAAGCTGTGTGTGAGGGAGAGATAAAGAGAAGCTGTGAGTTAGAGAGAGACAGAGAAAGAGAAGCTGTGAGTGAAAGAGAGAGAGAGAAAGAGAAGCTGTGAGTGAGTGAGTGAGAGAGAGAAGCTGTGAGTGAGAGAGAGAGAAAGAAAGAGAAGCTGTGAGAGAGAGAAAGAGAGAGAGAGAAGCTGTGAGTGAGAGAGAGAGAGAAGATGTGAGCGAGAGAGAGAAAGTGAAGCTGTGAGTGAGAGAGAGAGAGAAAGAGAAGCTGTGAGTGAGAGAGAGAGATAAAGAGAAGATGTGAGTGAGAGAGAGAGAGAAAGAGAAGATGTGAGTGAGAGAGAGAGAAAGAGAAGCTGTGAGTGAGTGAGAGAGAGAAGCTGTGAGAGAGATAGAGAGAAGCTGTGAGTGAGAGAGAGAGAAAGAAAGAGAAGCTGTGAGTGAGAGAAGCTGTGAGTGAGAGAGAGGGAGAAAGAGAAGCTGTGAGTGAGAGAGAGAGAATGAGAAGCTGTGAGTGTGTGTGAGAGAGAAAGAGAAGCTGTGAGTGAAAGAGAGAGAAGCTGTGAGTGAGTGAGAGAAAGAGAGAGAGAAGCTGTGAGTGAGAGAGAGAGAAAGAGAAGCTGTGAGAGAGAGAGAGAAAGAGAAGCTGTGAGTGACAGAGAGAGATAAAGAGAAGCTGTGAGTTAGAGAGAGACAGAGAAAGAGAAGCTGTGAGTGAGAGGAGAGAGAGAAAGAGAAGATGTGAGTGAGAGAGAGAGAAGCTGTGAGTGAGAGAGAGAGAGAGAAAGAGAAGTTGTGTGTGTGAGAGAGAGAAAGAGAAGCTGTGAGTAAGGGAGAGATAAAGAGAAGCTGTGAGTTAGAGAGAGACAGAGAAAGAGAAGCTGTGAGTGAAAGAGAGAGAGAGAAAGAGAAGCTGTGAGTGAGTGAGTGAGAGAGAGAAGCTGTGAGTGAGTGAGAGAGAGAAAGAGAAGCTGTGAGAGAGAGAAAGAGAGAGAGAGAAGCTGTGAGTGAGAGAGAGAGAGAGAAGATGTGAGTGAGAGAGAGAAAGTGAAGCTGTGAGTGAGAGAGAGAGATAGAGAAAGAGAAGCTGTGAGTGAGAGAGGGAGAAAGAGAAGCTGTGAGTGAGAGAGAGAGAAAGAGAAGCAGTGAGTGAGAGAGAGAGAGAGAAAGAGAAGCTGTGAGTGAGAGAGAGAGGCTGTGAGTAAGTGAGAGAGAAAGAGAAGCTGTGAGTGAGAGAGAGAGACAGAAAGAAAGAGAAGCTGTGACTTAGAGAGAGAGATTAAGACTAGCTGTGAGTTAGAGAGAGACAGAGAAAGAGAAGCTGTGAGTGAGAAAAAGAGAGAAGTTGTGAGTGAGAGAGAGAGAGAAAGAGAAGATGTGTGTGTGAGAGAGAGAGAAAGAGAAGCTGTGAGTGAGAGAGAGAGAAAGAGAAGCTGTGAGTGAGAGAGAGAGAAAGAGAAGCTGTGTGTGAGAGAGAGAGGGAAAGAAAGAGAAGCTGTGAGTGAGAGAGGGAGGGAGAAAGAGAAGCTGTGAGTGAGAGAGAGAGAGAAAGAGAAGCTGTGAGTGAGAGAGAGAGATATGCTGTGAGTGAGAGAGAGAGAGAGAGAAGCTGTGAGTGAGATAGAGAGAGAGAAAGAGAAGCTGTGAGTAAGAGAGAGAGAGAGAAGCTGTGAGTGCGTGAGAGAGAGTGAAAGAGAAGCTGTGAGTGAGAGAGAGAGAGAAAGAGAAGCTGTGAGTGAGAGAGAGATAAAGAGAAGCTGTGAATTAGAGAGAGACAGAGAAAGAGAAGCTGTGAGTGAGAAAGAGAGAGAAGCTGTGAGAGAGAGAAAGAGAGAGAGAGAAGCTGTGAGTGAGAGAGAGAGATGTGAGTGAGAGAGAGAAAGTGAAGCTGTGAGTGAGAGAGAGAGAGAGAAAGAGAAGCTGTGAGTGAGAGAGAGAGATAAAGAGAAGATGTGAGTGAGAGAGAGAGAGAAAGAGAAGATGTGAGTGAGAGAGAGGGAGAAAGAGAAGCGGTGAGTGAGAGAGAGAGAGAAAGAGAAGCTGTGAGTGTGTTTGAGAGAGAAAGAGAATCTGTGAGTGAAAGAGAGAGAAGCTGTGAGTGAGTGAGATAAAGAGAGAGAGAAGCTGTGAGTGAGAGAGAGAGAAAGAGAAGCTGTGAGTGAGAGAGAGAGAGAGAGAGAGAAGCTGTGAGTGACAGAGAGAGATAAAGAGAAGCTGTGAGTTAGAGAGAGACAGAGAAAGAGAAGCTGTGAGTGAGAAAGAGAGAGAAGCTGTGAGTGAGAGAGAGAGGGAGAGAAGATGTGAGTGAGAGAGAGAGAAAGAGAAACTGTCAGTGAGAGAGAGAGAGAAAGAGAAGCTGTGAGTTAGAGAGAGAAAGAGAAGCTGTGAGTGAGAGAGAGAGAGAAAGAGAAGCTGTGAGTGAGAGAGAGAAAGAGAAGCTGTGAGTAAGAGAGAGAGAGAAGCTGTGAGTGCGTGAGAGAGAGCGAGAGAGAAGCTGTGAGTGAGAGAGAGTGAAAGAGAAGCTGTGAGTGAGAGAGAGAGAGAGAGAAAGAGAAGCTGTGAGTGAGGGAGAGATAAAGAGAAGCTGTGAGTTAGAGAGAGAGGGAGAAAGAGAAGCTGTGAGTGAGAGAGAGAGAGAGAAGCTGTGAGTGAGATAGAGAGAGAGAAAGAGAAGGTGTGAGTAGGAGAGAGAGAGAGAAGCTGTGAGTGCGTGAGAGAGAGCGAGAGAGAAGCTGTGAGTGAGAGAGAGTGAAAGAGAAGCTGTGAGTGAGAGAGAGAGAGAAAGAGAAGCTGTGAGTGAGGGAGAGATAAAGAGAAGCTGTGTTAGAGAGAGACAGAGAAAGAGAAGCTGTGAGTGAGAGAGAGAGAAAGAAAGAGAAGCTGTGAGGGAAAGAGAGAGGGAAAGAAAGAGAAGCTGTGAGTGAGAGAGAGAGAGAAGCTGTGAGTGAGAGAGAGGGGGAGAAAGAGAAGCTGTGAGTGAGAGAGAGAGAGAAAGAGAAGCTGTGAGTGAGAGAGAGAGAAAAAGAGAAGCTGTAAGTTAGAGAGTGAGAGAGAGAGAAGCTGTGAGTGAGAAAGAGAGAGAAGCTGTGAGTGAGAGAGAAAGACAGATGTGAGTGAGAGAGAGAAAGCGAAACTGTGAGTGAGAGAGAGAGAGAAAGAGAAGATGTGAGTGAGAGAGAGAAAGAGAAGCTGTGAGTTAGAGAGAGACAGAGAAATAGAAGCTGTGAGTGAGAGAAGAAAAAGAGAAAGAGAAGCTGTGAGTGTGTGTGTGAGAGAGAAAGAGAAGCTGTGAGTGAGAGAGAGAGAAATGCTGTGAGTGAGAGAGAGAGAGAAAGAGAAGCTGTGAGTGAGAGAGAGAGAAAGACAAGCTGTGAGTGAGAGAGAGGGAAAGAAAGAGAAGCTGTGAGTGAGAGAGAGAGGGAGAAAGAGAAGCTGTGAGTGAGTGAGAGAGAGAGAAGCTGTGAGTGAGAGAGAGTGAAAGAGAAGCTGTGAGTGAGAGAGAGAGAGAAAGAGAAGCTGTGAGTGAGGGAGAGATAAAGAGAAGCTGTGAGTTAGAGAGAGACAGAGAAAGAGAAGCTGTGAGTGAAAGAGAGAGAGAGAAAGAGAAGCTGTGAGTGAGTGAGTGAGAGAGAGAAGCTGTGAGTGAGAGAGAGAGAAAGAAAGAGAAGCTGTGAGAGAGAGAAAGAGAGAGAGAGAAGCTGTGAGTGAGAGAGAGAGAAGATGTGAGTGAGAGAGAAAGTGAAGCTGTGAGTGAGAGAGAGAGAGAAAGAGAAGCTGTGAGTGAGAGAGAGAGATAAAGAGAAGATGTGAGTGAGAGAGTGAGAGAAAGAGAAGATGTGAGTGAGAGAGAGAAAGAGAAGCTGTGAGTGAGTGAGAGAGAGAGAAGCTGTGAGAGAGATAGAGAGAAGCTGTGAGTGAGAGAGAGAGAAAGAAAGAGAAGCTGTGAGTGAGAGAAGCTGTGAGTGAGAGAGAGGGAGAAAGAGAAGCTGTTAGTGAGAGAGAGAGAAAGAGAAGCTGTGAGTGTGTGTGAGAGAGAAAGAGAAGCTGTGAGTGAAAGATAGAGAAGCTGTGAGTGAGTGAGAGAAAGAGAGAGAGAAGCTGTGAGTGAGAGAGAGAGAAAGAGAAGCTGTGAGAGAGAGAGAGAGAAAGAGAAGCTGTGAGTGACAGAGAGAGATAAAGAGAAGCTGTGAGTTAGAGAGAGACAGAGAAAGAGAAGCTGTGAGTGAGAGGAGAGAGAGAAAGAGAAGATGTGAGGGAGAGAGAGAGAAGCTGTGAGTGAGAGAGAGAGAGAGAGAAAGAGAAGTTGTGTGTGAGAGAGAGAGAAAGAGAAGCTGTGAGTCAGAGGAGACAGAGAAAGAGAAGCTGTGAGTGAGAGAGAGAGAGAAAGAGAAGCTGTGAGTAAGAGAGAGGGAAAGAAAGAGAAGCTGTGAGTGAGAGAGAGAGAGAAGCTGTGAGTGAGAGAGAGAGGGAGAAAGAGAAGCTGTGAGTGAGAAAGAGAGAGAAGCTGTGACTGAGAGAGAGAGAAGATGTGAGTGAGAGAGAAAAAGAAACTGTGAGTGAGAGAGAGAGAAAGAGAAGCTGTGAGTGAGAGAGAGATAAAGAGAAGCTGTGAGATAGAGAGAGACAGAGAAAGAGAAGCTGTGAGTGAGAGGAGAGAGAGAAAGAGAAGATGTGAGTGAGAGAGAGAGAAGCTGTGAGTGAGAGAGAGAGAGAGAAAGAGAAGTTGTGTGTGAGAGAGAGAGAAAGAGAAGCTGTGAGTCAGAGGAGACAGAGAAAGAGAAGCTGTGAGTGAGAGAGAGAGAGAAAGAGAAGCTGTGAGTAAGAGAGAGGGAAAGAAAGAGAAGCTGTGAGTGAGAGAGAGAGAGAAGCTGTGAGTGAGAGAGAGAGGGAGAAAGAGAAGCTGTGAGTGAGAGAGAGAGAGAAAGAGAAGCTGTGAGTGAGAGAGAGAGAGAGAAAAAGAGAAGCTGTAAGTTAGAGAGAGACAGAGAAAGAGAAGCTGTGAGAGAGAAAGAGAGAGAAGCTGTGAGTGAGAGAGAGAGAAAGAAAGATGTGAGTGAGAGAGAGAAAGAGAAACTGTGAGTGAAAGAGAGAGAGAAAGAGAAGCTGTGAGTGAGAGAGAGATAGAGAAAGAGAAGCTGTGAGTGAGAGAGAGAGAGAGAAGTTGTGAGTGAGAGAGAGAGAGAAAGAGAAGCTATGAGTGAGAGAGAGAGAGAAAGAGAAGCTTTGAGTGAGAGAGAGAGGCTGTGAGTGAGAGAGTGGGAGAAGCTGTGTGTGTGTGTGAGAGAGAGAAGCTGTGAGTGAGAGAGAGAGAAAGAAAGAGAAGCTGTGAGTGTGAGAGAGAAGCTGTGAGTGAGAGAGAGGGAGAGAAGCTGTGAGTGCGTGAGAGAGAGCGAGAGAGAAGCTGTGAGTGAGAGAGAGTGAAAGAGAAGCTGTGAGTGAGAGAGAGAGAGAGAGAAAGAGAAGCTGTGAGTGAGGGAGAGATAAAGAGAAGCTGTGAGTTAGAGAGAGAGGGAGAAAGAGAAGCTGTGAGTGAGAGAGAGAGAGAGAGAAGCTGTGAGTGAGATAGAGAGAGAGAAAGAGAAGGTGTGAGTAATAGAGAGAGAGAGAAGCTGTGAGTGCGTGAGAGAGAGCGAGAGAGAAGCTGTGAGTGAGAGAGGGTGTAAGAGAAGCTGTGAGTGAGAGAGAGAGAGAGAGAAAGAGAAGCTGTGAGTGAGGGAGAGATAAAGAGAAGCTGTGTTAGAGAGAGACAGAGAAAGAGAAGCTGTGAGTGAGAGAGAGAGAGAGAGAAAGAGAAGCTGTGAGTGAGAGAGAGTGGGAGAAAGAGAAGCTGTGAGTGACAGAGAGAGATAAAGAGAAGCTGTGAGTTAGAGAGAGACAGAGAAAGAGAAGCTGTGAGTGAGAGGAGAGAGAGAAAGAGAAGATGTGAGTGAGAGAGAGAGAAGCTGTGAGTGAGAGAGAGAGAGAGAAAGAGAAGTTGTGTGTGAGAGAGAGAGAAAGAGAAGCTGTGAGTCAGAGGAGACAGAGAAAGAGAAGCTGTGAGTGAGAGAGAGAGAGAAAGAGAAGCTGTGAGTAAGAGAGAGGGAAAGAAAGAGAAGCTGTGAGTGAGAGAGAGAGAAGCTGTGAGTGAGAGAGAGAGGGAGAAAGAGAAGCTGTGAGTGAGAAAGAGAGAGAAGCTGTGACTGAGAGAGAGAGAAGATGTGAGTGAGAGAGAAAAAGAAACTGTGAGTGAGAGAGAGAGAAAGAGAAGCTGTGAGTGAGAGAGAGATAAAGAGAAGCTGTGAGATAGAGAGAGACAGAGAAAGAGAAGCTGTGAGTGAGAGGAGAGAGAGAAAGAGAAGATGTGAGTGAGAGAGAGAGAAGCTGTGAGTGAGAGAGAGAGAGAGAAAGAGAAGTTGTGTGAGAGAGAGAGAGAAAGAGAAGCTGTGAGTCAGAGGAGACAGAGAAAGAGAAGCTGTGAGTGAGAGAGAGAGAAAAAGAGAAGCTGTGAGTAAGAGAGAGGGAAAGAAAGAGAAGCTGTGAGTGAGAGAGAGAGAGAAGCTGTGAGTGAGAGAGAGAGGGAGAAAGAGAAGTTGTGAGTGAGAGAGAGAGAGAAAGAGAAGCTATGAGTGAGAGAGAGAGAGAAAGAGAAGCTGTGAGTGAGAGAGAGAGGCTGTGAGTGAGAGAGTGGGAGAAGCTGTGTGTGTGTGTGTGAGAGAGAGAAGCTGTGAGTGAGAGAGAGAGAAAGAAAGAGAAGCTGTGAGTGAGAGAGAGAGGGAAAGAAAGAGAAGCTGTGAGTGAGACAGAAAGAGAAGCTGTGAGTGAGAGAGAGGGGGAGAAAGAGAAGCTGTGAGTGAGAGAGAGAGAGAAAGAGAAGCTGTGAGTGAGAGAGAGAGAAAAAGAGAAGCTGTAAGTTAGAGAGTGAGAGAGAGAGAAGCTGTGAGTGAGAAAGAGAGAGAAGCTGTGAGTGAGAGAGAGAGAAAGACAGATGTGAGTGAGAGAGAGAAAGCGAAACTGTGAGTGAGTGAGAAAGAGAAGCTGTGAGTGAGAGAGAGACAAAAAGAGAAGCTGTAAGTTAGAGAGTGAGAGAGAGAGAAGCTGTGAGTGAGAAAGAGAGAGAAGCTGTGAGTGAGAGAGAGAGAAAGACAGATGTGAGTGAGAGAGAGAAAGCGAAACTGTGAGTGAGAGAGAGAGAGAAAGAGAAGATGTGAGTGAGAGAGAGAAAGAGAAGCTGTGAGTTAGAGAGAGACAGAGAAATAGAAGCTGTGAGTGAGATAAGAGAAAGAGAAAGAGAAGCTGTGAGTGTGTGTGTGAGAGAGAAAGAGAAGCTGTGAGTGAGAGAGAGAGAAAAGCTGTGAGTGAGAGAGAGAGAAAGAGAAGCTGTGAGTGAGAGAGAGAGAAAGACAAGCTGTGAGTGAGAGAGAGGGAAAGAAAGAGAAGCTGTGAGTGAGAGAGAGAGGGAGAAAGAGAAGCTGTGAGTGAGAGAGAGAGAGAGAAGATGTGAGTGAGAGAGAGAATGAGAAGCTGTGAGTGAGCGAGAGATAAAGAGAAGCTGTGTGTGAGGGAGAGATAAAGAGAAGCTGTGAGTTAGAGAGAGACAGAGAAAGAGAAGCTGTGAGTGAAAGAGAGAGAGAGAAAGAGAAGCTGTGAGTGAGTGAGTGAGAGAGAGAGAGAGAAACTGTGAGTGAGAGAGAGAGAAAGAAAGAGAAGCTGTGAGAGAGAGAAAGAGAGAGAGAGAAGCTGTGAGTGAGAGAGAGAGAAGATGTGAGCGAGAGAGAGAAAGTGAAGCTGTGAGTGAGAGAGAGAGAGAAAGAGAAGCTGTGAGTGAGAGAGAGAGATAAAGAGAAGATGTGAGTGAGAGAGAGAGAGAAAGAGAAGATGTGAGTGAGAGAGAGAGAAAGAGAAGCTGTGAGTGAGTGAGAGAGAGAAGCTGTGAGAGAGATAGAGAGAAGCTGTGAGTGAGAGAGAGAGAAAGAAAGAGAAGCTGTGAGTGAGAGAAGCTGTGAGTAAGAGAGAGGGAGAAAGAGAAGCTGTGAGTGAGAGAGAGAGAAAGAGAAGCTGTGAGTGTGTGTGAGAGAGAAAGAGAAGCTGTGAGTGAAAGAGAGAGAAGCTGTGAGTGAGCGAGAGAAAGAGAGAGAGAAGCTGTGAGTGAGAGAGAGAGAAAGAGAAGCTGTGAGAGAGAGAGAGAAAGAGAAGCTGTGAGTGACAGAGAGAGATAAAGAGAAGCTGTGAGTTAGAGAGAGAAAGAGAAAGAGAAGCTGTGAGTGAGAGGAGAGAGAGAAAGAGAAGATGTGAGTGAGAGAGAGAGAAGCTGTGAGTGAGAGAGAGAGAGAGAAAGAGAAGTTGTGTGTGTGAGAGAGAGAAAGAGAAGCTGTGAGTAAGGGAGAGATAAAGAGAAGCTGTGAGTTAGAGAGAGACAGAGAAAGAGAAGCTGTGAGTGAAAGAGAGAGAGAGAAAGAGAAGCTGTGAGTGAGTGAGTGAGAGAGAGAAGCTGTGAGTGAGTGAGAGAGAGAAAGAGAAGCTGTGAGAGAGAGAAAGAGAGAGAGAGAAGCTGTGAGTGAGAGAGAGATAGAGAAGATGTGAGTGAGAGAGAGAAAGTGAAGCTGTGAGTGTGGGAGAGAGATAGAGAAAGAGAAGCTGTGAGTGAGAGAGGGAGAAAGAGAAGCTGTGAGTGAGAGAGAGAGAAAGAGAAGCAGTGAGTGAGAGAGAGAGAGAGAAAGAGAAGCTGTGAGTGAGAGAGAGAGGCTGTGAGTAAGTGAGAGAGAAAGAGAAGCTGTGAGTGAGAGAGAGAGACAGAAAGAAAGAGAAGCTGTGACTTAGAGAGAGAGATTAAGACTAGCTGTGAGTTAGAGAGAGACAGAGAAAGAGAAGCTGTGAGTGAGAAAAAGAGAGAAGTTGTGAGTGAGAGAGAGAGAGAAAGAGAAGATGTGTGTGTGTGTGAGAGAGAAAGAGAAGCTGTGAGTGAGAGAGAGAGAAAGAGAAGCTGTGAGTGAGAGAGAGAGAAAGAGAAGCTGTGAGTGAGAGAGAGAGGGAAAGAAAGAGAAGCTGTGAGTGAGAGAGGGAGGGAGAAAGAGAAGCTGTGAGTGAGAGAGAGAGAGAAAGAGAAGCTGTGAGTGAGAGAGAGAGAGAAAGAGAAGCTGTGAGTGAGAGAGAGATAAAGAGAAGCTGTGAATTAGAGAGAGACAGAGAAAGAGAATCTGTGAGAGAGAGAAAGAGAGAGAGAGAAGCTGTGAGTGAGAGAGAGAGAGATGTGAGTGAGAGAGAGAAAGTGAAGCTGTGAGTGAGAGAGAGAGAGAGAGAAAGAGAAGCTGTGAGTGAGAGAGAGAGATAAAGAGAAGATGTGAGTGAGAGAGAGAGAGAAAAAGAAGATGTGAGTGAGAGAGAGGGAGAAAGAGAAGCGGTGAGTGAGAGAGAGAGAGAAAGAGAAGCTGTGAGTGTGTTTGAGAGAGAAAGAGAATCTGTGAGTGAAAGAGAGAGAAGCTGTGAGTGAGTGAGATAAAGAGAGAGAGAAGCTGTGAGTGAGAGAGAGAGAAAGAGAAGCTGTGAGAGAGAGAGAGAGAGAAAGAAAGAGAAGCTGTGAGTGACAGAGAGAGATAAAGAGAAGCTGTGAGTTAGAGAGAGACAGAGAAAGAGAAGCTGTGAGTGAGAAAGAGAGAGAAGCTGTGAGTGAGAGAGAGAGGGAGAGAAGATGTGAGTGAGAGAGAGAGAAAGAGAAACTGTGAGTGAGAGAGAGAGAGAAAGAGAAGCTGTGAGTTAGAGAGAGAAAGAGAAGCTGTGAGTGAGAGAGAGAGAGAAAGAGAAGCTGTGAGTGAGAGAGAGAAAGAGAAGCTGTGAGTAAGAGAGAGAGAGAGAAGCTGTGAGTGCGTGAGAGAGAGCGAGAGAGAAGCTGTGAGTGAGAGAGAGTGAAAGAGAAGCTGTGAGTGAGAGAGAGAGAGAGAAAGAGAAGCTGTGAGTGAGAGAGAGAGAGAGAGAAGCTGTGAGTGAGATAGAGAGAGAGAAAGAGAAGCTGTGAGTGAGAGAAGAGAGAGAGAAAGAGAAGCTGTGAGTGAGCGAGAGAGAGAGAAGCTGTGAGTGAGAGAGAGAGAAAGAAAGAGAAGCTGTGAGAGAGAGAAAGAGAGAGAGAGAAGCTGTGAGTGAGAGAGAGAGAAGATGTGAGCGAGAGAGAGAAAGTGAAGCTGTGAGTGAGAGAGAGAGAGAAAGAGAAGCTGTGAGTGAGAGAGAGAGATAAAGAGAAGATGTGAGTGAGAGAGAGAGAGAAAGAGAAGATGTGAGTGAGAGAGAGAGAAAGAGAAGCTGTGAGTGAGTGAGAGAGAGAAGCTGTGAGAGAGATAGAGAGAAGCTGTGAGTGAGAGAGAGAGAAAGAAAGAGAAGCTGTGAGTGAGAGAAGCTGTGAGTAAGAGAGAGGGAGAAAGAGAAGCTGTGAGTGAGAGAGAGAGAAAGAGAAGCTGTGAGTGTGTGTGAGAGAGAAAGAGAAGCTGTGAGTGAAAGAGAGAGAAGCTGTGAGTGAGCGAGAGAAAGAGAGAGAGAAGCTGTGAGTGAGAGAGAGAGAAAGAGAAGCTGTGAGAGAGAGAGAGAAAGAGAAGCTGTGAGTGACAGAGAGAGATAAAGAGAAGCTGTGAGTTAGAGAGAGAAAGAGAAAGAGAAGCTGTGAGTGAGAGGAGAGAGAGAAAGAGAAGATGTGAGTGAGAGAGAGAGAAGCTGTGAGTGAGAGAGAGAGAGAGAAAGAGAAGTTGTGTGTGTGAGAGAGAGAAAGAGAAGCTGTGAGTAAGGGAGAGATAAAGAGAAGCTGTGAGTTAGAGAGAGACAGAGAAAGAGAAGCTGTGAGTGAAAGAGAGAGAGAGAAAGAGAAGCTGTGAGTGAGTGAGTGAGAGAGAGAAGCTGTGAGTGAGTGAGAGAGAGAAAGAGAAGCTGTGAGAGAGAGAAAGAGAGAGAGAGAAGCTGTGAGTGAGAGAGAGATAGAGAAGATGTGAGTGAGAGAGAGAAAGTGAAGCTGTGAGTGTGGGAGAGAGATAGAGAAAGAGAAGCTGTGAGTGAGAGAGGGAGAAAGAGAAGCTGTGAGTGAGAGAGAGAGAAAGAGAAGCAGTGAGTGAGAGAGAGAGAGAGAAAGAGAAGCTGTGAGTGAGAGAGAGAGGCTGTGAGTAAGTGAGAGAGAAAGAGAAGCTGTGAGTGAGAGAGAGAGACAGAAAGAAAGAGAAGCTGTGACTTAGAGAGAGAGATTAAGACTAGCTGTGAGTTAGAGAGAGACAGAGAAAGAGAAGCTGTGAGTGAGAAAAAGAGAGAAGTTGTGAGTGAGAGAGAGAGAGAAAGAGAAGATGTGTGTGTGTGTGAGAGAGAAAGAGAAGCTGTGAGTGAGAGAGAGAGAAAGAGAAGCTGTGAGTGAGAGAGAGAGAAAGAGAAGCTGTGAGTGAGAGAGAGAGGGAAAGAAAGAGAAGCTGTGAGTGAGAGAGGGAGGGAGAAAGAGAAGCTGTGAGTGAGAGAGAGAGAGAAAGAGAAGCTGTGAGTGAGAGAGAGAGATATGCTGTGAGTGAGAGAGAGAGAGAGAAGCTGTGAGTGAGATAGAGAGAGAGAAAGAGAAGCTGTGAGTAAGAGAGAGAGAGAAGCTGTGAGTGCGTGAGAGAGAGTGAAAGAGAAGCTGTGAGTGAGAGAGAGAGAGAAAGAGAAGCTGTGAGTGAGAGAGAGATAAAGAGAAGCTGTGAATTAGAGAGAGACAGAGAAAGAGAATCTGTGAGAGAGAGAAAGAGAGAGAGAGAAGCTGTGAGTGAGAGAGAGAGAGATGTGAGTGAGAGAGAGAAAGTGAAGCTGTGAGTGAGAGAGAGAGAGAGAGAAAGAGAAGCTGTGAGTGAGAGAGAGAGATAAAGAGAAGATGTGAGTGAGAGAGAGAGAGAAAAAGAAGATGTGAGTGAGAGAGAGGGAGAAAGAGAAGCGGTGAGTGAGAGAGAGAGAGAAAGAGAAGCTGTGAGTGTGTTTGAGAGAGAAAGAGAATCTGTGAGTGAAAGAGAGAGAAGCTGTGAGTGAGTGAGATAAAGAGAGAGAGAAGCTGTGAGTGAGAGAGAGAGAAAGAGAAGCTGTGAGAGAGAGAGAGAGAGAGAGAAAGAGAAGCTGTGAGTGACAGAGAGAGATAAAGAGAAGCTGTGAGTTAGAGAGAGACAGAGAAAGAGAAGCTGTGAGTGAGAAAGAGAGAGAAGCTGTGAGTGAGAGAGAGAGGGAGAGAAGATGTGAGTGAGAGAGAGAGAAAGAGAAACTGTGAGTGAGAGAGAGAGAGAAAGAGAAGCTGTGAGTTAGAGAGAGAAAGAGAAGCTGTGAGTGAGAGAGAGAGAGAAAGAGAAGCTGTGAGTGAGAGAGAGAAAGAGAAGCTGTGAGTAAGAGAGAGAGAGAGAAGCTGTGAGTGCGTGAGAGAGAGCGAGAGAGAAGCTGTGAGTGAGAGAGAGTGAAAGAGAAGCTGTGAGTGAGAGAGAGAGAGAGAAAGAAAGAGAAGCTGTAAGTGAGAGAGAGAAAGAGAAAGAGAAGCTGTGAGTGAGAGAGAGAGAGAGAGAAGCTGTGAGTGAGAGAGAGAGAGAGAAAGAGAAGCTGTGAGTGAGAGAGAGGGAAAGAAAGAGAAGCTGTGAGTGAGAGAGAGAGAGAGAAGCTGTGAGTGAGAGAGAGTGAAAGAGAAGCTGTGAGAGAGAGAGAGAGAGAGAGAAAAAGAAGCTGTGAGTGAGGGAGAGATAAAGAGAAGCTGTGAGTTAGAGAGAGACAGAGAAAGAGAAGCTGTGAGTGAAAGAGAGAGAGAGAAAGAGAAGCTGTGAGTGATTGATTGAGTGAGAGAGAGAGAGAAGCTGTGAGTGAGAGAGAGAGAGAAAGAGAAGCTGTGAGTGTGAGAGAGAAGCTGTGAGTGAGAGAGGGAGAAAGAGAAGCTGTGAGAGAGAGAGAAAGAGAAGCAGTGAGTGAGAGAGAGAGAGAGAAAGAGAAGCTGTGAGTGAGAGAGAGAGAAGCTGTGAGTGAGTGAGAGAGAAAGAGAAGCTGTGAGTGAGAGAGAGAGACAGAAAGAAAGAGAAGCTGTGACTTAGAGAGAGAGATTAAGACTAGCTGTGAGTTAGAGAGAGACAGAGAAAGAGAAGCTGTGAGAGAGAGAGAGAGAGCAAGAAGCTGTGAGAGAGAGAGAAAGAGAAGATGTGAGTGAGAGAGAGAGAGAAAGAGAAGCTGTGAGTGAGAGAGAGAGAGAAAGAGAAGCTGTGAGTGAGAGAGAGAGAAAGAGATGCTGTGAGTGAGAGAGAGAGGGAAAGAAAGAGAAGCTGTGAGTGAGAGAGAGAGGGAGAAAGAGAAGCTGTGAGTGAGAGAGAGAGAGAAAGAGAAGCTGTGAGTGAGAGAGAGAGATATGCTGTGAGTGAGAGAGAGAGAGAAGCTGTGAGTGAGAGAGAGAGAGAAAGAGAAGCTGTGAGTGAGGGAGAGATAAAGAGAAGCTGTGAGTTAGAGAGAGACAGAGAAAGAGAATATGTGAGTGAAAGAGAGAGAGAGAAAGAGAAGCTGTGAGTGAGTGAGTGAGTGAGAGAGAAGCTGTGAGTGAGAGAGAGAGAAAGAGAAGCTGTGAGAGAGAGAAAGAGAGAGAGAGAAGCTGTGAGTGAGTGAGAGAGAGAGAAGATGTGAGTGAGAGAGAGAAAGTGAAGCTGTGAGTGAGAGAGAGAGAGAGAGAGAAAGAGAAGCTGTGAGTGAGAGAGAGAGAGATAAAGAGAAGATGTGTGCGTGTGAGAGAGAAAGAGATGTGAGTGAGAGAGAGGGAGAAAGAGAAGCTGTGAGTGAGAGAGAGAGAAAAAGAGAAGCTGTGAGTGTGTGTGAGAGAGAAAGAGAATCTGTGAGTGAAAGAGAGAGAAGCTGTGAGCAAGTGAGATAAAGAGAGAGAGAAGCTGTGAGTGAGAGAGAGAGAAAGAGAAGCTGTGAGAGAGAGAGAGAGAGAAAGAGCTGTGAGAGAGAGAGAGACAGAGAAAGAGAAGCTGTGAGTGACAGAGAGAGACAGAGAAAGAGAAGCTGTGAGTGAGAGAGAGAAAGAGAAGCTGTGAGTGAGAGAGAGAGAAAGAGAAGCTGTGAGTGAGAGAGAGAGGGAGAAAGAGAAGCTGTGAGTGAGAGAGAGAGATAAAGAGAAGATGTGAGTGAGAGAGAGAGAGAAAGAGAAGATGTGAGTGAGAGAGAGAGATAGAGAAGCTGTGAGTGAGTGAGAGAGAGAGAAGCTGTGAGAGAGATAGAGAGAAGCTGTGAGTGAGAGAGAGAGAAAGAAAAAGAAAGAGAAGCTGTGATTGAGAGAAGCTGTGAGTGAGAGAGAGGGAGAAAGAGAAGCTGTGAGTGAGAGAGAGATAGAAAGAGAAGCTGTGAGTGTGTGAGAGAGAGAAGCTGTGAGTGAGTGAGAGAAAGAGAGAGAGAAGCTGTGAGTGAGAGAGAGAGAAAGAGAAGCTGTGTGTGTGAGAGAGAGAGAAAGAGAAGCTGTGAGTTACAGAGAGAGATAAAGAGAAGCTGTGAGATAGAGAGAGACAGAGAAAGAGAAGTTGTGAGTGAGAAAGAGAGAGAAGCTGTGACTGAGAGAGAGAGAGAGAGAGAAAGAGAAGCTGTGAGTGAGAGAGAGATAAAGAGAAGCTGTGAGATAGAGAGACAGAGAAAGAGAAGCTGTGAGTGAGAGGAGAGAGAGAAAGAGAAGATGTGAGTGAGAGAGAGAGATAGAGAACCTGTGAGTGAGAGAGAGAGAGAGAAGTTGTGTGTGTGTGAGAGAGAGAGAGAAAGAGAAGCTGTGAGTGAGAGGAGACAGAGAAAGAGAAGCTGTGAGTGAGAGAGAGAGAGAAATAGAAGCTATGAGTGAGAGAAAGAGGGAAAGAAAGAGAAGCAGTGAGTGAGAGAGAGAGAAGCTGTGAGTGAGAGAGAGAGGGAGAAAGAGAAGCTGTGAGTGAGAGAGAGAGAGAAAAAGAAGCTGTGAGAGTGAGAGAGAGAGAGAGAGAGAGAGAGAGAGAGAAAAAGAGAAGCTGTAAGTTAGAGAGAGACAGAGAAAGAGAAGCTGTGAATGAGAAAGAGAGAGAAGCTGTGAGTGAGAGAGAGAAAGAAAGATGTGAGTGAGAGAGAGAAAGAGAAACTGTGAGTGAGAGAGAGAGAAAAAGAGAAGATGTGAGTGAGAGAGAGAAAGAGAAACTGCGAGTGAGAGAGAAAGAGAAGCTGTGAGAGAGATAGAGAGAAGCTGTGAGTGAGGAGAAGGAGAAAAAGAAAAGAGAAAAAGAAATAAAGACAAAAAAAGAAAAAACAAAAGAAAAGAAAGAACCAAAGAAAAGAAACAATTAACAAAGAAGAAAGAAGAAGAAAAAGAAAAAAAAAGAAAAGAAAATAAAAAGAAAAAGTAAAAAAGTGACAAAGAAAGAGAAAAAAGGAACCAAATAAAAGAAAAGAAGAGAAGCTGTGAGTGAGAGAGAGGGAGAAAGAGAAGCTGTGAGTGAGAGAGAGAGAAAGAGAAGCTGTGAGTGTGAGAGAGAGAGAAAGAGAAGCTGTGAGTGAAAGAGAGAGAAGCTGTGAGTGAGTGAGAGAAAGAGAGAGAGAAGCTGTGAGTGAGAGAGAGAGAGATAAAGAGAAAATGTGAGTGTGTGTGAGAGAGAAAGAGAAGATGTGAGTGAGAGAGAGAGAAAGAGAAGCTGTGAGTGAGAGAGAGAGAAGCTGTGAGAGAGATAGAGAGAAGCTGTGAGTGAGAGAGAGAGAAAGATAGAGAAGCTGTGAGTGAGAGAAGCTGTGAGTGAGAGAGAGGGAGAAAGAGAAGCTGTGAGTGAGAGAGAGAGAAAGAGAAGCTGCAAGTGTGAGAGAGATAGAAAGAGAAGATGTGAGTGAGAGAGAGAGAGAAAGAGAAGATGTGAGTGAGAGAGAGAAAGAGAAGCTGTGAGTGAGAGAGAGAGAAGCTGTGAGAGTGATAGAGAGAAGCTGTGAGCGAGAGAGAGAGAAAGAAAGAGAAGCTGTGAGTGAGAGAAGCTGTGAGTGAGAGAGAGGGAGAAAGAGAAGCTGTGAGTGAGAGAGAGAGAAAGAGAAGCTGTGAGTGTGTGTGAGAGAGAA
This sequence comes from Bradypodion ventrale, assembly GCA_035047345.1. Classification (NCBI taxonomy): domain Eukaryota; kingdom Metazoa; phylum Chordata; class Lepidosauria; order Squamata; family Chamaeleonidae; genus Bradypodion; species Bradypodion ventrale. Next base: position 175,259,123 of record JAWDJE010000002.1, read on the forward strand.
AGAGAAGCTGTGAGTGAAAGAGAGAGAAGATGTGAGTGAGTGAGAGAAAGAGAGAGAAGCTGTGAGTGAGAGAGAGAGAAAGAGAAGCTGTGAGAGAGAGAGAGAGAGAGAGAAAGAGAAGCTGTGAGTGACAGAGAGAGAAAAAGAGAAGCTGTGAGTTAGAGAGGGACAGAGAAAGAGAAGGTGTGAGTGAGAAAGAGAGAGAAGCTGTGAGTGAGAGAGAGAGAAAGAGAAGATGTGAGTGAGAGAGAGAGAGAAAGAGAAGCTGTGAGTGAGAGAGAGAGAAGCTGTGAGAGAGATAGAGAGAAGCTGTGAGTGAGAGAGAGAGAAAGATAGAGAAGCTGTGAGTGAGAGAAGCTGTGAGTGAGAGAGAGGGAGAAAGAGAAGCTGTGAGTGAGAGAGAGAGAAAGAGAAGCTGCAAGTGTGAGAGAGATAGAAAGAGAAGATGTGAGTGAGAGAGAGAGAGAAAGAGAAGATGTGAGTGAGAGAGAGAAAGAGAAGCTGTGAGTGAGAGAGAGAGAAGCTGTGAGAGTGATAGAGAGAAGCTGTGAGCGAGAGAGAGAGAAAGAAAGAGAAGCTGTGAGTGAGAGAAGCTGTGAGTGAGAGAGAGGGAGAAAGAGAAGCTGTGAGTGAGAGAGAGAGAAAGAGAAGCTGTGAGTGTGTGTGAGAGAGAAAGAGAAGCTGTGAGTGAAAGAGAGAGAAGATGTGAGTGAGATAGAGAGAGAGAAAGAGAAGCTGTGAGTGAGAGAAGAGAGAGAGAAAGAGAAGCTGTGAGTGAGCGAGAGAGAGAGAAGCTGTGAGTGAGAGAGAGAGAGAGAAAGAGAAGCTGTGAGCGAGAGAGAGGGAAAGAAAGAGAAGCTGTAAGTGAGAGAGAGAAAGAGAAAGAGAAGCTGTGAGTGAGAGAGAGAGAGAGAAGCTGTGAGTGAGAGAGAGTGAAAGAGAAGCTGTGAGAGAGAGAGAGAGAGAGAGAAAAAGAAGCTGTGAGTGAGGGAGAGATAAAGAGAAGCTGTGAGTTAGAGAGAGACAGAGAAAGAGAAGCTGTGAGTGAAAGAGAGAGAGAGAAAGAGAAGCTGTGAGTGATTGATTGAGTGAGAGAGAGAGAGAAGCTGTGAGTGAGAGAGAGAGAGAAAGAGAAGCTGTGAGTGTGAGAGAGAAGCTGTGAGTGAGAGAGGGAGAAAGAGAAGCTGTGAGAGAGAGAAAAAGAGAAGCAGTGAGTGAGAGAGAGAGAGAGAAAGAGAAGCTGTGAGTGAGAGAGAGAGAAGCTGTGAGTGAGTGAGAGAGAAAGAGAAGCTGTGAGTGAGAGAGAGAGACAGAAAGAAAGAGAAGCTGTGACTTAGAGAGAGAGATTAAGACTAGCTGTGAGTTAGAGAGAGACAGAGAAAGAGAAGCTGTGAGAGAGAGAGAGAGAGCAAGAAGCTGTGAGAGAGAGAGAAAGAGAAGATGTGAGTGAGAGAGAGAGAGAAAGAGAAGCTGTGAGTGAGAGAGAGAGAGAAAGAGAAGCTGTGAGTGAGAGAGAGAGAAAGAGATGCTGTGAGTGAGAGAGAGAGGGAAAGAAAGAGAAGCTGTGAGTGAGAGAGAGAGGGAGAAAGAGAAGCTGTGAGTGAGAGAGAGAGAGAAAGAGAAGCTGTGAGTGAGAGAGAGATATGCTGTGAGTGAGAGAGAGAGAGAAGCTGTGAGTGAGAGAGAGAGAGAAAGAGAAGCTGTGAGTGAGGGAGAGATAAAGAGAAGCTGTGAGTTAGAGAGAGACAGAGAAAGAGAATATGTGAGTGAAAGAGAGAGAGAGAAAGAGAAGCTGTGAGTGAGTGAGTGAGTGAGAGAGAAGCTGTGAGTGAGAGAGAGAGAAAGAGAAGCTGTGAGAGAGAGAAAGAGAGAGAGAGAAGCTGTGAGTGAGTGAGAGAGAGAGAAGATGTGAGTGAGAGAGAGAAAGTGAAGCTGTGAGTGAGAGAGAGAGAGAGAGAGAGAAAGAGAAGCTGTGAGTGAGAGAGAGAGAGATAAAGAGAAGATGTGTGCGTGTGAGAGAGAAAGAGATGTGAGTGAGAGAGAGGGAGAAAGAGAAGCTGTGAGTGAGAGAGAGAGAAAAAGAGAAGCTGTGAGTGTGTGTGAGAGAGAAAGAGAATCTGTGAGTGAAAGAGAGAGAAGCTGTGAGCAAGTGAGATAAAGAGAGAGAGAAGCTGTGAGTGAGAGAGAGAGAAAGAGAAGCTGTGAGAGAGAGAGAGAGAGAAAGAGCTGTGAGAGAGAGAGAGACAGAGAAAGAGAAGCTGTGAGTGACAGAGAGAGACAGAGAAAGAGAAGCTGTGAGTGAGAGAGAGAAAGAGAAGCTGTGAGTGAGAGAGAGAGAAAGAGAAGCTGTGAGTGAGAGAGAGAGGGAGAAAGAGAAGCTGTGAGTGAGAGAGAGAGATAAAGAGAAGATGTGAGTGAGAGAGAGAGAGAAAGAGAAGATGTGAGTGAGAGAGAGAGATAGAGAAGCTGTGAGTGAGTGAGAGAGAGAGAAGCTGTGAGAGAGATAGAGAGAAGCTGTGAGTGAGAGAGAGAGAAAGAAAAAGAAAGAGAAGCTGTGATTGAGAGAAGCTGTGAGTGAGAGAGAGGGAGAAAGAGAAGCTGTGAGTGAGAGAGAGATAGAAAGAGAAGCTGTGAGTGTGTGAGAGAGAGAAGCTGTGAGTGAGTGAGAGAAAGAGAGAGAGAAGCTGTGAGTGAGAGAGAGAGAAAGAGAAGCTGTGTGTGTGTGAGAGAGAGAAAGAGAAGCTGTGAGTGACAGAGAGAGATAAAGAGAAGCTGTGAGTTAGAGAGAGACAGAGAAAGAGAAGTTGTGAGTGAGAAAGAGAGAGAAGCTGTGACTGAGAGAGAGAGAGAGAGAGAAAGAGAAGCTGTGAGTGAGAGAGAGATAAAGAGAAGCTGTGAGATAGAGAGACAGAGAAAGAGAAGCTGTGAGTGAGAGGAGAGAGAGAAAGAGAAGATGTGAGTGAGAGAGAGAGATAGAGAACCTGTGAGTGAGAGAGAGAGAGAGAAGTTGTGTGTGTGTGAGAGAGAGAGAGAAAGAGAAGCTGTGAGTGAGAGAGAGAGAGAGAGAAGCTGTGAGTGAGATAGAGAGAGAGAAAGAGAAGCTGTGAGTGAGAGAAGAGAGAGAGAAAGAGAAGCTGTGAGTGAGCGAGAGAGAGAGAAGCTGTGAGTGAGAGAGAGAGAGAGAAAGAGAAGCTGTGAGCGAGAGAGAGGGAAAGAAAGAGAAGCTGTAAGTGAGAGAGAGAAAGAGAAAGAGAAGCTGTGAGTGAGAGAGAGAGAGAGAGAAGCTGTGAGTGAGAGAGAGAGAGAGAAAGAGAAGCTGTGAGTGAGAGAGAGGGAAAGAAAGAGAAGCTGTGAGTGAGAGAGAGAGAGAGAAGCTGTGAGTGAGAGAGAGTGAAAGAGAAGCTGTGAGAGAGAGAGAGAGAGAGAGAGAGAGAAAAAGAAGCTGTGAGTGAGGGAGAGATAAAGAGAAGCTGTGAGTTAGAGAGAGACAGAGAAAGAGAAGCTGTGAGTGAAAGAGAGAGAGAGAAAGAGAAGCTGTGAGTGATTGATTGAGTGAGAGAGAGAGAGAAGCTGTGAGTGAGAGAGAGAGAGAAAGAGAAGCTGTGAGTGTGAGAGAGAAGCTGTGAGTGAGAGAGGGAGAAAGAGAAGCTGTGAGAGAGAGAGAAAGAGAAGCAGTGAGTGAGAGAGAGAGAGAGAAAGAGAAGCTGTGAGTGAGAGAGAGAGAAGCTGTGAGTGAGTGAGAGAGAAAGAGAAGCTGTGAGTGAGAGAGAGAGACAGAAAGAAAGAGAAGCTGTGACTTAGAGAGAGAGATTAAGACTAGCTGTGAGTTAGAGAGAGACAGAGAAAGAGAAGCTGTGAGAGAGAGAGAGAGAGCAAGAAGCTGTGAGAGAGAGAGAAAGAGAAGATGTGAGTGAGAGAGAGAGAGAAAGAGAAGCTGTGAGTGAGAGAGAGAGAAAGAGATGCTGTGAGTGAGAGAGAGAGGGAAAGAAAGAGAAGCAGTGAGTGAGAGAGAGAGGGAGAAAGAGAAGCTGTGAGTGAGAGAGAGAGAGAAAGAGAAGCTGTGAGTGAGAGAGAGAGATATGCTGTGAGTGAGAGAGAGAGAGAAGCTGTGAGTGAGAGAGAGAGAGAAAGAGAAGCTGTGAGTGAGGGAGAGATAAAGAGAAGCTGTGAGTTAGAGAGAGACAGAGAAAGAGAATATGTGAGTGAAAGAGAGAGAGAGAAAGAGAAGCTGTGAGTGAGTGAGTGAGTGAGAGAGAAGCTGTGAGTGAGAGAGAGAGAAAGAGAAGCTGTGAGAGAGAGAAAGAGAGAGAGAAGCTGTGAGTGAGTGAGAGAGAGAGAAGATGTGAGTGAGAGAGAGAAAGTGAAGCTGTGAGTGAGAGAGAGAGAGAGAGAGAGAAAGAGAAGCTGTGAGTGAGAGAGAGAGAGATAAAGAGAAGATGTGTGCGTGTGAGAGAGAAAGAGATGTGAGTGAGAGAGAGGGAGAAAGAGAAGCTGTGAGTGAGAGAGAGAGAAAAAGAGAAGCTGTGAGTGTGTGTGAGAGAGAAAGAGAATCTGTGAGTGAAAGAGAGAGAAGCTGTGAGCAAGTGAGATAAAGAGAGAGAGAAGCTGTGAGTGAGAGAGAGAGAAAGAGAAGCTGTGAGAGAGAGAGAGAGAGAAAGAGCTGTGAGAGAGAGAGAGACAGAGAAAGAGAAGCTGTGAGTGACAGAGAGAGACAGAGAAAGAGAAGCTGTGAGTGAGAGAGAGAAAGAGAAGCTGTGAGTGAGAGAGAGAGAAAGAGCAGCTGTGAGTGAGAGAGAGAGGGAGAAAGAGAAGCTGTGAGTGAGAGAGAGAGATAAAGAGAAGATGTGAGTGAGAGAGAGAGAGAAAGAGAAGATGTGAGTGAGAGAGAGAGATAGAGAAGCTGTGAGTGAGTGAGAGAGAGAGAAGCTGTGAGAGAGATAGAGAGAAGCTGTGAGTGAGAGAGAGAGAAAGAAAAAGAAAGAGAAGCTGTGATTGAGAGAAGCTGTGAGTGAGAGAGAGGGAGAAAGAGAAGCTGTGAGTGAGAGAGAGATAGAAAGAGAAGCTGTGAGTGTGTGAGAGAGAGAAGCTGTGAGTGAGTGAGAGAAAGAGAGAGAGAAGCTGTGAGTGAGAGAGAGAGAAAGAGAAGCTGTGTGTGTGTGAGAGAGAGAAAGAGAAGCTGTGAGTGACAGAGAGAGATAAAGAGAAGCTGTGAGTTAGAGAGAGACAGAGAAAGAGAAGTTGTGAGTGAGAAAGAGAGAGAAGCTGTGACTGAGAGAGAGAGAGAGAGAGAAAGAGAAGCTGTGAGTGAGAGAGAGATAAAGAGAAGCTGTGAGATAGAGAGACAGAGAAAGAGAAGCTGTGAGTGAGAGGAGAGAGAGAAAGAGAAGATGTGAGTGAGAGAGAGAGATAGAGAACCTGTGAGTGAGAGAGAGAGAGAGAAGTTGTGTGTGTGTGAGAGAGAGAGAGAAAGAGAAGCTGTGAGTGAGAGGAGACAGAGAAAGAGAAGCTGTGAGTGAGAGAGAGAGAGAAATAGAAGCTATGAGTGAGAGAAAGAGGGAAAGAAAGAGAAGCAGTGAGTGAGAGAGAGAGAAGCTGTGAGTGAGAGAGAGAGGGAGAAAGAGAAGCTGTGAGTGAGAGAGAGAGAGAAAAAGAAGCTGTGAGAGTGAGAGAGAGAGTGAGAGAGAGAGAGAGAGAGAAAAAGAGAAGCTGTAAGTTAGAGAGAGACAGAGAAAGAGAAGCTGTGAATGAGAAAGAGAGAGAAGCTGTGAGTGAGAGAGAGAAAGAAAGATGTGAGTGAGAGAGAGAAAGAGAAACTGTGAGTGAGAGAGAGAGAAAAAGAGAAGATGTGAGTGAGAGAGAGAAAGAGAAACTGCGAGTGAGAGAGAAAGAGAAGCTGTGAGAGAGATAGAGAGAAGCTGTGAGTGAGAGAGAGAGAAAGAAAGAGAAGCTGTGAGTGAGAGAGAGGGAGAAAGAGAAGCTGTGAGTGAGAGAGAGAGAAAGAGAAGCTGTGAGTGTGAGAGAGAGAGAAAGAGAAGCTGTGAGTGAAAGAGAGAGAAGCTGTGAGTGAGTGAGAGAAAGAGAGAGAGAAGCTGTGAGTGAGAGAGAGAGAGATAAAGAGAAAATGTGAGTGTGTGTGTGAGAGAAAGAGAAGATGTGAGTGAGAGAGAGAGAAAGAGAAGCTGTGAGTGAGAGAGAGAGAAGCTGTGAGAGAGATAGAGAGAAGCTGTGAGTGAGAGAGAGAGAAAGATAGAGAAGCTGTGAGTGAGAGAAGCTGTGAGTGAGAGAGAGGGAGAAAGAGAAGCTGTGAGTGAGAGAGAGAGAAAGAGAAGCTGCAAGTGTGAGAGAGATAGAAAGAGAAGATGTGAGTGAGAGAGAGAGAGAAAGAGAAGATGTGAGTGAGAGAGAGAAAGAGAAGCTGTGAGTGAGAGAGAGAGAAGCTGTGAGAGTGATAGAGAGAAGCTGTGAGCGAGAGAGAGAGAAAGAAAGAGAAGCTGTGAGTGAGAGAAGCTGTGAGTGAGAGAGAGGGAGAAAGAGAAGCTGTGAGTGAGAGAGAGAGAAAGAGAAGCTGTGAGTGTGTGTGAGAGAGAAAGAGAAGCTGTGAGTGAAAGAGAGAGAAGATGTGAGTGAGTGAGAGAAAGAGAGAGAAGCTGTGAGTGAGAGAGAGAGAAAGAGAAGCTGTGAGAGAGAGAGAGAGAGAGAGAAAGAGAAGCTGTGAGTGACAGAGAGAGAAAAAGAGAAGCTGTGAGTTAGAGAGGGACAGAGAAAGAGAAGGTGTGAGTGAGAAAGAGAGAGAAGCTGTGAGTGAGAGAGAGAGAAAGAGAAGATGTGAGTGAGAGAGAGAGAGAAAGAGAAGCTGTGAGTGAGAGAGAGAGAAGCTGTGAGAGAGATAGAGAGAAGCTGTGAGTGAGAGAGAGAGAAAGATAGAGAAGCTGTGAGTGAGAGAAGCTGTGAGTGAGAGAGAGGGAGAAAGAGAAGCTGTGAGTGAGAGAGAGAGAAAGAGAAGCTGCAAGTGTGAGAGAGATAGAAAGAGAAGATGTGAGTGAGAGAGAGAGAGAAAGAGAAGATGTGAGTGAGAGAGAGAAAGAGAAGCTGTGAGTGAGAGAGAGAGAAGCTGTGAGAGTGATAGAGAGAAGCTGTGAGCGAGAGAGAGAGAAAGAAAGAGAAGCTGTGAGTGAGAGAAGCTGTGAGTGAGAGAGAGGGAGAAAGAGAAGCTGTGAGTGAGAGAGAGAGAAAGAGAAGCTGTGAGTGTGTGTGAGAGAGAAAGAGAAGCTGTGAGTGAAAGAGAGAGAAGATGTGAGTGAGTGAGAGAAAGAGAGAGAAGCTGTGAGTGAGAGAGAGAGAAAGAGAAGCTGTGAGAGAGAGAGAGAGAGAGAGAGAAAGAGAAGCTGTGAGTGACAGAGAGAGAAAAAGAGAAGCTGTGAGTTAGAGAGGGACAGAGAAAGAGAAGGTGTGAGTGAGAAAGAGAGAGAAGCTGTGAGTGAGAGAGAGAGAAAGAGAAGATGTGAGTGAGAGAGAGAGAGAAAGAGAAGCTGTGAGTGTGTGTGAGAGAGAAAGAGAAGCTGTGAGTGAAAGAGAGAGAAGCTGTGAGTGAGTGAGAGAAAGAGAGAGAAGCTGTGAGTGAGAGAGAGAGAAAGAGAAGCTGTGAGAGAGAGAGAGAGAGAGAGAAAGAGACGCTGTGAGTGACAGAGAGAGAAAAAGAGAAGCTGTGAGTTAGAGAGGGACAGAGAAAGAGAAGCTGTGAGTGAGAAAGTGAGAGAAGCTGTGAGTGAGAGAGAGAGAGAGAAAGAGAAGATGTGAGTGAGAGAGAGAGAGAGAGAGAAGCTGTGAGTGAGTGAGAGAGAGAGAGAAAGAGAAATTGTGTGTGTGAGAGAGAGATAAAGAGAAGCTGTGAGATACAGAGACAGAGAAAGAGAAGCTGTGAGTGAGAGGAGAGAGAGAAAGAGAAGATGTGAGTGAGAGAGAGAGAGAGAGAAGCTGTGAGTGAGTGAGAGAGAGAGAGAAAGAGAAATTGTGTGTGTGTGTGAGAGAGAGAAGCTGTGAGTGAGAGGAGAGAGAGAAAGAGAAGCTGTGAGTGAGAGAGAGAGAAAGAGAAGCTGTGAGTGAGAGAGAGAGGGAAAGAAAGAGAAGCTGTGAGTGAGAGAGAGAGAGAAAAAGAGAAGCTGTAAGTTAGAGAGAGACAGAGAAAGAGAAGCTGTGAGTGAGAAAGAGAGAGAAGCTGTGAGTGAGAGAGAGAGAGAAAGCTGTGAGTGTTAGAGAGAAAGACACGCTGTGAGTGAGAGAGAGAGAGAGACAGAGAAGCTGTGAGTGAGAGAAAGAAAAAGAGAAGCTGTGAGTTAGAGAGAGACAGAGGAAGATATGCTGTGAGTGAGAGAGAGAGAGAAAGAGAACCTGTGAATGAGAGAGAGAAGCTGTGAGTGGGAGAGAGAGAGAATGAGAAGATGTGAGTGAGTGAGAGAGAAAGAGAAGATGTGAGTGAGAGAGAGAGAGAGAAAGAGAAGCTGTGAGTGAGAGAGAGAGAGAGAAGATGTGAGAGAGAGATATGCTGTGAGTGAGAGAGAGAGAAGCTGTGAGTGAGAGAGAGAGAGAAAGACAAGCTGTGTGTGAGAGAGAGAAAGAGAAGCTGTGAGTGAGTGAGAGAGAGAGAAGATGTGAGTGAGAGAGAGAAGCTGTGAGTGTGAGAGAGAGAGAGATAAAGAGAAGCTGTGAGTGAGAGAGAGAGAGAGAAAGAGAAGCTGGGAGTGAGAGAGAAAAAGAGTAGCTGTGTGAGAAAGAGAGAGAAGCTGTGAGAGAGAGAGAAGCTGTGAGTGAGAGGGAGAGAAAGAAAGAGAAGCTGTGAGTGAGAGAGAGAGAAAGAGAAGCTGTGTGAGAGGGAGAGAGAAAGAGAAGCTGTGAGTGAGAGAGAGAGATAAAGAGAAGCTGTGAGTTAGAGAGAGACAGAGAAAGAGAAGCTGTGAGTGAGAAAGAGAGAGAAGCTGTGAGTGAGAGAGAGAGAGAAAGAGAAGATGTGTGAGAGAGAAAGAGAAACTGCGAGTGAGAGAGAGAGAGAGAGAAAGAGAAGCTGTGAGTGAGAGAGAGATAAAGAGAAGCTGTGAGTTAGAGAGAGACAGAGAAATAGAAGCTGTGAGTGAGGGAAGAGAGAGAGAAAGAGAAGCTGTGTGTGTGAGAGAGAGAGGAAGAGAAGCTGTGAGAAAGAGAGAGAGAGAGAAGCTGTGAGTGAGAGAGAGAGAGAAAGAGAAGCTGTGAGTGAGAGAGAGAGAAAGGGAAGCTGTGAGTGAGAGAGAGAGAGAGGCTGTGAGTGAGAGAGTGGGAGAAGCTGTGTGTGTGTGATAGAGAGAGAGAAGCTGTCAGTGAGAGAGAGAGAAAGAAAGAGAAGCTGTGAGTGTGAGAGAGAAGCTGTGAGTGAGAGAGAGGGAGAAAGAGAAGCTGTGAGTGGGAGAGAGAGAAAGAGAAGCTGTGAGTGAGAGAGAGAGAGAGAAAGAGAAGCTGTGAGTGAGAGAGAGAGAAGCTGTGAGTGAGTGAGAGAGAAAGAGAAGATGTGAGAGAGAGAGAAGCTGTGAGTGAGAGAGAGAGATAAAGAGAAGCTGTGAGTTAGAGAGAGACAGAGAAAGAGAAGCTGTGAGTGAGAGAGAGTGAGAGCTGTGAGTGAGAAAGAGAGAGAAGGTGTGTGAGAGAGAGAGAAAGCGAAGATGTGAGTGGGAGAGAAAGAGAAGCTGTGAGTGAGAGGGAGAGACAGAAAGAAAGAGAAGCTGTGACTTAGAGAGAGATAAAGACTAGCTGTGAGTTAGAGAGAGACAGAGAAAGAAAAGCTGTGAGTGAGAGAGAGAGAGCGAGAAGCTGTGAGAGAGAAAGAGAAAGAAGCTGTGAGTGAGAGAGAGAAAGAGAAGATGTGAGTGAGAGAGAGAGAAAGAAAAACTGTGAGTGAGAGAGAGAGAGAGAAAGAAAGAGAAGCTGTAAGTGAGGGAGAGAGATAAAGAGAAGCTGTGAGTTAGACAGAGACAGAGAAAGAGAAGCTGTGAGTGAGAGAGAGAGAGAAATAGAAGCTATGAGTGAGAGAAAGAGGGAAAGAAAGAGAAGCAGTGAGTGAGAGAGAGAGAAGCTGTGAGTGAGAGAGAGAGGGAGAAAGAGAAGCTGTGAGTGAGAGAGAGAGAGAAAAAGAAGCTGTGAGAGTGAGAGAGAGAGTGAGAGAGAGAGAGAGAGAGAAAAAGAGAAGCTGTAAGTTAGAGAGAGACAGAGAAAGAGAAGCTGTGAATGAGAAAGAGAGAGAAGCTGTGAGTGAGAGAGAGAAAGAAAGATGTGAGTGAGAGAGAGAAAGAGAAACTGTGAGTGAGAGAGAGAGAAAAAGAGAAGATGTGAGTGAGAGAGAGAAAGAGAAACTGCGAGTGAGAGAGAAAGAGAAGCTGTGAGAGAGATAGAGAGAAGCTGTGAGTGAGAGAGAGAGAAAGAAAGAGAAGCTGTGAGTGAGAGAGAGGGAGAAAGAGAAGCTGTGAGTGAGAGAGAGAGAAAGAGAAGCTGTGAGTGTGAGAGAGAGAGAAAGAGAAGCTGTGAGTGAAAGAGAGAGAAGCTGTGAGTGAGTGAGAGAAAGAGAGAGAGAAGCTGTGAGTGAGAGAGAGAGAGATAAAGAGAAAATGTGAGTGTGTGTGTGAGAGAAAGAGAAGATGTGAGTGAGAGAGAGAGAAAGAGAAGCTGTGAGTGAGAGAGAGAGAAGCTGTGAGAGAGATAGAGAGAAGCTGTGAGTGAGAGAGAGAGAAAGATAGAGAAGCTGTGAGTGAGAGAAGCTGTGAGTGAGAGAGAGGGAGAAAGAGAAGCTGTGAGTGAGAGAGAGAGAAAGAGAAGCTGCAAGTGTGAGAGAGATAGAAAGAGAAGATGTGAGTGAGAGAGAGAGAGAAAGAGAAGATGTGAGTGAGAGAGAGAAAGAGAAGCTGTGAGTGAGAGAGAGAGAAGCTGTGAGAGTGATAGAGAGAAGCTGTGAGCGAGAGAGAGAGAAAGAAAGAGAAGCTGTGAGTGAGAGAAGCTGTGAGTGAGAGAGAGGGAGAAAGAGAAGCTGTGAGTGAGAGAGAGAGAAAGAGAAGCTGTGAGTGTGTGTGAGAGAGAAAGAGAAGCTGTGAGTGAAAGAGAGAGAAGATGTGAGTGAGTGAGAGAAAGAGAGAGAAGCTGTGAGTGAGAGAGAGAGAAAGAGAAGCTGTGAGAGAGAGAGAGAGAGAGAGAAAGAGAAGCTGTGAGTGACAGAGAGAGAAAAAGAGAAGCTGTGAGTTAGAGAGGGACAGAGAAAGAGAAGGTGTGAGTGAGAAAGAGAGAGAAGCTGTGAGTGAGAGAGAGAGAAAGAGAAGATGTGAGTGAGAGAGAGAGAGAAAGAGAAGCTGTGAGTGAGAGAGAGAGAAGCTGTGAGAGAGATAGAGAGAAGCTGTGAGTGAGAGAGAGAGAAAGATAGAGAAGCTGTGAGTGAGAGAAGCTGTGAGTGAGAGAGAGGGAGAAAGAGAAGCTGTGAGTGAGAGAGAGAGAAAGAGAAGCTGCAAGTGTGAGAGAGATAGAAAGAGAAGATGTGAGTGAGAGAGAGAGAGAAAGAGAAGATGTGAGTGAGAGAGAGAAAGAGAAGCTGTGAGTGAGAGAGAGAGAAGCTGTGAGAGTGATAGAGAGAAGCTGTGAGCGAGAGAGAGAGAAAGAAAGAGAAGCTGTGAGTGAGAGAAGCTGTGAGTGAGAGAGAGGGAGAAAGAGAAGCTGTGAGTGAGAGAGAGAGAAAGAGAAGCTGTGAGTGTGTGTGAGAGAGAAAGAGAAGCTGTGAGTGAAAGAGAGAGAAGATGTGAGTGAGTGAGAGAAAGAGAGAGAAGCTGTGAGTGAGAGAGAGAGAAAGAGAAGCTGTGAGAGAGAGAGAGAGAGAGAGAGAAAGAGAAGCTGTGAGTGACAGAGAGAGAAAAAGAGAAGCTGTGAGTTAGAGAGGGACAGAGAAAGAGAAGGTGTGAGTGAGAAAGAGAGAGAAGCTGTGAGTGAGAGAGAGAGAAAGAGAAGATGTGAGTGAGAGAGAGAGAGAAAGAGAAGCTGTGAGTGTGTGTGAGAGAGAAAGAGAAGCTGTGAGTGAAAGAGAGAGAAGCTGTGAGTGAGTGAGAGAAAGAGAGAGAAGCTGTGAGTGAGAGAGAGAGAAAGAGAAGCTGTGAGAGAGAGAGAGAGAGAGAGAAAGAGACGCTGTGAGTGACAGAGAGAGAAAAAGAGAAGCTGTGAGTTAGAGAGGGACAGAGAAAGAGAAGCTGTGAGTGAGAAAGTGAGAGAAGCTGTGAGTGAGAGAGAGAGAGAGAAAGAGAAGATGTGAGTGAGAGAGAGAGAGAGAGAGAAGCTGTGAGTGAGTGAGAGAGAGAGAGAAAGAGAAATTGTGTGTGTGAGAGAGAGATAAAGAGAAGCTGTGAGATACAGAGACAGAGAAAGAGAAGCTGTGAGTGAGAGGAGAGAGAGAAAGAGAAGATGTGAGTGAGAGAGAGAGAGAGAGAAGCTGTGAGTGAGTGAGAGAGAGAGAGAAAGAGAAATTGTGTGTGTGTGTGAGAGAGAGAAGCTGTGAGTGAGAGGAGAGAGAGAAAGAGAAGCTGTGAGTGAGAGAGAGAGAAAGAGAAGCTGTGAGTGAGAGAGAGAGGGAAAGAAAGAGAAGCTGTGAGTGAGAGAGAGAGAGAAAAAGAGAAGCTGTAAGTTAGAGAGAGACAGAGAAAGAGAAGCTGTGAGTGAGAAAGAGAGAGAAGCTGTGAGTGAGAGAGAGAGAGAAAGCTGTGAGTGTTAGAGAGAAAGACACGCTGTGAGTGAGAGAGAGAGAGAGACAGAGAAGCTGTGAGTGAGAGAAAGAAAAAGAGAAGCTGTGAGTTAGAGAGAGACAGAGGAAGATATGCTGTGAGTGAGAGAGAGAGAGAAAGAGAACCTGTGAATGAGAGAGAGAAGCTGTGAGTGGGAGAGAGAGAGAATGAGAAGATGTGAGTGAGAGAGAGAGAAAGAGAAGATGTGAGTGAGAGAGAGAGAGAGAAAGAGAAGCTGTGAGTGAGAGAGAGAGAGAGAAGATGTGAGAGAGAGATATGCTGTGAGTGAGAGAGAGAGAAGCTGTGAGTGAGAGAGAGAGAGAAAGACAAGCTGTGTGTGAGAGAGAGAAAGAGAAGCTGTGAGTGAGTGAGAGAGAGAGAAGATGTGAGTGAGAGAGAGAAGCTGTGAGTGTGAGAGAGAGAGAGATAAAGAGAAGCTGTGAGTGAGAGAGAGAGAGAGAAAGAGAAGCTGGGAGTGAGAGAGAAAAAGAGTAGCTGTGTGAGAAAGAGAGAGAAGCTGTGAGAGAGAGAGAAGCTGTGAGTGAGAGGGAGAGAAAGAAAGAGAAGCTGTGAGTGAGAGAGAGAGAAAGAGAAGCTGTGTGAGAGGGAGAGAGAAAGAGAAGCTGTGAGTGAGAGAGAGAGATAAAGAGAAGCTGTGAGTTAGAGAGAGACAGAGAAAGAGAAGCTGTGAGTGAGAAAGAGAGAGAAGCTGTGAGTGAGAGAGAGAGAGAAAGAGAAGATGTGTGAGAGAGAAAGAGAAACTGCGAGTGAGAGAGAGAGAGAGAGAAAGAGAAGCTGTGAGTGAGAGAGAGATAAAGAGAAGCTGTGAGTTAGAGAGAGACAGAGAAATAGAAGCTGTGAGTGAGGGAAGAGAGAGAGAAAGAGAAGCTGTGTGTGTGAGAGAGAGAGGAAGAGAAGCTGTGAGAAAGAGAGAGAGAGAGAAGCTGTGAGTGAGAGAGAGAGAGAAAGAGAAGCTGTGAGTGAGAGAGAGAGAAAGGGAAGCTGTGAGTGAGAGAGAGAGAGAGGCTGTGAGTGAGAGAGTGGGAGAAGCTGTGTGTGTGTGATAGAGAGAGAGAAGCTGTCAGTGAGAGAGAGAGAAAGAAAGAGAAGCTGTGAGTGTGAGAGAGAAGCTGTGAGTGAGAGAGAGGGAGAAAGAGAAGCTGTGAGTGGGAGAGAGAGAAAGAGAAGCTGTGAGTGAGAGAGAGAGAGAGAAAGAGAAGCTGTGAGTGAGAGAGAGAGAAGCTGTGAGTGAGTGAGAGAGAAAGAGAAGATGTGAGAGAGAGAGAAGCTGTGAGTGAGAGAGAGAGATAAAGAGAAGCTGTGAGTTAGAGAGAGACAGAGAAAGAGAAGCTGTGAGTGAGAGAGAGTGAGAGCTGTGAGTGAGAAAGAGAGAGAAGGTGTGTGAGAGAGAGAGAAAGCGAAGATGTGAGTGGGAGAGAAAGAGAAGCTGTGAGTGAGAGGGAGAGACAGAAAGAAAGAGAAGCTGTGACTTAGAGAGAGATAAAGACTAGCTGTGAGTTAGAGAGAGACAGAGAAAGAAAAGCTGTGAGTGAGAGAGAGAGAGCGAGAAGCTGTGAGAGAGAAAGAGAAAGAAGCTGTGAGTGAGAGAGAGAAAGAGAAGATGTGAGTGAGAGAGAGAGAAAGAAAAACTGTGAGTGAGAGAGAGAGAGAGAAAGAAAGAGAAGCTGTAAGTGAGGGAGAGAGATAAAGAGAAGCTGTGAGTTAGACAGAGACAGAGAAAGAGAAGCTGTGAGTGAGAGAGAGAGAGAAAGAGAAGCTGTGAGTGAGAGAGAGAGAAAGACACGCTGTGAGTGAGAGAGAGAGAGAAAGAGAAGCTGTGAGTGAGAGAAGAGAGAGAGAAAGAGAAGCTGTCATTGAGAGAGAGACAGAAAGAGAAGCTGTGAGTGAGAAAGAGAGAGAAAGAGAACCTGTGAGTGAGAGAGAGAGAAAGAGAAGCTGTGAGTGAGAGAGAGAGGGATAGAAAGAGAAACTGTGAGTAAGAGAGAGTGGGAGAAAGAGAAGCTGTGAGTGAGAGAGAGAGAGAAAGAGAAGCTGTGAGTGAGTGAGAGAGAGAAGCTGTGAGTGCATGAGAGAGAGTGAGAGAGAAGCTGTGAGTGAGAGAGAGTGAAAGAGAAGCTGTGAGTGAGAGAGAGAGAGAGAGAAAGAGAAGCTGTGAGTGAGGGAGAGATAAAGAGAAGCTGTGAGAGAGAGAGACAAAGAGAAGCTGTGAGTGAAAGAGAGAGAGAGAAAGAGAAGCTGTGAGTGAGTGAGTGAGAGAGAGAGAAGCTGTGAGTGAGAGAGAGAGAGAAAGAGAAGCTGTGAAAGAGAGAGAGAGAAGCTGTGAGTGAGAGAGAGTGAGAAGATGTGAGTGAGAGAGAGAAAGTGAAGCTGTGAGTGAGAGAGAGAGATAAAGAGAAGATGTGAGTGAGAGAGAGAGAGAAAGAGAAGATGTGAGTGAGAGAGAGGGAGAAAGAGAAGCTGTGAGTGAGAGAGAGAGAGAAAGAGAATCTATGAGTGAAAGAGATAGAAGCTGTGAGTGAGTGAGATAAAGAGAGAGAGAAGCTGTGAGTGTGAGAGAGAGAAAGAGAAGCTGTGAGAGAGAGAGAGAAAGAGAAGCTGTGAGTGACAGAGAGAGATAAAGAGAAGCTGTGAGTTAGAGAGAGACAGAGAAAGAGAAGCTGTGAGTGAGAAAGAGAGAGAAGCTGTGAGTGAGAGAGAGAGAGAGAAGATGTGAGTGAGAGAGAGAAAGAGAAACTGTGAGTGAGAGACAGACAGAGAAAGAGAAGGTGTGAGTGAGAGAAGAGAGAGAGAAAGAGAAGCTGTGAGTGAGAGAGAGAAAGAGAAGCTGTGAGTGAGAGAGAGAGAAAGAGAAGCTGTGAGTGAGAGAGAGAGAGAGAGAGAAGCTGTGAGTGAGAGAGAGGGAAAGAAGAAGCTGTGAGTGAGAGAGAGGGAGAAAGAGAAGTTGTGAGTGAGAGAGAGAGAAAGAGAAGCTGTGAGTGAGAGAGAGAGATATGCTGTGAGTGAGAGAGAGAGAAGCTGTGAGTGAGATAGAGAGAGAGAAAGAGAAGCTGTGAGTAAGAGAGAGAGAGAGAAGCTGTGAGTGCGTGAGAGAGAGCGAGAGAGAAGCTGTGAGTGAGAGAGAGTGAAAGAGAAGCTGTGAGTGAGAGAGAGAGAGAGAAAGAGAAGCTGTGAGTGAGGGAGAGATAAAAAGAAGCTGTGAGTTAGAGAGAGACAGAGAAAGAGAAGCTGTGAGTGAAAGAGAGAGAGAAAGAGATGCTGTGAGTGAGTGAGTGAAAGAGAGAGAAGCTGTGAGTGAGAGACAAAGAGAAGCTGTGAGAGAGAGAAAGAGAGAGAAGCTGTGAGTGAGAGAGAGAGAGAGAGATGTGAGTGAGAGAGAGAAAGTGAAGCTGTGAGTGAGAGAGAGAGAGAGAAAGAGAAGCTGTGAGTGAGAGAGACAGATAAAGAGAGGATGTGAGTGAGAGAGAGAGAGAAAGAGAAGATGTGAGTGAGAGAGAGAGAAAGAGAAGCTGTGAGTGAAAGAGAGAGAGAAGCTGTGAGAGAGATAGAGAGAAGCTGTGAGTGAGAGAGAGAGAAAGAAAGAGAAGCTGTGAGTGAGAGAAGCTGTGAGTGAGAGAGAGGGAGGAAGAGAAGCTGTGAGTGAGAGAGAGAGAAAGAGAAGCTGTGAGTGTGTGTGAGAGAGAGAAAGAGAAGTTGTGAGTGAAAGAGAGAGAAGCTGTGAGTGAGTGAGAGAAAGAGAGAGAGAAGCTGTGAGTAAGAGAGAGAGAAAGAGAAGCTGTGTGTGAGAGAGAGAAAGAGAAGTTGTGAGTGACAGAGAGAGATAAAGAGAAGCTGTGAGTTAGAGAGAGACAGAGAAAGAGAAGCTGTGAGTGAGAAAGAGAAGCTGTCTGAGAGAGAGATAGAGAGAAGATGTGAGTGAGAGAGAGAAAGAGAAACTGTGAGTGAGAGAGAGAGAGAAAGAGAAGCTGTGAGTGAGAGAGAGATAAAGAGAAGCTGTGAGATAGAGAGAGACAGAGAAAGAGAAGATGTGAGTGAGAGGAGAGAGAAAGAGAAGATGTGAGTGAGAGAGGGAGAGAGAAGCTGTGAGTGAGAGAGAGAGAGAGAAAGAGAAGTTGTGAGAGAGAGAGAAAGAGAAGCTGTGAGTGAGAGGAGACAGTAAAAGAGAAGCTGTGAGTGAGAGAGAGAGCGAAAGAAAGAGAAGCTGTGAGTGAGAGAGAGAGAGAAGCTGTGAGTGAGAGAGAGAGGGAGATAGAGAAGCTGTGAGTGAGAGAGAGAGAGAAAGAGAAGCTGTGAGTGAGAGAGAGAGAGAAAAAGAGAAGCTATAAGTTAGAGAGAGACAGAGAAAGAGAAGATGTGAGTGAGAAAGAAAGAGAAGCTGTGAGTGAGAGAGAGAGAGAGAAGATGTGAGTGAGAGAGAGAAAGAGAAACTGTGAGTGAGAGAGAGAGAGAGAAAGAGAAGCTGTGAGTGAGAGAAGAGAGAGAGAAAGAGAAGCTGTGAGTGAGAGAGAGAAAGAGAAGCTGTGAGAGAGAGAGAGAGAAAGAGAAGCTGTGAGTGAGAGAGAGAGAGAGAAAGAGAAGCTGTGAGTGAGAGAGAGAGAAAGAGAAGCTGTGAGTGAGAGAGAGGGAAAGAAGGAGAAGCTGTGAGTGAGAGAGAGAGGGAGAAAGAGAAGCTGTGAGTGAGAGAGAGAGAAAGAGAAGCTGTGAGTGAGAGAGAGAGATATGCTGTGAGTGAGAGAGAGAGAGAGAGAAGCTGTGAGTGAGATAGAGAGAGAGAAAAAGAAGCTGTGAGTAAGAGAGAGAGAGAGAAGCTGTAAGTGCGTGAGAGAGAGCGAGAGAGAAGCTGTGAGTGAGAGAGAGTGAAAGAGAAGCTGTGAGTGAGAGAGAGAGAGAGAGAGAGAAGCTGTGAGTGAGAGAGGGAGAAAGAAGAAGCTGTGAGTAAGGGAGAGATAAAGAGAAGCTGTGAGTTAGAGAGAGACAGAGAAAGAGAAGCTGTGAGTGAAAGAGAGAGAGAGAAAGAGAAGCTGTGAGTGAGTGAGTGAGAGAGAGAAGCTGTGAGTGAGTGAGAGAGAGAAAGAGAAGCTGTGAGAGAGAGAAAGAGAGAGAGAGAAGCTGTGAGTGAGAGAGAGAGAGAGAAGATGTGAGTGAGAGAGAGAAAGTGAAGCTGTGAGTGAGAGAGAGAGAGAGAAGCTGTGAGTGAGAGAGGGGGAAAGAGAAGCTGTGAGTGAGAGAGAGAGAAAGAGAAGCAGTGAGTGAGAGAGAGAGAGAGAAAGAGAAGCTGTGAGTGAGAGAGAGAGAAGCTGTGAGTAAGTGAGAGAGAAAGAGAAGCTGTGAGTGAGAGAGAGAGACAGAAAGAAAGAGAAGCTGTGACTTAGAGAGAGGGATTAAGACTAGCTGTGAGTTAGAGAGAGACAGAGAAAGAGAAGCTGTGAGTGAGAAAAAGAGAGAAGTTGTGAGTGAGAGAGAGAGAGAAAGAGAAGCTGTGAGTGAGAGAGAGAGAAAGAGAAGCTGTGAGTGAGAGAGAGAGGGAAAGAAAGAGAAGCTGTGAGTGAGAGAGGGAGGGAGAAAGAGAAGCTGTGAGTGAGAGAGAGAGAGAGAGAACGAGAAGCTGTGAGTGAGAGAGAGAGAGATAAAGAGAAGATGTGAGTGAGAGAGAGAGAAAGAGAAGATGTGAGTGAGAGAGAGGGAGAAAGAGAAGCGGTGAGTGAGAGAGAGAGAGAAAGAGAAGCTGTGAGTGTGTGTGAGAGAGAAAGAGAATCTGTGAGTGAAAGAGAGAGAAGCTGTGAGTGAGTGAGATAAAGAGAGAGAGAAGCTGTGAGTGAGAGAGAGAGAAAGAGAAGCTGTGTGAGAGAGAGAGAGAAAGAAAGAAAGAGAAGCTGTGAGTGACAGAGAGAGATAAAGAGAAGCTGTGAGTTAGAGAGAGACAGAGAAAGAGAAGCTGTGAGTGAGAAAGAGAGAGAAGCTGTGAGTGAGAGAGAGAGGGAGAGAAGATGTGAGTGAGAGAGAGAGAAAGAGAAACTGTGAGTGAGAGAGAGAGAGAGAGAAAGAGAAGCTGTGAGTTAGAGAGAGAAAGAGAAGCTGTGAGTGAGAGAGAGAGAAAGAGAAGCTGTGAGTGAGAGAGAGAGAAAGAGAAGCTGTGAGTGAGAGAAGAGAGAGAGAAAGAGAAGCTGTGAGTAAGAGAGAGAGAGAGAAGCTGTCAGTGCGTGAGAGAGAGCGAGAGAGAAGCTGTGAGTGAGAGAGAGTGAAAGAGAAGCTGTGAGTGAGAGAGAGAGAGAGAAAGAGAAGCTGTGAGTGAGGGAGAGATAAAGAGAAGCTGTGAGTTAGAGAGAGGGAGAAAGAGAAGCTGTGAGTGAGAGAGAGAGAGAGAAAAGCTGTGAGTGAGATAGAGAGAGAGAAAGAGAAGGTGTGAGTAAGAGAGAGAGAGAGAAGCTGTGAGTGCGTGAGAGAGAGCGAGAGAGAAGCTGTGAGTGAGAGAGAGTGAAAGAGAAGCTGTGAGTGAGAGAGAGAGAGAGAGAAAGAGAAGCTGTGAGTGAGGGAGAGATAAAGAGAAGCTGTGTTAGAGAGAGACAGAGAAAGAGAAGCTGTGAGTGAGAGAGAGAGAAAGAAAGAGAAGCTGTGAGTGAGAGAGAGAGGGAAAGAAAGAGAAGCTGTGAGTGAGAGAGAAAGAGAAGCTGTGAGTGAGAGAGAGGGGGAGAAAGAGAAGCTGTGAGTGAGAGAGAGAGAGAAAGAGAAGCTGTGAGTGAGAGAGAGAGAAAAAGAGAAGCTGTAAGTTAGAGAGTGAGAGAGAGAGAAGCTGTGAGTGAGAAAGAGAGAGAAGCTGTGAGTGAGAGAGAGAGAAAGACAGATGTGAGTGAGAGAGAGAAAGCGAAACTGTGAGTGAGAGAGAGAGAGAAAGAGAAGCTGTGAGTGAGAGAGAGACAAAAAGAGAAGCTGTAAGTTAGAGAGTGAGAGAGAGAGAAGCTGTGAGTGAGAAAGAGAGAGAAGCTGTGAGTGAGAGAGAGAGAAAGACAGATGTGAGTGAGAGAGAGAAAGCGAAACTGTGAGTGAGAGAGAGAGAGAAAGAGAAGATGTGAGTGAGAGAGAGAAAGAGAAGCTGTGAGTTAGAGAGAGACAGAGAAATAGAAGCTGTGAGTGAGATAAGAGAAAGAGAAAGAGAAGCTGTGAGTGTGTGTGTGAGAGAGAAAGAGAAGCTGTGAGTGAGAGAGAGAAAAAAGCTGTGAGTGAGAGAGAGAGAGAAAGAGAAGCTGTGAGTGAGAGAGAGAGAAAGACAAGCTGTGAGTGAGAGAGAGGGAAAGAAAGAGAAGCTGTGAGTGAGAGAGAGAGGGAGAAAGAGAAGCTGTGAGTGAGAGAGAGAGAGAGAAGCTGTGAGTGAGAGAGAGTGAAAGAGAAGCTGTGAGTGAGAGAGAGAGAGAAAGAGAAGCTGTGTGTGAGGGAGAGATAAAGAGAAGCTGTGAGTTAGAGAGAGACAGAGAAAGAGAAGCTGTGAGTGAAAGAGAGAGAGAGAAAGAGAAGCTGTGAGTGAGTGAGTGAGAGAGAGAGAGAGAGAAGCTGTGAGTGAGAGAGAGAGAAAGAAAGAGAAGCTGTGAGAGAGAGAAAGAGAGAGAGAGAAGCTGTGAGTGAGAGAGAGAGAGAAGATGTGAGTGAGAGAGAGAGAGAAAGAGAAGATGTGAGTGAGAGAGAGAGAAAGAGAAGCTGTGAGTGAGTGAGAGAGAGAAGCTGTGAGAGAGATAGAGAGAAGCTGTGAGTGAGAGAGAGAGAAAGAAAGAGAAGCTGTGAGTGAGAGAAGCTGTGAGTGAGAGAGAGGGAGAAAGAGAAGCTGTGAGTGAGAGAGAGAGAAAGAGAAGCTGTGAGTGTGTGAGAGAGAAAGAGAAGCTGTGAGTGAAAGAGAGAGAAGCTGTGAGTGAGTGAGAGAAAGAGAGAGAGAAGCTGTGAGTGAGAGAGAGAGAAATAGAAGCTGTGTGAGAGAGAGAGAAAGAGAAGCTGTGAGTGACAGAGAGAGATAAAGAGAAGCTGTGAGTTAGAGAGAGACAGAGAAAGAGAAGCTGTGAGTGAGAGGAGAGAGAGAAAGAGAAGATGTGAGTGAGAGAGAGAGAAGCTGTGAGTGAGAGAGAGAGAGTGAAAGAGAAGTTGTGTGTGTGAGAGAGAGAAAGAGAAGCTGTGAGTAAGGGAGAGATAAAGAGAAGCTGTGAGTTAGAGAGAGACAGAGAAAGAGAAGCTGTGAGTGAAAGAGAGAGAGAGAAAGAGAAGCTGTGAGTGAGTGAGTGAGAGAGAGAAGCTGTGAGTGAGTGAGAGAGAGAAAGAGAAGCTGTGAGAGAGAGAAAGAGAGAGAGAGAAGCTGTGAGTGAGAGAGAGAGAGAGAAGATTTGAGTGAGAGAGAGAAAGTGAAGCTGTGAGTGAGAGAGAGAGATAGAGAAAGAGAAGCTGTGAGTGAGAGAGGGAGAAAGAGAAGCTGTGAGTGAGAGAGAGAGAAAGAGAAGCAGTGAGTGAGAGAGAGAGAGAGAAAGAGAAGCTGTGAGTGAGAGAGAGAGGCTGTGAGTAAGTGAGAGAGAAAGAGAAGCTGTGAGTGAGAGAGAGAGACAGAAAGAAAGAGAAGCTGTGACTTAGAGAGAGAGATTAAGACTAGCTGTGAGTTAGAGAGAGACAGAGAAAGAGAAGCTGTGAGTGAGAAAAAGAGAGAAGTTGTGAGTGAGAGAGAGAGAGAAAGAGAAGCTGTGAGTGAGAGAGAGAGAGAGAGAAAGAGAAGCTGTGAGTGAGAGAGAGAGAAAGAGAAGCTGTGAGTTAGAGAGAGAGGGAGAAAGAGAAGCTGTGAGTGAGAGAGAGAGAGAGAGAAGCTGTGAGTGAGATAGAGAGAGAGAAAGAGAAGGTGTGAGTAGGAGAGAGAGAGAGAAGCTGTGAGTGCGTGAGCGAGAGCGAGAGAGAAGCTGTGAGTGAGAGAGAGTGAAAGAGAAGCTGTGAGTGAGAGAGAGAGAGAAAGAGAAGCTGTGAGTGAGGGAGAGATAAAGAGAAGCTGTGTTAGAGAGAGACAGAGAAAGAGAAGCTGTGAGTGAGAGAGAGAGAAAGAAAGAGAAGCTGTGAGGGAGAGAGAGAGGGAAAGAAAGAGAAGCTGTGAGTGAGTGAGAGAGAGAGAAGCTGTGAGTGAGAGAGAGTGAAAGAGAAGCTGTGAGTGAGAGAGAGAGAGAAAGAGAAGCTGTGAGTGAGGGAGAGATAAAGAGAAGCTGTGAGTTAGAGAGAGACAGAGAAAGAGAAGCTGTGAGTGAAAGAGAGAGAGAGAAAGAGAAGCTGTGAGTGAGTGAGTGAGAGAGAGAAGCTGTGAGTGAGAGAGAAAGAAAGAAAGAGAAGCTGTGAGAGAGAGAAAGAGAGAGAGAGAAGCTGTGAGTGAGAGAGAGAGAAGATGTGAGTGAGAGAGAAAGTGAAGCTGTGAGTGAGAGAGAGAGAGAAAGAGAAGCTGTGAGTGAGAGAGAGAGATAAAGAGAAGATGTGAGTGAGAGAGTGAGAGAAAGAGAAGATGTGAGTGAGAGAGAGAAAGAGAAGCTGTGAGTGAGTAAGAGAGAGAGAAGCTGTGAGAGAGATAGAGAGAAGCTGTGAGTGAGAGAGAGAGAAAGAAAGAGAAGCTGTGAGTGAGAGAAGCTGTGAGTGAGAGAGAGGGAGAAAGAGAAGCTGTTAGTGAGAGAGAGAGAAAGAGAAGCTGTGAGTGTGTGAGAGAGAGAAAGAGAAGCTGTGAGTGAAAGATAGAGCTGTGAGTGAGTGAGAGAAAGAGAGAGAGAAGCTGTGAGTGAGAGAGAGAGAAAGAGAAGCTGTGAGAGAGAGAGAGAGAAAGAGAAGCTGTGAGTGACAGAGAGAGATAAAGAGAAGCTGTGAGTTAGAGAGAGACAGAGAAAGAGAAGCTGTGAGTGAGAGGAGAGAAAGAGAAGCTGTGAGTCAGAGGAGACAGAGAAAGAGAAGCTGTGAGTGAGAGAGAGAGAGAAAGAGAAGCTGTGAGTAAGAGAGAGGGAAAGAAAGAGAAGCTGTGAGTGAGAGAGAGAGAGAAGCTGTGAGTGAGAGAGAGAGGGAGAAAGAGAAGCTGTGAGTGAGAAAGAGAGAGAAGCTGTGACTGAGAGAGAGAGAAGATGTGAGTGAGAGAGAAAAAGAAACTGTGAGTGAGTGAGAGAGAAAGAGAAGCTGTGAGTGAGAGAGAGATAAAGAGAAGCTGTGAGATAGAGAGAGACAGAGAAAGAGAAGCTGTGAGTGAGAGGAGAGAGAGAAAGAGAAGATGTGAGTGAGAGAGAGAGAAGCTGTGAGTGAGAGAGAGAGAGAGAAAGAGAAGTTGTGTGAGAGAGAGAGAGAAAGAGAAGCTGTGAGTCAGAGGAGACAGAGAAAGAGAAGCTGTGAGTGAGAGAGAGAGAGAAAGAGAAGCTGTGAGTAAGAGAGAGGGAAAGAAAGAGAAGCTGTGAGTGAGAGAGAGAGAGAAGCTGTGAGTGAGAGAGAGAGGGAGAAAGAGAAGCTGTGAGTGAGAGAGAGAGAGAAAGAGAAGCTGTGAGTGAGAGAGAGAGAGAGAAAAAGAGAAGCTGTAAGTTAGAGAGAGACAGAGAAAGAGAAGCTGTGAGAGAGAAAGAGAGAGAAGCTGTGAGTGAGAGAGAGAGAAAGAAAGATGTGAGTGAGAGAGAGAAAGAGAAACTGTGAGTGAGAGAGAGAGAGAAAGAGAAGATGTGAGTGAGAGAGAGAGAGAGAAAGAGAAGCTGTGAGTGAGAGAGAGATAAGGAGAAGCTGTGAGTTAGAGAGAGACAGAGAAATAGAAGCTGTGAGTGAGAGAAGAGAGAGAGAAAGAGAAGCTGTGAGTGAGAGAGAGATAGAGAAAGAGAAGCTGTGAGTGAGAGAGAGAGAGAGAAGTTGTGAGTGAGAGAGAGAGAGAAAGAGAAGCTATGAGTGAGAGAGAGAGAAAGAGAAGCTGTGAGTGAGAGAGAGAGGCTGTGAGTGAGAGAGTGGGAGAAGCTGTGTGTGTGTGAGAGAGAGAGAGAAGCTGTGAGTGAGAGAGAGAGAAAGAAAGAGAAGCTGTGAGTGTGAGAGAGAAGCTGTGAGTGAGAGAGAGGGAGAGAAGCTGTGAGTGCGTGAGAGAGAGCGAGAGAGAAGCTGTGAGTGAGAGAGAGTGAAAGAGAAGCTGTGAGTGAGAGAGAGAGAGAGAGAAAGAGAAGCTGTGAGTGAGGGAGAGATAAAGAGAAGCTGTGAGTTAGAGAGAGGGAGAAAGAGAAGCTGTGAGTGAGAGAGAGAGAGAGAGAAGCTGTGAGTGAGATAGAGAGAGAGAAAGAGAAGGTGTGAGTAAGAGAGAGAGAGAGAAGCTGTGAGTGCGTGAGAGAGAGCGAGAGAGAAGCTGTGAGTGAGAGAGAGTGAAAGAGAAGCTGTGAGTGAGAGAGAGAGAGAGAGAAAGAGAAGCTGTGAGTGAGGGAGAGATAAAGAGAAGCTGTGTTAGAGAGAGACAGAGAAAGAGAAGCTGTGAGTGAGAGAGAGAGAAAGAAAGAGAAGCTGTGAGTGAGAGAGAGAGGGAAAGAAAGAGAAGCTGTGAGTGAGAGAGAAAGAGAAGCTGTGAGTGAGAGAGAGTGGGAGAAAGAGAAGCTGTGAGTGACAGAGAGAGATAAAGAGAAGCTGTGAGTTAGAGAGAGACAGAGAAAGAGAAGCTGTGAGTGAGAGGAGAGAGAGAAAGAGAAGATGTGAGTGAGAGAGAGAGAAGCTGTGAGTGAGAGAGAGAGAGAGAAAGAGAAGTTGTGTGTGTGAGAGAGAGAAAGAGAAGCTGTGAGTCAGAGGAGACAGAGAAAGAGAAGCTGTGAGTGAGAGAGAGAGAGAAAGAGAAGCTGTGAGTAAGAGAGAGGGAAAGAAAGAGAAGCTGTGAGTGAGAGAGAGAGAGAAGCTGTGAGTGAGAGAGAGAGGGAGACAGAGAAGCTGTGAGTGAGAAAGAGAGAGAAGCTGTGACTGAGAGAGAGAGAAGATGTGAGTGAGAGAGAAAAAGAAACTGTGAGTGAGAGAGAGAGAAAGAGAAGCTGTGAGTGAGAGAGAGATAAAGAGAAGCTGTGAGATAGAGAGAGACAGAGAAAGAGAAGCTGTGAGTGAGAGGAGAGAGAGAAAGAGAAGATGTGAGTGAGAGAGAGAGAAGCTGTGAGTGAGAGAGAGAGAGAGAAAGAGAAGTTGTGTGAGAGAGAGAGAAAGAGAAGCTGTGAGTCAGAGGAGACAGAGAAAGAGAAGCTGTGAGTGAGAGAGAGAGAGAAAGAGAAGCTGTGAGTAAGAGAGAGGGAAAGAAAGAGAAGCTGTGAGTGAGAGAGAGAGAAGCTGTGAGTGAGAGAGAGAGGGAGAAAGAGAAGCTGTGAGTGAGAGAGAGAGAGAAAGAGAAGCTGTGAGTGAGAGAGAGAGAGAAAAAAAGAGAAGCTGTAAGTTAGAGAGAGACAGAGAAAGAGAAGCTGTGAGAGAGAAAGAGAGAGAAGCTGTGAGTGAGAGAGAGAGAAAGAAAGATGTGAGTGAGAGAGAGAAAGAGAAACTGTGAGTGAGAGAGAGAGAGAAAGAGAAGATGTGAGTGAGAGAGAGAGAGAAAGAGAAGCTGTGAGTGAGAGAGAGATAAGGAGAAGCTGTGAGTTAGAGAGAGACAGAGAAATAGAAGCTTTGTGTGAGAGAAGAGAGAGAGAAAGAGAAGCTGTGAGTGAGAGAGAGAGAGAGAAAGAGAAGCTGTGAGTGAGAGAGAGAGAGAGAAGTTGTGAGTGAGAGAGAGAGAGAAAGAGAAGCTATGAGTGAGAGAGAGAGAGAAAGAGAAGCTGTGAGTGAGAGAGAGAGGCTGTGAGTGAGAGAGTGGGAGAAGCTGTGTGTGTGAGAGAGAGAGAGAGAAGCTGTGAGTGAGAGAGAGAGAAAGAAAGAGAAGCTGTGAGTGTGAGAGAGAAGCTGTGAGTGAGAGAGAGGGAGAGAAGCTGTGAGTGCATGAGAGAGAGCGAGAGAGAAGCTGTGAGTGAGAGAGAGTGAAAGAGAAGCTGTGAGTGAGAGAGAGAGAGAGAGAAAGAGAAGCTGTGAGTGAGGGAGAGATAAAGAGAAGCTGTGTTAGAGAGAGACAGAGAAAGAGAAGCTGTGAGTGAGAGAGAGAGAAAGAAAGAGAAGCTGTGAGTGAGAGAGAGAGGGAAAGAAAGAGAAGCTGTGAGTGAGAGAGAAAGAGAAGCTGTGAGTGAGAGAGAGGGGGAGAAAGAGAAGCTGTGAGTGAGAGAGAGAGAGAAAGAGAAGCTGTGAGTGAGAGAGAGAGAAAAAGAGAAGCTGTAAGTTAGAGAGTGAGAGAGAGAGAAGCTGTGAGTGAGAAAGAGAGAGAAGCTGTGAGTGAGAGAGAGAGAAAGACAGATGTGAGTGAGAGAGAGAAAGCGAAACTGTGAGTGAGAGAGAGAAAGAAAGAGAAGCTGTGAGTGAGAGAGAGACAAAAAGAGAAGCTGTAAGTTAGAGAGTGAGAGAGAGAGAAGCTGTGAGTGAGAAAGAGAGAGAAGCTGTGAGTGAGAGAGAGAGAAAGACAGATGTGAGTGAGAGAGAGAAAGCGAAACTGTGAGTGAGAGAGAGAGAAAGAGAAGATGTGAGTGAGAGAGAGAAAGAGAAGCTGTGAGTTAGAGAGAGACAGAGAAATAGAAGCTGTGAGTGAGATAAGAGAAAGAGAAAGAGAAGCTGTGAGTGTGTGTGAGAGAGAGAAAGAGAAGCTGTGAGTGAGAGAGAGAGAAAAGCTGTGAGTGAGAGAGAGAGAAAGAGAAGCTGTGAGTGAGAGAGAGAGAAAGACAAGCTGTGAGTGAGAGAGAGGGAAAGAAAGAGAAGCTGTGAGTGAGAGAGAGAGGGAGAAAGAGAAGCTGTGAGTGAGAGAGAGAGAGAGAAGCTGTGAGTGAGAGAGAGTGAAAGAGAAGCTGTGAGTGAGAGAGAGAGAGAAAGAGAAGCTGTGTGTGAGGGAGAGATAAAGAGAAGCTGTGAGTTAGAGAGAGACAGAGAAAGAGAAGCTGTGAGTGAAAGAGAGAGAGAGAAAGAGAAGCTGTGAGTGAGTGAGTGAGAGAGAGAGAGAATCTGTGAGTGAGAGAGAGAGAAAGAAAGAGAAGCTGTGAGAGAGAGAAAGAGAGAGAGAGAAGCTGTGAGTGAGAGAGAGAGAAGATGTGAGCGAGAGAGAGAAAGTGAAGCTGTGAGTGAGAGAGAGAGAGAAAGAGAAGCTGTGAGTGAGAGAGAGAGATAAAGAGAAGATGTGAGTGAGAGAGAGAGAGAAAGAGAAGATGTGAGTGAGAGAGAGAGAAAGAGAAACTGTGAGTGAGTGAGAGAGAGAAGCTGTGAGAGAGATAGAGAGAAGCTGTGAGTGAGAGAGAGAGAAAGAAAGAGAAGCTGTGAGTGAGAGAAGCTGTGAGTAAGAGAGAGGGAGAAAGAGAAGCTGTGAGTGAGAGAGAGAGAAAGAGAAGCTGTGAGTGTGTGTGAGAGAGAAAGAGAAGCTGTGAGTGAAAGAGAGAGAAGCTGTGAGTGAGTGAGAGAAAGAGAGAGAGAAGCTGCGAGTGAGAGAGAGAGAAAGAGAAGCTGTGAGAGAGAGAGAAAGAGAAGCTGTGAGTGACAGAGAGAGATAAAGAGAAGCTGTGAGTTAGAGAGAGAAAGAGAAAGAGAAGCTGTGAGTGAGAGGAGAGAGAGAAAGAGAAGATGTGAGTGAGAGAGAGAGAAGCTGTGAGTGAGAGAGAGAGAGAGAAAGAGAAGTTGTGTGTGAGAGAGAGAGAAAGAGAAGCTGTGAGTAAGGGAGAGATAAAGAGAAGCTGTGAGTTAGAGAGAGACAGAGAAAGAGAAGCTGTGAGTGAAAGAGAGAGAGAGAAAGAGAAGCTGTGAGTGAGTGAGTGAGAGAGAGAAGCTGTGAGTGAGTGAGAGAGAGAAAGAGAAGCTGTGAGAGAGAGAAAGAGAGAGAGAGAAGCTGTGAGTGAGAGAGAGATAGAGAAGATGTGAGTGAGAGAGAGAAAGTGAAGCTGTGAGTGAGAGAGAGAGATAGAGAAAGAGAAACTGTGAGTGAGAGAGGGAGAAAGAGAAGCTGTGAGAGAGAGAGAAAGAGAAGCAGTGAGTGAGAGAGAGAGAGAGAAAGAGAAGCTGTGAGTGAGAGAGAGAGGCTGTGAGTAAGTGAGAGAGAAAGAGAAGCTGTGAGTGAGAGAGAGAGACAGAAAGAAAGAGAAGCTGTGACTTAGAGAGAGAGATTAAGACTAGCTGTGAGTTAGAGAGAGACAGAGAAAGAGAAGCTGTGAGTGAGAAAAAGAGAGAAGCTGTGAGTGAGAGAGAGAGAGAAAGAGAAGATGTGAGTGAGGGAGAGATAAAGAGAAGCTGTGAGTTAGAGAGAGAGGGAGAAAGAGAAGCTGTGAGTGAGAGAGAGAGAGAGAGAGAAGCTGTGAGTGAGATAGAGAGAGAGAAAGAGAAGGTGTGAGTAAGAGAGAGAGAGAGAAGCTGTGAGTGCGTGAGAGAGAGCGAGAGAGAAGCTGTGAGTGAGAGAGAGTGAAAGAGAAGCTGTGAGTGAGAGAGAGAGAGAGAAAGAGAAGCTGTGAGTGAGGGAGAGATAAAGAGAAGCTGTGTTAGAGAGAGACAGAGAAAGAGAAGCTGTGAGTGAGAGAGAGAGAAAGAAAGAGAAGCTGTGAGTGAGAGAGAGAGGGAAAGAAAGAGAAGCTGTGAGTGAGAGAGAAAGAGAAGCTGTGAGTGAGAGAGAGGGGGAGAAAGAGAAGCTGTGAGTGAGAGAGAGAGAGAAAGAGAAGCTGTGAGTGAGAGAGAGAGAAAAAGAGAAGCTGTAAGTTAGAGAGTGAGAGAGAGAGAAGCTGTGAGTGAGAAAGAGAGAGAAGCTGTGAGTGAGAGAGAGAGAAAGACAGATGTGAGTGAGAGAGAGAAAGCGAAACTGTGAGTGAGAGAGAGAAAGAAAGAGAAGCTGTGAGTGAGAGAGAGACAAAAAGAGAAGCTGTAAGTTAGAGAGTGAGAGAGAGAGAAGCTGTGAGTGAGAAAGAGAGAGAAGCTGTGAGTGAGAGAGAGAGAAAGACAGATGTGAGTGAGAGAGAGAAAGCGAAACTGTGAGTGAGAGAGAGAGAGAAAGAGAAGATGTGAGTGAGAGAGAGAAAGAGAAGCTGTGAGTTAGAGAGAGACAGAGAAATAGAAGCTGTGAGTGAGATAAGAGAAAGAGAAAGAGAAGCTGTGAGTGTGTGTGTGAGAGAGAAAGAGAAGCTGTGAGTGAGAGAGAGAGAAAAGCTGTGAGTGAGAGAGAGAGAAAGAGAAGCTGTGAGTGAGAGAGAGAGAAAGACAAGCTGTGAGTGAGAGAGAGGGAAAGAAAGAGAAGCTGTGAGTGAGAGAGAGAGAAAGAGAAGCTGTGAGTGAGAGAGAGAGAGAGAAGCTGTGAGTGAGAGAGAGTGAAAGAGAAGCTGTGAGTGAGAGAGAGAGAGAAAGAGAAGCTGTGTGTGAGGGAGAGATAAAGAGAAGCTGTGAGTTAGAGAGAGACAGAGAAAGAGAAGCTGTGAGTGAAAGAGAGAGAGAGAAAGAGAAGCTGTGAGTGAGTGAGTGAGAGAGAGAGAGAGAAGCTGTGAGTGAGAGAGAGAGAAAGAAAGAGAAGCTGTGAGAGAGAGAAAGAGAGAGAGAGAAGCTGTGAGTGAGAGAGAGAGAAGATGTGAGCGAGAGAGAGAAAGTGAAGCTGTGAGTGAGAGAGAGAGAGAAAGAGAAGCTGTGAGTGAGAGAGAGAGATAAAGAGAAGATGTGAGTGAGAGAGAGAGAGAAAGAGAAGATGTGAGTGAGAGAGAGAGAAAGAGAAACTGTGAGTGAGTGAGAGAGAGAAGCTGTGAGAGAGATAGAGAGAAGCTGTGAGTGAGAGAGAGAGAAAGAAAGAGAAGCTGTGAGTGAGAGAAGCTGTGAGTAAGAGAGAGGGAGAAAGAGAAGCTGTGAGTGAGAGAGAGAGAAAGAGAAGCTGTGAGTGTGTGTGAGAGAGAAAGAGAAGCTGTGAGTGAAAGAGAGAGAAGCTGTGAGTGAGTGAGAGAAAGAGAGAGAGAAGCTGCGAGTGAGAGAGAGAGAAAGAGAAGCTGTGTGAGAGAGAGAGAAAGAGAAGCTGTGAGTGACAGAGAGAGATAAAGAGAAGCTGTGAGTTAGAGAGAGAAAGAGAAAGAGAAGCTGTGAGTGAGAGGAGAGAGAGAAAGAGAAGATGTGAGTGAGAGAGAGAGAAGCTGTGAGTGAGAGAGAGAGAGAGAAAGAGAAGTTGTGTGTGTGAGAGAGAGAAAGAGAAGCTGTGAGTAAGGGAGAGATAAAGAGAAGCTGTGAGTTAGAGAGAGACAGAGAAAGAGAAGCTGTGAGTGAAAGAGAGAGAGAGAAAGAGAAGCTGTGAGTGAGTGAGTGAGAGAGAGAAGCTGTGAGTGAGTGAGAGAGAGAAAGAGAAGCTGTGAGAGAGAGAAAGAGAGAGAGAGAAGCTGTGAGTGAGAGAGAGATAGAGAAGATGTGAGTGAGAGAGAGAAAGTGAAGCTGTGAGTGAGAGAGAGAGATAGAGAAAGAGAAACTGTGAGTGAGAGAGGGAGAAAGAGAAGCTGTGAGAGAGAGAGAAAGAGAAGCAGTGAGTGAGAGAGAGAGAGAGAGAGAGAAGCTGTGAGTGAGAGAGAGAGGCTGTGAGTAAGTGAGAGAGAAAGAGAAGCTGTGAGTGAGAGAGAGAGACAGAAAGAAAGAGAAGCTGTGACTTAGAGAGAGAGATTAAGACTAGCTGTGAGTTAGAGAGAGACAGAGAAAGAGAAGCTGTGAGTGAGAAAAAGAGAGAAGTTGTGAGTGAGAGAGAGAGAGAAAGAGAAGATGTGTGTGTGTGAGAGAGAGAAAGAGAAGCTGTGAGTGAGAGAGAGAGAAAGAGAAGCTGTGAGTGAGAGAGAGAGAAAGAGAAGCTGTGAGTGAGAGAGAGAGGGAAAGAAAGAGAAGCTGTGAGTGAGAGAGGGAGGGAGAAAGAGAAGCTGTGAGTGAGAGAGAGAGAGAAAGAGAAGCTGTGAGTGAGAGAGAGAGATATGCTGTGAGTGAGAGAGAGAGAGAGAGAAGCTGTGAGTGAGATAGAGAGAGAGAAAGAGAAGCTGTGAGTAAGAGAGAGAGAGAAGCTGTGAGTGCGTGAGAGAGAGTGAAAGAGAAGCTGTGAGTGAGAGAGAGAGAGAAAGAGAAGCTGTGAGTGAGAGAGAGAGAAAGAAAGAGAAGCTGTGAGTGAGAGAAGCTGTGAGTAAGAGAGAGGGAGAAAGAGAAGCTGTGAGTGAGAGAGAGAGAAAGAGAAGCTGTGAGTGTGTGTGAGAGAGAAAGAGAAGCTGTGAGTGAAAGAGAGAGAAGCTGTGAGTGAGTGAGAGAAAGAGAGAGAGAAGCTGCGAGTGAGAGAGAGAGAAAGAGAAGCTGTGAGAGAGAGAGAAAGAGAAGCTGTGAGTGACAGAGAGAGATAAAGAGAAGCTGTGAGTTAGAGAGAGAAAGAGAAAGAGAAGCTGTGAGTGAGAGGAGAGAGAGAAAGAGAAGATGTGAGTGAGAGAGAGAGAAGCTGTGAGTGAGAGAGAGAGAGAGAAAGAGAAGTTGTGTGTGAGAGAGAGAGAAAGAGAAGCTGTGAGTAAGGGAGAGATAAAGAGAAGCTGTGAGTTAGAGAGAGACAGAGAAAGAGAAGCTGTGAGTGAAAGAGAGAGAGAGAAAGAGAAGCTGTGAGTGAGTGAGTGAGAGAGAGAAGCTGTGAGTGAGTGAGAGAGAGAAAGAGAAGCTGTGAGAGAGAGAAAGAGAGAGAGAGAAGCTGTGAGTGAGAGAGAGATAGAGAAGATGTGAGTGAGAGAGAGAAAGTGAAGCT
This sequence comes from Bradypodion ventrale, assembly GCA_035047345.1. Lineage (NCBI taxonomy): Eukaryota > Metazoa > Chordata > Lepidosauria > Squamata > Chamaeleonidae > Bradypodion > Bradypodion ventrale. The sequence continues at coordinate 175,290,680 of JAWDJE010000002.1, forward strand.
GTGAGTGAGAGAGAGAGATAGAGAAAGAGAAACTGTGAGTGAGAGAGGGAGAAAGAGAAGCTGTGAGAGAGAGAGAAAGAGAAGCAGTGAGTGAGAGAGAGAGAGAGAAAGAGAAGCTGTGAGTGAGAGAGAGAGGCTGTGAGTAAGTGAGAGAGAAAGAGAAGCTGTGAGTGAGAGAGAGAGACAGAAAGAAAGAGAAGCTGTGACTTAGAGAGAGAGATTAAGACTAGCTGTGAGTTAGAGAGAGACAGAGAAAGAGAAGCTGTGAGTGAGAAAAAGAGAGAAGCTGTGAGTGAGAGAGAGAGAGAAAGAGAAGATGTGAGTGAGGGAGAGATAAAGAGAAGCTGTGAGTTAGAGAGAGAGGGAGAAAGAGAAGCTGTGAGTGAGAGAGAGAGAGAGAGAGAAGCTGTGAGTGAGATAGAGAGAGAGAAAGAGAAGGTGTGAGTAAGAGAGAGAGAGAGAAGCTGTGAGTGCGTGAGAGAGAGCGAGAGAGAAGCTGTGAGTGAGAGAGAGTGAAAGAGAAGCTGTGAGTGAGAGAGAGAGAGAGAAAGAGAAGCTGTGAGTGAGGGAGAGATAAAGAGAAGCTGTGTTAGAGAGAGACAGAGAAAGAGAAGCTGTGAGTGAGAGAGAGAGAAAGAAAGAGAAGCTGTGAGTGAGAGAGAGAGGGAAAGAAAGAGAAGCTGTGAGTGAGAGAGAAAGAGAAGCTGTGAGTGAGAGAGAGGGGGAGAAAGAGAAGCTGTGAGTGAGAGAGAGAGAGAAAGAGAAGCTGTGAGTGAGAGAGAGAGAAAAAGAGAAGCTGTAAGTTAGAGAGTGAGAGAGAGAGAAGCTGTGAGTGAGAAAGAGAGAGAAGCTGTGAGTGAGAGAGAGAGAAAGACAGATGTGAGTGAGAGAGAGAAAGCGAAACTGTGAGTGAGAGAGAGAAAGAAAGAGAAGCTGTGAGTGAGAGAGAGACAAAAAGAGAAGCTGTAAGTTAGAGAGTGAGAGAGAGAGAAGCTGTGAGTGAGAAAGAGAGAGAAGCTGTGAGTGAGAGAGAGAGAAAGACAGATGTGAGTGAGAGAGAGAAAGCGAAACTGTGAGTGAGAGAGAGAGAGAAAGAGAAGATGTGAGTGAGAGAGAGAAAGAGAAGCTGTGAGTTAGAGAGAGACAGAGAAATAGAAGCTGTGAGTGAGATAAGAGAAAGAGAAAGAGAAGCTGTGAGTGTGTGTGTGAGAGAGAAAGAGAAGCTGTGAGTGAGAGAGAGAGAAAAGCTGTGAGTGAGAGAGAGAGAAAGAGAAGCTGTGAGTGAGAGAGAGAGAAAGACAAGCTGTGAGTGAGAGAGAGGGAAAGAAAGAGAAGCTGTGAGTGAGAGAGAGAGGGAGAAAGAGAAGCTGTGAGTGAGAGAGAGAGAGAGAAGCTGTGAGTGAGAGAGAGTGAAAGAGAAGCTGTGAGTGAGAGAGAGAGAGAAAGAGAAGCTGTGTGTGAGGGAGAGATAAAGAGAAGCTGTGAGTTAGAGAGAGACAGAGAAAGAGAAGCTGTGAGTGAAAGAGAGAGAGAGAAAGAGAAGCTGTGAGTGAGTGAGTGAGAGAGAGAGAGAGAAGCTGTGAGTGAGAGAGAGAGAAAGAAAGAGAAGCTGTGAGAGAGAGAAAGAGAGAGAGAGAAGCTGTGAGTGAGAGAGAGAGAAGATGTGAGCGAGAGAGAGAAAGTGAAGCTGTGAGTGAGAGAGAGAGAGAAAGAGAAGCTGTGAGTGAGAGAGAGAGATAAAGAGAAGATGTGAGTGAGAGAGAGAGAGAAAGAGAAGATGTGAGTGAGAGAGAGAGAAAGAGAAACTGTGAGTGAGTGAGAGAGAGAAGCTGTGAGAGAGATAGAGAGAAGCTGTGAGTGAGAGAGAGAGAGAGAAAGAGAAGCTGTGAGTGAGAGAAGCTGTGAGTAAGAGAGAGGGAGAAAGAGAAGCTGTGAGTGAGAGAGAGAGAAAGAGAAGCTGTGAGTGTGTGTGAGAGAGAAAGAGAAGCTGTGAGTGAAAGAGAGAGAAGCTGTGAGTGAGTGAGAGAAAGAGAGAGAGAAGCTGCGAGTGAGAGAGAGAGAAAGAGAAGCTGTGTGAGAGAGAGAGAAAGAGAAGCTGTGAGTGACAGAGAGAGATAAAGAGAAGCTGTGAGTTAGAGAGAGAAAGAGAAAGAGAAGCTGTGAGTGAGAGGAGAGAGAGAAAGAGAAGATGTGAGTGAGAGAGAGAGAAGCTGTGAGTGAGAGAGAGAGAGAGAAAGAGAAGTTGTGTGTGTGAGAGAGAGAAAGAGAAGCTGTGAGTAAGGGAGAGATAAAGAGAAGCTGTGAGTTAGAGAGAGACAGAGAAAGAGAAGCTGTGAGTGAAAGAGAGAGAGAGAAAGAGAAGCTGTGAGTGAGTGAGTGAGAGAGAGAAGCTGTGAGTGAGTGAGAGAGAGAAAGAGAAGCTGTGAGAGAGAGAAAGAGAGAGAGAGAAGCTGTGAGTGAGAGAGAGATAGAGAAGATGTGAGTGAGAGAGAGAAAGTGAAGCTGTGAGTGAGAGAGAGAGATAGAGAAAGAGAAACTGTGAGTGAGAGAGGGAGAAAGAGAAGCTGTGAGAGAGAGAGAAAGAGAAGCAGTGAGTGAGAGAGAGAGAGAGAGAGAGAAGCTGTGAGTGAGAGAGAGAGGCTGTGAGTAAGTGAGAGAGAAAGAGAAGCTGTGAGTGAGAGAGAGAGACAGAAAGAAAGAGAAGCTGTGACTTAGAGAGAGAGATTAAGACTAGCTGTGAGTTAGAGAGAGACAGAGAAAGAGAAGCTGTGAGTGAGAAAAAGAGAGAAGTTGTGAGTGAGAGAGAGAGAGAAAGAGAAGATGTGTGTGTGTGAGAGAGAGAAAGAGAAGCTGTGAGTGAGAGAGAGAGAAAGAGAAGCTGTGAGTGAGAGAGAGAGAAAGAGAAGCTGTGAGTGAGAGAGAGAGGGAAAGAAAGAGAAGCTGTGAGTGAGAGAGGGAGGGAGAAAGAGAAGCTGTGAGTGAGAGAGAGAGAGAAAGAGAAGCTGTGAGTGAGAGAGAGAGATATGCTGTGAGTGAGAGAGAGAGAGAGAGAAGCTGTGAGTGAGATAGAGAGAGAGAAAGAGAAGCTGTGAGTAAGAGAGAGAGAGAAGCTGTGAGTGCGTGAGAGAGAGTGAAAGAGAAGCTGTGAGTGAGAGAGAGAGAGAAAGAGAAGCTGTGAGTGAGAGAGAGATAAAGAGAAGATGTGAATTAGAGAGAGACAGAGAAAGAGAATCTGTGAGAGAGAGAAAGAGAGAGAGAGAAGCTGTGAGTGAGAGAGAGAGATGTGAGTGAGAGAGAGAAAGTGAAGCTGTGAGTGAGAGAGAGAGAGAGAGAAAGAGAAGCTGTGAGTGAGAGAGAGAGATAAAGAGAAGATGTGAGTGAGAGAGAGAGAGAAAGAGAAGATGTGAGTGAGAGAGAGGGAGAAAGAGAAGCGGTGAGTGAGAGAGAGAGAGAAAGAGAAGCTGTGAGTGTGTTTGAGAGAGAAAGAGAATCTGTGAGTGAAAGAGAGAGAAGCTGTGAGTGAGTGAGATAAAGAGAGAGAGAAGCTGTGAGTGAGAGAGAGAGAAAGAGAAGCTGTGAGAGAGAGAGAGAGAGAAAGAAAGAGAAGCTGTGAGTGACAGAGAGAGATAAAGAGAAGCTGTGAGTTAGAGAGAGACAGAGAAAGAGAAGCTGTGAGTGAGAAAGAGAGAGAAGCTGTGAGTGAGAGAGAGAGGGAGAGAAGATGTGAGTGAGAGAGAGAGAAAGAGAAACTGTGAGTGAGAGAGAGAGAGAAAGAGAAGCTGTGAGTTAGAGAGAGAAAGAGAAGATGTGAGTGAGAGAGAGAGAGAAAGAGAAGCTGTGAGTGAGAGAGAGAAAGAGAAGCTGTGAGTAAGAGAGAGAGAGAGAAGCTGTGAGTGCGTGAGAGAGAGCGAGAGAGAAGCTGTGAGTGAGAGAGAGTGAAAGAGAAGCTGTGAGTGAGAGAGAGAGAGAAAGAGAAGCTGTGAGTGAGGGAGAGAGAAAGAGAAGCTGTGAGTTAGAGAGAGAGGGAGAAAGAGAAGCTGTGAGTGAGAGAGAGAGAGAGAGAAGCTGTGAGTGAGATAGAGAGAGAGAAAGAGAAGGTGTGAGTAGGAGAGAGAGAAGCTGTGAGTGCGTGAGAGAGAGCGAGAGAGAAGCTGTGAGTGAGAGAGAGTGAAAGAGATGCTGTGAGTGAGAGAGAGAGAGAAAGAGAAGCTGTGAGTGAGGGAGAGATAAAGAGAAGCTGTGTTAGAGAGAGACAGAGAAAGAGAAGTTGTGAGTGAGAGAGAGAGAAAGAAAGAGAAGCTGTGAGTGAGAGAGAGAGGGAAAGAAAGAGAAGCTGTGAGTGAGAGAGAGAGAGAAGCTGTGAGTGAGAGAGAGGGGGAGAAAGAAGCTGTGAGTGAGAGAGAGAGAGAAAGAGAAGCTGTGAGTGAGAGAGAGAGAGAAAAAGAGAAGCTGTAAGTTAGAGAGTGAGAGAGAGAGAAGCTGTGAGTGAGAAAGAGAGAGAAGCTGTGAGTGAGAGAGAGAGAAAGACAGATGTGAGTGAGAGAGAGAAAGCGAAACTGTGAGTGAGAGAGAGAGAGGAAGAGAAGATGTGAGTGAGAGAGAGAAAGAGAAGCTGTGAGTTAGAGAGAGACAGAGAAATAGAAGCTGTGAGTGAGAGAAGAGAAAGAGAAAGAGAAGCTGTGAGTGTGTGTGTGAGAGAGAAAGAGAAGCTGTGAGTGAGAGAGAGAGAAAAGCTGTGAGTGAGAGAGAGAGAGAAAGAGAAGCTGTGAGTGAGGGAGAGATAAAGAGAAGCTGTGAGTTAGAGAGAGACAGAGAAAGAGAACCTGTGAGTGAAAGAGAGAGAGAGAAAGAGAAGCTGTGAGTGAGTGAGAGAGAGAGAGAAGCTGTGAGTGAGAGAGAGAGAAAGAAAGAGAAGCTGTGAGAGAGAGAAAGAGAGAGAGAGAAGCTGTGAGTGAGAGAGAGAGAAGATGTGAGTGAGAGAGAGAAAGTGAAGCTGTGAGTGAGAGAGAGAGAGAAAGAGAAGCTGTGAGTGAGAGAGAGAGATAAAGAGAAGATGTGAGTGAGAGAGTGAGAGAAAGAGAAGATGTGAGTGAGAGAGAGAAAGAGAAGCTGTGAGTGAGTGAGAGAGAGAGAAGCTGTGAGTGAAAGATAGAGAAGCTGTGAGTGAGTGAGAGAAAGAGAGAGAGAAGCTGTGAGTGAGAGAGAGAGAATGAGAAGCTGTGAGAGAGAGAGAGAGAAAGAGAAGCTGTGAGTGACAGAGATAAAGAGAAGCTGTGAGAAAGAGAGAGAAGCTGTGACTGAGAGAGAGAGAAGATGTGAGTGAGAGAGAAAAAGAAACTGTGAGTGAGAGAGAGAGAAAGAGAAGCTGTGAGTGAGAGAGAGATAAAGAGAAGCTGTGAGATAGAGAGAGACAGAGAAAGAGAAGCTATTAGTGAGAGGAGAGAGAGAAAGAGAAGATGTGAGTGAGAGAGAGAGAAGCTGTGAGTGAGAGAGAGAGAGAGAAAGAGAAGTTGTGTGAGAGAGAGAGAGAAAGAGAAGCTGTGAGTCAGAGGAGACAGAGAAAGAGAAGCTGTGAGTGAGAGAGAGAGAGAAAGAGAAGCTGTGAGTAAGAGAGAGGGAAAGAAAGAGAAGCTGTGAGTGAGAGAGAGAGAGAAGCTGTGAGTGAGAGAGGCAGAAAGAGAAGCTGTGAGTGAGAGAGAGAGAGAAAGAGAAGCTGTGAGTGAGAGAGAGAGAGAGAAAAAGAGAAGCTGTAAGTTAGAGAGAGACAGAGAAAGAGAAGCTGTGAGAGAGAAAGAGAGAGAAGCTGTGAGTGAGAGAGAGAGAAAGAAAGATGTGAGTGAGAGAGAGAAAGAGAAACTGTGAGTGAGAGAGAGAGAGAAAGAGAAGATGTGAGTGAGAGAGAGAGAGAGAAAGAGAAGCTGTGAGTGAGAGAGAGATAAGGAGAAGCTGTGAGTTAGAGAGAGACAGAGAAATAGAAGCTGTGAGTGACAGAGAGAGATAAAGAGAAGCTTTGAGTTAGAGAGAGACAGAGAAAGAGAAGCTGTGAGTGAGAGGAGAGAGAGAAAGAGAAGATGTGAGTGAGAGAGAGAGAAGCTGTGAGTGAGAGAGAGAGAGAGAAAGAGTTGTGTGTGAGAGAGAGAGAAAGAGAAGCTGTGAGTCAGAGGAGACAGAGAAAGAGAAGCTGTGAGTGAGAGAGAGAGAGAAAGAGAAGCTGTGAGTAAGAGAGAGGGAAAGAAAGAGAAGCTGTGAGTGAGCGAGAGAGAGAAGCTGTGAGTGAGAGAGAGAGGGAGAAAGAGAAGCTGTGAGTGAGAAAGAGAGAGAAGCTGTGACTGAGAGAGAGAGAAGATGTGAGTGAGAGAGAAAAAGAAACTGTGAGTGAGAGAGAGAGAAAGAGAAGCTGTGAGTGAGAGAGAGATAAAGAGAAGCTGTGAGATAGAGAGAGACAGAGAAAGAGAAGCTGTGAGTGAGAGGAGAGAGAGAAAGAGAAGATGTGAGTGAGAGAGAGAGAAGCTGTGAGTGAGAGAGAGAGAGAGAGAAAGAGAAGTTGTGTGAGAGAGAGAGAGAAAGAGAAGCTGTGAGTCAGAGGAGACAGAGAAAGAGAAGCTGTGAGTGAGAGAGAGAGAGAAAGAGAAGCTGTGAGTAAGAGAGAGGGAAAGAAAGAGAAGCTGTGAGTGAGAGAGAGAGAGAAGCTGTGAGTGAGAGAGAGAGGGAGAAAGAGAAGCTGTGAGTGAGAGAGAGAGAGAAAGAGAAGCTGTGAGTGAGAGAGAGAGAGAGAAAAAGAGAAGCTGTAAGTTAGAGAGAGACAGAGAAAGAGAAGCTGTGAGAGAGAAAGAGAGAGAAGCTGTGAGTGAGAGAGAGAGAAAGAAAGATGTGAGTGAGAGAGAGAAAGAGAAACTGTGAGTGAGAGAGAGAGAGAAAGAGAAGATGTGAGTGAGAGAGAGAGAGAGAAAGAGAAGCTGTGAGTGAGAGAGAGATAAGGAGAAGCTGTGAGTTAGAGAGAGACAGAGAAATAGAAGCTCTGAGTGAGAGAAGAGAGAGAGAAAGAGAAGCTGTGAGTGAGAGAGAGAGAGAGAAAGAGAAGCTGTGAGTGAGAGAGAGAGAGAGAAGTTGTGAGTGAGAGAGAGAGAGAAAGAGAAGCTATGAGTGAGAGAGAGAGAGAAAGAGAAGCTGTGAGTGAGAGAGAGAGGCTGTGAGTGAGAGAGTGGGAGAAGCTGTGTGTGTGTGTGAGAGAGAGAGAAGCTGTGAGTGAGAGAGAGAGAAAGAAAGAGAAGCTGTGAGTGTGAGAGAGAAGTTGTGAGTGAGAGAGAGGGAGAGAAGCTGTGAGTGCGTGAGAGAGAGCGAGAGAGAAGCTGTGAGTGAGAGAGAGTGAAAGAGAAGCTGTGAGTGAGAGAGAGAGAGAGAGAAAGAGAAGCTGTGAGTGAGGGAGAGATAAAGAGAAGCTGTGAGTTAGAGAGAGAGGGAGAAAGAGAAGCTGTGAGTGAGAGAGAGAGAGAGAGAAGCTGTGAGTGAGATAGAGAGAGAGAAAGAGAAGGTGTGAGTAAGAGAGAGAGAGAAGCTGTGAGTGCGTGAGAGAGAGCGAGAGAGAAGCTGTGAGTGAGAGAGAGTGAAAGAGAAGCTGTGAGTGAGAGAGAGAGAGAGAGAAAGAGAAGCTGTGAGTGAGGGAGAGATAAAGAGAAGCTGTGTTAGAGAGAGACAGAGAAAGAGAAGCTGTGAGTGAGAGAGAGAGAAAGAAAGAGAAGCTGTGAGTGAGAGAGAGAGGGAAAGAAAGAGAAGCTGTGAGTGAGAGAGAAAGAGAAGCTGTGAGTGAGAGAGAGGGGGAGAAAGAGAAGCTGTGAGTGAGAGAGAGAGGGAAAGAAAGAGAAGCTGTGAGTGAGAGAGAAAGAGAAGCTGTGAGTGAGAGAGAGGGGGAGAAAGAGAAGCTGTGAGTGAGAGAGAGAGAGAAAGAGAAGCTGTGAGTGAGAGAGAGAGAAAAAGAGAAGCTGTAAGTTAGAGAGTGAGAGAGAGAGAAGCTGTGAGTGAGAAAGAGAGAGAAGCTGTGAGTGAGAGAGAGAGAAAGACAGATGTGAGTGAGAGAGAGAAAGCGAAACTGTGAGTGAGAGAGAGAGAGAAAGAGAAGCTGTGAGTGAGAGAGAGACAAAAAGAGAAGCTGTAAGTTAGAGAGTGAGAGAGAGAGAAGCTGTGAGTGAGAAAGAGAGAGAAGCTGTGAGTGAGAGAGAGAGAAAGACAGATGTGAGTGAGAGAGAGAAAGCGAAACTGTGAGTGAGAGAGAGAGAAAGAGAAGATGTGAGTGAGAGAGAGAAAGAGAAGCTGTGAGTTAGAGAGAGACAGAGAAATAGAAGCTGTGAGTGAGATAAGAGAAAGAGAAAGAGAAGCTGTGAGTGTGTGTGTGAGAGAGAAAGAGAAGCTGTGAGTGAGAGAGAGAGAAAAGCTGTGAGTGAGAGAGAGAGAGAAAGAGAAGCTGTGAGTGAGAGAGAGAGAAAGACAAGCTGTGAGTGAGAGAGAGGGAAAGAAAGAGAAGCTGTGAGTGAGAGAGAGAGGGAGAAAGAGAAGCTGTGAGTGAGAGAGAGAGAGAGAAGCTGTGAGTGAGAGAGAGTGAAAGAGAAGCTGTGAGTGAGAGAGAGAGAGAAAGAGAAGCTGTGTGTGAGGGAGAGATAAAGAGAAGCTGTGAGTTAGAGAGAGACAGAGAAAGAGAAGCTGTGAGTGAAAGAGAGAGAGAGAAAGAGAAGCTGTGAGTGAGTGAGTGAGAGAGAGAGAGAGAAGCTGTGAGTGAGAGAGAGAGAAAGAAAGAGAAGCTGTGAGAGAGAGAAAGAGAGAGAGAGAAGCTGTGAGTGAGAGAGAGAGACAGAAAGAAAGAGAAGCTGTGACTTAGAGAGAGAGATAAAGACTAGCTGTGAGTTAGAGAGAGACAGAGAAAGAGAAGCTGTGAGTGAGAGAGAGAGAGCAAGAAGCTGTGAAAGAGAAAGAGAGAGAAGCTGTGAGTGAGAGAGAGAGAGAGAAAGAGAAGATGTGAGTGAGAGAGAGAGAAAGAGAAACTGTGAGTGAGAGAAAGAGAGAGAAAGAAAGAGAAGCTGTAAGTGAAGGAAAGAGATAAAGAGAAGCTGTGAGTTAGAGAGAGACAGAGAAAGAGAAGCTGTGAGGGAGAGAGAGAGAGAAGCTGTGAGGGAGAGAGAGAGAGAGAAGCTGTGAGTGAGAGAGAGAAAGACATGCTGTGAGTGAGAGAGAGAGAGAAAGAGAAGCTGTGAGTGAGAGAGAGAAAAAGAGAAGCTGTGAGTTAGAGAGAGACAGAGAAAGAGAAGCTGTGAGTGAGAGAAGAGAGAGAGAAAGAGAAGCTGTGAGTGAGAGAGAGAAAGAGAAAGAGAAGATGTGAGTGTGAGAGAGAGAAAGAGAAGCTGTGAGTGAGAGAGAGAGAAAGAGAAGCTGTGAGTGAGAGAGAGAGAAAGAGAAGCTGTGAGTGAGAGAGAGAGGGAGAAAGAGAAGCTGTGAGTGAGAGAGAGAGAGAAAGAGAAGCTGTGAGTGATAGAGAGAGAGATATGCTGTGAGTGAGAGAGAGAGAGAGAAGCTGTGAGTGAGATAGAGAGAAAGAGAAGCTGTGAGTAAGATAGAGAGAGAAGCTGTGAGTGCGTGACAGAAAGTGAGAGAGAAGCTGTGAGTGAGAGAGAGTGATAGAGAAGCTGAGAGTGAGAGAGAGAGAAAGAGAAGCTGTGAGTGAGGGAGAGATAAAGAGAAGCTGTGAGTTAGAGAGAGAGAGAAAGAGAAGCTGTGAGTGAAAGAGAGAGAGAGAAAGAGAAGCTGTGAGTGAGTGAGTGAGAGAGAGAGAGAGAATCTGTGAGTGAGAGAGAGAGAGAACCTGTGAGTGAGAGAGAGAGATATAGAGAAGCTGTGAGTTAGAGAGAGACAGAGAAAGAGAAGCTGTGAGTGAGAGAGAGAGAGAGAAGCTGTGAGTGAGAAAGAGAGAGAAGCTGTGTGTGAGAGAAAGAGAAGATGTGAGTGAGAGAGAAAGAGATGCTGTGAGTGAGAGAGAGAGAGAGAAAGAAAGAGAAGCTGTGACTTAGAGAGAGAGATAAAGACTAGCTGTGAGTTAGAGAGAGACAGAGAAAGAGAAGCTGTGAGTGAGAGAGAGAGAGCAAGAAGCTGTGAGAGAGAAAGAGAGAGAAGCTGTGAGTGAGAGAGAGAGAGAGAGAGAAAGAGAAGATGTGAGTGAGAGAGAGAGAAAGGGAAACTGTGAGTGAGAGAGAGAGAGAGAAAGAAAGAGAAGCTGTAAGTGAAGGAGAGAGATAAAGAGAAGCTGTGAGAGAGACAGAGAAAGAGAAGCTGTGAGTGAGAGAGAGAGAGAAGCTGTGAGGGAGAGAGAGAGAGAGAATCTGTGAGTGAGAGAGAGAAAGACACGCTGTGAGTGACAGAGAGAGAGAGAAAGAGAAGCTGTGAGTGAGAGAGAGAAAAAGAGAAGCTGTGAGTTAGAGAGAGACAGAGAAGCTGTGAGTGAGAGAAGAGAGAGAGAAAGAGAAGCTGTGAGTGAGAGAGAGAAAGAGAAAGAGAAAGAGAAGCTGTGAGTGTGAGAGAGAGAAAGAGAAGCTGTGAGTGAGAGAGAGAGAAAGAGAAGCTGTGAGTGAGAGAGAGAGAAAGAGAAGCTGTGAGTGAGAGAGAGAGGGAAAGAAAGAGAAGCTGTGAGTGAGAGAGAGAGGGAGAAAGAGAAGCTGTGAGTGAGAGAGAGAGAGAAAGAGAAGCTGTGAGTGATAGAGAGAGAGAGATATGCTGTGAGTGAGAGAGAGAGAGAGAGAAGCTGTGAGTGAGATAGAGAGAAAGAGAAGCTGTGAGTAAGATAGAGAGAGAGAAGCTGTGAGTGCGTGAGAGAGAGTGAGAGAGAAGCTGTGAGTGAGAGAGAGTGAAAGAGAAGCAGTGAGTGAGAGAGAGAGAAAGAGAAGCTGTGAGTGAGGGAGAGAGGGAGAAAGAGAAGCTGTGAGTGAGAGAGAGGGAGAGAAGCTGTGAGTGAGAGAGAGTGAAAGAGAAGCTGTGAGTGAGAGAGAGAGAGAGAAAGAGAAGCTGTGAGTGAGTGAGTGAGAGAGAGAGAATCTGTGAGTGAGAGAGAGAGAGAAGCTGTGAGTGAGAGAGAGAGAGAAAGAGAAACTGTGAGTGAGAGAGAGAGAGAAAGAGAAGATGTGAGTGAGAGAGAGAGAAAGAGAAGCTGTGAGTGAGAGAGAGAGAGAAGCTGTGAGATAGATAGAGAGAAGCTGTGAGTGAGAGAGAGAGAAAGAAAGAGAAGCTGTGAGTGAGAGAAGCTGTGAGTGAGAGAGAGGGAGAAAGAGAAGCTGTGAGTGAGAGAGAGAGAAAGAGAAGCTGTGAGTGTGTGTGAGAGAGAAAGAGAAGCTGTGAGTGAAAGAGAGAGAAGCTGTGAGTGAGTGAGAGAAAGAGAGAGAAGCTGTGAGTGACAGAGAGAGAAAGAGAAGCTGTGGGAGAGAGAGAAGCTGTGAGTGACAGAGAGAGATAAAGAGAAGCTGTGAGTTAGAGAGAGACAGAGAAAGAGAAGCTGTGAGTGAGAAAGAGAGAGAGAGAAGCTGTGAGTGAGAGAGAGAGAGAGAAGATGTGAGTGAGAGAGAGAAAGAGAAACTGTGAGTGAGAGAGAGAGAGAGAAAGAGAAGCTGTGAGTTAGAGAGAGACAGAGAAAGAGAAGCTGTGAGTGAGAGAAGAGAGAGAGAAAGAGAAGCTGTGAGTGAGAGAGAGAAAGAGAGAGAGAAGCTGTGAGTGAGAGAGAGAGAGAAAGAGAAGCTGTGAGTGAGAGAGAGAGAGAAAGAGAAGCTGTGAGTGAGAAAGAGAGAGAGAGAAGCTGTGAGTGAGAGAGAGAGAGAGAAGATGTGAGTGAGAGAGAGAAAGAGAAACTGTGAGTGAGAGAGAGAGAGAGAAAGAGAAGCTGTGAGTTAGAGAGAGACAGAGAAAGAGAAGCTGTGAGTGAGAGAAGAGAGAGAGAAAGAGAAGAGAGAGAGAAAGAGAGAGAGAAGCTGTGAGTGAGAGAGAGAGAGAAAGAGAAGCTGTGAGTGAGAGAGAGAGAGAAAGAGAAGCTGTGAGTGAGAGAGAGAGAGAAAGAGAAGCTGTGAGTGAGAGAGAGAGGGAAAGAAAGAGAAGCTGTGAGTGAGAGAGAGAGGGAGAAAGAGAAGCTGTGTGTGAGAGAGAGAGAAAGAGAAGCTGTGAGTGAGAGAGAGAGAGAGATATGCTGTGAGTGAGTGAGAGAGAGAGAAGATGTGAGTGAGGGAGAGAAGATGTGAGTGAGAGAGAAAGAGAAAGAGAAGCTGTGAATGAGAGAGAGAGAGAAGCTGTGAGAGAGAGAGAGAGAGAAGCTGTGAGTGAGAGAGAGAGAAAGAAAGACAAGCTGTGAGTGAGAGAAGCTGTGAGTGAGAGAGAGGGAGAAAGAGAAGCTGTGAGTGAGAGAGAGAAAGAGAAGCTGTGAGTGTGAGAGAGAAAGAAAGAGAAGCTGTGAGTGAAAGAGAGAGAAGCTGTGAGTGAGTGAGAGAAAGAGAGAGAGAAGCTGTGAGTGAGAGAGAGAGAAAGAGAAGCTGTGTGTGTGTGTGTGAGAGAGAGAAGCTGTTAGTGACAGAGAGAGATAAAGAGAAGATGTGAGTTAGAGAGAGACAGAGAAAGAGAAGCTGTGAGTGAGAAAGAGAGAGAAGCTGTGAGTGAGAGAGAGAGAGAGGTGTGTGTGAGAGAGAGAAAGAGAAACTGTGAGTGAGAGAGAGAGAGAAAGAGAAGCTGTGAGTGAGAGAGAGATAGAGAAAGAGAAGCTGTGAGTGAGAGGAGATAGAGAAAGAGAAGATGTGAGTGAGAGAGAGAGAGAATCTGTGAGTGAGAGAGAGAGAGAAAGAGAAGTTGTGAGAGAGAGAGAGAGAGAGAGAGAGAAGCTGTGAGTGAGAGGAGAGAGAGAAAGAGAAGCTGTGAGTGAGAGAGAGAGAGAAAGAGAAGCTGTGAGTGAGAGAGAGAGGGAAAGAAAGAGAAGCTGTGAGTGAGAGAGAGAGGGAGAAAGAGAAGCTGTGAGTGAGAGAGAGAGAGAAAGCTGTGAGTGTTAGAGAGAAAGACACGCTGTGAGTGAGAGAGAGAGAGAGACAGAGAAGCTGTGAGTGAGAGAGAGAAAAAGAGAAGCTGTGAGTTAGAGAGAGACAGAGGAATATATGCTGTGAGTGAGAGAGAGAGAGAGAAAGAGAACCTGTGAATGAGAGAGAGAAGCTGTGAGTGAGAGAGAGAGAGAAAGAGAAGCTGTGAGTGAATGAGTGAGTGAGAGAGAAGCTGTGAGTGAGAGAGAGAGAAAGAGAAGCTGTGAGAGAGAGAAAGAGAGAGAGAAGCTGTGAGTGAGAGAGAGAGAGATGTGAGTGAGAGAGAGAAAGTGAAGCTGTGAGTGAGAGAGAGAGAGAAAGAGAAGCTGTGAGTGAGAGAGAGAGAGATAAAGAGAACATGTGAGTGAGAGAGAGGGAGAAAGAGAAGCGTTGAGTGAGAGAGAGAGAGAAAGAGAAGCTGTGAGTGTGTGTGAGAGAGAAAGAGAATCTGTGAGTGAAAGAGAGAGAAGCTGTGAGTGAGTGAGATAAAGAGAGAGAGAAGCTGTGAGTGAGAGAGAGAGAAAGAGAAGCTGTGAGAGAGAGAGAGAGAAAGAAAGAGAAGCTGTGAGTGACAGAGAGAGATAAAGAGAAGCTGTGAGTTAGAGAGAGACAGAGAAAGAGAAGCTGTGAGTGAGAAAGAGAGAGAAGCTGTGAGTGAGAGAGAGAGGGAGAGAAGATGTGAGTGAGAGAGAGAGAAAGAGAAACTGTGAGTGAGAGAGAGAGAGAAAGAGAAGCTGTGAGTTAGTGAGAGAAAGAGAAGCTGTGAGTGAGTGAGAGAGAGAAAGAGAAGCTGTGAGTGAGAGAGAGAGAAAGAGAAGCTGTGAGTGAGAGAAGAGAGAGAGAAAGAGAAGCTGTGAGTAAGAGAGAGAGAGAGAAGCTGTGAGTGCGTGAGAGAGAGCAAGAGAGAAGCTGTGAGTGAGAGAGAGTGAAAGAGAAGCTGTGAGTGAGAGAGAGAGAGAGAAAGAGAAGCTGTGAGTGAGGGAGAGATAAAGAGAAGCTGTGAGTTAGAGAGAGAGGGAGAAAGAGAAGCTGTGAGTGAGAGAGAGAGAGAGAGAAGCTGTGAGTGAGATAGAGGGAGAGAAAGAGAAGCTGTGAGTAAGAGAGAGAGAAAGAGAAGCTGTGAGTGAGGGAGAGATAAAGAGAAGCTGTATGTTAGAGAGAGACAGAGAAAGAGAAACTATGAGTGAAAGAGAGAGAGAGAAAGAGAAGCTGTGAGTGAGTGAGTGAGAGAGAGAGAGGGAAGCTGTGAGTGAGAGAGAGAGAAAGAAAGAGAAGCTGTGAGAGAGAGAAAGAGAGAGAGAAGCTGTGAGTGAGAGAGAGAGAAGATGTGAGTGAGAGAGAGAAAGTGAAGCTGTGAGTGAGAAAGAGAGAGAAAGAGAAGCTCTGAGTGAGAGAGAGAGATAAAGAGAAGCTGTGAGTGAGAGAGAGAGAGAAAGAGAAGATGTGAGTGAGAGAGAGAGAAAGAGAATCTGTGAGTGAGTGAGAGAGAGAGAAGCTGTGAGAGAGATAGAGAGAAGCTGTAAGTGAGAGAGAGAGAAAGAGAAGCTGTGAGAGAGAGAGAGAGAAAGAGAAGCTGTGAGTGAGTGAGAGAAAGAGAGAGAGAAGCTGTGAGTGAGATAGAGAGAAAGAGAAGCTGTGAGAGAGAGAGAGAGAGAAAGAGAAGCTGTGAGTGACAGAGAGAGATAAAGAGAAGCTGTGAGTTAGAGAGAGACAGAGAAAGAGAAGCTGTGAGTGAGAAACAGAGAGAGAAGCTGTGACTGAGAGAGAGAGAGAGAAGATTTGAGTGAGAGAGAAAAAGAAACTGTGAGTGAGAGAGAGAGAAAGAGAAGCTGTGAGTGAGAGAGAGATAAAGAGAAGCTGTGAGATAGAGAGAGACAGAGAAAGAGAAGCTGTGAGTGAGAGGAGAGAGAGAAAGAGAAGATGTGAGTGAGAGAGAGAGAAGCTGTGAGAGAGAGAGAGAGTAAGAGAAGTTGTGTGTGAGAGAGAGAGAAAGAGAAGCTGTGAGTCAGAGGAGACAGAGAAAGAGAAGCTGTAAGTGAGAGAGAGAGAAAGAGAAGCTGTGAGTGAGAGAGAGAGAGAGAAAGAGAAGCTGTAAGTTAGAGAGAGACAGAGAAAGAGAAGCTGTGAGTGAGAAAGAGAGAGAAGCTGTGAGTGAGAGAGAGAGAAAGAAAGATGTGAGTGAGAGAGAGAAAGAGAAACTGTGAGTGAGAGAGAGAGAGAAAGAGAAGATGTGAGTGTGAGAGAGAGAGAAAGAGAAGCTGTGAGTGAGAGAGAGATAAAGAGAAGCTGTGAGTTAGAGAGAGACAGAGAAATAGAAGCTGTGAGTGAGAGAAGAGAGAGAGAAAGAGAAGCTGTGAGTGAGAGAGAGAGAAAGAGAAGCTGTGAGTGAGTGAGAGAGAGAGAAGCTGTGAGTGAGAGAGAGAGAGAAAGAGAAGCTATGAGTGAGAGAGAGAGAGAAAGAGAAGCTGTGAGTGAGAGAGAGAGGCTGTGAGTGAGAGAGTGGGAGAAGCTGTGTGTGTGTGTGAGAGAGAGAAGCTGTGAGTGAGAGAGAGAGAAAGAAATAGAAGCTGTGAGTGTGAGAGAGAAGCTGTGAGTGAGAGAGAGGGAGAAAGAGAAGCTGTGAGTGAGAGAGAGAGAAAGAGAAGCAGTGAGTGAGAGAGAGAGAGAAAGAGAAGCTGTGAGTGAGAGAGAGTTAAGCTGTGAGTGAGAGAGAGAGAGAGAAGCTGTGAGTGAGAAAGAGAGAGAAGCTGTGAGTGAGAGAAAGAGAAGATGTGAGTGAGATAGAAAGAGAAGCTGTGAGTGAGAGAGAGAGACAGAAAGAAAGAGAAGGTGTGACTTAGAGAGAGAGATAAAGACTAGCTGTGAGTTAGAGAGAGACAGAGAAAGAGAAGCTGTGAGTGAGAGAGAGAGAGCAAGAAGCTGTGAGAGAGAAAGAGAGAGAAGCTGTGAGTGAGAGAGAGAGAGAGAGAAAGAGAAGATGTGAGTGAGAGAGAGAGAAAGAGAAACTGTGAGTGAGAGAGAGAGAGAGAAAGAAAGAGAAGCTGTAAGTTAAGGAGAGAGATAAAGAGAAGCTGTGAGTTAGAGAGAGACAGAGAAAGAGAAGCTGTGAGTGAGAGAGAGAGAGAAGCTGTGAGGGAGAGAGAGAGACAGAAGCTGTGAGTGAGAGAGAGAAAGACACGCTGTGAGTGAGAGAGAGTGAGAGAAAGAGAAGCTGTGAGTGAGAGAGAGAAAAAGAGAAGCTGTGAGTTAGAGAGAGACAGAGAAAGAGAAGCTGTGAGTGAGAGAAGATAGAGAGAAAGAGAAGCTGTGAGTGAGAGAGAGAAAGAGAAAGAGAAAGAGAAGGTGTGAGTGTGAGAGAGAGAAAGAGAAGCTGGGAGTGAGAGAGAGAGAAAGAGAAGCTGTGTGTGAGAGAGAAGCTGTGTGAGAGAGAGAGAAGCTGTGAGTGAGAGAGAGAGAAAGAAAGAGAAGCTGTGAGTGAGAGAGAGAGAAACAGAAGCTGTGAGTTAGAGAGATATGCTGTGAGTGAGAGAGAGAGAGAGAGAAGCTGTGAGAGAGATAGAGAGAGAGAAAGAGAAGCTGTGAGTAAGAGAGAGAGAGAGAAGCTGTGAGTGCGTGAGAGAGAGTGAGAGAGAAGCTGTGAGTGAGAGAGAGTGAAAGAGAAGCTGTGAGTGAGAGAGAGAGAAAGAGAAGCTGTGAGTGAGGGAGAGAAAAAGAGAAGCTGTGAGTTAGAGAGAGACAGAGAAAGAGAAGCTGTGAGTGAAAGAGAGAGAGAGAAAGAGAAGCTGTGAGTGAGTGAGTGAGAGAGAGAACCTGGGAGTGAGAGAGAGAGAGAGAAAGAGAAGCTGTGAGAGAGAGAAAGAGAGAGAGAGAAGCTGTGAGTGAGAGAGAGAGAGAGAGAAGATGTGAGTGAGAGAGAGAAAGTGAAGCTGTGAGTGAGAGAGAGAGAGAGAAAGAGAAGCTGTGAGTGAGAGAGAGAGAGAAAGAGAAGATGTGAGTGAGAGAGAGAGAGAGAAAGAGAAGCTGTGAGTGAGAGAGAGAGAAAGAAAGAGAAGCTGTGAGTGAGAGAAGCTGTGAGTGAGAGAGAGGGAGAAAGAGAAGCTGTGAGTGTGTGAGAGAGAGAAAGAGAAGCTGTGAGTGTGTGAGAGAGAGAAAGAGAAGCTGTGAGTGAAAGAGAGAGAAGCTGTGAGTGAGTGAGAAAAAGAGAGAGAGAAACTGTGAGTGAGAGAGAGAAAGAGAAGCTGCGAGAGAGAGAGAGAGAAAGAGAAGCTGTGAGTGACAGAGAGAGATAAAGAAGCTGTGAGTTAGAGAGAGACAGAGAAAGAGAAGCTGTGAGTGAGAAAGAGAGAGAAGCTGTGAGAGAGAGAGAGAGAGAAGATGTGAGTGAGAGAGAGAAAGAGAAACTGTGAGTTATAGAGAGAGAAAGAGAAGCTGTGAGTTAGAGAGAGACAAAGAGAAGCTGTGAGTGAGAGAAGAGAGAGAAAGAGAAGCTGTGAGTGAGAGAGAGAGAAGCTGTGAGTGAGTGAGAGAGAAAGAGAAGCTGTGAGAAAGAGAGAGAAGCTGTGAGAGAGAGAGAGAAGCTGTGAGTGAGAGAGAGATATAAAGAGAAGCTGTGAGTTAGAGAGAGACAGAGAAAGAGAAGCTGTGAGTGAGAGAGAGAGAGAAGCTGTGAGTGAGAAAGAGAGAGAAGCTGTGAGTGAGAGAGAGAGAAAGAGAAGATGTGAGTGAGAGAGAGAGAGAGAGAGAGAAGCTGTGAGTGAGTGAGAGAGAGAGAGAGAAGCTGTGAGTAAGAGAGAGAGAGAAAGAGAAGCTGTGAGAGAGAGAAAGAGAGATAGAGAAGCTGTGAGTGAGAGAGAGAGAGAAGATGTGAGTGTGAGAGAGAAAGTGAAGCTGTGAGTGAGAGAGAGAGAGAGAGAAAGAGAAGCTGTGAGTGAGAGAGAGAGATAAAGAGAAGCTGTGAGTTAGAGAGAGACAGAGAAAGAGAAGCTGTGAGTGAGAGAGAGAGAGAGAAGCTGTGAGTGAGAAAGAGAGAGAAGCTGTGAGTGAGAGAGAGAGAAAGAGAAGATGTGAGTGAGAGAGAGAGAGAGAGAGAAGCTGTGAGTGAGTGAGAGAGAGAGAGAAGCTGTGAGTAAGAGAGAGAGAGAAAGAGAAGCTGTGAGAGAGAGAAAGAGAGAGAGAAGCTGTGAGTGAGAGAGAGAGAGAAGATGTGAGTGAGAGAGAGAAAGTGAAGCTGTGAGTGAGTGAGAGAGAGAGAGAAAGAGAAGCTGTGAGTGAGAGAGAGAGATAAAGAGAAGATGTGAGTGAGAGAGAGAGAGAGAAAGAGAAGATGTGAGTGTGAGAGAGAGAAAGAGAAGCTGTGAGTGTGAGAGAGAGAGAAATAGAAGCTGTGAGTGAGAGAAGAGAGAGAGAAAGAGAAGCTGTGAGTGAGAGAGAGAGAGAGAAAGAGAAGCTGTGAGTGAGAGAGAGAGAGAGAGAAGCTGTGAGTGAGAGAGAGAGAGAAAGAGAAGCTGTGAGTGTGTGTGAGAGAGAAAGAGAAGCTGTGAGTGAGAGAGAGAGAGGCTGTGAGTGAGAGAGTGGGAGAAGCTGTGTGTGTGAGAGAGAGAGAAGCTGTGAGTGAGAGAGAGAGAAAGAAAGAGAAGCTGTGAGTGTGAGAGAGAAGCTGTGAGTGAGAGAGAGACAAAGAGAAGCTGTGAGTTAGAGAGAGACAGAGAAAGAGAAGCTGTGAGTGAGAGAGAGAGAGAAGCTGTGAGTGAGAAAGAGAGAGAAGCTGTGAGTGAGAGAGAGAGAAAGAGAAGATGTGAGTGAGAGAGAAAGAGAAGCTGTGAGTGAGAGAGAGAGAGAAAGAGAAGATGTGAGTGAGAGAGAGAGAGAGAAAGAGAAGCTGTGAGTGAGAGAGAAAGAAAGAAAGAGAAGCTGTGAGTGAGAGAAGCTGTGAGTGAGAGAGAGGGAGAAAGAGAAGCTGTGAGTGAGAGAGAGAGAGAAAGAGAAGCTGTGAGTGTGTGTGAGAGAGAAAGAGAAGCTGTGAGTGAAAGAGAGAGAAGCTGTGAGTGAGTGAGAAAAAGAGAGAGAGAAGCTGTGAGTGAGAGAGAGAAAGAGAAGCTGTGAGAGAGAGAGAGAGAAAGAGAAGCTGTGAGTGACAGAGAGAGATAAAGAAGCTGTGTTAGAGAGAGACAGAGAAAGAGAAGCTGTGAGTGAGAAAGAGAGAGAAGCTGTGAGTGAGAGAGAGAGAAGATGTGAGTGAGAGAGAGAAAGAGAAACTGTGAGTTATAGAGAGAGAAAGAGAAGCTGTGAGTTAGAGAGAGACAAAGAGAAGCTGTGAGTGAGAGAAGAGAGAGAGAAAGAGAAGCTGTGAGTGAGAGAGAGAGAAGCTGTGAGTGAGTGAGAGAGAAAGAGAAGCTGTGAGAAAGAGAGAGAAGCTGTGAGAGAGAGAGAGAAGCTGTGAGTGAGAGAGAGAGATAAAGAGAAGCTGTGAGTTAGAGAGACACAGAGAAAGAGAAGCTGTGAGTGAGAGAGAGAGAGAAGCTGTGAGTGAGAAAGAGAGAGAAGCTGTGAGTGAGAGAGAGAGAAAGAGAAGATGTGAGTGAGAGAGAGAGAGAGAGAGAAGTTGTGAGTGAGTGAGAGAGAGAGAGAGAAGCTGTGAGTAAGAGAGAGAGAAAGAGAAGCTGTGAGAGAGAGAAAGAGAGAGAGAGAAGCTGTGAGTGAGAGAGAGAAGATGTGAGTGAGAGAGAGAAAGTGAAGCTGTGAGTGAGAGAGAGAGAGAGAAAGAGAAGCTGTGAGTGAGAGAGAGAGATAAAGAGAAGCTGTGAGTTAGAGAGAGACAGAGAAAGAGAAGCTGTGAGTGAGAGAGAGAGAGAGAAGCTGTGAGTGAGAAAGAGAGAGAAGCTGAGTGAGAGAGAGAGAAAGAGAAGATGTGAGTGAGTGAGAGAGAGAGAGAAGCTGTGAGTGAGTGAGAGAGAGAGAGAAGCTGTGAGTAAGAGAGAGAGAAAGAGAAGCTGTGAGAGAGAGAAAGAGAGAGAGAGAAGCTGTGAGTGAGAGAGAGAGAGGAGATGTGAGTGAGAGATAGAAAGTGAAGCTGTGAGTGAGAGAGAGAGAGAGAGAAAGAGAAGCTGTGAGTGAGAGAGAGAGATAAAGAGAAGATGTGAGTGAGAGAGAGAGAGAGAAAGAGAAGATGTGAGTGTGTGAGAGAGAAAGAGAAGCTGTGAGTGAGAGAGAGAAAGAAATAGAAGCTGTGAGTGAGAGAAGAGAGAGAGAAAGAGAAGCTGTGAGTGAGGGAGAGAGAGAGAAAGAGAAGCTGTGAGTGAGAGAGAGAGAGAGAGAAGCTGTGAGTGAGAGAGAGAGAGAGAAAGAGAAGCTGTGAGTATGAGAGAGAGAGAAAGAGAAGCTGTGAGTGAGAGAGAGAGAGGCTGTGAGTGAGAGAGTGGGAGAAGCTGTGTGTGTGTGTGAGAGAGAAGCTGTGAGTGAGAGAGAGAGAAAGAAAGAGAAGCTGTGAGTGTGAGAGAGAAGCTGTGAGTGAGAGAGAGAGATAAAGAGAAGCTGTGAGTTAGAGAGAGACAGAGAAAGAGAATCTGTGAGTGAGAGAGAGAGAAGCTGTGAGTGAGAAAGAGAGAGAAGCTGTGAGTGAGAGAGAGAGAAAGAGAAGATGTGAGTGAGAGAGAAAGAGAAGCTGTGAGTGAGAGAGAGAGACAGAAAGAAAGAGAAGCTGTGACTTAGAGAGAGAGATAAAGACTAGCTGTGAGTTAGAGAGAGACAGAGAAAGAGAAGCTGTGAGTGAGAGAGAGAGAGCAAGAAGCTGTGAGAGAGAAAGAGAGAGAAGCTGTGAGTGAGAGAGAGAGAGAAAGAGAAACTGTGAGTGAGAGTGAGAGAGAGAAAGAAAGAGAAGCTGTAAGTGAGGGAGAGAGATAAAGAGAGAGACATAAAAAGAGAAGTTGTGAGTGAGAGAGAGCGAGAAGCTGTGAGTGAGTGAGAGAGAGAGAAGCTGTGAGTGAGAGAGAGAAAGACATGCTGTGAGTGAGAGAGAGAGAGAAAGAGAAGATGTGAGTGAGAGAGAATAAAAGAGAAGCTGTGAGTTAGAGAGAGACAGAGAAAGAGAAACTGTGAGTGAGAGAAGAGAGAGAAAGAGAAGCTGTGAGTGAGAGAGAGAAAGAGAAAGAGAAGCTGTGAGTGAGAGAGAGAGAAAGAGAAGCTGTGAGTGAGAGAGAGAGAAAGAGAAGCTGTGAGTGAGAGAGAGAAAGAGAAGCTGTGAGTGGGAGAGAGGGAAAGAAAGAGAAGCTGTGAGTGAGAGAGAGAAAGTGAAGCTGTGAGTGAGAGAGAGAGAGAGAAAGAGAAGCTGTGAGTGAGAGAGAGAGATAAAGATAAGATGTGAGTGAGAGAGAGAGAGAAAGAGAAGATGTGAGTGTGTGAGAGAGAAAGAGAAGCTGTGAGTGAGAGAGAGAGAGAGAAATAGAAGCTGTGAGTGAGAGAAGAGAGAGAGAAAGAGAAGCTGTGAGTGAGAGAGAGAGAGAAAGAGAAGCTGTGAGTGAGAGAGAGAGAGAGAGAAGCTGTGAGTGAGAGAGAGAGAGAGAAAGAGAAGCTGTGAGTGAGAGAGAGAGAAAGAGAAGCTGTGAGTGAGAGAGAGAGAGGCTGTGAGTGAGAGAGTGGGAGAAGCTGTGTGTGTGAGAGAGAGAGAAGCTGTGAGTGAGAGAGAGAGAAGCTGTGAGTGAGTAGGAGAAAGAGAGAGAAAGAGAAGCTGTGAGAGAGAGAAAGAGAAGCTGTGAGTGACAGAGAGAGATAAAGAGAAGCTGTGAGTTAGAGAGAGACAGAGAAAGAGAAGCTGTGAGTGAGAAAGAGAGAGAGAAAGAGAAGCTGTGTGTGAGAGAGAGAAAGAGAAAGAGAAGCTGTGAGTGAGAGAGAGAGAGAAAGAGAAGCTGTGAGTGAGAGAGAGAGAGAAAGAGAAGCCGTGAGTGAGAGAGAGAGAGAGAAAGAGAAGCTGTGGAGAGAGAGAGATATGCTGTGAGTGAATGAGAGAGAGAGAGAAGCTGTGAGTGAGAGAGAGAGAGAAAGAGAAGCTGTGTGTGTGAGAGAGAAAGAGAAGCTGTGAGTGAGTGAGAGAGAGAGAAGATTGAGTGAGAGAGAGAAGCTGTGAGTCAGAGAGAGAGAGAATGAGAAGCTGTGGAGAGAGAGAGATATGCTGTGAGTGAATGAGAGAGAGAGAGAGAAGCTCTGAGTGAGAGAGAGAGAGAGAAGCTGTGAGTGTGAGAGAGAGAGATTAAGAGAAGCTGTGAGTGAGAGAGAGAGAGAAAGAGAAGCTGGGAGTGAGAGAGAGAGAAAGAGAAGCTGTGTGTGAGAGAGAAGCTGTGTGAGAGAGAGAGAAGCTGTGAGTGAGAGAGAGAGAAAGAAAGAGAATCTGTGAGTGAGAGAGAGAGAAACAGAAGCTGTGAGTTAGAGAGAGATATATGCTGTGAGTGAGAGAGAGAGAGAGAATCTGTGAGAGAGGTAGAGAGAGAGAAAGAGAAGCTGTGAGTAAGAGAGAGAGAGAGAAGCTGTGAGTGCGTGAGAGAGAGTGAGAGAGAAGCTGTGAGTGAGAGAGAGTGAAAGAGAAGCTGTGAGTGAGAGAGAGAGAGAAAGAGAAGCTGTGAGTGAGGGAGAGATAAAGAGAAGCTGTGAGTTAGAGAGAGACAGAGAAAGAGAAGCTGTGAGTGAAAGAGAGAGAGAGAAAGAGAAGCTGGGAGTGAGAGAGAGAGAGAGAAAGAGAAGCTGTGAGTGAGAGAAAGAGAGAGAGAGAAGCTGTGAGTGAGAGAAGTTGTGAGTGAGAGAGAGAAAGTGAAGCTGTGAGTGAGAGAGAGAGAGAGAAAGAGAAGCTGTGAGTGAGAGAGAGAGAAAGAGAAGATGTGAGTGAGAGAGAGAGAGAGAAAGAGAAGCTGTGAGTGAGAGAGAGAGAAAGAAAGAGAAGCTGTGAGTGAGAGAAGCTGTGAGTGAGAGAGAGGGAGAAAGAGAAGCTGTGAGTGAGAGAGAGAGAGAAAGAGAAGCTGTGAGTGTGTGAGAGAGAGAAAGAGAAGCTGTGAGTGAGTGAGAAAAAGAGAGAGAGAAGCTGTGAGTGAGAGAGAGAAAGAGAAGCTGTGAGAGAGAGAGAGAGAAAGAGAAGCTGTGAGTGACAGAGAGAGATAAAGAAGCTGTGAGTTAGAGAGAGACAGAGAAAGAGAAGCTGTGAGTGAGAAAGAGAGAGAAGCTGTGAGTGAGAGAGAGAGAGAGAAGATGTGAGTGAGAGAGAGAAAGAGAATCTGTGAGTTATAGAGAGAGAAAGAGAAGCTGTGAGTTAGAGAGAGACAGAGAAAGAGAAGCTGTGAGTGAGAGAAGAGAGAGAGAAAGAGAAGCTGTGAGTGAGAGAGAGAAAGAGAAGCTGTGAGTGAGAGAGAGAGAGAAAGAGAAGCTGTGAGTGAGCGAGAGAGAGAAAGAGAAGCTGTGAGTGAGAGAGAGAGAAAGAGAAGCTGTGAGTGAGAGAGAGAGGGAAAGAAAGAGAAGCTGTGAGTGAGAGAAAGAGGGAGAAAGAGAAGCTCTGAGTGAGAGAGAGAGAGAAAGAGAAGCTGTGAGTGAGAGATATATATATATGCTGTGAGTGAGAGAGAGAGATAGAAGCTGTGAGTGAGATAGAGAGAGAGAAAGAGAAGCTGTGAGTAAGAGAGAGAGAGAAGCTGTGAGTGCGTGAGAGAGAGCGAGAGAGAAGCTGTGAATGAGAGAGAGTGAAAGAAGCTGTGAGTGAGAGAGAGAGAGAGAGAAAGAGAAGCTGTGAGTGAGGGACAGATAAAGAGAAGCTGTGAGTTAGAGAGAGACAGAGAAGCTGTGAGTGAAAGAGAGAGAGAGAAAGAGAAGCTGTGAGTGAGTGAGTGAGTGAGAGAGAAGCTGTGAGTGAGAGAGAGAGAGAAAGAGAAGCTGTGAGAGAGAGAAAGAGAGAGAGAAGCTGTGAGTGAGAGAGAGAGAGAGAAGATGTGAGTGAGAGAGAGAAAGTGAAGCTGTGAGTGAGAGAGAGAGAGAGAGAAAGAGAAGCTGTGAGTGAGAGAGAGAGATAAAGAGAAGATGTGAGTGAGAGAGAGAGAGAAAGAGAAGATGTGAGTGTGAGAGAGAGAAAGAGAAGCTGTGAGTGAGAGAGAGAGAAATAGAAGCTGTGAGTGAGAGAAGAGAGAGAGAAAGAGAAGCTGTGAGAGAGAGAGAGAGAAAGAGAAGCTGTGAGAAAGAGAGAGAAGCTGTGAGAGAGAGAGAGAGAAAGAGAAGCTGTGAGTGAGAGAGAGAGAGAGAAAGAGAAGCTGAGTGAGAGAGAGAGAGAAAGAGAAGCTGTGAGTGAGAGAGAGGGAGAAAGAGAAGCTGTGAGTGTGAGAGAGAGAGAGAGAAGCTGTGAGTGAGAGAGAGAGGGAGAAAGAGAAGCTGTGAGTGAGAGAGAGAGAGAAAGAGAAGCTGTGAGTGAGAGAGAGAGATGTATATGCTGTGAGTGAGTGAGAGAGAGAGAAGATGTGAGTGAGAGAGAGAAGATGTGAGTGAGAGAGAGAAAGAGAAAGAGAAGCTGTGTGTGTGAGAGAGAGACAGAAGCTGTGAGAGAGATAGAGAGAAGCTGTGAGTGAGAGAGAGAGAAAGTAAGACAATGTGAGTGAGAGAAGCTGTGAGTGAGAGAGAGGGAGAAAGAGAAGCTGTGAGTGTGAGAGAGAGAGAGAGAAGCTGTGAGTGTGAGAGAGAGAGAAAGAGAAGCTGTGAGTGAAAGTGAGAGAAGCTGTGAGTGATTGAGAGAAAGAGAGAGAGAAGATGTGAGTGAGAGAGAGAGAAAGAGAAGCTGTGAGAGAGAGAGAGAGAAAGAGAAGCTGTGAGTGACAGAGAGAGATAAAGAGAAGCTGTGAGAGAGAGAGACAGAGAAAGAGAAGCTGTGAGTGAGAAAGAGAGAAGCTGTGAGTGAGAGAGAGAGAGAGATGTGAGTGAGAGAGAGAAAGAGAAACTGTGAGTGAGAGAGAGAGAGAAAGAGAAGCTGTGAGTGAGAGAGAGATAAAGAGAAGCTGTGAGATAGAGAGAGACAGAGAAAGAGAAGCTGTGAGTGAGAGGAGAGAGAGAAAGAGAAGATGTGAGTGAGAGAGAGAGAGAAGCTGTGAGTGAGAGAGAGAGAGAGAGAAAGAGATGTTGTGTGTGTGTGTGAGAGAGAGAATGAGAAGCTGTGAGTGAGAGAGAGAGGGAAAGAAAGAGAAGCTGTGAGTGAGAGAGAGAGAGAGAAAAAGAGAAGGTGTAAGTTAGAGAGAGACAGAGAAAGAGAAGATGTGAGTGAGAAAGAGAGAGAAGCTGTGAGTGAGAGAGAGAGAAAGCTGTGAGTGTTAGAGAGAAAGACACTCTGTGAGTGAGAGAGAGAGAGAGAGAGACAGAGAAGCTGTGAGTGAGAGAGAGAAAAAGTGAAGCTGTGAGTTAGAGAGAGACAGAGGAATATATGCTGTGAGTGAGAGAGAGAGAGAGAAAGAGAACCTGTGAATGAGAGAGAGAAGCTGTGAGTGAGAGAGAGAGAGAGAAAGAGAAGCTGTGAGTGAGAGAGAGAGAGAAAGAGAAGCTGTGAGTGAGAGAGAGAGGGAAAGAAAGAGAAGCTGTGAGTGAGAGAGAGAGAGAGAAAAAGAGAAGCTGTAAGTTAGAGAGAGACAGAGAAAGAGAAGCTGTGAGTGAGAAAGAGAGAGAAGCTGTGAGTGAGAGAGAGAGAAAAAACTGTGAGTGTTAGAGAGAAAGACACGCTGTGAGTGAGAGAGAGAGAGAGAGAGACAGAGAAGCTGTGAGTGAGAGAGAGAAAAAGAGAAGCTGTGAGTTAGAGAGAGACAGAGGAATATATGCTGTGAGTGAGAGAGAGAGAGAGAAAGAGAACCTGTGAATGAGAGAGAGAAGCTGTGAGTGAGAGAGAGAGAGAGAAAGAGAAGATGTGAGTGAGAGAGAGAGAGAAAGAGAAGATGTGAGTGAGAGAGAGAGAAAAAGAGAAGCTGTGAGTGAGAGAGAGAGAAAGAGAAGCTGTGGAGAGAGAGAGATATGCTGTGAGTGAATGAGAGAGAGAGAGAAGCTGTGAGTGAGAGAGAGAGAGAAAGAGAAGCTGTGTGTGTGAGAGAGAAAGAGAAGCTGTGAGTGAGTGTGAGAGAGAGAAGATTGAGTGAGAGAGAGAAGATATGAGTGAGAGAGAGAAAGAGAAAGAGAAGCTGTGAGTGAGAGAGAGAGAGAGAAAGAGAAGCTGTGAGTGAGAGAGAGAGAGAAAGAGAAGCTGTGAGTGAGAGAGAGGGAGAAAGAGAAGCTGTGAGTGTGTGAGAGAGAGAGAGAAGCTGTGAGTGAGAGAGAGAGGGAGAAAGAGAAGCTGTGAGTGAGAGAGAGAGAGAAAGAGAAGCTGTGAGTGAGAGAGAGAGATATATATGCTGTGAGTGAGTGAGAGAGAGAGAAGATGTGAGTGAGAGAGAGAAGATGTGAGTGAGAGAGAGAAAGAGAAAGAGAAGCTGTGTGTGTGAGAGAGAGACAGAAGCTGTGAGAGAGATAGAGAGAAGCTGTGAGTGAGAGAGAGAGAAAGTAAGACAATGTGAGTGAGAGAAGCTGTGAGTGAGAGAGAGGGAGAAAGAGAAGGTGTGAGTGAGAGAGAGAGAGAGAGAAGCTGTGAGTGTGTGAGAGAGAGAAAGAGAAGCTGTGAGTGAAAGTGAGAGAAGCTGTGAGTGATTGAGAGAAAGAGAGAGAGAAGATGTGAGTGTGAGAGAGAGAAAGAGAAGCTGTGAGAGAGAGAGAGAGAAAGAGAAGCTGTGAGTGACAGAGAGAGATAAAGAGAAGCTGTGAGAGAGAGAGACAGAGAAAGAGAAGCTGTGAGTGAGAAAGAGAGAAGCTGTGAGTGAGAGAGAGAGAGAGATGTGAGTGAGAGAGAGAAAGAGAAACTGTGAGTGAGAGAGAGAGAGAAAGAGAAGCTGTGAGTGAGAGAGAGATAAAGAGAAGCTGTGAGATAGAGAGAGACAGAGAAAGAGAAGCTGTGAGTGAGAGGAGAGAGAGAAAGAGAAGATGTGAGTGAGAGAGAGAGAGAAGCTGTGAGTGAGAGAGAGAAGATATGAGTGAGAGAGAGAAAGAGAAAGAGAAGCTGTGAGTGAGAGAGAGAGAGAAGCTGTGAGTGTGAGAGAGAGAGATTAAGAGAAGCTGTGAGGGAGAGAGAGAGAGAAAGAGAAGCTGGGAGTGTGAGAGAGAGAAAGAGAAGCTGTGTGAGAGAGAGAGAGAAGCTGTGTGTGTGAGAGAGAAGCTGTGAGTGAGAGAGAGAGAAAGAAAGAAAGAGAAGCTGTGAGAGAGAGAGAAAGAGAAGCTGTGTGAGAGGGAGAGAGAAAGAGAAGCTGTGAGTGAGAGAGAGATAAAGAGAAGCTGTGAGTTAGAGAGAGAGAGAGAAAGAGAAGCTGTGAGTGAGAAAGAGAGAGAAGCTGTGAGTGAGAGAGAGAGAGAAAGAGAAGATGTGAGTGAGAGAGAGAAAGAGAAACTGCGAGTGAGAGAGAGAGAGAAGCTGTGAGTGAGAGAGAGATAAAGAGAAGCTGTGAGTGAGAGAGAGAGAGGCTGTGAGTGAGAGAGTGGGAGAAGCTGTGTGTGTGTGTGAGAGAGAGAGAAGCTGTGAGTGAGAGAGAGAGAAAGAAAGAGAAGCTGTGAGTGTGAGAGAGAAGCTATGAGTGAGAGAGAGGGAGAAAGAGAAGCTGTGAGTGAGAGAGAGAGAAAGAGAAGCTGTGAGTGAGAGAGAGAGAAAGAGAAGCTGTGAGTGAGAGAGAGAGAAGCTGTGAGTGAGTGAGAGAGAAAGAGAAGCTGTGAGAGAGAGAGAGAGAAGCTGAGTGTGTGTGTGTGAGAGAGAGAGAAGCTGTGAGTGAGAAAAAGAGAGAAGACGTGAGTGAGAGAGAGAGAAAGAGAAGATGTGAGTGAGAGAGAAAGAGAAGCTGTGAGTGAGAGAGAGAGACAGAAAGAAAGAGAAGCTGTGACTTAGAGAGAGAGATAAAGACTACCTGTGAGTTAGAGAGAGACAGAGAAAGAGAAGCTGTGAGTGAGAGAGAGAGAGTGAGAAGCTGTGAGAGAGAAAGAGAGAGAAGCTGTGAGTGAGTGAGAGAGAGAGAGAAAGAGAAGATGTGAGTGAGAGAGAGAGAAACTGTGAGTGAGAGAGAGAGAGAGAAAGAAAGAGAAGCTGTAAGTGAGGGAGAGAGATAAAGAGAAGCTGTGAGTTAGAGAGACACAGAGAAAGAGAAGCTGTGAGTGAGAGAGAGAGAGAAAGAGAAGCTGTGAGTGTGTGTGTGAGAGAGAGAAGCTGTGAGTGAGAGAGAGAAAGACACGCTGTGAGTGAGAGAGAGAGAGAAAGAGAAGCTGTGAGTGAGAGAGAGAAAAACAGAAGCTGTGAGTTAGAGAGATATATATGCTGTGAGAGAGAGAGAGAGAGAGAGAGAAGCTGTGAGAGAGATAGAGAGAGAGAAAGAGAAGCTGTGAGTAAGAGAGAGAGAGAGAAGCTGTGAGTGCGTGAGAGAGAGTGAGAGAGAAGCTGTGAGTGAGAGAGAGTGAAAGAGAAGCTGTGAGTGAGAGAGAGAGAAAGAGAAGCTGTGAGTGAGGGAGAGATAAAGAGAAGCTGTGAGTTAGAGAGAGAGAGAAAGAGAAGCTGTGAGTGAAAGAGAGAGAGAGAAAGAGAAGCTGTGAGTGAGTGAGTGAGAGAGAGAGAATCTGTGAGTGAGAGAGAGAGAGAGAAGCTGTGAGTGAGAGAGAGAGAGAGAGAAAGAGAAGCTGTGAGTGAGAGAGAGAGAGAGAAAGAGAAGATGTGAGTGAGAGAGAGAGAAAGAGAAGCTGTGAGTGAGAGAGAGAGAGAAGCTGTGAGATAGATAGAGAGAAGCTGTGAGTGAGAGAGAGAGAAAGAAAGAGAAGCTGTGAGTGAGAGAAGCTGTGAGTGAGAGAGAGGGAGAAAGAGAAGCTCTGAGTGAGAGAGAGAGAAAGAGAAGCTGTGAGTGTGAGAGAGAGAGAAAGAGAAGCTGTGAGTGAAAGAGAGAGAAGCTGTGAGTGAGTGAGAGAAAGAAAGAAAGAGAAGCTGTGAGTGAGAGAGAGAGAAAGAGAAGTTGTGTGTGAGAGAGAGAGAAGCTGTGAGTGACAGAGAGAGATAAAGAGAAGCTGTGAGTTAGAGAGAGACAGAGAAAGAGAAGCTGTGAGTGAGAGGAGAGAGAGAAAGAGAAGCTGTGTGAGAGAGAGAGAAGCTGTGAGTGACAGAGAGAGATAAAGAGAAGCTGTGAGTTAGAGAGAGACAGAAAAAGAGAAGCTGTGAGTGAGAAAGAGAGAGAGAAGCTGTGAGTGAGAGAGAGAGAGAGAAGATGTGAGTGAGAGAGAGAAAGAGAAACTGTGAGTGAGAGAGAGAGAGAAAGAGAAGCTGTGAGTTAGAGAGAGACAGAGAAAGAGTAGCTGTGAGTGAGAGAAGAGAGAGAGAAAGAGAAGCTGTGAGTGAGAGAGAGAAAGAGAAAGAGAAGCTGTGAGTGAGAGAGAGAGAGAAAGAGAAGCTGTGAGTGAGAGTGAGAGAGAGAAAGAGAAGCTGTGAGTGAGAGAGAGAGAGAAAGAGAAGCTGTGAGTGAGAGAGAGGGAGAAAGAGAAGCTGTGAGTGAGAGAGAGAGAGAGAAGCTGTGAGTGAGAGAGAGAGGGAGAAAGAGAAGCTGTGAGTGAGAGAGAGAGAGAAAGAGAAGCTGTGAGTGAGAGAGAGAGAGAGATATGCTGTGAGTGAGTGAGAGAGAGAGAAGATGTGAGTGAGAGAGAGAAGATGTGAGTGAGAGAGAGAAAGAGAAAGAGAAGCTGTGTGTGAGAGAGAGAGACAGAAGCTGTGAGAGAGATAGAGAGAAGCTGTGAGTGAGAGAGAGAGAAAGTAAGACAAGCTGTGAGTGAGAGAAGCTGTGAGTGAGAAAGAGGGAGAAAGAGAAGCTGTGAGTGAGTGAGAGAGAGAGAAGCTGTGAGTGTGAGAGAGAGAGAAAGAGAAGCTGTGAGTGAGAGAGAGATAAAGAGACGCTGTGAGATAGAGAGAGACAGAGAAAGAGAAGCTGTGAGTGAGAGGAGAGAGAGAAAGAGAAGATGTGAGTGAGAGAGAGAGAGAAGCTGTGAGTGAGAGAGAGAGAGAGAAAGAGATGTTGTGTGTGTGTGAGAGAGAGAGAGAATGACAAGCTGTGAGTGAGAGAGAGAGGGAAAGAAAGAGAAGCTGTGAGTGAGAGAGAGAGAGAGAAAAAGAGAAGGTGTAAGTTAGAGAGAGACAGAGAAAGAGAAGATGTGAGTGAGAAAGAGAGAGAAGCTGTGAGTGAGAGAGAGAGGAAGCTGTGAGTGTTAGAGAGAAAGACACGCTGTGAGTGAGAAAGAGAGAGAGAGAGAGAGACAGAGAAGCTGTGAGTGAGAGAGAGAAAAAGTGAAGCTGTGAGTTAGAGAGAGACAGAGGAATATATGCTGTGAGTGAGAGAGAGAGAGAGAAAGGAAGAGAACCTGTGAATGAGAGAGAGAAGCTGTGAGTGAGAGAGAGAGAGAAAGAGAAGCTGTGAGTGAGAGAGAGAGAGAAAGAGAAGCTGTGAGTGAGAGAGAGAGGGAAAGAAAGAGAAGCTGTGAGTGAGAGAGAGAGAGAGAAAAAGAGAAGCTGTAAGTTAGAGAGAGACAGAGAAAGAGAAGCTGTGAGTGAGAAAGAGAGAGAAGCTGTGAGTGAGAGAGAGAGAGAAAACTGTGAGTGTTAGAGAGAAAGACACGCTGTGAGTGAGAGAGAGAGAGAGAGACAGAGAAGCTGTGAGTGAGAGAGAGAAAAAGAGAAGCTGTGAGTTAGAGAGAGACAGAGGAATATATGCTGTGAGTGAGAAAGAGAGAGAGAAAGAGAACCTGTGAATGAGAGAGAGAAGCTGTGAGTGAGAGAGAGAGAGAGAAAGAGAAGATGTGAGTGAGAGACAGAGAGAAAGAGAAGATGTGAGTGAGAGAGAGAGAAAAAGAGAAGCTGTGAGTGAGAGAGAGAGAGAAAGAGAAGCTGTGGAGAGAGAGAGATATGCTGTGAGTGAATGAGAGAGAGAGAGAAGCTGTGAGTGAGAGAGAGAGAGAAAGAGAAGCTGTGTGAGAGAGAGAGAAAGAGAAGCTGTGAGTGAGTGAGTGAGAGAGAAGATTGAGTGAGAGAGAGAAGATATGAGTGAGAGAGAGAAAGAGAAAGAGAAGCTGTGAGTGTGTGAGAGAGAGAGAAGCTGTGAGTGTGAGAGAGAGAGATTAAGAGAAGCTGTGAGTGAGAGAGAGAGAGAAAGAGAAGCTGGGAGTGAGAGAGAGAAAAAGAGAAGCTGTGTGTGAGAGAGAGAGAAGCTGTGTGTGTGAGAGAGAAGCTGTGAGTGAGAGAGAGAGAAAGAAAGAGAAGCTGTGAGAGAGAGAGAAAGAGAAGCTGTGTGAGAGGGAGAGAGAAAGAGAAGCTGTGAGTGAGAGAGAGATAAAGAGAAGCTGTGAGTTAGAGAGAGACAGAGAAAGAGAAGCTGTGAGTGAGAAAGAGAGAGAAGCTGTGAGTGAGAGAGAGAGAGAAAGAGAAGATGTGAGTGAGAGAGAGAAAGAGAAACGGCGAGTGAGAGAGAGAGAGAAGCTGTGAGTGAGAGAGAGATAAAGAGAAGCTGTGAGTGAGAGAGAGAGAGAGGCTGTGAGTGAGAGAGTGGGAGAAGCTGTGTGTGTGTGTGAGAGAGAGAGAAGCTGTGAGTGAGAGAGAGAGAAAGAAAGAGAAGCTGTGAGTGTGAGAGAGAAGCTGTGAGTGAGAGAGAGGGAGAAAGAGAAGCTGTGAGTGAGAGAGAGAGAAAGAGAAGCTGTGAGTGAGAGAGAGAGAAAGAGAAGCTGTGAGTGAGAGAGAGAGAAGCTGTGAGTGAGTGAGAGAGAAAGAGAAGCTGTGAGAGAGAGAGAGAGAAGCTGAGAGTGTGTGTGTGAGAGAGAGAAGCTGTGAGTGAGAAAAAGAGAGAAGACGTGAGTGAGAGAGAGAGAAAGAGAAGATGTGAGTGAGAGAGAAAGAGAAGCTGTGAGTGAGAGAGAGAGACAGAAAGAAAGAGAAGCTGTGACAGAGAGAGAGATAAAGACTACCTGTGAGTTAGAGAGAGACAGAGAAAGAGAAGCTGTGAGTGAGAGAGAGAGAGCGAGAAGCTGTGAGAGAGAAAGAGAGAGAAGCTGTGAGTGAGAGAGAGAGAGAGAGAAAGAGAAGATGTGAGTGAGAGAGAGAGAAACTGTGAGTGAGAGAGAGAGAGAAAGAAAGAGAAGCTGTAAGTGAGGGAGAGAGATAAAGAGAAGCTTTGAGTTAGAGAGACACAGAGAAAGAGAAGCTGTGAGTGAGAGAGAGAGAGAAAGAGAAGCTGTGAGTGTGTGTGTGAGAGAGAGAAGCTGTGAGTGAGAGAGAGAAAGACATGCTGTGAGTGAGAGAGAGAGAGAGAAAGAGAAGCTGTGAGTGAGAGAGAGAAAAACAGAAGCTGTGAGTTAGAGAGATATATATGCTGTGAGTGAGAGAGAGAGAGAGAGAAGCTGTGAGAGAGATAGAGAGAGAGAAAGAGAAGCTGTGAGTAAGAGAGAGAGAGAGAAGCTGTGAGTGCGTGAGAGAGAGAGAGAGAAGCTGGGAGTGAGAGAGAGAGAGAAAGAGAAGCTGTGAGAGAGAGAAAGAGAGAGAGAAGCTGTGAGTGAGAGAGAGAGAGAAGATGTGAGTGAGAGAGAGAAAGTGAAGTTGTGAGTGAGAGAGAGAGAGAAAGAGAAGCTGTGAGAGAGAGAGAGAAAGAGAAGATGTGAGTGAGAGAGAGAGAAAGAGAAGCTGTGAGTGAGAGAGAGAGAAAGAAAGAGAAGCTGTGAGTGAGAGAAGCTGTGAGTGAGAGAGAGGGAGAAAGAGAAGCTGTGAGTGAGAGAGAGAGAGAAAGAGAAGCTGTGAGTGTGTGTGAGAGAGAAAGAGAAGCAGTGAGTGAAAGAGAGAGAAGCTGTGAGTGAGTGAGAAAAAGAGAGAGAAGCTGTGAGTGAGAGAGAGAAAGAGAAGCTGTGAGAGAGAGAGAGAAAAAGAGAATCTGTGAGTGACAGAGAGAGATAAAGAAGCTGTGAGTTAGAGAGAAAGAGAAGCTGTGAGTGAGAGAGAGAGAGAAAGAGAAGCTGTGAGTGAGAGAGAGAGAGAAAGAGAAGCTGTGAGTGAAAGAGAGAGAAGCTGTGAGTGAGTGAGAAAAAGAGAGAGAGAAGCTGTGAGTGAGAGAGAGAAAGAGAAGCTGTGTGAGAGAGAGAGAGAAAGAGAAGCTGTGAGTGTCAGAGAGAGAGAAAGAGAAGCTGTGAGTGAGAGAGAGAGAGAAAGAGAAGCTGTGAGTGAGAGAGAGAGAAGCTGTGAGTGAGTGAGAGAGAAAGAGAAGCTGTGAGAGAGAGAGAGAGAAGCTGAGTGTGCGTGAGAGAGAGAGAGAAGCTGTGAGTGAGAAAGAGAGAGAAGATGTGAGTGAGAGAGAAAGAGAAGCTGTGAGTGAGAGAGAGAGAAAGAAAGAAAGAGAAGCTGTAAGTGAGGGAGAGAGATAAAGAGAAGCTATGGGTGAGGGAGCGATAAAGAGAAGCTGTGAGTTAGAGAGAGACAGAGAAAGAGAAGCTGTGAGTGAAAGAGAGAGAGAGAAAGAGAAGCTGTGAGTGAGTGAGAGAGAGAGAGAGAAGCTGGGAGTGAGAGAGAGAGAGAAAGAGAAGCTGTGAGAGAGAGGAAGAGAGAGAGAGAAGCTGTGAGTGAGAGAGAGAGAAGATGTGAGTGAGTGAGAGAAAGTGAAGCTGTGAGTGTGAGAGAGAGAAAGAGAAGCTGTGAGTGAGAGAGAGAAAGAGAAGATGTGAGTGAGAGAGAGAGAAAGAAAAGCTGTGAGTGAGAGAGAGAGAATGAAAGAGAAGCTGTGAGTGAGAGAAGCTGTGAGTGAGAGAGATGGAGAAAGAGAAGCTGTGAGTGAGAGAGAGAGAGAAAGAGAAGCTGTGAGAGAGAGAGAAATAGAAGCTGTGAGTGAAAGAGAGAGAAGCTGTGAGTGAGTGAGAAAAAGAGAGAGATAAGCTGTGAGTGAGAGAGAGAAAGAGAACCTGTGAGAGAGAGAGAGAGAAAGAGAAGCTGTGAGTGACAGAGAGAGATAAAGAAGCTGTGAGTTAGAGAGAGACAGAGAAAGAGAAGCTGTGAGTGAGAAAGAGAGAGAAGCTGTGAGTGAGAGAGAGAGAGAGAGAAGATGTGAGTGAGAGAGAGAAAGAGAAACTGTGAGTTATAGAGAGAGAAAGAGAAACTGTGAGTTAGAGAGAGACAGAGAGAAGCTGTGAGTGAGAGAAGAGAGAGAGAAAGAGAAGCTGTGAGTGAGAGAGAGAAAGAGAAGCTGTGAGTGAGAGAGAGAGAGAAAGAAAAGCTGTGAGTGAGAGAGAGAGAGAAAGAGAAGCTGTGAGTGAGAGAGAGAAAGAGAAGCTGTGAGTGTGAGAGAGAGGGAAAGAAAGAGAAGCTGTGAGTGAGAGAAAGAGGAGGAAAGAGAAGCTGTGAGTGAGAGAGAGAGAGAAAGAGAAGCTGTGAGTGAGAGAGAGATATATATGCTGTGAGTGAGAGAGAGAGAGAGAGAGAAGCTGTGAGTGAGATAGAGAGAGAGAAAGAGAAGCTGTGAGTAAGAGAGAGAGAGAAGCTGTGAGTGCGTGAGAGAGAGTGAGAGAGAAGCTGTGAGTGAGAGAGAGTGAAAGAGAAGCTGTGAGTGAGAGAGAGAGAGAGAGAGAAAGAAGCTGTGAGTGAGGGAGAGATAAAGAGAAGCTATGAGTTAGAGAGAGACAGAGAAAGAGAAGCTGTGAGTGAGAAAGAGAGAGAAGCTGTGAGTGAGTGAGAGAGAGAGAAGATGTGAGTGAGAGAGAGAAAGAGAAGCTGTGAGTGAGTGAGTGAGTGAGAGAGAAGCTGTGAGTGAGAGAGAGAGAGAAGATGTGAGTGAGAGAGAGAAAGTGAAGCTGTGAGTGAGAGAGAGAGAGAGAAAGAGAAGCTGTGAGTGTGAGAGAGAGATAAAGAGAAGATGTGAGTGAGAGAGAGAGAGAAAGAGAAGATGTGTGTGAGAGAGAAAGAGAAGCTGTGAGTGAGAGAGAGAGAGAAGCTGTGAGAGAGATAGAGAGAAGCTGTGAGTGAGAGAGAGAGAAAGAAAGAGAAGCTGTGAGTGAGAGAAGCTGTGAGTGAGAGAGAGGGAGAAAGAGAAGATGTGAGTGAGTGAGAGAGAGAAAGAGAAGCTGTGAGTGTGTGTGAGAGAGAAAGAGAAGCTGTGAGTGAAAGAGAGAGAAGCTGTGAGTGAGTGAGAGAAAGAGAGAGAGAAGCTGTGAGTGAGAGAGAGAGAAAGAGAAGCTGAGAGAGAGAGAGAGAAAGAGAAGCTGTGAGTGACAGAGAGAGAAAAAGAGAAGCTGTGAGTTAGAGAGAGACAGAGAAAGAGAAGCTGTGAGTGAGAAAGAGAGAGAAGCTGTGAGTGAGTGAGAGAGAGAGAAGCTGTGAGTGAGAGAGAGAAAGAGAAGCTGTGAGTGAGAGAGAGAGAGAAAGAGAAGCTGTGAGTGAGAGAGAGAGAGAGAAAGAGAAGCTGTGAGTGAGAGAGAGAGAAAGAGAAGCTGTGAGTGAGAGAGAGAGGGAAAGAAAGAGAAGCTGTGAGTGAGAGAGAGAGGGAGAAAGAGAAGCTGTGAGTGAGAGAGAGAAAGAAAGAGAAGCTGTGAGTGAGAGAGAGAGATATGCTGTCAGTGAGAGAGAGAGAGAGAAGCTGTGAGTGAGATAGAGAGAGAGAAAGAGAAGCTGTGAGTAAGAGAGAGAGAGAAGCTGTGAGTGCGTGAGAGAGAGCGAGAGAGAAGCTGTGAGTGAGAGAGAGTGAAAGAGAAGCTGTGAGTGAGAGAGAGAGAGAAAGAGAAGCTGTGAGTGAGGGAGAGATAAAGAGAAGCTGTGAGTTAGAGAGAGACAGAGAAAGAGAAGCTGTGAGTGAAAGAGAGAGAGAGAAAGAGAAGCTGTGAGTGAGTGAGTGAGTGAGAGAGAGAGAAGCTGTGAGTGAGAGAGAGAGAGAAAGAGAAGCTGTGAGAGAGAGAGAAAGAGAGAGAGAGAAGCTGTGAGTGAGAGGGAGAGAGAAGATGTGAGTGAGAGAGAGAAAGTGAAGCTGTGAGTGAGAGAGAGAGAGAGAAAGAGAAGATGTGAGTGAGAGAGAGAGAAAGAGAAGATGTGAGTGTGAGAGAGAGAAAGAGAAGATGTGAGTGAGAGAGAGAGAGAAGCTGTGAGAGAGATAGAGAGAAGCTGTGAGTGAGAGAGAGAGAAAGAATGAGAAGCTGTGAGTGAGAGAGAGAAAAAGAAAGAGATCTGTGAGTGAGTGAGAGAGAAGCTGTGAGTGAGAGGGAGAGAGAGAGAGAGAAGCTGTGAGTGACAGAGAGAGAAAGAGAAGCTGTGAGTGAGAGAGAGAGAGAAAGAGAAGCTGTGAGTATGAGAGAGAGAGATGCTGTGTGTGTGTGAGAGAGAGAAGCTGTGTGAGAGAGAAAGAGACTGAGAGAGAATGAGAGAGAGAGAAAGAGAAGCTGTGAGTGAGAGTGAGAGAGAGAGAGAAGCTGTGACAGAGAGAGAGAGAGAGTTAAATAGAGGCTGTGAGTGAGAGAGAGAGTAAGAAAGAAGAAGTGTGAGTGAGAGATAGAAAGAGAAGCTGTGGGAGAGAGAAAAAGAAGCTATGAATGAGAGAGAGAGAAAGAGAAGCTGTGAGTAAGAGAGAGAGAGAGAGAAAGAGAAGCTGTGAGTGGGAGAGAGAGAAAGAGAAGCTGTGAGTGAGAGAGAGAAAGAGAAGCCGTGGGTGAGAGAGAGAGAGAAAGAGAAGCTGAGTGAGTGAGAGAGAGAGACGGTGTGTGTGAGAGAGAAAGAGAAGCTGTGAGTGTGTGTGAGAGAGAAAGAGAAGCTGTGAGTGAGAGGGAGAGAGAGAGAAGCTGTGCATGAGAGAGAGAGAGAGAGCAGCTGTGAGTGAGAGAGAGAAAGAGAAGCTGTGAGTGAGAGAGAGAGAGAAAGAGAAGCTGTGAGAGAGAGAGAGAAAGAGAAGCTGTGAGTGAGAGAGGGAGAGAGAGAAAGAGAAGCTTTGAGTGAGAGAGAGAGAGAGAAAGAGAAGCTGTGAGTGAGAGAGAGAAAGAGAAGCTGTGAGTGTGTGAGAGAGAGAAAGAGAAGCTGTGATTGAGAGAGAGAAAGAGAAGTTGTGAGTGAGTGAGAGAGAGAAGCTGTGAGTGAGAGAGAGAGAGAGAGAAGCTGTGAGAGAGAGAAAAAGAAGCTGTGAGTGAGAGAGAGAGAGAAAGAGAAGCTGTGAGTGAGAGAGAGAGAAAGGGAAGCTGTGAGTGGGAGAGAGAGAGAGAAAGAGAATGTGAGTGAGAGAGAGAAAGAGAAGCTGTGAGTGAGAGAGAGAGGGAGAAAGAAAAGCTGTGAGTGAGAGAGAGAGAGAGAAGTTGTGAGTGAGAGAGTGAGAGAGAGTGAGTATGAGAAGCTGTGAGTGAGAGAGAGAGAGAGGGAGAGAGAAAGAGAAGCGGTGAGTGAGAGAGAGAGAGAAGCTGTGAGTGAGAGAGAGAGAGAGAAAGAGAAGCTGTGAGTTAGAGAGAGACAGAGAAAGAGAAGCTGTGAGTGAGAAAGAGAGAGAAGCTGTGAGTGAGAGAGAGAGAGAAGATGTGAGTGAGAGAGAGAAAGAGAAGCTGTGAGTGAGAGAGAGAGAAAGAGAAGCTGTGAGTGAGAGAGAGAGAGAGAAAGAGAAGCTGTGAGTGAGAGAGAGAGAAAGAGAAGCTGTGAGTGAGAGAGAGAGGGAAAGAAAGAGAAGGTGTAAGTTAGAGAGAGACAGAGAAAGAGAAGATGTGAGTGAGAAAGAGAGAGAAGCTGTGAGTGAGAGAGAGAGGAAGCTGTGAGTGTTAGAGAGAAAGACACGCTGTGAGTGAGAAAGAGAGAGAGAGAGAGAGACAGAGAAGCTGTGAGTGAGAGAGAGAAAAAGTGAAGCTGTGAGTTAGAGAGAGACAGAGGAATATATGCTGTGAGTGAGAGAGAGAGAGAGAAAGAAAGAGAACCTGTGAATGAGAGAGAGAAGCTGTGAGTGAGAGAGAGAGAAAGAGAAGCTGTGAGTGAGAGAGAGAGAGAAAGAGAAGCTGTGAGTGAGAGAGAGAGGGAAAGAAAGAGAAGCTGTGAGTGAGAGAGAGAGAGAGAAAAAGAGAAGCTGTAAGTTAGAGAGAGACAGAGAAAGAGAAGCTGTGAGTGAGAAAGAGAGAGAAGCTGTGAGTGAGAGAGAGAGAGAAAACTGTGAGTGTTAGAGAGAAAGACACGCTGTGAGTGAGAGAGAGAGAGAGAGACAGAGAAGCTGTGAGTGAGAGAGAGAAAAAGAGAAGCTGTGAGTTAGAGAGAGACAGAGGAATATATGCTGTGAGTGAGAAAGAGAGAGAGAAAGAGAACCTGTGAATGAGAGAGAGAAGCTGTGAGTGAGAGAGAGAGAGAGAAAGAGAAGATGTGAGTGAGAGACAGAGAGAAAGAGAAGATGTGAGTGAGAGAGAGAGAAAAAGAGAAGCTGTGAGTGAGAGAGAGAGAGAAAGAGAAGCTGTGGAGAGAGAGAGATATGCTGTGAGTGAATGAGAGAGAGAGAGAAGCTGTGAGTGAGAGAGAGAGAGAAAGAGAAGCTGTGTGAGAGAGAGAGAAAGAGAAGCTGTGAGTGAGTGAGTGA
Organism: Bradypodion ventrale; assembly: GCA_035047345.1. NCBI lineage: Eukaryota > Metazoa > Chordata > Lepidosauria > Squamata > Chamaeleonidae > Bradypodion > Bradypodion ventrale. Next base: position 175,329,375 of record JAWDJE010000002.1, read on the forward strand.
GAGAGAAGATTGAGTGAGAGAGAGAAGATATGAGTGAGAGAGAGAAAGAGAAAGAGAAGCTGTGAGTGTGTGAGAGAGAGAGAAGCTGTGAGTGTGAGAGAGAGAGATTAAGAGAAGCTGTGAGTGAGAGAGAGAGAGAATGAGAAGCTGGGAGTGAGAGAGAGAAAAAGAGAAGCTGTGTGTGAGAGAGAGAGAAGCTGTGTGTGTGAGAGAGAAGCTGTGAGTGAGAGAGAGAGAAAGAAAGAGAAGCTGTGAGAGAGAGAGAAAGAGAAGCTGTGTGAGAGGGAGAGAGAAAGAGAAGCTGTGAGTGAGAGAGAGATAAAGAGAAGCTGTGAGTTAGAGAGAGACAGAGAAAGAGAAGCTGTGAGTGAGAAAGAGAGAGAAGCTGTGAGTGAGAGAGAGAGAGAAAGAGAAGATGTGAGTGAGAGAGAGAAAGAGAAACGGCGAGTGTGAGAGAGAGAGAAGCTGTGAGTGAGAGAGAGATAAAGAGAAGCTGTGAGTGAGAGAGAGAGAGAGGCTGTGAGTGAGAGAGTGGGAGAAGCTGTGTGTGTGTGTGTGAGAGAGAGAAGCTGTGAGTGAGAGAGAGAGAAAGAAAGAGAAGCTGTGAGTGTGAGAGAGAAGCTGTGAGTGAGAGAGAGGGAGAAAGAGAAGCTGTGAGTGAGAGAGAGAGAAAGAGAAGCTGTGAGTGAGAGAGAGAGAAAGAGAAGCTGTGAGTGAGAGAGAGAGAAGCTGTGAGTGAGTGAGAGAGAAAGAGAAGCTGTGAGAGAGAGAGAGAGAAGCTGAGAGTGTGTGTGTGAGAAAGAGAGAAGCTGTGAGTGAGAAAAAGAGAGAAGACGTGAGTGAGAGAGAGAGAAAGAGAAGATGTGAGTGAGAGAGAAAGAGAAGCTGTGAGTGAGAGAGAGAGACAGAAAGAAAGAGAAGCTGTGACAGAGAGAGAGATAAAGACTACCTGTGAGTTAGAGAGAGACAGAGAAAGAGAAGCTGTGAGTGAGAGAGAGAGAGAGAGCGAGAAGCTGTGAGAGAGAAAGAGAGAGAAGCTGTGAGTGAGAGAGAGAGAGAGAGAAAGAGAAGATGTGAGTGAGAGAGAGAGAAACTGTGAGTGAGAGAGAGAGAGAAAGAAAGAGAAGCTGTAAGTGAGGGAGAGAGATAAAGAGAAGCTTTGAGTTAGAGAGACACAGAGAAAGAGAAGCTGTGAGTGAGAGAGAGAGAGAAAGAGAAGCTGTGAGTGTGTGTGTGAGAGAGAGAAGCTGTGAGTGAGAGAGAGAAAGACATGCTGTGAGTGAGAGAGAGAGAGAGAAAGAGAAGCTGTGAGTGAGAGAGAGAAAAACAGAAGCTGTGAGTTAGAGAGATATATATGCTGTGAGTGAGAGAGAGAGAGAGAGAAGCTGTGAGAGAGATAGAGAGAGAGAAAGAGAAGCTGTGAGTAAGAGAGAGAGAGAGAAGCTGTGAGTGCGTGAGAGAGAGAGAGAGAAGCTGGGAGTGAGAGAGAGAGAGAAAGAGAAGCTGTGAGAGAGAGAAAGAGAGAGAGAAGCTGTGAGTGAGAGAGAGAGAGAAGATGTGAGTGAGAGAGAGAAAGTGAAGTTGTGAGTGAGAGAGAGAGAGAAAGAGAAGCTGTGAGAGAGAGAGAGAAAGAGAAGATGTGAGTGAGAGAGAGAGAAAGAGAAGCTGTGAGTGAGAGAGAGAGAAAGAAAGAGAAGCTGTGAGTGAGAGAAGCTGTGAGTGAGAGAGAGGGAGAAAGAGAAGCTGTGAGTGAGAGAGAGAGAGAAAGAGAAGCTGTGAGTGTGTGTGAGAGAGAAAGAGAAGCAGTGAGTGAAAGAGAGAGAAGCTGTGAGTGAGTGAGAAAAAGAGAGAGAAGCTGTGAGTGAGAGAGAGAAAGAGAAGCTGTGAGAGAGAGAGAGAGAAAAAGAGAATCTGTGAGTGACAGAGAGAGATAAAGAAGCTGTGAGTTAGAGAGAAAGAGAAGCTGTGAGTGAGAGAGAGAGAGAAAGAGAAGCTGTGAGTGAGAGAGAGAGAGAAAGAGAAGCTGTGAGTGAAAGAGAGAGAAGCTGTGAGTGAGTGAGAAAAAGAGAGAGAGAAGCTGTGAGTGAGAGAGAGAAAGAGAAGCTGTGTGAGAGAGAGAGAGAAAGAGAAGCTGTGAGTGTCAGAGAGAGAGAAAGAGAAGCTGTGAGTGAGAGAGAGAGAGAAAGAGAAGCTGTGAGTGAGAGAGAGAGAAGCTGTGAGTGAGTGAGAGAGAAAGAGAAGCTGTGAGAGAGAGAGAGAGAAGCTGAGTGTGCGTGAGAGAGAGAGAGAAGCTGTGAGTGAGAAAGAGAGAGAAGATGTGAGTGAGAGAGAGAGAAAGAGAAGATGTGAGTGAGAGAGAAAGAGAAGCTGTGAGTGAGAGAGAGAGAAAGAAAGAAAGAGAAGCTGTAAGTGAGGGAGAGAGATAAAGAGAAGCTATGAGTGAGGGAGCGATAAAGAGAAGCTGTGAGTTAGAGAGAGACAGAGAAAGAGAAGCTGTGAGTGAAAGAGAGAGAGAGAAAGAGAAGCTGTGAGTGAGTGAGAGAGAGAGAGAGAAGCTGGGAATGAGAGAGAGAGAGAAAGAGAAGCTGTGAGAGAGAGGAAGAGAGAGAGAGAAGCTGTGAGTGAGAGAGAGAGAAGATGTGAGTGAGTGAGAGAAAGTGAAGCTGTGAGTGTGAGAGAGAGAAAGAGAAGCTGTGAGTGAGAGAGAGAAAGAGAAGATGTGAGTGAGAGAGAGAGAAAGAAAAGCTGTGAGTGAGAGAGAGAGAATGAAAGAGAAGCTGTGAGTGAGAGAAGCTGTGAGTGAGAGAGATGGAGAAAGAGAAGCTGTGAGTGAGAGAGAGAGAAAGAGAAGCTGTGAGAGAGAGAGAAATAGAAGCTGTGAGTGAAAGAGAGAGAAGCTGTGAGTGAGTGAGAAAAAGAGAGAGATAAGCTGTGAGTGAGAGAGAGAAAGAGAACCTGTGAGAGAGAGAGAGAAAGAGAAGCTGTGAGTGACAGAGAGAGATAAAGAAGCTGTGAGTTAGAGAGAGACAGAGAAAGAGAAGCTGTGAGTGAGAAAGAGAGAGAAGCTGTGAGTGAGAGAGAGAGAGAGAGAAGATGTGAGTGAGAGAGAGAAAGAGAAACTGTGAGTTATAGAGAGAGAAAGAGAAACTGTGAGTTAGAGAGAGACAGAGAGAAGCTGTGAGTGAGAGAAGAGAGAGAGAAAGAGAAGCTGTGAGTGAGAGAGAGAAAGAGAACCTGTGAGTGAGAGAGAGAGAGAAAGAAAAGCTGTGAGTGAGAGAGAGAGAGAAAGAGAAGCTGTGAGTGAGAGAGAGAAAGAGAAGCTGTGAGTGTGAGAGAGAGGGAAAGAAAGAGAAGCTGTGAGTGAGAGAAAGAGGAGGAAAGAGAAGCTGTGAGTGAGAGAGAGAGAGAAAGAGAAGCTGTGAGTGAGAGAGAGATATATATGCTGTGAGTGAGAGAGAGAGAGAGAAGCTGTGAGTGAGATAGAGAGAGAGAAAGAGAAGCTGTGAGTAAGAGAGAGAGAGAAGCTGTGAGTGCGTGAGAGAGAGTGAGAGAGAAGCTGTGAGTGAGAGAGAGTGAAAGAGAAGCTGTGAGTGAGAGAGAGAGAGAGAGAGAAAGAAGCTGTGAGTGAGGGAGAGATAAAGAGAAGCTATGAGTTAGAGAGAGACAGAGAAAGAGAAGCTGTGAGTGAGAAAGAGAGAGAAGCTGTGAGTGAGTGAGAGAGAGAGAAGATGTGAGTGAGAGAGAGAAAGAGAAGCTGTGAGTGAGTGAGTGAGTGAGAGAGAAGCTGTGAGTGAGAGAGAGAGAGAAGATGTGAGTGAGAGAGAGAAAGTGAAGCTGTGAGTGAGAGAGAGAGAGAGAAAGAGAAGCTGTGAGTGTGAGAGAGAGATAAAGAGAAGATGTGAGTGAGAGAGAGAGAGAAAGAGAAGATGTGTGTGAGAGAGAAAGAGAAGCTGTGAGTGAGAGAGAGAGAGAAGCTGTGAGAGAGATAGAGAGAAGCTGTGAGTGAGAGAGAGAGAAAGAAAGAGAAGCTGTGAGTGAGAGAAGCTGTGAGTGAGAGAGAGGGAGAAAGAGAAGATGTGAGTGAGTGAGAGAGAGAAAGAGAAGCTGTGAGTGTGTGTGAGAGAGAAAGAGAAGCTGTGAGTGAAAGAGAGAGAAGCTGTGAGTGAGTGAGAGAAAGAGAGAGAGAAGCTGTGAGTGAGAGAGAGAGAAAGAGAAGCTGAGAGAGAGAGAGAAAGAGAAGCTGTGAGTGACAGAGAGAGAAAAAGAGAAGCTGTGAGTTAGAGAGAGACAGAGAAAGAGAAGCTGTGAGTGAGAAAGAGAGAGAAGCTGTGAGTGAGTGAGAGAGAGAGAAGCTGTGAGTGAGAGAGAGAAAGAGAAGCTGTGAGTGAGAGAGAGAGAGAAAGAGAAGCTGTGAGTGAGAGAGAGAGAGAGAAAGAGAAGCTGTGAGTGAGAGAGAGAGAAAGAGAAGCTGTGAGTGAGAGAGAGAGGGAAAGAAAGAGAAGCTGTGAGTGAGAGAGAGAGGGAGAAAGAGAAGCTGTGAGTGAGAGAGAGAGAGAAAGAGAAGCTGTGAGTGAGAGAGAGAGATATGCTGTCAGTGAGAGAGAGAGAGAGAAGCTGTGAGTGAGATAGAGAGAGAGAAAGAGAAGCTGTGAGTAAGAGAGAGAGAGAAGCTGTGAGTGCGTGAGAGAGAGCGAGAGAGAAGCTGTGAGTGAGAGAGAGTGAAAGAGAAGCTGTGAGTGAGAGAGAGAGAGAAAGAGAAGCTGTGAGTGAGGGAGAGATAAAGAGAAGCTGTGAGTTAGAGAGAGACAGAGAAAGAGAAGCTGTGAGTGAAAGAGAGAGAGAGAAAGAGAAGCTGTGAGTGAGTGAGTGAGTGAGAGAGAGAGAGAGAAGCTGTGAGTGAGAGAGAGAGAGAAAGAGAAGCTGTGAGAGAGAGAGAAAGAGAGAGAGAGAAGCTGTGAGTGAGAGGGAGAGAGAAGATGTGAGTGAGAGAGAGAAAGTGAAGCTGTGAGTGAGAGAGAGAGAGAGAAAGAGAAGATGTGAGTGAGAGAGAGAGAGAAAGAGAAGATGTGAGTGTGAGAGAGAGAAAGAGAAGATGTGAGTGAGAGAGAGAGAAGCTGTGAGAGAGATAGAGAGAAGCTGTGAGTGAGAGAGAGAGAAAGAAAGAGAAGCTGTGAGTGAGAGAGAGAAAAAGAAAGAGATCTGTGAGTGAGTGAGAGAGAAGCTGTGAGTGAGAGGGAGAGAGAGAGAGAAGCTGTGAGTGACAGAGAGAGAAAGAGAAGCTGTGAGTGAGAGAGAGAGAGAAAGAGAAGCTGTGAGTATGAGAGAGAGAGAGATGCTGTGAGTGTGTGAGAGAGAGAAGCTGTGTGAGAGAGAAAGAGACTGAGAGAGAATGAGAGAGAGAGAAAGAGAAGCTGTGAGTGAGAGTGAGAGAGAGAGAGAGAAGCTGTGACAGAGAGAGAGAGAGAGTTAAATAGAGGCTGTGAGTGAGAGAGAGAGTAAGAAAGAAGAAGTGTGAGTGAGAGATAGAAAGAGAAGCTGTGGGAGAGAGAAAAAGAAGCTATGAATGAGAGAGAGAGAAAGAGAAGCTGTGAGTAAGAGAGAGAGAGAGAGAAAGAGAAGCTGTGAGTGGGGGAGAGAGAGAGAAAGAGAAGCTGTGAGTGAGAGAGAGAAAGAGAAGCCGTGGGTGAGAGAGAGAGAGAGAGAGAAAGAGAAGCTGAGTGAGTGAGAGAGAGAGACGGTGTGTGTGAGAGAGAAAGAGAAGCTGTGAGTGTGTGTGAGAGAGAAAGAGAAGCTGTGAGTGAGAGGGAGAGAGAGAGAGAAGCTGTGCATGAGAGAGAGAGAGAGAGCAGCTGTGAGTGAGAGAGAGAAAGAGAAGCTGTGAGTGAGAGAGAGAGAGAAAGAGAAGCTGTGAGAGAGAGAGAGAAAGAGAAGCTGTGAGTGAGAGAGGGAGAGAGAGAAAGAGAAGCTTTGAGTGAGAGAGAGAGAGAGAAAGAGAAGCTGTGAGTGAGAGAGAGAAAGAGAAGCTGTGAGTGTGTGAGAGAGAGAAAGAGAAGCTGTGATTGAGAGAGAGAAAGAGAAGTTGTGAGTGAGTGAGAGAGAGAAGCTGTGAGTGAGAGAGAGAGAGAGAGAAGCTGTGAGAGAGAGAAAAAGAAGCTGTGAGTGAGAGAGAGAGAGAAAGAGAAGCTGTGAGTGAGAGAGAGAGAAAGGGAAGCTGTGAGTGGGAGAGAGAGAGAGAAAGAGAATGTGAGTGAGAGAGAGAAAGAGAAGCTGTGAGTGAGAGAGAGAGGGAGAAAGAAAAGCTGTGAGTGAGAGAGAGAGAGAAGTTGTGAGTGAGAGAGTGAGAGAGAGTGAGTATGAGAAGCTGTGAGTGAGAGAGAGAGAGAGGGAGAGAGAAAGAGAAGCGGTGAGTGAGAGAGAGAGAGAAGCTGTGAGTGAGAGAGAGAGAGAGAAAGAGAAGCTGTGAGTTAGAGAGAGACAGAGAAAGAGAAGCTGTGAGTGAGAAAGAGAGAGAAGCTGTGAGTGAGAGAGAGAGAGAAGATGTGAGTGAGAGAGAGAAAGAGAAGCTGTGAGTGAGAGAGAGAGAAAGAGAAGCTGTGAGTGAGAGAGAGAGAGAGAAAGAGAAGCTGTGAGTGAGAGAGAGAGAAAGAGAAGCTGTGAGTGAGAGAGAGAGGGAAAGAAAGAGAAGCTGTGAGTGAGAGAGAGAGGGAGAAAGAGAAGCTGTGAGTGAGAGAGAGAGAGAAAGAGAAGCTGTGAGTGAGAGAGAGAGATATGCTGTCAGTGTGAGAGAGAAAGAGAAGCTGTGAGTGAGAGAGAGAGAGAAGCTGTGAGAGAGATAGAGAGAAGCTGTGAGTGAGAGAGAGAGAAAGAAAGAGAAGCTGTGAGTGAGAGAAGCTGTGAGTGAGAGAAAGGGAGAAAGAGAAGATGTGAGTGAGTGAGAGAGAGAAAGAGAAGCTGTGTGTGTGAGAGAGAAAGAGAAGCTGTGAGTGAAAGAGAGAGAAGCTGTGAGTGAGTGAGAGAAAGAGAGAGAGAAGCTGTGAGTGAGAGAGAGAGAAAGAGAAGCTGAGAGAGAGAGAGAAAGAGAAGCTGTGAGTGACAGAGAGAGAAAAAGAGAAGCTGTGAGTTAGAGAGAGACAGAGAAAGAGAAGCTGTGAGTGAGAAAGAGAGAGAAGCTGTGAGTGAGTGAGAGAGAGAGAAGTTGTGAGTGAGAGAGAGAAAGAGAAGCTGTGAGTGAGAGAGAGAGAGAAAGAGAAGCTGTGAGTGAGAGAGAGAGAGAGAAAGAGAAGCTGTGAGTGAGAGAGAGAGAAAGAGAAGCTGTGAGTGAGAGAGAGAGGGAAAGAAAGAGAAGCTGTGAGTGAGAGAGAGAGGGAGAAAGAGAAGCTGTGAGTGAGAGAGAGAGAGAAAGAGAAGCTGTGAGTGAGAGAGAGAGATATGCTGTCAGTGAGAGAGAGAGAGAGAAGCTGTGAGTGAGATAGAGAGAGAGAAAGAGAAGCTGTGAGTAAGAGAGAGAGAGAAGCTGTGAGTGCGTGAGAGAGAGCGAGAGAGAAGCTGTGAGTGAGAGAGAGTGAAAGAGAAGCTGTGAGTGAGAGAGAGAGAGAGAAAGAGAAGCTGTGAGTGAGGGAGAGATAAAGAGAAGCTGTGAGTTAGAGAGAGACAGAGAAAGAGAAGCTGTGAGTGAAAGAGAGAGAGAGAAAGAGAAGCTGTGAGTGAGTGAGTGAGAGAGAGAGAAGCTGTGAGTGAGAGAGAGAGAGAAAGAGAAGCTGTGAGAGAGAGAGAAAGAGAGAGAGAGAAGCTGTGAGTGAGAGGGAGAGAGAAGATGTGAGTGAGAGAGAGAAAGTGAAGCTGTGAGTGAGAGAGAGAGAGAGAAAGAGAAGATGTGAGTTAGAGAGAGAGAGAAAGAGAAGATGTGAGTGTGAGAGAGAGAAAGAGAAGCTGTGAGTGAGAGAGAGAGAGAAGCTGTGAGAGAGATAGAGAGAAGCTGTGAGAGAGAGAGAAAGAAAGAGAAGCTGTGAGTGAGAGAGAGAAAAAGAAAGAGATCTGTGAGTGAGTGAGAGAGAAGCTGTGAGTGAGAGGGAGAGAGAGAGAGAAGCTGTGAGTGACAGAGAGAGAAAGAGAAGCTGTGAGTGAGAGAGAGAGAGAAAGAGAAGCTGTGAGTATGAGAGAGAGAGATGCTGTGTGTGTGAGAGAGAGAGAAGCTGTGTGAGAGAGAAAGAGACTGAGAGAGAATGAGAGAGAGAGAAAGAGAAGCTGTGAGTGAGAGTGAGAGAGAGAGAGAGAAGCTGTGACAGAGAGAGAGAGAGAGTTAAATAGAGGCTGTGAGTGAGAGAGAGAGTAAGAAAGAAGAAGTGTGAGTGAGAGATAGAAAGAGAAGCTGTGGGAGAGAGAAAAAGAAGCTATGAATGAGAGAGAGAGAAAGAGAAGCTGTGAGTAAGAGAGAGAGAGAGAGAAAGAGAAGCTGTGAGTGGGAGAGAGAGAGAGAAAGAGAAGCTGTGAGTGAGAGAGAGAAAGAGAAGCCGTGGGTGAGAGAGAGAGAGAGAGAGAGAAAGAGAAGCTGAGTGAGTGAGAGAGAGAGACGGTGTGTGTGAGAGAGAAAGAGAAGCTGTGAGTGTGTGTGAGAGAGAAAGAGAAGCTGTGAGTGAGAGGGAGAGAGAGAGAGAAGCTGTGCATGAGAGAGAGAGAGAGAGCAGCTGTGAGTGAGAGAGAGAAAGAGAAGCTGTGAGTGAGAGAGAGAGAGAAAGAGAAGCTGTGAGAGAGAGAGAAAGAGAAGCTGTGAGTGAGAGAGGGAGAGAGAGAGAAAGAGAAGCTTTGAGTGAGAGAGAGAGAGAGAAAGAGAAGCTGTGAGTGAGAGAGAGAAAGAGAAGCTGTGAGTGTGTGAGAGAGAGAAAGAGAAGCTGTGATTGAGAGAGAGAAAGAGAAGTTGTGAGTGAGTGAGAGAGAGAAGCTGTGAGTGAGAGAGAGAGAGAGAGAAGCTGTGAGAGAGAGAAAAAGAAGCTGTGAGTGAGAGAGAGAGAGAAAGAGAAGCTGTGAGTGAGAGAGAGAGAAAGGGAAGCTGTGAGTGGGAGAGAGAGAGAGAAAGAGAATGTGAGTGAGAGAGAGAAAGAGAAGCTGTGAGTGAGAGAGAGAGGGAGAAAGAAAAGCTGTGAGTGAGTGAGAGAGAGAGAAGTTGTGAGTGAGAGAGTGAGAGAGAGTGAGTATGAGAAGCTGTGAGTGAGAGAGAGAGAGGGAGAGAGAAAGAGAAGCGGTGAGTGAGAGAGAGAGAAGCTGTGAGTGAGAGAGAGAGAGAGAAAGAGAAGCTGTGAGTTAGAGAGAGACAGAGAAAGAGAAGCTGTGAGTGAGAAAGAGAGAGAAGCTGTGAGTGAGAGAGAGAGAGAAGATGTGAGTGAGAGAGAGAAAGAGAAGCTGTGAGTGAGAGAGAGAGAAAGAGAAGCTGTGAGTGAGAGAGAGAGAGAAAGAGAAGCTGTGAGTGAGAGAGAGAGAAAGAGAAGCTGTGAGTGAGAGAGAGAGGGAAAGAAAGAGAAGCTGTGAGTGAGAGAGAGAGGGAGAAAGAGAAGCTGTGAGTGAGAGAGAGAGAGAAAGAGAAGCTGTGAGTGAGAGAGAGATATGCTGTCAGTGAGAGAGAGAGAGAGAGAAGCTGTGAGTGAGATAGAGAGAGAGAAAGAGATGCTGTGAGTAAGAGAGAGAGAGAGAAGCTGTGAGTGCATGAGAGAGAGCGAGAGAGAAGCTGTGAGTGAGAGAGAGTGAAAGAGAAGCAGTGAGAGAGAGAGATAGAGAAAGAGAAGCTGTGAGTGAGGGAGAGATAAAGAGAAGCTGTGAGTTAGAGACAGAGAAAGAGAAGCTGTGAGTGAAAGAGAGAGAGAGAAAGAGAAGCTGTGAGTGAGTGAGTGAGAGAGAGAGAAGCTGTGAGTGAGAGAGAGAGAAAGAGAAGCTGTGAGAGAGAGAGAAAGAGAGAGAGAGAAGCTGTGAGTGAGAGGGAGAGAGAAGATGTGAGTGAGAGAAAGTGAAGCTGTGAGTGAGAGAGAGAGAGAGAAAGAGAAGATGTGAGTGAGAGAGAGAGAGAAAGAGAAGATGTGAGTGTGAGAGAGAGAAAGAGAAGCTGTGAGTGAGAGAGAGAGAGAAGCTGTGAGAGAGATAGAGAGAAGCTGTGAGTGAGAGAGAGAGAAAGAGAAGCTGTGAGTGAGAGAGAGAGAAAGAGAAGCTGTGAGTATGAGAGAGAGAGAGATGCTGTGTGTGAGAGAGAGAGAAGCTGTGAGAGAGAGAAAGAGACTGAGAGAGAATGAGAGAGAGAGAAAGAGAAGCTGTGAGTGAGAGTGAGAGAGAGAGAGAGAAGCTATGACAGTGAGAGAGAGAGAGTAAAAGAGAGGCTGTGAGTGAGAGAGAGAGTAAGAAATAAGAAGCTGTGAGTGAGAGATAGAGAGAAAGAGAAGCTGTGGGAGAGAGAAAAAGAAGCTGTGAATGAGAGAGAGAGAAAGAGAAGCTGTGAGTAAGAGAGAGAGAGAGAAAGAGCAGCTGTGAGTGGGAGAGAGAGAGAGAAAGAGAAGCTGTGAGAGAGAGAAAGAGAAGCTGTGGGTGAGAGAGAGAGAGAGAGAGAAAGAGAAGCTGTGAGTGAGAGAGAGAGAGAGACATTGTGTGTGAGAGAGAAAGAGAAGCTGTGAGTGTGTGTGAGAGAGAAAGAGAAGCTGTGAGTGAGAGGGAGAGAGAGAGAAGCTGTGAATGAGAGAGAGAGAGAGCAGCTGTGAGTGAGAGAGAGAAAGAGAAGCTGTGAGTGAGAGAGAGAGAGAAAGAGAAGCTGTGAGAGAGAGAGAAAGAGAAGATGTGAGTGAGAGAGAGAGAAAGAGAAGCTGTGAGTGAGAGAGAGAGAATGAAAGAGAAGCTGTGAGTGAGAGAAGCTGTGAGTGAGAGAGATGGAGAAAGAGAAGCTGTGAGTGAGAGAGAGAGAAAGAGAAGCTGTGAGTGTGAGAGAGAGAAATAGAAGCTGTGAGTGAAAGAGAGAGAAGCTGTGAGTGAGTGAGAAGAAGAGAGAGATAAGCTGTGAGTGAGAGAGAGAAAGAGAAGCTGTGAGAGAGAGAGAGAGAGAAAGAGAAGCTGTGAGTGACAGAGAGAGATAAAGAAGCTGTGAGTTAGAGAGAGACAGAGAAAGAGAAGCTGTGAGTGAGAAAGAGAGAGAAGCTGTGAGAGAGAGAGAGAGAGAGAAGATGTGAGTGAGAGAGAGAAAGAGAAACTGTGAGTTATAGAGAGAGAAAGAGAAGCTGTGAGTTAGAGAGAGACAGAGAAAGAGAAGCTGTGAGTGAGAGAAGAGAGAGAGAAAGAGAAGCTGTGAGTGAGAGAGAGAAAGAGAAGCTGTGAGTGAGAGAGAGAGAGAAAGAAAAGCTGTGAGTGAGAGAGAGAGAGAAAGAGAAGCTGTGAGTGAGAGAGAGAAAGAGAAGCTGTGAGTGAGAGAGAGAAAGAGAAGCTGTGAGTGAGAGAGAGAGGGAAAGAAAGAGAAGCTGTGAGTGAGAGAAAGAGGAGGAAAGAGAAGCTGTGAGTGAGAGAAAGAGAGAAAGAGAAGCTGTGAGTGAGAGAGAGATATATATGCTGTGAGTGAGAGAGAGAGAGAAGCTGTGAGTGAGATAGAGAGAGAGAAAGAGAAGCTGTGAGTAAGAGAGAGAGAGAAGCTGTGAGTGCGTGAGAGAGAGTGAGAGAGAAGCTGTGAGTGAGAGAGAGTGAAAGAGAAGCTGTGAGTGAGAGAGAGAGAGAGAGAGAAAGAAGCTGTGAGTGAGGGAGAGATAAAGAGAAGCTGTGAGTTAGAGAGAGACAGAGAAAGAGAAGCTGTGAGTGAGAAAGAGAGAGAAGCTGTGAGTGAGTGAGAGAGAGAGAAGATGTGAGTGAGAGAGAGAAAGAGAAGCTGTGAGTGAGTGAGTGAGTGAGAGAGAAGCTGTGAGTGAGAGAGAGAGAGAAGATGTGAGTGAGAGAGAGAAAGTGAAGCTGTGAGTGAGAGAGAGAGAGAGAAAGAGAAGCTGTGAGTGTGAGAGAGAGATAAAGAGAAGATGTGAGTGAGAGAGAGAGAGAAAGAGAAGATGTGAGTGTGAGAGAGAGAAAGAGAAGCTGTGAGTGAGAGAGAGAGAGAAGCTGTGAGAGAGATAGAGAGAAGCTGTGAGTGAGAGAGAGAGAAAGAAAGAGAAGCTGTGAGTGAGAGAAGCTGTGAGTGAGAGAGAGGGAGAAAGAGAAGATGTTGAGTGAGTGAGAGAGAGAAAGAGAAGCTGTGTGTGTGAGAGAGAAAGAGAAGCTGTGAGTGAAAGTGAGAGAAGCTGTGAGTGAGTGAGAGAAAGAGAGAGAGAAGCTGTGAGTGAGAGAGAGAGAAAGAGAAGCTGAGAGAGAGAGAGAAAGAGAAGCTGTGAGTGACAGAGAGAGAAAAAGAGAAGCTGTGAGTTAGAGAGAGACAGAGAAAGAGAAGCTGTGAGTGAGAAAGAGAGAGAAGCTGTGAGTGAGTGAGAGAGAGAGAAGATGTGAGTGAGAGAGAGAAAGAGAAGCTGTGAGTGAGAGAGAGAGAGAAAGAGAAGCTGTGAGTGAGAGAGAGAGAGAGAAAGAGAAGCTGTGAGTGAGAGAGAGAGAAAGAGAAGCTGTGAGTGAGAGAGAGAGGGAAAGAAAGAGAAGCTGTGAGTGAGAGAGAGAGGGAGAAAGAGAAGCTGTGAGTGAGAGAGAGAGAGAAAGAGAAGCTGTGAGTGAGAGAGAGAGATATGCTGTCAGTGAGAGAGAGAGAGAGAAGCTGTGAGTGAGATAGAGAGAGAGAAAGAGAAGCTGTGAGTAAGAGAGAGAGAGAAGCTGTGAGTGCGTGAGAGAGAGCGAGAGAGAAGCTGTGAGTGAGAGAGAGTGAAAGAGAAGCTGTGAGTGAGAGAGAGAGAGAAAGAGAAGCTGTGAGTGAGGGAGAGATAAAGAGAAGCTGTGAGTTAGAGAGAGACAGAGAAAGAGAAGCTGTGAGTGAAAGAGAGAGAGAGAAAGAGAAGCTGTGCGTGAGTGAGTGAGAGAGAGAGAAGCTGTGAGTGAGAGAGAGAGAGAAAGAGAAACTGTGAGAGAGAGAGAGAGAAAGAGAGAGAGAGAAGCTGTGAGTGAGAGGGAGAGAGAAGATGTGTGAGAGAGAGAAAGTGAAGCTGTGAGTGAGAGAGAGAGAGAGAAAGAGAAGATGTGAGTGAGAGAGAGAGAGAAAGAGAAGATGTGAGTGTGAGAGAGAGAAAGAGAAGCTGTGAGTGAGAGAGAGAGAGAAGCTGTGAGAGAGATAGAGAGAAGGTGTGAGTGAGAGAGAGAGAAAGAAAGAGAAGCTGTGAGTGAGAGAGAGAAAAAGAAAGAGATCTGTGAGTGAGTGAGAGAGAAGCTGTGAGTGAGAGGGAGAGAGAGAGAGAGAGAGAAGCTGTGAGTGACAGAGAGAGAAAGAGAAGCTGTGAGTGAGAGAGAGAGAGAAAGAGAAGCTGTGAGTATGAGAGAGAGAGATGCTGTGTGTGTGAGAGAGAGAGAAGCTGTGTGAGAGAGAAAGAGACTGAGAGAGAATGAGAGAGAGAGAAAGAGAAGCTGTGAGTGAGAGTGAGAGAGAGAGAGAGAAGCTGTGACAGAGAGAGAGAGAGTTAAATAGAGGCTGTGAGTGAGAGAGAGAGTAAGAAAGAAGAAGTGTGAGTGAGAGATAGAAAGAGAAGCTGTGGGAGAGAGAAAAAGAAGCTATGAATGAGAGCGAGAGAAAGAGAAGCTGTGAGTAAGAGAGAGAGAGAGAGAAAGAGAAGCTGTGAGTGGGAGAGAGAGAGAGAAAGAGAAGCTGTGAGTGAGAGAGTGAAAGAGAAGCCGTGGGTGAGAGAGAGAGAGAGAGAGAAAGAGAAGCTGAGTGAGTGAGAGAGAGAGACGGTGTGTGAGAGAGAGAAAGAGAAGCTGTGAGTGTGTGTGAGAGAGAAATAGAAGCTGTGAGTGAGAGGGAGAGAGAGAGAAGCTGTGAATGAGAGAGAGAGAGAGAGCAGCTGTGCGTGAGAGAGAGAAAGAGAAGCTGTGAGTGAGAGAGAGAGAGAAAGAGAAGCTGTGAGAGAGAGAGAGAAAGAGCAGCTGTGAGTGAGAGAGGGAGAGAGAGAGAAAGAGAAGCTTTGAGTGAGAGAGAGAGAGAGAGAAAGAGAAGCTGTGAGTGAGAGAGAGAAAGAGAAGCTGTGAGTGTGTGTGAGAGAGAAAGAGAAGCTGTGATTGAGAGAGAGAAAGAGAAGTTGTGAGTGAGTGAGAGAGAGAAGCTGTGAGTGAGAGAGAGAGAGAGAGAAGCTGTGAGAGCGAGAAAAAGAAGCTGTGAGTGAGAGAGAGAGAAAGAGAAGCTGTGAGTGAGAGAGAGAGAAAGGGAAGCTGTGAGTGGGAGAGAGAGAGAGAAAGAGAATGTGAGTGAGAGAGAGAAAGAGAAGCTGTGAGTGAGAGAGAGAGGGCGAAAGATAAGCTGTGAGTGAGAGAGAGAGAGAAAAGCTGTGAGTGAGAGAGAGAGAGGGAGAGAGAAAGAGAAGCGGTGAGTGAGAGAGAGAGAAGCTGTGAGTGAGAGAGAGAGAGAGAAAGAGAAGCTGTGAGTTAGAGAGAGACAGAGAAAGAGAAGCTGTGAGTGAGAAAGAGAGAGAAGCTGTGAGTGAGAGAGAGAGAAGATGTGAGTGAGAGAGAGAAAGAGAAGCTGTGAGTGAGAGAGAGAGAAAGAGAAGCTGTGAGTGAGAGAGAGAGAGAGAAAGAGAAGCTGTGAGTGAGAGAGAGAGAAAGAGAAGCTGTGAGTGAGAGAGAGAGGGAAAGAAAGAGAAGCTGTGAGTGAGAGAGAGAGGGAGAAAGAGAAGCTGTGAGTGAGAGAGAGAGAGAAAGAGAAGCTGTGAGTGAGAGAGACAGATATGCTGTCAGTGAGAGAGAGAGAGAGAAGCTGTGAGTGAGATAGAGAGAGAGAAAGAGATGCTGTGAGTAAGAGAGAGAGAGAGAAGCTGTGAGTGCATGAGAGAGAGCGAGAGAGAAGCTGTGAGTGAGAGAGAGTGAAAGAGAAGCAGTGAGAGAGAGAGATAGAGAAAGAGAAGCTGTGAGTGAGGGAGAGATAAAGAGAAGCTGTGAGTTAGAGAGAGACAGAGAAAGAGAAGCTGTGAGTGAAAGAGAGAGAGAGAAAGAGAAGCTGTGAGTGAGTGAGTGAGAGAGAGAGAAGCTGTGAGTGAGAGAGAGAGAAAGAGAAGCTGTGAGAGAGAGAGAAAGAGAGAGAGAGAAGCTGTGAGTGAGAGGGAGAGAGAAGATGTGAGTGAGAGAAAGTGAAGCTGTGAGTGAGAGAGAGAGAGAGAGAAAGAGAAGATGTGAGTGAGAGAGAGAGAGAAAGAGAAGATGTGAGTGTGAGAGAGAGAAAGAGAAGCTGTGAGTGAGAGAGAGAGAAGCTGTGAGAGAGATAGAGAGAAGCTGTGAGTGACAGAGAGAGAAAGAGAAGCTGTGAGTGAGAGAGAGAGAGAAAGAGAAGCTGTGAGTATGAGAGAGAGAGAGATGCTGTGTGTGAGAGAGAGAGAAGCTGTGAGAGAGAGAAAGAGACTGAGAGAGAATGAGAGAGAGAGAAAGAGAAGCTGTGAGTGAGAGTGAGAGAGAGAGAGAGAAGCTGTGACAGTGAGAGAGAGAGAGTAAAAGAGAGGCTGTGAGTGAGAGAGAGAGTAAGAAAGAAGAAGCTGTGAGTGAGAGATAGAGAGAAAGAGAAGCTGTGGGAGAGAGAAAAAGAAGCTGTGAATGAGAGAGAGAGAAAGAGAAGCTGTGAGTAAGAGAGAGAGAGAGAAAGAGCAGCTGTGAGTGGGAGAGAGAGAGAGAAAGAGAAGCTGTGAGTGAGAGAGAGAAAGAGAAGCTGTGGGTGAGAGAGAGAGAGAGAGAGAAAGAGAAGCTGTGAGTGAGAGAGAGAGAGAGACATTGTGTGTGAGAGAGAAAGAGAAGCTGTGAGTGTGTGTGAGAGAGAAAGAGAAGCTGTGAGTGAGAGGGAGAAAGAGAGAAGCTGTGAATGAGAGAGAGAGAGAGCAGCTGTGAGTGAGAGAGGGAAAGAGAAGCTGTGAGTGAGAGAGAGAGAGAAAGAGAAGCTGTGAGAGAGAGAGAAAGAGAAGCTGTGAGTGAGAGAGTTAGAGAGAGAGAAAGAGAAGCTTTGAGTGAGAGAGAGAGAGAGAAAGAGAAGTTGTGAGTGAGAGAGAGAAAGAGAAGCTGTGAGTGAGAGAGAGAGAGAGAAAGAGAAGCTGTGATTGAGAGAGAGAGAGAAAGAGAAGTTGTGAGCGAGTGAGAGAGAGAAGCTGTGAGTGAGAGAGAGAGAGAGAAGCTGTGAGAGAGAGAAAAAGAAGCTGTGAGTGAGAGAGGGAGAAAGAAAAGCTGTGAGTGAGAGAGAGAGAGAGAAGCTGTGAGTGAGAGAGTGAGAGAGAGTGAGTATGAGAAGCTGTGAGTGTGAGAGAGAGAGAGAGAGAGAGAGAAGCGGTGAGTGAGAGAGAGAGAAGCTGTGAGTGAGAGAGAGAGAGAGAAAGAGAAGCTGTGAGTTAGAGAGACAGAGAAAGAGAAGCTGTGAGTCAGAGAGAGAGAAGCTGTGAGTGAGAGAGAGATAGAGAGAGAAAGAGAAGATGTGAGTGAGAGAGAGAGAGAGAAAGAGAAGCTGTGAGTGAGAGAGAGACAGAGAAAGAGAAGCTATAAGTGAGAGAGAGAGAGAAAGAAGCTGAGAGAGAGAGAGTGAAGCTGTGAGTGAGAGAGAGAGAGAAAGAGAAGCTGTGAGTGAGAGAGAGAGAAAGAAAGAGAAGCTGTGAGTGAGAGAGAGAGAAGCTGTGAGTGAGAGAGAGAGAAGCAGTGAGTGAGAGAGAGAGAGGGAGAAAGAGAAGTTGTGAGTGAGAGAGAGAGAGAGGAAGATAAACGGTGAGTGAGAGAGAGATAAAGAGAAGCTGTGAGTTAGAGAGAGACAGAGAAAGAGAAGCTGTGAGTGAGAGAGAAAAAAAAGAAGATGCGAGTGAGAGAGAGAGAAGCTGTGAGTGAGAGAGAGAGAAGCTGTGAGTGAGAGAGAGACAGTGAAAGAGAAGCTGTGAGTGAGAGAGAGATAAAGCAAAGCTGTGAGTTAGAGAGAGACAGAGAAAGAGAAGCTGTGAGTGAGAGAGAGAGAGAAAGAGAAGCTGTGAGTGAGAGAGAGAGAGAGAAGCTGTGAGTGACAGAGAGAAAGAGGAGCTGTGAGTGAGAGAGAGAGAAAAAGAGAAGCTGTGAGAGAGAGAGAGAGAAGCTTTGAGTGAGAGAGAGAAAATGAAAGAAAAGCTGTGAGTGAGAGAGAGAGAAGCTGTGAGTGAGAGAGAGAGGATGAAAGAGAAGCTGTGAGTGAGAGAGAGAGAAAGAGAAGCTGTGAGTGAGAGGGAGAGAGAGAGAGAAGCTGTGAGTGACAGAGAGAGAAAGAGAAGCTGTGAGTGACAGAGAGAGAGAAAGAGAAGCTGTGAGTGAGAGAGAGAGAGAGAGAGAAAGAGAAGCTGTGAGTGTGTGTGAGAGAGAAAGAGAAGCTGTGAGTGAGAGGGAGAGAGAGAGAGAAGCTGTGAATGAGAGAGAGAGAAAGAGCAGCTGTGAGTGAGAGAGAGAAAGAGAAGCTGTGAGTGAGAGAGAGAGAAAGAGAAGCTGTGAGAGAGAGAGAGAAAGAGATGCTGTGAGTGAGAGAGGGAGAGAGAGAGAAAGAGAAGCTTTGAGTGAGAGAGAGAGAAAGAGAAGCTGTGATTGAGGGAGAGAAAAAGAGAAGCTGTGAGAGAGAGAAAAAGAAGCTGTGAGTGAGAGAGAGAGAAAGAGAAGCTGTGAGTGAGAGAGAGAGAAAGAGAAGCTGTGAGTGGAAGAGAGAGAGAGAAAGAGAAGCTGTGAGTGAGAGAGAAAGAGAAGCTGTGAGTGAGTGATAGAGAGAGAAGCTGTGAGTAAGAGAGTGAGAGAGAGTGAGTATGAGAAGCTGTGAGTGAGAGAGAGAGAGAGAAAAAAAGAAGCGGTGAGTGAGAGAGAGAGAAGCTGTGAGTGAGAGAGAGAGAGATAAAGAGAAGCTGTGAGTTAGAGAGAGACAGAGAAAGAGAAGCTGTGAGTCAGAGAGAGAGAAGCTGTGAGAGAGAGAGAGAGAGAGAAAGAGAAGATGTGAGTGAGAGAGAGAGAAGCTGTTAGTGAGAGAGAGAGAGAAAGAGAAGCTGTGAGTGAGAGAGAGACAGAGAATGAGAAGCTATAAGTGAGAGAGAGAGAGAAAGAAGTTGAGAGAGAGAGTGAAGCAGTGAGTGAGAGAGAGAGAGAGAAAGAGAAGATGTGAGTGAGAGAGAGAGAAGCTGTGAGTGAGAGAGAGAGAAGCTGTGAGTCAGAGAGAGAGAAAAAGAAAAGCTGTGAGTAAGAGAGAGTGATAAAGCAATGCTGTGAGGGAGAGAGACAGAGAAAGAGAAGCTGTGAGTGAGAGAGAGAGAGAATGAGAAGCTGTGAGTGAGAGAGAGAGAGAGAGAGAGAAGCTGTGAGTGAGAGAGTGAGAGAGAGTGAGTATGAGAAGCTGTGAGTGAGAGAGAGAGGGAGAGAGAAAGAGAAGCGGTGAGTGAGAGAGAGAGAAGCTGTGAGTGAGAGAGAGAGAGAGAAAGAGAAGCTGTGAGTTAGAGAGAGACAGAGAAAGAGAAGCTGTGAGTGAGAAAGAGAGAGAAGCTGTGAGTGAGAGAGAGAGAGAGATGTGAGTGAGAGAGAGAAAGAGAAGCTGTGAGTGAGAGAGAGAGAGAAAGAGAAGCTGTGAGTGAGAGAGAGAGAGAAAGAGAAGCTGTGAGTGAGAGAGAGAGAAAGAGAGGCTGTGAGTGAGAGAGAGAGGGAAAGAAAGAGAAGCTGTGAGTGAGAGAGAGAGGGAGAAAGAGAAGCTGTGAGTGAGAGAGAGAGAGAAAGAGAAGCTGTGAGTGAGAGAGAGAGATATGCTGTCAGTGAGAGAGAGAGAGAGAGAGAAGCTGTGAGTGAGATAGAGAGAGAGAAAGAGATGCTGTGAGTAAGAGAGAGAGAGAGAAGCTGTGAGTGCATGAGAGAGAGCGAGAGAGAAGCTGTGAGTGAGAGAGAGTGAAAGAGAAGCAGTGTGAGAGAGAGATAGAGAAAGAGAAGCTGTGAGTGAGGGAGAGATAAAGAGAAGCTGTGAGTTAGAGAGAGACAGAGAAAGAGAAGCTGTGAGTGAAAGAGAGAGAGAGAAAGAGAAGCTGTGAGTGAGTGAGTGAGAGAGAGAGAAGCTGTGAGTGAGAGAGAGAGAAAGAGAAGCTGTGAGAGAGAGAGAAAGAGAGAGAGAGAAGCTGTGAGTGAGAGGGAGAGAGAAGATGTGAGTGAGAGAAAGTGAAGCTGTGAGTGAGAGAGAGAGAGAGAAAGAGAAGATGTGAGTGAGAGAGAGAGAGAAAGAGAAGATGTGAGTGTGAGAGAGAGAAAGAGAAGCTGTGAGTGAGAGAGAGAGAGAAGCTGTGAGAGAGATAGAGAGAAGCTGTGAGTGAGAGAGAGAGAAAGAAAGAGAAGCTGTGAGTGAGAGAGAGAAAAAGAAAGAGATCTGTGAGTGAGTGAGAGAGAAGCTGTGAGTGAGAGGGAGAGAGAGAGAGAAGCTGTGAGTGACAGAGAGAGAAAGAGAAGCTGTGAGAGAGAGAGAGAGAGAAAGAGAAGCTGTGAGTGACAGAGAGAGATAAAGAAGCTGTGAGTTAGAGAGAGACAGAGAAAGAGAAGCTGTGAGTGAGAAAGAGAGAGAAGCTGTGAGTGAGAGAGAGAGAGAAGATGTGAGTGAGAGAGAGAAAGAGAAACTGTGAGTTATAGAGAGAGAAAGAGAAGCTGTGAGTTAGAGAGAGACAGAGAAAGAGAAGCTGTGAGTGAGAGAAGAGAGAGAGAAAGAGAAGCTGTGAGTGAGAGAGAGAAAAAGAAGCTGTGAGTGAGAGAGAGAGAGAAAGAAAAGCTGTGAGTGAGAGAGAGAGAGAAAGAGAAGCTGTGAGTGAGAGAGAGAGAGAAAGAGAAGCTGTGAGTGAGAGAGAGAGGGAAAGAAAGAGAAGCTGTGAGTGAGAGAAAGAGGATGAAAGAGAAGCTGTGAGTGAGAGAGAGAGAGAAAGAGAAGCTGTGAGTGAGAGAGAGATATATATGCTGTGAGTGAGAGAGAAAGAAGCTGTGAGTGAGATAGAGAGAGAGAAAGAGAAGCTGTGAGTAAGAGAGAGAGAGAAGCTGTGAGTGCGTGAGAGAGAGTGAGAGAGAAGCTGTGAGTGAGATAGAGTGAAAGAGAAGCTGTGAGTGAGAGAGAGAGAGAGAAAGAAGCTGTGAGTGAGGGAGAGATAAAGAGAAGCTGTGAGTTAGAGAGAGACAGAGAAAGAGAAGCTGTGAGTGAAAGAGAGAGAGAGAAAGGGAAGCTGTGAGTGAGTGAGTGAGTGAGTGAGTGAGAAGCTGTGAGTGAGAGAGAGAGAGAAAGAGAAGTTGTGAGAGAGAGAAAGAGAGAGAGAGAAGCTGTGAGTGAGAGAGAGAGAGAAGATGTGAGTGAGAGAGAGAAAGTGAAGCTGTGAGTGAGAGAGAGAGAGAAAGAGAAGCTGTGAGTGTGAGAGAGAGATAAAGAGAAGATGTGAGTGAGAGAGAGAGAGAAAGAGAAGATGTGAGTGTGAGAGAGAGAAAGAGAAGCTGTGAGTGAGAGAGAGAGAAGCTGTGAGAGAGATAGAGAGAAGCTGTGAGTGAGAGAGAGAGAAAGAAAGAGAAGCTGTGAGTGAGAGAAGCTGTGAGTGAGAGAGAGGGAGAAAGAGAAGATGTGAGTGAGTGAGAGAGAAAGAGAAGCTGTGAGTGTGTGTGAGAGAGAAAGAGAAGCTGTGAGTGAAAGAGAGAGAAGCTGTGAGTGAGTGAGAGAGAAAGAGAAGCTGAGAGAGAGAGAAAAAGAGAAGCTGTGAGTGACAGAGAGAGAAAAAGAGAAGCTGTGATTTAGAGAGAGACAGAGAAAGAGTAGCTGTGAGTGAGAGAGAGAAGCTGTGAGTGAGTGAGAGAGAGAGATGTGAGTGAGAGAGAGAAAGAGAAGCTGTGAGTGAGAGAGAGAGAGAAAGAGAAGCTGTGAGTGAGAGAGAGAGAGAAAGAGAAGCTGTGAGTGAGAGAGAGAGAAAGAGAAGCTGTGAGTGAGAGAGAGAGGGAAAGAAAGAGAAGCGGTGAGTGAGAGAGAGAGGGAGAAAGAGAAGCTGTGAGTGAGAGAGAGAGAGAGAAAGAGAAGCTGTGAGTGAGAGAGAGAGATATGCTGTCAGTGAGAGAGAGAGAGAAGCTGTGAGTGAGATAGAGAGAGAGAAAGAGAAGCTGTGAGTAAGAGAGAGAAGCTGTGAGTGCGTGAGAGAGAGCGAGAGAGAAGCTGTGAGTGAGAGAGAGTGAAAGAGAAGCTGTGAGTGAGAGAGAGAGAGAGAAAGAGAAGCTGTGAGTGAGGGAGAGATAAAGAGAAGCTGTGAGTTAGAGAGAGACAGAGAAAGAGAAGCTGTGAGTGAAAGAGAGAGAGAGAAAGAGAAGCTGTGAGTGAGTGAGTGTGAGAGAGAGAAGCTGTGAGTGAGAGAGAGAGAGAAAGAGAAGCTGTGAGAGAGAGAGAAAGAGAGAGAGAGAAGCTGTGAGTGAGAGGGAGAGAGAAGATGTGAGTGAGAGAGAGAAAGTGAAGCTGTGAGTGAGAGAGAGAGAGAGAAAGAGAAGATGTGAGTGAGAGGGAGAAAGAGAAGATGTGAGTGTGAGAGAGAGAAAGAGAAGCTGTGAGTGAGAGAGAGAGAGAGAAGCTGTGAGAGAGATAGAGAGAAGCTGTGAGTGAGAGAGAGAGAAAGAAAGAGAAGCTGTGAGTGAGAGAGAGAAAAAGAAAGAGATCTGTGAGTGAGTGAGAGAGAAGCTGTGAGTGAGAGGGAGAGAGAGAGAGAAGCTGTGAGTGACAGAGAGAGAAAGAGAAGCTGTGAGTGAGAGAGAGAGAGAAAGAGAAGCTGTGAGTATGAGAGAGAGAGAGATGCTGTGTGTGTGAGAGAGAGAGAAGCTGTGTGAGAGAGAAAGAGACTGAGAGAGAATGAGAGAGAGAGAAAGAGAAGCTGTGAGTGAGAGTGAGAGAGAGAGAGAAAAGCTGTGACAGTGAGAGAGAGAGAGTAAAAGAGAGGCTGTGAGTGAGAGAGAGAGTAAGAAAGAAGAAGTGTGAGTGAGAGATAGAAAGAGAAGCTGTGGGAGAGAGAAAAAGAAGCTATGAATGAGAGAGAGAGAAAGAGAAGCTGTGAGTAAGAGAGAGAGAGAGAGAAGGAGAAGCTGTGAGTGGGAGAGAGAGAGAAAGAGAAGCTGTGAGTGAGAGAGAGAAAGAGAAGCTGTGGGTGAGAGAGAGAGAGAAAGAGAAGCTGAGTGAGTGAGAGAGAGAGACGGTGTGTGTGAGAGAGAAAGAGAAGCTGTGAGTGTGTGTGAGAGAGAAAGAGAAGCTGTGAGTGAGAGGGAGAGAGAGAGAGAAGCTGTGAATGAGAGAGAGAGAGAGAGAGCAGCTGTGAGTGAGAGAGAGAAAGAGAAGCTGTGAGTGAGAGAGAGAGAGAAAGAGAAGCTGTGAGAGAGAGAGAGAAAGAGAAGCTGTGAGTGAGAGAGGGAGAGAGAGAGAAAGAGAAGCTTTGAGTGAGAGAGAGAGAGAGAAAGAGAAGCTGTGAGTGAGAGAGAGAAAGAGAAGCTGTGAGTGTGAGAGAGAGAGAAAGAGAAGCTGTGATTGATAGAGAGAGAGAAAGAGAAGTTGTGAGTGAGTGAGAGAGAGAAGCTGTGAGAGAGAGAGAGAGAGAAGCTGTGAGAGAGAGAAAAAGAAGCTGTGAGTGAGAGAGAGAGAGAAAGAGAAGCTGTGAGTGAGAGAGAGTGAAAGAGAAGCTGTGAGTGGGAGAGAGAGAGAAAGAGAAGCTGTGAGTGAGAGAGAGAAAGAGAAGCTGTGAGTGAGATTGAGAGGGAGAAAGAAAAGCTGTGAGTGAGAGAGAGAGAGAGAAGCTGTGAGTGAGAGAGTGAGAGAGAGTGAGTATGAGAAGCTGTGAGTGAGAGAGAGAGAGGGAGAGAGAAATAAAAGCGGTGAGTGAGAGAGAGAGAAGCTGTGAGTGAGAGAGAGAGAGAGAAAGAGAAGCTGTGAGTTAGAGAGAGACAGAGAAAGAGAAGCTGTGAGTGAGAAAGAGAGAGAAGCTGTGAGTGAGAAAGAGAGAGAGAAGATGTGAGTGAGAGAGAGAAAGAGAAGCTGTGAGTGAGAGAGAGAGAGAAAGAGAAGCTGTGAGTGAGAGAGAGAGAGAGAAAGAGAAGCTGTGAGTGAGAGAGAGAGAAAGAGAAGCTGTGAGTGAGAGAGAGAGGGAAAGAAAGAGAAGCTGTGAGTGAGAGAGAGAGAGAGAAGCTGTGAGTGACAGAGAGAAAGAGGAGCTGTGAGTGAGAGAGAGAGGATAAAAGAGTAGCTGTGAGTGAGAGAGAGAGAAAGAGAAGCTGTGAGTGAGAGGGAGAGAGAGAGAGACGCTGTGAGTGACAGAGAGAGAAAGAGAAGCTGTGAGTGACAGAGAGAGAGAGAAAGAGAAGCTGTGAGTGAGAGAGAGAAAGAGAAGTTGTGAGTGAGAGAGAGAGAAAGAGAAGCTGTGAGTATGAGAGAGAGAGATGCTGTGTGTGAGAGAGAGAGAAGCTGTGAGAGAGAGAAAGAGACTGAGAGAGAATGAGAGAGAGAGAAAGAGAAGCTGTGAGTTAGAGAAAAAGAGAAGCTGTGAGTGAGAGTGAGAGAGAGAGAGAAGCTGTGACAGTGAGAGAGAGAGTAAAAGAGAGGCTGTGAGTGAGAGAGAGAGAGAGAAAGAGAAGCTGTGAGAGAGAGAAAAAGAAGCTGTGAGAGAGAGAGAGAGAGAGAGAAGCTGTGAGTGGGAGAGAGAGAGAAGTTGTGAGTGAGAGAGAGAAAGAGAAGCTGTGAGTGTGTGTGAGAGAGAAAGAGAAGCTGTGAGTGAGAGGGAGAGAGAGAGAGAAGCTGTGAATGAGAGAGAGAGAAAGAGCAGGTGTGAGTGAGAGAGAGAAAGAGAAGCTGTGAGTGAGAGAGACAGAAAGAGAAGCTGTGAGAGAGAGAGAGAAAGAGATGCTGTGAGTGAGAGAGGGAGAGAGAGAGAAAGAGAAGCTTTGAGTGAGAGAGAGAGAAAGAGAAGCTGTGATTGAGGGAGAGAAAAAGAGAAGCTGTGAGAGAGAGAAAAAGAAGCTGTGAGTGAGAGAGAGAGAGAGAGAAGCTGTGAGTGAGAGAGAGAGAAAGAGAAGCTGTGAGTGGAAGAGAGAGAGAGAAAGAGAAGCTGTGAGTGAGAGAGAGAAAGAGAAGCTGTGAGTGAGTGATAGAGAGAGAAGCTGTGAGTAAGAGAGTGAGAGAGAGTGAGTATGAGAAGCTGTGAGTGAGAGAGAGAGAGAGAAAAAAAGAAGCGGTGAGTGAGAGAGAGAGAAGCTGTGAGTGAGAGAGAGCGAGATAAAGAGAAGCTGTGAGTTAGAGAGAGACAGAGAAAGAGAAGCTGTGAGTCAGAGAGAGAGAAGCTGTGAGTGAGAGAGAGAGATAGAGAGAAAGAGAAGATGTGAGTGAGAGAGAGAGAAGCTGTTAGTGAGAGAGAGAGAGAAAGAGAAGCTGTGAGTGAGAGAGAGACAGAGAAAGAGAAGCTATAAGTGAGTGAGAGAGAGAAAGAAGTTGAGAGAGAGAGTGAAGCAGTGAGTGAGAGAGAGAGAGAAAGAGAAGATGTGAGTGAGAGAGAGAGAGAAGCTGTGAGTGAGAGAGAGAGAAGCTGTGAGTCAGAGAGAGAGAAAAAGAAAAGCTGTGAGTAAGAGAGAGTGATAAAGCAATGCTGTGAGGGAGAGAGACAGAGAAAGAGAAGCTGTGAGTGAGAGAGAGAGAGAATGAGAAGATGTGAGTGAGAGAGAGAGAGAGAGAGAGAAGCTGTGAGTGAGAGAGTGAGAGAGAGTGAGTATGAGAAGCTGTGAGTGAGAGAGAGAGAGGGAGAGAGAAAGAGAAGCGGTGAGTGAGAGAGAGAGAAGCTGTGAGTGAGAGAGAGAGAGAGAAAGAGGAGCTGTGAGTTAGAGAGAGACAGAGAAAGAGAAGCTGTGAGTGAGAAAGAGAGAGAAGCTGTGAGTGAGAGAGAGAGAGAGATGTGAGTGAGAGAGAGAAAGAGAAGCTGTGAGTGAGAGAGAGAGAGAAAGAGAAGCTGTGAGTGAGAGAGAGAGAGAAAGAGAAGCTGTGAGTGAGAGAGAGAAAGAGAGGCTGTGAGTGAGAGAGAGAGGGAAAGAAAGAGAAGCTGTGAGTGAGAGAGAGAGGGAGAAAGAGAAGCTGTGAGTGAGAGAGAGAGAGAAAGAGAAGCTGTGAGTGAGAGAGAGAGATATGCTGTCAGTGAGAGAGAGAGAGAGAGAAGCTGTGAGTGAGATAGAGAGAGAGAAAGAGATGCTGTGAGTAAGAGAGAGAGAGAAGCTGTGAGTGCATGAGAGAGAGCGAGAGAGAAGCTGTGAGTGAGAGAGAGTGAAAGAGAAGCAGTGTGAGAGAGAGATAGAGAAAGAGAAGCTGTGAGTGAGGGAGAGATAAAGAGAAGCTGTGAGTTAGAGAGAGACAGAGAAAGAGAAGCTGTGAGTGAAAGAGAGAGAGAAAGAGAAGCTGTGAGTGAGTGAGTGAGAGAGAGAGAAGCTGTGAGTGTGTGAGAGAGAAAGAGAAGCTGTGAGAGAGAGAGAAAGAGAGAGAGAGAAGCTGTGAGTGAGAGGGAGAGAGAAGATGTGAGTGAGAGAAAGTGAAGCTGTGAGTGAGAGAGAGAGAGAGAAAGAGAAGATGTGAGTGAGAGAGAGAGAGAAAGAGAAGATGTGAGTGTGTGAGAGAGAAAGAGAAGCTGTGAGTGAGAGAGAGAGAAGCTGTGAGAGAGATAGAGAGAAGCTGTGAGTGAGAGAGAGAGAAAGAAAGAGAAGCTGTGAGTGAGAGAGAGAAAAAGAAAGAGATCTGTGAGTGAGTGAGAGAGAAGCTGTGAGTGAGAGGGAGAGAGAGAGAGAAGCTGTGAGTGACAGAGAGAGAAAGAGAAGCTGTGAGAGAGAGAGAGAGAGAAAGAGAAGCTGTGAGTGACAGAGAGAGATAAAGAAGCTGTGAGTTAGAGAGAGACAGAGAAAGAGAAGCTGTGAGTGAGAAAGAGAGAGAAGCTGTGAGTTAGAGAGAGACAGAGAAAGAGAAGCTGTGAGTGAGAGAAGAGAGAGAGAAAGAGAAGCTGTGAGTGAGAGAGAGAAAAAGAAGCTGTGAGTGAGAGAGAGAGAGAAAGAAAAGCTGTGAGTGAGAGAGAGAGAGAGAGAGAAGCTGTGTGAGAGAGAGAGAGAAAGAGAAGCTGTGAGTGAGAGAGAGAGGGAAAGAAAGAGAAGCTGTGAGTGAGAGAAAGAGGATGAAAGAGAAGCTGTGAGTGAGAGAGAGAGAGAAAGAGAAGCTGTGAGTGAGAGAGAGATATATATGCTGTGAGTGAGAGAGAGAGAAGCTGTGAGTGAGAGAAGAGAGAGAGAAAGAGAAGCTGTGAGTGAGAGAGAGAAAAAGAAGCTGTGAGTGAGAGAGAGAGAGAAAGAAAAGCTGTGAGTGAGAGAGAGAGAGAGAGAAGCTGTGTGTGAGAGAGAGAGAAAGAGAAGCTGTGAGTGAGAGAGAGAGGGAAAGAAAGAGAAGCTGTGAGTGAGAGAAAGAGGATGAAAGAGAAGCTGTGAGTAAGAGAGAGAGAGAAGCTGTGAGTGCGTGAGAGAGAGTGAGAGAGAAGCTGTGAGTGAGAGAGAGTGAAAGAGAAGCTGTGAGTGAGAGAGAGAGAGAGAAAGAAGCTGTGAGTGAGGGAGAGATAAAGAGAAGCTGTGAGTTAGAGAGAGACAGAGAAAGAGAAGCTGTGAGTGAAAGAGAGAGAGAGAAAGGGAAGCTGTGAGTGAGTGAGTGAGAAGCTGTGAGTGAGAGAGAGAGAGAAAGAGAAGTTGTGAGAGAGAGAAAGAGAGAGAGAGAAGCTGTGAGTGAGAGAGAGAGAGAAGATGTGAGTGAGAGAGAGAAAGTGAAGCTGTGAGTGAGAGAGAGAGAGAGAAAGAGAAGCTGTGAGTGTGAGAGAGAGATAAAGAGAAGATGTGAGTGAGAGAGAGAGAGAAAGAGAAGATGTGAGTGTGAGAGAGAGAAAGAGAAGCTGTGAGTGAGAGAGAGAGAGAAGCTGTGAGAGAGATAGAGAGAAGCTGTGAGTGAGAGAGAGAGAAAGAAAGAGAAGCTGTGAGTGAGAGAAGCTGTGAGTGAGAGAGAGGGAGAAAGAGAAGATGTGAGTGAGTGAGAGAGAGAAAGAGAAGCGGTGAGTGTGTGTGAGAGAGAAAGAGAAGCTGTGAGTGAAAGAGAGAGAAGCTGTGAGTGAGTGAGAGAGAAAGAGAAGCTGAGAGAGAGAGAGAAAGAGAAGCTGTGAGTGACAGAGAGAGAAAAAGAGAAGCTGTGATTTAGAGAGAGACAGAGAAAGAGAAGCTGTGAGTGAGAAAGAGAGAGAAGCTGTGAGTGAGTGAGAGAGAGAGAAGATGTGAGTGAGAGAGAGAAAGAGAAGCTGTGAGTGAGAGAGAGAGAGAAAGAGAAGCTGTGAGTGAGAGAGAGAGAGAGAAAGAGAAGCTGTGAGTGAGAGAGAGAGAAAGAGAAGCTGTGAGTGAGAGAGAGAGGGAAAGAAAGAGAAGCTGTGAGTGAGAGAGAGAGGGAGAAAGAGAAGCTGTGAGTGAGAGAGAGAGAGAAAGAGAAGCTGTGAGTGAGAGAGAGAGATATGCTGTCAGTGAGAGAGAGAGAGAGAAGCTGTGAGTGAGATAGAGAGAGAGAAAGAGAAGCTGTGAGTAAGAGAGAGAAGCTGTGAGTGTGTGAGAGAGAGCGAGAGAGAAGCTGTGAGTGAGAGAGAGTGAAAGAGAAGCTGTGAGTTAGAGAGAGACAGAGAAAGAGAAGCTGTGAGTGAAAGAGAGAGAGAGAAAGAGAAGCTGTGAGTGAGTGAGTGAGAGAGAGAGAAGCTGTGAGTGAGAGAGAGAGAGAAAGAGAAGCTGTGAGAGAGAGAGAAAGAGAGAGAGAGAAGCTGTGAGTGAGAGGGAGAGAGAAGATGTGAGTGAGAGAGAGAAAGTGAAGCTGTGAGTGAGAGAGAGAGAGAGAAAGAGAAGATGTGAGTGAGAGAGAGGGAGAAAGAGAAGATGTGAGTGTGAGAGAGAGAAAGAGAAGCTGTGAGTGAGAGAGAGAGAGAGAAGCTGTGAGAGAGATAGAGAGAAGCTGTGAGTGAGAGAGAGAGAAAGAAAGAGAAGCTGTGAGTGAGAGAGAGAAAAAGAAAGAGATCTGTGAGTGAGTGAGAGAGAAGCTGTGAGTGAGAGGGAGAGAGAGAGAGAAGCTGTGAGTGACAGAGAGAGAAAGAGAAGCTGTGAGTGAGAGAGAGAGAGAAAGAGAAGCTGTGAGTATGAGAGAGAGAGATGCTGTGTGTGTGAGAGAGAGAGAAGCTGTGTGAGAGAGAAAGAGACTGAGAGAGAATGAGAGAGAGAGAAAGAGAAGCTGTGAGTGAGAGTGAGAGAGAGAGAGAAAAGCTGTGACAGTGAGAGAGAGAGAGAGTAAAAGAGAGGCTGTGAGTGAGAGAGAGTAAGAAAGAAGAAGTGTGAGTGAGAGATAGAAAGAGAAGCTGTGGGAGAGAGAAAAAGAAGCTATGAATGAGAGAGAGAGAAAGAGAAGCTGTGAGTAAGAGAGAGAGAGAGAGAAAGAGAAGCTGTGAGTGGGAGAGAGAGAGAAAGAGAAGCTGTGTGTGTGAGAGAGAAAGAGAAGCTGTGGGTGAGAGAGAGAGAGAGAAAGAGAAGCTGAGTGAGTGAGAGAGAGAGACGGTGTGTGTGAGAGAGAAAGAGAAGCTGTGAGTGTGTGTGAGAGAGAAAGAAGCTGTGAGTGAGAGGGAGAGAGAGAGAGAAGCTGTGAATGAGAGAGAGAGAGAGAGCAGCTGTGAGTGAGAGAGAGAAAGAGAAGCTGTGAGTGAGAGAGAGAGAGAAAGAGAAGCTGTGAGAGAGAGAGAGAAAGAGAAGCTGTGAGTGAGAGAGGGAGAGAGAGAGAAAGAGAAGCTTTGAGTGAGAGAGAGAGAGAGAAAGAGAAGCTGTGAGTGAGAGAGAGAAAGAGAAGCTGTGAGTGTGAGAGAGAGAGAAAGAGAAGCTGTGATTGATAGAGAGAGAGAAAGAGAAGTTGTGAGTGAGTGAGAGAGAGAAGCTGTGAGAGAGAGAGAGAGAGAAGCTGTGAGAGAGAGAAAAAGAAGCTGTGAGTGAGAGAGAGAGAGAAAGAGAAGCTGTGAGTGAGAGAGAGTGAAAGAGAAGCTGTGAGTGGGAGAGAGAGAGAAAGAGAAGCTGTGAGTGAGAGAGAGAAAGAGAAGCTGTGAGTGAGATTGAGAGGGAGAAAGAAAAGCTGTGAGTGAGAGAGAGAGAGAGAAGCTGTGAGTGAGAGAGTGAGAGAGAGTGAGTATGAGAAGCTGTGAGTGAGAGAGAGAGAGGGAGAGAGAAATAAAAGCGGTGAGTGAGAGAGAGAGAAGCTGTGAGTGAGAGAGAGAGAGAGAAAGAGAAGCTGTGAGTTAGAGAGAGACAGAGAAAGAGAAGCTGTGAGTGAGAAAGAGAGAGAAGCTGTGAGTGAGAAAGAGAGAGAGAAGATGTGAGTGAGAGAGAGAAAGAGAAGCTGTGAGTGAGAGAGAGAGAAAGAGAAGCT
Organism: Bradypodion ventrale; assembly: GCA_035047345.1. NCBI lineage: Eukaryota > Metazoa > Chordata > Lepidosauria > Squamata > Chamaeleonidae > Bradypodion > Bradypodion ventrale. Next base: position 175,358,959 of record JAWDJE010000002.1, read on the forward strand.
GTGAGTGAGAGAGAGAGAGAGAAAGAGAAGCTGTGAGTGAGAGAGAGAGAAAGAGAAGCTGTGAGTGAGAGAGAGAAGGAAAGAAAGAGAAGCTGTGAGTGAGAGAGGGAGAAAGAGAAGCTGTGAGTGAGAGAGAGAGAGAAAGAGAAGCTGTGAGTGATAGAGAGAGATATGCTGTCAGTGAGAGAGAGAGAGAGAGAAGCTGTGAGTGAGATAGAGAGAGAGAAAGAGATGCTGTGAGTAAGAGAGAGAGAGAGAAGCTGTGAGTGCATGAGAGAGAGCGAGAGAGAAGCTGTGAGTGAGAGAGAGTGAAAGAGAAGCAGTGAGAGAGAGAGATAGAGAAAGAGAAGCTGTGAGTGAGGGAGAGATAAAGAGAAGCTGTGAGTTAGAGAGAGACAGAGAAAGAGAAGCTGTGAGTGAAAGAGAGAGAGAGAAAGAGAAGCTGTGAGTGAGTGAGTGAGAGAGAGAGAAGCTGTGAGTGAGAGAGAGAGAAAGAGAAGCTGTGAGAGAGAGAGAAAGAGAGAGAGAGAAGCTGTGAGTGAGAGGGAGAGAGAAGATGTGAGTGAGAGAAAGTGAAGCTGTGAGTGAGAGAGAGAGAGAGAGAAGCTGTGAGTGTGTGTGAGAGAGAAAGAGAAGCTGTGAGTGAAAGAGAGAGAAGCTGTGAGTGAGTGAGAGAAAGAGAGAGAGAAGCTGTGAGTGAGAGAGAGAGAAAGAGAAGCTGAGAGAGAGAGAAAGAGAAGCTGTGAGTGACAGAGAGAGAAAAAGAGAAACTGTGAGTTAGAGAGAGACAGAGAAAGAGAAGCTGTGAGTGAGAAAGAGAGAGAAGCTGTGAGTGAGTGAGAGAGAGAGAAGATGTGAGTGAGAGAGAGAAAGAGAAGCTGTGAGTGAGAGAGAGAGAGAAAGAGAAGCTGTGAGTGAGAGAGAGAGAGAGAAAGAGAAGCTGTGAGTGAGAGAGAGAGAAAGAGAAGCTGTGAGTGAAAGAGAGAGGGAAAGAAAGAGAAGCTGTGAGTGAGAGAGAGAGGGAGAAAGAGAAGCTGTGAGTGAGAGAGAGAGAGAAAGAGAAGCTGTGAGTGAGAGAGAGAGATATGTTGTCAGTGAGAGAGAGAGAGAAGCTGTGAGTGAGATAGAGAGAGAGAAAGAGAAGCTGTGAGTAAGAGAGAGAAGCTGTGAGTGCGTGAGAGAGAGCGAGAGAGAAGCTGTGAGTGAGAGAGAGTGAAAGAGAAGCTGTGAGTGAGAGAGAGAGAGAGAAAGAGAAGCTGTGAGTGAGGGAGAGATAAAGAGAAGCTGTGAGTTAGAGAGAGACAGAGAAAGAGAAGCTGTGAGTGAAAGAGAGAGAGAGAAAGAGAAGCTGTGAGTGAGTGAGTGAGAGAGAGAGAAGCTGTGAGTGAGAGAGAGAGAGAAAGAGAAGCTGTGAGAGAGAGAGAAAGAGAGAGAGAGAAGCTGTGAGTGAGAGGGAGAGAGAAGATGTGAGTGAGAGAGAGAAAGTGAAGCTGTGAGTGAGAGAGAGAGAGAGAAAGAGAAGATGTGAGTGAGAGAGAGAGAGAAAGAGAAGATGTGAGTGTGAGAGAGAGAAAGAGAAGCTGTGAGTGAGAGAGAGAGAGAGAAGCTGTGAGAGAGATAGAGAGAAGCTGTGAGTGAGAGAGAGAGAAAGAAAGAGAAGCTGTGAGTGAGAGAGAGAAAAAGAAAGAGATCTGTGAGTGAGTGAGAGAGAAGCTGTGAGTGAGAGGGAGAGAGAGAGAGAGAAGCTGTGAGTGACAGAGAGAGAAAGAGAAGCTGTGAGTGAGAGAGAGAGAGAAAGAGATGCTGTGAGTATGAGAGAGAGAGAGATGCTGTGTGTGAGAGAGAGAGAAGCTGTGAGAGAGAGAAAGAGACTGAGAGAGAATGAGAGAGAGAGAAAGAGAAGCTGTGAGTGAGAGTGAGAGAGAGAGAGAGAAGCTGTGACAGTGAGAGAGAGAGAGTAAAAGAGAGGCTGTGAGTGAGAGAGAGAGTAAGAAAGAATAAGCTGTGAGTGAGAGATAGAGAGAAAGAGAAGCTGTGGGAGAGAGAAAAAGAAGCTGTGAATGAGAGAGAGAGAAAGAGAAGCTGTGAGTAAGAGAGAGAGAGTGAAAAAGCAGCTGTGAGTGGGAGAGAGAGAGAGAAAGAGAAGCTGTGAGTGAGAGAGAGAGAGAGACATTGTGTGAGAGAGAGAAAGAGAAGCTGTGAGTGTGTGTGAGAGAGAAAGAGAAGCTGTGAGTGAGAGGGTGAGAGAGAGAAGCTGTGAATGAGAGAGAGAGAGAGCAGCTGTGAGTGAGAGAGAGAAAGAGAAGCTGTGAGTGAGAGAGAGAGAAAGAGAAGCTGTGAGAGAGAGAGAAAGAGAAGCTGTGAGTGAGAGAGTTAGAGAGAGAGAAAGAGAAGCTTTGAGTGAGAGAGAGAGAGAGAAAGAGAAGTTGTGAGTGAGAGAGAGAAAGAGAAGCTGTGAGTGAGAGAGAGTGAAAGAGAAGCTGTGAGTGGGAGAGAGAGAGAAAGAGAAGCTGTGAGTGAGAGAGAGAAAGAGAAGCTGTGAGTGAGATTGAGAGGGAGAAAGAAAAGCTGTGAGTGAGAGAGAGAGAGAAGCTGTGAGTGAGAGAGTGAGAGAGAGTGAGTATGAGAAGCTGTGAGTGAGAGAGAGAGAGGGAGAGAGAAATAAAAGCGGTGAGTGAGAGAGAGAGAAGCTGTGAGTGAGAGAGAGAGAGAGAAAGAGAAGCTGTGAGTTAGAGAGAGACAGAGAAAGAGAAGCTGTGAGTGAGAAAGAGAGAGAAGCTGTGAGTGAGAAAGAGAGAGAGAAGATGTGAGTGAGAGAGAGAAAGAGAAGCTGTGAGTGAGAGAGAGAGAGAAAGAGAAGCTGTGAGTGAGAGAGAGAGAGAGAGAAAGAGAAGCTGTGAGTGAGAGAGAGAGAAAGAGAAGCTGTGAGTGAGAGAGAGAGGGAAAGAAAGAGAAGCTGTGAGTGAGAGAGAGAGGGAGAAAGAGAAGCTGTGCGTGAGAGAGAGAGAGAAAGAGAAGCTGTGAGTGATAGAGAGAGATATGCTGTCAGTGAGAGAGAGAGAGAGAAGCTGTGAGTGAGATAGAGAGAGGGAAAGAGATGCTGTGAGTAAGAGAGAGAGAGAGAAGCTGTGAGTGCATGAGAGAGAGCGAGAGAGAAGCTGTGAGTGAGAGAGAGTGAAAGAGAAGCAGTGAGAGAGAGAGATAGAGAAAGAGAAGCTGTGAGTGAGGGAGAGATAAAGAGAAGCTGTGAGTTAGAGAGAGACAGAGAAAGAGAAGCTGTGAGTGAAAGAGAGAGAGAGAAAGAGAAGCTGTGAGTGAGTGAGTGAGAGAGAGAGAAGCTGTGAGTGAGAGAGAGAGAAAGAGAAGCTGTGAGAGAGAGAGAAAGAGAGAGAGAGAAGCTGTGAGTGAGAGGGAGAGAGAAGATGTGAGTGAGAGAAAGTGAAGCAGTGAGAGAGAGAGAGAGAGAAGCTGTGAGTGTGTGTGAGAGAGAAAGAGAAGCTGTGAGTGAAAGAGAGAGAAGCTGTGAGTGAGTGAGAGAAAGAGAGAGAGAAGCTGTGAGTGAGAGAGAGAGAAAGAGAAGCTGAGAGAGAGAGAAAGAGAAGCTGTGAGTGACAGAGAGAGAAAAAGAGAAACTGTGAGTTAGAGAGAGACAGAGAAAGAGAAGCTGTGAGTGAGAAAGAGAGAGAAGCTGTGAGTGAGTGAGAGAGAGAGAAGATGTGAGTGAGAGAGAGAAAGAGAAGCTGTGAGTGAGAGAGAGAGAGAAAGAGAAGCTGTGAGTGAGAGAGAGAGAGAGAAAGAGAAGCTGTGAGTGAGAGAGAGAGAAAGAGAAGCTGTGAGTGAAAGAGAGAGGGAAAGAAAGAGAAGCTGTGAGTGAGTGGGTGAGAGAGAGAGAAGCTGTGAGTGAGAGAGAGAGAAAGAGAAGCTGTGAGAGAGAGAGAAAGAGAGAGAGAGAAGCTGTGAGTGAGAGGGAGAGAGAAGATGTGAGTGAGAGAAAGTGAAGCTGTGAGTGAGAGAGAGAGAGAGAGAAGCTGTGAGTGTGTGTGAGAGAGAAAGAGAAGCTGTGAGTGAAAGAGAGAGAAGCTGTGAGTGAGTGAGAGAAAGAGAGAGAGAAGCTGTGAGTGAGAGAGAGAGAAAGAGAAGCTGAGAGAGAGAGAAAGAGAAGCTGTGAGTGACAGAGAGAGAAAAAGAGAAACTGTGAGTTAGAGAGAGACAGAGAAAGAGAAGCTGTGAGTGAGAAAGAGAGAGAAGCTGTGAGTGAGTGAGAGAGAGAGAAGATGTGAGTGAGAGAGAGAAAGAGAAGCTGTGAGTGAGAGAGAGAGAGAAAGAGAAGCTGTGAGTGAGAGAGAGAGAGAGAAAGAGAAGCTGTGAGTGAGAGAGAGAGAGAAAGAGAAGCTGTGAGTGAAAGAGAGAGGGAAAGAAAGAGAAGCTGTGAGTGAGAGAGAGAGGGAGAAAGAGAAGCTGTGAGTGAGAGAGAGAGAGAAAGAGAAGCTGTGAGTGAGAGAGAGAGATATGCTGTCAGTGAGAGAGAGAGAGAAGCTGTGAGTGAGATAGAGAGAGAGAAAGAGAAGCTGTGAGTAAGAGAGAGAAGCTGTGAGTGCGTGAGAGAGAGCGAGAGAGAAGCTGTGAGTGAGAGAGAGTGAAAGAGAAGCTGTGAGTGAGAGAGAGAGAGAGAAAGAGAAGCTGTGAGTGAGGGAGAGATAAAGAGAAGCTGTGAGTTAGAGAGAGACAGAGAAAGAGAAGCTGTGAGTGAAAGAGAGAGAGAGAAAGAGAAGCTGTGAGTGAGTGAGTGAGAGAGAGAGAAGCTGTGAGTGAGAGAGAGAGAGAAAGAGAAGCTGTGAGAGAGAGAGAAAGAGAGAGAGAGAAGCTGTGAGTGAGAGGGAGAGAGAAGATGTGAGTGAGAGAGAGAAAGTGAAGCTGTGAGTGAGAGAGAGAGAGAGAAAGAGAAGATGTGAGTGAGAGAGAGAGAGAAAGAGAAGATGTGAGTGTGAGAGAGAGAAAGAGAAGCTGTGAGTGAGAGAGAGAGAGAGAAGCTGTGAGAGAGATAGAGAGAAGCTGTGAGTGAGAGAGAGAGAAAGAAAGAGAAGCTGTAAATGAGAGAGAGAAAAAGAAAGAGATCTGTGAGTGAATGAGAGAGAAGCTGTGAGTGAGAGGGAGAGAGAGAGAGAGAAGCTGTGAGTGACAGAGAGAGAAAGAGAAGCTGTGAGTGAGAGAGAGAGAGAAAGAGAAGCTGTGAGTATGAGAGAGAGAGAGATGCTGTGTGTGTGAGAGAGAGAAGCTGTGAGAGAGAGAAAGAGACTGAGAGAGAATGAGAGAGAGAGAAAGAGAAGCTGTGAGTGAGAGTGAGAGAGAGAGAGAGAAGCTGTGACAGTGAGAGAGAGAGTAAAAGAGAGGCTGTGAGTGAGAGAGAGAGTAAGAAAGAATAAGCTGTGAGTGAGAGATAGAGAGAAAGAGAAGCTGTGGGAGAGAGAAAAAGAAGCTGTGAATGAGAGAGAGAGAAAGAGAAGCTGTGAGTAAGAGAGAGAGAGTGAAAAAGCAGCTGTGAGTGGGAGAGAGAGAGAAAGAGAAGCTGTGAGTGAGAGAGAGAAAGAGAAGCTGTGGGTGAGAGAGAGAGAGAGAGAGAAAGAGAAGCTGTGAGTGAGAGAGAGAGAGAGACATTGTGTGTGAGAGAGAAAGAGAAGCTGTGAGTGTGTGTGAGAGAGAAAGAGAAGCTGTGAGTGAGAGGGAGAGAGAGAAGCTGTGAATGAGAGAGAGAGAGAGCAGCTGTGAGTGAGAGAGAGAAAGAGAAGCTGTGAGTGAGAAAGAGAGAAAGAGAAGCTGTGAGAGAGAGAGAAAGAGAAGCTGTGAGTGAGAGAGTTAGAGAGAGAGAAAGAGAAGCTTTGAGTGAGAGAGAGAGAAAGAGAAGTTGTGAGTGAGAGAGAGAAAGAGAAGCTGTGAGTGAGAGAGAGAGAGAAAGAGAAGCTGTGATTGGGAGAGAGAGAGAAAGAGAAGTTGTGAGCGAGTGAGAGAGAGAAGCTGTGAGTGAGAGAGAGAGAGAAGCTGTGAGAGAGAGAAAAAGAAGCTGTGAGTGAGAGAGAGAGAAAGAGAAGCTGTGAGTGAGAGAGAGAGAGAGAAGCTGTGAGTGGGAGAGAGAGAGAAAGAGAAGCTGTGAGTGAGGGAGAGAAAGAGAAGCTGTGAGTGAGAGAGAGAGGGAGAAAGAAAAGCTGTGAGTGAGAGAGAGAGAGAGAAGCTGTGAGAGAGAGAGTGAGAGAGAGAGAGTGAGTATGAGAAGCTGTGAGTGTGAGAGAGAGAGAGAGAAAGAGAAGCGGTGAGTGAGAGAGAGAGAAGCTGTGAGTGAGAGAGAGAGAGAAAGAGAAGCTGTGAGTTAGAGAGAGACAGAGAAAGAGAAGCTGTGAGTCAGAGAGAGAGAAGCTGTGAGTGAGAGAGAGATAGAGAGAGAAAGAGAAGATGTGATTGAGAGAGAGAGAGAGAAAGAGAAGCTGTGAGTGAGAGAGAGACAGAGAAAGAGAAGCTATAAGTGAGAGAGAGAGAGAAAGAAGCTGAGAGAGAGAGAGTGAAGCTGTGAGTGAGAGAGAGAGAGAAAGAGAAGCTGTGAGTGAGAGAGAGAGAGAAAGAAAGAGAAGCTGTGAGTGAGAGAGAGAGAAGCTGTGAGTGAGAGAGAGAGAAGCAGTGAGTGAGAGAGAGGGAGAGAAAAGGAGAAGCTGCGAGTGAGAGAGAGAGAAGCTGTGAGTGAGTGAGAGAGAGAAGCTGTGAGTGAGAGAGAGAGAGAGAAAGAGAAGCTGTGAGTGAGAGAGAGAGAAAGAGAAGCTGAGTGAGAGAGAGAGAGAGGAAGAGAAACTGTGAGTGAGAGAGAGATAAAGAGAAGCTGTGAGATAGAGAGAGACAGAGAAAGAGAAGCTGTGAGTGAGAGAGAGAGAAAGAGAAGCTGTGAGAGAGAGAGAGACAGAGAAAGAGAAGCTATAAGTGAGAGAGAGAGAAAGAAGCTGAGAGAGAGAGAGTGAAGCTGTGAGTGAGAGAGAGAGAGAGAAAGAGAAGCTGTGAGTGAGAGAGAGAGAGAGAAAGAAAGAGAAGCTGTGAGTGAGTGAGAGAGAAGCTGTGAGTGAGAGAGAGAGAAGCAGTGAGTGAGAGAGAGAGGGAGAAAGAGAAGTTGTGAGTGAGAGACAGAGAGAAAGAGAAGCTGTGAGTGAGAGAGAGGGAGAGAAAAGGAGAAGCTGCGAGTGAGAGAGAGAGAAGCTGTGAGTGAGTGAGAGAGAGAAGCTGTGAGTGAGAGAGAGAGAGAGAAAGAGAAGCTGTGAGTGAGAGAGAGAGAAAGAGAAGCTGAGTGAGAGAGAGAGAGAGGAAGATAAACTGTGAGTGAGAGAGAGATAAAGAGAAGCTGTGAGTTAGAGAGAGACAGAGAAAGAGAAGCTGTGAGTGAGAGAGAGAGAAAGAGAAGCTGTGAGTGAGAGAGAGAAGCTGTGAGGGAGGGAGAGAGAGAGAAGCTGTGAGTGACAGAGAGAAGCTGTGAGAGAGAGAGAAAAAAAGAAGATGCGAGTGAGAGAGAGAGAAGCTGTGAGTGAGAGAGAGAGAAGCTGTGAGTGAGAGAGAGACAGTGAAAGAGAAGCTGTGAGTGAGAGAGAGAGATAAAGCAAAGCTGTGAGTTAGAGAGAGACAGAGAAAGAGAAGCTGTGAGTGAGAGAGAGAGAGAAAGAGAAGCTGTGAGTGACAGAGAGAAAGAGGAGCTGTGAGTGAGAGAGAGAGAAAAAGAGAAGCTGTGAGAGAGAGAGAGAGAGAAGCTTTGAGTGAGAGAGAGAAAATGAAAGAAAAGCTGTGAGTGAGAGAGAGAGAAGCTGTGAGTGAGAGAGAGAGGATGAAAGAGAAGCTGTGAGTGAGAGAGAGAGAAAGAGAAGCTGTGAGTGAGAGGGAGAGAGAGAGAGAAGCTGTGAGTGACAGAGAGAGAAAGAGAAGCTGTGAGTGACAGAGAGAGAGAAAGAGAAGCTGTGAGTGAGAGAGAGAGAGAGAGAGAAAGAGAAGCTGTGTGTGTGAGAAAGAAAGAGAAGCTGTGAGAGAGAGAGAGAAAGAGAAGCTGTGAGTGAAAGAGAGAGAGAAGGAGAAGATGTGAGTGCGAGAGAGAGAGAAAGAGAAGCTGTGAGTATGAGAGAGAGAGATGCTGTGTGTGTGTGAGAGAGAAGCTGTGTGAGAGAGAAAGAGACTGAGAGAGAATGAGAGAGAGAGAAAGAGAAGCTGTGAGTGAGAGAGAGAGAAAGAGAAGCTGTGAGTGAGAGTGACAGAGAGAGAGAGAATCTGTGACAGTGAGAGAGAGAGTAAAAGAGAGGCTGTGAGTGAGAGAGAGAGAAAGAAAGAAGAAGCTGTGAGTGAGAGAGAGAGAGAGAGAAGCTGTGTGAGAGAGAAAAAGAAGCTGTGAGTGAGATAGAGAGAAAGAGAAGCTGTGAGTGAGAGAGAGAGAGAGAAAGAGAAGCTGTGAGTGGGAGAGTGAGAGAGAAAGAGAAGTTGTGAGTGAGAGAGAGAGAAAGAGAAGCTGTGGGTGAGAGAGAGAGAGAGAAAGAGAAGCTGTGAGTGAGTGAGAGAGAGAGAAGTTGTGAGTGAGAGAAAGAGAAGCTGTGAGTGTGTGTGAGAGAGAAAGAGAAGCTGTGAGTGAGAGGGAGAGAGAGAGAGAAGCTGTGAATGAGAGAGAGAGAAAGAGAAGCTGTGAGTGAGAGAGAGAGAAAGAGAAGCTGTGAGAGAGAGAGAGAGAACGAGAAGCTGTGAGTAAGAGAGGGAGAGAGAGAGAAAGAGAAGCTTTGAGTGAGAGAGAGAAAGAAAGAGAAGCTGTGAGTGAGAGAGAGAAAGAGAAGCTGTGAGTGAGAGGGAGAGAGAAAGAGAAGCTGTGAGTGAGAGAGAGAGAGAAAGAGAAGCTGTGAGTGAGAGAGAGAGAGAAGTTGTGAGAGAGAGAAAAAGAAGCTGTGAGTGAGTGAGAGAGAAAGAGAAGCTGTGAGTGAGAGATAGAGAAAGAGAAGCTGTGAGTGGGAGAGAGAGAGAGAAAGAGAAGCTGTGAGTGAGAGAGAGAAAGAGAAGCTGTGAGTGAGAGAGAGAGGGAGAAAGAGAAGGTGTGAGTGAGTGAGAGAGAGAAGCTGTGAGTGAGAGAGTGAGAGAGAGTGAATATGAGAAGCTGTGAGTGAGAGAGAGAGAGAGACAGAGAAGCTGTGAGTGAGTGAGAGAGAGAAGCTGTGAGTGAGAGAGAGAGAGAGAAAGAGAAGCTGTGAGTGAGAGAGAGAGAAAGAGAAACTGAGTGAGAGAGAGAGGAAGAGAAACTGTGAGTGAGAGAGAGAGATAAAGGGAAGCTGTGAGTTAGAGAGAGACAGAGAAAGAGAAGCTGTGAGTGAGAGAGAGAGAAAGAGAAGCTGTGAGTGAGAGAGAGAAGCTGTGAGGGAGGGAGAGAGAGAGAGAAGCTGGGAGTGAGAGAGAGAAGCTGTGAGAGGGAGGGAGAGAAAAAGAAGATGTGAGTGAGAGAGAGAGAATCTGTGAGTGAGAGAGAGAGAAGCTGTGAGTGAGAGAGAGACAGAGAAAGAGAAGCTGTGAGTGAGAGAGAGAGATAAAGCAAAGCTGTGAGTTAGAGAGAGACAGAGAAAGAGAAGCTGTGAGTGAGAGAGAGAGAGAAAGAGAAGCTGTGAGTGAGTGAGAGAGAGAGAAGCTGTGAGTGACAGAGAGAAAGAGGAGCTGTGAGTGAGAGAGAGAGAAAGAGAAGCTGTGAGTGAGAGGGAGAGAGAGAGAGACGCTGTGAGTGACAGAGAGAGAAAGAGAAGCTGTGAGTGACAGAGAGAGAGAGAAAGAGAAGCTGTGAGTGAGAGAGAGAAAGAGAAGTTGTGAGTGAGAGAGAGAGAAAGAGAAGCTGTGAGTATGAGAGAGAGAGATGCTGTGTGTGAGAGAGAGAAGCTGTGAGAGAGAGAAAGAGACTGAGAGAGAATGAGAGAGAGAGAAAGAGAAGCTGTGAGTTAGAGAGAAAGAGAAGCTGTGAGTGAGAGTGAGAGAGAGAGAGAGAAGCTGTGACAGTGAGAGAGAGAGTAAAAGAGAGGCTGTGAGTGAGAGAGAGAGAGAGAAAGAGAAGCTGTGAGAGAGAGAAAAAGAAGCTGTGAGTGAGAGAGAGAGAAAGAGAAGCTGTGGGTGAGAGAGAGAGAGAGAAAGAGAAGCTGTGAGTGGGAGAGAGAGAGAAGTTGTGAGTGAGAGAGAGAAAGAGAAGCTGTGAGTGTGTGTGAGAGAGAAAGAGAAGCTGTGAGTGAGAGGGAGAGAGAGAGAGAAGCTGTGAATGAGAGAGAGAGAAAGAGCAGCTGTGAGTGAGAGAGAGAAAGAGAAGCTCTGAGTGAGAGAAAGAGAAGCTGTGTGAGAGAGAGAGAAAGAGATGCTGTGAGTGAGAGAGGGAGAGAGAGAGAAAGAGAAGCTTTGAGTGAGAGAGAGAGAAAGAGAAGCTGTGATTGAGGGAGAGAAAAAGAGAAGCTGTGAGAGAGAGAAAAAGAAGCTGTGAGTGAGAGAGAGAAAGAGAAGCTGTGAGTGAGAGAGAGAGAAAGAGAAGCTGTGAGTGGGAGCGAGAGAGAAAGAGAAGCTGTGAGTGAGAGAGAGAAAGAGAAGCTGTGAGTGAGTGATAGAGAGAGAAGCTGTGAGTAAGAGAGTGAGAGAGAGTGAGTATGAGAAGCTGTGAGTGAGAGAGAGAGAGAGAGAAAAAGAAGCGGTGAGTGAGAGAGAGAGAAGCTGTGAGTGAGAGAGAGAGAGATAAAGAGAAGCTGTGAGTTAGAGAGACACAGAGAAAGAGAAGCTGTGAGTCAGAGATAGAGAAGCTGTGAGTGAGAGAGAGAGATAGAGAGAAAGAGAAGATGTGAGTGAGAGAGAGAGAAGCTGTTAGTGAGAGAGAGAGAGAAAGAGAAGCTGTGAGTGAGAGAGAGACAGAGAAAGAGAAGCTATAAGTGAGAGAGAGAGAAAGAAGTTGAGAGAGAGAGTGAAGCAGTGAGTGAGAGAGAGAGAGAGAAAGAGAAGATGTGAGAGAGAGAGAGAGAAGCTGTGAGTGAGAGAGAGAGAAGCTGTGAGTCAGAGAGAGAGAAAAAGAAAAGCTGTGAGTAAGAGAGAGTGATAAAGCAATGCTGTGAGGGAGAGAGACAGAGAAAGAGAAGCTGTGAGTGAGAGAGAGAGAGAATGAGAAGCTGTGAGTGAGAGAGAGAGAGAGAGAGAGAAGCTGTGAGTGAGAGAGTGAGAGAGAGTGAGTATGAGAAGCTGTGAGTGAGAGAGAGAGAGGGAGAGAGAAAGAGAAGCGGTGAGTGAGAGAGAGAGAAGCTGTGAGTGAGAGAGAGAGAGAGAAAGAGAAGCTGTGAGTTAGAGAGAGACAGAGAAAGAGAAGCTGTGAGAGAGAAAGAGAGAGAAGCTGTGAGTGAGAGAGAGAGAGAGATGTGAGTGAGAGAGAGAAAGAGAAGCTGTGAGTGAGAGAGAGAGAGAAAGAGAAGCTGTGAGTGAGAGAGAGAGAGAAAGAGAAGCTGTGAGTGAGAGAGAGAGAAAGAGAGGCTGTGAGTGAGAGAGAGAGGGAAAGAAAGAGAAGCTGTGAGTGAGAGAGAGAGGGAGAAAGAGAAGCTGTGAGTGAGAGAGAGAGAGAGAAAGAGAAGCTGTGAGTGAGAGAGAGAGATATGCTGTCAGTGAGAGAGAGAGAGAGAGAAGCTGTGAGTGAGATAGAGAGAGAGAAAGAGATGCTGTGAGTAAGAGAGAGCGAGAGAAGATGTGAGTGCATGAGAGAGAGAGAGAGAGAAGCTGTGAGTGAGAGAGAGAGAGATAAAGAGAAGCTGTGAGTTAGAGAGACACAGAGAAAGAGAAGCTGTGAGTCAGAGATAGAGAAGCTGTGAGTGTGAGAGAGAGATAGAGAGAAAGAGAAGATGTGAGTGAGAGAGAGACAGAGAAAGAGAAGCTATAAGTGAGAGAGAGAGAGAAAGAAGTTGAGAGAGAGAGTGAAGCAGTGAGTGAGAGAGAGAGAGAAAGAGAAGATGTGAGTGAGTGAGAGAGAGAGAGAGAAGCTGTGAGTGAGAGAGAGAGAAGCTGTGAGTCAGAGAGAGAGAAAAAGAAAAGCTGTGAGTAAGAGAGAGTGATAAAGCAATGCTGTGAGGGAGAGAGACAGAGAAAGAGAAGCTGTGAGTGAGAGAGAGAGAGAATGAGAAGCTGTGAGAGAGAGAGAGAGAGAGAGAGAAGCTGTGAGTGAGAGAGTGAGAGAGAGTGAGTATGAGAAGCTGTGAGTGAGAGAGAGAGAGGGAGAGAGAAAGAGAAGCGGTGAGTGAGACAGAGAGAAGCTGTGAGTGAGAGAGAGAGAGAGAAAGAGAAGCTGTGAGTTAGAGAGAGACAGAGAAAGAGAAGCTGTGAGTGAGAAAGAGAGAGAAGCTGTGAGTGAGAGAGAGAGAGATGTGAGTGAGAGAAAGAGAAGCTGTGAGTGAGAGAGAGAGAGAAAGAGAAGCTGTGATTGAGAGAGAGAGAGAAAGAGAAGCTGTGAGTGAGAGAGAGAGAAAGAGAGGCTGTGAGTGAGAGAGAGAGGGAAAGAAAGAGAAGCTGTGAGTGAGAGAGAGAGGGAGAAAGAGAAGCTGTGAGTGAGAGAGAGAGAAAGAGAAGCTGTGAGTGAGAGAGAGATATGCTGTCAGTGAGAGAGAGAGAGAGAGAGAAGCTGTGAGTGAGATAGAGAGAGAGAAAGAGATGCTGTGAGTAAGAGAGAGAGAGAGAAGCTGTGAGTGCATGAGAGAGAGCGAGAGAGAAGCTGTGAGTGAGAGAGAGTGAAAGAGAAGCAGTGTGAGAGAGAGAGAGAGAAAGAGAAGCTGTGAGTGAGAGAGAGATAAAGAGAAGCTGTGAGTTAGAGAGAGACAGAGAAAGAGAAGCTGTGAGTGAAAGAGAGAGAGAGAAAGAGAAGCTGTGAGTGAGTGAGTGAGAGAGAGAGAAGCTGTGAGTGAGAGAGAGAGAAAGAAAGAGAAGCTGTGAGAGAGAGAGAAAGAGAGAGAGAGAAGCTGTGAGTGAGAGGGAGAGAGAAGATGTGAGTGAGAGAAAGTGAAGCTGTGAGTGAGAGAGAGAGAGAAAGAGAAGATATGAGTGAGAGAGAGAGAGAAAGAGATGATGTGAGTGTGAGAGAGAGAAAGAGAAGCTGTGAGTGAGAGAGAGAGAGAAGCTGTGAGTGAGAGAGAGAAAAAGAAAGAGATCTGTGAGTGAGTGAGAGAGAAGCTGTGAGTGAGAGGGAGAGAGAGAGAGAAGCTGTGAGTGACAGAGAGAGAAAGAGAAGCTGTGAGAGAGAGAGAGAGAGAAAGAGAAGCTGTGAGTGACAGAGAGAGATAAAGAAGCTGTGAGTTAGAGAGAGACAGAGAAAGAGAAGCTGTGAGTGAGAATGAGAGAGAAGCTGTGAGTGAGAGAGAGAGAGAAGATGTGAGTGAGAGAGAGAAAGAGAAACTGTGAGTTATAGAGAGAGAAAGAGAAGCTGTGAGTTAGAGAGAGACAGAGAAAGAGAAGCTGTGAGTGAGAGAAGAGAGAGAGAAAGAGAAGCTGTGAGTGAGAGAGAGAAAAAGAAGCTGTGAGTGAGAGAGAGAGAGAAAGAAAAGCTGTGAGTGAGAGAGAGAGAGAAAGAGAAGCTGTGAGTGAGAGAGAGAGAGAAAGAGAAGCTGTGAGTGAGAGAGAGAGGGAAAGAAAGAGAAGCTGTGAGTGAGAGAAAGAGGATGAAAGAGAAGCTGTGAGTGAGAGAGAGAGAGAAAGAGAAGCTGTGAGTGAGAGAGAGATATATATGCTGTGAGTGAGAGAGAGAGAAGCTGTGAGTGAGATAGAGAGAGAGAAAGAGAAGCTGTGAGTAAGAGAGAGAGAGAAGCTGTGAGTGCGTGAGAGAGAGTGAGAGAGAAGCTGTGAGTGAGAGAGAGTGAAAGAGAAGCTGTGAGTGAGAGAGAGAGAGAGAGAAAGAAGCTGTGAGTGAGGGAGAGATAAAGAGAAGCTGTGAGTTAGAGAGAGACAGAGAAAGAGAAGCTGTGAGTGAAAGAGAGAGAGAGAAAGGGAAGCTGTGAGTGAGTGAGTGAGTGAGTGAGAAGCTGTGAGTGAGAGAGAGAGAGAAAGAGAAGATGTGAGTGTGTGAGAGAGAAAGAGAAGCTGTGAGTGAGAGAGAGAGAGAAGCTGTGAGAGAGATAGAGAGAAGCTGTGAGTGAGAGAGAGAGAAAGAAAGAGAAGCTGTGAGTGAGAGAATCTGTGAGTGAGAGAGAGGGAGAAAGAGAAGATGTGAGTGAGTGAGAGAGAGAAAGAGAAGCTGTCAGTGTGTGTGAGAGAGAAAGAGAAGCTGTGAGTGAAAGAGAGAGAAGCTGTGAGTGAGTGAGAGAGAAAGAGAAGCTGAGAGAGAGAGAGAAAGAGAAGCTGTGAGTGACAGAGAGAGAAAAAGAGAAGCTGTGATTTAGAGAGAGACAGAGAAAGAGAAGCTGTGAGTGAGAAAGAGAGAGAAGCTGTGAGTGAGTGAGAGAGAGAGAAGATGTGAGTGAGAGAGAGAAAGAGAAGCTGTGAGTGAGAGAGAGAGAGAAAGAGAAGCTGTGAGTGAGAGAGAGAGAGAGAAAGAGAAGCTGTGAGTGAGAGAGAGAGAAAGAGAAGCTGTGAGTGAGAGAGAGAGGGAAAGAAAGAGAAACTGTGAGTGAGAGAGAGAGGGAGAAAGAGAAGCTGTGAGTGAGAGATAGAAAGAGAAGCTGTGGGAGAGAGAAAAAGAAGCTATGAGTGAGAGAGAGAGAGAAAGAGAAGCTGTGAGAGAGAGAGAGAAAGAGAAGCTGTGAGTGAGAGAGGGAGAGAGAGAGAAAGAGAAGCTTTGAGTGAGAGAGAGAGAGAGAAAGAGAAGCTGTGAGTGAGAGAGAGAAAGAGAAGCTGTGAGTGTGTGAGAGAGAGAAAGAGAAGCTGTGATTGAGAGAGAGAGAGAAAGAGAAGTTGTGAGTGAGTGAGAGAGAGAAGCTGTGAGTGAGAGAGAGAGAGAGAAGCTGTGAGAGAGAGAAAAAGAAGCTGTGAGTGAGAGAGAGAGAGAAAGAGAAGCTGTGAGTGAGAGAGAGAAAGAGAAGCTGTGAGTGAGAGAGAGAGGGAGAAAGAAAAGCTGTGAGTGAGTGAGAGAGAGAAGCTGTGAGTGAGAGAGTGAGAGAGAGTGAGTATGAGAAGCTGTGAGTGAGAGAGAGAGAGGGAGAGAGAAAGAGAAGTGGTGAGTGAGAGAGAGAGAAGCTGTGAGTGAGAGAGAGAGAGAGAAAGAGAAGCTGTGAGTTAGAGAGAGACAGAGAAAGAGAAGCTGTGAGTGAGAAAGAGAGAGAAGCTGTGAGTGAGAGAGAGAGAGAAGATGTGAGTGAGAGAGAGAAAGAGAAGCTGTGAGTGAGAGAGAGAGAGAAAGAGAAGCTGTGAGTGAGAGAGAGAGAGAGAAAGAGAAGCTGTGAGTGAGA
Organism: Bradypodion ventrale; assembly: GCA_035047345.1. Classification (NCBI taxonomy): domain Eukaryota; kingdom Metazoa; phylum Chordata; class Lepidosauria; order Squamata; family Chamaeleonidae; genus Bradypodion; species Bradypodion ventrale. The sequence goes on from JAWDJE010000002.1 coordinate 175,374,366, forward strand.
GAGAGAGAAAGAGAAGCTGTGAGTGAGAGAGAGAGGGAAAGAAAGAGAAGCTGTGAGTGAGAGAGAGAGGGAGAAAGAGAAGCTGTGAGTGAGAGAGAGAGAGAAAGAGAAGCTGTGAGTGATAGAGAGAGATATGCTGTCAGTGAGAGAGAGAGAGAGAGAAGCTGTGAGTGAGATAGAGAGAGAGAAAGAGATGCTGTGAGTAAGAGAGAGAGAGAGAAGCTGTGAGTGCATGAGAGAGAGCGAGAGAGAAGCTGTGAGTGAGAGAGAGTGAAAGAGAAGCAGTGAGAGAGAGAGATAGAGAAAGAGAAGCTGTGAGTGAGGGAGAGATAAAGAGAAGCTGTGAGATAGAGAGAGACAGAGAAAGAGAAGCTGTGAGTGAAAGAGAGAGAGAGAAAGAGAAGCTGTGAGTGAGTGAGTGAGAGAGAGAAGCTGTGAGTGAGAGAGAGAGAAAGAGAAGCTGTGTGAGAGAGAGAAAGAGAGAGAGAGAAGCTGTGAGTGAGAGGGAGAGAGAAGATGTGAGTGAGAGAAAGTGAAGCTGTGAGTGAGAGAGAGAGAGAGAAAGAGAAGATGTGAGTGAGAGAGAGAGAGAAAGAGAAGATGTGAGTGTGAGAGAGAGAAAGAGAAGCTGTGAGTGAGAGAGAGAGAGAAGCTGTGAGAGAGATAGAGAGAAGCTGTGAGTGAGAGAGAGAGAAAGAAAGAGAAGCTGTGAGTGAGAGAGAGAAAAAGAAAGAGATCTGTGAGTGAGTGAGAGAGAAGCTGTGAGTGAGAGGGAGAGAGAGAGAGAGAAGCTGTGAGTGACAGAGAGAGAAAGAGAAGCTGTGGGTGAGAGAGAGAAAGAGAAGCTGTGAGTATGAGAGAGAGAGATGCTGTGTGTGAGAGAGAGAGAAGCTGTGAGAGAGAGAAAGAGACTGAGAGAGAATGAGAGAGAGAAAGAGAAGCTGTGAGTGAGAGTGAGAGAGAGAGAGAGAGAAGCTGTGACAGTGAGTGAGAGAGAGTAAAAGAGAGGCTGTGAGTGAGAGAGAGAGTAAGAAAGAAGAAGCTGTGAGTGAGAGATAGAGAGAAAGAGAAGCTGTGGGAGAGAGAAAAAGAAGCTGTGAATGAGAGAGAGAGAAAGAGAAGCTGTGAGTAAGAGAGAGAGAGAAAGAGAAGCTGTGAGTGGGAGAGAGAGAGAGAAAGAGAAGCTGTGAGTGAGAGAGAGAAAGAGAAGCTGTGGGTGAGAGAGAGAGAGAGAGAGAAAGAGAAGCTGTGAGTGAGTGAGAGAGAGATACGGTGTGTGTGAGAGAGAAAGAGAAGCTGTGAGTGTGTGTGAGAGAGAAAGAGAAGCTGTGAGTGAGAGGGAGAGAGAGAGAAGCTGTGAATGAGAGAGAGAGAGAGCAGCTGTGAGTGAGAGAGAGAAAGAGAAGCTGTGAGTGAGAGAGAGAGAGAAAGAGAAGCTGTGAGAGAGAGAGAGAAAGAGAAGCTGTGAGTGAGAGAGTTAGAGAGAGAGAAAGAGAAGCTTTGAGTGAGAGAGAGAGAGAGAAAGAGAAGTTGTGAGTGAGAGAGAGAAAGAGAAGCTGTGAGTGAGAGAGAGAGAGAAAGAGAAGCTGTGATTGAGAGAGAGAGAGAAAGAGAAGTTGTGAGCGAGTGAGAGAGAGAAGCTGTGAGTGAGAGAGAGAGAGAAGCTGTGAGAGAGAGAAAAAGAAGCTGTGAGTGAGAGAGAGAGAAAGAGAAGCTGTGAGTGAGAGAGAGAGAAAGAGAAGCTGTGAGTGGGAGAGAGAGAGAGAAAGAGAAGCTGTGAGTGAGAGAGAGAAAGAGAAGCTGTGAGTGAGAGAGAGAGGGAGAAAGAAAAGCTGTGAGTGAGAGAGAGAGAGAAGCTGTGAGTGAGAGAGTGAGAGAGAGTGAGTATGAGAAGCTGTGAGTGAGAGAGAGAGAGAGAGAGAAAGAGAAGCGGTGAGTGAGAGAGAGAGAAGCTGTGAGTGAGAGAGAGAGAGAGAAAGAGAAGCTGTGAGTTAGAGAGAGACAGAGAAAGAGAAGCTGTGAGTCAGAGAGAGAGAAGCTGTGAGTGAGAGAGAGATAGAGAGAGAAAGAGAAGATGTGAGTGAGAGAGAGAGAAGATGTTAGTGAGAGAGAGAGAGAGAAAGAGAAGCTATAAGTGAGAGAGAGAGAAAGAAGCTGAGAGAGAGAGTGAAGCTGTGAGTGAGAGAGAGAGAGAGAAAGAGAAGCTGTGAGTGAGAGAGAGAGAGAACGAAAGAGAAGCTGTGAGTGAGAGAGAGAGAAGCTGTGAGTGAGAGAGAGAGAAGCAGTGAGTGAGAGAGAGAGGGAGAAAGAGAAGTTGTGAGTGAGAGACAGAGAGAAAGAGAAGCTGTGAGTGAGAGAGAGGGAGAGAAAAAGAGAAGCTCCGAGTGAGAGAGAGAGAAGCTGTGAGTGAGTGAGAGAGAGAAGCTGTGAGTGAGAGAGAGAGAGAAAGAGAAGCTGTGAGTGAGAGAGAGAGAAAGAGAAGCTGAGTGAGAGAGAGAGAGAGGAAGAGAAACTGTGAGTGAGAGAGAGTGATAAAGAGAAGCTGTGAGTTAGAGAGAGACAGAGAAAGAGAAGCTGTGAGTGAGAGAGAGAGAAAGAGAAGCTGTGAGTGAGAGAGAGAAGCTGTGAGGGAGGGAGAGAGAGAGAAGCTGTGAGTGAGAGAGAGAGAAGCTGTGAGAGGGAGAGAGAAAGAAAAAGAAGATGCGAGTGAGAGAGAGAGAAGCTGTGAGTGAGAGAGAGAAAAGCTGTGAGTGAGAGAGAGACAGAGAAAGAGAAGCTGTGAGTGAGAGAGAGAGATAAAGCAAAGCTGTGAGTTAGAGAGAGACAGAGAAAGAGAAGCTGTGAGTGAGAGAGAGAGAGAAAGAGAAGCTGTGAGTGAGAGAGAGAGAGAGAGAAGCTGTGAGTGACAGAGAGAAAGAGGAGCTGTGAGTGAGAGAGAGAGAAAAAGAGAAGCTGTGAGAGAGAGAGAGAGAGAAGCTTTGAGTGAGAGAGAGAAAATGAAAGAAAAGCTGTGAGTGAGAGAGAGAGAAGCTGTGAGTGAGAGAGAGAGGATGAAAGAGAAGCTGTGAGTGAGAGAGAGAGAAAGAGAAGCTGTGAGTGAGAGGGAGAGAGAGAGAGAAGCTGTGAGTGACAGAGAGAGAAAGAGAAGCTCTGAGTGACAGAGAGAGAGAAAGAGAAGCTGTGAGTGACAGAGAGAGAGAGAGAGAAAGAGAAGTTGTGTGTGTGAGAAAGAAAGAGAAGCTGTGAGAGAGAGAGAGAAAGAGAAGCTGTGAGTGAGAGAGAGAGAGAAAGAGAAGATGTGAGTGCGAGAGAGAGAGAAAGAGAAGCTGTGAGTATGAGAGAGAGAGATGCTGTGTGTGTGTGAGAGAGAAGCTGTGTGAGAAAGAAAGAGACTGAGAGAGAATGAGAGAGAGAGAAAGAGAAGCTGTGAGTGAGAGAGAGAGAAAGAGAAGCTGTGAGTGAGAGTGACAGAGAGAGAGAAGCTGTGACAGTGAGAGAGAGAGTAAAAGAGAGGCTGTGAGTGAGAGAGAGAAAGAAGAAGCTGTGAGTGAGAGAGAGAGAGAGAGAGAAGCTGTGTGAGAGAGAAAAAGAAGCTGTGAGTGAGAGAGAGAGAAAGAGAAGCTGTGAGTGAGAGAGAGAGAGAGAAAGAGAAGCTGTGAGTGGGAGAGTGAGAGAGAAAGAGAAGCTGTGAGTGAGAGAGAGAGAAAGAGAAGCTGTGGGTGAGAGAGAGAGAGAGAGAAAGAGAAGCTGTGAGTGAGAGAGAGAGAAGATGTGAGTGAGAGAAAGAGAAGCTCTGAGTGTGTGTGAGAGAGAAAGAGAAGCTGTGAGTGAGAGGGAGAGAGAGAGAGAAGCTGTGAATGAGAGAGAGAGAAAGAGAAGCTGTGAGTGAGAGAGAGAGAAAGAGAAGCTGTGAGAGAGAGAGAGAGAACGAGAAGCTGTGAGTGAGAGAGGGAGAGAGAGAGAAAGAGAAGCTTTGAGTGAGAGAGAGAGAGAAAGAGAAGCTGTGAGTGAGAGAGAGAGAGAAGCTCTGAGTGAGAGAAAGAGAAGCTGTGTGAGAGAGAGAGAAAGAGATGCTGTGAGTGAGAGAGGGAGAGAGAGAGAAAGAGAAGCTTTGAGTGAGAGAGAGAGAAAGAGAAGCTGTGATTGAGGGAGAGAAAAAGAGAAGCTGTGAGAGAGAGAAAAAGAAGCTGTGAGTGAGAGAGAGAAAGAGAAGCTGTGAGTGAGAGAGAGAGAAAGAGAAGCTGTGAGTGGGAGCGAGAGAGAAAGAGAAGCTGTGAGTGAGAGAGAGAAAGAGAAGCTGTGAGTAAGAGAGTGAGAGAGAGTGAGTATGAGAAGCTGTGAGTGAGAGAGAGAGAGAGAGAAAAAGAAGCGGTGAGTGAGAGAGAGAGAAGCTGTGAGTGAGAGAGAGATATAAAGAGAAGCTGTGAGTTAGAGAGACACAGAGAAAGAGAAGCTGTGAGTCAGAGATAGAGAAGCTGTGAGTGAGAGAGAGAGATAGAGAGAAAGAGAAGATGTGAGTGAGAGAGAGAGAAGCTGTTAGTGAGAGAGAGAGAGAAAGAGAAGCTGTGAGTGAGAGAGAGACAGAGAAAGAGAAGCTATAAGTGAGAGAGAGAGAAAGAAGTTGAGAGAGAGAGTGAAGCAGTGAGTGAGAGAGAGAGAGAGAAAGAGAAGATGTGAGAGAGAGAGAGAGAAGCTGTGAGTGAGAGAGAGAGAAGCTGTGAGTCAGAGAGAGAGAAAAAGAAAAGCTGTGAGTAAGAGAGAGTGATAAAGCAATGCTGTGAGGGAGAGAGACAGAGAAAGAGAAGCTGTGAGTGAGAGAGAGAGAGAATGAGAAGCTGTGAGTGAGAGAGAGAGAGAGAGAGAGAAGCTGTGAGTGAGAGAGTGAGAGAGAGTGAGTATGAGAAGCTGTGAGTGAGAGAGAGAGAGGGAGAGAGAAAGAGAAGCGGTGAGTGAGAGAGAGAGAAGCTGTGAGTGAGAGAGAGAGAGAGAAAGAGAAGCTGTGAGTTAGAGAGAGACAGAGAAAGAGAAGCTGTGAGAGAGAAAGAGAGAGAAGCTGTGAGTGAGAGAGAGAGAGAGATGTGAGTGAGAGAGAGAAAGAGAAGCTGTGAGTGAGAGAGAGAGAGAAAGAGAAGCTGTGAGTGAGAGAGAGAGAGAAAGAGAAGCTGTGAGTGAGAGAGAGAGAAAGAGAGGCTGTGAGTGAGAGAGAGAGGGAAAGAAAGAGAAGCTGTGAGTGAGAGAGAGAGGGAGAAAGAGAAGCTGTGAGTGAGAGAGAGAGAGAGAAAGAGAAGCTGTGAGTGAGAGAGAGAGATATGCTGTCAGTGAGAGAGAGAGAGAGAGAAGCTGTGAGTGAGATAGAGAGAGAGAAAGAGATGCTGTGAGTAAGAGAGAGCGAGAGAAGATGTGAGTGCATGAGAGAGAGAGAGAGAGAAGCTGTGAGTGAGAGAGAGAGAGATAAAGAGAAGCTGTGAGTTAGAGAGACACAGAGAAAGAGAAGCTGTGAGTCAGAGATAGAGAAGCTGTGAGTGTGAGAGAGAGATAGAGAGAAAGAGAAGATGTGAGTGAGAGAGAGACAGAGAAAGAGAAGCTATAAGTGAGAGAGAGAGAGAAAGAAGTTGAGAGAGAGAGTGAAGCAGTGAGTGAGAGAGAGAGAGAAAGAGAAGATGTGAGTGAGTGAGAGAGAGAGAGAGAAGCTGTGAGTGAGAGAGAGAGAAGCTGTGAGTCAGAGAGAGAGAAAAAGAAAAGCTGTGAGTAAGAGAGAGTGATAAAGCAATGCTGTGAGGGAGAGAGACAGAGAAAGAGAAGCTGTGAGTGAGAGAGAGAGAGAATGAGAAGCTGTGAGTGAGAGAGAGAGAGAGAGAGAGAAGCTGTGAGTGAGAGAGTGAGAGAGAGTGAGTATGAGAAGCTGTGAGTGAGAGAGAGAGAGGGAGAGAGAAAGAGAAGCGGTGAGTGAGACAGAGAGAAGCTGTGAGTGAGAGAGAGAGAGAGAAAGAGAAGCTGTGAGTTAGAGAGAGACAGAGAAAGAGAAGCTGTGAGTGAGAAAGAGAGAGAAGCTGTGAGTGAGAGAGAGAGAGATGTGAGTGAGAGAAAGAGAAGCTGTGAGTGAGAGAGAGAGAGAAAGAGAAGCTGTGATTGAGAGAGAGAGAGAAAGAGAAGCTGTGAGTGAGAGAGAGAGAAAGAGAGGCTGTGAGTGAGAGAGAGAGGGAAAGAAAGAGAAGCTGTGAGTGAGAGAGAGAGGGAGAAAGAGAAGCTGTGAGTGAGAGAGAGAGAAAGAGAAGCTGTGAGTGAGAGAGAGATATGCTGTCAGTGAGAGAGAGAGAGAGAGAAGCTGTGAGTGAGATAGAGAGAGAGAAAGAGATGCTGTGAGTAAGAGAGAGAGAGAGAAGCTGTGAGTGCATGAGAGAGAGCGAGAGAGAAGCTGTGAGTGAGAGAGAGTGAAAGAGAAGCAGTGTGAGAGAGAGAGAGAGAAAGAGAAGCTGTGAGTGAGAGAGAGATAAAGAGAAGCTGTGAGTTAGAGAGAGACAGAGAAAGAGAAGCTGTGAGTGAAAGAGAGAGAGAGAAAGAGAAGCTGTGAGTGAGTGAGTGAGAGAGAGAGAAGCTGTGAGTGAGAGAGAGAGAAAGAAAGAGAAGCTGTGAGAGAGAGAGAAAGAGAGAGAGAGAAGCTGTGAGTGAGAGGGAGAGAGAAGATGTGAGTGAGAGAAAGTGAAGCTGTGAGTGAGAGAGAGAGAGAAAGAGAAGATATGAGTGAGAGAGAGAGAGAAAGAGATGATGTGAGTGTGAGAGAGAGAAAGAGAAGCTGTGAGTGAGAGAGAGAGAGAAGCTGTGAGTGAGAGAGAGAAAAAGAAAGAGATCTGTGAGTGAGTGAGAGAGAAGCTGTGAGTGAGAGGGAGAGAGAGAGAGAAGCTGTGAGTGACAGAGAGAGAAAGAGAAGCTGTGAGAGAGAGAGAGAGAGAAAGAGAAGCTGTGAGTGACAGAGAGAGATAAAGAAGCTGTGAGTTAGAGAGAGACAGAGAAAGAGAAGCTGTGAGTGAGAATGAGAGAGAAGCTGTGAGTGAGAGAGAGAGAGAAGATGTGAGTGAGAGAGAGAAAGAGAAACTGTGAGTTAGAGAGAGAGAAAGAGAAGCTGTGAGTTAGAGAGAGACAGAGGAAGAGAAGCTGTGAGTGAGAGAAGAGAGAGAGAAAGAGAAGCTGTGAGTGAGAGAGAGAAAAAGAAGCTGTGAGTGAGAGAGAGAGAGAAAGAAAAGCTGTGAGTGAGAGAGAGAGAGAAAGAGAAGCTGTGAGTGAGAGAGAGAGAGAAAGAGAAGCTGTGAGTGAGAGAGAGAGGGAAAGAAAGAGAAGCTGTGAGTGAGAGAAAGAGGATGAAAGAGAAGCTGTGAGTGAGAGAGAGAGAGAAAGAGAAGCTGTGAGTGAGAGAGAGATATATATGCTGTGAGTGAGAGAGAGAGAAGCTGTGAGTGAGATAGAGAGAGAGAAAGAGAAGCTGTGAGTAAGAGAGAGAGAGAAGCTGTGAGTGCGTGAGAGAGAGTGAGAGAGAAGCTGTGAGTGAGAGAGAGTGAAAGAGAAGCTGTGAGTGAGAGAGAGAGAGAGAGAAAGAAGCTGTGAGTGAGGGAGAGATAAAGAGAAGCTGTGAGTTAGAGAGAGACAGAGAAAGAGAAGCTGTGAGTGAAAGAGAGAGAGAGAAAGGGAAGCTGTGAGTGAGTGAGTGAGTGAGTGAGAAGCTGTGAGTGAGAGAGAGAGAGAAAGAGAAGATGTGAGTGTGTGAGAGAGAAAGAGAAGCTGTGAGTGAGAGAGAGAGAGAAGCTGTGAGAGAGATAGAGAGAAGCTGTGAGTGAGAGAGAGAGAAAGAAAGAGAAGCTGTGAGTGAGAGAATCTGTGAGTGAGAGAGAGGGAGAAAGAGAAGATGTGAGTGAGTGAGAGAGAGAAAGAGAAGCTGTGAGTGTGTGTGAGAGAGAAAGAGAAGCTGTGAGTGAAAGAGAGAGAAGCTGTGAGTGAGTGAGAGAGAAAGAGAAGCTGAGAGAGAGAGAGAAAGAGAAGCTGTGAGTGACAGAGAGAGAAAAAGAGAAGCTGTGATTTAGAGAGAGACAGAGAAAGAGAAGCTGTGAGTGAGAAAGAGAGAGAAGCTGTGAGTGAGTGAGAGAGAGAGAAGATGTGAGTGAGAGAGAGAAAGAGAAGCTGTGAGTGAGAGAGAGAGAGAAAGAGAAGCTGTGAGTGAGAGAGAGAGAGAGAAAGAGAAGCTGTGAGTGAGAGAGAGAGAAAGAGAAGCTGTGAGTGAGAGAGAGAGGGAAAGAAAGAGAAACTGTGAGTGAGAGAGAGAGGGAGAAAGAGAAGCTGTGAGTGAGAGATAGAAAGAGAAGCTGTGGGAGAGAGAAAAAGAAGCTATGAGTGAGAGAGAGAGAGAAAGAGAAGCTGTGAGAGAGAGAGAGAAAGAGAAGCTGTGAGTGAGAGAGGGAGAGAGAGAGAAAGAGAAGCTTTGAGTGAGAGAGAGAGAGAGAAAGAGAAGCTGTGAGTGAGAGAGAGAAAGAGAAGCTGTGAGTGTGTGAGAGAGAGAAAGAGAAGCTGTGATTGAGAGAGAGAGAGAAAGAGAAGTTGTGAGTGAGTGAGAGAGAGAAGCTGTGAGTGAGAGAGAGAGAGAGAAGCTGTGAGAGAGAGAAAAAGAAGCTGTGAGTGAGAGAGAGAGAGAAAGAGAAGCTGTGAGTGAGAGAGAGAAAGAGAAGCTGTGAGTGAGAGAGAGAGGGAGAAAGAAAAGCTGTGAGTGAGTGAGAGAGAGAAGCTGTGAGTGAGAGAGTGAGAGAGAGTGAGTATGAGAAGCTGTGAGTGAGAGAGAGAGAGGGAGAGAGAAAGAGAAGTGGTGAGTGAGAGAGAGAGAAGCTGTGAGTGAGAGAGAGAGAGAGAAAGAGAAGCTGTGAGTTAGAGAGAGACAGAGAAAGAGAAGCTGTGAGTGAGAAAGAGAGAGAAGCTGTGAGTGAGAGAGAGAGAGAAGATGTGAGTGAGAGAGAGAAAGAGAAGCTGTGAGTGAGAGAGAGAGAGAAAGAGAAGCTGTGAGTGAGAGAGAGAGAGAGAAAGAGAAGCTGTGAGTGAGAGAGAGAGAAAGAGAAGCTGTGAGTGAGAGAGAGAGGGAAAGAAAGAGAAGCTGTGAGTGAGAGAGAGAGGGAGAAAGAGAAGCTGTGAGTGAGAGAGAGAGAGAAAGAGAAGCTGTGAGTGATAGAGAGAGATATGCTGTCAGTGAGAGAGAGAGAGAGAGAAGCTGTGAGTGAGATAGAGAGAGAGAAAGAGATGCTGTGAGTAAGAGAGAGAGAGAGAAGCTGTGAGTGCATGAGAGAGAGCGAGAGAGAAGCTGTGAGTGAGAGAGAGTGAAAGAGAAGCAGTGAGAGAGAGAGATAGAGAAAGAGAAGCTGTGAGTGAGGGAGAGATAAAGAGAAGCTGTGAGATAGAGAGAGACAGAGAAAGAGAAGCTGTGAGTGAAAGAGAGAGAGAGAAAGAGAAGCTGTGAGTGAGTGAGTGAGAGAGAGAAGCTGTGAGTGAGAGAGAGAGAAAGAGAAGCTGTGTGAGAGAGAGAAAGAGAGAGAGAGAAGCTGTGAGTGAGAGGGAGAGAGAAGATGTGAGTGAGAGAAAGTGAAGCTGTGAGTGAGAGAGAGAGAGAGAAAGAGAAGATGTGAGTGAGAGAGAGAGAGAAAGAGAAGATGTGAGTGTGAGAGAGAGAAAGAGAAGCTGTGAGTGAGAGAGAGAGAGAAGCTGTGAGAGAGATAGAGAGAAGCTGTGAGTGAGAGAGAGAGAAAGAAAGAGAAGCTGTGAGTGAGAGAGAGAAAAAGAAAGAGATCTGTGAGTGAGTGAGAGAGAAGCTGTGAGTGAGAGGGAGAGAGAGAGAGAGAAGCTGTGAGTGACAGAGAGAGAAAGAGAAGCTGTGGGTGAGAGAGAGAAAGAGAAGCTGTGAGTATGAGAGAGAGAGATGCTGTGTGTGAGAGAGAGAGAAGCTGTGAGAGAGAGAAAGAGACTGAGAGAGAATGAGAGAGAGAAAGAGAAGCTGTGAGTGAGAGTGAGAGAGAGAGAGAGAGAAGCTGTGACAGTGAGTGAGAGAGAGTAAAAGAGAGGCTGTGAGTGAGAGAGAGAGTAAGAAAGAAGAAGCTGTGAGTGAGAGATAGAGAGAAAGAGAAGCTGTGGGAGAGAGAAAAAGAAGCTGTGAATGAGAGAGAGAGAAAGAGAAGCTGTGAGTAAGAGAGAGAGAGAAAGAGAAGCTGTGAGTGGGAGAGAGAGAGAGAAAGAGAAGCTGTGAGTGAGAGAGAGAAAGAGAAGCTGTGGGTGAGAGAGAGAGAGAGAGAGAAAGAGAAGCTGTGAGTGAGTGAGAGAGAGATACGGTGTGTGAGAGAGAGAAAGAGAAGCTGTGAGTGTGTGTGAGAGAGAAAGAGAAGCTGTGAGTGAGAGGGAGAGAGAGAGAAGCTGTGAATGAGAGAGAGAGAGAGCAGCTGTGAGTGAGAGAGAGAAAGAGAAGCTGTGAGTGAGAGAGAGAGAGAAAGAGAAGCTGTGAGAGAGAGAGAGAAAGAGAAGCTGTGAGTGAGAGAGTTAGAGAGAGAGAAAGAGAAGCTTTGAGTGAGAGAGAGAGAGAGAAAGAGAAGTTGTGAGTGAGAGAGAGAAAGAGAAGCTGTGAGTGAGAGAGAGAGAGAAAGAGAAGCTGTGATTGAGAGAGAGAGAGAAAGAGAAGTTGTGAGCGAGTGAGAGAGAGAAGCTGTGAGTGAGAGAGAGAGAGAAGCTGTGAGAGAGAGAAAAAGAAGCTGTGAGTGAGAGAGAGAGAAAGAGAAGCTGTGAGTGAGAGAGAGAGAAAGAGAAGCTGTGAGTGGGAGAGAGAGAGAGAAAGAGAAGCTGTGAGTGAGAGAGAGAAAGAGAAGCTGTGAGTGAGAGAGAGAGGGAGAAAGAAAAGCTGTGAGTGAGAGAGAGAGAGAAGCTGTGAGTGAGAGAGTGAGAGAGAGTGAGTATGAGAAGCTGTGAGTGAGAGAGAGAGAGAGAGAGAAAGAGAAGCGGTGAGTGAGAGAGAGAGAAGCTGTGAGTGAGAGAGAGAGAGAGAAAGAGAAGCTGTGAGTTAGAGAGAGACAGAGAAAGAGAAGCTGTGAGTCAGAGAGAGAGAAGCTGTGAGTGAGAGAGAGATAGAGAGAGAAAGAGAAGATGTGAGTGAGAGAGAGAGAAGATGTTAGTGAGAGAGAGAGAGAGAAAGAGAAGCTATAAGTGAGAGAGAGAGAAAGAAGCTGAGAGAGAGAGTGAAGCTGTGAGTGAGAGAGAGAGAGAGAAAGAGAAGCTGTGAGTGAGAGAGAGAGAGAACGAAAGAGAAGCTGTGAGTGAGAGAGAGAGAAGCTGTGAGTGAGAGAGAGAGAAGCAGTGAGTGAGAGAGAGAGGGAGAAAGAGAAGTTGTGAGTGAGAGACAGAGAGAAAGAGAAGCTGTGAGTGAGAGAGAGGGAGAGAAAAAGAGAAGCTCCGAGTGAGAGAGAGAGAAGCTGTGAGTGAGTGAGAGAGAGAAGCTGTGAGTGAGAGAGAGAGAGAAAGAGAAGCTGTGAGTGAGAGAGAGAGAAAGAGAAGCTGAGTGAGAGAGAGAGAGAGGAAGAGAAACTTTGAGTGAGAGAGAGTGATAAAGAGAAGCTGTGAGTTAGAGAGAGACAGAGAAAGAGAAGCTGTGAGTGAGAGAGAGAGAAAGAGAAGCTGTGAGTGAGAGAGAGAAGCTGTGAGGGAGGGAGAGAGAGAGAAGCTGTGAGTGAGAGAGAGAGAAGCTGTGAGAGGGAGAGAGAAAGAAAAAGAAGATGCGAGTGAGAGAGAGAGAAGCTGTGAGTGAGAGAGAGAAAAGCTGTGAGTGAGAGAGAGACAGAGAAAGAGAAGCTGTGAGTGAGAGAGAGAGATAAAGCAAAGCTGTGAGTTAGAGAGAGACAGAGAAAGAAAAGCTGTGAGTGAGAGAGAGAGAGAAAGAGAAGCTGTGAGTGAGAGAGAGAGAGAGAGAAGCTGTGAGTGACAGAGAGAAAGAGGAGCTGTGAGTGAGAGAGAGAGAAAAAGAGAAGCTGTGAGAGAGAGAGAGAGAGAAGCTTTGAGTGAGAGAGAGAAAATGAAAGAAAAGCTGTGAGTGAGAGAGAGAGAAGCTGTGAGTGAGAGAGAGAGGATGAAAGAGAAGCTGTGAGTGAGAGAGAGAGAAAGAGAAGCTGTGAGTGAGAGGGAGAGAGAGAGAGAAGCTGTGAGTGACAGAGAGAGAAAGAGAAGCTCTGAGTGACAGAGAGAGAGAAAGAGAAGCTGTGAGTGACAGAGAGAGAGAGAAAGAAAGAGAAGTTGTGTGTGTGAGAAAGAAAGAGAAGCTGTGAGAGAGAGAGAGAAAGAGAAGCTGTGAGTGAGAGAGAGAGAGAAAGAGAAGATGTGAGTGCGAGAGAGAGAGAAAGAGAAGCTGTGAGTATGAGAGAGAGAGATGCTGTGTGTGTGTGAGAGAGAAGCTGTGTGAGAAAGAAAGAGACTGAGAGAGAATGAGAGAGAGAGAAAGAGAAGCTGTGAGTGAGAGAGAGAGAAAGAGAAGCTGTGAGTGAGAGTGACAGAGAGAGAGAAGCTGTGACAGTGAGAGAGAGAGTAAAAGAGAGGCTGTGAGTGAGAGAGAGAAAGAAAGAAGAAGCTGTGAGTGAGAGAGAGAGAGAAGCTGTGTGAGAGAGAAAAAGAAGCTGTGAGTGAGAGAGAGAGAAAGAGAAGCTGTGAGTGAGAGAGAGAGAGAGAAAGAGAAGCTGTGAGTGGGAGAGTGAGAGAGAAAGAGAAGCTGTGAGTGAGAGAGAGAGAAAGAGAAGCTGTGGGTGAGAGAGAGAGAGAGAGAAAGAGAAGCTGTGAGTGAGAGAGAGAGAAGATGTGAGTGAGAGAAAGAGAAGCTCTGAGTGTGTGTGAGAGAGAAAGAGAAGCTGTGAGTGAGAGGGAGAGAGAGAGAGAAGCTGTGAATGAGAGAGAGAGAAAGAGAAGCTGTGAGTGAGAGAGAGAGAAAGAGAAGCTGTGAGAGAGAGAGAGAGAACGAGAAGCTGTGAGTGAGAGAGGGAGAGAGAGAGAAAGAGAAGCTTTGAGTGAGAGAGAGAGAGAAAGAGAAGCTGTGAGTGAGAGAGAGAAAGAGAAGCTGTGAGTGAGAGGGAGAGAGAAAGAGAAGCTGTGAGTGAGAGAGAGAGAAAGAGAAGCTGTGAGTGAGAGAGAGAGAGAAGTTGTGAGAGAGAGAAAAAGAAGCTGTGAGTGAGTGAGAGAGAAAGAGAAGCTGTGAGTGAGAGATAGAGAAAGAGAAGCTGTGAGTGGGAGAGAGAGAGAGAAAGAGAAGCTGTGAGTGAGAGAGAGAAAGAGAAGCTGTGAGTGAGAGAGAGAGGGAGAAAGAGAAGGTGTGAGTGAGTGAGAGAGAGAGAAGCTGTGAGTGAGAGAGTGAGAGAGAGTGAATATGAGAAGCTGTGAGTGAGAGAGAGAGAGAGAGACAGAGAAGCGGTGAGTGAGAGAGAGAGAAGCTGTGAGTGAGAGAGAGAGAAAAAGAGAAGCTGTGAGTTAGAGAAAGACAGAGAGAAGCTGTGAGTGAGTGAGAGAGAGAAGCTGTGAGTGAGAGAGAGAGAGAGAAAGAGAAGCTGTGAGTGAGAGAGAGAGAAAGAGAAACTTAGTGAGAGAGAGAGGAAGAGAAACTGTGAGTGAGAGAGAGATAAAGAGAAGCTGTGAGTTAGAGAGAGAAAGAGAAGCTGTGAGTGAGAGAGAGAGAAAGAGAAGCTGTGAGTGAGAGAGAGAAGCTGTGAGGGAGGGAGAGAGAGAGAGAAGCTGTGAGTGAGAGAGAGAAGCTGTGAGAGGGAGGGAGAGAAAAAGAAGATGCGAGTGAGAGAGAGAGAGAAGCTGTGAGTGAGAGAGAGAGAAGCTGTGAGTGAGAGAGAGACAAAGAGAAGCTGTGAGTGAGAGAGAGAGATAAAGCAAAGCTGTGAGTTAGAGAGAGACAGAGAAAGAGAAGCTGTGAGTGAGAGAGAGAGAGAAAGAGAAGCTGTGAGTGAGTGAGAGAGAGAGAAGCTATGAGTGACAGAGAGAAAGAGGAGCTGTGAGTGAGAGAGAGAGGATAAAAGAGTAGCTGTGAGTGAGAGAGAGAGAAAGAGAAGCTGTGAGTGAGAGGGAGAGAGAGAGAGACGCTGTGAGTGACAGAGAGAGAAAGAGAAGCTGTGAGTGACAGAGAGAGAGAGAAAGAGAAGCTGTGAGTGAGAGAGAGAAAGAGAAGTTGTGAGTGAGAGAGAGAGAAAGAGAAGATGTGAGTGCGAGAGAGAGAGAAAGAGAAGCTGTGAGTATGAGAGAGAGAGATGCTGTGTGTGAGAGAGAGAGAAGCTGTGAGAGAGAGAAAGAGACTGAGAGAGAATGAGAGAGAGAGAAAGAGAAGCTGTGAGTTAGAGAGAATTAGAAGCTGTGAGTGAGAGTGAGAGAGAGAGAGAGAGAAGCTGTGACAGTGAGAGAGAGAGTAAAAGAGAGGCTGTGAGTGAGTGAGAGAGAGAAAGAGAAGCTGTGAGAGAGAGAAAAAGAAGCTGTGAGTGAGAGAGAGAGAAAGAGAAGCTGTGGGTGAGAGAGAGAGAGAAAGAGAAGCTGTGAGTGGGAGAGAGAGAGAAGTTGTGAGTGAGAGAGAGAAAGAGAAACTGTGAGTGTGTGTGAGAGAGAAAGAGAAGCTGTGAGTGACAGGGAGAGAGAGAGAGAAGCTGTGAATGAGAGAGAGAGAGAAAGAGCAGCTGTGAGTGAGAGAGAGAAAGAGAAGCTGTGAGTGAGAGAGAGAGAAAGAGAAGCTGTGAGAGAGAGAGAGAAAGAGATGCTGTGAGTGAGAGAGTGAGAGAGAGAGAAAGAGAAGCTTTGAGTGAGAGAGAGAGAAAGAGAAGCTGTGAGTGAGGGAGAGAAAGAGAGAAGCTGTGAGAGAGAGAAAAAGAAGCTGTGAGTGAGAGAGAGAGAAAGAGAAGCTGTGAGTGAGAGAGAGAAAAAGAGAAGCTGTGAGTGGGAGAGAGAGAGAGAAAGAGAAGCTGTGAGTGAGAGAGAGAAAGAGAAGCTGTGAGTGAGTGATAGAGAGAGAAGCTGTGAGTAAGAGAGTGAGAGAGAGTGAGTATGAGAAGCTGTGAGTGAGAGAGAGAGAGAGAGAAAGAGAAGCAGTGACTGAGAGAGAGAGAAGCAGTGAGTGAGAGAGAGAGAGATAAAGAGAAGCTGTGAGTTAGAGAGAGACAGAGAAAGAGAAGCTGTGAGTCAGAGAGAGAGAAGCTGTGAGTGAGAGAGAGAGATAGAGAGAAAGAGAAGATGTGAGTGAGAGAGAGAGAAGCTGTTAGTGAGAGAGAGAGAGAAAGAAGTTGAGAGAGAGAGTGAAGCAGTGAGTGAGAGAGAGAGAGAAAGAGAAGATGTGAGTGAGAGAGAGAGAGAGAAGCTGTGAGTGAGAGAGAGAGAAGCTGTGAGTCAGAGAGAGAGAAAAAGAAAAGCTGTGAGTAAGAGAGAGTGATAAAGCAATGCTGTGAGTGAGAGAGACAGAGAAAGAGAAGCTGTGAGTGAGAGAGAGAGAGAATGAGAAGCTGTGAGTGAGAGAGAGAGAGAGAGAGAGAGATGCTGTGAGTGTGAGTGTGAGAGTGAGAGAAAGAGAAGCTGTGAGTGAGTGATAGAGAGAGAGATACAGAAGGTGTGAGTGAGAGAGAGAGAGAAAGAGAAGCTGTGAGTGTGTGAGTGAGAGAAAAAGAAAGAAAAGCTGTGAGTGAGAGAGAGAGAAGCTGTGAGTGAGAGAGAGAGAAAAAGAGAAGCTGTGAGTGAGAGAGATAGATAGAAGCTGTGAGTGAGTGATAGAGAGAAGCTGTGAGTGAGAGAGAGAGACAGAGAAAGAGAAGCTGTGAGTGAGAGAGAGAGAGAAAGAGAAGCTGTGAGTGAGAGAGAAAGAGAAACTGTGAGTGAGAGAGAGAGATAAAGAGAAGCTGTGAGTTAGAGAGAGACAGAGAAAGAGAAGCTGTGAGTGAGAGAGAGAGTAAGAGAAGCTGTGAGGGAGAGAGAGAAGCTGTGAGTGAGGGAGAGAGAGAGAGATGCTGTGAGTGAGGGAGAGAGAAGCTGTGTGAGAGAGAGAGAGAGAGAAAGAGAAGATGCGAGTGAGAGAGAGAGAGAAGCTGTGAGTGAGAGAGAGAGAAGCTGTGAGTGAGAGAGAGAGAGAGAGAGAGAAGCTGTGAGTGAGAGAGAGAGATAAAGCAAAGCTGTGAGTTAGAGAGAGACAGAGAAAGAGAAGCTGTGAGTGATAGAGAGAGAGAAAGAGTAGCTGTGAGTGAGAGAGAGAGAGAGAGAAGCTGTGAGTGACAGAGAGAAAGAGGAGCTGTGAGTGAGAGAGAGAGAAAAAGAGAAGCTGTGAGTGAGAGAGAGAGAGAAAGAGAAGCTGTGAGTGAGTGAGAGAGAGAAAGAGAAGCTGTGAGTGAGAGAGAGAAAATGAAAGAAAAGCTGTGTGTGTGAGAGAGAGAAGCTGTGATTGAGAGAGAGAGGATGAAAGAGAAGCTGTGAGTGAGAGAGAGAAAGAGAAGCTGTGAGTGAGAGGGAGAGAGAGAGAGAAGCTGTGAGTGACAGAGAGAGAAAGAGAAGCTGTGAGTGACAGAGAGAGAGAAAGAGAAGCTGTGAGTGAGTGAGAGAGAGAGAGAGAGAGAGAAGCTGTGAGTGAGAGGGAGAGAGAGAGAGAAGCTGTGAATGAGAGAGAGAGAAAGAGCAGCTGTGAGTGAGAGAGAGAAAGAGAAGCTGTGAGAGAGAGAGAGAAAGAGAAGCTGTGAGAGAGAGAGAGAAAGAGAAGCTGTGAGTGAGAGAGGGAGAGAGAGAGAGAGAAAGAGAAGCTTTGAGTGAGAGAGAGAGAAAGAGAAGCTGTGAGTGAGAGAGAGAGAGAAAGAGAAGCTGTGAGGGAGAGAGAGAAAAAGAGAAGCTGTGAGGGAGAGAGAGAGAGAAAGAGAAGTAGTGAGAGAGAGAGCGAAGCTGTGAGTGTGAGAGAGAGAGAGAAGCTGTGAGAGATTGAAAAAGAAGAGAGGGAGAAAGAGAAGCTGTGAGTGTGTGTGAGAGAGAGAGAAGCTGTGAGTGAGAGAGTGACAGTGAGTATGAGAAGCTGTGAGGGAGAGAGAGAGAGAAAGAGAAGCGGTGAGTGAGAGAGAGAGAGAAGCTGTGAGTCAGAGAGAGAGATAAAGAGAAGCTGTGAGTTAGAGAGAGACAGAGAAAGAGAAGCTGTGTGTCAGAGAGAGAGAGAGAAGATGTGAGTGAGAGAGAGATAGAGAGAGAAAGAGAAGATGTGAGTGAGAGAGAGAAGCTGTTAGTGAGAGAGAGAGAGAGAGAAAGCGAAGCTGTGAGTGAGAGAGAGAGACAGAGAAAGAGAAGCTATAAGTGAGAGAGAGAGAGAGAAAGAAGCTGAGAGAGAGAGAGAGTGAAGCTGTGAGTGAGAGAGAGAGAAAGAGAAGATGTGAGTGAGTGAGAGAGAGAGAGAAGCTGTGAGTCAGAGAGAGAGAAGCTGTGAGTCAGAGAGAGAGAAAAAGAAAAGCTGTGAGTAAGAGACAGTGATAAAGCAATGCTGTGAGAGAGAGACAGAGAAAGAGAAGCTGTGAGTGAGAGAGAGAAAGAGAATGAGAAGCTGTGAGTGAGAGAGAGAGAGAGATGCTGTGAGTGTGAGAGTGAGAGAAAGAGAAGCTGTGAGTGAGTGATAGAGAGAGATACAGAAGGTGTGAGTGAGAGAGAGAGAGAAAGAGAAGCTGTGAGTGAGAGAGAGAAAAAGAAAGAAAAGCTGTGAGTGAGAGAGAGAGAAGCTGTGAGTGAGAGAGAGAGAGAAAGAGAAGCTGTGAGTGAGAGGGAGAGAGAGAGAGAAGCTGTGAGTGAGAGGGAGAGAGAGAGAAGCTGTGAGTGTCAGAGGGAGAAAGAGAAGCTGTGAGTGACAGAGAGAGAAAAAGAGAAGAAGTGAGTGAGAGAGAGAGAGAGAGAAAGAAAGAGAAGCTGTGAGAGAGAGAGAGAAAGAGAAGCTGTGAGTGACAGAGAGAGAGAAAGAGAAGCTGTGAGTGCGAGAGAGAGAGAGAGAAAGTGAAGCTTTGAATAAGAGACAGAGAGAGAAGCTGTGAGTGAGAGAGAGAGAGAGAAGCTGTGAGTGAGAGAGAGAGAGAAAGAGAAGCTGTGAGTGAGAGAGAGAGAAAGAGAAGCTGTGAGTGAGTGATAGAGAGAGATACAGAAGCTGTGAGTGAGAGAGAGGAAAAAAGAGAAGCTGTGAGTGAGAGAGAGAAATAGAAAGAGATCTGTGAGTGAGAGAGAGAGAAGCTGTGAGTGAGAGAGGGAGGGAGAAAGAGAAGCTGTGAGTCAGAGAGAGAGAGAGAGAAACTGTGAGTGAGAGGGAGAGAGAGAGAGAAGCTGTGAGTGACAGAGAGAGTAAGAGAAGCTGTGAGTGAGAGAGAGAGAGAAAGAGAAGCTGTGAGAAAGAGAGAGAAAGAGAAGCTGAGAGTGAGAGAGAGAGTAAGATAAGCTGTGTGTGCGAGAGAAAGAGAGAGAGAGAAAGAGAAGCTGTGAGTAAGACAGAGACAGAAGCTGTGAGTGAAAGAGAGAGCTAAGGTGTTAATGAGAGAGAAAGAGAAAGAGAAGCTGTGAGTGAGAGAGAGAGTGAAAGAAGCTGTGAGTGAGAGAGAGAGAGAAAGAGAAGCTGTGAGTGAGAGTGTGAGAAAGCAAGCTATGAGTGAGAGAGCAAAAGAAAGAGAAGCTGTGAGTGGGAGAGAGAGCAAAAGAAAGAGAAGCTGTGAGTGGGAGTGAGAGAGAGAAAGAGAAGCTGTTACAGTGTGTGAGAGAGCGAGCGAAAGAGAAGAGTGAGGGAGAGAGAGAAGCTATAAGTGAGAGAGAGAGAGAAAGAAGCTGGGAGAGAGAGAGTGAAGCTGTGAGTGAGAGAGAGAGAGAGAAAGAGAAGCTGTGAGTGAGAGAGAGAGAGAGAGAAGCTGTGAGTGAGAAAGAGAGAGAAAGAAAGAGAAGCTGTGAGTGAGAGAGAGAGAAGCTGTGAGTGAGAGAGAGAGGGAGAAAGAGAAGTTGTGAGTGAGAGAGAGAGAGAAAGAGAAGCTGTGAGTGAGAGAGAGGGAGAGAAAAAGAGAAGCTGCAAGTGAGAGAGAGAGAGAGAAGCTGTGAGTGAGTGAGAGAGAGAAGCTGTGAGTGAGAGAGAGAGAGAAAGAGAAGCTGTGAGTGAGAGAGAGAGAAAGAGAAGCTGTGAGTGAGAGAGAGAAGCTGTGAGGGAGGGAGAGAGAGAGAGAAGCTGTGAGTGAGAGAGAGAAGCTGTGAAAGGGATGGAGAGAAAAAGAAGATGCGAGTGAGAGAGAGAGAGAAGCTGTGAGTGAGAGAGAGAGAAGCTGTGAGTGAGAGAGACAGAGAAAGAGAAGCTGTGAGTGAGAGAGAGAGATAAAGTAAAGCTGTGAGTTAGAGACAGAGAAAGAGAAGCTGTGAGTGAGAGAGAGAGAAAGAGAAGCTGTGAGTGAGAGAGAGAGAGAAAGAGAAGCTGAGTGAGAAAGAGAGAGAGAAATAGAAGCTGTGAGTGAGAGAGAGATAAAGAGAAGCTGTAAGTGAGAGAGCGAGCGAGTGAAAGAGAAGCTGAGAGTGCGAGAGAGAGAGAGAAAGAGTAGCTGTGAGTAAGAGAGAGAGAAGCTGTGAGTGAGAGAGAGAGTGAAGCTTGGAGAGAGAAAGAAAGAAACTCTGTGAGAGAGAGAGTGAGAGAGAGAAAGAGAAGCTGTGTGTGTGTGAGAGAGAAAGAGAAGCTGTGAGTGATAGAGAGAGAAGCTGTGAGTAAGAGAGAGAGAGAAGCTGTGAGTGAGTGAGAGAGAGAAAGAGAAGCTGTGAGTGAGTGAGAGAGAGAAAGAGAAACTGTGAGTGAGAGAGAGAGAGTAGAGAAAGAAAAGCTGTAACTGAGAGAGAGAGAGAGAAGCTGTGAGTGAGAGAGAGAGAGAAGCTGTGAGTGAGAGAGATAAAGAGAAGCTGTGAGTTAGAGAGAGACAGAGAAAGAGAAGCTGTGAGTGAGAGAGAGAAAGAGAAGATGTGAGTGAGAGAGAGATAAGCTGTGTGAGAGAGAGAAAGATACTCTGTAAGAGAGTGAGAGAGAGAAAGAGAAGCTGTGAGTGAGATAGAGAGAGAAAGAGAAGCTGTGAGTGAGAGAGAGAGAAAGAGAAGCTGTGAGTGAGAGAGAGAGAGAAAGAGAAGCTGTGAGTGAGATAGAGAGAGAGAAAGAGAAGGTGTGAATGAGAGATATAGAGAGAAGCTGTGAGTTAGTGAGACAGAGAGAGAAGCTGTGATTGAGAGAGAGAAAGAGAAGCTGTGAGTGAGAGAGAGAGAGAAAGAGAAGCTGTGAGTGAGAGAGAGATAAAGAGAAGCTGTGAGTTAGAGAGAGATGGAGAAAGAGAAGCTGTGAGTGAGAGAGAGAAAGAGAAGCTGTGAGTGAGAGACAGAGAGAGAAGCTGTGAGTGAGAGAAAGAGAAAGAAAAGCTGTGTGTGTGAGAGAGAAAGAGAAGCTGTGAGTGAGAGAGAGAGAGAAAGAGAAGCTGTGAGTAAGAGAGAGAGAGAGAAAGAGAAGCTGTGAGTGAGAGAGAGAAAGAAAGAGAAGCTGTGAGTGAGAGAGAGAGAGAAGTTGTGAGTGAGAGAGAGAGGGAGAAGCTGTGAGTGACAGAGAGAAAGAGGAGCTGTGAGTGAGAGAGAGAGAAAAAGAGAAGCTGTGAGTGAGAGAGAGAGAGAAAGAGAAGGTGTGAGTGAGAGAGAGAGAGAAAGAGAAGCTGTGAGTGAGAGAGAGAAAACGAAAGAAAAGCTGTGAGTGAGAGAGAGAGAAGCTGTGAGTGAGAGAGAGAGGATGAAAGAGAAGCTGTGAGTGAGAGAGAGAGATAAAGAGAAGCTGTGAGTGAGAGGGAGAGAGAGAGAAGCTGTGAGTGACAGAGAGAGAAAGAGAAGCTGTGAGTGACAGAGAGAGAGAGAGAAAGAGAAGCTGTGAGTGAGAGAGAGAGAGAAAGAGAAGCTGTGAGTGAGAGAGAGAAAACGAAAGAAAAGCTGTGAGTGAGAGAGAGAGAAGCTGTGAGTGAGAGAGAGAGGATGAAAGAGAAGCTGTG
The DNA here is from genome assembly GCA_035047345.1 of Bradypodion ventrale. NCBI lineage: Eukaryota > Metazoa > Chordata > Lepidosauria > Squamata > Chamaeleonidae > Bradypodion > Bradypodion ventrale. The sequence continues at coordinate 175,395,416 of JAWDJE010000002.1, forward strand.
AGTGAGAGAGAGAGATAAAGAGAAGCTGTGAGTGAGAGGGAGAGAGAGAGAAGCTGTGAGTGACAGAGAGAGAAAGAGAAGCTGTGAGTGACAGAGAGAGAGAGAAAAAGAGAAGCTGTGAGTGAGAGAGAGAGAGGAAGAGAAGGTGTGTGTGAGAAAGAGAAAGAGAAGATGTGTGAGAGAGGGAGAAAGAAAAGCTGTGAGTGAGAGAGAGAGAGAGAGAGAAGATGTGAATGCGAGAGAGAGAGAGAAAGAGAAGCTGTGATTATGAGAGAGAGAGATGCTGTGTGTGAGAGAGAGAGAAGCTGTGTGAGAGAGAAAGAGACTGAGAGAAAATGAGAGAGAGAGAAAGAGAAGCTGTGTGTGTGAGAGAGAGAAGCTGTGACAGTGAGAGAGAGAGAGAGCAAAAGAGAATGTGAGTGAGAGAGAGAGAAAGAAAGAAGAAGCTGTGAGTGAGAGAGAGAGAGAAAGAGAAGCTGTGAGAGAGAAAAAGAAGCTGTGAGAGAGAGAGAGAGAAAAAGAATCTGTGAGTGAGAGAGAGAGGGAAAGAGAAGCTATGAGTGAGAGAGAGAGAAGATGTGAGTGAGAGAGAGAAAGAGAAACTGTGAGTGAGAGAGAGAGAGAGAAAGAGAAGCTGTGATTGAGAGAGAGAGAGATAAAGTGAAGCTGTGAGTGAGAGAGAGAGAGAGAAAGAGAAGCTGTGAGTGAGAGAGAGAGAGAAAGAGAAGCTGTGAGTGAAAGAGAGAGAGAGAAAGTGAAAGAGAAGCTGTGAGTGAGAGAGAGAGGGAAAGAAAGAGAAGCTGTGAGTGAGAGAGAGAGAAGTTGTGAGAGAGAGAGAGAGGGAGAAAGAGAAGCTGTGAGTGAGAGAGAGAGAGAAAGAGAAGCTGTGAATGAGAGAGAGATAGAGAAAGAGAAGCTGTGAGTGAGAGAGAGAGAGAGAGAAAGAGAAGCTGTGAGTGGGAGTGTGAGAGAAAGAAAGAGAAGCTGTGGGTGAGTGAGAGAGAGAGGGAGAAAGACAAGCTGTGTGAGAGAGAGAGAGAGAAAGAGAAGTTGTGAGTGAGAGAGAGAGAGAAAGACGAGCTGTGAGTTAGAGAGAGACAGAGAAAGAGAAGCTGTGAGTGAGAGAGAGAGAGAGAGAAGCTGTGAGTGAGAAAGAGAGAGAAGCTGTGAGTGTGTGAGAGAGAAAGAGAAGATGTGAGTGAGAGAGAGAAAGAGAAACTGTGAGTGAGAGAGAGAGAGAGAAAGAAAGAGAAGCTGTGAGTGAGAGAGAGATAAAGAGAAGCTGTGAGTTAGAGAGAGACAGAGAAAGAGAATCTGTGAGTGAGAGAGAGAGAGAGAGAGGCTGTGAGTGAGAGAGAGAGAGAGAAAGAGAAGCTGTGAGTGAGAGAGAGATAGAAGCTGTGAGTGAGAGAGGGAGAAAGAGAAGTTGTGAGTGAGAGAGAGAGAGAAAGAGAAGCTGTGAGTGAGAGAGAGAGAGAAAAAGAGAAGCTGTGAGTGAGAGAGAGAGAAGCTGTGAGTGAGTGAGAGAGAGAGAAGCTGTGAGTGAGAGAGAGAGAGAAAGAGAAGCTGTGAGTGAGAGAGAGAGAAAGAGAAACTGTGAGTGAGGGAGAGAGATAAAGAGAAGCTGAGAGTTAGAGAGAGTCAGAAAAAGAGAAGCTGTGAGTGAGAGAGAAAGAAAGAGAAGCTGTGAGTGAGAGAGAGAGAGAAGCTGTGAGTGAGGGAGAGAGAGAAAGAGAAGCTGTGCATGAGAGAGAGAGCTAAAGCAAAGCTGTGAGTTAGAGAGAGACAGAGAAAGAGAAGCTGGGAGTAAGAGAGAGAGAGAAAGAGAATATGTGTGAGAGAGGGAGAAAGAAAAGCTGTGAGTGAGAGAGAGAGAGAAAGAGAAGCTGTGAGTGCGAGAGAGAGAGAGAAAGAGAAGCTGTGAGTATGAGAGAGAGAGATGCTGTGTGTGTGTGAGAGAGAAGCTGTGTGAGAGAGAAAGAGACTGAGAGAGAATGAGAGAGAGAGAAAGAGAAGCTGTGTGTGTGTGTGAGAGAAGCTGTGACAGTGAGAGAGAGAGAGAGCAAAAGAGAATGTGAGTGAGAGAGAGAGAAAGAAAGAAGAAGCTGTGAGTGAGAGAGAGAGAGAAAGAGAAGCTGTGAGAGAGAAAAAGAAGCTGTGAGTGAGAGAGAGAGAAAAAGAAGCTGTGAGTGAGAGAGAGAGAGAAAGAGAAGCTATGAGTGAGAGAGAGAGAGATGTGAGTGAGAGAGAGAAAGAGAAACTGTGAGTGAGAGAGAGAGAGAAAGAGAAGCTGTGATTGAGAGAGAGAGAGATAAAGTGAAGCTGTGAGTGAGAGAGAGAGAGAGAAAGAGAAGCTGTGAGTGAGAGAGAGAGAGAAAGAGAAGCTGTGAGTGAAAGAGAGAGAGAGAAAGAGAAAGAGAAGCTGTGAGTGAGAGAGAGAGGGAAAGAAAGAGAAGCTGTGAGTGAGAGAGAGAGAAGTTGTGTGTGAGAGAGAGAGGGAGAAAGAGAAGCTGTGAGTGAGAGAGAGAGAGAAAGAGAAGCTGCGAGTGAGAGAGAGAGATAGAGAAAGAGAAGCTGTGAGTGAGAGAGAGAGAGAGAGAAAGAGAAGCTGTGAGTGGGAGTGTGAGAGAAAGAAAAAGAAGCTGTGGGTGAGTGAGAGAGAGATGTGAGTGAGAGAGAGAGGGAGAAAGACAAGCTTTTGAGTGAGAGAGAGAGAGAGAAAGAGAAGCTGTGAGTAAGAGAGAGAGAGAAAGAGAAGATGTGAGTGAGAGAGTGAGAGAGAGAAAGAGAAGTTGTGAGAGAGAGAGAGAGAGAAAGACGAGCTGTGAGTTAGAGAGAGACAGAGAAAGAGAAGCTGTGAGTGAGAGAGAGAGAGAGAAGCTGTGAGTGAGAAAGAGAGAGAAGCTGTGAGTGTGTGTGAGAGAGAAAGAGAAGATGTGAGTGAGAGAGAGAAAGAGAAACTGTGAGTGAGAGAGAGAGAGAAAGAAAGAGAAGCTGTGAGTGAGAGAGAGATAAAGAGAAGCTGTGAGTTAGAGAGAGACCGAGAAAGAGAAGCTGTGAGTGAGAGAGAGAGAGAAAGAGAGGCTGTGAGTGAGAGAGAGAGAGAAAGAGAAGCTGTGAGAGAGAAAAAGAAGCTGTGAGTGAGAGAGAGAGAAAAAGAAGCTGTGAGTGAGAGAGAGAGAGAAAGAGAAGCTATGAGTGAGAGAGAGAGAGATGTGAGTGAGAGAGAGAAAGAGAAACTGTGAGTGAGAGAGAGAGAGAAAGAGAAGCTGTGATTGAGAGAGAGAGAGATAAAGTGAAGCTGTGAGTGAGAGAGAGCGAGCAAAAGAGAATGTGAGTGAGAGAGAGAGAAAGAAAGAAGAAGCTGTGAGTGAGAGAGAGAGAGAAAGAGAAGCTGTGAGAGAGAAAAAGAAGCTGTGAGTGAGAGAGAGAGAAAAAGAAGCTGTGAGTGAGAGAGAGAGAGAAAGAGAAGCTATGAGTGAGAGAGAGAGAGATGTGAGTGAGAGAGAGAAAGAGAAACTGTGAGTGAGAGAGAGAGAGAAAGAGAAGCTGTGATTGAGAGAGAGAGAGATAAAGTGAAGCTGTGAGTGAGAGAGAGAGAGAGAAAGAGAAGCTGTGAGTGAGAGAGAGAGAGAAAGAGAAGCTGTGAGTGAAAGAGAGAGAGAGAAAGAGAAAGAGAAGCTGTGAGTGAGAGAGAGAGGGAAAGAAAGAGAAGCTGTGAGTGAGAGAGAGAGAAGTTGTGTGTGAGAGAGAGAGGGAGAAAGAGAAGCTGTGAGTGAGAGAGAGAGAGAAAGAGAAGCTGCGAGTGAGAGAGAGAGATAGAGAAAGAGAAGCTGTGAGTGAGAGAGAGAGAGAGAGAGAAAGAGAAGCTGTGAGTGGGAGTGTGAGAGAAAGAAAAAGAAGCTGTGGGTGAGTGAGAGAGAGATGTGAGTGAGAGAGAGAGGGAGAAAGACAAGCTTTTGAGTGAGAGAGAGAGAGAGAAAGAGAAGCTGTGAGTAAGAGAGAGAGAGAAAGAGAAGATGTGAGTGAGAGAGTGAGAGAGAGAAAGAGAAGTTGTGAGAGAGAGAGAGAGAGAAAGACGAGCTGTGAGTTAGAGAGAGACAGAGAAAGAGAAGCTGTGAGTGAGAGAGAGAGAGAGAAGCTGTGAGTGAGAAAGAGAGAGAAGCTGTGAGTGTGTGTGAGAGAGAAAGAGAAGATGTGAGTGAGAGAGAGAAAGAGAAACTGTGAGTGAGAGAGAGAGAGAAAGAAAGAGAAGCTGTGAGTGAGAGAGAGATAAAGAGAAGCTGTGAGTTAGAGAGAGACCGAGAAAGAGAAGCTGTGAGTGAGAGAGAGAGAGAAAGAGAGGCTGTGAGTGAGAGAGAGAGAGAAAGAGAAGCTGTGAGTGAGAGAGAGATAGAAGCTGTGAGTGAGAGAGAGAGGGAGAAAGAGAAGTTGTGAGTGAGAGAGAGAGTGAAAGAGAAGCTGTGAGTGAGAGAGAGAGAGAAAAAGAGAAGCTGTGAGTGAGAGAGAGAGAGAGAAGCTGTGAGTGAGTGAGAGAGAGAGAAGCTGTGAGTGAGAGAGAGAGAAAGAGAAGCTGTGAGTGTGAGAGAGAGAAAGAGAAACTGTGAGTGAGGGAGAGAGATAAAGAGAAGCTGAGAGTTAGAGAGAGTCAGAAAAAGAGAAGCTGTGAGTGAGTGAGAAAGAAAGAGAAGCTGTGAGTGAGAGAGAGAGAGAAAGAGAGGGTGTGAGTGAGAGAGAGAGAGAAAGAGAAGCTGTGAGTGAGAGAGAGATAGAAGCTGTGAGTGAGAGAGTGAGGGAGAAAGAGAAGTTGTGAGTGAGAGAGAGAGTGAAAGAGAAGCTGTGAGTGAGAGAGAGAGAAAAAGAGAAGCTGTGAGTGAGAGAGAGAGAGAGAAGCTGTGAGTGAGTGAGAGAGAGAGAAGCTGTGTGTGAGAGAGAGAGAAAGAGAAGCTGTGAGTGTGAGAGAGAGAAAGAGAAACTGTGAGTGAGGGAGAGAGATAAAGAGAAGCTGAGAGTTAGAGAGAGTCAAAAAAAAGAAGCTGTGAGTGAGTGAGAAAGAAAGAGAAGCTGTGAGTGAGAGAGAGAGAGAAGCTGTGAGTGAGGGAGAGAGAGAAAGAGAAGCTGTGCATGAGAGAGAGAGATAAAGCAAAGCTGTGAGTTAGAGAGAGACAGAGAAAGAGAAGCTGGGAGTTAGAGAGAGAGAGAAAGAGAAGCTGTGAGTGAGAGAGAGAGAGAAGCTGTGAGTGACAGAGAGAAAGAGGAGCTGTGAGTGAGAGAGAGAGAAAAAGAAGCTGTGAGTGAGAGAGAGAGAAAGAGAAAATGTGAGTGAGAGAGAGAAAATGAAAGAAAAGCTGTGAGTGAGAGAGAGAAGCTGTGAGTGAGAGAGAGAGGATGAAAGAGAAGCTGTGAGTGAGAGAGAGAGAGAAAGAGAAGCTGTGAGTGAGAGGGAGAGAGAGAGAGAGAGAGAGAAGCTGTGAGCGACAGAGAGAGAAAGAGAAGCTGTGAGTGACAGAGAGAGAGAAAGAGAAGTTGTGAGTGAGAGAGAGAGAATCTGTGTGTGTGAGAGAGAAAGAGAAGCTGTGAGAGATAGAGAGAAAGAGATGCTGTGAGTGAGAGAGAGAGAGAGAGAGAGAGATGTGAGTGCGAGAGAGAGAGAGAGAAAGAGAAGCTGTAAGTATGAGAGAGAGAGATGCTGTGTGAGAGAGAGAAGCTGTGAGAGAGTGAAAGAGACTGAGAGTGAATGAGAGAGAGAGAAAGAGAAGCTGTGAGTGAGAGAGAGAGAAAGAGAAGCTGTGAGTGAGAGTGAGAGAGAGAGAAGCTGTGACAGTGAGAGAGAGAGCAAAAGAGAAGCTGTGAGTGAGAGAGAGAGAAAGAAAGAAGAAGCTGTGAGTGAGAGAAAGAGAGAGAAAGAGAAGCTGTGTGTGAGAGAGAAAGAAGCTATGAGTGAGAGAGAGAAAGAGAAGCTGTGAGTGAGAGAGAGAGAGAAAGAGAAGCTGTGAGTGGGAGAGAGAGAGAGAAAGAAGCTGTGAGTGAGAGAGAGAAAAGCTGTGAGTGAGTGAGAGAGAGAGAGAAGATGTAAGTGAGAGAGAGAGAAAGAGAAGCTGTGCGTGAGAGAGAGAGAGAAAGAGAAGCTGTGAGTGAGAGAGAGATAAATAGAAGCTGTGAGTGAGAGAGAGAGAAGCTGTGAGTGAGAGAGAGAAAGAGAAGCTGTGAGTGAGAGAGAGAGAGAAAGAGAAGCTGTGAGTGGGAGAGAGAGAGAAAGAAGCTGTGAGTGAGAGAGAGAGAGAAGATGTAAGTGAGAGAGAGAGAAAGAGAGGCTGTGAGTGAGAGAGAGAGAAAGAGAAGCTGTGAGTGAGAGAGAGATAGAAGCTGTGAGTGAGAGAGAGAGGGAGAAAGAGAAGTTGTGAGTGAGAGAGAGAGAGAAAGAGAAGCTGTGAGTGAGAGAGAGAGAGAAAAAGAGAAGCTGTGAGTGAGAGAGAGAGAGAAGCTGTTAGTGAGTGAGAGAGAGAGAAGCTGTGAGTGAGTGAGAGAGAGAAAGAGAAGCTGTGAGTGTGTGAGAGAGAAAGAGAAACTGTGAGTGATGGAGAGAGATAAAGAGAAGCTGAGAGTTAGAGAGAGTCAGAAAAAGAGAAGCTGTGAGTGAGAGAGAGAGAAAGAAAGAAGAAGCTGTGAGTGAGAGAAAGAGAGAGAAAGAGAAGCTGTGAGAGAGAGAGAAAGAAGCTGTGAGTGAGAGAGAGAAAGAGAAGCTGTGAGTGAGAGAGAGAGAGAGAGAAGCTGTGAGTGGGAGAGAGAGAGAGAAAGAAGCTGTGAGTGAGAGAGAGAAAAGCTGTGAGTGAGTGAGAGAGAGAGAGAAGATGTAAGTGAGAGAGAGAGAAAGAGAAGCTGTGCATGAGAGAGAGAGAGAAAGAGAAGCTGTGAGTGAGAGAGAGATAAATAGAAGCTGTGAGTGAGAGAGAGAGAAGCTGTGAGTGAGAGAGAGAGAGAGAAAGAGAAGATGTGAGTGAGAGAGAGAGAGAGAAAGAGAAGCTGTGAGTGAGAGAGAGAGAGAGAGAAGCTGTGAGAGAGAGAGAGAGTAGAGAAAGAGAAGCTGTAACTGAGAGAGAGAGAGAGAAGCTGTGAGTGAGAGAGAGAGAAGCTGTGAGTGAGAGAGATAAAGAGAAGCTGTGAGTTAGAGAGAGACAGAGAAAGAGAAGATGTGAGTGAGAGAGAGAGAAAGAGAAGCTGTGAGTGCGAGAGAGAGAGAGAGAAACAGAAGCTGTGAGTAAGAGAGAGAGAAGATGTGAGTGAGAGAGAGATAAGCTGTGTGAGAGAGAGAAAGATACTCTGTAAGAGTGAGAGAGAGAAAGAGAAGCTGTGAGTGAGATAGAGAGAGAAAGAGAAGCTGTGAGTGAGAGAGAGAGAAAGAGAAGCTGTGAGTGAGAGAGAGAGAAGTTGTGCGTGAGAGAGAGAGGGAGAAAGAGAAGCTGTGAGTGAGAGAGAGAGAGAAAGAGAAGCTGCGAGTGAGAGAGAGATAGAGAAAGAGAAGCTGTGAGTGAGTGAGAGAGAGAGAGAGAAAGAGAAGCTGTGAGTGGGAGTGTGAGAGAAAGAAAAAGAAGCTGTGGGTGAGTGAGAGAGAGATGTGAGTGAGAGAGAGAGGGAGAAAGACAAGCTGTGAGTGAGAGAGAGAGAGAGAGAAAGAGAAGCTGTGAGTAAGAGAGAGAGAGAAAGAGAAGATGTGAGTGAGAGAGTGAGAGAGAGAAAGAGAAGTTGTGAGTGAGAGAGAGAGAGAAAGACGAGCTGTGAGTTAGAGAGAGACAGAGAAAGAGAAGCTGTGAGTGAGAGAGAGAGAGAAAGAAAGAGAAGCTGTGAGTGAGAGAGAGATAAAGAGAAGCTGTGAGTTAGAGAGAGACCGAGAAAGAGAAGCTGTGAGTGAGAGAGAGAGAGAAAGAGAGGCTGTGAGTGAGAGAGAGAGAGAAAGAGAAGCTGTGAGTGAGAGAGAGATAGAAGCTGTGAGTGAGAGAGAGAGGGAGAAAGAGAAGTTGTGAGTGAGAGAGAGAGTGAAAGAGAAGCTGTGAGTGAGAGAGAGAGAGAAAAAGAGAAGCTGTGAGTGAGAGAGAGAGAGAGAAGCTGTGAGTGAGTGAGAGAGAGAGAAGCTGTGAGTGAGAGAGAGAGAAAGAGAAGCTGTGAGTGTGAGAGAGAGAAAGAGAAACTGTGAGTGAGGGAGAGAGATAAAGAGAAGCTGAGAGTTAGAGAGAGTCAGAAAAAGAGAAGCTGTGAGTGAGTGAGAAAGAAAGAGAAGCTGTGAGTGAGAGAGAGAGAGAAAGAGAGGCTGTGAGTGAGAGAGAGAGAGAAAGAGAAGCTGTGAGTGAGAGAGAGATAGAAGCTGTGAGTGAGAGAGTGAGGGAGAAAGAGAAGTTGTGAGTGAGAGAGAGAGTGAAAGAGAAGCTGTGAGTGAGAGAGAGAGAAAAAGAGAAGCTGTGAGTGAGAGAGAGAGAGAGAAGCTGTGAGTGAGTGAGAGAGAGAGAAGCTGTGAGTGAGAGAGAGAGAAAGAGAAGCTGTGAGTGTGAGAGAGAGAAAGAGAAACTGTGAGTGAGGGAGAGAGATAAAGAGAAGCTGAGAGTTAGAGAGAGTCAAAAAAAGAGAAGCTGTGAGTGAGTGAGAAAGAAAGAGAAGCTGTGAGTGAGAGAGAGAGAGAAGCTGTGAGTGAGGGAGAGAGAGAAAGAGAAGCTGTGCATGAGAGAGAGAGATAAAGCAAAGCTGTGAGTTAGAGAGAGACAGAGAAAGAGAAGCTGGGAGTTAGAGAGAGAGAGAAAGAGAAGCTGTGAGTGAGAGAGAGAGAGAAGCTGTGAGTGACAGAGAGAAAGAGGAGCTGTGAGTGAGAGAGAGAGAAAGAGAAGCTGTGCATGAGAGAGAGAGAGAAAGAGAAGCTGTGAGTGAGAGAGAGATAAATAGAAGCTGTGAGTGAGAGAGAGAGAAGCTGTGAGTGAGAGAGAGAGAGAGAAAGAGAAGATGTGAGTGAGAGAGAGAGAGAGAAAGAGAAGCTGTGAGTGAGAGAGAGAGAGAGAGAAGCTGTGAGAGAGAGAGAGAGTAGAGAAAGAGAAGCTGTAACTGAGAGAGAGAGAGAGAAGCTGTGAGTGAGAGAGAGAGAAGCTGTGAGTGAGAGAGATAAAGAGAAGCTGTGAGTTAGAGAGAGACAGAGAAAGAGAAGATGTGAGTGAGAGAGAGAGAAAGAGAAGCTGTGAGTGCGAGAGAGAGAGAGAGAAACAGAAGCTGTGAGTAAGAGAGAGAGAAGATGTGAGTGAGAGAGAGATAAGCTGTGTGAGAGAGAGAAAGATACTCTGTAAGAGTGAGAGAGAGAGAAAGAGAAGCTGTGAGTGAGATAGAGAGAGAAAGAGAAGCTGTGAGTGAGAGAGAGAGAAAGAGAAGCTGTGAGTGAGAGAGAGAGAAGTTGTGCGTGAGAGAGAGAGGGAGAAAGAGAAGCTGTGAGTGAGAGAGAGAGAGAAAGAGAAGCTGCGAGTGAGAGAGAGATAGAGAAAGAGAAGCTGTGAGTGAGTGAGAGAGAGAGAGAGAAAGAGAAGCTGTGAGTGGGAGTGTGAGAGAAAGAAAAAGAAGCTGTGGGTGAGTGAGAGAGAGATGTGAGTGAGAGAGAGAGGGAGAAAGACAAGCTGTGAGTGAGAGAGAGAGAGAGAGAAAGAGAAGCTGTGAGTAAGAGAGAGAGAGAAAGAGAAGATGTGAGTGAGAGAGTGAGAGAGAGAAAGAGAAGTTGTGAGTGAGAGAGAGAGAGAAAGACGAGCTGTGAGTTAGAGAGAGACAGAGAAAGAGAAGCTGTGAGTGAGAGAGAGAGAGAAAGAAAGAGAAGCTGTGAGTGAGAGAGAGATAAAGAGAAGCTGTGAGTTAGAGAGAGACCGAGAAAGAGAAGCTGTGAGTGAGAGAGAGAGAGAAAGAGAGGCTGTGAGTGAGAGAGAGAGAGAAAGAGAAGCTGTGAGTGAGAGAGAGATAGAAGCTGTGAGTGAGAGAGAGAGGGAGAAAGAGAAGTTGTGAGTGAGAGAGAGAGTGAAAGAGAAGCTGTGAGTGAGAGAGAGAGAGAAAAAGAGAAGCTGTGAGTGAGAGAGAGAGAGAGAAGCTGTGAGTGAGTGAGAGAGAGAGAAGCTGTGAGTGAGAGAGAGAGAAAGAGAAGCTGTGAGTGTGAGAGAGAGAAAGAGAAACTGTGAGTGAGGGAGAGAGATAAAGAGAAGCTGAGAGTTAGAGAGAGTCAGAAAAAGAGAAGCTGTGAGTGAGTGAGAAAGAAAGAGAAGCTGTGAGTGAGAGAGAGAGAGAAAGAGAGGCTGTGAGTGAGAGAGAGAGAGAAAGAGAAGCTGTGAGTGAGAGAGAGATAGAAGCTGTGAGTGAGAGAGTGAGGGAGAAAGAGAAGTTGTGAGTGAGAGAGAGAGTGAAAGAGAAGCTGTGAGTGAGAGAGAGAGAAAAAGAGAAGCTGTGAGTGAGAGAGAGAGAGAGAAGCTGTGAGTGAGTGAGAGAGAGAGAAGCTGTGAGTGAGAGAGAGAGAAAGAGAAGCTGTGAGTGTGAGAGAGAGAAAGAGAAACTGTGAGTGAGGGAGAGAGATAAAGAGAAGCTGAGAGTTAGAGAGAGTCAAAAAAAGAGAAGCTGTGAGTGAGTGAGAAAGAAAGAGAAGCTGTGAGTGAGAGAGAGAGAGAAGCTGTGAGTGAGGGAGAGAGAGAAAGAGAAGCTGTGCATGAGAGAGAGAGATAAAGCAAAGCTGTGAGTTAGAGAGAGACAGAGAAAGAGAAGCTGGGAGTTAGAGAGAGAGAGAAAGAGAAGCTGTGAGTGAGAGAGAGAGAGAAGCTGTGAGTGACAGAGAGAAAGAGGAGCTGTGAGTGAGAGAGAGAGAAAAAGAAGCTGTGAGTGAGAGAGAGAGAAAGAGAAAATGTGAGTGAGAGAGAGAAAATGAAAGAAAAGCTGTGAGTGAGAGAGAGAAGCTGTGAGTGAGGGAGAGAGGATGAAAGAGAAGCTGTGAGTGAGAGAGAGAGAGAAAGAGAAGCTGTGAGTGAGAGGGAGAGAGAGAGAGAGAGAGAGAGAAGCTGTGAGCGACAGAGAGAGAAAGAGAAGCTGTGAGTGACAGAGAGAGAGAAAGAGAAGTTGTGAGTGAGAGAGAGAGAATCTGTGTGTGTGAGAGAGAAAGAGAAGCTGTGAGAGATAGAGAGAAAGAGATGCTGTGAGTGAGAGAGAGAGAGAGAGAGAGATGTGAGTGCGAGAGAGAGAGAGAGAGAAAGAGAAGCTGTAAGTATGAGAGAGAGAGATGCTGTGTGAGAGAGAGAGAAGCTGTGAGAGAGTGAAAGAGACTGAGAGTGAATGAGAGAGAGAGAAAGAGAAGCTGTGAGTGAGAGAGAGAGAAAGAGAAGCTTTGAGTGAGAGTGAGAGAGAGAGAAGCTGTGACAGTGAGAGAGAGAGCAAAAGAGAAGCTGTGAGTGAGAGAGAGAGAAAGAAAGAAGAAGCTGTGAGTGAGAGAAAGAGAGAGAAAGAGAAGCTGTGAGAGAGAGAGAAAGAAGCTGTGAGTGAGAGAGAGAAAGAGAAGCTGTGAGTGAGAGAGAGAGAGAAAGAGAAGCTGTGAGTGGGAGAGAGAGAGAGAAAGAAGCTGTGAGTGAGAGAGAGAAAAGCTGTGAGTGAGTGAGAGAGAGAGAGAAGATGTAAGTGAGAGAGAGAGAAAGAGAAGCTGTGCGTGAGAGAGAGAGAGAAAGAGAAGCTGTGAGTGAGAGAGAGATAAATAGAAGCTGTGAGTGAGAGAGAGAGAAGCTGTGAGTGAGAGAGAGAAAGAGAAGCTGTGAGTGAGAGAGAGAGAGAAAGAGAAGCTGTGAGTGGGAGAGAGAGAGAGAAAGAAGCTGTGAGTGAGAGAGAGAGAGAAGATGTAAGTGAGAGAGAGAGAAAGAGAGGCTGTGAGTGAGAGAGAGAGAAAGAGAAGCTGTGAGTGAGAGAGAGATAGAAGCTGTGAGTAAGAGAGAGAGGGAGAAAGAGAAGTTGTGAGTGAGAGAGAGAGAGAAAGAGAAGCTGTGAGTGAGAGAGAGAGAGAAAAAGAGAAGCTGTGAGTGAGAGAGAGAGAGAAGCTGTTAGTGAGTGAGAGAGAGAGAAGCTGTGAGTGAGTGAGAGAGAGAAAGAGAAGCTGTGAGTGTGTGAGAGAGAAAGAGAAACTGTGAGTGAGGGAGAGAGATAAAGAGAAGCTGAGAGTTAGAGAGAGTCAGAAAAAGAGAAGCTGTGAGTGAGAGAGAAAGAAAGAGAAGCTGTGAGTGAGAGAGAGAGAGAAACTGTGAGTGAGGGAGAGAGAGAAAGAGAAGCTGTGCATGAGAGAGAGAAATAAAGCAAAGCTGTGAGTTAGAGAGAGAGAGAGAAAGAGAAGCTGGGAGTTAGAGGGAGAGAGAAAGAGAAGCTGTGAGTGAGAGAGAGAGAGAGAAGCTGTGAGTGACAGAGAGAAAGAGGAGCTGTGAGTGAGAGAGAGAGAAAAAGAAGCTGTGAGTGAGAGAGAGAGAGAGAAAGAGAAAATGTGAGTGAGAGAGAGAAAATGAAAGAAAAGCTGTGAGTGAGAGAGAGAAGCTGTGAGTGAGAGAGAGAGGATGAAAGAGAAGCTGTGAGTGAGAGAGAGAGAGAAAGAGAAGCTGTGAGTGAGAGGGAGAGAGAGAGAGAGAGAGAGCTGTGAGCGACAGAGAGAGAAAGAGAAGCTGTGAGTGACAGAGAGAGAGAAAGAGATGCTGTGAGTGAGAGAGAGAGAGAGAGAGATGTGAGTGCGAGAGAGAGAGAGAGAAAGAGAAGCTGTAAGTATGAGAGAGAGAGATGCTGTGTGAGAGAGAGAGAAGCTGTGAGAGAGTGAAAGAGACTGAGAGTGAATGAGAGAGAAAGAAAGTGAAGCTGTGAGTGAGAGAGAGAGAAAGAGAAGCTGTGAGTGAGAGTGAGAGAGAGAGAAGCTGTGACAGTGAGAGAGAGAGCAAAAGAGAAGCTGTGAGTGAGAGAGAGAGAAAGAAAGAAGAAGCTGTGAGTGAGAGAAAGAGAGAGAAAGAGAAGCTGTGAGAGAGAGAGAAAGAAGCTGTGAGTGAGAGAGAGAAAGAGAAGCTGTGAGTGAGAGAGAGAGAGAGAGAAGCTGTGAGTGGGAGAGAGAGAGAGAAAGAAGCTGTGAGTGAGAGAGAGAAAAGCTGTGAGTGAGTGAGAGAGAGAGAGAAGATGTAAGTGAGAGAGAGAGAAAGAGAAGCTGTGCATGAGAGAGAGAGAAAGAGAAGCTGTGAGTGAGAGAGAGATAAATAGAAGCTGTGAGTGAGAGAGAGAGAAGCTGTGAGTGAGAGAGAGAGAGAGAAAGAGAAGATGTGAGTGAGAGAGAGAGAGAGAAAGAGAAGCTGTGAGTGAGAGAGAGAGAGAGAAGCTGTGAGAGAGAGAGAGAGTAGAGAAAGAGAAGCTGTAACTGAGAGAGAGAGAGAGAAGCTGTGAGTGAGAGAGAGAGAGAAGCTGTGAGTGAGAGAGATAAAGAGAAGCTGTGAGTTAGAGAGAGACAGAGAAAGAGAAGATGTGAGTGAGAGAGAGAGAAAGAGAAGCTGTGAGTGCGAGAGAGAGAGAGAAACAGAAGCTGTGAGTAAGAGAGAGAGAAGATGTGAGTGAGAGAGAGATAAGCTGTGTGAGAGAGAGAAAGATACTCTGTAAGAGAGTGAGAGAGAGAGAAAGAGAAGCTGTGAGTGAGATAGAGAGAGAAAGAGAAGCTGTGAGTGAGAGAGAGAGAAAGAGAAGCTGTGAGTGAGAGAGAGAGAAGCTGTGAGTGAGAGAGAGAGAGAGAAAGAGAAGATGTGAGTGAGAGAGAGAGAGAGAAAGAGAAGCTGTGAGTGAGAGAGAGAGAGAGAGAAGCTGTGAGAGAGAGAGAGAGTAGAGAAAGAGAAGCTGTAACTGAGAGAGAGAGAGAAGCTGTGAGTGAGAGAGAGAGAGAAGCTGTGAGTGAGAGAGATAAAGAGAAGCTGTGAGTTAGAGAGAGACAGAGAAAGAGAAGATGTGAGTGAGAGAGAGAGAAAGAGAAGCTGTGAGTGCGAGAGAGAGAGAGAAACAGAAGCTGTGAGTAAGAGAGAGAGAAAATGTGAGTGAGAGAGAGATAAGCTGTGTGAGAGAGAGAAAGATACTCTGTAAGAGAGTGAGAGAGAGAGAAAGAGAAGCTGTGAGTGAGATAGAGAGAGAAAGAGAAGCTGTGAGTGAGAGAGAGAGAAGATGTGAGTGAGAGAGAGATAAGCTGTGTGAGAGAGAGAAAGATACTCTGTAAGAGAGTGAGAGAGAGAGAAAGAGAAGCTGTGAGTGAGATAGAGAGAGAGAAGCTGTGAGTGAGAGAGAGAGAGAAGCTGTGAGTTAGAGAGAGACAGAGAAAGAGAAGATGTGAGTGAGAGAGAGAGAAAGAGAAGCTGTGAGTGCGAGAGAGAGAGAGAAACAGAAGCTGTGAGTAAGAGAGAGAGAAGATGTGAGTGAGAGAGAGATAAGCTGTGTGAGAGAGAGAAAGATACTCTGTAAGAGAGTGAGAGAGAGAGAAAGAGAAGCTGTGAGTGAGATAGAGAGAGAAAGAGAAGCTGTGAGTGAGAGAGAGAGAAAGAGAAGCTGTGAGTGAGAGAGAGAGAGAGAAAGAGAAGCTGTGAGTGAGATAGAGAGAGAGAAAGAGAAGGTGTGAGTGAGAGATATAGAGAGAAGCTGTGAGTTAGCGAGACAGAGAGAGAAGCTGTGATTGAGAGAGAGAAAGAGAAGCTGTGAGTGAGAGAGAGAGAGAAAGAGAGGCTGTGAGTGAGAGAGAGAGAGAGAAAGAGAAGCTGTGAGTGAGAGAGAGATAGAAGCTGTGAGTGAGAGAGAGAGGGAGAAAGAGAAGTTGTGAGTGAGAGAGAGAGAGAAAGAGAAGCTGTGAGTGAGAGAGAGAGAGAAAAAGAGAAGCTGTGAGTGAGAGAGAGAGAGAGAAGCTGTGAGTGAGTGAGAGAGAGAGAAGCTGTGAGTGAGAGAGAGAGAGAAAGAGAAGCTGTGAGTGAGAGAGAGAGAAAGAGAAACTGTGAGTGAGGGAGAGAGATAAAGAGAAGCTGAGAGTTAGAGAGAGTCAGAGAAAGAGAAGCTGTGAGTGAGAGAGAAAGAAAGAGAAGCTGTGAGTGAGAGAGAGAGAGAAGCTGTGAGAGACAGAGAGAGAGAAAGAGAAGATGTGAGTGAGTGAGAGAGAGAGAGAGAGAAGCTGTGAGTGAGAGAGAGAGAGAGAAAGAGAAGCTGTGCATGAGAGAGAGAGATAAAGCAAAGCGGTGAGTTAGAGAGAGACAGAGAAAGAGAAGCTGGGAGTTAGAGAGAGAGAGAAAGAGAAGCTGTGAGTGAGAGAGAGAGAGAAGCTGTGAGTGACAGAGAGAAAGAGGAGCTGTGAGTGAGAGAGAGAGAGAAAAAGAAGCTGTGAGTGAGAGAGAGAGAAAGAGGAGCTGTAAGTGAGTGAGAGAGAAAGAGAAACTGTGAGTGAGAGAGAGAAAATGAAAGAAAAGCTGTGAGTGAGAGAGAGAGAAGCTGTGAGTGAGAGAGAGAGGATGAAAGAGAAGCTGTGTGTGAGAGAGAGAGAGAAAGAGAAGCTGTGAGTGAGAGGGAGAGAGAGAGAAGCTGTGAGCGACAGAGAGAGAAAGAGAAGCTGTGACTGAGAGAGAGAGAGAAAGAGAAGCTGTGAGTGAGAGAGAGAGAGAGAGAGAAGCTGTGTGTGAGAGAGAGAAAGAGAAGCTGTGAGAGATAGAGAGAAAGAGATGCTGTGAGTGAGAGAGAGAGAGAGATGTGAGTGCGAGAGAGAGAGCAAAAGAGAAGCTGTGAGTGAGAGAGAGAGAAATAATGAAGAAGCTGTGAGTGAGAGAGAGAGAGAAAGAGAAGCTGTGAGAGAGAGAAAAAGAAGCTGTGAGTGAGAGAGAGAAAGAGAAGCTGTGAGTGAGTGAGAGAGAGAAAGAGAAGCTGTGAGTGGGAGAGAGAGAGAGAAAGAAGCTGTGAGTGAGAGAGAGAAGCTGTGAGTGAGTGAGAGAGAGAGAGAGAAGATGTAAGTGAGAGAGAGAGAAAGAGAAGCTGTGCGTGAGAGAGAGAGAAAGAGAAGCTGTGAGTGAGAAAGAGATAAATAGAAGCTGTGAGTTAGAGAGAGGAAGAAGAAAGAGAACCTGTGAGTGAGAGAAAGAGAAACAGAAGCTGTGAGTGAGAGAGAGAGAAGCTGTGAGTGAGAGAGAGAGAGAGAAAGAGAAGCTGTGAGTGAGAGAGAGAGAGAAAGAGAAGCTGTGAGTGAGAGAGAGAGAGAAAGAGAAGCTGTAACTGAGAGAGAGAGAGAGAAGCTGTGAGTGAGAGAGAGAGAGAGAGAGAAGCTGTGAGTGAGAGAGATAAAGAGAAGCTGTGAGTTAGAGAGAGACAAAGAGAAGCTGTGAGTGAGAGAGAGAGAAAGAGAAGCTGTGAGTGCGAGAGAGAGAGAGAGAGAAACAGAAGCTGTGAGTAAGAGAGAGAGAAGATGTGAGTGAGAGAGAGATAAGCTGTGTGAGAGAGAGAAAGATACTCTGTAAGAGAGTGAGAGAGAGAGAAAGAGAAGCTGTGAGTGAGATAGAGAGAGAAAGAGAAGCTGTGAGTGAGAGAGAGAGAAAGAGAAGCTGTGAGTGAGAGAGAGAGAAAGAGAAGCTGTGAGTGAGATAGAGAGAGAGAAAGAGAAGGTGTGAGTGAGAGATATAGAGAGAAGCTGTGAGTTAGCGAGACAGAGAGAGAAGCTGTGATTGAGAGAGAGAAAGAGAAGCTGTGAGTGAGAGAGAGAGAGAAAGAGATGCTGTGAGTGAGAGAGAGATAGAGAAGCTGTGAGTTAGAGAGAGATGGAGAAAGAAAAGCTGTGAGTGAGAGAGAGAAAGAGAAGCTGTGAGTGAGAGTGAGAGAGAGAGAAGCTGTGACAGTGAGAGAGAGAGAGAAAGAGAAGCTGTGAGTGGGAGAGAGAGAGAGAAAGAAGCTGTGAGTGAGAGAGAGAAAAGCTGTGAGTGAGTGAGAGAGAGAGAGAAGATGTAAGTGAGAGAGAGAGAAAGAGAAGCTGTGCGTGAGAGAGAGAGAGAAAGAGAAGCTGTGAGTGAGAGAGAGATAAATAGAAGCTGTGAGTGAGAGAGAGAGAAGCTGTGAGTGAGAGAGAGAGAGAGAGAAAGAGAAGATGTGAGTGAGAGAGAGAGAGAAAGAGAAGCTGTGAGTGAGAGAGAGAGAGAGAGAAGCTGTGAGAGAGAGAAAGAGTAGAGAAAGAGAAGCTGTAACTGAGAGAGAGAGAGAGAAGCTGTGAGTGAGAGAGAGAGAGAAGCTGTGAGTGAGAGAGATAAAGAGAAGCTGTGAGTTAGAGAGAGACAGAGAAAGAGAAGATGTGAGTGAGAGAGAGAGAAAGAGAAGCTGTGAGTGCGAGAGAGAGAGATAAACAGAAGCTGTGAGTAAGAGAGAGAGAAGATGTGAGTGAGAGAGAGATAAGCTGTGTGAGAGAGAGAAAGATACTCTGTAAGAGAGTGAGAGAGAGAGAAAGAGAAGCTGTGAGTGAGATAGAGAGAGAGAAGCTGTGAGTGAGAGAGAGAGAGAAGCTGTGAGTTAGAGAGAGACAGAGAAAGAGAAGATGTGAGTGAGAGAGAGAGAAAGAGAAGCTGTGAGTGCGAGAGAGAGAGAGAAACAGAAGCTGTGAGTAAGAGAGAGAGAAGATGTGAGTGAGAGAGAGATAAGCTGTGTGAGAGAGAGAAAGATACTCTGTAAGAGAGTGAGAGAGAGAGAAAGAGAAGCTGTGAGTGAGATAGAGAGAGAAAGAGAAGCTGTGAGTGAGAGAGAGAGAAAGAGAAGCTGTGAGTGAGAGAGAGAGAAGCTGTGAGTGAGAGAGAGAGAGAGAAAGAGAAGATGTGAGTGAGAGAGAGAGAGAGAGAAAAAGAAGCTGTGAGTGAGAGAGAGAGAGAGAGAAGCTGTGAGAGAGAGAGAGAGTAGAGAAAGAGAAGCTGTAACTGAGAGAGAGAGAGAGAAGCTGTGAGTGTGAGAGAGAGAGAAGCTGTGAGTGAGAGAGATAAAGAGAAGCTGTGAGTTAGAGAGAGACAGAGAAAGAGAAGTTGTGAGTGAGAGAGAGAGAGAAAGAGAAGCTGTGAGTGAGAGAGAGAGAGAAAAAGAGAAGCTGTGAGTGAGAGAGAGAGAGAGAAGCTGTGAGTGAGTGAGAGAGAGAGAAGCTGTGAGTGAGAGAGAGAGAGAAAGAGAAGCTGTGAGTGAGTGAGAGAGAGAGAAAGAGAAACTGTGAGTGAGGGAGAGAGATAAAGAGAAGCTGAGAGTTAGAGAGAGTCAGAGAAAGAGAAGCTGTGAGTGAGAGAGAAAGAAAGAGAAGCTGTGAGTGAGAGAGAGAGAGAAGCTGTGAGAGACAGAGAGAGAGAAAGAGAAGATGTGAGTGAGTGAGAGAGAGAGAGAGAGAAGCTGTGAGTGAGAGAGAGAGAGAGAAAGAGAAGCTGTGCATGAGAGAGAGAGATAAAGCAAAGCGGTGAGTTAGAGAGAGACAGAGAAAGAGAAGCTGGGAGTTAGAGAGAGAGAGAAAGAGAAGCTGTGAGTGAGAGAGAGAGAGAAGCTGTGAGTGACAGAGAGAAAGAGGAGCTGTGAGTGAGAGAGAGAGAAAAAGAAGCTGTGAGTGAGAGAGAGAGAAAGAGGAGCTGTAAGTGAGTGAGAGAGAGAAAGAGAAACTGTGAGTGAGAGAGAGAAAATGAAAGAAAAGCTGTGAGAGAGAGAGAGAGAAGCTGTGAGTGAGAGAGAGAGGATGAAAGAGAAGCTGTGAGTGAGAGAGAGAGAGAAAGAGAAGCTGTGAGTGAGAGGGAGAGAGAGAGAAGCTGTGAGCGACAGAGAGAGAAAGAGAAGCTGTGACTGAGAGAGAGAGAGAAAGAGAAGCTGTGAGTGAGAGAGAGAGAGAGAGAGAAGCTGTGTGTGAGAGAGAGAAAGAGAAGCTGTGAGAGATAGAGAGAAAGAGATGCTGTGAGTGAGAGAGAGAGAGAGATGTGAGTGCGAGAGAGAGAGCAAAAGAGAAGCTGTGAGTGAGAGAGAGAGAAATAATGAAGAAGCTGTGAGTGAGAGAGAGAGAGAAAGAGAAGCTGTGAGAGAGAGAAAAAGAAGCTGTGAGTGAGAGAGAGAAAGAGAAGCTGTGAGTGAGTGAGAGAGAGAAAGAGAAGCTGTGAGTGGGAGAGAGAGAGAGAAAGAAGCTGTGAGTGAGAGAGAGAAGCTGTGAGTGAGTGAGAGAGAGAGAGAAGATGTAAGTGAGAGAGAGAGAAAGAGAAGCTGTGCGTGAGAGAGAGAGAAAGAGAAGCTGTGAGTGAGAGAGAGATAAATAGAAGCTGTGAGTTAGAGAGAGGAAGAAGAAAGAGAACCTGTGAGTGAGAGAGAGAGAAACAGAAGCTGTGAGTGAGAGAGAGAGAAGCTGTGAGTGAGAGAGAGAGAGAGAAAGAGAAGCTGTGAGTGAGAGAGAGAGAGAAAGAGAAGCTGTGAGTGAGAGAGAGAGAGAAAGAGAAGCTGTAACTGAGAGAGAGAGAGAGAAGCTGTGAGTGAGAGAGAGAGAGAGAAGCTGTGAGTGAGAGAGATAAAGAGAAGCTGTGAGTTAGAGAGAGACAAAGAGAAGCTGTGAGTGAGAGAGAGAGAAAGAGAAGCTGTGAGTGCGAGAGAGAGAGAGAGAGAAACAGAAGCTGTGAGTAAGAGAGAGAGAAGATGTGAGTGAGAGAGAGATAAGCTGTGTGAGAGAGAGAAAGATACTCTGTAAGAGAGTGAGAGAGAGAGAAAGAGAAGCTGTGAGTGAGATAGAGAGAGAAAGAGAAGCTGTGAGTGAGAGAGAGAGAAAGAGAAGCTGTGAGTGAGAGAGAGAGAAAGAGAAGCTGTGAGTGAGATAGAGAGAGAGAAAGAGAAGGTGTGAGTGAGAGATATAGAGAGAAGCTGTGAGTTAGCGAGACAGAGAGAGAAGCTGTGATTGAGAGAGAGAAAGAGAAGCTGTGAGTGAGAGAGAGAGAGAAAGAGATGCTGTGAGTGAGAGAGAGATAGAGAAGCTGTGAGTTAGAGAGAGATGGAGAAAGAAAAGCTGTGAGTGAGAGAGAGAAAGAGAAGCTGTGAGTGAGAGTGAGAGAGAGAGAAGCTGTGACAGTGAGAGAGAGAGAGAAAGAGAAGCTGTGAGTGGGAGAGAGAGAGAGAAAGAAGCTGTGAGTGAGAGAGAGAAAAGCTGTGAGTGAGTGAGAGAGAGAGAGAAGATGTAAGTGAGAGAGAGAGAAAGAGAAGCTGTGCGTGAGAGAGAGAGAGAAAGAGAAGCTGTGAGTGAGAGAGAGATAAATAGAAGCTGTGAGTGAGAGAGAGAGAAGCTGTGAGTGAGAGAGAGAGAGAAAGAGAAGATGTGAGTGAGAGAGAGAGAAAGAGAAGCTGTGAGTGAGAGAGAGAGAGAGAGAAGCTGTGAGAGAGAGAAAGAGTAGAGAAAGAGAAGCTGTAACTGAGAGAGAGAGAGAGAAGCTGTGAGTGAGAGAGAGAGAGAAGCTGTGAGTGAGAGAGATAAAGAGAAGCTGTGAGTTAGAGAGAGACAGAGAAAGAGAAGCTGTGAGTGAGAGAGAGAGAAAGAGAAGCTGTGAGTGCGAGAGAGAGAGATAAACAGAAGCTGTGAGTAAGAGAGAGAGAAGATGTGAGTGAGAGAGAGATAAGCTGTGTGAGAGAGAGAAAGATACTCTGTAAGAGAGTGAGAGAGAGAGAAAGAGAAGCTGTGAGTGAGATAGAGAGAGAGAAGCTGTGAGTGAGAGAGAGAGAGAAGCTGTGAGTTAGAGAGAGACAGAGAAAGAGAAGATGTGAGTGAGAGAGAGAGAAAGAGAAGCTGTGAGTGCGAGAGAGAGAGAGAAACAGAAGCTGTGAGTAAGAGAGAGAGAAGATGTGAGTGAGAGAGAGATAAGCTGTGTGAGAGAGAGAAAGATACTCTGTAAGAGAGTGAGAGAGAGAGAAAGAGAAGCTGTGAGTGAGATAGAGAGAGAAAGAGAAGCTGTGAGTGAGAGAGAGAGAAAGAGAAGCTGTGAGTGAGAGAGAGAGAAGCTGTGAGTGAGAGAGAGAGAGAGAAAGAGAAGATGTGAGTGAGAGAGAGAGAGAGAAAGAGAAGCTGTGAGTGAGAGAGAGAGAGAGAAGCTGTGAGAGAGAGAGAGTAGAGAAAGAGAAGCTGTAACTGAGAGAGAGAGAGAGAAGCTGTGAGTGAGAGAGAGAGAGAAGCTGTGAGTGAGAGAGATAAAGAGAAGCTGTGAGTTAGAGAGAGACAGAGAAAGAGAAGATGTGAGTGAGAGAGAGAGAAAGAGAAGCTGTGAGTGCGAGAGAGAGAGAGAAACAGAAGCTGAGAGTAAGAGAGAGAGAAAATGTGAGTGAGAGAGAGATAAGCTGTGTGAGAGAGAGAAAGATACTCTGTAAGAGAGTGAGAGAGAGAGAAAGAGAAGCTGTGAGTGAGATAGAGAGAGAAAGAGAAGCTGTGAGTGAGAGAGAGAGAAAGAGAAGCTGTGAGTGAGAGAGAGAGAGAGAAAGAGAAGGTGTGAGTGAGATAGAGAGAGAGAAAGAGAAGGTGTGAGTGAGAGATATAGAGAGAAGCTGTGAGTTAGCGAGACAGAGAGAGAAGCTGTGATTGAGAGAGAGAAAGGGAAGCTGTGAGTGAGAGAGAGAGAGAAAGAGAGGCTGTGAGTGAGAGAGAGAAAGAGAAAGAGAAGCTGTGAGTGAGAGAGAGATAGAAGCTGTGAGTGAGAGAGAGAGGGAGAGAGAGAAGTTGTGAGTGAGAGAGAGAGAGAAAGAGAAGCTGTGAGTGAGAGAGAGAGAAAAAAAGAGAAGCTGTGAGTGAGAGAGAGAGAGAGAAGCTGTGAGTGAGTGAGAGAGAGAGAAGCTGTGAGTGAGAGAGAGAGAGAAAGAGAAGCTGTGAGTGAGAGAGAGAGAAAGAGAAACTGTGAGTGAGGGAGAGAGATAAAGAGAAGCTGAGAGTTAGAGAGAGTCAGAGAAAGAGAAGCTGTGAGTGAGAGAGAAAGAAAGAGAAGCTGTGAGTGAGAGAGAGAGAAGCTGTGAGAGACAGAGAGAGAGAAAGAGAAGATGTGAGTGAGTGAGAGAGAGAGAGAAGCTGTGAGTGAGAGAGAGAGAGAGAAAGAGAAGCTGTGCATGAGAGAGAGAGATAAAGCAAAGCGGTGAGTTAGAGAGAGACAGAGAAAGAGAAGCTGGGAGTTAGAGAGAGAGAGAAAGAGAAGCTGTGAGTGAGAGAGAGAGAGAAGCTGTGAGTGACAGAGAGAAAGAGGAGCTGTGAGTGAGAGAGAGAGAAAAAGAAGCTGTGAGTGAGAGAGAGAGAAAGAGGAGCTGTAAGTGAGAGAGAGAGAGAAAGAGAAACTGTGAGTGAGAGAGAGAAAATGAAAGAAAAGCTGTGAGTGAGAGAGAGAGAAGCTGTGAGTGAGAGAGAGAGGATGAAAGAGAAGCTGTGAGTGAGAGAGAGAGAGAAAGAGAAGCTGTGAGTGAGAGGGAGAGAGAGAGAAGCTGTGAGCGACAGAGAGAGAAAGAGAAGCTTTGACTGAGAGAGAGAGAGAAAGAGAAGCTGTGAGTGAGAGAGAGAGAGAGAGAGAAGCTGTGTGTGTGAGAGAGAAAGAGAAGCTGTGAGAGATAGAGAGAAAGAGATGCTGTGAGTGAGAGAGAGAGAGCAAAAGAGAAGCTGTGAGTGAGAGAGAGAGAAATAATGAAGAAGCTGTGAGTGAGAGAGAGAGAGAAAGAGAAGCTGTGAGAGAGAGAAAAAGAAGCTGTGAGTGAGAGAGAGAAAGAGAAGCTGTGAGTGAGTGAGAGAGAGAAAGAGAAGCTGTGAGTGGGAGAGAGAGAGAGAAAGAAGCTGTGAGTGAGAGAGAGAAGCTGTGAGTGAGTGAGAGAGAGAGAGAAGATGTAAGTGAGAGAGAGAGAAAGAGAAGCTGTGCGTGAGAGAGAAAGAGAAGCTGTGAGTGAGAGAGAGATAAATAGAAGCTGTGAGTTAGAGAGAGGAAGAAGAAAGAGAAGCTGTGAGTGAGAGAGAGAGAAACAGAAGCTGTGAGTGAGAGAGAGAGAAGCTGTGAGTGAGAGAGAGAGAGAGAAAGAGAAGCTGTGAGTGAGAGAGAGAGAGAAAGAGAAGCTGTGAGTGAGAGAGAGAGAGAAAGAGAAGCTGTAACTGAGAGAGAGAGAGAGAAGCTGTGAGTGAGAGAGAGAGAGAAGCTGTGAGTGAGAGAGATAAAGAGAAGCTGTGAGTTAGAGAGAGACAAAGAGAAGCTGTGAGTGAGAGAGAGAGAAAGAGAAGCTGTGAGTGCGAGAGAGAGAGAGAGAAACAGAAGCTGTGAGTAAGAGAGAGAGAAGATGTGAGTGAGAGAGAGATAAGCTGTGTGAGAGAGAGAAAGATACTCTGTAAGAGAGTGAGAGAGAGAGAAAGAGAAGCTGTGAGTGAGATAGAGAGAGAAAGAGAAGCTGTGAGTGAGAGAGAGAGAAAGAGAAGCTGTGAGTGAGAGAGAGAGAAAGAGAAGCTGTGAGTGAGATAGAGAGAGAGAAAGAGAAGGTGTGAGTGAGAGATATAGAGAGAAGCTGTGTGTTAGCGAGACAGAGAGAGAAGCTGTGATTGAGAGAGAGTAAGAGAAGCTGTGAGTGAGAGAGAGAGAGAGAGAAAGAGATGCTGTAAGTGAGAGAGAGATAGAGAAGCTGTGAGTTAGAGAGAGATGGAGAAAGAAAAGCTGTGAGTGAGAGAGAGAAAGAGAAGCTGTGAGTGAGAGTGAGAGAGAGAGAAGCTGTGACAGTGAGAGAGAGAGCAAAAGAGAAGCTGTGAGTGAGAGAGAGAGAAAGAAAGAAGAAGCTGTGAGTGAGAGAAAGAGAGAGAAAGAGAAGCTGTGAGAGAGAGAGAAAGAAGCTGTGAGTGAGAGAGAGAAAGAGAAGCTGTGAGTGAGAGAGAGAGAGAAAGAGAAGCTGTGAGTGGGAGAGAGAGAGAGAAAGAAGCTGTGAGTGAGATAGAGAAAAGCTGTGAGTGAGTGAGAGAGAGAGAGAAGATGTAAGTGAGAGAGAGAGAAAGAGAAGCTGTGCGTGAGAGAGAGAGAGAAAGAGAAGCTGTGAGTGAGAGAGAGATAAATAGAAGCTGTGAGTGAGAGAGAGAGAAGCTGTGAGTGAGAGAGAGAGAGAAAGAGAAGATGTGAGTGAGAGAGAGAGAGAGAAAGAGAAGCTGTGAGTGAGAGAGAGAGAGAAGCTGTGAGAGAGAGAGAGAGAGTAGAGAAAGAGAAGCTGTAACTGAGAGAGAGAGAGAAGCTGTGAGTGAGAGAGAGAGAGAAGCTGTGAGTGAGAGAGATAAAGAGAAGCTGTGAGTTAGAGACAGAGAAAGAGAAGATGTGAGTGAGAGAGAGAGAAAGAGAAGCTGTGAGTGCGAGAGAGAGAGAGAAACAGAAGCTGTTAGTAAGAGAGAGAGAAGATGTGAGTGAGAGAGAGATAAGCTGTGTGAGAGAGAGAAAGATACTCTGTAAGAGAGTGAGAGAGAGAGAAAGAGAAGCTGTGAGTGAGATAGAGAGAGAAAGAGAAGCTGTGAGTGAGAGAGAGAGAGAAAGAGAAGCTGTGAGTGAGAGAGAGAGAGAGAAAGAGAAGCTGTGAGTGAGATAGAGAGAGAGAAAGAGAAGGTGTGAGTGAGAGATATAGAGAGAAGCTGTGAGTTAGCGAGACAGAGAGAGAAGCTGTGATTGAGAGAGAGAAAGAGAAGCTGTGAGTGAGAGAGAGAGAGAAAGAGAGGCTGTGAGTGAGAGAGAGAGAGAAAGAGAAGCTGTGAGTGAGAGAGAGATAGAAGCTGTGAGTGAGAGAGAGAGGGAGAAAGAGAAGTTGTGAGTGAGAGAGAGAGAGAAAGAGAAGCTGTGAGTGAGAGAGAGAGAAAAAAAGAGAAGCTGTGAGTGAGAGAGAGAGAGAGAAGCTGTGCGTGAGTGAGAGAGAGAGAAGCTGTGAGTGAGAGAGAGAGAGAAAGAGAAGCTGTGAGTGAGAGAGAGAGAAAGAGAAACTGTGAGTGAGGGAGAGAGATAAAGAGAAGCTGAGAGTTAGAGAGAGTCAGAGAAAGAGAAGCTGTGAGTGAGAGAGAAAGAAAGAGAAGCTGTGAGTGAGAGAGAGAGAGAAGCTGTGAGAGACAGAGAGAGAGAAAGAGAAGATGTGAGTGAGTGAGAGAGAGAGAGAAGCTGTGAGTGAGAGAGAGAGAGAGAAAGAGAAGCTGTGCATGAGAGAGAGAGATAAAGCAAAGCTGTGAGTTAGAGAGAGACAGAGAAAGAGAAGCTGGGAGTTAGAGAGAGAGAGAAAGAGAAGCTGTGAGTGAGAGAGAGAGAGAAGCTGTGAGTGACAGAGAGAAAGAGGAGCTGTGAGTGAGAGAGAGAGAAAAAGAAGCTGTGAGTGAGAGAGAGAGAGAAAGAGGAGCTGTAAGTGAGAGAGAGAGAGAAAGAGAAACTGTGAGTGAGAGAGAGAAAATGAAAGAAAAGCTGTGAGTGAGAGAGAGAGAAGCTGTGAGTGAGAGAGAGAGGATGAAAGAGAAGCTGTGAGTGAGAGAGAGAGAGAAAGAGAAGCTGTGAGTGAGAGGGAGAGAGAGAGAAGCTGTGAGCGACAGAGAGAGAAAGAGAAGCTGTGACTGAGAGAGAGAGAGAAAGAGAAGCTGTGAGTGAGTGAGAGAGAGAGAGAAGCTGTGTGTGAGAGAGAGAAAGAGAAGCTGTGAGAGATAGAGAGAAAGAGATGCTGTGAGAGAGAGAGAGAGAGAGAGATGTGAGTGCGAGAGAGAGAGCAAAAGAGAAGCTGTGAGTGAGAGAGAGAAATAATGAAGAAGCTGTGAGTGAGAGAGAGAGAGAGAAAGAGAAGCTGTGAGAGAGAGAAAAAGAAGCTGTGAGTGAGAGAGAGAAAGAGAAGCTGTGAGTGAGTGAGAGAGAGAAAGAGAAGCTGTGAGTGGGAGAGAGAGAGAGAAAGAAGCTGTGAGTGAGAGAGAGAAGCTGTGAGTGAGTGAGAGAGAGAGAGAGAAGATGTAAGTGAGAGAGAGAGAAAGAGAAGCTGTGCGTGAGAGAGAGAGAAAGAGAAGCTGTAAGTGAGAGAGAGATAAATAGAAGCTGTGAGTGAGAGAGAGAGAAACAGAAGCTGTGAGTGAGAGAGAGAGAAGCTGTGAGTGAGAGAGAGAGAGAGAAAGAGAAGCTGTGAGTGAGAGAGAGAGAGAAAGAGAAGCTGTGAGTGAGAGAGAGAGAGAAAGAGAAGCTGTAACTGAGAGAGAGAGAGAGAAGCTGTGAGTGAGAGAGAGAGAGAAGCTGTGAGTGAGAGAGATAAAGAGAAGCTGTGAGTTAGAGAGAGAAAGAGAAGCTGTGAGTGAGAGAGAGAGAAAGAGAAGCTGTGAGTGCGAGAGAGAGAGAGAGAAACAGAAGCTGTGAGTAAGAGAGAGAGAAGATGTGAGTGAGAGAGAGATAAGCTGTGTGAGAGAGAGAAAGATACTCTGTAAGAGAGTGAGAGAGAGAGAAAGAGAAGCTGTGAGTGAGATAGAGAGAGAAAGAGAAGCTGTGAGTGAGAGAGAGAGAAAGAGAAGCTGTGAGTGAGAGAGAGAGAAAGAGAAGCTTTGAGTGAGATAGAGAGAGAGAAAGAGAAGGTGTGAGTGAGAGATATAGAGAGAAGCTGTGAGTTAGCGAAACAGAGAGAGAAGCTGTGATTGAGAGAGAGAAAGAGAAGCTGTGAGTGAGAGAGAGAGAGAAAGAGATGCTGTGAGTGAGAGAGAGATAGAGAAGCTGTGAGTTAGAGAGAGATGGAGAAAGAAAAGCTGTGAGTGAGAGAGAGAAAGAGAAGCTGTGAGTGAGAGACAGAGAGAGAAGCTGTGAGTGAGAGAAAGAGAAAGAAAAGCTGTGTGTGTGAGAGAGAAAGAGAAGCTGTGAGTGAGAGAGAGAGAAAGAGAAGCTGTGAGTGAGAGAGAGAGAAAGAGAAGCTGTGAGTGAGAGAAAGAGAAAGAAAAGCTGTGTGTGTGTGAGAGAAAGAGAAGCTGTGAGTGAGAGAGAGAGAAAGAGAAGCTGTGAGTAAGAGACAGAGAGAGAAAGAGAAGCTGTGAGTGAGAGAGAGAGAGAGAGAAGCTGTGAGTGAGAGAGAGAGAGAGAAAGAGAAGCTGTGAGTGAGAGAGAGAAAACGAAAGAAAAGATGTGAGTGAGAGAGAGAGGATGAAAGAGAAGCTGTGAGTGAGAGAGAGAGATAAAGAGAAGCTGTGAGTGAGAGGGAGAGATGCTGTGAGTGACAGAGAGAGAAAGAGTAGCTGTGAGTGACAGAGAGAGAGAGAAAAAGAGAAGCTGTGAGTGAGAGAGAGAGAGGAAGAGAAGCTGTGTGTGAGAGAGAGAAAGAGAAGATGTGAGAGAGAGAGAGAAAGAAAAGCTGTGAGTGAGAGAGAAAGAGAAGCTGTGAGTGTGAGAGAGAGAGAAAGAGAAGCTGTGAGTATGAGAGAGAGAGATGCTGTGTGTGAGAGAGAGAGAAGCTGTGAGAGAGAGAAAGAGACTGAGAGAGAATGAGAGAGAGAGAAAGAGAAGCTGTGAGTGAGAGAGAGAGAGAGAAAGAGAAGCTGTGAGTGAGAGAGAGAGAGAAAGAGAAGCTGTGAGTGAGAGAGAGAGAGAAAGAGAAGCTGTAACTGAGAGAGAGAGAGAGAAGCTGTGAGTGAGAGAGAGAGAGAAGCTGTGAGTGAGAGAGATAAAGAGAAGCTGTGAGTTAGAGAGAGAAAGAGAAGCTGTGAGTGAGAGAGAGAGAAAGAGAAGCTGTGAGTGCGAGAGAGAGAGAGAGAAACAGAAGCTGTGAGTAAGAGAGAGAGAAGATGTGAGTGAGAGAGAGATAAGCTGTGTGAGAGAGAGAAAGATACTCTGTAAGAGAGTGAGAGAGAGAGAAAGAGAAGCTGTGAGTGAGATAGAGAGAGAAAGAGAAGCTGTGAGTGAGAGAGAGAGAAAGAGAAGCTGTGAGTGAGAGAGAGAGAAAGAGAAGCTTTGAGTGAAATAGAGAGAGAGAAAGAGAAGGTGTGAGTGAGAGATATAGAGAGAAGCTGTGAGTTAGCGAGACAGAGAGAGAAGCTGTGATTGAGAGAGAGAAAGAGAAGCTGTGAGTGAGAGAGAGAGAGAAAGAGATGCTGTGAGTGAGAGAGAGATAGAGAAGCTGTGAGTTAGATAGAGATGGAGAAAGAAAAGCTGTGAGTGAGAGAGAGAAAGAGAAGCTGTGAGTGAGAGACAGAGAGAGAAGCTGTGAGTGAGAGAAAGAGAAAGAAAAGCTGTGTGTGTGAGAGAGAAAGAGAAGCTGTGAGTGAGAGAGAGAGAAAGAGAAGCTGTGTGAGAGAGAGAGAAAGAGAAGCTGTGAGTGAGAGAAAGAGAAAGAAAAGCTGTGTGTGTGTGAGAGAAAGAGAAGCTGTGAGTGAGAGAGAGAGAAAGAGAAGCTGTGAGTAAGAGACAGAGAGAGAAAGAGAAGCTGTGAGTGAGAGAGAGAGAGAGAGAGAAGCTGTGAGTGAGAGAGAGAGAGAGAAAGAGAAGCTGTGAGTGAGAGAGAGAAAACGAAAGAAAAGATGTGAGTGAGAGAGAGAGGATGAAAGAGAAGCTGTGAGTGAGAGAGAGAGATAAAGAGAAGCTGTGAGTGAGAGGGAGAGATGCTGTGAGTGACAGAGAGAGAAAGAGTAGCTGTGAGTGACAGAGAGAGAGAGAAAAAGAGAAGCTGTGAGTGAGAGAGAGAGAGGAAGAGAAGCTGTGTGTGAGAGAGAGAAAGAGAAGATGTGAGAGAGAGAGAGAAAGAAAAGCTGTGAGTGAGAGAGAAAGAGAAGCTGTGAGTGTGAGAGAGAGAGAAAGAGAAGCTGTGAGTATGAGAGAGAGAGATGCTGTGTGTGAGAGAGAGAGAAGCTGTGAGAGAGAGAAAGAGACTGAGAGAGAATGAGAGAGAGAGAAAGAGAAGCTGTGAGTGAGAGAGAGAGAAGCTGTGACAGTGAGAGAGAGAGAGAGCAAAAGAGAATGTGAGTGAGAGAGAGAGAAAGAAAGAAGCTGTGAGTGAGAGAGAGAGAGAAAGAAAAGGTGTGTGAGAGAGAAAAAGAAGCTGTGAGTGAAAGAGAGAAAGAAAGAGAAGCTGTAACTGAGAGAGAGAGAGAAGCTGTGAGTGAGAGAGAGAGAGAGAAGCTGTGAGTGAGAGAGATAAAGAGAAGCTGTGAGTTAGAGAGAGACAGAGAAAGAGAAGCTGTGAGTGAGAGAGAGAGAAAGAGAAGCTGTGAGTGAAAGAGAGAGAGAGAAACAGAAGCTGTGAGTAAGAGAGAGAGAAGATGTGAGTGAGAGAGAGATAAGCTGTGTGAGAGAGAGAAAGATACTCTGTAAGAGAGTGAGAGAGAGAGAAAGAGAAGCTATGAGTGAGATAGAGAGAGAAAGAGAAGCTGTGAGTGAGAGAGAGAGAAAGAGAAGCTGTGAGTGAGAGAGAGAGAGAGAGAAGCTGTGAGTGAGATAGAGAGAGAGAGAGAGAAGGTGTGAGTGAGAGATATAGAGAGAAGCTGTGAGTTAGCGAGACAGAGAGAGAAGCTGTGATTGAGAGAGAGAAAGAGAAGCTGTGAGTGAGAGAGAGAGAGAAAGAGATGCTGTGAGTGAGAGAGAGATAAAGAGAAGCTGTGAGTTAGAGAGAGATGGAGAAAGAAAAGCTGTGAGTGAGAGAGAGAAAGAGAAGCTGTGAGTGAGAGACAGAGAGAGAAGCTGTGAGTGAGAGAAAGAGAAAGAAAAGCTGTGTGAGAGTGACAGAAAGAGAAGCTGTGAGTGAGAGAGAGAGAAAGAGAAGCTGTGAGTGAGAGAAAGAGAAAGAAAAGCTGTGTGTGTGAGAGAGAAAGAGAAGCTGTGAGTGAGAGAGAGAGAAAGAGAAGCTGTGAGTAAGAGACAGAGAGAGAAAGAGAAGCTGTGAGTGAGAGAGAGAGAGAAAGAAAGAGAAGCTGTGAGTGAGAGAGAGAGAAGCTGTGAGTGAGAGAGTGAGGGAGAAGCTGTGAGTGACAGAGAGAAAGAGGAGCTGTGAGTGAGAGAGAGAGAAAAAGAGAAGCTGTGAGTGAGAGAGAGAGAGAGAGAGAAGCTGTGAGTGAGAGAGAGAGAGAAAGAGAAGCTGTGAGTGAGAGAGTGAAAACGAAAGAAAAGCTGTGAGTGAGAGAGAGAGAAGCTGTGAGTGAGAGAGAGAGGATGAAAGAGAAGCTGTGAGTGAGAGAGAGATAAAGAGAAGCTGTGATTGAGAGGGAGAGATGCTGTGAGTGACAGAGAGAGAAAGAGAAGCTGTGAGTGACAGAGAGAGAGAGAAAAAGAGAAGCTGTGAGTGAGAGAGAGAGAGGAAGAGAAGCTGTGTGTGAGAGAGAGAAAGAGAAGATGTGAGAGAGAGAGAGAAAGAAAAGCTGTGAGTGAGAGAGAGAGAGAAAGAGAAGCTGTGAGTGTGTGAGAGAGAGAAAGAGAAGCTGTGAGTATGAGAGAGAGAGACTGAGAGAGAATGAGAGAGAGAGAAAGAGAAGCTGTGAGTGAGAGAGAGAGAAGCTGTGACAGTGAGAGAGAGAGAGAGCAAAAGAGAATGTGAGTGAGAGAGAGAGAAAGAAAGAAGAAGCTGTGAGTCAGAGAGAGAGAGAAAGAAAAGGTGTGAGAGAGAGAAAAAGAAGCTGTGAGTGAGAGAGAGAGAGAAAGAGAAGCTGTAACTGAGAGAGAGAGAGAGAAGCTGTGAGTGAGAGAGAGAGAGAGAAGCTGTGAGTGAGAGAGATAAAGAGAAGCTGTGAGTTAGAGAGAGACAGAGAAAGAGAAGCTGTGAGTGAGAGAGAGAGAAAGAGAAGCTGTGAGTGCAAGAGAGAGAGAGAGAAACAGAAGCTGTGA
This sequence comes from Bradypodion ventrale, assembly GCA_035047345.1. Lineage (NCBI taxonomy): Eukaryota > Metazoa > Chordata > Lepidosauria > Squamata > Chamaeleonidae > Bradypodion > Bradypodion ventrale. Next base: position 175,426,201 of record JAWDJE010000002.1, read on the forward strand.
GTAAGAGAGAGAGAAGATGTGAGAGAGAGAGATAAGCTGTGTGAGAGAGAGAAAGATACTCTGTAAGAGAGTGAGAGAGAGAGAAAGAGAAGCTGTGAGTGAGATAGAGAGAGAAAGAGAAGCTGTGAGTGAGAGAGAGAAAGAGAAGCTGTGAGTGAGAGAGAGAGAGAGAAAGAGAAGCTGTGAGTGAGATAGAGAGAGAGAAAGAGAAGGTGTGAGTAAGAGATATAGAGAGAAGCTGTGAGTTAGCGAGACAGAGAGAGAAGCTGTGATTGAGAGAGAGAAAGAGAAGCTGTGAGTGAGAGAGAGAGAGAGAGAGATTCTATGAGTGAGAGAGAGATAAAGAGAAGCTGTGAGTTAGAGAGAGATGGAGAAAGAAAAGCTGTGAGTGAGAGAGAGAAAGAGAAGCTGTGAGGGAGAGACAGAGAGAGAAGCTGTGAGTGAGAGAAAGAGAAAGAAAAGCTGTGTGTGAGAGAGAGAAAGAGAAGCTGTGAGTGAGAGAGAGAGAAAGAGAAGCTGTGAGTGAGAGAAAGAGAAAGAAAAGCTGTGTGTGTGAGAGAGAAAGAGAAGCTGTGAGTGAGAGAGAGAGAAAGAGAAGCTGTGAGTAAGAGACAGAGAGAGAAAGAGAAGCTGTGAGTGAGAGAGAGAGAGAAAGAAAGAGAAGCTGTGAGTGAGAGAGAGAGAGAAGCTGTGAGTGAGAGAGAGAGGGAGAAGCTGTGAGTGACAGAGAGAAAGAGGAGCTGTGAGTGAGAGAGAGAGAAAAAGAGAAGCTGTGAGTGAGAGAGAGAGAGAAAGAGAAGCTGTGTGTGTGTGAGAGAGAGAGAGAGAGAAGCTGTGAGTGAGAGAAAGAGGATGAAAGAGAAGCTGTGAGTGAGAGAGAGAGATAAAGAGAAGCTGTGAGTGAGAGGGAGAGATGCTGTGAGTGACAGAGAGAGAAAGAGAAGCTGTGAGTGACAGAGAGAGAGAGAAAAAGAGAAGCTGTGAGTGAGAGAGAGAGAGGAAGAGAAGCTGTGAGAGAGAGAGAGAAAGAGAAGATGTGTGAGAGAGAGAGAAAGAAAAGCTGTGAGTGAGAGAGAGAGAGAAAGAGAAGCTGTGAGTGTGAGAGAGAGAGAAAGAAAGAGAAGCTGTGAGTATGAGAGAGAGAGATGCTGTGTGTTAGAGAGAGAGAAGCTGTGAGAGAGAGAAAGAGACTGAGAGAGAATGAGAGAGAGAGAAAGAGAAGCTGTGAGAGAGAGAAAGAGAAACTGTGAGTGAGAGAGAAAGAGAGAAAGAAAGAGAAGCTGTGAGTGAGAGAGACATAAAGAGAAGCTGTGAGTTGGAGAGAGACAGAGAAAGAGAAGCTGTGAGTGAGAGAGAGAGAGAGAGAAAGAGAAGCTGTGATTGAGAGAGAGAGAGATAAAGTGAAGCTGTGAGTGAGAGAGAGAGAGAGAAAGAGAAGCTGTGAGTGAGAGAGAGAGAAAGAGAAGCTGTGAGTGAAAGAGAGAGAGAGAGAGAAAGAGAAAGAGAAGCTGTGAGTGAGAGAGAGAGGGAAAGAAAGAGAAGCTGTGAGTGAGAGAGAGAGAAGTTGTGAGTGAGAGAGAGAGGGAGAAAGAGAAGCTGTGAGTGAGAGAGAGAGAAAGAGAAGCTGTGAGTGACAGAGAGATAGAGAAAGAAAGAGAAGCTGTGAGTGAGAGAGAGAAAGAGAAGCTGTGAGTGGAAGTGTGAGTGAAAGAAAGAGAAGCTGTGGGTGAGTGAGAGAGAGATGTGAGTGAGAGAGAGAGGGAGAAAGAGAAGCTGTGAGTGAGAGAGAGAGAGAGAAAGAGAAGCTGTGAGTGAGAGAGTGAGAGAAAGAGAAGATGTGAGTGAGAGAGTGAGAGAGAGAAAGAGAAGTTGTGAGTGAGAGAGAGAGAGAAAGACGAGCTGTGAGTTAGAGAGAGACAGAGAAAGAGAAGCTGTGAGTGAGAGCGAGAGAGCGAGAAGCTGTGAGTGAGAAAGAGAGAGAAGCTGTGAGAGTGTGTGAGAGAGAAAGAGAAGATGTGAGTGAGAGAGAGAAAGAGAAACTGTGAGTGAGAGAGAGAGAGAGAAAAAGAAAGAAAGAGAAGCAGTGAGTGAGAGAGAGAGATAAAGAGAAGCTGTGAGTTAGAGAGAGACAGAGAAAGAGAAGCTGTGAATGAGAGAGAGAGAGAGAGAAAGAGAGGCTGTGAGTGAGAGAGAGAGAGAGAGAAAGAGAAGCTGTGAGTGAGAGAGAGATAGAAGCTGTGAGTGAGAGAGAGATGGAGAAAGAGAAGTTGTGAGTGAGAGAGAGAGAGAAAGAGAAGCTGTGAGTGAGAGAGAGAGAGAAAAAGAGAAGCTGTGAGTGAGAGAGAGAGAGAGAAGCGGTGAGTGAGTGAGAGAGAGAGAAGCTGTGAGTGAGAGAGAGAGAAAGAGAACCTGTGAGTGAGAGAGAGAGAGAGAGAGAAGCTGTGTGTGTGAGAGAGAAAGAGAAGCTGTGAGAGATAGAGAGAAAGAGATGCTGTGAGTGAGAGAGAGAGAGCAAAAGAGAAGCTGTGAGTGAGAGAGAGAGAAATAATGAAGAAGCTGTGAGTGAGAGAGAGAGAGAAAGAGAAGCTGTGAGAGAGAGAAAAAGAAGCTGTGAGTGAGAGAGAGAAAGAGAAGCTGTGAGTGAGTGAGAGAGAGAAAGAGAAGCTGTGAGTGGGAGAGAGAGAGAGAAAGAAGCTGTGAGTGAGAGAGAGAAGCTGTGAGTGAGTGAGAGAGAGAGAGAAGATGTAAGTGAGAGAGAGAGAAAGAGAAGCTGTGCGTGAGAGAGAAAGAGAAGCTGTGAGTGAGAGAGAGATAAATAGAAGCTGTGAGTTAGAGAGAGGAAGAAGAAAGAGAAGCTGTGAGTGAGAGAGAGAGAAACAGAAGCTGTGAGTGAGAGAGAGAGAAGCTGTGAGTGAGAGAGAGAGAGAGAAAGAGAAGCTGTGAGTGAGAGAGAGAGAGAAAGAGAAGCTGTGAGTGAGAGAGAGAGAGAAAGAGAAGCTGTAACTGAGAGAGAGAGAGAGAAGCTGTGAGTGAGAGAGAGAGAGAAGCTGTGAGTGAGAGAGATAAAGAGAAGCTGTGAGTTAGAGAGAGACAAAGAGAAGCTGTGAGTGAGAGAGAGAGAAAGAGAAGCTGTGAGTGCGAGAGAGAGAGAGAGAAACAGAAGCTGTGAGTAAGAGAGAGAGAAGATGTGAGTGAGAGAGAGATAAGCTGTGTGAGAGAGAGAAAGATACTCTGTAAGAGAGTGAGAGAGAGAGAAAGAGAAGCTGTGAGTGAGATAGAGAGAGAAAGAGAAGCTGTGAGTGAGAGAGAGAGAAAGAGAAGCTGTGAGTGAGAGAGAGAGAAAGAGAAGCTGTGAGTGAGATAGAGAGAGAGAAAGAGAAGGTGTGAGTGAGAGATATAGAGAGAAGCTGTGAGTTAGCGAGACAGAGAGAGAAGCTGTGATTGAGAGAGAGTAAGAGAAGCTGTGAGTGAGAGAGAGAGAGAGAGAAAGAGATGCTGTAAGTGAGAGAGAGATAGAGAAGCTGTGAGTTAGAGAGAGATGGAGAAAGAAAAGCTGTGAGTGAGAGAGAGAAAGAGAAGCTGTGAGTGAGAGTGAGAGAGAGAGAAGCTGTGACAGTGAGAGAGAGAGCAAAAGAGAAGCTGTGAGTGAGAGAGAGAGAAAGAAAGAAGAAGCTGTGAGTGAGAGAAAGAGAGAGAAAGAGAAGCTGTGAGAGAGAGAGAAAGAAGCTGTGAGTGAGAGAGAGAAAGAGAAGCTGTGAGTGAGAGAGAGAGAGAAAGAGAAGCTGTGAGTGGGAGAGAGAGAGAGAAAGAAGCTGTGAGTGAGATAGAGAAAAGCTGTGAGTGAGTGAGAGAGAGAGAGAAGATGTAAGTGAGAGAGAGAGAAAGAGAAGCTGTGCGTGAGAGAGAGAGAGAAAGAGAAGCTGTGAGTGAGAGAGAGATAAATAGAAGCTGTGAGTGAGAGAGAGAGAAGCTGTGAGTGAGAGAGAGAGAGAAAGAGAAGATGTGAGTGAGAGAGAGAGAGAGAAAGAGAAGCTGTGAGTGAGAGAGAGAGAGAAGCTGTGAGAGAGAGAGAGAGAGTAGAGAAAGAGAAGCTGTAACTGAGAGAGAGAGAGAAGCTGTGAGTGAGAGAGAGAGAGAAGCTGTGAGTGAGAGAGATAAAGAGAAGCTGTGAGTTAGAGACAGAGAAAGAGAAGATGTGAGTGAGAGAGAGAGAAAGAGAAGCTGTGAGTGCGAGAGAGAGAGAGAAACAGAAGCTGTTAGTAAGAGAGAGAGAAGATGTGAGTGAGAGAGAGATAAGCTGTGTGAGAGAGAGAAAGATACTCTGTAAGAGAGTGAGAGAGAGAGAAAGAGAAGCTGTGAGTGAGATAGAGAGAGAAAGAGAAGCTGTGAGTGAGAGAGAGAGAGAAAGAGAAGCTGTGAGTGAGAGAGAGAGAGAGAAAGAGAAGCTGTGAGTGAGATAGAGAGAGAGAAAGAGAAGGTGTGAGTGAGAGATATAGAGAGAAGCTGTCAGTTAGCGAGACAGAGAGAGAAGCTGTGATTGAGAGAGAGAAAGAGAAGCTGTGAGTGAGAGAGAGAGAGAAAGAGAGGCTGTGAGTGAGAGAGAGAGAGAAAGAGAAGCTGTGAGTGAGAGAGAGATAGAAGCTGTGAGTGAGAGAGAGAGGGAGAAAGAGAAGTTGTGAGTGAGAGAGAGAGAGAAAGAGAAGCTGTGAGTGAGAGAGAGAGAAAAAAAGAGAAGCTGTGAGTGAGAGAGAGAGAGAGAAGCTGTGCGTGAGTGAGAGAGAGAGAAGCTGTGAGTGAGAGAGAGAGAGAAAGAGAAGCTGTGAGTGAGAGAGAGAGAAAGAGAAACTGTGAGTGAGGGAGAGAGATAAAGAGAAGCTGAGAGTTAGAGAGAGTCAGAGAAAGAGAAGCTGTGAGTGAGAGAGAAAGAAAGAGAAGCTGTGAGTGAGAGAGAGAGAGAAGCTGTGAGAGACAGAGAGAGAGAAAGAGAAGATGTGAGTGAGTGAGAGAGAGAGAGAAGCTGTGAGTGAGAGAGAGAGAGAGAAAGAGAAGCTGTGCATGAGAGAGAGAGATAAAGCAAAGCTGTGAGTTAGAGAGAGACAGAGAAAGAGAAGCTGGGAGTTAGAGAGAGAGAGAAAGAGAAGCTGTGAGTGAGAGAGAGAGAGAAGCTGTGAGTGACAGAGAGAAAGAGGAGCTGTGAGTGAGAGAGAGAGAAAAAGAAGCTGTGAGTGAGAGAGAGAGAGAAAGAGGAGCTGTAAGTGAGAGAGAGAGAGAAAGAGAAACTGTGAGTGAGAGAGAGAAAATGAAAGAAAAGCTGTGAGTGAGAGAGAGAGAAGCTGTGAGTGAGAGAGAGAGGATGAAAGAGAAGCTGTGAGTGAGAGAGAGAGAGAAAGAGAAGCTGTGAGTGAGAGGGAGAGAGAGAGAAGCTGTGAGCGACAGAGAGAGAAAGAGAAGCTGTGACTGAGAGAGAGAGAGAAAGAGAAGCTGTGAGTGAGAGAGAGAGAGAGAGAAGCTGTGTGTGAGAGAGAGAAAGAGAAGCTGTGAGAGATAGAGAGAAAGAGATGCTGTGAGAGAGAGAGAGAGAGAGAGATGTGAGTGCGAGAGAGAGAGCAAAAGAGAAGCTGTGAGTGAGAGAGAGAAATAATGAAGAAGCTGTGAGTGAGAGAGAGAGAGAGAAAGAGAAGCTGTGAGAGAGAGAAAAAGAAGCTGTGAGTGAGAGAGAGAAAGAGAAGCTGTGAGTGAGTGAGAGAGAGAAAGAGAAGCTGTGAGTGGGAGAGAGAGAGAGAAAGAAGCTGTGAGTGAGAGAGAGAAGCTGTGAGTGAGTGAGGGAGAGAGAGAGAAGATGTAAGTGAGAGAGAGAGAAAGAGAAGCTGTGCGTGAGAGAGAGAGAAAGAGAAGCTGTAAGTGAGAGAGAGATAAATAGAAGCTGTGAGTGAGAGAGAGAGAAACAGAAGCTGTGAGTGAGAGAGAGAGAAGCTGTGAGTGAGAGAGAGAGAGAGAAAGAGAAGCTGTGAGTGAGAGAGAGAGAGAAAGAGAAGCTGTGAGTGAGAGAGAGAGAGAAAGAGAAGCTGTAACTGAGAGAGAGAGAGAGAAGCTGTGAGTGAGAGAGAGAGAGAAGCTGTGAGTGAGAGAGATAAAGAGAAGCTGTGAGTTAGAGAGAGAAAGAGAAGCTGTGAGTGAGAGAGAGAGAAAGAGAAGCTGTGAGTGCAAGAGAGAGAGAGAGAAACAGAAGCTGTGAGTAAGAGAGAGAGAAGATGTGAGTGAGAGAGAGATAAGCTGTGTGAGAGAGAGAAAGATACTCTGTAAGAGAGTGAGAGAGAGAGAAAGAGAAGCTGTGAGTGAGATAGAGAGAGAAAGAGAAGCTGTGAGTGAGAGAGAGAGAAAGAGAAGCTGTGAGTGAGAGAGAGAGAAAGAGAAGCTTTGAGTGAGATAGAGAGAGAGAAAGAGAAGGTGTGAGTGAGAGATATAGAGAGAAGCTGTGAGTTAGCGAAACAGAGAGAGAAGCTGTGATTGAGAGAGAGAAAGAGAAGCTGTGAGTGAGAGAGAGAGAGAAAGAGATGCTGTGAGTGAGAGAGAGATAGAGAAGCTGTGAGTTAGAGAGAGATGGAGAAAGAAAAGCTGTGAGTGAGAGAGAGAAAGAGAAGCTGTGAGTGAGAGACAGAGAGAGAAGCTGTGAGTGAGAGAAAGAGAAAGAAAAGCTGTGTGTGTGAGAGAGAAAGAGAAGCTGTGAGTGAGAGAGAGAGAAAGAGAAGCTGTGAGTGAGAGAGAGAGAAAGAGAAGCTGTGAGTGAGAGAAAGAGAAAGAAAAGCTGTGTGTGTGTGAGAGAAAGAGAAGCTGTGAGTGAGAGAGAGAGAAAGAGAAGCTGTGAGTAAGAGACAGAGAGAGAAAGAGAAGCTGTGAGTGAGAGAGAGAGAGAGAGAGAAGCTGTGAGTGAGAGAGAGAGAGAGAAAGAGAAGCTGTGAGTGAGAGAGAGAAAACGAAAGAAAAGATGTGAGTGAGAGAGAGAGGATGAAAGAGAAGCTGTGAGTGAGAGAGAGAGATAAAGAGAAGCTGTGAGTGAGAGGGAGAGATGCTGTGAGTGACAGAGAGAGAAAGAGTAGCTGTGAGTGACAGAGAGAGAGAGAAAAAGAGAAGCTGTGAGTGAGAGAGAGAGAGGAAGAGAAGCTGTGTGTGAGAGAGAGAAAGAGAAGATGTGAGAGAGAGAGAGAAAGAAAAGCTGTGAGTGAGAGAGAAAGAGAAGCTGTGAGTGTGAGAGAGAGAGAAAGAGAAGCTGTGAGTATGAGAGAGAGAGATGCTGTGTGTGAGAGAGAGAGAAGCTGTGAGAGAGAGAAAGAGACTGAGAGAGAATGAGAGAGAGAGAAAGAGAAGCTGTGAGTGAGAGAGAGAGAGAGAAAGAGAAGCTGTGAGTGAGAGAGAGAGAGAAAGAGAAGCTGTGAGTGAGAGAGAGAGAGAAAGAGAAGCTGTAACTGAGAGAGAGAGAGAGAAGCTGTGAGTGAGAGAGAGAGAGAAGCTGTGAGTGAGAGAGATAAAGAGAAGCTGTGAGTTAGAGAGAGAAAGAGAAGCTGTGAGTGAGAGAGAGAGAAAGAGAAGCTGTGAGTGCGAGAGAGAGAGAGAGAAACAGAAGCTGTGAGTAAGAGAGAGAGAAGATGTGAGTGAGAGAGAGATAAGCTGTGTGAGAGAGAGAAAGATACTCTGTAAGAGAGTGAGAGAGAGAGAAAGAGAAGCTGTGAGTGAGATAGAGAGAGAAAGAGAAGCTGTGAGTGAGAGAGAGAGAAAGAGAAGCTGTGAGTGAGAGAGAGAGAAAGAGAAGCTTTGAGTGAAATAGAGAGAGAGAAAGAGAAGGTGTGAGTGAGAGATATAGAGAGAAGCTGTGAGTTAGCGAGACAGAGAGAGAAGCTGTGATTGAGAGAGAGAAAGAGAAGCTGTGAGTGAGAGAGAGAGAGAAAGAGATGCTGTGAGTGAGAGAGAGATAGAGAAGCTGTGAGTTAGATAGAGATGGAGAAAGAAAAGCTGTGAGTGAGAGAGAGAAAGAGAAGCTGTGAGTGAGAGACAGAGAGAGAAGCTGTGAGTGAGAGAAAGAGAAAGAAAAGCTGTGTGTGTGAGAGAGAAAGAGAAGCTGTGAGTGAGAGAGAGAGAAAGAGAAGCTGTGTGAGAGAGAGAGAAAGAGAAGCTGTGAGTGAGAGAAAGAGAAAGAAAAGCTGTGTGTGTGTGAGAGAAAGAGAAGCTGTGAGTGAGAGAGAGAGAAAGAGAAGCTGTGAGTAAGAGACAGAGAGAGAAAGAGAAGCTGTGAGTGAGAGAGAGAGAGAGAGAGAAGCTGTGAGTGAGAGAGAGAGAGAGAAAGAGAAGCTGTGAGTGAGAGAGAGAAAACGAAAGAAAAGATGTGAGTGAGAGAGAGAGGATGAAAGAGAAGCTGTGAGTGAGAGAGAGAGATAAAGAGAAGCTGTGAGTGAGAGGGAGAGATGCTGTGAGTGACAGAGAGAGAAAGAGTAGCTGTGAGTGACAGAGAGAGAGAGAAAAAGAGAAGCTGTGAGTGAGAGAGAGAGAGGAAGAGAAGCTGTGTGTGAGAGAGAGAAAGAGAAGATGTGAGAGAGAGAGAGAAAGAAAAGCTGTGAGTGAGAGAGAAAGAGAAGCTGTGAGTGTGAGAGAGAGAGAAAGAGAAGCTGTGAGTATGAGAGAGAGAGATGCTGTGTGTGAGAGAGAGAGAAGCTGTGAGAGAGAGAAAGAGACTGAGAGAGAATGAGAGAGAGAGAAAGAGAAGCTGTGAGTGAGAGAGAGAGAAGCTGTGACAGTGAGAGAGAGAGAGAGCAAAAGAGAATGTGAGTGAGAGAGAGAGAAAGAAAGAAGCTGTGAGTGAGAGAGAGAGAGAAAGAAAAGGTGTGTGAGAGAGAAAAAGAAGCTGTGAGTGAAAGAGAGAAAGAAAGAGAAGCTGTAACTGAGAGAGAGAGAGAAGCTGTGAGTGAGAGAGAGAGAGAGAAGCTGTGAGTGAGAGAGATAAAGAGAAGCTGTGAGTTAGAGAGAGACAGAGAAAGAGAAGCTGTGAGTGAGAGAGAGAGAAAGAGAAGCTGTGAGTGAAAGAGAGAGAGAGAAACAGAAGCTGTGAGTAAGAGAGAGAGAAGATGTGAGTGAGAGAGAGATAAGCTGTGTGAGAGAGAGAAAGATACTCTGTAAGAGAGTGAGAGAGAGAGAAAGAGAAGCTATGAGTGAGATAGAGAGAGAAAGAGAAGCTGTGAGTGAGAGAGAGAGAAAGAGAAGTTGTGAGTGAGAGAGAGAGAGAGAGAAGCTGTGAGTGAGATAGAGAGAGAGAGAGAGAAGGTGTGAGTGAGAGATATAGAGAGAAGCTGTGAGTTAGCGAGACAGAGAGAGAAGCTGTGATTGAGAGAGAGAAAGAGAAGCTGTGAGTGAGAGAGAGAGAGAAAGAGATGCTGTGAGTGAGAGAGAGATAAAGAGAAGCTGTGAGTTAGAGAGAGATGGAGAAAGAAAAGCTGTGAGTGAGAGAGAGAAAGAGAAGCTGTGAGTGAGAGACAGAGAGAGAAGCTGTGAGTGAGAGAAAGAGAAAGAAAAGCTGTGTGAGAGTGACAGAAAGAGAAGCTGTGAGTGAGAGAGAGAGAAAGAGAAGCTGTGAGTGAGAGAAAGAGAAAGAAAAGCTGTGTGTGTGAGAGAGAAAGAGAAGCTGTGAGTGAGAGAGAGAGAAAGAGAAGCTGTGAGTAAGAGACAGAGAGAGAAAGAGAAGCTGTGAGTGAGAGAGAGAGAGAAAGAAAGAGAAGCTGTGAGTGAGAGAGAGAGAAGCTGTGAGTGAGAGAGTGAGGGAGAAGCTGTGAGTGACAGAGAGAAAGAGGAGCTGTGAGTGAGAGAGAGAGAAAAAGAGAAGCTGTGAGTGAGAGAGAGAGAGAGAGAGAAGCTGTGAGTGAGAGAGAGAGAGAAAGAGAAGCTGTGAGTGAGAGAGTGAAAACGAAAGAAAAGCTGTGAGTGAGAGAGAGAGAAGCTGTGAGTGAGAGAGAGAGGATGAAAGAGAAGCTGTGAGTGAGAGAGAGATAAAGAGAAGCTGTGATTGAGAGGGAGAGATGCTGTGAGTGACAGAGAGAGAAAGAGAAGCTGTGAGTGAAAGAGAGAGAGAGAAAAAGAGAAGCTGTGAGTGAGAGAGAGAGAGGAAGAGAAGCTGTGTGTGAGAGAGAGAAAGAGAAGATGTGAGAGAGAGAGAGAAAGAAAAGCTGTGAGTGAGAGAGAGAGAGAAAGAGAAGCTGTGAGTGTGTGAGAGAGAGAAAGAGAAGCTGTGAGTATGAGAGAGAGAGACTGAGAGAGAATGAGAGAGAGAGAAAGAGAAGCTGTGAGTGAGAGAGAGAGAAGCTGTGACAGTGAGAGAGAGAGAGAGCAAAAGAGAATGTGAGTGAGAGAGAGAGAAAGAAAGAAGAAGCTGTGAGTCAGAGAGAGAGAGAAAGAAAAGGTGTGAGAGAGAGAAAAAGAAGCTGTGAGTGAGAGAGAGAGAGAAAGAGAAGCTGTAACTGAGAGAGAGAGAGAGAAGCTGTGAGTGAGAGAGAGAGAGAGAAGCTGTGAGTGAGAGAGATAAAGAGAAGCTGTGAGTTAGAGAGAGACAGAGAAAGAGAAGCTGTGAGTGAGAGAGAGAGAAAGAGAAGCTGTGAGTGCAAGAGAGAGAGAGAGAAACAGAAGCTGTGAGTAAGAGAGAGAGAAGATGTGAGAGAGAGAGATAAGCTGTGTGAGAGAGAGAAAGATACTCTGTAAGAGAGTGAGAGAGAGAGAAAGAGAAGCTGTGAGTGAGATAGAGAGAGAAAGAGAAGCTGTGAGTGAGAGAGAGAAAGAGAAGCTGTGAGTGAGAGAGAGAGAGAGAAAGAGAAGCTGTGAGTGAGATAGAGAGAGAGAAAGAGAAGGTGTGAGTGAGAGATATAGAGAGAAGCTGTGAGTTAGCGAGACAGAGAGAGAAGCTGTGATTGAGAGAGAGAAAGAGAAGCTGTGAGTGAGAGAGAGAGAGAGAGAGATTCTATGAGTGAGAGAGAGATAAAGAGAAGCTGTGAGTTAGAGAGAGATGGAGAAAGAAAAGCTGTGAGTGAGAGAGAGAAAGAGAAGCTGTGAGGGAGAGACAGAGAGAGAAGCTGTGAGTGAGAGAAAGAGAAAGAAAAGCTGTGTGTGAGAGAGAGAAAGAGAAGCTGTGAGTGAGAGAGAGAGAAAGAGAAGCTGTGAGTGAGAGAAAGAGAAAGAAAAGCTGTGTGTGTGAGAGAGAAAGAGAAGCTGTGAGTGAGAGAGAGAGAAAGAGAAGCTGTGAGTAAGAGACAGAGAGAGAAAGAGAAGCTGTGAGTGAGAGAGAGAGAGAAAGAAAGAGAAGCTGTGAGTGAGAGAGAGAGAGAAGCTGTGAGTGAGAGAGAGAGGGAGAAGCTGTGAGTGACAGAGAGAAAGAGGAGCTGTGAGTGAGAGAGAGAGAAAAAGAGAAGCTGTGAGTGAGAGAGAGAGAGAAAGAGAAGCTGTGTGTGTGTGAGAGAGAGAGAGAGAGAAGCTGTGAGTGAGAGAAAGAGGATGAAAGAGAAGCTGTGAGTGAGAGAGAGAGATAAAGAGAAGCTGTGAGTGAGAGGGAGAGATGCTGTGAGTGACAGAGAGAGAAAGAGAAGCTGTGAGTGACAGAGAGAGAGAGAAAAAGAGAAGCTGTGAGTGAGAGAGAGAGAGGAAGAGAAGCTGTGAGAGAGAGAGAGAAAGAGAAGATGTGTGAGAGAGAGAGAAAGAAAAGCTGTGAGTGAGAGAGAGAGAGAAAGAGAAGCTGTGAGTGTGAGAGAGAGAGAAAGATAGAGAAGCTGTGAGTATGAGAGAGAGAGATGCTGTGTGTTAGAGAGAGAGAAGCTGTGAGAGAGAGAAAGAGACTGAGAGAGAATGAGAGAGAGAGAAAGAGAAGCTGTGAGAGAGAGAAAGAGAAACTGTGAGTGAGAGAGAAAGAGAGAAAGAAAGAGAAGCTGTGAGTGAGAGAGACATAAAGAGAAGCTGTGAGTTGGAGAGAGACAGAGAAAGAGAAGCTGTGAGTGAGAGAGAGAGAGAGAGAAAGAGAAGCTGTGATTGAGAGAGAGAGAGATAAAGTGAAGCTGTGAGTGAGAGAGAGAGAGAGAAAGAGAAGCTGTGAGTGAGAGAGAGAGAAAGAGAAGCTGTGAGTGAAAGAGAGAGAGAGAGAGAAAGAGAAAGAGAAGCTGTGAGTGAGAGAGAGAGGGAAAGAAAGAGAAGCTGTGAGTGAGAGAGAGAGAAGTTGTGAGTGAGAGAGAGAGGGAGAAAGAGAAGCTGTGAGTGAGAGAGAGAGAAAGAGAAGCTGTGAGTGACAGAGAGATAGAGAAAGAAAGAGAAGCTGTGAGTGAGAGAGAGAGAAAGAGAAGCTGTGAGTGGAAGTGTGAGTGAAAGAAAGAGAAGCTGTGGGTGAGTGAGAGAGAGATGTGAGTGAGAGAGAGAGGGAGAAAGAGAAGCTGTGAGTGAGAGAGAGAGAGAGAAAGAGAAGCTGTGAGTGAGAGAGTGAGAGAAAGAGAAGATGTGAGTGAGAGAGTGAGAGAGAGAAAGAGAAGTTGTGAGTGAGAGAGAGAGAGAAAGACGAGCTGTGAGTTAGAGAGAGACAGAGAAAGAGAAGCTGTGAGTGAGAGCGAGAGAGCGAGAAGCTGTGAGTGAGAAAGAGAGAGAAGCTGTGAGAGTGTGTGAGAGAGAAAGAGAAGATGTGAGTGAGAGAGAGAAAGAGAAACTGTGAGTGAGAGAGAGAGAGAGAAAAAGAAAGAAAGAGAAGCAGTGAGTGAGAGAGAGAGATAAAGAGAAGCTGTGAGTTAGAGAGAGACAGAGAAAGAGAAGCTGTGAATGAGAGAGAGAGAGAGAGAAAGAGAGGCTGTGAGTGAGAGAGAGAGAGAGAGAAAGAGAAGCTGTGAGTGAGAGAGAGATAGAAGCTGTGAGTGAGAGAGAGATGGAGAAAGAGAAGTTGTGAGTGAGAGAGAGAGAGAAAGAGAAGCTGTGAGTGAGAGAGAGAGAGAAAAAGAGAAGCTGTGAGTGAGAGAGAGAGAGAGAAGCGGTGAGTGAGTGAGAGAGAGAGAAGCTGTGAGTGAGAGAGAGAGAAAGAGAACCTGTGAGTGAGAGAGAGAGAAAGAGAAACTGTGAGTGAGGGAGAGAGATAAAGAGAAGCTGAGAGTTAGAGAGAGACAGAGAAAGAGAAGCTGTGAGTGAGAGAGAAAGAAAGAGAAGCTGTCAGTGAGAGAGAGAGAGAAGCAGTGAGTGAGGGAGAGAGAGAAAGAGAAGCTGTGAGTGAGAGAGAGAGAAGCTGTGAGAGACAGAGAGAGAGGAAGTGAAGATGCGAGTGAGAGAGAGAGAGAAGCTGTGAGTGAGAGAGAGAGAGAGAGAAAGAGAAGCTGTGCATGAGAGAGAGAGAAAGCAAAGCTGTGAGTTAGAGAGAGACAGAAAAAGAGAAGCTGGGAGTTAGAGAGAGAGAGAAAGAGAAGCTGTGAGTGAGAGAGAGAGAGAGAAGCTGTGAGTGACAGAGAGAAAGAGGAGCTGTGAGTGAGAGAGAGAGAAAAAGAAGCTGTGAGTGAGAGAGAGAGAAAGAGGAGCTGTGAGTGAGAGAGAGAGAAAGAGAAACTGTGAGTGAGAGAGAGAGGATGAAAGAGAAGATGTGAGTGAGAGAGAGAGAGAAAGAGAAGCTGTGAGTGAGAGGGAGAGAGAGAGAGAAGCTGTGAGTGACAGAGAGAGAAAGAGAAGCTGTGAGTGACAGAGAGAGAGAAAGAGAAGCTGTGAGTGAGAGAGAGAGAGAGAGAGAAGCTGTGTGTGAGAGAGAGAAAGAGAAGCTGTGTGTGTGAGAGAGAAAGAGATGCTGTGACAGTGAGAGAGAGAGAGCAAAAGAGAAGCTGTGAGTGAGAGAGAGAGAAAGAAAGAAGAAGCTGTGAGTGAGAGAGAGAGAGAGAAAGAGAAGCTGTGAGAGAGAGATAAAGAAGCTGTGAGTGAGAGAGAGAGAAAGAGAAGCTGTGAGTGAGAGAGAGAGAGAAAAAGAAGCTGTGAGTGGGAGAGAGAGAGAAAGAAGCTGTGAGTGAGAGAGAGAGAAAGAGAAGCTGTGAGTGAGAGAGAGAGAGAGAGAGAAAGAGAAGCTGTGAGTGAGAGAGAGAGAGAACCTGTGAGTGAGTGAGAGAGAGAGAAGGTGTGAGTGAGAGAGAGAGAAAGAGAAGCTGTGAGTGTGTGAGAGAGAAAGAGAAGCTGTGAGTGAGAGGGAGAGAGAAGCTGTGAGAGAGAGAGGGAGAGAGAGAGAAGCTGTGAGTGAGAGAGGGAGAGAGAGAGAAAGAGAAGCTTTGAATGAGAGAGAGAGAGAAAGAGAAGCTGTGAATGAGAGAGAGAAAGAGAAGCTGTGAGTGAGAGAGAGAGAGAAAGAGAAGTTGTGAGTGAGAGAGAGAAAGAGAAGCTGTGGGTGAGAGAGAGAGAGAGACGCTGTGAGAGAGAGAAAAAGAAGCTGTGAGTGAGAGAGAGAGAGAGAAGCTGTGAGTGAGAGAGAGAGAGAAAGAGAAGCTGTGAGTGGGAGAGAGAGAGAGAAAGAGAAGCTGTGAGTGAGAGAGAGAAAGAGAAGCTGTGAGTGAGAGAGAGGCAGAAAGAGTAGCTGTGAGTGAGAGAGAGAGAGAGAAGCTGTGAGTGAGAGAGTGAGAGAGAGTGAGTATGAGAAGCTGTGTGTGAGAGAGAGAAAGAGAAGCGGTGAGTGAGAGAGAGAGAGAGAAGGTGTGAGTGAGAGAGAGAGAAAGAGAAGCTGTGAGTGTGTGTGTGAGAGAGAAAGAGAAGCTGTGAGTGAGAGGGAGAGAGAGAGAAGCTGTGAATGAGAGAGAGAGAAAGAGATGCTGTGAGTGAGATAGAGAGAGAAAGAAAAGCTGTGAGTGAGAGAGAGAGAGAAGCTGTGGGAGAGAGAGGGAGAGAGAGAGAAGCTGTGAGTGAGAGAGGGAGAGAGAGAGAAAGAGAAGCTTTGAGTGAGAATGATAGAGAAAGAGAAGCTGTGAATGAGAGAGAGAAAGAGAAGCTGTGAGTGAGAGAGAGAGAAAGAGAAGCTGTGAGTGAGAGAGAGAAAGAGAAGTTGTGATTGAGAGAGAGAGAAAGAGAAGCTGTGAGTGAGAGAGAGAGAGAGAGAGACGCTGTGAGAGAGAGTAAAAGAAGCTGTGAGTGAGAGAGAGAGAGAGAGAAGCTGTGAGTGAGAGAGAGAGAAAGAGAAGCTGTGAGTAGGAGAGAGAGAGAGAAAGAGAAGCTGTGAGTGAGAGAGAGAAAGAGAAGCTGTGAGTGAGAGAGAGGGAGAAAGAGTAGCTGTGAGTGAGAGAGAGAGAGAAGCTGTGAGTGAGAGAGTGAGAGAGAGTGAGTATGAGAAGCTGTGAGAGAGAGAGAGAGAAAGAGAAGTGGTGAGTGAGTGAGAGAGAGAGAAGGTGAGAGTGAGAGAGAGAAAGAGAAGCTGTGAGTGTGTGTGTGAGAGAGAGAAAGAGAAGATGTGAGTGAGAGAGAGAAAGAGAAACTGTGAGTGATAGAGAGAGAGAGAAAGAAAGAGAAGCTGTGAGTGAGAGAGAGATAAAGAGAAGCTGTGAGTTAGAGAGAGACAGAGAAAGAGAAGCTGTGAGTGAGAGAGAGAGAAAGAGAAGCTGTGAGTGAGAGAGACAGAGAAAGAAAGAGAAGCTGTGAGTGAGAGAGAGATAGAAGCTGTGAGTGAGAGAGAGAGGGAGAAAGAGAAGTTGTGAGTGAGAGAGAGAGAGAAAGAGAAGCTGTGAGTGAGAGAGAGAGAGAAAAAGAGAAGCTGTGAGTGAGAGAGAGAGAGAGAGAAGCTGTGAGTGACTGAGGGAGAGAGAAGCTGTGAGTGAGAGAGAGAGAAAGAGAAACTGTGAGTGAGACAGAGAGATAAAGAGAAGCTGTGAGTTAGAGAGAGACAGAGAAAAAGAAGCTGTGAGTGAGAGAAAGAGAAAGAGAAGCTGAGAGTGAGAGAGAGAGAAAGAGAAGCTGTGTGAGAGAGAGAAGCTGTGTGAGAGAGAGAGAGAGAAAGAGAAGATGTGAGTGAGAGAGAGAGTGAAGCTGTGAGTGAGAGAGAGAGAAGCTGTGAGTGAGAGAGAGAGAGAAAGAGAAGCTGTGAGTGAGAGAGAGAGATAAAGCAAAGCTGTGAGTTAGAGAGAGACAGAATAAGTGAAGCTGTGTGAGAGAGAGAGAGAGAAGCTGTGAGTGAGTGTGAGAGAGAGAGAAGCTGTGAGTGACAGAGAGAAAGAGGAGCTGTGAGTGAGAGAGAGAGAAAAAGAAGCTGTGAGTGAGAGAAAGAGAAAGAGAAGCTGAGAGTGAGAGAGAGAGAAAAAGAAGCTGTGAGTGAGAGAGAGAGGAGCTATGAGTGAGAGAGAGAGAGAAAGAGAAACTGTGAGTGAGAGAGAGAAAATGAAAGAAAACCTGTGAGTGAGAGAGAGAGAAGCTGTGAGTGAGAGAGAGGATGAAAGAGAAGCTGTGAGTGAGAGAGAGAGAGAGAGAGAGAAGCTGTGAGAGGGAGAGAGAGAGAAGCTGTGAGCGACAGAGAGAGAAAGAGAAGCTGTTGGTGACGGAGAGAGAGAGAAAGAGAAGCTGTGAGTGAGAGAGTGAGAGAGAGTGAGTATGAGAAGCTGTGAGAGAGAGAGAGAGAGAAAGAGAAGCGGTGAGTGAGAGAGAGAGAGAGAGAGAGAAGCTGTGAGTGAGAAAGAGAGAGAAGCTGTTAGTGTGTGAGAGAGAGAGAGAAAGAGAAGATGTGAGTGAGAGAAAGAAAGAGAAATTGTGAGTGAGAGAGAGAGAGAGAGAAAAGCTGTGAGTGAGAGAGAGAGATAAAGAGAAGCTGTGAGTTAGAGAGAGACAGAGAAAGAGAAGCTGTGAGTGAGAGAGAGGGAGAAAGAGAAGCTGTGAGTGAGAGAGAGAGAAAGAGAAGCTGTGAGTGACAGAGAGAGAGAAAGAAAGAGAAGCTGTGAGTGAGAGAGAGATAGAAGCTGTGAGTGAGAGAGAGAGTGAGAAAGAGAAGTTGTGAGTGAGAGAGAGAGAGAGAAAAAGAGAAGCTGTGAGTGAGAGAGAGAGAGAAGCTGTGAGTGAGTGAGAGAGAGAGAAGCTGTGAGTGAGAGAGAGAGAGAAAGAGAAGCTTTGAGTGAGAGAGTGAAAGAGAAGCTGTGAGTGAGAGAGAGAGAAAGAGAAACTGTGAGTGAGAGAGAAAGAGAAGCTGTGAGTGAGAGAGAGAGAGAAGCTGTGAGTGAGGGAGAGAGAGAAAGAGAAGATGCGAGTGAGAGAGGGAGAAGCTGTGAGTGAGAGAGAGAAAGAAAGAGAAGCTGTGAGTGAGAGAGAGATAAAGAGAAGCTGTGAGTGAGAGAGAGAGAGAGAGAGAAAGAGAAGCTGTGAGTGAGAGAGAGAGAGAGAGAGAAAGAGAAGCTGTGAGTGAGAGAGAGAGTGAAAGAGAGAGAAGCTGTGAGTGAGAGAGAGAGACGTTGTGAGTGAGAGAGAGAGGGAGAAAGAGAAGCTGTGAGTGAGAGAGAGAGAGAAAGAGAAGCTGTGAGTGAGAGAGAGAGAGAAAGAGAAGCTGTGAGTGAGAGAGAGAGAGAGAGGGAAGCTGTGAGTGGGACAGAGAGAGAAAGAAAGAGAAGCTGTGGGTGAGTGAGAGAGAGAAGATGTGAGTGAGAGAGAGGGAGAAAGACAAGCTGTGAGTGAGAGAGAGAGAGAAAGAAAGAGAAGCTGTGAGTGAGAGAGAGAGAGAGAAAGAGAAGGTGTGAGTGTGAGAGAGAGAAGCTGTGAGTGAGAAAGAGAGAGAAGCTGTGAGTGTGTGTGAGAGAGAAAGAGAAGCTGTGAGTTGGAGAGAGAGAGAAAGAGAAGCTGTGAGTGAGAGAGAGAGAGAGAAAGAGAAGCTGTGTGAGAGAGGGAGAGAGAGAGAAAGAGAAGCTGTGAGTGAGAGAGAGATAGAAGCTGTGAGTGAGAGAGAGAGGCAGAAATAGAAGTTGTGAGTGAGAGAGAGAGAGAGAGAAGCTGTGAGTGAGAGAGAGAGAAAAAAAGAGAAGCTGTGAGTGAGAGAGAGAGAGAGAAGCTGTGAGTGAGTGAGAGAGAGAGAAGCTGTGAGTGAGAGAGAGAGAGAAAGAGAAGCTGTGAGTGAGAGAGAGAAAGAGAAACTGTGAGTGAGAGAGAGAGATAAAGAGAAGCTGTGAGTTAGAGAGAGACAGAGAAAGAGAAGCTGTGAGTGAGAGAGAAAGAAAGAGAAGCTGTGAGTGAGAGAGAGAGAGAAGTTGTGAGTGAGGGAGAGAGAGAAAGAGAAGCTGTGAATGAGAGAGAGAGAAGCTGTGAGTGAGAGAGAGAGAGAAAGAGAAGCTGTGAGAGAGAGAGAGATAAAGCAAAGCTGTGAGTTAGAGAGAGACAGAGAAAGAGAAGCTGGGAGTTAGAGAGAGAGAGAAAGAGAAGCTTATGAGTGAGAGAGAGAGAGAAGCTGTGAGTGACAGAGAGAAAGAGGAGCTGTGACTGAGAGAGAGAAAAAAAGAAGCTGTGAGTGAGAGAGAGAGAAAGAGGAGCTGTGAGTGAGAGAGAGAGAGAGAAAGAGAAACTGTGAGTGAGAGAGAGAAAATGAAAGAAAAGCTGTGAGTGAGAGAGAGAGAGAAGCTTTGAGTGAGAGAGAGAGGATGAAAGAGAAGCTGTGAGTGAGAGAGAGAGAGAACGAGAAGCTGTGAGTGAGAGGGAGAGAGATAGAGAAGCTGTGAGTGACAGAGAGAGAAAGAGAAGCTGTGAGTGACAGAGAGAGAGAGAAAGAGAAGCTGTGAGTGAGAGAGAGATAGAAAGAGAAGCTGTGTGTGAGAGAGAGAAAGAAGCTGTGAGAGAGAGAGAGAAAGAGATGCTGTGAGTGAGAGAGAGAGAGAAAGAGAAGATGTGAGTGCAAGAGAGAGAGAAAGAGAAGCTGTAAGTATGAGAGGGAGAGAGATGCTGTGTGTGAGAGAGAGAGAAGCTGTGAGAGAGAGAAAGAGACTGAGAGAGAATGAGAGAGAGAGAAAGAGAAGCTGTGAGTGAGAGAGAGAGAAAGAGAAGATGTGAGTGAGAGTGAGAGAGAGAGAGAGGAGCTGTGACAGTGAGAGAGAGAGAAAAAGAGAAGCTGTGAGTGAGAGAGAGAGAAAGAAAGAAGCTGTGAGTGAGAGAGAGAGAGAGAAAGAGAAGCTGTGAGAGAGAGAGATAGAAGCTGTGAGTGAGAGAGAAAGAGAAGCTATGTGAGAGAAAGAGAAAGAGAAGCTGTGAGTGGGAGAGAGAGAGAAAGAAGCTGTGAGTGAGAGAGAGAGAAAGAGAAGCTGTGGGTGAGAGAGAGAGAGAGAGAAAGAGAAGCTGTGAGTGAGATAGAGAGAGAGAGAACATGTGAGTGAGTGAGAGAGAGAGAGAAGGTGTGAGTGAGAGAGAGAAAGAGAAGCTGTGTGTGTGTGTGAGAGAAAGAGAAGCTGTGAGAGAGAGAGAGGGAGAAGCTGTGAATGAGAGAGAGAGAAAGAGAAGCTGTGAGTGAGATAGAGAGAGAAAGATCAGCTGTGAGTGAGAGAGAGAGAGAGAAGCCGTGAGAGAGAGAGAGATATGCTGTGAGGGAGAGAGAGAAGCTGTGAGTGAGAGAGAGAGAGAAAGACAAGCTGTGTGTGAGAGAGAGAAAGAGAAGCTGTGAGTGAGTGAGAGAGAGAGAAGATGTGAGTGAGAGAGAGAAGCTGTGAGTGTGAGAGAGAGAGAGATAAAGAGAAGCTGTGATTGAGAGAGAGAGAGAAAGAGAAGCTGGGAGTGAGAGAGAGAGAAAGAGAAGGTGTGTGAGAAAGAGAGAGAAGCTGTGAGAGAGAGAGAGAGAAGCTGTGTGAGAGAGAAAAAGCAGCTGTGAGTGAGAGAGAGAGAAAGAGAAGCTGTGAGTGAGAGAGAGAGAGAGAAAGAGAAGCTGTGAGTGGGAGAGAGAGAGAGAAAGAGAAGCTGTGAGTGAGAGAGAGAAAGAGAAGCTGTGAGTGAGAGAGTGAGAGAGAGTGAGTATGAGGAGTTGTGAGATTGAGAGAGAGAGAGAAAGAGAAGCGGTGAGTGAGAGAGAGAGAGAGAAGCTGTGAGTGAGAAAGAGAGAGAAGCTGTGAGTGTGTGAGAGAGAGAGAGAAAGAGAAGATGTGAGTGAGAGAGAGAAAGAGAAACTGTGAGTGAGAGAGAGAGAAAGAAAGAGAAGCTGTGAGTGAGAGAGAGAGATAAAGAGAAGCTGTGAGAGAGAGAGACAGAGAAAGAGAAGCTTTGAGTGAGAGAGAGAGAGAGAAAGAAAGAAAGAGAAGCTGTGAGTGAGAGAGAGAGAAAGAGAAGCTGTGAGTGAGAGAGAGAGAGAAAGAAAGAGAAGCTGTGAGTGAGAGAGAGATAGAAGCTGTGAGTGAGAGAGAGAGGGAGAAAGAGAAGTTGTGAGTGAGAGAGAGAGAGAAAGAGTAGCTGTGAGTGAGAGAGAGAGAGAGAAAAAGAGAAGCTGTGAGTGAGAGAGAGAGAGAGAAGCTGTGAGTGAGTGAGTGAGAGAGAAGCTGTGAGTGAGAGAGAGAGAGAAAGAGAAGCTGTAAGTATGAGAGAGAGAGAGATGCTGTGTGTGAGAGAGAGAGAAGCTGTGAGAGAGAGAAAGAGACTGAGAGAGAATGAGAGAGAGAAAGAGAAGCTGTGAGTGAGAGAGAGAGAAAGAGAAGATGTGAGTGAGAGTGAGAGAGAGAGCGAGAGAAGCTGTGACAGTGAGAGAGAGAGAAAAAGAGAAGCTGTGAGTGAGAGAGAGAGAAAGAAAGAAGAAGCTGTGAGTGAGAGAGAGAGAGAAAGAGAAGCTGTGAGAGAGAGAGAAAGAAGCTGTGAGTGAGAGAGAGAGAGAAAGAGAAGCTATGAGTGAGAGAGAGAGAGAAAGAGAAGCTGTGAGTGGGAGAGAGAGAGAAAGAAGCTGTGAGTGAGAGAGAGAGAAAGAGAAGCTGTGGGTGAGAGAGAGAGAGAGAGAAAAAGAGAAGCTGTGAGTGAGATAGAGAGAGAGAGAGAACCTGTGAGTGAGTGAGAGAGAGAGAGAAGTTGTGAGTGAGAGAGAGAAAGAAGCTGTGAGTGTGTGTGTGTGTGAGAGAGAAGCTGTGTGTGAGAGAGAGAAGCTGTGAATGAGAGAGAGAGAAAGAGAAGCTGTGAGTGAGATAGAGAGAGAAAGATCAGCTGTGAGTGAGAGAGAGAGAGAGAGAGAAGCCGTGAGAGAGAGAGAGAGAGAGAACCTGTGAGTGAGAGAGGGAGACAGAGAGAAAGAGAAGCTTTGAGTGAGAGAGAGAGAGAGAAAGAGAAGCTGTGAATCAGAGATAGAAAGAGAAGCTGTGAGTGAGTGAGAGAGAGAAAGAGAAGCTGTGAGTGAGAGAGAGAGAGAAAGAGAAGTTGTGATTGAGACAGAGAGAAAGAGAAGCTGTGTGTGAGAGAGAGAGAAGCTGTGAGAGAGAGAAAAAGAAGCTGTGAGTGAGAGAGAGAGAAAGAGAAGCTGTGAGTGAGAGAGAGAGAGAAAGAGAAGCTGTGAGTGGGAGAGAGAGAGAGAAGAGAAGCTGTGAGTGAGAGAGAGAAAGAGAAGCTGTGAGTGAGAGAGAGAGGGAGAAAGAGAAGCTGTGAATGAGAGAGAGAGAGAGAAGCTGTGAGTGAGAGAGTGAGAGAGAGTGAGTATGAGAAGCTGTGTGTGTGAGAGAGAGAGAGAGAGAAAGAGAAGCGGTGAGTGAGTGAGAGAGAGAGAAGCTGTGAGTGAGAAAGAGAGAGAAGCTGTGAGTGTGTGAGAGAGAGAGAGAAAGAGAAGATGTGAGTGAGAGAGAGAAAGAGAAACTGTGAGTGAGAGAGAGAAAGAAAGAGAAGCTGTGAGTGAGAGAGAGATAAAGAGAAGCTGTGAGTTAGAGAGACAGAGAAAGAGAAGCTGTGAGTGAGAGAGAGAGAGAAAGAAAGCTGTGTGTGTGAGAGAGAGAAAGAGAAGCTGTGAGTGAGAGAGAGAGAAAGAGAAGCTGTGAGTGGGAGAGAGAGAGAGAAAGAGAAGCTGTGAGTGAGAGAGAGATAAAGAGAAGCTGTGAGTTAGAGAGACAGAGAAAGAGAAGCTGTGAGTGAGAGAGAGAGAGAAAGAAAGCTGTGTGTGAGAGAGAGAGAAAGAGAAGCTGTGAGTGAGAGAGAGAAAGAGAAGCTGTGAGTGAGAGAGTGAGAGAGAGTGAGTATGAGGAGTTGTGAGATTGAGAGAGAGAGAGAAAGAGAAGCGGTGAGTGAGAGAGAGAGAGAGAAGCTGTGAGTGAGAAAGAGAGAGAAGCTGTGAGTGTGTGAGAGAGAGAGAGAAAGAGAAGATGTGAGTGAGAGAGAGAAAGAGAAACTGTGAGTGAGAGAGAGAGAAAGAAAGAGAAGCTGTGAGTGAGAGAGAGAGATAAAGAGAAGCTGTGAGAGAGAGAGACAGAGAAAGAGAAGCTTTGAGTGAGAGAGAGAGAGAGAAAGAAAGAAAGAGAAGCTGTGAGTGAGAGAGAGAGAAAGAGAAGCTGTGAGTGAGAGAGAGAAAGAAAGAAAGAGAAGCTGTGAGTGAGAGAGAGATAGAAGCTGTGAGTGAGAGAGAGAGGGAGAAAGAGAAGTTGTGAGTGAGAGAGAGAGAGAAAGAGTAGCTGTGAGTGAGAGAGAGAGAGAGAAAAAGAGAAGCTGTGAGTGAGAGAGAGAGAGAGAAGCTGTGAGTGAGTGAGTGAGAGAGAAGCTGTGAGTGAGAGAGAGAGAGAAAGAGAAGCTGTAAGTATGAGAGAGAGAGAGATGCTGTGTGTGTGAGAGAGAGAAGCTGTGAGAGAGAGAAAGAGACTGAGAGAGAATGAGAGAGAGAAAGAGAAGCTGTGAGTGAGAGAGAGAGAAAGAGAAGATGTGAGTGAGAGTGAGAGAGAGAGCGAGAGAAGCTGTGACAGTGAGAGAGAGAGAAAAAGAGAAGCTGTGAGTGAGAGAGAGAGAAAGAAAGAAGAAGCTGTGAGTGAGAGAGAGAGAAAGAGAAGCTGTGTGAGAGAGAGAAAGAAGCTGTGAGTGAGAGAGAGAGAGAAAGAGAAGCTATGAGTGAGAGAGAGAGAGAAAGAGAAGCTGTGAGTGGGAGAGAGAGAGAGAAAGAAGCTGTGAGTGAGAGAGAGAGAAAGAGAAGCTGTGGGTGAGAGAGAGAGAGAAAAAGAGAAGCTGTGAGTGAGATAGAGAGAGAGAGAGAACCTGTGAGTGAGTGAGAGAGAGAGAGAAGTTGTGAGTGAGAGAGAGAAAGAAGCTGTGAGTGTGTGTGTGTGTGAGAGAGAAGCTGTGTGTGAGAGAGAGAAGCTGTGAATGAGAGAGAGAGAAAGAGAAGCTGTGAGTGAGATAGAGAGAGAAAGATCAGCTGTGAGTGAGAGAGAGAGAGAGAGAAGCCGTGAGAGAGAGAGAGAGAGAAAGAGAACCTGTGAGTGAGAGAGGGAGACAGAGAGAAAGAGAAGCTTTGAGTGAGAGAGAGAGAGAGAAAGAGAAGCTGTGAATCAGAGATAGAAAGAGAAGCTGTGAGTGAGTGAGAGAGAGAAAGAGAAGCTGTGAGTGAGAGAGAGAGAGAAAGAGAAGTTGTGATTGAGAGAGAGAGAAAGAGAAGCTGTGTGTGAGAGAGAGAGAGAAGCTGTGAGAGAGAGAAAAAGAAGCTGTGAGTGAGAGAGAGAGAAAGAGAAGCTGTGAGTGAGAGAGAGAGAGAAAGAGAAGCTGTGAGTGGGAGAGAGAGAGAGAAGAGAAGCTGTGAGTGAGAGAGAGAAAGAGAAGCTGTGAGTGAGAGAGAGAGGGAGAAAGAGAAGCTGTGAATGAGAGAGAGAGAGAGAAGCTGTGAGTGAGAGAGTGAGAGAGAGTGAGTATGAGAAGCTGTGTGTGTGAGAGAGAGAGAGAGAAAGAGAAGCGGTGAGTGAGTGAGAGAGAGAGAAGCTGTGAGTGAGAAAGAGAGAGAAGCTGTGAGTGTGTGAGAGAGAGAGAGAAAGAGAAGATGTGAGTGAGAGAGAGAAAGAGAAACTGTGAGTGAGAGAGAGAGAAAGAAAGAGAAGCTGTGAGTGAGAGAGAGATAAAGAGAAGCTGTGAGTTAGAGAGACAGAGAAAGAGAAGCTGTGAGTGAGAGAGAGAGAGAAAGAAAGCTGTGTGTGTGAGAGAGAGAAAGAGAAGCTGTGAGTGAGAGAGAGAGAAAGAGAAGCTGTGAGTGGGAGAGAGAGAGAGAAAGAGAAGCTGTAAGTGAGAGAGAGAAAGAGAAGCTGTGAGTGAGAGTGAGAGGGAGAAAGAGAAGCTGTGAATGAGAGAGAGAGAGAAGCTGTGAGTGAGAGAGTGAGAGAGAGTGAGTATGAGAAGCTGTGTGAGAGAGAGAGAGAGAGAGAAAGAGAAGCGGTGAGTGAGAGAGAGAGAGAAGCTGTGAGTGAGAAAGAGAGAGAAGCTGTGAGTGTGTGTGAGAGAGAGATAAAGAGAAGCTGTGAGTTAGAGAGAGACAGAGAAAGAGAAGCTGTGAGTGAGAGAGAGAGAGAGAGAAAGAGAAGCTGTGAGTGAGAGAGAGAGAAAGAAAGAGAAGCTGTGAGTGAGAGAGAGAGAGAAAGAAAGAGAAGCTGTGAGTGAGAGAGAGATATAGAAGCTGTGAGTGAGAGAGAGAGGGAGAAAGAGAAGTTGTGAGTGATAGAGAGAGAAAGAGAATCTGTGAGTGAGAGAGAGAGAGAGAAAAAGAGAAGCTGTGAGTGAGTGAGATAGAGAGAAGCTGTGAGTGAGTGAGTGAGTGAGAAGCTGTGAGTGAGAGAGAGAGAGAAAGAGAAGCTGTGAGTGAGATAGAGAGAGAAAGATCAGCTGTGAGTGAGTGAGAGAGAGAGAGAAGCCATGAGAGAGAGAGAGAGAGAAAGAGAACCTGTGAGTGAGAGAGGGAGACAGAGAGAAAGAGAAGCTTTGAGTGAGAGAGAGAGAGAGAAAGAGAAGCTGTGAATCAGAGATAGAAAGAGAAGCTGTGAGTGAGTGAGAGAGAGAAAGAGAAGCTGTGAGTGAGAGAGTGAGAGAGAAAGAGAAGTTGTGAGAGAGAGAGAGAGAGAGAAAGAGAAGCTGTGTGTGTGAGAGAGAAGCTGTGTGTGTGAGAGAGAGAAGCTGTGAGAGAGAGAAAGAGAAGCTTTGAGTGAGAGAGTGAAAGAGAAGCTGTGAGTGAGAGAGAGAGAAAGAGAAACTGTGAGTGAGAGAGAAAGAGAAGCTGTGAGTGAGAGAGAGAGAGAAGCTGTGAGTGAGGGAGAGAGAGAAAGAGAAGATGCGAGTGAGAGAGGGAGAAGCTGTGAGTGAGAGAGAGAAAGAAAGAGAAGCTGTGAGTGAGAGAGAGATAAAGAGAAGCTGTGAGTTGGAGAGATAGAGAAAGAGAAGCTGTGAGTGAGAGAGAGAGAGAGAGAGAAAGAGAAGATGTGAGTGAGAGAGAGAGAGAGAGAGAAAGAGAAGCTGTGAGTGAGAGAGAGAGTGAAAGAGAGAGAAGCTGTGAGTGAGAGAGAGAGACGTTGTGAGTGAGAGAGAGAGGGAGAAAGAGAAGCTGTGAGTGAGAGAGAGAGAGAAAGAGAAGCTGTGAGTGAGAGAGAGAGAGAAAGAGAAGCTGTGAGTGAGAGAGAGAGAGAGAGGGAAGCTGTGAGTGGGAGAGAGAGAGAAAGAAAGAGAAGCTGTGGGTGAGTGAGAGAGAGAAGATGTGAGTGAGAGAGAGGGAGAAAGACAAGCTGTGAGTGAGAGAGAGAGAGAGAAAGAAAGAGAAGCTGTGAGTGAGAGAGAGAGAGAGAAAGAGAAGGTGTGAGTGTGAGAGAGAGAAGCTGTGAGTGAGAAAGAGAGAGAAGCTGTGAGTGTGTGTGAGAGAGAAAGAGAAGCTGTGAGTTGGAGAGAGAGAGAAAGAGAAGCTGTGAGTGAGAGAGAGAGAGAGAAAGAGAAGCTGTGTGAGAGAGGGAGAGAGAGAGAAAGAGAAGCTGTGAGTGAGAGAGAGATAGAAGCTGTGAGTGAGAGAGAGAGGCAGAAATAGAAGTTGTGAGTGAGAGAGAGAGAGAGAGAAGCTGTGAGTGAGAGAGAGAGAAAAAAAGAGAAGCTGTGAGTGAGAGAGAGAGAGAGAAGCTGTGAGGGAGTGAGAGAGAGAGAAGCTGTGAGTGAGAGAGAGAGAGAAAGAGAAGCTGTGAGTGAGAGAGAGAAAGAGAAACTGTGAGTGAGAGAGAGAGATAAAGAGAAGCTGTGAGTTCGAGAGAGACAGAGAAAGAGAAGCTGTGAGTGAGAGAGAAAGAAAGAGAAGCTGTGAGTGAGAGAGAGAGAGAAGTTGTGAGTGAGGGAGAGAGAGAAAGAGAAGCTGTGAATGAGAGAGAGAGAAGCTGTGAGTGAGAGAGAGAGAGAAAGAGAAGCTGTGAGAGAGAGAGAGATAAAGCAAAGCTGTGAGTTAGAGAGAGACAGAGAAAGAGAAGCTGGGAGTTAGAGAGAGAGAGAAAGAGAAGCTGTGAGTGAGAGAGAGAGAGAAGCTGTGAGTGACAGAGAGAAAGAGGAGCTGTGACTGAGAGAGAGAAAAAAAGAAGCTGTGAGTGAGAGAGAGAGAAAGAGGAGCTGTGAGTGAGAGAGAGAGAGAGAAAGAGAAACTGTGAGTGAGAGAGAGAAAATGAAAGAAAAGCTGTGAGTGAGAGAGAGAGAGAAGCTGTGAGTGAGAGAGAGAGGATGAAAGAGAAGCTGTGAGTGAGAGAGAGAGAGAACGAGAAGCTGTGAGTGAGAGGGAGAGAGATAGAGAAGCTGTGAGTGACAGAGAGAGAAAGAGAAGCTGTGAGTGACAGAGAGAGAGAGAAAGAGAAGCTGTGAGTGAGAGAGAGATAGAAAGAGAAGCTGTGTGTGAGAGAGAGAAAGAAGCTGTGAGAGAGAGAGAGAAAGAGATGCTGTGAGTGAGAGAGAGAGAGAAAGAGAAGATGTGAGTGCAAGAGAGAGAGAAAGAGAAGCTGTAAGTATGAGAGGGAGAGAGATGCTGTGTGTGAGAGAGAGAGAAGCTGTGAGAGAGAGAAAGAGACTGAGAGAGAATGAGAGAGAGAGAAAGAGAAGCTGTGAGTGAGAGAGAGAGAAAGAGAAGATGTGAGTGAGAGTGAGAGAGAGAGAGAGGAGCTGTGACAGTGAGAGAGAGAGAAAAAGAGAAGCTGTGAGTGAGAGAGAGAGAAAGAAAGAAGCTGTGAGTGAGAGAGAGAGAGAGAAAGAGAAGCTGTGAGAGAGAGAGATAGAAGCTGTGAGTGAGAGAGAAAGAGAAGCTATGTGAGAGAAAGAGAAAGAGAAGCTGTGAGTGGGAGAGAGAGAGAAAGAAGCTGTGAGTGAGAGAGAGAGAAAGAGAAGCTGTGGGTGAGAGAGAGAGAGAGAGAGAAAGAGAAGCTGTGAGTGAGATAGAGAGAGAGAGAACATGTGAGTGAGTGAGAGAGAGAGAGAAGGTGTGAGTGAGAGAGAGAAAGAGAAGCTGTGTGTGTGTGTGAGAGAAAGAGAAGCTGTGAGAGAGAGAGAGGGAGAAGCTGTGAATGAGAGAGAGAGAAAGAGAAGCTGTGAGTGAGATAGAGAGAGAAAGATCAGCTGTGAGTGAGAGAGAGAGAGAGAAGCCGTGAGAGAGAGAGAGATATGCTGTGAGGGAGAGAGAGAAGCTGTGAGTGAGAGAGAGAGAGAAAGACAAGCTGTGTGTGAGAGAGAGAAAGAGAAGCTGTGAGTGAGTGAGAGAGAGAGAAGATGTGAGTGAGAGAGAGAAGCTGTGAGTGTGAGAGAGAGAGAGATAAAGAGAAGCTGTGATTGAGAGAGAGAGAGAAAGAGAAGCTGGGAGTGAGAGAGAGAGAAAGAGAAGGTGTGTGAGAAAGAGAGAGAAGCTGTGAGAGAGAGAGAGAGAGAAGCTGTGTGAGAGAGAAAAAGCAGCTGTGAGTGAGAGAGAGAGAAAGAGAAGCTGTGAGTGAGAGAGAGAGAGAGAAAGAGAAGCTGTGAGTGGGAGAGAGAGAGAGAAAGAGAAGCTGTGAGTGAGAGAGAGAAAGAGAAGCTGTGAGTGAGAGAGTGAGAGAGAGTGAGTATGAGGAGTTGTGAGATTGAGAGAGAGAGAGAAAGAGAAGCGGTGAGTGAGAGAGAGAGAGAGAAGCTGTGAGTGAGAAAGAGAGAGAAGCTGTGAGTGTGTGAGAGAGAGAGAGAAAGAGAAGATGTGAGTGAGAGAGAGAAAGAGAAACTGTGAGTGAGAGAGAGAGAAAGAAAGAGAAGCTGTGAGTGAGAGAGAGAGATAAAGAGAAGCTGTGAGAGAGAGAGACAGAGAAAGAGAAGCTTTGAGTGAGAGAGAGAGAGAGAAAGAAAGAAAGAGAAGCTGTGAGTGAGAGAGAGAGAAAGAGAAGCTGTGAGTGAGAGAGAGAGAGAAAGAAAGAGAAGCTGTGAGTGAGAGAGAGATAGAAGCTGTGAGTGAGAGAGAGAGGGAGAAAGAGAAGTTGTGAGTGAGAGAGAGAGAGAAAGAGTAGCTGTGAGTGAGAGAGAGAGAGAGAAAAAGAGAAGCTGTGAGTGAGAGAGAGAGAGAGAAGCTGTGAGTGAGTGAGTGAGAGAGAAGCTGTGAGTGAGAGAGAGAGAGAAAGAGAAGCTGTAAGTATGAGAGAGAGAGAGATGCTGTGTGTGAGAGAGAGAGAAGCTGTGAGAGAGAGAAAGAGACTGAGAGAGAATGAGAGAGAGAAAGAGAAGCTGTGAGTGAGAGAGAGAGAAAGAGAAGATGTGAGTGAGAGTGAGAGAGAGAGCGAGAGAAGCTGTGACAGTGAGAGAGAGAGAAAAAGAGAAGCTGTGAGTGAGAGAGAGAGAAAGAAAGAAGAAGCTGTGAGTGAGAGAGAGAGAAAGAGAAGCTGTGAGAGAGAGAGAAAGAAGCTGTGAGTGAGAGAGAGAGAGAAAGAGAAGCTATGAGTGAGAGAGAGAGAGAAAGAGAAGCTGTGAGTGGGAGAGAGAGAGAGAAAGAAGCTGTGAGTGAGAGAGAGAGAAAGAGAAGCTGTGGGTGAGAGAGAGAGAGAGAGAAAAAGAGAAGCTGTGAGTGAGATAGAGAGAGAGAGAGAACCTGTGAGTGAGTGAGAGAGAGAGAGAAGTTGTGAGTGAGAGAGAGAAAGAAGCTGTGAGTGTGTGTGTGTGTGAGAGAGAAGCTGTGTGTGAGAGAGAGAAGCTGTGAATGAGAGAGAGAGAAAGAGAAGCTGTGAGTGAGATAGAGAGAGAAAGATCAGCTGTGAGTGAGAGAGAGAGAGAGAGAGAAGCCGTGAGAGAGAGAGAGAGAGAAAGAGAACCTGTGAGTGAGAGAGGGAGACAGAGAGAAAGAGAAGCTTTGAGTGAGAGAGAGAGAGAGAAAGAGAAGCTGTGAATCAGAGATAGAAAGAGAAGCTGTGAGTGAGTGAGAGAGAGAAAGAGAAGCTGTGAGTGAGAGAGAGAGAGAAAGAGAAGTTGTGATTGAGACAGAGAGAAAGAGAAGCTGTGTGTGAGAGAGAGAGAAGCTGTGAGAGAGAGAAAAAGAAGCTGTGAGTGAGAGAGAGAGAAAGAGAAGCTGTGAGTGAGAGAGAGAGAGAAAGAGAAGCTGTGAGTGGGAGAGAGAGAGAGAAGAGAAGCTGTGAGTGAGAGAGAGAAAGAGAAGCTGTGAGTGAGAGAGAGAGGGAGAAAGAGAAGCTGTGAATGAGAGAGAGAGAGAGAAGCTGTGAGTGAGAGAGTGAGAGAGAGTGAGTATGAGAAGCTGTGTGTGTGAGAGAGAGAGAGAGAGAAAGAGAAGCGGTGAGTGAGTGAGAGAGAGAGAAGCTGTGAGTGAGAAAGAGAGAGAAGCTGTGAGTGTGTGAGAGAGAGAGAGAAAGAGAAGATGTGAGTGAGAGAGAGAAAGAGAAACTGTGAGTGAGAGAGAGAGAAAGAAAGAGAAGCTGTGAGTGAGAGAGAGATAAAGAGAAGCTGTGAGTTAGAGAGACAGAGAAAGAGAAGCTGTGAGTGAGAGAGAGAGAGAAAGAAAGCTGTGTGTGTGAGAGAGAGAAAGAGAAGCTGTGAGTGAGAGAGAGAGAAAGAGAAGCTGTGAGTGGGAGAGAGAGAGAGAAAGAGAAGCTGTGAGTGAGAGAGAGATAAAGAGAAGCTGTGAGTTAGAGAGACAGAGAAAGAGAAGCTGTGAGTGAGAGAGAGAGAGAAAGAAAGCTGTGTGTGAGAGAGAGAGAAAGAGAAGCTGTGAGTGAGAGAGAGAAAGAGAAGCTGTGAGTGAGAGAGTGAGAGAGAGTGAGTATGAGGAGTTGTGAGATTGAGAGAGAGAGAGAAAGAGAAGCGGTGAGTGAGAGAGAGAGAGAGAAGCTGTGAGTGAGAAAGAGAGAGAAGCTGTGAGTGTGTGAGAGAGAGAGAGAAAGAGAAGATGTGAGTGAGAGAGAGAAAGAGAAACTGTGAGTGAGAGAGAGAGAAAGAAAGAGAAGCTGTGAGTGAGAGAGAGAGATAAAGAGAAGCTGTGAGAGAGAGAGACAGAGAAAGAGAAGCTTTGAGTGAGAGAGAGAGAGAGAAAGAAAGAAAGAGAAGCTGTGAGTGAGAGAGAGAGAAAGAGAAGCTGTGAGTGAGAGAGAGAGAGAAAGAAAGAGAAGCTGTGAGTGAGAGAGAGATAGAAGCTGTGAGTGAGAGAGAGAGGGAGAAAGAGAAGTTGTGAGTGAGAGAGAGAGAGAAAGAGTAGCTGTGAGTGAGAGAGAGAGAGAGAAAAAGAGAAGCTGTGAGTGAGAGAGAGAGAGAGAAGCTGTGAGTGAGTGAGTGAGAGAGAAGCTGTGAGTGAGAGAGAGAGAGAAAGAGAAGCTGTAAGTATGAGAGAGAGAGATGCTGTGTGTGAGAGAGAGAGAAGCTGTGAGAGAGAGAAAGAGACTGAGAGAGAATGAGAGAGAGAAAGAGAAGCTGTGAGTGAGAGAGAGAGAAAGAGAAGATGTGAGTGAGAGTGAGAGAGAGAGCGAGAGAAGCTGTGACAGTGAGAGAGAGAGAAAAAGAGAAGCTGTGAGTGAGAGAGAGAGAAAGAAAGAAGAAGCTGTGAGTGAGAGAGAGAGAGAAAGAGAAGCTGTGAGAGAGAGAGAAAGAAGCTGTGAGTGAGAGAGAGAGAGAAAGAGAAGCTATGAGTGAGAGAGAGAGAGAAAGAGAAGCTGTGAGTGGGAGAGAGAGAGAGAAAGAAGCTGTGAGTGAGAGAGAGAGAAAGAGAAGCTGTGGGTGAGAGAGAGAGAGAAAAAGAGAAGCTGTGAGTGAGATAGAGAGAGAGAGAGAACCTGTGAGTGAGTGAGAGAGAGAGAGAAGTTGTGAGTGAGAGAGAGAAAGAAGCTGTGAGTGTGTGTGTGTGTGAGAGAGAAGCTGTGTGTGAGAGAGAGAAGCTGTGAATGAGAGAGAGAGAAAGAGAAGCTGTGAGTGAGATAGAGAGAGAAAGATCAGCTGTGAGTGAGAGAGAGAGAGAGAGAAGCCGTGAGAGAGAGAGAGAGAGAAAGAGAACCTGTGAGTGAGAGAGGGAGACAGAGAGAAAGAGAAGCTTTGAGTGAGAGAGAGAGAGAGAAAGAGAAGCTGTGAATCAGAGATAGAAAGAGAAGCTGTGAGTGAGTGAGAGAGAGAAAGAGAAGCTGTGAGTGAGAGAGAGAGAGAAAGAGAAGTTGTGATTGAGAGAGAGAGAAAGAGAAGCTGTGTGTGAGAGAGAGAGAAGCTGTGAGAGAGAGAAAAAGAAGCTGTGAGTGAGAGAGAGAGAAAGAGAAGCTGTGAGTGAGAGAGAGAGAGAAAGAGAAGCTGTGAGTGGGAGAGAGAGAGAGAAGAGAAGCTGTGAGTGAGAGAGAGAAAGAGAAGCTGTGAGTGAGAGAGAGAGGGAGAAAGAGAAGCTGTGAATGAGAGAGAGAGAGAGAAGCTGTGAGTGAGAGAGTGAGAGAGAGTGAGTATGAGAAGCTGTGTGTGTGAGAGAGAGAGAGAGAGAAAGAGAAGCGGTGAGTGAGTGAGAGAGAGAGAAGCTGTGAGTGAGAAAGAGAGAGAAGCTGTGAGTGTGTGTGAGAGAGAGAGAAAGAGAAGATGTGAGTGAGAGAGAGAAAGAGAAACTGTGAGTGAGAGAGAGAGAAAGAAAGAGAAGCTGTGAGTGAGAGAGAGATAAAGAGAAGCTGTGAGTTAGAGAGACAGAGAAAGAGAAGCTGTGAGTGAGAGAGAGAGAGAAAGAAAGCTGTGTGTGTGAGAGAGAGAAAGAGAAGCTGTGAGTGAGAGAGAGAGAAAGAGAAGCTGTGAGTGGGAGAGGGAGAGAGAAAGAGAAGCTGTAAGTGAGAGAGAGAAAGAGAAGCTGTGAGTGAGAGTGAGAGGGAGAAAGAGAAGCTGTGAATGAGAGAGAGAGAGAAGCTGTGAGTGAGAGAGTGAGAGAGAGTGAGTATGAGAAGCTGTGTGAGAGAGAGAGAGAGAGAGAAAGAGAAGCGGTGAGTGAGAGAGAGAGAGAAGCTGTGAGTGAGAAAGAGAGAGAAGCTGTGAGTGTGTGAGAGAGAGAGATAAAGAGAAGCTGTGAGTTAGAGAGAGACAGAGAAAGAGAAGCTGTGAGTGAGAGAGAGAGAGAGAGAAAGAGAAGCTGTGAGTGAGAGAGAGAGAAAGAAAGAGAAGCTGTGAGTGAGAGAGAGAGAGAAAGAAAGAGAAGCTGTGAGTGAGAGAGAGATATAGAAGCTGTGAGTGAGAGAGAGAGGGAGAAAGAGAAGTTGTGAGTGATAGAGAGAGAAAGAGAATCTGTGAGTGAGAGAGAGAGAGAGAAAAAGAGAAGCTGTGAGTGAGTGAGATAGAGAGAAGCTGTGAGTGAGTGAGTGAGTGAGAAGCTGTGAGTGAGAGAGAGAGAGAAAGAGAAGCTGTGAGTGAGATAGAGAGAGAAAGATCAGCTGTGAGTGAGTGAGAGAGAGAGAGAAGCCATGAGAGAGAGAGAGAGAGAAAGAGAACCTGTGAGTGAGAGAGGGAGACAGAGAGAAAGAGAAGCTTTGAGTGAGAGAGAGAGAGAGAAAGAGAAGCTGTGAATCAGAGATAGAAAGAGAAGCTGTGAGTGAGTGAGAGAGAGAAAGAGAAGCTGTGAGTGAGAGAGTGAGAGAGAAAGAGAAGTTGTGAGAGAGAGAGAGAGAGAGAAAGAGAAGCTGTGTGTGTGAGAGAGAAGCTGTGTGTGTGAGAGAGAGAAGCTGTGAGAGAGAGAAAAAGAAGCTGTGAGTGAGAGAGAGAGAAAGAGAAGCTGTGAGTGAGAGAGAGAGAAAGAGAAGCTGTGAGTGAGAGAGAGAGGATGAAAGAGAAGCTGTGAGAGAGAGAGAGAGAAAGAGAAGCTGTGAGTGAGAGGGAGAGAGAGAGAGAAGCTGCGAGCGACAGAGAGAGAAAGAGAAGCTGTGAGTGACAGAGAGAGAGAGAAAGAGAAGATGTGAGTGAGAGAGAGAGAGAGAAGCAGTGAGTGAGAGAGTGAGAGAGAGTGAGTATGAGAAGCAGTGAGAGAGAGAGAGAGAAGCTGTGAGTTGAGAAAGAGAGAGAAGCTGTCAGTGTGTGAGAGAGAGAAAGAGAAGATGTGAGTGAGAGAGAGAGAAAGAGAAACTGTGAGTGAGAGAGACAGAAAGA
Organism: Bradypodion ventrale; assembly: GCA_035047345.1. Classification (NCBI taxonomy): domain Eukaryota; kingdom Metazoa; phylum Chordata; class Lepidosauria; order Squamata; family Chamaeleonidae; genus Bradypodion; species Bradypodion ventrale. The sequence continues at coordinate 175,459,669 of JAWDJE010000002.1, forward strand.
AAGAGAAGCTGTGAGTGAGAGAGAGAGATAAAGAGAAGCTGTGAGTTAGAGAGAGACAGAGAAAGAGAAGCTGTGAGTTGGAGAGAGAGAGAAAGAGAAGCTGTGAGTGAGAGAGAGAGAGAGAAAGAGAAGCTGTGAGTGAGAGAGAGAGAGAGAAAGAAAGAGAAGCTGTGAGTGAGAGAGAGAGAGAAGCTGTGAGTGAGAGAGAGAGGGAGAAATAGAAGTTGTGAGTGAGAGAGAGAGAGAGAAAGTGAAGCTGTGAGTGAGAGAGAGAGAGAGAGAAAGAGAAGCTGTGAGTGAGATAGAGAGAGAAAGATCAGCTGTGAGTGAGAGAGAGAGAGAAGCCGTGAGAGAGAGAGAGAGAGAAAGAGAACCTGTGAGTGAGAGAGGGAGACAGAGAGAAAGAGAAGCTTTGAGTGAGAGAGAGAGAGAGAAAGAGAAGCTGTGAATCAGAGATAGAAAGAGAAGCTGTGAGCGAGTGAGAGAGAGAAAGAGAAGCTGTGAGTGAGAGAGAGAGAGAAAGAGAAGTTGTGAGTGATAGAGAGAGAAAGAGAAGCTGTGTGAGAGAGAGAGAGAAGCTGTGAGAGAGAGAAAAAGAAGCTGTGAGTGAGAGAGAGAGAAAGAGAAGCTGTGAGTGAGAGAGAGAGAAAGAGAAGCTGTGAGTGGGAGAGAGAGAGAGAAAGAGAAGCTGTGAGTGAGAGAGAGAAAGAGAAGCTGTGAGAGGGAGAGGGAGAAAGAGAAGCTCTGAATGAGAGGGAGAGAGAAGCTGTGAGTGAGAGAGTGAGAGAGAGTGAGTATGAGAAGCTGTGTGTGTGTGAGAGAGAGAGAGAGAGAGAAGCTTTGAGTGAGAGAGAGAGAAAGAGAAGCTGTGAATCAGAGATAGAAAGAGAAGCTGTGAGTGAGTGAGAGAGAGAAAGAGAAGCTGTGAGTGGGAGAGAGAGAGAGAAAGAGAAGCTGTGAGTGAGAGAGAGAAAGAGAAGCTGTGAGTGAGAGGGAGAGGGAGAAAGAGAAGCTGTGAATGAGAGAGAGAGAGAAGCTGTGAGTGACAGAGAGAGAGAGAAAGAGAAGCTGTGAGTGAGAGAGAGAGAGAGAAAGAGAAGCTGTGAGTGAGAGAGAGAGAGAAAGAAAGAGAAGCTGTGAGTGAGAGAGAGAGATAGAAGCTGTGAGTGAGAGAGAGAGAGAAAGAGAAGCTGTGAGTGAGAGAGAGAGATAAAGCAAAGCTGTGAGTTAGAGAGAGACAGAGAAAGAGAAGCTGGGAGTTAGAGAGAGAGAGAAAGAGAAGCTGTGAGTGAGAGAGAGAGAGAGAGAAAGAGAAGCTGTGAGTGAGAGAGAGAGAGAAAGAGAAGATGTGAGTGTGAGAGAGAGAGAAAGAGAAGCTGTAAGTATGAGAGAGAGATGCTGTGTGTGAGAGAGAGAGAAGCTGTGAGAGAGAGAAAGAGACTGAGAGAGAATGAGAGAGAGAGAAAGAGAAGCTGTGAGTGAGAGTGAGAGTGAGAGAGAGAGAAGCTGTGACAGTGAGAGAGAGAGAAAAAGAGAAGCTGTGAGTGAGAGAGAGAGAAAGAAAGAAGAAGCTGTGAGTGAGGGAGAGAGAGAGAAAGAGAAGCTGTGTGTGAGAGAGAAAGAAGCTGTGACGGAGAGAGAGAGAAAGAGAAGCTATGAGTGAGAGAGAGAGAGAGAAAGAGAAGATGTGAGTGTGAGAGAGAGAGAAAGAGAAGCTGTAAGTATGAGAGAGAGAGATGCTGTGTGTGAGAGAGAGAGAAGCTGTGAGAGAGAGAAAGAGACTGAGAGAGAATGAGAGAGAGAGAAAGAGAAGCTGTGAGTGAGAGTGAGAGTGAGAGAGAGAGAAGCTGTGACAGTGAGAGAGAGAGAAAAAGAGAAGCTGTGAGTGAGAGAGAGAGAAAGAAAGAAGAAGCTGTGAGTGAGGGAGAGAGAGAAAGAGAAGCTGTGTGAGAGAGAGAAAGAAGCTGTGAGTGAGAGAGAGAGAAAGAGAAGCTATGAGTGAGAGAGAGAGAAAGAGAAGCTGTGAGTGGGAGAGAGAGAGAAAGAAGCTGTGAGTGAGAGAGAGAAAGAGAAGCTGTGGGTGAGAAAGAGAGAGAGAAAGAGAAGATGTGAGTGAGATAGAGAGAGAGAGAACATGTGAGTGAGTGAGAGAGAGAGAGAAGGTGTGAGAGAGAGAGAGAAAGAGAAGCTGTGAGTGTGTGTGATAGAGAAAGAGAAGCTGTGAGAGAGAGAGAGGGAGAAGCTGTGAATGAGAGAGAGAGAAAGAGAAGCTGTGAGTGAGATAGAGAGAGAAAGATCAGCTGTGAGTGAGAGAGAGAGAGAGAAAGAGAACCTGTGAGTGAGAGAGGGAGAGAGAGAGAAAGAGAAGCTTTGAGTGAGCGTGAGAAAGAAAAGCTGTGAATAAGAGATAGAAAGAGAAGATGTGAGTGAGAGAGAGAAAGAGAAGCTGTGAGTGAGAGAGAAAGAGAAAGAGAAGTTGTGAGTGAGAGAGAGAGAGAGAGAAAGAGAACCTGTGAGTGGGAGAGAGAGAGAAAGAGAAGCTGTGAGTGAGAGAGAGAGAGAGAGAGAAGCTGTGAGAGAGAGAGAGAGAGAGAAAGAGAAGCTGTGAGTGGGAGAGAGAGAGAGAAAGAGAAGCTGTGAGTGAGAGAGAGAAAGAGAAGCTGTGAGTGAGAGAGAGAGGGAGAAAGAGAAGCTGTGAATGAGAGAGAGAGAGAAGCTGTGAGTGAGAGAATGAGAGAGAGTGAGTATGAGAAGCTGTGAGATTGAGAGAGAGAGAGAGAGAAGCGGTGAGTGAGAGAGAGAGAGAGAAGATGTGAGTGAGAAAGAGAGAGAAGCTGTGAGTGTGTGTGAGAGTGAGAGAAAGAGAAGATGTGAGTGAGAGAGAGAAAGAGAAACTGTGAGTGAGAGAGAGAGAGAAAGAAAGAGAAGCTGTGAGTGAGAGAGAGAGATAAAGAGAAGCTGTGAGAGAGAGAGGCAGAGAAAGAGAAGCTTTGAGTGAGAGAGAGAGAAAGAAAGAGAAGCTATGAGTGAGAGAGAGAGAAAGAGAAGCTGTGAGTGAGAGAGAGAGAGAAAGAAAGAGAAGCTGTGAGAGAGAGAGAGAGATAGAAGCTGTGAGTGAGAGAGAGAGGGAGAAAGAGAAGTTGTGAGTGAGAGAGAGAGAGAAAGAGAAGCTGTGAGTGAGAGAGAGAGAGAGAAAAAGAGAAGCTGTGAGTGAGAGAGAGAGAGAGAAGCTGTGAGTGAGTGAGTGAGAGAGAACCTGTGAGTGAGAGAGAGAGAGAAAGAGAAGCTGTAAGTATGAGAGAGAGAGAGATGCTGTGTGTGTGAGAGAGAGAAGCTGTGAGAGAGATAAAGAGACTGAGAGAGAATGAGAGAGAGAGAAAGAGAAGCTGTGAGTGAGTGAGAGAGAAAGAGAAGATGTGAGTGAGAGTGAGAGAGAAAGCGAGAGAAGCTGTGACAGTGAGAGAGAGAGAAAAAGAGAAGCTGTGAGTGAGAGAGAGAGAAAGAAAGAAGAAGCTGTGAGTGAGAGAGAGAGAGAAAGAGAAGCTGTGAGTGGGAGAGAGAGAGAAAGAAGCTGTGAGTGAGAGAGAGAGAAAGAGAAGCTGTGGGTGAGAGAGAGAGAGAGAGAAAGAGAAGCTGTGAGTGAGATAGAGAGAGAGAGAACCTGTGAGTGAGTGAGAGAGAGAGAGAGAAGGTGTGAGTGAGAGAGAGAAAGAGAAGCTGTGAGTGTGTGTGTGAGAGAGAGAGAAGCCGTGTGAGAGAGAGAGAAGCTGTGAATGAGAGAGAGAGAAAGAGAAGCTGTGAGTGAGATAGAGAGAGAAAGATCAGCTGTGAGTGAGAGAGAGAGAGAGAAGCCATGAGAGAGAGAGAGAGAAAGAGAACCTGTGAGTGAGAGAGGGAGACAGAGAGAAAGAGAAGCTTTGAGTGAGAGAGAGAGAGAGAAAGAGAAGCTGTGAATCAGAGATAAAAAGAGAAGCTGTGAGTGAGTGAGAGAGAGAAAGAGAAGCTGTGAGTGAGAGAGAGAGAGAAAGAGAAGTTGTGAGTGAGAGAGAGAGAAAGAGAAGCTGTGAGAGAGAGAGAGAGAAGCTGTGAGAGAGAGAAAAAGAAGCTGTGAGTGAGAGAGAGAGAAAGAGAAGCTGTGAGTGAGAGAGAGAGAGAAAGAGAAGCTGTGAGTGGGAGAGAGAGAGAGAAAGAGAAGCTGTGAGTGAGAGAGAGAAAGAGAAGCTGTGGGTGAGAGAGAGAGGGAAAAAGAGAAGCTGTGAATGAGAGAGAGAGAGAGAGAAGCTGTGAGTGAGAGAGTGAGAGAGAGTGAGTATGAGAAACTGTGTGAGAGAGAGAGAGAGAGAAAGAGAAGCGGTGAGTGAGAGAGAGAAAGAGAAACTGTGAGTGAGAGAGAGAGAGAGAAAGAAAGAGAAGCTGTGAGTGAGAGAGAGACATAAAGAGAAGCTGTGAGTTAGAGAGAGACAGAGAAAGAGAAGCTGTGAGTGAGAGAGAGAGAGAAAGAAAGAGAAGCTGTGAGTGAGAGAGAGAGAAAGAGAAGCTGTGAGTGAGAGAGAGAGAGAAAGAAAGAGAAGCTGTGAGTGAGAGAGAGATAGAAGCTGTGAGTGAGAGAGAGAGGGAGAAAGAAAAGTTGTGAGTGATAGAGAGAGAAAAAGAGAAGCTGTGAGTGAGAGAGAAAGCTGTGAGTGAGAGAGAGAGAAAGTGAAGCTGTGAGTGAGAGAGAGAGATAAAGAGAAGCTGTGAGTGAGAGAGAGAGAAGCTGTGAGTGAGAGAGAGAGAAAGAGAAGCTGTGAGTGAGAGAGAGAGAGAAAGAGAAGTTGTGAGTTAGAGAGAGAGGGAGAAAGAGAAACTGTGAGTGAGAGAGAGAGAGAAGCTGTGTGAGAGAGAGAGAAGCTGTGAGTGAGAGAGAAAGAAAGAAATAGAAGCTGTGAGTGAGTGAGTGAGAGAGAAGTTGTGAGTTAGAGAGAGGGAGAAAGAGAAGCTGTGAGTGAGAGAGAGAGAGAGAAGATGTGAGTGAGAGAGAAAGGGAAAGAGAGGCTGTGAGTGAGTGAGAGAGAGAGAAGCTGTGAGTGAGAGAGAAAGAGAGAGAAAGAGAAGCTGTGAGTGAGAGAGAGAGAGAAAGAGAAACTGTGAGTGAGAGAGAGAGAGAAAGAGAAGCTGTGAGAGAGAGAAGCTGTGAGTGAGAGAGAGATAAAGAGAAGCTATGAGTTAGAGAGAGAGAGAGAAAGAGAAGCTGTGAGTGAGAGAGAGAGAGAAGCTGTGAGTGAGAGAGAGATAAAGAGAAGCTGTGAGTTAGAGAGAGAGAGAAAGAGAAGCTGTGAGTGAGACAGAGAGAAAGAGAAGATGTGTGTGTGAGAGAGATAAGTTGTGAGTGAGAGAGAAAGAGAAAGAGAAGCTGTGAGTGAGAGAGAGAGAGAGAAGCTGTGAGTGAGAGAGAGAGAGAAAAAACTGTGAGTGAGAGAGAGAGAGAATCTGTGAGTGAGAGAGAAAGGGAAAAAGAGGCTGTGAGTGAGCGAGAGAGAGAGAAGCTGTGAGTGAGAGAGAGAGAGAAAAACTGTGAGTGAGAGAGAGAAAGAGAAGCTGTGAGTGAGAGAGAAAGAGAAAGAGAAGCTGTGAGTGAGAGAGGGAGAAGCTGTGAGTGAGAGAGAGAGAGAGAATCTGTGAGTGAGAGAGAAAAAGAGAAGCTGTGAGTTAGAGAGAGAGAGAGAGATGCTGTGAGTGAGAGAGAGAGAAAGAGAAGCGGTGTGTGTGTGAGAGAGAGAAGCTGTGAGTGAGAAAGAGAGAGAGAAAGAGAAGCTGTGAGTGAGAGAGAGAGAGAGAGAAGCTGTGAGTGAGAGAGAAAGAAAAAGAGAAGCTGTGAGTGTGAGAGAGATAGAGAGAAACTGTGAGTTAGAGAGAGACAGAGAAAGAGAAGCTGAGAGCGAGAGAGTGAAAGAGAAGCTCTGAGTGAGAGAGAGAGAAAGAGAAACTGTGAGTGAGAGAGAGAGAGAAAGAGAAGCTGTGTGAGAGAGAGAAGCTGTGAGTGTGAGAGAAAGAAAGAAATAGAAGCTGTGAGTGAGTGAGAGAGAGAGAAGTTGTGAGTTAGAGATAGAGGGAGAAAGAGAAGCTGTGATTAGAGAGAGAGAGAAGCTGTGTGTGAGAGAGAGAAGCTGTGAGTGAGAGAGAAAGAAAGGAATAGAAGCTGTGAGTGAGTGAGTGAGAGAGAAGTTGTGAGTTAGAGAGAGAGGGAGAAAGAGAAGCTGTGAGTGAGAGAGAGAGAGAAGCTGTGAGTGAGAGAGAAAGGGAAAGAGAGGCTGTGAGTGAGAGAGAGAGAGAAGCTGTGAGTGAGAAAGAGAGAGAAAGAGAAGCTGTGAGTGAGAGAGAGAGAGAAAGAGAAGCTGTGAGTGAGAGAGAGAGAGAGAAAGAGAAGCTGTGATATAGAGAGAGAAGCTGTGAGTGAGAGAGAGATAAAGAGAAGCTGTGAGTTAGAGAGAGAGAGAGAAAGAGAAGCTGTGAGTGAGAGAGAGAAGCTGTGAGTGAGAGAGAGATAAAGAGAAGCTGTGAATTAGAGAGAGAGAGAGAAAGAGAAGCTGTGAGTGAGACAGAGAGAAAGAGAAGATGTGTTTGTGTGTGTGAGAGAGAGAAGTTGTGAGTGTGAGAGAGAGAGAGAAAGAGAAGCTGTGAGTGAGAGAGAAAGCTGTGAGTGAGAGAGAAAGAGCAAGAGAAGCTGTGAGTGAGAGAGAGAGAGAAGCTGTGAGTGAGAGAGAGAGAAAAAACTGTGAGTGAGAGAGAGAGAGAAGCTGTGAGTGAGAGAGAAAGAAAAAAGAGGCTATGAGTGAGAGAGAGAGAGAAGCTGTGAGTGAGAGAGAGATAAAGAGAAGCTGTGAGTTAGAGAGAGAGAGAGAAAGAGAAGCTGTGAGTGAGAGAGAAAGCTGTGAGTGAGAGAGAAAGAGAAAGAGAAGCTGTGAGTGAGAGAGAGAGAGAAGCTGTGAGTGAGAGAGAGAGAAAAAAATACAGTGAGTGAGAGAGAGAGACGCTGTGAGTGAGAGAGAGAAATAAAGAGAAGCTGTGTGTGAGACAGAGAGAAAGAGAAGATGTGTGTGAGAGAGAGAGAAGTTGTGAGTGAGAGAGAGAGCGAAAGAGAAGCTGTGAGTGAGAGAGAAAGCTGTGAGTGAGAGAGAAAGAGAAAGAGAAGCTGTGAGTGAGAGAGAGAGAAGCTGTGAGTGAGAGAGAGAGAAAAAAAACTGTGAGTGAGAGAGAGAGAGAAGCTGTGAGTGAGAGAGAATGGGAAAAAGAGGCTGTGAGTGAGCGAGAGAGAGAGAAGCTGTGAGTGAGAGAGAGAGAGAAAAACTGTGAGTGAGAGAGAGAAAGAGAAGCTGTGAGTGAGAGAGAAAGAGAAAGAGAAGCTGTGAGTGAGAGAGAGAGAGAAGCTGTGAGTGAGAGAGAGAGAGAGAATCTGTGAGTGAGAGAGAAAAAGAGAAGCTGTGAGTTAGAGAGAGAGAGAGAGAGATGCTGTGAGTGAGAGAGAGAGAAAGAGAAGCGGTGTGTGTGTGTGAGAGAGAGAAGCTGTGAGTGAGAAAGAGAGAGAGAAAGAGAAGCTGTGAGTGAGAGAGAGAGAGAGAAGCTGTGAGTGAGAGAGAAATAGAAAGAGAGACTGTGAGTGAGAGAGAGAAAGAAAGAGAAGCTGTGAGTGTGAGAGAGAGATAGAGAGAAACTGTGAGTTAGAGAGAGACAGAGAAAGAGAAGCTGAGAGTGAGAGAGTGAAAGAGAAGCTCTGAGTGAGAGAGAGAGAGAAAGAGAAACTGTGAGTGAGAGAGAGAGAGAAAGAGAAGCTGTGTGAGAGAGAGAGAAGCTGTGAGTGTGAGAGAAAGAAAGAAATAGAAGCTGTGAGTGAGTGAGAGAGAGAGAAGTTGTGAGTTAGAGAGAGAGGGAGAAAGAGAAGCTGTGAGTGAGAGAGAGAGAGAAGCTGTGTGTGTGAGAGAGAAGCTGTGAGTGAGAGAGAAAGAAAGGAATAGAAGCTGTGAGTGAGTGAGTGAGAGAGAAGTTGTGAGTTAGAGAGAGAGGGAGAAAGAGAAGCTGTGAGTGAGAGAGAGAGAAGCTGTGAGTGAGAGAGAAAGGGAAAGAGAGGCTGTGAGTGAGAGAGAGAGAGAGAAGCTGTGAGTGAGAAAGAGAGAGAAAGAGAAGCTGTGAGTGAGAGAGAGAGAGAAAGAGAAGCTGTGAGTGAGAGAGAGAGAGAGAAAGAGAAGCTGTGAGATAGAGAGAGAAGCTGTGAGTGAGAGAGAGATAAAGAGAAGCTGTGAGTTAGAGAGAGAGAAAGAAAGAGAAGCTGTGAGTGAGAGAGAGAAGCTGTGAGTGAGAGAGAGATAAAGAGAAGTTGTGAATTAGAGAGAGAAAGAGAAAGAGAAGCTGTGAGTGAGACAGAGAGAAAGAGAAGATGTGTGTGTGTGTGTGAGAGAGAGAAGTTGTGAGTGTGAGAGAGAGAGAGAAAGAGAAGCTGTGAGTGAGAGAGAAAGCTGTGAGTGAGAGAGAAAGAGCAAGAGAAGCTGTGAGTGAGAGAGAGAGAGAAGCTGTGAGTGAGTGAGAGAGAAAAAACTGTGAGTGAGAGAGAGAGAAGCTGTGAGTGAGAGAGAGAAGCTGTGAGTGAGAGAGAGAGAAAGAGAAGCTATGAGTGAGAGAGAGAGAGAAAGAGAAGCTGTGAGTGAGAGAGAAAGAGAAGCTGTGAGCGAGAGAGAGAGAGAAGCTGTGAGTGAGAGAGAGAGAAAGAGAAGCTGTGAGTGAGAGAGAGAGAGAGAAAGAGAAGCTGTGAGAGAGAGAGAAGCTGTGAGTGAGAGAGATAGAAAGAAATAGAAGCTGTGAGTGAGTGAGAGAGAGAGACGTTGTGTTAGAGAGAGAGGGAGAAAGAGAAGCTGTGAGTGAGAGAGAGAAAGAGAAGCTGTGAGTGAGAGAGAAAGGGAAAGAGAGTCTGTGAGTGAGAAAGAGAGAGAAGCTGTGAGTGAGAGAGAGAGAAAAAAACTGTGAGTGAGAGAGAGAGAGAAGCTGTGAGTGAGAGAGAAAGGGAAAAAGAGGCTGTGAGTGAGCAAGAGAGAGAGAAGCTGTGAGTGACAGAGAGAGAGAAAAACTGTGAGTGAGAGAGAGAAAGAGAAGATGTGAGTGAGAGAGAAAGAGAAAGAGAAGCTGTGAGTGAGAGAGAGAGAGAGAAGCTGTGAGTGAGAGAGAGAGAGAGAATCTGTGAGTGAGAGAGAAAAAGAGAAGCTGTGAGTTAGAGAGAGAGAGATGCTGTGAGTGAGAGAGAGAGAAAGAGAAGCTGTGTGTGTGTGTGAGAGAGAAGCTGTGAGTGAGAAAGAGAGAGAGAGAAAGAGAAGCTGTGAGTGAGAGAGAGAGAAGCTGTGAGTGTGAGAGAAAGAGAAAGAGAGGCTGTGAGTGAGAGAGAGAGAGAAAGAGAAGCTGTGAGTGTGAGAGAGAGATAGAGAGAAGCTGTGAGTTAGAGAGAGACAGAGAAAGAGAAGCTGTGAGTAAGAGAGTGAGAGAAAGAGAAGCTCTGAGTGAGAGAGAGAGAAAGAGAAGCTGTGAGTGAGAGAGAGAGAGAAAGAGAAGCTGTGTGTGTGAGAGAGAAGCTGTGTGAGAGAAAGAAAGAAATAGAAGCTGTGAGTGAGTGAGAGAGAGAGAAGTTGTGAGTTAGAGAGAGGGAGAAAGAGAAGCTGTGAGTGAGAGAGAGAGAGAAGCTGTGTGAGAGAGAGAGAAGCTGTGAGTGAGAGAGAAAGAAAGAAATAGAAGCTGTGAGTGAGTGAGTGAGAGAGAAGTTGTGAGTTAGAGAGAGGGAGAAAGAGAAGCTGTGAGTGAGAGAGAGAGAGAGAAGATGTGAGTGAGAGAGAAAGGGAAAGAGAGGCTGTGAGTGAGTGAGAGAGAGAGAAGCTGTGAGTGAGAGAGAAAGAGAGAGAAAGAGAAGCTGTGAGTGAGAGAGAGAGAGAAAGAGAAACTGTGAGTGAGAGAGAGAGAAAGAAAGAGAAGCTGTGAGAGAGAGAAGCTGTGAGTGAGAGAGAGATAAAGAGAAGCTATGAGTTAGAGAGAGAGAGAGAAAGAGAAGCTGTGAGTGAGAGAGAGAAGCTGTGAGTGAGAGAGAGATAAAGAGAAGCTGTGAGTTAGAGAGAGAGAGAAAGAGAAGCTGTGAGTGAGACAGAGAGAAAGAGAAGATGTGTGTGTGTGAGAGAGAGAAGTTGTGAGTGAGAGAGAGAGCGAAAGAGAAGCTGTGAGTGAGAGAGAAAGCTGTGAGTGAGAGAGAAAGAGAAAGAGAAGCTGTGAGTGAGAGAGAGAGAGAAGCTGTGAGTGAGAGAGAGAGAAAAAAAACTGTGAGTGAGAGAGAGAGAGAAGCTGTGAGTGAGAGAGAAAGGGAAAAAGAGGCTGTGAGTGAGCAAGAGAGAGAGAAGCTGTGAGTGACAGAGAGAGAGAAAAACTGTGAGTGAGAGAGAGAAAGAGAAGATGTGAGTGAGAGAGAAAGAGAAAGAGAAGCTGTGAGTGAGAGAGAGAGAGAAGCTGTGAGTGAGAGAGAGAGAGAGAATCTGTGAGTGAGAGAGAAAAAGAGAAGCTGTGAGTTAGAGAGAGAGAGAGATGCTGTGAGTGAGAGAGAGAGAAAGAGAAGCGGTGTGTGTGTGAGAGAGAGAGAAGCTGTGAGTGAGAAAGAGAGAGAGAAAGAGAAGCTGTGAGTGAGAGAGAGAGAGAGAAGCTGTGAGTGAGAGAGAAAGAGAAAGAGAGGCTGTGAGTGAGAGAGAGAGAGAAAGTGAAGCTGTGAGTGTGAGAGAGATATATAGAGAAACTGTGAGTTAGAGAGAGACAGAGAAAGAGAAGCTGAGAGTGAGAGAGTGAAAGAGAAGCTCTGAGTGAGAGAGAGAGAGAAAGAGAAACTGTGAGTGAGAGAGAGAGAGAAAGAGAAGCTGTGTGAGAGAGAGAGAAGCTGTGAGTGTGAGAGAAAGAAAGAAATAGAAGCTGTGAGTGAGTGAGAGAGAGAGAAGTTGTGAGTTAGAGAGAGAGGGAGAAAGAGAAGCTGTGATTAGAGAGAGAGAGAAGCTGTGTGTGAGAGAGAGAAGCTGTGAGTGAGAGAGAAAGAAAGGAATAGAAGCTGTGAGTGAGTGAGTGAGAGAGAAGTTGTGAGTTAGAGAGAGAGGGAGAAAGAGAAGCTGTGAGTGAGAGAGAGAGAGAAGCTGTGAGTGAGAGAGAAAGGGAAAGAGAGGCTGTGAGAGAGAGAGAGAAGCTGTGAGTGAGAAAGAGAGAGAAAGAGAAGCTGTGAGTGAGAGAGAGAGAGAAAGAGAAGCTGTGAGTGAGAGAGAGAGAGAGAAAGAGAAGCTGTGAGATAGAGAGAGAAGCTGTGAGTGAGAGAGAGATAAAGAGAAGCTGTGAGTTAGAGAGAGAGAGAAAGAGAAGCTGTGAGTGAGAGAGAGAAGCTGTGAGTGAGAGAGAGATAAAGAGAAGCTGTGAATTAGAGAGAGAGAGAAAGAGAAGCTGTGAGTGAGACAGAGAGAAAGAGAAGATGTGTGTGTGTGTGTGAGAGAGAGAAGTTGTGAGTGTGAGAGAGAGAGAGAAAGAGAAGCTGTGAGTGAGAGAGAAAGCTGTGAGTGAGAGAGAAAGAGCAAGAGAAGCTGTGAGTGAGAGAGAGAGAGAAGCTGTGAGTGAGAGAGAGAGAAAAAACTGTGAGTGAGAGAGAGAGAAGCTGTGAGTGAGAGAGAAAGAAAAAAAGAGGCTATGAGTGAGAGAGAGAGAAGCTGTGAGTGAGAGAGAGATAAAGAGAAGCTGTGAGTTAGAGAGAGAGAGAGAAAGAGAAGCTGTGAGTGAGAATGAAAGCTGTGAGTGAGAGAGAAAGAGAAAGAGAAGCTGTGAGTGAGAGAGAGAGAGAAGCTGTGAGTGAGAGAGAGAAAAAAAATACAGTGAGTGAGAGAGAGAGACGCTGTGAGTGAGAGAGAGAAATAAAGAGAAGCTGTGTGTGAGACAGAGAGAAAGAGAAGATGTGTGTGTGAGAGAGAGAGAAGTTGTGAGTGAGAGAGAGAGAGAAAGAGAAGCTGTGAGTGAGATAGAAAGCTGTGAGTGAGAGAGAAAGAGAAAGAGAAGCTGTGAGTGAGAGAGAGAAAGAAGCTGTGAGTGAGAGAGAGAGACAAAACTGTGAGTGAGAGAGAGAGAAGCTGTGAGTGAGAGAGAGAAATAAAGATAAGCTGTGAGTGAGTGAGAGAGATAGAGAGAAGCTGTGAGTGAGAGAGAGAAATAATGAGAAGCTGTGAGTTAGAGAGAAACAGAGAAAGAGAAGCTGTGAGTGAGAGAGTGAGAGAGAAAGAGAAGCTGTGAGTGAGAGAGAGAGAGATAGAGAAGCTGTGAGTGAGAGAGAGAGAGAAGCTGTGATTGAGAGAGAGAGAGAAAGAGAAGCTGTGAGTGAGAGAGTGAGAGAAAGAGAAGCTGTGAGTGAGAGAGAGAGAAAGAAAGAGAAGCTGATAGTGAGAGAGAGAAGCTGTGAGTGAGAGAGAGAGAGAGAAGCTGTGAGTGAGAGAGAGAGAAAGAGAATCTGTGAGTGTGAGAGAGTGAGAAAAAGGGAAGCTGTGAGTGAGAGAGAGAGAGAGAGAGAAGCTGTGACAGTGGGAGAGAGAAAGAGAGAAAGAGAAGCTGTGAGTGAGAGAGAGAGAAAGAAAGAGAAGCTATGAGTGAGAGAGAGAAGCTGTGAGTGAGAGAGAGAGGGAGAAAGAGAATCTGTGTGTGTGAGAGAGAGAAAGAGAAGCTGTGAGTGAGAGAGAGAGAGAAATAGAGTAGCTGTGAGTGAGAGAGAGAGAGAGAAGCTGTGAGTGAGAGAGAAAGAGAAGCTGTGAGTGAGAAAGGGAGAGAGAGAAAGAGAAGCTGTGAGTGAGAGAGAGAGAGAGAAGATGTGAGTGAGAGAGAAAGGGAAAGAGAGGCTGTGAGTGAGAGAGAGAGAAGCTGTGAGTGTGAGAGAAAGAGAAAGAGAGGCTGTGAGTGAGAGAGAGAGAGAAAGAGAAGCTGTGAGTGTGAGAGAGAGATAGAGAGAACCTGTGAGTTAGAGAGAGACAGAGAAAGAGAAGCTGTGAGTAAGAGAGTGAGAGAAAGAGAAGCTCTGAGTGAGAGAGAGAGAAAGAGAAGCTGTGAGTGAGAGAGAGAGAGAAAGAGAAGCTGTGTGTGTGAGAGAGAAACTGTGTGAGAGAAAGAAAGAAATAGAAGCTGTGAGTGAGTGAGAGAGAGAGAAGTTGTGAGTTAGAGAGAGGGAGAAAGAGAAGCTGTGAGTGAGAGAGAGAGAGAAGCTGTGTGTGAGAGAGAGAAGCTGTGAGTGAGAGAGAAAGAAAGAAATAGAAGCTGTGAGTGAGTGAGTGAGAGAGAAGTTGTGAGTTAGAGAGAGGGAGAAAGAGAAGCTGTGAGTGAGAGAGAGAGAGAGAAGATGTGAGTGAGAGAGAAAGGGAAAGAGAGGCTGTGAGTGAGTGAGAGAGAGAGAAGCTGTGAGTGAGAGAGAAAGAGAGAGAAAGAGAAGCTGTGAGTGAGAGAGAGAGAGAGAGAGAAACTGTGAGTGAGAGAGAGAGAGAAAGAGAAGCTGTGAGAGAGAGAAGCTGTGAATGAGAGAGAGATAAAGAGAAGCTATGAGTTAGAGAGAGAGAGAGAAAGAGAAGCTGTGAGTGAGAGAGAGAGAAGCTGTGAGTGAGAGAGAGCTACAGAGAAGCTGTGAGTTAGAGAGAGAGAGAAAGAGAAGCTGTGAGTGAGACAGAGAGAAAGAGAAGATGTGTGTGTGTGAGAGAGAGAAGTTGTGAGTGAGAGAGAGAGCGAAAGAGAAGCTGTGAGTGAGAGAGAAAGCTGTGAGTGAGAGAGAAAGAGAAAGAGAAGCTGTGAGTGAGAGAGAGAGAGAAGCTGTGAGTGAGAGAGAGAGAAAAAAAACTGTGAGTGAGAGAGAGAGAAGCTGTGAGTGAGAGAGAAAGGGAAAAAGAGGCTGTGAGTGAGCGAGAGAGAGAGAAGCTGTGAGTGAGTGAGAGAGAGAAAAACTGTGAGTGAGAGAGAGAAAGAGAAGCTGTGAGTGAGAGAGAAAGAGAAAGAGAAGCTGTGAGTGAGAGAGAGAGAGAGAATCTGTGAGTGAGAGAGAAAAAGAGAAGCTGTGAGTTAGAGAGAGAGAGAGATGCTGTGAGTGAGAGAGAGAGAAAGAGAAGCGGTGTGTGTGTGTGTGTGAGAGAGAAGCTGTGAGTGAGAAAGAGAGAGAGAAAGAGAAGCTGTGAGTGAGAGAGAGAGAGAGAAGCTGTGAGTGAGAGAGAAAGAGAAAGAGAGGCTGTGAGTGAGAGAGAGAGAGAAAGAGAAGCTGTGAGTGTGAGAGAGAGATAGAGAGAAGCTGTGAGTTAGAGAGAGACAGAGAAAGAGAAGCTGAGAGTGAGAGTGAAAGAGAAGCTCTGAGTGAGAGAGAGAGAGAAAGAGAAGCTGTGAGTGAGAGAGAGAAAGAGAAGCTGTGTGAGAGAGAGAGAAGCTGTGAGTGTGAGAGAAAGAAAGAAATAGAAGCTGTGAGTGAGTGAGAGAGAGAGAAGTTGTGAGTTAGAGAGAGAGGGAGAAAGAGAAGCTGTGAGTGAGAGAGAGAGAGAAGCTGTGTGTGAGAGAGAGAAGCTGTGAGTGAGAGAGAAAGAAAGGAATAGAAGCTGTGAGTGAGTGAGTGAGAGAGAAGTTGTGAGTTAGAGAGAGAGGGAGAAAGAGAAGCTGTGAGTGAGAGAGAGAGAGAAGCTGTGAGTGAGAGAGAAAGGGAAAGAGAGGCTGTGAGTGAGAGAGAGAGAGAGAAGCTGTGAGTGAGAAAGAGAGAGAAAGAGAAGCTGTGAGTGAGAGAGAGAGAGAAAGAGAAGCTGTGACTGAGAGAGAGAGAGAGAAAGAGAAGCTGTGAGATAGAGAGAGAAGCTGTGAGTGAGAGAGATAAAGAGAAGCTGTGAGTTAGAGAGAGATAGAGAAAGAGAAGTTGTGAGTGAGAGAGAGAAGCTGTGAGTGAGAGAGAGATAAAGAGAAGTTGTGAATTAGAGAGAGAGAGATAGAAAGAGAAGCTGTGAGTGAGACAGAGAGAAAGAGAAGATGTGTGTGTGTGTGTGAGAGAGAGAAGTTGTGAGTGTGAGAGAGAGAGAGAAAGAGAAGCTGTGAGTGAGAGAGAAAGCTGTGAGTGAGAGAGAAAGAGCAAGAGAAGCTGTGAGTGAGAGAGAGAGAGAAGCTGTGAGTGAGTGAGAGAGAAAAAACTGTGAGTGAGAGAGAGAGAGAAGCTGTGAGTGAGAGAGAAAGAAAAAAAGAGGCTATGAGTGAGAGAGAGAGAAGCTGTGAGTGAGAGAGAGATAAAGAGAAGCTGTGAGTTAGAGAGAGAGAGAGAAAGAGAAGCTGTGAGTGAGAGAGAAAGCTGTGAGTGAGAGAGAAAGAGAAAGAGAAGTTGTGAGTGAGAGAGAGAGAAAAGCTGTGAGTGAGAGAGAGAGAAAAAAATACAGTGAGTGAGAGAGACGCTGTGAGTGAGAGAGAGAGAGAAAGAGAAGCTGTGAGTGAGAGAGAGAGAGAAAGAGAAGCTGTGTGAGAGAGAGAGAAGCTGTGAGTGTGAGAGAAAGAAAGAAATAGAAGCTGTGAGTGAGTGAGAGAGAGAGAAGTTGTGAGTTAGAGAGAGAGGGAGAAAGAGAAGCTGTGAGTGAGAGAGAGAGAGAAGCTGTGAGAGAGAGAAGCTGTGAGTGAGAGAGAAAGAAAGGAATAGAAGCTGTGAGTGAGTGAGTGAGAGAGAAGTTGTGAGTTAGAGAGAGAGGGAGAAAGAGAAGCTGTGAGTGAGAGAGAGAGAGAAGCTGTGAGTGAGAGAGAAAGGGAAAGAGAGGCTGTGACTGAGAGAGAGAGAGAGAAGCTGTGAGTGAGAAAGAGAGAGAAAGAGAAGCTGTGAGTGAGAGAGAGAGAGAAAGAGAAGCTGTGACTGAGAGAGAGAGAGAGAAAGAGAAGCTGTGAGATAGAGAGAGAAGCTGTGAGTGAGAGAGAGATAAAGAGAAGCTGTGAGTTAGAGAGAGAGAGAGAAAGAGAAGTTGTGAGTGAGAGAGAGAAGCTGTGAGTGAGAGAGAGATAAAGAGAAGCTGTGAATTAGAGAGAGAGAGAGAAAGAGAAGCTGTGAGTGAGACAGAGAGAAAGAGAAGATGTGTGTGTGTGTGAGAGAGAGAAGTTATGAGTGTGAGAGAGAGAGAGAAAGAGAAGCTGTGAGTGAGAGAGAAAGCTGTGAGTGAGAGAGAAAGAGCAAGAGAAGCTGTGAGTGAGAGAGAGAGAGAAGCTGTGAGTGAGAGAGAGAGAAAAAACTGTGAGTGAGAGAGAGAGAAGCTGTGAGTGAGAGAGAAAGAAAAAAAGAGGCTATGAGTGAGAGAGAGAGAGAAGCTGTGAGTGAGAGAGAGATAAAGAGAAGCTGAGAGTTAGAGAGAGAGAGAGAAAGAGAAGCTGTGAGTGAGAGAGAAAGCTGTGAGTGAGAGAGAAAGAGAAAGAGAAGCTGTGAGTGAGAGAGAGAGAGAAGCTGTGAGTGAGAGAGAGAGAAAAAAATACAGTGAGTGAGAGAGAGAGACGCTGTGAGTGAGAGAGAGAAATAAAGAGAAGCTGTGTGTGAGACAGAGAGAAAGAGAAGATGTGTGTGTGTGTGTGAGAGAGAAGTTGTGAGTGAGAGAGAGAGAGAGAAAGAGAAGCTGTGAGTGAGATAGAAAGCTGTGAGTGAGAGAGAAAGAGAAAGAGAAGCTGTGAGTGAGAGAGAGAAAGAAGCTGTGAGTGTGAGAGAGAGAGAAAAAACTGTGAGTGGGAGAGAGAGAAGCTGTGAGTGAGAGAGAGAAATAAAGATAAGCTGTGAGTGAGTGAGAGAGATAGAGAGAAGCTGTGAGTGAGAGAGAGAAATAATGAGAAGCTGTGAGTTAGAGAGAAAAAGAGAAAGAGAAGCTGTGAGTGAGAGAGTGAGAGAGAAAGAGAAGCTGTGAGTGAGAGAGAGAGAGATAGAGAAGCTGTGAGAGAGAGAGAGAAGCTGTGATTGAGAGAGAGAGAAAGAGAAGCTGTGAGAGAGAGTGAGAGAAAGAGAAGCTGTGAGTGAGAGAGAGAGAGAGAAAGAGAAGCTGATAGTGAGAGAGAGAAGCTGTGAGTGAG
Organism: Bradypodion ventrale; assembly: GCA_035047345.1. Lineage (NCBI taxonomy): Eukaryota > Metazoa > Chordata > Lepidosauria > Squamata > Chamaeleonidae > Bradypodion > Bradypodion ventrale. Next base: position 175,476,757 of record JAWDJE010000002.1, read on the forward strand.
AGAGAGAGAAAGAGAAGCTGTGAGTGAGAGAGAGAGAAAGAAAGAGAAGCTATGAGTGAGAGAGAGAAGCTGTGAGTGAGAGAGAGAGGGAGAAAGAGAATCTGTGTGAGAGAGAGAGAGAAAGAGAAGCTGTGAGTGAGAGAGAGAGAGAAATAGAGTAGCTGTGAGTGAGAGAGAGAGAGAGAAGCTGTGAGTGAGAGAGAGAGAGAGAAGCTGTGAGTGAGAGAGAAAGAGAAGCTGTGAGTGAGAAAGGGAGAGAGAGAAAGAGAAGCTGTGAGTGAGAGAGAGATAAAGAGAAGCTGTGAGTTAGAGAGAGAGAGAAAGAGAAGCTGTGAGTGAGAGAGAGAGAAAGAGAAGCTGTGTGAGACAGAGAATCTGTGAGTGAGAGAGAGAGAAAGAGAAGATGTCAGTGAGAGAGGTAGAGAGTTAGAGAAGCTGTGAGAGAGAGAGAGAAAGATAAGCTGTGTGAGAGAGGGAGAGAAAGAGAAGCTGTGAGTGAGAGAGAGAGAGACTGAGAAGATGTGAGTGAGAGAGAGAGAGAAAATGTGAGTGAGAGAGAGAGAGAAAGAGAAGCTATGAGTGAGAGAGAGAGAAAGAGAAGCTGTGAGTGAGAGAGAAAGAGAGAGAAAGAGAAGCTGTGAGTGAGAGAGAGAGAGAAAGAGAAGCTGTGAGTGAGAGAGAGAGAGAGAAAGAGAAGCTGTGAGAGAGAGAGAGAAGCTGTGAGTGAGAGAGAGATAAAGAGAAGCTGTGAGTTAGAGAGAGAGAGAGAAAGAGAAGCTGTGAGTGAGAGAGAGAGAGAAGCTGTGAGTGAGAGAGAAAGCTGTGAGTGAGAGAGAAAGAGAAAGAGAAGCTGTGAGTGAGAGAGAGAGAAGCTGTGAGTGAGAGAGAGAGAGAAAAAAACAGTGAGTGAGAGAGAGAGACGCTGTGAGTGAGAGAGAGAAATAAAGAGAAGCTGTGAGTAAGAGAGAGAGAAAGAGAAGATGTGTGTGTGTGTGAGAGAGAGAAGTTGTGAGTGAGAGAGAGAGAGAGAAAGAGAAGCTTTGAGTGAGAGAGAGATAAAGAGAAGCTGTGAGTTAGAGAGAGAGAGAAGCTGTGAGTGAGAGAGAGAGAAAGAGAAGCTGTGTGTGAGAGAGAGAATCTGTGAGTGAGAGAGAGAGAGAGAAAGAAAGAGAAGATGTGAGTGAGAGAGGGAGAGAGAGAGAAGCTGTGAGTGAGAGAGAGAGAAAGATAAGCTGTGTGAGAGAGGGAGAGAAAGTGAAGCTGTGAGTGAGAGAGAGAAGCTGTGAGTGAGAGAGAGAGAGAGAAGCTGTGAGTGAGAGAGAGAGAAAGAGAAGCTATGAGTGAGAGAGAGAGAGAAAGAGAAGCTGTGAGTGAGAGAGAAAGAGAAGCTGTGAGCGAGAGAGAAGCTGTGTGTGAGAGAGAGAGAAAGAGAAGCTGTGAGTGAGAGAGAGAGAGAAAGAGAAGCTGTGAGAGAGAGAGAGAGAAGCTGTGAGTGAGAGAGATAGAAAGAAATAGAAGCTGTGAGTGAGTGAGAGAGAGAGACGTTGTGAGTTAGAGAGAGAGGGAGAAAGAGAAGCTGTGAGTGAGAGAGAGAAAGAGAAGCTGTGAGTGAGAGAGAAAGGGAAAGAGAGGCTGTGAGTGAGCGAGATAGAGAGAAGCTGTGTGTGAGAGAGAGAAAAAAACTGTGAGTGAGAGAGAGAAAGAGAAGCTGTGAGTGAGAGAGAAAGAGAAAGAGAAGCTGTGAGTGAGAGAGAGAGAAGCTGTGAGTGAGAGAGAAAGAGAAAGAGAAGCTGTGAGTGAGAGAGAGAAAGAAGCTGTGAGTGAGAGAGAGAGAAAAAAAACTGTGAGTGAGAGAGAGAGAAGCTGTGAGTGAGAGAGAGAAATAAAGATAAGCTGTGAGTGAGTGAGAGAGATAGAGAGAAGCTGTGAGTGAGAGAGAGAAATAATGAGAAGCTGTGAGTTAGAGAGAAACAGAGAAAGAGAAGCTGTGAGTGAGAGAGTGAGAGAGAAAGAGAAGCTGTGACTGAGAGAGAGAGAGATAGAGAAGCTGTGAGTGAGAGAGAGAAGCTGTGATTGAGAGAGAGAGAGAAAGAGAAGCTGTGAGTGAGAGAGAGAAAGAGAAGCTGTGAGTGAGAGAGAGAGAAAGAAAGAGAAGCTGATAGTGAGAGAGAGAAGCTGTGAGTGAGAGAGAGAGAGAAAGAGAAGCTGTGAGTGAGAGAGAGAGAAAGAGAATCTGTGAGTGTGAGAGAGTGAGAAAAAGGGAAGCTGTGAGTGAGAGTGAGAGAGAGAGAAGCTGTGACAGTGGGAGAGAGAAAGAGAGAAAGAGAAGCTGTGAGTGAGAGAGAGAGAAAGAAAGAGAAGCTATGAGTGAGAGAGAGAAGCTGTTAGTGAGAGAGAGAGGGAGAAAGAGAATCTGTGTGAGAGAGAGAGAAAAAGAGAAGCTGTGAGTGAGAGAGAGAGAGAAATAGAGTAGCTGTGAGTGAGAGAGAGAAAGAGAAGCTGTGAGTGAGAGAGAGAGAGAAAGAGAAGCTGTGAGAGAGAGAGAGAGAAGCTGTGAGTGAGAGAGATAGAAAGAAATAGAAGCTGTGAGTGAGTGAGAGAGAGAGACGTTGTGAGTTAGAGAGAGAGGGAGAAAGAGAAGCTGTGAGTGAGAGAGAGAAAGAGAAGCTGTGAGTGAGAGAGAAAGGGAAAGAGAGGCTGTGAGTGAGCGAGATAGAGAGAAGCTGTGTGTGAGAGAGAGAAAAAAACTGTGAGTGAGAGAGAGAAAGAGAAGCTGTGAGTGAGAGAGAAAGAGAAAGAGAAGCTGTGAGTGAGAGAGAGAGAAGCTGTGAGTGAGAGAGAAAGAGAAAGAGAAGCTGTGAGTGAGAGAGAGAAAGAAGCTGTGAGTGAGAGAGAGAGAAAAAAAACTGTGAGTGAGAGAGAGAGAAGCTGTGAGTGAGAGAGAGAAATAAAGATAAGCTGTGAGTGAGTGAGAGAGATAGAGAGAAGCTGTGAGTGAGAGAGAGAAATAATGAGAAGCTGTGAGTTAGAGAGAAACAGAGAAAGAGAAGCTGTGAGTGAGAGAGTGAGAGAGAAAGAGAAGCTGTGACTGAGAGAGAGAGAGATAGAGAAGCTGTGAGTGAGAGAGAGAAGCTGTGATTGAGAGAGAGAGAGAAAGAGAAGCTGTGAGTGAGAGAGAGAAAGAGAAGCTGTGAGTGAGAGAGAGAGAAAGAAAGAGAAGCTGATAGTGAGAGAGAGAAGCTGTGAGTGAGAGAGAGAGAGAAAGAGAAGCTGTGAGTGAGAGAGAGAGAAAGAGAATCTGTGAGTGTGAGAGAGTGAGAAAAAGGGAAGCTGTGAGTGAGAGTGAGAGAGAGAGAAGCTGTGACAGTGGGAGAGAGAAAGAGAGAAAGAGAAGCTGTGAGTGAGAGAGAGAGAAAGAAAGAGAAGCTATGAGTGAGAGAGAGAAGCTGTTAGTGAGAGAGAGAGGGAGAAAGAGAATCTGTGTGAGAGAGAGAGAAAAAGAGAAGCTGTGAGTGAGAGAGAGAGAGAAATAGAGTAGCTGTGAGTGAGAGAGAGAGAGAGAAGCTGTGAGTGAGAGAGAGAGAGAGAAGCTGTGAGTGAGAGAGAAAGAGAAGCTGTGAGTGAGAAAGGGAGAGAGAGAAAGAGAAGCTGTGAGTGAGAGAGAGAGAGAGAAGATGTGAGTGAGAGAGAAAGGGAAAGAGAGGCTGTGAGTGAGTGAGAGAGAGAGAAGCTGTGAGTGAGAGAGAAAGAGAGAGAAAGAGAAGCTGTGAGTGAGAGAGAGAGAGAGAGAGAGAAACTGTGAGTGAGAGAGAGAGAGAGAAAGAGAAGCTGTGAGAGAGAGAAGCTGTGAATGAGAGAGAGATAAAGAGAAGCTATGAGTTAGAGAGAGAGAGAGAAAGAGAAGCTGTGAGTGAGAGAGAGAGAAGCTGTGAGTGAGAGAGAGATACAGAGAAGCTGTGAGTTAGAGAGAGAGAGAAAGAGAAGCTGTGAGTGAGACAGAGAGAAAGAGAAGATGTGTGTGTGTGAGAGAGAGAAGTTGTGAGTGAGGGAGAGAGCGAAAGAGAAGCTGTGAGTGAGAGAGAAAGCTGTGAGTGAGAGAGAAAGAGAAAGAGAAGCTGTGAGTGAGAGAGAGAGAGAAGCTGTGAGTGAGAGAGAGAGAAAAAAAACTGTGAGTGAGAGAGAGAGAAGCTGTGAGTGAGAGAGAAAGGGAAAAAGAGGCTGTGAGTGAGCGAGAGAGAGAGAAGCTGTGAGTGAGAGAGAGAGAGAAAAACTGTGAGTGAGAGAGAGAAAGAGAAGCTGTGAGTGAGAGAGAAAGAGAAAGAGAAGCTGTGAGTGAGAGAGAGAGAAGCTGTGAGTGAGAGAGAGAGAGAGAATCTGTGAGTGAGAGAGAAAAAGAGAAGCTGTGAGTTAGAGAGAGAGAGAGATATGCTGTGAGTGAGAGAGAGAGAGAAAGAGAAGCTGTGAGTGTGAGAGAGAGATAGAGAGAAGCAGTGAGTTAGAGAGAGACAGAGAAAGAGAAGCTGAGAGTGAGAGTGAAAGAGAAGCTCTGAGTGAGAGAGAGAGAGAAAGAGAAGCTGTGAGTGAGAGAGAGAGAGAAAGAGAAGCTGTGTGAGAGAGAGAGAAGCTGTGAGTGTGAGAGAAAGAAAGAAATAGAAGCTGTGAGTGAGTGAGAGAGAGAGAAGTTGTGAGTTAGAGAGAGAGGGAGAAAGAGAAGCTGTGAGTGAGAGAGAGAGAGAAGCTGTGTGTGAGAGAGAGAAGCTGTGAGTGAGAGAGAAAGAAAGGAATAGAAGCTGTGAGTGAGTGAATGAGAGAGAAGTTGTGAGTTAGAGAGAGAGGGAGAAAGAGAAGCTGTGAGTGAGAGAGAGAGAGAAGCTGTGAGTGAGAGAGAAAGGGAAAGAGAGGCTGTGAGTGAGAGAGAGAGAGAAGCTGTGAGTGAGAAAGAGAGAGAAAGAGAAGCTGTGAGTGAGAGAGAGAGAGAAAGAGAAGCTGTGACTGAGAGAGAGAGAGAGAAAGAGAAGCTGTGAGATAGAGAGAGAAGCTGTGAGTGAGAGAGAGATAAAGAGAAGCTGTGAGTTAGAGAGAGATAGAGAAAGAGAAGTTGTGAGTGAGAGAGAAGCTTTGAGTGAGAGAGAGATAAAGAGAAGTTGTGAATTAGAGAGAGAGAGAGAAAGAGAAGCTGTGAGTGAGACAGGGAGAAAGAGAAGATGTGTGTGTGTGTGTGTGAGAGAGAGAAGTTGTGAGTGTGAGAGAGAGAGAGAAAGAGAAGCTGTGAGTGAGAGAGAAAGCTGTGAGTGAGAGAGAAAGAGCAAGAGAAGCTGTGAGTGAGAGAGAGAGAGAAGCTGTGAGTGAGTGAGAGAGAAAAAACTGTGAGTGAGAGAGAGAGAGAAGCTGTGAGTGAGAGAGAAAGAAAAAAAGAGGCTATGAGTGAGAGAGAGAGAGAAGCTGTGAGTGAGAGAGAGATAAAGAGAAGCTGTGAGTTAGAGAGAGAGAGAGAAAGAGAAGCTGTGAGTGAGAGAGAAAGCTGTGAGTGAGAGAGAAAGAGAAAGAGAAGCTGTGAGTGAGAGAGAGAGAAAAGCTGTGAGTGAGAGAGAGAGAAAAAAATACAGTGAGTGAGAGAGAGAAACGCTGTGAGTGAGAGAGAGAGAGAAAGAGAAGCTGTGAGTGAGAGAGAGAGAGAAAGAGAAGCTGTGTGTGAGAGAGAAGCTGTGAGTGTGAGAGAAAGAAAGAAATAGAAGCTGTGAGTGAGTGAGAGAGAGAGAAGTTGTGAGTTAGAGAGAGAGGGAGAAAGAGAAGCTGTGAGTGAGAGAGAGAGAAGCTGTGTGTGAGAGAGAGAAGCTGTGAGTGAGAGAGAAAGAAAGGAATAGAAGCTGTGAGTGAGTGAGTGAGAGAGAAGTTGTGAGTTAGAGAGAGAGGGAGAAAGAGAAGCTGTGAGTGAGAGAGAGAGAGAAGCTGTGAGTGAGAGAGAAAGGGAAAGAGAGGCTGTGACTGAGAGAGAGAGAGAGAAGCTGTGAGTGAGAAAGAGAGAGAAAGAGAAGCTGTGAGTGAGAGAGAGAGAGAAAGAGAAGCTGTGACTGAGAGAGAGAGAGAGAAAGAGAAGCTGTGAGATAGAGAGAGAAGCTGTGACTGAGAGAGAGATAAAGAGAAGCTGTGAGTTAGAGAGAGAGAGAGAAAGAGAAGCTGTGAGTGAGACAGAGAGAAAGAGAAGATGTGTGTGTGTGTGTGAGAGAGAGAAGTTGTGAGTGTGAGAGAGAGAGAGAAAGAGAAGCTGTGAGTGAGAGAGAAAGCTGTGAGTGAGAGAGAGAGAGAAGCTGTGAGTGAGAGAGAGAGAAAAAACTGTGAGTGAGAGAGAGAGAAGCGGTGAGTGAGAGAGAAAGAAAAAAAGAGGCTATGAGTGAGAGAGAGAGAGAAGCTGTGAGTGAGAGAGAGATAAAGAGAAGCTGTGAGTTAGAGAGAGAGAGATAGAAAAGCTGTGAGAGAGAGAGAGAGAAGCTGTGATTGAGAGAGAGAGAAAGAGAAGCTGTGAGTGAGAGAGAGAGAAAGAGAATCTGTGAGTGTGAGAGAGAGTGAGAAAAAGGGAAGCTGTGAGTGAGAGTGAGAGAGAGAGAAGCTGTGACAGTGGGAGAGAGAAAGAGAGAAAGAGAAGCTGTGAGTGAGAGAGAGAGAAAGAAAGAGAAGCTATGAGTGAGAGAGAGAAGCTGTGAGTGAGAGAGAGAGGGAGAAAGAGAATCTGTGTGTGAGAGAGAGAGAAAGAGAAGCTGTGAGTGAGAGAGAGAGAGAGAAGCTGTGAGTGAGAGAGAAAGAGAAGCTGTGAGTGAGAAAGGGAGAGAGAGAAAGAGAAGCTGTGAGTGAGAGAGAGATAAAGAGAAGATGTGAGTTAGAGAGAGAGAGAAAGAGAAGCTGTGAGTGAGAGAGAGAGAAAGAGAAGCTGTGTGAGAGAGAGAATCTGTGAGTGAGAGAGAGAGGAAGAAAGAGAAGATGTCAGTGAGAGAGGTAGAGAGAGAGAGAAGCTGTGAGAGAGAGAGAGAGAAAGATAATCTGTGTGAGAGAGGGAGAGAAAGAGAAGCTGTGAGTGAGAGAGAGAGAGACTGAGAAGATGTGAGTGAGAGAGAGAGAAAATGTGAGTGAGAGAGAGAGAGAAAGAGAAGCTATGAGTGAGAGAGAGAGAAAGAGAAGCTGTGAGTGAGAGAGAAAGAGAGAGAAAGAGAAGCTGTGAGTGAGAGAGAGAGAGAAAGAGAAGCTGTGAGTGAGAGAGAGAGAGATAAAGAGAAGCTGTGAGTTAGAGAGAGAGAGAGAAAGAGAAGCTGTGAGTGAGAGAGAAAGCTGTGAGTGAGAGAGAAAGAGAAAGAGAAGCTGTGAGTGAGAGAGAGAGAAAAGCTGTGAGTGAGAGAGAGAGAAAAAAATACAGTGAGTGAGAGAGAGAAACGCTGTGAGTGAGAGAGAGAGAGAAAGAGAAGCTGTGAGTGAGAGAGAGAGAGAAAGAGAAGCTGTGTGAGAGAGAGAGAAGCTGTGAGTGTGAGAGAAAGAAAGAAATAGAAGCTGTGAGTGAGTGAGAGAGAGAGAAGTTGTGAGTTAGAGAGAGAGGGAGAAAGAGAAGCTGTGAGTGAGAGAGAGAGAAGCTGTGTGTGAGAGAGAGAAGCTGTGAGTGAGAGAGAAAGAAAGGAATAGAAGCTGTGAGTGAGTGAGTGAGAGAGAAGTTGTGAGTTAGAGAGAGAGGGAGAAAGAGAAGCTGTGAGTGAGAGAGAGAGAGAAGCTGTGAGTGAGAGAGAAAGGGAAAGAGAGGCTGTGACTGAGAGAGAGAGAGAGAAGCTGTGAGTGAGAAAGAGAGAGAAAGAGAAGCTGTGAGTGAGAGAGAGAGAGAAAGAGAAGCTGTGACTGAGAGAGAGAGAGAGAAAGAGAAGCTGTGAGATAGAGAGAGAAGCTGTGACTGAGAGAGAGATAAAGAGAAGCTGTGAGTTAGAGAGAGAGAGAGAAAGAGAAGCTGTGAGTGAGACAGAGAGAAAGAGAAGATGTGTGTGTGTGTGTGTGTGAGAGAGAAGTTGTGAGTGTGAGAGAGAGAGAGAAAGAGAAGCTGTGAGTGAGAGAGAAAGCTGTGAGTGAGAGAGAGAGAGAAGCTGTGAGTGAGAGAGAGAGAAAAAACTGTGAGTGAGAGAGAGAGAAGCGGTGAGTGAGAGAGAAAGAAAAAAAGAGGCTATGAGTGAGAGAGAGAGAGAAGCTGTGAGTGAGAGAGAGATAAAGAGAAGCTGTGAGTTAGAGAGAGAGAGATAGAAAAGCTGTGAGAGAGAGAGAGAGAAGCTGTGATTGAGAGAGAGAGAAAGAGAAGCTGTGAGTGAGAGAGAGAGAAAGAGAATCTGTGAGTGTGAGAGAGAGTGAGAAAAAGGGAAGCTGTGAGTGAGAGTGAGAGAGAGAGAAGCTGTGACAGTGGGAGAGAGAAAGAGAGAAAGAGAAGCTGTGAGTGAGAGAGAGAGAAAGAAAGAGAAGCTATGAGTGAGAGAGAGAAGCTGTGAGTGAGAGAGAGAGGGAGAAAGAGAATCTGTGTGTGAGAGAGAGAGAAAGAGAAGCTGTGAGTGAGAGAGAGAGAGAGAAGCTGTGAGTGAGAGAGAAAGAGAAGCTGTGAGTGAGAAAGGGAGAGAGAGAAAGAGAAGCTGTGAGTGAGAGAGAGATAAAGAGAAGCTGTGAGTTAGAGAGAGAGAGAAAGAGAAGCTGTGAGTGAGAGAGAGAGAAAGAGAAGCTGTGTGAGAGAGAGAATCTGTGAGTGAGAGAGAGAGGAAGAAAGAGAAGATGTCAGTGAGAGAGGTAGAGAGAGAGAGAAGCTGTGAGAGAGAGAGAGAGAAAGATAATCTGTGTGAGAGAGGGAGAGAAAGAGAAGCTGTGAGTGAGAGAGAGAGAGACTGAGAAGATGTGAGTGAGAGAGAGAGAAAATGTGAGTGAGAGAGAGAGAGAAAGAGAAGCTATGAGTGAGAGAGAGAGAAAGAGAAGCTGTGAGTGAGAGAGAAAGAGAGAGAAAGAGAAGCTGTGAGTGAGAGAGAGAGAGAAAGAGAAGCTGTGAGTGAGAGAGAGAGAGAAAGAGAAGCTGTGAGAGAGAGAGAGAAGCTGTGAGTGAGAGAGAGATAAAGAGAAGCTGTGAGTTAGAGAGAGAGAGAGAAAGAGAAGCTGTGAGTGAGAGAGAGAGAAGCTGTGAGTGAGAGAGAGATAAAGAGAAGCTGTGAGTTAGAGAGAGAGAGAGAAAGAGAAGCTGTGAGTGAGACAGAGGGAAAGAGAAGATGTGTGTGTGTGTGAGAGAGAGAAGTTGTGAGTGAGAGAGAGAGAAAAAGAGAAGCTGTGAGTGAGAGAGAAAGCTGTGAGTGAGAGAGAAAGAGAAAGAGAAGCTGTGAGTGAGAGAGAGAGAGAGAAGCTGTGAGTGAGAGAGAGAGAAAAAAACTGTGAGTGAGAGAGAGAGAGAGAGAAGCTGTGAGTGAGAGAGAAAGGGAAAAAGAGGCTGTGAGTGAGCGAGAGAGAGAGAAGCTGTGAGTGAGAGAGAGAGAAAAAAACTGTGAGTGAGAGAGAGAAAGAGAAGCTGTGAGTGAGAGAGAAAGAGAAAGAGAAGCTGTGAGTGAGAGAGAGAGAGAGAGAAGCTGTGAGTGAGAGAGAGATAGAGAATCTGTGAGTGAGAGAGAAAAAGAGAAGCTGTGAGTTAGAGAGAGAGATATGCTGTGAGTGAGAGAGAGAGAAAGAGAAGCTGTGTGTGTGTGTGTGAGAGAGAAGCTGTGAGTGAGAAAGAGAGAGAAAGAGAAGCTGTGAGTGAGAGAGAGAGAGAGAAGCTGTGAGTGAGAGAGAAAGAGAAAGAGAGGCTGTGAGTGAGAGAGAGAGAGAAAGAGAAGATGTGAGTGAGAGAGAGAGAGAGAAGCTGTGAGTGAGAGAGTGAGAGAGAATATGTGAGTGAGAGAGAAAAAGAGAAGCTGTGAGTTAGAGAGAGAGAGAGATGCTGTGAGTGAGAGAGAGAAAGAGAAGCTGCGTGTGTGTGTGAGAGAGAGAAGCTGTGAGTGAGAAAGAGAGAGAGAGAAAGAGAAGCTGTGAGTGTGAGAGAGAGAGAAGCTGTGAGTGAGAGAGAAAGAGAAAGAGAGGCTGTGAGTGAGAGAGAGAGAGAAAGAGAAGCTGTGAGTGTGAGAGAGAGATAGAGAGAAGCTGTGAGTTAGAGAGAGACAGAGAAAGAGAAGCTGTGAGTGAGAGAGTGAGAGAAAGAGAAGCTCTGAGTGAGAGAGAGAGAGAAAGAGAAGCTGTGAGTGAGAGAGAGAGAAAGAGAAGCTGTGTGAGAGAGAGAGAAGCTGTGAGTGTGAGAGAAAGAAAGAAATAGAAGCTGTGAGTGAATGAGAGAGAGAGAAGTTGTGAGATAGAGAGAGAGGGAGAAAGAGAAGCTGTGAGTGAGAGAGAGAGAGAAGCTGTGTGAGAGAGAGAGAAGCTGTGAGTGAGAGAGAAAGAAAGAAATAGAAGCTGTGAGTGAGTGAGTGAGAGAGGTTGTGAGTTAGAGAGAGAGGGAGAAAGAGAAGCTGTGAGTGAGAGAGAGAGAGAGAGAAGCTGTGAGTGAGAGAGAAAGGGAAAGAGAGGCTGTGAGTGAGTGAGAGAGAGAGAAGCTGTGAGTGAGAGAGAAAGAGAGAGAAAGAGAAGCTGTGAGTGAGAGATAGAGAGAAAGAGAAACTGTGAGTGAGAGAGAGAGAAAGAGAAGCTGTGTGAGAGAGAGAGAAGCTGTGAGTGAGAGAGAGATAAAGAGAAGCTGTGAGTTAGAGAGAGAGAGAGAAAGAGAAGCTGTGAGTGAGAGAGAGAGAGAAGCTGTGAGTGAGAGAGAGATAAAGAGAAGCTGTGAGTTAGAGAGAGAGAGAAAGAGAAGCTGTGAGTGAGACAGAGAGAAAGAGAAGATGTGTGTGTGTGTGAGAGAGAGAAGTTGTGAGTGAGAGAGAGAGAGAGAAAGAGAAGCTGTGAGTGAGAGAGAAAGCTGTGAGTGAGAGAGAAAGAGAAAGAGAAGCTGTGAGTGAGAGAGAGAGAGAAGCTGTGAGTGAGAGAGAGAGAAAAAAACTGTGAGTGAGAGAGAGAGAGAAGCTGTGAGTGAGAGAGAAAGGGAAAAAGAGGCTGTGAGTGAGCGAGAGAGAGAGAGAAGCTGTGAGTGAGAGAGAGAGAGAAAAAAACTGTGAGTAAGAGAGAGAAAGAAGCTGTGAGTGAGAGAGAGAGAAAGAGAAGTTGTGTGTGTGAGAGAGAGAAGCTGTGAGTGAGAAAGAGAGAGAGAAAGAGAAGCTGTGAGTGAGAGAGAGAGAGAGAAGCTGTGAGTGAGAGAGAAAGAGAAAGAGAGGCTGTGAGTGAGAGAGAGAGAGAAAGAGAAGCTGTGAGTGTGAGAGAGAGAGAGAGAGAAGCTGTGAGTTAGAGAGAGACAGAGAAAGAGAAGCTGAGAGTGAGAGAGTGAGAGAAAGAGAAGCTCTGAGTGAGAGAGAGAGAGAAAGAGAAGCTGTGAGTGAGAGAGAGAGAGAGAGAGAGAGAAGCTGTGTGTGAGAGAGAGAAGCTGTGAGTGTGAGAGAAAGAAAGAAATAGAAGCTGTGAGTGAGTGAGAGAGAGAGAAGTTGTGAGTTAGAGAGAGAGGGAGAAAGAGAAGCTGTGAGTGAGAGAGAGAGAGAAGCTGTGTGTGAGAGAGAGAAGCTGTGAGTGAGAGAGAAAGAAAGAAATAGAAGCTGTGAGTGAGTGAGTGAGAGAGAAGTTGTGAGTTAGAGAGAGAGGGAGAAAGAGAAGCTGTGAGTGAGAGAGAGAGAGAGAAGCTGTGAGTGAGAGAGAAAGGTAAAGAGAGGCTGTGAGTGAGAGAGAGAGAAGCTGTGAGTGAGAGAGAAAGAGAGAGAAAGAGAAGCTGTGAGTGAGAGAGAGAGAGAAAGAGAAGCTGTGAGTGAGAGAGAGAGAGAGAGAGAGAGAGAAGCTGTGAGATAGAGAGAGAAGCTGTGAGTGAGAGAGAGATAAAGAGAAGCTGTGAGTTAGAGAGAGAGAGAGAAAGAGAAGCTGTGAGTGAGAGAGAGAAGCTGTGAATTAGAGAGAGAGAGAGAAAGAGAAGCTGTGAGTGAGACAGAGAGAAAGAGAAGATGTGTGTGTGTGTGTGAGAGAGAAGTTGTGAGTGTGAGAGAGAGAGAGAAAGAGAAGCTGTGAGTGAGAGAGAAAGCTGTGAGTGAGAGAGAAAGAGAAAGAGAAGCTGTGAGTGTGAGAGAGAGAGAAGCTGTGAGTGAGAGAGAAAGAAAAAAGAGGCTATGAGTGAGAGAGAGAGAGAAGCTGTGAGTGAGAGAGAGAGAAAGAGAAGCTGTGAGTTAGAGAGAGAGAAAGAGAAGCTGTGAGTGAGAGAGAAAGCTGTGAGTGAGAGAGAAAGAGAAAGAGAAGCTGTGAGTGAGAGAGAGAGAGAAGCTGTGAGTGAGAGAGAGAGAAAAAACAGTGAGTGAGAGAGAGACGCTGTGAGTGAGAGAGAGAAATAAAGAGAAGCTGTGTGTGAGACAGAGAGAAAGAGAAGATGTGTGTGTGTGTGAGAGAGAGAAGTTGTGAGTGAGAGAGAGAGAAAAAGAGAAGCTGTGAGTGAGATAGAAAGCTGTGAGTGAGAGAGAAAGAGAAAGAGAAGCTGTGAGTGAGAGAGAGAAAGAAGCTGTGAGTGAGTGAGAGAGAGAAAAAACTGTGAGTGAGAGAGAGAGAAGCTGTGAGTGAGAGAGAGAAATAAAGAGAAGCTGTGAGTGAGTGAGAGAGATAGAGAGAAGCTGTGAGTGAGAGAGAGAAATAATGAGAAGCTGTGAGTTAGAGAGAAACAGAGAAAGAGAAGCTGTGAGTGAGAGAGTGAGAGAGAAAGAGAAGCTGTGAGTGAGAGAGAGAGAGAGAGAGAAGCTGTGTGTGTGAGAGAGAGAGAAGCTGTGATTGAGAGAGAGAGAGAAAGAGAAGCTGTGAGTGAGAGAGTGAGAGAAAGAGAAGCTGTGAGTGAGAGAGAGAGAAAGAAAGAGAAGCTGATAGTGAGAGAGAGAAGCTGTGAGTGAGAGAGAGAGAGAAAGAGAAGCTGTGAGTGAGAGAGAGAGAAAGAGAATCTGTGAGTGTGAGAGAGTGTGAGAAAAAGGGAAGCTGTGAGTGAGAGTGAGAGAGAGAGAAGCTGTGACAGTGGGAGAGAGAAAGAGAGAAAGAGAAGCTGTGAGTGAGAGAAAGAGAAAGAAAGAGAAGCTATGAGTGAGAGAGAGAAGCTGTGAGTGAGAGAGAGAGGGAGAAAGAGAATCTGTGAGTGAGAGAGAGAGAGAAATAGAAGCTGTGAGTGAGTGAGAGAGAGAAATAAATAGAGTAGCTGTGAGTGAGAGAGAGAGAGAAGCTGTGAGTGAGAGAGAGAGAGAAGCTGTGAGTGAGAGAGAGAAAGAGAAGCTGTGAGTGAGAGAGGTAGAGAGAGAAAGAGAAGCTGTGAGTGAGAGAGAGATAAAGAGAAGCTGTGAGTTAGAGAGAGAGAGAAAGAGAAGCTGTGAGTGAGAGAGAGAGAAAGAGAAGCTGTGTGAGAGAGAGAATCTGTGAGTGAGAGAGAGAGAAAGAAAGAGAAGATGTCAGTGAGAGAGGTAGAGAGAGAGAGAAGCTGTGAGTGAGAGAGAGAGAAAGATAAGCTGTGTGAGAGAGGGAGAGAAAGAGAAGCTGTGAGTGAGAGAGAGAGAGAGAGAAGATGTGAGTGAGAGAGAGAGAGAAGCTGTGAGTGAGAGAGAGAGAGAAAGAGAAGCTGTGAGTGAGAGAGAGAGAGAAAGAGAAGCTGTGAGTGAGAGAGAGAGAGAGAAAGAGAAGCTGTGAGAGAGAGAGAAGCTGTGAGTGAGAGAGAGATAAAGAGAAGCTGTGAGTTAGAGAGAGAGAGAGAAAGAGAAGCTGTGAGTGAGAGAGAGAGAAGCTGTGAGTGAGAGAGAGATAAAGAGAAGCTGTGAGTTAGAGAGAGAGAGAGAAAGAGAAGCTGTGAATGAGACAGAGAGAAAGAGAAAATGTGTGTGTGTGTGAGAGAGAAAAGTTGTGAGTGAGAGAGAGAGAGAAGCTGTGAGTGAGAGAGAAAGCTGAGAGTGAGAGAGAAAGAGAAAGAGAAGCTGTGTGTGAGAGAGAGAGAAGCTGTGAGTGAGAGAGTGAAAAAAACTGTGAGTGAGAGAGAGAGAGAAGCTGTGAGTGAGAGAGAAAGAAAAAAGGAGGCTATGAGTGAGAGAGAGAGAGAAGCTGTGAGTGAGAGAGAGATAAAGAGAAGCTGTGAGTTAGAGAGAGAGAGAGAAAGAGAAGCTGTGAGTGAGACAGAGAGAAAGAGAAGATGTGTGTGTGTGTGAGAGAGAGAAGTTGTGAGTGAGAGAGAGAGAGAGAAAGAGAAGCTGTGAGTGAGAGAGAAAGCTGTGAGTGAGAGAGAAAGAGAAAGAGAAGCTGTGAGTGAGAGAGAGAGAGAGAAGCTGTGAGTGAGAGAGAGAGAGAAAAAACAGTGAGTGAGAGAGAGAGACGCTGTGAGTGAGAGAAAGAAATAAAGAGAAGCTGTGAGTGAGACAGAGAGAAAGAGAAGATGTGTGTGTGTGTGAGAGACAGAAGTTGTGAATGAGAGAGAGAGAGAAAAAGAAGCTGTGAGTGAGATAGAAAGCTGTGAGTGAGAGAGAAAGAGAAAGAGAAGCTGTGAGTGAGAGAGAGAAATAAAGAGAAGCTGTGAGTGAGTGAGAGATAGAGAAGCTGTGAGTGAGAGAGAGAAATAAAGAGAAGCTGTGAGTTAGAGAGAAACTGAGAAAGAGAAGCTGTGAGTGAGAGAGAGAGAGATAGAGAAGCTGTGAGTGAGAGAGAGTGAGAGAAGCTGTGATTGAGAGAGAGAGAGAAAGAGAAACTGAGTGAGAGAGTGAGAGAAAGAGAAGCTGTGAGTGAGAGAGAGAGAAAGAAAGAGAAGCTGTGAGTGAGAGAGAGAAGCTGTGAGTGAGAGAGAGAAGCTGTGAGTGAGAGAGAGAGAAAGAGAAGCTGTGAGTGAGAGAGAGAGAAAGAGAATCTGTGAGTGTGAGAGAGAGTGAGAAAAAGGGAAGCTGTGAGTGAGAGTGAGAGAGAGAGAAGCTGTGACAGTGGGAGAGAGAAAGAGAGAAAGAGAAGCTGTGAGTGAGAGAGAGAGAAAGAAAGAGAAGCTATGAGTGAGAGAGAGAAGCTGTGAGTGAGAGAGAGAGGGAGAAAGAGAATCTGTGAGTGAGAGAGAGAGAGAAAGAGAAGCTGTGAGTGAGAGAGAGAGAAATAGAGTAGCTGTGAGTGAGAGAGAGAGAGAGAAGCTGTGAGAGAGAGAGAAGCTGTGAGTGAGAGAGAGAAAGAGAAGCTGTGAGTGAGAGAGATAAAGAGAAGCTGTGAGTTAGAGAGAGAGAAAAAGAGAAGCTGTGAGTGAGAGAGAGAGAAAGAGAAGCTGTGTGGGAGAGAATCTGTGAGTGAGAGAGAGAGAAAGAGAAGTTGTGAGTGAGAGAGAGAGAGAAATAGAGTAGCTGTGAGTGAGAGAGAGAGAGAAGCTGTGAGAGAGAGAGAGAGAAGCTGTGAGTGAGAGAGAGAAAGAGAAGCTGTGAGTGAGAGAGGGAGAGAGAGAAAGAGAAGCTGTGAGTGAGAGAGAGAAAAAGATAAGCTGGGTGAGAGAGGGAGAGAAAGAGTAGCTGTGAGTGAGAGAGAGAGAGGGAGAAGATGTGAGTGAGAGAGAGAGAGAAGCTGTGAGTGAGAGAGAGAGAGAAAGAGAAGCTATGAGTGAGAGAGAGAGAAAGAGAAGATGTGAGTGAGAGAGAAAGAGAAGATGTGAGTGAGAGAGAGACAGAAGCTGTGAGTGAGAGAGAAAGGGAAAGAGAGGCTGTGAGTGAGAGAGAGAGAGAGAAGCTGTGAGTGAGAGAGAAAGAGAAGCTGTGAGTGAGAGAGAGAGAAGCTGTGAGAGAGAGAGAGATAAAGAGAAGCTGTGAGTTAGAGAGAGAGAGAAAGAGATGCTGTGAGTGAGACAGAGAGAAAGAGAAGATGTGTGTGTGTGTGAGAGAGAAGTTGTGAGTGAGAGAGAGAGAGAAAGAGAAGCTGTGAGTGAGAGAGAAAGCTGTGTGAGAGAGAAAGAGAAAGAGAAGCTGTGAGTGAGAGGGAGAGAAGCTGTGAGTGAGAGAGAGAGAGAAAAAAACAGTGAGTGAGAGAGAGAAGCTGTGAGTGAGAGAGAGAAATAAAGAGAAGCTGTGAGTGAGACAGAGAGAAAGAGAAGATGTGTGTGTGTGAGAGAGAGAAGATCTGAGTGAGAGAGAGAGAGAGAAAGAGAAGCTGTGAGTGAGAGAGAAAGCTGTGAGTGAGAGAGAAAGAGAAAGAGAAGCTGTGAGTGAGAGAGAGAGAGAAGCCGTGAGTGAGAGAGAGAGAAAAAAACTGTGAGTGAGAGAGAGAGAAGCTGTGAGTGAGAGAGAGAAATAAAGAGAAGCTGTGAGTGAGTGAGAGAGATAGAGAGAAGCTGTGAGTGAGAGAGAGAAATAAAAAGAAGCTGTGAGTTAGAGAGAAACAGAGAAAGAGAAGCTGTGAGTGAGAGAGAGAGAGAAAGAGAAGCTGTGAGTGAGAGAGAGAGATAGAGAAGCTGTGAGTGAGAGAGAGAGAAGCTGTGATTGAGAGAGAGAGAGAGAAAGAGAAGCTGTGAGTGAGAGAGTGAGAGAAAGAGAAGCTGTGAGTGAGAGAGAGAGAAAGAAAGAGAAGCTGTGAGTGAGAGAGAGAGAGAAAGAGAAGCTGTGAGTGAGTGAGAGAGAAAGAGAATCTGTGAGTGTGAGAGAGAGTGAGAAAAAGAGAAGCTGTGAGTGAGAGTGAGAGAGAGAGAAGCTGTGACAGTGGGAGAGAGAAGGAGAGAAAGAGAAGCTGTGAGTGAGAGAGAGAGAAAGAAAGAGAAGCTATGAGTGAGAGGGAGAAGCTGTGAGTGAGAGAGAGAGGGAGAAAGAGAAGCTGTGAGTGAGAGAGAGAGAGAAATATAGCTGTGAGTGAGAGAGAGAGAGAAGCTGTGAGTGAGAGAGAGAGAGAAGCTGTGAGAGAGAGAAAGAGAAGCTGTGAGTTAGAGAGAGAGAGAGAGAAGCTGTGAGTGAGAGAGAGAGAAAGAGAAGCTGTGTGAGAGAGAGAATCTGTGAGTGAGAGAGAGAGAGAAAGAAAGAGAAGATGTCAGTGAGAGAGGTAGAGAGAAAGAGAAAAGCTGTGAGTGAGAGAGAGAGAAAGATAAGCTGTGTGAGAGAGGGAGAGAAAGAGAAGCTGTGAGGGAGAGAGAGAGTGTGTGAAGATGTGAGTGAGAGAGAGAGAAGCTGTGAGTGAGAGAGAGAGAGAAAGAGAAGCTGTGAGTGAGTGAGAGAGAGAGAAAGAGAAGCTGTTTGAGAGAGAGAGAGAAGCTGTGAGTGAGAGAGAAAGAAAGAAATAGAAGTTGTGAGTGAGTGAGAGAGAGAGAAGTTGTGAGTTAGAGAGAGAGGGAGAAAGAGAAGCTGTGAGTGAGAGAGAGAGAGAGTGAGAAGATGTGAGTGAGAGAGACAGAGAGAAGCTGTGAGAGAGAGAGAGAGAAAAAGAAGCTGTGAGTGAGAGAGAGAGAAGCTGTGAGTGTGAGAGAGAAATAAAGAGAAGCTGTGAGTGAGACAGAGAGAAAGAGAAGATGTGTGTGTGTGTGTGTGAGAGAGAAGTTGTGAGTGAGAGAGAGAGAGAGAAGCTGTGAGTGAGAGAGAAAGCTGTGAGTGAGAGAGAAAGAGAAAGAGAAGCTGTGAGTGAGAGAGAGAGAGAAGCTGTGAGTGAGAGAGAGAGAGAAAAAACTGTGAGTGAGAGAGAGAGAAGCTGTGAGTTAGAGAGAGAAATAAAGCGAAGCTGTGAGTGAGTGAGAGAGATAGAGAGAAGCTGTGAGTGAGAGAAATAAAGAGAAGCTGTGAGTTAGAGAGAAACAGAGAAAGAGAAGCTGTGAGTGAGAGAGAGAGAGAAAGAGAAGCTGTGAGTGAGAGAGTGAGAGAGATAGAGAAGCTGTGAGTAAGAGAGAGAAAGAAGCTGTGATTGAGAGAGAGTGAGAAAGAGAAGCTGTGAGTGAGAGAGAGAAGCTGTGAGTGAGAGAGAGAGAAAGAGAAGCTATGAGTGAGAGGGAGAAGCTGTGAGTGAGAGAGAGAGGGAGAAAGAGAAGCTGTGAGTGAGAGAGAGAGAGAAATAGAGTAGCTGTGAGTGAGAGAGAGAGAGAAGCTGTGAGTGAGAGAGAGAGAGAGAGAAGCTGTGAGTAAGAGAGAGAAAGAGAAGCTGTGAGTTAGAGAGAGAGAGAAAGAGAAGCTGTGAGTGAGAGAGAGAGAAAGAGAAGCTGTGTGTGAGAGAGAATCTGTGAGTGAGAGAGAGAGAGAAAGAAAGAGAAGATGTCAGTGAGAGAGGTAGAGAGAGAGAGAAATGCTGTGAGTGAGAGAGAGAGAAAGATAAGCTGTGTGAGAGAGGGAGAGAAAGAGAAGCTGTGAGGGAGAGAGAGAGAGTGTGTGAAGGTGTGAGTGAGAGAGAGAGAGAAGCTGTGAGTGAGAGAGAGAGAGAAAAAGAGAAGCTGTGAGTGAGAGAGAAAGAGAAGATGTGAGTGAGAGAGAGAGAGAGAGAGAAGCTGTGAGTGAGAGAGAGAGAGAAAGAGAAGCTGTGAGTGAGTGAGAGAGAGAAAGAGAAGCTGTTTGAGAGAGAGAGAGAAGCTGTGAGTGAGAGAGAAAGAAAGAAATAGAAGCTGTGAGTGAGTGAGAGAGAGAGAAGTTGAGAGTTAGAGAGAGAGGGAGAAAGAGAAGCTGTGAGTGAGAGAGAGAGAGAGTGAGAAGATGTGAGTGAGAGAGAGAGAGAGAAGCTGTGAGTGAGAGAGAGAGAGAGAGAAAGAGAAGCTGTGAGTGAGAGAGAAAGAGAAGATGTGAGTGAGAGAGAGAGAGAGAAAGAGAAGCTATGAGTGAGAGAGAGAGAAAGAGAAGCTGTGAGAGAGAGAGGGAAAGAGATGCTGTGAGTGAGAGAGACAGAGAAAGAGAAGCTGTGAGTGAGAAAGAGAGAGAGAGAAAGAGAAGATGTTAGTGAGAGAGAGAACCTGTGAGTGAGAGAGAGAGAGAGAAAGAGAAGCTGTGAGTGAGTGAGAGAGAGAGAAGCTGTGAGTGAGAGAGAAAAAGAAAGAGAGGCTGTGAGTGAGAGAGAGAGAGAGAAGCTGTGAGTGAGAGAGAGATAAAGAGCTGTGAGTTAGAGAAAGAAAGAGAAGCTGTGAGTGAGACAGAGAGAAAGAGAAGCTGTGTGTGAGAGAGAGAGATAAGCTGTGAGTGAGAGAGAAAGAGAAAGAGAAGCTGTGAGTGAGAGAGAGAGAGAGAAGCTGTGAGTGAGTGAGTGAGAGAGAGAAGCTGTGAGTGAGAGAGAGAAATAAAGAGAAGCTGTGAGTTAGAGAGAAACAGAGAAAGAGAAGCTGTGAGTGAGAGAGAGAGAAAGAGAAGCATTGAGTGAGAGAGAGAGATAAAGAGAAGCTGTGAGTTAGAGAGAGAAAGAGAAAGAGAAGCTGTGAGTGAGAGAGTGAGAGAAAGAGAAGCTGTGAGTGAGAGAGAGAGAGACAGAAAGAGAAGCTGTGAGTGAGAGAGAGAGGGTGAAAGAGAAGCTGTGATTGTGAGAGAGAGGGAGAAAAAGGGAAGCTGTGAGTGAGCGTGAGAGAGAGAGAGAGAAGCTGTGACATTGGGAGAGATAGAAAGAGAAGCTGTGAGTGAGAGAGAGAAAAAGAAAGAGAAGCTATGAGTGAGAGAGAGAGAAGCTCTGAGTGAGAGAGAGAGGGAGAAAGAGAAGCTGTGAGTGAGAGAGAGAGAGAAAGTGAAGCTGTGAGTGAGAGAGAGAGAGAGAGAGAAGCTGTGAGTGAGAGAGAGAGAGAAGCTGTGAGTGAGAGAGAGAGAGAAGCTGTGAGTGAGTGAGTGAGAGAGAGAAGCTGTGAGTGAGCGAGAGAGAGAGAAGCTGTGCGTGAGAGAGAGAGAGAATGAGAAGCTGTGAGTGAGATATATAGAGAGAAAGAGAAGCTGTGAGTGAGAGAGAGAGAGAGAAGCTGTGAGTGAGAGAGAAAGAGAAGCTGTGAGTGAGAGAGAAAGAGAAGCTGTGAGTTAGAGAGAGAGTGAAAGAGAAGCTGTGAGTGAGAGAGAGAGAATGAGAAGCTGTGAGTGAGATAGAGAGAGAGAAAGAGAAGCTGTGAGTGAGAGAGAGAGAAGCTGTGAGTGAGAGAGAAAGAGAAGCTGTGAGAGAGAGAGAAAAGCTGTGAGTGAGAGAGAGAGAAAGAGAAGCTGTGAGTAGGAGAGAGAGAAAGAGAAGCTGTGAGTGAGAGAGTGAGATAAAGAGAAGCTGTGAGTTAGAGAGAGACAGAGAAAGAGAAGCTGTGAGTGAGAGAGAGAGAGAAAAGGAAGCTGTGTGAGAGAGAGAGAGAGAAAGAGAAGCTGTGAGTGAGAGAGAGATAGAGATGTGAGAGTGAGAGAGAAAGAGAAGCTGTGAGTGAGAGAGAGAGAGAAGCTTTGAATGAGAGAGAGAGAGAAAGAGAATGTGTGAGTGAGAGAGAGAGAGAAAGAGAAGCTGTGAGTGAGAGAGAGAGATGCTTTGATTGAGAGAGAGAAAGAGAAGCTGTGAGTGAGAGAGTGAGAGAAAGAGAAGCTGTGAGTGAGAGAGAGAGAAAGAAAGAGCAGCTGTGAGTGAGAGAGAGAGGGTGAAAGAGAAGCTGTGATTGTGAGAGAGAGGGAGATAAAGGGAAGCTGTGAGTGAGCGTGAGAGAGAGAGAGAGAAGCTGTGACAGTGGGAGAGAGAGAAAGAGAAGCTGTGAGTGAGAGAGAGAGAAAGAAAGAGAAGCTATGAGTGAGAGAGAGAGAAGCTGTGAGTGAGAGAGAGAGAGGGAGAAAGAGAAGCTGTGAGTGAGAGAGAGAAAGAGAAGCTGTGAGTGAGAGAGAGGGAGAGAAGCTGTGAGTGAGTGAGAGAGAGAGAGAAGCTGTGAGTGAGAGAGAGAAGCTGTGAGTGAGAGAGAGAGAATGAGAAGCTGTGAGTGAGATATAGAGAGAGAAAGAGAAGCTGTGAGTGAGAGAGAGAGAGAAGCTGTGAGTGAGAGAGAAAGAAGCTGTGAGTGAGAGAGAAAGAGAAGCTGTGAGTTAGAGAGAGAGAGTGAAAGAGAAGCTGTGAGTGAGAGAGAGAGAATGAGAAGCTGTGAGTGAGATAGAGAGTGAGAAAGAGAAGCTGTGAGTGAGAGAGAGAGAGAAACTGTGAGTGAGAGAGAAAGAGAAGCTGTGAGTGAGAGAGAGAGAGAAGCTGTGTGTGAGAGAGAGAAAGAGAAGCTGTGAATAGGAGAGAGAGAAAGAGAAGCTGAGAGTGAGAGAGTGAGATAAAGAGAAGCTGTGTGTTAGAGAGAGACAGAGAAAGAGAAGCTGTGAGTGAGAGAGAGAGAGAAAAAGAAGCTGTGAGTGAGAGAGAGAGAGATATGTGAGAGTGAGAGAGAAAGAGAAGCTGTGAGTGAGACAGTGAGAAAAAGAGAAGCTGTGAGTGAGAGAGAGAGAAAGAAAGAGAAGCTGTGAGTGAGAGACAGAGAAAGAGAAGCTGTGAGTGAGAGAGTGAGAGAAAGAGAAGCTGTGAGTGAGAGAGAGAGAGACAGAAAGAGAAGCTGTGAGTGAGAGAGAGAGGGTGAAAGAGAAGCTGTGAGTGAGAGAGAGAGGGTGAAAGAGAAGCTGTGATTGTGAGAGAGAGGGAGAAAAAGGGAAGCTGTGTGAGCGTGAGAGAGAGAGAAGCTGTGACATTGGGAGAGATAGAAAGAGAAGCTGTGAGTGAGAGAGAGAGAAGCTCTGAGAGGGAGAGGGAGAAAGAGAAGCTGTGAGTGAGAAAGAGAGAGAAAGAGAAGCTGTGAGTGAGAGAGAGAGAGAGAAGCTGTGAGTGAGTGAGAGAGAGAGAGAGAAGCTGTGAGTGAGAGAGAGAGAGAAGCTGTGCGTGAGAGAGAGAGAGAATGAGAAGCTGTGAGTGAGATATATATATATATATATATAGAGAGAGAGAAGCTGTGAGTGAGTGAGAGAGAGAGAGAAGCTGTGAGTGAGAGAGAGAGAGAGAAGCTGTGAGTGAGAGAGAAAGAGAAACTGTGAGTGAGAGAGAAAGAGAAGCTGTTAGAGAGAGAGAGTGAAAGAGAAGCTGTGAGTGAGAGAGAGAGAGAGAGAAGCTGTGAGTGAGAGAGAGAGAGAAGCTGTGAGTGAGAGAGAGAGAGAAGCTGTGAGTGAGTGAGTGAGAGAGAGAAGCTGTGAGTGAGAGAGAGAGAGAAGCTGTGCGTGAGAGAGAGAGAGAATGAGAAGCTGTGAGTGAGATATATAGAGAGAAAGAGAAGCTGTGAATGAGAGAGAGAGAGAGAAGCTGTGAGTGAGAGAGAAAGAGAAGCTGTGAGTTAGAGAGAGAGAGTGAAAGAGAAGCTGTGAGTGAGAGAGAGAGAATGAGAAGCTGTGAGTGAGATAGAGAGAGAGAAAGAGAAGCTGTGAGTGAGAGAGAGAGAGAAGCTCTGAGTGAGAGAGAAAGAGAAGCTGTGAGAGAGAGAGAGAAGCTGTGAGTGAGAGAGAGAAAGAGAAGCTGTGAGTAGGAGAGAGAGAAAGAGAAGCTGTGAGTGAGAGAGTGAGATAAAGAGAAGCTGTGAGTTAGAGAGAGACAGAGAAAGAGAAGCTGTGAGTGAGAGAGAGAGAGAAAAAGAAGCTGTGTGAGAGAGAGAGAGAGAAAGAGAAGCTGTGAGTGAGAGAGAGATAGAGATGTGAGAGTGAGAGAGAAAGAGAAGCTGTGAGTGAGAGAGAGAGAGAAGCTTTGAATGAGAGAGAGAGAGAAAGAGAAGGTGTGAGTGAGAGAGAGAGAAAGAGAAGCTGTGAGTGAGAGAGAGAGAAGCTTTGATTGAGAGAGAGAGAAAGAGAAGCTGTGAGTGAGAGAGTGAGAGAAAGAGAAGCTGTGAGTTAGAGAGAGAGAAAGAAAGAGCAGCTGTGAGTGAGAGAGAGAGGGTGAAAGAGAAGCTGTGATTGTGAGAGAGAGGGAGATAAAGGGAAGCTGTGAGTGAGCGTGAGAGAGAGAGAGAGAAGCTGTGACAGTGGGAGAGAGAGAAAGAGAAGCTGTGAGTGAGAGAGAGAGAAAGAAAGAGAAGCTATGAGTGAGAGAGAGAGAAGCTGTGAGTGAGAGAGAGAGGGAGAAAGAGAAGTTGTGAGTGAGAGAGAGAAAGAGAAGCTGTGAGTGAGTGAGTGAGAGAGAGAAGCTGTGAGTGAGCGAGAGAGAGAGAAGCTGTGCGTGAGAGAGAGAGAGAATGAGAAGCTGTGAGTGAGATATATAGAGAGAAAGAGAAGCTGTGAGTGAGAGAGAGAGAGAGAGAAGCTGTGAGTGAGAGAGAAAGAGAAGCTGTGAGTGAGAGAGAAAGAGAAGCTGTGAGTTAGAGAGAGAGTGAAAGAGAAGCTGTGAGTGAGAGAGAGAGAATGAGAAGCTGTGAGTGAGATAGAGAGAGAGAAAGAGAAGCTGTGAGTGAGAGAGAGAGAAGCTGTGAGTGAGAGAGAAAGAGAAGCTGTGAGAGAGAGAGAGAAAAGCTGTGAGTGAGAGAGAGAGAAAGAGAAGCTGTGAGTAGGAGAGAGAGAAAGAGAAGCTGTGAGTGAGAGAGTGAGATAAAGAGAAGCTGTGAGTTAGAGAGAGACAGAGAAAGAGAAGCTGTGAGTGAGAGAGAGAGAGAAAAGGAAGCTGTGTGAGAGAGAGAGAGAGAGAAAGAGAAGCTGTGAGTGAGAGAGAGATAGAGATGTGAGAGTGAGAGAGAAAGAGAAGCTGTGAGTGAGAGAGAGAGAGAAGCTTTGAATGAGAGAGAGAGAGAAAGAGAATGTGTGAGTGAGAGAGAGAGAGAAAGAGAAGCTGTGAGTGAGAGAGAGAGATGCTTTGATTGAGAGAGAGAAAGAGAAGCTGTGAGTGAGAGAGTGAGAGAAAGAGAAGCTGTGAGTGAGAGAGAGAGAAAGAAAGAGCAGCTGTGAGTGAGAGAGAGAGGGTGAAAGAGAAGCTGTGATTGTGAGAGAGAGGGAGATAAAGGGAAGCTGTGAGTGAGCGTGAGAGAGAGAGAGAGAAGCTGTGACAGTGGGAGAGAGAGAAAGAGAAGCTGTGAGTGAGAGAGAGAGAAAGAAAGAGAAGCTATGAGTGAGAGAGAGAGAAGCTGTGAGTGAGAGAGAGAGGGAGAAAGAGAAGCTGTGAGTGAGAGAGAGAAAGAGAAGCTGTGAGTGAGAGAGAGGGAGAGAAGCTGTGAGTGAGTGAGAGAGAGAGAGAAGCTGTGAGTGAGAGAGAGAAGCTGTGAGTGAGAGAGAGAGAATGAGAAGCTGTGAGTGAGATATAGAGAGAGAAAGAGAAGCTGTGAGTGAGAGAGAGAGAGAAGCTGTGAGTGAGAGAGAAAGAAGCTGTGAGTGAGAGAGAAAGAGAAGCTGTGAGTTAGAGAGAGAGAGTGAAAGAGAAGCTGTGAGTGAGAGAGAGAGAATGAGAAGCTGTGAGTGAGATAGAGAGTGAGAAAGAGAAGCTGTGAGTGAGAGAGAGAGAGAAACTGTGAGTGAGAGAGAAAGAGAAGCTGTGAGTGAGAGAGAGAGAGAAGCTGTGTGTGTGAGAGAGAAAGAGAAGCTGTGAATAGGAGAGAGAGAAAGAGAAGCTGAGAGTGAGAGAGTGAGATAAAGAGAAGCTGTGTGTTAGAGAGAGACAGAGAAAGAGAAGCTGTGAGTGAGAGAGAGAGAGAAAAAGAAGCTGTGAGTGAGAGAGAGAGAGATATGTGAGAGTGAGAGAGAAAGAGAAGCTGTGAGTGAGACAGTGAGAAAAAGAGAAGCTGTGAGTGAGAGAGAGAGAAAGAAAGAGAAGCTGTGAGTGAGAGACAGAGAAAGAGAAGCTGTGAGTGAGAGAGTGAGAGAAAGAGAAGCTGTGAGTGAGAGAGAGAGAGACAGAAAGAGAAGCTGTGAGTGAGAGAGAGAGGGTGAAAGAGAAGCTGTGAGTGAGAGAGAGAGGGTGAAAGAGAAGCTGTGATTGTGAGAGAGAGGGAGAAAAAGGGAAGCTGTGTGAGCGTGAGAGAGAGAGAAGCTGTGACATTGGGAGAGATAGAAAGAGAAGCTGTGAGTGAGAGAGAGAGAAGCTCTGAGAGGGAGAGGGAGAAAGAGAAGCTGTGAGTGAGAAAGAGAGAGAAAGAGAAGCTGTGAGTGAGAGAGAGAGAGAGAGAAGCTGTGAGTGAGTGAGAGAGAGAGAGAAGCTGTGAGTGAGAGAGAGAGAGAAGCTGTGCGTGAGAGAGAGAGAATGAGAAGCTGTGAGTGAGATATATATATATATATAGAGAGAGAGAAGCTGTGAGTGAGTGAGAGAGAGAGAGAAGCTGTGAGTGAGAGAGAGAGAGAAGCTGTGAGTGAGAGAGAAAGAGAAACTGTGAGTGAGAGAGAAAGAGAAGCTGTTAGAGAGAGAGAGTGAAAGAGAAGCTGTGAGTGAGAGAGAGAGAGAGAAGCTGTGAGTGAGAGAGAGAGAGAAGCTGTGAGTGAGAGAGAGAGAGAAGCTGTGAGTGAGTGAGTGAGAGAGAGAAGCTGTGAGTGAGAGAGAGAGAGAAGCTGTGCGTGAGAGAGAGAGAGAATGAGAAGCTGTGAGTGAGATATATAGAGAGAAAGAGAAGCTGTGAATGAGAGAGAGAGAGAGAAGCTGTGAGTGAGAGAGAAAGAGAAGCTGTGAGTTAGAGAGAGAGTGAAAGAGAAGCTGTGAGTGAGAGAGAGAGAATGAGAAGCTGTGAGTGAGATAGAGAGAGAGAAAGAGAAGCTGTGAGTGAGAGAGAGAGAGAAGCTGTGAGTGAGAGAGAAAGAGAAGCTGTGAGAGAGAGAGAGAAGCTATGAGTGAGAGAGAAAAAGAGAAGCTGTGAGTAGGAGAGAGAGAAAGAGAAGCTGTGAGTGAGAGAGTGAGATAAAGAGAAGCTGTGAGTTAGAGAGAGACAGAGAAAGAGAAGCTGTGAGTGAGAGAGAGAGAAAAAGAAGCTGTGTGAGAGAGAGAGAGAGAAAGAGAAGCTGTGAGTGAGAGAGAGATAGAGATGTGAGAGTGAGAGAGAAAGAGAAGCTGTGAGTGAGAGAGAGAGAGAAGCTTTGAATGAGAGAGAGAGAGAAAGAGAAGGTGTGAGTGAGAGAGAGAGAAAGAGAAGCTGTGAGTGAGAGAGAGAGAAGCTTTGATTGAGAGAGAGAGAAAGAGAAGCTGTGAGTGAGAGAGTGAGAGAAAGAGAAGCTGTGAGTTAGAGAGAGAGAAAGAAAGAGCAGCTGTGAGTGAGAGAGACGGTGAAAGAGAAGCTGTGATTGTGAGAGAGAGGGAGATAAAGGGAAGCTGTGAGTGAGCGTGAGAGAGAGAGAGAAGCTGTGACAGTGGGAGAGAGAGAAAGAGAAGCTGTGAGTGAGAGAGAGAGAAAGAAAGAGAAGCTATGAGTGAGAGAGAGAGAAGCTGTGAGTGAGAGAGAGGGAGAAAGAGAAGTTGTGAGTGAGAGAGAGAAAGAGAAGCTGTGAGTGAGAGAGAGGGAGAGAAGCTGTGAGTGAGTGAGAGAGAGAGAGAAGCTGTGAGTGAGAGAGAGAAGGTGTGAGTGAGAGAGAGAGAATGAGAAGCTGTGAGTGAGATATATAGACAGAAAGAGAAGCTGTGAGTGAGAGAGAGAGAGAAGCTGTGAGTGAGAGAGAAAGAAGCTGTGAGTGAGAGAGAAAGAGAAGCTGTGAGTTAGAGAGAGAGAGTGAAAGAGAAGCTGTGAGTGAGAGAGAGAGAATGAGAAGCTGTGAGTGAGATAGAGAGTGAGAAAGAGAAGCTGTGAGTGAGAGAGAGAGAGAAAAAGAAGCTGTGAGTGAGAGAGAGAGAGAGAGATGTGAGAGTGAGAGAGAAAGAGAAGCTGTGAGTGAGTCAGTGAGAAAAAGAGAAGCTGTGAGTGAGAGAGAGAGAAAGAAAGAGAAGCAGTGAGTGAGAGAGAGAGAAAGAGAAGCAGTGAGTGAGAGAGTGAGATAAAGAGAAGCTGTAAGTTAGAGAGAGACAGAGAAAGAGAAGCTGTGAGAGAGAGAGAGAGAGAAAAAGAAGCTGTGTGAGAGAGAGAGAGAGAGAAAGAGAAGCTGTGAGTGAGAGAGAGAGAAGCTTTGAATGAGAGAGAGAGAGAAAGAGAAGGTGTGAGTGAGAGAGAGAGAGAAAGAGAAGCTGTGAGTGAGAGAGAGAGAAGCTTTGATTGAGAGAGAGAGAAAGAGAAGCTGTGAGTGAGAGAGTGAGAAAGAGAAGCTGTGAGTGAGAGAGAGAGAAAGAAAGAGAAGCTGTGAGTGAGAGAGAGAGAGTGAGAAGATGTGAGTGTGAGAGAGAGAGAAGCTGTGAGTGAGAGAAAGAGAGAGAAAGAGAAGCTATGAGTGAGAGAGAGAGAAAGAGAAGCTGTGAGTGAGAGAGAAAGAGAGAGAAAGAGAAGCTGTGAGTGAGAGAGAGAGAGAAAGAGAAGCTGTGAGTGAGAGAGAGAGAGAAAGAGAAGCTGTGAGAGAGAGAGAGAAGCTGTGAGTGAGAGAGAGATAAAGAGAAGCTGTGAGAGAGAGAGAGAGAAAGAGAAGGTGCGAGTGAGAGAGAGAGAGAAGCTGTGAGTGTGAGAGAGATAAAGAGAAGCTGTGAGTGAGAGAGAGAGAATGAGAAGCTGTGAGTGAGACAGAGAGTGAGAAAGAGAAGCTGTGAGTGAGAGAGAGAGAGAAACTGTGAGTGAGAGAGAAAGAGAAGCTGTGAGTGAGAGAGAGAGAAGCTGTGTGAGAGAGAGAGAAAGAGAAGCTGTGAATAGGAGAGAGAGAAAGAGAAGCTGAGAGTGAGAGTGAGATAAAGAGAAGCTGTGAGTTAGAGAGAGACAGAGAAAGAGAAGCTGTGAGTGAGAGAGAGAGGAAAAAAAAGAAGCTGTGTGTGAGAGAGAGAGAGAGAGATGTGAGAGTGAGAGAGAAAGAGAAGCTGTGAGTGAGACAGTGAGAAAAAGAGAAGCTGTGAGTGAGAGAGAGAGAAAGAAAGAGAAGCTGTGAGTGAGAGAGAGAAGGTGTGAGTGAGAGAGAGAGAGAGAAAGAAAGAGAAGCTATGAGTGAGAGAGAGAGAGAGAAAGAGAAGCTGTGAGTGAGAGAGAAAGAGAAGCTGTGAGTGAGAGAGAGAGAGAGAAGCTGTGAGTGAGAGAGTGAGAAAGAGAAGCTGTGAGTGAGAGAGAGAGAGAGAAGCTGTGAGAGAGAAAGAGAGAAGCTGTGAGTGAGAGAGATAGAAAGAAATAGAAGCTGTGAGTGAGTGAGAGAGAAAGAGACGTTGTGAGTTAAAGAGAGAGGGAGAAAGAGAAGCTGTGAGTGAGAGAGAGAAAGAGAAGCTGTGAGTGAGAGAGAAAGGGAAAGAGAGGCTGTGATTGAGCGAGAGAGAGAGAAGCTGTGAGTGAGAGAGAGAGAAAAAACTGTAAGTGAGAGAGAGAAAGAGAAGCTGTGAGTGAGAGAGAAAGAGAAAGAGAAGCTGTGAGTGAGAGAGAGAGAGAAGCTGTGAGTGAGAGAGAGAGAATCTGTGAGTGAGAGAGAAAAAGAGAAGCTGTGAGTTAGAGAGAGAGAGAGATGCTGTGAGTGAGAGAGAGAGAAAGAGAAGCTGTGTGTGTGAGAGAGAGAGAGAAGTTGTGAGTAAGAAAGAGAGAGAGAGAAAGAGAAGCTGTGAGTGAGAGAGAGAGAGAGAAAGAGATGCTGTGAGTGAGAGAGAGAGAGAGAAGCTGTGAGTGAGAGAGAAAGAGAAAGAGAGGCTGTGAGTGAGAGAGAGAGAAAGAGAAGCTGTGAGTGTGAGAGAGAGATAGAGAGAAGCTGTGATTTAGAGAGTGACAGAGAAAGAGAAGCTGTGAGTGAGAGAGTGAGAGAAAGAGAAGCTCTGAGTGAGAGAGAGAGAGAAAGAGAAGCTGTGAGTGAGAGAGAGAGAAAGAGAAGATGTGTGAGAGAGAGAGAAGCTGTGAGTGTGAGAGAAAGAAAGAAATAGAAGCTGTGAGTGAGTGAGAGAGAGAGAAGTTGTGAGTTAGAGAGAGAGGGAGAAAGAGAAGCTGTGAGTGAGAGAGAGAGAGAGAAGCTGCGTGTGAGAGAGAGAAGCTGTGAGTGAGAGAGAAAGAAAGAAATAGAAGTTGTGAGTGAGTGAGTGAGAGAGAATTTGTGAGTTAGAGAGAGAGGGAGAAAGAGAAGCTGTGAGTGAGAGAGAGAGAGAGAAGATGAGAGTGAGAGAGAAAGGGAAAGAGAGGCTGTGAGTGAGAGATAGAGAGAAGCTGTGAGTGAGAGAGAAAGAGAGAGATAGAGAAGCTGTGAGTGAGAGAGAGAGAGAAAGAGAAGCTGTGAGTGAGAGAAAGAGAGAGATAGAGAAGCTGTGAGTGAGAGAGAGAGAGAAAGAGAAGCTGTGAGTGAGAGAGAGAGAGAGAAAGAGAAGCTGTGAGAGAGAGAGAAGCTGTGAGTGAGAGAGAGAAAAAGAGAAGCTGTGAGTTAGAGAGAGAGAGAAAAAGAGAAGCTGTGAGTGAGAGAGAAGCTGTGAGTGAGAGAGAGATAAAGAGAAGCTGTGAGTTAGAGAGAGAGAGAGAAAGAGAAGCTGTGAGTGAGACATAGAGAAAGAGAAGATGTGTGTGTGTGAGAGAGAGAGAAGTTGTGAGTGAGAGAGAGAGAGAGAGAAAGAGAAGCTGTGAGTGAGAGAGAAAGCTGTGAGTGAGAGAGAAAGAGAAAGAGAAGCTGTGAGTGAGAGAGAGAGAGAAGCTGTGATTGAGAGAGAGAGAGAAAAAACTGTGAGTGAGAGAGAGAGAGAAGCTGTGAGTGAGAGAGAAAGAGAAGCTGTGTGAGAGAGAGAGAGAAGCTGTGAGTGAGAGAGAGAGAGAAAAAAACAGTGAGTGAGAGAGAGAGATGCTGTGAGTGAGAGAGAGAAATAAAGAGAAGCTGTGTGTGAGACAGAGAGAAAGAGAAGATGTGTGTGTGTGTGTGTGAGAGAGAGAAGTTGTGAGTGAGAGAGAGAGAGAGAAAGAGAAGCTGTGAGTGAGATAGAAAGCTGTGAGTGAGAGAGAAAGAGAAAGAGAAGCTGTGAGTGAGAGAGAGAAAGAAGCTGTGAGTGAGAGAGAAAGAGAAAAAAACTGTGAGTGAGAGAGAGAGAAGGTGTGAGTGAGAGAGAAAAATAAAGAGAAGCTGTGAGTGAGTGAGAGAGATAGAGAGAAGCTGTGAGTGAGAGAGAAAAATAATGAGAAGCTGTGAGTTAGAGAGAAACAGAGAAAGAGAAGCTGTGAGTGCGAGAGAGAGAGAAAGAGAAGCTGTGAGTGAGAGAGTGAGAGAGAAAGAGAAGCTGTGAGTGAGAGAGAGAGAGGTAGAGAAGCTGTGAGTGAGTGAGAGAGAGAGAAGCTGTGATTGAGAGAGAGAGATAAAGAGAAGCTGTGAGTGAGAGAGTGAGAGAAAGAGAAGCTGTGAGTGAGAGAGAGAGAAAGAAAGAGAAGCTGATAGTGAGAGAGAGAAGCTGTGAGTGAGAGAGAGAGAAAGAGAAGCTGTGAGTGAGAGAGAGAGAAAGAGAATCTGTGAGTGTGAGAGAGAGTGAGAAAAAGGGAAGCTGTGAGTGAGAGAGAGAGAAAGAAAGAGAAGCTATGAGTGAGAGAGAGAAGCTGTGAGTGAGAGAGAGAGGGAGAAAGAGAATCTGTGAGAGAGAGAGAGAGAGAGAAAAAGAGAAGCTGTGAGTGAGAGAGAGAAATAGAGTAGCTGTGAGTGAGAGAGAGAAAGAGAAGCTGTGAGTGAGAGAGGGAGAGAGAGAAAGAGAAGCTGTGAGTGAGAGAGAGATAAAGAGAAGCTGTGAGTTAGAGAGAGAGAGAAAGAGAAGCTGTGAGTGAGAGAGAGAGAAAGAGAAGCTGTGTGTGAGAGAGAATCTGTGAGTGAGAGAGAGAGAGAAAGAGAGAAGATGTCAGTGAGAGAGGTAGAGAGAGAGAAGCTGTGAGTGAGAGAGAGAGAAAGATAAGCTGTGTGAGAGAGGGAGAGAAAGAGAAGCTGTGAGTGAGAGAGAGAGAGTGAGAAGATGTGAGTGAGAGAGAGAGAGAGAGAGAGAGAAGCTGTGAGTGAGAGAAAGAGAGAGAAAGAGAAGCTATGAGTGAGAGAGAGAGAAAGAGAAGCTGTGAGTGAGAGAGAAAGAGAGAGAAAGAGAAGCTGTGAGTGAGAGAGAGAGAGAAAGAGAAGCTGTGTGAGTGAGAGAGAGAGAGAAAGAGAAGCTGTGTGAGAGAGAGAGAAGCTGTGAGTGAGAGAGATATAAAGAGAAGCTGTGAGTTAGAGAGAGAGAGAAAGAGAAGGTGTGAGTGAGAGAGAGAGAAGCTGTGAGTGAGATAGAGATAAAGAGAAGCTGTGAGTTAGAGAGAGAGAGAAAGAGAAGCTGTGAGTGAGACAGAGAGAAAGAGAAGATGTGTGTGTGTGTGTGAGAGAGAAGCTGTGAGTGAGAGAGAAAGCTGTGAGTGAGAGAGAAAGAGAAAGAGAAGCTGTGAGTGAGAGAGAGAGAGAAGCTGTGAGTGAGAGAGAGAGAGAAAAAACTGTGAGTGAGAGAGAGAGAGAAGCTGTGAGTGAGAGAGAAAGAAAAAAGAGGCTGTGAGTGAGAGAGAGAGAGAGAAGCTGTGAGTGAGAGAGAGATAAAGAGAAGCTGTGAGTTAGAGAGAGAGAGAAAGAGAAGCTGTGAGTGAGACAGAGAGAAAGAGAAGATTGTGTGTGTGAGAGAGAGAGAAGTTGTGAGTGAGAGAGAGAGAGAGAAAGAGAAGCTGTGAGTGAGAGAGAAAGCTGTGAGTGAGAGAGTAAGAGAAAGAGAAGCTGTGAGTGAGAGAGAGAGAGAAGCTGTGAGTGAGAGAGAGAGAGAGAAAAACAGTGAGTGAGAGAGAGAGATGCTGTGAGTGAGAGAGAGAAATAAAGAGAAGCTGTGAGTGAGACAGAGAAAGAGAAGATGTGTGTGTGTGTGAGAGAGAGTTGTGAGTGAGAGAGAGAGAGAGAAAGAGAAGCTGTGAGTGAGAAAGAAAGCTGTGAGTGAGAGAGAATGAGAAAGAGAAGCTGTGAGTGAGAGAGAGAGAGAAGCTGTGAGAGAGAGAGAGAGAGAAAAAACTGTGAGTGAGAGATAGAGAAGCTGTGAGTGAGAGAGAAATAAAGAGAAGCTGTGAGTGAGTGAGAGAGATAGAGAGAAGCTGTGAGTGAGAGAGAGAAATAAAGAGAAGCTGTGAGTTAGAGAGAAACAGAGAAAGAGAAGCTGTGAGTGAGAGAGAGAGAGAAAGAGAAGCTGTGAGTGAGAGAGTGAGAGAGAAAGAGAAGCTGTGAGTGAGAGAGAGAGATAGAGAAGCTGTGAGTGAGAGAGAGAGAAGCTGTGATTGAGAGAGAGAGAGAGAAAGAGAAGCTGTGAGTGAGAGATTGAGAGAAAGAGAAGCTGTGAGTGAGAGAGAGAAAGAAAGAGAAGCTGTGAGTGAGAGAGAGAAGCTGTGAGTGAGAGAGAGAGAGAAAGAGAAGCTGTGAGTGAGAGAGAGAGAAATAGAATCTGTGAGTGTGAGAGAGAGTGAGAAAAAGGGAAGCTGTGAGTGAGAGTGAGAGAGAGAAGCTGTGACAGTGGGAGAGAGAAAGAGAGAAAGAGAAGCTGTGAGTGAGAGAGAGAGAGAAGCTGTGAGTGAGAGAGAAAGAGAAGCTGTGAGTGAGAGAGAAAGAGAAGCTGTGTGAGAGAGAGAGAGTGAAAGAGAAGCTGTGAGTGAGAGAGAGAGAATGAGAAGCTGTGAGTGAGATAGAGAGAGAGAAAGAGAAGCTGTGAGTGAGAGAGAGAGAATCTGTGAGTGAGAGAGAAAGAGAAGCTGTGAGTGAGAGAGAGAGAGAGAAGCTGTGAGTGAGAGAGAGAGAAAGAGAAGCTGTGAGTAGGAGAGAGAGAAAGAGAAGCTGTGAGTGAGAGAGTGAGATAAAGAGTAGCTGTGAGTTAGAGAGAGACAGAGAAAGAGAAGCTGTGAGTGAGAGAGAGAGAGAAAAAGAAGCTGTGAGTGAGAGAGAGAGAGAGAGAAGCTGTGAGTGAGAGAGACGGAGATGTGAGTGTGAGAGAGAAAGAGAAGCTGTGAGTGAGAGAGAGAGAAGCTTTGAATGAGAGAGAGAGAGAAAGAGAAGCTGTGAGTGAGAGAGAGAGAAAGAGAAGCTGTGAGTGAGAGAGAGAGAGAGAAGCTTTGATTGAGAGAGAGAGAGAAAGAGAAGCTGTGAGTGAGAGAGAGAGAGAAAGAGAAGCTGTGAGTGAGAGAATGAAAGAAAGAGAAGCTGTGAGTGAGAGAGAGAGGGTGAAAGAGAAGCTGTGATTGTGAGAGAGAGGGAGATAAAGGGAAGCTGTGAGTGAGCATGAGAGAGAGAGAGAAGCTGTGACAGTGGGAGAGAGAGAAAGAGAAGCTGTGAGTGAGAGAGAGAAAGAAAGAGAAGCTATGAGTGAGAGAGAGAGATGCTGTGAGTGAGAGAGAGGGAGAAAGAGAAGCTGTGAGTGAGAGAGAGAGAGAAAGAGAAGCTGTGAGTGAGAGAGAGAGAGAAAGAGAAGCTGTGAGTGAGAGAGAAAGAGAAGCTGTGAGTGAGAGAGAGGGAGAGAAGCTGTGAGTGAGTGAGAGAGAGAGAGAAGCTGTGAGTGAGTGAGAGAGAGAAGCTGTGAGTGAGAGAGAGAGAGAATGAGAAGCTGTGAGTGAGATATATATAGAGAAAGAGAAGCTGTGAGTGAGAGAGAGAGAGAGAGAAGCTGTGAGTGAGAGAGAAAGAGAAGCTGTGAGTGAGAGAGAAAGAGAAGCTGTGATTTAGAGAGAGAGAGTGAAAGAGAAGCTGTGAGTGAGAGAGAGAGAATGAGAAGCTGTGAGTGAGATAGAGAAAGAGAAGCTGTGAGTGAGAGAGAGAGAGAGAAGCTGTGAGTGAGAGAGAAAGAGAAGCTGTGAGTGAGAGAGAGAGAGAGAAAGAGAAGCTGTGAGTGGGAGAGAGAGAGAGTAGCTGTGAGTGAGAGAGAGAGAGAGAAGCTGTGAGTTGGTGAGAGAGAGAGAGAGAAGCTGTGAGTAAGAGAGAGAAAGAGAAGCTGTGAGTGAGAGAGAGAGAGAGAAAGAGAAGCTTTGAGTGAGAGAGAGATAAAGAGAAGCTGTGAGTTAGAGAGAGAGAGAAGCTGTGAGTGAGAGAGAGAGAAAGAGAAGCTGTGTGAGAGAGAGAGAATCTGTGAGTGAGAGAGAGAGAGAGAAACAAAGAGAAGATGTGAGTGAGAGAGGGAGAGAGAGAGAAGCTGTGAGTGAGAGAGAGAGAGAAAGATAAGCTGTGTGAGAGAGGGAGAGAAAGTGAAGCTGTGAGTGAGAGAGAGAGAAGCTGTGAGTGAGAGAGAGAGAGAGAAGCTGTGAGTGAGAGAGAGAAAGAGAAGCTATGAGTGAGAGAGAGAGAGAAAGAAAAGCTGTGAGTGAGAGAGAAAGAGAAACTGTGAGCGAGAGAGAGAGAGAGAAGCTGTGAGAGAGAGAGAGAGAAAGAGAAGCTGTGAGTGAGAGAGAGAGAAAGAGAAGCTGTGAGAGAGAGAGAGAAGCTGTGAGTGAAAGAGATAGAAAGAAATAGAAGCTGTGAGTGAGTGAGAGAGAGAGACGTCGTGAGTTAGAGAGATAGGGAGAAAGAGAAGCTGTGAGAGAGAGAGAGAAAGAGAACCTGTGAGTGAGAGAGAAAGGGAAAGAGAGGCTGTGAGTGAGCGAGAGAGAGAGAAGCTGTGAGTGAGAGAGAGAGAAAAAAACTGTGAGTGAGAGAGAGAAAGAGAAGCTGTGAGTGAGAGAGAAAGAGAAAGAGAAGCTGTGAGAGAGAGAGAGAGAGAAGCTGTGAGTGAGAGAGAGAGAGAGAATCTGTGAGTGAGAGAGAAAAAGAGAAGCTGTGAGTTAGAGAGAGAGATGCTGTGAGTGAGAGAGAAAGAAAGAGAAGCTGTGTGTGTGTGAGAGAGAGAGAAGCTGTGAGTGAGAAAGAGAGAGAGAGAAAGAGAAGCTGTGAGTGAGAGAGAGAGAGAAGCAGTGAGTGAGAGAGAAAGAGAAAGAGATGCTGTGAGTGAGAGAGAGAGAGAAAGAGAAGCTGTGAGTGTGAGAGAGAGATAGAGAGAAGCTGTGAGTTAGAGAGAGACAGAGAAAGAGAAGCTGTGAGTGAGAGAGTGAGAGAAAGAGAAGCTCTGAGTGAGAGAGAGAGAGAAAGAGAAGCTGTGAGTGAGAGAGAGAGAGAAAGAGAAGCTGTGAGAGAGAGAGAGAAGCTGTGAGTGAGAGAGATAGAAAGAAATAGAAGCTGTGAGTGAGTGAGAGAGAGAGACGTCGTGAGTTAGAGAGAGAGGGAGAAAGAGAAGCTGTGAGAGAGAGAGAGAAAGAGAACCTGTGAGTGAGAGAGAAAGGGAAAGAGAGGCTGTGAGTGAGCGAGAGAGAGAGAAGCTGTGAGTGAGTGAGAGAGAAAAAAACTGTGAGTGAGAGAGAGAAAGAGAAGCTGTGAGTGAGAGAGAAAGAGAAAGAGAAGCTGTGAGAGAGAGAGAGAGAAGCTGTAAGTGAGAGAGAGAGAATCTGTGAGTGAGAGAGAAAAAGAGAAGCTGTGAGTTAGAGAGAGAGAGATGCTGTGAGTGAGAGAGAAAGAAAGAGAAGCTGTGTGTGTGAGAGAGAGAGAGAAGCTGTGAGTGAGAAAGAGAGAGAGAGAGAAAGAGAAGCTGTGAGTGAGAGAGAGAGAGAGAAGCTGTGAGTGAGAGAGAAAGAGAAAGAGAGGCTGTGAGTGAGAGAGAGAGAGAAAGAGAAGCTGTGAGTGTGAGAGAGAGATAGAGAGAAGCTGTGAGTTAGAGAGAGACAGAGAAAGAGAAGCTGTGAGTGAGAGAGTGGAAGAAAGAGAAGCTGTGAGTGAGAGAGAGAGAGAAAGAGAAGCTGTGAGTGAGAGAGAGAGAGAAAGAGAAGCTGTGTGAGAGAGAGAGAAGCTGTGAGTGTGAGAGAAAGAAAGAAAGAAAAGCTGTGAGTGAGTGAGAGAGAGAGAAGTTGTGAGTTAGAGAGAGAGGGAGAAAGAGAAGCTGTGAGTGAGAGAGAGAGAGAAGCTGTGTGTGAGAGAGAGAAGCTGTGAGTGAGAGAGAAAGAAAGAAATAGAAGCTGTGAATGAGTGAGTGAGAGAGAAGTTGTGAGTTAGAGAGAGAGAGAAAAAAACTGTGAGTGAGAGAGAGAGAAGCTGTGAGTGAGAGAGAAAAATAAAGAGAAGCTGTGAGTGAGTGAGAGAGATAGAGAGAAGCTGTGAGTGAGAGAGAAAGAGAAGCTGTGACAGTGGGAGAGAGAGAAAGAGAAGCTGTGAGTGAGAGAGAGAGAAAGAAAGAGAAGCTATGAGTGAGAGAGAGAGAAGCTGTGAGTGAGAGAGAGAGGGAGAAAGAGAAGCTGTGAGTGAGAGAGAGAAAGAGAAGCTGTGAGTGAGAGAGAGAAAGAGAACCTGTGAGTGAGAGAGAAAGGGAAAGAGAGGCTGTGAGTGAGCGAGAGAGAGAGAAGCTGTGAGTGAGAGAGAGAGAAAAAAACTGTGAGTGAGAGAGAGAAAGAGAAGCTGTGAGTGAGAGAGAAAGAGAAAGAGAAGCTGTGAGAGAGAGAGAGAGAGAAGCTGTGAGTGAGAGAGAGAGAGAGAATCTGTGAGAGAGAAAAAGAGAAGCTGTGAGTTAGAGAGAGAGATGCTGTGAGTGAGAGAGAAAGAAAGAGAAGCTGTGTGTGTGTGAGAGAGAGAGAAGCTGTGAGTGAGAAAGAGAGAGAGAGAAAGAGAAGCTGTGAGTGAGAGAGAGAGAGAAGCAGTGAGTGAGAGAGAAAGAGAAAGAGATGCTGTGAGTGAGAGAGAGAGAGAAAGAGAAGCTGTGAGTGTGAGAGAGAGATAGAGAGAAGCTGTGAGTTAGAGAGAGACAGAGAAAGAGAAGCTGTGAGTGAGAGAGTGAGAGAAAGAGAAGCTCTGAGTGAGAGAGAGAGAGAAAGAGAAGCTGTGAGTGAGAGAGAGAGAGAAAGAGAAGCTGTGAGAGAGAGAGAGAAGCTGTGAGTGAGAGAGATAGAAAGAAATAGAAGCTGTGAGTGAGTGAGAGAGAGAGATGTCGTGAGTTAGAGAGAGAGGGAGAAAGAGAAGCTGTGAGAGAGAGAGAGAAAGAGAACCTGTGAGTGAGAGAGAAAGGGAAAGAGAGGCTGTGAGTGAGCGAGAGAGAGAGAGAAGCTGTGAGTGAGAGAGAGAGAAAAAACTGTGAGTGAGAGAGAGAAAGAGAAGCTGTGAGTGAGAGAGAAAGAGAAAGAGAAGCTGTGAGAGAGAGAGAGAGAGAGAAGCTGTAAGTGAGAGAGAGAGAGAGAATCTGTGAGTGAGAGAGAAAAAGAGAAGCTGTGAGTTAGAGAGAGAGAGATGCTGTGAGTGAGAGAGAAAGAAAGAGAAGCTGTGTGTGTGAGAGAGAGAGAGAAGCTGTGAGTGAGAAAGAGAGAGAGAGAGAAAGAGAAGCTGTGAGTGAGAGAGAGAGAGAAGCTGTGAGTGAGAGAGAAAGAGAAAGAGAGGCTGTGAGTGAGAGAGAGAGAGAAAGAGAAGCTGTGAGTGTGAGAGAGAGATAGAGAGAAGCTGTGAGTTAGAGAGAGACAGAGAAAGAGAAGCTGTGAGTGAGAGAGTGGAAGAAAGAGAAGCTGTGAGTGAGAGAGAGAGAGAAAGAGAAGCTGTGAGTGAGAGAGAGAGAGAAAGAGAAGCTGTGTGAGAGAGAGAGAAGCTGTGAGTGTGAGAGAAAGAAAGAAAGAAAAGCTGTGAGTGAGTGAGAGAGAGAGAAGTTGTGAGTTAGAGAGAGAGGGAGAAAGAGAAGCTGTGAGTGAGAGAGAGAGAGAAGCTGTGTGAGAGAGAGAGAAGCTGTGAGTGAGAGAGAAAGAAAGAAATAGAAGCTGTGAATGAGTGAGTGAGAGAGAAGTTGTGAGTTAGAGAGAGAGAGAAAAAAACTGTGAGTGAGAGAGAGAGAAGCTGTGAGTGAGAGAGAAAAATAAAGAGAAGCTGTGAGTGAGTGAGAGAGATAGAGAGAAGCTGTGAGTGAGAGAGAAAGAGAAGCTGTGACAGTGGGAGAGAGAGAAAGAAAAGCTGTGAGTGAGAGAGAGAGAAAGAAAGAGAAGCTATGAGTGAGAGAGAGAGAAGCTGTGAGTGAGAGAGAGAGGGAGAAAGAGAAGCTGTGAGTGAGAGAGAGAAAGAGAAGTTGTGAGTGAGAGAGAGGGAGAGAAGCTGTGAGTGAGTGAGAGAGAGAGAAGCTGTGAGTGAGAGAGAAGCTGTGAGTGAGAGAGACAGAGAATGAGAAGCTGTGAGTGAGATATATAGAGAGAAAGAGAAGCTGTGAGTGAGAGAGAGAGAGAAGCTGTGAGTGAGAGAGAAAGAAGCTGTGAGTGAGAGAGAAAGAGAAGCTGTGAGTTAGAGAGAGAGAGTGAAAGAGAAGCTGTGAGTGAGAGAGAGAGAATGAGAAGCTGTGAGTGAGATAGAGAGTGAGAAAGAGAAGCTGTGAGTGAGAGAGAGAGAAAAACTGTGAGTGAGAGAGAAAGAGAAGCTGTGAGTGAGAGTGAGAGAGAAGCTGTGTGTGTGAGAGAGAAAGAGAAGCTGTGAATAGGAGAGAGAGAAAGAGAAGCTGAGAGTGAGAGAGTGAGATAAAGAGAAGCTGTGAGTTAGAGAGAGACAGAGAAAGAGAAGCTGTGAGTGAGAGAGAGAGAGAAAAAGAAGCTGTGAGTGAGAGAGAGAGAGAGAGAGAGATGTGAGAGTGAGAGAGAAAGAGAAGCTGTGAGTGAGTCAGTGAGAAAAAGAGAAGCTGTGAGTGAGAGAGAGAGAAAGAAAGAGAAGCTGTGAGTGAGAGAGAGAGAAAGAGAAGCAGTGAGTGAGAGAGAGAGATAAAGAGAAGCTGTGAGTTAGAGAGAGACAGAGAAAGAGAAGCTGTGAGTGAGAGAGTGAGAGAAAGAGAAGCTGTGAGTGAGAGAGAGAGAGACAGAAAGAGAAGCTGTGAGTGAGAGAGAGAGGGTGAAAGAGAAGCTGTGAGTGAGAGAGAGAGGGTGAAAGAGAAGCTGTGATTGTGAGAGAGAGGGAGAAAAAGGGAAGCTGTGAGTGAGCGTGAGAGAGAGAGAGAGAAGCTGTGACATTGGGAGAGATAGAAAGAGAAGCTGTGAGTGAGAGAGAGAGAAAGAAAGAGAAGCTATGAGTGAGAGAGAGAGAAGCTTTGAGTGAGAGAGAGAGGGAGAAAGAGAAGTTGTGAGTGAGAAAGAGAGAGAAAGAGAAGCTGTGAGTGAGAGAGAGAGAGAGAGAAGCTGTGAGTGAGTGAGAGAGAGAGAGAAGCTGTGAGTGAGAGAGAGAGAGAAGCTGTGCGTGAGAGAGAGAGATAATGAGAAGCTGTGAGTGAGATATATAGAGAGAAAGAGAAGCTGTGAGTGAGAGAGAGAGAGAGAAGCTGTGAGTGAGAGAGAAAGAGAAGCTGTGAGTGAGAGAGAAAGAGAAGCTGTGAGTTATAGAGAGAGAGTGAAAGAGAAGCTGTGAGTGAGAGAGAGAGAGAGAATGAGAAGCTGTGAGTGAGATAGAGAGAGAGAAAGAGAAGCTGTGAGTGAGAGAGAGAGAGAAGCTGTGAGTGAGAGAGAAAGAGAAGCTGAGAGAGAGAGAGAAGCTGTGAGTGAGAGAGAGAGAAAGAGTAGCTGTGAGTAGGAGAGAGAGAAAGAGAAGCTGTGAGTGAGAGAGTGAGATAAAGAGAAGCTGTGAGTTAGAGAGAGACAGAGAAAGAGAAGCTGTGAGAGAGAGAGAGAGAAAATGAAGCTGTGTGTGAGAGAGAGAGAGAGAAAGAGAAGCTCTGAGTGAGAGAGAGATAGAGATGTGAGAGTGAGAGAGAAAGAGAAGCTGTGAGTGAGAGAGAGAGAGAAGCTTTGAATGAGAGAGAGAGAGAAAGAGAAGGTGTGAGTGAGAGAGAGAGAGAAAGAGAAGCTGTGAGTGAGAGAGAGAGAAGCTTTGATTGAGAGAGAGAAAGAGAAGCTGTGAGTGAGAGAGTGAGAGAAAGAGAAGCTGTGAGTGAGAGAGAGAGAAAGAAAGAGAAGCTGTGAGTGAGAGAGAGAGAGTGAGAAGATGTGAGTGAGAGAGAGAGAGAGAAGCTTTGAGTGAGAGAAAGAGAGAGAAAGAGAAGCTATGAGTGAGAGAGAGAGAAAGAGAAGCTGTGAGTGAGAGAGAAAGAGAGAGAAAGAGAAGCTGTGTGAGAGAGAGAGAGAAAGAGAAGCTGTGAGTGAGAGAGAGAGAGAAAGAGAAGCTGTGAGAGAGAGAGAGAAGCTGTGAGTGAGAGAGAGAGAAAGAGAAGCAGTGAGTGAGAGAGAGAGAGAAAGAGAAGCTGTGAGTTAGAGAGAGACAGAGAAAGAGAAGCTGTGAGTGAGAGAGTGAGAGAAAGAGAAGCTGTGAGTGAGAGAGAGAGAGACAGAAAGAGAAGCTGTGAGTGAGAGAGAGAGGGTGAAAGAGAAGCTGTGAGTGAGAGAGAGAGGGTGAAAGAGAAGCTGTGATTGTGAGAGAGAGGGAGAAAAAGGGAAGCTGTGAGTGAGCGTGAGAGAGAGAGAGAGAAGCTGTGACATTGGGAGAGATAGAAAGAGAAGCTGTGAGTGAGAGAGAGAGAAAGAAAGAGAAGCTATGAGTGAGAGAGAGAGAAGCTCTGAGTGAGAGAGAGAGGGAGAAAGAGAAGTTGTGAGTGAGAAAGAGAGAGAAAGAGAAGCTGTGAGTGAGAGAGAGAGAGAGAGAGAGAAGCTGTGAGTGAGTGAGAGAGAGAGAGAAGCTGTGAGTGAGAGAGAGAGAGAAGCTGTGCGTGAGAGAGAGAGAGAATGAGAAGCTGTGAGTGAGATATATAGAGAGAAAGAGAAGCTGTGAGTGAGAGAGAGAGAGAGAAGCTGTGAGTGAGAGAGAAAGAGAAGCTGTGAGTGAGAGAGAAAGAGAAGCT
This sequence comes from Bradypodion ventrale, assembly GCA_035047345.1. Lineage (NCBI taxonomy): Eukaryota > Metazoa > Chordata > Lepidosauria > Squamata > Chamaeleonidae > Bradypodion > Bradypodion ventrale. The sequence continues at coordinate 175,517,581 of JAWDJE010000002.1, forward strand.
GTGAGTTATAGAGAGAGAGTGAAAGAGAAGCTGTGAGTCAGAGAGAGAGAGAGAATGAGAAGCTGTGAGTGAGATAGAGAGAGAGAAAGAGAAGCTGTGAGTGAGAGAGAGAGAAGCTGTGAGTGAGAGAGAAAGAGAAGCTGAGAGAGAGAGAGAAGCTGTGAGTGAGAGAGAGAGAAAGAGTAGCTGTGAGTAGGAGAGAGAGAAAGAGAAGCTGTGAGTGAGAGAGTGAGATAAAGAGAAGCTGTGAGTTAGAGAGAGACAGAGAAAGAGAAGCTGTGAGAGAGAGAGAGAGAAAATGAAGCTGTGTGTGAGAGAGAGAGAGAGAAAGAGAAGCTCTGAGTGAGAGAGAGATAGAGATGTGAGAGTGAGAGAGAAAGAGAAGCTGTGAGTGAGAGAGAGAGAGAAGCTTTGAATGAGAGAGAGAGAGAAAGAGAAGGTGTGAGTGAGAGAGAGAGAGAAAGAGAAGCTGTGAGTGAGAGAGAGAGAAGCTTTGATTGAGAGAGAGAAAGAGAAGCTGTGAGTGAGAGAGTGAGAGAAAGAGAAGCTGTGAGTGAGAGAGAGAGAAAGAAAGAGAAGCTGTGAGTGAGAGAGAGAGAGTGAGAAGATGTGAGTGAGAGAGAGAGAGAGAAGCTTTGAGTGAGAGAAAGAGAGAGAAAGAGAAGCTATGAGTGAGAGAGAGAGAAAGAGAAGCTGTGAGTGAGAGAGAAAGAGAGAGAAAGAGAAGCTGTGTGAGAGAGAGAGAGAGAAAGAGAAGCTGTGAGTGAGAGAGAGAGAGAAAGAGAAGCTGTGTGAGAGAGAGAGAAGCTGTGAGTGAGAGAGAGATAAAGAGAAGCTGTGAGTTAGAGAGAGAGAGAGAAAGAGAAGCTGTGAGTGAGAGAGAGAGAGAAGCTGTGAGTGAGAGAGAGATAAAGAGAAGCTGTGAGTGAGAGAGAGAGAATGAGAAGCTGTGAGTGAGACAGAGAGTGAGAAAGAGAAGCTGTGAGTGAGAGAGAGAGAGAAACTGTGAGTGAGAGAGAAAGAGAAGCTGTGAGTGAGAGAGAGAGAGAGAGAAGCTGTGTGTGAGAGAGAGAAAGAGAAGCTGTGAATAGGAGAGTGAGAAAGAGAAGCTGAGAGTGAGAGAGTGAGATAAAGAGAAGCTGTGAGTTAGAGAGAGACAGAGAAAGAGAAGCTGTGAGTGAGAGAGAGAGAGAGAAAAAAAGAAGCTGTGAGTGAGAGAGAGAGAGAGAGAGATGTGAGAGTGAGAGAGAAAGAGAAGTTGTGAGTGAGACAGTGAGAAAAAGAGAAGCTGTGAGTGAGAGAGAGAGAAAGAAAGAGAAGCTGTGAGTGAGACAGAGAAGGTGTGAGTGAGAGAGAGAGAGAGAAAGAAAGAGAAGCTATGAGTGAGAGAGAGAGAGAGAAAGAGAAGCTGTGAGTGAGAGAGAAAGAGAAGATGTGAGTGAGTGAGAGAGAGAGAAGCTGTGAGTGAGAGAGAGAGAGAAAGATAAGCTGTGAGTGAGAGAGAGAGAGAGAGAAGCTGTGAGAGAGAGAGAGAGAAGCTGTGAGTGAGAGAGATAGAAAGAAATAGAAGCTGTGAGTGAGTGAGAGAGAAAGAGACGTTGTGAGTTAAAGAGAGAGGGAGAAAGAGAAGCTGTGAGTGAGAGAGAGAAAGAGAAGCTGTGAGTGAGAGAGAAAGGGAAAGAGAGGCTGTGATTGAGCGAGAGAGAGAGAAGCTGTGAGTGAGAGAGAGAGAAATAACTGTAAGTGAGAGAGAGAAAGAGAAGCTGTGAGTGAGAGAGAAAGAGAAAGAGAAGCTGTGAGTCAGAGAGAGAGAGAAGCTGTGAGTGAGAGAGAGAGAATCTGTGAGTGAGAGAGAAAAAGAGAAGCTGTGAGTTAGAGAGAGAGAGATGCTGTGAGTGATAGAGAGAGAAAGAGAAGCTGTGTGTGTGTGTGAGAGAGAGAAGCTGTGAGTAAGAAAGAGAGAGAGAGAAAGAGAAGCTGTGAGTGAGAGAGAGAGAGAGAAAGAGATGCTGTGAGTGAGAGAGAGAGAGAGAAGCTGTGAGTGAGAGAGAAAGAGAAAGAGAGGCTGTGAGTGAGAGAGAGAGAGAAAGAGAAGCTGTGAGTGTGAGAGAGAGATAGAGAGAAGCTGTGATTTAGAGAGAGACAGAGAAAGAGAAGCTGTGAGTGAGAGAGTGAGAGAAAGAGAAGCTCTGAGTGAGAGAGAGAGAGAAAGAGAAGCTGTGAGTGTGAGAGAAAGAAAGAAATAGAAGCTGTGAGTGAGTGAGAGAGAGAGAAGTTGTGAGTTAGAGAGAGAGGGAGAAAGAGAAGCTGTGAGTGAGAGAGAGAGAGAAGCTGTGTGTGAGAGAGAGAAGCTGTGAGTGAGAGAGAAAGAAAGAAATAGAAGCTGTGAGTGAGTGAGAGAGAAGTGAGTTAGAGAGAGAGGGAGAAAGAGAAGCTGTGAGTGAGAGAGAGAGAGAGAGAAGCTGAGAGTGAGAGAGAAAGGGAAAGAGAGGCTGTGAGTGAGAGATAGAGAGAAGCTGTGAGTGAGAGAGAAAGAGAGAGATAGAGAAGCTGTGAGTGAGAGAGAGAGAGAAAGAGAAGCTGTGAGTGAGAGAGAGAGAGAGAAAGAGAAGCTGTGAGAGAGAGAGAAGCTGTGAGTGAGAGAGAGTTAAAGAGAAGCTGTGAGTTAGAGAGAGAGAGAGAAAGAGAAGCTGTGAGTGAGAGAGAGAGAGAAGCTGTGAGTGAGAGAGAGATAAAGAGAAGCTGTGAGTTAGAGAGAGAGAGAAAGAGAAGCTGTGAGTGAGACATAGAGAAAGAGAAGATGTGTGTGTGTGAGAGAGAGAGAGAAGTTGTGAGTGAGAGAGAGAGAGAGAAAGAGAAGCTGTGAGTGAGAGAGAAAGCTGTGAGTGAGAGAGAAAGAGAAAGAGAAGCTGTGAGTGAGAGAGAGAGAAGCTGTGATTGAGAGAGAGAGAGAAAAAACTGTGAGTGAGAGAGAGAGAAGCTGTGAGTGAGAGAGAAAGAAAAAAAGAGGCTATGAGTGAGAGAGAGAGAGAGAGAGAAGCTGTGAGTGAGAGAGAGATAAAGAGAAGCTGTGAGTTAGAGAGAGAGAGAGAAAGAGAAGCTGTGAGTGAGACAGAGAGAAAGAGAGATGTGTGTGTGTGAGAGAGAGAGAAGTTGTGAGTGAGAGTGAGAGAGAAAGAGAAGCTGTGAGTGAGAGAGAAAGCTGTGAGTGAGAGAGAAAGAGAAAGAGAAGCTGTGTGTGTGAGAGAGAGAAGCTGTGAGTGAGAGAGAGAGAAAAAAAACAGTGAGTGAGAGAGAGAGACGCTGTGAGTGAGAGAGAGAAATAAAGAGAAGCTGTGTGTGAGACAGAGAGAAAGAGAAGATGTGTGTGTGTGAGAGAGAGAGAAGTTGTGAGTGAGAGAGAGAGAGAGAAAGAGAAGCTGTGAGTGAGATAGAAAGCTGTGAGTGAGAGAGAAAGAGAAAGAGAAGCTGTGAGTGAGAGAGAGAAAGAAGCTGTGAGTGAGAGAGAAAGAGAAAAAAACTGTGAGTGAGAGAGAGAGAAGGTGTGAGTGAGAGAGAAAAATAAAGAGAAGCTGTGAGTGAGTGAGAGAGATAGAGAGAAGCTGTGAGTGAGAGAGAGAAATAATGAGAAGCTGTGAGTTAGAGAGAAACAGAGAAAGAGAAGCTGTGAGTGAGAGAGAGAGAGAAAGAGAAGCTGTGAGTGAGAGAGTGAGAGAGAAAGAGAAGCTGTGAGTGATAGAGAGAGAGGTAGAGAAGCTGTGAGTGAGTGAGAGAGAGAGAAGCTGTGATTGAGAGAGAGAGATAAAGAGAAGCTGTGAGTGAGAGAGTGAGAGAAAGAGAAGCTGTGAGTGAGAGAGAGAGAAAGAAAGAGAAGCTGATAGTGAGAGAGAGAAGCTGTGAGTGAGAGAGAGAGAAAGAGAAGCTGTGAGTGAGAGAGAGAGAAAGAGAATCTGTGAGTGTGAGAGAGAGTGAGAAAAAGGGAAGCTGTGAGTGAGAGTGAGAGAGAGAGAAGCTGTGACAGTGGAAGAGAGAAAGAGAGAAAGAGAAGCTGTGAGTGAGAGAGAGAGAAAGAAAGAGAAGCTATGAGTGAGAGAGAGAAGCTGTGAGTGAGAGAGAGAGGGAGAAAGAGAATCTGTGAGAGAGAGAGAGAGAAAAAGAGAAGCTGTGAGTGAGAGAGAAAGAAATAGAGTAGCTGTGAGTGAGAGAGAGAAAGAGAAGCTGTGAGTGAGAGAGGGAGAGAGAGAAAGAGAAGCTGTGAGTGAGAGAGAGATAAAGAGAAGCTGTGAGTTAGAGAGAGAGAGAGAAAGAGAAGCTGTGAGTGAGAGAGAGAGAGAAGCTGTGAGTGAGAGAGAGATAAAGAGAAGCTGTGAGTGAGAGAGAGAGAATGAGAAGCTGTGAGTGAGACAGAGAGTGAGAAAGAGAAGCTGTGAGTGAGAGAGAGAGAGAAACTGTGAGTGAGAGAGAAAGAGAAGCTGTGAGTGAGAGAGAGAGAGAGAGAAGCTGTGTGTGAGAGAGAGAAAGAGAAGCTGTGAATAGGAGAGAGAGAAAGAGAAGCTGAGAGTGAGAGAGTGAGATAAAGAGAAGCTGTGAGTTAGAGAGAGACAGAGAAAGAGAAGCTGTGAGTGAGAGAGAGAGAGAGAAAAAGAAGCTGTGAGTGAGAGAGAGAGAGAGAGAGATGTGAGAGTGAGAGAGAAAGAGAAGTTGTGAGTGAGACAGTGAGAAAAAGAGAAGCTGTGAGTGAGAGAGAGAGAAAGAAAGAGAAGCTGTGAGTGAGACAGAGAAGGTGTGAGTGAGAGAGAGAGAGAGAAAGAAAGAGAAGCTATGAGTGAGAGAGAGAGAGAGAAAGAGAAGCTGTGAGTGAGAGAGAAAGAGAAGATGTGAGTGAGTGAGAGAGAGAGAAGCTGTGAGTGAGAGAGAGAGAGAAAGATAAGCTGTGAGTGAGAGAGAGAGAGAGAGAAGCTGTGAGAGAGAGAGAGAGAAGCTGTGAGTGAGAGAGATAGAAAGAAATAGAAGCTGTGAGTGAGTGAGAGAGAAAGAGACGTTGTGAGTTAAAGAGAGAGGGAGAAAGAGAAGCTGTGAGTGAGAGAGAGAAAGAGAAGCTGTGAGTGAGAGAGAAAGGGAAAGAGAGGCTGTGATTGAGCGAGAGAGAGAGAAGCTGTGAGTGAGAGAGAGAGAAATAACTGTAAGTGAGAGAGAGAAAGAGAAGCTGTGAGTGAGAGAGAAAGAGAAAGAGAAGCTGTGAGTCAGAGAGAGAGAGAAGCTGTGAGTGAGAGAGAGAGAATCTGTGAGTGAGAGAGAAAAAGAGAAGCTGTGAGTTAGAGAGAGAGAGATGCTGTGAGTGAGAGAGAGAGAAAGAGAAGCTGTGTGTGTGTGTGTGAGAGAGAAGCTGTGAGTAAGAAAGAGAGAGAGAGAAAGAGAAGCTGTGAGTGAGAGAGAGAGAGAGAAAGAGATGCTGTGAGTGAGAGAGAGAGAGAGAAGCTGTGAGTGAGAGAGAAAGAGAAAGAGAGGCTGTGAGTGAGAGAGAGAGAGAAAGAGAAGCTGTGAGTGTGAGAGAGAGATAGAGAGAAGCTGTGATTTAGAGAGAGACAGAGAAAGAGAAGCTCTGAGTGAGAGAGTGAGAGAAAGAGAAGCTCTGAGTGAGAGAGAGAGAGAAAGAGAAGCTGTGAGTGTGAGAGAAAGAAAGAAATAGAAGCTGTGAGTGAGTGAGAGAGAGAGAAGTTGTGAGTTAGAGAGAGAGGGAGAAAGAGAAGCTGTGAGTGAGAGAGAGAGAGAAGCTGTGTGTGAGAGAGAGAAGCTGTGAGTGAGAGAGAAAGAAAGAAATAGAAGCTGTGAGTGAGTGAGTGAGAGAGAAGTGAGTTAGAGAGAGAGGGAGAAAGAGAAGCTGTGAGTGAGAGAGAGAGAGAGAGAAGCTGAGAGTGAGAGAGAAAGGGAAAGAGAGGCTGTGAGTGAGAGATAGAGAGAAGCTGTGAGTGAGAGAGAAAGAGAGAGATAGAGAAGCTGTGAGTGAGAGAGAGAGAGAAAGAGAAGCTGTGAGTGAGAGAGAGAGAGAGAAAGAGAAGCTGTGAGAGAGAGAGAAGCTGTGAGTGAGAGAGAGTTAAAGAGAAGCTGTGAGTTAGAGAGAGAGAGAGAAAGAGAAGCTGTGAGTGAGAGAGAGAGAAGCTGTGAGTGAGAGAGAGATAAAGAGAAGCTGTGAGTTAGAGAGAGAGAGAAAGAGAAGCTGTGAGTGAGACATAGAGAAAGAGAAGATGTGTGTGTGTGAGAGAGAGAGAGAAGTTGTGAGTGAGAGAGAGAGAGAGAAAGAGAAGCTGTGAGTGAGAGAGAAAGCTGTGAGTGAGAGAGAAAGAGAAAGAGAAGCTGTGAGTGAGAGAGAGAGAAGCTGTGATTGAGAGAGAGAGAGAAAAAACTGTGAGTGAGAGAGAGAGAAGCTGTGAGTGAGAGAGAAAGAAAAAAAGAGGCTATGAGTGAGAGAGAGAGAGAGAGAAGCTGTGAGTGAGAGAGAGATAAAGAGAAGCTGTGAGTTAGAGAGAGAGAGAGAAAGAGAAGCTGTGAGTGAGACAGAGAGAAAGAGAGATGTGTGTGTGTGAGAGAGAGAGAAGTTGTGAGTGAGAGTGAGAGAGAAAGAGAAGCTGTGAGTGAGAGAGAAAGCTGTGAGTGAGAGAGAAAGAGAAAGAGAAGCTGTGTGTGTGAGAGAGAGAAGCTGTGAGTGAGAGAGAGAGAAAAAAAACAGTGAGTGAGAGAGAGAGACGCTGTGAGTGAGAGAGAGAAATAAAGAGAAGCTGTGTGTGAGACAGAGAGAAAGACAAGATGTGTGTGTGTGAGAGAGAGAGAAGTTGTGAGTGAGAGAGAGAGAGAGAAAGAGAAGCTGTGAGTGAGATAGAAAGCTGTGAGTGAGAGAGAAAGAGAAAGAGAAGCTGTGAGTGAGAGAGAGAAAGAAGCTGTGAGTGAGAGAGAAAGAGAAAAAACTGTGAGTGAGAGAGAGAGAAGGTGTGAGTGAGAGAGAAAAATAAAGAGAAGCTGTGAGTGAGTGAGAGAGATAGAGAGAAGCTGTGAGTGAGAGAGAGAAATAATGAGAAGCTGTGAGTTAGAGAGAAACAGAGAAAGAGAAGCTGTGAGTGAGAGAGAGAGAGAAAGAGAAGCTGTGAGTGAGAGAGTGAGAGAGAAAGAGAAGCTGTGAGTGATAGAGAGAGAGGTAGAGAAGCTGTGAGTGAGTGAGAGAGAGAGAAGCTGTGATTGAGAGAGAGAGATAAAGAGAAGCTGTGAGTGAGAGAGTGAGAGAAAGAGAAGCTGTGAGTGAGAGAGAGAGAAAGAAAGAGAAGCTGATAGTGAGAGAGAGAAGCTGTGAGTGAGAGAGAGAGAAAGAGAAGCTGTGAGTGAGAGAGAGAGAAAGAGAATCTGTGAGTGTGAGAGAGAGTGAGAAAAAGGGAAGCTGTGAGTGAGAGTGAGAGAGAGAGAAGCTGTGACAGTGGAAGAGAGAAAGAGAGAAAGAGAATCTGTGAGTGAGAGAGAGAGAAAGAAAGAGAAGCTATGAGTGAGAGAGAGAAGCTGTGAGTGAGAGAGAGAGGGAGAAAGAGAATCTGTGAGAGAGAGAGAGAGAAAAAGAGAAGCTGTGAGTGAGAGAGAAAGAAATAGAGTAGCTGTGAGTGAGAGAGAGAAAGAGAAGCTGTGAGTGAGAGAGGGAGAGAGAGAAAGAGAAGCTGTAAGTGAGAGAGAGATAAAGAGAAGCTGTGAGTTAGAGAGAGAGAGAAAGAGAAGCTGTGAGTGAGAGAGAGAGAAAGAGAAGCTGTGTGTGAGAGAGAATCTGTGAGTGAGAGAGAGAGAGAAAGAGAGAAGATGTCAGTGAGAGAGGTAGAGAGAGAGAGAAGCTGTGAGTGAGAGAGAGAGAAAGATAAGCTGTGTGAGAGAGGGAGAGAAAGAGAAGCTGTGAGTGAGAGAGAGAGAGTGAGAAGATGTGAGAGAGAGAGAGAAGCTGTGAGTGAGAGAAAGAGAGAGAAAGAGAAGCTATGAGTGAGAGAGAGAGAAAGAGAAGCTGTGAGTGAGAGAGAAAGAGAGAGAAAGAGAAGCTGTGAGTGAGAGAGAGAAAGAGAAGCTGTGAGTGAGAGAGAGAGAGAAAGAGAAGCTGTGAGAGAGAGAGAGAAGCTGTGAGTGAGAGAGAGATAAAGAGAAGCTGTGAGTTAGAGAGAGAGAGAGAAAGAGAAGGTGTGAGTGAGAGAGAGAGAGAAGCTGTGAGTGAGAGAGAGATAAAGAGAAGCTGTGAGATAGAGAGAGAGAGAAAGAGAAGCTGTGAGTGAGACAGAGAGAAAGAGAAGATGTGTGTGTGAGAGAGAGAGAAGTTGTGAGTGAGAGAGAAAGAGAAAGAGAAGCTGTGAGTGAGAGAGAGAGAGAAGCTGTGAGTGAGAGAGAGAGAGAAAAAACTGTGAGTGAGAGAGAGAGAGAAAAAACTGTGAGTGAGAGAGAGAGAGAAGCTGTGAGTGAGAGAGAAAGAAAAAAGAGGCTATGAGTGAGAGAGAGAGAGAAGCTGTGAGTGAGAGAGAGATAAAGAGAAGCTGTGAGTTAGAGAGAGAGAGAAAGAGAAGCTGTGAGTGAGACAGAGAGAAAGAGAAGATTGTGTGTGTGTGTGAGAGAGAAGTTGTGAGTGAGAGAGAGAGAGAGAAAGAGAAGCTGTGAGTGAGAGAGAAAGCTGTGAGTGAGAGAGTAAGAGAAAGAGAAGCTGTGAGTGAGAGAGAGAGAGAAGCTGTGAGTGAGAGAGAGAGAGAGAAAAACAGTGAGTGAGAGAGAGAGACGCTGTGAGTGAGAGAGAGAAATAAAGAGAAGCTGTGAGTGAGACAGAGAAAGAGAAGATGTGTGTGTGTGTAAGAGAGAGAAGTTGTGAGTGAGAGAGAGAGAGAAAGAGAAGCTGTGAGTGAGAAAGAAAGCTGTGAGTGAGAGAGAATGAGAAAGAGAATCTGTGAGTGAGAGAGAGAGAGAAGCTGTGAGAGAGAGAGAGAATAAAAACTGTGAGTGAGAGAGAAAGAGAAGCTGTGAGTGAGAGAGAGAGATAGAGAAGCTGTGAGTGAGAGAGAGAGAGAAGCTGTGATTGAGAGAGAGAGAGAAAGAGAAGCTGTGAGTGAGAGATTGAGAGAAAGAGAAGCTGTGAGTGAGAGAGAGAAGCTGTGAGTGAGAGAGAGAGAGAAAGAGAAGCTGTGAGTGAGAGAGAGAGAAATAGAATCTGTGAGTGTGAGAGAGTGAGAAAAAGGGAAGCTGTGAGTGAGAGTGAGAGAGAGAAGCTGTGACAGTGGGAGAGAGAAAGAGAGAAAGAGAAGCTGTGAGTGAGAGAGAGAGAGAAGCTGTGAGTGAGAGAGAAAGAGAAGCTGTGAGTGAGAGAGAAAGAGAAGCTGTGTGAGAGAGAGAGAGTGAAAGAGAAGCTGTGAGTGAGAGAGAGAGAATGAGAAGCTGTGAGTGAGATAGAGAGAGAGAAAGAGAAGCTGTGAGTGAGAGAGAGAGAATCTGTGAGTGAGAGAGAAAGAGAAGCTGTGAGTGAGAGAGAGAGAGAGAAGCTGTGAGTGAGAGAGAGAGAAAGAGAAGCTATGAGTAGGAGAGAGAGAAAGAGAAGCTGTGAGTGAGAGAGTGAGATAAAGAGTAGCTGTGAGTTAGAGAGAGACAGAGAAAGAGAAGCTGTGAGTGAGAGAGAGAGAGAAAAAGAAGCTGTGAGTGAGAGAGAGAGAGAGAAGCTGTGAGTGTGTGAGAGAGAGATGTGAGTGTGAGAGAGAAAGAGAAGCTGTGAGTGAGAGAGAGAGAGAAGCTTTGAATGAGAGAGAGAGAGAAAGAGAAGCTGTGAGTGAGAGAGAGAGAAAGAGAAGCTGTGAGTGAGAGAGAGAGAGAGAAGCTTTGATTGAGAGAGAGAGAGAAAGAGAAGCTGTGAGTGAGAGAGAGAGAGAAAGAGAAGCTGTGAGTGAGAGAATGAAAGAAAGAGAAGCTGTGAGTGAGAGAGAGAGGGTGAAAGAGAAGCTGTGATTGTGAGAGAGAGGGAGATAAAGGGAAGCTGTGAGTGAGCGTGAGAGAGAGAGAGAAGCTGTGACAGTGGGAGAGAGAGAAAGAGAAGCTGTGAGTGAGAGAGAGAAAGAAAGAGAAGCTATGAGTGAGAGAGAGAGATGCTGTGAGTGAGAGAGAGAGGGAGAAAGAGAAGCTTGAGTGAGAGAGAGAGAGAAAGAGAAGCTGTGAGTGAGAGAGAGAGAGAAAGAGAAGCTGTGAGTGAGAGAGAGAAAGAGAAGCTGTGAGTGTGAGAGAGGGAGAGAAGCTGTGAGTGAGTGAGAGAGAGAGAGAAGCTGTGAGTGAGAGAGAGAGAGAAGCTGTGAGTGAGAGAGAGAGAGAATGAGAAGCTGTGAGTGAGATATATATAGAGAAAGAGAAGCTGTGAGTGAGAGAGAGAAAGAGAAGCTGTGAGTGAGAGAGAGAGAGAAAGAGAAGCTGTGAGAGAGAGAGAGAAGCTGTGAGTGAGAGAGAGATAAAGAGAAGCTGTGAGTTAGAGAGAGAGAGAGAAAGAGAAGGTGTGAGTGAGAGAGAGAGAGAAGCTGTGAGTGAGAGAGAGATAAAGAGAAGCTGTGAGATAGAGAGAGAGAAAGAGAAGCTGTGAGTGAGACAGAGAGAAAGAGAAGATGTGTGTGTGTGAGAGAGAGAAGTTGTGAGTGAGAGAGAAAGAGAAAGAGAAGCTGTGAGTGAGAGAGAGAGAGAAGCTGTGAGTGAGAGAGAGAGAGAAAAAACTGTGAGTGAGAGAGAGAGAGAAAAAACTGTGAGTGAGAGAGAGAGAGAAGCTGTGAGTGAGAGAGAAAGAAAAAAGAGGCTATGAGTGAGAGAGAGAGAGAAGCTGTGAGTGAGAGAGAGATAAAGAGAAGCTGTGAGTTAGAGAGAGAGAGAAAGAGAAGCTGTGAGTGAGACAGAGAGAAAGAGAAGATTGTGTGTGTGTGAGAGAGAAGTTGTGAGTGAGAGAGAGAGAGAGAAAGAGAAGCTGTGAGTGAGAGAGAAAGCTGTGAGTGAGAGAGTAAGAGAAAGAGAAGCTGTGAGTGAGAGAGAGAGAGAAGCTGTGAGTGAGAGAGAGAGAGAAAAAAACAGTGAGTGAGAGAGAGAGACGCTGTGAGTGAGAGAGAGAAATAAAGAGAAGCTGTGAGTGAGACAGAGAAAGAGAAGATGTGTGTGTGTGTAAGAGAGAGAAGTTGTGAGTGAGAGAGAGAGAGAAAGAGAAGCTGTGAGTGAGAAAGAAAGCTGTGAGTGAGAGAGAATGAGAAAGAGAATCTGTGAGTGAGAGAGAGAGAGAAGCTGTGAGAGAGAGAGAGAGAATAAAAACTGTGAGTGAGAGAGAAAGAGAAGCTGTGAGTGAGAGAGAGAGATAGAGAAGCTGTGAGTGAGAGAGAGAGAGAAGCTGTGATTGAGAGAGAGAGAGAGAAAGAGAAGCTGTGAGTGAGAGATTGAGAGAAAGAGAAGCTGTGAGTGAGAGAGAGAAGCTGTGAGTGAGAGAGAGAGAGAAAGAGAAGCTGTGAGTGAGAGAGAGAGAAATAGAATCTGTGAGTGTGAGAGAGTGAGAAAAAGGGAAGCTGTGAGTGAGAGTGAGAGAGAGAAGCTGTGACAGTGGGAGAGAGAAAGAGAGAAAGAGAAGCTGTGAGTGAGAGAGAGAGAGAAGCTGTGAGTGAGAGAGAAAGAGAAGCTGTGAGTGAGAGAGAAAGAGAAGCTGTGTGAGAGAGAGAGAGTGAAAGAGAAGCTGTGAGTGAGAGAGAGAGAATGAGAAGCTGTGAGTGAGATAGAGAGAGAGAAAGAGAAGCTGTGAGTGAGAGAGAGAGAATCTGTGAGTGAGAGAGAAAGAGAAGCTGTGAGTGAGAGAGAGAGAGAGAAGCTGTGAGTGAGAGAGAGAGAAAGAGAAGCTATGAGTAGGAGAGAGAGAAAGAGAAGCTGTGAGTGAGAGAGTGAGATAAAGAGTAGCTGTGAGTTAGAGAGAGACAGAGAAAGAGAAGCTGTGAGTGAGAGAGAGAGAGAAAAAGAAGCTGTGAGTGAGAGAGAGAGAGAGAAGCTGTGAGTGTGAGAGAGAGAGATGTGAGTGTGAGAGAGAAAGAGAAGCTGTGAGTGAGAGAGAGAGAGAAGCTTTGAATGAGAGAGAGAGAGAAAGAGAAGCTGTGAGTGAGAGAGAGAGAAAGAGAAGCTGTGAGTGAGAGAGAGAGAGAGAAGCTTTGATTGAGAGAGAGAGAGAAAGAGAAGCTGTGAGTGAGAGAGAGAGAGAAAGAGAAGCTGTGAGTGAGAGAATGAAAGAAAGAGAAGCTGTGAGTGAGAGAGAGAGGGTGAAAGAGAAGCTGTGATTGTGAGAGAGAGGGAGATAAAGGGAAGCTGTGAGTGAGCGTGAGAGAGAGAGAGAAGCTGTGACAGTGGGAGAGAGAGAAAGAGAAGCTGTGAGTGAGAGAGAGAAAGAAAGAGAAGCTATGAGTGAGAGAGAGAGATGCTGTGAGTGAGAGAGAGAGGGAGAAAGAGAAGCTGTGAGTGAGAGAGAGAGAGAAAGAGAAGCTGTGAGTGAGAGAGAGAGAGAAAGAGAAGCTGTGAGTGAGAGAGAGAAAGAGAAGCTGTGAGTGAGAGAGAGGGAGAGAAGCTGTGAGTGAGTGAGAGAGAGAGAGAAGCTGTGAGTGAGAGAGAGAGAGAAGCTGTGAGTGAGAGAGAGAGAGAATGAGAAGCTGTGAGTGAGATATATATAGAGAAAGAGAAGCTGTGAGTGAGAGAGAGAGAGAGAGAAGCTGTGAGTGAGAGAGAAAGAGAAGCTGTGAGTGAGAGAGAAAGAGAAGCTGTGATTTAGAGAGAGAGAGTGAAAGAGAAGCTGTGAGTGAGAGAGAGAGAATGAGAAGCTGTGAGTGAGATAGAGAAAGAGAAGCTGTGAGTGAGAGAGAGAGAGAGAAGCTGTGAGTGAGAGAGAAAGAGAAGCTGTGAGTGAGAGAGAGAGAGAGAAAGAGAAGCTGTGAGTGGGAGAGAGAGAGAGAGTAGCTGTGAGTGAGAGAGAGAGAGAGAAGCTGTGAGTGAGTGAGAGAGAGAGAGAGAAGCTGTGAGTAAGAGAGAGAAAGAGAAGCTGTGAGTGAGAGAGAGAGAGAGAAAGAGAAGCTTTGAGTGAGAGAGAGATAAAGAGAAGCTGTGAGTTAGAGAGAGAGAGAGAAGCTGTGAGTGAGAGAGAGAGAAAGAGAAGCTGTGTGAGAGAGAGAGAATCTGTGAGTGAGAGAGAGAGAGAGAAACAAAGAGAAGATGTGAGTGAGAGAGGGAGAGAGAGAGAGAAGCTGTGAGTGAGAGAGAGAGAGAAAGACAAGCTGTGTGAGACAGGGAGAGAAAGTGAAGCTGTGAGTGAGAGAGAGAGAAGCTGTGAGTGAGAGAGAGAGAGAGAAGCTGTGAGTGAGAGAGAGAAAGAGAAGCTATGAGTGAGAGAGAGAGAGAAAGAAAAGCTGTGAGTGAGAGAGAAAGAGAAGCTGTGAGCGAGAGAGAGAGAGAGAAGCTGTGAGTGAGAGAGAGAGAAAAAGAAGCTGTGAGTGAGAGAGAGAGAGAAAGAGAAGCTGTGAGAGAGAGAGAGAAGCTGTGAGTGAAAGAGATAGAAAGAAATAGAAGCTGTGAGTGAGTGAGAGAGAGAGACGTCATGAGTTAGAGAGATAGGGAGAAAGAGAAGCTGTGAGAGAGAGAGAGAAAGAGAACCTGTGAGTGAGAGAGAAAGGGAAAGAGAGGCTGTGAGTGAGCGAGAGAGAGAGAAGCTGTGAGTGAGAGAGAGAGAAAAAACTGTGAGTGAGAGAGAGAAAGAGAAGCTGTGAGTGAGAGAGAAAGAGAAAGAGAAGCTGTGAGAGAGAGAGAGAGAGAGAAGCTGTGAGTGAGAGAGAGAGAGAGAATCTGTGAGTGAGAGAGAAAAAGAGAAGCTGTGAGTTAGAGAGAGAGATGCTGTGAGTGAGAGAGAAAGAAAGAGAAGCTGTGTGTGTGTGAGAGAGAGAGAAGCTGTGAGTGAGAAAGAGAGAGAGAGAGAGAGAGAAGCTGTGAGTGAGAGAGAGAGAGAAGCAGTGAGTGAGAGAGAAAGAGAAAGAGAGGCTGTGAGTGAGAGAGAGAGAGAAAGAGAAGCTGTGAGTGTGAGAGAGAGATAGAGAGAAGCTGTGAGTTAGAGAGAGACAGAGAAAGAGAAGCTGTGAGTGAGAGAGTGAGAGAAAGAGAAGCTCTGAGTGAGAGAGAGAGAGAAAGAGAAGCTGTGAGTGAGAGAGAGAGAGAAAGAGAAGCTGTGAGAGAGAGAGAGAAGCTGTGAGTGAGAGAGATAGAAAGAAATAGAAGCTGTGAGTGAGTGAGAGAGAGAGACGTCGTGAGTTAGAGAGAGAGGGAGAAAGAGAAGCTGTGAGAGAGAGAGAGAAAGAGAACCTGTGAGTGAGAGAGAAAGGGAAAGAGAGGCTGTGAGTGAGCGAGAGAGAGAGAAGCTGTGAGTGAGAGAGAGAGAAAAAAACTGTGAGTGAGAGAGAGAAAGAGAAGCTGTGAGTGAGAGAGAAAGAGAAAGAGAAGCTGTGAGAGAGAGAGAGAGAGAAGCTGTGAGTGAGAGAGAGAGAGAGAATCTGTGATTGAGAGAGAAAAAGAGAAGCTGTGAGTTAGAGAGAGAGAGATGCTGTGAGTGAGAGAGAAAGAAAGAGAAGCTGTGTGTGTGTGTGTGAGAGAGAAGCTGTGAGTGAGAAAGAGAGAGAGAGAGAAAGAGAAGCTGTGAGTGAGAGAGAGAGAGAGAAGCTGTGAGTGAGAGAGAAAGAGAAAGAGAGGCTGTGAGTGAGAGAGAGAAAGAGAAGCTGTGAGTGTGAGAGAGAGATAGAGAGAAGCTGTGAGTTAGAGAGAGACAGAGAAAGAGAAGCTGTGAGTGAGAGAGTGGAAGAAAGAGAAGCTCTGAGTGAGAGAGAGAGAGAAAGAGAAGCTGTGAGTGAGAGAGAGAAAGAGAAGCTGTGTGTGAGAGAGAGAAGCTGTGAGTGTGAGAGAAAGAAAGAAAGAAAAGCTGTGAGTGAGTGAGAGAGAGAGAAGTTGTGAGTTAGAGAGAGAGGGAGAAAGAGAAGCTGTGAGTGAGAGAGAGAGAGAAGCTGTGTGAGAGAGAGAAGCTGTGAGTGAGAGAGAAAGAAAGAAATAGAAGCTGTGAATGAGTGAGTGAGAGAGAAGTTGTGAGTTAGAGAGAGAGAGAAAAAAACTGTGAGTGAGAGAGAGAGAAGCTGTGAGTGAGAGAGAAAAATAAAGAGAAGCTGTGAGTGAGTGAGAGAGATAGAGAGAAGCTGTGAGTGAGAGAGAAAGAGAAGCTGTGACAGTGGGAGAGAGAGAAAGAGAAGCTGTGAGTGAGAGAGAGAGAAAGAAAGAGAAGCTATGAGTGAGAGAGAGAGAAGCTGTGAGTGAGAGAGAGAGGGAGAAAGAGAAGCTGTGAGTGAGAGAGAGAGAGAGAAGCTGTGAGTGAGAGGGAGGGAGAGAAGCTGTGAGTGAGTGAGAGAGAGAGAGAAGCTGTGAGTGAGAGAGAGAAGCTGTGAGTGAGAGAGAGAGAGAATGAGAAGCTGTGAGTGAGATATATAGAGAGAAAGAGAAGCTGTGAGTGAGAGAGAGAGAGAAGCTGTGAGTGAGAGAGAAAGAAGCTGTGAGTGAGAGAGAAAGAGAAGCTGTGAGTTAGAGAGAGAGAGTGAAAGAGAAGCTGTGAGTGAGAGAGAGAGAATGAGAAGCTGTGAGTGAGATAGAGAGTGAGAAAGAGAAGCTGTGAGTGAGAGAGAGAGAGAAACTGTGAATGAGAGAGAAAGAGAAGCTGTGAGTGAGAGTGAGAGAGAAGCTGTGTGTGAGAGAGAGAAAGAGAAGCTGTGAATAGGAGAGAGAGAAAGAGAAGCTGAGAGTGAGAGAGTGAGATAAAGAGAAGCTGTGAGTTAGAGAGAGACAGAGAAAGAGAAGCTGTGAGTGAGAGAGAGAGAGAAAAAGAAGCTGTGAGTGAGAGAGAGAGAGAGAGATGTGAGAGTGAGAGAGAAAGAGAAGCTGTGAGTGAGTCAGTGAGAAAAAGAGAAGCTGTGAGTGAGAGAGAGAGAAAGAAAGAGAAGCTGTGAGTGAGAGAGAGAGAAAGAGAAGCAGTGAGTGAGAGAGAGATAAAGAGAAGCTGTGAGTTAGAGAGAGACAGAGAAAGAGAAGCTGTGAGTGAGAGAGTGAGAGAAAGAGAAGCTGTGAGTGAGAGAGAGAGAGACAGAAAGAGAAGCTGTGAGTGAGAGAGAGAGGGTGAAAGAGAAGCTGTGAGTGAGAGAGAGAGGGTGAAAGAGAAGCTGTGATTGTGAGAGAGAGAAAAAGGGAAGCTGTGAGTGAGCGTGAGAGAGAGAGAGAGAAGCTGTGACATTGGGAGAGATAGAAAGAGAAGCTGTGAGTGAGAGAGAGAGAAAGAAAGAGAAGCTATGAGTGAGAGAGAAGCTCTGAGTGAGAGAGAGAGGGAGAAAGAGAAGTTGTGAGTGAGAAAGAGAGAGAAAGAGAAGCTGTGAGTGAGAGAGAGAGTGAGAGAGAGAAGCTGTGAGTGAGTGAGAGAGAGAAAGAAGCTGTGAGTGAGAGAGAGAGAGAAGCTGTGCGTGAGAGAGAGAGAGAATGAGAAGCTGTGAGTGAGATATATAGAGAGAAAGAGAAGCTGTGAGTGAGAGAGAGAGAGAGAAGCTGTGAGTGAGAGAGAAAGAGAAGCTGTGAGTGAGAGAGAAAGAGAAGCTGTGAGTTATAGAGAGAGAGTGAAAGAGAAGCTGTGAGTGAGAGAGAGAGAGAGAATGAGAAGCTGTGAGTGAGATAGAGAGAGAGAAAGAGAAGCTGTGAGTGAGAGAGAGAGAGAAGCTGTGAGTGAGAGAGAAAGAGAAGCTGAGAGAGAGAGAGAAGCTGTGAGTGAGAGAGAGAGAAAGAGTAGCTGTGAGTAGGAGAGAGAGAAAGAGAAGCTGTGAGTGAGAGAGTGAGATAAAGAGAAGCTGTGAGTTAGAGAGAGACAGAGAAAGAGAAGCTGTGAGAGAGAGAGAGAGAGAAAATGAAGCTGTGTGAGAGAGAGAGAGAGAGAAAGAGAAGCTCTGAGTGAGAGTGAGATAGAGATGTGAGAGTGAGAGAGAAAGAGAAGCTGTGAGTGAGAGAGAGAGAAGCTTTGAATGAGAGAGAGAGAGAAAGAGAAGGTGTGAGTGAGAGAGAGAGAGAAAGAGAAGCTGTGAGTGAGAGAGAGAGAAGCTTTGATTGAGAGAGAGAAAGAGAAGCTGTGAGTGAGAGAGTGAGAGAAAGAGAAGCTGTGAGTGAGAGAGAGAGAAAGAAAGAGAAGCTGTGAGTGAGAGAGAGTGAGTGAGAAGATGTGAGTGAGAGAGAGAGAGAGAAGCTTTGAGTGAGAGAAAGAGAGAGAAAGAGAAGCTATGAGTGAGAGAGAGAGAAAGAGAAGCTGTGAGTGAGAGAGAAAGAGAGAGAAAGAGAAGCTGTGTGAGAGAGAGAGAGAAAGAGAAGCTGTGAGTGAGAGAGAGAGAGAAAGAGAAGCTGTGAGAGAGAGAGAGAAGCTGTGAGTGAGAGAGAGATAAAGAGAAGCTGTGAGTTAGAGAGAGAGAGAGAAAGAGAAGCTGTGAGTGAGAGAGAGAGAGAAGCTGTGAGTGAGAGAGAGATAAAGAGAAGCTGTGAGTGAGAGAGAGAGAATGAGAAGCTGTGAGTGAGACAGAGAGTGAGAAAGAGAAGCTGTGAGTGAGAGAGAGAGAGAAACTGTGAGTGAGAGAGAAAGAGAAGCTGTGAGTGAGAGAGAGAGAGAGAGAAGCTGTGTGTGTGAGAGAGAAAGAGAAGCTGTGAATAGGAGAGAGAGAAAGAGAAGCTGAGAGTGAGAGAGTGAGATAAAGAGAAGCTGTGAGTTAGAGAGAGACAGAGAAAGAGAAGCTGTGAGTGAGAGAGAGAGAGAGAAAAAGAAGCTGTGAGTGAGAGAGAGAGAGAGAGAGATGTGAGAGTGAGAGAGAGAGAAGCTGTGAGTGAGACAGTGAGAAAAAGAGAAGCTGTGAGTGAGAGAGAGAGAAAGAAAGAGAAGCTGTGAGTGAGAGAGAGAAGGTGTGAGTGAGAGAGAGAGAGAGAAAGAAAGAGAAGCTATGAGTGAGAGAGAGAGAGAGAAAGAGAAGCTGTGAGTGAGAGAGAAAGAGAAGATGTGAGTGAGAGAGAGAGAGAGAAGCTGTGAGTGAGAGAGAGAGAGAAAGATAAGCTGTGAGTGAGTGAGAGAGAGAGAGAAGCTGTGTGAGAGAGAGAGAGAAGCTGTGAGTGAGAGAGATAGAAAGAAATAGAAGCTGTGAGTGAGTGAGAGAGAAAGAGACGTTGTGAGTTAAAGAGAGAGGGAGAAAGAGAAGCTGTGAGTGAGAGAGAGAAAGAGAAGCTGTGAGTGAGAGAGAAAGGGAAAGAGAGGCTGTGATTGAGCGAGAGAGAGAGAAGCTGTGAGTGAGAGAGAGAGAAATAACTGTAAGTGAGAGAGAGAAAGAGAAGCTGTGAGTGAGAGAGAAAGAGAAAGAGAAGCTGTGAGTCAGAGAGAGAGAGAAGCTGTGAGTGAGAGAGAGAGAATCTGTGAGTGAGAGAGAAAAAGAGAAGCTGTGAGTTAGAGAGAGAGAGATGCTATGAGTGAGAGAGAGAGAAAGAGAAGCTGTGTGTGTGTGAGAGAGAGAAGCTGTGAGTAAGAAAGAGAGAGAGAGAAAGAGAAGCTGTGAGTGAGAGAGAGAGAGTGAAAGAGATGCTGTGAGTGAGAGAGAGAGAGAGAAGCTGTGAGTGAGAGAGAAAGAGAAAGAGAGGCTGTGAGTGAGAGAGAGAGAGAAAGAGAAGCTGTGAGTGTGAGAGAGAGATAGAGAGAAGCTGTGAGTGAGAGAGAGACAGAGAAAGAGAAGCTGTGAGTGAGAGAGTGAGAGAAAGAGAAGCTGTGAGTGAGAGAGAGAGAAAGAGAAGATGTGTGAGAGAGAGAGAAGCTGTGAGTGTGAGAGAAAGAAAGAAATAGAAGCTGTGAGTGAGTGAGAGAGAGAGAAATTGTGAGTTAGAGAGAGAGGGAGAAAGAGAAGCTGTGAGTGAGAGAGAGAGAGAAGCTGTGTGTGAGAGAGAGAAGCTGTGAGTGAGAGAGAAAGAAAGAAATAGAAGCTGTGAGTGAGTGAGTGAGAGAGAAGTGAGTTAGAGAGAGAGGGAGAAAGAGAAGCTGTGAGTGAGAGAGAGAGAGAGAAGCTGAGAGTGAGAGAGAAAGGGAAAGAGAGGCTGTGAGTGAGAGATAGAGAGAAGCTGTGAGTGAGAGTGAAAGAGAGAGATAGAGAAGCTGTGAGTGAGAGAGAGAGAGAAAGAGAAGCTGTGAGTGAGAGAGAGAGAGAGAAAGAGAAGCTGTGAGAGAGAGAGAAGCTGTGAGTGAGAGAGAGTTAAAGAGAAGCTGTGAGTTAGAGAGAGAGAGAGAAAGAGAAGCTGTGAGTGAGAGAGAGAGAAGCTGTGAGTGAGAGAGAGATAAAGAGAAGCTGTGAGTTAGAGAGAGAGAGAAAGAGAAGCTGTGAGTGAGACATAGAGAAAGAGAAGATGTGTGTGTGAGAGAGAGAGAGAAGTTGTGAGTGAGAGAGAGAGAGAGAAAGAGAAGCTGTGAGTGAGAGAGAAAGCTGTGAGTGAGAGAGAAAGAGAAAGAGAAGCTGTGAGTGAGAGAGAGAGAAGCTGTGATTGAGAGAGAGAGAGACAAAACTGTGAGTGAGAGAGAGAGAGAAGCTGTGAGTGAGAGAGAAAGAAAAAAAGAGGCTATGAGTGAGAGAGAGAGAGAGAGAAGCTGTGAGTGAGAGAGAGATAAAGAGAAGCTGTGAGTTAGAGAGAGAGAGAGAAAGAGAAGCTGTGAGTGAGACAGAGAGAAAGAGAGATGTGTGTGTGAGAGAGAGAGAAGTTGTGAGTGAGAGTGAGAGAAAGAGAAGCTGTGAGTGAGAGAGAAAGCTGTGAGTGAGAGAGAAAGAGAAAGAGAAGCTGTGTGTGAGAGAGAGAGAAGCTGTGAGTGAGAGAGAGAGAGAAAAAAACAGTGAGTGAGAGAGAGAGACGCTGTGAGTGAGAGAGAGAAATAAAGAGAAGCTGTGTGTGAGACAGAGAGAAAGAGAAGATGTGTGTGTGTGAGAGAGAGAGAAGTTGTGAGTGAGAGAGAGAGAGAGAAAGAGAAGCTGTGAGTGAGATAGAAAGCTGTGAGTGAGAGAGAAAGAGAAAGAGAAGCTGTGAGTGAGAGAGAGAAAGAAGCTGTGAGTGAGAGAGAAAGAGAAAAAAACTGTGAGTGAGAGAGAGAGAAGGTGTGAGTGAGAGAGAAAAATAAAGAGAAGCTGTGAGTGAGTGAGAGAGATAGAGAGAAGCTGTGAGTGAGAGAGAGAAATAATGAGAAGCTGTGAGTTAGAGAGAAACAGAGAAAGAGAAGCTGTGAGTGAGAGAGAGAGAGAAAGAGAAGCTGTGAGTGAGAGAGTGAGAGAGAAAGAGAAGCTGTGAGTGAGAGAGAGAGAGGTAGAGAAGCTGTGAGTGAGTGAGAGAGAGAGAAGCTGTGATTGAGAGAGAGAGATAAAGAGAAGCTGTGAGTGAGAGAGTGAGAGAAAGAGAAGCTGTGAGTGAGAGAGAGAGAAAGAAAGAGAAGCTGATAGTGAGAGAGAGAAGCTGTGAGTGAGAGAGAGAGAAAGAGAAGCTGTGAGTGAGAGAGAGAGAAAGAGAATCTGTGAGTGTGAGAGAGAGTGAGAAAAAGGGAAGCTGTGAGTGAGAGTGAGAGAGAGAGAAGCTGTGACAGTGGAAGAGAGAAAGAGAGAAAGAGAAGCTGTGAGTGAGAGAGAGAGAAAGAAAGAGAAGCTATGAGTGAGAGAGAGAAGCTGTGAGTGAGAGAGAGAGGGAGAAAGAGAATCTGTGAGAGAGAGAGAGAGAAAAAGAGAAGCTGTGAGTGAGAGAGAAAGAAATAGAGTAGCTGTGAGTGAGAGAGAGAAAGAGAAGCTGTGAGTGAGAGAGGGAGAGAGAGAAAGAGAAGCTGTGAGTGAGAGAGAGATAAAGAGAAGCTGTGAGTTAGAGAGAGAGAGAAAGAGAAGCTGTGAGTGAGAGAGAGAGAAAGAGAAGCTGTGTGTGAGAGAGAATGTGTGAGTGAGAGAGAGAGAGAAAGAGAGAAGATGTCAGTGAGAGAGGTAGAGAGAGAGAGAAGCTGTGAGTGAGAGAGAGAGAAAGATAAGCTGTGTGAGAGAGGGAGAGAAAGAGAAGCTGTGAGTGAGAGAGAGAGAGTGAGAAGATGTGAGAGAGAGAAGCTGTGAGTGAGAGAAAGAGAGAGAAAGAGAAGCTATGAGTGAGAGAGAGAGAAAGAGAAGCTGTGAGTGAAAGAGAAAGAGAGAGAAAGAGAAGCTGTGAGTGAGAGAGAGAAAGAGAAGCTGTGAGTGAGAGAGAGAGAGAAAGAGAAGCTGTGAGAGAGAGAGAGAAGCTGTGAGTGAGAGAGAGATAAAGAGAAGCTGTGAGTTAGAGAGAGAGAGAGAAAGAGAAGGTGTGAGTGAGAGAGAGAGAGAAGCTGTGAGTGAGAGAGAGATAAAGAGAAGCTGTGAGATAGAGAGAGAGAGAAAGAGAAGCTGTGAGTGAGAAAGAGAGAAAGAGAAGATGTGTGTGTGTGAGAGAGAGAAGTTGTGAGTGAGAGAGAAAGAGAAAGAGAAGCTGTGAGTGAGAGAGAGAGAGAAGCTGTGAGTGAGAGAGAGAGAGAAAAAACTGTGAGTGAGAGAGAGAGAGAAAAAACTGTGAGTGAGAGAGAGAGAGAAGCTGTGAGTGAGAGAGAAAGAAAAAAGAGGCTATGAGTGAGAGTGAGAGAGAAGCTGTGAGTGAGAGAGAGATAAAGAGAAGCTGTGAGAGAGAGAGAGAGAAAGAGAAGCTGTGAGTGAGACAGAGAGAAAGAGAAGATTGTGTGTGTGTGAGAGAGAGAAGTTGTGAGTGAGAGAGAGAGAGAGAAAGAGAAGCTGTGAGTGAGAGAGAAAGCTGTGAGTGAGAGAGTAAGAGAAAGAGAAGCTGTGAGTGAGAGAGAGAGAGAAGCTGTGAGTGAGAGAGAGAGAGAAAAAAACAGTGAGTGAGAGAGAGAGACGCTGTGAGTGAGAGAGAGAAATAAAGAGAAGCTGTGAGTGAGACAGAGAAAGAGAAGATGTGTGTGTGTGTGAGAGAGAGAGGTTGTGAGTGAGAGAGAGAGAGAAAGAGAAGCTGTGAGTGAGAAAGAAAGCTGTGAGTGAGAGAGAATGAGAAAGAGAATCTGTGAGTGAGAGAGAGAGAGAAGCTGTGAGAGAGAGAGAGAGAATAAAAACTGTGAGTGAGAGAGAGAGAAGCTGTGAGTGAGAGAGAAATAAAGAGAAGCTGTGAGTGAGTGAGAGAGATAGAGAGAAGCTGTGAGTGAGAGAGAGAAATAAAGAGAAGCTGTGAGTTAGAGAGAAACAGAGAAAGAGAAGCTGTGAGTGAGAGAGAGAGAGAAAGAGAAGCTGTGAGTGAGAGAGTGAGAGAGAAAGAGAAGCTGTGAGTGAGAGAGAGAGATAAAGCTGTGAGTGAGAGAGAGAGAAGCTGTGATTGAGAGAGAGAGAGAGAAAGAGAAGCTGTGAGTGAGAGAGTGAGAGAAAGAGAAGCTGTGAGTGAGAGAGAGAAAGAAAGAGAAGCTGTGAGTGAGAGAGAGAAGCTGTGAGTGAGAGAGAGAGAGAAAGAGAAGCTGTGAGTGAGAGAGAGAGAAAGAGAATCTGTGAGTGTGAGAGAGAGTGAGAAAAAGGGAAGCTGTGAGTGAGAGTGAGAGAGAGAAGCTGTGACAGTGGGAGAGAGAAAGAGAGAAAGAGAAGCTGTGAGTGAGAGAGAAAGAGAAGCTGTGTGAGAGAGAGAGAGTGAAAGAGAAGCTGTGAGTGAGAGAGAGAGAATGAGAAGCTGTGAGTGAGATAGAGAGAGAGAAAGAGAAGCTGTGAGTGAGAGAGAGAGAATCTGTGAGTGAGAGAGAAAGAGAAGCTGTGAGTGAGAGAGAGAGAGAGAAGCTGTGAGTGAGAGAGAGAGAAAGAGAAGCTGTGAGTAGGAGAGAGAGAAAGAGAAGCTGTGAGTGAGAGAGTGAGATAAAGAGTAGCAGTGTGTTAGAGAGAGACAGAGAAAGAGAAGCTGTGAGTGAGAGAGAGAGAGAAAAAGAAGCTGTGAGAGAGAGAGAGAGAGAGAGAAGCTGTGAGTGAGAGAGAGAGAAATGTGAGAGTGAGAGAGAAAGAGAAGCTGTGAGTGAGAGAGAGAAGCTTTGAATGAGAGAGAGAGAGAAAGAGAAGCTGTGAGTGAGAGAGAGAGAAAGAGAAGCTGTGAGTGAGAGAGAGAGAGAAGCTTTGATTGAGAGAGAGAGAGAAAGAGAAGCTGTGAGTGAGAGAGAGAGAGAAAGAGAAGTTGTGAGTGAGAGAATGAAAGAAAGAGAAGCTGTGAGTGAGAGAGAGAGGGTGAAAGAGAAGCTGTGATTGTGAGAGAGAGGGAGATAAAGGGAAGCTGTGAGTGAGCGTGAGAGAGAGAGAGAGAAGCTGTGACAGTGGGAGAGAGAGAAAGAGAAGCTGTGAGTGAGAGAGAGAAAGAAAGAGAAGCTATGAGTGAGAGAGAGAGATGCTGTGAGTGAGAGAGAGAGGGAGAAAGAGAAGCTGTGAGTGAGAGAGAGAGAGAAAGAGAAGCTGTGAGTGAGAGAGAGAGAAAGAGAAGCTATGAGTGAGAGAGAGAAAGAGAAGCTGTGAGTGAGAGAGAGGGAGAGAAGCTGTGAGTGAGTGAGAGAGAGAGAGAAGCTGTGAGTGAGAGAGAGAGAGAAGCTGTGAGTGAGAGAGAGAGAGAATGAGAAGCTGTGAGTGAGATATATATATAGAGAAAGAGAAGCTGTGAGTGAGAGAGAGAGAGAGAGAAGCTGTGAGTGAGAGAGAAAGAGAAGCTGTGAGTGAGAGAGAAAGAGAAGCTGTGATTTAGAGAGAGAGAGTGAAAGAGAAGCTGTGAGTGAGAGAGAGAGAATGAGAAGCTGTGAGTGAGATAGAGAAAGAGAAGCTGTGAGTGAGAGAGAGAGAGAGAAGCTGTGAGTGAGAGAGAAAGAGAAGCTGTGAGTGAGAGAGAGAGAGAGAAAGAGAAGCTGTGAGTGGGAGAGAGAGAGAGTAGCTGTGAGTGAGAGAGAGAGAGAGAAGCTGTGAGTGAGTGAGAGAGAGAGAGAGAAGCTGTGAGTAAGAGAGAGAAAGAGAAGCTGTGAGTGAGAGAGAGAGAGAGAAGCTTTGAGTGAGAGAGAGATAAAGAGAAGCTGTGAGTTAGAGAGAGAGAGAGAAGCTGTGAGTGAGAGAGAGAAAGAGAAGCTGTGTGAGAGAGAGAGAATCTGTGAGTGAGAGAGAGAGAGAGAAAGAAAGAGAAGATCTGAGTGAGAGAGGGAGAGAGAGAGAGAAGCTGTGAGTGAGAGAGAGAGAGAAAGATAAGCTGTGTGAGAGAGGGAGAGAAAGTGAAGCTGTGAGTGAGAGAGAGAGAAGCTGTGAGTGAGAGAGAGAGAGAGAAGCTGTGAGTGAGAGAGAGAGAGAGAAGCTGTGAGTGAGAGAGAGAGAGAAAGAGAAGCTATGAGTGAGAGAGAGAGAGAAAGAGAAGCTGTGAGTGAGAGAGAAAGAGAAGCTGTGAGCGAGAGAGAGAGAGAGAAGCTGTGAGTGAGAGAGAGAGAAAGAGAAGCTGTGAGTGAGAGAGAGAGAGAAAGAGAAGCTGTGAGAGAGAGAGAGAAGCTGTGAGTGAAAGAGATAGAAAGAAATAGAAGCTGTGAGTGAGTGAGAGAGAGAGACGTCGTGAGTTAGAGAGAGAGGGAGAAAGAGAAGCTGTGAGAGAGAGAGAGAAAGAGAACCTGTGAGTGAGAGAGAAAGGGAAAGAGAGGCTGTGAGTGAGCGAGAGAGAGAGAAGCTGTGAGTGAGAGAGAGAGAAAAAAACTGTGAGTGAGAGAGAGAAAGAGAAGCTGTGAGTGAGAGAGAAAGAGAAAGAGAAGCTGTGAGAGAGAGAGAGAGAAGCTGTGAGTGAGTGAGAGAGAGAGAAACTGTGAGTGAGAGAGAAAAAGAGAAGCTGTGAGTGAGAGAGAGAGAGATGCTGTGAGTGAGAGAGAAAGAAAGAGAAGCTGTGTGTGTGTGAGAGAGAGAGAAGCTGTGAGTGAGAAAGAGAGAGAGAGAGAAAGAGAAGCTGTGAGTGAGAGAGAGAGAGAGAAGCTGTGAGTGAGAGAGAAAGAGAAAGAGAGGCTGTGAGTGAGAGAGAGAGAAAGAGAAGCTGTGAGTGTGAGAGAGAGATAGAGAGAAGCTGTGAGTTAGAGAGAGACAGAGAAAGAGAAGCTCTGAGTGAGAGAGAGAGAGAAAGAGAAGCTGTGAGTGAGAGAGAGAGAGAAAGAGAAGCTGTGTGAGAGAGAAGCTGTGAGTGTGAGAGAAAGAACGAAATAAAAGCTGTGAGTGAGTGAGAGAGAGAGAAGTTGTGAGTTAGAGAGAGAGGGAGAAAGAGAAGCTGTGAGTGAGAGAGAGAGAGAAGCTGTGTGAGAGAGAGAGAAGCTGTGAGTGAGAGAGAAAGAAAGAAATAGAAGCTGTGAGTGAGTGAGTGAGAGAGAAGTTGTGAGTTAGAGAGAGAGAGAAAAAACTGTGAGTGAGAGAGAGAGAAGCTGTGAGTGAGAGAGAAAAATAAAGAGAAGCTGTGAGTGAGTGAGAGAGATAGAGAGAAGCTGTGAGTGAGAGAGAGAAATAATGAGAAGCTGTGAGTTAGAGAGAAACAGAGAAACAGAAGCTGTGAGTGAGAGAGAGAGAGAAAGAGAAGCTGTGAGTGAGAGAGAGAGAGAGAGAGAAGCTGTGAGTGAGTGAGAGAGAGAGAAGCTGTGATTGAGAGAGAGAGATAAAGAGAAGCTGTGAGTGAGAGAGTGAGAGAAAGAGAAGCTGTGAGTGAGAGAGAGAGAAAGAAAGAGAAGCTGATAGTGAGAGAGAGAAGCTGTGAGTGAGAGAGAGAGAAAGAGAAGCTGTGAGTGAGAGAGAGAGAAAGAGAATCTGTGAGTGTGAGAGAGAGTGAGAAAAAGGGAAGCTGTGAGTGAGAGTGAGAGAGAGAGAAGCTGTGACAGTGGGAGAGAGAAAGAGAGAGAGAGAAGCTGTTAGTGAGAGAGAGAGAAAGAAAGAGAAGCTATGAGTGAGAGAGAGAAGCTGTGAGTGAGAGAGAGAGGGAGAAAGAGAATCTGTGTGAGAGAGAGAGAGAGAGAAAGAGAAGCTGTGAGTGAGAGAGAGAGAAATAGAGTAGCTGTGAGTGAGAGAGAGAAAGAGAAGCTGTGAGTGAGAGAGGGAGAGAGAGAAAGAGAAGCTGTGAGTGAGAGAGAGATAAAGAGAAGCTGTGAGTTAGAGAGAGAGAAAGAGAAGCTGTGAGTGAGAGAGAGAGAAAGAGAAGCTGTGTGAGAGAGAATCTGTGAGTGAGAGAGAGAGAGAAAGAGAGAAGATGTCAGTGAGAGAGGTAGAGAGAGAGAGAGAAGCTGTGAGTGAGAGAGAGAGAAAGATAAGCTGTGTGAGAGAGGGAGAGAAAGAGAAGCTGTGAGTGAGAGAGAGAGAGAGTGAGAAGATGTGTGAGAGAGAGAGAGAGAATCTGTGAGTGAGAGAAAGAGAGAGAAAGAGAAGCTATGACTGAGAGAGAGAGAAAGAGAAGCTGTGAGTGAGAGAGAAAGAGAGAGAAAGAGAAGCTGTGTGAGAGAGAGAGAAGCTGTGAGTGAGAGAGAGATAAAGAGAAGCTGTGAGTTAGAGAGAGAGAGAGAAAGAGAAGGTGTGAGTGAGAGAGAGAGAGAAGCTGTGAGTGAGTGAGATAAAGAGAAGCTGTGAGTTAGAGAGAGAGAGAAAGAGAAGCTGTGAGTGAGACAGAGAGAAAGAGAAGATGTGTGTGTGTGAGAGAGAGAGAAGTTGTGAGTGAGAGAGAGAGAGAAAGAGAAGCTGTGAGTGAGAGAGAAAGCTGTGAGTGAGAGAGAAAGAGAAAGAGAAGCTGTGAGTGAGAGAGAGAGAGAAGCTGTGAGTGAGAGAGAGAGAAAAAAAACTGTGAGTGAGAGAGAGAGAGAAGCTGTGAGTGAGAGAGAAAGAAAAAAAGAGGCTATGAGTGAGAGAGAGAGAGAGAAGCTGTGAGTGAGAGAGAGATAAAGAGAAGCTGTGAGTTAGAGAGAGAGAGAAAGAGAAGCTGTGAGTGAGACAGAGAAAGAGAAGATGTGTGTGTGTGAGAGAGAGAGAAGTTGTGAGTGAGAGAGAGAGAGAGAAAGAGAAGCTGTGAGTGAGAGAGAAAGCTGTGTGTGAGAGAGTAAGAGAAAGAGAAGCTGTGTGTGAGAGAGAGAGAGAAGCTGTGAGTGAGTGAGAGAGAGAGAAAAACAGTGAGTGAGAGAGAGAGACGCTGTGAGTGAGAGAGAGAAATAAAGAGAAGCTGTGAGTGAGACTGAGAAAGAGAAGATGTGTGTGTGTGTGAGAGAGAGAAGTTGTGAGTGAGAGAGAGAGAGAGAAAGAGAAGCTGTGAGTGAGATAGAAAGCTGTGAGTGAGAGAGAAAGAGAAAGAGAAGCTGTGAGTGAGAGAGAGAGAGAAGCTGTGAGTGAGAGAGAGAGAAAAAACTGTTAGTGAGAGAGAGAGAAGCTGTGAGTGAGAGAGAAATAAAGAGAAGCTGTGAGTGAGTGAGAGAGATAGAGAGAAGCTGTGAGTGAGAGAGAGAAATAAAGAGAAGCTGTGAGTTAGAGAGAAACAGAGAAAGAGAAGCTGTGAGTGAGAGAGAGAGAGAAAGAGAAGCTGTGAGTGAGAGAGTGAGAGAGAAAGAGAAGCTGTGAGTGAGAGAGATAGAGATAGAGAAGCTGTGAGTGAGAGAGAGAGAGAAGCTGTGATTGAGAGAGAGAGAGAGAAAGAGAAGCTGTGAGTGAGAGAGTGAGAGAAAGAGAAGCTGTGAGTTAGAGAGAGAAAGAAAGAGAAGCTGTGAGTGAGAGAGAGAAGCTGTGAGTGAGCGAGAGAGAGAGAAAGAGAAGCTGTGAGTGAGAGAGAGAAAGAGAATCTGTGAGTGTGAGAGAGAGTGAGAAAAAGGGAAGCTGTGAGTGAGAGTGAGAGAGAGAAGCTGTGACAGTGGGAGAGAGAAAGAGAGAAAGAGAAGCTGTGAGTGAGAGAGAGAGAGAAGCTGTGAGTGAGAGAGAAAGAGAAGCTGTGAGTGAGAGAGAAAGAGAAGCTGTGAGTTAGAGAGAGAGAGTGAAAGAGAAGCTGTGAGTGAGAGAGAGAGAATGAGAAGCTGTGAGTGAGATAGAGAGAGAGAAAGAGAAGCTGTGAGTGAGAGAGAGAGAATCTGTGAGTGAGAGAGAAAGAGAAGCTGTGTGTGTGAGAGAGAGAGAGAAGCTGTGAGTGAGAGAGAGAGAAAGAGAAGCTGTGAGTAGGAGAGAGAGAAAGAGAAGCTGTGAGTGAGAGAGTGAGATAAAGAGTAGCTGTGAGTGAGAGAGAGACAGAGAAAGAGAAGCTGTGAGTGAGAGAGAGAGAGAAAAAGAAGCTGTGAGTGAGAGAGAGAGAGAGAGAAGCTGTGAGTGAGAGAGAGAGAGAGATGTGAGAGTGAGAGAGAAAGAGAAGCTGTGAGTGAGAGAGAGAGAGAAGCTTTGAATGAGAGAGAGAGAGAAAGAGAAGCTGTGTGAGAGAGAGAGAAAGAGAAGCTGTGAGTGAGAGAGAGAGAGAAGCTTTGATTGAGAGAGAGAGAGAAAGAGAAGCTGTGAGTGAGAGAGTGAGAGAAAGAGAAGCTGTGAGTGAGAGAGAGAAAGAAAGAGAAGCTGTGAGTGAGAGAGAGAGAGGGTGAAAGAGAAGCTGTGATTGTGAGAGAGAGGGAGATAAAGGGAAGCTGTGAGTGAGCGTGAGAGAGAGAGAGAGAGAAGCTGTGACAGTGGGAGAGAGAGAAAGAGAAGCTGTGAGTGAGAGAGAGAAAGAAAGAGAAGCAATGAGTGTGAGAGAGAGATGCTGTGAGTGAGAGGGAGAGGGAGAAAGAGAAGCTGTGAGTGAGAGAGAGAGAGAGAAAGAGAAGCTGTGAGTGAGAGAGAGAGAGAAAGAGAAGCTGTGAGAGAGAGAGAGAAAGAGAACCTGTGAGTGAGAGAGAGGGAGAGAAGCTGTGAGTGAGTGAGTGAGAGAGAAGCTGTGAGTGAGAGAGAGAGAGAAGCTGTGAGTGAGAGAGAGAGAGAATGAGAAGCTGTGAGTGAGATATATATAGAGAAAGAGAAGCTGTGAGTGAGAGAGAGAGAGAGAGAAGCTGTGAGTGAGAGAGAAAGAGAAGCTGTGAGTGAGAGAGAAATAGAAGCTGTGAGTTAGAGAGAGAGTGAAAGAGAAGCTGTGAGTGAGAGAGAGAGAGAGAAGCTGTGAGTGAGAGAGAAAGAGAAGCTGTGAGTGAGAGAGAGAGAGAAGCTGTGTGAGAGAGAGAGAAAGTGAAGCTGTGAGTAGGAGAGAGAGAAAGAGAAGCTGAGAGTGAGAGAGTGAGATAAAGAGAAGCTGTGAGTTAGAGAGAGACAGAGAAAGAGAAGCTGTGAGTGAGAGAGAGAGAAAAAGAAGATGTGAGAGAGAGAGAGAGATGTGAGAGTGAGAGAGAAAGAGAAGCTGTGACTGAGACAGTGAGAGAAAGAGAAGCTGTGAGTGAGAGAGAGAGAATGAAAGAGAAGCTGTGAGTGAGAGAGAGAAGGTGTGAGTGAGAGAGAGAGAAAGAGAAGCTGTGAGTGAGAGAGAGAAAGAGAAGCTGTGAGTGTGAGAGAGAGTGAGAAAAAAGGAAGCTGTGAGTGAGAGTGAGAGAGAGAGAAGCTGTGACAGTGGGAGAGAGAAAAAGAGAAAGAGAAGCTGTGAGTGAGAGAGAGAAAGAAAGAGAATCTGTGAGTGGGAGAGAGAGAGAGAGTAGCTGTGAGTGAGAGAGAGAGAGAGAAGCTGTGAGTGAGTGAGAGAGAGAGAGAAGCTGTGAGTAAGAGAGAGAAAGAGAAGCTGTGAGTGAGAGAGAGAGAGAGAGAAAGAGAAGCTTTGAGTGAGAGAGAGATAAAGAGAAGCTGTGAGTTAGAGAGAGAGAGAGAGAAGCTGTGAGTGAGAGAGAGAGAAAGAGAAGCTGTGTGTGAGAGAGAGAATCTGTGAGTGAGAGAGAGAGAGAGAAAGAAAGAGAAGATGTGAGTGAGAGAGGGAGAGAGAGAGAGAAGCTGTGAGTGAGAGAGAGAGAGAAAGATAAGCTGTGTGAGAGAGGGAGAGAAAGTGAAGCTGTGAGTGAGAGAGAGAGAGAAGCTGTGAGTGAGAGAGAGAGAGAAAGAGAAGCTATGAGTGAGAGAGAGAGAGAGAAAGAGAAGCTGTGAGTGAGAGAGAAAGAGAAGCTGTGAGCGAGAGAGAGAGAGAGAAGCTGTGAGTGAGAGAGAGAGAAAGAGAAGCTGTGAGTGAGAGAGAGAGAGAAAGAGAAGCTGTGAGAGAGAGAGAAGCTGTGAGTGAGAGAGATAGAAAGAAATAGAAGCTGTGAGTGAGTGAGAGAGAGAGACGTCGTGAGTTAGAGAGAGAGGGAGAAAGAGAAGCTGTGAGAGAGAGAGAGGAAGAGAACCTGTGAGTGAGAGAGAAAGGGAAAGAGAGGCTGTGAGTGAGCGAGAGAGAGAGAAGCTGTGAGTGAGAGAGAGAGAAAAAAACTGTGAGTGAGAGAGAGAAAGAGAAGCTGTGAGTGAGAGAGAAAGAGAAAGAGAAGCTGTGAGAGAGAGAGAGAGAAGCTGTGATTGAGAGAGAGAGAGAGAAAGAGAAGCTGTGAGTGAGAGAGTGAGAGAAAGAGAAGCTGTGAGTGAGAGAGAGAAAGAAAGAGAAGGTGTGAGTGAGAGAGAGAAGCTGTGAGTGAGAGAGATAGAGAAAAAGAAGCTGTGAGTGAGAGAGAGAGAAAGAGAATCTGTGAGTGTGAGAGAGAGTGAGAAAAAGGGAAGCTGTGAGTGAGAGTGAGAGAGAGAAGCTGTGACAGTGGGAGAGAGAAAGAGAGAAAGAGAAGCTGTGAGTGAGAGAGAGAGAGAAGCTGTGAGTGAGAGAGAAAGAGAAGCTGTGAGTGAGAGAGAAAGAGAAGCTGTGAGTTAGAGAGAGAGAGTGAAAGAGAAGCTGTGAGTGAGAGAGAGAGAATGAGAAGCTGTGAGTGAGAGAGAGAGAGAGAATGAGAAGCTGTGAGTGAGAGAGAGAGAATCTGTGAGTGAGAGAGAAAGAGAAGCTGTGTGTGTGAGAGAGAGAGAGAAGCTGTGAGTGAGAGAGAGAGAAAGAGAAGCTGTGAGTAGGAGAGAGAGAAAGAGAAGCTGTGAGTGAGAGAGTGAGATAAAGAGTAGCTGTGAGTGAGAGAGAGACAGAGAAAGAGAAGCTGTGAGTGAGAGAGAGAGAAAAAGAAGCTGTGAGTGAGAGAGAGAGAGAGAGAAGCTGTGAGTGAGAGAGAGAGAGAGATGTGAGAGTGAGAGAGAAAGAGAAGCTGTGAGTGAGAGAGAGAGAGAAGCTTTGAATGAGAGAGAGAGAGAAAGAGAAGCTGTGTGAGAGAGAGAGAAAGAGAAGCTGTGAGTGAGAGAGAGAGAGAAGCTTTGATTGAGAGAGAGAGAGAAAGAGAAGCTGTGAGTGAGAGAGTGAGAGAAAGAGAAGCTGTGAGTGAGAGAGAGAAAGAAAGAGAAGCTGTGAGTGAGAGAGAGAGAGGGTGAAAGAGAAGCTGTGATTGTGAGAGAGAGGGAGATAAAGGGAAGCTGTGAGTGAGCGTGAGAGAGAGAGAGAGAGAAGCTGTGACAGTGGGAGAGAGAGAAAGAGAAGCTGTGAGTGAGAGAGAGAAAGAAAGAGAAGCAATGAGTGTGAGAGAGAGATGCTGTGAGTGAGAGGGAGAGGGAGAAAGAGAAGCTGTGAGTGAGAGAGAGAGAGAGAAAGAGAAGCTGTGAGTGAGAGAGAGAGAGAAAGAGAAGCTGTGAGAGAGAGAGAGAAAGAGAACCTGTGAGTGAGAGAGAGGGAGAGAAGCTGTGAGTGAGTGAGTGAGAGAGAAGCTGTGAGTGAGAGAGAGAGAGAAGCTGTGAGTGAGAGAGAGAGAGAATGAGAAGCTGTGAGTGAGATATATATAGAGAAAGAGAAGCTGTGAGTGAGAGAGAGAGAGAGAGAAGCTGTGAGTGAGAGAGAAAGAGAAGCTGTGAGTGAGAGAGAAATAGAAGCTGTGAGTTAGAGAGAGAGTGAAAGAGAAGCTGTGAGTGAGAGAGAGAGAGAGAAGCTGTGAGTGAGAGAGAAAGAGAAGCTGTGAGTGAGAGAGAGAGAGAAGCTGTGTGAGAGAGAGAGAAAGTGAAGCTGTGAGTAGGAGAGAGAGAAAGAGAAGCTGAGAGTGAGAGAGTGAGATAAAGAGAAGCTGTGAGTTAGAGAGAGACAGAGAAAGAGAAGCTGTGAGTGAGAGAGAGAGAAAAAGAAGATGTGAGAGAGAGAGAGAGATGTGAGAGTGAGAGAGAAAGAGAAGCTGTGACTGAGACAGTGAGAGAAAGAGAAGCTGTGAGTGAGAGAGAGAGAATGAAAGAGAAGCTGTGAGTGAGAGAGAGAAGGTGTGAGTGAGAGAGAGAGAAAGAGAAGCTGTGAGTGAGAGAGAGAAAGAGAAGCTGTGAGTGTGAGAGAGAGTGAGAAAAAAGGAAGCTGTGAGTGAGAGTGAGAGAGAGAGAAGCTGTGACAGTGGGAGAGAGAAAAAGAGAAAGAGAAGCTGTGAGTGAGAGAGAGAAAGAAAGAGAATCTGTGAGTGGGAGAGAGAGAGAGAGTAGCTGTGAGTGAGAGAGAGAGAGAGAAGCTGTGAGTGAGTGAGAGAGAGAGAGAAGCTGTGAGTAAGAGAGAGAAAGAGAAGCTGTGAGTGAGAGAGAGAGAGAGAGAAAGAGAAGCTTTGAGTGAGAGAGAGATAAAGAGAAGCTGTGAGTTAGAGAGAGAGAGAGAGAAGCTGTGAGTGAGAGAGAGAGAAAGAGAAGCTGTGTGTGAGAGAGAGAATCTGTGAGTGAGAGAGAGAGAGAGAAAGAAAGAGAAGATGTGAGTGAGAGAGGGAGAGAGAGAGAGAAGCTGTGAGTGAGAGAGAGAGAGAAAGATAAGCTGTGTGAGAGAGGGAGAGAAAGTGAAGCTATGAGTGAGAGAGAGAGAGAAGCTGTGAGTGAGAGAGAGAGAGAAAGAGAAGCTATGAGTGAGAGAGAGAGAGAGAAAGAGAAGCTGTGAGTGAGAGAGAAAGAGAAGCTGTGAGCGAGAGAGAGAGAGAGAAGCTGTGAGTGAGAGAGAGAGAAAGAGAAGCTGTGAGTGAGAGAGAGAGAGAAAGAGAAGCTGTGAGAGAGAGAGAAGCTGTGAGTGAGAGAGATAGAAAGAAATAGAAGCTGTGAGTGAGTGAGAGAGAGAGACGTCGTGAGTTAGAGAGAGAGGGAGAAAGAGAAGCTGTGAGAGAGAGAGAGGAAGAGAACCTGTGAGTGAGAGAGAAAGGGAAAGAGAGGCTGTGAGTGAGCGAGAGAGAGAGAAGCTGTGAGTGAGAGAGAGAGAAAAAAACTGTGAGTGAGAGAGAGAAAGAGAAGCTGTGAGTGAGAGAGAAAGAGAAAGAGAAGCTGTGAGAGAGAGAGAGAGAAGCTGTGATTGAGAGAGAGAGAGAGAAAGAGAAGCTGTGAGTGAGAGAGTGAGAGAAAGAGAAGCTGTGAGTGAGAGAGAGAAAGAAAGAGAAGGTGTGAGTGAGAGAGAGAAGCTGTGAGTGAGAGAGATAGAGAAAAAGAAGCTGTGAGTGAGAGAGAGAGAAAGAGAATCTGTGAGTGTGAGAGAGAGTGAGAAAAAGGGAAGCTGTGAGTGAGAGTGAGAGAGAGAAGCTGTGACAGTGGGAGAGAGAAAGAGAGAAAGAGAAGCTGTGAGTGAGAGAGAGAGAGAAGCTGTGAGTGAGAGAGAAAGAGAAGCTGTGAGTGAGAGAGAAAGAGAAGCTGTGAGTTAGAGAGAGAGAGTGAAAGAGAAGCTGTGAGTGAGAGAGAGAGAATGAGAAGCTGTGAGTGAGAGAGAGAGAGAGAATGAGAAGCTGTGAGTGAGAGAGAGAGAGTGCAAGAGAAGCTGTGAGTGAGAGAGAGAGAATGAGAAGCTGTGAGTGAGATAGAGAATGAGAAGCTGTGAGTGAGAGAGAGAGAGAGAAGCTGTGAGTGAGAGAGAAAGAGAAGCTGTGAGTGAGAGAGAGAGAGAGAGAAGCTGTGTGTGAGAGAGAGAAAGAGAAGCTGTGAGTAGGAGAGAGAGAAAGAGAAGCTGAGAGTGAGAGAGTGAGATAAAGAGAAGCTGTGAGTTAGAGAGAGACAGAGAAAGAGAAGCTGTGAGTGAGAGAGAGAGAAAAAGAAGCTGTGAGAGAGAGAGAGATGTGAGAGTGAGAGAGAAAGAGAAGCTATGACTGAGACAGTGAGAGAAAGAGAAGCTGTGAATGAGAGAGAGAGAATGAAAGAGAAGCTGTGAGTGAGAGAGAGAAGGTGTGAGTGAGAGAGAGAGAAAGAGAAGCTGTGTGTGAGAGAGAGAAAGAGAAGCTGTGAGTGTGAGAGAGAGTGAGAAAAAGGGGAGCTCTGAGTGAGAGTGAGAGAGAGAGAAGCTGTGACAGTGGGAGAGAGAAAGAGAGAGAGAAGCTGTTAGTGAGAGAGAGAGAAAGAAAGAGAAGCTATGAGTGAGAGAGAGAAGCTGTGAGTGAGAGAGAGAGGGAGAAAGAGAATCTGTGTGAGAGAGAGAGAGAGAAAGAGAAGCTGTGAGTGAGAGAGAGAGAAATAGAGTAGCTGTGAGTGAGAGAGAGAAAGAGAAGCTGTGAGTGAGAGAGGGAGAGAGAGAAAGAGAAGCTGTGAGTGAGAGAGAGATAAAGAGAAGCTGTGAGTTAGAGAGAGAGAAAGAGAAGCTGTGAGTGAGAGAGAGAGAAAGAGAAGCTGTGTGAGAGAGAGAATCTGTGAGTGAGAGAGAGAGAGAAAGAGAGAAGATGTCAGTGAGAGAGGTAGAGAGAGAGAGAGAAGCTGTGAGTGAGAGAGAGAGAAAGATAAGCTGTGTGAGAGAGGGAGAGAAAGAGAAGCTGTGAGTGAGAGAGAGAGAGAGTGAGAAGATGTGAGTGAGAGAGAGAGAGAGAAGCTGTGAGTGAGAGAAAGAGAGAGAAAGAGAAGCTATGACTGAGAGAGAGAGAGAGAGAAGCTGTGAGTGAGAGAGAAAGAGAGAGAAAGAGAAGCTGTGTGAGAGAGAGAGAAGCTGTGAGTGAGTGAGATAAAGAGAAGCTGTGAGTTAGAGAGAGAGAGAAAGAGAAGCTGTGAGTGAGACAGAGAGAAAGAGAAGATGTGTGTGTGTGTGAGAGAGAGAAGTTGTGAGTGAGAGAGAGAGAGAAAGAGAAGCTGTGAGTGAGAGAGAAAGCTGTGAGTGAGAGAGAAAGAGAAAGAGAAGCTGTGAGTGAGAGAGAGAGAGAAGCTGTGAGTGAGAGAGAGAGAGAAAAAACTGTGAGTGAGAGAGAGAGAGAAGCTGTGAGTGAGAGAGAAAGAAAAAAAGAGGCTATGAGTGAGAGAGAGAGAGAGAGAAGCTGTGAGTGAGAGACAGATAAAGAGAAGCTGTGAGTTAGAGAGAGAGAGAAAGAGAAGCTGTGAGTGAGACAGAGAGAAAGAGAAGCTGTGAGTGAGAGTGAAAGCTGTGAGTGAGAGAGTAAGAGAAAGAGAAGCTGTGAGTGAGAGAGAGAGAGAAGCTGTGAGTGAGAGAGAGAGAGAGAAAAACAGTGAGTGAGAGAGAGAGATGCTGTGAGTGAGAGAGAGAAATAAAGAGAAGCTGTGAGTGAGACAGAGAAAGAGAAGATGTGTGTGTGTGAAAGAGAGAGAAGTTGTGAGTGAGAGAGAGAGAGAGAAAGAGAAGCTGTGAGTGAGAGAGAAAGCTGTGAGTGAGAGAGTAAGAGAAAGAGATGCTGTGTGTGAGAGAGAGAGAGAAGCTGTGAGTGAGAGAGAGAGAGAGAAAAACAGTGAGTGAGATAGAGAGACGCTGTGAGTGAGAGAGAGAAATAAAGAGAAGCTGTGAGTGAGACTGAGAAAGAGAAGATGTGTGTGTGTGAGAGAGAGAGAAGTTGTGAGTGAGAGAGAGAGAGAGAAAGAGAAGCTGTGAGTGAGAGAGAAAGCTGTGAGTGAGAGAGTAAGAGAAAGAGAAGTTGTGAGTGAGAGAGAGAGAGAAGCTGTGAGTGAGAGAGAGAGAGAGAAAAACAGTGAGTGAGAGAGAGAGATGCTGTGAGTGAGAGAGAGAAATAAAGAGAAGCTGTGAGTGAGTCAGAGAAAGAGAAGATGTGTGTGTGTGAGAGAGAGAGAAGTTGTGAGTGAGAGAGAGAGAGAGAAAGAGAAGCTGTGAGTGAGAGAGAAAGCTGTGAGTGAGAGAGTAAGAGAAAGAGAAGCTGTGTGTGAGAGAGAGAGAAGCTGTGAGTGAGTGAGAGAGAGAGAAAAACAGTGAGTGAGAGAGAGAGACGCTGTGAGTGAGAGAGAGAAATAAAGAGAAGCTGTGAGTGAGACTGAGAAAGAGAAGATGTGTGTGTGTGAGAGAGAGAGAAGTTGTGAGTGAGAGAGAAAGAGAAAGAGAAGCTGTGAGTGAGAGAGAGAGAGAAGCTGTGAGTGAGAGAGAGAGAAAAAACTGTTAGTGAGAGAGAGAGAAGCTGTGAGTGAGAGAGAAATAAAGAGAAGCTGTGAGTGAGTGAGAGAGATAGAGAGAAGCTGTGAGTGAGAGAGAGAAATAAAGAGAAGCTGTGAGTTAGAGAGAAACAGAGAAAGAGAACCTGTGAGTGAGAGAGAGAGAGAAAGAGAAGCTGTGAGTGAGAGAGTGAGAGAGAAAGAGAAGCTGTGAGTGAGAGAGATAGAGATAGAGAAGCTGTGAGTGAGAGAGAGAGAGAGAAGCTGTGATTGAGAGAGAGAGAGAGAAAGAGAAGCTGTGAGTGAGAGAGTGAGAGAAAGAGAAGCTGTGAGTTAGAGAGAGAAAGAAAGAGAAGCTGTGAGTGAGAGAGAGAAGCTGTGAGTGAGCGAGAGAGAGAGAAAGAGAAGCTGTGAGTGAGAGAGAGAGAGAATCTGTGAGTGTGAGAGAGAGTGAGAAAAAGGGAAGCTGTGAGTGAGAGAGAGAGAAGCTGTGACAGTGGGAGAGAGAAAGAGAGAAAGAGAAGCTGTGAGTGAGAGAGAGAGAGAAGCTGTGAGTGAGAGAGAAAGAGAAGCTGTGAGTGAGAGAGAAAGAGAAGCTGTGAGAGAGAGAGAGAGTGAAAGAGAAGCTGTGAGTGAGAGAGAGAGAATGAGAAGCTGTGAGTGAGATAGAGAGAGAGAAAGAGAAGCTGTGAGTGAGAGAGAGAGAGAGAAAGAGAAGCTGTGAGTGAGAGAGAGAGAAATAGAGTAGCTGTGAGTGAGAGAGAGAAAGAGAAGCTGTGAGTGAGAGAGGGAGAGAGAGAAAGAGAAGCTGTGAGTGAGATAGAGATAAAGAGAAGCTGTGAGTTAGAGAGAGAGAAAGAGAAGCTGTGAGTGAGAGAGAGAGAAAGAGAAGCTGTGTGAGAGAGAGAATCTGTGAGTGAGAGAGAGAGAGAAAGAGAGAAGATGTCAGTGAGAGAGGTAGAGAGAGAGAGAGAAGCTGTGTGTGTGAGAGAGAAAGATAAGCTGTGTGAGAGAGGGAGAGAAAGAGACGCTGTGAGTGAGAGAGAGAGAGAGTGAGAAGATGTGAGTGAGAGAGAGAGAGAGAAGCTGTGAGTGAGAGAAAGAGAGAGAAAGAGAAGCTATGACTGAGAGAGAGAGAGAGAGAAGCTGTGAGTGAGAGAGAAAGAGAGAGAAAGAGAAGCTGTGTGAGAGAGAGAGAAGCTGTGAGTGAGAGAGAGATAAAGAGAAGCTGTGAGTTAGAGAGAGAGAGAGAAAGAGAAGGTGTGAGTGAGAGAGAGAGAGAAGCTGTGAGTGAGTGAGATAAAGAGAAGCTGTGAGTTAGAGAGAGAGAGAAAGAGAAGCTGTGAGTGAGACAGAGAGAAAGAGAAGATGTGTGTGTGTGTGAGAGAGAGAAGTTGTGAGTGAGAGAGAGAGAGAAAGAGAAGCTGTGAGTGAGAGAGAAAGCTGTGAGTGAGAGAGAAAGAGAAAGAGAAGCTGTGAGTGAGAGAGAGAGAGAAGCTGTGAGTGAGAGAGAGAGAGAAAAAACTGTGAGTGAGAGAGAGAGAGAAGCTGTGAGTGAGAGAGAAAGAAAAAAGAGGCTATGAGTGAGAGAGAGAGAGAGAGAAGCTGTGAGTGAGAGAGAGATAAAGAGAAGCTGTGAGTTAGAGAGAGAGAGAAAGAGAAGCTGTGAGTGAGACAGAGAGAAAGAGAAGCTGTGAGCGAGAGAGAAAGCTGTGAGTGAGAGAGTAAGAGAAAGAGAAGCTGTGAGTGAGAGAGAGAGAGAAGCTGTGAGTGAGAGAGAGAGAGAGAAAAACAGTGAGTGAGAGAGAGAGATGCTGTGAGTGAGAGAGAGAAATAAAGAGAAGCTGTGAGTGAGACAGAGAAAGAGAAGATGTGTGTGTGTGTGAGAGAGAGAGAAGTTGTGAGTGAGAGAGAGAGAAAGAGAAGCTGTGAGTGAGAGAGAAAGCTGTGAGTGAGAGAGTAAGAGAAAGAGAAGCTGTGTGTGTGAGAGAGAGAGAAGCTGTGAGTGAGAGAGAGAGAGAGAGAAAAACAGTGAGTGAGAGAGAGAGACGCTGTGAGTGAGAGAGAGAAATAAAGAGAAGCTGTGAGTGAGACTGAGAAAGAGAAGATGTGTGTGTGTGAGAGAGAGAGAAGTTGTGAGTGAGAGAGAGAGAGAGAAAGAGAAGCTGTGAGTGAGAGAGAAAGCTGTGAGTGAGAGAGTAAGAGAAAGAGAAGCTGTGAGTGAGAGAGAGAGAGAAGCTGTGAGTGAGAGAGAGAGAGAAAAACAGTGAGTGAGAGAGAGAGATGCTGTGAGTGAGAGAGAGAAATAAAGAGAAGCTGTGAGTGAGACAGAGAAAGAGAAGATGTGTGTGTGTGTGAGAGAGAGAAGTTGTGAGTGAGAGAGAGAGAGAGAAAGAGAAGCTGTGAGTGAGAGAGAAAGCTGTGAGTGAGAGAGTAAGAGAAAGAGAAGCTGTGTGTGAGAGAGAGAGAAGCTGTGAGTGAGTGAGAGAGAGAGAAAAACAGTGAGTGAGAGAGAGAGACGCTGTGAGTGAGAGAGAGAAATAAAGAGAAGCTGTGAGTGAGACTGAGAAAGAGAAGATGTGTGTGTGTGTGAGAGAGAGAAGTTGTGAGTGAGAGAGAAAGAGAAAGAGAAGCTGTGAGTGAGAGAGAGAGAGAAGCTGTGAGTGAGAGAGA
This sequence comes from Bradypodion ventrale, assembly GCA_035047345.1. NCBI lineage: Eukaryota > Metazoa > Chordata > Lepidosauria > Squamata > Chamaeleonidae > Bradypodion > Bradypodion ventrale. The sequence continues at coordinate 175,556,751 of JAWDJE010000002.1, forward strand.
GAGAAAAAACTGTTAGTGAGAGAGAGAGAAGCTGTGAGTGAGAGAGAAATAAAGAGAAGCTGTGAGTGAGTGAGAGAGATAGAGAGAAGCTGTGAGTGAGAGAGAGAAATAAAGAGAAGCTGTGAGTTAGAGAGAAACAGAGAAAGAGAACCTGTGAGTGAGAGAGAGAGAGAAAGAGAAGCTGTGAGTGAGAGAGATAGAGATAGAGAAGCTGTGAGTGAGAGAGAGAGAGAAGCTGTGATTGAGAGAGAGAGAGAGAAAGAGAAGCTGTGAGTGAGAGAGTGAGAGAAAGAGAAGCTGTGAGTTAGAGAGAGAAAGAAAGAGAAGCTGTGAGTGAGAGAGAGAAGCTGTGAGTGAGCGAGAGAGAGAGAAAGAGAAGCTGTGAGTGAGAGAGAGAGAAAGAGAATCTGTGAGTGTGAGAGAGAGTGAGAAAAAGGGAAGCTGTGAGTGAGAGTGAGAGAGAGAAGCTGTGACAGTGGGAGAGAGAAAGAGAGAAAGAGAAGCTGTGAGTGAGAGAGAGAGAGAAGCTGTGAGTGAGAGAGAAAGAGAAGCTGTGAGTGAGAGAGAAAGAGAAGCTGTGAGTTAGAGAGAGAGAGTGAAAGAGAAGCTGTGAGTGAGAGAGAGAGAATGAGAAGCTGTGAGTGAGATAGAGAGAGAGAAAGAGAAGCTGTGAGTGAGAGAGAGAGAATCTGTGAGTGAGAGAGAAAGAGAAGCTGTGAGTGAGAGAGAGAGAGAGAAGCTGTGAGTGAGAGAGAGAGAAAGAGAAGCTGTGAGTAGGAGAGAGAGAAAGAGAAGCTGTGAGTGAGAGAGTGAGATAAAGAGTAGCTGTGAGTTAGAGAGAGACAGAGAAAGAGAAGCTGTGAGTGAGAGAGAGAGAAAAAGAAGCTGTGAGTGAGAGAGAGAGAGAGAGAAGCTGTGAGTGAGAGAGAGAGAGAGATGTGAGAGTGAGAGAGAAAGAGAAGCTGTGAGTGAGAGAGAGAGAGAAGCTTTGAATGAGAGAGAGAGAGAAAGAGAAGCTGTGTGAGAGAGAGAGAAAGAGAAGCTGTGAGTGAGTGAGAGAGAGAAGCTTTGATTGAGAGAGAGAGAGAAAGAGAAGCTGTGAGTGAGAGAGTGAGAGAAAGAGAAGCTGTGAGTGAGAGAGAGAAAAAAAGAGAAGCTGTGAGTGAGAGAGAGAGAGGGTGAAAGAGAAGCTGTGATTGTGAGAGAGAGGGAGATAAAGGGAAGCTGTGAGTGAGCGTGAGAGAGAGAGAGAGAGAGAAGCTGTGACAGTGGGAGAGAGAGAAAGAGAAGCTGTGAGTGAGAGAGAGAAAGAAAGAGAAGCAATGAGTGTGAGAGAGAGATGCTGTGAGTGAGAGAGAGAGGGAGAAAGAGAAGCTGTGAGTGAGAGAGAGAGAGAAAGAGAAGCTGTGAGTGAGAGAGAGAGAGAAAGAGAAGCTGTGAGTGAGAGAGAGAAAGAGAACCTGTGAGTGAGAGAGAGGGAGAGAAGCTGTGAGTGAGTGAGAGAGAGAGAAGCTGTGAGTGAGAGAGAGAGAGAAGCTGTGAGTGAGAGAGAGAGAGAATGAGAAGCTGTGAGTGAGATATATATAGAGAAAGAGAAGCTGTGAGTGAGAGAGAGAGAGAGAGAAGCTGTGAGTGAGAGAGAAAGAGAAGCTGTGAGTGAGAGAGAAAGAGAAGCTGTGAGTTAGAGAGAGAGTGAAAGAGAAGCTGTGAGTGAGAGAGAGAGAGAGAAGCTGTGAGTGAGAGAGAAAGAGAAGCTGTGAGTGAGAGAGAGAGAGAAGCTGTGTGAGAGAGAGAGAAAGTGAAGCTGTGAGTAGGAGAGAGAGAAAGAGAAGCTGAGAGTGAGAGAGTGAGATAAAGAGAAGCTGTGAGTTAGAGAGAGACAGAGAAAGAGAAGCTGTGAGTGAGAGAGAGAGAAAAAGAAGATATGAGAGAGAGAGAGAGATGTGAGAGTGAGAGAGAAAGAGAAGCTGTGACTGAGACAGTGAGAGAAAGAGAAGCTGTGAGTGAGAGAGAGAGAATGAAAGAGAAGCTGTGAGTGAGAGAGAGAAGGTGTGAGTGAGAGAGAGAGAAAGAGAAGCTGTGAGTGAGAGAGAGAAAGAGAAGCTGTGAGTGTGAGAGAGAGTGAGAAAAAAGGAAGCTGTGAGTGAGAGTGAGAGAGAGAGAAGCTGTGACAGTGGGAGAGAGAAAAAGAGAAAGAGAAGCTGTGAGTGAGAGAGAGAGAAAGAAAGAGAATCTGTGAGTGGGAGAGAGAGAGAGTAGCTGTGAGTGAGAGAGAGAGAGAGAAGCTGTGAGTGAGTGAGAGAGAGAGAGAAGCTGTGAGTAAGAGAGAGAAAGAGAAGCTGTGAGTGAGAGAGAGAGAGAGAGAAAGAGAAGCTTTGAGTGAGAGAGAGATAAAGAGAAGCTGTGAGTTAGAGAGAGAGAGAGAGAAGCTGTGAGTGAGAGAGAGAGAAAGAGAAGCTGTGTGTGAGAGAGAGAATCTGTGAGTGAGAGAGAGAGAGAGAAAGAAAGAGAAGATGTGAGTGAGAGAGGGAGAGAGAGAGAAGCTGTGAGTGAGAGAGAGAGAGAAAGATAAGCTGTGTGAGAGAGGGAGAGAAAGTGAAGCTGTGAGTGAGAGAGAGAGAGAAGCTGTGAGTGAGAGAGAGAGAGAAAGAGAAGCTATGAGTGAGAGAGAGAGAGAGAAAGAGAAGCTGTGAGTGAGAGAGAAAGAGAAGCTGTGAGCGAGAGAGAGAGAGAGAAGCTGTGAGTGAGAGAGAGAGAAAGAGAAGCTGTGAGTGAGAGAGAGAGAAAGAGAAGCTGTGAGAGAGAGAGAAGCTGTGAGTGAGAGAGATAGAAAGAAATAGAAGCTGTGAGTGAGTGAGAGAGAGAGACGTCGTGAGTTAGAGAGAGAGGGAGAAAGAGAAGCTGTGAGAGAGAGAGAGGAAGAGAACCTGTGAGTGAGAGAGAAAGGGAAAGAGAGGCTGTGAGTGAGCGAGAGAGAGAGAAGCTGTGAGTGAGAGAGAGAGAAAAAAACTGTGAGTGAGAGAGAGAAAGAGAAGCTGTGAGTGAGAGAGAAAGAGAAAGAGAAGCTGTGTGAGAGAGAGAGAGAGAAGCTGTGATTGAGAGAGAGAGAAAGAAAGAGAAGCTGTGAGTGAGAGAGTGAGAGAAAGAGAAGCTGTGAGTGAGAGAGAGAAAGAAAGAGAAGGTGTGAGTGAGAGAGAGAAGCTGTGAGTGAGAGAGAGAGAGAAAAAGAAGCTGTGAGTGAGAGAGAGAGAGAATCTGTGAGTGTGAGAGAGAGTGAGAAAAAGGGAAGCTGTGAGTGAGAGTGAGAGAGAGAAGCTGTGACAGTGGGAGAGAGAAAGAGAGAAAGAGAAGCTGTGAGTGAGAGAGAGAGAGAAGCTGTGAGTGAGAGAGAAAGAGAAGCTGTGAGTGAGAGAGAAAGAGAAGCTGTGAGTTAGAGAGAGAGAGTGAAAGAGAAGCTGTGAGTGAGAGAGAGAGAATGAGAAGCTGTGAGTGAGAGAGAGAGAGAGAATGAGAAGCTGTGAGTGAGAGAGAGAGAGTGAAAGAGAAGCTGTGAGTGAGAGAGAGAGAATGAGAAGCTGTGAGTGAGATAGAGAAAGAGAAGCTGTGAGTGAGAGAGAGAGAGAGAAGCTGTGAGTGAGAGAGAAAGAGAAGCTGTGAGTGAGAGAGAGAGAGAGAAGCTGTGTGAGAGAGAGAGAAAGAGAAGCTGTGAGTAGGAGAGAGAGAAAGAGAAGGTGAGAGTGAGAGAGTGAGATAAAGAGAAGCTGTGAGTTAGAGAGAGACAGAGAAAGAGAAGCTGTGAGTGAGAGAGAGAGAAAAAGAAGCTGTGAGAGAGAGAGAGATGTGAGAGTGAGAGAGAAAGAGAAGCTATGACTGAGACAGTGAGAGAAAGAGAAGCTGTGAGTGAGAGAGAGAGAATGAAAGAGAAGCTGTGAGTGAGAGAGAGAAGGTGTGAGTGAGAGAGAGAGAAAGAGAAGCTGTGTGTGTGAGAGAGAAAGAGAAGCTGTGAGTGTGAGAGAGAGTGAGAAAAAAGGAAGCTGTGAGTGAGAGTGAGAGAGAGAGAAGCTGTGACAGTGGGAGAGAGAAAGCTGTGAGAGAGAGAGAGAGAAAGAAAGAGAAGCTGTGAGTGGGAGAGAGAGAGTAGCTGTGAGTGAGAGAGAGAGAGAAAAGCTGTGAGTGAGAGAGAGAGAGAGAGAAGCTGTGAGTAAGAGAGAGAAAGAGAAGCTGTGAGTGAGAGAGAGAGAGAGAGAAAGAGAAGCTTTGAGTGAGAGAGAGATAAAGAGAAGCTGTGAGTTAGAGAGAGAGAGAGAGAAGCTGTGAGTGAGAGAGAGAGAAAGAGAAGCTGTGTGTGAGAGAGAGAATCTGTGAGTGAGAGAGAGAGAGAGAAAGAAAGAGAAGATGTGAGTGAGAGAGGGAGAGAGAGAGAGAAGCTGTGAGTGAGAGAGAGAGAGAAAGATAAGCTGTGTGAGAGAGGGAGAGAAAGTGAAGCTGTGAGTGAGAGAGAGAGAAGCTGTGAGTGAGAGAGAGAGAGAGAAGCTGTGAGTGAGATAGAGAGAGAAAGAGAAGCTATGAGTGAGAGAGAGAGAGAGAAAGAGAAGCTGTGAGTGAGAGAGAATTAGAAGCTGTGAGCAAGAGAGAGAAGCTGTGAGTGAGAGAGAGAGAAAGAGAAGCTGTGAGTGAGAGAGAGAGAGAAAGAGAAGCTGTGTGAGAGAGAGAGAAGCTGTGAGTGAGAGAGATAGAAAGAAATAGAAGCTGTGAGTGAGTGAGAGAGAGAGACGTCGTGAGTTAGAGAGAGAGGGAGAAAGAGAAGCTGTGAGAGAGAGAAAGAGAACCTGTGAGTGAGAGAGAAAGGGAAAGAGAGGCTGTGAGTGAGCGAGAGAGAGAGAAGCTGTGAGTGAGAGAGAGAGAGAAAAACTGTGAGTGAGAGAGAGAAAGAGAAGCTGTGAGTGAGAGAGAAAGAGAAAGAGAAGCTGTGAGAGAGAGAGAGAGAGAAGCTGTGAGTGAGAGAGAGAGAGAGAGAGAAAGAGAAGCTGTGAGTGAGAGAGAGAGAGAGAAGCTGTGAGTGAGAGAGAAAGAGAAAGAGAGTCTGTGAGTGAGAGAGAGAGAGAAAGAGAAGCTGTGAGTGTGAGAGAGAGATAGAGAGAAGCTGTGAGTTAGAGAGAGAGAGAAAGAGAAGCTGTGAGTGAGAGAGTGAGAGAAAGAGAAGCTCTGAGTGAGAGAGAGAGAGAAAGTGAAGCTGTGAGTGAGAGAGAGAGAGAAAGAGAAGCTGTGTGAGAGAGAGAGAAGCTGTGAGTGTGAGAGAATGAAAGAAATAGAAGCTGTGAGTGAGTGAGAGAGAGAGAAGTTGTGAGTTAGAGAGAGAGGGAGAAAGAGAAGCTGTGAGTGAGAGAGAGAGAGAATCTGTGTGTGAGAGAGAGAAGCTGTGATTGAGAGAGAAAGAAAGAAATAGAAGCTGTGAGTGAGTGAGTGAGAGAGAAGTTGTGAGTTAGAGAGAGAGGGAGAAAGAGAAGCTGTGAGTGAGAGAGAGAGAGAAGCTGTGAGTGAGAGAGAAAGGGAAAGAGAGGCTGTGAGTGAGTGAGAGATAGAGAAGCTGTGAGTGAGAGAGAAAGAGAGAAAGAGAAGCTGTGAGTGAGAGAGAGAGAGAAAGAGAAACTGTGAGTGAGAGAGAGAGAGAAAGAGAAGCTGTGAGAGAGAGAGAGAAGCTGTGAGTGAGAGAGAGATAAAGAGAAGCTGTGAGTTAGAGAGAGAGAGAGAAAGAGAAGCTGTGAGTGAGAGAGAGAGAGAAGCTGTGAGTGAGAGAGAGATAAAGAGAAGCTGTGAGTTAGAGAGAGAGAAAGAGAAGCTGTGAGTGAGACAGAGAGAAAGAGAAGATGTGTGTGTGTGAGAGAGAGAGAAGTTGTGAGTGAGAGAGAGAGAGAGAAAGAGAAGCTGTGAGTGAGAGAGAAAGCTGTGAGTGAGAGAGAAAGAGAAAGAGAAGCTGTGAGTGAGAGAGAAGCTGTGAGTGAGAGAGAGAGAGAAAAAAACAGTGAGTGAGAGAGAGAGACGATGTGAGTGAGAGAGAGAAATAAAGAGAAGCTGTGAGTGAGATAGAGAGAAAGAGAAGATGTGTGTGTGTGTGAGAGAGAGAAGTTGTGAATGAGAGAGAGAGAGAAAGAGAAGCTGTGAGTGAGATAGAAAGCTGTGAGTGAGAGAGAAAGAGAAAGAGAAAGAGAAGCTGTGAGTGAGAGAGAGAGAAAAAAACTGTGAGTGAGAGAGAAGCTGTGAGTGAGTGAGAGAAATAAAGAGAAGCTGTGAGTGAGTGAGAGATAGAGAGAAGCTGTGAGTGAGAGAGAAAGAGAAGCTGTGAGTGAGAGAGAGAGAGAGAGAAGCTGTGTGAGATTGAGAGAAAGAGAAGCTGTGAGTAGGAGAGAGAGAAAGAGAAGCTGAGAGTGAGAGAGTGAGATAAAGAGAAGCTGTGAGTTAGAGAGAGACAGAGAAAGAGAAGCTGTGAGTGAGAGAGAGAGAAAAAGAAGCTGTGAGAGAGAGAGAGATGTGAGAGTGAGAGAGAAAGAGAAGCTATGACTGAGACAGTGAGAGAAAGAGAAGCTGTGAGTGAGAGAGAGAGAATGAAAGAGAAGCTGTGAGTGAGAGAGAGAAGGTGTGAGTGAGAGAGAGAGAAAGAGAAGCTGTGTGTGAGAGAGAGAAAGAGAAGCTGTGAGTGTGAGAGAGAGTGAGAAAAAAGGAAGCTGTGAGTGAGAGTGAGAGAGAGAGAAGCTGTGACAGTGGGAGAGAGAAAGAGAGAAAGCTGTGAGAGAGAGAGAGAGAAAGAAAGAGAAGCTGTGAGTGGGAGAGAGAGAGTAGCTGTGAGTGAGAGAGAGAGAGAAAAGCTGTGAGTGAGAGAGAGAGAGAGAAGCTGTGAGTAAGAGAGAGAAAGAGAAGCTGTGAGTGAGAGAGAGAGAGAGAGAAAGAGAAGCTTTGAGTGAGAGAGAGATAAAGAGAAGCTGTGAGTTAGAGAGAGAGAGAGAGAAGCTGTGAGTGAGAGAGAGAGAAAGAGAAGCTGTGTGAGAGAGAGAGAATCTGTGAGTGAGAGAGAGAGAGAGAAAGAAAGAGAAGATGTGAGTGAGAGAGGGAGAGAGAGAGAGAAGCTGTGAGTGAGAGAGAGAGAGAAAGATAAGCTGTGTGAGAGAGGGAGAGAAAGTGAAGCTGTGAGTGAGAGAGAGAGAAGCTGTGAGTGTGAGAGAGAGAGAGAAGCTGTGAGTGAGATAGAGAGAGAAAGAGAAGCTATGAGTGAGAGAGAGAGAGAGAAAGAGAAGCTGTGAGTGAGAGAGAATTAGAAGCTGTGAGCGAGAGAGAGAGAGAGAAGCTGTGAGTGAGAGAGAGAGAAAGAGAAGCTGTGAGTGAGAGAGAGAGAAAGAGAAGCTGTGAGAGAGAGAGAGAAGCTGTGAGTGAGAGAGATAGAAAGAAATAGAAGCTGTGAGTGAGTGAGAGAGAGAGACGTCGTGAGTTAGAGAGAGAGGGAGAAAGAGAAGCTGTGAGAGAGAGAGAAAGAGAACCTGTGAGTGAGAGAGAAAGGGAAAGAGAGGCTGTGAGTGAGCGAGAGAGAGAGAAGCTGTGAGTGAGAGAGAGAGAAAAAAACTGTGAGTGAGAGAGAGAAAGAGAAGCTGTGAGTGAGAGAGAAAGAGAAAGAGAAGCTGTGAGAGAGAGAGAGAGAGAGAGAAGCTGTGAGTGAGAGAGAGAGAGAGAGAAAGAGAAGCTGTGAGTGAGAGAGAGAGAGAGAAGCTGTGAGTGAGAGAGAAAGAGAAAGAGAGTCTGTGAGTGAGAGAGAGAGAGAAAGAGAAGCTGTGAGTGTGAGAGAGAGATAGAGAGAAGCTGTGAGTTAGAGAGAGAGAGAAAGAGAAGCTGTGAGTGAGAGAGTGAGAGAAAGAGAAGCTCTGAGTGAGAGAGAGAGAGAAAGTGAAGCTGTGAGTGAGAGAGAGAGAGAAAGAGAAGCTGTGTGAGAGAGAGAGAAGCTGTGAGTGTGAGAGAAAGAAAGAAATAGAAGCTGTGAGTGAGTGAGAGAGAGAGAAGTTGTGAGTTAGAGAGAGAGGGAGAAAGAGAAGCTGTGAGTGAGAGAGAGAGAGAATCTGTGTGAGAGAGAGAGAAGCTGTGATTGAGAGAGAAAGAAAGAAATAGAAGCTGTGAGTGAGTGAGTGAGAGAGAAGTTGTGAGTTAGAGAGAGAGGGAGAAAGAGAAGCTGTGAGTGAGAGAGAGAGAGAGAAGCTGTGAGTGAGAGAGAAAGGGAAAGAGAGGCTGTGAGTGAGTGAGAGAGAGAGAAGCTGTGAGTGAGAGAGAAAGAGAGAAAGAGAAGCTGTGAGTGAGTGAGAGAGAGAGAACGAGAAACTGTGAGTGAGAGAGAGAGAGAAAGAGAAGCTGTGAGAGAGAGAGAGAAGCTGTGAGTGAGAGAGAGATAAAGAGAAGCTGTGAGTTAGAGAGAGAGAGAGAAAGAGAAGCTGTGAGTGAGAGAGAGAGAGAAGCTGTGAGTGAGAGAGAGATAAAGAGAAGCTGTGAGTTAGAGAGAGAGAAAGAGAAGCTGTGAGTGAGACAGAGAGAAAGAGAAGATGTGTGTGTGTGAGAGAGAGAGAAGTTGTGAGTGAGAGAGAGAGAGAGAAAGAGAAGCTGTGAGTGAGAGAGAAAGCTGTGAGTGAGAGAGAAAGAGAAAGAGAAGCTGTGAGTGAGAGAGAAGCTGTGAGTGAGAGAGAGAGAGAAAAAAACAGTGAGTGAGAGAGAGAGACAATGTGAGTGAGAGAGAGAAATAAAGAGAAGCTGTGAGTGAGATAGAGAGAAAGAGAAGATGTGTGTGTGTGAGAGAGAGAGAAGTTGTGAATGAGAGAGAGAGAGAAAGAGAAGCTGTGAGTGAGATAGAAAGCTGTGAGTGAGAGAGAAAGAGAAAGAGAAAGAGAAGCTGTGAGTGAGAGAGAGAGAAAAAAACTGTGAGTGAGAGAGAGAGAAGCTGTGAGTGAGAGAGAGAAATAAAGAGAAGCTGTGAGTGAGTGAGAGATAGAGAGAAGCTGTGAGTGAGAGAGAGAAATAAAGAGAAGCTGTGAGTTAGAGAGAAACTGAGAAAGAGAAGCTGTGAGTGAGAGAGAGAGAGAGAGAGAGAAGCTGTGAGTGAGAGAGAGAGAGAAGGTGTGATTGAGAGAGAGAGAGAGAAAGAGAAGCTGTGAGTGAGAGAGTGAGAGAAAGAGAAGCTGTGAGTGAGAGAGAGAGAAAGAAAGAGAAGCTGTGAGTGAGAGAGAGAAGCTGTCAGTGAGAGAGAGAGAGAAAGAGAAGCTGTGAGTGAGAGAGAGAGAAAGAGAATCTGTGAGTGTGAGAGAGAGTGAGAAAAAGGGAAGCTCTGAGTGAGAGTGAGAGAGAGAGAAGCTGTGACAGTGGGAGAGAGAAAGAGAGAAAGAGAAGCTGTGAGTGAGAGAGAGAGAAAGAAAGAGAAGCTATGAGTGAGAGAGAGAAGCTGTGAGTGAGAGAGAGGGAGAAAGAGAATCTGTGAGTGAGAGAGAGAGAGAAAGAGAAGCTGTGAGTGAGAGAGAGAGAGAGAAATAGAGTAGATGTGTGAGAGAGAGAGAGAAGCTGTGAGAGAGAGAGAGAGAAGCTGTGAGTGAGAGAGAGAAAGAGAAGCTGTGAGTGAGAGAGGGAGAGAGAGAAAGAGAAGCTGTGAGTGAGAGAGAGAAAAAGATAAGCTGGGTGAGAGAGGGAGAGAAAGAGAAGCTGTGAGTGAGAGAGAGAGAGTGAGAAGATGTGAGTGAGTGAGAGAGAGAAGCTGTGAGTGAGAGAGAGAGAGAGAAAGAGAAGCTATGAGTGAGAGAGAGAGAAAGAGAAGCTGTGAGTGAGAGAGAAAGAGAAGATGTGAGTGAGAGAGAGAGAGAGAAAGAGAAGCTGTGAGTGAGAGAGAGAGAGAAAGAGAAGCTGTGAGTGAGTGAGAGAGAGAGTAAGAGAAGCTGTTTGAGAGAGAGACAGAAGCTGTGAGTGAGAGAGAAAGAAAGAAATAAAAGCTGTGAGTGAGTGAGAGAGAGAGAAGTTGTGAGTTAGAGAGAGAGGGAGAAAGAGAAGCTGTGAGTGAGAGAGAGAGAAGCTGTGAGTGAGAGAGAGAGAAGCTGTGAGTGAGAGAGATAGAAAGAAATAGAAGCTGTGAGTGAGTGTGAGAGAGAAGTTGTGAGTTAGAGAGAGAGGGGGAAAGAGAAGATGTGAGTGAGAGAGAGAGAGAGAGAAGCTGTGAGTGAGAGAGAGAGAGAGAGAGAAGCTGTGAGTGAGAGAGAGAGAGAAAGAGCAGCTGTGAGTGAGAGAGAGAGAGAGAAAGAGAAGCTGTGAGAGAGAGAGAGAGAAGCTGTGAGTGAGAGAGAAAGAAAGAAATAGAAGCTGTGAGTGAGTGAGAGAGAGAGAAGTTGTGAGTTAGAGAGAGAGGGAGAAAGAGAAGCTGTGAGTGAGAGAGAGAAAGAGAAGCTGTGAGTGAGAGAGAAAGGGAAAGAGAGGCTGTGAGTGAGCGAGAGAGAGAGAAGCTGTGAGTGAGAGAGAGAGAAAAACTGAGAGAGAGAGAGAAAGAGAAGCTGTGAGTGAGAGAGAAAGAGAAAGAGAAGCTGTGAGTGAGAGAGAGAGAAGCAGTGAGTGAGAGAGAGAGAGACACTGTGAGTGAGAGAGAAAAAGAGAAGCTGTGAGTTAGGGAGAGATATATGCTGTGAGTGAGAGAGAGAGAAAGAGAAGCTGTGTGTGTGTGTGAGAGAGAGAAGCTGTGAGTGAGAAAGAGAGAGAGAGAAAGAGAAGCTGTGAGTGAGAGAGAGAGAAAGAGAAGCTGTGTGTGTGTGTGAGAGAGAAGCTTTGATTGAGAGAGAGAGAGAAAGAGAAGCTGTGAGTGAGAGAGTGAGAGAAAGAGAAGGTGTGAGTGAGAGAGAGAGAAAGAAAGAGAAGCTGTGAGTGAGAGAGAGAGGGTGAAAGAGAAGCTGTGATTGTGAGAGAGAGGGAGATAAAGGGAAGCTGTGAGTGAGCGTGAGAGAGAGAGAGAGAAGCTGTGACAGTGGGAGAGAGAGAAAGAGAAGCTGTGAGTGAGAGAGAGAAAGAAAGAGAAGCTATGAGTGAGAGAGAAAGATGCTGTGAGTGAGAGAGAGAGGGAGAAAGAGAAGCTGTGAGTGAGAGAGAGAGAGAAAGAGAAGCTGTGAGTGAGAGAGAGAGAGAAAGAGAAGCTGTGAGTGAGAGAGAGAAAGAGAAGCTGTGAGTGAGAGAGAGGGAGAGAAGCTGTGAGTGAGTGAGAGAGAGAGAAGCTGTGAGTGAGAGAGAGAGAGAAGCTGTGAGTGAGAGAGAGAGAGAATGAGAAGCTGTGAGTGAGATATATATAGAGAAAGAGAAGCTGTGAGTGAGAGAGAGAGAGAGAAGCTGTGAGTGAGAGAGAAAGAGAAGCTGTGAGTGAGAGAGAAAGAGAAGCTGTGAGTTAGAGAGAGAGAGTGAAAGAGAAGCTGTGAGTGAGAGAGAGAGAATGAGAAGCTGTGAGTGAGATAGAGAGAGAGAAAGAGAAGCTGTGAGTGAGAGAGAGAGAGAAGCTGTGTGAGAGAGAAAGAGAAGCTGTGAGTGAGAGAGAGAGAGAGAGAAGCTGTGTGTGAGAGAGAGAAAGAGAAGCTGTGAGTAGGAGAGAGAGAAAGAGAAGCTGAGAGTGAGAGAGTGAGATAAAGAGAAGCTGTGAGTTAGAGAGAGACAGAGAAAGAGAAGCTGTGAGTGAAAGAGAGAAAGAAAAAGAAGCTGTGAGAGAGAGAGAGATGTGAGAGTGAGAGAGAAAGAGAAGCTGTGACTGAGACAGTGAGAGAAAGAGAAGCTGTGAGTGAGAGAGAGAGAAAGAAAGAGAAGCTGTGAGTGAGAGAGAGAAGGTGTGAGTGAGAGAGAGAGAGAAAGAGAAGCTGTGAGTGAGAGAGAGAGAAAGAGAATCTGTGAGTGTGATAGAGAGTGAGAAAAAGGGAAGCTGTGAGTGAGAGTGAGAGAGAGAGAAGCTGTGACAGTGGGAGAGAGAAAGAGAGAAAGAGAAGCTGTGAGTGAGAGAGAGAGAAAGAAAGAGAAGCTATGAGTGAGAGAGAGAAGCTGTGAGTGAGAGAGAGGGAGAAAGAGAATCTGTGAGTGAGAGAGAGAGAAAGAGAAGCTGTGAGTGAGAGAGACAGAGAAATAGAGTAGATGTGAGTGATAGAGAGAGAGAGAAGCTGTGAGAGAGAGAGAGAGAAGCTGTGAGTGAGAGAGAGAAAGAGAAGCTGTGAGTGAGTGAGAGAGAGAAGTTGTGAATTAGAGAGAGGGGGGGAAAGAGAAGATGTGAGTGAGAGAGAGAGGGAGAAGCTGTGAGTGAGAGAGAGAGAGAAGCTGTGAGTGAGAGAGAGAGAGAAAGAGAAGCTATGAGTGAGAGAGAGAGAATGAGAAGCTGTGAGTGAGAGAGAAAGAGAAGCTGTGAGTGAGAGAGAGAGAGAGAGAGAGAGAAGCTGTGAGTGAGAGAGAGAGAAAGAGAAGCTGTGAGTGAGAGAGAGAGAGAGAGAAAGAGAAGCTGTGAGTGAGAGAAAGAGAAGCTGTGTGTGTGTGTGAGAGAGAAGCTGTGAGTGAGAAAGAGAGAGAGAGAAAGAAAAGCTGTGAGTGAGAGAGAGAGAAAGAGAAGCTGTGAGTGAGTGAGAGAGAGAAGCTTTGATTGAGAGAGAGAGAGAAAGAGAAGCTGTGAGTGAGAGAGTGAGAGAAAGAGAAGCTGTGAGTGAGAGAGAAAGAAAGAAGCTGTGAGTGAGAGAGAGAGGGTGAAAGAGAAGCTGTGATTGTGAGAGAGAGGGAGATAAAGGGAAGCTGTGAGTGAGCGTGAGAGAGAGAGAGAGAAGCTGTGACAGTGGGAGAGAGAGAAAGAGAAGCTGTGAGTGAGAGAGAGAAAGAAAGAGAAGCTATGAGTGAGAGAGAGAGATGCTGTGAGTGAGAGAGAGAGGGAGAAAGAGAAGCTGTGAGTGAGAGAGAGAGAGAAAGAGAAGCTGTGAGTGAGAGAGAGAGAAAAAGAGAAGCTGTGAGTGAGAGAGAGAAAGAGAAGCTGTGAGTGAGAGAGCGCGAGAGAAGCTGTGAGTGAGTGAGAGAGAGAGAGAAGCTGTGAGTGTGAGAGAGAGAGAAGCTGTGAGTGAGAGAGAGAGAGAATGAGAAGCTGTGAGTGAGATATATATAGAGAAAGAGAAGCTGTGAGTGAGAGAGAGAGAGAAGCTGTGAGTGAGAGAGAAAGAGAAGCTGTGAGTGAGAGAGAAAGAGAAGCTGTGAGTTAGAGAGAGAGAGTGAAAGAGAAGCTGTGAGTGAGAGAGAGAGAATGAGAAGCTGTGAGTGAGATAGAGAGAGAGAAAGAGAAGCTGTGAGTGAGAGAGAGAGAGAGAAGCTGTGAGTGAGAGAGAAAGAGAAGCTGTGAGTGAGAGAGAGAGAGAGAAGCTGTGTGTGTGAGAGAGAAAGAGAAGCTGTGAGTAGGAGAGAGAGAAAGAGAAGCTGAGAGTGAGAGAGTGAGATAAAGAGAAGCTGTGAGTTAGAGAGAGACAGAGAAAGAGAAGCTGTGAGTGAAAGAGAGAGAGAAAAAGAAGCTGTGAGAGAGAGAGAGATGTGAGAGTGAGAGAGAAAGAGAAGCTGTGACTGAGACAGTGAGAGAAAGAGAAGCTTTGAGTGAGAGAGAGAGAAAGAAAGAGAAGCTGTGAGTGAGAGAGAGAAGGTGTGAGTGAGAGAGAGAGAGAGAAAGAGAAGCTGTGAGTGAGAGAGAGAAAGAGAAGCTGTGAGTGTGAGAGAGAGTGAGAAAAAAGGAAGCTGTGAGTGAGAGTGAGAGAGAGAGAAGCTGTGACAGTGGGAGAGAGAAAGAGAGAAAGAGAAGCTGTGAGTGAGAGAGAGAGAAAGAAAGAGAAGCTGTGAGTGGGAGAGAGAGAGAGAGTGTGTAGCTGTGAGTGAGAGAGAGAGAGAGAAGCTGTTAGTGAGTGAGAGAGAGAGAAGCTGTGAGTAAGAGAGAGAAAGAGAAGCTGTGAGTGAGAGAGAGAGAGAGAAGCTTTGAGTGAGAGAGAGATAAAGAGAAGCTGTGAGTTAGAGAGAGAGAGAAGCTGTGAGTGAGAGAGAGAGAAAGAGAAGCTGTGTGAGAGAGAGAGAGAATCTGTGAGTGAGAGAGAGAGAGAGAAAGAAAGAGAAGATGTGAGTGAGAGAGGGAGAGAGAGAGAGAAGCTGTGAGTGAGAGAGAGAGAGAAAGATAAGCTGTGTGAGAGAGGGAGAGAAAGTGAAGCTGTGAGTGAGAGAGAGAGAAGCTGTGAGTGAGAGAGAGAGAGAGAAGCTGTGAGTGAGAGAGAGAGAGAAAGAGATGCTATGAGTGAGAGAGAGAGAGAAAGAGAAGCTGTGAGTGAGAGAGAAAGAGAAGCTGTGAGCGAGAGAGAGAGAGAGAGAAGCTGTGAGTGAGAGAGAGAGAAAGAGAAGCTGTGAGTGAGAGAGAGAGAGAAAGAGAAGCTGTGAGAGAGAGAGAGAGAAGCTGTGAGAGAGATAGAAAGAAATAGAAGCTGTGAGTGAGTGAGAGAGAGAGACGTTGTGAGTTAGAGAGAGAGGGAGAAAGAGAAGCTGTGAGTGAGAGAGAGAAAGAGAAGCTGTGAGTGAGAGAGAAAGGGAAAGAGACGCTGTGAGTGAGCGAGAGAGAGAAGCTGTGAGTGAGAGAGAGAGAAAAAAACTGTGAGTGAGAGAGAGAAAGAGAAGGTGTGAGTGAGAGAGAAAGAGAATGAGAAGCTGTGAGTGAGAGAGAGAGAGAGAAGCTGTGAGTGAGAGAGAGAGAGAGAATCTGTGAGTGAGAGAGAAAAAGAGAAGCTGTGAGTGAGAGAGAAAGAGAAAGAGAGGCTGTGAGTGAGAGAGAGAGAAAGAGAAGCTGTGAGTGTGAGAGAGAGATAGAGAGAAGCTGTGAGTTAGAGAGAGACAGAGAAAGAGAAGCTGTGAGTGAGAGAGTGAGAGAAAGAGAAGCTCTGAGTGAGAGAGAGAGAGAAAGAGAAGCTCTGAGTGAGAGAGAGAGAAAGAGAAGCTGTGTGTGAGAGAGAGAAGCTGTGAGTGTGAGAGAAAGAAAGAAATAGAAGCTGTGAGTGAGTGAGAGAGAGAGAAGTTGTGAGTTAGAGAGAGAGGGAGAAAGAGAAGCTGTGAGTGAGAGAGAGAGAGAAGCTGTGTGAGAGAGAGAGAAGCTGTGAGTGAGAGAGAAAGAAAGAAATAGAAGCTGTGAGTGAGTGAGTGAGAGAGAAGTTGTGAGTTAGAGAGAGAGGGAGAAAGAGAAGCTGTGAGTGAGAGAGAGAGAAGCTGTGAGTGAGAGAGAAAGGGAAAGAGAGGCTGTGAGTGAGTGAGAGAGAGAGAAGCTGTGAGTGAGAAAGAGAGAGAGAGAAAGAGAAGCTGTGAGTGAGAGAGAGAGAGAGAAAGAGAAACTGTGAGTGAGAGAGAGAGAAAGAGAAGCTGTGAGAGATAGAAGCTGTGAGTGAGAGAGAGATAAAGAGAAGCTGTGAGTTAGAGAGAGAGAGAGAAAGAGAAGCTGTGAGTGAGAGAGAGAGAGAAGCTGTGAGTGAGAGACAGATAAAGAGAAGCTGTGAGTTAGAGAGAGAGAGAGAAAGAGAAGCTGTGAGTGAGACAGAGAGAAAGAGAAGATGTGTGAGTGTGTGAGAGAGAGAAGTTGTGAGTGAGAGAGAGAGCAAAAGAGAAGCTGTGAGTGAGAGAGAAAGCTGTGAGTGAGAGAGAAAGAGAAAGAGAAGCTGTGAGTGAGAGAGAGAGAGAGAAGCTGTGAGTGAGAGAGAGAGAAAAAAACTGTGAGTGAGAGAGAGAGAGAAGCTGTGAGTGAGAGAGAAAGGGAAAAAGAGGCTGTGAGTGAGCGAGAGAGAGAGAAGCTGTGAGTGAGAGAGAGAGAGAAAAACTGTGAGTGAGAGAGAGAAAGAGAAGCTGTGAGTGAGAGAGAAAGAGAAAGAGAAGCTGTGAGTGAGAGAGAGAGAAGCTGTGAGTGAGAGAGAGAGAGAATCTGTGAGTGAGAGAGAAAAAGAGAAGCTGTGAGTTAGAGAGAGAGAGAGAGATGCTGTGAGTGAGAGAGAGAGAAAGAGAAGCGGTGTGTGTGTGAGAGAGAGAGAAGCTGTGAGTTAGAGAGAGACAGAGAAAGAGAAGCTGAGAGTGAGAGTGTGAAAGAGAAGCTCTGAGTGAGAGAGAGAGAGAAAGAGAAGCTGTGAGTGAGAGAGAGAGAGAAAGAGAAGCTGTGTGAGAGAGAGAGAAGCTGTGAGTGTGAGAGAAAGAAAGAAATAGAAGCTGTGAGTGAGTGAGAGAGAGAGAAGTTGTGAGTTAGAGAGAGAGGGAGAAAGAGAAGCTGTGAGTGAGTGAGAGAGAGAAGCTGTGTGTGAGAGAGAGAAGCTGTGAGTGAGAGAGAAAGAAAGAAATAGAAGCTGTGAGTGAGTGAGTGAGAGAGAAGTTGTGAGTTAGAGAGAGAGGGAGAAAGAGAAGCTGTGAGTGAGAGAGAGAGAGAAGCTGTGAGTGAGAGAGAAAGAGAAAGAGTGGCTGTGAGTGAGAGAGAGAGAGAGAAGCTGTGAGTGAGAGAGAAATTGAGAGAAAGAGAAGCTGTGAGTGAGAGAGAGAGAGAAAGAGAAGCTGTGAGTGTGAGAGAGAGAGAGAAAGAGAAGCTGTGAGATAGAGAGAGAAGCTGTGAGTGAGAGAGAGATAAAGAGAAGCTGTGAGTTAGAGAGAGAGAGAGAAAGAGAAGCTGTGAGTGAGAGAGAGAAGCTGTGAGTGAGACAGAGAGAAAGAGAAGATGTGTGTGTGTGTGTGAGAGAGAAGTTGTGAGTGTGTGAGAGAGAGAGAAAGAGAAGCTGTGAGTGAGAGAGAAAGCTGTGAGTGAGAGAGAAAGAGAAAGAGAAGCTGTGTGAGAGAGAGAAAGAAGCTGTGAGTGAGAGAGGGAGAAAAAACTGTGAGTGTGTGAGAGAGAGAAGCTGTGAGTGAGAGAGAAAGAAAAAAAGAGGCTATGAGTGAGAGAGAGAGAGAAGCTGTGAGTGAGAGAGAGATAAAGAGAAGCTGTGAGTTAGAGAGAGAGAGAGAAAGAGAAGCTGTGAGTGAGAGAGAAAGCTGTGAGTGAGAGAGAAAGAGAAAGAGAAGCTGTGAGTAAGAGAGAGAGAGAGAACCTGTGAGTGAGAGAGAGAGAAAAAATACAGTGAGTGAGAGAGAGAGACGCTGTGAGTGAGAGAGAGAAATAAAGAGAAGCTGTGTGTGAGACAGAGAGAAAGAGAAGATGTGTGTGTGTGAGAGAGAGAAGTTGTGAGTGAGAGAGAGAGAGAGAAAGAGAAGCTGTGAGTGAGATAGAAAGCTGTGAGTGAGAGAGAAAGAGAAAGAGAAGCTGTGAGTGAGAGAGAGAAAGAAGCTGTGAGTGAGAGAGAGAGAAAAAACTGTGAGTGAGAGAGAGAGAAGCTGTGAGTGAGAGAGACAAATAAAGAGAAGCTGTGAGTGAGTGAGAGAGATAGAGAGAAGCTGTGAGTGAGAGAGAGAAATAATGAGAAGCTGTGAGTTAGAGAGAAACAGAGAAAGAGAAGCTGTGAGTGAGAGAGTGAGAGAGAAAGAGAAGCTGTGAGTGAGAGAGAGAGAGATAGAGAAGCTGTGAGTGAGAGAGAGAGAGAAGCTGTGATTGAGAGAGAGAGAAAGAGAAGCTGTGAGTGAGAGAGTGAGAGAAAGAGAAGCTGTGAGTGAGAGAGAGAAAGAAAGAGAAGCTGTGAGTGAGAGAGAGAGAAAGAAAGAGAAGCTGATAGTGAGAGAGAGAAGCTGTGAGTGAGAGAGAGAGAGAAAGAGAAGCTTGAGTGAGAGAGAGAGAAAGAGAATCTGTGAGTGTGAGAGAGAGTGAGAAAAAGGGAAGCTGTGAGTGAGAGTGAGAGAGAGAGAAGCTGTGACAGTGGGAGAGAGAAAGAGAGAAAGAGAAGCTGTGAGTGAGAGAGAGAGAGAGAAAGAAAGAGAAGCTATGAGTGAGAGAGAGAAGCTGTGAGTGAGAGAGAGAGGGAGAAAGAGAAGCTGTGAGTGAGAGAGAGAGAGAAAGAGAAGCTGTGAGTGAGAGAGAGAGAGAAATAGAGTAGCTGTGAGTGAGAGAGAGAGAGAGAAGCTGTGAGTGAGAGAGAGAGAGAGAAGCTGTGAGTGAGAGAGAGAAAGAGAAGCTGTGAGTGAGAGAGGGAGAGAGAGAAAGAGAAGCTGTGAGTGAGAGAGAGATAAACAGAAGCTGTGAGTTAGAGAGAGAGAGAAAGAGAAGCTGTGAGTGAGAGAGAGAGAAAGAGAAGCTGTGTGAGAGAGAGAATCTGTGAGTGAGAGATAGAAAGAAAGAGAAGATGTCAGTGAGAGAGTTAGAGAGTGAGAGAAGCTGTGAGTGAGAGAGAGAGAAAGATAAGCTGTGTGAGAGAGGGAGAGAAAGAGAAGCTGTGAGTGAGAGAGAGAGAGACTGAGAAGATGTGAGTGAGAGAGAGAGAGAAAATGTGAGTGAGAGAGAGAGAGAGAAAGAGAAGCTATGAGTGAGAGAGAGAGAAAGAGAAGATGTGAGTGAGAGAGAAAGAGAGAGAAAGAGAAGCTGTGAGTGAGAGAGAGAGAGAAAGAGAAGCTGTGAGTGAGAGAGAGAGAGAAAGAGAAGCTGTGAGAGAGAGAGAAGCTGTGAGTTACAGAGAGAGAGAGAAAGAGAAGCTGTGAGTGAGACAGAGAGAAAGAGAAAATGTGTGTGTGTGTGAGAGAGAGAAGTTGTGAGTGAGTGAGAGAGAGAGAGAGAAGCTGTGAGTGAGAGAGAAAGCTGTGAGTGAGAGAGAAAGAGAAAGAGAAGCTGTGAGTGTGAGAGAGAGATAGAGAGAAGCTGTGAGTTAGAGAGAGAGAAAGAGAAGCTGTGAGTGAGAGAGTGAGAGAAAGAGAAGCTCTGAGTGAGAGAGAGAGAGAAAGAGAAGCTGTGAGTGAGAGAGAAAGAGAAAGAGAAGCTGTGTGTGAGAGAGAGAAGCTGTGAGTGTGAGAGAAAGAAAGAAATAGAAGCTGTGAGTGAGTGAGAGAGAGAGAAGTTGTGAGTTAGAGAGAGAGGGAGAAAGAGAAGCTGTGAGTGAGAGAGAGAGAGAATCTGTGTGTGAGAGAGAGAAGCTGTGAGTGAGAGAGAAAGAAAGAAATAGAAGCTGTGAGTGAGTGAGTGAGAGAGAAGTTGTGAGTTAGAGAGAGAGGGAGAAAGAGAAGCTGTGAGTGAGAGAGAGAGAGAAGCTGTGAGTGAGAGAGAAAGGGAAAGAGAGGCTGTGAGTGAGTGAGAGAGAGAGAAGCTGTGAGTGAGAGAGAAAGAGAGAGAAAGAGAAGCTGTGAGTGAGAGAGAGAGAGAAAGAGAAACTGTGAGTGAGAGAGAGAGAGAAAGAGAAGCTGTGAGAGAGAGAGAGAAGCTGTGAGTGCGAGAGAGATAAAGAGAAGCTGTGAGTTAGAGAGAGAGAGAGAAAGAGAAGCTGTGAGTGAGAGAGAGAGAGAAGCTGTGAGTGAGAGAGAGATAAAGAGAAGCTGTGAGTTAGAGAGAGAGAGAAAGAGAAGCTGTGAGTGAGACAGAGAGAAAGAGAAGATGTGTGTGTGTGAGAGAGAGAAGTTGTGAGTGAGAGAGAGAGAGAGAAAGAGAAGCTGTGAGTGAGAGAGAAAGCTGTGAGTGAGAGAGAAAGAGAAAGAGAAGCTGTGAGTGAGAGAGAAGCTGTGAGTGAGAGAGAGAGAGAGAAAAACAGTGAGTGAGAGAGAGAGACGATGTGAGTGAGAGAGAGAAATAAAGAGAAGCTGTGAGTGAGATAGAGAGAAAGAGAAGATGTGTGTGTGTGAGAGAGAGAGAAGTTGTGAA
Source organism: Bradypodion ventrale (assembly GCA_035047345.1). Classification (NCBI taxonomy): domain Eukaryota; kingdom Metazoa; phylum Chordata; class Lepidosauria; order Squamata; family Chamaeleonidae; genus Bradypodion; species Bradypodion ventrale. The sequence goes on from JAWDJE010000002.1 coordinate 175,576,549, forward strand.
TGAGAGAGAGAGAGAAAGAGAAGCTGTGAGTGAGATAGAAAGCTGTGAGTGAGAGAGAAAGAGAAAGAGAAGCTGTGAGTGAGAGAGAGAGAAAAAACTGTGAGTGAGAGAGAGAGAAGCTGTGAGTGAGAGAGAGAAATAAAGAGAAGCTGTGAGTGAGTGAGAGATAGAGAGAAGCTGTGAGTGAGAGAGAGAAATAAAGAGAAGCTGTGAGTTAGAGAGAAACTGAGAAAGAGAAGCTGTGAGTGAGAGAGAGAGAGAGAGAAGCTGTGAGTGAGAGAGAGAGAGAAGCTGTGATTGAGAGAGAGAGAGAGAAAGAGAAGCTGTGAGTGAGAGAGTGAGAGAAAGAGAAGCTGTGAGTGAGAGAGAGAGAAAGAAAGAGAAGCTGTGAGTGAGAGAGAGAAGCTGTGAGTGAGAGAGAGAGAGAAAGAGAAGCTGTGAGTGAGAGAGAGAGAAAGAGAATCTGTGAGTGTGAGAGAGAGTGAGAAAAAGGGAAGCTCTGAGTGAGAGTGAGAGAGAGAGAAGCTGTGACAGTGGGAGAGAGAAAGAGAGAAAGAGAAGCTGTGAGTGAGAGAGAGAGAAAGAAAGAGAAGCTATGAGTGAGAGAGAGAAGCTGTGAGTGAGAGAGAGGGAGGGAGAAAGAGTATCTGTGAGTGAGAGAGAGAGAGAAAGAGAAGCTGTGAGTGAGAGAGAGAGAGAGAAATAGAGTAGATGTGAGAGAGAGAGAGAGAGAGAGAAGCTGTGAGAGAGAGAGAGAGAAGCTGTGAGTGAGAGAGAGAAAGAGAAGCTGTGAGTGAGAGAGGGAGAGAGAGAAAGAGAAGCTGTGAGTGAGAGAGAGAAAAAGATAAGCTGGGTGAGAGAGGGAGAGAAAGAGAAGCTGTGAGTGAGAGAGAGAGGGTGAGAAGATGTGAGTGAGTGTGAGAGAGAAGCTGTGAGTGAGAGAGAGAGAGAGAAAGAGAAGCTATGAGTGAGAGAGAGAGAAAGAGAAGCTGTGAGTGAGAGAGAAAGAGAAGATGTGAGTGAGAGAGAGAGAGAAAGAGAAGCTGTGAGTGAGAGAGAGAGAAAGAGAAGCTGTGAGTGAGTGAGAGAGAGAGTAAGAGAAGCTGTTTGAGAGAGAGACAGAAGCTGTGAGTGAGAGAGAAAGAAAGAAATAAAAGCTGTGAGTGAGTGAGAGAGAGAGAAGTTGTGAGTTAGAGAGAGAGGGAGAAAGAGAAGCTGTGAGTGAGAGAGAGAGAAGCTGTGAGTGAGAGAGAGAGAAGCTGTGAGTGAGAGAGATAGAAAGAAATAGAAGCTGTGAGTGAGTGAGAGAGAGAAGTTGTGAGTTAGAGAGAGAGGGGGAAAGAGAAGATGTGAGTGAGAGAGAGAGAGAGAGAAGCTGTGAGTGAGAGAGAGAGAGAGAGAAGCTGTGAGTGAGAGAAAGAGAGAAAGAGCAGCTGTGAGTGAGAGAGAGAGAGAGAAAGAGAAGCTGTGAGAGAGAGAGAGAGAGAAGCTGTGAGTGAGAGAGAAAGAAAGAAATAGAAGCTGTGAGTGAGTGAGAGAGAGAGAGAAGTTGTGAGTTAGAGAGAGAGGGAGAAAGAGAAGCTGTGAGTGAGAGAGAGAAAGAGAAGCTGTGAGTGAGAGAGAAAGGGAAAGAGAGGCTGTGAGTGAGCGAGAGAGAGAGAAGCTGTGAGTGAGAGAGAGAAAAAACTGAGTGAGAGAGAGAAAGAGAAGCTGTGAGTGAGAGAGAAAGAGAAAGAGAAGCTGTGAGTGTGAGAGAGAGAAGCTGTGAGTGAGAGAGAGAGACACTGTGAGTGAGAGAGAAAAAGAGAAGCTGTGAGTTAGAGAGAGATATATGCTGTGAGTCAGAAGAGAGAGAGAAAGAGAAGCTGTGTGTGTGTGAGAGAGAGAGAAGCTGTGAGTGAGAAAGAGAGAGAGAGAAAGAGAAGCTGTGAGTGAGAGAGAGAGAAAGAGAAGCTGTGTGTGTGAGAGAGAGAGAAGCTTTGATTGAGAGAGAGAGAAAGAGAAGCTGTGAGTGAGAGAGTGAGAGAAAGAGAAGGTGTGAGTGAGAGAGAGAGAAAGAAAGAGAAGCTGTGAGTGAGAGAGAGAGGGTGAAAGAGAAGCTGTGATTGTGAGAGAGAGGGAGATAAAGGGAAGCTGTGAGTGAGCGTGAGAGAGAGAGAGAGAAGCTGTGACAGTGGGAGAGAGAGAAAGAGAAGCTGTGAGTGAGAGAGAGAGAGAAAGAGAAGCTATGAGTGAGAGAGAGAGATGCTGTGAGTGAGAGAGAGAGGGAGAAAGAGAAGCTGTGAGTGAGAGAGAGAGAGAAAGAGAAGCTGTGAGTGAGAGAGAGAGAGAAAGAGAAGCTGTGAGTGAGAGAGAGAAAGGGAAGCTGTGAGTGAGAGAGAGGGAGAGAAGCTGTGAGTGAGAGAGAGAGAGCAAAACTGTGAGTGAGAGAGAGAAAGAGAAGCTGTGAGTGAGAGAGAAAGAGAAAGAGAAGCTGTGAGTGAGAGAGAGAGAGAAGCTGTGAGTGAGAGAGAGAGAGAATCTGTAAGTGAGAGAGAAAAAGAGAAGCTGTGAGTTAGAGAGAGAGAGGGAGAGATGCTGTGAGTGAGAGAGAGAGAAAGAGAAGCGGTGTGTGTGTGTGAGAGAGAAGCTGTGAGTTAGAGAGAGACAGAGAAAGAGAAGCTGAGAGTGAGAGTGTGAAAGAGAAGCTCTGAGTGAGAGAGAGAGAGAAAGAGAAGCTGTGAGTGAGAGAGAGAGAGAAAGAGAAGCTGTGTGAGAGAGAGAGAAGCTGTGAGTGTGAGAGAAAAAAAGAAATAGAAGCTGTGAGTGAGTGAGAGAGAGAGAAGTTGTGAGTTAGAGAGAGAGGGAGAAAGAGAAGCTGTGAGTGAGTGAGAGAGAGAAGCTGTGTGTGTGAGAGAGAAGCTGTGAGTGAGAGAGAAAGAAAGAAATAGAAGCTGTGAGTGAGTGAGTGAGAGAGAAGTTGTGAGTTAGAGAGAGAGGGAGAAAGAGAAGCTGTGAGTGAGAGAGAGAGAGAAGCTGTGAGTGAGAGAGAAAGGGAAAGAGAGGCTGTGAGTGAGTGAGAGAGAGAGAAGCTGTGAGTGAGAGAGAAATTGAGAGAAAGAGAAGCTGTGAGTGAGAGAGAGAGAGAGAAAGAGAAGCTATGAGTGAGAGAGAGAGAGAAAGAGAAGCTGTGAGATAGAGAGAGAAGCTGTGAGTGAGAGAGAGAGAAAGAGAAGCTGTGAGTGAGACAGAGAAGCTGTGAGTGAGAGAGAGATAAAGAGAAGCTGTGAATTAGAGAGAGAGAGAGAAAGAGAAGCTGTGAGTGAGTGAGAGATATAGAGAAGCTGTGAGTGAGAGAGAGAAATAAAGAGAAGCTGTGAGTTAGAGAGAAACTGAGAAAGAGAAGCTGTGAGTGAGAGAGAGAGAGAGAGAAGCTGTGAGTGAGAGAGAGAGAGAGAAGCTGTGATTGAGAGAGAGAGAGAGAAAAAGAAGCTGTGAGTGAGAGAGTGAGAGAAAGAGAAGCTGTGAGTGAGAGAGAGAGAAAGAAAGAGAAGCTGTGAGTGAGAGAGAGAAGCTGTGAGTGAGAGAGAGAGAGAAAGAGAAGCTGTGAGTGAGAGAGAGAGAAAGAGAATCTGTGAGTGTGAGAGAGAGTGAGAAAAAGGGAAGCTCTGAGTGAGAGTGAGAGAGAGAGAAGCTGTGACAGTGGGAGAGAGAAAGAGAGAAAGATAAGTTGTGAGTGAGAGAGAGAGAAAGAAAGAGAAGCTATGAGTGAGAGAGAGAAGCTGTGAGTGAGAGAGAGGGAGGGAGAAAGAGAATCTGTGAGTGAGAGAGAGAGAGAAAGAGAAGCTGTGAGTGAGAGAGAGAGAGAGAAATAGAGTAGATGTGAGAGAGAGAGAGAGAGAAGCTGTGAGAGAGAGAGAGAGAAGCTGTGAGTGAGAGAGAGAAAGACAAGCTGTGAGTGAGAGAGGGAGAGAGAGAAAGAGAAGCTGTGAGTGAGAGAGAGAAAAAGATAAGCTGGGTGAGAGAGGGAGAGAAAGAGAAGCTGTGAGTGAGAGAGAGAGAGTGAGAAGATGTGAGTGAGTGAGAGAGAGAAGCTGTGAGTGAGAGAGAGGGAGAGAAAGAGAAGCTATGAGTGAGAGAGAGAGAAAGAGAAGCTGTGAGTGAGAGAGAAAGAGAAGATGTGAGTGAGAGAGAGAGAGAAAGAGAAGCTGTGAGTGAGAGAGAGAGAAAGAGAAGCTGTGAGTGAGTGAGAGAGTAAGAGAAGCTGTTTGAGAGAGAGACAGAAGCTGTGAGTGAGAGAGAAAGAAAGAAATAAAAGCTGTGAGTGAGTGAGAGAGAGAGAAGTTGTGAGTTAGAGAGAGAGGGAGAAAGAGAAGCTGTGAGTGAGAGAGAGAGAAGCTGTGAGTGAGAGAGAGAGAAGCTGTGAGTGAGAGAGATAGAAAGAAATAGAAGCTGTGAGTGAGTGAGAGAGAGAAGTTGTGAGTTAGAGAGAGAGGGGGAAAGAGAAGATGTGAGTGAGAGAGAGAGAGAGAAGCTGTGAGAGAGAGAGAGAGAGAGAGAGAGAAGCTGTGAGTGAGAGAGAGAGAGAAAGAGCAGCTGTGAGTGAGAGAGAGAGAGAGAAAGAGAAGCTGTGAGAGAGAGAGAGAGAAGCTGTGAGTGAGAGAGAAAGAAAGAAATAGAAGCTGTGAGTGAGTGAGAGAGAGAGAAGTTGTGAGTTAGAGAGAGAGGGAGAAAGAGAAGCTGTGAGTGAGAGAGAGAAAGAGAAGCTGTGAGTGAGAGAGAAAGGGAAAGAGAGGCTGTGAGTGAGCGAGAGAGAGAGAAGCTGTGAGTGAGAGAGAGAAAAAACTGAGTGAGAGAGAGAAAGAGAAGCTGTGAGTGAGAGAGAAAGAGAAAGAGAAGCTGTGAGTGAGAGAGAGAGAAGCTGTGAGTGAGAGAGAGAGAGACACTGTGAATGAGAGAGAAAAAGAGAAGCTGTGAGTTAGAGAGAGATATATGCTGTGAGTCAGAGAGAGAGAAAGAGAAGCTGTGTGTGTGTGAGAGAGAGAGAAGCTGTGAGTGAGAAAGAGAGAGAGAGAAAGAGAATCTGTGAGTGAGAGAGAGAGAAAGAGAAGCTGTGTGTGTGTGAGAGAGAGAAGCTTTGATTGAGAGAGAGAGAGAAAGAGAAGCTGTGAGTGAGAGAGTGAGAGAAAGAGAAGGTGTGAGTGAGAGAGAGAGAAAGAAAGAGAAGCTGTGAGTGAGAGAGAGAGGGTGAAAGAGAAGCTGTGATTGTGAGAGAGAGGGAGATAAAGGGAAGCTGTGAGTGAGCGTGAGAGAGAGAGAAAAGCTATGAGTGAGAGAGAGAGAGAAAGAGAAGCTGTGAGATAGAGAGAGAAGCTGTGAGTGAGAGAGAGAGAAAGAGAAGCTGTGAGTGAGACAGAGAAGCTGTGAGTGAGAGAGAGATAAAGAGAAGCTGTGAATTAGAGAGAGAGAGAGAAAGAGAAGCTGTGAGTGAGACAGAGAGAAAGAGAAGATGTGTGTGTGTGTGAGAGAGAGAAGTTGTGAGTGTGTGTGAGAGAGAGAAAGAGAAGCTGTGAGTGAGAGAGAAAGCTGTGAGTGAGAGAGAAAGAGAAAGAGAAGCTGTGAGTGAGAGAGAGAGAAGCTGTGAGTGAGAGAGGGAGAAAAAACTGTGAGTGTGAGAGAGAGAGAAAATGTGAGTGAGAGAGAAAGAAAAAAAGAGGCTATGAGTGAGAGAGAGAGAGAAGCTGTGAGTGAGAGAGAGATAAAGAGAAGCTGTGAGTTAGAGAGAGAGAGAGAAAGAGAAGCTGTGAGTGAGAGAGAAAGCTGTGAGTGAGAGAGAAAGAGAAAGAGAAGCTGTGAGTGAGAGAGAGAGAGAGAAGCTGTGAGTGAGAGAGAGAAAAAAAATACAGTGAGTGAGAGAGAGAGACGCTGTGAGTGAGAGAGAGAAATAAAGAGAGGCTGTGTGTGAGACAGAGAGAAAGAGAAGTTGTGTGTGTGTGAGAGAGAGAAGTTGTGAGTGAGAGAGAGAGAGAAAGAGAAGCTGTGAGTGAGATAGAAAGCTGTGAGTGAGAGAGAAAGAGAAAGAGAAGCTGTGAGTGAGAGAGAGAAAGAAGCTGTGAGTGAGAGAGAGAGAAAAAAAACTGTGAGTGAGAGAGAGAGAAGCTGTGAGTGAGAGAGACAAATAAAGAGAAGCTGTGAGTGAGTGAGAGAGATAGAGAGAAGCTGTGAGTGAGAGAGAGAAATAATGAGAAGCTGTGAGTTAGAGAGAAACAGAGAAAGAGAAGCTGTGAGTGAGAGAGTGAGAGAGAAAGAGAAGCTGTGAGTGAGAGAGAGAGAGATAGAGAAGCTGTGAGTGAGAGAGAGAGAGAAGCTGTGATTGAGAGAGAGAGAAAGAGAAGCTGTGAGTGAGAGAGTGAGAGAAAGAGAAGCTGTGAGTGAGAGAGAGAGAAAGATAGAGAAGCTGATAGTGAGAGAGAGAAGCTGTGAGTGAGAGAGAGAGAGAAAGAGAAGTTGTGAGTGAGAGAGAGAGAAAGAGAATCTGTGAGTGTGAGAGAGAGTGAAAAAAAGGGAAGCTGTGAGTGAGAGTGAGAGAGAGAGAAGCTGTGACAGTGGGAGAGAGAAAGAGAGAAAGAGAAGCTGTGAGTGAGAGAGAGAGAAAGAAAGACAAGCTATGAGTGAGAGAGAGAAGCTGTGAGTGAGAGAGAGAGGGAGAAAGAGAAGCTGTGAGTGAGAGAGAGAGAGAAAGAGAAGCTGTGAGTGAGAGAGAGAGAGAAATAGAGTAGCTGTGAGTGAGAGAGAGAGAGAGAAGCTGTGAGTGAGAGAGAGAGAGAGAAGCTGTGAGTGAGAGAGAGAAAGAGAAGCTGTGAGTGAGAGAGGGAGAGAGAGAAAGAGAAGCTGTGAGTGAGAGAGAGATAAAGAGAAGCTGTGAGTTAGAGAGAGAGAGAAAGAGAAGCTGTGAGTGAGAGAGAGAGAAAGAGAAGCTGTGTGAGAGAGAGAATCTGTGAGTGAGAGAGAGAAAGAAAGAGAAGATGTCAGTGAGAGAGGTAGAGAGTGAGAGAAGCTGTGAGTGAGAGAGAGAGAAAGATAAGCTGTGTGAGAGAGGGAGAGAAAGAGAAGCTGTGAGTGAGAGAGAGAGAGACTGAGAAGATGTGAGTGAGAGAGAGAGAGAAAATGTGAGTGAGAGAGAGAGAGAGAGAGAAAGAGAAGCTATGAGTGAGAGAGAGAGAAAGAGAAGATGTGAGTGAGAGAGAAAGAGAGAGAAAGAGAAGCTGTGAGTGAGAGAGAGAGAGAAAGAGATGCTGTGAGTGAGAGAGAGAGAGAAAGAGAAGCTGTGAGAGAGAGAGAGAAGCTGTGAGTGAGAGAGAGATAAAGAGAAGCTGTGAGTTACAGAGAGAGAGGGAGAAAGAGAAGCTGTGTGTGAGACAGAGAGAAAGAGAAAATGTGTGTGTGTGTGAGAGAGAGAAGTTGTGAGTGAGTGAGAGAGAGAGAGAGATGCTGTGAGTGAGAGAGAAAGCTGTGAGTGAGAGAGAAAGAGAAAGAGAAGCTGTCAGTGAGAGAGAGAGAGAGAAGCTGTGAGTGAGAGAGAGAAAAAAACTGTGAGTGAGAGAGAGAAGCTGTGAGTGAGAGAGAAAGAAAAAAAGAGGCTATGAGTGAGAGAGAGAGAGAAGCTGTGAGTGAGAGAGAGATAAATAGAAGCTGTGAGTTAGAGAGAGAGAGAAAGAGAAGCTGTGAGTGAGACAGAGAGAAAGAGAAGATGTGTGTGTGTGAGAGAGAGAGAAGTTGTGAGTGAGAGAGAGAGAGAGAAAGAGAAGCTGTGAGTGAGAGAGAAAGCTGTGAGTGAGAGAGAAAGAGAAAGAGAAGCTGTGAGTGAGAGAGAGAGAAGCTGTGAGTGAGAGAGAGAGAGAAAAAACAGTGAGTGAGAGAGAGAGACGCTGTGAGTGTGAGAGAGAAATAAAGAGAAGCTGTGAGTAAGAGAGAGAAAGAGAAGCTGTGAGTGAGAGAGAGAGAGAGAAAGAGAAGCTTTGAGTGAGAGAGAGATAAAGATAAGCTGTGAGTTAGAGAGAGAAAGAGAAGCTCTGAGTGAGAGAGAGAGAGAAAGAGAAGCTGTGAGTGAGAGAGAGAGAAAGAGAAGCTGTGTGAGAGAGAGAGAAGCTGTGAGTGTGAGAGAAAGAAAGAAATAGAAGCTGTGAGTGAGTGAGAGAGAGAGAAGTTGTGAGTTAGAGAGAGAGGGAGAAAGAGAAGCTGTGAGTGAGAGAGAGAGAGAAGCTGTGTGAGAGAGAGAGAATCTGTGAGTGAGAGAGAGAGAGAAAGAAAGAGAAGATGTGAGTGAGAGAGGGAGAGAGAGAGAGAAGCTGTGAGTGAGAGAGAGAGAAAGATAAGCTGTGTGAGAGAGGGAGAGAAAGTGAAGCTGTGAGTGAGAGAGAGAAGCTGTGAGTGAGAGAGAGAGAGAAGCTGTGAGTGAGAGAGAGAAAGAGAAGCTATGAGTGATAGAGAGAGAGAAAGAGAAGCTGTGAGTGAGAGAGAAATAGAAGCTGTGAGCGAGAGAGAGAGAGAGAAGCTGTGAGAGAGAGAGAGAAAGAGAAGCTGTGAGTGAGAGAGAGAGAGAAAGAGAAGCTGTGTGAGAGAGAGAGAGCTGTGAGTGAGAGAGATAGAAAGAAATAGAAGGTGTGAGTGAGTGAGAGAGAGAGATGTTGTGAGTTAGAGAGAGAGGGAGAAAGAGAAGCTGTGAGTGAGAGAGAGAAAGAGAAGCTGTGAGTGAGAGAGAAAGGGAAAGAGAGGCTGTGAGTGAGCGAGAGAGAGAGAAGCAGTGAGTGAGAGAGAGAGAAAAAAACTGTGAGTGAGAGAGGGAAAGAGAAGCTGTGAGTGAGAGAGAAAGAGAAAGAGAAGCTGTGAGTGAGAGAGAGAGAGAGAAGCTGTGAGTGAGTGAGAGAGAGAGAATCTGTAAGTGAGAGAGAAAAAGAGAAGCTGTGAGTTAGAGAGAGAAAGAGATGCTGTGAGTGAGAGAGAGAGAAAGAGAAGCTGTGTGTGTGTGTGAGAGAGAAGCTGTGAGTGAGAAAGAGAGAGAGAGAAAGAGAAGCTGTGAGTGAGAGAGAGAGAGAAGCTGTGAGTGAGAGAGAAAGAGAAAGAGAGGCTGTGAGTGAGAGAGAGAGAAAGAGAAGCTGTGAGTGTGAGAGAGAGATAGAGAGAAGCTGTGAGTTAGAGAGAGACAGAGAAAGAGAAGCTGTGAGTGAGAGAGTGAGAGAAAGAGAAGCTCTGAGTGAGAGAGAGAGAGAAAGAGAAGCTGTGAGTGAGAGAGAGAGAAAGAGAAGCTGTGTGAGAGAGAGAGAAGCTGTGAGTGTGAGAGAAAGAAAGAAATAGAAGCTGTGAGTGAGTGAGAGAGAGAGAAGTTGTGAGTTAGAGAGAGAGGGAGAAAGAGAAGCTGTGAGTGAGAGAGAGAGAGAAGCTGTGTGAGAGAGAGAGAAGCTGTGAGTGAGAGAGAAAGAAAGAAATAGAAGCTGTGAGTGAGTGAGAGAGTAGTTGTGAGTTAGAGAGAGAGGGAGAAAGAGAAGCTGTGAGTGAGTGAGAGAGAGAGAAGCTGTGAGTGAGAGAGAAAGGGAAAGAGAGGCTGTGAGTGAGTGAGAGAGAGAGAAGCTGTGAGTGAGAGAGAAAGAGAGAGAAAGAGAAGCTGTGAGTGAGAGAGAGCGAGAAAGAGAAACTGTGAGTGAGAGAGAGAGAGAAAGAGAAGCTGTGTGAGAGAGAGAGAAGCTGTGAGTGAGAGAGAGATAAAGAGAAGCTGTGAGTTAGAGAGAGAGAGAGAGAGAAAGAGAAGCTGTGAGTGAGAGAGAGAGAGAAGCTGTGAGTGAGAGAGAGATAAAGAGAAGCTGTGAGTTAGAGAGAGAGAGAGAAAGAGAAGCTGTGAGTGAGACAGAGAGAAAGAGAAGATGTGTGTGTGTGAGAGAGAGAGAAGTTGTGAGTGAGAGAGAGGGAGAGAAAGAGAAGCTGTGAGTGAGAGAGAAAGCTGTGAGTGAGAGAGAAAGAGAAGCTGTGAGTGAGAGAGAGAGAGAAGCTGTGAGTGAGAGAGAGAGAAATAAACAGTGAGTGAGAGAGAGAGACGCTGTGAGTGAGAGAGAGAAATAAAGAGAAGCTGTGAGTAAGAGAGAGAAAGAGAAGCTGTGAGTGAGAGAGAGAGAGAGAGAAAGAGAAGCTTTGAGTGAGAGAGAGATAAAGAGAAGCTGTGAGTTAGAGAGAGAGAGAGAGAAGCTGTGAGTGAGAGAGAGAGAAAGAGTAGCTGTGTGAGAGAGAGAGAATCTGTGAGTGAGAGAGAGAGAGAGAAAGAAAGAGAAGATATGAGTGAGAGAGGGAGAGAGAGAGAGAAGCTGTGAGTGAGAGAGAGAGAAAGATAAGCTGTGTGATAGAGGGAGAGAAAGTGAAGCTGTGAGTGAGAGAGAGAGAAGCTGTGAGTGAGAGAGAGAGAGAGAAGCTGTGAGTGAGAGAGAGAGAGAAAGAGAAGCTATGATTGAGAGAGAGAGAGAAAGAGAAGCTGTGAGTGAGAGAGAAAGAGAAGCTGTGAGCGAGAGAGAGAGAGAAGCTGTGAGAGAGAGAGAGAGAAAGAGAAGCTGTGAGTGAGAGAGAGAGAGAAAGAGAAGCTGTGAGAGAGAGAGAGAGAAGCTGTGAGTGAGAGAGATAGAAAGAAATAGAAGCTGTGAGTGAGTGAGAGAGAGAGACGTTGTGAGTTAGAGAGAGAGGGAGAAAGAGAAGCTGTGAGTGAGAGAGAGAAAGAGAAGCTGTGAGTGAGAGAGAATGGGAAAGAGAGGCTGTGAGTGAGCGAGAGAGAGAGAAGCTGTGAGTGAGAGAGAGAGAAAAAAACTGTGAGTGAGAGAGAGAAAGAGAAGCTGTGAGTGAGAGAGAAAGAGAAAGAGAAGCTGTGAGTGAGTGAGAGAGAGAGAAGCTGTGAGTGAGAGAGAGAGAGAGAATCTGTGAGTGAGAGAGAAAAAGAGAAGCTATGAGTTAGAGAGAGAGAGATGCTGTGAGTGAGAGAGAGAGAAAGAGAAGCTGTGTGTGTGTGTGAGAGAGAGAAGCTGTGAGTGAGAAAGAGAGAGAGAGAAAGAGAAGCTGTGAGTGAGAGAGAGAGAGAAGCTGTGAGTGAGAGAGAAAGAGAAAGAGAGGCTGTGAGTGAGAGAGAGAGAGAAAGAGAAGCTGTGAGTGTAAGAGAGAGATAGAGAGAAGCTGTGAGTTAGAAAGAGACAGAGAAAGAGAAGCTGTGAGTGAGAGAGAGAGAAAGAGAAGCTGTGTGAGAGAGAGAGAAGCTGTGAGTGTGAGAGAAAGAAAGAAATAGAAGCTGTGAGTGAGTGAGAGAGAGAGAAGTTGTGAGTTAGAGAGAGAGGGAGAAAGAGAAGCTGTGAGTGAGAGAGAGAGAGAAGCTGTGTGAGAGAGAGAGAAGCTGTGAGTGAGAGAGAAAGAAAGAAATAGAAGCTGTGAGTGAGTGAGTGAGAGAGAAGTTGTGAGTTAGAGAGAGAGGGAGAAAGAGAAGCTGTGAGTGAGAGAGAGAGAGAGAAGCTGTGAGTGAGAGAGAAAGGGAAAGAGAGGCTGTGAGTGAGTGAGAGAGAGAGAAGCTGTGAGTGAGAGAGAAAGAGAGAGAAAGAGAAGCTGTGAGTGAGAGAGAGAGAGAAAGAGAAACTGTGAGTGAGTGAGAGAGAAAGAGAAGCTGTGTGAGAGAGAGAGAAGCTGTGAGTGAGAGAGAGATAAAGAGAAGCTGTGAGTTAGAGAGAGAGAGAGAAAGAGAAGCTGTGAGTGAGAGAGAGAGAGAAGCTGTATGTGAGAGAGAGATAAAGAGAAGCTGTGAGTTAGAGAGAGAGAGAGAAAGAGAAGCTGTGAGTGAGACAGAGAGAAAGAGAAGATGTGTGTGTGTGAGAGAGAGAGAAGTTGTGAGTGAGAAAGAGAGAGTGAGAGAAAGAGAAGCTTTGAGTGAGAGAGAAAGCAGTGAGTGAGAGAGAAAGAGAAAGAGAAGCTGTGAGTGAGAGTGAGAGAGAAGCAGTGAGTGAGAGAGAGAGAAAAACTGTGAGTGAGAGAGAGAGAGAAGCTGTGAGTGAGAGAGAAATGGAAAAAGAGGCTGTGAGTAAGCGAGAGAGAGAGAAGCTGTGAGTGAGAGAGAGAGAAAAAAACTGTGAGTGAGAGAGAGAAAGAGAAGCTGTGAGTGAGAGAGAAAGAGAAAGAGAAGCTGTGAGTGAGAGAGAGAGAGAAGCTGTGAGTGAGAGAGAGAGAGAGAATCTGTGAGTGAGAGAGAAAAAGAGAAGCTGTGAGTTAGAGGGAGAGAGAGAGATGCTGTGAGTGAGAGAGAGAGAAAGAGAAGCTGTGTGTGTGTGAGAGAGAGAAGCTGTGAGTGAGAAAGAGAGAGAGAAAGAGAAGCTGTGAGTGAGAGAGAGAGAGAGAGAAGCTGTGAGTGAGAGAGAAAGAGAAAGAGAGGCTGTGAGTGAGAGAGAGAGAGAAAGAGAAGCTGTGAGTGTGAGAGAGAGATAGAGAGAAGCTGTGAGTTAGAGAGAGACAGAGAAAGAGAAGCTGAGAGTGAGAGAGTGAGAGAAAGAGAAGCTCTGAGTGAGAGAGAGAGAGAGAAGCTGTGAGTGAGAGAGAAAGGGAAAGAGAGGCTGTGAGTGAGAGAGAGAGAGAGAAGCTGTGAGTGAGAGAGAAAGAGAAGCTGTGAGTGAGAGAGAGAGAAAGAGAAGCTGTGAGTGAGAGAGAGAGAGAGAAAGAGAAGCTGTGAGATAGAGAGAGAAGCTGTGAGTGAGAGAGAGAAGCTGTGAGTGAGAGAGAGATAAAGAGAAGCTGTGAATTAGAGAGAGAGAGAGAAAGAGAAGCTGTGAGTGAGACAGAGAGAAAGAGAAGATGTGTGTGTGTGAGAGAGAGAAGTTGTGAGTGTGTGAGAGAGAGAGAAAGAGAAGCTGTGAGTGAGAGAGAAAGCTGTGAGTGAGAGAGAAAGAGAAAGAGAAGCTGTGAGTGAGAGAGAGAGAAGCTGTGAGTGAGAGAGGGAGAAAAAACTGTGAGTGTGAGAGAGAGAGAAGCTGTGAGTGAGAGAGAAAGAAAAAAAGAGGCTATGAGTGAGAGAGAGAGAGAAGCTGTGAGTGAGAGAGAGATAAAGAGAAGCTGTGAGTTAGAGAGAGAGAGAGAAAGAGAAGCTGTGAGTGAGAGAGAAAGCTGTGAGTGAGAGAGAAAGAGAAAGAGAAGCTGTGAGTGAGAGAGAGAGAGAGAAGCTGTGAGTGAGAGAGAGAGAAAAAATACAGTGAGTGAGAGAGAGAGACGCTGTGAGTGAGAGAGAGAAATAAAGAGAAGCTGTGTGTGAGACAGAGAGAAAGAGAAGATGTGTGTGTGTGAGAGAGAGAAGTTGTGAGTGAGAGAGAGAGAGAGAAAGAGAAGCTGTGAGTGAGATAGAAAGCTGTGAGTGAGAGAGAAAGAGAAAGAGAAGCTGTGAGTGAGAGAGAGATAAAGAGAAGCTGTGAGTGAGAGAGAGATAAAGAGAAGCTGTGAGTTAGAGAGAGAGAGAAAGAGAAGCTGTGAGTGAGAGAGAGAGAAAGAGAAGCTGTGTGAGAGAGAGAATCTGTGAGTGAGAGAGAGAAAGAAAGAGAAGATGTCAGTGAGAGAGGTAGAGCGTGAGAGAAGCTGTGAGTGAGAGAGAGAGAAAGATAAGCTGTGTGAGAGAGGGAGAGAAAGAGAAGCTGTGAGTGAGAGAGAGAGAGACTGAGAAGATGTGAGTGAGAGAGAGAGAGAAAATGTGAGTGAGAGAGAGAGAGAGAAAGAGAAGCTATGAGTGAGAGAGAGAGAAAGAGAAGATGTGAGTGAGAGAGAAAGAGAGAGAAAGAGAAGCTGTGAGTGAGAGAGAGAGAGAAAGAGAAGCTCTGAGTGAGAGAGAGAGAGAAAGAGAAGCTGTGAGAGAGAGAGAAGCTGTGAGTGAGAGAGAGATAAAGAGAAGCTGTGAGTTACAGAGAGAGAGAGAAAGAGAAGCTGTGAGTGAGACAGAGAGAAAGAGAAAATGTGTGTGTGTGTGAGAGAGAGAAGTTGTGAGTGAGTGAGAGAGAGAGAGAGAAGCTGTGAGTGAGAGAGAAAGCTGTGAGTGAGAGAGAAAGAGAAAGAGAAGCTGTGAGTGAGAGAGAGAGAGAGAAGCTGTGAGTGAGAGAGAGAAAAAAACTGTGAGTGAGAGAGAGAAGCTATGAGTGAGAGAGAAAGTAAAAAAGAGGCTATGAGTGAGAGAGAGAGAGAAGCTGTGAGTGAGAGAGAGATAAAGAGAAGCTGTGAGTTAGAGAGAGAAAGAGAAAGAGAAGCTGTGAGTGTGACAGAGAGAAAGAGATGATTTGTGTGTGTGAGAGAGAGAAGTTGTGAGTGAGAGAGAGAGAGAGAAAGAGAAGCTGTGAGTGAGAGAGAAAGCTGTGAGTGAGAGAGAAAGAGAAAGAGAAGCTGTGAGTGAGAGAGAGAGAGAAGCTGTGAGTGAGAGAGAGAGAGAAAAAACAGTGAGTGAGAGAGAGAGACGCTGTGAGTGAGAGAGAGAAATAAAGAGAAGCTGTGAGTAAGAGAGAGAAAGAGAAGCTGTGAGTGAGAGAGAGAGAGAGAGAAAGAGAAGCTTTGAGTGAGAGAGAGATAAAGATAAGCTGTGAGTTAGAGAGAGAGAGAGAAGCTGTGAGTGAGAGTGAGAGAAAGAGAAGCTGTGTGAGAGAGAGAGAATCTGTGAGTGAGAGAGAGAGAGAGAAAGAAAGTGAAGATGTGAGTGAGAGAGGGAGAGAGAGAGAGAAGCTGTGAGTGAGAGAGAGAGAGAAAGATAAGCTGTGTGAGAGAGGGAGAGAAAGTGAAGCTGTGAGTGAGAGAGAGAAGCTGTGAGTGAGAGAGAGAGAGAAGCTGTGAGTGAGAGAGAGAGAGAAAGAGAAGCTATGAGTGAGAGAGAGAGTGAAAGAGAAGCTGTGAGTGAGAGAGAAAGAGAAGCTGTGAGCGAGAGAGAGAGAAGCTGTGAGAGAGAGAGAGAAAGAGAAGCTGTGAGTGAGAGAGAGAGAGAGAGAGAAGCTGTGAGAGAGAGAGAGAGAAGCTGTGAGTGAGAGAGATAGAAAGAAATAGAAGCTGTGAGTGAGTGAGAGAGAGAGACGTTGTGAGTTAGAGAGAGAGGGAGAAAGAGAAGCTGTGAGTGAGAGAGAGAAAGAGAAGCTGTGAGTGAGAGAGAAAGGGAAAGAGAGGCTGTGAGTGAGCGAGAGATAGAGAAGCAGTGAGTGAGAGAGAGAGAAAAAACTGTGAGTGAGAGAGAGAAAGAGAAGCTGTGAGTGAGAGAGAAAGAGAAGCTGTGAGTGAGAGAGAGAGAGAGAAGCTGTGAGTGAGAGAGAGAGAGAGAATCTGTGAGTGAGAGAGAAAAAGAGAAGCTGTGAGTTAGAGAGAGAAAGAGATGCTGTGAGTGAGAGAGAGAGAAAGAGAAGCTGTGTGTGTGTGTGAGAGAGAGAAGCTGTGAGTGAGAAAGAGGGAGAGAGAAAGAGAAGCTGTGAGTGAGAGAGAGATAGAGAAGCTGTGAGTGAGAGAGAAAGAGAAAGAGAGGCTGTGAGTGAGAGAGAGATAGAAAGAGAAGCTGTGAGTGTGAGAGAGAGTTAGAGAGAAGCTGTGAGTTAGAGAGAGACAGAGAAAGAGAAGCTGTGAGTGAGAGAGTGAGAGAAAGAGAAGCTTTGAGTGAGAGAGAGCGAGAGAGAGAAGCTGTGAGTGAGAGAGAGAGAAAGAGAAGCTGTGTGAGAGAGAGAGAAGCTGTGAGTGTGAGTGAAAGAAAGAAATAGAAGCTGTGAGTGAGTGAGAGAGAGAGAAGTTGTGAGTTAGAGAGAGAGGGAGAAAGAGAAGCTGAGAGTGAGAGAGAGAGAGAAGCTGTGTGAGAGAGAGAAGCTGTGAGTGAGAGAGAAAGAAAGAAATAGAAGCTGTGAGTGAGTGAGAGAGTAGTTGTGAGTTAGAGAGAGAGGGAGAAAGAGAAGCTGTGAGTGAGTGAGAGAGAGAGAAGCTGTGAGTGAGAGAGAAATGGAAAGAGAGGCTGTGAGTGAGTGAGAGAGAGAGAAGCTGTGAGTGAGAGAGAAAGAGAGAGAAAGAGAAGCTGTGAGTGAGAGAGAGAGAGAAAGAGAAACTGTGAGTGAGAGAGAGAGAGAAAGAGAAGCTGTGAGAGAGAGAGAAGCTGTGAGTGAGAGAGAGATAAAGAGAAGCTGTGAGTTAGAGAGAGACAGAGAAAGAGAAGCTGTGAGTGAGAGAGAGAGAGAAGCTGTGAGTGAGAGAGAGATAAAGAGAAGCTGTGAGTTAGAGAGAGAGAGAGAAAGAGAAGCTGTGAGTGAGACAGAGAGAAAGAGAAGATGTGTGTGTGTGAGAGAGAGAGAAGTTGTGAGTGAGAGAGAGGGAGAGAAAGAGAAGCTGTGAGTGAGAGAGAAAGCTGTGAGTGAGAGAGAAAGAGAAAGAGAAGCTGTGAGTGAGAGAGAGAGAGAAGCTGTGAGTGAGAGAGAGAGAGAGAAAAAAACAGTGAGTGAGAGAGAGAGACGCTGTGAGTGAGAGAGAGAAATAAAGAGAAGCTGTGAGTAAGAGAGAGAAAGAGAAGCTGTGAGTGAGAGAGAGAGAGAGAAAGAGAAGCTTTGAGTGAGAGAGAGATAAAGAGAAGCTGTGAGTTAGAGAGAGAGAGAGAGAAGCTGTGAGTGACAGAGAGAGAAAGAGAAGCTGTGTGAGAGAGAGAGAATCTGTGAGTGAGAGAGAGAGAGAGAAAGAAAGAGAAGATATGAGTGAGAGAGGGAGAGAGAGAGAGAAGCTGTGAGTGAGAGAGAGAGAAAGATAAGCTGTGTGAGAGAGGGAGAGAAAGTGAAGCTGTGAGTGAGAGAGAGAGAAGCTGTGAGTGAGAGAGAGAGAGAGAAGCTGTGAGAGAGAGAGAGAGAGAGAAAGAGAAGCTATGAGTGAGAGAGAGAGAAAGAGAAGCTGTGAGTGAGAGAGAAAGAGAAGCTGTGAGCGAGAGAGAGAGAGAAGCTGTGAGAGAGAGAGAGAGAAAGAGAAGCTGTGAGTGAGAGAGAGAGAGAAAGAGAAGCTGTGAGAGAGAGAGAGAGAAGCTGTGAGTGAGAGAGATAGAAAGAAATAGAAGCTGTGAGTGAGTGAGTGAGAGAGAGAGACGTTGTGAGTTAGAGAGAGAGGGAGAAAGAGAAGCTGTGAGTGAGAGAGAGAAAGAGAAGCTGTGAGTGAGAGAGAAAGGGAAAAAGAGGCTGTGAGTGAGCGAGAGAGAGAGAAGCTGTGAGTGAGAGAGAGAAAAAAAACTGTGAGTGAGAGAGAGAAAGAGAAGCTGTGAGTGAGAGAGAAAGAGAAAGAGAAGCTGTGAGTGAGTGAGAGAGAGAGAAGCTGTGAGTGAGAGAGAGAGAGAGAATCTGTGAGTGAGAGAGAAAAAGAGAAGCTGTGAGTTAGAGAGAGAGAGAGATGCTTTGAGTGAGAGAGAGAGAAAGAGAAGCTGTGTGTGTGTGTGTGAGAGAAGCTGTGAGTGAGAAAGAGAGAGAGAGAAAGAGAAGCTGTGAGTGAGAGAGAGAGAAGCTGTGAGTGAGAGAGAAAGAGAAAGAGAGGCTGTGAGTGAGAGAGAGAGAGAGAGAATCTGTGAGTGAGAGAGAAAAAGAGAAGCTGTGAGTTAGAGAGAGAGAGAGATGCTGTGAGTGAGAGAGAGAGAAAGAGAAGCTGTGTGTGTGTGTGTGAGAGAGAAGCTGTGAGTGAGAAAGAGAGAGAGAGAAAGAGAAGCTGTGAGTGAGAGAGAGAGAAGCTGTGAGTGAGAGAGAAAGAGAAAGAGAGGCTGTGAGTGAGAGAGAGAGAGAGAGAAGCTGTGAGTTAGAGAGAGACAGAGAAAGAGAAGCTGTGAGTGAGAGAGTGAGAGAAAGAGAAGCTCTGAGTGAGAGAGAGAGAAAGAGAAGCTGTGAGTGAGAGAGAGAGAAAGAGAAGCTGTGTGTGAGAGAGAGAAGCTGTGAGTGTGAGAGAAAGAAAGAAATAGAAGCTGTGAGTGAGTGAGAGAGAGAGAAGTTGTGAGTTAGAGAGAGAGGGAGAAAGAGAAGCTGTGAGTGAGAGAGAGAGAGAAGCTGTGTGAGAGAGAGAGAAGCTGTGAGTGAGAGAGAAAGAAAGAAATAGAAGCTGTGAGTGAGTGAGTGAGAGAGAAGTTGTGAGTTAGAGAGCGAGGGAGAAAGAGAAGCTGTGAGTGAGAGAGAGAGAAGCTGTGAGTGAGAGAGAAAGGGAAAGAGAGGCTGTGAGTGAGTGAGAGAGAGAGAAGCTGTGAGTGAGAGAGAAAGAGAGAGAAAGAGAAGCTGTGAGTGAGAGAGAGAGAGAAAGAGAAACTGTGAGTGAGTGAGAGAGAAAGAGAAGCTGTGTGAGAGAGAGAGAAGCTGTGAGTGAGAGAGAGATAAAGAGAAGCTGTGAGTTAGAGAGAGAGAGAAAGAGAAGCTGTGAGTGAGAGAGAGAGAAGCTGTGAGTGAGAGAGATATAAAGAGAAGCTGTGAGTTAGAGAGAGAGAGAGAAAGAGAAGCTGTGAGTGAGACAGAGAGAAAGAGAAGATGTGTGTGTGTGAGAGAGAGAGAAGTTGTGAGTGAGAAAGAGAGAGAGAGAGAAAGAGAAGCTTTGAGTGAGAGAGAAAGCAGTGAGTGAGAGAGAAAGAGAAAGAGAAGCTGTGAGTGACAGTGAGAGAGAAGCAGTGAGTGAGAGAGAGAGAAAAAACTGTGAGTGAGAGAGAGAGAGAAGCTGTGAGTGAGAGAGAAATGGAAAAAGAGGCTGTGAGTAAGCGAGAGAGAGAGAAGCTGTGAGTGAGAGAGAGAGAAAAAAACTGTGAGTGAGAGAGAGAAAGAGAAGCTGTGAGTGAGAGAGAAAGAGAAAGAGAAGCTGTGAGTGAGAGAGAGAGAGAGAAGCTGTGAGTGAGAGAGAGAGAGAATCTGTGAGTGAGAGAGAAAAAGAGAAGCTGTGAGTTAGAGAGAGAGAGAGAGATGCTGTGAGTGAGAGAGAGAGAAAGAGAAGCTGTGTGTGTGTGTGAGAGAGAGAAGCTGTGAGTGAGAAAGAGAGAGAGAAAGAGAAGCTGTGAGTGAGAGAGAGAGAGAGAAGCTGTGAGTGAGAGAAAAAGAGAAAGAGAGGCTGTGAGTGAGAGAGAGAGAAAGAGAAGCTGTGAGTGTGAGAGAGAGATTGAGAGAAGCTGTGAGTTAGAGAGAGACAGAGAAAGAGAAGCTGAGAGTGAGAGAGTGAGAGAAAGAGAAGCTCTGAGTGAGAGAGAGAGAAGCTGTGAGTGTGAGAGAAAGAGAGAAATAGAAGCTGTGAGAGAGTGAGTGAGAGAGAAGTTGTGAGTTAGAGAGAGAGGGAGAAAGAGAAGCTGTGAGTGAGAGAGAGAAAGAGAAGCTGTGAGTGAGAGAGAAAGGGAAAAAGAGGCTGTGAGTGAGCGAGAGAGAGAGAAGCTGTGAGTGAGAGAGAGAAAAAAAACTGTGAGTGAGAGAGAGAAAGAGAAGCTGTGAGTGAGAGAGAAAGAGAAAGAGAAGCTGTGAGTGAGTGAGAGAGAGAGAAGCTGTGAGTGAGAGAGAGAGAGAGAATCTGTGAGTGAGAGAGAAAAAGAGAAGCTGTGAGTTAGAGAGAGAGAGAGATGCTGTGAGTGAGAGAGAGAGAAAGAGAAGCTGTGTGTGTGTGTGAGAGAGAAGCTGTGAGTGAGAAAGAGAGAGAGAGAAAGAGAAGCTGTGAGTGAGAGAGAGAGAAGCTGTGAGTGAGAGAGAAAGAGAAAGAGAGGCTGTGAGTGAGAGAGAGAGAGAGAGAATCTGTGAGTGAGAGAGAAAAAGAGAAGCTGTGAGTTAGAGAGAGAGAGATGCTGTGAGTGAGAGAGAGAGAAAGAGAAGCTGTGTGTGTGTGTGAGAGAGAGAAGCTGTGAGTGAGAAAGAGAGAGAGAGAAAGAGAAGCTGTTAGTGAGAGAGAGAGAAGCTGTGAGTGAGAGAGAAAGAGATAGAGAGGCTGTGAGTGAGAGAGAGAGAGAGAGAGAGAAGCTGTGAGTTAGAGAGAGACAGAGAAAGAGAAGCTGTGAGTGAGAGAGTGAGAGAAAGAGAAGCTCTGAGTGAGAGAGAGAGAAAGAGAAGCTGTGAGTGAGAGAGAGAGAAAGAGAAGCTGTGTGTGAGAGAGAGAAGCTGTGAGTGTGAGAGAAAGAAAGAAATAGAAGCTGTGAGTGAGTGAGAGAGAGAGAAGTTGTGAGTTAGAGAGAGAGGGAGAAAGAGAAGCTGTGAGTGAGAGAGAGAGAGAAGCTGTGTGAGAGAGAGAGAAGCTGTGAGTGAGAGAGAAAGAAAGAAATAGAAGCTGTGAGTGAGTGAGTGAGAGAGAAGTTGTGAGTTAGAGAGAGAGGGAGAAAGAGAAGCTGTGAGTGAGAGAGAGAAAGAGAAGCTGTGAGTGAGAGAGAAAGAGAAAGAGAAGCTGTGAGTGAGTGAGAGAGAGAGAAGCTGTGAGTGAGAGAGAAAGAGAGAGAAAGAGAAGCTGTGAGTGAGAGAGAGAGAGAAAGAGAAACTGTGAGTGAGTGAGAGAGAAAGAGAAGCTGTGTGTGAGAGAGAGAAGCTGTGAGTGAGAGAGAGATAAAGAGAAGCTGTGAGTTAGAGAGAGAGAGAGAAAGAGAAGCTGTGAGTGAGAGAGAGAGAAGCTGTGAGTGAGAGAGATATAAAGAGAAGCTGTGAGTTAGAGAGAGAGAGAGAAAGAGAAGCTGTGAGTGAGACAGAGAGAAAGAGAAGATGTGTGTGTGTGAGAGAGAGAGAAGTTGTGAGTGAGAAAGAGAGAGAGAGAGAAAGAGAAGCTTTGAGTGAGAGAGAAAGCAGTGAGTGAGAGAGAAAGAGAAAGAGAAGCTGTGAGTGACAGTGAGAGAGAAGCAGTGAGTGAGAGAGAGAGAAAAAAACTGTGAGTGAGAGAGAGAGAGAAGCTGTGAGTGAGAGAGAAATGGAAAAAGAGGCTGTGAGTAAGCGAGAGAGAGAAGCTGTGAGTGAGAGAGAGAGAGAAAAACTGTGAGTGAGAGAGAGAAAGAGAAGCTGTGAGTGAGAGAGAAAGAGAAAGAGAAGCTGTGAGTGAGAGAGAGAGAGAGAAGCTGTGAGTGAGAGAGAGAGAGAGAATCTGTGAGTGAGAGAGAAAAAGAGAAGCTGTGAGTTAGAGAGAGAGAGAGAGATGTTGTGAGTGAGAGAGAGAGAAAGAGAAGCTGTGTGTGTGTGAGAGAGAGAGAAGCTGTGAGTGAGAAAGAGAGAGAGAAAGAGAAGCTGTGAGTGAGAGAGAGAGAGAGAGAAGCTGTGAGTGAGAGAGAAAGAGAAAGAGAGGCTGTGAGTGAGAGAGAGAGAGAAAGAGAAGCTGTGAGTGTGAGAGAGAGATAGAGAGAAGCTGTGAGTTAGAGAGAGACAGAGAAAGAGAAGCTGAGAGTGAGAGAGTGAGAGAAAGAGAAGCTCTGAGTGAGAGAGAGAGAAGCTGTGAGTGTGAGAGAAAGAAAGAAATAGAAGCTGTGAGTGAGTGAGTGAGAGAGAAGTTGTGAGTTAGAGAGAGAGGGAGAAAGAGAAGCTGTGAGTGAGAGAGAGAGAGAGAAGCTGTGAGTGAGAGAGAAAGGGAAAGAGAGGCTGTGAGTGAGAGAGAGAGAGAGAAGCTGTGAGTGAGAGAGAAAGAGAGAGAAAGAGAACCTGTGAGTGAGAGAGAGAGAGAAAGAGAAGCTGTGAGTGAGAGAGAGAGAGAGAAAGAGAAGCTGTGAGATAGAGAGAGAAGCTGTGAGTGAGAGAGAGAAGCTGTGAGTGAGAGAGAGATAAAGAGAAGCTGTGAATTAGAGAGAGAGAGAGAAAGAGAAGCTGTGAGTGAGACAGAGAGAAAGAGAAGATGTGTGTGTGTGTGAGAGAGAAGTTGTGAGTGTGTGAGAGAGAGAGAAAGAGAAGCTGTGAGTGAGAGAGAAAGCTGTGAGTGAGAGAGAAAGAGAAAGAGAAGCTGTGAGTGAGAGAGAGAGAGAGAAGCTGTGAGTGAGAGAGAGAGAAAAAAAACTGTGAGTGAGAGAGAGAGAGAAGCTGTGAGTGAGAGAGAAAGAAAAAAAGAGGCTATGAGTGAGAGAGAGAGAGAAGCTGTGAGTGAGAGAGATAAAGAGAAGCTGTGAGTTAGAGAGAGAGAGAAAGAGAAGCTGTGAGTGAGAGAGAAATCTGTGAGTGAGAGAGAAAGAGAAAGAGAAGCTGTGAGTGAGAGAGAGAGAGAAGCTGTGAGTGAGAGAGAGAGAAAAAAAACAGTGAGTGAGAGAGAGACGCTGTGAGTGAGAGAGAGAGAGAGAGAGAAAGAGAATCTGTGAGATAGAGAGAGAAGCTGTGAGTGAGAGAAATAAAGAGAAGCTGTGAGTGAGACAGAGAGAAAGAGAAGATGTGTGTGTGTGAGAGAGAGAAGTTGTGAGTGAGAGAGAGAGAGAGAAAGAGAAGCTGTGAGTGAGATAGAAAGCTGTGAGTGAGAGAGAAAGAGAAAGAGAAGCTGTGAGTGAGAGAGAGAAAGAAGCTGTGAGTGAGAGAGAGAGAAAAAACTGTGAGTGAGAGAGAGAGAAGCTGTGAGTGAGAGAGAGAAATAAAGAGAAGCTGTGAGTGAGTGAGAGAGATAGAGAGAAGCTGTGAGTGAGAGAGAGAAATAATGAGAAGCTGTGAGTTAGAGAGAAACAGAGAAAGAGAAGCTGTGAGTGAGAGAGAGACAGAGAAAGAGAAGCTGAGAGTGAGAGAGTGAGAGAAAGAGAAGCTCTGAGTGAGAGAGAGAGAAGCTGTGAGTGTGAGAGAAAGAAAGAAATAGAAGCTGTGAGTGAGTGAGTGAGAGAGAAGTTGTGAGTTAGAGAGAGGGGGAGAAAGAGAAGCTGTGAGTGAGTGAGAGAGAGAGAAGCTGTGAGTGAGAGAGAAAGGGAAAGAGAGGCTGTGAGTGAGAGAGAGAGAGAAGCTGTGAGTGAGAGAGAAAGAGAGAGAAAGAGAAGCTGTGAGTGAGAGAGAGAGAGAAAGAGAAGCTGTGAGTGAGAGAGAGAGAGAGAAAGAGAAGCTGTGAGATAGAGAGAGAAGCTGTGAGTGAGAGAGAGAAGCTGTGAGTGAGAGAGAGATAAAGTGAAGCTGTGAATTAGAGAGAGAGAGAGAAAGAGAAGCTGTGAGTGAGACAGAGAGAAAGAGAAGATGTGTGTGTGTGTGAGAGAGAGAAGTTGTGAGTGTGTGTGAGAGAGAGAAAGAGAAGCTGTGAGTGAGAGAGAAAGCTGTGAGTGAGAGAGAAAGAGAAAGAGAAGCTGTGAGTGAGAGAGAGAGAAGCTGTGAGTGAGAGAGAGAGAGAAAAAACTGTGAGTGAGAGAGAGAGAGAAGCTGTGAGTGAGAGAGAAAGAAAAAAAGAGGCTATGAGTGAGAGAGAGAAGCTGTGAGTGAGAGAGATAAAGAGAAGCTGTGAGTTAGAGAGAGAGAGAAAGAGAAGCTGTGAATGAGAGAGAAAGCTGTGAGTGAGAGAGAAAGAGAAAGAGAAGCTGTGAGTGAGAGAGAGAGAGAGAAGCTGTGAGTGAGAGAGAGAGAAAAAAACAGTGAGTGAGAGAGAGACGCTGTGAGTGAGAGAGAAATAAAGAGAAGCTGTGTGAGAGACAGAGAGAAAGAGAAGATGTGTGTGTGAGAGAGAGAGAGAAGTTGTGAGTGAGAGAGAGTGAGAGAAAGAGAAGCTGTGAGTGAGATAGAAAGCTGTGAGTGAGAGAGAAAGAGAAAGAGAAGCTGTGAGTGAGAGAGAGAAAGAAGCTGTGAGTGAGAGAGAGGAAAAAAAACTGTGAGTGAGAGAGAGAGAAGCTGTGAGTGAGAGAGAGAAATAAAGAGAAGCTGTCAGTGAGTGAGAGAGATAGAGAGAAGCTGTGAGTGAGAGAGAGAAATAATGAGAAGCTGTGAGTTAGAGAGAAACAGAGAAAGAGAAGCTGTGAGTGAGAGAGTGAGAGAGAAAGAGAAGCTGTGAGTGAGAGAGAGAGATAGAGAAGCTGTGTGTGTGTGAGAGAGAGAAGCTGTGATTGAGAGAGAGAGAGAAAGAGAAGCTGTGAGTGAGAGAGTGAGAGAAAGAGAAGTTGTGAGTGAGAGAGAGAAAGAAAGAGAATCTGATAGTGAGAGAGAGAAGCTGTGAGTGAGAGAGAGAGAGAAAGAGAAGCTGTGAGTGAGAGAGAGAGAAAGAGAATCTGTGAGTGTGAGAGAGAGTGAGAAAAAGGGAAGCTGTGAGTGAGAGTGAGAGAGAGAGAAGCTGTGACAGTGGGAGAGAGAAAGAGAGAAAGAGAAGCTGTGAGTGAGAGAGAGAGAAAGAAAGAGAAGCTATGAGTGAGAGAGAGAAGCTGTGAGTGAGAGAGAGAGGGAGAAAGAGAATCTGTGAGTGAGAGAGAGAGAAAGAGAAGCTGTGAGTGAGAGAGAGAGAAATAAATAGAGTAGCTGTGAGTGAGAGAGAGAGAGAGAATCTGTGAGTGAGAGAGAGAGAGAGAAGCTGTGAGTGAGAGAGAGAAAGAGAAGCTGTGAGTTAGAGAGGTAGAGAGAGAAAGAGAAGCTGTGAGTGAGAGAGAGAGAAAGAGAAGCTGTGAGTTAGAGAGAGAGAGAAAGAGAAGCTGTGAGTGAGAGAGAGAGAAAGAGAAGCTGTGTGAGAGAGAGAATCTGTGAGTGAGAGAGAGAGAAAGAAAGAGAAGATGTCAGTGAGAGAGGTAGAGAGAGAGAGAAGCTGTGAGTGAGAGAGAGAGAAAGATAAGCTGTGTGAGAGAGGGAGAGAAAGAGAAGCTGTGAGTGAGAGAGAGAGAGTGAGAAGATGTGAGTGAGAGAGAGAGAGAAGCTGTGATTGAGAGAGAGAGAAAGAGAAGCTGTGAGTGAGAGAGAAAAAGAGAGAAAGAGAAGCTGTGAGTGAGAGAGAGAGAGAAAGAGAAGCTGTGAGTGAGAGAGAGAGAGAGAAAGAGAAGCTGTGTGTGAGAGAGAGAAGCTGTGAGTGAGAGAGAGATAAAGAGAAGCTGTGAGTTAGAGAGAGAGAGAGAAAGAGAAGCTGTGAGTGAGAGAGAGAGAAGCTGTGAGTGAGAGAGAGATAAAGAGAAGCTGTGAGTTAGAGAGAGAGAGAGAAAGAGAAGCTGTGAATGAGACAGAGAGAAAGAGAAAATGTGTGTGTGTGAGAGAGAGAGAAGTTGTGAGTGAGAGAGAGAGAGAGAGAGAGAAGCTGTGAGTGAGAGAGAAAGCTGTGAGTGAGAGAGAAAGAGAAAGAGAAGCTGTGAGTGAGAGAGAGAGAGAGAAAGAGAAGCTGTGAGATAGAGAGAGAAGCTGTGAGTGAGAGAGAGAAGCTGTGAGTGAGAGAGAGATAAAGTGAAGCTGTGAATTAGAGAGAGAGAGAGAGAGAGAAGCTGTGAGTGAGACAGAGAGAAAGAGAAGATGTGTGTGTGTGTGAGAGAGAGAAGTTGTGAGTGTGTGTGAGAGAGAGAAAGAGAAGCTGTGAGTGAGAGAGAAAGCTGTGAGTGAGAGAGAAAGAGAAAGAGAAGCTGTGAGTGAGAGAGAGAGAAGCTGTGAGTGAGAGAGAGAGAGAAAAAACTGTGAGTGAGAGAGAGAGAGAAGCTGTTAGTGAGAGAGAAAGAAAAAAAGAGGCTATGAGTGAGAGAGAGAGAGAAGCTGTGAGTGAGAGAGATAAAGAGAAGCTGTGAGTTAGAGAGAGAGAGAAAGAGAAGCTGTGAATGAGAGAGAAAGCTGTGAGTGAGAGAGAAAGAGAAAGAGAAGCTGTGAGTGAGAGAGAGAGAGAAGCTGTGAGTGAGAGAGAGAGAAAAAAAACAGTGAGTGAGAGAGAGACGCTGTGAGTGAGAGAGAGAAATAAAGAGAAGCTGTGTGAGAGACAGAGAGAAAGAGAAGATGTGTGTGTGTGAGAGAGAGAGAAGTTGTGAGTGAGAGAGAGTGAGAGAAAGAGAAGCTGTGAGTGAGATAGAAAGCTGTGAGTGAGAGAGAAAGAGAAAGAGAAGCTGTGAGTGAGAGAGAGAAAGAAGCTGTGAGTGAGAGAGAGAAAAAAAACTGTGAGTGAGAGAGAGAGAAGCTGTGAGTGAGAGAGAGAAATAAAGAGAAGCTGTGAGTGAGTGAGAGAGATAGAGAGAAGCTGTGAGTGAGAGAGAGAAATAATGAGAAGCTGTGAGTTAGAGAGAAACAGAGAAAGAGAAGCTGTGAGTGAGAGAGTGAGAGAGAAAGAGAAGCTGTGAGTGAGAGAGAGAGATAGAGAAGCTGTGTGTGTGTGAGAGAGAGAAGCTGTGATTGAGAGAGAGAGAGAAAGAGAAGCTGTGAGTGAGAGAGTGAGAGAAAGAGAAGTTGTGAGTGAGAGAGAGAAAGAAAGAGAATCTGATAGTGAGAGAGAGAAGCTGTGAGTGAGAGAGAGAGAGAAAGAGAAGCTGTGAGTGAGAGAGAGAGAAAGAGAATCTGTGAGTGTGAGAGAGAGTGAGAAAAAGGGAAGCTGTGAGTGAGAGTGAGAGAGAGAGAAGCTGTGACAGTGGGAGAGAGAAAGAGAGAAAGAGAAGCTGTGAGTGAGAGAGAGAGAAAGAAAGAGAAGCTATGAGTGAGAGAGAGAAGCTGTGAGTGAGAGAGAGAGGGAGAAAGAGAATCTGTGAGTGAGAGAGAGAGAAAGAGAAGCTGTGAGTGAGAGAGAGAGAGAAATAAATAGAGTAGCTGTGAGTGAGAGAGAGAGAGAGAATCTGTGAGTGAGAGAGAGAGAGAGAAGCTGTGAGTGAGAGAGAGAAAGAGAAGCTGTGAGTTAGAGAGGTAGAGAGAGAAAGAGAAGCTGTGAGTGAGAGAGAGAGAAAGAGAAGCTGTGAGTTAGAGAGAGAGAGAAAGAGAAGCTGTGAGTGAGAGAGAGAGAAAGAGAAGCTGTGTGAGAGAGAGAATCTGTGAGTGAGAGAGAGAGAAAGAAAGAGAAGATGTCAGTGAGAGAGGTAGAGAGAGAGAGAAGGTGTGAGTGAGAGAGAGAGAAAGATAAGCTGTGTGAGAGAGGGAGAGAAAGAGAAGCTGTGAGTGAGAGAGAGAGTGAGAAGATGTGAGTGAGAGAGAGAGAGAAGCTGTGAGAGAGAGTGAGAGAAAGAGAAGCTGTGAGTGAGATAGAAAGCTGTGAGTGAGAGAGAAAGAGAAAGAGAAGCTGTGAGTGAGAGAGAGAAAGAAGCTGTGAGTGAGAGAGAGGAAAAAAAACTGTGAGTGAGAGAGAGAGAAGCTGTGAGTGAGAGAGAGAAATAAAGAGAAGCTGTGAGTGAGTGAGAGAGATAGAGAGAAGCTGTGAGTGAGAGAGAGAAATAATGAGAAGCTGTGAGTTAGAGAGAAACAGAGAAAGAGAAGCTGTGAGTGAGAGAGTGAGAGAGAAAGAGAAGCTGTGAGTGAGAGAGAGAGATAGAGAAGCTGTGTGTGTGTGAGAGAGAGAAGCTGTGATTGAGAGAGAGAGAGAAAGAGAAGCTGTGAGTGAGAGAGTGAGAGAAAGAGAAGTTGTGAGTGAGAGAGAGAGAAAGAAAGAGAAGCTGATAGTGAGAGAGAGAAGCTGTGAGTGAGAGAGAGAGAGAAAGAGAAGCTGTGAGTGAGAGAGAGAGAAAGAGAATCTGTGAGTGTGAGAGAGAGTGAGAAAAAGGGAAGCTGTGAGTGAGAGTGAGAGAGAGAGAAGCTGTGACAGTGGGAGAGAGAAAGAGAGAAAGAGAAGCTGTGAGTGAGAGAGAGAGAAAGAAAGAGAAGCTATGAGTGAGAGAGAGAAGCTGTGAGTGAGAGAGAGAGGGAGAAAGAGAATCTGTGAGTGAGAGAGAGAGAAAGAGAAGCTGTGAGTGAGAGAGAGAGAGAAATAAATAGAGTAGCTGTGAGTGAGAGAGAGAGAGAGAATCTGTGAGTGAGAGAGAGAGAGAGAAGCTGTGAGTGAGAGAGAGAAAGAGAAGCTGTGAGTTAGAGAGGTAGAGAGAGAAAGAGAAGCTGTGTGAGAGAGAGAGAAAGAGAAGCTGTGAGTTAGAGAGAGAGAGAAAGAGAAGCTGTGAGTGAGAGAGAGAAAGAGAAGCTGTGTGAGAGAGAGAATCTGTGAGTGAGAGAGAGAGAAAGAAAGAGAAGATGTCAGTGAGAGAGGTAGAGAGAGAGAGAAGCTGTGAGTGAGAGAGAGAGAAAGATAAGCTGTGTGAGAGAGGGAGAGAAAGAGAAGCTGTGAGTGAGAGAGAGAGAGTGAGAAGATGTGAGTGAGAGAGAGAGAGAAGCTGTGATTGAGAGAGAGAGAAAGAGAAACTGTGAGTGAGAGAGAAAGAGAGAGAAAGAGAAGCTGTGAGTGAGAGAGAGAGAGAAAGAGAAGCTGTGAGTGAGAGAGAGAGAGAGAAAGAGAAGCTGTGTGAGAGAGAGAGAAGCTGTGAGTGAGAGAGAGATAAAGAGAAGCTGTGAGTTAGAGAGAGAGAGAGAAAGAGAAGCTGTGAGTGAGAGAGAGAGAAGCTGTGAGTGAGAGAGAGATAAAGAGAAGCTGTGAGTTAGAGAGAGAGAGAGAAAGAGAAGCTGTGAATGAGACAGAGAGAAAGAGAAAATGTGTGTGTGTGTGTGAGAGAGAGAAGTTGTGAGTGAGAGAGAGAGAGAGAGAGAGAAGCTGTGAGTGAGAGAGAAAGCTGTGAGTGAGAGAGAAAGAGAAAGAGAAGCTGTGAGTGAGAGAGAGAGAGAGAAAGAGAAGCTGTGAGATAGAGAGAGAAGCTGTGAGTGAGAGAGAGAAGCTGTGAGTGAGAGAGAGATAAAGTGAAGCTGTGAATTAGAGAGAGAGAGAGAAAGAGAAGCTGTGAGTGAGACAGAGAGAAAGAGAAGATGTGTGTGTGTGTGAGAGAGAGAAGTTGTGAGTGTGTGTGAGAGAGAGAAAGAGAAGCTGTGAGTGAGAGAGAAAGCTGTGAGTGAGAGAGAAAGAGAAAGAGAAGCTGTGAGTGAGAGAGAGAGAGAAGCTGTGAGTGAGAGAGAGAGAGAAAAAACTGTGAGTGAGAGAGAGAGAGAAGCTGTGAGTGAGAGAGAAAGAAAAAAAGAGGCTATGAGTGAGAGAGAGAGAAGCTGTGAGTAAGAGAGATAAAGAGAAGCTGTGAGTTAGAGAGAGAGAGAAAGAGAAGCTATGAATGAGAGAGAAAGCTGTGAGTGAGAGAGAAAGAGAAAGAGAAGCTGTGAGTGAGAGAGAGAGAGAAGCTGTGAGTGAGAGAGAGAGAAAAAAACAGTGAGTGAGAGAGAGACGCTGTGAGTGAGAGAGAGAAATAAAGAGAAGCTGTGTGAGAGACAGAGAGAAAGAGAAGATGTGTGTGTGTGAGAGAGAGAGAAGTTGTGAGTGAGAGAGAGTGAGAGAAAGAGAAGCTGTGAGTGAGATAGAAAGCTGTGAGTGAGAGAGAAAGAGAAAGAGAAGCTGTGAGTGAGAGAGAGAAAGAAGCTGTGAGTGAGAGAGAGAAAAAAAAACTGTGAGTGAGAGAGAGAGAAGCTGTGAGTGAGAGAGAGAAATAAAGAGAAGCTGTGAGTGAGTGAGAGAGATAGAGAGAAGCTGTGAGTGAGAGAGAGAAATAATGAGAAGCTGTGAGTTAGAGAGAAACAGAGAAAGAGAAGCTGTGAGTGAGAGAGTGAGAGAGAAAGAGAAGCTGTGAGTGAGAGAGAGAGATAGAGAAGCTGTGTGTGTGAGAGAGAGAAGCTGTGATTGAGAGAGAGAGAGAAAGAGAAGCTGTGAGTGAGAGAGTGAGAGAAAGAGAAGTTGTGAGTGAGAGAGAGAGAAAGAAAGAGAATCTGATAGTGAGAGAGAGAAGCTGTGAGTGAGAGAGAGAGAGAAAGAGAAGCTGTGAGTGAGAGAGAGAGAAAGAGAATCTGTGAGTGTGAGAGAGAGTGAGAAAAAGGGAAGCTGTGAGTGAGAGTGAGAGAGAGAGAAGCTGTGACAGTGGGAGAGAGAAAGAGAGAAAGAGAAGCTGTGAGTGAGAGAGAGAGAAAGAAAGAGAAGCTATGAGTGAGAGAGAGAAGCTGTGAGTGAGAGAGAGAGGGAGAAAGAGAATCTGTGAGTGAGAGAGAGAGAAAGAGAAGCTGTGAGTGAGAGAGAGAGAGAAATAAATAGAGTAGCTGTGAGTGAGAGAGAGAGAGAGAATCTGTGAGTGAGAGAGAGAGAGAGAAGCTGTGAGTGAGAGAGAGAAAGAGAAGCTGTGAGTTAGAGAGGTAGAGAGAGAAAGAGAAGCTGTGAGTGAGAGAGAGAGAAAGAGAAGCTGTGAGTTAGAGAGAGAGAGAAAGAGAAGCTGTGAGTGAGAGAGAGAGAAAGAGAAGCTGTGTGAGAGAGAGAATCTGTGAGTGAGAGAGAGAGAAAGAAAGAGAAGATGTCAGTGAGAGAGGTAGAGAGAGAGAGAAGGTGTGAGTGAGAGAGAGAGAAAGATAAGCTGTGTGAGAGAGGGAGAGAAAGAGAAGCTGTGAGTGAGAGAGAGAGAGTGAGAAGATGTGAGTGAGAGAGAGAGAGAAGCTGTGAGTGAGAGAGAGAGAAAGAGAAGCTGTGAGTGAGAGAGAAAGAGAGAGAAAGAGAAGCTGTGAGTGAGAGAGAGAGAGAAAGAGAAGCTGTGAGTGAGAGAGAGAGAGAGAAAGAGAAGCTGTGTGAGAGAGAGAGAAGCTGTGAGTGAGAGAGATATAAAGAGAAGCTGTGAGTTAGAGAGAGAGAGAGAAAGAGAAGCTGTGAGTGAGAGAGAGAGAAGCTGTGAGTGAGAGAGAGATAAAGAGAAGCTGTGAGTTAGAGAGAGAGAGAGAAAGAGAAGCTGTGAATGAGACAGAGAGAAAGAGAAAATGTGTGTGTGTGTGAGAGAGAGAAGTTGTGAGTGAGAGAGAGAGAGAGAGAGAAGCTGTGAGTGAGAGAGAAAGCTGTGAGTGAGAGAGAAAGAGAAAGAGAAGCTGTGAGAGAGAGAGAGAGAGAGAGAAGCTGTGAGTGAGAGAGAGAAAAAAACTGTGAGTGAGAGAGAGAGAGAAGCTGTGAGTGAGAGAGAAAGAAAAAAAGAGGCTATGAGTGAGAGAGAGAGAGAAGCTGTGAGTGAGAGAGAGATAAAGAGAAGCTGTGAGTTAGAGAGAGAGAGAGAAAGAGAAGCTGTGAGTGAGACAGAGAGAAAGAGAAGATGTGTGTGTGTGTGAGGGAGAGAAGTTGTGAGAGAGAGAGAGAGAAAGAGAAGCTGTGAGTGAGAGAGAAAGCTGTGAGTGAGAGAGAAAGAGAAAGAGAAGCTGTGAGTGAGAGAGAGAGAGAAGCTGTGAGTGAGAGAGAGAGAAAAAAAACAGTGAGTGAGAGAGAGAGAGATGCTGTGAGTGAGAGAGAGAAATAAAGAGAAGCTGTGAGTGAGACAGAGAGAAAGAGAAGATGTGTGTGTGTGAGAGAGAGAGAAGTTGTGAATGAGAGAGAGAGAGAAATAGAAGCTGTGAGTAAGATAGAAAGCTGTGAGTGAGAGAGAAAGAGAAAGAGAAGCTGTGAGTGAGAGAGAGAAAAAAACCTGTGAGTGAGAGAGAGAGAAGCTGTGAGTGAGAGAGAGAAATAAAGAGAAGCTGTGAGTGAGTGAGAGATAGAGAGAAGCTGTGAGTGAGAGAGAGAAATAAAGAGAAGCTGTGAGTTAGAGAGAAACTGAGAAAGAGAAGCTGTGAGTGTGAGAGAGAGAGAGATAGAGAAGCTGTGAGTGAGAGAGAGAAGCTGGGATTGCGAGAGAGAGAGAAAGAGAAGCTGTGAGTGAGAGAGTGAGAGAAAGAGAAGCTGTGAGTGAGAGAGAGAGAAAGAAAGAGAAGCTGTGAGTGAGAGAGAGAAGCTGTGAGTGAGAGAGAGAGAGAAAGAGAAGCTGTGAGTGAGAGAGAGAAAGAGAATCTGTGAGTGTGAGAGAGAGTGAGAAAAAGGGAAGCTGTGAGTGAGAGTGAGAGAGAGAAGCTGTGACAGTGGGAGAGAGAAGGAGAGAAAGAGAAGCTGTGAGTGAGAGAGAGAGAAAGAAAGAGAAGCTATGAGTGAGAGAGAGAAGCTGTGAGTGAGAGAGAGAGGAGAAAGAGAATCTGTGAGTGAGAGAGAGAGAGAAAGAGAAGCTGTGAGTGAGAGAGAGAGAAATAGAGTAGCTGTGAGTGAGAGAGAGAGAGAAGCTGTGAGAGAGAGAGAGAAGCTGTGAGTGAGAGAGAGAAAGAGAAGCTGTGAGTGAGAGAGGGAGAGAGAGAAAGAGAAGCTGTGAGTGAGAGAGATAAAGAGAAGCTGTGAGTTAGAGAGAGAGAGAAAGAGAAGCTGTGAGTGAGAGAGAGAGAAAGAGAAGCTGTGTGAGAGAGAATCTGTGAGTGAGAGAGAGAGAAAGAGAAGCTGTGAGTGAGAGAGAGAGAAATAGAGTAGCTGTGAGTGAGAGAGAGAGAGAGAAGCTGTGAGAGAGTGAGAGAGAAAAGCTGTGAGTGAGAGAGAGAAAGAGAAGCTGTGAGTGAGAGAGGGAGAGAGAGAAAGAGAAGCTGTGAGTGAGAGAGAGAAAAAGATAAGCTGGGTGAGAGAGGGAGAGAAAGAGAAGCTGTGAGTGAGAGAGAGAGAGTGAGAAGATGTGAGTGAGAGAGAGAGAAGCTGTGAGTGAGAGAGAGAGAGAGAAAGAGAAGCTATGAGTGAGAGAGAGAGAAAGAGAAGATGTGAGTGAGAGAGAAAGAGAAGATGTGAGTGAGAGAGAGAGAGAGAAAGAGAAGCTGTGAGTGAGAGAGAGAGAGAAAGAGAAGCTGTGAGTGAGTGAGAGAGAAAGAGAAGCTGTTTGAGAGAGAGACAGAAGCTGTGAGTGAGAGAGAAAGAAAGAAATAAAAGCTGTGAGTGAGTGAGAGAGAGAGAAGTTGCGAGTTAGAGAGAGAGGGAGAAAGAGAAGCTGTGTGAGAGAGAGAGAGAGAAGCTGTGAGTGAGAGAGAGAGAAGCTGTGAGTGAGAGAGATAGAAAGAAATAGAAGCTGTGAGTGAGTGAGAGAGAGTAGTTGTGAGTTAGAGAGAGGGGGGGAAAGAGAAGATGTGAGTGAGAGAGAGAGAGAGAAGTTGTGGGTGAGAGAGAGAGAGAGAAGCTGTGAGTGAGAGAGAGAGAAAGAGAAGCTATGAGTGAGAGAGAGAGAATGAGAAGCTGTGAGTGAGAGAGAAAGAGAAGCTGTGAGAGAGAGAGAGAGAGAAGCTGTGAGTGAGAGAGAGAGAAAGAGAAGCTGTGAGTGAGAGAGAGAGAGAAGCTGTGAGTGAGAGAGAAAGAAAGAAATAGAAGCTGTGAGTGAGTGAGAGAGAGAGAAGTTGTGAGTTAGAGAGAGAGGGAGAAAGAGAAGCTGTGAGTGAGAGAGAGAAAGAGAAACTGTGAGTGAGAGAGAAAGGGAAAGAGAGGCTGTGAGTGAGCGAGAGAGAGAGAAGCTGTGAGTGAGAGAGAGAGAAAAACTGAGTGAGAGAGAGAAAGAGAAGCTGTGAGTGAGAGAGAAAGAGAAAGAGAAGCTGTGAGTGAGAGAGAGAGAGAAGCTGTGATTGAGAGAGAGAGAGACACTGTGAGTGAGAGATAAAAAGAGAAGCTGTGAGTTAGAGAGAGATATATGCTGTGAGTGAGAGAGAGAGAAAGAGAAGCTGTGTGTGTGTGAGAGAGAAGCTGTGAGTGAGAAAGAGAGAGAAAGAAAGAGAAGCTGTGAGTGAGACAGAGAGAAAGAGAAGATGTGTGTGTGTGAGAGAGAGAGAAGTTGTGAGTGAGAGAGAGAGAGAAAGAGAAGCTGTGAGTGAGAGAGAAAGCTGTGAGTGAGAGAGAAAGAGAAAGAGAAGCTGTGAGTGAGAGAGAGAGAGAAGCTGTGAGTGAGAGAGAGAGAGAAAAAACTGTGAGTGAGAGAGAGAGAAGCTGTGAGTGAGAGAGAAAGAAAAAAAGAGGCTATGAGTGAGAGAGAGAGAGAGAAGCTGTGAGTGAGAGAGAGATAAAGAGAAGCTGTGAGTTAGAGAGAGAGAAAGAAAGAGAAGCTGTGAGTGAGACAGAGAGAAAGAGAAGATATGTGTGTGTGAGAGAGAGAGAAGTTGTGAGTGAGAGAGAGAGAGAGAAAGAGAAGCTGTGAGTGAGAGAGAAAGCTGTGAGTGAGAGAGAAAGAGAAAGAGAAGCTGTGAGTGAGAGAGAGAGAGAAGCTGTGAGTGAGAGAGAGAGAGAAAAAAAAGTGAGTGAGAGAGAGAGACGTTGTGAGTGAGAGAGAGAAATAAAGAGAAGCTGTGAGTGAGACAGAGAGAAAGAGAAGATGTGTCTGTGTGTGAGAGAGAGAAGTTGTGAGTGAGAGAGAGAGAGAGAAAGAGAAGCTGTGAGTGAGATAGAAAGCTGTGAGTGAGAGAGAAAGAGAAAGAGAAGCTGTGAGTGAGAGAGAGAGAGAAGCTGTGAGTGAGAGAGAGAGAAAAAAAACTGTGAGTTAGAGAGAGAGAAGCTGTGAGTGTGAGAGAGAAATAAAGAGAAGCTGTGAGTGAGTGAGAGAGATAGAGAGAAGCTGTGAGTGAGAGAGAGAGAGAAAGAGAAGCTGTGAGTGAGAGAGTGAGAGAGAAAGAGAAGCTGTGAGTGAGAGAGAGAGATAGAGAAGCTCTGAGTGAGAGAGAGAGAGAAGCTGTGATTGAGAGAGAGAGCGAGAAAGAGAAGCTGTGAGTGAGAGAGTGAGAGAAAGAGAAGCTGTGAGTGAGAGAGAGAGAAAGAAAGAGAAGTTGTGAGTGAGAGAGAGAAGCTGTGAGTGAGAGAGAGAGAGAAAGAGAAGCTGTGAGTGAGAGAGAGAGAAAGAGAATCTGTGAGTGTGAGAGAGTGAGAAAAAGGGAAGCTGTGAGTGAGAGTGAGAGAGAGAGAAGCTGTGACAGTGGGAGAGAGAAAGAGAGAAAGAGAAGCTGTGAGTGAGAGAGGGAGAGAGAGAAAGAGAAGCTGTGAGTGAGAGAGAGAAAAAGATAAGCTGTGTGAGAGAGGGAGAGAAAGAGAAGCTGTGAGTGAGAGAGAGAGTGAGAAGATGTGAGTGAGAGAGAGAGAGAGAAGCTGTGAGTGAGAGAGAGAGAGAAAGAGAAGCTATGAGTGAGAGAGAGAGAAAGAGAAGCTGTGAGTGAGAGAGAAAGAGAAGATGTGAGTGAGAGAGAGAGAGAGAAAGAGAAGCTGTGAGTGAGAGAGAGAGAGAAAGAGAAGCTGTGAGTGAGTGAGAGAGAGAGAAAGAGAAGCTGTTTGAGAGAGAGACAGAAGCTGTGAGTGAGAGAGAAAGAAAGAAATAAAAGCTGTGAGTGAGTGAGAGAGAGAGAAGTTGTGAGTTAGAGAGAGAGGGAGAAAGAGAAGCTGTGAGTGAGAGAGAGAGAGAAGCTGTGAGTGAGAGAGAGAGAAGCTGTGAGTGAGAGAGATAGAAAGAAATAGAAGCTGTGAGTGAGTGAGAGAGAGAAGTTGTGAGTTAGAGAGAGAGGGGAAAGAGAAGATGTGAGTGAGAGAGAGAGAAGCTGTGAGTGAGAGAGAGAGAGAGAGAGAGAGAAGCTGTGAGTGAGAGAGAGAGAAAGAGAAGCTATGAGTGAGAGAGAGAATGAGAAGCTGTGAGTGAGAGAGAAAGATAAGCTGTGAGTGAGAGAGAGAGAGAGAAGCTGTGAGTGAGAGAGAGAGAGAAAGAGAAGCTGTGAGTGAGAGAGAGAGAGAGAGAAAGAGAAGCTGTGAGAGAGAGAGAGAAGCTGTGAGTGAGAGAGAAAGAAAGAAATAGAAGCTGTGAGTGAGTGAGAGAGAGAGAAGTTGTGAGTTCGAGAGAGAGGGAGAAAGAGAAGCTGTGAGTGAGAGAGAGAGGGAGAAAGAGAAGCTGTGAGTGAGAGAGAGAAAGAGAAGCTGTGAGTGAGAGAGAAAGGGAAAGAGAGGCTGTGAGTGAGCGAGAGAAAGAGAAGCTGTGAGTGAGAGAGAGAGATAGAGAAGCTCTGAGTGAGAGAGAGAGAGAAGCTGTGATTGAGAGAGAGAGCGAGAAAGAGAAGCTGTGAGTGAGAGAGTGAGAGAAAGAGAAGCTGTGAGTGAGAGAGAGAGAAAGAAAGAGAAGTTGTGAGTGAGAGAGAGAAGCTGTGAGTGAGAGAGAGAGAGAAAGAGAAGCTGTGAGTGAGAGAGAGAGAAAGAGAATCTGTGAGTGTGAGAGAGTGAGAAAAAGGGAAGCTGTGAGTGAGAGTGAGAGAGAGAGAAGCTGTGACAGTGGGAGAGAGAAAGAGAGAAAGAGAAGCTGTGAGTGAGAGAGAGAGAAAGAAAGAGAAGCTATGAGTGAGAGAGGGAAGCTGTGAGTGAGAGAGAGAGGGAGAAAGAGAATCTGTGAGTGAGAGAGCGAGAGAAAGAGAAGCTGTGAGTGAGAGAGGGAGAGAGAGAAAGAGAAGCTGTGAGTGAGAGAGAGAAAAAGATAAGCTGTGTGAGAGTGGGAGAGAAAGAGAAGCTGTGAGTGAGAGAGAGAGAGTGAGAAGATGTGAGTGAGAGAGAGAGAGAGAAGCTGTGAGTGAGAGAGAGAGAGAAAGAGAAGCTATGAGTGAGAGAGAGAGAAAGAGAAGCTGTGAGTGAGAGAGAAAGAGAAGATGTGAGTGAGAGAGAGAGAGAGAAAGAGAAGCTGTGAGTGAGAGAGAGAGAGAAAGAGAAGCTGTGAGTGAGTGAGAGAGAGAGAAAGAGAAGCTGTTTGAGAGAGAGACAGAAGCTGTGAGTGAGAGAGAAAGAAAGAAATAAAAGCTGTGAGTGAGTGAGAGAGAGAGAAGTTGTGAGTTAGAGAGAGAGGGAGAAAGAGAAGCTGTGAGTGAGAGAGAGAGAGAAGCTGTGAGTGAGAGAGAGAGAAGCTGTGAGTGAGAGAGATAGAAAGAAATAGAAGCTGTGAGTGAGTGAGAGAGAGAAGTTATGAGTTAGAGAGAGAGGGGGAAAGAGAAGATGTGAGTGAGAGAGAGAGAGAGAAGCTGTGAGAGAGAGAGAGAGAGAGAGAAGCTGTGAGTGAGTGAGAGAGAAAGAGAAGCTATGAGTGAGAGAGAGAGAATGAGAAGCTGTGAGTGAGAGAGAAAGATAAGCTGTGAGTGAGAGAGAGAGGGAAGCTGTGAGTGAGAGAGAGAGAGAAAGTGAAGCTGTGAGTGAGAGAGAGAGAGAGAGAGAGAAAGAGAAGCTGTGAGAGAGAGAGAGAAGCTGTGAGTGAGAGAGAAAGAAAGAAATAGAAGCTGTGAGTGAGTGAGAGAGAGAGAAGTTGTGAGTTCGAGAGAGAGGGAGAAAGAGAAGCTGTGAGTGAGAGAGAGAGGGAGAAAGAGAAGCTGTGAGTGAGAGAGAGAAAGAGAAGCTGTGAGTGAGATAGAAAGGGAAAGAGAGGCTGTGAGTGAGCGAGAGAGAGAGAAGCTGTGAGTGAGAGAGAGAGAGAAAAACTGAGTGAGAGAGAGAAAGAGAAGCTGTGAGTGAGAGAGAAAGAGAAAGAGAAGCTGTGAGTGAGAGAGAGAGAAGCTGTGAGTGAGAGAGAAAAAGAGAAGCTGTGAGTTAGAGAGAGATATATGCTGTGAGTGAGAGAGAGAGAAAGAGAAGCTGTGTGTGTGAGAGAGAGAGAAGCTGTAAGTGAGAAAGAGAGAGAGATAAAGAGAAGCTGTGAGTGAGACAGAGAGAAAGAGAAGATGTGTGTGTGTGAGAGAGAGAGAATTTGTGTTTGAGAGAGAGAGAGAAAGAGAAGCTGTGAGTGAGAGAGAAAGCTGTGAGTGAGAGAGAAAGAGAAAGAGAAGCTGTGAGTGAGAGAGAGAGAGAAGCTGTGAGTGAGAGAGAGAGAGAGAGAAAAAACTGTAAGTGAGAGAGAGAGAGAAGCTGTGACTGAGAGAGAAAGAAAAAAGAGGCTATGAGTGAGAGAGAGAGAGAAGCTGTGAGTGAGAGAGAGATAAAGAGAAGCTGTGAGTTAGAGAGAGAGAGAGAAAGAGAAGCTGTGAGTGAGACAGAGAGAAAGAGAAGATGTGAGTGAGTGAGAGAGAGAGAAAGAGAAGCTGTGAGTGAGAGAGAGAGAAGCTGTGAGTGAGAGAAAGAGAGAAAAAACAGTGAGTGAGAGAGAGAAATAAAGAGAAGCTGTGAGTGAGACAGAGAGAAAGAGAAGATGTGTCTGTGTGTGAGAGAGAGAAGTTGTGAGTGAGAGAGAGAAAGAGAAGCTGTGAGTGAGATAGAAAGCTGTGAGTGAGCGAGAAAGAGAAAGAGAAGCTGTGAGTGAGAGAGAGAGAGAAGCTGTGAGTGAGAGAGAGAGAAAAAACTGTGAGTGAGAGAGAGAGAAGCTGTGAGTGAGAGAGAGAGAGAGAAGCTCTGAGTGAGAGAGAGAGAGAGAAGCTGTGATTGAGAGAGAGAGAGAAAGAGAAGCTGTGAGTGAGAGAGTGAGAGAAAGAGAAGCTGTGAGTGAGAGAGAGAGAAAGAGAATCTGTGAGTGTGAGAGAGTGAGAAAAAGGGAAGCTGTGACAGTGGGAGAGAGAACCTGTGAGTGAGAGAGAAAGAGAAGCTGCGAGTGAGAGAGAGAGAGAGAAAGAGAAGCTGTGAGTGAGAGAGAGAGAGAAAGAGAAGCTGTGAGTGAGTGAGAGAGAGAGAAAGAGAAGCTGTTTGAGAGAGAGACAGAAGCTGTGAGTCAGAGAGAAAGAAAGAAATAGAAGCTGTGAGTGAGTGAGAGAGAAAGTTGTGAGTTGGAGAGAGAGGGAGAAAGAGAAGCTGTGAGTGAGAGAGAGAGAGAAGCTGTGAGTGAGAGAGAGAGAAGCTGTGAGTGAGAGAGAAAGAAAGAAATAGAAGCTGTGAGTGAGTGAGAGAGAGAAGTTGTGAGTTAGAGAGAGAGGGAGAAAGAGAAGCTGTAAGTGAGAGAGAGAGAAAGAGAAGCTATGAGTGAGAGAGAGAGAAAGAGAAGCTGTGAGTAAGAGAGAAAGAGAAGGTGTGAGTGAGAGAGAGAGAAAAGCTGTGAGTGAGAGAGAGAGAAAGAGAAGCTGTGAGTGAGAGAGAGAGAGAGAAAGAGAAGCTGTGAGAGAGAGAGAGAGAGAAGCTGTGAGTGAGAGAGAGAGAAAGAAATAGAAGCTGTGAGTGAGTGAGAGAGAAGTTGTGAATTAGAGAGAGAGGGAGAAAGAGAAGCTGTGAGTGAGAGAGAGAAAGAGAAGCTGTGAGTGAGAGAGAAAGGGAAAGAGAAGCTGTGAGTGAGCGAGAGAGAGAAGCTGTGAGTGAGAGAGAGAGAGAAAAACTGATTGAGAGAGAGAAAGAGAAGCTGTGAGTGAGAGAGAAAGAGAAGCTGTGAGTGAGAGAGAGAGAGAGAAGCTGTGAGTGAGAGAGAGAGAAGCTGTGAGTGAGAGAGAGAGAAGCTGTGAGTGAGAGAGAGAGAGAGAGAGAGAAAGAGAAGCTATGAGTGAGACAGAGAGAAAGAGAAGCTGTGAGTGAGAGAGAAAGAGAAGCTGTGAGTGAGAGAGAGAGAAGCTGTGAGTGAGAGAGAGAGAGAAAGAGAAGCTGTGAGTGAGAGAGAGAGAGAAAGAGAAGCTGTGAGAGAGAGAGTGAGAAGCTGTGAGTGAGAGAGAAAGAAAGAAATAGAAGCTGTGAGTGAGTGAGAGAGAGGGAAGTTGTGAGTTAGAGAGAGAGGGAGAAAGAGAAGCTGTGAGTGAGAGAGAGAAACAGAAGCTGTGAGTGAGAGAGAAAGGGAAAGAGAGGCTGTGAGTGAGCGAGAGAGAGAGAGAGAAGCTGTGAGTGAGAGAGAGAGAGAAAAACTGAGAGAGAGAGAAAGAGAAGCTGTGAGTGAAA
Organism: Bradypodion ventrale; assembly: GCA_035047345.1. Lineage (NCBI taxonomy): Eukaryota > Metazoa > Chordata > Lepidosauria > Squamata > Chamaeleonidae > Bradypodion > Bradypodion ventrale. Next base: position 175,616,107 of record JAWDJE010000002.1, read on the forward strand.
GAGAAAGAGAAAGAGAAGCTGTGAGTGAGAGAGAGAGAGAAGCTGTGAGTGTGAGAGAGAGAGAGAGAGACACTGTGAGTGAAAGAGAAAATGAGAAGCTCTGAGTTAGAGAGAGAGAGATATGCTGTGAGTGAGAGAGAGAGAAAGAGAAGCTGTTTGTGTGTGTGTGAGAGAGAAGCTGTGAGTGAGAAAGAGAGAGAGAGAAAGAGAAGCTGTGAGTGAGAGAGAGAGAGAGAAGCTGTGAGTGAGAGAGAAAGAGAAAGAGAGGCTGTGAGTGAGAGAGAAAGAGAAAGAGAAGCTGTGAGTGAGAGAGAGAGATAGAGAGAAGCTGTGAGTTAGAGAGAGACAGAGAAAGAGAAGCTGTGAGTGAGAGAGTGAGAGAAAGAGAAGCTCTGAGTGAGAGAGAGAGAAAGAGAAGCTGTGAGTGAGAGAGAGAGAGAGAAAGAGAAGCTGTGTGAGAGAGAGAAGCTGTGAGTGAGAGAGAAAGAAAGAAATAGAAGCTGTGAGTGAGTGAGTGAGAGAAGTTGTGAGTTAGAGAGAGAGGGAGAAAGAGAAGCTGTGAGTGAGAGAGAGAGAGTGAAGCTGTGAGTGAGAGAGAGAGAAGCTGTGAGTGAGAGAGAAAGAAAGAAATAGAAGCTGTGAGTGAGTGAGAGAGAGAAGTTGTGAGTTAGAGAGAGAGAGGGAAAAAGAGAAGCTGTGAGTGAGAGAGAGAGAGAGAAGATGTGAGTGAGAGAGAAAGGGAAAGAGAGGCTGTGAGTGAGAGAGAGAGAGAGAAGCTGTGAGTGAGAGAGAAAGAGAGAGAAAGAGAAGCTGTGAGTGAGAGAGAGAGAGAAAAAGAAGCTGTGAGTGAGAGAGAGAGAGAAAGAGAAGCTGTGAGAGAGTGAGAGAAGACGTGAGTGAGAGAGAGATAAAGAGAAGCTGTGAGTTAGAGAGAGAGAGAGAGAAAGAGAAGCTGTGAGTGAGAGAGAGAGAGAGACGCTGTGAGAGAGAGAGATAAAGAGAAGCTGTGAGTTAGAGAGAGAGAGAAAGAGAAGCTGTGAGTGAGACAGAGAGAAAGAGAAGATGTGTGTGTGTGTGAGAGAGAGAAGTTGTGAGTGAGAGAGAGAGAGAGAAAGAGAAGCTGTGAGTGAGAGAGAAAGCTGTGAGTGAGAGAGAAAGAGAAAGAGAAGCTGTGAGTGAGAGAGAGAGAAAAGCTGTGAGTGAGAGAGAGAGAAAAAAACTGTGAGTGAGAGAGAGAGAAGCTGTGAGTGAGAGAGAAAGAGAAAGACACGCTGTGAGTGAGAGAGAGAGAGAGAAGCTGTGAGTGAGAGAGATAAAGAGAAGCTGTGAGTTAGAGAGAGAGAGAGAGAAAGAGAAGCTGTGTGTGAGACAGAGAAAGAGAAGATGTGTGTGTGTGAGAGAGAGAGAGGTTGTGAGTGAGTGAGAGAGAGAAAGAGAAGCTGTGAGTGAGAGAGAAAGCTGTGAGTGAGAGAGAAATAGAAAGAGAAGCTGTGAGTGAGAGAGAGAGAAGCTGTGAGTGAGAGAGAGAGAGAGAAATACAGTGAGAGAGAGAAGCTGTGAGTGAGAGAGAGAAATAAAGAGAAGCTGTGAGTGAGACAGAGAGAAAGAGAAGATGTGTGTGTGTGAGAGAGAGAAGTTGTGAGTGAGAGAGAGAGAGAAAGAGAAGCTGTGAGTGAGAGAGAAAGCTGTGAGTGAGAGAGAAAGAGAAAGAGAAGCTGTGAGTGAGAGAGAGAGAGAGAAGCTGTGAGTGAGAGAGAGAGAGAAGCTGTGAGTGAGAGAGAGAAAAAAAACTGTGAGTGAGAGAGAGAGAAGCTGTGAGTGAGAGAGAGAGAGAAAGAGAAGCTGTGAGTGAGAGAGAGAGAGAGAGAAAGAGAAGCTGTGAGAGAGAGAGAGAGAGAAGCTGTGAGTGAGAGAGAAAGAAAGAAATAGAAGCTGTGAGTGAGTGAGAGAGAGAGAAGTTGTGAGTTAGAGAGAGAGGGAGAAAGAGAAGCTGTGAGTGAGAGAGAAAGAGAAGCTGTGAGTGAGAGAGAAAGGGAAAGAGAGGCTGTGAGTGAGCGAGAGAGAGAAGCTGTGAGTGAGAGAGAGAGAGAAAAACTGATTGAGAGAGAGAAAGAGAAGCTGTGAGTGAGAGAGAAAGAGAAGCTGTGAGTGAGAGAGAGAGAGAAGCTGTGAGTGAGAGAGAGAGAGAGAGAAGCTGTGAGTGAGAGAGAGAGAAGCTGTGAGTGAGAGAGAGAGAGAGAGAAAGAGAAGCTATGAGTGAGAGAGAGAGAAAGAGAAGCTGTGAGTGAGAGAGAAAGAGAAGCTGTGAGTGAGAGAGAGAGAAGCTGTGAGTGAGTGGGAGAGAGAAAGAGAAGCTGTGAGTGAGAGAGAGAGAGAAAGAGAAGCTGTGAGAGAGAGAGTGAGAAGCTGTGAGTGAGAGAGAAAGAAAGAAATAGAAGCTGTGAGTGAGAGAGAGAGAAGTTGTGAGTTAGAGAGAGAGGGAGAAAGAGAAGCTGTGAGTGAGAGAAACAGAAGCTGTGAGTGAGAGAGAAAGGGAAAGAGAGGCTGTGAGTGAGCGAGAGAGAGAGAGAAGCTGTGAGTGAGAGAGAGAGAAAAACTGAGTGAGAGAGAGAAAGAGAAGCTGTGAGTGAGAGAGAAAGAGAAAGAGAAGCTGTGAGTGAGAGAGAGAGAGAAGCTGTGAGTGTGAGAGAGAGAGACACTGTGAGTGAGAGAGAAAAAGAGAAGCTGTGAGTTAGAGAGAGAGAGATATGCTGTGAGTGAGAGAGAGAGAAAGAGAAGCTGTTTGCGTGTGTGTGAGAGAGAAGCTGTGAGTGAGAAAGAGAGAGAGAGAAAGAGAAGCTGTGAGTGAGAGAGAGAGAAGCTGTGAGTGAGAGAGAAAGAGAAAGAGAGGCTGTGAGTGAGAGAGAAAGAGAAAGAGAAGCTGTGAGTGAGAGAGAGATAGAGAGAAGCTGTGAGTTAGAGAGAGACAGAGAAAGAGAAGCTGTGAGTGAGAGAGTGAGAGAAAGAGAAGCTCTGAGTGAGAGAGAGAGAAAGAGAAGCTGTGAGTGAGAGAGAGAGAGAAAGAGAAGCTGTGTGAGAGAGAGAAGCTGTGAGTGAGAGAGAAAGAAAGAAATAGAAGCTGTGAGTGAGTGAGAGAGAGAAGTTGTGAGTTAGAGAGAGAGGGAGAAAGAGAAGCTGTGAGTGAGAGAGAGAGAGAAGCTGTGAGTGAGAGAGAGAGAAGCTGTGAGTGAGAGAGAAAGAAAGAAATAGAAGCTGTGAGTGAGTGAGAGAGAGAGAAGTTGTGAGTTAGAGAGAGAGAGAGGGAGAAAGAGAAGCTGTGAGTGAGAGAGAGAGAGAGAAGATATGAGTGAGAGAGAAAGGGAAAGAGAGGCTGTGAGTGAGAGAGAGAGAGAGAAGCTGTGAGTGAGAGAGAAAGAGAGAGAAAGAGAAGCTGTGAGTGAGAGAGAGAGAGAAAGAGAAGCTGTGAGTGAGAGAGAGAGAGAAAGAGAAGCTGTGAGAGAGTGAGAGAAGACGTGAGTGAGAGAGAGATAAAGAGAAGCTGTGAGTTAGAGAGGGAGAGAGAAAGAGAAGTTGTGAGTGAGAGAGAGAGAAGCCTTGAGAGAGAGAGATAAAGAGAAGCTGTGAGTTAGAGAGAGAGAGAAAGAGAAGCTGTGAGTGAGACAGAGAGAAAGAGAAGATGTGTGTGTGTGTGAGAGAGAGAAGTTGTGAGTGAGAGAGAGAGAGAGAAAGAGAAGCTGTGAGTGAGAGAGAAAGCTGTGAGTGAGAGAGAAAGAGAAAGAGAAGCTGTGAGTGAGAGAGAGAGAGAAAAGCTGTGAGTGAGAGAGAGAGAGAAAAAACTGTGAGTGAGAGAGAGAGAAGCTGTGAGTGAGAGAGAAAGAGAAAGACAGGCTGTGAGTGAGAGAGAGAGAGAGAGAAGCTGTGAGTGAGAGAGAGAGAAAGAGAAGCTGTGAGTGAGACAGAGAGAAAGAGAAGATGTGTGTGTGTGAGAGAGAGAGGTTGTGAGTGAGAGAGAGAGAGAAAGAGAAGCTGTGAGTGAGAGAGAAAGCTGTGAGTGAGAGAGAAAGAGAAAGAGAAGCTGTGAGTGAGAGAGAGAGAAGCTGTGAGTGAGAGAGAGAGAGAAAAAAACAGTGAGTGAGAGAGAGAAGCTGTGAGTGAGAGAGAGAAATAAAGAGAAGCTGTGAGTGAGACAGAGAGAAAGAGAAGATGTGTGTGTGTGTGAGAGAGAAGTTGTGAGTGAGAGAGAGAGAGAGAAAGAGAAGCTGTGAGTGAGAGAGAAAGCTGTGAGTGAGAGAGAAAGAGAAAGAGAAGCTGTGAGTGAGAGAGAGAGAGAGAAGCTGTGAGTGAGAGAGAGAGAAAAAAACTGTGAGTGAGAGAGAGAGAAGCTGTGAGTGAGAGAGAGAAATAAAGAGAAGCTGTGAGTGAGTGAGAGAGATAGAGAGAAGCTGTGAGTGAGAGAGAAATAAAGAGAAGCTGTGAGTTAGAGAGAAACAGAGAAAGAGAAGCTGTGAGTGAGAGAGAGAGAGAAAGAGAAGCTGTGAGTGAGAGAGTGAGAGAGAAAGAGAAGCTGTGAGTGAGAGAGAGAGAGATAGAGAAGCTGTGAGTGAGAGAGAGAGAAGCTGTGATTGAGAGAGAGAGAGAGAAAGAGAAGCTGTGAGTGAGAGAGTGAGAGAAAGAGAAGCTGTGAGTGAGAGAGAGAGAAAGAGAAGCTGTGAGTGAGAGAGAGAGAGAAAGAGAAGCTGTGAGTGAGTGAGAGAGAAAGAGAATCTGTGAGTGTGAGAGAGAGTGAGAAAAAGAGAAGCTGTGAGTGAGAGTGAGAGAGAGAGAAGCTGTGACAGTGGGAGAGAGAAAGAGAGAAAGAGAAGCTGTGAGTGAGAGAGAGAAAAAGAAAGAAAAGCTATGAGTGAGAGGGAGAAGCTGTGAGTGAGAGAGAGAGGGAGAAAGAGAAGCTGTGAGTGAGAGAGAGAGAGAAATAGAGTAGCTGTGAGTGAGAGAGAGAGAGAAGCTGTGAGTGAGAGAGAGAGAGAAGCTGTGAGAGAGAGAAAGAGAAGCTGTGAGTTAGAGAGAGAGAGAGAGAAGCTGTGAGTGAGAGAGAGAGAAAGAGAAGCTGTGTGAGAGAGAGAATCTGTGAGTGAGAGAGAGAGAGAAAGAAAGAGAAGATGTCAGTGAGAGAGGTAGAGAGAGAGAGAAAAGCTGTGAGTGAGAGAGAGAGAAAGATAAGCTGTGTGAGAGAGGGAGAGAAAGAGAAGCTGTGAGGGAGAGAGAGAGTGTGTGAAGATGAGAGTGAGAGAGAGAGAGAAGCTGTGAGTGAGAGAGAGAGAGAGAAAGAGAAGCTGTGAGTGAGAGAGAAAGAGAAGATGTGAGTGAGAGAGAGAGAGAGAGAAAGAGAATCTGTGAGTGAGAGAGAGAGAGAAAGAGAAGCTGTGAGTGAGTGAGAGAGAGAGAAAGAGAAGCTGTTTGAGAGAGAGAGAAGTTGTGAGTGAGAGAGAAAGAAAGAAATAGAAGCTGTGAGTGAGTGAGAGAGAGAGAAGTTGTGAGTTAGAGAGAGAGGGAGAAAGAGAAGCTGTGAGTGAGAGAGAGAGAGAGAAGCTGTGAGTGAGAGAGAGAAATAAAGAGAAGCTGTGAGTGAGACAGAGAGAAAGAGAAGATGTGTGTGTGTGTGTGAGAGAGAAGTTGTGAGTGAGAGAGAGAGAGATGCTGTGAGTGAGAGAGAAAGCTGTGAGTGAGAGAGAAAGAGAAAGAGAAGCTGTGAGTGAGAGAGAGAGAGAAGCTGAGAGTGAGAGAGAGAGAAAAAAAACTGTGAGTGAGAGAGAGAGAAGCTGTGAGTTAGAGAGAGAAATAAAGAGAAGCTGTGAGTGAGTGAGAGAGATAGAGAGAAGCTGTGAGTGTGAGAGAGAAATAAAGAGAAGCTGTGAGTTAGAGAGAAACAGAGAAAGAGAAGCTGTGAGTGAGAGAGAGAGAGAAAGAGAAGCTGTGAGTGAGAGAGTGAGAGAGAAAGAGAAGCTGTGAGTGAGAGAGAGAGATAGAGAAGCTGTGAGTGAGAGAGAGAGAGAAGCTGTGATTGAGAGAGAGTGAGAAAGAGAAGCTGTGAGTGAGAGAGAGAAGCTGTGAGTGAGAGAGAGAGAAAGAGAAGCTATGAGTGAGAGGGAGAAGCTGTGAGTGAGAGAGAGAGGGAGAAAGAGAAGCTGTGAGTGTGTGAGAGAGAGAAATAGAGTAGCTGTGAGTGATAGAGAGAGAGAAGCTGTGAGAGAGAGAGAGAGAGAAGCTGTGAGTAAGAGAGAGAAAGAGAAGCTGTGAGTGAGAGAGAGAGAAAGAGAAGCTGTGTGTGAGAGAGAATCTGTGAGTGAGAGAGAGAGAGAAAGAAAGAGAAGATGTCAGTGAGAGAGGTAGAGAGAGAGAGAAAAGCTGTGAGTGAGAGAGAGAGAAAGATAAGCTGTGTGAGAGAGGGAGAGAAAGAGAAGCTGTGAGTGAGAGAGAAAGAGAAGATGTGAGTGAGAGAGAGAGAGAGAGAGAAGCTGTGAGTGAGAGAGAGAGAGAAAGAGAAGCTGTGAGTGAGTGAGAGAGAGAGAAAGAGAAGCTGTTTGAGAGAGAGAGAGAAGCTGTGAGTGAGAGAGAAAGAAAGAAATAGAAGCTGTGAGTGAGTGAGAGAGAGAGAAGTTGTGAGTTAGAGAGAGAGGGAGAAAGAGAAGCTGTGAGTGAGAGAGAGAGAGAGTGAGAAGATGTGAGTGAGAGAGAGAGAGAAGCTGTGAGTGAGAGAGAGAGAGAGAAAGAGAAGCTGTGAGTGAGAGAGAAAGAGAAGATGTGAGTGAGAGAGAGAGAGAGAAAGAGAAGCTATGAGTGAGAGAGAGAGAAAGAGAAGCTGTGAGTGAGAGAGAAAGAGAAGCTGTGAGTGAGAGAGAAAGAGAAGCTGTGAGTGAGAGAGAGAGAAGCTGTGAGTGAGAGAGAGAGAGAAAGAGAAGCTGTGAGTGAGAGAGAGAGAGAAAGAGAAGCTGTGAGAGAGAGAGTGAGAAGCTGTGAGTGAGAGAGAAAGAAAGAAATAGAAGCTGTGAGTGAGTGAGAGAGAGGGAAGTTGTGAGTTAGAGAGAGAGGGAGAAAGAGAAGCTGTGAGTGTGAGAGAGAAACAGAAGCTGTGAGTGAGAGAGAAAGGGAAAGAGAGGCTGTGAGTGAGCGAGAGAGAGAGAGAGAAGCTGTGAGTGAGAGAGAGAGAGAGAAACTGAGTGAGAGAGAGAAAGAGAAGCTGTGAGTGAGAGAGAAAGAGAAAGAGAAGCTGTGAGTGAGAGAGAGAAGCTGTGAGTGTGTGTGAGAGAGAAATAGAGTAGCTGTGAGTGAGAGAGAGAGAGAAGCTGTGAGTGAGTGAGAGAGAGAGAAGCTGTGAGTAAGAGAGAGAAAGAGAAGCTGTGAGTTAGAGAGAGAGAGAAAGGGAAGCTGTGAGTGAGAGAGTGAGAAAGAGAAGCTGTGTGAGAGAGAGAATCTGTGAGTGAGAGAGAGAGAGAAAGAAAGAGAAGATGTCAGTGAGAGAGGTAGAGAGAGAGAGAAAAGCTGTGAGTGAGAGAGAGAAAGATAAGCTGTGTGAGAGAGGGAGAGAAAGAGAAGCTATGAGGGAGAGAGAGAGAGTGTGTGAAGATGTGAGTGAGAGAGAGAGAGAAGCTGTGAGTGAGAGAGAGAGAGAGAAAGAGAAGCTGTGAGTGAGAGAGAAAGAGAAGATGTGAGTGAGAGAGAGAGAGAGAGAGAATCTGTGAGTGAGAGAGAGAGAGAAAGAGAAGCTGTGAGTGAGAGAGAGAGAGAAAGAGAAGCTGTGAGAGAGAGAGTGAGAAGCTGTGAGTGAGAGAGAAAGAAAGAAATAGAAGCTGTGAGTGAGTGAGAGAGAGGGAAGTTGTGAGTTAGAGAGAGAGGGAGAAAGAGAAGCTGTGAGTGAGAGAGAGAAACAGAAGCTGTGAGTGAGAGAGAAAGGGAAAGAGAGGCTGTGAGTGAGCGAGAGAGAGAGAGAGAAGCTGTGAGTGAGAGAGAGAGAGAGAAACTGAGTGAGAGAGAGAAAGAGAAGCTGTGAGTGAGAGAGAAAGAGAAAGAGAAGCTGTGAGTGAGAGAGAGAGAAGCTGTGAGTGTGTGTGAGAGAGAAATAGAGTAGCTGTGAGTGAGAGAGAGAGAGAAGCTGTGAGTGAGTGAGAGAGAGAGAAGCTGTGAGTAAGAGAGAGAAAGAGAAGCTCTGAGTTAGAGAGAGAGAGAAAGGGAAGCTGTGAGTGAGAGAGTGAGAAAGAGAAGCTGTGTGAGAGAGAGAATCTGTGAGTGAGAGAGAGAGAGAAAGAAAGAGAAGATGTCAGTGAGAGAGGTAGAGAGAGAGAGAAAAGCTGTGAGTGAGAGAGAGAAAGATAAGCTGTGTGAGAGAGGGAGAGAAAGAGAAGCTATGAGGGAGAGAGAGAGAGTGTGTGAAGATGTGAGTGAGAGAGAGAGAGAAGCTGTGAGTGAGAGAGAGAGAGAGAAAGAGAAGCTGTGAGTGAGAGAGAAAGAGAAGATGTGAGTGAGAGAGAGAGAGAGAGAGAAGCTGTGAGTGAGAGAGAGAGAGAAAGAGAAGCTGTGAGTGAGTGAGAGAGAGAGAAAGAGAAGCTTTTTTGAGAGAGAGAGAGAAGCTGTGAGTGAGAGAGAAAGAAAGAAATAGAAGCTGTGAGTGAGTGAGAGAGAGAGAAGTTGTGAGTTAGAGAGAGAGATAGAAAGAGAAGCTGTGAGTGAGAGAGAGAGAGAAGCTGTGAGTGAGAGAGAGAGAGAGAAAGAGAAGCTGTGAGTGAGAGAGAAAGAGAAGATGTGAGTGAGAGAGAGAGAGAGAAAGAGAAGCTATGAGTGAGAGAGAGAGAAAGAGAAGCTGTGAGTGAGAGAGAAAGAGAAGCTGTGAGTGAGAGAGAGAGAAGCTGTGAGTGAGAGAGAGAGAAAGAGAAGATGTGAGTGAGAGAGAGAAAGAGAAGCTGTGAGAGAGAGAGTGAGAAGCTGTGAGTGAGAGAGAAAGAAAGAAATAGAAGCTGTGAGTGAGTGAGAGAGAGGGAAGTTGTGAGTTAGAGAGAGAGGGAGAAAGAGAAGCTGTGAGTGAAAGAGAGAAACAGAAGCTGTGAGTGAGAGAAAGGGAAAGAGAGGCTGTGAGTGAGAGAGAGAGAGAGAAGCTGTGAGTGAGAGAGAGAGAGAAAAACTGAGTGAGAGAGAGAAAGAGAAGCTGTGAGTGAGAGAGAAAGAGAAAGAGAAGCTGTGAGTGAGAGAGAGAGAGAAGCTGTGAGTGTGAGAGAGAGAGAGACACTATGAGAGAAAAAGAGAAGCTGTGAGTTAGAGAGAGATATATATGCTGTGAGTGAGAGAGAGAGAAAGAGAAGCTGTGTGTGTGTGTGAGAGAGAGAGAAGCTGTGAGTGAGAAAGAGAGAGAGAGAAAGAGAAGCTGTGAGTGAGAGAGAGAGAGAGAAGCTGTGAGTGAGAGAGAAAGAGAAAGAGATGCTGTGAGTGAGAGAGAAAGAGAAAGAGAAGCTGTGAGTGTGAGAGAGAGATAGAGAGAAGCTGTGAGTTAGAGAGAGACAGAGAAAGAGAAGCTGTGAGTGAGAGAGTGAGAGAAAGAGAAGCTCTGAGTGAGAGAGAGAGAAAGAGAAGCTGTGAGTGAGGGAGAGAGAGAGAAAGAGAAGCTGTGAGAGAGAGAGAAGCTGTGAGTGAGAGAGAAAGAAAGAAATAGAAGCTGTGAGTGAGTGAGAGAGAGAAGTTGTGAGTTAGAGAGAGAGGGAGAAAGAGAAGCTGTGAGTGAGAGAGAAAGAGAAGCTGTGAGTGAGAGAGAGAGAGAAGCTGTGAGTGAGTGAGAGAGAAAGAAAAAATAGAAGCTGTGAGTGAGTGAGAGAGAGAGAAGTTGTGAGTTAGAGAGAGAGAAAGGGAGAAAGAGAAGCTGTGAGTGAGAGAGAGAGAGAAGATGTGAGTGAGAGAGAAAGGGAAAGAGAAGCTGTGAGAGAGTGAGAGAAGATGTGAGTGAGAGAGACATAAAGAGAAGCTGTGAGTTAGAGAGAGAGAGAAAGAGAAGCTGTGAGTGAGAGAGAGAGAGAGAAGCTGTGAGAGAGAGAGAGATAAAGAGAAGCTGTGAGTTAGAGAGAGAGAGAAAGAGAAGCTGTGAGTGAGACAAAGAGAAAGAGAAGATGTGTGTGTGTGAGAGAGAGAAGTTGTGAGTGAGAGAGAGAGAGAAAGAGAAGCTGTGAGTGAGAGAGAAAGCTGTGAGTGAGAGAGAAAGAGAAAGAGAAGCTGTGAGTGAGTGAGAGAGAGAAAAGCTGTGAGTGAGAGAGAGAGAGAAAAAACTGTGAGTGAGAGAGAGAGAAGCTGTGAGTGAGAGAGAAAGAGAAAGACAGGCTGTGAGTGAGAGAGAGAGAGAAGCTGTGAGTGAGAGAGAGATAAAGAGAAGCTGTGAGTTAGAGAGAGAGAGAGAAAGAGAAGCTGTGAGTGAGACAAAGAGAAAGAGAAGATGTGTGTGTGTGTGAGAGAGAGAGGTTGTGAGTGAGAGAGAGAGAGAAAGAGAAGCTGTGAGTGAGAGAGAGAGAAGCTGTGAGTGAGAGAGAGAGAGAAAAAAACAGTGAGTGAGAGATAGAGAAGCTGTGAGTGAGAGAGAGAAATAAAGAGAAGCTGTGAGTGAGACAGAGAGAAAGAGAAGATGTGTGTGTGTGAGAGAGAGAAGTTGTGAGTGAGAGAGAGAGAGAGAAAGAGAAGCTGTGAGTGAGAGAGAAAGCTGTGAGTGAGAGAGAAAGAGAAAGAGAAGCTGTGAGTGAGAGAGAGAGAGAGAAGCTGTGAGTGAGAGAGAGAGAAAAAAAACTGTGAGTGAGAGAGAGAGAAGCTGTGAGTGAGAGAGAGAAATAAAGAGAAGCTGTGAGTGAGTGAGAGAGATAGAGTGAAGCTGTGAGTGAGAGAGAGAAATAAAGAGAAGCTGTGAGTTAGAGAGAAACAGAGAAAGAGAAGCTGTGAGTGATAGAGAGAGAAAGAGAAGCTGTGAGTGAGAGAGAGAGAGAGAAAGAGAAGCTGTGAGTGAGAGAGAAAGCTGTGAGTGAGAGAGAGAGAGATAGAGAAGCTGTGAGTGAGAGAGAGAGAAGCTGTGATTGAGAGAGAGAGAGAGAAAGAGAAGCTGTGAGTGAGAGAGTGAGAGAAAGAGAAGCTGTGAGTGAGAGAGAGAGAAAGAAAGAGAAGCTTTGAGTGAGAGAGAGAGAGAAAGAGAAGCTGTGAGTGAGTGAGAGAGAAAGAGAATCTGTGAGTGTGAGAGAGAGTGAGAAAAAGAGAAGCTGTGAGTGAGAGTGAGAGAGAGAGAAGCTGTGACAGTGGGAGAGAGAAAGAGAGAAAGAGAAGCTGTGAGTGAAAGAGAGAGAAAGAAAGAGAAGCTATGAGTGAGAGAGAGAAGCTGTGAGTGAGAGAGAGAGGGAGAAAGAGAAGCTGTGAGTGAGAGAGAGAGAGAAATAGAGTAGCTGTGAGTGAGAGAGAGAGAGAAGCTGTGAGTGAGAGAGAGAGAGAGAAGCTGTGTGAGAGAGGAAGAGAAGCTGTGAGTTAGAGAGAGAGAGAGAGAGAAGCTGTGAGTGAGAGAGAGAGAAAGAGAAGATGTGTGTGAGAGAGAATCTGTGAGTGAGAGAGAGAGAGAGAAAGAAAGAGAAGATGTCAGTGAGAGAGAAAAGCTGTGAGTGAGAGAGAGAGAAAGATAAGCTGTGTGAGAGAGGGAGAGAAAGAGAAGCTTTGAGGGAGAGAGAGAGTGTGTGTGAAGATGTGAGTGAGAGAGAGAGAGAGAAAGAGAAGCTGTGAGTGAGAGAGAAAGAGAATATGTGAGTGAGAGAGAGAGAGAGAGAAGCTGTGAGTGAGAGAGAGAGAGAAAGAGAAGCTATGAGTGAGAGAGAAAGCTGTGAGTGAGAGAGAAAGAGAAAGAGAAGCTGTGAGTGAGAGAGAGAGAGAGAAGCTGTGAGTGAGAGAGAGAGAGAAAAAACTGTGAGTGAGAGAGAGAGAAGCTGTGAGTGAGAGAGAGAAATAAAGAGAAGCTGTGAGTGAGTGAGAGAGATAGAGAGAAGCTGTGAGTGAGAGAGAGAAATAAAAAGAAGCTGTGAGTTAGAGAGAAACAGAGAAAGAGAAGCTGTGAGTGAGTGAGAGAGAAAGAGAAGCTGTGAGTGAGAGAGTGAGAGAGAAAGAGAAGCTGTGAGTGAGAGAGAGAGAGATAGAGAAGCTGTGAGTGAGAGAGAGAGAAGCTGTGATTGAGAGAGAGAGAGAAAGAGAAGCTGTGAGTGAGAGAGTGAGAGAAAGAGAAGCTGTGAGTGAGAGAGAGAGAAAGAACGAGAAGCTGTGAGTGAGAGAGAGAGAGAGAGAAAGAGAAGCTGTGAGTGAGTGAGAGAGAAAGAGAATCTGTGAGTGTGAGAGAGAGTGAGAAAAAGAGAAGCTGTGAGTGAGAGTGAGAGAGAGAGAAGCTGTGACAGTGGGAGAGAGAAAGAAGAAAGAGAAGCTGTGAGTGAGAGAGAGAGATAGAAAGAGAAGCTATGAGTGAGAGGGAGAAGCTGTGAGTGAGAGAGAGCGGGAGAAAGAGAAGCTGTGAGTGAGAGAGAGAGAGAAATAGAGTAGCTGTGAGTGAGAGAGAGAGAGAAGCTGTGAGTGAGAGAGAGAGAGAGAGAGAGAAGCTGTGTGAGAGAGAAAGAGAAGCTGTGAGTTAGAGAGAGAGAGAGAGAAGCTGTGAGTGAGAGAGAGAGAAAGAGAAGCTGTGTGAGAGAGAGAATCTGTGAGTGAGAGAGAGAGAGAAAGAAAGAGAAGATGTCAGTGAGAGAGGTAGAGAGAGAGAGAGAAAAGCTGTGAGTGAGAGAGAGAGAAAGATAAGCTGTGTGAGAGAGGGAGAGAAAGAGAATCTGTGAGGGAGAGAGAGAGTGTGTGTGAAGATGTGAGTGAGAGAGAGAGAGAAAGAGAAGCTGTGAGTGAGAGAGAAAGAGAAGCTGTGAGTGAGAGAGAGAGAGAGAGAGAGAAGCTGTGAGTGAGAGAGAGAGAGAAAGAGAAGCTGTGAGTGAGTGAGAGAGAGAGAAAGAGAAGCTGTTTGAGAGAGAGAGAAGCTGTGAGTGAGAGAGAAAGAAAGAAATAGAAGCTGTGAGTGAGTGAGAGAGAGAGAAGTTGTGAGTTAGAGAGAGAGGGAGAAAGAGAAGCTGTGAGTGAGAGAGAGAGAGTGAGAAGATGTGAGTGAGAGAGAGAGAGAGAAGCTGTGAGTGAGAGAGAGAGAGAAAGAGAAGCTGTGAGTGAGAGAGAAAGAGAAGATGTGAGTGAGAGAGAGAGAGAAAGAGAAGCTGTGAGTGAGAGAGAGAAAAAGAAGCTGTGAGTGAGTGAGAGAGAGAGAAAGAGAAGCTGTTTGAGAGAGAGAGAGAAGCTGTGAGTGAGAGAGAAAGAAAGAAATAGAAGCTGGGAGTGAGTGAGAGAGAGAGAAGTTGTGAGTTAGAGAGAGGGAGAAAGAGAAGCTGTGAGTGAGAGAGAGAGAGAGAAGCTGTGAGTGAGAGAGAGAAATAAAGAGAAGCTGTGAGTGAGACAGAGAGAAAGAGAAGTGTGTGTGTGAGAGAGAGAAGTTGTGAGTGAGAGAGAGAGAGAGAGAAGCTGTGAGTGAGAGACTAAGCTGTGAGTGAGAGAGAAAGAGAAAGAGAAGCTGTGAGTGAGAGAGAGAGAGAGAAGCAGTGAGTGAGAGAGAGAGAAGCAGTGAGTGAGAGAGAGAAATAAAGAGAAGCTGTGAGTGAGTGAGAGAGATAGAGAGAAGCTGTGAGTGAGAGAGAAATATAGAGAAGCTGTGAGTTAGAGAGAAACAGAGAAAGAGAAGCTGTGAGTGAGAGAGAGAGAGAAAGAGAAGCTGTGAGTGAGAGAGTGAGAGAGAAAGAGAAGCTGTGAGAGAGAGAGAGAGAGAAGCTGTGAGTGAGAGAGAGAGAAGCTGTGATTGAGAGAGAGTGAGAAAGAGAAGCTGTGAGTGAGAGAGAGAAGCTGTGAGTGAGTGAGAGAGAAAGAGAAGCTATGAGTGAGAGGGAGAAGCTGTGAGTGAGAGAGAGAGGGAGAAAGAGAAGCTGTGAGTGAGAGAGAGAGAGAAATAGAGTAGCTGTGAGTGAGAGAGAGAGAGAAGCTGTGAGTGAGAGAGAGAGAGAGAGAAGCTGTGAGTAAGAGAGAGAAAGAGAAGCTGTGTGAGTTAGAGAGAGAGAGAAAGAGAAGCTGTGAGTGTGAGAGAGAGAAAGAGAAGCTGTGTGAGAGAGAGAATCTGTGAGTGAGAGAGAGAGAGAAAGAAAGAGAAGATGTCAGTGAGAGAGGTAGAGAGAGAGAGAAAAGCTGTGAGTGAGAGAGAGAGAGAAAGATAAGCTGTGTGAGAGAGGGAGAGAAAGAGAAGCTGTGGGGAAGAGAGAGTGTGTGAAGATGTGAGTGAGAGAGAGAGAAGCTGTGAGTGAGAGAGAGAGAGAGAAAGAGAAGCTGTGAGTGAGAGAGAAAGAGAAGATGTGAGAGAGAGAGAGAGAAAGAGAAGCTGTGAGTGAGAGAGAGAGAGAAAGAGAAGCTGTGAGTGAGTGAGAGAGAGAGAAAGAGAAGCTGTTTGAGAGAGAGAGAAGCTGTGAGTGAGAGAGAAAGAAAGAAATAGAAGCTGTGAGTGAGTGAGAGAGAGAGAAGTTGTGAGTTAGAGAGAGAGGGAGAAAGAGAAGCTGTGAGTGAGAGAGAGAGAGAGTGAGAAGCTGTGAGTGAGAGAGAGAGAGAGAAGCTGTGAGTGAGAGAGAGAGAGAGAAAGAGAAGCTGTGAGTGAGAGAGAAAGAGAAGATGTGAGTGAGAGAGAGAGAGAGAAAGAGAAGCTGTGAGTGAGAAAGAGAGAGAAAGAGAAGCTGTGAGTGAGTGAGAGAGAGAGAAAGAGAAGCTGTTTGAGAGAGAGAGAGAAGCTGTGAGTGAGAGAGAAAGAAAGAAATAGAAGCTGTGAGTGAGTGAGAGAGAGAGAAGTTGTGAGTTAGAGAGAGGGAGAAAGAGAAGCTGTGAGTGAGAGAGAGAGAGAGAAGCTGTGAGTGAGAGAGAGAAATAAAGAGAAGCTGTGAGTGAGACAAAGAGAAGATGTGTGTGTGTGTGTGAGAGAGAAGTTGTGAGTGAGAGAGAGAGAGAGAGAAGCTGTGAGTGAGAGAGAAAGGTGTGAGTGAGAGAGAGAGAGAGAGAAGCTGTGAGTGAGAGAGAGAGAGAAGCTGTGATTGAGAGAGAGTGAGAAAGAGCTGTGAGTGAGAGAGAGAAGCTGTGAGTGAGAGAGAGAGAAAGAGAAGCTGTGACTGAGAGAGAGAGAAAGAGAATCTGTGAGTGTGAGAGAGAGTGAGAAAAAGAGAAGCTGTGAGTGAGAGTGAGAGAGAGAGATGCTGTGAGTGAGAGAGAGAAAGAGAGAAAGAGAAGCTGTGAGTGAGTGAGAGAGAGAGAAATAGAGTAGCTGTGAGTGAGTGAGAGAGAGAGAAGCTGTGAGTGAGAGAGAGAGAGAGAAGCTGTGAGTGAGAGAGAGAAAGAGAAGCTGTGAGTGAGAGAGGGAGAGAGAGAAAGAGAAGCTGTGAGTGAGAGAGAGAGAGAGTAGCTGTGAGTGAGAGAGAGAGAAGCTGTGAGTGAGAGAGAGAGAAAGATAAGCTGTGTGAGAGAGAGAGAGAGAAAGAGAAGCTGTGAGTGAGAGAGAGAGTGAGAAGATGTGAGTGAGAGAGAGAGAAGCTGTGAGTGAGAGAGAGAGAGAAAGAGAAGCTGTGAGTGAGAGAGAAAGAGAAGATGTGAGTGAGAGAGAGAGAAAGAGAAGCTGTGAGTGAGAGAGAGAGAGAAAGAGAAGCTGTGAGTGAGTGAGAGAGAGAGAAAGAGAAGCTGTTTGAGAGAGAGAGAAGCTGTGAGTGAGAGAGAAAGAAAGAAATAGAAGCTATGAGTGAGTGAGAGAGAGAGAAGTTGTGAGTTAGAGAGAGAGGGAGAAAGAGAAGCTGTGAGTGAGAGAGAAAGAGAAGCTGTGAGTGAGAGAGAGAGAGAGACACTGTGAGTGAGAGAGAAAAAGAGAAGCTGTGAGTTAGATAGAGAGAGATATGCTGTGAGTGAGAGAGAGAGAAAGAGAAGCTGTGTGTGTGTGTGAGAGAGAGAAGCTGTGATTGAGAAAGAGAGAGAGAGAAAGAGAAGCTGTGAGTGAGAGAGAGAGAAGCTGTGAGTGAGAGAGAAAGAGAAAGAGAGGCTGTGAGTGAGAGAGAAATAGAAAGAGAAGCTGTGAGTTAGAGAGAGAGACAGAGAAAGAGAAGCTGTGAGTGAGAGAGTGAGAGAAAGAGAAGCTCTGAGTGAGAGAGAGAGAGAAAGAGAAGCTGTGAGTGAGAGAGAGAGAGAGAAAGAGAAGCTGTGAGAGAGAGAGAAGCTGTGTGTGAGAGAGAAAGAAAGAAATAGAAGCTGTGAGTGAGTGAGAGAGAGAAGTTGTGAGAGAGAGAGAGGCAGAAAGAGAAGCTGTGAGTGAGAGAGAGAGAGAAACTGTGAGTGAGAGATTGAGAAGCTGTGAGTGAGAGAGAAAGAAAGAAATAGAAGCTGTGAGTGAGTGAGAGAGAGAGAAGTTGTGAGTTAGAGAGAGAGAGAAGGAGAAAGAGAAGCTGTGAGTGAGAGAGAGAGAGAAGATGTGAGTGAGAGAGAAAGGGAAAGAGAGGCTGTGAGTGAGAGAGAGAGAGAGAAGCTGTGAGTGAGAGAGAAAGAGAGAGAAAGAGAGAGAAAGAGAAGCTGTGAGTGAGAGAGAGAGAGAAAGAGAAGCTGTGAGTGAGACAGAGAGAAAGAGAAGGTGTGTGTGTGTGTGAGAGAGAGAGAAGTTGTGAGTGAGAGAGACAGAGAGAAAGAGAAGCTGTGAGTGAGAGAGAAAGCTGTGAGTGAGAGAGAAAGAGAAAGAGAAGCTGTGAGTGAGAGAGAGAGAGAAAAGCTGTGAGTGAGTGAGAGAGAGTAAAAACTGTGAGTGAGAGAGAGAGAAGCTGTGAGTGAGAGAGAAAGAGAAAGACAGGCTGTGAGTGAGAGAGAGAGAGAGAAGCTGTGAGAGAGAGAGAGAAAAAGAGAAGCTGTGAGTGAGAGAGAAAGAGAAGATGTGAGTGAGAGAGAGAGAGAGAGAGAGAAGCTGTGAGTGAGAGAGAGAGAAAGAGAAGCTGTGAGTGAGTGAGAGAGAGAGAAAGTGAAGCTTTTTGAGAGAGAGAGAGAAGCTGTGAGTGAGAGAGAAAGAAAGAAATAGAAGCTGTGAGTGAGTGAGAGAGAGAGAAGTTGTGAGTTAGAGAGAGAGGGAGAAAGAGAAGCTGTGAGTGAGAGAGAGAGAGAGTGAGAAGATGTGAGTGAGAGAGAGAGAGAAAGAGAAGCTGTGAGTGAGAGAGAAAGAGAAGATGTGAGTGAGAGAGAGAGAGAGAAAGAGAAGCTATGAGTGAGAGAGAGAAAGAGAAGCTGTGAGTGAGAGAGAAAGAGAAGCTGTGAGAGAGAGAGAGAAGCTGTGCGTGAGAGAGAGAGAGAAAGAGAAGCTGTGAGTGAGAGAGAGAGAGAGAGAAAGAGAAGCTGTGAGAGAGAGAGTGAGAAGCTGTGAGTGAGAGAGAAAGAAAGAAATAGAAGCTGTGAGTGAGTGAGAGAGAGGGAAGTTGTGAGTTAGAGAGAGAGGGAGAAAGAGAAGCTGTGAGTGAGAGAGAGAAACAGAAGCTGTGAGTGAGAGAGAAAGGGAAAGAGAGGCTGTGAGTGACAGAGAGAGAGAGAGAGAGAAGCTGTGAGTGAGAGAGAGAGAAAAACTGAGTGAGAGAGAGAAAGAGAAGCTGTGAGTGAGAGAGAGAGAGAAGCTGTGAGTGTGTGAGAGAGAGAGACACTATGAGTGAGAGAGAAAAAGAGAAGCTGTGAGTTAGAGAGAGATATATATGCTGTGAGTGAGAGAGAGAGAAAGAGAAGCTGTGTGTGTGTGAGAGAGAGAGAAGCTGTGAGTGAGAAAGAGAGAGAGAGAAAGAGAAACTGTGAGTGAGAGAGAGAGAGACAAGCTGTGAGTGAGAGAGAAAGAGAAAGAGATGCTGTGAGTGAGAGAGAAAGAGAAAGAGAAGCTGTGAGTGTGAGAGAGAGATAGAGAGAAGCTGTGAGTTAGAGAGAGACAGAGAAAGAGAAGCTGTGAGTGAGAGAGTGAGAGAAAGAGAAGCTCTGAGTGAGAGAGAGAGAAAGAGAAGCTGTGAGTGAGTGAGAGAGAGAGAAAGAGACGCTGTGAGAGAGCGAGAAGCTGTGAGTGAGAGAGAAAGAAAGAAATAGAAGCTGTGAGTGAGTGAGAGAGAGAAGTTGTGAGTTAGAGAGAGAGGGAGAAAGAGAAGCTGTGAGTGAGTGAGAGAGAGAGAAGCTGTGAGTGATAGAGAGAGAAGCTGTGAGTGAGAGAGAAAGAAAGAAATAGAAGCTGTGAGTGAGTGAGAGAGAGAGAATTTGTGAGTTAGAGAGAGAGAGAGGGAGAAAGAGAAGCTGTGAGTGAGAGAGAGAGAGAGAAGATGTGAGTGAGAGAGAAAGGGAAAGAGGCTGTGAGTGAGAGAGAGAAGCTGTGAGTGAGAGAGAAAGAGAGAGAAAGAGAAGCTGTGAGTGAGAGAGAGAGAGAAAGAGAAGCTGTGAGTGAGAGAGAGAGAGAAAGAGAAACTGTGAGAGAGTGAGAGAAGATGTGAGTGAGAGAGAGATAAAGAGAAGCTGTGAGTTAGAGAGAGAGAGGGAAAGAGAAGCTGTGAGTGAGAGAGAGAGAGAGAAGCTGTGAGAGAGAGAGATAAAGAGAAGGTGTGAGTTAGAGAGAGAGAGAAAGAGAAGCTGTGAGTGAGAGAGAGAGAAAGAGAAGCTGTGTGTGTGTGTGAGAGAGAGAAGCTGTGATTGAGAAAGAGAGAGAGAGAAAGAGAAGCTGTGAGTGAGAGAGAGAGAAGCTGTGAGTGAGAGAGAAAGAGAAAGAGAGGCTGTGAGTGAGAGAGAAAGAGAAAGAGAAGCTGTGAGTGTGAGAGAGAGATAGAGAGAAGCTGTGAGTTAGAGAGAGAGACAGAGAAAGAGAAGCTGTGAGTGAGAGAGTGAGAGAAAGAGAAGCTCTGAGTGAGAGAGAGAGAGAAAGAGAAGCTGTGAGTGAGAGAGAGAGAGAGAAAGAGAAGCTGTGAGAGAGAGAAGCTGTGTGTGAGAGAGAAAGAAAGAAATAGAAGCTGTGAGTGAGTGAGAGAGAGAAGTTGTGAGAGAGAGAGAGGGAGAAAGAGAAGCTGTGAGTGAGAGAGAGAGAGAAACTGTGAGTGAGAGATTGAGAAGCTGTGAGTGAGAGAGAAAGAAAGAAATAGAAGCTGTGAGTGAGTGAGAGAGAGAGAAGTTGTGAGTTAGAGAGAGAGAGAAGGAGAAAGAGAAGCTGTGAGTGAGAGAGAGAGAGAGAAGATGTGAGTGAGAGAGAAAGGGAAAGAGAGGCTGTGATTGAGAGAGAGAGAGAGAAGCTGTGAGTGAGAGAGAAAGAGAGAGAAAGAGAAGCTGTGAGTGAGAGAGAGAGAGAAAGAGAAGCTGTGAGTGAGACAGAGAGAAAGAGAAGGTGTGTGTGTGTGTGTGAGAGAGAGAAGTTGTGAGTGAGAGAGACAGAGAGAAAGAGAAGCTGTGAGTGAGAGAGAAAGCTGTGAGTGAGAGAGAAAGAGAAAGAGAAGCTGTGAGTGAGAGAGAGAGAGAAAAGCTGTGAGTGAGTGAGAGAGAGTAAAAACTGTGAGTGAGAGAGAGAGAAGTTGTGAGTGAGAGAGAAAGAGAAAGACAGGCTGTGAGTGAGAGAGAGAGAGAGAAGCTGTGAGAGAGAGAGAGAAAAAGAGAAGCTGTGAGTGAGAGAGAAAGAGAAGATGTGAGTGAGAGAGAGAGAGAGAGAGAGAGAAGCTGTGAGTGAGAGAGAGAGAAAGAGAAGCTGTGAGTGAGTGAGAGAGAGAGAAAGAGAAGCTTTTTGAGAGAGAGAGAAGCTGTGAGTGAGAGAGAAAGAAAGAAATAGAAGCTGTGAGTGAGTGAGAGAGAGAGAAGTTGTGAGTTAGAGAGAGAGGGAGAAAGAGAAGCTGTGAGTGAGAGAGAGAGAGAGTGAGAAGATGTGAGTGAGAGAGAGAAGCTGTGAGTGAGAGAGAGAGAGAAAGAGAAGCTGTGAGTGAGAGAGAAAGAGAAGATGTGAGTGAGAGAGAGAGAGAGAAAGAGAAGCTATGAGTGAGAGAGAGAAAGAGAAGCTGTGAGTGAGAGAGAAAGAGAAGCTGTGAGAGAGAGAGAGAGAAGCTGTGAGTGAGAGAGAGAGAGAAAGAGAAGCTGTGAGTGAGAGAGGGAGAGAGAGAAAGAGAAGCTGTGAGAGAGAGAGTGAGAAGCTGTGAGTGAGAGAGAAAGAAAGAAATAGAAGCTGTGAGTGAGTGAGAGAGAGGGAAGTTGTGAGTTAGAGAGAGAGGGAGAAAGAGAAGCTGTGAGTGAGAGAGAGAAACAGAAGCTGTGAGTGAGAGAGAAAGGGAAAGAGAGGCTGTGAGTGACAGAGAGAGAGAGAGAGAGAAGCTGTGAGTGAGAGAGAGAGAGAAAAACTGAGTGAGAGAGAGAAAGAGAAGCTGTGAGTGAGAGAGAGAGAGAAGCTGTGAGTGTGTGAGAGAGAGAGACACTATGAGTGAGAGAGAAAAAGAGAAGCTGTGAGTTAGAGAGATATATATGCTGTGAGTGAGAGAGAGAGAAAGAGAAGCTGTGTGTGTGTGAGAGAGAGAGAAGCTGTGAGTGAGAAAGAGAGAGAGAGAAAGAGAAGCTGTGAGTGAGAGAGAGAGAGACAAGCTGTGAGTGAGAGAGAAAGAGAAAGAGATGCTGTGAGTGAGAGAGAAAGAGAAAGAGAAGCTGTGAGTGTGAGAGAGAGATAGAGAGAAGCTGTGAGTTAGAGAGAGACAGAGAAAGAGAAGCTGTGAGTGAGAGAGTGAGAGAAAGAGAAGCTCTGAGTGAGAGAGAGAGAAAGAGAAGCTGTGAGTGAGTGAGAGAGAGAGAAAGAGACGCTGTGAGAGAGAGAGAAGCTGTGAGTGAGAGAGAAAGAAAGAAATAGAAGCTGTGAGTGAGTGAGAGAGAGAAGTTGTGAGTTAGAGAGAGAGGGAGAAAGAGAAGCTGTGAGTGAGAGAGAGAGAAAGAAAGAGAAGCTATGAGTGAGAGGGAGAAGCTGTGAGTGAGAGAGAGAGGGAGAAAGAGAAGCTGTGAGTGTGAGAGAGAGAGAAATAGAGTTGCTGTGAGTGAGTGAGAGAGAGAAGCTGTGAGTGAGAGAGAGAGAGAGAGAAGCTGTGTGAGAGAGAAAGAGAAGCTGTGTGAGAGAGAGAGAGAGAGAGAAAGAAAGAGAAGCTATGAGTGAGAGGGAGAAGCTGTGAGTGAGAGAGAGAGGGAGAAAGAGAAGCTGTGAGTGAGAGAGAGAGAGAAATAGAGTAGGTGTGAGTGAGAGAGAGAGAGAAGCTGTGAGTGAGAGAGAGAGAGAAGCTGTGTGAGAGAGAAAGAGAAGCTGTGAGTTAGAGAGAGAGAGAGAGAAGCTGTGAGTGAGAGAGAGAGAGAGAGAAGCTGTGAGTGAGAGAGAGAGAGAGAAGCTGTGTGAGAGAGAAAGAGAAGCTGTGAGTTAGAGAGAGAGAGAGAGAAGCTGTGAGTGAGAGAGAGAGAAAGAGAAGCTGTGTGAGAGAGAGAATCTGTGAGTGAGAGAGAGAGAGAAAGAAAGAGAAGATGTCAGTGAGAGAGGTAGAGAGAGAGAGAAAAGCTGTGAGTGAGAGAGAGAGAAAGATAAGCTGTGTGAGAGAGGGAGAGAAAGAGAAGCTGTGAGGGAGAGAGAGAGTGTGTGTGAAGATGTGAGTGAGAGAGAGAGAGAGAAAGAGAAGCTGTGAGTGAGAGAGAAAGAGAAGATGTGAGTGAGAGAGAGAGAGAGAGAGAAGCTGTGAGTGAGAGAGAGAGAAAGAGAAGCTATGAGTGAGAGAGAAAGCTGTGAGTGAGAGAGAAAGAGAAAGAGAAGCTGTGAGTGAGAGAGAGAGAAAAAATACTGTGAGTGAGAGAGAGAGAAGCTGTGAGTGAGAGAGAGAAATAAAGAGAAGCTGTGAGTGAGTGAGAAAGATAGAGAGAAGCTGTGAGTGAGAGAGAGAAATAAAGAGCTGTGAGTTAGAGAGAAACTGAGAAAGAGAAGCTGTGAGTGAGAGAGAGAGAAAGAGAAGCTGTGAGTGAGAGAGTGAGAGAGAAAGAGAAGCTGTGAGTGAGAGAGAGAGAGATAGAGAAGCTGTGAGTGAGAGAGAGAGAAGCTGTGATTGAGAGAGAGAGAGAAAGAGAAGCTGTGAGTGAGAGAGTGAGAGAAAGAGAATCTGTGAGTGAGAGAGAGAAAGAAAGAGAAGCTGTGAGTGAGAGAGAGAGAGAAAGAGAAGCTGTGAGTGAGTGAGAGAGAATGAGAATCTGTGAGTGTGAGAGAGAGTGAGAAAAAGAGAAGCTGTGAGTGAGAGTGAGAGAGAGAGAAGCTGTGACAGTGGGAGAGAGAAAGAGAGAAAGAGAAGCTGTGAGTGAGAGAGAGAGAAAGAAAGAGAAGCTATGAGTGAGAGGGAGAAGCTGTGAGTGAGAGAGAGAGGGAGAAAGAGAAGCTGTGAGTGAGAGAGAGAGAGAAATAGAGTAGCTGTGAGTGAGAGAGAGAGAGAAGCTGTGAGTGAGAGAGAGAGAGAGAAGCTGTGTGAGAGAGAAAGAGAAGCTGTGAGTTAGAGAGAGAGAGAGAGAAGCTGTGAGTGAGAGAGAGAGAAAGAGAAGCTGTGTGAGAGAGAGAATCTGTGAGTGAGAGAGAGAGAGAAAGAAAGAGAAGATGTCAGTGAGAGAGGTAGAGAGAGAGAGAGAAAAGCTGTGAGTGAGAGAGAGAGAAAGATAAGCTGTGTGAGAGAGGGAGAGAAAGAGAAGCTGTGAGGGAGAGAGAGTGTGTGTGAAGATGTGAGTGAGAGAGAGAGAGAGAAAGAGAAGCTGTGAGTGAGAGAGAAAGAGAAGATGTGAGTGAGAGAGAGAGAGAGAGAGAAGCTGTGAGTGAGAGAGAGAGAGAAAGAGAAGCTGTGAGTGAGTGAGAGAGAGAGAAAGAGAAGCTGTTTGAGAGAGAGAGAAGCTGTGAGTGAGAGAGAAAGAAAGAAATAGAAGCTGTGAGTGAGTGAGAGAGAGAGAAGTTGTGAGTTAGAGAGAGAGGGAGAAAGAGAAGCTGTGAGTGAGAGAGAGAGAGTGAGAAGATGTGAGTGAGAGAGAGAGAGAGAAGCTGTGAGTGAGAGAGAGAGAGAAAGAGAAGCTGTGAGTGAGAGAGAAAGAGAAGATGTGAGTGAGAGAGAGAGAGAAAGAGAAGCTGTGAGTGAGAGAGAGAAAGAGAAGCTGTGAGTGAGTGAGAGAGAGAGAAAGAGAAGCTGTTTGAGAGAGAGAGAGAAGCTGTGAGTGAGAGAGAAAGAAAGAAATAGAAGCTGGGAGTGAGTGAGAGAGAGAGAAGTTGTGAGTTAGAGAGAGGGAGAAAGAGAAGCTGTGAGTGAGAGAGAGAGAGAGAAGCTGTGAGTGAGAGAGAGAAATAAAGAGAAGCTGTGAGTGAGACAGAGAGAAAGAGAAGTGTGTGTGTGAGAGAGAGAAGTTGTGAGTGAGAGAGAGAGAGAGAGAAGCTGTGAGTGAGAGACTAAGCTGTGAGTGAGAGAGAAAGAGAAAGAGAAGCTGTGAGTGAGAGAGAGAGAGAAGCTGTGAGTGAGAGAGAGAGAGAAAAAACTGTGAGTGAGAGAGAGAAATAAAGAGAAGCTGTGAGTGAGTGAGAGAGATAGAGAGAAGCTGTGAGTGAGAGAGAGAAATAAAGAGAAGCTGTGAGTTAGAGAGAAACAGAGAAAGAGAGTCTCTGAGTGAGAGAGAGAGAGAAAGAGAAGCTGTGAGTGAGAGAGTGAGAGAGAAAGAGAAGCTGTGTGTGAGAGAGAGAGAAGCTGTGAGTGAGAGAGAGAGAGAAGCTGTGATTGAGAGAGAGTGAGAAAGAGAAGCTGTGAGTGAGAGAGAGAAGCTGTGAGTGAGAGAGAGAGAAAGAGAAGCTATGAGTGAGAGGGAGAAGCTGTGAGTGAGAGAGAGAGGGAGAAAGAGAAGCTGTGAGTGAGAGAGAGAGAGAAATAGAGTAGCTGTGAGTGAGAGAGAGAGAGAAGCTGTGAGTGAGAGAGAGAGAGAGAGAAGCTGTGAGTAAGAGAGAGAAAGAGAAGCTGTGAGTTAGAGAGAGAGAGAAAGAGAAGCTGTGAGTTAGAGAGAGAGAGAAAGAGAAGCTGTGAGTGTGAGAGAGAGAAAGAGAAGCTGTGTGAGAGAGAGAATCTGTGAGTGAGAGAGAGAGAGAGAAAGAAAGAGAAGATGTCAGTGAGAGAGGTAGAGAAAGAGAGAAAAGCTGTGAGTGAGAGAGAGAGAGAAAGAGATGCTGTGAGTGAGAGAGAAAGAGAAAGAGAAGCTGTGAGTGTGAGAGAGAGATAGAGAGAAGCTGTGAGTTAGAGAGAGACAGAGAAAGAGAAGCTGTGAGTGAGAGAGTGAGAGAAAGAGAAGCTCTGAGTGAGAGAGAGAGAAAGAGAAGCTGTGAGTGAGTGAGAGAGAGAGAAAGAGACGCTGTGAGGGAGAGAGAAGCTGTGAGTGAGAGAGAAAGAAAGAAATAGAAGCTGTGAGTGAGTGAGAGAGAGAAGTTGTGAGTTAGAGAGAGAGGGAGAAAGAGAAGCTGTGAGTGAGAGAGAGAGAAAGAAAGAGAAGCTATGAGTGAGAGGGAGAAGCTGTGAGTGAGAGAGAGAGGGAGAAAGAGAAGCTGTGAGTGTGAGAGAGAGAGAAATAGAGTTGCTGTGAGTGAGAGAGAGAGAGAAGCTGTGAGTGAGAGAGAGAGAGAGAAGCTGTGTGAGAGAGAAAGAGAAGCTGTGAGAGAGAGAGAGAGAGAGAGAAAGAAAGAGAAGCTATGAGTGAGAGGGAGAAGCTGTGAGTGAGAGAGAGAGGGAGAAAGAGAAGCTGTGAGTGAGAGAGAGAGAGAAATAGAGTAGCTGTGAGTGAGAGAGAGAGAGAAGCTGTGAGTGAGAGAGAGAGAGAAGCTGTGTGAGAGAGAAAGAGAAGCTGTGAGTTAGAGAGAGAGAGAGAGAAGCTGTGAGTGAGAGAGAGAGAGAGAAGCTGTGAGTGAGAGAGAGAGAGAGAAGCTGTGTGAGAGAGAAAGAGAAGCTGTGAGTTAGAGAGAGAGAGAAGCTGTGAGTGAGAGAGAGAGAAAGAGAAGCTGTGTGAGAGAGAGAATCTGTGAGTGAGAGAGAGAGAGAAAGAAAGAGAAGATGTCAGTGAGAGAGGTAGAGAGAGAGAGAAAAGCTGTGAGTGAGAGAGAGAGAAAGATAAGCTGTGTGAGAGAGGGAGAGAAAGAGAAGCTGTGAGGGAGAGAGAGAGTGTGTGTGAAGATGTGAGTGAGAGAGAGAGAGAGAAAGAGAAGCTGTGAGTGAGAGAGAAAGAGAAGATGTGAGTGAGAGAGAGAGAGAGAGAGAAGCTGTGAGTGAGAGAGAGAGAAAGAGAAGCTATGAGTGAGAGAGAAAGCTGTGAGTGAGAGAGAAAGAGAAAGAGAAGCTGTGAGTGAGAGAGAGAGAAAAAATACTGTGAGTGAGAGAGAGAGAAGCTGTGAGTGAGAGAGAGAAATAAAGAGAAGCTGTGAGTGAGTGAGAGAGATAGAGAGAAGCTGTGAGTGAGAGAGAGAAATAAAGAGCTGTGAGTTAGAGAGAAACTGAGAAAGAGAAGCTGTGAGTGAGAGAGAGAGAAAGAGAAGCTGTGAGTGACAGAGTGAGAGAGAAAGAGAAGCTGTGAGTGAGAGAGAGAGAGATAGAGAAGCTGTGAGTGAGAGAGAGAGAAGCTGTGATTGAGAGAGAGAGAAAGAGAAGCTGTGAGTGAGAGAGTGAGAGAAAGAGAATCTGTGAGTGAGAGAGAGAAAGAAAGAGAAGCTGTGAGTGAGAGAGAGAGAGAAAGAGAAGCTGTGAGTGAGTGAGAGAGAATGAGAATCTGTGAGTGTGAGAGAGAGTGAGAAAAAGAGAAGCTGTGAGTGAGAGTGAGAGAGAGAGAAGCTGTGACAGTGGGAGAGAGAAAGAGAGAAAGAGAAGCTGTGAGTGAGAGAGAGAGAAAGAAAGAGAAGCTATGAGTGAGAGGGAGAAGCTGTGAGTGAGAGAGAGAGGGAGAAAGAGAAGCTGTGAGAGAGAGAGAAATAGAGTAGCTGTGAGTGAGAGAGAGAGAGAAGCTGTGAGTGAGAGAGAGAGAGAGAAGCTGTGTGAGAGAGAAAGAGAAGCTGTGAGTTAGAGAGAGAGAGAGAGAAGCTGTGAGTGAGAGAGAGAGAAAGAGAAGCTGTGTGAGAGAGAGAATCTGTGAGTGAGAGAGAGAGAGAAAGAAAGAGAAGATGTCAGTGAGAGAGGTAGAGAGAGAGAGAGAAAAGCTGTGAGTGAGAGAGAGAGAAAGATAAGCTGTGTGAGAGAGGGAGAGAAAGAGAAGCTGTGAGGGAGAGAGAGTGTGTGTGAAGATGTGAGTGAGAGAGAGAGAGAGAAAGAGAAGCTGTGAGTGAGAGAGAAAGAGAAGATGTGAGTGAGAGAGAGAGAGAGAGAGAAGCTGTGAGTGAGAGAGAGAGAGAAAGAGAAGCTGTGAGTGAGTGAGAGAGAGAGAAAGAGAAGCTGTTTGAGAGAGAGAGAAGCTGTGAGTGAGAGAGAAAGAAAGAAATAGAAGCTGTGAGTGAGTGAGAGAGAGAGAAGTTGTGAGTTAGAGAGAGAGGGAGAAAGAGAAGCTGTGAGTGAGAGAGAGAGAGTGAGAAGATGTGAGTGAGAGAGAGAGAGAGAAGCTGTGAGTGAGAGAGAGAGAGAAAGAGAAGCTGTGAGTGAGAGAGAAAGAGAAGATGTGAGTGAGAGAGAGAGAGAAAGAGAAGCTGTGAGTGAGAGAGAGAAAGAGAAGCTGTGAGTGAGTGAGAGAGAGAGAAAGAGAAGCTGTTTGAGAGAGAGAGAGAAGCTGTGAGTGAGAGAGAAAGAAAGAAATAGAAGCTGGGAGTGAGTGAGAGAGAGAGAAGTTGTGAGTTAGAGAGAGGGAGAAAGAGAAGCTGTGAGTGAGAGAGAGAGAGAGAAGCTGTGAGTGAGAGAGAGAAATAAAGAGAAGGTGTGAGTGAGACAGAGAGAAAGAGAAGTGTGTGTGTGAGAGAGAGAAGTTGTGAGTGAGAGAGAGAGAGAGAGAAGCTGTGAGTGAGAGACTAAGCTGTGAGTGAGAGAGAAAGAGAAAGAGAAGCTGTGAGTGAGAGAGAGAGAGAAGCTGTGAGTGAGAGAGAGAGAGAAAAAACTGTGAGTGAGAGAGAGAAATAAAGAGAAGCTGTGAGTGAGTGAGAGAGATAGAGAGAAGCTGTGAGTGAGAGAGAGAAATAAAGAGAAGCTGTGAGTTAGAGAGAAACAGAGAAAGAGAAGCTGTGAGTGAGAGAGAGAGAGAAAGAGAAGCTGTGAGTGAGAGAGTGAGAGAGAAAGAGAAGCTGTGTGAGAGAGAGAGAGAGAAGCTGTGAGTGAGAGAGAGAGAGAAGCTGTGATTGAGAGAGAGTGAGAAAGAGAAGCTGTGAGTGAGAGAGAGAAGCTGTGAGTGAGAGAGAGAGAAAGAGAAGCTATGAGTGAGAGGGAGAAGCTGTGAGTGAGAGAGAGAGGGAGAAAGAGAAGCTGTGAGTGAGAGAGAGAGAGAAATAGAGTAGCTGTGAGTGAGAGAGAGAGAGAAGCTGTGAGTGAGAGAGAGAGAGAGAGAAGCTGTGAGTAAGAGAGAGAAAGAGAAGCTGTGAGTTAGAGAGAGAGAGAAAGAGAAGCTGTGAGTTAGAGAGAGAGAGAAAGAGAAGCTGTGAGTGTGAGAGAGAGAAAGAGAAGCTGTGAGAGAGAGAATCTGTGAGTGAGAGAGAGAGAGAAAGAAAGAGAAGATGTCAGTGAGAGAGGTAGAGAGAGAGAGAAAAGCTGTGAGTGAGAGAGAGAGAAAGATAAGCTGTGTGAGAGAGGGAGAGAAAGAGAAGCTGTGAGGAAGAGAGAGTGTGTGAAGATGTGAGTGAGAGAGAGAGAAGCTGTGAGTGAGAGAGAGAGAGAGAAAGAGAAGCTGTGAGTGAGAGAGAAAGAGAAGATGTGAGTGAGAGAGAGAGAGAGAAAGAGAAGCTGTGAGTGAGAGAGAGAGAGAAAGAGAAGCTGTGAGTGAGTGTGAGAGAGAGAAAGAGAAGCTGTTTGAGAGAGAGAGAGAAGCTGTGAGTGAGAGAGCAAGAAAGAAATAGAAGCTGTGAGTGAGTGAGAGAGAGAGAAGTTGTGAGTTAGAGAGAGAGGGAGAAAGAGAAGCTGTGAGTGAGAGAGAGAGAGAGTGAGAAGATGTGAGTGAGAGAGAGAGAGAGAAGCTGTGAGTGAGAGAGAGAGAGAAAGAGAAGCTGTGAGTGAGAGAGAAAGAGAAGATGTGAGTGAGAGAGAGAGAGAGAAAGAGAAGCTGTGAGTGAGAGAGAGAGAGAAAGAGAAGCTGTGAGTGAGTGTGAGAGAGAGAAAGAGAAGCTGTTTGAGAGAGAGGGAGAAGCTGTGAGTGAGAGAGAAAGAAAGAAATAGAAGCTGTGAGTGAGTGAGTGAGAGAGAAGCTGTGAGTGAGAGAGAGAGAGAGAAGCTGTGAGTGAGAGAGAGAAATAAAGAGAAGCTGTGAGTGAGACAAAGAGAAAATGTGTGTGTGTGTGAGAGAGAGAAGTTGTGAGTGAGAGAGAGAGAGAGAGAAGCTGTGAGTGAGAGAGAAAGCTGTGAGTGAGAGAGAGAGAGATAGAGAAGCTGTGAGTGAGTGAGAGAGAGAGAAGCTGTGATTGAGAGAGAGTGAGAAAGAGAAGCTGTGAGTGAGAGAGAGAAGCTGTGAGTGAGAGAGAGAGAAAGAGAAGCTGTGACTGAGAGAGAGAGAAAGAGAATCTGTGAGTGTGAGAGAGAGTGAGAAAAGGAGAAGCTGTGAGTGAGAGTGAGAGAGAGAGATGCTGTGAGTGAGAGAGAGAAAGAGAGAAAGAGAAGCTGTGAGTGAGTGAGAGAGAGAGAAATAGAGTAGCTGTGAGTGAGTGAGAGAGAGAGAAGCTGTGAGTGAGAGAGAGAGAGAAGCTGTGAGTGAGAGAGAGAAAGAGAAGCTGTGAGTGAGAGAGGGAGAGAGAGAAAGAGAAGCTGTGAGTGAGAGAGAGAGAGAGAAGCTGTGAGTGAGAGAGAGAGAAGCTGTGAGTGAGAGAGAGAGAAAGATAAGCTGTGTGAGAGAGGGAGAGAAAGAGAAGCTGTGAGTGAGAGAGAGAGAGTGAGAAGATGTGAGTGAGAGAGAGAGAAGCTGTGGGTGAGAGAGAGAGAGAAAGAGAAGCTGTGAGTGAGAGAGAAAGAGAAGATGTGAGTGAGAGAGAGAGAAAGAGAAGCTGTGAGTGAGAGAGAGAGAGAAAGAGAAGCTGTGAGTGAGTGAGAGAGAGAGAAAGAGAAGCTGTTTGAGAGAGAGAGAAGCTGTGAGTGAGAGAGAAAGAAAGAAATAGAAGCTGTGAGTGAGTGAGAGAGAGAGAAGTTGTGAGTTAGAGAGAGGGAGAAAGAGAAGCTGTGAGTGAGAGAGAAAGAGAAGCTGTGAGTGAGAGAGAGAGAGAGAGAAGCTGTGAGTGAGAGAAAGAGAAAGAGAAGCTGTGAGTGAGAGAGAGAGAGGAGCTGTGAGTGAGAGAGAGAGAGAGACACTGTGAGTGAGAGAGAAAAAGAAGCTGTGAGTTAGATAGAGAGAGATATGCTGTGAGAGAGAGAGAAAGAGAAGCTGTGTGTGTGTGTGTGTGAGAGAAGCTGTGATTGAGAAAGAGAGAGAGAGAAAGAGAAGCTGTGAGTGAGAGAGAGAGAGAAGCTGTGAGTGAGAGAGAAAGAAAGAAAGAGAAAGAGAGGCTGTGAGTGAGAGAGAAAGAGAAAGAGAAGCTGTGAGTGTGAGAGAGAGATAGAGAGAAGCTGTGAGTTAGAGAGAGAGACAGAGAAAGAGAAGCTGTGAGTGAGAGAGTGAGAGAAAGAGAAGCTGTGAGTGAGAGAGAAAGAGAAGATGTGAGTGAGAGAGAGAGAGAAAGAGAAGCTGTGAGTGAGAGAGAGCGAGAAAGAGAAGCTGTGAGTGAGTGAGAGAGAGAGAAAGAGAAGCTGTTTGAGAGAGAGAGAAGCTGTGAGTGAGAGAGAAAGAAAGAGATAGAAGCTGTGAGTGAGTGAGAGAGAGAAGTTGTGAGTTAGAGAGAGAGGGAGAAAGAGAAGCTGTGAGTGAGAGAGAGAGAGAGAAGCTGTGAGTGAGAGAGAGACAAGCTGTGAGTGAGAGAGAAAGAAAGAAATAGAAGCTGTGAGTGAGTGAGAGAGAGAGAAGTTGTGAGTTAGAGAGAGAGAGAGGGAGAAAGAGAAGCTGTGAGTGAGAGAGAGAGAGAGAAGATGTGAGTGAGAGAGAAAGGGAAAGAGAGGCTGTGAGTGAGAGAGAGAGACAGAAGCTGTGAGTGAGAGAGAAAGAGAGAGATAGAGAAGCTGTGAGTGAGAGAGAGAGAGAAAGAGAAGCTGTGAGAGAGAGAGAGAGAAAGAGAAGCTGTGAGTGAGAGAGAAAGCTGTGAGTGAGAGGTAAGAGAAGCTGTGAGTGAGAGAGAGAGAGAAAAGCTGTGAGTGAGTGAGAGAGAGAAAAAACTGTGAGTGAGAGAGAGAGAAGCTGTGAGTGAGAGAGAAAGAGAAAGACAGGCTGTGAGTGAGAGAGAGAGAGAGAAGCTGTGAGAGAGAGAGACAAAGAGAAGCTGTGAGTGAGAGAGAAAGAGAAGATGTGAGTGAGAGAGAGAGAGAGAGAGAAGCTGTGAGTGAGAGAGAGAGAGAAAGAGAAGCTGTGAGTGAGTGAGAGAGAGAGAAAGAGAAGCTTTTTGAGAGAGAGAGAGAAGCTGTGAGTGAGAGAGAAAGAAAGAAATAGAAGCTGTGAGTGAGTGAGAGAGAGAGAAGTTGTGAGTTACAGAGAGAGGGAGAAAGAGAAGCTGTGAGCGAGAGAGAGAGAGAGTGAGAAGATGTGAGTGAGAGAGAGAGAGAAGCTGTGAGTGAGAGAGAGAGAGAGAAAGAGAAGCTGTGAGTGAGAGAGAAAGAGAAGCTGTGAGTGAGAGAGAGAGAAGCTGTGAGTGAGAGAGAGAGAGAAAGAGAAGCTGTGAGTGAGAGAGAGAGAGAGAAAGAGAAGCTGTGAGAGAGAGAGTGAGAAGCTGTGAGTGAGAGAGAAAGAAAGAAATAGAAGCTGTGAGTGAGTGAGAGAGAGGGAAGTTGTGAGTTAGAGAGAGAGGGAGAAAGAGAAGCTGTGAGTGAGAGAGAGAAACAGAAGCTGTGAGTGAGAGAGAAAGGGAAAGAGAGGCTGTGAGTGAGAGAGAGAGAGAGAGAGAAGCTGTGAGTGAGAGAGAGAGAGAAAAACTGAGTGAGAGAGAGAAAGAGAAGCTGTGAGTGAGAGAGAGAGAGAAGCTGTGAGTGTGTGTGAGAGAGAGACACTATGAGTGAGAGAGAAAAAGAGAAGCTGTGAGTTAGAGAGAGATATATATGCTGTGAGTGAGAGAGAGAGAAAGAGAAGCTGTGTGTGTGTGAGAGAGAGAAGCTGTGAGTGAGAAAGAGAGAGAGAGAAAGAGAAGCTGTGAGTGAGAGAGAGAGAGAGAAGCTGTGAGTGAGAGAGAAAGAGAAAGAGATGCTGTGAGTGAGAGAGAAAGAGAAAGAGAAGCTGTGAGTGTGAGAGAGAGATAGAGAGAAGCTGTGAGTTAGAGAGAGACAGAGAAAGAGAAGCTGTGAGTGAGAGAGTGAGAGAAAGAGAAGCTCTGAGTGAGAGAGAGAGAAAGAGAAGCTGTGAGTGAGGGAGAGAGAGAGAAAGAGAAGCTGTGAGAGAGAGAGAAGCTGTGAGTGAGAGAGAAAGAAAGAAATAGAAGCTGTGAGTGAGTGAGAGAGAGAAGTTGTGAGTTAGAGAGAGAGGGAGAAAGAGAAGCTGTGAGTGAGTGAGAGAGAGAGAAGCTGTGAGTGAGAGAGAGAGACAGAAGCTGTGAGTGAGAGAGAGAAAGAGAAGCTGTTAGTGAGAGAGGGAGAGAGAGAAAGAGAAGCTGTGAGTGAGAGAGAGAGAGAGAAGCTGTGAGTGAGAGAGAGAGAAGCTGTGAGTGAGAGAGAGAGAAAGATAAGCTGTGTGAGAGAGGGAGAGAAAGAGAAGCTGTGAGTGAGAGAGAGAGAGAGTGAGAAGATGTGAGTGAGAGAGAGAGAAGCTGTGAGTGAGAGAGAGAGAGAAAGAGAAGCTGTGAGTGAGAGAGAAAGAGAAGATGTGAGTGAGAGAGAGAGAGAAAGAGAAGCTGTGAGTGAGAGAGAGCGAGAAAGAGAAGCTGTGAGTGAGTGAGAGAGAGAGAAAGAGAAGCTGTTTGAGAGAGAGAGAAGCTGTGAGTGAGAGAGAAAGAAAGAAATAGAAGCTGTGAGTGAGTGAGAGAGAGAGAAGTTGTGAGTTAGAGAGAGAGGGAGAAAGAGAAGCTGTGAGTGAGAGAGAAAGAGAAGCTGTGAGTGAGAGAGAGAGAGAGAAGCTGTGAGTGAGAGAAAGAGAAAGAGAAGCTGTGAGTGAGAGAGAGAGAGAAGCTGTGAGTGAGAGAGAGAGAGACACTGTGAGTGAGAGAGAAAAAGAGAAGCTGTGAGTTAGAGAGAGAGATATGCTGTGAGTGAGAGAGAGAGAAAGAGAAGCTGTGTGTGTGTGTGTGAGAGAGAGAAGCTGTGATTGAGAAAGAGAGAGAGAGAAAGAGAAGCTGTGAGTGAGAGAGAGAGAGAGAAGCTGTGAGTGAGAGAGAAAGAGAAAGAGAGGCTGTGAGTGAGAGAGAAAGAGAAAGAGAAGCTGTGAGTGTGAGAGAGAGATAGAGAGAAGCTGTGAGTTAGAGAGAGAGACAGAGAAAGAGAAGCTGTGAGTGAGAGAGTGAGAGAAAGAGAAGCTCTGAGTGAGAGAGAGAGAAAGAGAAGCTGTGAGTGAGAGAGGGAGAGAGAAAGAGAAGCTGTGAGAGAGAGAAGCTGTGTGTGAGAGAGAAAGAGAAATAGAAGCTGTGAGTGAGTGAGAGAGAGAAGTTGTGAGTTAGAGAGAGAGGGAGAAAGAGAAGCTGTGAGTGAGAGAGAGAGAGAGAAGCTGTGAGTGAGAGAGAGAGAAGCTGTGAGTGAGAGAGAAAGAAAGAAATAGAAGCTGTGAGTGAGTGAGAGAGAGAGAAGTTGTGAGTTAGAGAGAGAGAGAGGGACAAAGAGAAGCTGTGAGTTAGAGAGAGAGAGAGAAGATGTGAGTGAGAGAGAAAGGGAAAGAGAGGCTGTGAGTGAGAGAGAGAGAGAGAAGCTGTGAGTGAGAGAGAAAGAGAGAGAAAGAGAAGCTGTGAGTGAGAGAGAGAGAGAAAGAGAAGCTGTGAGTGAGACAGAGAGAAAGAGAAGATGTGTGTGTGTGAGAGAGAGAGAAGTTGTGAGTGAGAGAGAGAGAGAGAAAGAGAAGCTGTGAGTGAGAGAGAAAGCTGTGAGTGAGAGAGAAAGAGAAAGAGAAGCTGTGAGTGAGAGAGAGAGAGAAAAGCTGTGAGTGAGTGAGAGAGAGAAAAAACTGTTAGTGAGAGAGAGAGAAGCTGTGAGTGAGAGAGAAAGAGAAAGACAGGCTGTGAGTGAGAGAGAGAGAGAGAAGCTGTGAGTGAGAGAGAGATAAAGAGAAGCTGTGAGTTAGAGAGAGAGAGAAAGAGAAGCTGTGAGTGAGAGAGAGAGAGAAAAGCTGTGAGTGAGTGAGAGAGAGAAAAAACTGTGAGTGAGAGAGTGAGAAGCTGTGAGTGAGAGAGAGAGAGAAAGAGAAGCTGTGAGTGAGAGAGAAAGCTGTGAGTGAGAGAGAAAGAGAAAGAGAAGCTGTGAGTGAGAGAGAGAGTAGCTGTGAGTGAGAGAGAGAGAGAAAAAAGCAGTGAGTGAGAGAGAGAGAAGCTGTGAGTGAGAGAGAGAAATAAAGAGAAGCTGTGAGTGAGACAGAGAGAAAGAGAAGATGTGTGTGTGTGTGTGAGAGAGAAGTTGTGAGTGAGAGAGAGAGAGAGAAAGAGAAGCTGTGAGTGAGATAGAAAGCTGTGAGTGAGAGAGAAAGAGTAAGAGAAGCTGTGAGTGAGAGAGAGAGAGAGAAGCTGTGAGTGAGAGAGAGAAAAAAAAACTGTGAGTGAGAGAGTGAGAAGCTGTGAGTGAGAGAGAGAAATAAAGAGATGCTGTGAGTGAGTGAGAGAGATAGAGGGAAGCTGTGAGTGAGAGAGAAATAAAGAGAAGCTGTGAGTTAGAGAGAAACAGAGAAAGAGAAGTTGTGAGTGAGAGAGAGAGAGAAAGAGAAGCTGTGAGTGAGAGAGTGAGAGAGAAAGAGAAGCTGTGAGTGAGAGAGAGAGAGATAGAGAAGCTGTGAGTGAGAGAGAGAGAAGCTGTGATTGAGAGAGAGAGAGAAAGAGAAGCTGTGAGTGAGAGAGTGAGAGAAAGAGAAGCTGTGAGTGAGAGAGAGAGAAAGAAAGAGAAGCTGTGAGTGAGAGAGAGAGAGAAAGAGAAGCTGTGAGTGAGTGAGAGAGAAAGAGAAGCTGTGAGTGAGAGAGAGAGAAAGAAAGAGAAGCTATGAGTGAGAGGTAGAAGGTGTGAGTGAGAGAGAGAGGGAGAAAGAGAAGCTGTGAGTGAGAGAGAGAGAGAAATAGAGTAGCTGTGAGTGAGAGAGAGAGAAGCTGTGAGTGAGAGAGAGAGAGAAGCTGTGAGTGAGAGAGAGAAAGAGAAGCTGTGAGTTAGAGAGAGAGAGAAAGAGAAGCTGTGAGTGAGAGAGAGAGAAAGAGAAGCTGTGTGAGAGAGAGAATCTGTGAGTGAGAGAGAGAGAGAAAGAAAGAGAAGCTGTCAGTGAGAGAGGTAGAGAGAGAGAGAAAAGCTGTGAGTGAGAGAGAGAGAAAGATAAGCTGTGTGAGATAGGGAGAGAAAGAGAAGCTGTGAGGGAGAGAGAGAGTGTGTGAAGATGTGAGTGAGAGAGAGAGAGAGAAAGAGAAGCTGTGAGTGAGAGAGAAAGAGAAGATGTGAGTGAGAGAGAGAGAGAAAGAGAAGCTGTGAGTGAGAGAGAGAGAGAAAGAGAAGCTGTGAGTGAGTGAGAGAGAGAGAAAGAGAAGCTGTTTGAGAGAGAGAGAAGCTGTGAGTGAGAGAGAGAGAGAAGCTGTGAGTGAGAGAGAGAAATAAAGAGAAGCTGTGAGTGAGACAGAGAGAAGGAGAAGATGTGTGTGTGTGTGTGAGAGAGAAGTTGTGAGTGAGTGAGAGAGAGAGAGAAGCTGTGAGTGAGAGAGAAAGCTGTGAGTGAGAGAGAAAGAGAAAGAGAAGCTGTGAGTGAGAGAGAGAGAGAAAAAACTGTGAGTGAGAGAGAGAGAAGCTGTGAGTGAGAGAGAGAAATAAAGAGAAGCTGTGAGTGAGTGAGAGAGAGAGAAGCTGTGAGTGAGAGAGAGAAATAAAGAGAAGCTGTGAGTGAGAGAGAGAGAAAGAGAAGTTGTGAGTTAGAGAGAGAGAGAGAAAGAGAAGATGTGAGTGAGAGAGAGAGAGAAGCTGTGAGTGAGAGAGAGATAAAGAGAAGCTGTGAGTTAGAGAGAGAGAGAAAGAGAAGCTGTGAGTGAGACAGAGAGAAAGAGAAGATGTGTATGTGTGTGTGAGAGAGAAGTTGTGAGTGAGAGAGAGAGAGAAAGAAAGAGAAGCTGTTAGTGAGAGAGTAAGCTGTGAGTGAGAGAGAAAGAGAAAGAGAAGCTGTGAGTGAGAGAGAGAAGCTGTGATTGAGAGAGAGAGAAAAAACTGTGAGTGAGAGAGAGAGAAGCTGTGAGTGAGAGAGAAAGAGAAAGAGAGGCTGTGAGTGAGAGAGAGAGAGAATCTGTGAGTGAGAGAGAGATAAAGAGAAGCTGTGAGTTAGAGAGAGAGAGAGAAAGAGAAGCTGTGAGTGAGATAGAGCTAGAAGCTGTGAGTGAGAGAGAAAGAGAAGCTGTGAGTGAGAGAGAGAGAGAAAGAGAAGCTGTGAGTGTGAGAGAGAGATAGAGAGAAGCTGTGAGTTAGAGAGAGACAGAGAAAGAGAAGCTGTGAGTGAGAGAGTGAGAGAAAGAGAAGCTCTGAGTGAGAGAGAGAGAGAAAGAGAAGCTGTGAGTGAGAGAGAGAGAGAGAAAGAGAAGCTGTGAGAGAGAGAGAAGCTGTGAGTGAGAGAGAAAGAAAGAAATAGAAGCTGTGAGTGAGTGAGAGAGAGAGAAGTTGTGAGTTAGAGAGAGAGGGAGAAAGAGAAGCTGTGAGTGAGAGAGAGAGAGAAGCTCTGAGTGAGAGAGAGAGAAGCTGTGAGTGAGAGAGAAAGAAAGAAATAGAAGCTGTGAGTGAGAGAGAGAGGGTGAAAGAGAAGCTGTGATTGTGAGAGAGAGGGAGAAAAAGGGAAGCTGTGAGTGAGTGTGAGAGAGAGAGAGAAGCTGTGACAGTGGGAGAGAGAGAGGGAGAAAGAGAAGCTGTGTGTGAGAGAGAGAAAGAGAAGCTGTGAGTGAGAGACAGAAAGAGAAGCTGTGAGTGAGAGAGAGCTAGAAGCTGTGAGTGAGTGAGAGAGAGAGAAGCTGTGAGTGAGAGAGAAAGAGAAGCTGTGAGTGAGAGAGAGAGAAAGAGAAGCTGTGAGTGAGAGAGAGAGAAAGAGAAGCTGTGAGTTAGAGAGAGAGAGAAAGAGAAGCTGTGAGTGAGTGAGAGAAGCTGTGAGTGAGAGAGAGAGGGAGAAAGTGAAGCGGTGAGTGAGAGAGAGAAAGAGAAGCTGTGAGTGAGAGAGAGAGAGAAAAAAAGAGAATCTGTGAGTGAGAGAGAGAGAGAGAGAAGCTGTGAGTGAGAGAGAGAGAGAGGCTGTGAGTGAGAGAAAGAGAAGCTGTGAGTGAGTGAGAGAGAGAAAGAGAAGCTGTGAGTGAGAGATAAAGAGAAGCTGTGAGTTAGAGAGAGAGAGAGAAAGAGAAGCTGTGAGTGAGAGAGAGAGAGAGAAAGAGAAGCTGTGTGTGTGTGTGAGAGAGAAGCTGTGAGTGAGAGAGAGAGATAAAGAGAAGATGTTAGTGAGAGAGTGAGAGAGAGAAAGAGAAGCTGTGAGTGTGAGAGAGAGAGAAGCTGTGAGTGAGAGAGAGAAAGAAAGAGAAGGTGTGTGTGTGAGAGAGAAAGAGAAGCTGTGAGTGAGAGAGAGAGAGAAGCTGTGAGTGTGAGAGAGAGAGAAGATGTGAGTGAGAGAGAGAAAGAGAAAGAGAAGCAGTGAGTGAGTGAGAGAGAATGATAAAGAGAAGCTGTGAGTGATAGAGAGAGAAAAAGAGAAGCTGTGAGTGAGAGAGAGAAAGAGAAGCTGGGAGTGAGTAAGAGAGAGAAAGATAAGCTTTGAGTGAGAGAGAGAGAGAAGCTGTGAGTGAGAGAGAGAGAGAAGCTGTGAGTGAGAGAGAAAGAAAGAAAGAGAAGCTGTGAGTGAGTGAGAGAGAGAGAGAGAAGCTGTGAGTGAGAGAGAGAGAGAAACTGTGAGTGAGAGAGAGAGAGCTAGAAGCTGTGAGTGAGAGAGAGGGAGAAAGAGAAGCTGAGAGTGAGAGAGAGATAAAGAGAAGCTGTGAGTTAGAGAGAGAGAGAGAGAGAGAGAAGCTGTGAGTGAGAGAGAGAGAGAAAGAGAAGCTGTGAGTGAGAGAGAGATAAAGAGAAGCTGTGAGTGAGTGAGAGAGAGGAAGAGAAGCTGTGAGTGAGAGAGAGAGAAAGAGAAGCTGTGAGTGAGAGAGAGATAAAGAGAAGCTGTGAGTTAGAGAGAGACAGAGAAAGAGAAGCTGTGAGTGAGAGAGAGAGAGAAAGAGAAGCTGTGTGTGTGTGTGAGAGAGAGAAGCTGTGAGTGAGAGAGAGAAAGAAAGAGAAGATGTTAGTGAGAGAGTGAGTGAGAGAGAGAAGCTGTGAGTGAGAGAGAGAGAGAAGCTGTGAGTGAGAGAGAAAGAAAGAAAGAGAAGCTGTGAGTGAGTGAGAGAGAGAGAGAGAGAGCTGTGAGTGAGAGAGAGAGAGAGAGAAGCTGTGAGTGAGAGAGAGTGAGAGCTAGAAGCTGTGAGTGAGTGAGAGAGAGGAAGAGAAGCTGTGAGTGAGAGAGAGAAAGAGAAGCTGTGAGTGAGAGAGAGATAAAGAGAAGCTGTGAGTTAGAGAGAGAGAGAGAAAGAGAAGCTGTGAGTGAGAGAGAGAGAGAAAGAGAAGCTGTGAGTGAGAGAGAGATAAAGAGAAGCTCTGAGTGAGTGAGAGAGAGGAAGAGAAGCTGTGAGTGAGAGAGAGAGAAAGAGAAGCTGTGAGTGAGAGAGAGATAAAGAGAAGCTGTGAGTTAGAGAGAGACAGAGAAAGAGAAGCTGTGAGTGAGAGAGAGAGAGAAAGACAAGCTGTGTGTGTGTGTGAGAGAGAGAAGCTGTGAGTGAGAGAGAGAAAGAAAGAGAAGATGTTAGTGAGAGAGTGAGTGAGAGAGAGAAGCTGTGAGTGAGAGAGAGAGAGAAGCTGTAAGTGAGAGAGAGAGAGAAAGAGAAAGTGTGTGTGTGAGAGAGAAAGAGAAGCTGTGAGTGAGAGAGAGAGAAGCTGTGAGTGTGAGAGAGAGAGAGAAGATGTGAGTGAGAGAGTGAGAGAAAGAGAAGCTCTGAGTGAGAGAGAGAGAGAAAGAGAAGCTGTGTGTGAGAGAGAGAGAGAGAGAAAGAGAAGCTGTGAGAGAGAGAGAAGCTGTGAGTCAGAGAGAAAGAAAGAAATAGAAGCTGTGAGTGAGTGAGAGAGAGAGAAGTTGTGAGTTAGAGAGAGAGGGAGAAAGAGAAGCTGTGAGTGAGAGAGAGAGAGAAGCTGTGAGTGAGAGAGAGAGAAGCTGTGAGTGAGAGAGAAAGAAAGAAATAGAAGCTGTGAGTGAGAGAGAGAGGGTGAAAGAGAAGCTGTGATTGTGAGAGAGAGGGAGAAAAAGGGAAGCTGTGAGTGAGTGTGAGAGAGAGAGAGAAGCTGTGACAGTGGGAGAGAGAGGGAGAAAGAGAAGCTGTGTGTGAGAGAGAGAAAGAGAAGCTGTGAGTGAGAGACAGACAGAGAAAGAGAAGCTGTGAGTGAGAGAGAGCTAGAAGCTGTGAGTGAGTGAGAGAGAGAGAAGCTGTGAGTGAGAGAGAAAGAGAAGCTGTGAGTGAGAGAGAGAAAGAAAGAGAAGCTGTGAGTGAGAGAGAGATAAAGAGAAGCTGTGAGTTAGAGAGAGAGAGAAAGAGAAGCTGTGAGTGAGTGAGAGAAGCTGTGAGTGAGAGAGAGAGGGAGAAAGTGAAGCGGTGAGTGAGAGAGAGAAAGAGAAGCTGTGAGTGAGAGAGAGAGAGAGAAAAAAGAGAATCTGTGAGTGAGAGAGAGAGAGAGAAGCTGTGAGTGAGAGAGAGAGAGAGGCTGTGAGTGAGTGAAAGAGAAGCTGTGAGTGAGAGAGAGAGAAAGAGAAGCTGTGAGTGAGAGATAAAGAGAAGCTGTGAGTTAGAGAGAGACAGAGAAAGAGAAAGAGAAGCTGTGAGTGAGAGAGAGAGAGAAAGAGAAGCTGTGTGTGTGTGAGAGAGAGAAGCTGTGAGTGAGAGAGAGAGATAAAGAGAAGATGTTAGTGAGAGAGTGAGAGAGAGAAAGAGAAGCTGTGAGTGAGAGAGAGAGAGAAGCTGTGAGTGAGAGAGAGAAAGAAAGAGAAGGTGTGTGAGAGAGAGAGAAAGAGAAGCTGTGAGTGAGAGAGAGAGAGAAGCTGTGAGTGTGTGAGAGAGAGAAGATGTGAGTGAGAGAGAGAAAGAGAAAGAGAAGCAGTGAGTGGGTGAGAGAGAGAGATAAAGAGAAGCTGTGAGTGATAGAGAGAGATAAAGAGAAGCTGTGAGTGAGAGAGAGAAAGAGAAGCTGGGAGTGAGTAAGAGAGAGAATGAGAAGCTTTGAGTGAGAGAGAGAGAGAAGCTGTGATTGAGAGAGAGAGAGAAGCTGTGAGTGAGAGAGAAAGAAAGAAAGAGAAGCTGTGAGTGAGTGAGTGAGAGAGAGCTAGAAGCTGTGAGTGAGTGAGAGAGAGGAAGAGAAGCTGTGAGTGAGAGAGAGGGAGAAAGAGAAGCTGAGAGTGAGAGAGAGATAAAGAGAAGCTGTGAGTTAGAGAGAGAGAGAGAAAGAGAAGCTGTGAGTGAGAGAGAGAGAGAAAGAGAAGCTGTGAGTGAGAGAGAGATAAAGAGAAGCTGTGAGTGAGTGAGAGAGAGGAAGAGAAGCTGTGAGTGAGAGAGAGAGAAAGAGAAGCTGTGAGTGAGAGAGAGATAAAGAGAAGCTGTGAGTTAGAGAGAGACAGAGAAAGAGAAGCTGTGAGTGAGAGAGAGAGAGAAAGAGAAGCTGTGTGTGTGTGTGTGAGAGAGAAGCTGTAGGTGAGAGAGAGAAAGAAAGAGAAGATGTTAGTGAGAGAGTGAGTGAGAGAGAGAAGCTGTGAGTGAGAGAGAGAGAGAAGCTGTGAGTGAGAGAGAGAGAAGCTGTGAGTGAGAGAGAAAGAAAGAAAGAGAAGCTGTGAGTGAGTGAGAGAGAGAGAGAGCTGTGAGTGAGAGAGAGAGAGAGAGAAGCTGTGAGTGAGAGAGAGAGAGCTAGAAACTGTGAGTGAGTGAGACAGAGGAAGAGAAGCTGTGAGTGAGAGAGAGGGAGAAAGAGAAGCTGTGAGTGAGAGAGAGATAAAGAGAAGCTGTGAGTTAGAGAGAGAGAGAGAAAGAGAAGCTGTGAGTGAGAGTGAGAGAGAAAGAGAAGCTGTGAGTGAGATAGAGATAAAGAGAAGCTGTGAGTGAGTAAGAGAGAGGAAGAGAAGCTGTGAGTGAGAGAGAGAGAGAAAGAGAAGCTGTGAGTGAGAGAGAGATAAAGAGAAGCTGTGAGTTAGAGAGAGACAGAGAAAGAGAAGCTGTGAGTGAGAGAGAGAGAGAAAGACAAGCTGTGTGTGTGTGTGAGAGAGAGAAGCTGTGAGTGAGAGAGAGAAAGAAAGAGAAGATGTTAGTGAGAGAGTGAGTGAGAGAGAGAAGCTGTGAGTGAGAGAGAGAGAGAAGCTGTAAGTGAGAGAGAGAGAGAAAGAGAAGGTGTGTGTGTGAGAGAGAAAGAGAAGCTGTGAGTGAGAGAGAGAGAGAAGCTGTGAGTGTGAGAGAGAGAGAGAAGTTGTGAGTGAGAGAGAGAAAGAGAAAGAGAAGCAGTGAGTGAGTGAGAGAGAGAGATAAAGAGAAGCTGTGAGTGAGAGAGAGAGAAAGAGAAGCTGTGAGTGAGAGAGAAAGAGAAGCTGTGAGTGAGAGAGAGAAATAAAGAGAAGCTGTGAGTTAGAGAGAGAGAGAAAGAGAAGCTGGGAGTGAGACAGAGAGAAAGAGAAGATGTGTGTGTGTGAGAGAGAGAGAAGCTGTGAGTGAGAGAGAGAGAGAGAAAGAGAAGCTGTGAGTGAGAGAGGAAGCTGTGAGTGAGAGAGAAAGAGAAAGAGAAGCTGTGAGTGAGAGAGAGAGAGAGAAGCTGTGAGTGAGAGAGAGAGAAAAAAACTATGAGTGAGATAGAGAGAAGCTGTGAGTGAGTGAGTGAGAGAGAGAGAAGCTGTGAGTGAGAGAGAGAAATAAAGAGAAGCTGTGAGTTAGAGAAACAGAGAAAGAGAAGCTGTGAGTGAGAGAGTGAGAGAGAAAGAGCTGTGAGTGAGAGAGAAAGAGAAGCTGTGAGTGAGAGAGAGAGAGAAGCTGCGATTGAGAGAGAGAGAGAGAAAGAGAAGCTGTGAGTGAGAGAGTGAGAGAAAGAGAAGCTGTGAGTGAGAGAGAGAGAAAGAAAGAGAAGCTGTAAGTGAGAGAGAGAGGGAGAGAGAGAAGCTGTGTGTGAGAGAGAGAAAGAGAAGCTGTGAGTGAAAGAGACAGACAGAGAAAGAGAAGCT
The DNA here is from genome assembly GCA_035047345.1 of Bradypodion ventrale. Lineage (NCBI taxonomy): Eukaryota > Metazoa > Chordata > Lepidosauria > Squamata > Chamaeleonidae > Bradypodion > Bradypodion ventrale. The sequence continues at coordinate 175,657,873 of JAWDJE010000002.1, forward strand.
GTGAGTGAGAGAGAGAGAGCTAGAAGCTGTGAGTGAGTGAGAGAGAGAGAAGCTGTGAGTGAAAGAGAGAAAGAGAAGCTGTGAGTGAGAGAGAGAGAGTAAGAGAAGCTGTGAGTGAGAGAGAGATAAAGAGAAGCTGTAAGTTAGAGAGAGAGAGAAAGAGAAGCTGTGAGTGAGAGAGAGAGAAGCTGTGAGTGAGAGAGATAGGGAGAAAGTGAAGTGGTGAGTGAGAGAGAGAGAGAAAGAGAAGCTGTGAGTGAGAGAGAGAGAAAAAAAGAGAATCTGTGAGTGAGAGAGAGAGAGAGAAGCTGTGAGTGAGAGAGAGAGAAGCTGTGAGTGAGAGAGAGAAAGAGAAGCTGTGAGTGAGAGAGAGAGGAAGAGAAGCTGTGAGTGAGAGAGATAAAGAGAAGCTGTGAGTTAGAGAGAGAAAGAGAAAGAGAAGCTGTGAGTGAGAGAGAGAGAGAAAGAGAAGCTGTGTGTGTGAGATAGAGAGAAGCTGTGAGTGAGAGAGAGAGATAAAGAGAAGATGTTAGTGAGAGAGTGAGAGATAGAAAGAGAAGCTGTGAGTGAGAGAGAGAGAGAAGCTGTGAGTGAGAGAGAGAGAGAGAGAGAGAGAAAGAGAAGCTGTGAGTGAGAGAGAGAGAAGCTGTGAGTGTGTGTGAGAGAGAGAAGATGTGAGTGAGAGAGAGAAAGAGAAAGAGAAGCAGTAAGTGAGTGAGAGAGAGAGATAAAGAGAAGCTGTGAGTGATAGAGAGAGATAAAGAGAAGCTGTGAGTGAGAGAGAGAAAGAGAAGCTGGGAGTGAGTAAGAGAGAGAAATTGAAGCTGTGAGTGAGAGAGAGAGAGAAGCTGTGAGTGAGAGAGAAAGAGAGAGAAGCTGTGAGTGAGAGAGAAAGAGAGAAAGAGAAGCTGTGAGTGTGTGTGTGAGAGAGAGAGAAGCTGTGAGTGAGAGAGAGAGAGAAAGAGAAGCTGTGAGTGAGAGAGAGAGAGAAAGAGAAGCTGTGAGTGAGAGAGAGATAAAGAGAAGCTGTGAGTTAGAGAGAAAGAGAGAAAGAGAAGCTGTGAGTGAGAGAGAGAGAGAAAGAGAAGCTGTGAGTGAGAGAGAGATAAAGAGGAGCTGTGAGTGAGTGAGAGAGAGGAAGAGAAGCTGTGAGTGAGAGAGAGAGAAAGAGAAGCTGTGAGTGAGAGAGAGATAAAGAGAAGCTGTGAGTTAGAGAGAGAAAGAGAAAGAGAAGCTGTGAGTGAGAGAGAGAGAGAAAGAGAAGCTGTGTGTGTGTGAGAGAGAGAGCTAGAAGCTGTGAGTGAGAGAGAGAGAGAAAGAGAAGGTGTGTGAGAGAGAGAGAAAGAGATGTGAGTGAGAGAGAGAGAAGCTGTGAGTGTGTGAGAGAGAGAGAAGATGTGAGTGAGAGAGAGAGAGAAAAACTGTGAGTGAGATAGAGAGAAGCTGTGTATGAGTGAGAGAGAGAGAAGCTGTGTGAGAGAGAGAAATAAAGAGAAGCTGTGAGTTAGAGGGAAACAGAGAAAGAGAAGCTGTGAGTGAGAGAGAGAGAGAAAGAGAAGCTGTGAGTGTGAGAGAGAGATAAAGAGAAGCTGTGAGAGAGAGAGACAGAGAAAGAGAAGCTGTGAGTGAGAGAGTGAGAGAGAAAGAGAAGCTGTGAGTGAGAGAGAAAGAGAAGCTGTGAGTGAGAGAGAGAGAGAAGCTGTGATTGAGAGAGAAAGAGAGAAAGAGAAGCTGTGAGTGAGAGAGAGAGAAAGAAAGAGAAGCTGTGAGTGAGAGAGAGAGGGTGAAAGAGAAGCTGTGATTCTGAGAGAGAGGGAGAAAAAGGGAAGCTGTGAGTGAGCGTGAGAGAGAGAGAGAAGCTGTGACAGTGGGAGAGAGAGAAAGAGAAGCTGTGAGTGAGTGAGAGAGAAAGAAAGAGAAGCTATGAGTGAGAGAGAGGGAAGCTGTAAGTGAGAGAGAGAGGGAGAAAGAGAAGCTGTGTGAGAGAGAGAGAAAGAGAAGCTGTGAGTGAGAGAGACAGACAGAGAAAGAGAAGCTGTGAGTGAGAGAGAGAGAGCTAGAAGCTGTGAGTGAGTGAGAGAGAGAGAAGCTGTGAGTGAGAGAGAGAAAGAGAAGCTGTGAGTGAGAGAGAGATAAAGAGAAGCTGTGAGTTAGAGAGAGAAAGAGAAAGAGAAGCTGTGAGTGAGAGAGAGAGAAAGAGAAGCTGTGTGTGTGTGAGAGAGAGAGCTAGAAGCTGTGAGTGAGAGAGAGAGAGAAAGAGAAGGTGTGAGAGAGAGAGAGAAAGAGAAGATGTGAGTGAGAGAGAGCTGTGAGTGTGTGTGAGAGAGAGAAGATGTGAGTGAGAGAGAGAAAGACAAAGAGAAGCAGTGAGTGAGTGAGAGAGAGAGATAAAGAGAAGCTGTGAGTGAGAGAGAGAGAAAGAGAAGCTGTGAGTGAGAGAGAAAGAGAAGCTGTGAGTGAGAGAGAGAAGAGAAAGAGAAGCTGTGAGTGAGAGAGAGAGAGAAAGAGAAGCTGTGAGTGAGAGAGAGAAAGAGAAGCTGTGAGAGAGAGAGAGAGAAGCTGTGAGTGAGAGAGAGAGAGAAAGAGAAGCTGGGAGTGAGAGAGAAAGCTGTGGGTGAGAGAGAAAGAGAAAGAGAAGCTGTGAGTGAGAGAGAGAGAGAGAAGCTGTGAGTGAGAGAGAGAGAAAAAAACTGTGAGTGAGATAGAGAGAAGCTGTGAGTGAGTGAGAGAGAGAGAAGCTGTGAGTGAGAGAGAGAAATAAAGAGAAGCTGTGAGTTAGAGAGAAACAGAGAAAGAGAAGCTGTGAGTGAGAGAGAGAGAGAGAAAGGGAAGCTGTGAGTGTGAGAGAGAGATAAAGAGAAGCTGTGAGTTAGAGAGAGACAGAGAAAGAGAAGCTGTGAGTGAGAGAGTGAGAGAGAAAGAGAAGCTGTGAGTGAGAGAGAGAGAGAAAGAGAAGCTGTGAGTGAGAGAGAGAGAAGCTGTGATTGAGAGAGAGAGAGAGAAAGAGAAGCTGTGAGTGAGAGAGTGAGAGAAAGAGAAGCTGTGAGTGAGAGAGAGAGAACGAAAGAGAAGCTGTGAGTGAGAGAGAGAGGGTGAAAGAGAAGCTGTGATTCTGAGAGAGAGGGAGAAAAAGGGAAGCTGTGAGTGAGCGTGAGAGAGAAAGAGAAGCTGTGACAGTGGGAGAGAGAGAAAGAGAAGCTGTGAGTGAGTGAGAGAGAAAGAAAGAGAAGGTATGAGTGAGAGAGAGGGAAGCTGTAAGTGAGAGAGAGAGGGAGAAAGAGAAGCTGTGAGAGAGAGAGAGAAAGAGAAGCTGTGAGTGAGAGAGACAGACAGAGAAAGAGAAGCTGTGAGTGAGAGAGAGAGAGCTAGAAGCTGTGAGTGAGAGAGAGAGAGAAGCTGTGAGTGAGAGAAAGAGAAGCTGTGAGTGAGAGAGAGAGAGAAAGAGAAGCTGTGAGTGAGAGAGAGATAAAGAGAAGCTGTAAGTTAGAGAGAGAGAGAAAGAGAAGCTGTGAGTGAGAGAGAGAGAGAAGCTGTGAGTGAGAGAGATAGTGAGAAAGTGAAGCGGTGAGTGAGAGAGAGAGAGAAAGAGAAGCTGTGAGTGAGAGAGAGAGAGAAAAAAAGAGAATCTGTGAGTGAGAGAGAGAGAGAGAAGCTGTGAGTGAGAGAGAGAGAGAAAAACTGTGAGTGAGATAGAGAGAAGCTGTGTATGAGTGAGAGAGAGAGAAGCTGTGAGTGAGAGAGAGAAATAAAGAGAAGCTGTGAGTTAGAGGGAAACAGAGAAAGAGAAGCTGTGAGTGAGAGAGAGAGAGAAAGAGAAGCTGTGAGTGTGAGAGAGAGATAAAGAGAAGCTGTGAGAGAGAGAGACAGAGAAAGAGAAGCTGTGAGTGAGAGAGTGAGAGAGAAAGAGAAGCTGTGAGTGAGAGAGAAAGAGAAGCTGTGAGTGAGAGAGAGAGAGAAGCTGTGATTGAGAGAGAAAGAGAGAAAGAGAAGCTGTGAGTGAGAGAGAGAGAAAGAAAGAGAAGCTGTGAGTGAGAGAGAGAGGGTGAAAGAGAAGCTGTGATTCTGAGAGAGAGGGAGAAAAAGGGAAGCTGTGAGTGAGCGTGAGAGAGAGAGAGAAGCTGTGACAGTGGGAGAGAGAGAAAGAGAAGCTGTGAGTGAGTGAGAGAGAAAGAAAGAGAAGCTATGAGTGAGAGAGAGGGAAGCTGTAAGTGAGAGAGAGAGGGAGAAAGAGAAGCTGTGTGAGAGAGAGAGAAAGAGAAGCTGTGAGTGAGAGAGACAGACAGAGAAAGAGAAGCTGTGAGTGAGAGAGAGAGAGCTAGAAGCTGTGAGTGAGTGAGAGAGAGAGAAGCTGTGAGTGAGAGAGAGAAAGAGAAGCTGTGAGTGAGAGAGAGATAAAGAGAAGCTGTGAGTTAGAGAGAGAAAGAGAAAGAGAAGCTGTGAGTGAGAGAGAAAGAGAAGCTGTGTGTGTGTGAGAGAGAGAGCTAGAAGCTGTGAGTGAGAGAGAGAGAGAAAGAGAAGGTGTGAGAGAGAGAGAGAAAGAGAAGATGTGAGTGAGAGAGAGCTGTGAGTGTGTGTGAGAGAGAGAAGATGTGAGTGAGAGAGAGAAAGACAAAGAGAAGCAGTGAGTGAGTGAGAGAGAGAGATAAAGAGAAGCTGTGAGTGAGAGAGAGAGAAAGAGAAGCTGTGAGTGAGAGAGAAAGAGAAGCTGTGAGTGAGAGAGAGAAGAGAAAGAGAAGCTGTGAGTGAGAGAGAGAGAGAAAGAGAAGCTGTGAGTGAGAGAGAGAAAGAGAAGCTGTGAGAGAGAGAGAGAGAAGCTGTGAGTGAGAGAGAGAGAGAAAGAGAAGCTGGGAGTGAGAGAGAAAGCTGTGGGTGAGAGAGAAAGAGAAAGAGAAGCTGTGAGTGAGAGAGAGAGAGAGAAGCTGTGAGTGAGAGAGAGAGAAAAAAACTGTGAGTGAGATAGAGAGAAGCTGTGAGTGAGTGAGAGAGAGAGAAGCTGTGAGTGAGAGAGAGAAATAAAGAGAAGCTGTGAGTTAGAGAGAAACAGAGAAAGAGAAGCTGTGAGTGAGAGAGAGAGAGAGAAAGGGAAGCTGTGAGTGTGAGAGAGAGATAAAGAGAAGCTGTGAGTTAGAGAGAGACAGAGAAAGAGAAGCTGTGAGTGAGAGAGTGAGAGAGAAAGAGAAGCTGTGAGTGAGAGAGAGAGAGAAAGAGAAGCTGTGAGTGAGAGAGAGAGAAGCTGTGATTGAGAGAGAGAGAGAGAAAGAGAAGCTGTGAGTGAGAGAGTGAGAGAAAGAGAAGCTGTGAGTGAGAGAGAGAGAACGAAAGAGAAGCTGTGAGTGAGAGAGAGAGGGTGAAAGAGAAGCTGTGATTCTGAGAGAGAGGGAGAAAAAGGGAAGCTGTGAGTGAGCGTGAGAGAGAAAGAGAAGCTGTGACAGTGGGAGAGAGAGAAAGAGAAGCTGTGAGTGAGTGAGAGAGAAAGAAAGAGAAGGTATGAGTGAGAGAGAGGGAAGCTGTAAGTGAGAGAGAGAGGGAGAAAGAGAAGCTGAGAGAGAGAGAGAGAAAGAGAAGCTGTGAGTGAGAGAGACAGACAGAGAAAGAGAAGCTGTGAGTGAGAGAGAGAGAGCTAGAAGCTGTGAGTGAGAGAGAGAGAGAAGCTGTGAGTGAGAGAAAGAGAAGCTGTGAGTGAGAGAGAGAGAGAAAGAGAAGCTGTGAGTGAGAGAGAGATAAAGAGAAGCTGTAAGTTAGAGAGAGAGAAAGAGAAGCTGTGAGTGAGAGAGAGAGAGAAGCTGTGAGTGAGAGAGATAGTGAGAAAGTGAAGCGGTGAGTGAGAGAGAGAGAGAAAGAGAAGCTGTGAGTGAGAGAGAGAGAGAAAAAAAGAGAATCTGTGAGTGAGAGAGAGAGAGAGAAGCTGTGAGTGAGAGAGAGAGAGAAAAACTGTGAGTGAGATAGAGAGAAGCTGTGTATGAGTGAGAGAGAGAGAAGCTGTGAGTGAGAGAGAGAAATAAAGAGAAGCTGTGAGTTAGAGGGAAACAGAGAAAGAGAAGCTGTGAGTGAGAGAGAGAGAGAAAGAGAAGCTGTGAGTGTGAGAGAGAGATAAAGAGAAGCTGTGAGAGAGAGAGACAGAGAAAGAGAAGCTGTGAGTGAGAGAGTGAGAGAGAAAGAGAAGCTGTGAGTGAGAGAGAAAGAGAAGCTGTGAGTGAGAGAGAGAGAGAAGCTGTGATTGAGAGAGAAAGAGAGAAAGAGAAGCTGTGAGTGAGAGAGAGAGAAAGAAAGAGAAGCTGTGAGTTAGAGAGAGAGGGTGAAAGAGAAGCTGTGATTCTGAGAGAGAGGGAGAAAAAGGGAAGCTGTGAGTGAGCGTGAGAGAGAGAGAGAAGCTGTGACAGTGGGAGAGAGAGAAAGAGAAGCTGTGAGTGAGTGAGAGAGAAAGAAAGAGAAGCTATGAGTGAGAGAGAGGGAAGCTGTAAGTGAGAGAGAGAGGGAGAAAGAGAAGCTGTGTGAGAGAGAGAGAAAGAGAAGCTGTGAGTGAGAGAGACAGACAGAGAAAGAGAAGCTGTGAGTGAGAGAGAGAGAGCTAGAAGCTGTGAGTGAGTGAGAGAGAGAGAAGCTGTGAGTGAGAGAGAGAAAGAGAAGCTGTGAGTGAGAGAGAGATAAAGAGAAGCTGTGAGAGAGAGAGAAAGAGAAAGAGAAGCTGTGAGTGAGAGAGAGAGAAAGAGAAGCTGTGTGTGTGTGAGAGAGAGAGCTAGAAGCTGTGAGTGAGAGAGAGAGAGAAAGAGAAGGTGTGAGAGAGAGAGAGAAAGAGAAGATGTGAGTGAGAGAGAGCTGTGAGTGTGTGTGAGAGAGAGAAGATGTGAGTGAGAGAGAGAAAGACAAAGAGAAGCAGTGAGTGAGTGAGAGAGAGAGATAAAGAGAAGCTGTGAGTGAGAGAGAGAGAAAGAGAAGCTGTGAGTGAGAGAGAAAGAGAACCTGTGAGTGAGAGAGAGAAGAGAAAGAGAAGCTGTGAGTGAGAGAGAGAGAGAAAGAGAAGCTGTGAGTGAGAGAGAGAAAGAGAAGCTGTGAGAGAGAGAGAGAGAAGCTGTGAGTGAGAGAGAGAGAGAAAGAGAAGCTGTGAGTGAGAGAGAAAGCTGTGGGTGAGAGAGAAAGAGAAAGAGAAGCTGTGAGTGAGAGAGAGAGAGAGAAGCTGTGAGTGAGAGAGAGAGAAAAAAACTGTGAGTGAGATAGAGAGAAGCTGTGAGTGAGTGAGAGAGAGAGAAGCTGTGAGTGAGAGAGAGAAATAAAGAGAAGCTGTGAGTTAGAGAGAAACAGAGAAAGAGAAGCTGTGAGTGAGAGAGAGAGAGAAAGGGAAGCTGTGAGTGTGAGAGAGAGATAAAGAGAAGCTGTGAGTTAGAGAGAGACAGAGAAAGAGAAGCTGTGAGTGAGAGAGTGAGAGAGAAAGAGAAGCTGTGAGTGAGAGAGAGAGAGAAAGAGAAGCTGTGAGTGAGAGAGAGAGAGAAGCTGTGATTGAGAGAGAGAGAGAGAAAGAGAAGCTGTGAGTGAGAGAGTGAGAGAAAGAGAAGCTGTGAGTGAGAGAGAGAGAACGAAAGAGAAGCTGTAAGTGAGAGAGAGAGGGTGAAAGAGAAGCTGTGATTCTGAGAGAGAGGGAGAAAAAGGGAAGCTGTGAGTGAGCGTGAGAGAGAAAGAGAAGCTGTGACAGTGGGAGAGAGAGAAAGAGAAGCTGTGAGTGAGTGAGAGAGAAAGAAAGAGAAGCTATGAGTGAGAGAGAGGGAAGCTGTAAGTGAGAGAGAGAGGGAGAAAGAGAAGCTGTGAGAGAGAGAGAGAAAGAGAAGCTGTGAGTGAGAGAGACAGACAGAGAAAGAGAAGCTGTGAGTGAGAGAGAGAGAGCTAGAAGCTGTGAGTGAGAGAGAGAGAGAGAAGCTGTGAGTGAGAGAGAGAAAGAGAAGCTGTGAGTGAGAGAGAGAGAGAAAGAGAAGCTGTGAGTGAGAGAGAGATAAAGAGAAGCTGTAAGTTAGAGAGAGAGAGAAAGAGAAGCTGTGAGTGAGAGAGAGAGAGAAGCTGTGAGTGAGAGAGATAGTGAGAAAGTGAAGCGGTGAGTGAGAGAGAGAGAGAAAGAGAAGCTGTGAGTGAGAGAGAGAGAGAAAAAAAGAGAATCTGTGAGTGAGAGAGAGAGAGAGAAGCTGTGAGTGAGAGAGAGAGAGAAGCTGTGAGTGAGAGAGAGAAAGAGAAGCTGTGAGTGAGAGAGAGAGAGGAAGAGAAGCTGTGAGTGAGAGAGATAAAGAGAAGCTGTGAGTTAGAGAGACAGAGAAAGAGAAGCTGTGAGTGAGAGAGAGAGAGAAAGAGAAGCTGTGTGTGTGAGATAGAGAGAAGCTGTGAGTGAGAGAGAGAGATAAAGAGAAGATGTTAGTGAGAGAGTGAGAGAGAGAAAGAGAAGCTGTTAGTGAGAGAGAGAGAAGCTGTGAGTGAGAGAGAGAGAGAGAAAGAGAAGCTGTGAGTGAGAGAGAGAGAAGCTGTGAGTATGAGAGAGAGAGAGAAGATGTGAGTGAGAGAGAGAAAGAGAAAGAGAAGCAGTAAGTGAGTGTGAGAGAGAGATAAAGAGAAGCTGTGAGTGATAGAGAGAGATAAAGAGAAGCTGTGAGTGAGAGAGAGAAAGAGAAGCTGGGAGTGAGTAAGAGAGAGAAATTGAAGCTGTGAGTGAGAGGGAGAGAGAGAAGCTGTGAGTGAGAGAGAGAGAGAGAAGCTGTGAGTGAGAGAGAAAGAAAGAAAGAGAAGCTGTGAGTGAGTGAGAGAGAGAGAGAGAGAAGCTGTGAGTGAGAGAGAGAGAGAAAGAGAAGCTGTGAGTGAGAGAGAGAGAGCTAGAAGCTCTGAGTGAGTGAGAGAGAGGAAGAGAAGCTGTGAGTGAGAGAGAGAGAGAAAGAGAAGCTGTGAGTGAGAGAGAGATAAAGAGAAGCTGTGAGTTAGAGAGAGAGAGAAAGAGAAGCTGTGTGTGAGAGAGAGAGAAAGAGAAGCTGTGAGTGAGAGAGAGATAAAGAGAAGCTGTGAGTGAGTGAGAGAGAGGAAGAGAAGCTGTGCGTGAGAGAGAGAGAGAAAGAGAAGCTGTGAGTGAGAGAGAGATAAAGAGAAGCTGTGAGTTAGAGAGAGAAAGAGAAAGAGAAGCTATGAGTGAGAGAGAGAGAGAAAGAGAAGCTGTGTGTGTGTGTGAGAGAGAGAGAAGCTGTGAGTGAGAGAGAGAGAGAAAGAGAAGATGTTAGTGAGAGATAGAGAGAGGGAAGCTGTGAGTGAGAGAGAGAGAAAGAGAAGGTGTGAGAGAGAGAGAAAGAGAAGATGTGAGTGAGAGAGAGAGAAGCTGTTTGTGTGAGAGAGAGAGAAGATGTGAGTGAGAGAGAGAAAGACAAAGAGAAGCAGTGAGTGAGTGAGAGAGATAAAGAGAAGCTGTGAGTGAGAGAGAGAGAAAGAGAAGCTGTGAGTGAGAGAGAAAGAGAAGCTGTGAGTGAGAGAGAGAAGAGAAAGAGAAGCTGTGAGTGAGAGAGAGAGAGAAAGAGAAGCTGTGAGTGAGAGAGAGAGAGAAAGAGAAGCTGTGAGAGAGAGAGAGAAGCTGTGAGTGAGAGAGAAAGAAAGAAATAGAAGCTGTGAGTGAGTGAGAGAGAGAGAAATTGTGAGTTAGAGAGAGAGGGAGAAAGAGAAGCTGTGAGTGAGAGAGAGAGAGAGAAGCTGTGAGTGAGAGAGAGAGAAGCTGTGAGTGAGAGAGAAAGAAAGAAATAGAAGCTGTGAGTGAGTGAGAGAGAGAAGTTGTGAGTTAGAGAGAGAGGGAGAAAGAGAAGCTGTGAGTGAGAGAGAGAGAGAAGCTATGAGTGAGAGAGAATGGGAAAGAGAGGCTGTGAGTGAGAGAGAGAGAGAAGCTGTGAGTGAGAGAGAAAGAGAGAGAAAGAGAAGCTGTGAGTGAGAGAGAGAGAGAAGCTGTGAGTGAGAGAGAAAGAGAAAGAGAGGCTGTGAGTGAGAGAGAGAGAGAGAAGCTGTGAGTGAGAGAGAGATAAAGAGAAGCTGTGAGTTAGAGAGAGAAAGAAAGAGAAGCTGTGAGTGAGACAGAGAGAAACAGATGTGTGTGTGTGAGAGATAGAAGTTGTGAGTGAGAGAGAGAGAGAGAAAGAGAAGCTGTGAGTGAGAGAGAAAGCTGTGAGTGAGAGAGAAAGAGAAAGAGAACCTGTGAGTGAGAGTGAGAGAGAAAGCTGTGAGTGAGAGAGAAAGAGAAAGAGAAGCTGTGAGTGAGAGAGAGAGAGAGAAGCTGTGAGTGAGAGAGAGAAAAAACTGTGAGTGAGAGAGAGAGAGAAGCTGTGAGTGAGAGAGAAAGAGAAAGAGAGGCTGTGAGTGAGTGAGAGAGAGAGAAGCTGTGAGTGAGAGAGAGATAAAGAGAAGCTGTGAGTTAGAGAGAGAGAGAGAAAGAGAAGCTGTGAGTGAGACAGAGAGAAAGAGAAGATGTGTGTATGTGTGAGAGAGAGAAGTTGTGAGTGAGAGAGAGAGAGAGAGAGAAAGAGAAGCTGTGAGTGAGAGAGAAAGTTGTGAGTTAGAGAGAAAGAGAAAGAGAAGCTATGAGTGAGAGTGAGAGAGAGAAGCTGTGAGTGAGAGAGAGAGAGAGAATCTGTGAGTGAGGGAGAGAAATAAAGAGAAGCTGTGAGTGAGTGAGAGAGATAGATAGAGAGAAGCTGTGAGTGAGAGAGAGAGAAAGAGAAGCTGTGAGTGTGAGAGAGAGATAAAGAGAAGCTGTGAGTTAGAGAGAGACAGAGAAAGAGAAGCTGTGAGTGAGAGAGTGAGAGAGAAAGAGAAGCTGTGAGTGAGAGAGAGAGATAGAGAAGCTGTGAGTGAGAGAGAGAGAGAAGCTGTGATTGAGAGAGAGAGAGAGAAAGAGAAGCTGTGAGTGAGAGAGTGAGAGAAAGAGAAGCTGTGAGTGAGAGAGAGAGAAAGAAAGAGAAGCTGTGAGTGAGAGAGAGAAGCTGTGAGTGAGAGAGAGAGAAAAAGAAGCTGTGTGAGAGAGGGAGAGAAAGAGGAGCTGTGAGAGAGAGAGAGAGAGAGAGTGAGAAGCTGTGAGTGAGTGAGAGAGAGAGAAGCTGTGAGTGAGAGAGATAGAGAGAAAGAGAAGCTATGAGTGAGAGAGAGAGAAAGAGAAGCTGTGAGTGGGAGAGAAAGAGAAGCTGTGAGTGAGAGAGAGAGAAAAAGAGAAGCTGTGAGTGAGAGAGAGAGAGAAAGAGAAGTTGTGAGTGAGTGAGAGAGAAAGAAAGAGAAGCTGTTTGAGAGAGAGAGAAGCTGTGAATGAGAGAGAAAGAAAGAAATAGAAGCTGTGAGTAAGTGAGAGAGAGAGAAGTTGTGAGTTAGAGAGAGAGGGAGAAAGAGAAGCTGTGAGTGAGAGAGAGAGAGAGAAGCTGTGAGTGAGAGAGAGAGAAGCTGTGAGTGAGAGAGAAAGAAAGAAATAGAAGCTGTGAGTGAGTGAGAGAGAGAGAAGTTGTGAGTTAGAGAGAGAGGGAGAAAGAGAAGCTGTGAGTGAGAGAGAGAGATAAGCTGTGAGTGAGAGAGAAAGGGAAAGAGAGCCTGTGAGTGAGAGAGAGAGAGAGAAGCAGTGAGTGAGTGAGAGAGAGAGAGAGAGAACCTGTGAGTGAGTGAGAGAGAGAGAAGCTGTGAGTGAGAGAGAATGAGAAAGAGAGGCTGTGATGGAGAGAGAGAGAGAGAAGCTGTGAGTGAGAGAGAGATAAAGAGAAGCTGTGAGTTAGAGAGAGAGAGAGAAAGAGAAGCTGTGAGTGAGACAGAGAGAAAGAGAAGATGTGTGTGTGTGTGAGAGAGAGAAGCTGTGAGTGAGAGAGAGAGAGAAAGAGAAGCTGTGAGTGAGAGAGAAAGCTGTGAGTGAGAGAGAAAGAGAAAGAGAAGCTGTGAGTGAGTGAGAGAGAGAGAAGCTGTGAGTGAGAGAGAGAGAGAGAAACTGTGAGTGAGAGAGAGAAGCTGTGAGTGAGTGAGTGAGAGAGAGAGAAGCTGTGAGTGTGAGAGAGAGATAAAGAGAAGCTGTGAGTTAGAGAGAGACAGAGAAAGAGAAGCTGTGAGTGAGAGAGTGAGAGAGAAAGAGAAGCTGTGAGTGAGAGAGAGAGAAAGAGAAGCTGTGAGTGAGAGAGAGAGAGAGAAGCTGTGTTTGAGAGAGAGAGAGAAAGAGACGCTGTGAGTGAGAGAGAATGAAAGAGAAGCTGTGAGTGAGAGAGAGAGGGTGAAAGAGAAGCTGTGATTGTGAGAAGGAGGGAGAAAAAGGGAAGCTGTGAGTGAGCGTGAGTGAGAGAGAGAAGCTGTGACAGTGGGAGAGAGAGAAAGAGAAGCTGTGAGTGAGTGAGAGTGAAAGAAAGAGAAGCTATGAGTGAGAGAGAGAGAAGCTGTAAGTGAGAGAGAGGGGGAGAAAGAGAAGATGTGAGAGAGAGAGAGAAAAAGAAGCTGTTAGTGAGAGAGACAGACAGAGAAAGAGAAGCTGTGAGTGAGAGAGAGAGAGCTAGAAACTGTGAGTGAGTGAGAGAGAGAGAAGCTGTGAGTGAGAGAGAGAAAGAGAAGCCGTGAGTGAGAGAGAGAGAGAAAGAGAAGCTGTGTGTGAGAGAGAGATAAAGAGTAGCTGTGAGTTAGAGAGAGAGAAAGAGAAGCTGTGAGTGAGAGAGAGAGAAGCTGTGAGTGAGAGAGAGAGTGAGAAAGTGAAGCGGTGAGTGAGAGAGAGAGAGAAAGAGAAAGAGAAGCTGTGAGTGAGAGAGAGAGAGAAATAGAAGAGAATCTGTGAGTGAGAGAGAGAGAAGCTGTGAGTGAGAGAGAGAGAGAGAGAGAAGCTGTGAGTGAGAGAGAGAAAGAGAAGCTGTGAGTGAGAGAAAGATAAAGAGAAGCTGTGAGTTAGAGAGAGACAGAGGAAGAGAAGCTGTGAGTGAGAGAGAGAGAGAGAAAGAGAAGCTGTGTGTGTGTGTGAGAGAGAAGCTATGAGTGAGAGAGAGAGAAAGAGAAGATGTTAGTGAGAGAGTGAGAGAGAGAAAGAGAAGCTGTGAGTGAGAGAGAGAAGCTGTGAGTGAGAATGAGAGAGAGAAAGAGAAGGTGTGAGAGAGAGAGAAAGAGAAGCTGTGAGTGAGAGAGAGAGAAGCTGTGAGTGTGTGAGAGAGAGAGAGAAGATGTGAGTGAGAGAGAGAACGAGAAAGAGAAGCAGTGAGTGAGTGAGAGAGAGATAAAGAGAAGCTGTGAGTGAGAGAGAAAGAGAAGCTGTGAGTGAGAGAGAGAGAGAAAGAGAAGCTGTGAGTGAGAGAGAGAAAGAGAAGCTGTGAGTGAGAGAGAGAGAGAAAGAGAAGCTGTGAGTGAGAGAGAGATAAAGAGTAGCTGTGAGTTAGAGAGAGAAAAAGAGAAGCTGTGAGTGAGACAGAGAGAAGCTGTGAGTGAGAGAGAGAGGGAGAAAGTGAAGCGGTGAGTGAGAGAGAGAGAGAAAGAGAAGCTGTGAGAGAGAGAGAGAAAAAGAAGAGAATCTGTGAGTGAGAGAGAGAGAAGCTGTGAGTGAGAGAGAGAGAGAAGCTGTGAGTGAGAGAGAGAAATAGAAGCTGTGAGTGAGAGAAAGATAAAGAGAAGCTGTGAGTTAGAGAGAGACAGAGAAAGAGAAGCTGTGAGTGAGAGAGAGAGGGAAAGAGAAGCTGTGTGTGTGTGAGAGAGAGAAGCTATGAGTGAGAGAGAGAGAAAGAGAAGATGTTAGTGAGAGAGTGATAGAGACAAAGAGAAGATGTGAGTGAGAGAGAGAGAAGCTGTGAGTGAGAGAGAGAGAGAGAAAGAGAAGGTGTGTGTGAGAGAGAAAGAGAAGCTGTGAGTGAGAGAGAGAGAAGCTGAGAGTGTGTGTGAGAGAGAGAAGATGTGAGTGTGAGAGAGAACGAGAAAGAGAAGCAGTGAGTGAGAGAGAGAGAGATAAATAGAAGCTGTGAGTGAGAGAGAGAGAAAGAGAAGCTGTGAGTGAGAGAGAAAGAGAAGCTGTGAGTGAGAGAGAGAGAGAAAGAGAAGCTGTGAGTGAGAGAGAGAGAGAATGAGAAGCTGTGAGTGAGAGAGAGAGAGAAAGAGAAGCTGTGAGAGAGAGAGAGAAGCTGTGAGTGAGAGAGAAAGAAAGAAATAGAAGCTGTGAGTGAGTGAGAGAGAGAAGTTGTGAGTAAGAGAGAGAGGGAGAAAGACAAGCTGTGAGTGAGAGAGAGAGAGAGACGCTGTGAGTGAGAGAGAGAGAAGCTGTGAGTGAGAGAGAAAGAAAGAAAGAGAAGCTGTGAATGAGAGAGAGAAAGAGAAGATGTGAGTGAGAGAAAGAAAGAGATGCTGTGAGTGAGTGAGACAGAGAGAAAGAGAAGCTGTGAGTGAGAGAGAAAGAGAAAGATAGGCTGTTAGTGAGTGAGAGAGAGAGAAGCTGTGAGTGAGAGAGAAAGAGAGAGAAAGAGAAGCTGTGAGTGAGAGAGAGAGAGAAGCTGTAAGTGAGAGAGAAAGAGAAAGATAGGCTGTGAGTGAGAGAGAGAGAGAGAAGCTGTGAGTGAGAGAGAGATAAAGAGAAGCTGTGAGTTAGAGAGAGAGAGAAAGAAGCTGTGAGTGAGACAGAAAGAGAAGATGTGTGTGTGAGAGAGAGAGAAGCTGTGAGTGAGAGAGAGAGAGAAAGAGAAGCTGTGAGTGAGAGATAAAGCTGTGAGTGAGAGAGAAAGAGAAAGAGAAAGAGAAGATGTGAGTGAGAGAGAGAGAGAGAAGCTGTGAGTGAGAGAGAGAGAGAAAAACTGTGAGTGAGATAGAGAGAGAAGCTATGAGTGAGTGAGTGAGAGAGAGAGAAGCTGTGAGTGAGAGAGAAAAATAAAGAGAAGCTGTGAGTTAGAGAGAAACAGAGAAAGAGAAGCTGTGAGTGAGAGAGAGAGAGAGAAAGAGAAGCTGTGAGTGTGAGAGAGAGATAAAGAGAAGCTGTTAGTTAGAGAGAGACAGAGAAAGAAAAGCTGTGAGTGGGAGAGTGAGAGAGAAAGAGAAGCTGTGAGTGTGTGAGAGAGAGAGAAAGAGAAGCTGTGAGTGTGTGAGAGAGAGAAGCTGTGATTGAGAGAGAGAGAGAAAGAGAAGCTGTGAGTGAGAGAGTGAGAGAAAGAGAAGCTGTGAGTGAGAGAGAGAGAAAGAAAGAGAAGCTGTGAGTGAGAGAGAGAGGGTGAAAGAGAAACTGTGATTGTGAGAGAGAGGGAGAAAAAGGGAAGCTGTGAGTGAGTGTGTGAGAGAGAGAAGTTGTGACAGTGGGAGAGAGAGCAAGAGAATCTGTGAGTGAGTGAGAGAGAAAGAAAGAGATGCTATGAGTGAGAGAGAGAGAAGCTGTAAGTGAGAGAGAGAGGGAGAAAGAGAAGCTGTGAGAGAGAGAGAAAGAGAAGCTGTGAGTGAGAGAGACAGAGAGAGAAAGAGAAGCTGTGAGTGAGAGAGAGAGAGCTAGAAGCTGTGAGTGAGTGAGAGAGAGAGAGAAGCTGTGAGTGAGAGAGAAAGAGAAGCTGTGAGTGAGAGAGAGAGAAAGAGAAGCTGTGAGTGAGAGAGAGATAAAGAGAAGCTGTGAGTTAGAGAGAGAGAGAAAGAGAAGCTGTGAGTGAGTGAGAGAGAGAAGCTGTGAGTGTGTGAGAGAGAGAAGATGTGAGTGAGAGAGAGAAAGAGAAGCAGTGAGTGAGTGAGAGAGAGAGATAAAGAGAAGCTGTGAGTGAGAGAGAGAGAAAGAGAAGCTGTGAGTGAGAGAGAAAGAGAAGCTGTGAGTGAGAGAGAGAGAGAAAGAGAAGCTGTGAGTAAGAGAGAGAGAGAAGCTGTGAGTGAGAGAGAGAGAGAAAGAGAAGGTGTGTGTGTGAGAGAGAAAGAGAAGCTGTGAGTGAGAGAGAGAGAAGCTGTGAGTGTGAAAGAGAGGATGTGAGTGAGAGAGAGAAAGAGAAAGAGAAGCAGTGAGTGAGTGAGAGAGAGAGATAAAGAGAAGCTGTGAGTGATAGAGAGAGATAAAGAGAAGCTGTGAGTGAGAGAGAGAAAGAGAAGCTGGGAGAGAGTAAGAGAGAGAAAGAGAAGCTGCGAGTGAGAGAGAGAGAGAGAGAAGCTGTGAGTGAGAGAGAGAGAGAAGCTGTGAGTGAGCGAGAAAGAAAGAAAGAGAAGCTGTGAGTGAGTGAGAGAGAGAGAGAAGCTGTGAGTGAGAGAGAGAGAGAGAAAGAGAAGCTGTGAGTGAGAGAGAGAGAGCTAGAAGCTGTGAGTGAGAGAGAGAGAAAGAGAAGCTGTGAGTGAGAGAGAGAGAGAGAGAAGCTGTGAGTGAGAGAGAGAGAAAGAGAAGCTGTGAGTGAGAGAGAGATAAAGAGAAGCTGTGAGTGAGTGAGAGAGAGAGGAAGAGAAGCTGTGAGTGAGAGAGCGATAAAGAGAAGCTGTGAGGTAGAGAGAGACAGAGAAAGAGAAGCTGTGAGTGAGAGAGAGAGAGAGAAAGAGAAGCTGTGTGTGTGAGAGAGAGAAGCTGTGAGTGAGAGAGAAAGAAAGAGAAGATGTTAGTGAGAGAGTGAGAGAGAGAAAGAGAAGCTGTGAGTGAGAGAGAGAGAGAAGCTGTGAGAGAGAGAGAGAGAGAAAGAGAAGGTGTGAGAGAGAGAGAAAGAGAAGCTGTGAGTGAGAGAGAGAGAAGCTGTGAGTGTGTGAGAGAGAGAAGATGTGAGTGAGAGAGAGAAAGAGAAGCAGTGAGTGAGTGAGAGAGAGAGATAAAGAGAAGCTTGAGTGAGAGAGTGAGAAAGAGAAGCTGTGTGTGAGAGAGAAAGAGAAGCTGTGAATGATAGAGAGACAGAAAAAGAAGCTGTGAGTGAGAGAGAGAGAAAGAGAAGCTGTGAGTGAGAGAGAGAGAAAGAGAAGCTGTGTGAGATAGAGAGAAACTGTGAGTGAGAGAGAAAGAAAGAAATAGAAGCTGTGAGTGAGTGAGAGAGAGATAAGTGAGTTAGAGAGAAAGGGAGAAAGAGAAGCTGTGAGTGAGAGAGAGAGAGAGAGAAGCTGTGAGTGAGAGAGAGAGAAGCTGTGAGTGAGAGAGAAAGAAAGAAATAGAAGCTGTGAGTGAGTGAGAAAGAGAGAGAAGTTGTGAGTTAGAGAGAGAGAGAAAGAGAAGCTGTGAGTGAGAGAGAGAGAAGCTGTGAGTGAGAGAGTGAGAAAGAGAAGGTGTGTCTGTGAGAGAGAAAGAGAAGCTGTGAGTGAGAGAGAGAGAGAAGCTGTGAGTGTGAGAGAGAGAGAAGATGTGAGTGAGAGAGAGAAAGAGAAAGAGAAGCAGTGAGTGAGTGAGATAGAGAGATAAAGAGAAGCTGTGAGTGATAGAGAGAGATAAACAGAAGCTGTGAGTGAGAGAGAGAAAGAGAAGCTGTGAGTGAGTAAGAGAGAAAAAGAGAAGCTGTGAGTGTGTGTGTGAGAGAGAGAAGATGTGAGTGAGAGAGAGAAGCTGTGAGTGAGAGAGAAAGAAAGAAAGAGAAGCTGTGAGTGAGAGAGAGAGAGAGAAGCTGTGAGTGAGAGAGAGAGAGAAAGAGAAGCTGTGAGTGAGAGAGAGAGAGCTAGAAGCTGTGAGTGAGTGAGAGAGAGGAAGAGAAGCTGTGAGAGAGAGGGAGAAAGAGAAGCTGTGAGTGAGAGACAGATAAAGAGAAGCTGTGAGTTAGAGAGAGAGAGAGAAAGAGAAGCTGTGAGTGAGAGAGAGAGAGAAAGAGAAGCTGTGAGTGAGATAAAGATAAAGAGAAGCTGTGAGTGAGTGAGAGAGAGGAAGAGAAGCTGTGAGTGAGAGAGAGAGAGAAAGAGAAGCTGTGAGTGAGAGAGAGAAAGAGAAGCTGGGAGTGAGTAAGAGAGAAAAAGAGAAGCTGTGAGTGTGTGTGAGAGAGAGAGAAGATGTGAGTGAGAGAGAGAGAAGCTGTGAGTGAGAGAGAAAGAAAGAAAGAGAAGCTGTGAGTGAGAGAGAGAGAGAGAAGCTGTGAGTGAGAGAGAGAGAGAGATAAAGAGAAGCTGTGAGTGAGTGAGAGAGAGAGGAAGAGAAGCTGTGAGTGAGAGAGCGATAAAGAGAAGCTGTGAGGTAGAGAGAGACAGAGAAAGAGAAGCTGTGAGTGAGAGACAGATAAAGAGAAGCTGTGAGTTAGAGAGAGAGAGAGAAAGAGAAGCTGTGAGTGAGAGAGAGAGAGAGAGAAAGAGAAGCTGTGAGTGAGATAAAGATAAAGAGAAGTTGTGAGTGAGTGAGAGAGAGGAAGAGAAGCTGAGTGAGAGAGAGAGAGAAAGAGAAGCTGTGAGTGAGTGAGAGATAAAGAGAAGCTGTGAGTGTGAGAGAGAGAAGATGTGAGTGAGAGAGAGAAAGAGAAGCAGTGAGTGAGTGAGTGAGAGAGATAAAGAGAAGCTGTGAGTGAGAGAGAGAGAAAGAGAAGCTGTGAGTGAGAGAGAAAGAGAAGCTGTGAGTGAGAGAGAAAGAGAAGCTGTGAGTAAGAGAGAGAGAGAAGCTGTGAGTGAGAGAGAGAGAGAGAAAAAGAGAAGGTGTGTGTGTGAGAGAGAAAGAGAAGCTGTGAGTGAGAGAGAGAGAGAAGCTGTGAGTGTGAGAGAGAGAGAAGATGTGAGTGAGAGAGAGAAAGAGAAAGAGAAGCAGTGAGTGAGTGAGAGAGAGAGATAAAGAGAAGCTGTGAGTGATAGAGAGAGATAAAGAGAAGCTGTGAGTGAGAGACAGAAAGAGAAGCTGTGAGTGAGTAAGAGAGAGATATAGAAGCTGTGAGTGAGAGAGAGAGAGAGAGAGAAGCTGTGAGTGAGAGAGAGAGAGAGAGAGAAGCTGTGAGTGAGAGAGAGAGAGAGAAGCTGTGAGTGAGAGAGAGATAAAGAGAAGCTGTGAGTTAGGGAGAGAGAGAAAGAGAAGCTGTGAGTGTGAGAGAGAGAGAGCTAGAAGCTGTGAGTGAGAGAGAGATAAAGAGAAGCTGTGAGTGAGAGAGAGAGAGAGAAAGAGAAGCTGTGAGTGAGAGAGAGAGAAAGAGAAGCTGTGAGTGAGAGAGAGATAAAGAGAAGCTGTGAGTGAGTGAGAGAGAGGAAGAGAAGCTGTGAGTGAGAGAGAGAGAAAGAGAAGCTGTGAGTGAGAGAGAGATAAAGAGAAGCTGTGAGTTAGAGAGAGACAGAGAAAGAGAAGCTGTGAGTGAGAGAGAGAGAGAAAGAGAAGCTGTGTGTGTGTGTGAGAGAGAAGCTGTGAGTGAGAGAGAGAAAGAAAGAGAAGATGTTAGTGAGAGAGTGAGAGAGAGAAAGAGAAGCTGTGAGTGAGAAAGAGAGAGAAGCTGTGAGTGAGAGAGAGAGAGAAAGAGAGGGTGTGAGAGAGAGAGAGAAAGAGAAGCTGTGAGTGAGAGAGAGAGAGAGAAGCTGTGAGGGAGAGAGAGAGAGAGAAGCTGTGAGGGAGAGAGAAAGAAAGAAAGAGAAGCTGTGAGTGAGTGAGAGAGAGAGAGAAGCTGTGAGTGAGAGAGAGAGAGAGAAAGAGAAGCTGTGAGTGAGAGAGAGAGAGCTAGAAGCTGTGAGTGAGAGAGAGATAAAGAGAAGCTGTGAGTTAGAGAGAGAGAGAGAAAGAGAAGCTGTGAGTGAGAGAGAGAGAAAGAGAAGCTGTGTGAGAGAGAGATAAAGAGAAGCTGTGAGTGAGTGAGAGAGAGGAAGAGAAGCTGTGAGTGAGAGAGAGAGAGAAAGAGAAGCTGTGAGTGAGAGAGAGATAAAGAGAAGCTGTGAGTTAGAGAGAGACAGAGAAAGAGAAGCTGTGAGTGAGAGAGAGAGAAAGAGAAGCTGTGTGTGTGAGAGAGAGAGAAGCTGTGAGTGAGAGAGAGAGAGAAAGAGAAGATGTTAGTGAGAGAGTGAGAGAGAGAAAGAGAAGCTGTGAGTGAGAGAGAGAGAAGCTGTGAGTGAGAGAGAGAGAGCTAGAAGCTGTGAGTGAGAGAGAGAGAAAGAGAAGCTGTGAGTGAGAGAGAGAGTAAGAGAAGCTGTGAGTGAGAGAGAGAGAAAGAGAAGCTGTGAGTGAGAGAGAGATAAAGAGAAGCTGTGAGTGAGTGAGAGAGAGAGGAAGAGAAGCTGTGAGTGAGAGAGCGATAAAGAGAAGCTGTGAGGTAGAGAGAGACAGAGAAAGAGAAGCTGTGAGTGAGAGAGAGAGAGAGAAAGAGAAGCTGTGTGTGTGTGAGAGAGAGAAGCTGTGAGTGAGAGAGAGAAAGAAAGAGAAGATGTTAGTGAGAGAGTGAGAGAGAGAAAGAGAAGCTGTGAGTGAGAGAGAGAGAGAAGCTGTGAGAGAGAGAGAGAGAGAAAGAGAAGCTGTGAGTGAGAGAGAGAGAGCTAGAAGCTGTGAGTGAGTGAGAGAGAGGAAGAGAAGCTGTGAGTGAGAGAGAGGGAGAAAGAGAAGCTGTGAGTGAGAGAGAGATAAAGAGAAGCTGTGAGTTAGAGAGAGAGAGAGAAAGAGAAGCTGTGAGTGAGTGAGAGAGAGGAAGAGAAGCTGTGAGTGAGAGAGAGAGAAAGAGAAGCTGTGAGTGAGAGAGAGATAAAGAGAAGCTGTGAGTTAGAGAGAGACAGAGAAAGAGAAGCTGTGAGTGAGAGAGAGAGAAAGAGAAGCTGTGTGTGTGTGAGAGAGAGAAGCTGTGAGTGAGAGAGAGAAAGAAAGAAAGAGAAGATGTTAGTGAGAGTGTGAGAGAGAAAGAGAAGCTGTGAGTGAGAGAGAGAGAGAAGCTGTGAGTGAGAGAGAGAGAGAAAGAGAAGGTGTGAGAGAGAGAGAGAAAGAGAAGCTGTGAGTGAGAGAGAGAGAGAAGCTGTGAGTGTGTGAGAGAGAGAAGATGTGAGTGAGAGAGAGAAAGAGAAGCAGTGAGTGAGTGAGAGAGAGAGATAAAGAGAAGCTGTGAGTGAGAGAGAGAGAAAGAGAAGCTGTGAGTGAGAGAGAAAGAGAAGCTGTGAGTGAGAGAGAGAGAGAAAGAGAAGCTGTGAGTAAGAGAGAGAGAGAAGCTGTGAGTGAGAGAGAGAGAGAGAAAGAGAAGGTGTGTGTGTGAGAGAGAAAGAGAAGCTGTGAGTGAGAGAGAGAGAAGCTGTGAGTGTGAGAGAGAGGATGTGAGTGAGAGAGAGAAAGAGAAAGAGAAGCAGTGAGTGAGTGAGAGAGAGAGATAAAGAGAAGCTGTGAGTGATAGAGAGAGATAAAGAGAAGCTGTGAGTGAGAGAGAGAAAGAGAAGCTGGGAGAGAGTAAGAGAGAGAAAGAGAAGCTGTGAGTGAGAGAGAGAGAGAGAGAAGCTGTGAGTGAGAGAGAGAGAGAAGCTGTGAGTGAGCGAGAAAGAAAGAGAAGCTGTGAGTGAGTGAGAGAGAGAGAGAGAAGCTGTGAGTGAGAGAGAGAGAGAGAGAGAAGCTGTGAGTGAGAGAGAGAGAGCTAGAAGCTGTGAGTGAGAGAGAGAGAGAGAAAGAGAAGCTGTGAGTGAGAGAGAGAGAAAGAGAAGCTGTGAGTGAGAGAGAGATAAAGAGAAACTGTGAGTGAGTGAGAGAGAGGAAGAGAAGCTGTGAGTGAGAGAGAGAGAAAGAGAAGCTGTGAGTGAGAGAGAGATAAAGAGAAGCTGTGAGTTAGAGAGAGACAGAGAAAGAGAAGCTGTGAGTGAGAGAGAGAGAGAAAGAGAAGCTGTGTGTGTGTGAGAGAGAGAAGCTGTGAGTGAGAGAGAGAAAGAAAGAGAAGATGTTAGTGAGAGAGAGAAAGAGAAGCTGTGAGTGAGAAAGAGAGAGAAGCTGTGAGTGAGAGAGAGAGAGAGAAAGAGAAGGTGTGAGAGAGAGAGAGAGAGGAAGAGAAGCTGTGAGTGAGAGAGAGAGAAAGAGAAGCTGTGAGTGAGAGAGAGATAAAGAGAAGCTGTGAGTTAGAGAGAGACAGAGAAAGAGAAGCTGTGAGTGAGAGAGAGAGAGAAAGAGAAGCTGTGTGTGTGTGAGAGAGAGAAGCTGTGAGTGAGAGAGAGAAAGAAAGAAAGAGAAGATGTTAGTGAGAGTGTGAGAGAGAAAGAGAAGCTGTGAGTGAGAGAGAGAGAGAAGCTGTGAGTGAGAGAGAGAGAGAGAAAGAGAAGGTGTGAGAGAGAGAGAGAAAGAGAAGCTGTGAGTGAGAGAGAGAGAGAAGCTGTGAGTGTGTGAGAGAGAGAAGATGTGAGTGAGAGAGAGAAAGAGAAGCAGTGAGTGAGTGAGAGAGAGAGATAAAGAGAAGCTGTGAGTGAGAGAGAGAGAAAGAGAAGCTGTGAGTGAGAGAGAAAGAGAAGCTGTGAGTGAGAGAGAGAGAGAAAGAGAAGCTGTGAGTAAGAGAGAGAGAGAAGCTGTGAGTGAGAGAGAGAGAGAGAAAGAGAAGGTGTGTGTGTGAGAAAGAGAGAGAAGCTGTGAGTGAGAGAGAGAGAGAAAGAGAGGGTGTGTGAGAGAGAGAGAAAGAGAAGCTGTGAGTGAGAGAGAGAGAGAGAAGCTGTGAGGGAGAGAGAGAGAGAGAAGCTGTGAGGGAGAGAGAAAGAAAGAAAGAGAAGCTGTGAGTGAGTGAGAGAGAGAGAGAAGCTGTGAGTGAGAGAGAGAGAGAGAAAGAGAAGCTGTGAGTGAGAGAGAGAGAGCTAGAAGCTGTGAGTGAGAGAGAGATAAAGAGAAGCTGTGAGTTAGAGAGAGAGAGAGAAAGAGAAGCTGTGAGTGAGAGAGAGAGAAAGAGAAGCTGTGAGTGAGAGAGAGATAAAGAGAAGCTGTGAGTGAGTGAGAGAGAGGAAGAAGCTGTGAGTGAGAGAGAGAGAGAAAGAGAAGCTGTGAGTGAGAGAGAGATAAAGAGAAGCTGTGAGTTAGAGAGAGACAGAGAAAGAGAAGCTGTGAGTGAGAGAGAGAGAAAGAGAAGCTGTGAGTGAGAGAGAGATAAAGAGAAGCTGTGAGTGAGTGAGAGAGAGGAAGAGAAGCTGTGAGTGAGAGAGAGAGAGAAAGAGAAGCTGTGAGTGAGAGAGAGATAAAGAGAAGCTGTGAGTTAGAGAGAGACAGAGAAAGAGAAGCTGTTTGGGTGAGAGAGAGAGAGAAGCTGTGTGTGTGAGAGAGAGAGAAGCTGTGAGTGAGAGAGAGAAAGAAAGAGAAGATGTTAGTGAGAGAGTGAGAGAGAGAAAGAGAAGCTGTGAGTGAGAGAGAGAGAAGCTGTGAGTGAGAGAGAGAGAGCTAGAAGCTGTGAGTGAGAGAGAGAGAAAGAGAAGCTGTGAGTGAGAGAGAGAGAAAGAGAAGCTGTGAGTGAGAGAGAGAGAAAGAGAAGCTGTGAGTGAGAGAGAGATAAAGAGAAGCTGTGAGTGAGTGAGAGAGAGAGGAAGAGAAGCTGTGAGTGAGAGAGCGATAAAGAGAAGCTGTGAGGTAGAGAGAGACAGAGAAAGAGAAGCTGAGAGTGAGAGAGAGAGAGAAGCTGTGAGTGAGAGAGAGAGAGAAGCTGTGAGTGTGTGAGAGAGAGAAGATGTGAGTGAGAGAGAGAAAGAGAAGCAGTGAGTGAGAGAGAGAGATAAAGAGAAGCTGTGAGTGAGAGAGAGAGAAAGAGAAGCTGTGAGTGAGAGAGAAAGAGAAGCTGTGAGTGAGAGAGAGAGAGAAAGAGAAGCTGTGAGTAAGAGAGAGAGAGAAGCTGTGAGTGAGAGAGAGAGAGAGAAAGAGAAGGTGTGTGTGTGAGAGAGAAAGAGAAGCTGTGAGTGAGAGAGAGAGAGAAGCTGTGAGTGTGAGAGAGAGAAGATGAGTGAGAGAGAGAAAGAGAAAGAGAAGCAGTGAGTGAGTGAGAGAGAGAGATAAAGAGAAGCTGTGAGTGATAGAGAGAGATAAAGAGAAGCTGTGAGTGAGATAGAAAGAGAAGCTGTGAGTGAGTAAGAGAGAAAAAGAGAAGCTGTGAGTGTGTGAGAGAGAGAGAGAGAGAAGCTGTGAGTGAGAGAGAGAGAAGCTGTGAGTGAGAGAGAAAGAAAAAAGAGAAGCTGTGAGTGAGAGAGAGAGAGAGAAGCTGTGAGTGAGAGAGAGAGAGAGAGAAAGAGAAGCTGTGAGTGAGAGAGAGAGAGCTAGAAGCTGTGAGTGAGTGAGAGAGAGGAAGAGAAGCTGTGAGTGAGAGAGAGGGAGAAAGAGAAGCTGTGAGTGAGAGAGAGATAAAGAGAAGCTGTGAGTTAGAGAGAGAGAGAGAGAGAGAAGCTGTGAGTGAGTGAGAGAGAGGAAGAGAAGCTGTGAGTGAGAGAGAGAGAAAGAGAAGCTGTGAGTGAGAGAGAGATAAAGAGAAGCTGTGAGTTAGAGAGAGTCAGAGAAAGAGAAGCTGTGAGTGAGAGAGAGAGAGAAAGAGAAGCTGTGTGTGTGTGAGAGCGAGAAGCTGTGATTGAGAGAGAGAAAGAAAGAGATGATGTTAGTGAGAGCGTGAGAGAGAGAAAGAGAAGCTGTGAGTGAGAGAGAGAGAAGCTGTGAGTGAGAGAGAGAGAGAGAAAGAGAAGGTGTGAGAGAGAGAGAGAAAGAGAAGGTGTGAGAGAGAGAGAGAAAGAGAAGCTGTGAGTGAGAGAGAGAGAGAAGCTGTGAGTGTGTGAGAGAGAGAAGATGTGAGTGAGAGAGAGAAAGAGAAGCAGTGAGTGAGAGAGAGAGATAAAGAGAAGCTGTGAGTGAGAGAGAGAGAAAGAGAAGCTGTGAGTGAGAGAGAAAGAGAAGCTGTGAGTGAGAGAGAGAGAGAAAGAGAAGCTGTGAGTAAGAGAGAGAGAGAAGCTGTGAGTGAGAGAGAGAGAGAGAAAGAGAAGGTGTGTGTGTGAGAGAGAAAGAGAAGCTGTGAGTGAGAGAGAGAGAGAAGCTGTGAGTGTGAGAGAGAGAAGATGAGTGAGAGAGAGAAAGCGAAAGAGAAGCAGTGAGTGAGTGAGAGAGAGAGATAAAGAGAAGCTGTGAGTGATAGAGAGAGATAAAGAGAAGCTGTGAGTGAGATAGAAAGAGAAGCTGTGAGTGAGTAAGAGAGAAAAAGAGAAGCTGTGAGTGTGTGAGAGAGAGAGAGAGAGAAGCTGTGAGTGAGAGAGAGAGAAGCTGTGAGTGAGAGAGAAAGAAAAAGAGAAGCTGTGAGTGAGAGAGAGAGAGAGAAGCTGTGAGTGAGAGAGAGAGAGAGAGAAAGAGAAGCTGTGAGTGAGAGAGAGAGAGCTAGAAGCTGTGAGTGAGTGAGAGAGAGGAAGAGAAGCTGTGAGTGAGAGAGAGGGAGAAAGAGAAGCTGTGAGTGAGAGAGAGATAAAGAGAAGCTGTGAGTTAGAGAGAGAGAGAGAGAGAGAAGCTGTGAGTGAGTGAGAGAGAGGAAGAGAAGCTGTGAGTGAGAGAGAGAGAAAGAGAAGCTGTGAGTGAGAGAGAGATAAAGAGAAGCTGTGAGTTAGAGAGAGACAGAGAAAGAGAAGCTGTGAGTGAGAGAGAGAGAGAAAGAGAAGCTGTGTGTGTGTGAGAGCGAGAAGCTGTGATTGAGAGAGAGAAAGAAAGAGATGATGTTAGTGAGAGCGTGAGAGAGAGAAAGAGAAGCTGTGAGTGAGAGAGAGAGAAGCTGTGAGTGAGAGAGAGAGAGAGAAAGAGAAGGTGTGAGAGAGAGAGAGAAAGAGAAGCTGTGAGTGAGAGAGAGAGAGAAGCTGTGAGTGTGTGAGAGAGAGAAGATGTGAGTGAGAGAGAGAGAGAGAAAGAGAAGGTGTGTGTGTGAGAAAGAGAGAGAAGCTGTGAGTGAGAGAGAGAGAGAAAGAGAGGGTGTGAGAGAGAGAGAGAAAGAGAAGCTGTGAGTGAGAGAGAGAGAGAGAAGCTGTGAGGGAGAGAGAGAGAGAGAAGCTGTGAGGGAGAGAGAAAGAAAGAAAGAGAAGCTGTGAGTGAGTGAGAGAGAGAGAGAAGCTGTGAGTGAGAGAGAGAGAGAGAGAGAGAAGCTGTGAGTGAGAGAGAGAGAGCTAGAAGCTGTGAGTGAGAGAGAGATAAAGAGAAGCTGTGAGTTAGAGAGAGAGAGAGAAAGAGAAGCTGTGAGTGAGAGAGAGAGAAAGAGAAGCTGTGAGTGAGAGAGAGATAAAGAGAAGCTGTGAGTGAGTGAGAGAGAGGAAGAAGCTGTGAGTGAGAGAGAGAGAGAAAGAGAAGCTGTGAGTGAGAGAGAGATAAAGAGAAGCTGTGAGTTAGAGAGAGACAGAGAAAGAGAAGCTGTGAGTGAGAGAGAGAGAAAGAGAAGCTGTGAGTGAGAGAGAGATAAAGAGAAGCTGTGAGTGAGTGAGAGAGAGAAAGAGAAGCTGTGAGTGAGAGAGAGATAAAGAGAAGCTGTGAGTTAGAGAGAGAGAGAGAAAGAGAAGCTGTGAGTGAGTGAGAGAGAGGAAGAGAAGCTGTGAGTGAGAGAGAGAGAAAGAGAAGCTGTGAGTGAGAGAGAGATAAAGAGAAGCTGTGAGTTAGAGAGAGACAGAGAAAGAGAAGCTGTGAGTGAGAGAGAGAGAGAAAGAGAAGCTGTGTGTGTGTGAGAGCGAGAAGCTGTGATTGAGAGAGAGAAAGAAAGAGATGATGTTAGTGAGAGCGTGAGAGAGAGAAAGAGAAGCTGTGAGAGAGAGAGAAAGAGAAGCTGTGAGTGAGAGAGAGAGAAAGAGAAGCTGTGAGTGAGAGAGAGATAAAGAGAAGCTGTGAGTGAGTGAGAGAGAGAGGAAGAGAAGCTGTGAGTGAGAGAGCGATAAAGAGAAGCTGTGAGGTAGAGAGAGACAGAGAAAGAGAAGCTGTGAGTGAGAGAGAGAGAGAAGCTGTGAGTGAGAGAGAGAGAGAAGCTGTGAGTGTGTGAGAGAGAGAAGATGTGAGTGAGAGAGAGAAAGAGAAGCAGTGAGTGAGAGAGAGAGATAAAGAGAAGCTGTGAGTGAGAGAGAGAGAAAGAGAAGCTGTGAGTGAGAGAGAAAGAGAAGCTGTGAGTGAGAGAGAGAGAGAAAGAGAAGCTGTGAGTAAGAGAGAGAGAGAAGCTGTGAGTGAGAGAGAGAGAGAGAAAGAGAAGGTGTGTGTGAGAGAGAAAGAGAAGCTGTGAGTGAGAGAGAGAGAGAAGCTGTGAGTGTGAGAGAGAGAAGATGAGTGAGAGAGAGAAAGAGAAAGAGAAGCAGTGAGTGAGTGAGAGAGAGAGATAAAGAGAAGCTGTGAGTGATAGAGAGAGATAAAGAGAAGCTGTGAGTGAGATAGAAAGAGAAGCTGTGAGTGAGTAAGAGAGAAAAAGAGAAGCTGTGAGTGTGTGTGAGAGAGAGAGAGAGAAGCTGTGAGTGAGAGAGAGAGAAGCTGTGAGTGAGAGAGAAAGAAAAAAGAGAAGCTGTGAGTGAGAGAGAGAGAGAGAAAAGGTGAGTGAGAGAGAGAGAGAGAGAAAGAGAAGCTGTGAGTGAGAGAGAGAGAGCTAGAAGCTGTGAGTGAGTGAGAGAGAGGAAGAGAAGCTGTGAGTGAGAGAGAGGGAGAAAGAGAAGCTGTGAGTGAGAGAGAGATAAAGAGAAGCTGTGAGTTAGAGAGAGAGAGAGAAAGAGAAGCTGTGAGTGAGTGAGAGAGAGGAAGAGAAGCTGTGAGTGAGAGAGAGAGAAAGAGAAGCTGTGAGTGAGAGAGAGATAAAGAGAAGCTGTGAGTTAGAGAGAGACAGAGAAAGAGAAGCTGTGAGTGAGAGAGAGAGAGAAAGAGAAGCTGTGTGTGTGTGAGAGCGAGAAGCTGTGATTGAGAGAGAGAAAGAAAGAGATGATGTTAGTGAGAGCGTGAGAGAGAGAAAGAGAAGCTGTGAGTGAGAGAGAGAGAAAAGCTGTGAGTGAGAGAGAGAGAGAGAAAGAGAAGGTGTGAGAGAGAGAGAGAAAGAGAAGCTGTGAGTGAGAGAGAGAGAGAAGCTGTGAGTGTGTGAGAGAGAGAAGATGTGAGTGAGAGAGAGAAAGAGAAGCAGTGAGTGAGTGAGAGAGAGAGATAAAGAGAAGCTGTGAGTGAGAGAGAGAGAAAGAGAAGCTGTGAGTGAGAGAGAAAGAGAAGCTGTGAGTGAGAGAGAGAGAGAAAGAGAAGCTGTGAGTAAGAGAGAGAGAGAAGCTGTGAGTGAGAGAGAGAGAGAGAAAGAGAAGGTGTGTGTGTGAGAGAGAAAGAGAAGCTGTGAGTGAGAGAGAGAGAAGCTGTGAGTGTGAGAGAGAGGATGTGAGTGAGAGAGAGAAAGAGAAAGAGAAGCAGTGAGTGAGTGGGAGAGAGAGATAAAGAGAAGCTGAGTGATAGAGAGAGATAAAGAGAAGCTGTGAGTGAGAGAGAGAAAGAGAAGCTGGGAGAGAGTAAGAGAGAGGAAGAGAAGCTGTGAGTGAGAGAGAGAGAGAGAGAAGCTGTGAGTGAGAGAGAGAGAGAAGCTGTGAGTGAGCGAGAAAGAAAGAAAGAGAAGCTGTGAGTGAGTGAGAGAGAGAGAGAGAGAAGCTGTGAGTGAGAGAGAGAGAGAGAGAGAGAAGCTGTGAGTGAGAGAGAGAGAGCTAGAAGCTGTGAGTGAGAGAGAGAGAAAGAGAAGCTGTGAGTGAGAGAGAGAGAAAGAGAAGCTGAGAGTGAGAGAGAGAGAAAGAGAAGCTGTGAGTGAGAGAGAGATAAAGAGAAGCTGTGAGTGAGTGAGAGAGAGAGGAAGAGAAGCTGTGAGTGAGAGAGCGATAAAGAGAAGCTGTGAGGTAGAGAGAGACAGAGAAAGAGAAGCTGTGAGTGAGAGAGAGAGAGAGAAAGAGAAGCTGTGGGTGTGAGAGAGAGAGAAGCTGTGAGTGAGAGAGAGAAAGAAAGAGAAGATGTTAGTGAGAGAGTGAGAGAGAGAAAGAGAAGCTGTGAGTGAGAGAGAGAGAAGCTGTGAGAGAGAGAGAGAAAGAGAAGGTGTGAGAGAGAGAGAAAGAGAAGCTGTGAGTGAGAGAGAGAGAAGCTGTGAGTGTGTGTGAGAGAGAGAAGATGTGAGTGAGAGAGAGAAAGAGAAGCAGTGAGTGAGTGAGAGAGAGAGATAAAGAGAAGCTGTGAGTGAGAGAGTGAGAAAGAGAAGCTGTGTGTGAGAGAGAAAGAGAAGCTGTGAATGATAGAGAGACAGAAAAAGAAGCTGTGAGTGAGAGAGAGAGAAAGAGAAGCTGTGAGTGAGAGAGAGAGAAAGAGAAGCTGTGTGAGATAGAGAGAAACTGTGAGTGAGAGAGAAAGAAAGAAATAGAAGCTGTGAGTGAGTGAGAGAGAGAGAAGTGAGTTAGAGAGAAAGGGAGAAAGAGAAGCTGTGAGTGAGAGAGAGAGAGAGAGAAGCTGTGAGTTAGAGAGAGAGAGAAAGAGAAGCTGTGAGTGAGAGAGAGAGAAGCTGTGAGTGAGAGAGAGAGAAAGAGAAGGTGTGTGTGTGAGAGAGGAAGAGAAGCTGTGAGTGAGAGAGAGAGAGAAGCTGTGAGTGTGAGAGAGAGAGAAGATGTGAGTGAGAGAGAGAAAGAGAAAGAGAAGCAGTGAGTGAGTGAGATAGAGAGATAAAGAGAAGCTGTGAGTGATAGAGAGAGATAAAGAGAAGCTGTGAGTGAGAGAGAGAAAGAGAAGCTGTGAGTGAGTAAGAGAGAAAAAGAGAAGCTGTGAGTGTGTGTGAGAGAGAGAGAAGATGTGAGTGAGAGAGAGAAGCTGTGAGTGAGAGAGAAAGAAAGAAAGAGAAGCTGTGAGTGAGAGAGAGAGAGAGAAGCTGTGAGTGAGAGAGAGAGAGAGAAAGAGAAGCTGTGAGTGAGAGAGAGAGAGCTAGAAGCTGTGAGTGAGTGAGAGAGAGGAAGAGAAGCTGTGAGAGAGAGGGAGAAAGAGAAGCTGTGAGTGAGAGACAGATAAAGAGAAGCTGTGAGTTAGAGAGAGAGAGAGAAAGAGAAGCTGTGAGTGAGAGAGAGAGAGAAAGAGAAGCTATGAGTGAGATAAAGATAAAGAGAAGCTGTGAGTGAGTGAGAGAGAGCTAGAAGCTGTGAGTGAGTGAGAGAGAGGAAGAGAAGCTGTGAGTGAGAGAGAGGGAGAAAGAGAAGCTGTGAGTGAGAGAGAGATAAAGAGAAGCTGTGAGTTAGAGAGAGAGAGAGAAAGAGAAGCTGTGAGTGAGTGAGAGAGAGGAAGAGAAGCTGTGAGTGAGAGAGAGAGAAAGAGAAGCTGTGAGTGAGAGAGAGATAAAGAGAAGCTGTGAGTTAGAGAGAGACAGAGAAAGAGAAGCTGTGAGTGAGAGAGAGAGAGAAAGAGAAGCTGTGTGTGTGTGAGAGCGAGAAGCTGTGATTGAGAGAGAGAAAGAAAGAGATGATGTTAGTGAGAGCGTGAGAGAGAGAAAGAGAAGCTGTGAGTGAGAGAGAGAGAAAAGCTGTGAGTGAGAGAGAGAGAGAGAAAGAGAAGGTGTGAGAGAGAGAGAGAAAGAGAAGCTGTGAGTGAGAGAGAGAGAGAAGCTGTGAGTGTGTGAGAGAGAGAAGATGTGAGTGAGAGAGAGAAAGAGAAGCAGTGAGTGAGTGAGAGAGAGAGATAAAGAGAAGCTGTGAGTGAGAGAGAGAGAAAGAGAAGCTGTGAGTGAGAGAGAAAGAGAAGCTGTGAGTGAGAGAGAGAGAGAAAGAGAAGCTGTGAGTAAGAGAGAGAGAGAAGCTGTGAGTGAGAGAGAGAGAGAGAAAGAGAAGGTGTGTGTGTGAGAGAGAAAGAGAAGCTGTGAGTGAGAGAGAGAGAAGCTGTGAGTGTGAGAGAGAGGATGTGAGTGAGAGAGAGAAAGAGAAAGAGAAGCAGTGAGTGAGTGGGAGAGAGAGATAAAGAGAAGCTGAGTGATAGAGAGAGATAAAGAGAAGCTGTGAGTGAGAGAGAGAAAGAGAAGCTGGGAGAGAGTAAGAGAGAGGAAGAGAAGCTGTGAGTGAGAGAGAGAGAGAGAGAAGCTGTGAGTGAGAGAGAGAGAGAAGCTGTGAGTGAGCGAGAAAGAAAGAAAGAGAAGCTGTGAGTGAGTGAGAGAGAGAGAGAGAGAAGCTGTGAGTGAGAGAGAGAGAGAGAGAGAGAAGCTGTGAGTGAGAGAGAGAGAGCTAGAAGCTGTGAGTGAGAGAGAGAGAAAGAGAAGCTGTGAGTGAGAGAGAGAGAAAGAGAAGCTGAGAGTGAGAGAGAGAGAAAGAGAAGCTGTGAGTGAGAGAGAGATAAAGA
The DNA here is from genome assembly GCA_035047345.1 of Bradypodion ventrale. Classification (NCBI taxonomy): domain Eukaryota; kingdom Metazoa; phylum Chordata; class Lepidosauria; order Squamata; family Chamaeleonidae; genus Bradypodion; species Bradypodion ventrale. The sequence continues at coordinate 175,688,906 of JAWDJE010000002.1, forward strand.
GAAGCTGTGAGTGAGTGAGAGAGAGAGGAAGAGAAGCTGTGAGTGAGAGAGCGATAAAGAGAAGCTGTGAGGTAGAGAGAGACAGAGAAAGAGAAGCTGTGAGTGAGAGAGAGAGAGAGAAAGAGAAGCTGTGGGTGTGAGAGAGAGAGAAGCTGTGAGTGAGAGAGAGAAAGAAAGAGAAGATGTTAGTGAGAGAGTGAGAGAGAGAAAGAGAAGCTGTGAGTGAGAGAGAGAGAAGCTGTGAGAGAGAGAGAGAAAGAGAAGGTGTGAGAGAGAGAGAAAGAGAAGCTGTGAGTGAGAGAGAGAGAAGCTGTGAGTGTGTGTGAGAGAGAGAAGATGTGAGTGAGAGAGAGAAAGAGAAGCAGTGAGTGAGTGAGAGAGAGAGATAAAGAGAAGCTGTGAGTGAGAGAGTGAGAAAGAGAAGCTGTGTGTGAGAGAGAAAGAGAAGCTGTGAATGATAGAGAGACAGAAAAAGAAGCTGTGAGTGAGAGAGAGAGAAAGAGAAGCTGTGAGTGAGAGAGAGAGAAAGAGAAGCTGTGTGAGATAGAGAGAAACTGTGAGTGAGAGAGAAAGAAAGAAATAGAAGCTGTGAGTGAGTGAGAGAGAGAGAAGTGAGTTAGAGAGAAAGGGAGAAAGAGAAGCTGTGAGTGAGAGAGAGAGAGAGAGAAGCTGTGAGTTAGAGAGAGAGAGAAAGAGAAGCTGTGAGTGAGAGAGAGAGAAGCTGTGAGTGAGAGAGAGAGAAAGAGAAGGTGTGTGTGTGAGAGAGGAAGAGAAGCTGTGAGTGAGAGAGAGAGAGAAGCTGTGAGTGTGAGAGAGAGAGAAGATGTGAGTGAGAGAGAGAAAGAGAAAGAGAAGCAGTGAGTGAGTGAGATAGAGAGATAAAGAGAAGCTGTGAGTGATAGAGAGAGATAAAGAGAAGCTGTGAGTGAGAGAGAGAAAGAGAAGCTGTGAGTGAGTAAGAGAGAAAAAGAGAAGCTGTGAGTGTGTGTGAGAGAGAGAGAAGATGTGAGTGAGAGAGAGAAGCTGTGAGTGAGAGAGAAAGAAAGAAAGAGAAGCTGTGAGTGAGAGAGAGAGAGAGAAGCTGTGAGTGAGAGAGAGAGAGAGAAAGAGAAGCTGTGAGTGAGAGAGAGAGAGCTAGAAGCTGTGAGTGAGTGAGAGAGAGGAAGAGAAGCTGTGAGAGAGAGGGAGAAAGAGAAGCTGTGAGTGAGAGACAGATAAAGAGAAGCTGTGAGTTAGAGAGAGAGAGAGAAAGAGAAGCTGTGAGTGAGAGAGAGAGAGAAAGAGAAGCTATGAGTGAGATAAAGATAAAGAGAAGCTGTGAGTGAGTGAGAGAGAGGAAGAGAAGCTGTGAGTGAGAGAGAGAGAGAAAGAGAAGCTGTGAGTGAGAGAGAGATAAAGAGAAGCTGTGAGTTAGAGAGAGACAGAGAAAGAGAAGCTGTGAGTGAGAGAGAGAGAGAGAAAGAGAAGCTGTGTGTGTGTGTGAGAGAGAAGCTGTGAGTGAGAGAGAGAGAGAAAGAGAAGATGTTACTGAGAGAGTGAGAGAGAGAAAGAGAAGCTGTGAGTGAGAGAGAGAGAGAAGCTGTGAGTGAGAGAGAGAGAGAAAGAGAAGGTGTGTGTGAGAGAGAGAAAGAGAAGGTGTGAGTGAGAGAGAGAGAGAAGCTGTGAGTGTGTGTGAGAGAGAAGATGTGAGTGAGAGAGAGAAAGAGAAGCAGTGAGTGAGTGAGAGAGAGAGATAAAGAGAAGCTGTGAGTGAGAGAGAGAGAAAGAGAAGCTGTGAGTGAGAGAGAAAGAGAAGCTGTGAGTGAGAGAGAAAGAGAAGCTGTGAGTGAGAGAGAGAGAGAAGCTGTGAGTGAGAGAGAGAGAGAGAAAGAGAAGGTGTGTGTGTGAGAGAGAAAGAGAAGCTGTGAGTGAGAGAGAGAGAAGCTGTGAGTGTGAGAGAGAAAGAAGATGTGAGTGAGAGAGAGAAAGAGAAAGAGAAGCAGTGAGTGAGTGAGAGAGAGAGATAAAGAGAAGCTGTGAGTGATAGAGAGAGATAAAGAGAAGCTGTGAGTGAGAGAGAGAAAGAGAAGCTGGGAGTGAGTAAGAGAGAGAAAGAGAAGCTGTGAGTGAGAGAGAGAGAGAAGCTGTGAGTGAGAGAGAGAGAGAGAAGCTGTGAGTGAGAGAGAAAGAAAGAAAGAGAAGCTGTGAGTGAGTGAGAGAGAGAGAGATGCTGTGAGTGAGAGAGAGAGAGAGAGAAGCTGTGAGTGAGAGAGAGAGAGCTAGAAGCTGTGAGTGAGAGAGAGATAAAGAGAAGCTGTGAGTTAGAGAGAGAGAGAGAAAGAGAAGCTGTGAGTGAGAGAGAGAGAAAGAGAAGCTGTGAGTGAGAGAGAGATAAAGAGAAGCTGTGAGTGAGTGAGAGAGAGGAAGAGAAGCTGTGAGTGAGAGAGAGAGAAAGAGAAGCTGTGAGTGAGAGAGAGATAAAGAGAAGCTGTGAGTTAGAGAGAGACAGAGAAAGAGAAGCTGTGAGTGAGAGAGAGAGAGAGAAAGAGAAGCTGTGAGTGAGAGAGAGAGAGAAAGAGAAGCTATGTGAGATAGAGAGAAACTGTGAGTGAGAGAGAAAGAAAGAAATAGAAGCTGTGAGTGAGTGAGTGAGAGAGAAGTGAGTTAGAGAGAAAGGGAGAAAGAGAAGCTGTGAGTGAGAGAGAGAGAGAAGCTGTGAGTGAGAGAGAGAGAAGCTGTGAGTGAGAGAGAAAGAAAGAAATAGAAGCTGTGAGTGAGTGAGAGAGAGAGAGAAGTTGTGAGTTAGAGAGGGAGAGAAAGAGAAGCTGTGAGTGAGAGAGAGAGAGAAGCTGTGAGTGAGAGAGAGAGAGAGAAAGAGAAGGTGTGTGTGTGTGAGAGAAAGAGAAGCTGTGAGTGAGAGAGAGAGAAGATGTGTGTGAGAGAGAGAGAAGATGTGAGTGAGAGAGAGAAAGAGAAAGAGAAGCAGTGAGTGAGTGAGAGAGAGAGATAAAGAGAAGCTGTGAGTGATAGAGAGAGATAAAGAGAAGCTGAGAGTGAGAGAGAGAAAGAGAAGCTGGGAGTGAGTAAGAGAGAAAAAGAGAAGCTGTGAGTGTGTGTGTGAGAGAGAGAAGATGTGAGTGAGAGAGAGAGAAGCTGTGAGTGAGAGAGAAAGAAAGAAAGAGAAGCTGTGAGTGAGAGAGAGAGAGAGGAGCTGTGAGTGAGAGAGAGAGAGAGAAAGAGACGCTGTGAGTGAGAGAGAGCGAGCTAGAAGCTGTGAGTGAGTGAGAGAGAGGAAGCGAAGCTGTGAGTGAGAGAGAGGGAGAAAGAGAAGCTGTGAGTGAGAGACAGATAAAGAGAAGCTGTGAGTTAGAGAGAGAGAGAGAAAGAGAAGCTGTGAGTGAGAGAGAGAGAGAAAGAGAAGCTGTGAGTGAGATAAAGATAAAGAGAAGTTGTGAGTGAGTGAGAGAGAGGAAGAGAAGCTGAGTGAGAGAGAGAGAGAAAGAGAAGCTGTGAGTGAGAGAGAGATAAAGAGAAGCTGTGAGTTAGAGAGAGACAGAGAAAGAGAAGCTGTGAGTGAGAGAGAGAGAGAGAAAGAGAAGTTGTGTGTGTGAGAGAGAGAAGCTGTGAGTGAGAGAGAGAAAGAAAGAGAAGATGTTAGTGAGAGAGTGAAAGAGAGAAAGAGAAGCTGTGAGTGAGTGAGAGAGAGAAGCTGTGAGTGAGTGAGAGAGAGAGAGAGAAGGTGTGTGTGTGAGAGAGAAAGAGAAGCTGTGAGTGAGAGAGAGAGAAGCTGTGAGTGTGAGAGAGAGAAGATGTGAGTGAGAGAGAGAGAGAGAAGCAGTGAGTGAGTGAGAGAGAGAGATAAAGAGAAGCTGTGAGTGAGAGAGAGAGAAAGAGAAGCTGTGAGTGAGAGAGAAAGAGAAGCTGTGAGTGAGAGAGAGAGAAAGAGAAGCTGTGAGTAAGAGAGAGAGAGAAGCTGTGAGTGAGAGAGAGAGAGAGAGAGAGAAAGAGAAGGTGTGTGTGTGAGAGAGAAAGAGAAGCTGTGAGTGAGAGAGAGAGAGAAGCTGTGAGTGTGAGAGAGAGAGAAGATGTGAGTGAGAGAGAGAAAGAGAAAGAGAAGCAGTGATTGAGTGAGAGAGAGAGATAAAGAGAAGCTGTGAGTGATAGAGAGATAAAGAGAAGCTGTGAGTGAGAGACAGAAAGAGAAGCTGTGAGTGAGTAAGAGAGAGAAATAGAAGCTGTGAGTGAGAGAGAGAGAGAGAAGCTGTGAGTGAGAGAGAAAGAAAGAGAAGCTGTGAGTGAGAGAGAGATAAAGAGAAGCTGTGAGTTAGAGAGAGAGAGAGAAAGAGAAGCTGTGAGTGAGAGAGAGAGAGCTAGAAGCTGTGAGTGAGAGAGAGATAAAGAGAAGCTGTGAGTTAGAGAGAGAGAGAGAAAGAGAAGCTGTGAGTGAGAGAGAGAGAAAGAGAAGCTGTGAGTGAGAGAGAGATAAAGAGAAGCTGTGAGTGAGTGAGAGAGAGGAAGAGAAGCTGTGAGTGAGAGAGAGAAAGAGAAGCTGTGAGTGAGAGAGAGATAAAGAGAAGCTGTGAGTTAGAGAGAGACAGAGAAAGAGAAGCTGTGAGTGAGAGAGAGAAAGAGAAGCTGTGTGTGTGTGAGAGAGAGAAGCTGTGAGTGAGAGAGAGAAAGAAAGAGAAGATGTTAGTGAGAGAGTGAGAGAGAGAAAGAGAAGCTGTGAGTGAGAGAGAGAGAGAAGCTGTGAGTGAGAGAGAGAGAGAGAAAGAGAAGGTGTGAGAGAGAGAGAGAAAGAGAAGGTGTGAGTGAGTGAGAGAGAGGAAGAGAAGCTGTGAGTGAGAGAGAGGGAGAAAGAGAAGCTGTGAGTGAGAGAGAAAGAGAAGCTGTGAGTGAGAGAGAGACATTAAGAGAAGCTGTGAGTGAGAGAGAGAGAAAGAGAAGCTGTGAGTGAGAGAGAAAGAGAAGCTGTGAGTGAGAGAGAGACATTAAGAGAAGCTGTGAGTGAGAGAGAGAGAAAGAGAAGCTGTGAGTGAGAGAGAGAGAGAAAGAGAAGCTGTGTGAGATAGAGAGAAGCTGTGAGTGAGAGAGAAAGAAAGAAAGAGAAGCTGTGAGTGAGTGAGAGAGAGAGAGAAGCTGTGAGTGAGAGAGAGAGAGAGAAAGAGAAGCTGTGAGTGAGAGAGAGAGCTAGAAGCTGTGAGTGAGAGAGAGATAAAGAGAAGCTGTGAGTTAGAGAGAGAGAGAGAGAGAGAAGCTGTGAGTGAGAGAGAGAGAAAGAGAAGCTGTGAGTGAGAGAGAGATAAAGAGAAGCTGTGAGTGAGTGAGAGAGAGGAAGAGAAGCTGTGACTGAGAGAGAGAGAGAAAGAGAAGCTGTGAGTGAGAGAGAGATAAAGAGAAGCTGTGAGTTAGAGAGAGACAGAGAAAGTGAAGCTGTGAGTGAGAGAGAGAGAAAGAGAAGCTGTGTGTGTGTGAGAGAGAGAAGCTGTGAGTGAGAGAGAGAAAGAAAGAGAAGATGTTAGTGAGAGAGTGAGAGAGAGAAAGAGAAGCTGTGAGTGAGAGAGAGAGAAGCTGTGAGTGAGTGAGAGAGAGAGAAGATGTGAGAGAGAGAGAGAGAAAGAGAAGCTGTGTGTGAGAGAGAGAGAAGCTGTGAGTGTGAGAGAGAGAGAGAAGATGTGAGTGAGAGAGAGAAAGAGAAGCAGTGAGTGAGTGAGAGAGATAGATAAAGAGAAGCTGTGAGTGAGAGAGAGAGAAAGAGAAGCTGTGAGTGAGAGAGTAAGAGAAGCTGTGAGTGAGAGAGAGACAGAAAGAGAAGCTGTGAGTGAGAGAGAGAGAGAAAGAGAAGCTGTGAGTGAGAGAGAGAGAGAAGGAGAAGCTGTGTGAGATAGAGAGAAGCTGTGAGTGAGAGAGAAAGAAAGAAATAGAAGCTGTGAGTGAGTGAGAGAGAGAGAAGTGAGTTAGAGAGAAAGGGAGAAAGAGAAGCTGTGCGTGAGAGAGAGAGAGAAGCTGTGAGTGAGAGAGAGAGAAGCTGTGGGTGAGAGAGAAAGAAAGAAATAGAAGCTGTGAGTGAGTGAGAGAGAGAGAAGTTGTGAGTTAGAGAGAGAGAGAGAAAGAGAAGCTGTGAGTGAGAGAGAGAGAGAAGCTGTGTGAGAGAGACAGAGAGAAAGAGAAGGTGTGTGTGTGAGAGAGAAAGAGAAGCTGTGAGTGAGAGAGAGAGAAACTGTGAGTGTGAGAGAGAGAGAAGATGTGAGTGAGAGAGAGAAAGAGAAAGAGAAGCAGTGAGTGAGTGAGAGAGATAAAGAGAAGCTGTGAGTGATAGAGAGAGATAAAGAGAAGCTGTGAGTGAGAGAGAGAAAGAGAAGCTGGGAGTGAGTAAGAGAGAAAAAGAGAAGCTGTGAGTGTGTGTGAGAGAGAGAGAAGCTGTGAGTGAGAGAGTGAGAAGCTGTGAGTGAGAGAGAAAGAAAGAAAGAGAAGCTGTGAGTGAGAGAGAGAGAGAGAAGCTGTGAGTGAGAGAGAGAGAGAAAGAGAAGCTGTGAGTGAGAGAGAGAGCTAGAAGCTGTGAGTGAGTGAGAGAGAGGAAGACAAGCTGTGAGTGAGAGAGAGGGAGAAAGAGAAGCTGTGAGTGAGAGAGAGGGAGAAAGAGAAGCTGTGAGTGAGAGAGAGATAAAAAGAAGCTGTGAGTTAGAGAGAGAGAGAAAGAGAAGCTGTGAGTGAGAGAGAGAGAGAAAGAGAAGCTGTGAGTGAGATAGAGATAAAGAGAAGCTGTGAGTGAGTGAGAGAGAGGAAGAGAAGCTGTGAGTGAGAGAGAGCGAGAATTAGAAGCTGGGAGTGAGAGAGAGATAAAGAGAAGCTGTGAGTTAGAGAGAGACAGAGAAAGAGAAGCTGTGAGTGAGAGAGAGAGAAAGAGAAGCTGTGTGTGTGAGAGAGAGAGAAGCTGTGAGTGAGAGAGAGAAAGAAAGAGAAGATGTTAGCGAGAGAGTGAGAGAGAGAAAGAGAAGCTGTGAGTGAGAGAGAGAGAAGCTGTGAGAGAGAGAGAGAGAGAGAGAAGGTGTGAGAGAGAGAGAGAAAGAGAAGCTGTGAGTGAGAGAGAGAGAAGCTGTGAGTGTGAGAGAGAGAGAAGATGTGAGTGAGAGAGAGAAAGAGAAGCAGTGAGTGAGTGAGAGAGAGAGATAAAGAGAAGCTGTGAGTGAGAGAGAAAGAGAAGCTGTGAGTGAGAGAGAGAAAGAGAAGCTGTGAGTGAGAGAGAGAGAGAAGGAGAAGCTGTGTGAGATAGAGAGAAGCTGTGAGTGAGAGAGAAAGAAAGAAATAGAAGCTGTGAGTGAGTGAGAGAGAGAGAAGTGAGTTAGAGAGAAAGGGAGAAAGAGAAGCTGTGAGTGAGAGAGAGAGAGAAGCTGTGAGTGAGAGAGAGAGAAGCTGTGGGTGAGAGAGAAAGAAAGAAATAGAAGCTGTGAGTGAGTGAGAGAGAGAGAAGTTGTGAGTTAGAGAGAGAGAGAAAGAGAAGCTGTGAGTGAGAGAGAGAGAGAAGCTGTGTGAGAGAGAGAGAGAGAAAGAGAAGGTGTGTGTGTGAGAGAGAAAGAGAAGCTGTGAGTGAGAGAGAGAGAAACTGTGAGTGTGAGAGAGAGAGAAGATGTGAGTGAGAGAGAGAAAGAGAAAGAGAAGCAGTGAGTGAGTGAGAGAGAGAGATAAAGAGAAGCTGTGAGTGATAGAGAGAGATAAAGAGAAGCTGTGAGTGAGAGAGAGAATGAGAAGCTGGGAGTAAGTAAGAGAGAAAAAGAGAAGCTGTGAGTGTGTGTGTGAGAGAGAGAAGCTGTGAGTGAGAGAGAGAGAAGCTGTGAGTGAGAGAGAAAGAAAGAAAGAGAAGCTGTGCGTGAGAGAGAGAGAGAGAAGCTGTGAGTGAGAGAGAGAGAGAGAAAGAGAAGCTGTGAGTGAGAGAGAGAGCTAGAAGCTGTGAGTGAGTGAGAGAGAGGAAGACAAGCTGTGAGTGAGAGAGAGGGAGAAAGATAAGCTGTGAGTGAGAGAGAGGGAGAAAGAGAAGCTGTGAGTGAGAGAGAGATAAAAAGAAGCTGTGAGTTAGAGAGAGAGAGAAAGAGAAGCTGTGAGTGAGAGAGAGAGAGAAAGAGAAGCTGTGAGTGAGATAGAGATAAAGAGAAGCTGTGAGTGAGTGAGAGAGAGGAAGAGAAGCTGTGAGTGAGAGAGAGCGAGAATTAGAAGCTGGGAGTGAGAGAGAGATAAAGAGAAGCTGTGAGTTAGAGAGAGACAGAGAAAGAGAAGCTGTGAGTGAGAGAGAGAGAAAGAGAAGCTGTGTGTGTGTGAGAGAGAGAAGCTGTGAGTGAGAGAGAGAAAGAAAGAGAAGATGTTAGCGAGAGAGTGAGAGAGACAAAGAGAAGCTGTGAGTGAGAGAGAGAGAGAAGCTGTGAGAGAGAGAGAGAGAAAGAGAAGGTGTGAGAGAGAGAGAGAAAGAGAAGCTGTGAGTGAGAGAGAGAGAAGCTGTGAGTGTGAGAGAGAGAGAAGATGTGAGTGAGAGAGAGAAAGAGAAGCAGTGAGTGAGTGAGAGAGAGAGATAAAGAGAAGCTGTGAGTGAGAGAGAGAGAAAGAGAAGCTGTGAGTGAGAGAGAAAGAGAAGCTGTGAGTGAGAGAGAGAGAGAAAGAGAAGCTGTGAGTAAGAGAGTGAGAGAAGCTGTGTGTGAGAGAGAGAGAGAGAAAGAGAAGGTGTGTGTGAGAGAGAGAAAGAGAAGCTGTGAGTGAGAGAGAGAGAAGCTGTGAGTGTGAGAGAGAGAAGATGTGAGTGAGAGAGAGAAAGAGAAAGAGAAGCAGTGAGTGAGTGAGAGAGAGAGATAAAGAGAAGCTGTGTGTGATAGAGAGAGATAAAGAGAAGCTGTGAGTGAGAGAGAGAAAGAGAAGCTGGGAGTGAGTAAGAGAGAGAAAGAGAAGCTGTGAGTGAGAGAGAGAGAGAGAAGCTGTGAGTGAGAGAGAGAGAAGCTGTGAGTGAGAGAGAAAGAAAGAAAGAGAAGCTGTGAGTGAGTGACAGAGAGAGAAGCTGTGAGTGAGAGAGAGAGAGAGAGAAAGAGAAGCTGTGAGTGAGACAGAGAGAGAGCTAGAAGCTGTGAGTGAGAGAGAGATAAAGAGAAGCTGTGAGTTATAGAGAGAGAGAAAGAGAAGCTGTGAGTGTGAGAGAGAGAAAGAGAAGCTGTGAGTGAGAGAGAGATAAAGAGAAGCTGTGAGTGAGTGAGAGAGAGGAAGAGAAGCTGTGAGTGAGTGAGAGAGAGAAAGAGAAGCTGTGAGTGAGAGAGAGATAAAGAGAAGCTGTGAGTTAGAGAGAGACAGAGAAAGAGAAGCTGTGAGTGAGAGAGAGAGAGAGAAAGAGAACCTGTGTGTGTGAGAGAGAGAGAAGCTGTGAGTGAGAGAGAGAAAGAAAGAGAAGATGTTAGTGAGAGAGTGAGAGAGAGAAAGGGAAGCTGTGAGTGAGAGAGAGGGAGAAGCTGTGAATGAGAGAGAGAGAGAGAGAAAGAGATGGTGTGTGTGTGAGAGAGAAAGAGAAGCTGTGAGTGAGAGAGAGAGAGAAGCTGTGAGTGTGTGAGAGAGAGAGAAGATGTGAGTGAGAGAGAGAAAGAGAAGCAGTGAGTGAGAGAGAGAGAAAGAGAAGCTGTGAGTGAGAGAGAGACAGAAAGAGAAGCTGTGAGTGAGAGAGAGACAGAAAGAGAAGCTGTGAGTGAGAGAGAGAGAGAAAGAGAAGCTGTGAGTGAGAGAGAGAGAGAAAGAGAAGCTGTGTGAGATAGAGAGAAGCTGTGAGTGAGAGAGAAAGAAAGAAATAGAAGCTGTGAGTGAGTGAGAGAGAGAGAAGTGAGTTAGAGAGAAAGAGAGAAAGAGAAGCTGTGAGTGAGAGAGAGAGAGAAGCTGTGAGTGAGAGAGAGAGAAGCTGTGAGTGAGAGAGAAAGAAAGAAATAGAAGCTGTGAGTGAGTGAGAGAGAGAGAAGTTGTGAGTTAGAGAGAGAGGGAGAAAGAGAAGCTGTGAGTGAGAGAGAGAGAAGCTGTGAGTGAGAGAGAAAGAGAAAGAGAAGCTGTGAGTGAGAGAGAGAGAGAAGCTGTGAGTGAGTGAGAGAGAAAAAACCTGTGAGTGAGATAGAGAGAGAAGCTGTGAGTGAGTGAGTGAGAGAGATAAGCTGTGAGTGATAGAGAGAAATAAAGAGAAGCTGTGAGTTAGAGAGAAACAGATAAAGAGAATCTGTGAGTTAGAGAGAGAGAGGGAAAGAGAAGCTGTGAGTGAGACAGAGAGAAAGAGAAGATGTGTGTGTGTGTGAGAGAGAGAGAAGCTGTGAGTGAGAGAGAGAGAGAGAAAGAGATGCTGTGAGTGAGAGAGAAAGCTGTGAGTGAGAGAGAAAGAGAAGCTGTGAGTGAGAGAGAGAGAAGCTGTGAGTGAGAGAGAGAGGGAAAAACTGTGAGTGAGATAGAGAGAAGCTGTGAGTGAGTGAGTGAGAGAGAGAGAAGCTGTGAGTGATAGAGAGAAATAAAGAGAAGCTGTGAGTTAGAGAGAAACAGAGAAAGAGAAGCTGTGAGTGAGAGAGAGAGAGAAAGAGAAGCTGTGAGTGTGAGAGAGAGATAAAGAGAAGCTGTGAGTTAGAGAGAGACAGAGAAAGAGAAGCTGTGAGTGAGAGAGTGAGAGAGAAAGAGAAGCTGTGAGTGAGAGAGAGAGAAAGAGAAGCTGTGAGTGAGTGAGTGAGAGAGAGAGAAGCTATGATTGAGAGAGAGAGAGAAAGAGAAGCTGTGAGTGAGAGAGTGAGAAAGAGCTGTGAGTGAGAGAGAGAAAAAGAAAGAGAAGCTGTGAGTGAGAGAGAGAGGGTGAAAGAAAAGCTGTGATTGTGAGAGAGAGGGAGAAAAAGGGAAGCTGTGAGTGAGCGTGAGAGAGAGAGAGAAGCTGTGACAGTGGGAGAGAGAGAAAGAGAAGCTGTGAGTGAGTGAGAGAGAAAGAAAGAGAAGCTATGAGTGAGAGAGAGAGAAGCTGTAAGTGAGAGAGAGAGGGAGAAAGAGAAGCTGTGAGAGAGAGAGAAAGAGAAGCTGTGAGTGAGAGAGACAGACAGAGAAAGAGAAGCTGTGAGTGAGAGAGAGAGAAAGAGAAGCTGTGAGTTAGAGAGAGAGAGAAAGAGAAACTGTGAGTGAGAGAGAGAGAGAAGCTGTGAGTGAGAGAGAGAGAGAAGCTGTGAGTGAGAGAGAGATAAAGAGAAGATGTTAGTGAGAGAGTGAGAGAAAAAAAGAGAATCTGTGAGTGAGAGAGAGAGAGAGACGCTGTGAGTGAGAGAGAGAGAAGCTGTGAGTGAGAGAGAGAAAGAGAAGCTGTGAGTGAGAGAGAGAGAAAGAGAAGCTGTGAGTGAGAGAGATAAAGAGAAGCTGTGAGTTAGAGAGAGACAGAGAAAGAGAAGCTGTGAGTGAGAGAGAGAGAAAGAGAAGCTGTGTGTGTGAGAGAGAGAAGCTGTGAGTGAGAGAGAGATAAAGAGAAGATGTTAGTGAGAGAGTGAGAGAGAGAAAGAGAAGCTGTGAGTGAGAGAGAGAGAAGCTGTGAGTGAGAGAGAGAGAGAGAAAGAGAAGTTGAGAGAGAGAGAGAAAGAGAAGCTGTGAGTGAGAGAGAGAAGCTGTGAGTGTGTGAGAGAGAGAAGATGTTAGTGAGAGAGAGAAAGAGAAAGAGAAGCAGTAAGTGAGTGAGAGAGAGAGATAAAGAGAAGCTGTGAATGATAGAGAGAGATAAAGAGAAGCTGTGAGTGAGAGAGATTAAGAGAAGCTGGGAGTGAGTAAGAGAGAGAAAGAGAAGCTGTGAGTGAGAGAGAGAGAGAAGCTATGAGAGAGAGAGAGAGAGAAGCTGTGAGTGAGAGAGAGAGAAAGAAAGAGAAGCTGTGAGTAAGTGAGTGAGAGAGAGAAAGAGAAGCTGTGAGTTAGAGAGAGAGAGAAAGAGAAGCTGTGAGTGAGAGAGAGAGATGTGAGTGAGAGAGAGAAAGAGAAAGAGAAGCAGTATGTGAGTGAGAGAGAGTGATAAAGAGAAGCTGTGAGTGATAGAGAGAGATAAAGAGAAGCTGTGAGTGAGAGAGATTAAGAGAAGCTGGGAGTGAGTGAGAGAGAGCTAGAAGCTGTGAGTGAGTGAGAGAGAGGAAGAGAAGCTGTGAGTGAGAGAGAGAGAGAAAGAGAAGCTGTGAGTGAGAGAGAGATAAAGAGAAGCTGTGAGTTAGAGAGAGAGAGAGAAAGAGGAACTGTGAGTGAGAGAGAGAGAAAGAGAAGCTGTGAGTGAGAGAGAGATAAAGAGAAGCTGTGAGTGAGTGGAGAGAGAGGAAGAGAAGCTGTGAGTGAGAGAGAGAGAGAAAGAGAAGCTGTGAGTGAGAGAGAGATAAAGAGAAGCTGTGAGTTAGAGAGAGAAAGAGAAAGAGAAGCTGTGAGTGAGAGAGAGAGAGAGAAAGAGAAGCTGTGTGTGTGTGAGAGAGAGAAGCTGTGAGTGAGAGAGAGAGAAAGAGAAGCTGGGAGAGAGTAAGAGAGAGAAAGAGAAGCTGTGAGTGAGAGAGAGAGAGAAGCTGTGAGTGAGAGAGAGAGAAGCTGTGAGTGAGAGAGAAAGAAAGAAAGAGAAGCTGTGAGTGAGTGAGAGAGAGAAGCTGTGAGTGAGTGAGAGAGAGATAAAGAGAAGCTGTGAGTTATAGAGAGAGAGAAAGAGAAGCTGTGAGTGTGAGAGAGAGAAAGAGAAGCTGTGAGTGAGAGAGAGATAAAGAGAAGCTGTGAGTGAGAGAGAGAGAGGAAGAGAAGCTGTGAGTGAGTGAGAGAGAAAGAGAAGCTGTGAGTGAGATAGAAAGAGAAGCTGTGAGTGAGAGAGAGACAGAAAGAGAAGCTGTGAGTGAGAGAGAGAGAGAAAGAGAAGCTGTGAGTGAGAGAGAGAGAGAAAGAGAAGCTGTGAGTGAGAGAGAGATAAAGAGAAGCTGTGAGTGAGAGAGAGAGAAAGAGAAGCTGTGAGTGAGATAGAAAGAGAAGCTGTGAGTGAGAGAGAGACAGAAAGAGAAGCTGTGAGTGAGAGAGAGACAGAAAGAGAAGCTATGAGTGAGAGAGAGAGAGAAAGAGAAGCTGTGTGAGATAGAGAGAAGCTGTGAGTGAGAGAGAAAGAAAGAAATAGAAGCTGTGAGTGAGTGAGAGAGAGAGAAGTGAGTTAGAGAGAAAGGGAGAAAGAGAAGCTGTGAGTGAGAGAGAGAGAAGCTGTGAGTGAGAGAGAGAGAAGCTGTGAGTGAGAGAGAAAGAAAGAAATAGAAGCTGTGAGTGAGTGAGAGAGAGAGAAGTTGTGAGTTAGAGAGAGAGGGAGAAAGAGAAGCTGTGAGTGAGAGAGAGAGAGAAGCTGTGAGTGAGAGAGAAAGGGAAAGAGAGGCTGTGAGTGAGAGAGAGAGAAGCTGTGAGTGAGAGAGAAAGAGAGAGAAAGAGAAGCTGTGAGTGAGAGAGAGAGAGAAGCTGCAAGAGAGAAAGAAAGAGAAAGAGAGGCTGTGAGTGAGAGAGAGAGAGAGAGAAGCTGTGAGTGAGAGAGAGATAAAGAGAAGCTGTGAGTTAGAGAGAGAGAAAGAAAGCTGTGAGTGAGACAGAGAGAAAGAGAAGATGTGTGTGTGTGTGAGAGAGAGAAGCTGAGAGTGAGAGAGAGAGAGAAAGAGAAGCTGTGAGTGAGAGAGAAAGCTGTGAGTGAGAGAGAAAGAGAAAGAGAAGCTGTGAGTGAGAGAGAGAGAGAAGCTGTGAGTGAGTGAGAGAGAAAAAACCTGTGAGTGAGATAGAGAGAGAAGCTGTGAGTGAGTGAGTGAGAGAGATAAGCTGTGAGTGAGAGAGAGAAATAAAGAGAATCTGTGAGTTAGAAAGAGAGAGGGAAAGAGAAGCTGTGAGTGAGACAGAGAGAAAGAGAAGATGTGTGTGTGTGAGAGAGAGAGAGAAGCTGTGAGTGAGAGAGAGAGAGAAAGAGATGCTGTGAGTGAGAGAGAAAGCTGTGAGTGAGAGAGAAAGAGAAAGAGAAGCTGTGAGTGAGAGAGAGAGAGAACCTGTGAGTGAGAGAGGGAAAAACTGTGAGTGAGATAGAGAGAAGCTGTGAGTGAGTGAGTGAGAGAGAGAGAAGCTGTGAGTGAGAGAGAGAAATAAAGAGAAGCTGTGAGTTAGAGAGAAACAGAGAAAGAGAAGCTGTGAGTGAGAGAGAGAGAGAAAGAGAAGCTGTGAGTGTGAGAGATAGATAAAGAGAAGCTGTGAGTTAGAGAGAGACAGAGAAAGAGAAGCTGTGAGTGAGAGAGTGAGAGAGAAAGAGAAGCTGTGAGTGAGAGAGATAGAAAGAGAAGCTGTGATTGAGTGAGAGAGAGAGAGAAGCTGTGATTGAGAGAGAGAGAGAGAAGCTGTGAGTGAGAGAGTGAGAAAGAGCTGTGAGTGAGAGAGAGAAAAAGAAAGAGAAGCTGTGAGTGAGAGAGAGAGGGTGAAAGAGAAGCTGTGATTGTGAGAGAGAGGGAGAAAAAGGGATGCTGTGAGTGAGCGTGAGAGAGAGAGAGAAGCTGTGACAGTGGGAGAGAGAGAAAGAGAAGCTGTGAGTGAGTGAGAGAGAAAGAAAGAGAAGCTATGAGTGAGAGAGAGAGAAGCTGTAAGTGAGAGAGAGAGGGAGAAAGAGAAGCTGTGAGAGAGAGAGAAAGAGAAGCTGTGAGTGAGAGAGAGAGAAAGAGAAGCTGTGAGTGAGTGAGAGAGAGAGAAGCTGTGAGTGAGAGAGAGAAAGAGAAGCTGTGAGTGAGAGAGAGAGAGAGAAAGAGAAGCTGTGAGTGAGAGAGAGATAAAGAGAAGCTGTGAGTTAGAGAGAGAGAGAAAGAGAAGCTGTGAGTGAGAGAGAGAGAGAAGCTGTGAGTGAGAGAGAGAGGGAGAAAGTGAAGCGGTGAGTGAGAGAGAGAGAGAAAGATAAGCTGTGAGTGAGAGAGAGAGAGAGAAAAAGAGAATCTGGAAGTGAGAGAGAGAGAGACGCTGTGAGTGAGAGAGAGAGAGAGAAGCTGTGAGTGAGAGAGAGAAAGAGAAGCTGTGAGTGAGAGAGAGAGAAAGAGAAGCTGTGAGTGAGAGAGATAAAGAGAAGCTGTGAGTTAGAGAGAGACAGAGAAAGAGAAGCTGTGAGTGAGAGAGAGAGAGAAAGAGAAGCTGTGTGTGTGAGAGAGAGAAGCTGTGAGTGAGAGAGAGATAAAGAGAAGATGTTAGTGAGAGAGTGAGAGAGAGAAAGAGAAGCTGTGAGTGAGAGAGAGAGAAGCTGTGAGTGAGAGAGAGAGAGAAAGAGAAGTTGAGAGAGAGAGAGAGAGAGAAAGAGAAGCTGTGAGTGAGAGAGAGAGAAGCTGTGAGTGTGTGTGAGAGAGAAGATGTGAGTGAGAGAGAGAAAGAGAAAGAGAAGCAGTAAGTGAGTGAGAGAGAGAGATAAAGAGAAGCTGTGAGTGATAGAGAGAGATAAAGAGAAGCTGTGAGTGAGAGAGATTAAGAGAAGCTGGGAGTGAGTAAGAGAGAGAAAGAGAAGCTGTGAGTGAGAGAGAGAGAGAAGCTGTGAGAGAGAGAGAGAGAGAGAGAAGCTGTGAGTGAGAGAGAGAGAAAGAAAGAGAAGCTGTGAGTGAGTGAGTGAGAGAGAGAAAAAGAAGCTGTGAGTGAGAGAGAGATAAAGAGAAGCTGTGAGTTAGAGAGAGAGAGAAAGAGAAGCTGTGAGTGAGAGAGAGAGAGAAGATGTGAGTGAGAGAGAGAAAGAGAAAGAGAAGCAGTATGTGAGTGAGAGAGAGTGATAAAGAGAAGCTGTGAGTGATAGAGAGAGATAAAGAGAAGCTGTGAGTGAGAGAGAGAGAGAAAGAGAAGCTGTGAGTGAGAGAGAGATAAAGAGAAGCTGTGAGTTAGAGAGAGAGAGAAAGAGAAGCTGTGAGTGAGAGAGAGAGAGAAGCTGTGAGTGAGAGAGAGAGGGAGAAAGTGAAGCGGTGAGTGAGAGAGAGAGAGAAAGATAAGCTGTGAGTGAGAGAGAGAGAGAGAGAAAAAGAGAATCTGTGAGTGAGAGAGAGAGAGAGACGCTGTGAGTGAGAGAGAGAGAGAGAAGCTGTGAGTGAGAGAGAGAAAGAGAAGCTGTGAGTGAGAGAGAGAGAAAGAGAAGCTGTGAGTGAGAGAGATAAAGAGAAGCTGTGAGTTAGAGAGAGACAGAGAAAGAGAAGCTGTGAGTGAGAGAGAGAGAGAAAGAGAAGCTGTGAGTGAGAGAGAGAGAAGCTGTGAGTGAGAGAGAGAGAGAGAAAGAGAAGTTGAGAGAGAGAGAGAGAAAGAGAAGCTGTGAGTGAGAGAGAGAGAAGCTGTGAGTGTGTGAGAGAGAGAAGATGTGAGTGAGAGAGAGAAAGAGAAAGAGAAGCAGTAAGTGAGTGAGAGAGATAAAGAGAAGCTGTGAGTGATAGAGAGAGATAAAAAGAAGCTGTGAGTGAGAGAGATTAAGAGAAGCTGGGAGTGAGTAAGAGAGAGAAAGAGAAGCTGTGAGTGAGAGAGAGAGAGAAGCTGTGAGAGAGAGAGAGAGAGAAGCTGTGAGTGAGAGAGAGAGAAAGAAAGAGAAGCTGTGAGTGAGTGAGTGAGAGAGAGAGAAAGAAGCTGTGAGTGAGAGAGTGATAAAGAGAAGCTGTGAGTTAGAGAGAGAGAGAAAGAGAAGCTGTGAGTGAGAGAGAGAGAAGATGTGAGTGAGAGAGAGAAAGAGAAAGAGAAGCAGTATGTGAGTGAGAGAGAGTGATAAAGAGAAGCTGTGAGTGATAGAGAGAGATAAAGAGAAGCTGTGAGTGAGAGAGATTAAGAGAAGCTGGGAGTGAGTAAGAGAGAGAACGAGAAGCTGTGAGTGAGAGAGAGAGAGCTAGAAGCTGTGAGTGAGTGAGAGAGAGGAAGAGAACCTGTGAGTGAGAGAGAGAGATAAGCTGTGAGTGAGAGAGAAAGGGAAAGAGAGGCTGTGAGTGAGAGAGAGAGAGAGAAGCTGTGAGTGAGTGAGAGAGAGAGAGAGAACCTGTGAGTGAATGAGAGAGAGAGAAGCTGTGAGTGAGAGAGAAAGAGAAAGAGAGGCTGTGATTGAGAGAGAGAGAGAGAAGCTGTGAGTGAGAGAGAGATAAAGAGAAGCTGTGAGTTAGAGAGAGAGAGAGAGAGAAGCTGTGAGTGAGACAGAGAGAAAGAGAAGATGTGTGTGTGTGTGAGAGAGAGAAGCTGTGAGTGAGAGAGAGAGAGAGAAAGAGAATCTGTGAGTGAGAGAGAAAGCTTTGAGTGAGAGAGAAAAAGAAAGAGAAGCTGTGAGTGAGAGAGAGAGAGAAGCTGTGAGTGAGTGAGAGAGAGAGAAACTGTGAGTGAGAGAGAGAAGCTGTGAGTGAGTGAGTGAGAGAGAGAGAAGCTGTGAGTGAGAGAGAGAAATAAAGAGAAGCTGTGAGTTAGAGAAAAACAGAGAAAGAGAAGCTGTGAGTGAGAGAGAGAGAGAAAGAGAAGCTGTGAGTGTGAGAGAGAGATAAAGAGAAGCTGTGAGTTAGAGAGAGACAGAGAAAGAGAAGCTGTGAGTGAGAGAGTGAGAGAGAAAGAGAAGCTGTGAGTGAGAGAGAGAGAAAGAGAAGCTGTGAGTGAGAGAGAGAGAGAGAAGCTGTGATTGAGAGAGAGTGAGAGAAAGAGAAGCTGTGAGTGAGAGAGAAAGTAAGAGAAGCTGTGAGTGAGAGAGAGAGGGAGAAAGAGAAGCTGTGATTGTGAGAGGGAGGGAGAAAAAGGGAAGCTGTGAGTGAGCGTGAGTGAGAGAGAGAAGCTGTGACAGTGGGAGAGAGAGAAAGAGAAGCTGTGAGTGAATGAGAGTGAAAGAAAGAGAAGCTATGAGTGAGAGAGAGAGAAGCTGTAAGTGAGAGAGACAGACAGAGAAAGAGAAGCTGTGAGTGAGAGAGAGAGAGTTAGAAACTGTGAGTGAGTGAGTGAGAGAGAAGCTGTGAGTGAGAGAGAGAAAGAGAAGCTGTGAGTGAGAGAGAGATAAAGAGAAGCTGTGAGTTAGAGAGAGAGAGAAAGAGAAACTGTGAGTGAGAAAGAGAGAAAGAGAAGCTGTGAGTGAGAGAGTGATAAAGAGAAGCTGTGAGTGAGTGGAGAGAGAGGAAGAGAAGCTGTGAGTGAGAGAGAGAGAGAGAAAGAGAAGCTGTGAGTGAGAGAGAGATAAAGAGAAGCTGTGAGTTAGAGAGAGAAAGAGAAAGAGAAGCTGTGAGTGAGAGAGAGAGAGAGAGAGAAGCTGTGTGTGTGTGAGAGAGAGAAGCTGTGAGTGAGAGAGAGAAAGAGAAGCTGGGAGTGAGTAAGAGAGAGAAAGAGAAGCTGTGAGTGAGAGAGAGAGAGAGAAGCTGTGAGTGAGAGAGAGAGAAGCTGTGAGTGAGAGAGAAAGAAAGAAAGAGAAGCTGTGAGTGAGTGAGAGAGAGAGAGGAAGAGAAGCTGTGAGTGAGACAGAGAGAGAGCTAGAAGATGTGAGTGAGAGAGAGATAAAGAGAAGCTGTGAGTTATAGAGAGAGAGAAAGAGAAGCTGTGAGTGTGAGAGAGAGAAAGAGAAGCTGTGAGTGAGAGAGAGATAAAGAGAAGCTGTGAGTGAGAGAGAGAGAGGAAGAGAAGCTGTGAGTGAGTGAGAGAGAAAGAGAAGCTGTGAGTGAGATAGAAAGAGAAGCTGTGAGTGAGAGAGAGACAGAAAGAGAAGCTGTGAGTGAGAGAGAGAGAGAAAGAGAAGCTGTGAGTGAGAGAGAGAGAGAAAGAGAAGCTGTGAGTGAGAGAGAGAGAAAGAGAAGCTGTGAGTGAGATAGAAAGAGAAGCTGTGAGTGAGAGAGAGACAGAAAGAGAAGCTGTGAGTGAGAGAGAGACAGAAAGAGAAGCTGTGAGTGAGAGAGAGAGAGAAAGAGAAGCTGTGTGAGATAGAGAGAAGCTGTGAGTGAGAGAGAAAGAAATAGAAGCTGTGAGTGAGTGAGAGAGAGAGAAGTGAGTTAGAGAGAAAGGGAGAAAGAGAAGCTGTGAGTGAGAGAGAGAGAGAAGCTGTGAGTGAGAGAGAGAGAAGCTGTGAGTGAGAGAGAAAGAAAGAAATAGAAGCTGTGAGTGAGTGAGAGAGAGAGAAGTTGTGAGTTAGAGAGAGAGGGAGAAAGAGAAGCTGTGAGTGAGAGAGAGAGAGAAGCTGTGAGTGAGAGAGAAAGGGAAAGAGAGGCTGTGAGTGAGAGAGAGAGAAGCTGTGAGTGAGAGAGAAAGAGAGAGAAAGAGAAGCTGTGAGTGAGAGAGAGAGAGAAGCTGCAAGAGAGAAAGAAAGAGAAAGAGAGGCTGTGAGTGAGAGAGAGAGAGAGAGAAGCTGTGAGTGAGAGAGAGATAAAGAGAAGCTGTGAGTTAGAGAGAGAGAAAGAAAGCTGTGAGTGAGACAGAGAGAAAGAGAAGATGTGTGTGTGTGTGAGAGAGAGAAGCTGAGAGTGAGAGAGAGAGAGAAAGAGAAGCTGTGAGTGAGAGAGAAAGCTGTGAGTGAGAGAGAAAGAGAAAGAGAAGCTGTGAGTGAGAGAGAGAGAGAAGCTGTGAGTGAGTGAGAGAGAAAAAACCTGTGAGTGAGATAGAGAGAGAAGCTGTGAGTGAGTGAGTGAGAGAGATAAGCTGTGAGTGAGAGAGAGAAATAAAGAGAATCTGTGAGTTAGAAAGAGAGAGGGAAAGAGAAGCTGTGAGTGAGACAGAGAGAAAGAGAAGATGTGTGTGTGTGTGAGAGAGAGAGAAGCTGTGAGTGAGAGAGAGAGAGAAAGAGATGCTGTGAGTGAGAGAGAAAGCTGTGAGTGAGAGAGAAAGAGAAAGAGAAGCTGTGAGTGAGAGAGAGAGAGAACCTGTGAGTGAGAGAGAGAGGAAAAAACTGTGAGTGAGATAGAGAGAAGCTGTGAGTGAGTGAGAGAGAGAGAGAGAAGCTGTGAGTGTGAGAGAGAAATAAAGAGAAGCTGTGAGTTAGAGAGAAACAGAGAAAGAGAAGCTGTGAGTGAGAGAGAGAGAGAAAGAGAAGCTGTGAGTGTGAGAGATAGATAAAGAGAAGCTGTGAGTTAGAGAGAGACAGAGAAAGAGAAGCTGTGAGTGAGAGAGTGAGAGAGAAAGAGAAGCTGTGAGTGAGAGAGAGAGAAAGAGAAGCTGTGAGTGAGTGAGAGAGACAGAGAAGCTGTGATTGAGAGAGAGAGAGAGAGAAGCTGTGAGTGAGAGAGTGAGAAAGAGCTGTGAGTGAGAGAGAGAAAAAGAAAGAGAAGCTGTGAGTGAGAGAGAGAGGGTGAAAGAGAAGCTGTGATTGTGAGAGAGAGGGAGAAAAAGGGATGCTGTGAGTGAGCGTGAGAGAGAGAGAGAAGCTGTGACAGTGGGAGAGAGAGAAAGAGAAGCTGTGAGTGAGTGAGAGAGAAAGAAAGAGAAGCTATGAGTGAGAGAGAGAGAAGCTGTAAGTGAGAGAGAGAGGGAGAAAGAGAAGCTGTGAGAGAGAAAGAAAGCGAAGCTGTGAGTGAGAGAGACAGACATAGAAAGAGAACCTGTGAGTGAGAGAGAGAGAAAGAGAAGCTGTGAGTGAGTGAGAGAGAGAGAAGCTGTGAGTGAGAGAGAGAAAGAGAAGCTGTGAGTGAGAGAGAGAGAGAAAGAGAAGCTGTGAGTGAGAGAGAGATAAAGAGAAGCTGTGAGTTAGAGAGAGAGAGAAAGAGAAGCTGTGAGTGAGAGAGAGAGAGAAGCTGTGAGTGAGAGAGAGAGGGGGAAAGTGAAGCGGTGAGTGAGAGAGAGAGAGAAAGATAAGCTGTGAGTGAGAGAGAGAGAGAGAGAAAAAGAGAATCTGTGAGTGAGAGAGAGAGAGAGACGCTGTGAGTGAGAGAGAGAGAGAGAAGCTGTGAGTGAGAGAGAGAAAGAGAAGCTGTGAGTGAGAGAGAGAGAAAGAGAAGCTGTGAGTGAGAGAGATAAAGAGAAGCTGTGAGTTAGAGAGAGACATAGAAAGAGAAGCTGTGAGTGAGAGAGAGAGAAAGAGAAGCTGTGTGTGTGAGAGAGAGAAGCTGTGAGTGAGAGAGAGATAAAGAGAAGATGTTAGTGAGAGAGTGAGAGAGAGAAAGAGAAGCTGTGAGTGAGAGAGAGAGAAGCTGTGAGTGAGAGAGAGAGAGAGAAAGAGAAGTTGAGAGAGAGAGAGAGAAAGAGAAGCTGTGAGTGTGAGAGAGAGAAGCTGTGAGTGTGTGAGAGAGAGAAGATGTGAGTGAGAGAGAGAAAGAGAAAGAGAAGCAGTAAGTGAGTGAGAGAGAGAGATAAAGAGAAGCTGTGAGTGATAGAGAGAGATAAAGAGAAGCTGTGAGTGAGAGAGATTAAGAGAAGCTGGTAGTGAGTAAGAGAGAGAAAGAGAAGCTGTGAGTGAGAGAGAGAGAGAAGCTGTGTGAGAGAGAGAGAGAAGCTGTGAGTGAGAGAGAGAGAAAGAAAGAGAAGCTGTGAGTGAGTGAGTGAGAGAGAGAAAAAGAAGCTGTGAGTGAGAGAGAGATAAAGAGAAGCTGTGAGTTAGAGAGAGAGAGAAAGAGAAGCTGTGAGTGAGAGAGAGAGAGAAGATGTGAGTGAGAGAGAGAAAGAGAAAGAGAAGCAGTATGTGAGTGAGAGAGAGTGATAAAGAGAAGCTGTGAGTGATAGAGAGAGATAAAGAGAAGCTGTGAGTGAGAGAGAGAGAGAAAGAGAAGCTGTGAGTGAGAGAGAGATAAAGAGAAGCTGTGAGTTAGAGAGAGAGAGAAAGAGAAGCTGTGAGTGAGAGAGAGAGAGAAGCTGTGAGTGAGAGAGAGAGGGAGAAAGTGAAGCGGTGAGTGAGAGAGAGAGAGAAAGATAAGCTGTGAGTGAGAGAGAGAGAGAGAGAAAAAGAGAATCTGTGAGTGAGAGAGAGAGAGAGACGCTGTGAGTGAGAGAGAGAGAGAGAAGCTGTGAGTGAGAGAGAGAAAGAGAAGCTGTGAGTGAGAGAGAGAGAAAGAAGCTGTGAGTGAGAGAGATAAAGAGAAGCTGTGAGTTAGAGAGAGACAGAGAAAGAGAAGCTGTGAGTGAGAGAGAGAGAGAAAGAGAAGCTGTGAGTGAGAGAGAGAAGCTGTGAGTGAGAAAGAGAGAGAGAAAGAGAAGTTGAGAGAGAGAGAGAGAAAGAGAAGCTGTGAGTGAGAGAGAGAGAAGCTGTGAGTGTGTGAGAGAGAGAAGATGTGAGTGAGAGAGAGAAAGAGAAAGAGAAGCAGTAAGTGAGTGAGAGAGAGAGATAAAGAGAAGCTGTGAGTGATAGAGAGAGATAAAAAGAAGCTGTGAGTGAGAGAGATTAAGAGAAGCTGGGAGTGAGTAAGAGAGAGAAAGAGAAGCTGTGAGTGAGAGAGAGAGAGAAGCTGTGAGAGAGAGAGAGAGAGAAGCTGTGAGTGAGAGAGAGAGAAAGAAAGAGAAGCTGTGAGTGAGTGAGTGAGAGAGAGAAAAAGAAGCTGTGAGTGAGAGAGTGATAAAGAGAAGCTGTGAGTTAGAGAGAGAGAGAAAGAGAAGCTGTGAGTGAGAGAGAGAGAAGATGTGAGTGAGAGAGAGAAAGAGAAAGAGAAGCAGTATGTGAGTGAGAGAGAGTGATAAAGAGAAGCTGTGAGTGATAGAGAGAGATAAAGAGAAGCTGTGAGTGAGAGAGATTAAGAGAAGCTGGGAGTGAGTAAGAGAGAGAACGAGAAGCTGTGAGTGAGAGAGAGAGAGCTAGAAGCTGTGAGTGAGTGAGAGAGAGGAAGAGAACCTGTGAGTGAGAGAGAGAGAGAAAGAGAAGCTGTGAGTGAGAGAGAGATAAAGAGAAGCTGTGAGTTAGAGAGAGAGAGAGAAAGAGAAACTGTGAGTGATAGAGAGAGAGAAAGAGAAGCTGTGAGTGAGAGAGAGATAAAGAGAAGCTGTGAGTTAGAGAGAGAAAGAGAAAGAGAAGCTGTGAGTGAGAGAGAGAGAGAGAAAGAGAAGCTGTGTGTGTGAGAGAGAGAGAAGCTGTGAGTGAGAGAGAGAGAGAAAGAGAAGATGTTAGTGAGAGAGTGAGAGAGAGAAAGAGAAGCTGTGAGTGAGAGAGAGAAGCTGTGAGTGAGAGAGAGAGTGAGAAAGAGAAGGTGTGTGAGAGAGAGAGAAAGAGAAGATGTGAGTGAGAGAGTGAGAAGCTGTGAGTGAGAGAGAAAGAAAGAAATAGAAGCTGTGAGTGAGTGAGAGAGAGAAGTTGTGAGTTAGAGAGAGAGGGAAGAAAGAGAAGCTGTGAGTGAGAGAGAGAGATAAGCTGTGAGTGAGAGAGAAAGGGAAAGAGAGGCTGTGAGTGAGAGAGAGAGAGAAAAGCTGTGAGTGAGTGAGAGAGAGAGAGAGAACCTGTGAGTGAATGAGAGAGAGAGAAGCTGTGAGTGAGAGAGAAAGAGAAAGAGAGGCTGTGATTGAGAGAGAGAGAGAGAGAAGCTGTGAGTGAGAGAGAGATAAAGAGAAGCTGTGAGTTAGAGAGAGAGAGAGAAAGAGAAGCTGTGAGTGAGACAGAGAGAAAGAGAAGATGTGTGTGTGTGTGAGAGAGAGAAGCTGTGAGTGAGAGAGAGAGAAAGAGAAGCTGTGAGTGAGAGAGAAAGCTTTGAGTGAGAGAGAAAGAGAAAGAGAAGCTGTGAGTGAGAGAGAGAGAGAAGCTGTGAGTGAGAGAGAGAGAAACTGTGAGTGAGAGAGAGAAGCTGTGAGTGAGTGAGTGAGAGAGAGAGAAGCTGTGAGTGAGAGAGAGAAATAAAGAGAAGCTGTGAGTTAGAGAAAAACAGAGAAAGAGAAGCTGTGAGTGAGAGAGAGAGAGAGAAAGAGAAGCTGTGAGTGTGAGAGAGAGATAAAGAGAAGCTGTGAGTTAGAGAGAGACAGAGAAAGAGAAGCTGTGAGTGAGAGAGTGAGAGAGAAAGAGAAGCTGTGAATGAGAGAGAGAGAAAGAGAAGCTGTGAGTGAGAGAGAGAGAGAAGCTGTGATTGAGAGAGAGTGAGAGAAAGAGAAGCTGTGAGTGAGCGAGAAAGTAAGAGAAGCTGTGAGTGAGAGAGAGAGGGAGAAAGAGAAGCTGTGATTGTGAGAGGGAGGGAGAAAAAGGGAAGCTGTGAGTGAGCGTGAGTGAGAGAGAGAAGCTGTGACAGTGGGAGAGAGAGAAAGAGAAGCTGTGAGTGAGAGAGAGAGAAGCTGTAAGTGAGAGAGACAGACAGAGAAAGAGAAGCTGTGAGTGAGAGAGAGAGAGTTAGAAACTGTGAGTGAGTGAGTGAGAGAGAAGCTGTGAGTGAGAGAGAGAAAGAGAAGCTGTGAGTGAGAGAGAGATAAAGAGAAGCTGTGAGTTAGAGAGAGAGAGAAAGAGAAACTGTGAGTGAGAAAGAGAGAAAGAGAAGCTGTGAGTGAGAGAGAGATAAAGAGAAGCTGTGAGTGAGTGGAGAGAGAGGAAGAGAAGCTGTGAGTGAGAGAGAGAGAGAAAGAGAAGCTGTGAGTGAGAGAGAGATAAAGAGAAGCTGTGAGTTAGAGAGAGAAAGAGAAAGAGAAGCTGTGAGTGAGAGAGAGAGAGAGAAAGAGAAGCTGTGTGTGTGTGTGAGAGAGAGAGAAGCTGTGAGTGAGAGAGAGAGAGAAAGAGAAGATGTTAGTGAGAGAGGGAGAGAGAGAAAGAGAAGCTGTGAGTGAGAGAGAGAGAAGCTGTGAGTGAGAGAGAGAGTGAGAAAGAGAAGGTGTGTGTGAGAGAGAGAAAGAGAAGATGTGAGTTAGAGAGTGAGAATCTGTGAGTGTGAGAGAGAGAGAGAAGATGTGAGTGAGAGAGAGAAAGAGAAAGAGAACCAGTGAGTGAGTGAGAGAGAGAGATAAAGAAAAGCTGTGAGTGAGAGAGAGAGAAAGAGAAGCTGTGAGTGAGAGAGAAAGAGAAGCTGTGAGTGAGAGAGAGAGAGAGAAAGAGAAGCTGTGAGTGAGAGAGAGAGAGAAAGAGAAGCTGTGAGTGAGAGAGAGAGAGAAAGAAACAGAAGCTGTGAGAGAGAGAGAGAAGCTGTGAGTGAGAGAGAAAGAAAGAAATAGAAGCTGTGATTGCGTGAGAGAGAGAGAAGTTGTGAGTTAGAGAGAGAGGGAGAAAGAGAAGCTGTGAGTGAAAGAGAGAGAGAGAAGCTGTGAGTGAGAGAGAGAGAAGCTGTGAGTGAGAGAGAAAGAAAGAAATAGAAGCTGTGAGTGAGTGAGAGAAGTTGTGAGTTAGAGAGAGAGGGAGAAAGAGAAGGTGTGAGTGAGAGAGAGAGAGAGAAGCTGTGAGTGAGAGAGAAAGGGAAAGAGAGGCTGTGAGTGAGAGAGAGAGAGCTAGAAGCTGTGAGTGAGTGAGAGAGAGGAAGAGAAGCTGTGAGTGAGAGAGAGAGAGAAAGAAGGAGAAGCTGTGAGTGAGAGAGAGATAAAGAGAAGCTGTGAGTTAGAGAGAGAGAGAGAAAGAGAAGGTGTGAGTGAGAGAGAGAGAGAGAAAGAGAAGCTGTGAGTGAGAGAGTGAGAGAAAGAGAAGCTGTGAGTGAGAGAGAGAGAAAGTAAGAGAAGCTGTGAGTGAGAGAGTGAGAGAGAAAGAGAAGCTGTGAGTGAGAGAGAGAGAGAAAGAGAAGCTGTGAGTGAGTGAGAGAGAGAAAGAGAAGCTGTGAGTGAGTGAGAGAGAGAGAAAGAGAAGCTGTTTGAGAGAGAGAGAGAAGCTGTGAGAGAGAAAGAAAGAAATAGAAGCTGTGAGTGAGAGAGAGAGAGAGAAGTTGTGAGTTAGAGAGAGAGGGAGAAAGAGAAGCTGTGAGTGAGAGAGAGAGAAGCTGTGAGTGAGAGAGAGAGAAGCTGTGAGTGAGAGAGAAAGAAAGAAATAGAAGCTGTGAGTGAGTGAGAGAGATAAGTTGTGAGTTAGAGAGAGAGGGAGAAAGAGAAGCTGTGAGTGAGAGAGAGAGATAAACTGTGAGTGAGAGAGAAAGGGAAAGAGAGGCTGTGAGTGAGTGAGAGAGAGAGAAGCTGTGAGTGAGTGAGAGAGAGAGAGAGAGAACCTGTGAGTGAGTGAGAGAGAGAGAAGCTGTGAGTGAGAGAGAAAGAGAAAGAGGGGCTGTGATTGAGAGAGAGAGGGAGAAGCTGTGAGTGAGAGAGAGATAAAGAGAAGCTGTGAGTTAGAGAGAGAGGGAGAAAGAGAAGCTGTGAGTGAGACAGAGAAGATGTGAGTGAGTGAGTGAGAGAGAGAGAAGATGTGAGTGAGAGAGAGAAATAAAGAGAAGCTGTGAGTTAGAGAAAAACAGAGAAAGAGAAGCTGTGAGTGAGAGAGAGAGAGAAAGAGAAGCTGTGAGTGTGAGAGAGAGATAAAGAGAAGCTGTGCGTTAGAGAGCGACAGAGAAAGAGAAGCTGTGAGTGAGAGAGTGAGAGAGAAAGAGAAGCTGTGAGTGAGAGAGAGAGAAAGAGAAGCTGTGAGTGAGAGAGAGAGAGAAGCTGTGATTGAGAGAGAGAGAGAGAAAGAGAAGCTGTGAGTGAGAGAGAAAGAAAGAGAAGCTGTGAGTGAGAGAGAGAGGGTGAAAGAGAAGCTGTGATTGTGAGAGGGAGGGAGAAAAAGGGAAGCTGTGAGTGAGCGTGAGTGAGAGAGAGAAGCTGTGACAGTGGGAGAGAGAGA
This sequence comes from Bradypodion ventrale, assembly GCA_035047345.1. NCBI lineage: Eukaryota > Metazoa > Chordata > Lepidosauria > Squamata > Chamaeleonidae > Bradypodion > Bradypodion ventrale. Next base: position 175,715,466 of record JAWDJE010000002.1, read on the forward strand.
AAGAGAAGCTGTGAGTGAATGAGAGTGAAAGAAAGAGAAGCTATGAGTGAGAGAGAGAGAAGCTGTAAGTGAGAGAGACAGACAGAGAAAGAGAAGCTGTGAGTGAGAGAGAGAGAGTTAGAAACTGTGAGTGAGTGAGAGAGAGAGAAGCTGTGAGTGAGAGAGAGAAAGAGAAGCTGTGAGTGAGAGAGAGAGAGAAAGAGAAGCTGTGAGTGAGAGAAAGATAAAGAGTAGCTGTGAGTTAGAGAGAGAGAAAGAGAAGCTGTGAGTGAGAGAGAGAGAAGCTGTGAGTGAGAGTGAGAGGGAGAAAGTGAAGCGGTGAGTGAGAGAGAGAGAGAAAGAGAAGCTGTGAGTGAGAGAGAGAGAGAAAAAGAAGAGAATCTGTGAGTGAGACAGAGTGAGAAGCTGTGAGTGAGAGAGAGAGAGAGAAGATGTGAGTGAGAGAGAGAAAGAGAAGCTGTGAGTGAGAGAAAGATAAAGAGAAGCTGTGAGTTAGAGAGAGACAGAGAAAGAGAAGCTGTGAGTGAGAGAGAGTGAGAGAAAGAGAAGCTATGAGTGAGAGAGAGAAAGAGAATATGTTAGTGAGAGAGTGATAGAGAGAAAGAGAAGCTGTGAGTGAGAGAGAGAGAGAAAGAGAAGGTGTGTGAGAGAGAGAGAAAGAGAAGCTGTGAGTGAGAGAGAGAGAAGCTGTGAGTGTGTGAGAGAGAGAGAAGATGTGAGTGAGAGAGAGAACGAGAAAGAGAAGCAGTGAGTGAGTGAGAGAGAGATAAAGAAAAGCTGTGAGTGAGAGAGAGAGAAAGAGAAGCTGTGAGTGAGAGAGAAAGAGAAGCTGTGAGTGAGAGAGAGAGAGAGAAGCTGTGAGTGAGAGAGAGAGAGAAAGAGAAGCTGTGAGTGAGAGAGAGAGAGAGAAAGAGAAGCTGTGTGAGAGAGAGAAGCTGTGAGTGAGAGAGAAAGAAAGAAATAGAAGCTGTGAGTGAGAAAGAAAGAAAGAAAGAGAAGCTGTGAATGAGAGAGAGAGAAAGAGAAGATGTGAGTGAGAGAGAGAGAAAGAGATGCTGTGAGTGAGTGAGACAGAGAGAAAGAGAAGCTGTGAGTGAGAGAGAAAGGGAAAGAGAGGCTGTTAGTGAGAGAGAGAGAGAAGCTGTGAGTGAGAGAGAAAGAGAGAGAAAGAGAAGCTGTGAGTGAGAGAGAGAGAAGCTGTGAGTGAGAGAGAAAGAGAAAGAGAGGCTGTGAGTGAGAGAGAAGCTGTGAGTGAGAGAGAGATAAAGAGAAGCTGTGAGTTAGAGAGATGGAGAAGCTGTGATTGTGTGAGAGAGAGAGAAGATGTGAGTGAGAGAGAGAAAGAGAAGCAGTGAGTGAGTGAGAGAGAGAGATAAAGAGAAGCTGTGAGTGAGAGAGTGAGAAAGAGAAGCTGTGAGTGAGAGAGAAAGAGAAGCTGTGAGTGAGAGAGAGACAGAAAGAGAAGCTGTGAGTGAGAGAGAGAGAGAAAGAGAAGCTGTGAGTGAGAGAGAGAGAGAAAGAGAAGCTGTGTGAGATAGAGAGAAACTGTGAGAGAGAAAGAAAGAAATAGAAGCTGTGAGTGAGTGAGAGTGAGAGAAGTGAGTTAGAGAGAAAGGGAGAAAGAGAAGCTGTGAGTGAGAGAGAGAGAGAGAAGCTGTGAGTGAGAGAGAAAGAAAGAAATAGAAGCTGTGAGTGAGTGAGAGAGAGAAGTTGTGAGTTAGAGAGAGAGAGAGAGAGAAGCTGTGAGTGAGAGAGAGAGAAGCTGTGAGTGAGAGAGAGAGAGAAAGAGAAGGTGTGTGTGAGAGAGAGAAAGAGAAGCTGTGAGTGAGAGAGAGAGAAGCTGTGAGTGTGAGAGAGAGAGAAGATGTGAGTGAGAGAGAGAAAGAGAAAGAGAAGCAGTGAGTGAGTGAGAGAGAGAGATAAAGAGAAGCTGTGAGTGATAGAGAGAGATAAAGAGAAGCTGTGAGTGAGAGAGAGAAAGAGAAGCTGGGAGTGAGTAAGAGAGAAAAAGAGAAGCTGTGAGTGTGTGTGTGAGAGAGAGAAGATGTGAGTGAGAGAGAGAGAAGCTGTGAGTGAGAGAGAAAGAAAGAAAGAGAAGCTGTGAGTGAGAGAGAGAGAGAAGCTGTGAGTGAGAGAGAGAGAAAGAAAGAGAAGCTGTGAGTGAGAGAGAGAGAGCTAGAAGCTGTGAGTGAGTGAGAGAGAGGAAGAGAAGCTGTGAGTGAGAGAGAGGGAGAAAGAGAAGCTGTGAGTGAGAGAGAGAGAAAGAGAAGCTGTGAGTTAGAGAGAGAGAGAGAAAGAGAAGCTGTGAGTGAGTGAGAGAGAAAGAGAAGCTGTGAGTGATAGAGAGAGATAAAGAGAAGCTGTGAGTGAGAGAGAGAAAGAGAAGCTGGGAGTGAGTAAGAGAGAAAAAGAGAAGCTGTGAGTGTGTGAGAGAGAGAGAAGCTGTGAGAGAGAGAGAAGCTGTGAGTGAGAGAGAAAGAAAGAAAGAGAAGCTGTGAGTGAGTGAGAGAGAGAGAAGCTGTGAGTGAGAGAGAGAGAGAGAAAGAGAAGCTGTGAGTGAGAGAGAGAGAGAGCTAGAAGCTGTGAGTGAGTGAGAGAGAGGAAGAGAAGCTGTGAGTGAGAGAGAGGGAGAAAGAGAAGTTGTGAGTGAGAGAGAGATAAAGAGAAGCTGTGAGTTAGAGAGAGAGAGAGAAAGAGAAGTTGTGAGTGAGTGAGAGAGAGGAAGAGAAGCTGTGAGTGAGAGAGAGAAAGAGAAGCTGTGAGTGAGAGAGAGATAAAGAGAAGCTGTGAGTTAGAGAGAGAAAGAGAAAGAGAAGCTGTGAGTGAGAGAGAGAGAGAGAAAGAGAAGCTGTGTGTGTGAGAGAGAGAGAAGCTGTGAGTGAGAGAGAGAGAGAAAGAGAAGATGTTAGTGAGAGAGTGAGAGAGAGAAAGAGAAGGTGTGAGTGAGAGAGAGAAGCTGTGAGTGAGAGAGAGAGTGAGAAAGAGAAGGTGTGTGAGAGAGAGAGAAAGAGAAGATGTGAGTGAGAGAGTGAGAAGCTGTGAGTGAGAGAGAAAGAAAGAAATAGAAGCTGTGAGTGAGTGAGAGAGAGAAGTTGTGAGTTAGAGAGAGAGGGAAGAAAGAGAAGCTGTGAGTGAGAGAGAGAGATAAGCTGTGAGTGAGAGAGAAAGGGAAAGAGAGGCTGTGAGTGAGAGAGAGAGAGAAAAGCTGTGAGTGAGTGAGAGAGAGAGAGAGAACCTGTGAGTGAATGAGAGAGAGAGAAGCTGTGAGTGAGAGAGAAAGAGAAAGAGAGGCTGTGATTGAGAGAGAGAGAGAGAGAAGCTGTGAGTGAGAGAGAGATAAAGAGAAGCTGTGAGTTAGAGAGAGAGAGAGAAAGAGAAGCTGTGAGTGAGACAGAGAGAAAGAGAAGATGTGTGTGTGTGTGAGAGAGAGAAGCTGTGAGTGAGAGAGAGAGAAAGAGAAGCTGTGAGTGAGAGAGAAAGCTTTGAGTGAGAGAGAAAGAGAAAGAGAAGCTGTGAGTGAGAGAGAGAGAGAAGCTGTGAGTGAGAGAGAGAGAGAAACTGTGAGTGAGAGAGAGAAGCTGTGAGTGAGTGAGTGAGAGAGAGAGAAGCTGTGAGTGAGAGAGAGAAATAAAGAGAAGCTGTGAGTTAGAGAAAAACAGAGAAAGAGAAGCTGTGAGTGAGAGAGAGAGAGAGAAAGAGAAGCTGTGAGTGTGAGAGAGAGATAAAGAGAAGCTGTGAGTTAGAGAGAGACAGAGAAAGAGAAGCTGTGAGTGAGAGAGTGAGAGAGAAAGAGAAGCTGTGAATGAGAGAGAGAGAAAGAGAAGCTGTGAGTGAGAGAGAGAGAGAAGCTGTGATTGAGAGAGAGTGAGAGAAAGAGAAGCTGTGAGTGAGCGAGAAAGTAAGAGAAGCTGTGAGTGAGAGAGAGAGGGAGAAAGAGAAGCTGTGATTGTGAGAGGGAGGGAGAAAAAGGGAAGCTGTGAGTGAGCGTGAGTGAGAGAGAGAAGCTGTGACAGTGGGAGAGAGAGAAAGAGAAGCTGTGAGTGAGAGAGAGAGAAGCTGTAAGTGAGAGAGACAGACAGAGAAAGAGAAGCTGTGAGTGAGAGAGAGAGAGTTAGAAACTGTGAGTGAGTGAGTGAGAGAGAAGCTGTGAGTGAGAGAGAGAAAGAGAAGCTGTGAGTGAGAGAGAGATAAAGAGAAGCTGTGAGTTAGAGAGAGAGAGAAAGAGAAACTGTGAGTGAGAAAGAGAGAAAGAGAAGCTGTGAGTGAGAGAGAGATAAAGAGAAGCTGTGAGTGAGTGGAGAGAGAGGAAGAGAAGCTGTGAGTGAGAGAGAGAGAGAAAGAGAAGCTGTGAGTGAGAGAGAGATAAAGAGAAGCTGTGAGTTAGAGAGAGAAAGAGAAAGAGAAGCTGTGAGTGAGAGAGAGAGAGAGAAAGAGAAGCTGTGTGTGTGTGTGAGAGAGAGAGAAGCTGTGAGTGAGAGAGAGAGAAAGAGAAGATGTTAGTGAGAGAGGGAGAGAGAGAAAGAGAAGCTGTGAGTGAGAGAGAGAGAAGCTGTGAGTGAGAGAGAGAGTGAGAAAGAGAAGGTGTGTGTGAGAGAGAGAAAGAGAAGATGTGAGTTAGAGAGTGAGAATCTGTGAGTGTGAGAGAGAGAGAGAAGATGTGAGTGAGAGAGAGAAAGAGAAAGAGAACCAGTGAGTGAGTGAGAGAGAGAGATAAAGAAAAGCTGTGAGTGAGAGAGAGAGAAAGAGAAGCTGTGAGTGAGAGAGAAAGAGAAGCTGTGAGTGAGAGAGAGAGAGAGAAAGAGAAGCTGTGAGTGAGAGAGAGAGAGAAAGAGAAGCTGTGAGTGAGAGAGAGAGAGAAAGAAACAGAAGCTGTGAGAGAGAGAGAGAAGCTGTGAGTGAGAGAGAAAGAAAGAAATAGAAGCTGTGATTGCGTGAGAGAGAGAGAAGTTGTGAGTTAGAGAGAGAGGGAGAAAGAGAAGCTGTGAGTGAAAGAGAGAGAGAGAAGCTGTGAGTGAGAGAGAGAGAAGCTGTGAGTGAGAGAGAAAGAATGAAATAGAAGCTGTGAGTGAGTGAGAGAAGTTGTGAGTTAGAGAGAGAGGGAGAAAGAGAAGGTGTGAGTGAGAGAGAGAGAGAGAAGCTGTGAGTGAGAGAGAAAGGGAAAGAGAGGCTGTGAGTGAGAGAGAGAGAGCTAGAAGCTGTGAGTGAGTGAGAGAGAGGAAGAGAAGCTGTGAGTGAGAGAGAGAGAGAAAGAAGGAGAAGCTGTGAGTGAGAGAGAGATAAAGAGAAGCTGTGAGTTAGAGAGAGAGAGAGAAAGAGAAGGTGTGAGTGAGAGAGAGAGAGAGAAAGAGAAGCTGTGAGTGAGAGAGTGAGAGAAAGAGAAGCTGTGAGTGAGAGAGAGAGAAAGTAAGAGAAGCTGTGAGTGAGAGAGTGAGAGAGAAAGAGAAGCTGTGAGTGAGAGAGAGAGAGAAAGAGAAGCTGTGAGTGAGTGAGAGAGAGAAAGAGAAGCTGTGAGTGAGTGAGAGAGAGAGAAAGAGAAGCTGTTTGAGAGAGAGAGAGAAGCTGTGAGAGAGAAAGAAAGAAATAGAAGCTGTGAGTGAGAGAGAGAGAGAGAAGTTGTGAGTTAGAGAGAGAGGGAGAAAGAGAAGCTGTGAGTGAGAGAGAGAGAAGCTGTGAGTGAGAGAGAGAGAAGCTGTGAGTGAGAGAGAAAGAAAGAAATAGAAGCTGTGAGTGAGTGAGAGAGATAAGTTGTGAGTTAGAGAGAGAGGGAGAAAGAGAAGCTGTGAGTGAGAGAGAGAGATAAACTGTGAGTGAGAGAGAAAGGGAAAGAGAGGCTGTGAGTGAGTGAGAGAGAGAGAAGCTGTGAGTGAGTGAGAGAGAGAGAGAGAGAACCTGTGAGTGAGTGAGAGAGAGAGAAGCTGTGAGTGAGAGAGAAAGAGAAAGAGGGGCTGTGATTGAGAGAGAGAGGGAGAAGCTGTGAGTGAGAGAGAGATAAAGAGAAGCTGTGAGTTAGAGAGAGAGGGAGAAAGAGAAGCTGTGAGTGAGACAGAGAAGATGTGAGTGAGTGAGTGAGAGAGAGAGAAGATGTGAGTGAGAGAGAGAAATAAAGAGAAGCTGTGAGTTAGAGAAAAACAGAGAAAGAGAAGCTGTGAGTGAGAGAGAGAGAGAAAGAGAAGCTGTGAGTGTGAGAGAGAGATAAAGAGAAGCTGTGCGTTAGAGAGCGACAGAGAAAGAGAAGCTGTGAGTGAGAGAGTGAGAGAGAAAGAGAAGCTGTGAGTGAGAGAGAGAGAAAGAGAAGCTGTGAGTGAGAGAGAGAGAGAAGCTGTGATTGAGAGAGAGAGAGAGAAAGAGAAGCTGTGAGTGAGAGAGAAAGAAAGAGAAGCTGTGAGTGAGAGAGAGAGGGTGAAAGAGAAGCTGTGATTGTGAGAGGGAGGGAGAAAAAGGGAAGCTGTGAGTGAGCGTGAGTGAGAGAGAGAAGCTGTGACAGTGGGAGAGAGAGAAAGAGAAGCTGTGAGTGAATGAGAGTGAAAGAAAGAGAAGCTATGAGTGAGAGAGAGAGAAGCTGTAAGTGAGAGAGACAGACAGAGAAAGAGAAGCTGTGAGTGAGAGAGAGAGAGTTAGAAACTGTGAGTGAGTGAGAGAGAGAGAAGCTGTGAGTGAGAGAGAGAAAGAGAAGCTGTGAGTGAGAGAGAGAGAGAAAGAGAAGCTGTGAGTGAGAGAAAGATAAAGAGTAGCTGTGAGTTAGAGAGAGAGAAAGAGAAGCTGTGAGTGAGAGAGAGAGAAGCTGTGAGTGAGAGTGAGAGGGAGAAAGTGAAGCGGTGAGTGAGAGAGAGAGAGAAAGAGAAGCTGTGAGTGAGAGAGAGAGAGAAAAAGAAGAGAATCTGTGAGTGAGACAGAGTGAGAAGCTGTGAGTGAGAGAGAGAGAGAGAAGATGTGAGTGAGAGAGAGAAAGAGAAGCTGTGAGTGAGAGAAAGATAAAGAGAAGCTGTGAGTTAGAGAGAGACAGAGAAAGAGAAGCTGTGAGTGAGAGAGAGTGAGAGAAAGAGAAGCTATGAGTGAGAGAGAGAAAGAGAATATGTTAGTGAGAGAGTGATAGAGAGAAAGAGAAGCTGTGAGTGAGAGAGAGAGAGAAAGAGAAGGTGTGTGAGAGAGAGAGAAAGAGAAGCTGTGAGTGAGAGAGAGAGAAGCTGTGAGTGTGTGAGAGAGAGAGAAGATGTGAGTGAGAGAGAGAACGAGAAAGAGAAGCAGTGAGTGAGTGAGAGAGAGATAAAGAAAAGCTGTGAGTGAGAGAGAGAGAAAGAGAAGCTGTGAGTGAGAGAGAAAGAGAAGCTGTGAGTGAGAGAGAGAGAGAGAGAAGCTGTGAGTGAGAGAGAGAGAGAAAGAGAAGCTGTGAGTGAGAGAGAGAGAGAGAAAGAGAAGCTGTGTGAGAGAGAGAAGCTGTGAGTGAGAGAGAAAGAAAGAAATAGAAGCTGTGAGTGAGAAAGAAAGAAAGAAAGAGAAGCTGTGAATGAGAGAGAGAGAAAGAGAAGATGTGAGTGAGAGAGAGAGAAAGAGATGCTGTGAGTGAGTGAGACAGAGAGAAAGAGAAGCTGTGAGTGAGAGAGAAAGGGAAAGAGAGGCTGTTAGTGAGAGAGAGAGAGAAGCTGTGAGTGAGAGAGAAAGAGAGAGAAAGAGAAGCTGTGAGTGAGAGAGAGAGAAGCTGTGAGTGAGAGAGAAAGAGAAAGAGAGGCTGTGAGTGAGAGAGAAGCTGTGAGTGAGAGAGAGATAAAGAGAAGCTGTGAGTTAGAGAGATGGAGAAGCTGTGATTGTGTGAGAGAGAGAGAAGATGTGAGTGAGAGAGAGAAAGAGAAGCAGTGAGTGAGTGAGAGAGAGAGATAAAGAGAAGCTGTGAGTGAGAGAGTGAGAAAGAGAAGCTGTGAGTGAGAGAGAAAGAGAAGCTGTGAGTGAGAGAGAGACAGAAAGAGAAGCTGTGAGTGAGAGAGAGAGAGAAAGAGAAGCTGTGAGTGAGAGAGAGAGAGAAAGAGAAGCTGTGTGAGATAGAGAGAAACTGTGAGAGAGAAAGAAAGAAATAGAAGCTGTGAGTGAGTGAGAGTGAGAGAAGTGAGTTAGAGAGAAAGGGAGAAAGAGAAGCTGTGAGTGAGAGAGAGAGAGAGAAGCTGTGAGTGAGAGAGAAAGAAAGAAATAGAAGCTGTGAGTGAGTGAGAGAGAGAAGTTGTGAGTTAGAGAGAGAGAGAGAGAGAAGCTGTGAGTGAGAGAGAGAGAAGCTGTGAGTGAGAGAGAGAGAGAAAGAGAAGGTGTGTGTGAGAGAGAGAAAGAGAAGCTGTGAGTGAGAGAGAGAGAAGCTGTGAGTGTGAGAGAGAGAGAAGATGTGAGTGAGAGAGAGAAAGAGAAAGAGAAGCAGTGAGTGAGTGAGAGAGAGAGATAAAGAGAAGCTGTGAGTGATAGAGAGAGATAAAGAGAAGCTGTGAGTGAGAGAGAGAAAGAGAAGCTGGGAGTGAGTAAGAGAGAAAAAGAGAAGCTGTGAGTGTGTGTGTGAGAGAGAGAAGATGTGAGTGAGAGAGAGAGAAGCTGTGAGTGAGAGAGAAAGAAAGAAAGAGAAGCTGTGAGTGAGAGAGAGAGAGAAGCTGTGAGTGAGAGAGAGAGAAAGAAAGAGAAGCTGTGAGTGAGAGAGAGAGAGCTAGAAGCTGTGAGTGAGTGAGAGAGAGGAAGAGAAGCTGTGAGTGAGAGAGAGGGAGAAAGAGAAGCTGTGAGTGAGAGAGAGAGAAAGAGAAGCTGTGAGTTAGAGAGAGAGAGAGAAAGAGAAGCTGTGAGTGAGTGAGAGAGAAAGAGAAGCTGTGAGTGATAGAGAGAGATAAAGAGAAGCTGTGAGTGAGAGAGAGAAAGAGAAGCTGGGAGTGAGTAAGAGAGAAAAAGAGAAGCTGTGAGTGTGTGAGAGAGAGAGAAGCTGTGAGAGAGAGAGAAGCTGTGAGTGAGAGAGAAAGAAAGAAAGAGAAGCTGTGAGTGAGTGAGAGAGAGAGAAGCTGTGAGTGAGAGAGAGAGAGAGAAAGAGAAGCTGTGAGTGAGAGAGAGAGAGAGCTAGAAGCTGTGAGTGAGTGAGAGAGAGGAAGAGAAGCTGTGAGTGAGAGAGAGGGAGAAAGAGAAGTTGTGAGTGAGAGAGAGATAAAGAGAAGCTGTGAGTTAGAGAGAGAGAGAGAAAGAGAAGTTGTGAGTGAGTGAGAGAGAGGAAGAGAAGCTGTGAGTGAGAGAGAGAAAGAGAAGCTGTGAGTGAGAGAGAGATAAAGAGAAGCTGTGAGTTAGAGAGAGACAGAGAAAGAGAAGCTGTAAGTGAGAGAGAGAGAGAGAGAAGCTGTGTGTGTGAGAGAGAGAGAAGCTGTGAGTGAGAGAGAGAAAGAAAGAGAAGATGTTAGTGAGAGAGAGAAAGAGAAGCTGTGAGTGAGAGAGAGAGAGAAGCAGTGAGTGAGAGAGAGAGAGAGAAAGAGAAGGTATGAGAGAGAGAGAAAGAGAAGCTGTGAGTGAGAGAGAGAGAGAAGCTGTGAGTGTGAGAGAGAGAGAAGATGTGAGTGAGAGAGAGAAAGAGAAGCAGTGAGTGAGTGAGAGAGAGAGATAAAGAGAAGCTGTGAGTGAGAGAGAGAGAAAGAGAAGCTGTGAGTGAGAGAGAAAGAGAAGCTGTGAGAGAGAGAGAGAAAGAGAAGCTGTGAGTAAGAGAGAGAGAAGCTGTGAGTGAGAGAGAGAGAGAGAAAGAGAAGGTGTGTGTGTGAGAGAGAAAGAGAAGCTGTGAGTGAGAGAGTGAGAGAGTGAGAGAAGCTGTGAGTGTGAGAGAGAGTGAGATAAAGAGAAGCTGTGAGTGATAGAGAGAGATAAAGAGAAGCTGTGAGTGAGAGAGAGAAAGAAAATCTGGGAGTGAGTAAGAGAAAGAAAGAGAAGCTGTGAGTGAGAGAGAGAGAGAGAGAAGCTGTGAGTGAGAGAGAGAGAGAAAGAGAAGCTGTGTGAGATAGAGAGAAACTGTGAGAGAGAAAGAAAGAAAGAAGCTGTGAGTGAGTGAGAGAGAGAAGTGAGTTAGAGAGAAAGGGAGAAAGAGAAGCTGTGAGTGAGAGAGAGAGAGAAGCTGTGAGTGAGAGAGAAAGAAAAAATAGAAGCTGTGAGTGAGTGAGAGAGAGAAGTTGTGAGTTAGAGAGAGAGAGAGAGAAGCTGTGAGTGAGAGAGAGAGAGAGAGAAGCTGTGAGTGAGAGAGAGAGAGAGAAAGAGAAGGTGTGTGTGAGAGAGAGAAAGAGAAGCTGTGAGTGAGAGAGAGAGAAGCTGTGAGTGTGAGAGAGAGAGAAGATGTGAGTGAGAGAGAGAAAGAGAAAGAGAAGCAGTGAGTGAGTGAGAGAGAGAGATAAAGAGAAGCTGTGAGTGATAGAGAGAGATAAAGAGAAGCTGTGAGTGAGAGAGAGAAAGAGAAGCTGGGAGTGAGTAAGAGAGAAAAAGAGAAGCTGTGAGTGTGTGTGTGAGAGAGAGAAGATGTGAGTGAGAGAGAGAGAAGCTGTGAGTGAGAGAGAAAGAAAGAAAGAGAAGCTGTGAGTGAGAGAGAGAGTTAGAAACTGTGAGTGAGTGAGAGAGAGAGAAGCTGTGAGTGAGAGAGAGAAAGAGAAGCTGTGAGTGAGAGAGAGAGAGAAAGAGAAGCTGTGAGTGAGAGAAAGATAAAGAGTAGCTGTGAGTTAGAGAGAGAGAAAGAGAAGCTGTGAGTGAGAGAGAGAGAAGCTGTGAGTGAGAGTGAGAGGGAGAAAGTGAAGCGGTGAGTGAGAGAGAGAGAGAAAGAGAAGCTGTGAGTGAGAGAGAGAGAGAAAAAGAAGAGAATCTGTGTGAGACAGAGTGAGAAGCTGTGAGTGAGAGATAGAGAGAGAGAAGATGTGAGTGAGAGAGAGAAAGAGAAGCTGTGAGTGAGAGAAAGATAAAGAGAAGCTGTGAGTTAGAGAGAGACAGAGAAAGAGAAGCTGTGAGTGAGAGAGAGAGAGAGAAAGAGAAGCTATGAGTGAGAGAGAGAAAGAGAATATGTTAGTGAGAGAGTGATAGAGAGAAAAAGAAGCTGTGAGTGAGAGAGAGAGAAGCTGTGAGTGAGAGAGAGAGAGAAAGAGAAGGTGTGTGAGAGAGAGAGAAAGAGAAGCTGTGAGTGAGAGAGAGAGAAGCTGTGAGTGTGTGTGAGAGAGAGAAGATGTGAGTGAGAGGGAGAACGAGAAAGAGAAGCAGTGAGTGAGTGAGAGAGAGATAAAGAAAAGCTGTGAGTGAGAGAGAGAGAAAGAGAAGCTGTGAGTGAGAGAGAAAGAGAAGCTGTGAGTGAGAGAGAGAGAGAGAGAAGCTGTGAGTGAGAGAGAGAGAGAAAGAGAAGCTGTGAGTGAGAGAGAGAGAGAGAAAGAGAAGCTGTGTGAGAGAGAGAAGCTGTGAGTGAGAGAGAGAGAAAGAAATAGAAGCTGTGAGTGAGAGAGAAAGAAAGAAAGAGAAGCTGTGAATGAGAGAGAGAGAAAGAGAAGATGTGAGTGAGAGAGAGAGAAAGAGATGCTGTGAGTGAGTGAGACAGAGAGAAAGAGAAGCTGTGAGTGAGAGAGAAAGGGAAAGAGAGGCTGTTAGTGAGAGAGAGAGAGAAGCTGTGAGTGAGAGAGAAAGAGAGAGAAAGAGAAGCTGTGAGTGAGAGAGAGAGAAGCTGTGAGTGAGAGAGAAAGAGAAAGAGAGGCTGTGAGTGAGAGAGAGAGAGAAGCTGTGAGTGAGAGAGAGATAAAGAGAAGCTGTGAGTTAGAGAGAGCGAGAAAGAGAAGCTGTGAGTGAGACAGAAAGAGAAGATGTGTGTGTGTGAGAGAGAGAGAACCTGTGAGTGAGAGAGAGAGAAAGAGAAGCTATGAGTGAGAGAGAAAGCTGTGAGTGAGAGAGAAAGAGAAAGAGAAGATGTGAGTGAGAGAGAGAGAGAGAAGCTGTGAGAGAGACAGAGAAAAGCTGTGAGTGAGATAGAGAGAGAAGCTATGAGTGAGTGAGTGAGAGAGAGAGAATCTTTGAGTGAGAGAGAGAAATAAAGAGAAGCTGTGAGTTAGAGAGAAACAGAGAAAGAGAAGCTGTGAGTGAGAGAGAGAGAGAAAGAGAAGCTGTGAGTGTGAGAGAGAGATAAAGAGAAGCTGTTAGTTAGAGAGAGACAGAGAAAGAGAAGGTGTGTGTGAGAGAGAGAAAGAGAAGCTGTGAGTGAGAGAGAGAGAAGCTGTGAGTGTGAGAGAGAGAAGATGTGAGTGAGAGAGAGAAAGAGAAAGAGAAGCAGTGAGTGAGTGAGAGAGAGAGATAAAGAGAAGCTGTGAGTGATAGCGAGAGATAAAGAGAAGCTGTGAGTGAGTGAGAGAAAGAGAAGCTGGGAGTGAGTAAGAGAGAAAAAAGAGAAGCTGTGAGTGTGTGTGTGAGAGAGAGAAGATGTGAGTGAGAGAGAGAGAAGCTGTGAGTGAGAGAGAAAGAAAGAAAGAGAAGCTGTGAGTGAGAGAGAGAGTTAGAAACTGTGAGTGAGTGAGAGAGAGAGAAGCTGTGAGTGAGAGAGAGAAAGAGTAGCTGTGAGTGAGAGAGAGAGAGAAAGAGAAGCTGTGAGTGAGAGAAAGATAAAGAGTAGCTGTGAGTTAGAGAGAGAGAAAGAGAAGCTGTGAGTGAGAGAGAGAGAAGCTGTGAGTGAGAGTGAGGGAGAAAGTGAAGCGGTGAGGGAGAGAGAGAGAGAAAGAGAAGCTGTGAGTGAGAGAGAGAGAGAAAAAGAAGAGAATCTGTGAGTGAGACAGAGTGAGAAGCTGTGAGTGAGAGAGAGAGAGAGAGAAGATGTGAGTGAGAGAGAGAAATAGAAGCTGTGAGTGAGAGAAAGATAAAGAGAAGCTGTGAGTTAGAGAGAGACAGAGAAAGAGAAGCTGTGAGTGAGAGAGAGAGAGAGAAAGAGAAGCTATGAGTGAGAGAGAGAAAGAGAATATGTTAGTGAGAGAGTGATAGAGAGAAAAAGAAGCTGTGAGTGAGAGAGAGAGAAGCTGTGAGTGAGAGAGAGAGAGAAAGAGAAGGTGTGTGTGTGAGAGAGAAAGAGAAGCTGTGAGTGAGAGAGAGAGAAGCTGTGAGTGTGTGTGTGAGAGAGAAGATGTGAGTGAGAGAGAGAACGAGAAAGAGAAGCAGTGAGTGAGTGAGAGAGAGATAAAGAAAAGCTGTGAGTGAGAGAGAGAGAAAGAGAAGCTGTGAGTGAGAGAGAAAGAGAAGCTGTGAGTGAGAGAGAGAGAGAGAGAAGCTGTGAGTGAGAGAGAGAGAGAAAGAGAAGCTGTGAGTGAGAGAGAGAGAGAGAAAGAGAAGCTGTGTGAGAGAGAGAAGCTGTGAGTGAGAGAGAAAGAAAGAAATAGAAGCTGTGAGTGAGAGAGAAAGAAAGAAAGAGAAGCTGTGAATGAGAGAGAGAGAAAGAGAAGATGTGAGTGAGAGAGAGAGAAAGAGATGCTGTGAGTGAGTGAGACAGAGAGAAAGAGAAGCTGTGAGTGAGAGAGAAAGGGAAAGAGAGGCTGTTAGTGAGAGAGAGAGAGAAGCTGTGAGTGAGAGAGAAAGAGAGAGAAAGAGAAGCTGTGAGTGAGAGAGAGAGAAGCTGTGAGTGAGAGAGAAAGAGAAAGAGAGGCTGTGAGTGAGAGAGAGAGAGAGAAGCTGTGAGTGAGAGAGAGATAAAGAGAAGCTGTGAGTTAGAGAGAGCGAGAAAGAGAAGCTGTGAGTGAGACAGAAAGAGAAGATGTGTGTGTGTGTGAGAGAGAGAACCTGTGAGTGAGAGAGAGAGAAAGAGAAGCTGTGAGTGAGACAGAGAAAAGCTGTGAGTGAGATAGAGAGAGAAGCTATGAGTGAGTGAGTGAGAGAGAGAGAATCTGTGAGTGAGAGAGGGAGAAATAAAGAGAAGCTGTGAGTTAGAGAGAAACAGAGAAAGAGAAGCTGTGAGTGAGAGAGAGAGAGAAAGAGAAGCTGTGAGTGTGAGAGAGAGATAAAGAGAAGCTGTTAGTTAGAGAGAGACAGAGAAAGAAAAGCTGTGAGTGGGAGAGTGAGTGAGAAAGAGAAGCTGTGAGTGTGTGTGTGTGAGAGAGAAGCTGTGATTGAGAGAGAGAGAGAAAGAGAAGCTGTGAGTGAGAGAGTGAGAGAAAGAGAAGCTGTGAGTGAGAGAGAGAGAAAGAAAGAGAAGCTGTGAGTGAGAGAGAGAGGGTGAAAGAGAAGCTGTGATTGTGAGAGAGAGGGAGAAAAAGGGAAGCTGTGAGTGAGTGTGAGAGAGAGAAAGAGAAGCTGTGAGTGAGTGAGAGAGAAAGAAAGAGAAGCAATGAGTGAGAGAGAGAGAAGCTGTAAGTGAGAGAGAGAGGGAAGCTGTGAGTGAGAGAAAGAGAAACTGTGAGTGAGAGAGAGAGAGAAAGAGAAGCTGTGAGTGAGAGAGATAAAGAGAAGCTGTGAGTTAGAGAGAGACAGAGAAAGATAAGCTGTGAGTGAGAGAGAGAGAGAGAAAGAGAAGCTGTGAGTGAGAGAGAGAGAGAAGCTGTGAGTGAGAGAGATAAAGAGAAGCTGTGAGTGATAGAGAGAGATAAAGAGAAGCTGTGAGTGAGAGAGAAAGAAAGAAAGAGAAGCTGTGAGTGAGTGAGAGAGAGAGAAGCTGTGAGTGAGAGAGAGAGAAAGAAAGAGAAGCTGTGAGTGAGAGAGAGAGGGTGAAAGAGAAGCTGTGAGTGAGAGAGAGGGAGAAAAAGGGAAGCTGTGAGTGAGTGTGAGAGAGAGAGAAGTTGTGACAGTGGGAGAGAGAGAAAGAGAAGCTGTGAGTGAGTGAGAGAGAAAGAAAGAGAAGCAATGAGTGTGAGAGAGAGAAGCTGTAAGTGAGAGAGAGAGGGAGAAAGAGAAGCTGTGAGAGAGAGAGAGAAAGAGAAGCTGTGAGTGAGAGAGACAGACAGAGAAGGAGAAGCTGTGAGTGAGAGAGAGAGCTAGAAGCTGTGAGTGAGTGAGAGAGAGAGAAGCTGTGAGTGAGAGAGAAAGAGAAGCTGTGAGTGAGAGAGAGAGAAAGAGAAGCTGTGAGTGAGAGAGAGATAAAGAGAAGCTGTGAGTTAGAGAGAGAGAGAAAGAGAAGCTGTGAGTGAGTGAGAGAGAGAAGCTGTGAGTGAGAGAGAGAGGGAGAAAGTGAAGCGGTGAGTGAGAGAGAGAGAGAAAGAGAAGCTGTGAGTGAGTGAGAGAGAAAAAAAAGAGAATCTGTGAGAGAGAGAGAGAGAGAAGCTGTGAGTGAGAGAGAGAGAAGCTGTGAGTGAGAGAAAGAGAAACTGTGAGTGAGAGAGAGAGAAAGAGAAGCTGTGAGTGAGAGAGATAAAGAGAAGCTGTGAGTTAGAGAGAGACAGAGAAAGATAAGCTGTGAGTGAGAGAGAGAGAAAGAGAAGCTGTGAGTGAGAGAGAGAGAGAAGCTGTGAGTGAGAGAGAGAGAGAGAAAGAGAAGGTGTGTGTGAGAGAGAAAGAGAAGCTGTGAGTGAGAGAGAGAGAAGCTGTGAGTGTGTGAGAGAGAGAAGATGTGAGTGAGAGAGAGAAAGAGAAAGAGAAGCAGTGAGTGAGTGAGAGAGAGAGATAAAGAGAAGTTGTGAGTGATAGAGAGAGATAAAGAGAAGCTGTGAGTGAGAGAGAGAAAGAGAAGCTGGGAGTGAGTAAGAGAGAAAAAGAGAAGCTGTGAGTGTGTGAGAGAGAGAGAAGCTGTGAGTGAGAGAGAGAGAAGCTGTGAGTGAGAGAGAAAGAAAGAAAGAGAAGCTGTGAGTGAGTGAGAGAGAGAGAAGCTGTGAGTGAGAGAGAGAGAGAGAAAGAGAAGCTGTGAGTGAGAGAGAGAGAGCTAGAAGCTGTGAGTGAGTGAGAGAGAGGAAGAGAAGCTGTGAGTGAGAGAGAGGGAGAAAGAGAAGCTGTGAGTGAGAGAGAGATAAAGAGAAGCTGTGAGTTAGAGAGAGAGAGAGAAAGAGAAGCTGTGAGTGAGTGAGAGAGAGGAAGAGAAGCTGTGAGTGAGAGAGAGAAAGAGAAGCTGTGAGTGAGAGAGAGATAAAGAGAAGCTGTGAGTTAGAGAGAGACAGAGAAAGAGAAGCTGTGAGTGAGAGAGAGAGAGAAAGAGAAACTGTGTGTGTGTGAGAGAGAGAAGCTGTGAGTGAGAGAGAGAAAGAAAGAGAAGATGTTAGTGAGAGAGAGAAAGAGAAGCTATGAGTGAGAGAGAGAGAGAAGCTGTGAGTGAGAGAGAGAGAGAGAAAGAGAAGGTGTGTGAGAGAGAGAAAGAGAAGCTGTGAGTGAGAGAGAGAGAGAAGCTGTGAGTGTGAGAGAGAGAAGATGTGAGTGAGAGAGAGAAAGAGAAGCAGTGAGTGAGTGAGAGAGAGAGATAAAGAGAAGCTGTGAGTGAGAGAGAGAGAAAGAGAAGCTGTGAGTGAGAGAGAAAGAGAAGCTGTGAGAGAGAGAGAGAAAGAGAAGATGTGAGTAAGAGAGAGAGAGAAGCTGTGAGTAAGAGAGAGAGAGAAGCTGTGAGTGAGAGAGAGAGAGAGAAAGAGAAGGTGTGTGTGAGAGAGAGAAAGAGAAGCTGTGAGTGAGAGAGAGAGAGAAGCTGTGAGTGTGAGAGAGAGTGAGATAAAGAGAAGCTGTGAGTGATAGAGAGAGATAAAAAGCTGTGAGTGAGAGAGAGAAAGAGAACCTGGGAGTGAGTAAGAGAAAGAAAGAGAAGCTGTGAGTGAGAGAGAGAGAGAGAGAAGCTGTGAGTGAGAGAGAGAGAGAGAAGCTCTGACTGAGAGAGAAACAAAGAAAGAAAAGCTGTGAGAGAGTGAGAGAGAGAGAGAGAGAAGCTGTGAGTGAGAGAGAGAGAGAAAGAGAAGCTGTGAGTGAGAGAGAGAGAGCTAGAAGCTGTGAGTGAGAGAGAGATAAAGAGAAGCTGTGAGTTAGAGAGAGAGAGAAAGAGAAGCTGTGAGTGAGAGAGAGAAAGAGAAGCTGTGAGTGAGAGAGATAAAGAGAAGCAGTGAGTGAGAGAGAGAGAGGAAGAGAAGCTGTGAGTGAGAGAGAGATAGAAAGAGAAGCTGTGAGTGAGAGAGAGATAAAGAGAAGCTGTGAGTTAGAGAGAGACAGAGAAAGAGAAGCTTTGAGTGAGAGAGAGAGAGAGAAAGAGAAGCTGTGTGTGTGAGAGAGACAGAAGCTGTAAGTGAGAGAGAGAAAGAAAGAGAAGATGTTAGTGAGAGAGTGAGAGAGAGAAAGAGAAGCTGTGAGTGAGAGAGAGAGAAGCTGTGAGTGTGAGAGAGAGAGAGAAAGAGAAGGTGTGAGAGAGAGAGAGAGAAAGAGAAGCTGTGAGTGAGAGAGATAGAGAAGCTGTGATTGTGTGAGAGAGAGAGAAGATGTGAGTGAGAGAGAGAAAGAGAAGCAGTGAGTGAGTGAGAGAGAGAGATAAAGAGAAGCTGTGAGTGAGAGAGTGAGAAAGAGAAGCTGTGAGTGAGAGAGAAAGAGAAGCTGTGAGTGAGAGAGAGACAGAAAGAGAAGCTGTGAGTGAGAGAGAGAGAGAAAGAGAAGCTGTGAGTGAGAGAGAGAGAGAAAGAGAAGCTGTGTGAGATAGAGAGAAACTGTGAGAGAGAAAGAAAGAAATAGAAGCTGTGAGTGAGTGAGAGTGAGAGAAGTGAGTTAGAGAGAAAGGGAGAAAGAGAAGCTATGAGTGAGAGAGAGAAAGAGAATATGTTAGTGAGAGAGTGATAGAGAGAAAAAGAAGCTGTGAGTGAGAGAGAGAGAAGCTGTGAGTGAGAGAGAGAGAGAAAGAGAAGGTGTGTGTGAGAGAGAGAAAGAGAAGCTGTGAGTGAGAGAGAGAGAAGCTGTGAGTGTGTGTGTGAGAGAGAAGATGTGAGTGAGAGAGAGAACGAGAAAGAGAAGCAGTGAGTGAGTGAGAGAGAGATAAAGAAAAGCTGTGAGTGAGAGAGAGAGAAAGAGAAGCTGTGAGTGAGAGAGAAAGAGAAGCTGTGAGTGAGAGAGAGAGAGAGAGAAGCTGTGAGTGAGAGAGAGAGAGAAAGAGAAGCTGTGAGTGAGAGAGAGAGAGAGAGAAAGAGAAGCTGTGTGAGAGAGAGAAGCTGTGAGTGAGAGAGAAAGAAAGAAATAGAAGCTGTGAGTGAGAGAGAAAGAAAGAAAGAGAAGCTGTGAATGAGAGAGAGAGAAAGAGAAGATGTGAGTGAGTGAGACAGAGAGAAAGAGAAGCTGTGAGTGAGAGAGAAAGGGAAAGAGAGGCTGTTAGTGAGAGAGAGAGAGAAGCTGTGAGTGAGAGAGAAAGAGAGAGAAAGAGAAGCTGTGAGTGAGAGAGAGAGAAGCTGTGAGTGAGAGAGAAAGAGAAAGAGAGGCTGTGAGTGAGAGAGAGAGAGAGAAGCTGTGAGTGAGAGAGAGATAAAGAGAAGCTGTGAGTTAGAGAGAGCGAGAAAGAGAAGCTGTGAGTGAGACAGAAAGAAATAGAAGCTGTGAGTGAGTGAGAGTGAGAGAAGTGAGTTAGAGAGAAAGGGAGAAAGAGAAGCTATGAGTGAGAGAGAGAAAGAGAATATGTTAGTGAGAGAGTGATAGAGAGAAAAAGAAGCTGTGAGTGAGAGAGAGAGAAGCTGTGAGTGAGAGAGAGAGAGAAAGAGAAGGTGTGTGTGTGAGAGAGAAAGAGAAGCTGTGAGTGAGAGAGAGAGAAGCTGTGAGTGTGTGTGAGAGAGAGAAGATGTGAGTGAGAGAGAGAACGAGAAAGAGAAGCAGTGAGTGAGTGAGAGAGAGATAAAGAAAAGCTGTGAGTGAGAGAGAGAGAAAGAGAAGCTGTGAGTGAGAGAGAAAGAGAAGCTGTGAGTGAGAGAGAGAGAGAGAGAGAAGCTGTGAGTGAGAGAGAGAGAGAAAGAGAAGCTGTGAGTGAGAGAGAGAGAGAGAGAAAGAGAAGCTGTGTGAGAGAGAGAAGCTGTGAGTGAGAGAGAAAGAAAGAAATAGAAGCTGTGAGTGAGAGAGAAAGAAAGAAAGAGAAGCTGTGAATGAGAGAGAGAGAAAGAGAAGATGTGAGTGAGAGAGAGAGAAAGAGATGCTGTGAGTGAGTGAGACAGAGAGAAAGAGAAGCTGTGAGTGAGAGAGAAAGGGAAAGAGAGGCTGTTAGTGAGAGAGAGAGAGAAGCTGTGAGTGAGAGAGAAAGAGAGAGAAAGAGAAGCTGGGAGTGAGTAAGAGAAAGAAAGAGAAGCTGTGAGTGAGAGAGAGAGAGAGAGAAGCTGTGAGTGAGAGAGAGAGAGAGAAGCTCTGACTGAGAGAGAAAGAAAGAAAGAAAAGCTGTGAGAGAGTGAGAGAGAGAGAGAGAGAGAAGCTGTGAGTGAGAGAGAGAGAGAAGCTGTGAGTGAGAGAAAGAGAAACTGTGAGTGAGAGAGAGAGAGAAAGAGAAGCTGTGAGTGAGTGAGAGAGAGAGAAGCTGTGAGTGAGAGAGAGAGAGAGAAAGAGAAGCTGTGAGTGAGAGAGAGAGAGAGCTAGAAGCTGTGAGTGAGTGAGAGAGAGGAAGAGAAGCTGTGAGTGAGAGAGAGGGAGAAAGAGAAGCTGTGAGTGAGAGAGAGATAAAGAGAAGCTGTGAGTTAGAGAGAGAGAGAGAAAGAGAAGCTGTGAGTGAGTGAGAGAGAGGAAGAGAAGCTGTGAGTGAGAGAGAGAAAGAGAAGCTGTGAGTGAGAGAGAGATAAAGAGAAGCTGTGAGTTAGAGAGAGACAGAGAAAGAGAAGCTGTGAGTGAGAGAGAGAGAGAAAGAGAAACTGTGTGTGTGAGAGAGAGAAGCTGTGAGTGAGAGAGAGAAAGAAAGAGAAGATGTTAGTGAGAGAGAGAAAGAGAAGCTATGAGTGAGAGAGAGAGAGAAGCTGTGAGTGAGAGAGAGAGAGAGAAAGAGAAGGTGTGTGTGAGAGAGAAAGAGAAGCTGTGAGTGAGAGAGAGAGAGAAGCTGTGAGTGTGTGAGAGAGAGAAGCTGTGAGTGAGAGAGAGAGAAGCTGTGAGTGTGTGTGAGAGAGAGAAGATGTGAGTGAGAGAGAGAACGAGAAAGAGAAGCAGTGAGTGAGTGAGAGAGAGATAAAGAAAAGCTGTGAGTGAGAGAGAGAGAAAGAGAAGCTGTGAGTGAGAGAGAAAGAGAAGCTGTGAGTGAGAGAGAGAGAGAGAGAGAAGCTGTGAGTGAGAGAGAGAGAGAAAGAGAAGCTGTGAGTGAGAGAGAGAGAGAGAGAAAGAGAAGCTGTGTGAGAGAGAGAAGCTGTGAGTGAGAGAGAAAGAAAGAAATAGAAGCTGTGAGTGAGAGAGAAAGAAAGAAAGAGAAGCTGTGAATGAGAGAGAGAGAAAGAGAAGATGTGAGTGAGAGAGAGAGAAAGAGATGCTGTGAGTGAGTGAGACAGAGAGAAAGAGAAGCTGTGAGTGAGAGAGAAAGGGAAAGAGAGGCTGTTAGTGAGAGAGAGAGAGAAGCTGTGAGTGAGAGAGAAAGAGAGAGAAAGAGAAGCTGTGAGTGAGAGAGAGAGAAGCTGTGAGTGAGAGAGAAAGAGAAAGAGAGGCTGTGAGTGAGAGAGAGAGAGAGAAGCTGTGAGTGAGAGAGAGATAAAGAGAAGCTGTGAGTTAGAGAGAGCGAGAAAGAGAAGCTGTGAGTGAGACAGAAAGAAATAGAAGCTGTGAGTGAGTGAGAGTGAGAGAAGTGAGTTAGAGAGAAAGGGAGAAAGAGAAGCTATGAGTGAGAGAGAGAAAGAGAATATGTTAGTGAGAGAGTGAGAGAGACAGACAGAGAAGGAGAAGCTGTGAGTGAGAGAGAGAGCTAGAAGCTGTGAGTGAGTGAGAGAGAGAGAAGCTGTGAGTGAGAGAGAAAGAGAAGCTGTGAGTGAGAGAGAGAGAAAGAGAAGCTGTGAGTGAGAGAGAGATAAAGAGAAGCTGTGAGTTAGAGAGAGAGAGAAAGAGAAGCTGTGAGTGAGTGAGAGAGAGAAGCTGTGAGTGAGAGAGAGAGGGAGAAAGTGAAGCGGTGAGTGAGAGAGAGAGAGAAAGAGAAGCTGTGAGTGAGTGAGAGAGAGAAAAAAAGAGAATCTGTGTGAGAGAGAGAGAGAGAAGCTGTGAGTGAGAGAGAGAGAGAAGCTGTGAGTGAGAGAAAGAGAAACTGTGAGAGAGAGAGAGAAAGAAAGAGAAGCTGTGAGTGAGAGAGATAAAGAGAAGCTGTGAGTTAGAGAGAGACAGAGAAAGATAAGCTATGAGTGAGAGAGAGAGAGAGAAAGAGAAGCTGTGAGTGAGAGAGAGAGAGAAGCTGTGAGTGAGAGAGAGAGAGAGAAAGAGAAGGTGTGTGTGTGAGAGAGAAAGAGAAGCTGTGAGTGAGAGAGAGAGAAGCTGTGAGTGTGTGTGAGAGAGAAGATGTGAGTGAGAGAGAGAAAGAGAAAGAGAAGCAGTGAGTGAGTGAGAGAGAGAGATAAAGAGAAGCTGTGAGTGATAGAGAGAGATAAAGAGAAGCTGTGAGTGAGAGAGAGAAAGAGAAGCTGGGAGTGAGTAAGAGAGAAAAAGAGAAGCTGTGAGTGTGTGTGAGAGAGAGAAGCTGTGAGTGAGAGAGAGAGAAGCTGTGAGTGAGAGAGAAAGAAAGAAAGAGAAGCTGTGAGTGAGTGAGAGAGAGAGAAGCTGTGAGTGAGAGAGAGAGAGAAAGAGAAGCTGTGAGTGAGAGAGAGAGAGAGCTAGAAGCTGTGAGTGAGTGAGAGAGAGGAAGAGAAGCTGTGAGTGAGAGAGAGGGAGAAAGAGAAGCTGTGAGTGAGAGAGAGATAAAGAGAAGCTGTGAGTTAGAGAGAGAGAGAGAAAGAGAAGCTGTGAGTGAGTGAGAGAGAGGAAGAGAAGCTGTGAGTGAGAGAGAGAAAGAGAAGCTGTGAGTGAGAGAGAGATAAAGAGAAGCTGTGAGTTAGAGAGAGACAGAGAAAGAGAAGCTGTGAGTGAGAGAGAGAGAAAGAGAAACTGTGTGTGTGAGAGAGAGAGAAGCTGTGAGTGAGAGAGAGAAAGAAAGAGAAGATGTTAGTGAGAGAGAGAAAGAGAAGCTATGAGTGAGAGAGAGAGAGAAGCTGTGAGTGAGAGAGAGAGAGAGAGAAAGAGAAGGTGTGAGAGAGAGAGAAAGAGAAGCTGTGAGTGAGAGAGAGAAGCTGTGAGTGTGAGAGAGAGAAGATGTGAGTGAGAGAGAGAAAGAGAAGCAGTGAGTGAGTGAGAGAGAGAGATAAAGAGAAGCTGTGAGTGAGAGAGAGAGAAAGAGAAGCTGTGAGTGAGAGAGAAAGAGAAGCTGTGAGAGAGAGAGAGAAAGAGAAGATGTGAGTAAGAGAGAGAGAGAAGCTGTGAGTGAGAAAGAGAGAGAGAAAGAGAAGGTGTGTGTGTGAGAGAGAAAGAGAAGCTGTGAGTGAGAGAGAGAGAGAAGCTGTGAGTGTGAGAGAGAGTGAGATAAAGAGAAGCTGTGAGTGATAGAGAGAGATAAAAAGCTGTGAGTGAGAGAGAGAAAGAGAAGCTGGGAGTGAGTAAGAGAAAGAAAGAGAAGCTGTGAGTGAGAGAGAGAGAGAGAGAAGCTGTGAGTGAGAGAGAGAGAGAGAAGCTCTGACTGAGAGAGAAAGAAAGAAAGAAAAGCTGTGAGAGAGTGAGAGAGAGAGAGAGAGAGAAGCTGTGAGTGAGAGAGAGAGAGAAGCTGTGAGTGAGAGAAAGAGAAACTGTGAGTGAGAGAGAGAGAGAAAGAGAAGCTGTGAGTGAGAGAGATAAAGAGAAGCTGTGAGTTAGAGAGAGACAGAGAAAGATAAGCTGTGAGTGAGAGAGAGAGAGAGAAAGAGAAGCTGTGAGTGAGAGAGAGAGAGAAGCTGTGAGTGAGAGAGAGAGAGAGAAAGAGAAGGTGTGTGTGTGAGAGAGAAAGAGAAGCTGTGAGTGAGAGAGAGAGAAGCTGTGAGTGTGTGAGAGAGAGAAGATGTGAGTGAGAGAGAGAAAGAGAAAGAGAAGCAGTGAGTGAGTGAGAGAGAGAGATAAAGAGAAGCTGTGAGTGATAGAGAGAGATAAAGAGAAGCTGTGAGTGAGAGAGAGAAAGAGAAGCTGGGAGTGAGTAAGAGAGAAAAAGAGAAGCTGTGAGTGTGAGAGAGAGAGAGAAGCTGTGAGTGAGAGAGAGAGAAGCTGTGAGTGAGAGAGAAAGAAAGAAAGAGAAGCTGTGAGTGAGTGAGAGAGAGAGAAGCTGTGAGTGAGAGAGAGAGAGAGAAAGAGAAGCTGTGAGTGAGAGAGAGAGAGAGCTAGAAGCTGTGAGTGAGTGAGAGAGAGGAAGAGAAGCTGTGAGTGAGAGAGAGGGAGAAAGAGAAGCTGTGAGTGAGAGAGAGATAAAGAGAAGCTGTGAGTTAGAGAGAGAGAGAGAAAGAGAAGCTGTGAGTGAGTGAGAGAGAGGAAGAGAAGCTGTGAGTGAGAGAGAGAAAGAGAAGCTGTGAGTGAGAGAGAGATAAAGAGAAGCTGTGAGTTAGAGAGAGACAGAGAAAGAGAAGCTGTGAGTGAGAGAGAGAGAGAAAGAGAAACTGTGTGTGAGAGAGAGAGAAGCTGTGAGTGAGAGAGAGAAAGAAAGAGAAGATGTTAGTGAGAGAGAGAAAGAGAAGCTATGAGTGAGAGAGAGAGAGAAGCTGTGAGTGAGAGAGAGAGAGAGAAAGAGAAGGTGTGTGAGAGAGAGAAAGAGAAGCTGTGAGTGAGAGAGAGAGAGAAGCTGTGAGTGTGTGAGAGAGAGAAGATGTGAGTGAGAGAGAGAAAGAGAAGCAGCGAGTGAGTGAGAGAGAGAGATAAAGAGAAGCTGTGAGTGAGAGAGAGAGAAAGAGAAGCTGTGAGTGAGAGAGAAAGAGAAGCTGTGAGAGAGAGAGAGAAAGAGAAGATGTGAGTAAGAGAGAGAGAGAAGCTGTGAGTAAGAGAGAGAGAGAAGCTGTGAGTGTGTGAGAGAGAGAAGATGTGAGTGAGAGAGAGAAAGAGAAGCAGCGAGTGAGTGAGAGAGAGAGATAAAGAGAAGCTGTGAGTGAGAGAGAGAGAAAGAGAAGCTGTGAGTGAGAGAGAAAGAGAAGCTGTGAGAGAGAGAGAGAAAGAGAAGATGTGAGTAAGAGAGAGAGAGAAGCTGTGAGTAAGAGAGAGAGAGAAGCTGTGAGTGAGAGAGAGAGAGAAAGAGAAGGTGTGTGTGAGAGAGAGAAAGAGAAGCTGTGAGTGAGAGAGAGAGAGAAGCTGTGAGTGTGAGAGAGAGTGAGATAAAGAGAAGCTGTGAGTGATAGAGAGAGATAAAAAGCTGTGAGTGAGAGAGAGAAAGAGAACCTGGGAGTGAGTAAGAGAAAGAAAGAGAAGCTGTGAGTGAGAGAGAGAGAGAGAGAAGCTGTGAGTGAGAGAGAGAGAGAGAAGCTCTGACTGAGAGAGAAAGAAAGAAAGAAAAGCTGTGAGAGAGTGAGAGAGAGAGAGAGAGAGAAGCTGTGAGTGAGAGAGAGAGAGAAAGAGAAGCTGTGAGTGAGAGAGAGAGAGCTAGAAGCTGTGAGTGAGAGAGAGATAAAGAGAAGCTGTGAGTTAGAGAGAGAGAGAAAGAGAAGCTGTGAGTGAGAGAGAGAAAGAGAAGCTGTGAGTGAGAGAGATAAAGAGAAGCAGTGAGTGAGTGAGAGAGAGGAAGAGAAGCTGTGAGTGAGAGAGAGATAGAAAGAGAAGCTGTGAGTGAGAGAGAGATAAAGAGAAGCTGTGAGTTAGAGAGAGACAGAGAAAGAGAAGCTTTGAGTGAGAGAGAGAGAGAGAAAGAGAAGCTGTGTGTGTGAGAGAGACAGAAGCTGTAAGTGAGAGAGAGAAAGAAAGAGAAGATGTTAGTGAGAGAGTGAGAGAGAGAAAGAGAAGCTGTGAGTGAGAGAGAGAAGCTGTGAGTGTGAGAGAGAGAGAGAAAGAGAAGGTGTGAGAGAGAGAGAGAGAAAGAGAAGCTGTGAGTGAGAGAGATAGAGAAGCTGTGATTGTGTGTGAGAGAGAGAAGATGTGAGTGAGAGAGAGAAAGAGAAGCTGTGAGTGAGAGAGAGAGAGAGAGAGAGAAGCTGTGAGTGAGAGAGAGAGAGAAAGAGAAGCTGTGAGTGAGAGAGAGAGAGAGAAAGAGAAGCTGTGTGAGAGAGAGAAGCTGTGAGTGAGAGAGAAAGAAAGAAATAGAAGCTGTGAGTGAGAGAGAAAGAAAGAAAGAGAAGCTGTGAATGAGAGAGAGAGAAAGAGAAGATGTGAGTGAGAGAGAGAGAAAGAGATGCTGTGAGTGAGTGAGACAGAGAGAAAGAGAAGCTGTGAGTGAGAGAGAAAGGGAAAGAGAGGCTGTTAGTGAGAGAGAGAGAGAAGCTGTGAGTGAGAGAGAAAGAGAGAGAAAGAGAAGCTGTGAGTGAGAGAGAGAGAAGCTGTGAGTGAGAGAGAAAGAGAAAGAGAGGCTGTGAGTGAGAGAGAGAGAGAGAAGCTGTGAGTGAGAGAGAGATAAAGAGAAGCTGTGAGTTAGAGAGAGCGAGAAAGAGAAGCTGTGAGTGAGACAGAAAGAAATAGAAGCTGTGAGTGAGTGAGAGTGAGAGAAGTGAGTTAGAGAGAAAGGGAGAAAGAGAAGCTATGAGTGAGAGAGAGAAAGAGAATATGTTAGTGAGAGAGTGAGAGAGACAGACAGAGAAGGAGAAGCTGTGAGTGAGAGAGAGAGCTAGAAGCTGTGAGTGAGTGAGAGAGAGAGAAGCTGTGAGTGAGAGAGAAAGAGAAGCTGTGAGTGAGAGAGAGAGAAAGAGAAGCTGTGAGTGAGAGAGAGATAAAGAGAAGCTGTGAGTTAGAGAGAGAGAGAAAGAGAAGCTGTGAGTGAGTGAGAGAGAGAAGCTGTGAGTGAGAGAGAGAGGGAGAAAGTGAAGCGGTGAGTGAGAGAGAGAGAGAAAGAGAAGCTGTGAGTGAGTGAGAGAGAGAAAAAAAGAGAATCTGTGTGTGTGAGAGAGAGAGAAGCTGTGAGTGAGAGAGAGAGAGAAGCTGTGAGTGAGAGAAAGAGAAACTGTGAGTGAGAGAGAGAGAGAAAGAGAAGCTGTGAGTGAGAGAGATAAAGAGAAGCTGTGAGTTAGAGAGAGACAGAGAAAGATAAGCTGTGAGTGAGAGAGAGAGAGAGAAAGAGAAGCTGTGAGTGAGAGAGAGAGAGAAGCTGTGAGTGAGAGAGAGAGAGAGAAAGAGAAGGTGTGTGTGTGAGAGAGAAAGAGAAGCTGTGAGTGAGAGAGAGAGAAGCTGTGAGTGTGTGAGAGAGAGAAGATGTGAGTGAGAGAGAGAAAGAGAAAGAGAAGCAGTGAGTGAGTGAGAGAGAGAGATAAAGAGAAGCTGTGAGTGATAGAGAGAGATAAAGAGAAGCTGTGAGTGAGAGAGAGAAAGAGAAGCTGGGAGTGAGTAAGAGAGAAAAAGAGAAGCTGTGAGTGTGAGAGAGAGAGAGAAGCTGTGAGTGAGAGAGAGAGAAGCTGTGAGTGAGAGAGAAAGAAAGAAAGAGAAGCTGTGAGTGAGTGAGAGAGAGAGAAGCTGTGAGTGAGAGAGAGAGAGAGAAAGAGAAGCTGTGAGTGAGTGAGAGAGAGAGAGCTAGAAGCTGTGAGTGAGTGAGAGAGAGGAAGAGAAGCTGTGAGTGAGAGAGAGGGAGAAAGAGAAGCTGTGAGTGAGAGAGAGATAAAGAGAAGCTGTGAGTTAGAGAGAGAGAGAGAAAGAGAAGCTGTGAGTGAGTGAGAGAGAGGAAGAGAAGCTGTGAGTGAGAGAGAGAAAGAGAAGCTGTGAGTGAGAGAGAGATAAAGAGAAGCTGTGAGTTAGAGAGAGACAGAGAAAGAGAAGCTGTGAGTGAGAGAGAGAGAGAAAGAGAAACTGTGTGTGTGAGAGAGAGAGAAGCTGTGAGTGAGAGAGAGAAAGAAAGAGAAGATGTTAGTGAGAGAGAGAAAGAGAAGCTATGAGTGAGAGAGAGAGAGAAGCTGTGAGTGAGAGAGAGAGAGAGAAAGAGAAGGTGTGAGAGAGAGAAAGAGAAGCTGTGAGTGAGAGAGAGAAGCTGTGAGTGTGAGAGAGAGAGAAGATGTGAGTGAGAGAGAGAAAGAGAAGCAGTGAGTGAGTGAGAGAGAGAGATAAAGAGAAGCTGTGAGTGAGAGAGAGAGAAAGAGAAGCTGTGAGTGAGAGAGAAAGAGAAGCTGTGAGAGAGAGAGAGAAAGAGAAGATGTGAGTAAGAGAGAGAGAGAAGCTGTGAGTGAGAGAGAGAGAGAGAAAGAGAAGGTGTGTGTGTGAGAGAGAAAGAGAAGCTGTGAGTGAGAGAGAGAGAGAAGCTGTGAGTGTGAGAGAGAGTGAGATAAAGAGAAGCTGTGAGTGATAGAGAGAGATAAAAAGCTGTGAGTGAGAGAGAGAAAGAGAAGCTGGGAGTGAGTAAGAGAAAGAAGGAGAAGCTGTGAGTGAGAGAGAGAGAGAGAGAAGCTGTGAGTGAGAGAGAGAGAGAGAAGCTCTGACTGAGAGAGAAAGAAAGAAAGAAAAGCTGTGAGAGAGTGAGAGAGAGAGAGAGAGAGAAGCTGTGAGTGAGAGAGAGAGAGAAAGAGAAGCTGTGAGTGAGAGAGAGAGAGCTTGAAGCTGTGAGTGAGAGAGAGATAAAGAGAAGCTGTGAGTTAGAGAGAGAGAGAAAGAGAAGCTGTGAGTGAGAGAGAGAAAGAGAAGCTGTGAGTGAGAGAGATAAAAAGAAGCAGTGAGTGAGTGAGAGAGAGGAAGAGAAGCTGTGAGTGAGAGAGAGATAGAAAGAGAAGCTGTGAGTGAGAGAGAGATAAAGAGAAGCTGTGAGTTAGAGAGAGACAGAGAAAGAGAAGCTTTGAGTGAGAGAGAGAGAGAGAAAGAGAAGCTGTGTGTGTGAGAGAGACAGAAGCTGTAAGTGAGAGAGAGAAAGAAAGAGAAGATGTTAGTGAGAGAGTGAGAGAGAGAAAGAGAAGCTGTGAGTGAGAGAGAGAGAAGCTGTGAGTGTGAGAGAGAGAGAGAAAGAGAAGGTGTGAGAGAGAGAGTGAGAAAGAGAAGCTGTGAGTGAGAGAGATAGAGAAGCTGTGATTGTGTGAGAGAGAGAAGATGTGAGTGAGAGAGAGAAAGAGAAGCAGTGAGTGAGTGAGAGAGAGAGATAAAGAGAAGCTGTGAGTGAGAGAGTGAGAAAGAGAAGCTGTGAGTGAGAGAGAAAGAGAAGCTGTGAGTGAGAGAGAGACAGAAAGAGAAGCTGTGAGTGAGAGAGAGAGAGAAAGAGAAGCTGTGAGTGAGAGAGAAAGAGAAAGAGAAGCTGTGTGAGATAGAGAGAAACTGTGAGAGAGAAAGAAAGAAATAGAAGCTGTGAGTGAGTGAGAGTGAGAGAAGTGAGTTAGAGAGAAAGGGAGAAAGAGAAGCTGTGAGTGAGAGAGAGAGAGAGAGAAGCTGTGAGTGAGAAAGAAAGAAATAGAAGCTGTGAGTGAGTGAGAGAGAGAAGTTGTGAGTTAGAGAGAGAGAGAGAGAGAGAAGCTGTGAGTGAGAGAGAGAGAGAAGCTGTGAGTGTGAGAGAGAGAGAAGATGTGAGTGAGAGAGAGAAAGAGAAGCAGTGAGTGTGTGAGAGAGAGAGATAAAGAGAAGCTGTGAGTGAGAGAGAGAGAAAGAGAAGCTGTGAGTGAGAAAGAAAGAGAAGCTGTGAGAGAGAGAGAGAAAGAGAAGCTGTGAGTAAGAGAGAGAGAGAAGCTGTGAGTGAGAGAGAGAGAGAGAAAGAGAAGGTGTGTGTGAGAGAGAGAAAGAGAAGCTGTGAGTGTGAGAGAGAGAGAAGCTGTGAGTGTGAGAGAGAGTGAGATAAAGAGAAGCTGTGAGTGATAGAGAGAGATAAAAAGCTGTGAGTGAGAGAGAGAAAGAGAAGCTGGGAGTGAGTAAGAGAAAGAAAGAGAAGCTGTGAGTGAGAGAGAGAGAGAGAGAAGCTGTGAGTGAGAGAGAGAGAGAGAAGCTCTGACTGAGAGAGAAAGAAAGAAAGAAAAGCTGTGAGAGAGTGTGAGAGAGAGAGAGAGAAGCTGTGAGTGAGAGAGAGAGAGAAAGAGAAGCTGTGAGTGAGAGAGAGAGAGCTAGAAGCTGTGAGTGAGAGAGAGATAAAGAGAAGCTGTGAGTTAGAGAGAGAGAGAAAGAGAAGCTGTGAGTGAGAGAGAGAAAGAGAAGCTGTGAGTGAGAGAGATAAAGAGAAGCAGTGAGTGAGTGAGAGAGAGGAAGAGAAGCTGTGAGTGAGAGAGAGATAGAAAGAGAAGCTGTGAGTGAGAGAGAGATAAAGAGAAGCTGTGAGTTAGAGAGAGACAGAGAAAGAGAAGCTTTGAGTGAGAGAGAGAGAGAGAAAGAGAAGCTGTGTGTGTGAGAGAGACAGAAGCTGTAAGTGAGAGAGAGAAAGAAAGAGAAGATGTTAGTGAGAGAGTGAGAGAGAGAAAGAGAAGCTGTGAGTGAGAGAGAGAGAAGCTGTGAGTGTGAGAGAGAGAGAGAAAGAGAAGGTGTGTGAGAGAGAGAGAGAAAGAGAAGCTGTGAGTGAGAGAGATAGAGAAGCTGTGATTGTGTGAGAGAGAGAGAAGATGTGAGTGAGAGAGAGAAAGAGAAGCAGTGAGTGAGTGAGAGAGAGAGATAAAGAGAAGCTGTGAGTGAGAGAGTGAGAAAGAGAAGCTGTGAGTGAGAGAGAAAGAGAAGCTGTGAGTGAGAGAGAGACAGAAAGAGAAGCTGTGAGTGAGAGAGAGAGAAAGAGAAGCTGTGAGTGAGAGAGAGAGAGAAAGAGAAGCTGTGTGAGATAGAGAGAAACTGTGAGAGAGAAAGAAAGAAATAGAAGCTGTGAGTGAGTGAGAGTGAGAGAAGTGAGTTAGAGAGAAAGGGAGAAAGAGAAGCTGTGAGTGAGAGAGAGAGAGAAGCTGTGAGTGAGAGAGAAAGAAAGAAATAGAAGCTGTGAGTGAGTGAGAGAGAGAAGTTGTGAGTTAGAGAGAGAGAGAGAGAAGCTGTGAGTGAGAGAGTGAGAGAAGCTGTGAGTGAGAGAGAGAGAGAGAAAGAGAAGGTGTGTGAGAGAGAGAGAAAGAGAAGCTGTGAGTGAGAGAGAGAGAAGCTGTGAGTGTGAGAGAGAGAGAAGATGTGAGTGAGAGAGAGAAAGAGAAAGAGAAGCAGTGAGTGAGTGAGAGAGAGAGATAAAGAGAAGGTGTGAGTGATAGAGAGAGATAAAGAGAAGCTGTGAGAGAGAGAGAGAAAGAGAAGCTGGGAGTGAGTAAGAGAGAGAAAGAGAAGCTGTGAGTGAGAGAGAGAGAGAAGCTGTGAGTGAGAGAGAGAAGCTGTGAGTGAGAGAGAAAGAAAGAAAGAGAAGCTGTGAGTGAGTGAGAGAGAAAGAAGCTGTGAGTGAGAGAGAGAGAGAGAGAAAGAGAAGCTGTGAGTGAGACAGAGAGAGAGCTAGAAGCTGTGAGTGAGAGAGAGATAAAGAGAAGCTGTGAGTTAGAGAGAGAGAGAAAGAGAAGCTGTGAGTGTGAGAGAAAGAAAGAGAAGCTGTGAGTGAGAGAGAGATAAAGAGAAGCTGTGAGTGAGTGAGAGAGAGGAAGAGAAGCTGTGAGTGAGTGAGAGAGAGAAAGAGAAGCTGTGAGTGAGAGAGAGATATTGAGAAGCTGTGAGTTAGAGAGAGACAGAGAAAGAGAAGCTGTGAGTGAGAGAGAGAGAGAAAGAGAACCTGTGTGTGAGAGAGAGAGAGAAACTGTGAGTGAGAGAGAGAAAGAAAGAGAAGATGTTAGTGAGAGAGTGAGAGAGAGAAAGAGAAGCTGTGAGTGAGAGAGAGAGAGAAGCTGTGAGTGAGAGAGAGAGAGAGAGAGAAAGAGAAGGTGTGTGTGAGAGAGAGAAAGAGAAGCTGTGAGTGAGAGAGAGAGAGAAGCTGCGAGTGTGTGAGAGAGAGAGAAGATGTGAGTGAGAGAGAGAAAGAGAAGCAGTGAGTGAGTGAGAGAGAGAGATAAAGAGAAGCTGTGAGTGAGAGAGAGAGAAAGAGAAGCTGTGAGTGAGAGAGAAAGAGAAGCTGTGAGTGAGAGAGAGACAGAAAGAGAAGCTGTGAGTGAGAGAGAGAGAGAAAGAGAAGCTGTGAGTGAGAGAGAGAGAAAGAGAAGCTGTGTGAGATAGAGAGAAGCTGTGAGTGAGAGAGAAAGAAAGAAATAGAAGCTGTGAGTGAGTGAGAGAGAGAGAAGTGAGTTAGAGAGAAAGGGAGAAAGAGAAGCTGTGAGTGAGAGAGAGAGAGAGAAGCTGTGAGTGAGAGAGAGAAGATGTGAGTGAGAGAGAAAGAAAGAAATAGAAGCTGTGAGTGAGTGAGAGAGAGAGAAGTTGTGAGTTAGAGAGAGAGGGAGAAAGAGAAGATGTGAGTGAGAGAGAGAGAAGCTGTGAGTGAGAGAGAAAGGGAAAGAGAGGCTGTGAGTGAGAGAGAGAGAAGCTGTGAGTGAGAGAGAAAGAGAGAGAAAGAGAAGCTGTGAGTGAGAGAGAGAGAGAGAAGCTGCGAGAGAGAAAGAAAGAGAAAGAGAGGCTGTGAGTGAGAGAGAGAGAGAGAGAAGCTGTGAGTGAGAGAGAGATAAAGAGAAGCTGTGAGTTACAGAGAGAGAGAAAGAGAAGCTGTGAGTGAGACAGAGAGAAAGAGAAGATGTGTGTGTGTGTGTGAGAGAGAGAGAAGCTGAGAGTGAGAGAGAGAGAGAAAGAGAAGCTGTGAGTGAGAGAGAAAGCTGTGAGTGAGAGAGAAAGAGAAAGAGAAGCTGTGAGTGAGAGAGAGAGAGAAGCTGTGAGTGAGTGAGTGAGAAAAAACCTGTGAGTGAGATAGAGAGAGAAGCTGTGAGTGAGTGAGTGAGAGAGATAAGCTGTGAGTGAGAGAGAGAAATAAAGAGAATCTGTGAGTTAGAGAGAGAGAGGGAAAGAGAAGCTGTGAGTGAGACAGAGAGAAAGAGAAGATGTGTGTGTGTGTGAGAGAGAGAAGCTGTGAGTGAGAGAGAGAGAAAGAAAGAGAAGCTGTGAGTGAGAGAGAAAGCTGTGAGTGAGAGAGAAAGAGAAAGTGAAGCTGTGAGTGAGAGAGAGAGAGAGAAGCTGTGAGTGAGAGAGAGAGGGAAAAACTGTGAGTGAGATAGAGAGAAGCTGTGAGTGAGTGAGTGAGAGAGAGAGAAGCTGTGAGTGAGTGAGAGAAATAAAGAGAAGCTGTGAGTTAGAGAGAAACAGAGAAAGAGAAGCTGTGAGTTAGAGAGAAACAGAGAAAGAGAAGCTGTGAGTGAGAGAGAGAGAGCTAGAAGCTGTGAGTGAGTGAGAGAGAGAGAAGCTGTGAGTGAGAGAGAGAAAGAGAAGCTGTGAGTGAGAGAGAGAGAGAAAGAGAAGCTGTGAGTGAGATAGAGATAAAGAGAAGCTGTGAGTTAGAGAGAGAGAGAAAGAGAAGCTGTGAGTGAGAGAGAGAGAGAAGCTGTGAGTGAGAGAGAGAGGGAGAAAGTGAAGCGGTGAGTGAGAGAGAGAGAGAAAGATAAGCTGTGAGTGAGAGAGAGAGAAAAAGAGAATCTGTGAGTGTGTGAGAGAGAGAGACGCTGTGATTGAGAGAGAGAGAGAAGCTGTGAGTGAGAGAGAGAAAGAGAAGCTGTGAGTGAGAGAGAGAGAAAGAGAAGCTGTGAGTGAGAGAGATAAAGAGAAGCTGTGAGTAAGAGAGAGACAGAGAAAGAGAAGCTGTGAGTGAGAGAGAGAGAGAAAGAGAAGCTGTGTGTGTGAGAGAGAGAAGCTGTAAGTGAGAGAGAGAGATAAAGAGAAGATGTTAGTGAGAGAGTGAGAGAGAGAAAGAGAAGCTGTGAGTGAGAGAGAGAGAAAGAGAAGTTGGGAGAGAGAGAGAAAGAGAAGCTGTGAGTGAGAGAGAGAGAAGCTGTGAGTGTGAGAGAGAGAGAATATGTGAGTGAGAGAGAGAAAGAGAAAGAGAAGCTGTAAGTGAGTGAGAGAGAGAGATAAAGAAAAGCTG
The DNA here is from genome assembly GCA_035047345.1 of Bradypodion ventrale. Taxonomy (NCBI): domain Eukaryota; kingdom Metazoa; phylum Chordata; class Lepidosauria; order Squamata; family Chamaeleonidae; genus Bradypodion; species Bradypodion ventrale. The sequence goes on from JAWDJE010000002.1 coordinate 175,748,371, forward strand.
TGAGTGAGAGAGCTTAAGAGAAGCTGGGAGTGAGTGAGAGAGAGAGAAGCTGTGTGTGTGTGAGAGAGAGAGAGAAGCTGTGAGTGAGAGAGAGAGAAAGAAAGAGAAGCTGTGAGTGAGTGAGTGAGTGAGAGAGAGAAAGAGAAGCTGTGAGTGAGAGAAAGAGAAAGAGAAGCTGTGAGTTAGAGAGAGAGAGAAAGAGAAGCTGTGAGTGAGAGAGAGAGAGAAGATGTGAGTGAGAGAGAGAAAGAGAAGCAGTATGTGAGTGAGAGAGAGTGATAAAGAGAAGCTGTGAGTGATAGAGAGAGAGCTAGAAGCTGTGAGTGAGTGAGAGAGAGGAAGAGAAGCTGTGAGTGAGAGAGAGAGAGAAAGAGAAGCTGTGAGTGAGAGAGAGAGAGCTAGAAGCTGTGAGTGAGTAAGAGAGAGGAAGAGAAGCTGTGAGTGAGAGAGAGAGAGAGAAAGAGAAGCTGTGAGTGAGAGAGAGAGAGCTAGAAGCTGTGAGTGAGTGAGAGAGAGAGAAGCTGTGAGTGAGAGAGAGAAAGAGAAGCTGTGAGTGAGAGAGAGAGAGAAAGAGAAGCTGTGAGTGAGAGAGAGATAAAGAGAAGCTGTGAGTTAGAGAGAGAGAGAAAGAGAAGCTGTGAGTGAGAGAGAGAGGGAGAAAGTGAAGCGGTGAGTGAGAGAGAGAGAGAAAGATAAGCTGTGAGTGAGAGAGAGAGAGAAAAAAAGAGAATCTGTGAGTGTGTGAGAGAGAGAGACGCTGTGAGTGAGAGAGAGAGAGAGAAGCTGTGAGTGAGAGAGAGAAAGAGAAGCTGTGAGTGAGAGAGAGAGAAAGAGAAGCTGTGAGTGAGAGAGATAAAGAGAAGCTGTGAGTAAGAGAGAGACAGAGAAAGAGAAGCTGTGAGTGAGAGAGAGAGAGAAAGAGAAGCTGTGTGTGTGTGAGAGAGAAGCTGTGAGTGAGAGAGAGAGATAAAGAGAAGATGTTAGTGAGAGAGTGAGAGAGAGAAAGAGAAGCTGTGAGTGAGAGAGAGAGAAGCTGTGAGTGAGAGAGAGAGAGAAAGAGAAGTTGAGAGAGAGAGAGAAAGAGAAGCTGTGAGTGAGAGAGAGAGAAGCTGTGAGTGTGAGAGAGAGAGAAGATGTGAGTGAGAGAGAGAAAGAGAAAGAGAAGCAGTAAGTGAGTGAGAGAGAGAGATAAAGAGAAGCTGTGAGTGATAGAGAGAGATAAAGAGAAAATGTGAGTGAGAGAGATTAAGAGAAGCTGGGAGTGAGTAAGAGAGAGAAAGAAAGAGAAGCTGTGAGTGAGAGAGAGAGAGAAGATGTGAGAGAGAGAGAGAGAAGCTGTGAGTGAGAGAGAGAGAAAGAAAGAGAAGCTGTTAGTGAGTGAGTGAGAGAGAGAAAGAGCTGTGAGTGAGAGAGAGATAAAGAGAAGCTGTGAGTTAGAGAGAGAGAGAAAGAGAAGCTGTGAGTGAGAGAGAGAGAGAAGATGTGAGTGAGAGAGAGAAAGAGAAAGAGAAGCAGTATGTGAGTGAGAGAGAGTGATAAAGAGAAGCTGTGAGTGAAAGAGAGAGAGCTAGAAGCTGTGAGTGAGTGAGAGAGAGGAAGAGAAGCTGTGAGTGAGAGAGAGAGAGAAAGAGAAGCTGTGAGTGAGAGAGAGAGAGCTAGAAGCTGTGAGTGAGTGAGAGAGAGGAAGAGAAGCTGTGAGTGAGAGAGAGAGAAAGAGAAGCTGTGAGTGAGAGAGAGATAAAGAGAAGCTGTGTGTTAGAGAGAGAGAGAAAGAGAAACTGTGAGTGAGAGAGAGATAAAGAGAAGCTGTGAGCGAGAGAGAGATAAAGAGAAGCTGTGTGAGTGGAGAGAGAGGAAGAGAAGCTGTGAGTGAGAGAGAGAGAGAAAGAGAAGCTGTGAGGGAGAGATAAAGAGAAGCTGTGAGTTAGAGAGAGACAGAGAAAGAGAAGCTGTGAGTGAGAGAGAGAGAGAGAAAGAGAAGCTGTGTGTGTGTGAGAGAGAGAAGCTGTGAGTGAGAGAGAAAGAGAAAGAGAAGATGTTAGTGAGAGAGTGAGAGAGAGAAAGAGAAGCTGTGAGTGAGAGAGAGAGAAGCTGTGAGTGAGAGAGAGAGTGAGAAAGAGAAGGTGTGTGTGAGAGAGAGAAAGAGAAGATGTGAGTGAGAGAGAGAGAAGCTGTGAGTGTGAGAGAGAGTGAGAAGATGTGAGTGAGAGAGAGAAAGAGAAAGAGAAGCAGTGAGTGAGTGAGAGAGAGAGATAAAGAAAAGCTGTGAGTGAGAGAGAGAGAAAGAGAAGCTGTGAGTGAGAGAGAGAGAGAGAGAAAGAAACAGAAGCTGTGTGAGAGAGAGAGAGAACCTGTGAGTGAGAGAGAAAGAAAGAAATAGAAGCTGTGAGTGAGTGAGAGAGAGAAGTTGTGAGTTAGAGAGAGAGGGAGAAAGAGAAGCTGTGAGAGAGAGAGAGAGAGAGAGAAGCTGTGAGTGAGAGAGAAAGGGAAAGAGAGGCTGTGAGTGAGAGAGAGAGAGCTCGAAGCTGTGAGTGAGTGAGAGAGAGGAAGAGAAGCTGTGAGTGAGAGAGAGAGAAAGAAGGAGAAGCTGTGAGTGAGAGAGAGATAAAGAGAAGCTGTGAGTTAGAGAGAGAGAGAAAGAGAAGCTGTGAGAGAGAGAGAGAGAGAGAAAGAAAATCTGTGAGTGAGAGAGAGAGAGAAGCTGTGAGTGAGAGAGAGAGAAGCTGTGAGTGAGAGAGAGAGAGAAAGAGAAGCTGTGAGTGAGAGAGAGAGAAAGTAAGAGAAGCTGTGAGTGAGAGAGTGAGAGAGAAAAAGAAGCTGTGAGTGAGAGAGAGAGAGAGAAAGAGAAGCTGTGAGTGAGAGAGAGAGAGAAAGAGAAGCTGTGAGTGAGTGAGAGAGAGAAAGAGAAGCTGTTTGAGAGAGAGAGAAGCTGTGAGTGAGAGAGAAAGAAAGAAATAGAAGCTGTGAGTGAGAGAGAGAGAGAAGTTGTGAGAGAGAGAGGGAGAAAGAGAAGCTGTGAGTGAGAGAGAGAAGCTGTGAGTGAGAGAGAGAGAAGCTGTGAGTGAGAGAGAAAGAAAGAAATAGAAGCTGTGAGTGAGTGAGAGAGAGAAGTTGTGAGTTAGAGAGAGAGGGAGAAAGAGAAGCTGTGAGTGAGAGAGCGAGATAAGCTGTGAGTGAGAGAGAAAGGGAAAGAGAGGCTGTGAGTGAGAGAGAGAGAGAAGCTGTGAGTGAGTGAGAGAGAGAGAGAGAGAACCTGTGAGTGAGTGAGAGAGAGAGAGAAGCTGTGAGAGAGAGAAAGAGAAAGAGAGGCTGTGATTGAGAGAGAGAGAGAGAAGCTGTGAGTGAGAGAGAGATAAAGAGAAGCTATGAGTTAGAGAGAGAGAGAAAGAGAAGCTGTGAGTGAGACAGAGAGACAGAGAAGATGTGTGTGTGTGTGAGAGAGAGAGAAGCTGTGAGTGAGAGAGAGAGAGAGAAAGAGAAGCTGTGAGTGAGAGAGAAAGTTGTGAGTGAGAGAGAAAGCGAAAGAGAAGCTGTGAGTGAGAGAGAGAGAGAGAAGCTGTGAGTGAGAGAGAGAGAGAAACTGTGAGTGAGAGAGAGAGAAGCTGTGAGTTAGTGAGTGAGAGAGAGAGAAGCTGTGAGTGAGAGAGACAGAGAAAGAGAAGCTGTGAGTGAGAGAGTGAGAGAGAAAGAGAAGCTGTGAGTGAGAGAGAGAGAGAAAGAGAAGCTGTGAGTGAGAGAGAGAGAGAGAAGCTGTGATTGAGAGAGAGAGAGAGAAAGAGAAGCTGTGAGTGAGAGAGAAAGAAAGAGAAGCTGTGAGTGAGAGAGAGAGGGTGAAAGAGAAGCTGTGATTGTGAGAGGGAGGGAGAAAAAGGGAAGCTGTGAGTGAGCGTGAGTGAGAGAGAGAAGCTGTGACAGTGGGAGAGAGAGAAAGAGAAGCTGTGAGTGAGTGAGAGTGAAAGTAAGAGAAGCAATGAGTGAGAGAGACAGAAGCTGTAAGTGAGAGAGAGAGGGAAAAAGAGAAGATGTGTGTGAGAGAGAGAAAGAGAAGCTGTGAGTGAGAGAGACAGACAGAGAAAGAGAAGCTGTGAGTGAGAGAGAGAGAGCTAGAAACTGTAAGTGAGTGAGAGAGAGAGAAGCTGTGAGTGAGAGAGAGAAAGAGAAGCTGTGAGTGAGAGAGAGAGAGAAAGTGAAGCTGTGAGTGAGAGAGAGATAAAGAGTAGCTGTGAGTTAGAGAGAGAGAAAGAGAAGCTGTGAGTGAGAGAGAGAGAAGCTGTGAGTGAGAGAGAGAGGGAGAAAGTGAAGCGGTGAGTGAGAGAGAGAGAGAAAGAGAAGCTGTAAGTGAGAGAGAGAGAGAAAAAGAAGAGAATCTGTGAGTGAGACAGAGAGAGAAGCTGTGAGTGAGAGAGAGAGAGAGAGAAGCTATGAGTGAGAGAGAGAAAGAGAAGCTGTGAGTGAGAGAAAGATAAAGAGAAGCTGTGAGTTAGAGAGAGACAGAGAAAGAGAAGCTGTGAGTGAGAGAGAGAGAGAGAAAGAGAAGCGGTGTGTGTGTGTGAGAGAGAAGCTATGAGTGAGAGAGAGAAAGAGAATATGTTAGTGAGAGAGTGATAGAGAGAAAGAGAAGCTGTGAGTGAGAGAGAGAGAAGCTGTGAGTGAGAGAAAGAGAGAGAAAGAGAAGGTGTGAGAGAGAGAGAGAAAGAGAAGCTGTGAGTGAGAGAGAGAGAAGCTGTGAGTGTGTGTGTGAGAGAGAAGATGTGAGTGAGAGAGAGAACGAGAAAGAGAAGCAGTGAGTGAGTGAGAGAGAGATAAAGAAAAGCTGTGAGTGAGAGAGAGAGAAAGAGAAGCTGTGACTGAGAGAGAAAGAGAAGCTGTGAGTGAGAGAGAGAGAAAGAGAAGCTGTGAGTGAGAGAGAGAGAGAAAGAGAAGCTGTGAGTGAGAGAGAGAGAGAGAAAGAGAAGCTGTGTGAGAGAGAGAAGCTGTGAGTGAGAGAGAAAGAAAGAAATAGAAGCTGTGAGTGAGTGAGAGAGAGAAGTTGTGAGTTAGAGAGGGAGGGAGAAAGACAAGCAGTGAGTGAGAGAGAGAGAAGCTGTGAGTGAAAGAGAGAGAAGCTGTGAGTGAGAGAGAAAGAAAGAAAGAGAAGCTGTGAATGAGAGAGAGAGAAAGAGAAGATGTGAGTGAGAGAGAGAGAAAGCGATGCTGTGAGTGAGTGAGACAGAGAGAAAGAGAAGCTGTGAGTGAGAGAGAAAGGGAAAGAGTGGCTGTTAGTGAGAGAGAGAGAGAAGCTGTGAGTGAGAGAGAAAGAGAGAGAAAGAGAAGCTGTGTGTGAGAGAGAGAGAAGCAGTGAGTGAGCGAGAAAGAGAAAGAGAGGCTGTGAGTGAGAGAGAGAGAGAGAGAAGCTGTGAGTGAGAGTGAGATAAAGAGAAGCTGTGAGTTAGAGAGAGAGAGAAAGAGAAGCTGTGAGTGAGTGAGAGAGAGAAAGAGAAGCTGTTTGAGAGAGAGAGAGAAGCTGTGAGTGAGAGAGAAAGAAAGAAATAGAAGCTGTGAGTGAGTGAGAGAGAGAGAAGTTGTGAGTTAGAGAGAGAGGGAGAAAGAGAAGCTGTGAGTGAGAGAGAGAGAAGCTGTGAGTGAGAGAGAGAGAAGCTGTGAGTGAGAGAGAAAGAAAGAAATAGAAGCTGTGAGTGAGTGAGAGAGAGAAGTTGTGAGTTAGAGAGAGAGGGAGAAAGAGAAGCTGTGAGTGAGAGAGAGAGATAAGCTGTGAGTGAGAGAGAAAGGGAAAGAGAGGCTGTGAGTGAGAGAGAGAGAGAGAAGCTGTGAGTGAGTGAGTGAGAGAGAGAGAGAACCTGTGAGTGAGTGAGAGAGAGAGAGAAGCTGTGAGTGAGAGAGAAAGAGAAAGAGAGGCTGTGATTGAGAGAGAGAGAGAGAAGCTGTGAGTGAGAGAGAGATAAAGAGAAGCTGTGAGTGAGAGAGAGAGAGAAAGAGAAGCTGTGAGTGAGTGAGAGAGAGAAAGAGAAGCTGTTTGAGAGAGAGAGAAGCTGTGAGTGAGAGAGAAAGAAAGAAATAGAAGCTGTGAGTGAGAGAGAGAGAGAGAAGTTGTGAGTTAGAGAGAGAGGGAGAAAGAGAAGCTGTGAGTGAGAGAGAGTAGCTGTGAGTGAGAGAGAGAGAAGCTGTGAGTGAGAGAGAAAGAAAGAAATAGAAGCTGTGAGTGAGTGAGAGAGAGAAGTTGTGAGTTAGAGAGAGAGGGAGAAAGAGAAGCTATGAGTGTGAGAGAGAGATAAGCTGTGAGTGAGAGAGAAAGGGAAAGAGAGGCAGTGAGAGAGAGAGAGAAGCTGTGAGTGAGTGAGAGAGAGAGAGAGAACCTGTGAGTGAGTGAGAGAGAGAGAGAAGCTGTGAGTGAGAGAGAAAGAGAAAGAGAGGCTGTGATTGAGATAGAGAGAGAGAGAAGCTGTGAGTGAGAGAGAGATAAAGAGAAGCTGTGAGTTAGAGAGAGAGAGAGAAAGAGAAGCTGTGAGTGAGACAGAGAGACAGAGAAGATGTGTGTGTGTGTGAGAGAGAGAGAGAAGCTGTGAGTGAGAGAGAGAGAGAGAAAGAGAAGCTGTGAGTGAGAGAGAAAGTTGTGAGTGAGAGAGAAAGAGAAAGAGAAGCTGTGAGTGAGAGAGAGAGAGAAAAGCTGTGAGTGAGAGAGAGAGAGAGAAACTGTGAGAGAGAGAGAGAGAAACTGTGAGTTAGTGAGTGTGAGAGAGAGAAGCTGTGAGTGAGAGAGAGAAATAAAGAGAAGCTGTGAGTTAGAGAAAAACAGAGAAAGAGAAGCTGTGAGTGAGAGAGAGAGAAAGAGAAGCTGTGAATGTGAGAGAGAGATAAAGAGAAGCTGTGAGTTAGAGAGAGATAGAGAAAGAGAAGCTGTGAGTGAGAGAGTGAGAGAGAAAGAGAAACTGTGAGTGAGAGAGAGAGAGAAAGAGAAGCTGTGAGTGAGAGAGAGAGAGAGAAGCTGTGATTGAGAGAGAGAGAGAGAAAGAGAAGCTGTGAGTGAGAGAGAAAGAAAGAGAAGCTGTGAGTGAGAGAGAGAGGGTGAAAGAGAAGCTGTAATTGTGAGAGGGAGGGAGAAAAAGGGAAGCTGTGAGTGAGCGTGAGTGAGAGAGAGAAGCTGTGACAGTGGGAGAGAGAGAAAGAGAAGCTGTGAGTGAGTGAGAGTGAAAGTAAGAGAAGCAATGAGTGAGAGAGAGAGAAGCTGTAAGTGAGAGAGAGAGGGAAAAAGAGAAGATGTGTGAGAGAGAGAGAAAGAGAAGCTGTGAGTGAGAGAGACAGACAGAGAAAGAGAAGCTGTGAGTGAGAGAGAGAGAGCTAGAAACTGTGAGTGAGTGAGAGAGAGAGAAGCTGTGAGTGAGAGAGAGAAAGAGAAGCTGTGAGTGAGAGAGAGAGAGAAAGAGAAGCTGTGAGTGAGAGAGAGATAAAGAGTAGCTGTGTGTTAGAGAGAGAGAAAGAGAAGCTGTGAGTGAGACAGAGAGAGAAGCTGTGAGTGAGAGAGAGAGAGAGAGAAGCTGTGAGTGAGAGAGAGAAAGAGAAGCTGTGAGTGAGAGAGAGAGAGAGAAAGAGAAGCTGTGTGTGTGTGAGAGAGAGAAGCTATGAGTGAGAGAGAGAAAGAGAATATGTTAGTGAGAGAGTGATAGAGAGAAAGAGAAGCTGTGAGTGAGAGAGAGAGAAGCTGTGAGTGAGAGAAAGAGAGAGAAAGAGAAGGTGTGAGAGAGAGAGAAAGAGAAGCTGTGAGTGAGAGAGAGAGAAGCTGTGAGTGTGTGTGTGAGAGAGAAGCTGTGAGTGAGAGAGAGAACGAGAAAGAGAAGCAGTGAGTGAGTGAGAGAGAGATAAAGAAAAGCTGTGAGTGAGAGAGAGAGAAAGAGAAGCTGTGACTGAGAGAGAAAGAGAAGCTGTGAGTGAGAGAGAGAGAGAAAGAGAAGCTGTGAGTGAGAGAGAGAGAAAGAGAAGCTGTGAGTGAGAGAGAGAGAGAGAGAGAGAGAGAAGCTGTGTGAGAGAGAAGCTGTGAGTGAGATAGAGATAAAGAGAAGCTGTGAGTTAGAGAGAGAGAGAAAGAGAAGCTGTGAGTGAGAGAGAGAGAGAAGCTGTGAGTGAGAGAGAGAGGGAGAAAGTGAAGCGGTGAGTGAGAGAGAGAGAGAAAGATAAGCTGTGAGTGAGAGAGAGAGAAAAAGAGAATCTGTGAGTGTGAGAGAGAGAGAGACGCTGTGATTGAGAGAGAGAGAGAAGCTGTGAGTGAGAGAGAGAAAGAGAAGCTGTGAGTGAGAGAGAGAGAAAGAGAAGCTGTGAGTGAGAGAGATAAAGAGAAGCTGTGAGTAAGAGAGAGACAGAGAAAGAGAAGCTGTGAGTGAGAGAGAGAGAGAAAGAGAAGCTGTGTGTGTGAGAGAGAGAAGCTGTAAGTGAGAGAGAGAGATAAAGAGAAGATGTTAGTGAGAGAGTGAGAGAGAGAAAGAGAAGCTGTGAGTGAGAGAGAGAGAAAGAGAAGTTGGGAGAGAGAGAGAAAGAGAAGCTGTGAGTGAGAGAGAGAGAGAAGCTGTGAGTGTGAGAGAGAGAGAATATGTGAGTGAGAGAGAGAAAGAGAAAGAGAAGCAGTAAGTGAGTGAGAGAGAGAGATAAAGAAAAGCTGTGAGTGAGAGAGCTTAAGAGAAGCTGGGAGTGAGTGAGAGAGAGAGAAGCTGTGTGTGTGTGAGAGAGAGAGAGAAGCTGTGAGTGAGAGAGAGAGAAAGAAAGAGAAGCTGTGAGTGAGTGAGTGAGTGAGAGAGAGAAAGAGAAGCTGTGAGTGAGAGAGAGAGAAAGAGAAGCTGTGAGTTAGAGAGAGAGAGAAAGAGAAGCTGTGAGTGAGAGAGAGAGAGAAGATGTGAGTGAGAGAGAGAAAGAGAAGCAGTATGTGAGTGAGAGAGAGTGATAAAGAGAAGCTGTGAGTGATAGAGAGAGAGCTAGAAGCTGTGAGTGAGTGAGAGAGAGGAAGAGAAGCTGTGAGTGAGAGAGAGAGAGAAAGAGAAGCTGTGAGTGAGAGAGAGAGAGCTAGAAGCTGTGAGTGAGTAAGAGAGAGGAAGAGAAGCTGTGAGTGAGAGAGAGAGAGAGAAAGAGAAGCTGTGAGTGAGAGAGAGAGAGCTAGAAGCTGTGAGTGAGTGAGAGAGAGAGAAGCTGTGAGTGAGAGAGAGAAAGAGAAGCTGTGAGTGAGAGAGAGAGAGAAAGAGAAGCTGTGAATGAGAGAGAGATAAAGAGAAGCTGTGAGTTAGAGAGAGAGAGAAAGAGAAGCTGTGAGTGAGAGAGAGAGGGAGAAAGTGAAGCGGTGAGTGAGAGAGAGAGAGAAAGATAAGCTGTGAGTGAGAGAGAGAGAGAAAAAAAGAGAATCTGTGAGTGTGTGAGAGAGAGAGACGCTGTGAGTGAGAGAGAGAGAGAGAGAGAAGCTGTGAGTGAGAGAGAGAAAGAGAAGCTGTGAGTGAGAGAGAGAGAAAGAGAAGCTGTGAGTGAGAGAGATAAAGAGAAGCTGTGAGTAAGAGAGAGACAGAGAAAGAGAAGCTGTGAGTGAGAGAGAGAGAGAAAGAGAAGCTGTGTGTGTGTGAGAGAGAAGCTGTGAGTGAGAGAGAGAGATAAAGAGAAGATGTTAGTGAGAGAGTGAGAGAGAGAAAGAGAAGCTGTGAGTGAGAGAGAGAGAAGCTGTGAGTGAGAGAGAGAGAGAAAGAGAAGTTGAGAGAGAGAGAGAAAGAGAAGCTGTGAGTGAGAGAGAGAGAAGCTGTGAGTGTGAGAGAGAGAGAAGATGTGAGTGAGAGAGAGAAAGAGAAAGAGAAGCAGTAAGTGAGTGAGAGAGAGAGATAAAGAGAAGCTGTGAGTGATAGAGAGAGATAAAGAGAAAATGTGAGTGAGAGAGATTAAGAGAAGCTGGGAGTGAGTAAGAGAGAGAAAGAAAGAGAAGCTGTGAGTGAGAGAGAGAGAGAAGATGTGAGAGAGAGAGAGAGAAGCTGTGAGTGAGAGAGAGAGAAAGAAAGAGAAGCTGTTAGTGAGTGAGTGAGAGAGAGAAAGAGCTGTGAGTGAGAGAGAGATAAAGAGAAGCTGTGAGTTAGAGAGAGAGAGAAAGAGAAGCTGTGAGTGAGAGAGAGAGAGAAGATGTGAGTGAGAGAGAGAAAGAGAAAGAGAAGCAGTATGTGAGTGAGAGAGAGTGATAAAGAGAAGCTGTGAGTGAAAGAGAGAGAGCTAGAAGCTGTGAGTGAGTGAGAGAGAGGAAGAGAAGCTGTGAGTGAGAGAGAGAGAGAAAGAGAAGCTGTGAGTGAGAGAGAGAGAGCTAGAAGCTGTGAGTGAGTGAGAGAGAGGAAGAGAAGCTGTGAGTGAGAGAGAGAGAAAGAGAAGCTGTGAGTGAGAGAGAGATAAAGAGAAGCTGTGTGTTAGAGAGAGAGAGAAAGAGAAACTGTGAGTGAGAGAGAGATAAAGAGAAGCTGTGAGCGAGAGAGAGATAAAGAGAAGCTGTGTGAGTGGAGAGAGAGGAAGAGAAGCTGTGAGTGAGAGAGAGAGAGAAAGAGAAGCTGTGAGGGAGAGATAAAGAGAAGCTGTGAGTTAGAGAGAGACAGAGAAAGAGAAGCTGTGAGTGAGAGAGAGAGAGAGAAAGAGAAGCTGTGTGTGTGTGAGAGAGAGAAGCTGTGAGTGAGAGAGAAAGAGAAAGAGAAGATGTTAGTGAGAGAGTGAGAGAGAGAAAGAGAAGCTGTGAGTGAGAGAGAGAGAAGCTGTGAGTGAGAGAGAGAGTGAGAAAGAGAAGGTGTGTGTGAGAGAGAGAAAGAGAAGATGTGAGTGAGAGAGAGAGAAGCTGTGAGTGTGAGAGAGAGTGAGAAGATGTGAGTGAGAGAGAGAAAGAGAAAGAGAAGCAGTGAGTGAGTGAGAGAGAGAGATAAAGAAAAGCTGTGAGTGAGAGAGAGAGAAAGAGAAGCTGTGAGTGAGAGAGAGAGAGAGAGAAAGAAACAGAAGCTGTGAGAGAGAGAGAGAGAACCTGTGAGTGAGAGAGAAAGAAAGAAATAGAAGCTGTGAGTGAGTGAGAGAGAGAAGTTGTGAGTTAGAGAGAGAGGGAGAAAGAGAAGCTGTGAGAGAGAGAGAGAGAGAGAAGCTGTGAGTGAGAGAGAAAGGGAAAGAGAGGCTGTGAGTGAGAGAGAGAGAGCTCGAAGCTGTGAGTGAGTGAGAGAGAGGAAGAGAAGCTGTGAGTGAGAGAGAGAGAAAGAAGGAGAAGCTGTGAGTGAGAGAGAGATAAAGAGAAGCTGTGAGTTAGAGAGAGAGAGAAAGAGAAGCTGTGAGAGAGAGAGAGAGAGAGAAAGAAAATCTGTGAGTGAGAGAGAGAGAGAAGCTGTGAGTGAGAGAGAGAGAAGCTGTGAGTGAGAGAGAGAGAGAAAGAGAAGCTGTGAGTGAGAGAGAGAGAAAGTAAGAGAAGCTGTGAGTGAGAGAGTGAGAGAGAAAAAGAAGCTGTGAGTGAGAGAGAGAGAGAGAAAGAGAAGCTGTGAGTGAGAGAGAGAGAGAAAGAGAAGCTGTGAGTGAGTGAGAGAGAGAAAGAGAAGCTGTTTGAGAGAGAGAGAAGCTGTGAGTGAGAGAGAAAGAAAGAAATAGAAGCTGTGAGTGAGAGAGAGAGAGAAGTTGTGAGAGAGAGAGGGAGAAAGAGAAGCTGTGAGTGAGAGAGAGAAGCTGTGAGTGAGAGAGAGAGAAGCTGTGAGTGAGAGAGAAAGAAAGAAATAGAAGCTGTGAGTGAGTGAGAGAGAGAAGTTGTGAGTTAGAGAGAGAGGGAGAAAGAGAAGCTGTGAGTGAGAGAGCGAGATAAGCTGTGAGTGAGAGAGAAAGGGAAAGAGAGGCTGTGAGTGAGAGAGAGAGAGAAGCTGTGAGTGAGTGAGAGAGAGAGAGAGAACCTGTGAGTGAGTGAGAGAGAGAGAGAAGCTGTGAGAGAGAGAAAGAGAAAGAGAGGCTGTGATTGAGAGAGAGAGAGAGAAGCTGTGAGTGAGAGAGAGATAAAGAGAAGCTATGAGTTAGAGAGAGAGAGAAAGAGAAGCTGTGAGTGAGACAGAGAGACAGAGAAGATGTGTGTGTGTGTGAGAGAGAGAGAAGCTGTGAGTGAGAGAGAGAGAGAGAAAGAGAAGCTGTGAGTGAGAGAGAAAGTTGTGAGTGAGAGAGAAAGCGAAAGAGAAGCTGTGAGTGAGAGAGAGAGAGAGAAGCTGTGAGTGAGAGAGAGAGAGAAACTGTGAGTGAGAGAGAGAGAAGCTGTGAGTTAGTGAGTGAGAGAGAGAGAAGCTGTGAGTGAGAGAGACAGAGAAAGAGAAGCTGTGAGTGAGAGAGTGAGAGAGAAAGAGAAGCTGTGAGTGAGAGAGAGAGAGAAAGAGAAGCTGTGAGTGAGAGAGAGAGAGAGAAGCTGTGATTGAGAGAGAGAGAGAGAAAGAGAAGCTGTGAGTGAGAGAGAAAGAAAGAGAAGCTGTGAGTGAGAGAGAGAGGGTGAAAGAGAAGCTGTGATTGTGAGAGGGAGGGAGAAAAAGGGAAGCTGTGAGTGAGCGTGAGTGAGAGAGAGAAGCTGTGACAGTGGGAGAGAGAGAAAGAGAAGCTGTGAGTGAGTGAGAGTGAAAGTAAGAGAAGCAATGAGTGAGAGAGACAGAAGCTGTAAGTGAGAGAGAGAGGGAAAAAGAGAAGATGTGTGTGAGAGAGAGAAAGAGAAGCTGTGAGTGAGAGAGACAGACAGAGAAAGAGAAGCTGTGAGTGAGAGAGAGAGAGCTAGAAACTGTAAGTGAGTGAGAGAGAGAGAAGCTGTGAGTGAGAGAGAGAAAGAGAAGCTGTGAGTGAGAGAGAGAGAGAAAGTGAAGCTGTGAGTGAGAGAGAGATAAAGAGTAGCTGTGAGTTAGAGAGAGAGAAAGAGAAGCTGTGAGTGAGAGAGAGAGAAGCTGTGAGTGAGAGAGAGAGGGAGAAAGTGAAGCGGTGAGTGAGAGAGAGAGAGAAAGAGAAGCTGTAAGTGAGAGAGAGAGAGAAAAAGAAGAGAATCTGTGAGTGAGACAGAGAGAGAAGCTGTGAGTGAGAGAGAGAGAGAGAGAAGCTATGAGTGAGAGAGAGAAAGAGAAGCTGTGAGTGAGAGAAAGATAAAGAGAAGCTGTGAGTTAGAGAGAGACAGAGAAAGAGAAGCTGTGAGTGAGAGAGAGAGAGAGAAAGAGAAGCGGTGTGTGTGTGTGAGAGAGAAGCTATGAGTGAGAGAGAGAAAGAGAATATGTTAGTGAGAGAGTGATAGAGAGAAAGAGAAGCTGTGAGTGAGAGAGAGAGAAGCTGTGAGTGAGAGAAAGAGAGAGAAAGAGAAGGTGTGAGAGAGAGAGAGAAAGAGAAGCTGTGAGTGAGAGAGAGAGAAGCTGTGAGTGTGTGTGTGAGAGAGAAGATGTGAGTGAGAGAGAGAACGAGAAAGAGAAGCAGTGAGTGAGTGAGAGAGAGATAAAGAAAAGCTGTGAGTGAGAGAGAGAGAAAGAGAAGCTGTGACTGAGAGAGAAAGAGAAGCTGTGAGTGAGAGAGAGAGAAAGAGAAGCTGTGAGTGAGAGAGAGAGAGAAAGAGAAGCTGTGAGTGAGAGAGAGAGAGAGAAAGAGAAGCTGTGTGAGAGAGAGAAGCTGTGAGTGAGAGAGAAAGAAAGAAATAGAAGCTGTGAGTGAGTGAGAGAGAGAAGTTGTGAGTTAGAGAGGGAGGGAGAAAGACAAGCAGTGAGTGAGAGAGAGAGAAGCTGTGAGTGAAAGAGAGAGAAGCTGTGAGTGAGAGAGAAAGAAAGAAAGAGAAGCTGTGAATGAGAGAGAGAGAAAGAGAAGATGTGAGTGAGAGAGAGAGAAAGCGATGCTGTGAGTGAGTGAGACAGAGAGAAAGAGAAGCTGTGAGTGAGAGAGAAAGGGAAAGAGTGGCTGTTAGTGAGAGAGAGAGAGAAGCTGTGAGTGAGAGAGAAAGAGAGAGAAAGAGAAGCTGTGAGTGAGAGAGAGAGAAGCAGTGAGTGAGCGAGAAAGAGAAAGAGAGGCTGTGAGTGAGAGAGAGAGAGAGAGAAGCTGTGAGTGAGAGTGAGATAAAGAGAAGCTGTGAGTTAGAGAGAGAGAGAAAGAGAAGCTGTGAGTGAGTGAGAGAGAGAAAGAGAAGCTGTTTGAGAGAGAGAGAGAAGCTGTGAGTGAGAGAGAAAGAAAGAAATAGAAGCTGTGAGTGAGTGAGAGAGAGAGAAGTTGTGAGTTAGAGAGAGAGGGAGAAAGAGAAGCTGTGAGTGAGAGAGAGAGAAGCTGTGAGTGAGAGAGAGAGAAGCTGTGAGTGAGAGAGAAAGAAAGAAATAGAAGCTGTGAGTGAGTGAGAGAGAGAAGTTGTGAGTTAGAGAGAGAGGGAGAAAGAGAAGCTGTGAGTGAGAGAGAGAGATAAGCTGTGAGTGAGAGAGAAAGGGAAAGAGAGGCTGTGAGTGAGAGAGAGAGAGAGAAGCTGTGAGTGAGTGAGTGAGAGAGAGAGAGAACCTGTGAGTGAGTGAGAGAGAGAGAGAAGCTGTGAGTGAGAGAGAAAGAGAAAGAGAGGCTGTGATTGAGAGAGAGAGAGAGAAGCTGTGAGTGAGAGAGAGATAAAGAGAAGCTGTGAGTGAGAGAGAGAGAGAAAGAGAAGCTGTGAGTGAGTGAGAGAGAGAAAGAGAAGCTGTTTGAGAGAGAGAGAAGCTGTGAGTGAGAGAGAAAGAAAGAAATAGAAGCTGTGAGTGAGAGAGAGAGAGAGAAGTTGTGAGTTAGAGAGAGAGGGAGAAAGAGAAGCTGTGAGTGAGAGAGAGTAGCTGTGAGTGAGAGAGAGAGAAGCTGTGAGTGAGAGAGAAAGAAAGAAATAGAAGCTGTGAGTGAGTGAGAGAGAGAAGTTGTGAGTTAGAGAGAGAGGGAGAAAGAGAAGCTATGAGTGTGAGAGAGAGATAAGCTGTGAGTGAGAGAGAAAGGGAAAGAGAGGCAGTGAGAGAGAGAGAGAAGCTGTGAGTGAGTGAGAGAGAGAGAGAGAACCTGTGAGTGAGTGAGAGAGAGAGAGAAGCTGTGAGTGAGAGAGAAAGAGAAAGAGAGGCTGTGATTGAGATAGAGAGAGAGAGAAGCTGTGAGTGAGAGAGAGATAAAGAGAAGCTGTGAGTTAGAGAGAGAGAGAGAAAGAGAAGCTGTGAGTGAGACAGAGAGACAGAGAAGATGTGTGTGTGTGTGAGAGAGAGAGAGAAGCTGTGAGTGAGAGAGAGAGAGAGAAAGAGAAGCTGTGAGTGAGAGAGAAAGTTGTGAGTGAGAGAGAAAGAGAAAGAGAAGCTGTGAGTGAGAGAGAGAGAGAGAAGCTGTGAGTGAGAGAGAGAGAGAGAAACTGTGAGAGAGAGAGAGAGAAACTGTGAGTTAGTGAGTGAGAGAGAGAGAAGCTGTGAGTGAGAGAGAGAAATAAAGAGAAGCTGTGAGTTAGAGAAAAACAGAGAAAGAGAAGCTGTGAGTGAGAGAGAGAGAAAGAGAAGCTGTGAGTGTGAGAGAGAGATAAAGAGAAGCTGTGAGTTAGAGAGAGATAGAGAAAGAGAAGCTGTGAGTGAGAGAGTGAGAAAGAAAGAGAAGCTGTGAGTGAGAGAGAGAGAGAAAGAGAAGCTGTGAGTGAGAGAGAGAGAGAGAAGCTGTGATTGAGAGAGAGAGAGAGAAAGAGAAGCTGTGAGTGAGAGAGAAAGAAAGAGAAGCTGTGAGTGAGAGAGAGAGGGTGAAAGAGAAGCTGTAATTGTGAGAGGGAGGGAGAAAAAGGGAAGCTGTGAGTGAGCGTGAGTGAGAGAGAGAAGCTGTGACAGTGGGAGAGAGAGAAAGAGAAGCTGTGAGTGAGTGAGAGTGAAAGTAAGAGAAGCAATGAGTGAGAGAGAGAGAAGCTGTAAGTGAGAGAGAGAGGGAAAAAGAGAAGATGTGTGAGAGAGAGAGAAAGAGAAGCTGTGAGTGAGAGAGACAGACAGAGAAAGAGAAGCTGTGAGTGAGAGAGAGAGAGCTAGAAACTGTGAGTGAGTGAGAGAGAGAGAAGCTGTGAGTGAGAGAGAGAAAGAGAAGCTGTGAGTGAGAGAGAGAGAGAAAGAGAAGCTGTGAGTGAGAGAGAGATAAAGAGTAGCTGTGTGTTAGAGAGAGAGAAAGAGAAGCTGTGAGTGAGACAGAGAGAGAAGCTGTGAGTGAGAGAGAGAGAGAGAGAAGCTGTGAGTGAGAGAGAGAAAGAGAAGCTGTGAGTGAGAGAGAGAGAGAGAAAGAGAAGCTGTGTGTGTGTGAGAGAGAGAAGCTATGAGTGAGAGAGAGAAAGAGAATATGTTAGTGAGAGAGTGATAGAGAGAAAGAGAAGCTGTGAGTGAGAGAGAGAGAAGCTGTGAGTGAGAGAAAGAGAGAGAAAGAGAAGGTGTGAGAGAGAGAGAAAGAGAAGCTGTGAGTGAGAGAGAGAGAAGCTGTGAGTGTGTGTGTGAGAGAGAAGCTGTGAGTGAGAGAGAGAACGAGAAAGAGAAGCAGTGAGTGAGTGAGAGAGAGATAAAGAAAAGCTGTGAGTGAGAGAGAGAGAAAGAGAAGCTGTGACTGAGAGAGAAAGAGAAGCTGTGAGTGAGAGAGAGAGAGAAAGAGAAGCTGTGAGTGAGAGAGAGAGAAAGAGAAGCTGTGAGTGAGAGAGAGAGAGAGAGAGAGAGAGAAGCTGTGTGAGAGAGAAGCTGTGAGTGAGAGAGAAAGAAAGAAATAGAAGCTGTGAGTGAGTGAGAGAGAGAAGTTGTGAGTTAGAGAGGGAGGGAGAAAGACAAGCAGTGAGTGAGAGAGAGAGAAGCTGTGAGTGAAAGAGAGAGAAGCTGTGAGTGAGAGAGAAAGAAAGAAAGAGAAGCTGTGAATGAGAGAGAGAGAAAGAGAAGATGTGAGTGAGAGAGAGAGAAAGCGATGCTGTGAGTGAGTGAGACAGAGAGAAAGAGAAGCTGTGAGTGAGAGAGAAAGGGAAAGAGAGGCTGTTAGTGAGAGAGAGAGAGAAGCTGTGAGTGAGAGAGAAAGAGAGAGAAAGAGAAGCTGTGAGTGAGAGAGAGAGAAGCTGTGAGTGAGCGAGAAAGAGAAAGAGAGGCTGTGAGTGAGTGAGAGAGAGAGAGAAGCTGTGAGTGAGAGAGAGATAAAGAGAAGCTGTGAGTTAGAGAGAGAGAGAAAGAGAAGCTGTGAGTGAGTGAGAGAGAGAAAGAGAAGCTGTTTGAGAGAGAGAGAGAAGCTGTGAGTGAGAGAGAAAGAAAGAAATAGAAGCTGTGAGTGAGAGATAGAGAGAGAAGTTGTGAGTTAGAGAGAGAGGGAGAAAGAGAAGCTGTGAGTGAGAGAGAGAGAAGCTGTGAGTGAGAGAGAGAGAAGCTGTGAGTGAGAGAGAAAGAAAGAAATAGAAGCTGTGAGTGAGTGAGAGAGAGAAGTTGTGAGTTAGAGAGAGAGGGAGAAAGAGAAGCTGTGAGTGAGAGAGAGAGATAAGCTGTGAGTGAGAGAGAAAGGGAAAGAGAGGCTGTGAGTGAGAGAGAGAGAGAGAAGCTGGGAGTGAGTGAGTGAGAGAGAGAGAGAACCTGTGAGTGAGTGAGAGAGAGAGAGAAGCTGTGAGTGAGAGAGAAAGAGAAAGAGAGGCTGTGATTGAGAGAGAGAGAGAAGCTGTGAGTGAGAGAGAGATAAAGAGAAGCTGTGAGTTAGAGAGAGAGAGAAAGAGAAGCTGTGAGTGAGACAAAGAGACAGAGAAGATGTGTGTGTGTGTGAGAGAGAGAGAAGCTGTGAGTGAGAGAGGGAGAGAGAAAGAGAAGCTGTGAGTGAGAGAGAAAGTTGTGAGTGAGAGAGAAAGAGAAAGAGAAGCTGTGAGTGAGAGAGAGAGAGAGAAGCTGTGAGTGAGTGAGAGAGAGAGAAACTGTGAGTGAGAGAGAGAGAAGCTGTGAGTTAGTGAGGTAGAGAGAGAGAAGCTGTGAGTGAGAGAGAGAAATAAAGAGAAGCTGTGAGTTAGAGAAAAACAGAGAAAGAGAAGCTGTGAGTGAGAGAGAGAGAAAGAGAAGCTGTGAGTGTGAGAGAGAGATAAAGAGAAGCTGTGAGTTAGAGAGAGACAGAGAAAGAGAAGCTGTGAGTGAGAGAGTGAGAGAGAAAGAGAAGCTGTGAGTGAGAGAGAGAGAGAAAGAGAAGCTGTGAGTGAGAGAGTGAGAGAGAAGCTGTGATTGAGAGAGAGAGAGAGAAAGAGAAGCTGTGAGTGAGAGAGAAAGAAAGAGAAGCTGTGAGTGAGAGAGAGAGGGTGAGAGAGAAGCTGTGATTGTGAGAGGGAGGGAGAAAAAGGGAAGCTGTGAGTGAGCGTGAGTGAGAGAGAGAAGCTGTGACAGTGGGAGAGAGAGAAAGAGAAGCTGTGAGTGAGTGAGAGTGAAAGTAAGAGAAGCAATGAGTGAGAGAGAGAGAAGCTGTAAGTGAGAGAGAGAGGGAGAAAGAGAAGATGTGTGTGAGAGAGAGAAAGAGAAGCTGTGAGTGAGAGAGACAGACAGAGAAAGAGAAGCTGTGAGTGAGAGAGAGAGAGCTAGAAACTGTGAGTGAGTGAGAGAGAGAGAAGCTGTGAGTGAGAGAGAGAAAGAGAAGCTGTGAGTGAGAGAGAGAGAGAGAAAGAGAAGCTGTGAGTGAGAGAGAGATAAAGAGTAGCTGTGAGTGAGAGAGAGAGAGAAAAAGAAGAGAATCTGTGAGTGAGACCGAGAGAGAAGCTGTGAGTGAGAGAGAGAGAGAGAAGCTGTGAGTGAGAGAGAGAGAGAAAGAGAAGCTGTGTGTGAGAGAGAGAGAGCTAGAAGCTGTGAGTGAGAGAGAGATAAAGAGAAGCTGTGAGTTAGAGAGAGAGAGAGAAAGAGAAGCTGTGAGTGAGAGAGAGATAAAGAGAAGCTGTGAGTTAGAGAGAGACAGAGAAAGAGAAGCTGTGAGTGAGAGAGAGAGAGAGAAAGAGAAGCTGTGTGTGTGTGAGAGAGAGAAGCTGTGAGTGAGAGAGAGAAAGAAAGAGAAGATGTTAGTGAGAGAGTGAGAGAGAGAAAGAGAAGCTGTGAGTGAGAGAGAGAGAAGCTGTGAGTGAGAGAGAGAGAGAGAAGCTGTGAGTGAGAGAGAGAGAGAGAAGCTGTGAGTGAGAGAGAAAGAAAGAAAGAGAAGCTGTGAGTGAGTGAGAGAGAGAGAGAGAAAGAGAGAGAAGCTGTGAGTGAGAGAGAGAGAGAGAAAGAGAAGCTGTGAGTGAGAGAGAGAGCTAGAAGCTGTGAGAGAGAGATAAAGAGAAGCTGTGAGTGAGAGAGAGAGATAAAGAGAAGCTGTGAGTGAGAGAGAGAAAGAGAAGCTGGGAGTGAGTAAGAGAGAAAAAGAGAAGCTGTGAGTGTGTGTGTGAGAGAGAGAAGATGTGAGTGAGAGAGAAAGAAAGAAAGAGAAGCTTTGAGTGAGAGAGAGAGAGAGAAGCTGTGAGTGAGAGAGAGAGAGAGAGAAAGAGAAGCTGTGAGTGAGAGAGAGAGAGCTAGAAGCTGTGAGTGAGTGAGAGAGAGGAAGAGAAGCTGTGAGTGAGAGAGAGGGAGAAAGAGAAGCTGTGAGTGAGAGACAGATAAAGAGAAGCTGTGAGTTAGAGAGAGAGAGAGAAAGAGAAGCTGTGAGTGAGAGAGAGAGAGAAAGAGAAGCTGTGAGTGAGATAGAGATAAAGAGAAGCTGTGAGTGAGTGAGAGAGAGGAAGAGAAGCTGTGAGTGAGAGACAGAGAAAGAGAAGCTGTGAGTGAGAGAGAGATAAAGCTGTGAGTTAGAGAGAGACAGAGAAAGAGAAGCTGTGAGTGAGAGAGAGAGAAGCTGTGAGTGAGAGAGAAAGAAAGAAATAGAAGCTGTGAGTGAGTGAGAGAGAGAAGTTGTGAGTTAGAGAGAGAGGGAGAAAGAGAAGCTGTGAGTGAGAGAGAGAGATAAGCTGTGAGTGAGAGAGAAAGGGAAAGAGAGGCTGTGAGTGAGAGAGAGAGAGAGAAGCTGGGAGTGAGTGAGTGAGAGAGAGAGAGAACCTGTGAGTGAGTGAGAGAGAGAGAGAAGCTGTGAGTGAGAGAGAAAGAGAAAGAGAGGCTGTGATTGAGAGAGAGAGAGAAGCTGTGAGTGAGAGAGAGATAAAGAGAAGCTGTGAGTTAGAGAGAGAGAGAGAAAGAGAAGCTGTGAGTGAGACAAAGAGACAGAGAAGATGTGTGTGTGTGAGAGAGAGAGAGAAGCTGTGAGTGAGAGAGGGAGAGAGAAAGAGAAGCTGTGAGTGAGAGAGAAAGTTGTGAGTGAGAGAGAAAGAGAAAGAGAAGCTGTGAGTGAGAGAGAGAGAGAGAAGCTGTGAGTGAGAGAGAGAGAGAGAAACTGTGAGTGAGAGAGAGAGAAGCTGTGAGTTAGTGAGGTAGAGAGAGAGAAGCTGTGAGTGAGAGAGAGAAATAAAGAGAAGCTGTGAGTTAGAGAAAAACAGAGAAAGAGAAGCTGTGAGTGAGAGAGAGAGAAAGAGAAGCTGTGAGTGTGAGAGAGAGATAAAGAGAAGCTGTGAGTTAGAGAGAGACAGAGAAAGAGAAGCTGTGAGTGAGAGAGTGAGAGAGAAAGAGAAGCTGTGAGTGAGAGAGAGAGAGAGAAAGAGAAGCTGTGAGTGAGAGAGTGAGAGAGAAGCTGTGATTGAGAGAGAGAGAGAGAAAGAGAAGCTGTGAGTGAGAGAGAAAGAAAGAGAAGCTGTGAGTGAGAGAGAGAGGGTGAGAGAGAAGCTGTGATT
Source organism: Bradypodion ventrale (assembly GCA_035047345.1). Taxonomy (NCBI): domain Eukaryota; kingdom Metazoa; phylum Chordata; class Lepidosauria; order Squamata; family Chamaeleonidae; genus Bradypodion; species Bradypodion ventrale. The sequence continues at coordinate 175,769,084 of JAWDJE010000002.1, forward strand.
GTGAGAGGGAGGGAGAAAAAGGGAAGCTGTGAGTGAGCGTGAGTGAGAGAGAGAAGCTGTGACAGTGGGAGAGAGAGAAAGAGAAGCTGTGAGTGAGTGAGAGTGAAAGTAAGAGAAGCAATGAGTGAGAGAGAGAGAAGCTGTAAGTGAGAGAGAGAGGGAGAAAGAGAAGATGTGTGTGAGAGAGAGAAAGAGAAGCTGTGAGTGAGAGAGACAGACAGAGAAAGAGAAGCTGTGAGTGAGAGAGAGAGAGCTAGAAACTGTGAGTGAGTGAGAGAGAGAGAAGCTGTGAGTGAGAGAGAGAAAGAGAAGCTGTGAGTGAGAGAGAGAGAGAGAAAGAGAAGCTGTGAGTGAGAGAGAGATAAAGAGTAGCTGTGAGTGAGAGAGAGAGAGAAAAAGAAGAGAATCTGTGAGTGAGACCGAGAGAGAAGCTGTGAGTGAGAGAGAGAGAGAGAAGCTGTGAGTGAGAGAGAGAGAGAAAGAGAAGCTGTGTGTGAGAGAGAGAGAGCTAGAAGCTGTGAGTGAGAGAGAGATAAAGAGAAGCTGTGAGTTAGAGAGAGAGAGAGAAAGAGAAGCTGTGAGTGAGAGAGAGATAAAGAGAAGCTGTGAGTTAGAGAGAGACAGAGAAAGAGAAGCTGTGAGTGAGAGAGAGAGAGAGAAAGAGAAGCTGTGTGTGTGTGTGAGAGAGAAGCTGTGAGTGAGAGAGAGAAAGAAAGAGAAGATGTTAGTGAGAGAGTGAGAGAGAGAAAGAGAAGCTGTGAGTGAGAGAGAGAGAAGCTGTGAGTGAGAGAGAGAGAGAGAAGCTGTGAGTGAGAGAGAGAGAGAAGCTGTGAGTGAGAGAGAAAGAAAGAAAGAGAAGCTGTGAGTGAGTGAGAGAGAGAGAGAGAAAGAGAGAGAAGCTGTGAGTGAGAGAGAGAGAGAGAAAGAGAAGCTGGGAGTGAGAGAGAGAGCTAGAAGCTGTGAGTGAGAGAGAGATAAAGAGAAGCTGTGAGTGAGAGAGAGAGATAAAGAGAAGCTGTGAGTGAGAGAGAGAAAGAGAAGCTGGGAGTGAGTAAGAGAGAAAAAGAGAAGCTGTGAGTGTGTGTGAGAGAGAGAAGATGTGAGTGAGAGAGAAAGAAAGAAAGAGAAGCTTTGAGTGAGAGAGAGAGAGAGAAGCTGTGAGTGAGAGAGAGAGAGAGAAAGAGAAGCTGTGAGTGAGAGAGAGAGAGCTAGAAGCTGTGAGTGAGTGAGAGAGAGGAAGAGAAGCTGTGAGTGAGAGAGAGGGAGAAAGAGAAGCTGTGAGTGAGAGACAGATAAAGAGAAGCTGTGAGTTAGAGAGAGAGAGAGAAAGAGAAGCTGTGAGTGAGAGAGAGAGAGAAAGAGAAGCTGTGAGTGAGATAGAGATAAAGAGAAGCTGTGAGTGAGTGAGAGAGAGGAAGAGAAGCTGTGAGTGAGAGACAGAGAAAGAGAAGCTGTGAGTGAGAGAGAGATAAAGCTGTGAGTTAGAGAGAGACAGAGAAAGAGAAGCTGTGACTGAGAGAGAGAGAAAGAGAAGCTGTGTGTGTGTGAGAGAAGCTGTGAGTGAGAGAGAGAAAGAAAGAGAGAGAGAAGCTGTGACAGTGGGAGAGAGAGAAAGAGAAGCTGTGAGTGAGTGAGAGTGAAAGTAAGAGAAGCAATGAGTGAGAGAGAGAGAAGCTGTAAGTGAGAGAGAGAGGGAAAAAGAGAAGATGTGTGAGAGAGAGAGAAAGAGAAGCTGTGAGTGAGAGAGACAGACAGAGAAAGAGAAGCTGTGAGTGAGAGAGAGAGAGCTAGAAACTGTGAGTGAGTGAGAGAGAGAGAAGCTGTGAGTGAGAGAGAAAAAGAGAAGCTGTGAGTGAGAGAGAGAGAAGCTGTGAGTGAGAGAGAGAGGGAGAAAGTGAAGCGGTGAGTGAGAGAGAGAGAGAAAGAGAAGCTGTAAGTGAGAGAGAGAGAGAGAAAAAGAAGAGAATCTGTGAGTGAGACAGAGAGAGAAGCTGTGAGTGAGAGAGAGAGAGAGAAGCTGTGAGTGAGAGAGAGAAAGAGAAGCTGTGAGTGAGAGAAAGATAAAGAGAAGCTGTGAGTTAGAGAGAGACAGAGAAAGAGAAGCTGTGAGTGAGAGAGAGAGAGAGAAAGAGAAGCTGTGTGTGTGTGTGAGAGAGAAGCTATGAGTGAGAGAGAGAAAGAGAATATGTTAGTGAGAGAGTGATAGAGAGAAAGAGAAGCTGTGAGTGAGAGAGAGAGAAGCTGTGAGTGAGAGAAAGAGAGAGAAAGAGAAGGTGTGTGAGAGAGAGAAAGAGAAGCTGTGAGTGAGAGAGAGAGAAGGTGTGAGTGTGTGTGAGAGAGAGAAGATGTGAGTGAGAGAGAGAACGAGAAAGAGAAGCAGTGAGTGAGTGAGAGAGAGATAAAGAAAAGCTGTGAGTGAGAGAGAGAGAGAAAGAGAAGCTGTGACTGAGAGAGAAAGAGAAGCTGTGAGTGAGAGAAAGAGAGAAAGAGAAGCTGTGAGTGAGAGAGAGAGAGAAAGAGAAGCTGTGAGTGAGAGAGAGAGAGAAAGAGAAGCTGTGTGAGAGAGATAAGCTGTGAGTGAGAGAGAAAGAAAGAAATAGAAGCTGTGAGTGAGTGAGAGAGAGAAGTTGTGAGTTAGAGAGGGAGGGAGAAAGACAAGCAGTGAGTGAGAGAGAGAGAAGCTGTGAGTGAAAGAGAGAGAAGCTGTGAGTGAGAGAGAAAGAAAGAAAGAGAAGCTGTGAATGAGAGGGAGAGAAAGAGAAGATGTGAGTGAGAGAGAGAGAAAGCGATGCTGTGAGTGAGTGAGACAGAGAGAAAGAGAAGCTGTGAGTGAGAGAGAAAGGGAAAGAGAGGCTGTTAGTGAGAGAGAGAGAGAAGCTGTGAGTGAGAGAGAAAGAGAGAGAAAGAGAAGCTGTGAGTGAGAGAGAGAGAAGCTGTGAGTGAGCGAGAAAGAGAAAGACAGGCTGTGAGTGAGAGAGAGAGAGAGAAGCTGTGAGCGAGAGAGAGATAAAGAGAAGCTGTGAGTTAGAGAGAGAGAGAAAGAGAAGCTGTGAGTGAGTGAGAGAGAGAAAGAGAAGCTGTTTGAGAGAGAGAGAGAAGCTGTGAGTGAGAGAGAAAGAAAGAAATAGAAGCTGTGAGTGAGAGAGAGAGAGAGAAGTTGTGAGTTAGAGAGAGAGGGAGAAAGAGAAGCTGTGAGTTAGAGAGAGAGAGAGAAAGAGAAGCTGTGAGTGAGACAAAGAGACAGAGAAGATGTGTGTGTGTGAGATAGAGAGAGAAGCTGTGAGTGAGAGAGGGAGAGAGAAAGAGAAGCTGTGAGTGAGAGAGAGATAAAGAGAAGCTGTGAGTTAGAGAGAGACAGAGAAAGAGAAGCTGTGAGTGAGAGAGAGAGAGAGAAAGAGAAGCTGTGTGTGTGTGTGAGAGAGAAGCTGTGAGTGAGAGAGAGAAAGAAAGAGAAGATGTTAGTGAGAGAGTGAGAGAGAGAAAGAGAAGCTGTGAGTGAGAGAGAGAGAAGCTGTGAGTGAGAGAGAGAGAGAGAAGCTGTGAGTGAGAGAGAGAGAGAAGCTGTGAGTGAGAGAGAAAGAAAGAAAGAGAAGCTGTGAGTGAGTGAGAGAGAGAGAGAGAAAGAGAGAGAAGCTGTGAGTGAGAGAGAGAGAGAGAAAGAGAAGCTGGGAGTGAGAGAGAGAGAGAGAAGCTGTGAGTGAGAGAGAGAGAGAAGCTGTGAGTGAGAGAGAAAGAAAGAAAGAGAAGCTGTGAGTGAGTGAGAGAGAGAGAGAGAAAGAGAGAGAAGCTGTGAGTGAGAGAGAGAGAGAGAAAGAGAAGCTGGGAGTGAGAGAGAGAGCTAGAAGCTGTGAGTGAGAGAGAGAGAGAGAAGCTGTGAGTGAGAGAGAGAGAGAAAGAGAAGCTGTGTGTGAGAGAGAGAGAGCTAGAAGCTGTGAGTGAGAGAGAGATAAAGAGAAGCTGTGAGTTAGAGAGAGAGAGAGAAAGAGAAGCTGTGAGTGAGAGAGAGATAAAGAGAAGCTGTGAGTTAGAGAGAGACAGAGAAAGAGAAGCTGTGAGTGAGAGAGAGAGAGAGAAAGAGAAGCTGTGTGTGTGTGTGAGAGAGAAGCTGTGAGTGAGAGAGAGAAAGAAAGAGAAGATGTTAGTGAGAGAGTGAGAGAGAGAAAGAGAAGCTGTGAGTGAGAGAGAGAGAAGCTGTGAGTGAGAGAGAGAGAGAGAAGCTGTGAGTGAGAGAGAGAGAGAAGCTGTGAGTGAGAGAGAAAGAAAGAAAGAGAAGCTGTGAGTGAGTGAGAGAGAGAGAGAAAGAGAGAGAAGCTGTGAGTGAGAGAGAGAGAGAGAAAGAGAAGCTGGGAGTGAGAGAGAGAGCTAGAAGCTGTGAGTGAGAGAGAGATAAAGAGAAGCTGTGAGTGAGAGAGAGAGATAAAGAGAAGCTGTGAGTGAGAGAGAGAAAGAGAAGCTGGGAGTGAGTAAGAGAGAAAAAGAGAAGCTGTGAGTGTGTGTGAGAGAGAGAAGATGTGAGTGAGAGAGAAAGAAAGAAAGAGAAGCTTTGAGTGAGAGAGAGAGAGAGAAGCTGTGAGTGAGAGAGAGAGAGAGAAAGAGAAGCTGTGAGTGAGAGAGAGAGAGCTAGAAGCTGTGAGTGAGTGAGAGAGAGGAAGAGAAGCTGTGAGTGAGAGAGAGGGAGAAAGAGAAGCTGTGAGTGAGAGACAGATAAAGAGAAGCTGTGAGTTAGAGAGAGAGAGAGAAAGAGAAGCTGTGAGTGAGAGAGAGAGAGAAAGAGAAGCTGTGAGTGAGATAGAGATAAAGAGAAGCTGTGAGTGAGTGAGAGAGAGGAAGAGAAGCTGTGAGTGAGAGACAGAGAAAGAGAAGCTGTGAGTGAGAGAGAGATAAAGCTGTGAGTTAGAGAGAGACAGAGAAAGAGAAGCTGTGACTGAGAGAGAGAGAAAGAGAAGCTGTGTGTGTGTGTGAGAGAAGCTGTGAGTGAGAGAGAGAAAGAAAGAGAGAGAGAAGCTGTGACAGTGGGAGAGAGAGAAAGAGAAGCTGTGAGTGAGTGAGAGTGAAAGTAAGAGAAGCAATGAGTGAGAGAGAGAGAAGCTGTAAGTGAGAGAGAGAGGGAAAAAGAGAAGATGTGTGAGAGAGAGAGAAAGAGAAGCTGTGAGTGAGAGAGACAGACAGAGAAAGAGAAGCTGTGAGTGAGAGAGAGAGAGCTAGAAACTGTGAGTGAGTGAGAGAGAGAGAAGCTGTGAGTGAGAGAGAAAAAGAGAAGCTGTGAGTGAGAGAGAGAGAAGCTGTGAGTGAGAGAGAGAGGGAGAAAGTGAAGCGGTGAGTGAGAGAGAGAGAGAAAGAGAAGCTGTAAGTGAGAGAGAGAGAGAGAAAAAGAAGAGAATCTGTGAGTGAGACAGAGAGAGAAGCTGTGAGTGAGAGAGAGAGAGAGAAGCTGTGAGTGAGAGAGAGAAAGAGAAGCTGTGAGTGAGAGAAAGATAAAGAGAAGCTGTGAGTTAGAGAGAGACAGAGAAAGAGAAGCTGTGAGTGAGAGAGAGAGAGAGAAAGAGAAGCTGTGTGTGTGTGTGAGAGAGAAGCTATGAGTGAGAGAGAGAAAGAGAATATGTTAGTGAGAGAGTGATAGAGAGAAAGAGAAGCTGTGAGTGAGAGAGAGAGAAGCTGTGAGTGAGAGAAAGAGAGAGAAAGAGAAGGTGTGTGAGAGAGAGAAAGAGAAGCTGTGAGTGAGAGAGAGAGAAGCTGTGAGTGTGTGTGAGAGAGAGAAGATGTGAGTGAGAGAGAGAACGAGAAAGAGAAGCAGTGAGTGAGTGAGAGAGAGATAAAGAAAAGCTGTGAGTGAGAGAGAGAGAGAAAGAGAAGCTGTGACTGAGAGAGAAAGAGAAGCTGTGAGTGAGAGAAAGAGAGAAAGAGAAGCTGTGAGTGAGAGAGAGAGAGAAAGAGAAGCTGTGAGTGAGAGAGAGAGAGAAAGAGAAGCTGTGTGAGAGAGATAAGCTGTGAGTGAGAGAGAAAGAAAGAAATAGAAGCTGTGAGTGAGTGAGAGAGAGAAGTTGTGAGTTAGAGAGGGAGGGAGAAAGACAAGCAGTGAGTGAGAGAGAGAGAAGCTGTGAGTGAAAGAGAGAGAAGCTGTGAGTGAGAGAGAAAGAAAGAAAGAGAAGCTGTGAATGAGAGAGAGAGAAAGAGAAGATGTGAGTGAGAGAGAGAGAAAGCGATGCTGTGAGTGAGTGAGACAGAGAGAAAGAGAAGCTGTGAGTGAGAGAGAAAGGGAAAGAGAGGCTGTTAGTGAGAGAGAGAGAGAAGCTGTGAGTGAGAGAGAAAGAGAGAGAAAGAGAAGCTGTGAGTGAGAGAGAGAGAAGCTGTGAGTGAGCGAGAAAGAGAAAGACAGGCTGTGAGTGAGAGAGAGAGAGAGAAGCTGTGAGCGAGAGAGAGATAAAGAGAAGCTGTGAGTTAGAGAGAGAGAGAAAGAGAAGCTGTGAGTGAGTGAGAGAGAGAAAGAGAAGCTGTTTGAGAGAGAGAGAGAAGCTGTGAGTGAGAGAGAAAGAAAGAAATAGAAGCTGTGAGTGAGAGAGAGAGAGAGAAGTTGTGAGTTAGAGAGAGAGGGAGAAAGAGAAGCTGTGAGTTAGAGAGAGAGAGAGAAAGAGAAGCTGTGAGTGAGACAAAGAGACAGAGAAGATGTGTGTGTGTGAGATAGAGAGAGAAGCTGTGAGTGAGAGAGGGAGAGAGAAAGAGAAGCTGTGAGTGAGAGAGAAAGTTGTGAGTGAGAGAGAAAGAGAAAGAGAAGCTGTGAGTGAGAGAGAGAGAGAGAAGCTGTGAGTGAGAGAGAGAGAGAAAAACTGTGAGTGAGAGAGAGAGAAGCTGTGAGTTAGTGAGGTAGAGAGAGAGAAGCTGTGCGTGAGAGAGAGAAATAAAGAGAAGCTGTGAGTTAGAGAAAAACAGAGAAAGAGAAGCTGTGAGTGAGAGAGAGAGAGAAAGAGAAGCTGTGAGTGTGAGAGAGAGATAAAGAGAAGCTGTGAGTTAGAGAGAGACAGAGAAAGAGAAGCTGTGAGTGAGAGAGTGAGAGAGAAAGAGAAGCTGTGAGTGAGAGAGAGAGAGAGAAAGAGAAGCTGTGAGTGAGAGAGTGAGAGAGAAGCTGTGATTGAGAGAGAGAGAGAGAAAGAGAAGCTGTGAGTGAGAGAGAAAGAAAGAGAAGCTGTGAGTGAGAGAGAGAGGGTGAAAGAGAAGCTGTGATTGTGAGAGGGAGGGAGAAAAAGGGAAGCTGTGAGTGAGCGTGAGTGAGAGAGAGAAGCTGTGACAGTGGGAGAGAGAGAAAGAGAAGCTGTGAGTGAGTGAGAGTGAAAGTAAGAGAAGCAATGAGTGAGAGAGAGAGAAGCTGTAAGTGAGAGAGAGAGGGAGAAAGAGAAGATGTGTGTGAGAGAGAGAAAGAGAAGCTGTGAGTGAGAGAGACAGACATAGAAAGAGAAGCTGTGAGTGAGAGAGAGAGAGCTAGAAACTGTGAGTGAGTGAGAGAGAGAGAAGCTGTGAGTGAGAGAGAGAAAGAGAAGCTGTGAGTGAGAGAGAGAGAGAGAAAGAGAAGCTGTGAGTGAGAGAGAGATAAAGAGTAGCTGTGAGTTAGAGAGAGAGAAAGAGAAGCTGTGAGTGAGAGAGAGAGAAGCTGTGAGTGAGAGAGAGGGTGAAAGTGAAGCGGTGAGTGAGAGAGAGAGAGAAAGAGAAGCTGTGAGTGAGAGAGAGAGAGAAAAAGAAGAGAATCTGTGAGTGAGACTGAGAGAGAAGCTGTGAGTGAGAGAGAGAGAGAGAGAAGCTGTGAGTGAGAGAGAGAAAGAGAAGCTGTGAGTGAGAGAAAGATAAAGAGAAGCTGTGATTTAGAGAGAGACAGAGAAAGAGAAGCTGTGAGTGAGAGAGAGAGAGAGAAAGAGAAGCTGTGTGTGTGTGAGAGAGAGAAGCTATGAGTGAGAGAGAGAAAGAGAATATGTTAGTGAGAGAGTGATAGAGAGAAAGAGAAGCTGTGAGTGAGAGAGAGAGAAGCTGTGAGTGAGAGAAAGAGAGAGAAAGAGAAGGTGTGTGAGAGAGAGAGAAAGAGAAGCTGTGAGTGAGAGAGAGAGAAGCTGTGAGTGTGTGTGAGAGAGAGAAGATGTGAGTGAGAGAGAGAATGAGAAAGAGAAGCAGTGAGTGAGTGAGAGAGAGATAAAGAAAAGCTGTGAGTGAGAGAGAGAGAAAGAGAAGCTGTGAGTGAGAGAGAAAGAGAAGCTGTGAGTGAGTGTGAGAGAGAGAGAAGCTGTGAGTGAGAGAGAGAGAGAAAGAGAAGCTGTGAGTGAGAGAGAGAGAGAGAAAGAGAAGCTGTGTGAGAGAGAGAAGCAGTGAGTGAGAGAGAAAGAAAGAAATAGAAGCTGTGAGTGAGTGAGAGAGAGAAGTTGTGCGTTAGAGAGAGAGAAGCTGTGAGTGAGAGAGAAAGAAAGAAAGAGAAGCTGTGAATGAGAGAGAGAGAAAGAGAAGATGTGAGTGATAGAGAGAGAAAGAGATGCTGTGAGTGAGTGAGACAGAGAGAAAGAGAAGCTGTGAGTGAGAGAGATAGGGAAAGAGAGGCTGTTAGTGAGAGAGAGAGAGAAGCTGTGAGTGAGAGAGAAAGAGAGAGAAAGAGAAGCTGTGAGTGAGAGAGAGAGAAGCTGTGAGTGAGCGAGAAAGAGAAAGAGAGGCTGTGAGTGAGAGAGAGAGAGAGAGAAGCTGTGAGTGAGAGAGAGATAAAGAGAAGCTGTGAGTTAGAGAGAGAGAGAAAGAGAAGCTGTGAGTGAGACAGAAAGAGAAGATGTGTGTGTGTGTGAGAGAGAGAAGCTGTGAGTGAGAGAGAGAGAGAGAAAGAGAAGCTGTGAATGAGAGAGAAAGCTGTGAGTGAGAGAGAAAGAGAAAGAGAAAATGTGAGTGAGAGAGAGAGAGAGAAGCTGTGAGTGAGTGAGAGAGAGAAAAACTGTGAGTGAGATAGAGAGAGAAGCCATGAGTGAGTGAGTGAGAGAGAGAGAAGCTGTGAGTGAGAGAGAGAAATAAAGAGAAGCTGTGAGTTAGAGAGAAACAGAGAAAGAGAAGCTGTGAGTGAGAGAGAGAGAGAGAAAGAGAAGCTGTGAGTGTGATAGAGAGATAAAGAGAAGCTGTTAGTTAGAGAGAGACAGAGAAAGAAAAGCTGTGAGTGGTAGAGTGAGAGAGAAAGAGAAGCTGTGAGTGTGTGTGTGTGAGAGAGAAGCTGTGATTGAGAGAGAGAGAGAAAAAGAAGCTGTGAGTGAGAGAGTGAGAGAAAGAGAAGCTGTGAGTGAGAGAGAGAGAAAGAAAGAGAAGCTGTGAGTGAGAGAGAGAGGGTGAAAGAGAAGCTGTGATTGTGAGAGAGAGGGAGAAAAAGGGAAGCTGTGAGTGAGTGTGAGAGAGAGAGAAGTTGTGACAGTGGGAGAGAGAGAAAGAGAAGCTGTGAGTGAGTGAGAGAGAAAGAAAGAGAAGCTATGAGTGAGAGAGAGAGAAGCTGTAAGTGAGAGAGAGAGGGAGATAGAGAAGCTGTGTGAGAGAGAGAGAAAGAGAAGCTGTGAGTGAGAGAGACAGACAGAGAAAGAGAAGCTGTGAGTGAGAGAGAGAGAGCTAGAAGCTGTGAGTGAGTGAGAGAGAGAGAAGCTGTGAGTTAGAGAGAAAGAGAAGCTGTGAGTGAGAGAGAAAGAGAAGCTGTGAGTTAGAGAGAGAGAGAAAGAGAAGCTGTGAGTGAGTGAGAGAGAGAAGCTGTGAGTTAGAGAGAGAGGGAGAAGCTGTGAGTGAGAGAGAGAGAGAAGCTGTGAGTGAGAGAAAGAGAAACTGTGAGTGAGAGAGAGAGAGAAAGAGAAGCTGTGAGTGAGAGAGAGAAGCTGTGAGTGAGAGCGAGAGGGAGAAGCTGTGAGTGAGAGAGAAAGAGAAGCTGTGAGTGAGAGAGAGAGAGATAAAGAGAAGCTGTGAGTGAGAGAGAGAAAGAGAAGCTGGGAGTGAGTAAGAGAGAGAAAGAGAAGCTGTGAGTGAGTGAGAGAGAGAGAAGCTGTGAGTGAGAGAGAGAGAGAAGCTGTGAGTGAGAGAGAAAGAAAGAAAGAGAAGCTGTGAGTGAGTGAGAGAGAGAGAGAGAGAAGCTGTGAGTGAGAGAGAGAGAGAGAAAGAGAAGCTGTGAGTGAGAGAGAGAGAGCTAGAACCTGTGAGTGAGAGAGAGATAAAGAGAAGCTGTGAGTTAGAGAGAGAGAGATAAAGAGAAGCTGTGAGTGAGAGAGAGATAAAGAGAAGCTGTGAGTTAGAGAGAGACAGAGAAAGAGAAGCTGTGAGTGAGAGAGAGAGAGAGAAAGAGAAGCTGTGTGTGTGTGAGAGAGAAGCTGTGAGTGAGAGAGAGAAAGAAAGAGAAGATGTTAGTGAGAGAGTGAGAGAGAGAAAGAGAAGCTGTGAGTGAGAGAGAGAGAAGCTGTGAGTGAGAGAGAGAGAGAGAAAGAGAAGGTGTGAGAGAGAGAGAAAGAGAAGCTGTGAGTGAGAGAGAGAGAAGCTGTGAGTGAGAGAGAGAGAGAAGCTGTGAGTGAGAGAGAAAGAAAGAAAGAGAAGCTGTGAGTGAGTGAGAGAGAGAGAGAGAGAAGCTGTGAGTGAGAGAGAGAGAGAGAAAGAGAAGCTGTGAGTGAGAGAGAGAGAGCTAGAAGCTGTGAGTGAGAGACAGATAAAGAGAAGCTGTGAGTTAGAGAGAGAGAGAGAGAAAGAGAAGCTGTGAGTGAGAGAGAGAGAGAAAGAGAAGCTGTGAGTGAGATAGAGATAAAGAGAAGCTGTGAGTGAGTGAGAGAGAGGAAGAGAAGCTGTGAGTGAGAGAGAGAGAGAAAGAGAAGCTGTGAGTGAGAGAGAGATAAAGAGAAGCTGTGAGTTAGAGAGAGACAGAGAAAGAGAAGCTGTGAGTGAGAGAGAGAGAGAAAGAGAAGCTGTGTGTGTGAGAGAGAGAGAAGCTGTGAGTGAGAGAGAGAGAGAAAGAGAAGCTGTGAGTGAGAGAGAGAAAGAGAAGCTGTGAGTGAGAGAGAGAGAAGCTGTGAGTGAGAGAGAGAGAGAGAAAGAGAAGGTGTGTGAGAGAGAGAAAGAGAAGCTGTGAGTGAGAGAGAGAGAGAAGCTGTGAGTGTGAGAGAGAGAGAAGATGTGAGTGAGAGAGAGAAAGAGAAGCAGTGAGTGAGTGAGAGAGAGAGATAAAGAGAAGCTGTGAGTGAGAGAGAGAGAAAGAGAAGCTGTGAGTGAGAGAGAAAGAGAAGCTGTGAGTGAGAGAGAGAGAAAGAGAAGGTGTGTGTGTGAGAGAGAAAGAGAAGTTGTGAGTGAGAGAGAGAGAGAAGCTGTGAGTGTGTGAGAGAGAGAAGATGTGAGTGAGAGAGAGAAAGAGAAGCAGTGAGTGAGTGAGAGAGAGAGATAAAGAGAAGCTGTGAGTGATAGAGAGAGATAAAGAGAAGCTGTGAGTGAGAGAGAGAAAGAGAAGCTGGGAGTGAGTAAGAGAGAGAAAGAGAAGCTGTGAGTGAGAGAGAGAGAGAGAGAGAAGCTGTGAGTGAGAGAGAGAGAGAAGCTGTGAGTGAGAGAGAAAGAAAGAAAGAGAAGCTGTGAGTGAGTGAGAGAGAGAGAGATAGAGAGAAGCTGTGAGTGAGAGAGAGAGAGAAAGAGAAGCTGTGTGTGTGAGAGAGAGAGCTAGAAGCTGTGAGTGAGAGAGAGATAAAGAGAAGCTGTGAGTTAGAGAGAGAGAGAGAAAGAGAAGCTGTGAGTGAGAGAGAGATAAAGAGAAGCTGTGAGTTAGAGAGAGACAGAGAAAGAGAAGCTGTGAGTGAGAGAGAGAGAGAGAAAGAGAAGCTGTGTGTGTGAGAGAGAGAGAAGCTGTGAGTGAGAGAGAGAAAGAAAGAGAAGATGTTAGTGAGAGAGTGAGAGAGAGAAAGAGAAGCTGTGAGTGAGAGAGAGAGAAGCTGTGAGTGAGAGAGAGAGAGAGAAAGAGAAGGTGTGAGAGAGAGAGAGAAAGAGAAGCTGTGAGTGAGAGAGAGAGAGAGAAGCTGTGAGTGAGAGAGAGAGAGAGAAGCTGTGAGTGAGAGAGAAAGAAAGAAAGAGAAGCTGTGAGTGAGTGAGAGAGAGAGAGAGAAAGAGAGAGAAGCTGTGAGTGAGAGAGAGAGAGAGAAAGAGAAGCTGTGAGTGAGAGAGAGAGCTAGAAGCTGTGAGTGAGAGAGAGATAAAGAGAAGCTGTGAGTGAGAGAGAGAGATAAAGAGAAGCTGTGAGTGAGAGAGAGAAAGAGAAGCTGGGAGTGAGTAAGAGAGAAAAAGAGAAGCTGTGAGTGTGTGTGTGAGAGAGAGAAGATGTGAGTGAGAGAGAGAGAAGCTGCGAGTGAGAGAGAAAGAAAGAAAGAGAAGCTTTGAGTGAGAGAGAGAGAGAGAAGCTGTGAGTGAGAGAGAGAGAGAGAGAGAAAGAGAAGCTGTGAGTGAGAGAGAGAGAGCTAGAAGCTGTGAGTGAGAGAGAGAGAGGAAGAGAAGCTGTGAGTGAGAGAGAGGGAGAAAGAGAAGCTGTGAGTGAGAGACAGATAAAGAGAAGCTGTGAGTTAGAGAGAGAGAGAGAAAGAGAAGCTGTGAGTGAGAGAGAGAGAGAAAGAGAAGCTGTGAGTGAGATAGAGATAAAGAGAAGCTGTGAGTGAGTGAGAGAGAGGAAGAGAAGCTGTTAGTGAGAGAGAGAGAAAGAGAAGCTGTGAGTGAGAGAGAGATAAAGCTGTGAGTTAGAGAGAGACAGAGAAAGAGAAGCTGTGAGTGAGAGAGAGAGAAAGAGAAGCTGTGTGTGTGTGAGAGAGAAGCTGTGAGTGAGAGAGAGAAAGAAAGAGAAGATGTTAGTGAGAGAGTGAGAGAGAGAAAGAGAAGCTGTGAGTGAGAGAGAGAGAAGCTGTGAGTGAGAGAGAGAAAGAGAAGGTGTGAGAGAGAGAGAGAAAGAGAAGCTGTGAGTGAGAGAGAGAGAGAAGCTGTGAGTGTGTGAGAGAGAGAGAAGATGTGAGTGAGAGAGAGAAAGAGAAGCAGTGAGTGAGAGAGAGAGATAAAGAGAAGCTGTGAGTGAGAGAGAGAGCTAGAAGCTGTGAGTGAGTGAGAGAGAGGAAGAGAAGCTGTGAGTGAGAGAGAGGGAGAAAGAGAAGCTGTGAGTGAGAGACAGATAAAGAGAAGCTGTGAGTTAGAGAGAGAGAGAGAAAGAGAAGCTGTGAGTGAGAGAGAGAGAGAAAGAGAAGCTGTGAGTGAGAGAGAGATAAAGAGAAGCTGTGAGTGAGTGAGAGAGAGGAAGAGAAGCTGTGAGTGAGAGAGAGAGAGAAAGAGAAGCTCTGAGTGAGAGAGAGATAAAGAGAAGCTGTGAGTTAGAGAGAGACAGAGAAAGAGAAGCTGTGAGTGAGAGAGAGAGAGAAATAGAAGCTGTGTGTGTGAGAGAGAGAGAAGCTGTGAGTGAGAGAGAGAAAGAAAGAGAAGATGTTAGTGAGAGAGTGAGAGAGAGAAAGAGAAGCTGTGAGTGAGAGAGAGAGAAGCTGTGAGTGAGAGAGAGAGAGAGAAAGAGAAGGTGTGTGAGAGAGAGAAAGAGAAGCTGTGAGTGAGAGAGAGAGAGAAGCTGTGAGTGTGAGAGAGAGAGAAGATGTGAGTGAGAGAGAGAAAGAGAAGCAGTGAGTGAGTGAGAGAGAGAGATAAAGAGAAGCTGTGAGTGAGAGAGAGAGAGAGAGAAGCTGTGAGTGAGAGAGAAAGAGAAGCTGTGAGTGAGAGAGAGAGAAAGAGAAGGTGTGTGTGTGAGAGAGAAAGAGAAGTTGTGAGTGAGAGAGAGAGAGAAGCTGTGAGTGTGTGAGAGAGAGAAGATGTGAGTGAGAGAGAGAAAGAGAAGCAGTGAGTGAGTGAGAGAGAGAGATAAAGAGAAGCTGTGAGTGAGAGAGAGAAAGAGAAGCTGGGAGCCTCAATGCGTGGATGAGGCGGTGGTGTCGAGAGGAGGGCTTCAGATTTGTCAGGAACTGGAGAACATTTTGGGACAAGCCAAATCTGTTCAGGAGGGATGGGTTGCATTTAAACCATGATGGGACCAGATTGCTGGCACTCAACATCAAAAAGGCTGCAGAGCAGCTTTTAAACTGATAACTGGGGGAAAGCCGACAGGAGCTGGGCAGCATCCGGTTCGGGAAAGTGTGTACTTGAGTAGTGGGGAGGATGCAAAAATTACTGAGCAGAGCAAGGAGCTAGTCACCAGCACTCTAGCAGAAGGATGCAAGAGGCAGTCTAACAATGCAACTGGACTCAAAAGACTGTGTCAGGAAAGCATATATAAATGCTTGTATACAAATGCCAGAAGCCTCCGTAACAAAATAGGGGAGCTGGAATACTTAGCAATAGATAAAAATATTGATATTATTGGTATCACTGAAACCTGGTGGACGGATGATAACCAATGGGATACAGTTATCCCAGGCTACAAACTGTACAGGAAGGATAGGAAGGGGCAAACAGGAGGTGGTGTAGCCTTGTATGTCAAAGAAGTGATAAAATCGTATGAATTGGAATATCTAGGTGATTTGGAGTCACCATTAGAAGCTCTGTGGGTAAGAGTACCAGGCCACAAGGATGGTCTAACAGTAGGCATATACTATCGGCCTCCGACCCAAACTCTTGAGGGAGACTGGCAGTTGGAGAATGTTGTAAAGGAGGCATCCAGGAAGGGAAGCCTGGTTATAATGGGGGACTTCAATTACCCTCACATAGACTGGGTGAACTGTCGTTCAGCACATGATAAAGAGATAAAGTTCCTAGATATGCTCAATGATTGTTCCCTGGGACAGATGGTTGAAGACCCAACTAGAGGTACAAGAATCCTTGACTTGATCCTGAGTAATACTCAGGATCTGGTGCAAGATGTTAATGTGACTGATCCAATAGGGAACAGTGACCACAACTCAATTATGTTTAACTTGATCATAGACCGCAAGTCACTGATAAAATCTAACACAGAGACCTTAAATTTTCAAAAAGGAAATTTCCCAAAGATGAGGAAACTAGTAAAAAAGGAACTGAAAGGGAAAATTGAGAGAGTCCAAACACTCCAAGAGGCATGGAGGCTGTTTACAAAAACAATAACAGAGGCTCAATTGGAATGCATACCCAAAAGGAAAAAGGGCACTGCCAGGTCCAAGAGGACTCCGATGTGGCTTACAGGAGCTGTTCGGGAAGTGATGAAGAGCAAGAAAAGCTCATTTAGAAGATGGAAGGCTTGTCCAAATGAGGACAGCAGGCAGAAACATAAATTCTGGCAGAACAAATGCAAGGCAACAATCAGGAAAGCAAAGAAAGACTTTGAGGAGCGTATAGCTAAAAATACTCAGAGAAATAACAAAGACTTCTTTAAGTACATTAGAAGTAAGAACCCAACTAGGAAGGCCATTGGACCATTAGATGACAATGGAAGGCAAGGGGTTATTAAAGAGGAAACAGAGATTGCAGAGAGACTCAATGAATTCTTTGCTTCAGTATTCACTGAAGAAGACAGAGACCACATGCCCAAAACAGAGCCTATCTTCGTAGGGAGGGAAACCGAAGAATTAAGCAAGATAGAAATAACCAGGGAGGAGGTCCTTGCATGTCTTGTTAAGCTAAACACTAACAAATCCCCAGGACCAGATGGCATCCATCCACGAGTTCTCAGGGAACTTAAAGATGAAATTGCTGATATCCTAGCCAAAATATATAATCTTTCCCTCAAATCAGGCTTTGTGCCTGATGACTGGAAGGTAGCGAATGTAACACCAATTTTCAAAAAAGGATCCAGGGGTGATCCAGGAAATTACCGGCCTGTCAGTTTGACATGTGTCCCAGGTAAAGTGATGGAAACCATCCTAAAAGATAGAATTAATAGGCACATAGAAGAGAAGGCGCTGCTAAAGGAGAGCCAACATGGCTTTTGCAAGGGCAAATCATGCCTCACTAATCTGTTGGAATTTTTTGAGAGTGTCAACAAGCATGTGGATAAGGGGGAGCCAGTTGACATTGTTTATCTGGACTTTCAGAAGGCTTTTGACAAGGTCCCACACCAAAGGCTCTTGAATAAACTTACCAGTCATGGAATAAAGGGACAGGTCTTGTCCTGGATCAGCAACTGGCTAAGGGACAGGAAACAGAGGGTAGCACTAAATGGACACTTCTCCAAGTGGAGGGAAGTAAAGAGTGGGGTCCCCCAAGGTTCAGTACTGGGACCCCTGCTTTTCAACCTCTTCATAAATGATCTAGAGGTAGGAGTAAAAAGCAAGGTAGCCAAATTTGCTGACGACACTAAATTATACAGGGTAGTGAAAACTGTGAGAGATTGTGAAGAGCTCCAGAGGGATCTCTTGACACTGGGGGAGTGGGCAAAACAGTGGCAAATGAGCTTCAACATCAGTAAGTGCAGAGTGATGCATGTTGGGGCAAAAAACCCCAATTACATTTATAAACTGATGGGGTCTGAACTCTCTGCGACAAACCAGGAAAGGGACCTTGGTGTCCTGGTGGACAGCTCAATGAAGGTGTCAACCCAGTGTGCCTCAGCAGTGAAAAAAGCAAACTCAATGTTAGGGATCATTAGGAAGGGTATAGAAAATAAGTCAGCAAGTGTCATTTTGCCTCTTTATAAATCTATGGTGAGGCCCCATCTGGAATATTGTGTACAGTTCTGGTCGCCATACCTCCAGAAGGATATTATGGAGTTGGAGAAAGTACAGAGGGGGGCAACCAGAATGATTAGGGGACTGGAACACCTTCCTTACCATCTGAGGCTGCAACGGTTGGGCCTCTTCACTCTTGAACGACGGCGTCTAAGAGGTGACCTGATTGAAGTTTATAAAATCATGCACGGTGTGGACAAAGTAGATAAGGAAATACTGTTTTCCCTATCGCACAACACTAGAACTAGGGGACACTCCATGAAACTTTTGGGTACTAGTTCTCAAACAAATAAGAGAAAGTACTTTTTCACCCAGAGGATTACTGGTCTATGGAACTCCCTGCCAGAAGAAGTGGTGACAGCTGTCAGTCTTGACAGCTTTAAGAAAGGATTAGACAAGTTCATGGAGGACAAGAGTATCAATGGCTATAATTATGGATACTTAAGGACAACCTCCGGGTTGGAGAGATAGGCAGGATATCTCTCAATGCCATTTCCAGGGAATCGTAAGCAGGTGAAGGCATCTGCTTGGGAATAACACCCTGAAGGAAATGGTGAGCCACTGTGTGAGACAGAATGCTGGACTGGATGGGCTATGGCCTGTTCCAGCAAGGCTGTTCTTATGTTCTTATGTTCTTATGAGTGAGTAAGAGAGAGAAAGAGAAGCTGTGAGTGAGAGAGAGAGAGAGAGAGAAGCTGTGAGTGAGAGAGAGAGAGAAGCTGTGAGTGAGAGAGAAAGAAAGAAAGAGAAGCTGTGAGTGAGTGAGAGAGAGAGAGATAGAGAGAAGCTGTGAGTGAGAGAGAGAGAGAAAGAGAAGCTGTGTGTGTGAGAGAGAGAGCTAGAAGCTGTGAGTGAGAGAGAGATAAAGAGAAGCTGTGAGTTAGAGAGAGAGAGAAAGAGAAGCTGTGAGTGAGAGAGAGATAAAGAGAAGCTGTGAGTTAGAGAGAGACAGAGAAAGAGAAGCTGTGAGTGAGAGAGAGAGAGAGAAAGAGAAGCTGTGTGTGTGTGTGAGAGAGAAGCTGTGAGTGAGAGAGAGAAAGAAAGAAAGAGAAGATGTTAGTGAGAGAGTGAGAGAGAGAAAGAGAAGCTGTGAGTGAGAGAGAGAGAAGCTGTGAGTGAGAGAGAGAGAGAGAAAGAGAAGGTGTGTGAGAGAGAGAGAAAGAGAAGCTGTGAGTGAGAGAGAGAGAGAAGCTGTGAGTGAGAGAGAGAGAGAAGCTGTGAGTGAGAGAGAAAGAAAGAAAGAGAAGCTGTGAGTGAGTGAGAGAGAGAGAGAGAGAAAGAGAGAGAAGCTGTGAGTGAGAGAGAGAGAGAGAAAGAGAAGCTGTGAGTGAGAGAGAGAGCTAGAAGCTGTGAGTGAGAGAGAGATAAAGAGAAGCTGTGAGTGAGAGAGAGAGATAAAGAGAAGCTGTGAGTGAGAGAGAGAAAGAGAAGCTGGGAGAGTAAGAGAGAAAAAGAGAAGCTGTGAGTGTGTGTGTGTGAGAGAGAAGATGTGAGTGAGAGAGAGAGAAGCTGCGAGTGAGAGAGAAAGAAAGAAAGAGAAGCTTTGAGTGAGAGAGAGAGAAGCTGTGAGTGAGAGAGAGAGAGAGAGAGAGAAGCTGTGAGTGAGAGAGAGAGAGCTAGAAGCTGTGAGTGAGTGAGAGAGAGGAAGAGAAGCTGTGAGTGAGAGAGAGGGAGAAAGAGAAGCTGTGAGTGAGAGACAGATAAAGAGAAGCTGTGAGTTAGAGAGAGAGAGAGAAATAGAAGCTGTGAGTGAGAGAGAGAGAGAAAGAGAAGCTATGAGTGAGATAGAGATAAAGAGAAGCTGTGAGTGAGTGAGAGAGAGGAAGAGAAGCTGTGAGTGAGAGAGAGAGAAAGAGAAGCTGTGAGTGAGAGAGAGATAAAGCTGTGAGTTAGAGAGAGACAGAGAAAGAGAAGCTGTGAGTGAGAGAGAGAGAAAGAGAAGCTGTGTGTGTGTGAGAGAGAGAAGCTGTGAGTGAGAGAGAGAAAGAAAGAGAAGATGTTAGTGAGAGAGTGAGAGAGAGAAAGAGAAGCTGTGAGTGAGAGAGAGAGAGAAGCTGTGAGTGAGAGAGAGAGAAAGAGAAGGTGTGAGAGAGAGAGAGAAAGAGAAGCTGTGAGTGAGAGAGAGAGAGAAGCTGTGAGTGTGAGAGAGAGAAGATGTGAGTGAGAGAGAGAAAGAGAAGCAGTGAGTGAGTGAGAGAGAGAGATAAAGAGAAGCTGTGAGTGAGAGAGAGAAAGAGAAGCTGTGAGTGAGAGAGAAAGAGAAGCTGTGAGTGAGAGAGAGAGAGAAAAAAGCTGTGAGTAAGAGAGAGAGAGAAGCTGTGAGTGAGAGAGAGAGAGAGAAAGAGAAGGTGTGTGTGAGAGAGAAAGAGAAGCTGTGAGTGAGAGAGAGAGAAGCTGTGAGTGTGAGAGAAAGAGAAGATGTGAGTGAGAGAGAGAAAGAGAAAGAGAAGCAGTGAGTGAGTGAGAGAGAGAGATAAAGAGAAGCTGTGAGTGAGAGAGAGAGATAAAGAGAAGCTGTGAGTGAGAGAGAGAAAGAGAAGCTGGGAGTGAGTAAGAGAGAGAAAGAGAAGCTGTGAGTGAGAGAGAGAGAGAAGCTGTGAGTGAGAGAGAGAGAGAAACTGTGAGTGAGAGAGAAAGAAAGAAAGAGAAGCTGTGAGTGAGTGAGAGAGAGAGAGAGAGAAGCTGTGAGTGAGAGAGAGAGAGAGAAAGAGAAGCTGTGAGTGAGAGAGAGAGAGCTAGAAGCTGTGAGAGAGAGATAAAGAGAAGCTGTGAGTTAGAGAGAGAGAGAAAGAGAAGCTGTGAGTGAGAGAGAGAGAAAGAGAAGCTGCGAGTGAGAGAGAGAGAAAGAGAAGCTGTGAGTGAGTGAGAGAGAGGAAGAGAAGCTGTGAGTGAGAGAGAGAGAGAAAGAGAAGCTGTGAGTGAGAGAGAGATAAAGAGAAGCTGTGAGTTAGAGAGAGACAGAGAAAGAGCTGTGAGTGAGAGAGAGAGAGAGAGAGAAGCTGTGTGCGTGAGAGAGAGAGAAACTGTGAGTGAGAGAGAGAAAGAAAGAGAAGATGTTATTGAGAGAGTGAGAGAGAGAAAGAGAAGCTGTGAGTGAGAGAGAGAGAAGCTGTGAGTGAGAGAGAGAGAGAGAAAGAGAAGGTGTGTGAGAGAGAGAGAAGATGTTAGTGAGAGAGTGAGAGAGAGAAAAGGAAGCTGTGAGTGAGAGAGAGAGAAGCTGTGAGTGAGAGAGAAAGAAAGAAATAGAAGCTGTGAGTGAGTGAGAGAGAGAGAAGTGAGTTAGAGAGAAAGGGAGAAAGAGAAGCTGTGAGTGAGAGAGAGAGAGAGAAGCTGTGAGTGAGAGAGAGAGAAGCTGTGAGTGAGAGAGAAAGAAAGAAATAGAAGCTGTGAGTGAGTGAGAGAGAGAGAAGTTGTGAGTTAGAGAGAGAGAGAGAAAGAGAAGCTGTGAGTGAGAGAAGCTGTGTGAGAGAGAGAGAGAGAAAGAGAAGGTGTGTGTGTGAGAGAGAAAGAGAAGCTGTGAGTGAGTGAGAGAGAGAAGCTGTGAGTGTGAGAGAGAGAGAGAAGATGTGAGTGAGAGAGAGAAAGAGAAAGACAAGCAGTGAGTGAGTGAGAGAGAGAGATAAAGAGAAGCTGTGAGTGAGAGAGAGAAAGAGAAGCTGGGAGTGAGTAAGAGAGAAAAAGAGAAGCTGTGAGTGTGTGTGAGAGAGAGAGAAGCTGTGAGTGAGAGAGAGAGAAGCTGTGAGTGAGAGAGAGAGAAAGAAAGAGAAGCTGTGAGTGTGAGAGAGAGAGAAGCTGTGAGTGAGAGAGAGAGAGAGAGAAAGAGAAGCTGTGAGTGAGAGAGAGAGAGCTAGAAGCTGTGAGTGAGTGAGAGAGAGGAAGAGAAGCTGTGAGTGAGAGAGAGGGAGAAAGAGAAGCTGTGAGTGAGAGACAGATAAAGAGAAGCTGTGAGTTAGAGAGAGAGAGAGAAAGAGAAGCTGTGAGTGAGAGAGAGAGAGAAAGAGAAGCTGTGAGTGAGATAGAGATAAAGAGAAGCTGTGAGTGAGTGAGAGAGAGGAAGAGAAGCTGTGAGTGAGAGAGAGAGAGAAAGAGAAGCTGTGAGTGAGAGAGAGATAAAGAGAAGCTGTGAGTTAGAGAGAGACAGAGAAAGAGAAGCTGTGAGTGAGAGAGAGAGAGAGAGAAAGAGAAGCTTTGTGTGTGTGAGAGAGAGAAGCTGTGTGAGAGAGGAAAGAAAGAGAAGATGTTAGTGAGAGAGTGAGAGAGAGAAAAGGAAGCTGTGAGTGAGAGAGAGAGAAGCTGTGAGTGAGAGAGAGAGAGAAAGAGAAGGTGTGTGTGAGATAGAGAAAGAGAAGCTGTGAGTGAGAGAGAGAGAGAAGCTGTGAGTGTGTGAGAGAGAGAAGATGTGAGTGAGAGAGAGAAAGAGAAGCAGTGAGTGAGTGAGAGAGAGAGATAAAGAGAAGCTGTGAGTGAGAGAGAGAGAGAAAGAGAAGCTGTGAGTAAGAGAGAGAGAAGCTGTGAGTGAGAGAGAGAGAGAAAGAGAAGGTGTGTGTGTGAGAGAGAAAGAGAAGCTGTGAGTGAGAGAGAGAGAGAAGCTGTGAGTGTGAGAGTGAGAGAAGATGTGAGTGAGAGAGAGAAAGAGAAAGAGAAGCAGTGAGTGAGTGAGAGAGAGAGATAAAGAGAAGCTGTGAGTGATAGAGAGAGATAAAGAGAAGCTGTGAGTGAGAGAGAGAAAGAGAAGCTGGGAGTGAGTAAGAGAGAGAAAGAGAAGCTGTGAGTGAGAGAGAGAGAGAGAAGCTGTGAGAGAGAGAGAGAGAGAGAAGCTGTGAGTGAGAGAGAAAGAGAAGCTGTGAGTGAGTGAGAGAGAGGAAGAGAAGCTGTGAGTAAGAGAGAGAGAAGCTGTGAGTGAGAGAGAGAGAGAGAAAGAGAAGGTGTGTGTGTGAGAGAGAAAGAGAAGCTGTGAGTGAGAGAGAGAGAGAAGCTGTGAGTGTGAGAGTGAGAGAAGATGTGAGTGAGAGAGAGAAAGAAAGAGAAAGAGAAGCAGTGAGTGAGTGAGAGAGAGAGATAAAGAGAAGCTGTGAGTGATAGAGAGAGATAAAGAGAAGCTGTGAGTGAGAGAGAGAAAGAGAAGCTGGGAGTGAGTAAGAGAGAGAAAGAGAAGCTGTGAGTGAGAGAGAGAGAGAGAAGCTGTGAGTGAGAGAGAGAGAGAGAAGCTGTGAGTGAGAGAGAAAGAAAGAAAGAGAAGCTGTGAGTGAGTGAGAGAGAGAGAGAAGCAGTGAGTGAGAGAGAGAGAGAGAGAAAGAGAAGCTGTGAGTGAGAGAGAGAGAGCTAGAAGCTGTGAGTGAGAGAGAGATAAAGAGAAGCTGTGAGTTAGAGAGAGAGAGAGAAAGAGAAGCTGTGAGTGAGAGAGAGAGAAAGAGAAGCTGTGAGTGAGAGAGAGATAAAGAGCAGCTGTGAGTGAGTGAGAGAGAGGAAGAGAAGCTGTGAGTGAGAGAGAGAGAAAGAGAAGCTGTGAGTGAGAGAGAGATAAAGAGAAGCTGTGAGTTAGAGAGAGACAGAGAAAGAGAAGCTGTGAGTGAGAGAGAGAGAGAAAGAGAAGCTGTGTGTGTGAGAGAGAGAGAAGCTGTGAGTGAGAGAGAGAAAGAAAGAGAAGATGTTAGTGAGAGAGTGAGAGAGAGAAAGAGAAGCTGTGAGTGAGAGAGAGAGAGAAGCTGTGAGTGAGAGAGAGAGAGAGAGAAGCTGTGAGTGAGAGAGAGAGAGCTAGAAGCTGTGAGTGAGAGAGAGATAAAGAGAAGCTGTGAGTTAGAGAGAGAGAGAGAAAGAGAAGCTGTGAGTGAGAGAGAGAGAAAGAGAAGCTGTGAGTGAGAGAGAGATAAAGAGAAGCTGTGAGTGAGTGAGAGAGAGGAAGAGAAACTGTGAGTGAGAGAGAGAGAAAGAGAAGCTGAGAGTGAGAGTGAAAGAGAAGCTGTGAGAGAGAGAGACAGAAAGAGAAGCTGTGAGTGAGAGAGAGAGAAAGAGAAGCTGTGAGTGAGAGAGAGAGAGAAAGAGAAGCTGTGTGAGATAGAGAGAAGCTGTGAGTGAGAGAGAAAGAAAGAAATAGAAGTTGTGAGTGAGTGAGAGAGAGAGAAGTGAGTTAGAGTGAAAGGGAGAAAGAGAAGCTGTGAGTGAGTGAGAGAGAGAGAAGCTGTGAGTGAGAGAGAGAAGCTGTGAGTGAGAAAGAAAGAAATAGAAGCTGTGAGTGAGTGAGAGAGAGAGAAGCTGTGAGTTAGAGAGAGAGAGAGAAAGAGAAGCTGTGAGTGAGAGAGAGAGAGAAGCTGTGAGTGTGAGAGAGAGAGAAGATGTGAGTGAGAGAGAGAAAGAGAAAGAGAAGCAGTGAGTGAGTGAGAGAGAGAGATAAAGAGAAGCTGTGAGTGATAGAGAGAGATAACGAGAAGCTGTGAGTGAGAGAGAGAAAGAGAAGCTGGGAGTGAGTAAGAGAGAAAAAGAGAAGCTGTGAGTGTGTGTAAGAGAGAGAGAAGCTGTGAGTGAGAGAGAGAGAAGCTGTGAGTGAGAGAGAAAGAAAGAAAGAGAAGCTGTGAGTGTGTGAGAGAGAGAAGCTGTGAGTGAGAGAGAGAGAGAGAGAAAGAGAAGCTGTGAGTGAGAGAGAGAGAGCTAGAAGCTGTGAGTGAGTGAGAGAGAGGAAGAGAAGCTGTGAGTGAGAGAGAGGGAGAAAGAGAAGCTGTAAGTGAGAGACAGATAAAGAGAAGCTGTGAGTTAGAGAGAGAGAGAGAAAGAGAAGCTGTGAGTGAGAGAGAGAGAGAAAGAGAAGCTGTGAGTGAGATAGAGATAAAGAGAAGCTGTGAGTGAGTGAGAGAGAGGAAGAGAAGCTGTGAGTGAGAGAGAGAGAGAAAGAGAAGCTGTGAGTGAGAGAGAGATAAAGAGAAGCTGTGAGTTAGAGAGAGACAGAGAAAGAGAAGCTGTGAGTGAGAGAGAGAGAGAGAAAGAGAAGCTGTGTGTGTGTGAGAGAGAGAAGCTGTGTGAGAGAGAGAAAGAAAGAGAAGATGTTAGTGAGAGAGTGAGAGAGAGAAAGAGAAGCTGTGAGTGAGAGAGAGAGAAGCTGTGAGTGAGAGAGAGAGAGAGAAAGAGAAGGTGTGTGTGAGAGAGAGAAAGAGAAGCTGTGAGTGAGAGAGAGAGAGAAGCTGTGAGTGTGTGTGAGAGAGAAGATGTGAGTGAGAGAGAGAAAGAGAAGCAGTGAGTGAGTGAGAGAGAGAGATAAAGAGAAGCTGTGAGTGAGAGAGAGAGAAAGAGAAGCTGTGAGTGAGAGAGAAAGAGAAGCTGTGAGTGAGTGAGAGAGAGAAAGAGAAGCTGTGAGTAAGAGAGAGAGAGAAGCTGTGAGTGAGAGAGAGAGAGAGAAAGAGAAGGTGTGTGTGTGAGAGAGAAAGAGAAGCTGTGAGTGAGAGAGAGAGAAGCTGTGAGTGTGAGAGTGAGAGAAGATGTGAGTGAGAGAGAGAAAGAGAAAGAGAAGCAGTGAGTGAGTGAGAGAGAGAGATAAAGAGAAGCTGTGAGTGATAGAGAGAGATAAAGAGAAGCTGTGAGTGAGAGAGAGAAAGAGAAGCTGGGAGTGAGTAAGAGAGAGAAAGAGAAGCTGTGAGTGAGAGAGAGAGAGAAGCTGTGAGTGAGAGAGAGAGAGAGAGAAAGAGAAGGTGTGTGAGAGAGAGAGAAAGAGAAGCTGTGAGTGAGAGAGAGAGAGCTAGAAGCTGTGAGTGAGAGAGAGATAAAGAGAAGCTGTGAGTTAGAGAGAGAGAGAGAAAGAGAAGCTGTGAGTGAGAGAGAGAGAGAAAGAGAAGCTGTGAGTGAGAGAGAGATAAAGAGAAGCTGTGAGTGAGTGAGAGAGAGGAAGAGAAGCTGTGAGTGAGAGAGAGAGAAAGAGAAGCTGAGTGAGAGAGAAAGAGAAGCTGTGAGAGAGAGAGACAGAAAGAGAAGCTGTGAGTGAGAGAGAGAGAAAGAGAAGCTGTGAGTGAGAGAGAGAGAGAAAGAGAAGCTGTGTAAGATAGAGAGAAGCTGTGAGTGAGAGAGAAATAAATAAATAGAAGCTGTGAGTGAGTGAGAGAGAGAGAAGTGAGTTAGAGAGAAAGGGAGAAAGAGAAGCTGTGAGTGAGTGAGAGAGAGAGAAGCTGTGAGTGAGAGAGAGAGAAGCTGTGAGTGAGAGAGAAAGAAAGAAATAGAAGCTGTGAGTGAGTGAGAGAGAGAGATAAAGAGAAGCTGTGAGTGATAGAGAGAGATAAAGAGAAGCTGTGAGTGAGAGAGAGAAAGAGAAGCTGGGAGTGAGTAAGAGAGAGAAAGAGAAGCTGTGAGTGAGAGAGAGAGAGAAGCTGTGAGTGAGAGAGAGAGAGAGAGAAAGAGAAGGTGTGTGTGAGAGAGAGAAAGAGAAGCTGTGAGTGAGAGAGAGAGAGCTAGAAGCTGTGAGTGAGAGAGAGATAAAGAGAAGCTGTGAGTTAGAGAGAGAGAGAGAAAGAGAAGCTGTGAGTGAGAGAGAGAGAAAGAGAAGCTGTGAGTGAGAGAGAGATAAAGAGAAGCTGTGAGTGAGTGAGAGAGAGGAAGAGAAGCTGTGAGTGAGAGAGAGAGAAAGAGAAGCTGAGAGTGAGAGAGAAAGAGAAGCTGTGAGAGAGAGAGACAGAATGAGAAGCTGTGAGTGAGAGAGAGAGAAAGAGAAGCTGTGAGTGAGAGAGAGAGAGAAAGAAAGAGAAGCTGTGTGAGATAGAGAGAAGCTGTGAGTGAGAGAGAAAGAAAGAAATAGAAGCTGTGAGTGAGTGAGAGAGAGAGAAGTTGTGAGTTAGAGAGAGAGAGAAAGAGAAGCTGTGAGTGAGAGAGAGAGAGAAGCTGTGAGTGTGTGAGAGAGAGAAGATGTGAGTGAGAGAGAGAAAGAGAAAGAGAAGCAGTGAGTGAGTGTGAGAGAGAGATAAAGAGAAGCTGTGAGTGATAGAGAGAGATAAAGAGAAGCTGTGAGTGAGAGAGAGAAAGAGAAGCTGGGAGTGAGTAAGAGAGAAAAAGAGAAGCTGTGAGTGTGTGTAAGAGAGAGAGAAGCTGTGAGTGAGAGAGAGAGAAGCTGTGAGTGAGAGAGAAAGAAAGAAAGAGAAGCTGTGAGTGTGAGAGAGAGAAGCTGTGACTGAGAGAGAGAGAGAGAGAAAGAGAAGCTGTGAGTGAGAGAGAGAGAGCTAGAAGCTGTGAGTGAGTGAGAGAGAGGAAGAGAAGCTGTGAGTGAGAGAGAGGGAGAAAGAGAAGCTGTGAGTGAGAGACAGATAAAGAGAAGCTGTGAGTTAGAGAGAGAGAGAGAAAGAGAAGCTGTGAGTGAGAGAGAGAGAGAAAGAGAAGTTGTGAGTGAGATAGAGATAAAGAGAAGCTGTGAGTGAGTGAGAGAGAGGAAGAGAAGCTGTGAGTGAGAGAGAGAGAGAAAGAGAAGCTGTGAGTGAGAGAGAGATAAAGAGAAGCTGTGAGTTAGAGAGAGACAGAGAAAGAGAAGCTGTGAGTGAGAGAGAGAGAGAGAGAAAGAGAAGCTGTGTGTGTGAGAGAGAGAGAAGCTGTGTGAGAGAGAGAAAGAAAGAGAAGATGTAAGTGAGAGAGTGAGAGAGAGAAAGAGAAGCTGTGAGTGAGAGAGAGAGAAGCTGTGAGTGAGAGAGAGAGAGAGAAAGAGAAGGTGTGTGTGAGAGAGAGAAAGAGAAGCTGTGAGTGAGAGAGAGAGAGAAGCTGTGAGTGTGTGTGAGAGAGAAGATGTGAGTGAGAGAGAGAAAGAGAAGCAGTGAGTGAGTGAGAGAGAGAGATAAAGAGAAGCTGTGAGTGAGAGAGAGAGAAAGAGAAGCTGTGAGTGAGAGAGAAAGAGAAGCTGTGAGTGAGTGAGAGAGAGAAAGAGAAGCTGTGAGTAAGAGAGAGAGAGAAGCTGTGAGTGAGAGAGAGAGAGAAAGAGAAGGTGTGTGTGTGAGAGAGAAAGAGAAGCTGTGAGTGAGAGAGAGAGAGAAGCTGTGAGTGTGAGAGTGAGAGAAGATGTGAGTGAGAGAGAGAAAGAGAAAGAGAAGCAGTGAGTGAGTGAGAGAGAGATAAAGAGAAGCTGTGAGTGATAGAGAGAGATAAAGAGAAGCTGTGAGTGAGAGAGAGAAAGAGAAGCTGGGAGTGAGTAAGAGAGAGAAAGAGAAGCTGTGAGTGAGTGAGAGAGAGAGAGAAGCTGTGAGTGAGAGAGAGAGAGAAGCTGTGAGTGAGAGAGAGAGAGAAGCTGTGAGTGAGAGAGAAAGAAAGAAAGAGAAGCTGTGAGTGAGTGAGAGAGAGAGAGAAGCAGTGAGTGAGAGAGAGAGAGAGAGAAAGAGAAGCTGTGAGTGAGAGAGAGAGAGCTAGAAGCTGTGAGTGAGAGAGAGATAAAGAGAAGCTGTGAGTTAGAGAGAGAGAGAGAAAGAGAAGCTGTGAGTGAGAGAGAGAGAAAGAGAACCTGTGAGTGAGAGAGAGATAAAGAGAAGCTGTGAGTGAGTGAGAGAGAGGAAGAGAAGCTGTGAGTGAGAGAGAGAAAGAGAAGCTGTGAGTGAGAGAGAGAGAGAAACAGAAGCTGTGTTTGTGTGAGAGAGAGAAGCTGTGAGTGAGAGAGAGATAAAGAGAAGCTGTGAGTGAGTGAGAGAGAGGAAGAGAAGCTGTGAGTGAGAGAGAGAGAGAAGCTGTGAGTGAGAGAGAGAGAGAAAGAGAAGGTGTGAGAGAGAGAGAGAAAGAGAAGCTGTGAGTGAGAGAGAGAGAGAAGCTGTGAGTGTGAGAGAGAGAGAGAAGATGTGAGTGAGAGAGAAAGAGAAGCAGTGAGTGAGAGAGAGAGAGATAAAGAGAAGCTGTGAGTGAGAGAGAGAGAAAGAGAAGCTGTGAGTGAGAGAGAAAGAGAAGCTGTGAGTGAGAGAGAGACAGAAAGAGAAGGTGTGAGTGAGAGAGAGAGAGAAAGAGAAGCTGTGAGTGAGAGAGAGAGAGAAAGAGAAGCTGTGTGAGATAGAGAGAAGCTGTGAGTGAGAGAGAAAGAAAGAAATAGAAGCTGTGAGTGAGTGAGAGAGAGAGAAGTGAGTTAGAGAGAAAGGGAGAAAGAGAAGCTGTGAGTGAGAGAGAGAGAGAAGCTGTGAATGAGAGAGAGAGAAGCTGTGAGTGAGAGAGAAAGAAAGAAATAGAAGCTGTGAGTGAGTGAGAGAGAGAGAAGTTGTGAGTTAGAGAGAGAGAAAGAGAAGCTGTGAGTGAGAGAGAGAGAGAAGCTGTGTGAGAGAGAGAGAGAAAGAGAAGGTGTGTGTGAGAGAGAAAGAGAAACTGTGAGTTAGTGAGAGAGAGAAGCTGTGAGTGTGAGAGAGAGAGAAGATGTGAGTGAGAGAGAGAAAGAGAAAGAGAAGCAGTGAGTGAGTGAGTGAGAGAGATAAAGAGAAGCTGTGAGTGATAGAGAGAGATAAAGAGAAGCTGTGAGTGAGAGAGAGAAAGAGAAGCTGGGAGTGAGTAAGAGAGAAAAAGAGAAGCTGTGAGTGTGTGTGTGAGAGAGAGAAGCTGTGAGTGAGAGAGAGAGAAGCTGTGAGTGAGAGAGAAAGAAAGAAAGAGAAGCTGTGAGTGTGAGAGAGAGAGAAGCTGTGAGTGAGAGAGAGAGAGAGAGAAAGAGAAGCTGTGAGTGAGAGAGAGAGCTAGAAGCTGTGAGTGAGTGAGAGAGAGCAAGAGAAGCTGTGAGTGAGAGAGAGGGAGAAAGAGAAGCTGTGAGTGAGAGACAGATAAAGAGAAGCTGTGAGTTCGAGAGAGAGAGAGAAAGAGAAGCTGTGAGTGAGAGAGAGAGAGAAAGAGAAGCTGTGAGAGAGATAGAGATAAAGAGAAGCTGTGAGTGAGTGAGAGAGAGGAAGAGAAGCTGTGAGTGTGTGAGAGAGAGAAAGTGTAGCTGTGAGTGAGAGAGAGATAAAGAGAAGCTGTGAGTTAGAGAGAGACAGAGAAAGAGAAGCTGTGAGTGAGAGAGAGAGAAAGAGAAGCTGTGTGTGAGAGAGAGAGAAGCTGTGTGAGAGAGAGAAAGAAAGAGAAGATGTTAGTGAGAGAGTGAGAGAGAGAAAAAGAAGCTGTGAGTGAGAGAGAGAGAAGCTGTGAGTGAGAGAGAGAGAGAAAGAGAAGGTGTGTGTGAGAGAGAGAAAGAGAAGCTGTGAGTGAGAGAGAGAGAGAAGCTGTGAGTGTGTGAGAGAGAGAAGATGTGAGTGAGAGAGAGAAAGAGAAGCAGTGAGTGAGTGAGAGAGAGAGATAAAGAGAAGCTGTGAGTGAGAGAGAGAAAGAGAAGCTGTGAGTGAGAGAGAAAGAGAAGCTGTGAGTGAGTGAGAGAGAGAAAGAGAAGCTGTGAGTAAGAGAGAGAGAAGCTGTGAGTGAGAGAGAGAGAAAGAGAAGGTGTGTGTGTGAGAGAGAAAGAGAAGCTGTGAGTGAGAGAGAGAGAAGCTGTGAGTGTGAGAATGAGAGAAGATGTGAGTGAGAGAGAGAAAGAGAAAGAGAAGCAGTGAGTGAGTGAGAGAGAGAGATAAAGAGAAGCTGTGAGTGATAGAGAGAGATAAAGAGAAGCTGTGAGTGAGAGAGAGAAAGAGAAGCTGGGAGTGAGTAAGAGAGAGAAAAAGAAGCTGTGAGTGAGAGAGAGAGAGAGAAGCTGTGAGTGAGAGAGAGAGAGAGAAGCTGTTAGTGAGAGAGAAAGAAAGAAAGAGAAGCTGTGAGTGAGTGAGAGAGAGAGAAGCAGTGAGTGAGAGAGAGAGAGAGAAAGAGAAGCTGTGAGTGAGAGCGAGCGAGCTAGAAGCTGTGAGTGAGAGAGAGAGAAAGAGAAGCTGTGTGTGTGTGAGAGAGAGAAGCTGTGTGAGAGAGAGAAAGAAAGAGAAGATGTTAGTGAGAGAGTGAGAGAGAGAAAGAGAAGCTGTGAGTGAGAGAGAGAGAAGCTGTGAGTGAGAGAGAGAGAGAGAAAGAGAAGGTGTGTGTGAGAGAGAGAAAGAGAAGCTGTGAGTGAGAGAGAGAGAGAAGCTGTGAGTGTGTGTGAGAGAGAAGATGTGAGTGAGAGAGAGAAAGAGAAGCAGTGAGTGAGTGAGAGAGAGAGATAAAGAGAAGCTGTGAGTGAGAGAGAGAGAAAGAGAAGCTGTGAGTGAGAGAGAAAGAGAAGCTGTGAGTGAGTGAGAGAGAGAAAGAGAAGCTGTGAGTAAGAGAGAGAGAGAAGCTGTGAGTGAGAGAGAGAGAGAGAAAGAGAAGGTGTGTGTGTGAGAGAGAAAGAGAAGCTGTGAGTGAGAGAGAGAGAAGCTGTGAGTGTGAGAGTGAGAGAAGATGTGAGTGAGAGAGAGAAAGAGAAAGAGAAGCAGTGAGTGAGTGAGAGAGAGAGATAAAGAGAAGCTGTGAGTGATAGAGAGAGATAAAGAGAAGCTGTGAGTGAGAGAGAGAAAGAGAAGCTGGGAGTGAGTAAGAGAGAGAAAGAGAAGCTGTGAGTGAGAGAGAGAGAGAAGCTGTGAGTGAGAGAGAGAGAGAGAGAAAGAGAAGGTGTGTGAGAGAGAGAGAAAGAGAAGCTGTGAGTGAGAGAGAGAGAGCTAGAAGCTGTGAGTGAGAGAGAGATAAAGAGAAGCTGTGAGTTAGAGAGAGAGAGAGAAAGAGAAGCTGTGAGTGAGAGAGAGAGAGAAAGAGAAGCTGTGAGTGAGAGAGAGATAAAGAGAAGCTGTGAGTGAGTGAGAGAGAGGAAGAGAAGCTGTGAGTGAGAGAGAGAGAAAGAGAAGCTGAGTGAGAGAGAAAGAGAAGCTGTGAGAGAGAGAGACAGAAAGAGAAGCTGTGAGTGAGAGAGAGAGAAAGAGAAGCTGTGAGTGAGAGAGAGAGAGAAAGAGAAGCTGTGTAAGATAGAGAGAAGCTGTGAGTGAGAGAGAAATAAATAAATAGAAGCTGTGAGTGAGTGAGAGAGAGAGAAGTGAGTTAGAGAGAAAGGGAGAAAGAGAAGCTGTGAGTGAGTGAGAGAGAGAGAAGCTGTGAGTGAGAGAGAGAGAAGCTGTGAGTGAGAGAGAAAGAAAGAAATAGAAGCTGTGAGTGAGTGAGAGAGAGAGATAAAGAGAAGCTGTGAGTGATAGAGAGAGATAAAGAGAAGCTGTGAGTGAGAGAGAGAAAGAGAAGCTGGGAGTGAGTAAGAGAGAGAAAGAGAAGCTGTGAGTGAGAGAGAGAGAGAAGCTGTGAGTGAGAGAGAGAGAGAGAGAAAGAGAAGGTGTGTGTGAGAGAGAGAAAGAGAAGCTGTGAGTGAGAGAGAGAGAGCTAGAAGCTGTGAGTGAGAGAGAGATAAAGAGAAGCTGTGAGTTAGAGAGAGAGAGAGAAAGAGAAGCTGTGAGTGAGAGAGAGAGAAAGAGAAGCTGTGAGTGAGAGAGAGATAAAGAGAAGCTGTGAGTGAGTGAGAGAGAGGAAGAGAAGCTGTGAGTGAGAGAGAGAGAAAGAGAAGCTGAGAGTGAGAGAGAAAGAGAAGCTGTGAGAGAGAGAGACAGAATGAGAAGCTGTGAGTGAGAGAGAGAGAAAGAGAAGCTGTGAGTGAGAGAGAGAGAGAAAGAAAGAGAAGCTGTGTGAGATAGAGAGAAGCTGTGAGTGAGAGAGAAAGAAAGAAATAGAAGCTGTGAGTGAGTGAGAGAGAGAGAAGTTGTGAGTTAGAGAGAGAGAGAAAGAGAAGCTGTGAGTGAGAGAGAGAGAGAAGCTGTGAGTGTGTGAGAGAGAGAAGATGTGAGTGAGAGAGAGAAAGAGAAAGAGAAGCAGTGAGTGAGTGTGAGAGAGAGATAAAGAGAAGCTGTGAGTGATAGAGAGAGATAAAGAGAAGCTGTGAGTGAGAGAGAGAAAGAGAAGCTGGGAGTGAGTAAGAGAGAAAAAGAGAAGCTGTGAGTGTGTGTAAGAGAGAGAGAAGCTGTGAGTGAGAGAGAGAGAAGCTGTGAGTGAGAGAGAAAGAAAGAAAGAGAAGCTGTGAGTGTGAGAGAGAGAAGCTGTGACTGAGAGAGAGAGAGAGAGAAAGAGAAGCTGTGAGTGAGAGAGAGAGAGCTAGAAGCTGTGAGTGAGTGAGAGAGAGGAAGAGAAGCTGTGAGTGAGAGAGAGGGAGAAAGAGAAGCTGTGAGTGAGAGACAGATAAAGAGAAGCTGTGAGTTAGAGAGAGAGAGAGAAAGAGAAGCTGTGAGTGAGAGAGAGAGAGAAAGAGAAGTTGTGAGTGAGATAGAGATAAAGAGAAGCTGTGAGTGAGTGAGAGAGAGGAAGAGAAGCTGTGAGTGAGAGAGAGAGAGAAAGAGAAGCTGTGAGTGAGAGAGAGATAAAGAGAAGCTGTGAGTTAGAGAGAGACAGAGAAAGAGAAGCTGTGAGTGAGAGAGAGAGAGAGAGAAAGAGAAGCTGTGTGTGTGAGAGAGAGAGAAGCTGTGTGAGAGAGAGAAAGAAAGAGAAGATGTAAGTGAGAGAGTGAGAGAGAGAAAGAGAAGCTGTGAGTGAGAGAGAGAGAAGCTGTGAGTGAGAGAGAGAGAGAGAAAGAGAAGGTGTGTGTGAGAGAGAGAAAGAGAAGCTGTGAGTGAGAGAGAGAGAGAAGCTGTGAGTGTGTGTGAGAGAGAAGATGTGAGTGAGAGAGAGAAAGAGAAGCAGTGAGTGAGTGAGAGAGAGAGATAAAGAGAAGCTGTGAGTGAGAGAGAGAGAAAGAGAAGCTGTGAGTGAGAGAGAAAGAGAAGCTGTGAGTGAGTGAGAGAGAGAAAGAGAAGCTGTGAGTAAGAGAGAGAGAGAAGCTGTGAGTGAGAGAGAGAGAGAAAGAGAAGGTGTGTGTGTGAGAGAGAAAGAGAAGCTGTGAGTGAGAGAGAGAGAGAAGCTGTGAGTGTGAGAGTGAGAGAAGATGTGAGTGAGAGAGAGAAAGAGAAAGAGAAGCAGTGAGTGAGTGAGAGAGAGATAAAGAGAAGCTGTGAGTGATAGAGAGAGATAAAGAGAAGCTGTGAGTGAGAGAGAGAAAGAGAAGCTGGGAGTGAGTAAGAGAGAGAAAGAGAAGCTGTGAGTGAGTGAGAGAGAGAGAGAAGCTGTGAGTGAGAGAGAGAGAGAAGCTGTGAGTGAGAGAGAGAGAGAAGCTGTGAGTGAGAGAGAAAGAAAGAAAGAGAAGCTGTGAGTGAGTGAGAGAGAGAGAGAAGCAGTGAGTGAGAGAGAGAGAGAGAGAAAGAGAAGCTGTGAGTGAGAGAGAGAGAGCTAGAAGCTGTGAGTGAGAGAGAGATAAAGAGAAGCTGTGAGTTAGAGAGAGAGAGAGAAAGAGAAGCTGTGAGTGAGAGAGAGAGAAAGAGAACCTGTGAGTGAGAGAGAGATAAAGAGAAGCTGTGAGTGAGTGAGAGAGAGGAAGAGAAGCTGTGAGTGAGAGAGAGAAAGAGAAGCTGTGAGTGAGAGAGAGAGAGAAACAGAAGCTGTGTTTGTGTGAGAGAGAGAAGCTGTGAGTGAGAGAGAGATAAAGAGAAGCTGTGAGTGAGTGAGAGAGAGGAAGAGAAGCTGTGAGTGAGAGAGAGAGAGAAGCTGTGAGTGAGAGAGAGAGAGAAAGAGAAGGTGTGAGAGAGAGAGAGAAAGAGAAGCTGTGAGTGAGAGAGAGAGAGAAGCTGTGAGTGTGAGAGAGAGAGAGAAGATGTGAGTGAGAGAGAAAGAGAAGCAGTGAGTGAGAGAGAGAGAGATAAAGAGAAGCTGTGAGTGAGAGAGAGAGAAAGAGAAGCTGTGAGTGAGAGAGAAAGAGAAGCTGTGAGTGAGAGAGAGACAGAAAGAGAAGGTGTGAGTGAGAGAGAGAGAGAAAGAGAAGCTGTGAGTGAGAGAGAGAGAGAAAGAGAAGCTGTGTGAGATAGAGAGAAGCTGTGAGTGAGAGAGAAAGAAAGAAATAGAAGCTGTGAGTGAGTGAGAGAGAGAGAAGTGAGTTAGAGAGAAAGGGAGAAAGAGAAGCTGTGAGTGAGAGAGAGAGAGAAGCTGTGAATGAGAGAGAGAGAAGCTGTGAGTGAGAGAGAAAGAAAGAAATAGAAGCTGTGAGTGAGTGAGAGAGAGAGAAGTTGTGAGTTAGAGAGAGAGAAAGAGAAGCTGTGAGTGAGAGAGAGAGAGAAGCTGTGTGAGAGAGAGAGAGAAAGAGAAGGTGTGTGTGAGAGAGAAAGAGAAACTGTGAGTTAGTGAGAGAGAGAAGCTGTGAGTGTGAGAGAGAGAGAAGATGTGAGTGAGAGAGAGAAAGAGAAAGAGAAGCAGTGAGTGAGTGAGTGAGAGAGATAAAGAGAAGCTGTGAGTGATAGAGAGAGATAAAGAGAAGCTGTGAGTGAGAGAGAGAAAGAGAAGCTGGGAGTGAGTAAGAGAGAAAAAGAGAAGCTGTGAGTGTGTGTGTGAGAGAGAGAAGCTGTGAGTGAGAGAGAGAGAAGCTGTGAGTGAGAGAGAAAGAAAGAAAGAGAAGCTGTGAGTGTGAGAGAGAGAGAAGCTGTGAGTGAGAGAGAGAGAGAGAGAAAGAGAAGCTGTGAGTGAGAGAGAGAGCTAGAAGCTGTGAGTGAGTGAGAGAGAGCAAGAGAAGCTGTGAGTGAGAGAGAGGGAGAAAGAGAAGCTGTGAGTGAGAGACAGATAAAGAGAAGCTGTGAGTTCGAGAGAGAGAGAGAAAGAGAAGCTGTGAGTGAGAGAGAGAGAGAAAGAGAAGCTGTGAGAGAGATAGAGATAAAGAGAAGCTGTGAGTGAGTGAGAGAGAGGAAGAGAAGCTGTGAGTGTGTGAGAGAGAGAAAGTGTAGCTGTGAGTGAGAGAGAGATAAAGAGAAGCTGTGAGTTAGAGAGAGACAGAGAAAGAGAAGCTGTGAGTGAGAGAGAGAGAAAGAGAAGCTGTGTGTGAGAGAGAGAGAAGCTGTGTGAGAGAGAGAAAGAAAGAGAAGATGTTAGTGAGAGAGTGAGAGAGAGAAAAAGAAGCTGTGAGTGAGAGAGAGAGAAGCTGTGAGTGAGAGAGAGAGAGAAAGAGAAGGTGTGTGTGAGAGAGAGAAAGAGAAGCTGTGAGTGAGAGAGAGAGAGAAGCTGTGAGTGTGTGAGAGAGAGAAGATGTGAGTGAGAGAGAGAAAGAGAAGCAGTGAGTGAGTGAGAGAGAGAGATAAAGAGAAGCTGTGAGTGAGAGAGAGAAAGAGAAGCTGTGAGTGAGAGAGAAAGAGAAGCTGTGAGTGAGTGAGAGAGAGAAAGAGAAGCTGTGAGTAAGAGAGAGAGAAGCTGTGAGTGAGAGAGAGAGAAAGAGAAGGTGTGTGTGTGAGAGAGAAAGAGAAGCTGTGAGTGAGAGAGAGAGAAGCTGTGAGTGTGAGAATGAGAGAAGATGTGAGTGAGAGAGAGAAAGAGAAAGAGAAGCAGTGAGTGAGTGAGAGAGAGAGATAAAGAGAAGCTGTGAGTGATAGAGAGAGATAAAGAGAAGCTGTGAGTGAGAGAGAGAAAGAGAAGCTGGGAGTGAGTAAGAGAGAGAAAAAGAAGCTGTGAGTGAGAGAGAGAGAGAGAAGCTGTGAGTGAGAGAGAGAGAGAGAAGCTGTTAGTGAGAGAGAAAGAAAGAAAGAGAAGCTGTGAGTGAGTGAGAGAGAGAGAAGCAGTGAGTGAGAGAGAGAGAGAGAAAGAGAAGCTGTGAGTGAGAGCGAGCGAGCTAGAAGCTGTGAGTGAGAGAGAGATAAAGAGAAGCTGTGAGTTAGAGAGAGAGAGAGAAAGAGAAGCTGTGAGTGAGAGAGAGAGAAAGAGAAGCTGTGAGTGAGAGAGAGATAAAGAGAAGCTGTGAGTGAGTGAGAGAGAGGAAGAGAAGCTGTGAGTGAGAGAGAGAGAAAGAGAAGCTGTGAGTGAGAGAGAGATAAAGAGAAGCTGTGAGTTAGAGAGAGACAGAGAAAGAGAAGCTGTGAGTGAGAGAGAGAGAGAAAGAGAAGCTGTGTGTGTGAGAGAGAGAGAAGCTGTGAGTGAGAGAGAGAAAGAAAGAGAAGATGTTAGTGAGAGAGTGAGAGAGAGAAAGAGAAGCTGTGAGTGAGAGAGAGAGAGAAGCTGTGAGTGAGAGAGAGAGAGAGAGAGAAAGAGAAGGTGTGTGTGTGTGAGAGAAAGAGAAGCTGTGAGTGAGAGAGAGAGAGCTAGAAGCTGTGAGTGAGAGAGAGATAAAGAGAAGCTGTGAGTTAGAGAGAGAGAGAGAGAAAGAGAAGCTGTGAGTGAGAGAGAGAGAAAGAGAAGCTGTGAGTGAGAGAGAGATAAAGAGAAGCTGTGAGTGAGTGAGAGAGAGGAAGAGAAGCTGTGAGTGAGAGAGAGAGAGAAAGAGAAGCTGTGAGTGAGAGAGATAAAGAGAAGCTGTGAGTTAGAGAGAGACAGAGAAAGAGAAGCTGTGAGTGTGAGAGAGAGAGAAAGAGAAGCTGTGTGTGAGAGAGAGAGAGCTAGAAGCTGTGAGTGAGTGAGAGAGAGGAAGAGAAGCTGTGAGTGAGAGAGAGGGAGAAAGAGAAGCTGTGAGTGAGAGACAGATAAAGAGAAGCTGTGAGTGAGTGAGAGAGAGGAACAGAAGCTGTGAGTGAGAGAGAGAGAGAAAGAGAAGCTGTGAGTGAGAGAGAGAGAAAGAGAAGCTGTGAGTGAGAGAGAGATAAAGAGAAGCTGTGAGTGAGTGAGAGAGAGGAAGAGAAGCTGTGAGTGAGAGAGAGAGAGAAAGAGAAGCTGTGAGTGAGAGAGATAAAGAGAAGCTGTGAGTTAGAGAGAGACAGAGAAAGAGAAGCTGTGAGTGTGAGAGAGATAAAGAGAAGCTGTGAGTGTCAGAGAGAGATAAAGAGAAGCTGTGAGTGAGAGAGAGAAAGAGAAGCTGGGAGTGAGTAAGAGAGAAAAAGAGAAGCTGTGTGAGAGAGAGAGAAGATGTGAGTGAGAGAGAGAGAAGCTGTGAGTGAGAGAGAAAGAAAGAAAGAGAAGCTGTGAGTGAGAGAGAGAGAGAGAAGCTGTGAGTGAGAGACAGAGAGAAAGAGAAGCTGTGAGTGAGAGAGAGAGAGCTAGAAGCTGTGAGTGAGTGAGAGAGAGGAAGAGAAGCTGTGAGTGAGAGAGAGGGAGAAAGAGAAGCTGTGAGTGAGAGACAGATAAAGAGAAGCTGTGAGTTAGAGAGAGAGAGAGAAAGAGAAGCTGTGAGTGAGAGAGAGTGAGAAAGAGAAGCTGTGAGTGAGATAGAGATAAAGGGAAGCTGTGAGTGAGTGAGAGAGAGGAAGAGAAGCTGTGAGTGAGAGAGAGAGAGAGAGAAGCTGTGAGTGAGAGAGAGATAAAGCTGTGAGTTAGAGAGAGACAGAGAAAGAGAAGCTGTGTGTGAGAGAGAGAGAGAAAGAGAAGCTGTGTGTGTGTGAGAGAGAGAAGCTGTGAGTGAGAGAGAGAAAGAAAGAGAAGATGTTAGTGAGAGTGTGAGAGAGTAAGAGAAGCTGTGAGTGAGAGAGAGAGAGAAGCTGTGAGTGAGAGAGAGAGAGAAAGAGAAGGTGTGAGAGAGAGAAAGAAAGAGAAGCTGTGAGTGAGAGAGAGAGAAGCTGTGAGTGTGAGAGAGAGAGAAGATGTGAGTGAGAGAGATAAAGAGAAGCAGTGAGTGAGTGAGAGAGAGATAAAGAGAAGCTGTGAGTGAGAGACAGAGAAAGAGAAGCTGTGAGTGAGAGAGAAAGAGAGGCTGTGAGTGAGAGAGACAGAGAGAAAGAGAAGGTGTGTGTGAGAGAGAGAAAGAGAAGCTGTGAGTGAGAGAGAGAGAAGCTGTGAGTGTGAGAAAGAGAGAAGATGTGAGTGAGAGAGAGAAAGAGAAAGAGAAGCAGTGAGTGAGTGAGAGAGAGATAAAGAGAAGCTGTGAGTGATAGAGAGAGATAAAGAGAAGCTGTGAGTGAGAGAGAGAAAGAGAAGCTGGGAGTGAGTAAGAGAGGGAAAGAGAAGCTGTGAGTGAGAGAGAGAGAGAAGCTATGAGAGAGAGAGAGAGAGAAGCTGTGAGTGAGAGAGAGAGAGAGAAAGAGAAGCTGTGAGTGAGAGAGAGAGAGCTAGAAGGTGTGAGTGAGAGAGAGATAAAGAGAAGCTGTGAGTTAGAGAGAGAGAGAGAAAGAGAAGCTGTGAGTGAGAGAGAGAGAAAGAGAAGCTGTGAGTGAGAGAGAGATAAAGAGAAGCGGTGAGTGAGTGAGAGAGAGGAAGAGAATCTGTGAGTGAGAGAGAGAGACAGAGAAGCTGTGAGTGAGAGAGAGATAAAGAGAAGCTGTGAGTTAGAGAGAGACAGAGAAAGAGAAGCTGTGAGTGAGAGAGAGAGAGAGAAAGAGAAGCTGTGTGTGTGAGAGAGAGAGAAGCTGTGAGTGAGAGAGAGAAAGAAAGAGAAGATGTTAGTGAGAGAGTGAGAGAGAGAAAGAGAAGCTGTGAGTGAGAGAGAGAGAAGCTGTGAGTGAGAGATAGAGAGAGAGAAGGTGTGAGAGAGAGAAAGAGAAGCTGTGAGTGAGAGAGAGAGAGAAGCTGTGAGTGAGAGAGAGAGAGAGAAGCTTTGAGTGAGAGAGAAAGAAAGAAAGAGAAGCTGTGAGTGAGTGAGAGAGAGAGAGAGAAGCTGTGAGTGAGAGAGAGAGAGAGAAAGAGAAGCTGTGAGTGAGAGAGAGAGAGCTAGAAGCTGTGAATGAGAGAGAGATAAAGAGAAGCTGTGAGTTAGTGAGAGAGAGAGAAAGAGAAGCTGTGAGTGAGAGAGAGAGAAAGAGAAGCTGTGAGTGAGAGAGAGATAAAGAGAAGCTGTGAGTGAGTGAGAGAGAGGAAGAGAAGCTGTGAGTGAGAGAGAGAGAGAAAGAGAAGCTGTGAGTGAGAGAGAGATAAAGAGAAGCTGTGAGTTAGAGAGAGACAGAGAAAGAGAAGCTGTGAGTGAGAGAGAGAGAGAAACAGAAGCTGTGTGTGTGAGAGAGAGAAGCTGTGAGTGAGAGAGAGAAAGAAAGAGAAGATGTTAGTGAGAGAGTGAGAGAGAAAGAGAAGCTGTGAGTGAGAGAGAGAGAGAAGCTGTGAGTGAGAGAGAGAGAGAGAGAAAGAGAAGGTGTGTGTGTGAGAGAGAAAGAGAAGCTGTGAGTGAGAGAGAGAGAGAAGCTGTGAGTGTGAGAGAGAGAGAAGATGTGAGTGAGAGAGAGAAAGAGAAAGAGAAGCAGTGAGTGAGTGAGAGAGAGAGATAAAGAGAAGCTGTGAGTGATAGAGAGAGATAAAGAGAAGCTGTGAGTGAGAGAGAGAAAGAGAAGCTGGGAGTGAGTAAGAGAGAAAAAGAGAAGCTGTGAGTGTGTGTGAGAGAGAGAGAAGCTGTGAGTGAGAGAGAGAGAGAGAAGCTGTGAGTGAGAGAGAGAGAGAGAGAAAGAGAAGCTGTGAGTGAGAGAGAGAGAGCTAGAAGCTGTGAGTGAGTGAGAGAGAGGAAGAGAAGCTGTGAGTGAGAGAGAGGGAGAAAGAGAAGCTGTGAGTGAGAGACAGATAAAGAGAAGCTGTGAGTTAGAGAGAGAGAGAGAAAGAGAAGCTGTGAGTGAGAGAGAGAGAGAAAGAGAAGCTGTGAGTGAGATAGAGATAAAGAGAAGCTGTGAGTGAGTGAGAGAGAGGAAGAGAAGCTGTGAGTGAGAGAGAGAAAGAGAAGCTGTGAGAGAGAGAGAGATAAAGAGCTGTGAGTGAGAGAGAGAGAGAAACAGAAGCTGTGTGTGAGAGAGAGAGAAGCTGTGAGTGAGAGAGAGAAAGAAAGAGAAGATGTTAGTGAGAGAGTGAGAGAGAGAAAGAGAAGCTGTGAGTGAGAGAGAGAGAGAAGCTGTGAGTGAGAGAGAGAGAGAAAGAAAAGGTGTGAGAGAGAGAGAGAGAAAGAGAAGCTGTGAGTGAGAGAGAGAGAGAAGATGTGAGTGTGAGAGAGAGAGAAGATGTGAGTGAGAGAGAGAAAGAGAAGCAGTGAGTGAGTGAGAGAGAGAGATAAAGAGAAGCTGTGAGTGAGAGAGAGAGAAAGAGAAGCTGTGAGTGAGAGAGAAAGAGAAGCTGTGAGTGAGAGAGAGACAGAAAGAGAAGCTGTGAGTGAGAGAGAGAGAGAAAGAGAAGCTGTGAGTGAGAGAAAGAGAGAAAAAGAAGCTGTGTGAGATAGAGAGAAGCTGTGTGTGAGAGAGAAAGAAAGAAATAGAAGCTGTGAGTGAGTGAGAGAGAGAGGTGAGTTAGAGAGAAAGGGAGAAAGAGAAGCTGTGAGTGAGTGAGAGAGAGAAGCTGTGAGTGAGAGAGAGAGAAGCTGTGAGTGAGAGAGAAAGAAAGAAATAGAAGCTGAGAGTGAGTGAGAGAGAGAGAAGTTGTGAGTTAGAGAGAGAGAGAGAAAGAGAAGCTGTGAGTGAGAGAGAGAGAGAAGCTGTGTGTGTGTGAGAGAGAGAGAAGGTGTGTGTGTGAGAGAGAATGAGAAGCTGTGAGTGAGAGAGAGAGAGAAGCTGTGAGTGTGAGAGAGAGAGAAGATGTGAGTGAGAGAGAGAAAGAGAAAGAGAAGCAGTGAGTGAGTGAGAGAGAGAGAGATAAAGAGAAGCTGTGAGTGATAGAGAGCGATAAAGAGAAGCTGTGAGTGAGAGAGAGAAAGAGAAGCTGGGAGTGAGTAAGAGAGAAAAAGAGAAGCTGTGAGTGTGTGAGAGAGAGAGAGAGAAGGTGTGAGTGAGAGAGAGAGAAAGAAGCTGTGAGTGAGAGAGAGAGAGAAAGAGAAGCTGTGAGTGAGAGAGAGAGAGCTAGAAGCTGTGAGTGAGTGAGAGAGAGGAAGAGAAGCTGTGAGTGAGAGAGAGGGAGAAAGAGAAGCTGTGAGTGAGAGACAGATAAAGAGAAGCTGTGAGTTAGAGAGAGAGAGAGAAAGAGAAGCTGTGAGTGAGAGAGAGAGAGAAAGAGAAGCTGTGAGTGAGATAGAGATAAAGAGAAGCTGTGAGTGAGTGAGAGAGAGGAAGAGAAGCTGTGAGTGAGAGAGAGAAAGAGAAGCTGTGAGTGAGAGAGAGGTAAAGAGAAGCTGTGAGTTAGAGAGAGACAGAGAAAGAGAAGCTGTGAGTGAGAGAGTGAGAGAGAGAGAAGCTGTGTGTGTGAGAGAGAGAAGCTGTGAGTGAGAGAGAGAAAGAAAGAGAAGATGTTAGTGAGAGAGTGAGAGAGAGAAAGAGAAGCTGTGAATGAGAGAGAGAGAGAAGCTGTGAGTGAGAGAGAGAAAGAGAAGGTGTGAGAGAGAGAGAGAAAGAGAAGTTGTGAGTGAGAGAGATAGAGAAGCTGTGAGTGTGTGAGAGAGAGAAGCTGTGAGTGAGAGAGAGAAAGAGAAGCAGTGAGTGAGTGTGAGAGAGAGATAAAGAGAAGCTGTGAGTGAGAGAGAGAGAAAGAGAAGCTGTGAGTGAGAGAGAACGAGAAGCTGTGAGTGAGAGAGAGAGAGAAAGAGAAGCTGTGAGTAAGAGAGAGAGAGAAGATGTGAGTGAGAGAGAGAGAGAGAAAGAGAAGGTGTGTGTGAGAGAGAGAAAGAGAAGCTGTGTGTGTGAGAGAGAGAGAAGCTGTGAGTGTGAGAGAGAGAGAAGATGTGAGTGAGAGAGAGAAAGAGAAAGAGAAGCAGTGAGTGAGTGAGAGAGAGAGATAAAGAGAAGCTGTGAGTGATAGAGTGAAAGAGAAGCTGGGAGTGAGTAAGAGAGAGAAAGAGAAGCTGTGAGTGAGAGAGAGAGAGA
This sequence comes from Bradypodion ventrale, assembly GCA_035047345.1. NCBI lineage: Eukaryota > Metazoa > Chordata > Lepidosauria > Squamata > Chamaeleonidae > Bradypodion > Bradypodion ventrale. The sequence continues at coordinate 175,810,323 of JAWDJE010000002.1, forward strand.
GAGAAGCTGTGAGTGAGAGAGAGAGAGAAGCTGTGAGTGAGAGAGAAAGAAAGAAAGAGAAGCTGTGAGTGAGTGAGAGAGAGAGAGACAGAAGCTGTGAGTGAGAGAGAGAGAGAAAGAGAAGCTGTGAGTGAGAGAGAGATAAAGAGAAGCTGTGAGTTAGAGAGAGAGAGAGAAAGAGAAGCTGTGAGTGAGAGAGAGAGAAAGAGAAGCTGTGAGTGAGAGAGAGATAAAGAGAAGCTGTGAGTGAGTGAGAGAGAGGAAGAGAAGCTGTGAGTGAGAGAGAGAGAGAAAGAGAAGCTGTGAGTGAGAGAGAGATAAAGAGAAGCTGTGAGTTAGAGAGAGACAGAGAAAGAGAAGCTGTGAGTGAGAGAGAGAGAAAGAGAAGCTGTGTGTGTGAGAGAGAGAGAAGCTGTGAGTGAGAGAGAGAAAGAAAGAGAAGATGTTAGTGAGAGAGTGAGAGAGAGAAAGAGAAGCTGTGAGTGAGAGAGAGAGTGAAGCTGTGAGTGAGAGAGAGAGAGAGAAAGAGAAGGTGTGTGAGAGAGAGAAAGAGAAGCTGTGAGTGAGAGAGAGAGAAGCTGTGAGTGTGAGAGAGAGAGAGAAAATGTGAGTGAGAGAGAGAAAGAGAAGCAGTGAGTGAGTGAGAGAGAGAGATAAAGAGAAGCTGTGAGTGAGAGAGAGAGAAAGAGAAGCTGTGAGTGAGAGAGAAAGAGAAGCTGTGAGTGAGAGAGAGACAGAAAGAGAAGCTGTGAGTGAGAGAGAGAGAGAAAGAGAAGCTGTGAGTGAGAGAGAGAGAGAAAGAGAAGCTGTGTGAGATAGAGAGAAGCTGTGAGTGAGAGAGAAAGAAAGAAATAGAAGCTGTGAGTGAGTGAGAGAGATAGAAGTGAGTTAGAGAGAAAGGGAGAAAGAGAAGCTCTGAGTGAGAGAGAGAGAGAAGCTGTGAGTGAGTGAGAGAGAGAAGCTGTGAGTGAGAGAGAAAGAAAGAAATAGAAGCTGTGAGTGAGTGAGAGAGAGAGAAGTTGTGAGTTAGAGAGAGAGGGAGAAAGAGAAGCTGTGAGTGAGAGAGTGAGAGAAGCTGTGAGTGAGAGAGAAAGGGAAAGAGAGGCTGTGAGTGAGAGACAGAAGCTGTGAGTGAGAGAGAAAGAGAGAGAAAGAGAAGCTGTGAGTGAGAGAGAGAGAGAAGCTGCGAGAGAGAAAGAAAGAGAAAGAGAGGCTGTGAGTGAGAGAGAGAGAGAGAAGCTGTGAGTGAGAGAGAGATAAAGAGAAGCTGTGAGTTAGAGAGAGAGAAAGAGAAGCTGTGAGTGAGACAGAGAGAAAAAGAAGATGTGTGTGTGTGTGAGAGACAGAAGCTGAGAGTGAGAGAGAAAGCTGTGAGTGAGAGAGAAAGAGAAAGAGAAGCTGTGAGTGAGAGAGAGAGAAGCTGTGAGTGAGTGAGTGAGAAAAAACTGTGAGTGAGATAGAGAGAAGCTGTGAGTGAGTGAGTGAGAGAGATAAGCTGTGAGTGAGAGAGAAAGAGAAAGAGAAGCTGTGAGTGAGAGAGAGAGAGAAGCTGTGAGTGAGTGAGAGAGAAAGAGAAGATTATGTGTGTATGTGTGAGAGAGAAGCTGTGAGTGAGAGAGAGAGAGAGAAAGAGAAGCTGTGAGTGAGAGAGAAAGCTGTGATTGAGAGAGAAAGAGAAAGAGAAGCTGTGAGTGAGAGAGAGAGAGTAGCTGTGAGTGAGAGAGAGAGGGGAAAACTGTGAGTGAGAGAGAGAAGCTGTGAGTGAGTGAGTGAGAGAGAGAGAAGCTGTGAGTGAGAGAGAGAAATAAAGAGAAGCTGTGAGAGTGAGAGAGAGATAAAGAGAAGCTGTGAGTTAGAGAGAGACAGAGAAAGAGAAGCTGTGAGTGAGAGTGAGAGAGAAAGAGAAGCTGTGAGTGAGAGAGAGAGAGAAAGAGAAATTGTGAGTGAGAGAGAGAGAGAGAGAGAAGCTGTGATTGAGAGAGAGAGAGAAAGAGAAGATGTGAGTGAGAGAATGAGAGAAAGAGCTGTGAGTGAGAGAGACAAAAAGAAAGAGAAGCTGTGAGTGAGAGAGAGAGGGTGAAAGAGAAGCTGTGATTATGAGAGAGAGGGAGAAAAAGGGAAGCTGTGAGTGAGCGTGAGAGAGAGAGAAGCTGTGACAGTGGGAGAGAGAGAAAGAGAAGCTGTGAGTGAGTGAGAGAGAGAAGCTGTGAGTGTGAGAGAGAGAAGATGTGAGTGAGAGAGAGAAAGAGAAAGAGAAGCAGTGAGTGAGTGAGAGAGAGAGAGATAAAGAGAAGCTGTGAGTGATAGAGAGCGATAAAGAGAAGCTGTGAGTGAGAGAGAGAAAGAGAAGCTGGGAGTGAGTAAGAGAGAAAAAGAGAAGCTGTGAGTGTGTGTGAGAGAGAGAGAAGCTGTGAGTGAGAGAGAGAGAGAGAAGCTGTGAGTGAGAGAGAGAGAGGAAGAGAAGCTGTGAGTGAGAGAGAGGGAGAAAGAGAAGCTGTGAGTGAGAGACAGATAAAGAGAAGCTGTGAGTTAGAGAGAGAGAGAGAAAGAGAAGCTGTGAGTGAGAGAGAGAGAGAAAGAGAAGCTGTGAGTGACATAGAGATAAAGAGAAGCTGTGAGTGAGTGAGAGAGAGGAAGAGAAGCTGTGAGTGAGAGAGAGAGAGAAAGAGAAGCTGTGAGTGAGAGAGATATAAAGAGAAGCTGTGAGTTAGAGAGAGACAGAGAAAGAGAAGCTGTGAGTGAGAGAGAGAGAGAAAGAGAAGCTGTGTGTGTGTGAGAGAGAGAAGCTGTGAGTGAGAGAGAGAAAGAAAGAGAAGATGTTAGTGAGAGAGTGAGAGAGAGAAAGAGAAGCTGTGAGTGAGAGAGAGAGAGAAGCTGTGAGTGAGAGAGAGAGAGAGAAAGAGAAGGTGTGTGAGAGAGAGAGAAAGAGAAGCTGTGAGAGAGAGAGAGAGAAGCTGTGAGTGTGAGAGAGAGAGAAGATGTGAGTGAGAGAGAGAAAGAGAAGCAGTGAGTGAGTGAGAGAGAGAGATAAAGAGAAGCTGTGAGTGAGAGAGAGAGAAAGAGAAGCTGTGAGTGAGTGAGAAAGAGAAGCTGTGAGTGAGAGAGAGACAGAAAGAGAAGCTGTGAGTGAGAGAGAGAGAGAAAGAGAAGCTGTGAGTGAGAGAGAGAGAGAAAGAGAAGCTGTGTGAGATAGAGAGAAGCTGTGAGTGAGAGAGAAAGAAAGAAATAGAAGCTGTGAGTGAGTGAGAGAGATAGAAGTGAGTTAGAGAGAAAGGGAGAAAGAGAAGCTGTGAGTGAGAGAGTGAGAGAGAAGCTGTGAGTGAGAGAGAGAGAAGCTGTGAGTGAGAGAGAAAGAAAGAAATAGAAGCTGTGAGTGAGTGAGAGAGAGAAAAGTTGTGAGTGAGAGAGAAAGAGAGAGAAAGAGAAGCTGTGAGTGAGAGAGAGAGAGAAGCTGCGAGAGAGAGAGAAAGAGAAAGAGAGGATGTGAGTGAGAGAGAGAGAGAGAAGCTGTGAGTGAGAGAGAGATAAAGAGAAGCTGTGAGTTAGAGAGAGAGAGAAAGAGAAGCTGTGAGTGAGACAGAGAGAAAAAGAAGATGTGTGTGTGTGTGAGAGACAGAAGCTGAGAGTGAGAGAGAAAGCTGTGAGTGAGAGAGAAAGAGAAAGAGAAGCTGTGAGTGAGAGAGAGAGAGAAGCTGTGAGTGAGTGAGAGAGAAAAAACTGTGAGTGAGATAGAGAGAGAAGCTGTGAGTGAGTGAGTGAGAGAGATAAGCTGTGAGTGAGAGAGAAAGAGAAAGAGAAGCTGTGAGTGAGTGAGAGAGAAAGAGAAGATTATGTGTGTGTGTGTGAGAGAGAAGCTGTGAGTGAGAGAGAGAGAGAGAGAGAAGCTGTGAGTGAGAGAGAAAGCTGTGAGTGAGAGAGAAAGAGAAAGAGAAGCTGTGAGTGAGAGAGAGAGAGAGTAGCTGTGAGTGAGAGAGAGAGGGAAAAACTGTGAGTGAGATAGAGAGAAGCTGTGAGTGAGTGAGTGAGAGAGAGAGAAGCTGTGAGTGAGAGAGAGAAATAAAGAGAAGCTGTGAGAGAGAGAAACAGAGAAAGAGAAGCTGTGAGTGAGAGAGAGAGAGAAAGAGAAGCTGTGAGTGTGAGAGAGAAAGAGAAGCTGTGAGTGAGAGAGAGACAGAGAAAGAGAAGCTGTGAGTGAGAGAGTGGGAGAGAAAGAGAAGCTGTGAGTGAGAGAGAGAGAGAAAGAGAAACTGTGAGTGAGTGAGAGAGAGAGAGAGAGAAGCTGTGATTGAGAGAGAGAGAGAAAGAGAAGATGTGAGTGAGAGAGTGAGAGAAAGAGCTGTGAGTGAGAGAGAGAAAAAGAAAGAGAAGCTGTGAGTGAGAGAGAGAGGGTGAAAGAGAAGCTGTGACAGTGGGAGAGAGAGAAAGAGAAGCTGTGAGTGAGTGAGAGAGAGAAGCTGTGAGTGTGAGAGAGAGAGAAGATGTGAGTGAGAGAGAGAAAGAGAAAGAGAAGCAGTGAGTGAGTGAGAGAGAGAGAGATAAAGAGAAGCTGTGAGTGATAGAGAGCGATAAAGAGAAGCTGTGAGTGAGAGAGAGAAAGAGAAGCTGGGAGTGAGTAAGAGAGAAAAAGAGAAGCTGTGAGTGTGAGAGAGAGAGAGAGAAGCTGTGAGTGAGAGAGAGAGAGAGAAGCTGTGAGTGAGAGAGAGAGAGAAAGAGAAGCTGTGAGCGAGAGAGAGAGAGCTAGAAGCTGTGAGTGAGTGAGAGAGAGGAAGAGAAGCTGTGAGTGAGAGAGAGGGAGAAAGAGAAGTTGTGAGTGAGAGACAGATAAAGAGAAGCTGTGAGTTAGAGAGAGAGAGAGAAAGAGAAGCTGTGAGTGAGAGAGAGAGAGAAAGAGAAGCTGTGAGTGAGATAGAGATAAAGAGAAGCTGTGAGTGAGTGAGAGAGAGGAAGAGAAGCTGTGAGTGAGAGAGAGAAAGAGAAGCTGTGAGTGAGAGAGAGATAAAGAGAAGCTGTGAGTTAGAGAGAGAGAGAGAAAGAGAAGCTGTGAGTGAGAGAGAGAGAGAGAGAAGCTGTGTGTGTGAGAGAGAGAAGCTGTGAGTGAGAGAGAGAAAGAAAGAGAAGATGTTAGTGAGAGAGTGAGAGAGAGAAAGAGAAGCTGTGAGTGAGAGAGAGAGAGAAGCTGTGAGTGAGAGAGAGAAAGAGAAGGTGTGTGAGAGAGAGAGAAAGAGAAGCTGTGAGTGAGAGAGAGAGAGAAGCTGTGAGTGTGTGTGAGAGAGAAGATGTGAGTGAGAGAGAGAAAGAGAAGCAGTGAGTGAGTGTGAGAGAGAGATAAAGAGAAGCTGTGAGTGAGAGAGAGAGAAAGAGAAGCTGTGAGTGAGAGAGAACGAGAAGCTGTGAGTGAGAGAGAGAGAGAGAGAAGCTGTGAGTAAGAGAGAGAGAGAAGCTGTGAGTGAGAGAGAGAGAGAGAAAGAGAAGGTGTGTGTGTGAGAGAGAAAGAGAAGCTGTGAGAGAGAGAGAGAGAGAAGCTGTGAGTGTGAGAGAGAGAGAAGATGTGAGTGAGAGAGAGAAAGAGAAAGAGAAGCAGTGAGTGAGTGAGAGAGAGAGATAAAGAGAAGCTGTGAGTGATAGAGAGAGATAAAGAGAAGCTGTGAGTGAGAGAGAGAAAGAGAAGCTGGGAGTGAGTAAGAGAGAGAAAGAGAAGCTGAGAGAGAGAGAGAGAAGCTGTGAGTGAGTGAGAGAGAGAGAAGCTGTGAGTGAGAGAGAAAGAAAGAAAGAGAAGCTGTGAGTGAGTGAGAGAGAGAGAGACAGAAGCTGTGAGTGAGAGAGAGAGAGACAGAAGCTGTGAGTGAGAGAGAGAGAGAAAGAAAGAGAAGCTGTGAGTGAGAGAGAGAGAAAGAGAAGCTGTGAGTTAGAGAGAAAGAGAGAAAGAGAAGCTGTGAGTGAGAGAGAGAGAAAGAGAAGCTGTGAGTGAGAGAGAGATAAAGAGAAGCTGTGAGTGAGTGAGAGAGAGGAAGAGAAGCTGTGAGTGAGAGAGAGAGAGAAAGAGAAGCTGTGAGTGAGAGAGAGATAAAGAGAAGCTGTGAGTTAGAGAGAGACAGAGAAAGAGAAGCTGTGAGTGAGAGAGAGAGAGAAAGAGAAGCTGTGTGTGTGTGAGAGAGAGAAGCTGTGAGTGAGAGAGAGAAAGAAAGAGAAGATGTTAGTGAGAGAGTGAGAGAGAGAAAGAGAAGCTGTGAGTGAGAGAGAGAGAGAAGCTGTGAGTGAGAGAGAGAGAGAGAAAGAGAAGGTGTGTGTGAGAGAGAGAAAGAGAAGCTGTGAGTGAGAGAGAGAGAGAAGCTGTGAGTGTGAGAGAGAGAGAGAAGATGTGAGTGAGAGAGAGAAAGAGAAGCAGTGAGTGAGTGAGAGAGAGAGATAAAGAGAAGCTGTAAGTGAGAGAGAGAAAGAGAAGCTGTGAGTGAGAGAGAAAGAGAAGCTGTGAGTGAGAGAGAGACAGAAAGAGAAGCTGTGAGTGAGAGAGAGAGAGAAAGAGAAGCTGTGAGTGAGAGAGAGAGAGAAAGAGAAGCTGTGAGTGAGAGAGAGAGAAGCTGTGAGTGAGAGAGAAAGAAAGAAATAGAAGCTGTGAGTGAGTGAGAGAGATAGAAGTGAGTTAGAGAGAAAGGGAGAAAGAGAAGCTGTGAGTGAGAGAGAAAGAAAGAAATAGAAGCTGTGAGTGAGTGAGAGAGAGAGAAGTTGTGAGAGAGAGAGAGGGAGAAAGAGAAGCTGTGAGTGAGAGAGAGAGAGAAGCTGTGAGTGAGAGAGAAAGGGAAAGAGAGGCTGTGAGTGAGAGAGAGAGAGAAGCTGTGAGTGAGAGAGAAAGAGAGAGAAAGAGAAGCTGTGAGTGAGAGAGAGAGAGAAGCTGCGAGAGAGAAAGAAAGAGAAAGAGAGGCTGTGAGTGAGAGAGAGAGAGAGAGAAGCTGTGAGTGAGAGAGAGATAAAGGGAAGCTGTGAGTTAGAGAGAGAGAGAAAGAGAAGCTGTGAGTGAGACAGAGAGAAAAAGAAGATGTGTGTGTGTGTGTGAGAGAGAGAAGCTGTGAGTGAGAGAGAGAGAGAAGCTGTGAGTGAGTGAGAGAGAAAAAACTGTGAGTGAGATAGAGAGAGAAGCTGTGAGTGAGTGAGTGAGAGAGATAAGCTGTGAGTGAGAGAGAAAGAGAAAGAGAAGCTGTGAGTGAGAGAGAGAGAGAAGCTGTGAGTGAGTGAGAGAGAAAAAAACTGTGAGTGAGATAGAGAGAGAAGCTGTGAGTGAGTGAGTGAGAGAGATAAGCTGTGAGTGAGAGAGAGAAATAAAGAGAAGCTGTGAGTTAGAGAGAGAGAGAGAAAGAGAAGCTGTGAGTGAGTCAGAGAGAAAGAGAAGATGTGTGTGTGTGTGAGAGAGAGAAGCTGTGAGTGAGAGAGAGAGAGAGAAAGAGAAGCTGTGAGTGAGAGAGAAAGCTGTGAGTGAGAGAGAAAGAGAAAGAGAAGCTGTGAGTGAGAGAGAGAGAGAGTAGCTGTGAGTGAGAGAGAGAGGGAAAAACTGTGAGTGAGATAGAGAGAAGCTGTGAGTGAGTGAGTGAGAGAGAGAGAAGCTGTGAGTGAGAGAGAGAAATAAAGAGAAGCTGTGAGAGAGAGAAACAGAGAAAGAGAAGCTGTGAGTGAGAGAGAGAGAGAAAGAGAAGCTGTGAGTGTGAGAGAGAGATAAAGAGAAGCTGTGAGTTAGAGAGAGACAGAGAAAGAGAAGCTGTGAATGAGAGAGTGAGAGAGAAAGAGAAGCTGTGAGTGAGAGAGAGAGAGAAAGAGAAACTGTGAGTGAGTGAGAGAGAGAGAGAAGCTGTGATTGAGAGAGAGAGAGAGAAAGAGAAGCTGTGAGTGAGAGAGTGAGAGAAAGAGCTGTGAGTGAGAGAGAGAAAAAGAAAGAGAAGCTGTGAGTGAGAGAGAGAGGGTGAAAGAGAAGCTGTGATTATGAGAGAGAGGGAGAAAAAGGGAAGCTGTTTGTGAGCGTGAGAGAGAGAGAGAAGCTGTGACAGTGGGAGAGAGAGAAAGAGAAGCTGTGAGTGAGTGAGAGAGAAAGAAAGAGAAGCTATGAGTGAGAGAGAGAGAAGCTGTAAGTGAGAGAGAGAGGGAGAAAGAGAAGCTGTGTGTGAGAGAGAAAGAGAAGCTGTGAGTGAGAGAGACAGGCAGAGAAAGAGAAGCTGTGAGTGAGAGAGAGAGAGCTAGAAGCTGTGAGTGAGTGAGAGAGAGAGAAGCTGTGAGTGAGAGAGAGAAAGAGAAGCTGTGAGTGAGAGAGAGAGAGAAAGAGAAGCTGTGAGTGAGAGAGAGAGAAAGAGAAGCTGTGAGTTAGAGAGAGAGAGAAAGAGAAGCTGTGAGTGAGAGAGAGAGAAGCTGTGAGTGAGAGAGAAAGAGAGAGAAAGAGAAGCTGTGAGTGAGAGAGAGAGAGAAGCTGCGAGAGAGAAAGAAAGAGAAAGAGAGGCTGTGAGTGAGAGAGAGAGAGAGAGAAGCTGTGAGTGAGAGAGAGATAAAGAGAAGCTGTGAGTTAGAGAGAGAGAGAAAGAGAAGCTGTGAGTGAGACAGAGAAAAGAAGATGTCTGTGTGTGTGAGAGAGAGAAGCTGTGAGTGAGAGAGAGAGAGAAGCTGTGAGTGAGTGAGAGAAAAAACTGTGAGTGAGATAGAGAGAGAAGCTGTGAGTGAGTGAGTGAGAGAGATAAGCTGTGAGTGAGAGAGAAAGAGAAAGAGAAGCTGTGAGTGAGAGAGAGAGAGAAGCTGTGAGTGAGTGAGAGAGAAAAAAACTGTGAGTGAGATAGAGAGAGAAGCTGTGAGTGAGTGAGTGAGAGAGATAAGCTGTGAGTGAGAGAGAGAAATAAAGAGAAGCTGTGAGTTAGAGAGAGAGAGAGAAAGAGAAGCTGTGAGTGAGTCAGAGAGAAAGAGAAGATGTGTGTGTGTGTGTGAGAGAGAAGCTGTGAGTGAGAGAGAGAGAGAGAAAGAGAAGCTGTGAGTGAGAGAGAAAGCTGTGAGTGAGAGAGAAAGAGAAAGAGAAGCTGTGAGTGAGAGAGAGAGAGAGTAGCTGTGAGTGAGAGAGAGAGGGAAAAACTGTGAGTGAGATAGAGAGAAGCTGTGAGTGAGTGAGTGAGAGAGAGAGAAGCTGTGAGTGAGAGAGAGAAATAAAGAGAAACTGTGAGAGAGAGAAACAGAGAAAGAGAAGCTGTGAGTGAGAGAGAGAGAGAAAGAGAAGCTGTGAGTGTGAGAGAGAGATAAAGAGAAGCTGTGAGTTAGAGAGAGACAGAGAAAGAGAAGCTGTGAGTGAGAGAGTGAGAGAGAAAGAGAAGCTGTGAGTGAGATAGAGAGAGAAAGAGAAACTGTGAGTGAGTGAGAGAGAGAGAGAGAGAAGCTGTGATTGAGAGAGAGAGAGAGAAAGAGAAGCTGTGAGTGAGAGAGTGAGAGAAAGAGCTGTGAGTGAGAGAGAGAAAAAGAAAGAGAAGCTGTGAGTGAGAGAGAGAGGGTGAAAGAGAAGCTGTGATTATGAGAGAGAGGGAGAAAAAGGGAAGCTGTTTGTGAGCGTGAGAGAGAGAGAGAAGCTGTGACAGTGGGAGAGAGAGAAAGAGAAGCTGTGAGTGAGTGAGAGAGAAAGAAAGAGAAGCTATGAGTGAGAGAGAGAGAAGCTGTAAGTGAGAGAGAGAGGGAGAAAGAGAAGCTGTGTGTGAGAGAGAAAGAGAAGCTGTGAGTGAGAGAGACAGGCAGAGAAAGAGAAGCTGTGAGTGAGAGAGAGAGAGCTAGAAGCTGTGAGTGAGTGAGAGAGAGAGAAGCTGTGAGTGAGAGAGAGAAAGAGAAGCTGTGAGTGAGAGAGAGAGAGAAAGAGAAGCTGTGAGTGAGAGAGAGAGAAAGAGAAGCTGTGAGTTAGAGAGAGAGAGAAAGAGAAGCTGTGAGTGAGAGAGAGAGAAGCTGTGAGTGAGAGAGAGAGAGAGAAAGAGAAGGTGTGAGAGAGAGAAAGAGAAGCTGTGAGTGAGAGAGAGAGAGAAAAAAAGAGAATCTGTGAGTGAGAGAGGGAGAGAGAAGCTGTGAGTGAGAGAGAGAGAGAGAAGCTGTGAGTGAGAGAGAGAAAGAGAAGCTGAGAGTGAGAGAGAGAGAAAGAGAAGCTGTGAGTGAGAGAGATAAAGAGAAGCTATGAGTTAGAGAGAGACAGAGAAAGAGAAGCTGTGAGTGAGAGAGAGAGAGAAAGAGAAGCTGTGTGTGTGAGAGAGAGAAGCTGTGTGAGAGAGAGAGATAAAGAGAAGATGTTAGTGAGAGAGTGAGAGAGAGAAAGAGAAGCTGTGAGTGAGAGAGAGATAGAAGCTGTGAGTGAGAGAGAGAGAGAAAGAGAAGGTGAGAGAGAGAGATAAAGAGAAGCTGTGAGTGATAGAGAGAGATAAAGAGAAGCTGTGAGTGAGAGAGATTAAGAGAAGCTGGGAGTGAGTAAGAGAGAGAAAGAGAAACTGTGAGTGAGAGAGAGAGAGAGAAGCTGTGAGAGAGAGAGAGAGAAGCTGTGAGTGAGAGAGAGAGAAAGAAAGAGAAGCTGTGAGTGAGTGAGTGAGAGAGAGAAAGAGAAGCTGTGAGTGAGAGAGAGATAAAGAGAAGCTGTGAGTTAGAGAGAGAGAGAAAGAGAAGCTGTGAGTGAGAGAGAGAGAGAAGATGTGAGTGAGAGAGAGAAAGAGAAAGAGAAGCAGTAAGTGAGTGAGAGAGAGAGATAAAGAGAAGCTGTGAGTGATAGAGAGAGATAAAGAGAAGCTGTGAGTGAGAGAGATTAAGAGAAGCTGGGAGTGAGTAAGAGAGAGAAAGAGAAGCTGTGAATGAGAGAGGGAGAGCTAGAAGCTGTGAGTGAGTGAGAGAGAGGAAGAGAAGCTGTGAGTGAGAGAGAGAGAGAGAAAGAAAATCTGTGAGTGAGAGAGAGATAAAGAGAAGCTGTGAGTTAGAGAGAGAGAGAGAAAGAGAAACTGTGAGTGAGAGAGAGAGAAAGAGAAGCTGTGAGTGAGAGAGATAAAGAGAAACTGTGAGTGAGTGGAGAGAGAGGAAGAGAAGCTGTGAGTGAGAGAGAGAGAGAAAGAGAAGCTGTGAGTGAGAGAGAGAGAGAAAGAGAAGCTGTGAGTGAGAGAGAGAGAGAGAAAGAAAGAGAAGCTGTGAGAGAGAGAGAGAGAAGCTGTGAGTGAGAGAGAAAGAAAGAAATAGAAGCTGTGATTGAGTGAGAGAGAGAGAAGTTGTGAGTTAGAGAGAGAGGGAGAAAGAGAAGCTGTGAGTGAAAGAGAGAGAGAGAAGCTGTGAGTGAGAGAGAGAGAAGCTGTGAGTGAGAGAGAGAGAAAGAAATAGAAGCTGTGAGTGAGTGAGAGAGAGAAGTTGTGAGTTAGAGAGAGAGGGAGAAAGAGAAGCTGTGAGTGAGAGAGAGAGAGAAGCTGTGAGTGAGAGAGAAAGGGAAAGAGAGGCTGTGAGTGTGTGAGAGAGAGCTAGAAACTGTGAGTGAGTGAGAGAGAGCAAGAGAAGCTGTGAGTGAGTGAGAGAGAGAAGGAGAAGCTGTGAGTGAGAGAGAGATAAAGAGAACCTGTGAGTTAGAGAGAGAGAGAGAAAGAGAAGGTGTGAGTGAGAGAGAGAGAGAGAAAAAGAGAATCTGTGAGTGAGAGAGAGAGAGAAGCTGTGAGTGAGAGAGAGAGAGAGAAGCTGTGAGTGAGAGAGAGAGAGAGAAAGAGAAGCTGTGAGTGAGAGAGAGAGAAAGTAAGAGAAGCTGTGAGTGAGAGAGTGAGGGTGAAAGAGAAGCTGTGATTGTGAGAGAGAGGGAGAAAAAGGGAAGCTGTGAGTGAGCGTGAGAGAGAGAGAGAGAAGCTGTGACAGTGGGAGAGAGAGAAAGAGAAGCTGTGAGTGAGAGAGAGAGAAAGAAAGAGAAGCTATGAGTGAGCGAGAGAGAAGCTGTGAGTGAGAGAGAGGGAGAAAGAGAAGCTGTGAGTGAGAGAGAGAGAGAGAAAGAGAAGCTGTGAGTGAGAGAGAGAGAGAGAAAGAGAAGATGTGAGTGAGAGAGTGAGAGAAAGAGCTGTGAGTGAGAGAGAGAAAAAGAAAGAGAAGCTGTGAGTGAGAGAGAGAGGGTGAAAGAGAAGCTGTGATTATGAGAGAGAGGGAGAAAAAGGGAAGCTGTGAGTGAGCGTGAGAGAGAGAGAGAAGCTGTGACAGTGGGAGAGAGAGAAAGAGAAGCTGTGAGTGAGTGTGAGAGAGAAGCTGTGAGTGTGAGAGAGAGAGAAGATGTGAGTGAGAGAGAGAAAGAGAAAGAGAAGCAGTGAGTGAGAGAGAGAGAGAGAGATAAAGAGAAGCTGTGAGTGATAGAGAGCGATAAAGAGAAGCTGTGAGTGAGAGAGAGAAAGAGAAGCTGGGAGTGAGTAAGAGAGAAAAAGAGAAGCTGTGAGTGTGAGAGAGAGAGAGAGAAGCTGTGAGTGAGAGAGAGAGAGAGAAGCTGTGAGTGAGAGAGAGAGAGAAAGAGAAGCTGTGAGTGAGAGAGAGAGAGCTAGAAGCTGTGAGTGAGTGAGAGAGAGGAAGAGAAGCTGTGAGTGAGAGAGAGGGAGAAAGAGAAGCTGTGAGTGAGAGACAGATAAAGAGAAGCTGTGAGTTAGAGAGAGAGAGAGAAAGAGAAGGTGTGAGAGAGAGAGAGAAAGAGAAGCTGTGAGTGAGAGAGAGAGAAGCTGTGAGTGTGAGAGAGAGAGAGAAGATGTGAGTGAGAGAGAGAAAGAGAAGCAGTGAGTGAGTGAGAGAGAGAGATAAAGAGAAGCTGTGATTGAGAGAGAGAGAAAGAGAAGCTGTGAGTGAGAGAGAAAGAGAAGCTGTGAGTGAGAGAGAGACAGAAAGAGAAGCTGTGAGTGAGAGAGAGAGAGAAAGAGAAGCTGTGAGTGAGAGAGAGAGAGAAAGAGAAGCTGTGAGTGAGAGAGAGAGAAGCTGTGAGTGAGAGAGAAAGAAAGAAATAGAAGCTGTGAGTGAGTGAGAGAGATAGAAGTGAGTTAGAGAGAAAGGGAGAAAGAGAAGCTGTGAGTGAGAGAGAGAGAGAGAAGCTGTGAGTGAGAGAGAGAGAAGCTGTGAGTGAGAGAGAAAGAAAGAAATAGAAGCTGTGAGTGAGTGAGAGAGAGAGAAGTTGTGAGTTAGAGAGAGAGGGAGAAAGAGAAGCTGTGAGTGAGAGAGAGAGAGAAGCTGTGAGTGAGAGAGAAAGGGAAAGAGAGGCTGTGAGTGAGAGAGAGAGAGAAGCTGTGAGTGAGAGAGAAAGAGAGAGAAAGAGAAGCTGTGAGTGAGAGAGAGAGAGAAGCTGTGAGAGAGAAAGAAAGAGAAAGAGAGGCTGTGAGTGAGAGAGAGAGAGAGAGAAGCTGTGAGTGAGAGAGATAAAGAGAAGCTGTGATTTAGAGAGAGAGAAAGAGAAGCTGTGAGTGAGACAGAGAGAAAAAGAAGATGTGTGTGTGTGAGAGAGAGAGAAGCTGAGAGTGAGAGAGAAAGTTGTGAGTGAGAGAGAAAGAGAAAGAGAAGCTGTGAGTGAGAGAGAGAGAGAAGCTGTGAGTGAGTGAGAGAGAAAAAACTGTGAGTGAGATAGAGAGAGAAGCTGTGAGTGAGTGAGTGAGAGAGATAAGCTGTGAGTGAGAGAGAAAGAGAAAGAGAAGCTGTGAGTGAGAGAGAGAGAAGCTGTGAGTGAGTGAGAGAGAAAAAACTGTGAGTGAGATAGAGAGAGAAGCTGTGAGTGAGTGAGTGAGAGAGATAAGCTGTGAGTGAGAGAGAGAAATAAAGAGAAGCTGTGAGTTAGAGAGAGAGAGAAAGAGAAGCTGTGAGTGAGTCAGAGAGAAAGAGAAGATGTGTGTGTGTGTGTGAGAGAGAAGCTGTGAGTGAGACAGAGAGAGAGAAAGAGAAGCTGTGAGTGAGAGAGAAAGCTGTGAGTGAGAGAGAAAGAGAAAGAGAAGCTGTGAGTGAGAGAGAGAGAGAGTAGCTGTGAGTGAGAGAGAGAGGGAAAAACTGTGAGTGAGATAGAGAGAAGCTGTGAGTGAGTGAGTGAGAGAGAGAGAAGCTGTGAGTGAGAGAGAGAAATAAAGAGAAGCTGTGTGAGAGAGAAACAGAAAAAGAGAAGCTGTGAGTGAGAGAGAGAGAGAAAGAGAAGCTGTGAGTGTGAGAGAGAGATAAAGAGAAGCTGTGAGTTAGAGAGAGACAGAGAAAGAGAAGCTGTGAGTGAGAGAGTGAGAGAGAAAGAGAAGCTGTGAGTGAGAGAGAGAGAGAAAGAGAAACTGTGAGTGAGAGAGAGAGAGAGAAGCTGTGATTGAGAGAGAGAGAGAAAGAGAAGCTGTGAGTGAGAGAGTGAGAGAAAGAGCTGTGAGTGAGAGAGAGAAAAAGAAAGAGAAGCTGTGAGTGAGAGAGAGAGGGTGAAAGAAAAGCTGTGATTATGAGAGAGAGGGAGAAAAAGGGAAGCTGTTTGTGAGCGTGAGAGAGAGAGAGAAGCTGTGACAGTGGGAGAGAGAGAAAGAGAAGCTGTGAGTGAGTGAGAGAGAAAGAAAGAGAAGCTATGAGTGAGAGAGAGAGAAGCTGTAAGTGAGAGAGAGAGGGAGAAAGAGAAGCTGTGTGAGAGAGAGAAAGAGAAGCTGTGAGTGAGAGAGACAGGCAGAGAAAGAGAAGCTGTGAGTGAGAGAGAGAGAGCTAGAAGCTGTGAGTGAGTGAGAGAGAGAGAAGCTGTGAGTGAGAGAGAGAAAGAGAAGCTGTGAGTGAGAGAGAGAGAAAGAGAAGCTGTGAGTGATAGAGAGATAAAGAGAAGCTGTGAGTTAGAGAGAGAGAGAAAGAGAAGCTGTGAGTGAGAGAGAGAGAAGGTGTGAGTGAGAGAGAGAGAGAGAAAGAGAAGGTGTGTGTGAGAGAGAAAGAGAAGCTGTGAGTGAGAGAGAGAGAAAAAAAGAGAATCTGTGAGTGAGAGAGGGAGAGAGAAGCTGTGAGTGAGTGAGAGAGAGAGAGAAGCTGTGAGTGAGAGAGAGAAAGAGAAGCTGTGAGTGAGAGAGAGAGAAAGAGAAGCTGTGAGTGAGAGAGATAAAGAGAAGCTATGAGTTAGAGAGAGACAGAGAAAGAGAAGCTGTGAGTGAGAGAGAGAAAGAAAGAGAAGCTGTGTGTGTGAGAGAGAGAAGCTGTGAGTGAGAGAGAGAGATAAAGAGAAGATGTTAGTGAGAGAGTGAGAGAGAGAAAGAGAAGCTGTGAGTGAGAGAGAGATAGAAGCTGTGAGTGAGAGAGAGAGAGAGAAAGAGAAGGTGAGAGAGAGAGATAAAGAGAAGCTGTGAGTGATAGAGAGAGATAAAGAGAAGCTGTGAGTGAGAGAGATTAAGAGAAGCTGGGAGTGAGTAAGAGAGAGAAAGAGAAGCTGTGAGTGAGAGAGAGAGAGAGAAGCTGTGAGTGAGAGAGAGATAGAAGCTGTGAGTGAGAGAGAGAGAGAGAAAGAGAAGGTGAGAGAGAGAGAGATAAAGAGAAGCTGTGAGTGATAGAGAGAGATAAAGAGAAGCTGTGAGTGAGAGAGATTAAGAGAAGCTGGGAGTGAGTAAGAGAGAGAAAGAGAAGCTGTGAGTGAGAGAGAGAGAGAGAGAAGCTGTGAGAGAGAGAGAGAGAAGCTGTGAGTGAGAGAGAGAGAAGGAAAGAGAAGCTGTGAGTGAGTGAGTGAGAGAGAGAAAGAGAAGCTGTGAGTGAGAGAGAGATAAAGAGAAGCTGTGAGTTAGAGAGAGAGAAAGAGAAGCTGTGAGTGAGAGAGAGAGAAGATGTGAGTGAGAGAGAGAAAGAGAAGCAGTAAGTGAGTGAGAGAGAGAGATAAAGAGAAGCTGTGAGTGATAGAGAGAGATAAAGAGAAGCTGTGAGTGAGAGAGATTAAGAGAAGCTGGGAGTGAGTAAGAGAGAGAAAGAGAAGCTGTGAATGAGAGAGAGAGAGCTAGAAGCTGTGAGTGAGTGAGAGAGAGGAAGAGAAGCTGTGAGTGAGAGAGAGAGAGAGAAAGAAAATCTGTGAGTGAGAGAGAGATAAAGAGAAGCTGTGAGTTAGAGAGAGAGAGAGAGAGAAACTGGGAGTGAGAGAGAGAGAAAGAGAAGCTGTGAGTGAGAGAGAGATAAAGAGAAGCTGTGAGTGAGTGGAGAGAGAGGAAGAGAAGCTGTGAGTGAGAGAGAGAGAGAAAGAGAAGCTGTGAGTGAGAGAGAGATAAAGAGAAGCTGTGAGTTAGAGAGAGAAAGAGAAAGAGAAGCTGTGAGTGTGAGAGAGAGAGAGAAAGAGAAGCTGTGTGTGTTTGAGAGAGAAAATTTGTGAGTGAGAGAGAGAGAGAAAGAGAAGATGTTAGTGAGAGAGTGAGAGAGAGAAAGAGAAGCTGTGAGTGAGAGAGAGAGAAGCTGTGAGTGAGAGAGAGAGTGAGAAAGAGAAGGTGTGAGAGAGAGAGAGAGAAAGAGAAGATGTGAGTGAGAGAGAGAGAAGCTGTGAGTGTGAGAGAGAGAAGATGTGAGTGAGAGAGAGAAAGAGAAAGAGAAGCAGTGAGTGAGTGAGAGAGAGAGATAAAGAAAAGCTGTGAGTGAGAGAGAGAGAAAGAGAAGCTGTGAGTGAGAGAGAAAGAGAAGTTGTGAGTGAGAGAGAGAGAGAAAGAGAAGCTGTGAGTGAGAGAGAGAGAGAGAAAGAAAGAGAAGCTGTGAGAGAGAGAGAGAGAAGCTGTGAGTGAGAGAGAAAGAAAGAAATAGAAGCTGTGATTGAGTGAGAGAGAGAGAAGTTGTGAGTTAGAGAGAGAGGGAGAAAGAGAAGCTGTGAGTGAAAGAGAGAGAGAGAAGCTGTGAGTGAGAGAGAGAGAAGCTGTGAGTGAGTGAGAGAGAAAGAAATAGAAGCTGTGAGTGAGTGAGAGAGAGAAGTTGTGAGTTAGAGAGAAAGGGAGAAAGAGAAGCTATGAGTGAGAGAGAGAGAAGCTGTGAGTGAGAGAGAAAGGGAAAGAGAGGCTGTGAGTGTGTGAGAGAGAGCTAGAAGCTGTGAGTGAGTGAGAGAGAGCAAGAGAAGCTGTGAGTGAGTGAGAGAGAGAAGGAGAAGCTGTGAGTGAGAGAGAGATAAAGAGAAGCTGTGAGTTAGAGAGAGAGAGAGAAAGAGAAGCTGTGAGTGAGAGAGAGAGAGAGAAAAAGAGAATCTGTGAGTGAGAGAGAGAGAGAAGCTGTGAGTGAGTGAGAGAGAGAGAAGCTGTGAGTGAGAGAGAGAGAGAGAAAGAGAAGCTGTGAGTGAGAGAGTGAGAGAAAGAGAAGCTGTGAGTGAGAGAGAGAGAAAGTAAGAGAAGCTGTGAGTGAGAGAGTGAGGGTGAAAGAGAAGCTGTGATTGTGAGAGAGAGGGAGAAAAAGGGAATCTGTGAGTGAGCGTGAGAGAGAGAGAGAGAAGCTGTGACAGTGGGAGAGAGAGAAAGAGAAGCTGTGAGTGAGAGAGAGAGAAAGAAAGAGAAGCTATGAGTGAGCGAGAGAGAAGCTGTGAGTGAGAGAGAGGGAGAAAGAGAAGCTGTGAGTGAGAGAGAGAGAGAAAGAGAAGCTGTGAGTGAGAGAGAGAGAGAGAAAGAGAAGCTGTGAGTGAGAGAGAGAGAAGCTGTGAGTGAGAGAGAGAGAAGCTGTGAGAGAGAGAGAGAAGCTGTGAGTGAGAGAGAGAGAGAATGAGAAGCTGTGAGTGAGATAGAGAGAGAGAAAGAGAAGCTGTGAGTGAGAGAGAGAGAAGCTGTGTGTGAGAGAGAAAGAGAAGCTGTGAGTGAGAGAGAAAGAGAAGCTGTGTGAGAGAGAGAGAGAGAAAGAGAAAGAGAAGCAGTGAGTGAGTGAGAGAGAGATAAAGAGAAGCTGTGCGTGATAGAGAGAGATAAAGAGAAGCTGTGAGTGATAGAGAGAAAGAGAAGCTGTGTGTGTGTGTGAGAGAGAGAAGCTGTGAGTGAGAGAGAGAGAGAGAAGCTGTGAGTGAGAGAGAAAGAAAGAAAGAGAAGCTGTGAGTGAGTGTGAGAGAGAGAGAGAGAAGCTGTGAGTGAGAGAGAGAGTGAAAGAGAAGCTGTGAGTGAGAGAGAGAGAGCTAGAAGCTGTGAGTGAGAGAGAGAGAGGAAGAGAAGCTGTGAGTGAGAGAGAGAGAAGGAGAAGCTGTGAGTGAGAGAGAGATAAAGAGAAGCTGTGAGTTAGAGAGAGAGAGAGAAAGAGAAGCTGTGACTGAGAGAGAGAGAGAAAAAAGAGAATCTGTGAGTGAGAGAGAGAGAAGCTGTGAGTGAGAGAGAGAGAGAGAAGCTGTGAGTAAGAGAGAGAGAGAGAAAGAGAAGCTGTGAGTGAGAGAGAGATAAAGAGAAGCTGTGAGTTAGAGAGAGAGAGAAAGAGAAGCTGTGAGTGAGAGAGAGAGAAGGTGTGAGTGAGAGAGAGAGAGAGAAAGAGAAGGTGTGTGAGAGAGAGAAAGAGAAGCTGTGAGTGAGTGAGAGAGAGAAAAAAAGAGAATCTGTGAGTGAGAGAGGGAGAGAGAAGCTGTGAGTGAGAGAGAGAGAGAGAAGCTGTGAGTGAGAGAGAGAAAGAGAAGCTGTGAGTGAGAGAGAGAGAAAGAGAAGCTGTGAGTGAGAGAGATGAAGAGAAGCTATGAGTTAGAGAGAGACAGAGAAAGAGAAGCTGTGAGTGAGAGAGAGAGAGAAAGAGAAGCTGTGTGTGTGAGAGAGAGAAGCTGTGAGTGAGAGAGAGAGATAAAGAGAAGATGTTAGTGAGAGAGTGAGAGAGAGAAAGAGAAGCTGTGAGTGAGAGAGAGATAGAAGCTGTGAGTGAGAGAGAGAGAGAGAAAGAGAAGGTGAGAGAGAGAGATAAAGAGAAGCTGTGAGTGATAGAGAGAGATAAAGAGAAGCTGTGAGTGAGAGAGATTAAGAGAAGCTGGGAGTGAGTAAGAGAGAGAAAGAGAAGCTGTGAGTGAGAGAGAGAGAGAGAAGCTGTGAGAGAGAGAGAGAGAAGCTGTGAGTGAGAGAGAGAGAAGGAAAGAGAAGCTGTGAGTGAGTGAGTGAGAGAGAGAAAGAGAAGCTGTGAGTGAGAGAGAGATAAAGAGAAGCTGTGAGTTAGAGAGAGAGAAAGAGAAGCTGTGAGTGAGAGAGAGAAGATGTGAGTGAGAGAGAGAAAGAGAAATAGAAGCAGTAAGTGAGTGAGAGAGAGAGATAAAGAGAAGCTGTGAGTGATAGAGAGAGATAAAGAGAAGCTGTGAGTGAGAGAGATTAAGAGAAGCTGGGAGTGAGTAAGAGAGAGAAAGAGAAGCTGTGAATGAGAGAGAGAGAGCTAGAAGCTGTGAGTGTGTGAGAGAGAGGAAGAGAAGCTGTGAGTGAGAGAGAGAGAGAGAAAGAAAATCTGTGAGTGAGAGAGAGATAAAGAGAAGCTGTGAGTTAGAGAGAGAGAGAGAGAGAGAAACTGTGAGTGAGAGAGAGAGAAAGAGAAGCTGTGAGTGAGAGAGAGATAAAGAGAAGCTGTGAGTGAGTGGAGAGAGAGGAAGAGAAGCTGTGAGTGAGAGAGAGAGAGAAAGAGAAGCTGTGAGTGAGAGAGAGATAAAGAGAAGCTGTGAGTTAGAGAGAGAAAGAGAAAGAGAAGCTGTGAGTGTGAGAGAGAGAGAGAAAGAGAAGCTGTGTGTGTGTGAGAGAGAAAAGTTGTGAGTGAGAGAGAGAGAGAAAGAGAAGATGTTAGTGAGAGAGTGAGAGAGAGAAAGAGAAGCTGTGAGTGAGAGAGAGAGAAGCTGTGAGTGAGAGAGAGAGTGAGAAAGAGAAGGTGTGAGAGAGAGAGAGAGAAAGAGAAGATGTGAGTGAGAGAGAGAGAAGCTGTGAGTGTGTGAGAGAGAGAGAAGATGTGAGTGAGAGAGAGAAAGAGAAAGAGAAGCAGTGAGTGAGTGAGAGAGAGAGATAAAGAAAAGCTGTGAGTGAGAGAGAGAGAAAGAGAAGCTGTGAGTGACAGAGAAAGAGAAGCTGTGAGTGAGAGAGAGAGAGAAAGAGAAGCTGTGAGTGAGAGAGAGAGAGAGAAAGAAAGAGAAGCTGTGAGAGAGAGAGAGAAGCTGTGAGTGAGAGAGAAAGAAAGAAATAGAAGCTGTGATTGAGTGAGAGAGAGAGAAGTTGTGAGTTAGAGAGAGAGGGAGAAAGAGAAGCTGTGAGTGAAAGAGAGAGAGAGAAGATGTGAGTGAGAGAGAGAGAAGCTGTGAGTGAGAGAGAGAGAAAGAAATAGAAGCTGTGAGTGAGTGAGAGAGAGAAGTTGTGAGTTAGAGAGAGAGGGAGAAAGAGAAGCTATGAGTGAGAGAGAGAGAGAAGCTGTGAGTGAGAGAGAAAGGGAAAGAGAGGCTGTGAGTGTGTGAGAGAGAGCTAGAAGCTGTGAGTGAGTGAGAGAGAGCAAGAGAAGCTGTGAGTGAGTGAGAGAGAGAAGGAGAAGCTGTGAGTGAGAGAGAGATAAAGAGAAGCTGTGAGTTAGAGAGAGAGAGAGAAAGAGAAGCTGTGAGTGAGAGAGAGAGAGAGAAAAAGAGAATCTGTGAGTGAGAGAGAGAGAGAAGCTGTGAGTGAGAGAGAGAGAGAGAAGCTGTGAGTGAGAGAGAGAGAGAGAAAGAGAAGCTGTGAGTGAGAGAGTGAGAGAAAGAGAAGCTGTGAGTGAGAGAGAGAGAAAGTAAGAGAAGCTGTGAGTGAGAGAGTGAGGGTGAAAGAGAAGCTGTGATTGTGAGAGAGAGGGAGAAAAAGGGAATCTGTGAGTGAGCGTGAGAGAGAGAGAGAGAAGCTGTGACAGTGGGAGAGAGAGAAAGAGAAGCTGTGAGTGAGAGAGAGAGAAAGAAAGAGAAGCTATGAGTGAGCGAGAGAGAAGCTGTGAGTGAGTGAGAGGGAGAAAGAGAAGCTGTGAGTGAGAGAGAGAGAGAAAGAGAAGCTGTGAGTGAGAGAGAGAGAGAAAGAGAAGCTGTGAGTGAGAGAGAGAGAAGCTGTGAGTGAGAGAGAGAGAGAAGCTGTGAGAGAGAGAGAGAAGCTGTGAGTGAGAGAGAGAGAGAATGAGAAGCTGTGAGTGAGATAGAGAGAGAGAAAGAGAAGCTGTGAGTGAGAGAGAGAGAAGCTGTGTGTGAGAGAGAAAGAGAAGCTGTGAGTGAGAGAGAAAGAGAAGCTGTGTGAGAGAGAGAGAGAGAAAGAGAAGCAGTGAGTGAGTGAGAGAGAGATAAAGAGAAGCTGTGCGTGATAGAGAGAGATAAAGAGAAGCTGTGAGTGAGAGAGAGAAAGAGAAGCTGTGTGTGTGTGAGAGAGAGAGAAGCTGTGAGTGAGAGAGAGAGAGAGAAGCTGTGAGTGAGAGAGAAAGAAAGAAAGAGAAGCTGTGAGTGAGTGTGTGAGAGAGAGAGAGAAGCTGTGAGTGAGAGAGAGAGTGAAAGAGAAGCTGTGAGTGAGAGAGAGAGAGCTAGAAGCTGTGAGTGAGAGAGAGAGAGAGAGGAAGAGAAGCTGTGAGTGAGAGAGAGAGAAGGAGAAGCTGTGAGTGAGAGAGAGATAAAGAGAAGCTGTGAGTTAGAGAGAGAGAGAGAAAGAGAAGCTGTGACTGAGAGAGAGAGAGAAAAAAGAGAATCTGTGAGTGAGAGAGAGAGAAGCTGTGAGTGAGAGAGAGAGAGAGAAGCTGTGAGTAAGAGAGAGAGAGAAAGAGAAGCTGTGAGTGAGAGAGTGAGAGAAAGAGAAGCTGTGAGTGAGAGAGAGAGAAAGTAAGAGAAGCTGTGAGTGAGAGAGAGAGGATGAAAGAGAAGCTGTGATTGTGAGAGAGAGGGAGAAAAGGGGAAGCTGTGAGTGAGCATGAGAGAGAAAGAGAGAAGCTGTGACAGTGGGAGAGAGAGAAAGAGAAGCTGTGAGTGAGCGAGAAAGAAAGAAAGAGAAGCTATGAGTGAGAGAGAGAGAAGCTGTGAGTGAGAGAGAGAGGGAGAAAGAGAAGCTGTGAGTGAGAGAGAGAGAAAGAGAAGCTGTGAGTGAGAGAGAGAGAGAGAAAGAGAAGCTGTGAGAGAGAGAGAAGCTGTAAGTGAGAGAGAGAGAAGCTGTGAGAGAGAGAGAGAAGCTGTGAGTGAGAGAGAGAGAGAATGAGAAGCTGTGAGTGAGATAGAGAGAGAGAAAGAGAAGCTGTGAGTGAGAGAGAGAGAAGCTGTGAGTGAGAGAGAAAGAGAAGCTGTGAGTGAGAGAGAAAGAGCAGCTGTGTGTGTGAGAGAGAGAGAGAAGCTTTGAGTGAGAGAGAGACAGAGAAGCTGTGAGTGAGAGAGAGAGAAAGAGAAGCTGTGAGTGAGAGAGTGAGATAAAGAGAAGCTGTGAGTTAGACAGAGACAGAGAAAGAGAAGCTGTGAGTGAGAGAGAGAGAGAAAAAGAAGCTGTGAGTGAGAGAGAGAGAGAAAGAGAAGCTGTGAGTGAGAGAGAGAGAGAGAAGCTGTGAGTGAGAGTGAGAGAGAAAGAGAAGCTGTGAGAGAGTGAGAGAAAGAGAAGCTGTGAGTGAGAGAGAGAAAGAAAGAGAAGCTGTGAGTGAGAGAGAGAAGCTGTGAGTGAGAGAGAGAGAGAAAGAGAAGCTGTGAGAGAGAGAGAGAAAGAGAAGCTGTGAGTGTGAGAGAGAGTGAGAAAAAGGGAAGTTGTGAGTGAGAGTGAGAGAGAGAGAAGCTGTGACAGTGGGAGACAGAAAGAGAGAAAGAGAAGCTGTGAGTGAGAGAGAGAGAAAGAAAGAGAAGCTATGAGTGAGAGAGAGAGAAGCTGTGAGTGAGAGAGATAGTGAGAAAGCGAATATGTGAGTGAGAGAGAGAGAAAGAGAAGCAGTGAGTGTGAGAGAGAGAGTAGCTGTGAGTGAGAGAGAAAGAGAAGCTGTGAGTGAGAGAGAGAGGGAGAAAGAGAAAGAGAAGCTGTGAGTGAGAGAGAGATAAAGAGAAGCTGTGAGTTAGAGAGAGAGAAAGAGAAGCTGTGAGTGAGAGAGAGAGAAAGAGAAGCTGTGTGTGTGAGAGAGAGAATCTGTGAGTGAGAGAGAGAGAGAGAGAAGCTGTGATTGAGAGAGAGAGAGAGAAAGAGAAGCTGTGAGTGAGAGAGTGAGAGAAAGAGCTGTGAGTGAGAGAGAGAGAGAGTGAGAAGCTGTGAGTGAGAGAGAGAGAGAAAGAGAAGCTATGAGTGAGAGAGAGAGAAAGAGAAGCTGTGAGTGAGAGAGAAAGAGAAGCTGTGAGTGAGAGAGAGAGAGAGAAAGAGAAGCAGTGAGTGAGACAGAGAGAAAGAGAAGCTGTGTGTGTGTGAGAGAGAAGCTGTGAGTGAGAGAGAGAGAGAAAGAGAAGCTGTGAGTGAGAGAGAGAGAAAGAGAAGCTGTGAGAGAGAGAGAGAAGCTGTGAGTGAGAGAGAAAGAAAAAAATATTAGCTGTGTGTGAGTGAGAGAGAGAGAAGGTGTGAGTTAGAGAGAGGGAGAAAGAGAAGCTGTGAGTGAGAGAGAGAGAGAGAGAAGCTGTGAGTGAGAGAGAAAGGGAAAGAGAGGCTGTGAGTGAGAGAGAGAGTGAGAGAAGCTGTGAGTGAGAGAGAGATAGAGAAAGAGAAGCTGTGAGTGAGAGAGAGAGAAGCTGTGAGTGACAGAGAAAGAGAAAGAGAGGCTGTGAGTGAAAGAGAGAGAGAGAAGCTGAGTGAGAGAGAAAGCTGTGAGTGAGAGAGAAAGAGAAAGAGAAGCTGTGAGTGAGAGAGAGGAAGAGAAGCTGTGAGTGAGAGAGAGAGAAAGAGAAGCTGTGAGTGAGAAAGAGATAAAGAGAACCTGTGAGTTAGAGAGAGAGCGAAAGAGAAGCTGTGAGTGAGAGAGAGAGAGAGAGAGAAAGAGAATCTGTGAGTGAGAGAGAGAGAGAAGCTGTGATTGAGTGAGAGAGAGTGAGAGAGAAGTTGTGAGTGAGAGAGAGAGGGAGAAAGAGAAGCTGTGAGTGAGAGAGTGAGAGAAAGAGAAGCTGTGAGTGAGAGAGAGAGAAAGTAAGAGAAGCTGTGAGTGAGAGAGAGAGGGTGAAAGAGAAGCTGTGATTGTGAGAGAGAGGGAGAAAAAGGGAAGCTGTGAGTGGGCGTGAGAGAGAGAGAGAAGCTGTGACAGTGGGATAGAGAGAAAGATAAGCTGTGAGTGAGAGAGAGAGAAAGAAAGAGAAGCTATGAGTGAGAGAGAGAGAAGCTGTGAGTGAGAGAGAGAGGGAGAAAGAGAAGCTGTGAGTGAGAGAGAGAGAAAGAGAAGCTGTGAGTGAGAGAGAGAGAGAGAAAGAGAAGCTGTGAGAGAGAGAGAAGCTGTAAGTGAGAGAGAGAGAGAAGCTGTGAGAGAGAGAGAGAGAAGCTGTGAGTGAGAGAGAGAGAGAATGAGAAGCTGTGAGTGAGATAGAGAGAGAGAAAGAGAAGCTGTGAGTGAGAGAGAGAGAAGCTGTGAGTGAGAGAGAAAGAGAAGCTGTGAGTGAGAGAGAAAGAGAAGCTGTGTGTGTGTGAGAGAGAGAGAAGCTGTGAGTGAGAGAGAGACAGAGAAGTTGTGAGTGAGAGAGAGAGAAAGAGAAGCTGTGAGTGAGAGAGTGAGATAAAGAGAAGCTGTGAGTTAGACAGAGACAGAGAAAGAGAAGCTGTGAGTGAGAGAGAGAGAAAAAGAAGCTGTGAGTGAGAGAGAGAGAAAGAGAAGCTGTGAGTGAGAGAGAGAGAGAGAGAAGCTGTGAGTGAGAGTGAGAGAGAAAGAGAAGCTGTGAGTGAGAGAGTGAGAAAAAGAGAAGCTGTGAGTGAGAGAGAGAGAAAGAAAGAGAAGCTGTGAGTGAGAGAGAGAAGCTGTGAGTGAGAGAGAGAGAGAAAGAGAAGCTGTGAGAGAGAGAGAGAGAGAGAGAAGCTGTGAGTGTGAGAGAGAGTGAGAAAAAGGGAAGCTGTGAGTGAGAGTGAGAGAGAGAGAAGCTGTGACAGTGGGAGACAGAAAGAGAGAAAGAGAAGCTGTGAGTGAGAGAGAGAAAGAAAGAGAAGCTATGAGTGAGAGAGAGAGAAGCTGTGAGTGAGAGAGATAGTGAGAAAGCGAATCTGTGAGTGAGAGAGAGAGAAAGAGAAGCAGTGAGTGTGAGAGAGAGAGAGTAGCTGTGAGTGAGAGAGAGAGAGAAGCTGTGAGTGAGAGAGAGAAAGAGAAGCTGTGAGTGAGAGAGAGAGGGAGAAAGAGAAAGAGAAGCTGTGAGTGAGAGAGAGATAAAGAGAAGCTGTGAGTTAGAGAGAGAGAGAAAGAGAAGCTGTGAGTGAGAGAGAGAGAAAGAGAAGCTGTGTGTGTGTGAGAGAGCATCTGTGAGTGAGAGAGAGAGAGAGAGAAGCTGTGATTGAGAGAGAGAGAGAGAAAGAGAAGCTGTGAGTGAGAGAGTGAGAGAAAGAGCTGTGAGTGAGAGAGAGAGAGTGAGAAGCTGTGAGTGAGAGAGAGAGAAGCTGTGAGTGAGAGAGAGAGAGAAAGAGAAGCTATGAGTGAGAGAGAGAGAAAGAGAAGCTGTGAGTGAGAGAGAAAGAGAAGCTGTGAGTGAGAGAGAGAGAGAGAGAAAGAGAAGCAGTGAGTGAGACAGAGAGAAAGAGAAGCTGTGTGTGTGTGAGAGAGAAGCTGTGAGTGAGAGAGAGAGAGAAAGAGAAGCTGTGAGTGAGAGAGAGAGAAAGAGAAGCTGTGAGAGAGAGAGAGAAGCTGTGAGTGAGAGAGAAAGAAAACAATATTAGCTGTGAGTGAGTGAGAGAGAGAGAAGGTGTGAGTTAGAGAGAGGGAGAAAGAGAAGCTGTGAGTGAGAGAGAGAGAGAGAGAAGCTGTGAGTGAGAGAGAAAGGGAAAGAGAGGCTGTGAGTGAGAGAGAGAGTGAGAGAAGCTGTGAGTGAGAGAGAGATAGAGAAAGAGAAGCTGTGAGTGAGAGAGAGAGAAGCTGTGAGTGAGAGAGAAAGAGAAAGAGAGGCTGTGAGTGAAAGAGAGAGAGAGAAGCTGAGTGAGAGAGAAAGCTGTGAGTGAGAGAGAAAGAGAAAGAGAAGCTGTGAGTGAGAGAGAGGAAGAGAAGCTGTGAGTGAGAGAGAGAGAAAGAGAAGCTGTGAGTGAGAAAGAGATAAAGAGAACCTGTGAGTTAGAGAGAGAGCGAAAGAGAAGCTGTGAGTGAGAGAGAGAGAGAGAAAAAGAGAATCTGTGAGTGAGAGAGAGAGAGAAGCTGTGATTGAGTGAGAGAGAGTGAGAGAGAAGTTGTGAGTGAGAGAGAGAGGGAGAAAGAGAAGCTGTGAGAGAGAGAGTGAGAGAAAGAGAAGCTGTGAGTGGGAGAGAGAGAAAGTAAGAGAAGCTGTGAGTGAGAGAGAGAGGGTGAAAGAGAAGCTGTGATTGTGAGAGAGAGGGAGAAAAAGGGAAGCTGTGAGTGGGCGTGAGAGAGAGAGAGAAGCTGTGACAGTGGGATAGAGAGAAAGATAAGCTGTGAGTGAGAGAGAGAGAAAGAAAGAGAAGCTATGAGTGAGAGAGAGAGAAGCTGTGAGTGAGAGAGAGAGGGAGAAAGAGAAGTTGTGAGTGAGAGAGAGAGAGAAAGAGAAGCTGTGAGTGAGAGAGAGAGAGAAAAGCTGTGAGAGAGAGAGAGAGAAGCTGTGAATGAGAGAGAGAGAGAAGGAGAAGCTGTGAGTGAGATAGAGAGAGACAAATAGAAGCTGTGAGAGAGAGAGAGAGAAGCTGTGAGTGAGAGAGAAAGAGAAGTTGTGAGTGAGAGAGAAAGAGAAGCTATGAGTTAGAGAGAGAGAGTGAAAGAGAAGCTGGGAGTGAGAGAGAGAGAGAATGAGAAGCTGTGAGATAGAGAGAGAAAGAGAAGCTGTGAGTGAGAGAGAGAGAGAGAAGCTGTGAGTGAGAGAGAAAGAGAAGCTGTGAGTGAGAGAGAAAGAGAAGCTGTGTGTGTGAGAGAGAGAGAGAAGTTGTGAGTGAGTGACAGAGAAAGAGAAGCTGTGAGTGAGAGAGAGAGAAAGAGAAGCTGTGAGTGAGAGAGTGAGATAAAGAGAAGCTGTGAGTTAGAGGGAGACAGAGAAAGAGAAGCTGTGAGAGAGAGAGAGAAAAAGGAGCTGTGAGTGAGAGAGAGAGAGAGAGAAAGAGAAAGAGAGAAGCTGTGAGTGAGAGAGAGAGAGAGAGAAGCTGTGAGAGTGAGAGAGAAAGAGAAGCTGTGAGTGAGAGAGTGAGAGAAAGAGAAGCTGTGAGTGAGAGAGAGAGAAAGAGAAGCTGTGAGTGTGTGAGAGAGAGAAAGAGAAGCTGTGTGTGTGAGAGAGAGAAGCTGTGAGTGAGTGAGAGAGAGAGAGAGAAGCTGAGTGAGAGAGAGAAAGAGAAGCTGTGAGTGAGAGAAAGAGAGAGAGAAAGAAAAGCTGTGAGTGAGAGAGTGATAAAGAGAAGCTGTGAGTTAGAGAGAGAATCCGTGTGAGAGAGAGAGAGAGAGAGAAAGAAAGAGAAGATGTCAGTGAGAGAGGGAGAGAGAGAGAATCTGTGAGTGAGAGAGAGAGAGAAAGATAAGCTGTGTGAGAGAGGGAGAGAAAGATAAGCTGTGTGAGAGAGAGAGAGAGTGAGAAGCTGTGAGTGAGTGAGAGAGAGAGAAGCTGTGAGTGTGAGAGAGACAGAAGCTGTGAGTGAGAGAGAGAAAGAAAGAGAAGATGTTAGTGAGAGAGTGAGAGAGAGAAAGAGAAGCTGTGAGTGAGAGAGAGAGAAGCTGTGAGTGAGAGAGAGAGAGAGAAAGAGAAGGTGTGTGAGAGAGAGAATGAGAAGCTGTGAGTGAGATAGAGAGAGAGAAAGAGAAGCTGTGAGTGAGAGAGAGAGAGAAAGAGAAGCTGTGAGTGAGAGAGAGAGAACGAGAAGCTGTGAGTGAAAGAGAGAGAGAAAGAGAAGCTGTGAGTGAGAGAGAAAGAGAAGCTGTGAGTGAGAGAGAAAGAGAAGCTGTGTGTGTGTGAGAGAGAGAGAAGCTGTGAGTGAGAGAGAGAGACAGAGAAGCTGTGAGTGAGAGAGAGAGAGAAAGAGAAGCTGTGAGTGAGAGAGTGAGAGAGAGAAAGAAAAGCTGTGAGTGAGAGAGAGATAAAGAGAAGCTGTGAGTTAGAGAGAGAATCTGTGAGTGAGAGAGAGAGAGAGAGAGAGAAAGAAAGAGAAGATGTCAGTGAGAGAGGGAGAGAGAGAGAATCTGTGAGTGAGAGAGAGAGAGAAAGATAAGCTGTGTGAGAGAGGGAGAGAAAGATAAGCTGTGAGAGAGAGAGAGAGAGTGAGAAGCTGTGAGTGAGAGAGAGAGAGAGAGATAAGCTGTGAGTGTGAGAGAGAGAGAAGCTGTGAGTGAGAGAGAGAAAGAAAGAGAAGATGTTAGTGAGAGAGTGAGAGAGAGAAAGAGAAGCTGTGAGTGAGAGAGAGAGAAGCTGTGAGTGAGAGAGAGAAGCTGTGAGTGAGAGAGAAAGAGAAGCTGTGTGTGTGTGTGAGAGAGAGAAGCTGTGAGTGAGAGAGAGAGACAGAGAAGCTGTGAGTGAGAGAGAGAGAGAAAGAGAAGCTGTGAGTGAGAGAGTGAGATAAAGAGAAGCTGTGAGTTAGACAGAGACAGAGAAAGAGAAGCTGTGAGTGAGAGAGAGAGAGAAAAAGAAGCTGTGAGTGAGAGAGAGAGAGAGAAAGAGAAGCTGTGAGTGAGAGAGAGAGAGAGAGAAGCTGTGAGTGAGAGTGAGAGAGAAAGAGAAGCTGTGAGTGAGAGAGTGAGAGAAAGAGAAGCTGTGAGTGAGAGAGAGAGAAAGAAAGAGAAGTTGTGAGTGAGAGAGAGAAGCTGTGAGTGAGAGAGAGAGAGAAAGAGAAGCTGTGAGTGAGAGAGTGAGAGAAAGAGAAGCTGTGAGTGAGAGAGAGAGAAAGAAAGAGAAGCTATGAGTGAGAGAGAGAGAAGCTGTGAGTGAGAGAGATAGTGAGAAAGCGAATCTGTGAGTGAGAGAGAGAGAAAGAGAAGCAGTGAGTGTGAGAGAGAGAGAGTAGCTGTGAGTGAGAGAGAGAGAGAAGCTGTGAGTGAGAGAGAGAAAGAGAAGCTGTGAGTGAGAGAGAGAGGGAGAAAGAGAAAGAGAAGCTGTGAGTGAGAGAGAGATAAAGAGAAGCTGTGAGTTAGAGAGAGAGAGAAAGAGAATCTGTGAGTGAGAGAGAGAGAAAGAGAAGCTGTGTGTGAGAGAGAGAGAATCTGTGAGTTAGAGAGAAAGAAAAAAATAGAAGCTGTGAATGAGTGAGAGAGAGAGAAGGTGTGAGTTAGAGAGAGGGAGAAAGAGAAGCTGTGAGTGAGAGAGAGAGAGAAGCTGTGAGTGAGAGAGAAAGGGAAAGAGAGGCTGTGAGAGAGAGAGTGAGAGAAGCTGTGAGTGAGAGAGAGATAGAGAAAGAGAAGCTGTGAGTGAGAGAGAGAGAAGCTGTGAGTGAGAGAGAAAGAGAAAGAGAGGCTGTGAGTGAAAGAGAGAGAGAGAAGCTGAGTGAGAGAGAAAGCTGTGAGTGAGAGAGAAAGAGAAAGAGAAGCTGTGAGTGAGAGAGAGGAAGAGAAGCTGTGAGTGAGAGAGAGAGAAAGAGAAGCTGTGAGTGAGAAAGAGATAAAGAGAAGCTGTGAGTTAGAGAGAGAGCGAAAGAGAAGCTGTGAGTGAGAGAGAGAGAGAGAAAAAGAGAATCTGTGAGTGAGAGAGAGAGAGAAGCTGTGATTGAGTGAGAGAGAGTGAGAGAGAAGTTGTGAGTGAGAGAGAGAGGGAGAAAGAGAAGCTGTGAGTGAGAGAGAGAGAGAAAGTAAGAGAAGCTGTGAGTGAGAGAGAGGGTGAAAGAGAAGCTGTGATTGTGAGAGAGAGTTAGAAAAAGGGAAGCTGTGAGTGAGCGTGAGAGAGAGAGAGAAGCTGTGACAGTGGGATAGAGAGAAAGATAAGCTGTGAGTGAGAGAGAGAGAAAGAAAGAGAAGCTATGAGTGAGAGAGAGAGAGAAGCTGTGAGTGAGAGAGAGAGGGAGAAAGAGAAGTTGTGAGTGAGAGAGAGAGAGAAAGAGAAGCTGTGAGTGAGAGAGAGAGAGAGAAGCTGTGTGTGTGAGAGAGAGAAGCTGTGAGTGAGTGAGAGAGAGAGAAGCTGTGTGAGAGAGAGAGAGAAGTTGTGAATGAGAGAGAGAGAAGGAGAAGCTGTGAGTGAGATAGAGAGAGACAAATAGAAGCTGTGTGTGAGAGAGAGAGAAGCTGTGAGTGAGAGAGAAAGAGAAGCTGTGAGTGAGAGAGAAAGAGAAGCTATGAGTTAGAGAGAGAGAGTGAAAGAGAAGCTGGGAGTGAGAGAGAGAGAGAATGAGAAGCTGTGAGATAGAGAGAGAAAGAGAAGCTGTGAGTGAGAGAGAGAGAAAGAAGCTGTGAGTGAGAGAGAAAGAGAAGCTGTGAGTGAGAGAGAAAGAGAAGCTGTGTGTGTGTGTGAGAGAGAAGCTGTGAGTGAGAGAGAGAGAAAGAGAAGCTGTGAGTGAGAGAGAGAGAGAAAGAGAAGCTGTGAGTGAGAGAGTGAGATAAAGAGAAGCTGTGAGTTAGAGGGAGACAGAGAAAGAGAAGCTGTGAGAGAGAGAGAAAAAAAGGAGCTGTGAGTGAGAGAGAGAGAGAAAGAGAAAGAGAGAAGCTGTGAGTGAGAGAGAGAGAGAGAAGCTGTGAGAGTGAGAGAGAAAGAGAAGCTGTGAGTGAGAGAGTGAGAGAAAGAGAAGCTGTGAGTGAGAGAGAGAGAAAGAGAAGCTGTGAGTGTGAGAGAGAGAGAAAGAGAAGCTGTGTGTGTGTGAGAGAGAAGCTGTGAGTGAGTGAGAGAGAGAGAGAGAAGCTGAGTGAGAGAGAGAAAGAGAAGCTGTGAGTGAGAGAAAGAGAGAGAGAAAGAAAAGCTGTGAGTGAGAGAGAGATAAAGAGAAGCTGTGAGTTAGAGAGAGAATCTGTGAGTGAGAGAGAGAGAGAGAGAGAGAAAGAAAGAAAGAGAAGATGTCAGTGAGAGAGGGAGAGAGAGAGAATCTGTGAGTGAGAGAGAGAGAGAAAGATAAGCTGTGTGAGAGAGGGAGAGAAAGAGAAGCTGTGAGAGAGAGAGAGAGTGAGAAGCTGTGAGTGAGAGAGAGAGAGTAGCTGTCAGTGTGAGAGAGAGAGAGAAAGAGAAGGTATGAGTGAGGGAGAGAGAAAGAGAAGCTGTGAGTGAGAGAGAAAGAGAAGCTGTGAGTGAGAGAGAAAGAGAAGGTGTGAGTGAGAGAGAGAGAGAAAGAGAAGCTGTGAGTGAGAGAGAGAGAGAAAGAGAAGCTGTGAGAGAGAGAGAAGCTGTGAGTGAGAGAGAAAGAAAGAAATAGAAGCTGTGAGTGAGTAAGAGAGAGAGAAGCTGTAAGTGAGTGAGAGAGAGAGAAGCTGTGAGTGAGAGAGAAAGGGAAAGAGAGGCTGTGAGTGAGAGAGAGAGAGAAGCTGTGAGTGAGAGAGAGAGAGAAGCTGTGAGTGAGAGAGAAAGAGATGCTGTGAGTGAGAGAGAGAGAGAGAAGCTGAGTGAGAGAGAGATAAAGAGAAGCTGTGAGTTAGAGAGAGAGAGAAAGAGAAGCTGTGAGTGAGACAGAGAGAAAGAGAAGCTGTATGTGTGTGAGAGAGAGAAGCTGTGAGTGAGAGAGAGAGAGAAAGAGAAGCTGTGAGTGAGAGAGAAAGCTGTGAGTGAGAGAGAAAGAGAAAGAGAAGCTGTGAGTGAGAGAGAGAGAGAGCAGCTGTGAGTGAGAGAGAGAGAGAGAAACTGTGAGTGAGAGAGAGAGAGAGAAAGAGAAGCTGTGAGTGAGAGAGAGTTAAAGAGAAGCTGTGAGTTAGAGAGAGACAGAGAAAGAGAAGCTGTGAGTGAGAGAGAGAGAGAGAAAGAGAAGCTGTGTGTGTGTGAGAGAGAAGGTGTGAGAGAGAGAGAGAAGGAGAAGATGTTAGTGAGAGAGTGAGAGAGAGATAAAGAGAAGCTGTGATTGTGAGAGAGAGGGAGAGAAAGGGAAGCTGTGAGTGAGCGTGAGAGAGAGAAGCTGTGACAGTGGGAGAAAGAGAAAGAGAAGCTGTGAGTGAGTGAGAGAGAAAGAAAGAGAAGCTATGAGTGAAAGAGAGAAGTTGTAATTGAGAGAGAGTGAGAAAGAGAAGCTGTGTTTGAGAGAGAGAAAGAGAAGCTGTGAGTGAGAGACACAGACAGAGAAAGAGAAGCTGTGAGTGAGAGAGAGCTAGAAGCTGTGAGTGAGTGAGGGAGAGAGAAGCTTTGAGTGAGAGAGAGAAAGAGAAGCTGTGAGTGAGAGAGAGAGAGAGAAAAAATCTGAGAGAGAGAGAGAAGCTGTGAGTGAGAGAGAGAGAGAAGCTGTGAGTGAGAGAGAGAAAGAGAAGCTGTGAGTGAGAGAGAGAGAGAAAGAGAAGCTGTGAGTGAGAGAGAGATAAAGAGAAGCTGTGAGTTAGAGAGAGACAGAGAAAGAGAAGCTGTGAGTGAGAGAGAGAGAGAAAGAGAAGCTGTGTGTGTGTGAGAGAGGTTGTGAGTGAGAGAGAGAGAGAAGGAGAAGATGTTAGTGAGAGAGTGAGAGAGAGAAAGAGAAGCTGTGAGTGAGAGAGAGAGAGAAGCTGTGAGTGAGAGAGAGAGAGAGAAGATGTGAGTGAGAGAGAGAAAGAGAAAGAAAAGCTATGAGTGAGTGAGAGAGAGAGATAAAGAGAAGCTGTGAGTGATAGAGAGAGGTAAAGAAAAGCTGTGAGTGAGAGAGAGAAAGAGAAGCTGGGAGTGAGTAAGAGAGAAAGAGAATATGTGTGTGTGTGTGAGAGAGAGAAGCTGTGAGTGAGAGAGAGAGAGAGAAAGAGAAGCTGTGAGTGAGAGAGAAAGTTGTGAGTGAGAGAGAAAGAGAAAGAGAAGCTGTGAGTGAGAGAGAGAGAGAGTAGCTGTGAGTGACAGAGAGAGGGAAAAACTGTGAGTGAGATAGAGAGAAGCTGTGAGTGAGTGAGTGAGAGAGAGAGAAGCTGTGAGTGAGAGAGAGAAATAAAGAGAAGCTGTGAGACAGAGAAACAGAGAAAGAGAAGCTGTGAGTGAGAGAGAGAGAGAAAGAGAAGCTGTGAGTGTGAGAGAGAGGTAAAGAGAAGCTGTGAGTTAGAGAGAGGCAGAGAAAGAGAAGCTGTGAGTGAGAGAGTGAGAGAGAAAGAGAAGCTGTGAGTGAGAGAGAGAGAGAAAGAGAAACTGTGAGTGAGAGAGAGAGAGAAGCTGTGATTGAGAGAGAGAGAGAGAAAGAGAAGCTGTGAGTGAGAGAGTGAGAGAAAGAGCTGTGAGTGAGAGAGAGAAAAAGAAAGAGAAGCTGTGAGTGAGAGAGAGAGGGTGAAAGAGAAGCTGTGATTATGAGAGAGAGGGAGAAAAAGGGAAGCTGTGAGTGAGTGTGAGAGAGAGAGAGATGCTGTGACAGTGGGAGAGAGAGAAAGAGAAGCTGTGAGTGAGTGAGAGAGAGAAGCTGTGTGAGAGAGAGAAGATGTGAGGGAGAGAGAGAAAGAGAAAGAGAAGCAGTGAGTGAGTGAGAGAGAGAGAGATAAAGAGAAGCTGTGAGTGATAGAGAGCGATAAAGAGAAGCTGTGAGTGAGAGAGAGAAAGAGAAGCTGGGAGTGAGTAAGAGAGAAAAAGAGAAGCTGTGATTGTGAGAGTGAGAGAGAGAAGCTGTGAGTGAGAGAGAGAGAGAAAGAGAAGCTGTGAGTGAGAGAGAGAGAGAAAGAGAAGCTGTGAGTGAGAGAGAGAGCTAGAAGCTGTGAGTGAGTGAGAGAGAGGAAGAGAAGCTGTGAGTGAGAGAGAGGGAGAAAGAGAAGCTGTGAGTGAGAGACAGATAAAGAGAAGCTGTGAGTTAGAGAGAGAGAGAGAGAAAGAGAAGCTGTGAGTGAGAGAGAGAGAAAGAGAAGCTTTGAGTGAGATAGAGATAAAGAGAAGCTGTGAGTGAGTGAGAGAGAGGAAGAGAAGCTGTGAGTGAGAGAGAGAAAGAGAAGCTGTGAGTGAGAGAGAGATAAAGAGAAGCTGTGAGTTAGAGAGAGACAGAGAAAGAGAAGCTGTGAGTGAGAGAGAGAGAGAGAGAGAAGCTGTGTGTGTGAGAGAGAGAAGCTGTGAGTGAGAGAGAGAAAGAAAGAGAAGATGTTAGTGAGAGAGTGAGAGAGAGAAAGAGAAGCTGTGAGTGAGAGAGAGAGAGAAGCTGTGAGTGAGAGAGAGAAAGAGAAGGTGTGAGAGAGAGAGAGAAAGAGAAGCTGTGAGTGAGAGAGAGAGAGAAGCTGTG
This sequence comes from Bradypodion ventrale, assembly GCA_035047345.1. Lineage (NCBI taxonomy): Eukaryota > Metazoa > Chordata > Lepidosauria > Squamata > Chamaeleonidae > Bradypodion > Bradypodion ventrale. The sequence goes on from JAWDJE010000002.1 coordinate 175,844,480, forward strand.
AGTGTGTGAGAGAGAGAAGATGTGAGTGAGAGAGAGAAAGAGAAGCAGTGAGTGAGTGTGAGAGAGAGATAAAGAGAAGCTGTGAGTGAGAGAGAGAGAAAGAGAAGCTGTGAGTGAGAGAGAACGAGAAGCTGTGAGTGAGAGAGAGAGAGAAAGAGAAGCTGTGCGTAAGAGAGAGAGAGAAGCTGTGAGTGAGAGAGAGAGAGAGAAAGAGAAGGTGTGTGAGAGAGAGAGAAAGAGAAGCTGTGAGAGAGAGAGAGAGGGAAGCTGTGAGTGAGAGAGAGAGAAGATGTGAGTGAGAGAGAGAAAGAGAAAGAGAAGCAGTGAGTGAGTGAGAGAGAGAGATAAAGAGAAGCTGTGAGTGATAGAGAGAGATAAAGAGAAGCTGTGAGTGAGAGAGAGAAAGAGAAGCTGGGAGTGAGTAAGAGAGAGAAAGAGAAGCTGTGAGTGAGAGAGAGAGAGAGAGAAGCTGTGAGTGAGAGAGAGAGAGAAGCTGTGAGTGAGAGAGAAAGAAAGAAAGAGAAGCTGTGAGTGAGTGAGAGAGAGAGAGACAGAAGCTGTGAGTGAGAGAGAGAGAGAGAAAGAGAAGCTGTGAGTGAGAGAGAGAGAGCTAGAAGCTGTGAGTGAGAGAGAGATAAAGAGAAGCTGTGAGTTAGAGAGAGAGAGAGAAAGAGAAGCTGTGAGTGAGAGAGAGAAAAAGAGAAGCTGTGAGTGAGAGAGAGATAAAGAGAAGCTGTGAGTGAGTGAGAGAGAGGAAGAGAAGCTGTGAGTGAGAGAGAGAGAGAAAGAGAAGCTGTGAGTGAGAGAGAGATAAAGAGAAGCTGTGAGTTAGAGAGAGAGAGAGAAAGAGAAGCTGTGAGTGAGAGAGAGAGAAAGAGAAGCTGTGAGTGAGAGAGAGAGAGGAAGAGAAGCTGTGAGTGAGAGAGAGAGAGAAAGAGAAGCTGTGAGTGAGAGAGAGATAAAGAGAAGCTGTGAGTTAGAGAGAGACAGAGAAAGAGAAGCTGTGAGTGAGAGAGAGAAAGAAAGAGAAGATGTTAGTGAGAGAGTGAGAGAGAGAAAGAGAAGCTGTGAGTGAGAGAGAGAGAGAAGCTGTGAGTGAGAGAGAGAGAGAGAAAGAGAAGGTGTGTGAGAGAGAGAGAGAAAGAGAAGCTGTGAGTGAGAGAGAGAGAGAAGCTGTGAGTGGGAGAGAGAGAGAGAAGATGTGAGTGAGAGAGAGAAAGAGAAGCAGTGAGTGAGTGAGAGAGAGAGATAAAGAGAAGCTGTGAGTGAGAGAGAGAGAAAGAGAAGCTGTGAGTGAGAGAGAAAGAAAGAAATAGAAGCTGTGAGTGAGTGAGAGAGAGAGAAGTTGTGAGTTAGAGAGAGACGGAGAAAGAGAAGCTGTGAGTGAGAGAGAGAGAGAAGCTGTGAGTGAGAGAGAAAGAGAGAGAAAGAGAAGCTGTGAGTGAGTGAGAGAGAGAAGCTGCGAGAGAGAAAGAAAGAGAAAGAGAGGCTGTGAGTGAGAGAGAGAGAGAAGCTGTGAGTGAGAGAGAGATAAAGAGAAGCTGTGAGTTAGAGAGAGAGAGAAAGAGAAGCTGTGAGTGAGACAGAGAGAAAAAGAAGATGTGTGTGTGTGTGAGAGAGAGAAGCTGAGAGTGAGAGAGAAAGCTGTGAGTGAGAGAGAAAGAGAAAGAGAAGCTGTGAGTGAGAGAGAGAGAGAAGCTGTGAGTGAGTGAGAGAGAAAAAACTGTGAGTGAGATAGAGAGAGAAGCTGTGAGTGAGTGAGTGAGAGAGATAAGCTGTGAGTGAGAGAGAAAGAGAAAGAGAAGCTGTCAGTGAGAGAGAGAGAGAAGCTGTGAGTGAGTGAGAGAGAAAAAAACTGTGAGTGAGATAGAGAGAGAAGCTGTGAGTGAGTGAGTGAGAGAGATAAGCTGTGAGTGAGAGAGAGAAATAAAGAGAAGCTGTGAGTTAGAGAGAGAGAGAGAAAGAGAAGCTGTGAGTGAGTCAGAGAGAAAGAGAAGATGTGTGTGTGTGTGAGAGAGAGAAGCTGTGAGTGAGAGAGAGAGAGAAAGAGAAGCTGTGAGTGAGAGAGAAAGCTGTGAGTGAGAGAGAAAGAGAAAGAGAAGCTGTGTGTGTGAGAGAGAGAGAGTAGCTGTGAGTGAGAGAGAGAGGGAAAAACTGTGAGTGAGATAGAGAGAAGCTGTGAGTGAGTGAGTGAGAGAGAGAGAAGCTGTGAGTGAGAGAGAGAAATAAAGAGAAGCTGTGAGAGAGAGAAACAGAGAAAGAGAAGCTGTGAGTGAGAGAGAGAGAGAAAGAGAAGCTGTGAGTGTGAGAGAGAGAGATAAAGAGAAGCTGTGAGTTAGAGAGAGACAGAGAAAGAGAAGCTGTGAGTGAGAGAGTGAGAGAGAAAGAGAAGCTGTGAGTGAGAGAGAGAGAGATAGAGAAACTGTGAGTGAGTGAGAGAGAGAGAAGCTGTGAGTGAGAGAGAGAGAGAGTGAGAAGCTGTGAGTGAGAGAGAGAGAAGCTGTGAGTGAGAGAGAGAGAGAAAGAGAAGCTATGAGTGAGAGAGAGAGAAAGAGAAGCTGTGAGTGAGAGAGAAAGAGAAGCTGTGAGTGAGAGAGAGAGAGAAAGAGAAGCAGTGAGTGAGACAGAGAGAAAGAGAAGCTGTGTGTGTGTGAGAGAGAAGCTGTGAGTGAGTGAGAGAGAGAAAGAGAAGCTGTGAGTGAGAGAGAGAGAAAGAGAAGCTGTGAGAGAGAGAGAGAGAAGCTGTGAGTGAGAGAGAAAGAAAAAAATATTAGCTGTGAGTGAGTGAGAGAGAGAGAAGGTGTGAGTTAGAGAGAGAGAAAGAGAAGCTGTGAGAGAGAGAGAGAGAGAGAAGCTGTGAGTGAGAGAGAAAGGGAAAGAGAGGCTGAGAGTGAGAGAGAGAGTGAGAGAAGCTGTGAGTGAGAGAGAGAGAAGCTGTGAGTGAGAGAGAAAGAGAAAGAGAGGCTGTGAGTGAAAGAGAGAGAGAGAAGCTGAGTGAGAGAGAAAGCTGTGAGTGAGAGAGAAAGAGAAAGAGAAGCTGTGAGTGAGAGAGAGGAAGAGAAGCTGTGAGTGAGAGAGAGAGAAAGAGAAGCTGTGAGTGAGAAAGTGATAAAGAGAAGCTGTGAGTTAGAGAGAGAGCAAAAGAGAAGCTGTGAGTGAGAGAGAGAGAGAAAAAGAGAATCTGTGAGAGAGAGAGAGAGAGAAGCTGTGATTGAGTGAGAGAGAGTGAGAGAGAAGTTGTGAGTAAGAGAGAGAGGGAGAAAGAGAAGCTGTGAGTGAGAGAGAGAGAGAAAGAGAAACTGTGAGTGAGTGAGAGAGAGAGAGAGAGAAGCTGTGATTGAGAGAGAGAGAGAGAAAGAGAAGCTGAGTGAGAGAGAGAGGGTGAAAGAGAAGCTGTGATTGTGAGAGAGAGGGAGAAAAAGGGAAGCTGTGAGTGGGCGTGAGAGAGAGAGAGAGAAGCTGTGACAGTGGGATAGAGAGAAAGAGAAGCTGTGAGTGAGAGAGAGAGAAAGAAAGAGAAGCTATGAGTGAGAGAGAGAGAAGCTGTGAGTGAGAGAGAGAGGGAGAAAGAGAAGTTGTGAGTGAGAGAGAGAGAGAAAGAGAAGCTGTGAGAGAGAGAGAGAGAAGCTGTGTGAGAGAGAGAGAGAAGCTGTGAATGAGAGAGAGAGAGAAGGAGAAGCTGTGAGTGAGATAGAGAGAGACAAATAGAAGCTGTGAGAGAGAGAGAGAAGCTGTGAGTGAGAGAGAAAGAGAAGCTGTGAGTGAGAGAGAAAGAGAAGCTATGAGTTAGAGAGAGAGAATGAAAGAGAAGCTGGGAGTGAGAGGGAGAGAGAATGAGAAGCTGTGAGATAGAGAGAGAAAGAGAAGCTGTGAGTGAGAGAGAGAGAGAGAAGCTGTGAGTGAGAGAGAAAGAGAAGCTGTGAGTGAGAGAGAAAGAGAAGCTGTGTGTGTGTGAGAGAGAGAGAACCTGTGAGTGAGAGAGAGAGAAAGAGAAGCTGTGAGTGAGAGAGAGATAGAAAGAGAAGCTGTGAGTGAGAGAGTGAGATAAAGAGAAGCTGTGAGTTAGAGGGAGACAGAGAAAGAGAAGCTGTGAGAGAGAGAGAGAAAAAGGAGCTGTGAGTGAGAGAGAGAGAGAGAAAGAGAAAGAGAGAAGCTGTGAGTGAGAGAGAGAGAGAGAAGCTGTGAGAGTGAGAGAGAAAGAGAAGCTGTGAGTGAGAGAGTGAGAGAAAGAGAAGCTGTGAGTGAGAGAGAGAGAAAGAGAAGCTGTGAGTGTGAGAGAGAGAGAAAGAGAAGCTGTGTGTGTGAGAGAGAGCTGTGAGTGAGTGAGAGAGAGAGAGAAGCTGAGTGAGAGAGAGAAAGAGAAGCTGTGAGTGAGAGAAAGAGAGAGAGAAAGAAAAGCTGTGAGTGAGAGAGAGATAAAGAGAAGCTGTGAGTTAGAGAGAGAATCTGTGTGTGTGAGAGAGAGAGAGAGAGAAAGAAAGAGAAGATGTCAGTGAGAGAGGGAGAGAGAGAGAATCTGTGAGTGAGAGAGAGAGAGAAAGATAAGCTGTGTGAGAGAGGGGGAGAAAGATAAGCTGTGAGAGAGAGAGAGAGTGAGAAGCTGTGAGTGAGAGAGAGAGAAGCTGTGAGTGTGAGAGAGAGAGAAGCTGTGAGTGAGAGAGAGAAAGAAAGAGAAGATGTTAGTGAGAGAGTGAGAGAGAGAAAGAGAAGCTGTGAGTGAGAGAGAGAGAATCTGTGAGTGAGAGAGAGAGAGAGAAAGAGAAGGTGTGTGTGAGAGAGAATGAGAAGCTGTGAGTGAGATAGAGAGAGAGAAAGAGAAGCTGTGAGTGAGAGAGAGAGAAGCTGTGAGTGAGAGAGAAAGAGAAGCTGTGAGTGAGAGAGAAAGAGAAGCTGTGTGTGTGAGAGAGAGAGAGAAGCTGTGAGTGAGAGAGAGAGACAGAGAAGCTGTGAGTGAGAGAGAGAGAGAAAGAGAAGCTGTGAGTGAGAGAGTGAGATAAAGAGAAGCTGTGAGTTAGACAGAGACAGAGAAAGAGAAGCTGTGAGTGAGAGAGAGAGAAAAAGAAGCTGTGAGTGAGAGAGAGAGAAAGAGAAGCTGTGAGTGAGAGAGAGAGAGAGAGAAGCTGTGAGTGAGAGTGAGAGAGAAAGAGAAGCTGTGAGTGAGAGAGTGAGAAAAAGAGAAGCTGTGAGTGAGAGAGAGAGAAAGAAAGAGAAGCTGTGAGTGAGAGAGAGAAGCTGTGAGTGAGAGAGAGAGAGAAAGAGAAGCTGTGAGAGAGAGAGAGAGAGAGAGAGAAGCTGTGAGTGTGAGAGAGAGTGAGAAAAAGGGAAGCTGTGAGTGAGAGTGAGAGAGAGAGAAGCTGTGACAGTGGGAGACAGAAAGAGAGAAAGAGAAGCTGTGAGTGAGAGAGAGAAAGAAAGAGAAGCTATGAGTGAGAGAGAGAGAAGCTGTGAGTGAGAGAGATAGTGAGAAAGCGAATCTGTGAGTGAGAGAGAGAGAAAGAGAAGCAGTGAGTGTGAGAGAGAGAGAGTAGCTGTGAGTGAGAGAGAGAGAGAAGCTGTGAGTGAGAGAGAGAAAGAGAAGCTGTGAGTGAGAGAGAGAGGGAGAAAGAGAAAGAGAAGCTGTGAGTGAGAGAGAGATAAAGAGAAGCTGTGAGTTAGAGAGAGAGAGAAAGAGAAGCTGTGAGTGAGAGAGAGAGAAAGAGAAGCTGTGTGTGTGTGAGAGAGCATCTGTGAGTGAGAGAGAGAGAGAGAAGCTGTGATTGAGAGAGAGAGAGAGAAAGAGAAGCTGTGAGTGAGAGAGTGAGAGAAAGAGCTGTGAGTGAGAGAGAGAGAGTGAGAAGCTGTGAGTGAGAGAGAGAGAAGCTGTGAGTGAGAGAGAGAGAGAAAGAGAAGCTATGAGTGAGAGAGAGAGAAAGAGAAGCTGTGAGTGAGAGAGAAAGAGAAGCTGTGAGTGAGAGAGAGAGAGAGAGAAAGAGAAGCAGTGAGTGAGACAGAGAGAAAGAGAAGCTGTGTGTGTGTGAGAGAGAAGCTGTGAGTGAGAGAGAGAGAGAAAGAGAAGCTGTGAGTGAGAGAGAGAGAAAGAGAAGCTGTGAGAGAGAGAGAGAAGCTGTGAGTGAGAGAGAAAGAAAACAATATTAGCTGTGAGTGAGTGAGAGAGAGAGAAGGTGTGAGTTAGAGAGAGGGAGAAAGAGAAGCTGTGAGTGAGAGAGAGAGAGAGAGAAGCTGTGAGTGAGAGAGAAAGGGAAAGAGAGGCTGTGAGTGAGAGAGAGAGTGAGAGAAGCTGTGAGTGAGAGAGAGATAGAGAAAGAGAAGCTGTGAGTGAGAGAGAGAGAAGCTGTGAGTGAGAGAGAAAGAGAAAGAGAGGCTGTGAGTGAAAGAGAGAGAGAGAAGCTGAGTGAGAGAGAAAGCTGTGAGTGAGAGAGAAAGAGAAAGAGAAGCTGTGAGTGAGAGAGAGGAAGAGAAGCTGTGAGTGAGAGAGAGAGAAAGAGAAGCTGTGAGTGAGAAAGAGATAAAGAGAACCTGTGAGCTAGAGAGAGAGCGAAAGAGAAGCTGTGAGTGAGAGAGAGAGAGAGAAAAAGAGAATCTGTGAGTGAGAGAGAGAGAGAAGCTGTGATTGAGTGAGAGAGAGTGAGAGAGAAGTTGTGAGTGAGAGAGAGAGGGTGAAAGAGAAGCTGTGAGAGAGAGAGTGAGAGAAAGAGAAGCTGTGAGTGGGAGAGAGAGAAAGTAAGAGAAGCTGTGAGTGAGAGAGAGAGGGTGAAAGAGAAGCTGTGATTGTGAGAGAGAGGGAGAAAAAGGGAAGCTGTGAGTGGGCGTGAGAGAGAGAGAGAAGCTGTGACAGTGGGATAGAGAGAAAGATAAGCTGTGAGTGAGAGAGAGAGAAAGAAAGAGAAGCTATGAGTGAGAGAGAGAGAAGCTGTGAGTGAGAGAGAGAGGGAGAAAGAGAAGTTGTGAGTGAGAGAGAGAGAGAAAGAGAAGCTGTGAGTGAGAGAGAGAGAGAAAAGCTGTGAGAGAGAGAGAGAGAAGCTGTGAATGAGAGAGAGAGAGAAGGAGAAGCTGTGAGTGAGATAGAGAGAGACAAATAGAAGCTGTGAGAGAGAGAGAGAGAAGCTGTGAGTGAGAGAGAAAGAGAAGTTGTGAGTGAGAGAGAAAGAGAAGCTATGAGTTAGAGAGAGAGAGTGAAAGAGAAGCTGGGAGTGAGAGAGAGAGAGAATGAGAAGCTGTGAGATAGAGAGAGAAAGAGAAGCTGTGAGTGAGAGAGAGAGAGAGAAGCTGTGAGTGAGAGAGAAAGAGAAGCTGTGAGTGAGAGAGAAAGAGAAGCTGTGTGTGAGAGAGAGAGAGAGAAGTTGTGAGTGAGTGACAGAGAAAGAGAAGCTGTGAGTGAGAGAGAGAGAAAGAGAAGCTGTGAGTGAGAGAGTGAGATAAAGAGAAGCTGTGAGTTAGAGGGAGACAGAGAAAGAGAAGCTGTGAGAGAGAGAGAGAAAAAGGAGCTGTGAGTGAGAGAGAGAGAGAGAGAAAGAGAAAGAGAGAAGCTGTGAGTGAGAGAGAGAGAGAGAGAAGCTGTGAGAGTGAGAGAGAAAGAGAAGCTGTGAGTGAGAGAGTGAGAGAAAGAGAAGCTGTGAGTGAGAGAGAGAGAAAGAGAAGCTGTGAGTGTGAGAGAGAGAGAAAGAGAAGCTGTGTGTGTGAGAGAGAGAAGCTGTGAGTGAGTGAGAGAGAGAGAGAGAAGCTGAGTGAGAGAGAGAAAGAGAAGCTGTGAGTGAGAGAAAGAGAGAGAGAAAGAAAAGCTGTGAGTGAGAGAGTGATAAAGAGAAGCTGTGAGTTAGAGAGAGAATCCGTGTGAGAGAGAGAGAGAGAAAGAAAGAGAAGATGTCAGTGAGAGAGGGAGAGAGAGAGAATCTGTGAGTGAGAGAGAGAGAGAAAGATAAGCTGTGTGAGAGAGGGAGAGAAAGATAAGCTGTGTGAGAGAGAGAGAGAGTGAGAAGCTGTGAGTGAGAGAGAGAGAGAGAAGCTGTGAGTGTGAGAGAGACAGAAGCTGTGAGTGAGAGAGAGAAAGAAAGAGAAGATGTTAGTGAGAGAGTGAGAGAGAGAAAGAGAAGCTGTGAGTGAGAGAGAGAGAAGCTGTGAGTGAGAGAGAGAGAGAGAAAGAGAAGGTGTGTGAGAGAGAGAATGAGAAGCTGTGAGTGAGATAGAGAGAGAGAAAGAGAAGCTGTGAGTGAGAGAGAGAGAGAAAGAGAAGCTGTGAGTGAGAGAGAGAGAACGAGAAGCTGTGAGTGAAAGAGAGAGAGAAAGAGAAGCTGTGAGTGAGAGAGAAAGAGAAGCTGTGAGTGAGAGAGAAAGAGAAGCTGTGTGTGTGTGAGAGAGAGAGAAGCTGTGAGTGAGAGAGAGAGACAGAGAAGCTGTGAGTGAGAGAGAGAGAGAAAGAGAAGCTGTGAGTGAGAGAGTGAGAGAGAGAAAGAAAAGCTGTGAGTGAGAGAGAGATAAAGAGAAGCTGTGAGTTAGAGAGAGAATCTGTGAGTGAGAGAGAGAGAGAGAGAGAGAAAGAAAGAGAAGATGTCAGTGAGAGAGGGAGAGAGAGAGAATCTGTGAGTGAGAGAGAGAGAGAAAGATAAGCTGTGTGAGAGAGGGAGAGAAAGATAAGCTGTGAGAGAGAGAGAGAGAGTGAGAAGCTGTGAGTGAGAGAGAGAGAGAGAGATAAGCTGTGAGTGTGAGAGAGAGAGAAGCTGTGAGTGAGAGAGAGAAAGAAAGAGAAGATGTTAGTGAGAGAGTGAGAGAGAGAAAGAGAAGCTGTGAGTGAGAGAGAGAGAAGCTGTGAGTGAGAGAGAGAGAGAAGCTGTGAGTGAGAGAGAAAGAGAAGCTGTGTGTGTGTGAGAGAGAGAGAAGCTGTGAGTGAGAGAGAGAGACAGAGAAGCTGTGAGTGAGAGAGAGAGAGAAAGAGAAGCTGTGAGTGAGAGAGTGAGATAAAGAGAAGCTGTGAGTTAGACAGAGACAGAGAAAGAGAAGCTGTGAGTGAGAGAGAGAGAGAAAAAGAAGCTGTGAGTGAGAGAGAGAGAAAGAGAAGCTGTGAGTGAGAGAGAGAGAGAGAGAAGCTGTGAGTGAGAGTGAGAGAGAAAGAGAAGCTGTGAGTGAGAGAGTGAGATAAAGAGAAGCTGTGAGTTAGAGGGAGACAGAGAAAGAGAAGCTGTGAGAGAGAGAGAGAAAAAGGAGCTGTGAGTGAGAGAGAGAGAGAAAGAAAGAGAAAGAGAGAAGCTGTGAGTGAGAGAGAGAGAGAGAGAAGCTGTGAGAGTGAGAGAGAAAGAGAAGCTGTGAGTGAGAGAGTGAGAGAAAGAGAAGCTGTGAGTGAGAGAGAGAGAAAGAGAAGCTGTGAGTGTGAGAGAGAGAGAAAGAGAAGCTGTGTGTGTGAGAGAGAGAAGCTGTGAGTGAGTGAGAGAGAGAGAGAGAAGCTGAGTGAGAGAGAGAAAGAGAAGCTGTGAGTGAGAGAAAGAGAGAGAGAAAGAAAAGCTGTGAGTGAGAGAGTGATAAAGAGAAGCTGTGAGTTAGAGAGAGAATCCGTGTGAGAGAGAGAGAGAGAGAGAAAGAAAGAGAAGATGTCAGTGAGAGAGGGAGAGAGAGAGAATCTGTGAGTGAGAGAGAGAGAGAAAGATAAGCTGTGTGAGAGAGGGAGAGAAAGATAAGCTGTGTGAGAGAGAGAGAGAGTGAGAAGCTGTGAGTGAGAGAGAGAGAGAGAAGCTGTGAGTGTGAGAGAGACAGAAGCTGTGAGTGAGAGAGAGAAAGAAAGAGAAGATGTTAGTGAGAGAGTGAGAGAGAGAAAGAGAAGCTGTGAGTGAGAGAGAGAGAAGCTGTGAGTGAGAGAGAGAAAGAGAAAGAGAAGGTGTGTGAGAGAGAGAATGAGAAGCTGTGAGTGAGATAGAGAGAGAGAAAGAGAAGCTGTGAGTGAGAGAGAGAGAGAAAGAGAAGCTGTGAGTGAGAGAGAGAGAACGAGAAGCTGTGAGTGAAAGAGAGAGAGAAAGAGAAGCTGTGAGTGAGAGAGAAAGAGAAGCTGTGAGTGAGAGAGAAAGAGAAGCTGTGTGTGTGTGAGAGAGAGAGAAGCTGTGAGTGAGAGAGAGAGACAGAGAAGCTGTGAGTGAGAGAGAGAGAGAAAGAGAAGCTGTGAGTGAGAGAGTGAGAGAGAGAAAGAAAAGCTGTGAGTGAGAGAGAGATAAAGAGAAGCTGTGAGTTAGAGAGAGAATCTGTGAGTGAGAGAGAGAGAGAGAGAGAGAAAGAAAGAGAAGATGTCAGTGAGAGAGGGAGAGAGAGAGAATCTGTGAGTGAGAGAGAGAGAGAAAGATAAGCTGTGTGAGAGAGGGAGAGAAAGATAAGCTGTGAGAGAGAGAGAGAGAGTGAGAAGCTGTGAGTGAGAGAGAGAGAGAGAGATAAGCTGTGAGTGTGAGAGAGAGAGAAGCTGTGAGTGAGAGAGAGAAAGAAAGAGAAGATGTTAGTGAGAGAGTGAGAGAGAGAAAGAGAAGCTGTGAGTGAGAGAGAGAGAAGCTGTGAGTGAGAGAGAGAGAGAAGCTGTGAGTGAGAGAGAAAGAGAAGCTGTGTGTGTGTGAGAGAGAGAGAAGCTGTGAGTGAGAGAGAGAGACAGAGAAGCTGTGAGTGAGAGAGAGAGAGAAAGAGAAGCTGTGAGTGAGAGAGTGAGATAAAGAGAAGCTGTGAGTTAGACAGAGACAGAGAAAGAGAAGCTGTGAGTGAGAGAGAGAGAGAAAAAGAAGCTGTGAGTGAGAGAGAGAGAGAGAAAGAGAAGCTGTGAGTGAGAGAGAGAGAGAGAGAAGCTGTGAGTGAGAGTGAGAGAGAAAGAGAAGCTGTGAGTGAGAGAGTGAGAGAAAGAGAAGCTGTGAGTGAGAGAGAGAGAAAGAAAGAGAAGCTGTGAGTGAGAGAGAGAAGCTGTGAGTGAGAGAGAGAGAGAAAGAGAAGCTGTGAGTGAGAGAGTGAGAGAAAGAGAAGCTGTGAGTGAGAGAGAGAGAAAGAAAGAGAAGCTATGAGTGAGAGAGAGAGAAGCTGTGAGTGAGAGAGATAGTGAGAAAGCGAATCTGTGAGTGAGAGAGAGAGAAAGAGAAGCAGTGAGTGTGAGAGAGAGAGAGTAGCTGTGAGTGAGAGAGAGAGAGAAGCTGTGAGTGAGAGAGAGAAAGAGAAGCTGTGAGTGAGAGAGAGAGGGAGAAAGAGAAAGAGAAGCTGTGAGTGAGAGAGAGATAAAGAGAAGCTGTGAGTTAGAGAGAGAGAGAAAGAGAATCTGTGAGTGAGAGAGAGAGAAAGAGAAGCTGTGTGTGAGAGAGAGAGAATCTGTGAGTTAGAGAGAAAGAAAAAAATAGAAGCTGTGAATGAGTGAGAGAGAGAGAAGGTGTGAGTTAGAGAGAGGGAGAAAGAGAAGCTGTGAGTGAGAGAGAGAGAGAAGCTGTGAGTGAGAGAGAAAGGGAAAGAGAGGCTGTGAGAGAGAGAGTGAGAGAAGCTGTGAGTGAGAGAGAGATAGAGAAAGAGAAGCTGTGAGTGAGAGAGAGAGAAGCTGTGAGTGAGAGAGAAAGAGAAAGAGAGGCTGTGAGTGAAAGAGAGAGAGAGAAGCTGAGTGAGAGAGAAAGCTGTGAGTGAGAGAGAAAGAGAAAGAGAAGCTGTGAGTGAGAGAGAGGAAGAGAAGCTGTGAGTGAGAGAGAGAGAAAGAGAAGCTGTGAGTGAGAAAGAGATAAAGAGAAGCTGTGAGTTAGAGAGAGAGCGAAAGAGAAGCTGTGAGTGAGAGAGAGAGAGAGAAAAAGAGAATCTGTGAGTGAGAGAGAGAGAGAAGCTGTGATTGAGTGAGAGAGAGTGAGAGAGAAGTTGTGAGTGAGAGAGAGAGGGAGAAAGAGAAGCTGTGAGTGAGAGAGAGAGAAAGTAAGAGAAGCTGTGAGTGAGAGAGAGGGTGAAAGAGAAGCTGTGATTGTGAGAGAGAGGGAGAAAAAGGGAAGCTGTGAGTGAGCGTGAGAGAGAGAGAGAAGCTGTGACAGTGGGATAGAGAGAAAGATAAGCTGTGAGTGAGAGAGAGAGAAAGAAAGAGAAGCTATGAGTGAGAGAGAGAGAGAAGCTGTGAGTGAGAGAGAGAGGGAGAAAGAGAAGTTGTGAGTGAGAGAGAGAGAGAAAGAGAAGCTGTGAGTGAGAGAGAGAGAGAGAAGCTGTGTGTGTGAGAGAGAGAAGCTGTGAGTGAGTGAGAGAGAGAGAAGCTGTGTGAGAGAGAGAGAGAAGTTGTGAATGAGAGAGAGAGAAGGAGAAGCTGTGAGTGAGATAGAGAGAGACAAATAGAAGCTGTGTGTGTGAGAGAGAGAAGCTGTGAGTGAGAGAGAAAGAGAAGCTGTGAGTGAGAGAGAAAGAGAAGCTATGAGTTAGAGAGAGAGAGTGAAAGAGAAGCTGGGAGTGAGAGAGAGAGAGAATGAGAAGCTGTGAGATAGAGAGAGAAAGAGAAGCTGTGAGTGAGAGAGAGAGAAAGAAGCTGTGAGTGAGAGAGAAAGAGAAGCTGTGAGTGAGAGAGAAAGAGAAGCTGTGTGTGTGTGTGAGAGAGAAGCTGTGAGTGAGAGAGAGAGAAAGAGAAGCTGTGAGTGAGAGAGAGAGAGAAAGAGAAGCTGTGAGTGAGAGAGTGAGATAAAGAGAAGCTGTGAGTTAGAGGGAGACAGAGAAAGAGAAGCTGTGAGAGAGAGAGAAAAAAAGGAGCTGTGAGTGAGAGAGAGAGAGAGAAAGAGAAAGAGAGAAGCTGTGAGTGAGAGAGAGAGAGAGAAGCTGTGAGAGTGAGAGAGAAAGAGAAGCTGTGAGTGAGAGAGTGAGAGAAAGAGAAGCTGTGAGTGAGAGAGAGAGAAAGAGAAGCTGTGAGTGTGAGAGAGAGAGAAAGAGAAGCTGTGTGTGTGTGAGAGAGAAGCTGTGAGTGAGTGAGAGAGAGAGAGAGAAGCTGAGTGAGAGAGAGAAAGAGAAGCTGTGAGTGAGAGAAAGAGAGAGAGAAAGAAAAGCTGTGAGTGAGAGAGAGATAAAGAGAAGCTGTGAGTTAGAGAGAGAATCTGTGAGTGAGAGAGAGAGAGAGAGAGAGAAAGAAAGAAAGAGAAGATGTCAGTGAGAGAGGGAGAGAGAGAGAATCTGTGAGTGAGAGAGAGAGAGAAAGATAAGCTGTGTGAGAGAGGGAGAGAAAGAGAAGCTGTGAGAGAGAGAGAGAGTGAGAAGCTGTGAGTGAGAGAGAGAGAGTAGCTGTCAGTGTGAGAGAGAGAGAGAAAGAGAAGGTATGAGTGAGGGAGAGAGAAAGAGAAGCTGTGAGTGAGAGAGAAAGAGAAGCTGTGAGTGAGAGAGAAAGAGAAGGTGTGAGTGAGAGAGAGAGAGAAAGAGAAGCTGTGAGTGAGAGAGAGAGAGAAAGAGAAGCTGTGAGAGAGAGAGAAGCTGTGAGTGAGAGAGAAAGAAAGAAATAGAAGCTGTGAGTGAGTAAGAGAGAGAGAAGCTGTAGGTGAGTGAGAGAGAGAGAAGCTGTGAGTGAGAGAGAAAGGGAAAGAGAGGCTGTGAGTGAGAGAGAGAGAGAAGCTGTGAGTGAGAGAGAGAGAGAAGCTGTGAGTGAGAGAGAAAGAGATGCTGTGAGTGAGAGAGAGAGAGAGAAGCTGAGTGAGAGAGAGATAAAGAGAAGCTGTGAGTTAGAGAGAGAGAGAAAGAGAAGCTGTGAGTGAGACAGAGAGAAAGAGAAGCTGTATGTGTGTGAGAGAGAGAAGCTGTGAGTGAGAGAGAGAGAGAAAGAGAAGCTGTGAGTGAGAGAGAAAGCTGTGAGTGAGAGAGAAAGAGAAAGAGAAGCTGTGAGTGAGAGAGAGAGAGAGCAGCTGTGAGTGAGAGAGAGAGAGAGAAACTGTGAGTGAGAGAGAGAGAGAGAAAGAGAAGCTGTGAGTGAGAGAGAGTTAAAGAGAAGCTGTGAGTTAGAGAGAGACAGAGAAAGAGAAGCTGTGAGTGAGAGAGAGAGAGAGAAAGAGAAGCTGTGTGTGTGTGAGAGAGAAGGTGTGAGAGAGAGAGAGAAGGAGAAGATGTTAGTGAGAGAGTGAGAGAGAGATAAAGAGAAGCTGTGATTGTGAGAGAGAGGGAGAGAAAGGGAAGCTGTGAGTGAGCGTGAGAGAGAGAAGCTGTGACAGTGGGAGAAAGAGAAAGAGAAGCTGTGAGTGAGTGAGAGAGAAAGAAAGAGAAGCTATGAGTGAAAGAGAGAAGCTGTAATTGAGAGAGAGGGAGAAAGAGAAGCTGTGTTTGAGAGAGAGAAAGAGAAGCTGTGAGTGAGAGACACAGACAGAGAAAGAGAAGCTGTGAGTGAGAGAGAGCTAGAAGCTGTGAGTGAGTGAGGGAGAGAGAAGCTTTGAGTGAGAGAGAGAAAGAGAAGCTGTGAGTGAGAGAGAGAGAGAGAAAAAATCTGAGAGAGAGAGAGAAGCTGTGAGTGAGAGAGAGAGAGAAGCTGTGAGTGAGAGAGAGAAAGAGAAGCTGTGAGTGAGAGAGAGAGAGAAAGAGAAGCTGTGAGTGAGAGAGAGATAAAGAGAAGCTGTGAGTTAGAGAGAGACAGAGAAAGAGAAGCTGTGAGTGAGAGAGAGAGAGAAAGAGAAGCTGTGTGTGTGTGAGAGAGGTTGTGAGTGAGAGAGAGAGAGAAGGAGAAGATGTTAGTGAGAGAGTGAGAGAGAGAAAGAGAAGCTGTGAGTGAGAGAGAGAGAGAAGCTGTGAGTGAGAGAGAGAGAGAGAAGATGTGAGTGAGAGAGAGAAAGAGAAAGAAAAGCTATGAGTGAGTGAGAGAGAGAGATAAAGAGAAGCTGTGAGTGATAGAGAGAGGTAAAGAAAAGCTGTGAGTGAGAGAGAGAAAGAGAAGCTGGGAGTGAGTAAGAGAGAAAGAGAATATGTGTGTGTGTGTGAGAGAGAGAAGCTGTGAGTGAGAGAGAGAGAGAGAAAGAGAAGCTGTGAGTGAGAGAGAAAGCTGTGAGTGAGAGAGAAAGAGAAAGAGAAGCTGTGAGTGAGAGAGAGAGAGAGTAGCTGTGAGTGACAGAGAGAGGGAAAAACTGTGAGTGAAATAGAGAGAAGCTGTGAGTGAGTGAGTGAGAGAGAGAGAAGCTGTGAGTGAGAGAGAGAAATAAAGAGAAGCTGTGAGACAGAGAAACAGAGAAAGAGAAGCTGTGAGTGAGAGAGAGAGAGAAAGAGAAGCTGTGAGTGTGAGAGAGAGGTAAAGAGAAGCTGTGAGTTAGAGAGAGACAGAGAAAGAGAAGCTGTGAGTGAGAGAGTGAGAGAGAAAGAGAAGCTGTGAGTGAGAGAGAGAGAGAAAGAGAAACTGTGAGTGAGAGAGAGAGAGAAGCTGTGATTGAGAGAGAGAGAGAGAAAGAGAAGCTGTGAGTGAGAGAGTGAGAGAAAGAGCTGTGAGTGAGAGAGAGAAAAAGAAAGAGAAGCTGTGAGTGAGAGAGAGAGGGTGAAAGAGAAGCTGTGATTATGAGAGAGAGGGAGAAAAAGGGAAGCTGTGAGTGAGCGTGAGAGAGAGAGAGATGCTGTGACAGTGGGAGAGAGAGAAAGAGAAGCTGTGAGTGAGTGAGAGAGAGAAGCTGTGTGAGAGAGAGAAGATGTGAGTGAGAGAGAGAAAGAGAAAGAGAAGCAGTGAGTGAGTGAGAGAGAGAGAGATAAAGAGAAGCTGTGAGTGATAGAGAGCGATAAAGAGAAGCTGTGAGTGAGAGAGAGAAAGAGAAGCTGGGAGTGAGTAAGAGAGAAAAAGAGAAGCTGTGATTGTGAGAGTGAGAGAGAGAAGCTGTGAGTGAGAGAGAGAGAGAAAGAGAAGCTGTGAGTGAGAGAGAGAGAGAAAGAGAAGCTGTGAGTGAGAGAGAGAGCTAGAAGCTGTGAGTGAGTGAGAGAGAGGAAGAGAAGCTGTGAGTGAGAGAGAGGGAGAAAGAGAAGCTGTGAGTGAGAGACAGATAAAGAGAAGCTGTGAGTTAGAGAGAGAGAGAGAGAAAGAGAAGCTGTGAGTGAGAGAGAGAGAAAGAGAAGCTGTGAGTGAGATAGAGATAAAGAGAAGCTGTGAGTGAGTGAGAGAGAGGAAGAGAAGCTGTGAGTGAGAGAGAGAAAGAGAAGCTGTGAGTGAGAGAGAGATAAAGAGAAGCTGTGAGTTAGAGAGAGACAGAGAAAGAGAAGCTGTGAGTGAGAGAGAGAGAGAGAGAGAAGCTGTGTGTGTGAGAGAGAGAAGCTGTGAGTGAGAGAGAGAAAGAAAGAGAAGATGTTAGTGAGAGAGTGAGAGAGAGAAAGAGAAGCTGTGAGTGAGAGAGAGAGAGAAGCTGTGAGTGAGAGAGAGAAAGAGAAGGTGTGAGAGAGAGAGAGAAAGAGAAGCTGTGAGTGAGAGAGAGAGAGAAGCTGTGAGTGTGTGAGAGAGAGAAGATGTGAGTGAGAGAGAGAAAGAGAAGCAGTGAGTGAGTGTGAGAGAGAGATAAAGAGAAGCTGTGACTGAGAGAGAGAGAAAGAGAAGCTGTGAGTGAGAGAGAACGAGAAGCTGTGAGTGAGAGAGAGAGAGAAAGAGAAGCTGTGCGTAAGAGAGAGAGAGAAGCTGTGAGTGAGAGAGAGAGAGAGAAAGAGAAGGTGTGTGAGAGAGAGAGAAAGAGAAGCTGTGAGAGAGAGAGAGAGGGAAGCTGTGAGTGAGAGAGAGAGAAGATGTGAGTGAGAGAGAGAAAGAGAAAGAGAAGCAGTGAGTGAGTGAGAGAGAGAGATAAAGAGAAGCTGTGAGTGATAGAGAGAGATAAAGAGAAGCTGTGAGTGAGAGAGAGAAAGAGAAGCTGGGAGTGAGTAAGAGAGAGAAAGAGAAGCTGTGAGTGAGAGAGAGAGAGAGAGAAGCTGTGAGTGAGAGAGAGAGAGAGAAGCTGTGAGTGAGAGAGAAAGAAAGAAAGAGAAGCTGTGAGTGAGTGAGAGAGAGAGAGACAGAAGCTGTGAGTGAGAGAGAGAGAGAGAAAGAGAAGCTGTGAGTGAGAGAGAGAGAGCTAGAAGCTGTGAGTGAGAGAGAGATAAAGAGAAGCTGTGAGTTAGAGAGAGAGAGAGAAAGAGAAGCTGTGAGTGAGAGAGAGAAAAAGAGAAGCTGTGAGTGAGAGAGAGATAAAGAGAAGCTGTGAGTGAGTGAGAGAGAGGAAGAGAAGCTGTGAGTGAGAGAGAGAGAGAAAGAGAAGCTGTGAGTGAGAGAGAGATAAAGAGAAGCTGTGAGTTAGAGAGAGAGAGAGAAAGAGAAGCTGTGAGTGAGAGAGAGAGAAAGAGAAGCTGTGAGTGAGAGAGAGAGAGGAAGAGAAGCTGTGAGTGAGAGAGAGAGAGAAAGAGAAGCTGTGAGTGAGAGAGAGATAAAGAGAAGCTGTGAGTTAGAGAGAGACAGAGAAAGAGAAGCTGTGAGTGAGAGAGAGAAAGAAAGAGAAGATGTTAGTGAGAGAGTGAGAGAGAGAAAGAGAAGCTGTGAGTGAGAGAGAGAGAGAAGCTGTGAGTGAGAGAGAGAGAGAGAAAGAGAAGGTGTGTGAGAGAGAGAGAAAGAGAAGCTGTGAGTGAGAGAGAGAGAGAAGCTGTGAGTGGGAGAGAGAGAGAGAAGATGTGAGTGAGAGAGAGAAAGAGAAGCAGTGAGTGAGTGAGAGAGAGAGATAAAGAGAAGCTGTGAGTGAGAGAGAGAGAAAGAGAAGCTGTGAGTGAGAGAGAAAGAAAGAAATAGAAGCTGTGAGTGAGTGAGAGAGAGAGAAGTTGTGAGTTAGAGAGAGACGGAGAAAGAGAAGCTGTGAGTGAGAGAGAGAGAGAAGCTGTGAGTGAGAGAGAAAGGGAAAGAGAGGCTGTGAGTGAGAGAGAGAGAGAAGCTGTGAGTGAGAGAGAAAGAGAGAGAAAGAGAAGCTGTGAGTGAGTGAGAGAGAGAAGCTGCGAGAGAGAAAGAAAGAGAAAGAGAGGCTGTGAGTGAGAGAGAGAGAGAGAAGCTGTGAGTGAGAGAGAGATAAAGAGAAGCTGTGAGTTAGAGAGAGAGAGAAAGAGAAGCTGTGAGTGAGACAGAGAGAAAAAGAAGATGTGTGTGTGTGTGAGAGAGAGAAGCTGAGAGTGAGAGAGAAAGCTGTGAGTGAGAGAGAAAGAGAAAGAGAAGCTGTGAGTGAGAGAGAGAGAGAAGCTGTGAGTGAGTGAGAGAGAAAAAACTGTGAGTGAGATAGAGAGAGAAGCTGTGAGTGAGTGAGTGAGAGAGATAAGCTGTGAGTGAGAGAGAAAGAGAAAGAGAAGCTGTCAGTGAGAGAGAGAGAGAAGCTGTGAGTGAGTGAGAGAGAAAAAAACTGTGAGTGAGATAGAGAGAGAAGCTGTGAGTGAGTGAGTGAGAGAGATAAGCTGTGAGTGAGAGAGAGAAATAAAGAGAAGCTGTGAGTTAGAGAGAGAGAGAGAAAGAGAAGCTGTGAGTGAGTCAGAGAGAAAGAGAAGATGTGTGTGTGTGTGAGAGAGAGAAGCTGTGAGTGAGAGAGAGAGAGAGAAAGAGAAGCTGTGAGTGAGAGAGAAAGCTGTGAGTGAGAGAGAAAGAGAAAGAGAAGCTGTGTGTGAGAGAGAGAGAGAGTAGCTGTGAGTGAGAGAGAGAGGGAAAAACTGTGAGTGAGATAGAGAGAAGCTGTGAGTGAGTGAGTGAGAGAGAGAGAAGCTGTGAGTGAGAGAGAGAAATAAAGAGAAGCTGTGAGAGAGAGAAACAGAGAAAGAGAAGCTGTGAGTGAGAGAGAGAGAGAAAGAGAAGCTGTGAGTGTGAGAGAGAGAGATAAAGAGAAGCTGTGAGTTAGAGAGAGACAGAGAAAGAGAAGCTGTGAGTGAGAGAGTGAGAGAGAAAGAGAAGCTGTGAGTGAGAGAGAGAGAGAAAGAGAAACTGTGAGTGAGTGAGAGAGAGAGAAGCTGTGAGTGAGAGAGAGAGAGAGTGAGAAGCTGTGAGTGAGAGAGAGAGAAGCTGTGAGTGAGAGAGAGAGAGAAAGAGAAGCTATGAGTGAGAGAGAGAGAAAGAGAAGCTGTGAGTGAGAGAGAAAGAGAAGCTGTGAGTGAGAGAGAGAGAGAAAGAGAAGCAGTGAGTGAGACAGAGAGAAAGAGAAGCTGTGTGTGTGTGAGAGAGAAGCTGTGAGTGAGTGAGAGAGAGAAAGAGAAGCTGTGAGTGAGAGAGAGAGAAAGAGAAGCTGTGAGAGAGAGAGAGAGAAGCTGTGAGTGAGAGAGAAAGAAAAAAATATTAGCTGTGAGTGAGTGAGAGAGAGAGAAGGTGTGAGTTAGAGAGAGAGAAAGAGAAGCTGTGAGAGAGAGAGAGAGAGAGAAGCTGTGAGTGAGAGAGAAAGGGAAAGAGAGGCTGAGAGTGAGAGAGAGAGTGAGAGAAGCTGTGAGTGAGAGAGAGAGAAGCTGTGAGTGAGAGAGAAAGAGAAAGAGAGGCTGTGAGTGAAAGAGAGAGAGAGAAGCTGAGTGAGAGAGAAAGCTGTGAGTGAGAGAGAAAGAGAAAGAGAAGCTGTGAGTGAGAGAGAGGAAGAGAAGCTGTGAGTGAGAGAGAGAGAAAGAGAAGCTGTGAGTGAGAAAGAGATAAAGAGAAGCTGTGAGTTAGAGAGAGAGCGAAAGAGAAGCTGTGAGTGAGAGAGAGAGAGAGAAAAAGAGAATCTGTGAGAGAGAGAGAGAGAGAAGCTGTGATTGAGTGAGAGAGAGTGAGAGAGAAGTTGTGAGTAAGAGAGAGAGGGAGAAAGAGAAGCTGTGAGTGAGAGAGAGAGAGAAAGAGAAACTGTGAGTGAGTGAGAGAGAGAGAGAGAGAAGCTGTGATTGAGAGAGAGAGAGAGAAAGAGAAGCTGTGAGTGAGAGAGAGAGGGTGAAAGAGAAGCTGTGATTGTGAGAGAGAGGGAGAAAAAGGGAAGCTGTGAGTGGGCGTGAGAGAGAGAGAGAGAAGCTGTGACAGTGGGATAGAGAGAAAGAGAAGCTGTGAGTGAGAGAGAGAGAAAGAAAGAGAAGCTATGAGTGAGAGAGAGAGAAGCTGTGAGTGAGAGAGAGAGGGAGAAAGAGAAGTTGTGAGTGAGAGAGAGAGAGAAAGAGAAGCTGTGAGAGAGAGAGAGAGAGAGAAGCTGTGTGAGAGAGAGAGAGAAGCTGTGAATGAGAGAGAGAGAGAAGGAGAAGCTGTGAGTGAGATAGAGAGAGACAAATAGAAGCTGTGAGAGAGAGAGAGAGAAGCTGTGAGTGAGAGAGAAAGAGAAGCTGTGAGTGAGAGAGAAAGAGAAGCTATGAGTTAGAGAGAGAGAATGAAAGAGAAGCTGGGAGTGAGAGGGAGAGAGAATGAGAAGCTGTGAGATAGAGAGAGAAAGAGAAGCTGTGAGTGAGAGAGAGAGAGAGAAGCTGTGAGTGAGAGAGAAAGAGAAGCTGTGAGTGAGAGAGAAAGAGAAGCTGTGTGTGTGTGAGAGAGAGAGAAGCTGTGAGTGAGAGAGAGAGAAAGAGAAGCTGTGAGTGAGAGAGAGATAGAAAGAGAAGCTGTGAGTGAGAGAGTGAGATAAAGAGAAGCTGTGAGTTAGAGGGAGACAGAGAAAGAGAAGCTGTGAGAGAGAGAGAGAAAAAGGAGCTGTGAGTGAGAGAGAGAGAGAGAAAGAGAAAGAGAGAAGCTGTGAGTGAGAGAGAGAGAGAGAAGCTGTGAGAGTGAGAGAGAAAGAGAAGCTGTGAGTGAGAGAGTGAGAGAAAGAGAAGCTGTGAGTGAGAGAGAGAGAAAGAGAAGCTGTGAGTGTGAGAGAGAGAGAAAGAGAAGCTGTGTGTGTGAGAGAGAGCTGTGAGTGAGTGAGAGAGAGAGAGAAGCTGAGTGAGAGAGAGAAAGAGAAGCTGTGAGTGAGAGAAAGAGAGAGAGAAAGAAAAGCTGTGAGTGAGAGAGAGATAAAGAGAAGCTGTGAGTTAGAGAGAGAATCTGTGTGTGAGAGAGAGAGAGAGAGAGAAAGAAAGAGAAGATGTCAGTGAGAGGGAGAGAGAGAGAATCTGTGAGTGAGAGAGAGAGAGAAAGATAAGCTGTGTGAGAGAGGGGGAGAAAGATAAGCTGTGAGAGAGAGAGAGAGTGAGAAGCTGTGAGTGAGAGAGAGAGAAGCTGTGAGTGTGAGAGAGAGAGAAGCTGTGAGTGAGAGAGAGAAAGAAAGAGAAGATGTTAGTGAGAGAGTGAGAGAGAGAAAGAGAAGCTGTGAGTGAGAGAGAGAGAAGCTGTGAGTGAGAGAGAGAGAGAGAAAGAGAAGGTGTGTGTGAGAGAGAATGAGAAGCTGTGAGTGAGATAGAGAGAGAGAAAGAGAAGCTGTGAGTGAGAGAGAGAGAAGCTGTGAGTGAGAGAGAAAGAGAAGCTGTGAGTGAGAGAGAAAGAGAAGCTGTGTGTGTGAGAGAGAGAGAGAAGCTGTGAGTGAGAGAGAGAGACAGAGAAGCTGTGAGTGAGAGAGAGAGAGAAAGAGAAGCTGTGAGTGAGAGAGTGAGATAAAGAGAAGCTGTGAGTTAGACAGAGACAGAGAAAGAGAAGCTGTGAGTGAGAGAGAGAGAGAAAAAGAAGCTGTGAGTGAGAGAGAGAGAGAGAAAGAGAAGCTGTGAGTGAGAGAGAGAGAGAGAGAAGCTGTGAGTGAGAGTGAGAGAGAAAGAGAAGCTGTGAGTGAGAGAGTGAGAGAAAGAGAAGCTGTGAGTGAGAGAGAGAGAAAGAAAGAGAAGCTGTGAGTGAGAGAGAGAAGCTGTGAGTGAGAGAGAGAGAAAGAGAAGCTGTGAGAGAGAGAGAGAGAAAGAGAAGCTGTGAGTGTGAGAGAGAGTGAGAAAAAGGGAAGCTGTGAGTGAGAGAGAGAGAGAGAGAAGCTGTGAGTGAGAGAGATAGTGAGAAAGCGAATCTGTGAGTGAGAGAGAGAGAAAGAGAAGCAGTGAGTGTGAGAGAGAGAGTAGCTGTGAGTGAGAGAGAGAGAGAAGCTGTGAGTGAGAGAGAGAAAGAGAAGCTGTGAGTGAGAGAGAGAGGGAGAAAGAGAAAGAGAAGCTGTGAGTGAGAGAGAGATAAAGAGAAGCTGTGAGTTAGAGAGAGAGAGAAAGAGAAGCTGTGAGTGAGAGAGAGAGAAAGAGAAGCTGTGTGTGAGAGAGAGAGAATCTGTGAGTGAGAGAGAGAGAGAAAGAGAAGCTGTGAGTGAGTGAGAGTGAGAGAGAGAGAGAGAGAAGCTGTGATTGAGAGAGAGAGAAAGAAAGAGAAGCTGTGAGTGAGAGAGTGAGAGAAAGAGCTGTGTGTGAGAGAGAGAGTGAGAAGCTGTGAGTGAGAGAGAGAGAAGCTGTGAGTGAGAGAGAGAGAGAAAGAGAAGCTATGAGTGAGAGAGAGAGAAAGAGAAGTTGTGAGTGAGAGAGAAAGAGAAGCTGTGAGTGAGAGAGAGAGAAGCTGTGAGTGAGAGAGAGAGAAAGAGAAGGTGTGTGTGAGAGAGAATGAGAAGCTGTGAGTGAGATAGAGAGAGAGAAAGAGAAGCTGTGAGTGAGAGAGAGAGAAGCTGTGAGTGAGAGAGAAAGAGAAGCTGTGAGTGAGAGAGAAAGAGAAGCTGTGTGTGTGTGAGAGAGAGAGAAGCTGTGAGTGAGAGAGAGAGACAGAGAAGCTGTGAGTGAGAGAGAGAGAGAAAGAGAAGCTGTGAGTGAGAGAGTGAGATAAAGAGAAGCTGTGAGTTAGACAGAGACAGAGAAAGAGAAGCTGTGAGTGAGAGAGAGAGAAAAAAAGAAGCTGTGAGTGAGAGAGAGAGAGAGAAAGAGAAGCTGTGAGTGAGAGAGAGAGAGAGAGAGAATCTGTGAGTGAGAGTGAGAGAGAAAGAGAAGCTGTGAGTGAGAGAGAGAGAGAAAGAGAAGCTGTGAGAGAGAGAGAAAGAGAAGCTGTGAGTGTGAGAGAGAGTGAGAAAAAGGGAAGCTGTGAGTGAGAGAGAGAGAGAAAGAGAAGCTGTGAGAGAGAGAGAAAGAAAGAGAAGCTATGAGTGAGAGAGAGAGAAGCTGTGAGTGAGAGAGATAATGAGAAAGCGAATCTGTGAGTGAGAGAGAGAGAAAGAGAAGCAGTGAGTGTGAGAGAGAGAGAGTAGCTGTGAGTGAGAGAGAGAGAGAAGCTGTGAGTGAGAGAGAGAAAGAGAAGCTGTGAGTGAGAGAGAGAGGGAGAAAGAGAAAGAGAAGCTGTGAGTGAGAGAGAGATAAAGAGAAGCTGTGAGTTAGAGAGAGAGAGAAAGAGAAGCTGTGAGTGAGAGAGAGAGAAAGAGAAGCTGTGTGTGAGAGAGAGAGAATCTGTGAGTGAGAGAGAGAGAGAAAGAGAAGCTGTGAGTGAGTGAGAGTGAGAGAGAGAGAGAGAGAAGCTGTGATTGAGAGAGAGAGAGAGAAAGAGAAGCTGTGAGTGAGAGAGTGAGAGAAAGAGCTGTGAGTGAGAGAGAGAGAGTGAGAAGCTGTGCGTGAGAGAGAGAGAAGCTGTGAGTGAGAGAGAGAGGGAAAGAGAAGCTATGAGTGAGAGAGAGAGAAAGAGAAGCTGTGAGTGAGAGAGAAAGAGAAGCTGTGAGTGAGAGAGAGAGAGAGAGAAAGAGAAGCAGTGAGTGAGACAGAGAGAAAGAGAAGCTGTGTGTGTGTGAGAGAGAAGCTGTGAGTGAGAGAGAGAGAGAAAGAAGAAGCTGTGAGTGAGAGAGAGAGAAAGAGAAGCTGTGAGAGAGAGAGAGAGAAGCTGTGAGTGAGAGAGAAAGAAAAAAATAGAAGCTGTGAGTGAGTGAGAGAGAGAGAAGGTGTGAGTTAGAGAGAGGGAGAAAGAGAAGCTGTGAGAGAGAGAGAGAGAAGCTGTGAGTGAGAGAGAAAGGGAAAGAGAGGCTGTGAGTGAGAGAGAGAGTGAGAGAAGCTGTGAGTGAGAGAGAGATAGAGAAAGAGAAGCTGTGAGTGAGAGAGAGAGAAGCTGTGAGTGAGAGAGAAAGAGAAAGAGAGGCTGTGAGTGAAAGAGAGAGAGAGAAGCTGAGTGAGAGAGAAAGCTGTGAGTGAGAGAGAAAGAGAAAGAGAAGCTGTGAGTGAGAGAGAGGAAGAGAAGCTGTGAGTGAGAGAGAGAGAAAGAGAAGCTGTGAGTGAGAAAGAGATAAAGAGAAGCTGTGAGTTAGAGAGAGAGCGAAAGAGAAGCTGTGAGTGAGAGAGAGAGAGAGAAAAAGAGAATCTGTGAGTGAGAGAGAGAGAGAAGCTGTGATTGAGTGAGAGAGAGTGAGAGAGAAGTTGTGAGTGAGAGAGAGAGGGAGAAAGAGAAGCTGTGAGTGAGAGAGTGAGAGAAAGAGAAGCTGTGAGTGAGAGAGAGAGAAAGTAAGAGAAGCTGTGAGTGAGAGAGAGAGGGTGAAAGAGAAGCTGTGATTGTGAGAGAGAGGGAGAAAAAGGGAAGCTGTGAGTGAGCGTGAGAGAGAGAGAGAAGCTGTGACAGTGGGATAGAGAGAAAGATAAGCTGTGAGTGAGAGAGAGAGAAAGAGAAAGAAAGAGAAGCTATGAGTGAGAGAGAGAGAAGCTGTGAGTGAGAGAGAGAGGGAGAAAGAGAAGTTGTGAGTGAGAGAGAGAGAGAAAGAGAAGCTGTGAGTGAGAGAGAGAGAGAGAGAAGCTGTGTGTGAGAGAGAGAGAGAAGCTGTGAGTGAGTGAGAGAGAGAAGCTGTGAGAGAGAGAGAGAAGCTGTGAATGAGAGAGAGAGAGAGAAGGAGAAGCTGTGAGTGAGATAGAGAGAGACAAATAGAAGCTGTGAGAGAGAGAGAGAGAGAAGCTGTGAGTGAGAGAGAAAGAGAAGCTGTGAGTGAGAGAGAAAGAGAAGCTATGAGTTAGAGAGAGAGAGTGAAAGAGAAGCTGGGAGTGAGAGAGAGAGAGAATGAGAAGCTGTGAGATAGAGAGAGAAAGAGAAGCTGTGAGTGAGAGAGAGAGAGAGAAGCTGTGAGTGAGAGAGAAAGAGAAGCTGTGAGTGAGAAAGAGAAGCTGTGTGTGTGAGAGAGAGAGAGAAGCTGTGAGTGAGAGAGAGAGAAAGAGAAGCTGTGAGTGAGAGAGAGAGAGAAAGAGAAGCTGTGAGTGAGAGAGTGAGATAAAGAGAAGCTGTGAGTTAGAGGGAGACAGAGAAAGAGAAGCTGTGAGAGAGAGAGAGAAAAAGGAGCTGTGAGTGAGAGAGAGAGAGAGAGAGAGAAAGAGAAAGAGAAAGAGAGAAGCTGTGAGTGAGAGAGAGAGAGAGAAGCTGTGAGAGTGAGAGAGAAAGAGAAGCTGTGAGTGAGAGAGTGAGAGAAAGAGAAGCTGTGAGTGAGAGAGAGAGAAAGAGAAGCTGTGAGTGTGAGAGAGAAAAAGAAGCTGTGTGTGTGAGAGAGAGAAGCTGTGAGTGAGTGAGTGAGAGAGAGAGAAGCTGAGTGAGAGAGAGAAAGAGAAGTTGTGAGTGAGAGAAAGAGAGAGAGAAAGAAAAGCTGTGAGTGAGTGAGAGATAAAGAGAAGCTGTGAGTTAGAGAGAGAATCTGTGAGTGAGAGAGAGAGAGAGAGAGAGAGAAAGAAAGAGAAGATGTCAGTGAGAGAGGGAGAGAGTGAGAAGCTGTGAGTGAGAGAGAGAGAGAGAAGCTGTGAGTGTGAGAGAGCGAGAGAGAGAAAGAGGCTATGAGTGAGAGAGAGAGAAAGAGAAGCTGTGAGTGAGAGAGAAAGAGAAGCTGTGAGTGAGAGAGAGAGAGAAAGAGAAGGTGTGAGTGAGAGAGAGAGAGAAAGAGAAGCTGTGAGTGAGAGAGAGAGAGAAAGAGAAGCTGTGAGAGAGAGAGAAGCTGTGAGTGAGAGAGAAAGAAAGAAATAGAAGCTGTGAGTGAGTGAGAGAGAGAGAAGCTGTAAGTGAGTGAGAGAGAGAGAAGCTGTGAGTGAGAGAGAAAGGGAAAGAGAGGCTGTGAGTGAGAGAGAGAGAGAAGCTGTGAGTGAGAGAGAGAGAAAGAAAGAGAAGCTGTGAGTGAGAGAGAGAAGCTGTGAGTGAGAGAGAGAGAAAGAGAAGCTGTGAGAGAGAGAGAGAGAAAGAGAAGCTGTGAGTGTGAGAGAGAGTGAGAAAAAGGGAAGCTGTGAGTGAGAGAGAGAGAGAGAGAAGCTGTGAGTGAGAGAGATAGTGAGAAAGCGAATCTGTGAGTGAGAGAGAGAGAGAGTAGCTGTGAGTGAGAGAGAGAGAGAAGCTGTGAGTGAGGGAGAGAAAGAGAAGCAGTGAGTGTGAGAGAGAGAGTAGCTGTGAGTGAGAGAGAGAGAGAAGCTGTGAGTGAGAGAGAGAAAGAGAAGCTGTGAGTGAGAGAGAGAGGGAGAAAGAGAAAGAGAAGCTGTGAGTGAGAGAGAGATAAAGAGAAGCTGTGAGTTAGAGAGAGAGAGAAAGAGAAGCTGTGAGTGAGAGAGAGAGAAAGAGAAGCTGTGTGTGAGAGAGAGAGAATCTGTGAGTGAGAGAGAGAGAGAGAGAAAGAGAAGCTGTGAGTGAGTGAGAGTGAGAGAGAGAGAGAGAGAAGCTGTGATTGAGAGAGAGAGAGAGAAAGAGAAGCTGTGAGTGAGAGAGTGAGAGAAAGAGCTGTGAGTGAGAGAGAGAGTGAGAAGCTGTGAGTGAGAGAGAGAGAAGCTGTGAGTGAGAGAGAGAGAGAAAGAGAAGCTATGAGTGAGAGAGAGAGAAAGAGAAGTTGTGAGTGAGAGAGAAAGAGAAGCTGTGAGTGAGAGAGAGAGAAGCTGTGAGTGAGAGAGAGAGAAAGAGAAGGTGTGTGAGAGAGAGAATGAGAAGCTGTGAGTGAGATAGAGAGAGAGAAAGAGAAGCTGTGAGTGAGAGAGAGAGAAGCTGTGAGTGAGAGAGAAAGAGAAGCTGTGAGTGAGAGAGAAAGAGAAGCTGTGTGTGTGTGAGAGAGAGAGAAGCTGCGAGTGAGAGAGAGAGACAGAGAAGCTGTGAGTGAGAGAGAGAGAGAAAGAGAAGCTGTGAGTGAGAGAGTGAGATAAAGAGAAGCTGTGAGTTAGACAGAGACAGAGAAAGAGAAGCTGTGAGTGAGAGAGAGAGAGAAAAAGAAGCTGTGAGTGAGAGAGAGAGAGAGAAAGAGAAGCTGTGAGTGAGAGAGAGAGAGAGAGAGAATCTGTGAGTGAGAGTGAGAGAGAAAGAGAAGCTGTGAGTGAGAGAGTGAGAGAAAGAGAAGCTGTGAGTGAGAGAGAGAGAAAGAAAGACGCTGTGAGTGAGAGAGAGAAGCTGTGAGTGAGAGAGAGAGAGAAAGAGAAGCTGTGAGAGAGAGAGAAAGAGAAGCTGTGAGTGTGAGAGAGAGTGAGAAAAAGGGAAGCTGTGAGTGAGAGAGAGAGAGAAAGAGAAGCTGTGAGAGAGAGAGAAAGAAAGAGAAGCTATGAGTGAGAGAGAGAGAAGCTGTGAGTGAGAGAGATAATGAGAAAGCGAATCTGTGAGTGAGAGAGAGAGAAAGAGAAGCAGTGAGTGTGAGAGAGAGAGAGTAGCTGTGAGTGAGAGAGAGAGAGAAGCTGTGAGTGAGAGAGAGAGAGCGAAGCTGTGAGTGAGAGAGAGAGGGAGAAAGAGAAAGAGAAGCTGTGAGTGAGAGAGAGATAAAGAGAAGCTGTGAGTTAGAGAGAGAGAGAAAGAGAAGCTGTGAGTGAGAGAGAGAGAAAGAGAAGCTGTGTGTGAGAGAGAGAGAATCTGTGAGTGAGAGAGAGAGAGAGAAAGAGAAGCTGTGAGTGAGTGAGAGTGAGAGAGAGAGAGAGAGAAGCTGTGATTGAGAGAGAGAGAGAGAAAGAGAAGCTGTGAGTGAGAGAGTGAGAGAAAGAGCTGTGAGTGAGAGAGAGAGAGTGAGAAGCTGTGAGTGAGAGAGAGAGAAGCTGTGAGTGAGAGAGAGAGGGAAAGAGAAGCTATGAGTGAGAGAGAGAGAAAGAGAAGCTGTGAGTGAGAGAGAAAGAGAAGCTGTGAGTGAGAGAGAGAGAGAGAGAAAGAGAAGCAGTGAGTGAGACAGAGAGAAAGAGAAGCTGTGTGTGTGTGTGTGAGAGAAGCTGTGAGTGAGAGAGAGAGAGAAAGAAGAAGCTGTGAGTGAGAGAGAGAGAAAGAGAAGCTGTGAGAGAGAGAGAGAGAAGCTGTGAGTGAGAGAGAAAGAAAAAAATAGAAGCTGTGAGTGAGTGAGAGAGAGAGAAGGTGTGAGTTAGAGAGAGGGAGAAAGAGAAGCTGTGAGTGAGAGAGAGAGAGAGAAGCTGTGAGTGAGAGAGAAAGGGAAAGAGAGGCTGTGAGTGAGAGAGAGAGTGAGAGAAGCTGTGAGTGAGAGAGAGATAGAGAAAGAGAAGCTGTGAGTGAGAGAGAGAGAAGCTGTGAGTGAGAGAGAAAGAGAAAGAGAGGCTGTGAGTGAAAGAGAGAGAGAGAAGCTGAGTGAGAGAGAAAGCTGTGAGTGAGAGAGAAAGAGAAAGAGAAGCTGTGAGTGAGAGAGAGGAAGAGAAGCTGTGAGTGAGAGAGAGAGAAAGAGAAGCTGTGAGTGAGAAAGAGATAAAGAGAAGCTGTGAGTTAGAGAGAGAGCGAAAGAGAAGCTGTGAGTGAGAGAGAGAGAGAGAAAAAGAGAATCTGTGAGTGAGAGAGAGAGAGAAGCTGTGATTGAGTGAGAGAGAGTGAGAGAGAAGTTGTGAGTGAGAGAGAGAGGGAGAAAGAGAAGCTGTGAGTGAGAGAGTGAGAGAAAGAGAAGCTGTGAGTGAGAGAGAGAGAAAGTAAGAGAAGCTGTGAGTGAGAGAGAGAGGGTGAAAGAGAAGCTGTGATTGTGAGAGAGAGGGAGAAAAAGGGAAGCTGTGAGTGAGCGTGAGAGAGAGAGAGAAGCTGTGACAGTGGGATAGAGAGAAAGATAAGCTGTGAGTGAGAGAGAGAGAAAGAAAGAGAAGCTATGAGTGAGAGAGAGAGAAGCTGTGAGTGAGAGAGAGAGGGAGAAAGAGAAGTTGTGAGTGAGAGAGAGAGAGAAAGAGAAGCTGTGAGTGAGTGAGAGAGAGAAGCTGTGAGAGAGAGAGAGAAGCTGTGAATGAGAGAGAGAGAGAGAAGGAGAAGCTGTGAGTGAGATAGAGAGAGACAAATAGAAGCTGTGAGAGAGAGAGAGAGAAGCTGTGAGTGAGAGAGAAAGAGCAGCTGTGAGTGAGAGAGAAAGAGAAGCTATGAGTTAGAGAGAGAGAGTGAAAGAGAAGCTGGGAGTGAGAGAGAGAGAGAATGAGAAGCTGTGAGATAGAGAGAGAAAGAGAAGCTGTGAGTGAGAGAGAGAGAGAGAAGCTGTGAGTGAGAGAGAAAGAGAAGCTGTGAGTGAGAAAGAGAAGCTGTGTGTGTGTGAGAGAGAGAGAAGCTGTGAGTGAGAGAGAGAGAAAGAGAAGCTGTGAGTGAGAGAGAGAGAGAAAGAGAAGCTGTGAGTGAGAGAGTGAGATAAAGAGAAGCTGTGAGTTAGAGGGAGACAGAGAAAGAGAAGCTGTGAGAGAGAGAGAGAAAAAGGAGCTGTGAGTGAGAGAGAGAGAGAGAGAGAGAAAGAGAAAGAGAAAGAGAGAAGCTGTGAGTGAGAGAGAGAGAGAGAAGCTGTGAGAGTGAGAGAGAAAGAGAAGCTGTGAGTGAGAGAGTGAGAGAAAGAGAAGCTGTGAGTGAGAGAGAGAGAAAGAGAAGCTGTGAGTGTGAGAGAGAAAAAGAAGCTGTGTGTGTGAGAGAGAGAAGCTGTGAGTGAGTGAAAGAGAGAGAGAGAAGCTGAGTGAGAGAGAGAAAGAGAAGCTGTGAGTGAGAGAAAGAGAGAGAGAAAGAAAAGCTGTGAGTGAGAGAGAGATAAAGAGAAGCTGTGAGTTAGAGAGAGAATCTGTGAGTGAGAGAGAGAGAGAGAGAGAAAGAAAGAGAAGATGTCAGTGAGAGAGGGAGAGAGTGAGAAGCTGTGAGTGAGAGAGAGAGAGAGAAGCTGTGAGTGTGAGAGAGAGAGAGAGAGAAAGAGAAGCTATGAGTGAGAGAGAGAGAAAGAGAAGCTGTGAGTGAGAGAGAAAGAGAAGCTGTGAGTGAGAGAGAGAGAGAAAGAGAAGGTGTGAGTGAGAGAGAGAGAGAAAGAGAAGCTGTGAGTGAGAGAGAGAGAGAAAGAGAAGCTGTGAGAGAGAGAGAAGCTGTGAGTGAGAGAGAAAGAAAGAAATAGAAGCTGTGAGTGAGTGAGAGAGAGAGAAGCTGTAAGTGAGTGAGAGAGAGAGAAGCTGTGAGTGAGAGAGAAAGGGAAAGAGAGGCTGTGAGTGAGAGAGAGAGAGAAGCTGTGAGTGAGAGAGAGAGAGAAGCTGTGAGTGAGAGAGAAAGAGATGCTGTGAGTGAGAGAGAGAGAGAGAAGCTGAGTGAGAGAGAGATAAAGAGAAGCTGTGAGTTAGAGAGAGAGAGAAAGAGAAGCTGTGAGTGAGACAGAGAGAAAGAGAAGCTGTATGTGTGTGTGAGAGAGAAGCTGTGAGTGAGAGAGAGAGAGAAAGAGAAGCTGTGAGTGAGAGAGAAAGCTGTGAGTGAGAGAGAAAGAGAAAGAGAAGCTGTGAGTGAGAGAGAGAGAGAGCAGCTGTGAGTGAGAGAGAGAGAGAAACTGTGAGTGAGAGAGAGAGAGAGAAAGAGAAGCTGTGAGTGAGAGAGAGATAAAGAGAAGCTGTGAGTTAGAGAGAGACAGAGAAAGAGAAGCTGTGAGTGAGAGAGAGAGAGAAAGAGAAGCTGTGTGTGTGAGAGAGAGAAGGTGTGAGTGAGAGAGAGAGAGAAGGAGAAGATGTTAGTGAGAGAGTGAGAGAGAGATAAAGCGAAGCTGTGATTGTGAGAGAGAGGGAGAGAAAGGGAAGCTGTGAGTGAGCGTGAGAGAGAGAAGCTGTGACAGTGGGAGAGAGAGAAAGAGAAGCTGTGAGTGAGTGAGAGAGAAAGAAAGAGAAGCTATGAGTGAAAGAGAGAAGCTGTAATTGAGAGAGAGAGGGAGAAAGAGAAGCTGTGTTTGAGAGAGAGAAAGAGAAGCTGTGAGTGAGAGACACAGACAGAGAAAGAGAAGCTGTGAGTGAGAGAGAGCTAGAAGCTGTGAGTGAGTGAGGGAGAGAGAAGCTTTGAGTGAGAGAGAGAAAGAGAAGCTGTGAGTGAGAGAGAGAGAGAAAAAAAATCTGAGAGAGAGAGAGAAGCTGTGAGTGAGAGAGAGAGCGAAGCTGTGAGTGAGAGAGAGAAAGAGAAGCTGTGAGTGAGAGAGAGAGAGAGAAAGAGAAGCTGTGAGTGAGAAAGAGATAAAGAGAAGCTGTGAGTTAGAGAGAGACAGAGAAAGAGAAGCTGTGAGTGAGAGAGAGAGAGAGAAAGAGAAGCTGTGTGTGTGTGAGAGAGAAGTTGTGAGTGAGAGAGAGAGAGAAGGAGAAGATGTTAGTGAGAGAGTGAGAGAGAGAAAGAGAAGCT
The DNA here is from genome assembly GCA_035047345.1 of Bradypodion ventrale. Lineage (NCBI taxonomy): Eukaryota > Metazoa > Chordata > Lepidosauria > Squamata > Chamaeleonidae > Bradypodion > Bradypodion ventrale. Next base: position 175,875,786 of record JAWDJE010000002.1, read on the forward strand.
GTGAGTGAGAGAGAGAGAAGCTGTGAGTGAGAGAGAGAGAGAGAAGATGTGAGTGAGAGAGAGAAAGAGAAAGAAAAGCTGTGAGTGAGTGAGAGAGAGAGATAAAGAGAAGCTGTGAGTGATAGAGAGATAAAGAAAAGCTGTGAGTGAGAGAGAGAAAGAGAAGCTGGGAGTGAGTAAGAGAGAAAGAGAAGATGTGTGTGTGTGTGAGAGAGAGAAGCTGTGAGTGAGAGAGAGAGAGAGAAAGAGAAGCTGTGAGTGAGAGAGAAAGCTGTGAGTGAGAGAGAAAGAGAAAGAGAAGCTGTGAGTGAGAGAGAGAGAGAGTAGCTGTGAGTGACAGAGAGAGGGAAAAACTGTGAGTGAGATAGAGAGAAGCTGTGAGTGAGTGAGTGAGAGAGAGAGAAGCTGTGAGTGAGAGAGAGAAATAAAGAGAAGCTGTGTGAGAGAGAAACAGAGAAAGAGAAGCTGTGAGTGAGAGAGAGAGAGAAAGAGAAGCTGTGAGTGTGAGAGAGAGGTAAAGAGAAGCTGTGAGTTAGAGAGAGACAGAGAAAGAGAAGCTGTGAGTGAGAGAGTGAGAGAGAAAGAGAAGCTGTGAGTGAGAGAGAGAGAGAAAGAGAAACTGTGAGTGAGAGAGAGAGAGAGAGAAGCTGTGATTGAGAGAGAGAGAGAGAAAGAGAAGCTGTGAGTGTGAGAGTGAGAGTAAGAGCTGTGAGTGAAAGAGAGAAAAAGAAAGAGAAGCTGTGAGTGAGAGAGAGAGGGTGAAAGAGAAGCTGTGATTATGAGAGAGAGGGAGAAAAAGGGAAGCTGTGAGTGAGCGTGAGAGAGAGAGAGATGCTGTGACAGTGGGAGAGAGAGAAAGAGAAGCTGTGAGTGAGTGAGAGAGAGAGATAAAGAGAAGCTGTGAGTGATAGAGAGCGATAAAGAGAAGCTGTGAGTGAGAGAGAGAAAGAGAAGCTGGGAGTGAGTAAGAGAGAAAAAGAGAAGCTGTGAGTGTGTGAGAGAGAGAGAGAAGCTGTGAGTGAGAGAGAGAGAGAGAAGCTGTGAGTGAGAGAGAGAGAGAAAGAGAAGCTGTGAGTGAGAGAGAGAAAGCTAGAAGCTGTGAGTGAGTGAGAGAGAGGAAGAGAAGCTGTGAGTGAGAGAGAGGGAGAAAGAGAAGCTGTGAGTGAGAGACAGATAAAGAGAAGCTGTGAGTTAGAGAGAGAGAGAGAGAAAGAGAAGCTGTGAGTGAGAGAGAGAAAGAAAGAGAAGCTGTGAGTGAGATAGAGATAAAGAGAAGCTGTGAGTGAGTGAGAGAGAGGAAGAGAAGCTGTGAGTGAGAGAGAGAAAGAGAAGCTGTGAGTGAGAGAGAGATAAAGAGAAGCTGTGAGTTAGAGAGAGACAGAGAAAGAGAAGCTGTGAGTGAGAGAGAGAGAGAGAGAGAAGCTGTGTGTGAGAGAGAGAGAAGCTGTGAGTGAGAGAGAGAAAGAAAGAGATGTTAGTGAGAGAGTGAGAGAGAGAAAGAGAAGCTGTGAGTGAGAGAGAGAGAGAAGCTGTGAGTGAGAGAGAGAAAGAGAAGGTGTGAGAGAGAGAGAGAAAGAGAAGCTGTGAGTGAGAGAGAGAGAGAAGCTGTGAGTGTGTGAGAGAGAGAAGATGTGAGTGAGAGAGAGAAAGAGAAGCAGTGAGTGTGTGTGAGAGAGAAGCTGTGAGTGAGAGAGAGAGAGAGAAAGAGAAGCTGTGAGTGAGAGAGAAAGCTGTGAGTGAGAGAGAAAGAGAAAGAGAAGCTGTGAGTGAGAGAGAGAGAGAGTAGCTGTGAGTGAGAGAGAGAGGGAAAAACTGTGAGTGAGATAGAGAGAAGCTGTGAGTGAGTGAGTGAGAGAGAGAGAGAAAGAGAAGCTGTGAGTGTGAGAGAGAGATAAAGAGAAGCTGTGAGTTAGAGAGAGACAGAGAAAGAGAAGCTGTGAGTGAGAGAGTGAGAGAGAAAGAGAAGCTGTGAGTGAGAGAGAGAGAGAAAGAGAAACTGTGAGTGAGTGAGAGAGAGAGAGAGAAGCTGTGATTGAGAGAGAGAGAGAAAGAGAAGGTGTGAGTGAGAGAGTGAGAGAAAGAGCTGTGAGTGAGAGAGAGAAAAAGAAAGAGAAGCTGTGAGTGAGAGAGAGAGGGTGAAAGAGAAGCTGTGATTATGAGAGAGAGGGAGAAAAAGGGAAGCTGTGAGTGAGTGTGAGAGAGAGAGAGAGAAGCTGTGACAGTGGGAGAGAGAGAAAGAGAAGCTGTGAGTGAGTGAGAGAGAAAGAAAGAGAAGCTATGAGTGAGAGAGAGAGAAGCTGTAAGTGAGAGAGAGAGGGAGAAAGAGAAGCTGTGTGAGAGAGAGAAAGAGAAGCTGTGAGTGAGAGAGACAGGCAGAGAAAGAGAAGCTGTGAGTGAGAGAGAGAGAACTAGAAGCTGTGAGTGATTGAGAGAGAGATAAGCTGTGAGTGAGAGAGAGAAAGAGAAGCTGTGAGTGAGTGAGAGAGAGAGAGAAGCTGTGAGTGAGAGAGAGATAAAGAGAAGCTGTGAGTTAGAGAGAGAGAGAAAGAGAAGCTGTGAGTGAGAGAGAGAGAAGCTGTGAGTGAGAGAGAGAGAGAAAGAGAAGGTGTGTGAGAGAGAAAGAGAAGCTGTGAGTGAGAGAGAGAGAAAAAAAGAGAATCTGTGAGTGAGAGAGGGAGAGAGAAGCTGTGAGTGAGAGAGAGAGAGAGAAGCTGTGAGTGAGAGAGAGAAAGAGAAGCTGTGAGTGAGAGAGAGAGAAAGAGAAGCTGTGAGTGAGAGAGATAAAGAGAAGCTATGAGTTAGAGAGAGACAGAGAAAGAGAAGCTGTGAGTGAGAGAGAGAGAGAAAGAGAAGCTGTGTGTGTGAGAGAGAGAAGCTGTGAGTGAGAGAGAGAGATAAAGAGAAGATGTTAGTGAGAGAGTGAGAGAGTGAGAGAGAGAAAGAGAAGCTGTGAGTGAGAGAGAGATAGAAGCTGTGAGTGAGAGAGAGAGAGAAAGAGAAGGTGAGAGAGAGAGAGATAAAGAGAAGCTGTGAGTGATAAAGAGAGATAAAGAGAAGCTGTGAGTGAGAGAGATTAAGAGAAGCTGGGAGTGAGTAAGAGAGAGAAAGAGAAGCTGTGAGTGAGAGAGAGAGAGAAGCTGTGAGAGAGAGAGAAGCTGTGAGTGAGAGAGAGAGAAAGAAAGAGAAGCTGTGAGTGAGTGAGTGAGAGAGAGAAAGAGAAGCTGTGAGTGAGAGAGAGATACAGAGAAGCTGTGAGTTAGAGAGAGAGAGAAAGAGAAGCTGTGAGTGAGAGAGAGAGAAGATGTGAGTGAGAGAGAGAAAGAGAAAGAGAAGCAGTAAGTGAGTGAGAGAGAGAGATAAAGAGAAGCTGTGAGTGATAGAGAGAGATAAAGAGAAGCTGTGAGTGAGAGAGATTAAGAGAAGCTGGGAGTGAGTAAGAGAGAGAAAGAGAAGCTGTAAATGAGAGAGAGAGAGCTAGAAGCTGTGAGTGAGTGAGAGAGAGGAAGAGAAGCTGTGAGTGAGAGAGAGAGAGAAAGAAAATCTGTGAGTGAGAGAGAGATAAAGAGAAGCTGTGAGTTAGAGAGAGAGAAAGAGAAACTGTGAGTGAGAGAGAGAGAAAGAGAAGCTGTGAGTGAGAGAGAGATAAAGAGAAGCTGTGAGTGAGTGGAGAGAGAGGAAGAGAAGCTGTGAGTGAGAGAGAGAGAGAAAGAGAAGCTGTGAGTGAGAGAGAGATAAAGAGAAGCTGTGAGTTAGAGAGAGAAAGAGAAAGAGAAGCTGTGAGTGTGAGAGAGAGAGAGAAAGAGAAGCTGTGTGTGTGTGAGAGAGAAAAGTTGTGAGTGAGAGAGAGAGAGAAAGAGAAGATGTTAGTGAGAGAGTGAGAGAGAGAAAGAGAAGCTGTGAGTGAGAGAGAGAGAAGCTGTGAGTGAGAGAGAGAGTGAGAAAGAGAAGGTGTGAGAGAGAGAGAGAAAGAGAAGATGTGAGTGAGAGAGAGAGAAGCTGTGAGTGTGTGAGAGAGAGAGAAGATGTGAGTGAGAGAGAGAAAGAGAAAGAGAAGCAGTGAGTGAGTGAGAGAGAGAGATAAAGAAAAGCTGTGAGTGAAAGAGAGAGAGAGAAGCTGTGAGTGAGAGAGAGAGAAGCTGTGAGTGAGAGAGAGAGAAAGAAATAGAAGCTGTGAGTGAGTGAGAGAGAGAAGTTGTGAGTTAGAGAGAGAGGGAGAAAGAGAAGCTGTGAGTGAGAGAGAGAGAGAAGCTGTGAGTGAGAGAGAAAGGGATAGAGAGGCTGTGAGTGTGTGAGAGAGAGCTAGAAGCTGTGAGTGAGTGAGAGAGAGCAAGAGAAGCTGTGAGTGAGTGAGAGAGAGAAGGAGAAGCTGTGAGTGAGAGATAAAGAGATGCTGTGAGTTAGAGAGAGAGAGAGAAAGAGAAGCTGTGAGTGAGAGAGAGAGAGAAAAAAGAGAATCTGTGAGTGAGAGAGAGAGAGAAGCTGTGAGTGAGAGAGAGAGAGAGAGAAGCTGTGAGTGAGAGAGAGAGAGAGAAAGAGAAGCTGTGAGTGAGAGAGTGAGAGAAAGAGAAGCTGTGAGTGAGAGAGAGAGAAAGTAAGAGAAGCTGTGAGTGAGAGAGTGAGGGTGAAAGAGAAGCTGTGATTGTGAGAGAGAGGGAGAAAAAGGGAAGCTGTGAGTGAGCGTGAGAGAGAGAGAGAGAAGCTGTGACAGTGGGAGAGAGAGAAAGAGAAGCTGTGAGTGAGAGAGAGAGAAAGAAAGAGAAGCTATGAGTGAGCGAGAGAGAAGCTGTGAGTGAGAGAGAGGGAGAGAAGCTGTGAGTGAGAGAGAGAGAAGCTGTGAGTGAGAGAGAAAGAAAGAAATAGAAGCTGTGAGTGAGTGAGAGAGAGAAGTTGTGAGTTAGAGAGAGAGGGAGAAAGAGAAGCTGTGAGTGAGAGAGAGAGAGAAGCTGTGAGTGAGAGAGAAAGGGAAAGAGAGGCTGTGAGTGAGAGAGAGAGAAGCTGTGAGTGAGAGAGAAAGAGAGAGAAAGAGAAGCTGTGAGTGAGAGAGAGAGAGAAGCTGCGAGAGAGAAAGAAAGAGAAAGAGAGGCTGTGAGTGAGAGAGAGAGAGAGAAGCTGTGAGTGAGAGAGAGAGAAAGAGAAGCTGTGAGTTAGAGAGAGAGAGAAAGAGAAGCTGTGAGTGAGACAGAGAGAAAAAGAAGATGTGTGTGTGTGTGAGAGAGAGAAGCTGAGAGTGAGAGAGAAAGCTGTGAGTGAGAGAGAAAGAGAAAGAGAAGCTGTGAGTGAGAGAGAGAGAGAAGCTGTGAGTGAGTGAGAGAGAAAAAACTGTGAGTGAGATAGAGAGAGAAGCTGTGAGTGAGTGAGTGAGAGAGATAAGCTGTGAGTGAGAGAGAAAGAGAAAGAGAAGCTGTGAGTGAGAGAGAGAGAGAAGCTGTGAGTGAGTGAGAGAGAAAAAACTGTGAGTGAGATAGAGAGAGAAGCTGTGAGTGAGTGAGAGAGATAAGCTGTGAGTGAGAGAGAGAAATAAAGAGAAGCTGTGAGTTAGAGAGAGAGAGAGAAAGAGAAGCTGTGAGTGAGTCAGAGAGAAAGAGAAGATGTGTGTGTGTGAGAGAGAAGCTGTGAGTGAGAGAGAGAGAGAGAAAGAGAAGCTGTGAGTGAGAGAGAAAGCTGTGAGTGAGAGAGAAAGAGAAAGAGAAGCTGTGAGTGAGAGAGAGAGAGAGTAGCTGTGAGTGAGAGAGAGAGGGAAAAACTGTGAGTGAGATAGAGAGAACATGTGAGTGAGTGAGTGAGAGAGAGAGAGAAGCTGTGAGTGAGAGAGAGAAATAAAGAGAAGCTGTGTGAGAGAGAAACAGAGAAAGAGAAGCTGTGAGTGAGAGAGAGAGAGAAAGAGAAGCTGTGAGTGTGAGAGAGAGATAAAGAGAAGCTGTGAGTTAGAGAGAGACAGAGAAAGAGAAGCTGTGAGTGAGAGAGTGAGAGAGAAAGAGAAGCTGTGAGTGAGAGAGAGAGAAAGAGAAACTATGAGTGAGTGAGAGAGAGAGAGAGAGAAGCTGTGATTGAGAGAGAGAGAGAGAAAGAGAAGCTGTGAGTGAGATAGAGAGGGTGAAAGAGAAGCTGTGATTATGAGAGAGAGGGAGAAAAAGGGAAGCTGTGAGTGAGCGTGAGAGAGAGAGAGAATCTGTGACAGTAAGAGAGAGAGAAAGAGAAGCTGTGAGTGAGTGAGAGAGAAAGAAAGAGAAGCTATGAGTGAGAGAGAGAGAAGCTGTAAGTGAGAGAGAGAGGGAGAAAGAGAAGCTGTTTGAGAGAGAGAAAGAGAAGCTGTGAGTGAGAGAGAAAGGCAGAGAAAGAGAAGCTGTGAGTGAGAGAGAGAGAGCTAGAAGCTGTGAGTGAGTGAGAGAGAGAGAAGCTGTGAGTGAGAGAGAGAAAGAGAAGCTGTGAGTGAGAGAGAGAGAAAGAGAAGGTGTGAGTGAGAGAGAGATAAAGAGAAGCTGTGAGTTAGAGAGAGAGAGAAAGAGAAGCTGTGAGTGAGAGAGAGAGAAGCTGTGAGTGAGAGAGAGAGAGAGAAAGAGAAGGTGTGTGAGAGAGAGAAAGAGAAGCTGTGAGTGAGAGAGAGAGAGAAAAAAAGAGAATCTGTGAGTGAGAGAGGGAGAGAGAAGCTGTGAGTGAGAGAGAGAGAGAGAGAGAAGCTGTGAGTGAGAGAGAGAAAGAGAAAGAGAAGCAGTGAGTGAGTGAGAGAGAGAGAGATAAAGAGAAGCTGTGAGTGATAGAGAGCGATAAAGAGAAGCTGTGAGTGAGAGAGAGAAAGAGAAGCTGGGAGTGAGTAAGAGAGAAAAAGAGAAGCTGTGAGTGTGTGTGAGAGAGAGAGAAGCTGTGAGTGAGAGAGAGAGAGTAGCTGTGAGTGAGAGAGAGATAAAGAGAAGCTGTGAGTGAGAGAGAGAAAGCTAGAAGCTGTGAGTGAGTGAGAGAGAGGAAGAGAAGCTGTGAGTGAGAGAGAGGGAGAAAGAGAAGCTGTGTGTGAGAGACAGATAAAGAGAAGCTGTGAGTTAGAGAGAGAGAGAGAAAGAGAAGCTGTGAGTGAGAGAGAGAGAGAAAGAGAAGCTGTGAGTGAGATAGAGATAAAGAGAAGCTGTGAGTGAGTGAGAGAGAGGAAGAGAAGCTGTGAGTGAGAGAGAGAAAGAGAAGCTGTGAGTGAGAGAGAGATAAAGAGAAGCTGTGAGTTAGAGAGAGACAGAGAAAGAGAAGCTGTGAGTGAGAGAGAGAGAGAGAGAAGCTGTGTGTGAGAGAGAGAGAAGCTGTGAGTGAGAGAGAGAAAGAAAGAGAAGATGTTAGTGAGAGAGTGAGAGAGAGAAAGAGAAGCTGTGAGTGAGAGAGAGAGAGAAGCTGTGAGTGAGAGAGAGAAAGAGAAGGTGTGAGAGAGAGAGAGAAAGAGAAGCTGTGAGTGAGAGAGAGAGAGAAGCTGTGAGTGTGTGAGAGAGAGAAGATGTGAGTGAGAGAGAGAGAGAGAAGCAGTGAGTGAGTGTGAGAGAGAGATAAAGAGAAGCTGTGAGTGAGAGAGAGAGAAAGAGAAGCTGTGAGTGAGAGAGAACGAGAAGCTGTGAGTGAGAGAGAGAGAGAAAGAGAAGCTGTGCGTAAGAGAGAGAGAGAAGCTGTGAGTGAGAGAGAGAGAGAGAAAGAGAAGGTGTGTGTGAGAGAGAGAAAGAGAAGCTGTGAGAGAGAGAGAGAGAAGCTGTGAGAGAGAACGAGAAGCTGTGAGTGAGAGAGAGAGAGAAAGAGAAGCTGTGCGTAAGAGAGAGAGAGAAGCTGTGAGTGAGAGAGAGAGAGAGAGAGAGAAGATGTGAGTGAGAGAGAGAAAGAGAAAGAGAAGCAGTGAGTGAGTGAGAGAGAGAGATAAAGAGAAGCTGTGAGTGATAGAGAGAGATAAAGAGAATCTGTGAGTGAGAGAGAGAAAGAGAAGCTGGGAGTGAGTAAGAGAGAGAAAGAGAAGCTGTGAGTGAGAGAGAGAGAGAGAAGCTGTGAGTGAGAGAGAGAGAGAGAAGCTGTGAGTGAGAAAGAAAGAAAGAGAAGCTGTGAGTGAGTGAGAGAGAGACAGAAGCTGTGAGTGAGAGAGAGAGAGAGAAAGAGAAGCTGTGAGTGAGAGAGAGAGAGCTAGAAGCTGTGAGTGAGAGAGAGATAAAGAGAAGCTGTGAGTTAGAGAGAGAGAGAGAAAGAGAAGCTGTGAGTGAGAGAGAGAGAAAGAGAAGCTGTGAGTGAGAGAGAGATAAAGAGAAGCTGTGAGTGAGTGAGAGAGAGGAAGAGAAGCTGTGAGTGAGAGAGAGAGAGAGAAAGAGAAGCTGTGAGTGAGAGAGAGATAAAGAGAAGCTGTGAGTTAGAGAGAGAGAGAGAAAGAGAAGCTGTGAGTGAGAGAGAGAAAGAGAAGCTGTGAGTGAGAGAGAGATAAAGAGAAGCTGTGAGTGAGTGAGAGAGAGGAAGAGAAGCTGTGAGTGAGAGAGAGAGAGAGAGAGAAGCTGTGAGTGAGAGAGAGATAAAGAGAAGCTGTGAGTTAGAGAGAGACAGAGAAAGAGAAGCTGTGAGTGAGAGAGAGAAAGAAAGAGAAAATGTTAGTGAGAGAGTGAGAGAGAGAAAGAGAAGCTGTGAGTGAGAGAGAGAGAAGCTGTGAGTGAGAGAGAGAGAGAGAAAGAGAAGGTGTGTGAGAGAGAGAGAAAGAGAAGCTGTGAGTGAGAGAGAGAGAGAAGCTGTGAGTGTGTGAGAGAGAGTGAAGATGTGAGTGAGAGAGAGAAAGAGAAGCAGTGAGTGAGTGAGAGAGAGAGATAAAGAGAAGCTGTGAGTGAGAGAGAGAGAAAGAGAAGCTGTGAGTGAGAGAGAAAGAGAAGCTGTGAGTGAGAGAGAGACAGAAAGAGAAGCTGTGAGTGAGAGAGAGAGAGAAAGAGAAGCTGTGAGTGAGAGAGAGAGAAAGAGAAGCTGTGAGTGAGAGAGAGAGAGAAAGAGAAGCTGTGTGAGATAGAGAGAAGCTGTGAGTGAGAGAGAAAGAAAGAAATAGAAGCTGTGAGTGAGTGAGAAAGATAGAAGTGAGTTAGAGAGAAAGGGAGAAAGAGAAGCTGTGAGTGAGAGAGAGAGAGAGAAGCTGTGAGTGAGAGAGAGAGAAGCTGTGAGTGAGAGAGAAAGAAAGAAATAGAAGCTGTGAGTGAGTGAGAGAGAGAGAAGTTGTGAGTTAGAGAGAGAGGGAGAAAGAGAAGCTGTGAGTGAGAGAGAGAGAGAGGCTGTGAGTGAGAGAGAGAGAGAGAAGCTGTGAGTGAGAGAGAGATAAAGAGAAGCTGTGAGTTAGAGAGAGAGAGAAAGAAAAGCTGTGAGTGAGACAGAGAGAAAAAGAAGATGTGTGTGTGTGTGAGAGAGAGAAGCTGAGAGTGAGAGAGAAAGCTGTGAGTGAGAGAGAAAGAGAAAGAGAAGCTGTGAGTGAGAGAGAGAGAGAAGCTGTGAGTGAGTGAGAGAGAAAAAACTGTGAGTGAGATAGAGAGAGAAGCTGTGAGTGAGTGAGTGAGAGAGATACGCTGTGAGTGAGAGAGAAAGAGAAAGAGAAGCTGTGAGTGAGAGAGAGAGAGAAGCTGTGAGTGAGTGAGAGAGAAAAAAACTGTGAGTGAGATAGAGAGAGAAGCTGTGAGTGAGTGAGTGAGAGAGATAAGCTGTGAGTGAGAGAGAGAAATAAAGAGAAGCTGTGAGTTAGAGAGAGAGAGAGAAAGAGAAGCTGTGAGTGAGTCAGAGAGTAAGAGAAGATGTGTGTGTGTGTGAGAGAGAAGCTGTGAGTGAGAGAGAGAGAGAGAAAGAGAAGCTGTGAGTGAGAGAGAAAGCTGTGAGTGAGAGAGAAAGAGAAAGAGAAGCTGTGAGTGAGAGAGATAGAGAGTAGCTGTGAGTGAGAGAGAGAGGGAAAAACTGTGAGTGAGATAGAGAGAAGCTGTGAGTGAGTGAGTGAGAGAGAGAGAAGCTGTGAGTGAGAGAGAGAAATAAAGAGAAGCTGTGTGAGAGAGAAACAGAGAAAGAAAAGCTGTGAGTGAGAGAGAGAGAGAAAGAGAAGCTGTGAGTGTGAGAGAGAGATAAAGAGAAGCTGTGAGTTAGAGAGAGACAGAGAAAGAGAAGCTGTGAGTGAGAGAGTGAGAGAGAAAGAGAAGCTGTGAGTGAGAGAGAGAGAGAAACAGAAACTGTGAGTGAGTGAGAGAGAGAGAGAGAGAAGCTGTGATTGAGAGAGAGAGAGAAAGAGAAGCTGTGAGTGAGAGAGTGAGAGAAAGAGCTGTGAGTGAGAGAGAGAAAAAGAAAGAGAAGCTGTGAGTGAGAGAGAGAGGGTGACAGAGAAGCTGTGATTATGAGAGAGAGGGAGAAAAAGGGAAGCTGTGAGTGAGCGTGAGAGAGAGAGAGAAGCTGTGACAGTGGGAGAGAGAGAAAGAGAAGCTGTGAGTGAGTGAGAGAGGGAGAAAGAGAAGCTGTGTGTGAGAGAGAAAGAGAAGCTGTGAGTGAGAGAGACAGGCAGAGAAAGAGAAGCTGTGAGTGAGAGAGAAAGAGAAGCTGTGAGTGAGAGAGAGAGAGAAAGAGAAGCTGTGAGTGAGAGAGAGAGAGAAAGAGAAGCTGTGAGTGAGAGAGAGAGAGAGAAAGAAAGAGAAGCTGTGTGAGAGAGAGAGAAGCTGTGAGTGAGAGAGAAAGAAAGAAATAGAAGCTGTGATTGAGTGAGAGAGAGAGAAGTTGTGAGTTAGAGAGAGAGGGAGAAAGAGAAGCTGTGAGTGAAAGAGAGAGAGAGAAGCTGTGAGTGAGAGAGAGAGAAGCTGTGAGTGAGAGAGAGAGAAAGAAATAGCTGTGAGTGAGTGAGAGAGAGAAGTTGTGAGTTAGAGAGAGAGGGAGAAAGAGAAGCTGTGAGTGAGAGAGAGAGAGAGAAGCTGTGAGTGAGAGAGAAAGGGAAAGAGAGGCTGTGAGTGTGTGAGAGAGAGCTAGAAGCTGTGAGTGAGTGAGAGAGAGCAAGAGAAGCTGTGAGTGAGTGAGAGAGAGAAGGAGAAGCTGTGAGTGAGAGATAAAGAGAAGCTGTGAGTAAGAGAGAGAGAGAGAAAGAGAAGCTGTGAGTGAGAGAGAGAGAAAAAAGAGAATCTGTGAGTGAGATAGAGAGAGAAGCTGTGAGTGAGAGAGAGAGAGAGAAGCTGTGAGTGAGAGAGAGAGAGAGAAAGAGAAGCTGTGAGTGAGAGAGTGAGAGAAAGAGAAGCTGTGAGTGAGAGAGAGAGAAAGTAAGAGAAGCTGTGAGTGAGAGAGTGAGGGTGAAAGAGAAGCTGTGATTGTGAGAGAGAGGGAGAAAAAGGGAAGCTGTGAGTGAGCGTGAGAGAGAGAGAGAGAGAGAAGCTGTGACAGTGGGAGAGAGAGAAAGAGAAGCTGTGAGTGAGAGAGAGAGAAAGAAAGAGAAGCTATGAGTGAGCGAGAGAGAAGCTGTGAGTGAGAGAGAGGGAGAAAGAGAAGCTGTGAGTGAGAGAGAGAGAGAAAGAGAAGCTGTGAGTGAGAGAGAAAGAGAAGCTGTGAGTGAGAGAGAGAGAAGCTGTGAGTGAGAGAGAGAGAGAAGCTGTGAGAGAGAGAGAAGCTGTGAGTGAGAGAGAGAGAGAATGAGAAGCTGTGAGTGAGATAGAGAGAGAGAAAGAGAAGCTGTGAGTGAGAGAGAGAGAAGCTGTGAGTGAGAGAGAAAGAGAAGCTGTGAGTGAGAGAGAAAGAGAAGCTGTGTGAGAGAGAGAGAGAGAAAGAGAAAGAGAAGCAGTGAGTGAGTGAGAGAGAGAGATAAAGAGAAGCTGTGAGTGATAGAGAGAGATAAAGAGAAGCTGTGAGTGAGTAAGAAAGAGAAAGAGAAGCTGTGTGAGAGAGAGAGAGAAGCTGTGAGTGAGAGAGAGAGAGAGAGAGAGAAGCTGTGAGTGAGAGAGAAAGAAAGAAAGAGAAGCTGTGAGTGAGTGAGTGAGAGAGAGAGAAGCTGTGAGTGAGAGAGAGAGTGAAAGAGAAGCTGTGAGTGAGAGAGAGAGAGCTAGAAGCTGTGAGTGAGTGAGAGAGAGGAAGAGAAGCTGTGAGTGAGAGAGAGAGAAGGAGAAGCTGTGAGTGAGAGAGAGATAAAGAGAAGCTGTGAGTTAGAGAGAGAGAGAAAGAGAAGCTGTGACTGAGAGAGAGAGAGAAAAATGAGAATCTGTGAGTGAGAGAGAGAAGCTGTGAGTGAGAGAGAGAGAGAAGCTGTGAGTAAGAGAGAGAGAGAGAAAGAGAAGCTGTGAGTGAGAGAGTGAGAGAAAGAGAAGCTGTGAGTGAGAGAGAGAGAAAGTAAGAGAAGCTGTGAGTGAGAGAGAGAGGATGAAAGAGAAGCTGTGATTGTGAGAGAGAGGGAGAAAAAGGGAAGCTGTGAGTGAGCATGAGAGAGAGAGAGAGAAGCTGTGACAGTGGGAGAGAGAGAAAGAGAAGCTGTGAGTGAGCGAGAAAGAAAGAAAGAGAAGCTATGAGTGAGAGAGAGAGAAGCTGTGAGTGAGAGAGAGAGGGAGAAAGAGAAGCTGTGAGTGAGAGAGAGAGAAAGAGAAGCTGTGAGAGAGAGAGAGAGAGAGAAGCTGTGAGTGAGAGAGAGAGAGAATGAGAAGCTGTGAGAGAGAGAGAGAGAAAGAGAAGCTGTGAGTGTGAGAGAGAGTGAGAAAAAGGGAAGATGTGAGTGAGAGAGAGAGAAGCTGTGACAGTGGGAGACAGAAAGAGAGAAAGAGAAGCTGTGAGTGAGAGAGAGAGAAAGAAAGAGAAGCTATGAGTGAGAGAGATAGTGAGAAAGCGAATCTGTGAGTGAGAGAGAGAGAAAGAGAAGCAGTGAGTGTGAGAGAGAGAGAGTAGCTGTGAGTGAGAGAGAGAGAGAAGCTGTGAGTGAGGGAGAGAAAGAGAAGCTGTGAGTGAGAGAGAGAGGGAGAAAGAGAAAGAGAAGCTGTGAGTGAGAGAGAGATAAAGAGAAGCTGCGAGTTAGAGAGAGAGAGAAAGAGAAGCTGTGAGTGAGAGAGAGAGAAAGAGAAGCTGTGTGTGTGAGAGAGAGAATCTGTGAGTGAGAGAGAGAGAAAGAGAAGCTGTGAGAGAGTGAGAGAGAGAGAGAGAAGCTGTGATTGATTGAGAGAGAGAGAAAGAGAAGCTGTGAGTGAGAGAGTGAGAGAAAGCTGTGAGTGAGAGAGAGAGAGAGTGAGAAGCTGTGAGTGAGAGAGAGAGAAGCTGTGAGTGAGAGAGAGAGAAAGAGAAGCTATGAGTGAGAGAGAGAGAAAGAGAAGCTGTGAGTGAGAGAGAAAGAGAAGCTGTGAGTGAGAGAGAGAGAGAGAAAGAGAAGCAGTGAGTGAGACAGAGAGAAAGAGAAGCTGTGTGTGTGTGTGAGAGAAGCTGTGAGTGAGAGAGAGAGAGAAAGAGAATCTGTGAGTGAGAGAGAGAGAAAGAGAAGCTGTGAGAGAGAGAGAGAAGCTGTGAGTGAGAGAGAAAGAAAAAATAGAAGCTGTGAGTGAGTGAGAGAGAGAAGGTGTGAGTGAGAGAGAGGGAGAAAGAGAAGCTGTGAGAGAGAGAGAGAGAGAGAAGCTGTGAGTGAGAGAGAAAGGGAAAGAGAGGCTGTGAGTGAGAGAGAGAGTGAGAGAAGCTGTGAGTGAGAGAGAGATAGAGAAAGAGAAGCTGTGAGTGAGAGAGAGAGAAGCTGTGAGTGAGAGAGAAAGAGAAAGAGAGGCTGTGAGTGAAAGAGAGAGAGAGAAGCTGAGTGAGAGAGAGAGAAGCTGTGAGTGAGTGAGAGAGAAAGAAATAGAAGCTGTGAGTGAGAGAGAGGAAGAGAAGCTGTGAGTGAGAGAGAGAGAAAGAGAAGCTGTGAGTGAGAAAGAGATAAAGAGAAGCTGTGAGTTAGAGAGAGAGCGAAAGAGAAGCTGTGAGTGAGAGAGAGAGAGAAAAAGAGAATCTGTGAGTGAGAGAGAGAGAGAAGCTGTGATTGAGTGAGAGAGAGTGAGAGAGAAGTTGTGAGTGAGAGAGAGAGGGAGAAAGAGAAGCTGTGAGTGAGAGAGTGAGAGAAAGAGAAGCTGTGAGTGAGAGAGAGAGAAAGTAAGAGAAGCTGTGAGTGAGAGAGAGAGGGTGAAAGAGAAGCTGTGATTGTGAGAGAGAGGGAGAAAAAGGGAAGCTGTGAGTGAGCGTGAGAGAGAGAGAGAAGCTGTGACAGTGGGATAGAGAGAAAGATAAGCTGTGAGTGAGAGAGAGAGAAAGAAAGAGAAGCTATGAGTGAGAGAGAGAGAAGCTGTGAGTGAGAGAGAGAGGGAGAAAGAGAAGTTGTGAGTGAGAGAGAGAGAGAAAGAGAAGCTGTGAGTGAGAGAGAGAGAGAGAGAAGCTGTGTGTGTGTGAGAGAGAAGCTGTGAGTGAGTGAGAGAGAGAGAAGCTGTGTGAGAGAGAGAGAAAAGCTGTGAATGAGAGAGAGAGAAGGAGAAGCTGTGAGTGAGATAGAGAGAGACAAATAGAAGCTGTGTGAGAGAGAGAGAGAGAAGCTGTGAGTGAGAGAGAAAGAGAAGCTGTGAGTGAGAGAGAAAGAGAAGCTATGAGTTAGAGAGAGAGAGTGAAAGAGAAGCTGGGAGTGAGAGAGAGAGAGAATGAGAAGCTGTGAGATAGAGAGAGAAAGAGAAGCTGTGAGTGAGAGAGACAGAGAGAAGCTGTGAGTGAGAGAGAAAGAGAAGCTGTGAGTGAGAGAGAAAGAGAAGCTGTGTGTGTGTGAGAGAGAGAGAAGCTGTGAGTGAGAGAGAGAGAAAGAGAAGCTGTGAGTGAGAGAGAGAGAGAAAGAGAAGCTGTGAGTGAGAGAGTGAGATAAAGAGAAGCTGTGAGTTAGAGGGAGACAGAGAAAGAGAAGCTGTGAGAGAGAGAGAGAAAAAGGAGCTGTGAGTGAGAGAGAGAGAGAGAGAGAGAAAGAGAGAAGCTGTGAGTGAGAGAGAGAGAGAGAGAAGCTGTGAGAGTGAGAGAGAAAGAGAAGCTGTGAGTGAGAGAGTGAGAGAAAGAGAAGCTGTGAGTGAGAGAGAGAGAAAGAGAAGCTGTGAGTGTGTGAGAGAGAGAAAGAGAAGCTGTGTGTGTGAGAGAGAGAAGCTGTGAGTGAGTGAGAGAGAGAGAGAGAAGCTGTGAGTGAGAGAGAGAAAGAGAAGCTGTGAGTGAGAGAAAGAGAGAGAGAAACAAAAGCTGTGAGTGAGAGAGAGATAAAGAGAAGCTGTGAGTTAGAGAGAGAATCTGTGAGTGTGAGAGAGAGAGAGAGAGAAAGAAAGAGAAGATGTCAGTGAGAGAGGGAGAGAGAGAGAATCTGTGAGTGAGAGAGAGAGAGAAAGATAAGCTGTGTGAGAGAGGGAGAGAAAGAGAAGCTGTGTGTGAGAGAGAGAGAGTGAGAAGCTGTGAGTGAGAGAGAGAGAGAGAGAAGCTGTGAGTGAGAGAGAGAGAGAGAAAGAGAAGCTGTGAGTGAGAGAGAAAGAGAAGCTGTGAGTGAGAGAGAAAGAGAAGCTGTGAGTGAGAGAGAGAGAGAAAGAGAAGCTGTGAGTGAGAGAGAGAGAGAAAGAGAAGCTGTGAGTGAGAGAGAGAGAAAGAGAAGCTGTGAGAGAGAGAGAAGCTGTGAGTGAGAGAGAAAGAAAGAAATAGAAGCTGTGAGTGAGTGAGAGAGAGAGAAGCTGTAAGTGAGTGAGAGAGAGAGAAGCTGTGAGTGAGAGAGAAAGGGAAAGAGAGGCTGTGAGTGAGAGAGAGAGAAGCTGTGAGTGAGAGAGAGAGAGAAGCTGTGAGTGAGAGAGAAAGAGATGCTGTGAGTGAGAGAGAGAGAGAGAAGCTGAGTGAGAGAGAGATAAAGAGAAGCTGTGAGTTAGAGAGAGAGAGAAAGAGAAGCTGTGAGTGAGACAGAGAGAAAGAGAAGCTGTGAGTGAGAGAGAAAGAGAAGCTGTGAGTGAGAGAGAGAGAGAGAGAAAGAGAAGCAGTGAGTGAGACAGAGAGAAAGAGAAGCTGTGTGTGTGTGTGTGTGAGAAGCTGTGAGTGAGAGAGAGAGAAAGAGAATCTGTGAGTGAGAGAGAGAGAAAGAGAAGCTGTGAGAGAGAGAGAGAAGCTGTGAGTGAGAGAGAAAGAAAAAATAGAAGCTGTGAGTGAGTGAGAGAGAGAGAAGGTGTGAGTTAGAGAGAGGGAGAAAGAGAAGCTGTGAGTGAGAGAGAGAGAGAGAGAAGCTGTGAGTGAGAGAGAAAGGGAAAGAGAGGCTGTGAGTGAGAGAGAGAGTGAGAGAAGCTGTGAGTGAGAGATAGATAGAGAAAGAGAAGCTGTGAGTGAGAGAGAGAGAAGCTGTGAGTGAGAGAGAAAGAGAAAGAGAGGCTGTGAGTGAAAGAGAGAGAGAGAAGCTGAGTGAGAGAGAAAGCTGTGAGTGAGAGAGAAAGAGAAAGAGAAGCTGTGAGTGAGAGAGAGGAAGAGAAGCTGTGAGTGAGAGAGAGAGAAAGAGAAGCTGTGAGTGAGAAAGAGATAAAGAGAAGCTGTGAGTTAGAGAGAGAGCGAAAGAGAAGCTGTGAGTGAGAGAGAGAGAGAAAAAGAGAATCTGTGAGTGAGAGAGAGAGAAGCTGTGATTGAGTGAGAGAGAGTGAGAGAGAAGTTGTGAGTGAGAGAGAGAGGGAGAAAGAGAAGCTGTGAGTGAGAGAGTGAGAGAAAGAGAAGCTGTGAGTGAGAGAGAGAGAAAGTAAGAGAAGCTGTGAGTGAGAGAGAGAGGGTGAAAGAGAAGCTGTGATTGTGAGAGAGAGGGAGAAAAAGGGAAGCTGTGAGTGAGCGTGAGAGAGAGAGAGAAGCTGTGACAGTGGGATAGAGAGAAAGTTAAGCTGTGAGTGAGAGAGAGAGAAAGAAAGAGAAGCTATGAGGGAGAGAGAGAGAAGCTGTGAGTGAGAGAGAGAGGGAGAAAGAGAAGTTGTGAGTGAGAGAGAGAGAGAAAGAGAAGCTGTGAGTGAGAGAGAGAGAGAGAGAAGCTGTGTGTGTGAGAGAGAGAAGCTGTGAGTGAGTGAGAGAGAGAAGCTGTGAGAGAGAGAGAGAGAAGCTGTGAATGAGAGAGAGAAGGAGAAGCTGTGAGTGAGATAGAGAGAGACAAATAGAAGCTGTGAGAGAGAGAGAGAGAGAAGCTGTGAGTGAGAGAGAAAGAGAAGCTGTGAGTGAGAGAGAAAGAGAAGCTATGAGTTAGAGAGAGAGAGTGAAAGAGAAGCTGGGAGTGAGAGAGAGAGAGAATGAGAACCTGTGAGATAGAGAAAGAGAAGCTGTGAGTGAGAGAGAGAGAGAGAAGCTGTGAGTGAGGAAGAGAAGCTGTGAGTGAGAGAGAAAGAGAAGCTGTGTGTGTGTGAGAGAGAGAGAAGCTGTTAGTGAGAGAGAGAGAAAGAGAAGCTGTGAGTGAGAGAGAGAGAGAAAGAGAAGCTGTGTGTGAGAGAGTGAGATAAAGAGAAGCTGTGAGTTAGAGGGAGACAGAGAAAGAGAAGCTGTGAGAGAGAGAGAGAAAAAGGAGCTGTGAGTGATAGAGAGAGAGAGAGAGAGAGAGAAGCTGTGAGTGAGAGAGAGAGAGAGAGAAGCTGTGAGAGTGAGAGAGAAAGAGAAGCTGTGAGTGAGAGAGTGAGAGAAAGAGAAGCTGTGAGTGAGAGAGAGAGAAAGAGAAGCTGTGAGTGTGTGAGAGAGAGAAAGAGAAGCTGTGTGTGTGAGAGAGAGAAGCTGTGAGTGAGTGAGAGAGAGAGAGAGAAGCTGTGAGTGAGAGAGAGAAAGAGAAGCTGTGAGTGAGAGAAAGAGAGAGAGAAAGAAAAGCTATGAGTGAGAGAGAGATAAAGAGAAGCTGTGAGTTAGAGAGAGAATCTGTGAGTGAGAGAGAGAGAGAAAGAAAGAGAAGATGTCAGTGAGAGAGGGAGAGAGAGAGAATCTGTGAGTGAGTGAGAGAGAGAAAGATAAGCTGTGTGAGAGAGGGAGAGAAAGAGAAGCTGTGTGAGAGAGAGAGAGAGTGAGAAGCTGTGAGTGAGAGAGAGAGATGCTGTGAGTGTGAGAGAGAGAGAAAGAGAAGCTGTGAGTGAGTGAGAAAGAGAAGCTGTGAGTGAGAGAGAGAGAGAAAGAGGTGTGAGTGAGAGAGAGAGAGAAAGAGAAGCTGTGAGTGAGAGAGAGAGAGAAAGAGAAGCTGTGAGAGAGAGAGAAGCTGTGAGTGAGAGAGAAAGAAAGAAATAGAAGCTGTGAGTGAGTGAGAGGGAGAGAAGCTGTAAGTGAGTGAGAGAGAGAGAAGCTGTGTGAGAGAGAAAGGGAAAGAGAGGCTGTGAGTGAGAGAGAGAGAGAAGCTGTGAGTGAGAGAGAGAGAGAAGCTGTGAGTGAGAGAGAAAGAGATGCTGTGAGTGAGAGAGAGAGAGAGAAGCTGAGTGAGAGAGATAAAGAGAAGCTGTGAGTTAGAGAGAGAGAGAAAGAGAAGCTGTGTGTGTGTGAGAGAGAGAAGCTGTGAGTGAGAGAGAGAGAGAAATAGAAGCTGTGAGTGAGAGAGAAAGCTGTGAGTGAGAGAGAAAGAGAAAGAGAAGCTGTGAGTGAGAGAGAGAGAGAGCAGCTGTGAGTGAGAGAGAGAGAGAAACTGTGAGTGAGAGAGAGAGAGAAAGAGAAGCTGTGAGTGAGAGAGAGATAAAGAGAAGCTGTGATTGTGAGAGAGAGGGAGAGAAAGGGAAGCCGTGAGTGAGCGTGAGAGAGAGAAGCTGTGACAGTGGGAGAGAGAGAAAGAGAAGCTGTGAGTGAGTGAGAGAGAAAGAAAGAGAAGCTATGAGTGAAAGAGAGAAGCTGTAATTGAGAGAGAGAGGGAGAAAGAGAAGCTGTGTTTGAGAGAGAGAAAGTGAAGTTGTGAGTGAGAGACACAGACAGAGAAAGAGAAGCTGTGAGTGAGAGAGAGAGAGCTAGAAGCTGTGAGTGAGTGAGGGAGAGAGAAGCTTTGAGTGAGAGAGAGAAAGAGAAGCTGTGAGTGAGAGAGAGAGAGAAAAAAAAATCTGAGAGAGAGAGAGAGAAGCTGTGAGTGAGAGAGAGAGAGAAGCTGTGAGTGAGAGAGAGAAAGAGAAGCTGTGAGTGAGAGAGAGAGAGAGAAAGAGAAGCTGTGAGTGAGAGAGAGAGAGCAAGAGAAGCTGTGTGTGTGTGAGAGAGAAGGTGTGAGTGAGAGAGAGAGAAGGAGAAGATGTTAGTGAGAGAGTGAGAGAGAGAAAGAGAAGCTGTGAGTGAGAGAGAGAGAGAAGCTGTGAGTGAGAGAGAGAGAGAGAAGATGTGAGTGAGAGAGAGAAAGAGAAAGAAAAGCTGTGAGTGAGTGAGAGAGAGAGATAAAGAGAAGCTGTGAGTGATAGAGAGAGATAAAGAAAAGCTGTGAGTGAGAGAGAGAAAGAGAAGCTGGGAGTGAGTAAGAGAGAAAGAGAAGCTGTGAGTGTGTGTGTGAGAGAGAAGCTGTGAGTGAGAGAGAGAGAAAGAAAGAGAAGCTGTGAGTGAGAGAGAGAGAGAGAAAGAGAAACTGTGAGTGAGAGAGAGAGAGAGAGAAAGAGAAGCTGTGAGTGAGAGAGAGAGAGAAAGAAAGAGAAGCTGTGAGTGAGAGAGGGAGAAGCTGTGAGTGAGAGAGAGAGGGAGAAAGAGAAGCTGTGAGTGAGAGAGAGAGAGAAAGAGAAGCTGTGAGTGAGTGAGAGAGAGAAGCTGTGAGTGAGAGAGAGAGAAGCTGTGTGTGTGAGAGAGAGAGAAGCTGTGAGTGAGAGAGAGAGAGAAGGAGAAGCTGTGAGTGAGATACAGAGAGAGAGAAAGAGAAGCTGTGAGTGAGAGAGAGAGAGAGAAGCTGTGAGTGAGAGAGAAAGAGAAGCTGTGAGTGAGAGAGAAAGAGAAGCTATGAGTTAGAGAGAGAGAGTGAAAGAGAAGCTGTGAGTGAGAGAGAGAGAGAATGAGAAGCTGTGAGAGAGAGAGAAAGAGAAGCTGTGAGTGAGAGAGAGAGAAGCTGTGAGTGAGAGAGGAAGAGAAGCTGTGAGTGATAGAGAAAGAGAAGCTGTGTGTGAGAGAGAGAGAGAAGCTGTGAGTGAGAGAGAGAGACAGAGAAGCTGTGAGTGAGAGAGAGAGAGAAAGAGAAGCTGTGAGTGAGAGAGTGAGATAAAGAGAAGCTGTGAGTTAGACAGAGACAGAGAAAGAGAAGCTGTGAGTGAGAGAGAGAGAGAAAAAGAAGCTGTGAGTGAGAGAGAGAGAGAGAAAGAGAAGCTGTGAGTGAGAGAGAGAGAGAGAAGCTGTGAGTGAGAGTGAGAGAGAAAGAGAAGCTGTGAGTGAGAGAGTGAGAGAAAGAGAAGCTGTGAGTGAGAGAGAGAGAAAGAAAGAAGCTGTGAGTGAGAGAGAGAAGCTGTGAGAGAGAGAGAGAGAAAGAGAAGCTGTGAGTGTGAGAGAGAGTGAGAAAAAGGGAAGCTGTGAGTGAGAGAGAGAGAGAAAGAGAAGCTGTGAGAGAGAGAGAAAGAAAGAGAAGCTATGAGTGAGAGAGAGAGAAGCTGTGAGTGAGAGAGATAGTGAGAAAGCGAATCTGTGAGTGAGAGAGAGAGAAAGAGAAGCAGTGAGTGTGAGAGAGAGAGAGTAGCTGTGAGTGAGAGAGAGAGAGAAGCTGTGAGTGAGAGAGAGAGAAAGAGAAGCTGTGTGTGAGAGAGAGAGAATCTGTGAGTGAGAGAGAGAGAGAAAGAGAAGCTGTGAGTGAGTGAGAGTGAGAGAGAGAGAGAGAAGCTGTGATTGAGAGAGAGAGAGAGAAAGAGAAGCTGTGAGTGAGAGAGTGAGAGAAAGAGCTGTGAGTGACAGAGAGAGTGAGAAGCTGTGAGTGAGAGAGAGAGAAGCTGTGAGTGAGAGAGAGAGAGAAAGAGAAGCTATGAGTGAGAGAGAGAGAAAGAGAAGCTGTGAGTGAGAGAGAAAGAGAAGCTGTGAGTGAGAGAGAGAGAAGCTGTGAGTGAGAGAGAGAGAAAGAGAAGGTGTGTGAGAGAGAGAATGAGAAGCTGTGAGTGAGATAGAGAGAGAGAAAGAGAAGCTGTGAGTGAGAGAGAGAGAAGCTGTGAGTGAGAGAGAAAGAGAAGCTGTGAGTGAGAGAGAAAGAGAAGCTGTGTGTGTGTGAGAGAGAGAGAAGCTGTGAGTGAGAGAGAGAGACAGAGAAGTTGTGAGTGAGAGAGAGAGAGAAAGAGAAGCTGTGAGTGAGAGAGTGAGATAAAGAGAAGCTGTGAGTTAGACAGAGACAGAGAAAGAGAAGCTGTGAGTGAGAGAGAGAGAGAGAAAAAGAAGCTGTGAGTGAGAGAGAGAGAGAGAAAGAGAAGCTGTGAGTGAGAGAGAGAGAGAGAAGCTGTGAGTGAGATTGAGAGAGAAAGAGAAGCTGTGAGTGAGAGAGTGAGAGAAAGAGAAGCTGTGAGTGAGAGAGAGAGAAAGAAAGAAGCTGTGAGTGAGAGAGAGAAGCTGTGAGTGAGAGAGAGAGAGAAAGAGAAGCTGTGAGAGAGAGAGAGAGAAAGAGAAGCTTGAGTGTGAGAGAGAGTGAGAAAAAGGGAAGCTGTGAGTGAGAGAGAGAGAGAAAGAGAAGCTGTGAGAGAGAGAGAAAGAAAGAGAAGCTATGAGTGAGAGAGAGAGAAGCTGTGAGTGAGAGAGATAGTGAGAAAGCGAATCTGTGAGTGAGAGAGAGAAAGAGAAGCAGTGAGTGTGTGAGAGAGAGAGAAGCTGTGAGTGAGAGAGAGAGAGAAGCTGTGAGTGAGAGAGAGAAAGAGAAGCTGTGAGTGAGAGAGAGAGGGAGAAAGAGAAAGAGAAGCTGTGAGTGAGAGAGAGATAAAGAGAAGCTGTGAGTTAGAGAGAGAGAGAAAGAGAAGCTGTGAGTGAGAGAGAGAGAAAGAGAAGCTGTGTGTGTGTGAGAGAGAATCTGTGAGTGAGAGAGAGAGAAAGAGAAGCTGTGAGTGAGAGAGAGAGAGAGAGAAGCTGTGATTGATTGAGAGAGAGAGAAAGAGAAGCTGTGAGTGAGAGAGTGAGAGAAAGAGCTGTGAGTGAGAGAGAGAGAGAGTGAGAAGCTGTGAGTGAGAGAGAGAGAAGCTGTGAGTGAGAGAGAGAGAAAGAGAAGCTATGAGTGAGAGAGAGAGAAAGAGAAGCTGTGAGTGAGAGAGAAAGAGAAGCTGTGAGTGAGAGAGAGAGAGAGAAAGAGAAGCAGTGTGTGAGACAGAGAGAAAGAGAAGCTGTGTGTGTGTGTGAGAGAAGCTGTGAGTGAGAGAGAGAGAGAAAGAGAATCTGTGAGTGAGAGAGAGAGAAAGAGAAGCTGTGAGAGAGAGAGAGAGAAGCTGTGAGTGAGAGAGAAAGAAAAAAATAGAAGCTGTGAGTGAGTGAGAGAGAGAGAAGGTGTGAGTGAGAGAGAGGGAGAAAGAGAAGCTGTGAGTGAGAGAGAGAGAGAGAAGCTGTGAGTGAGAGAGAAAGGGAAAGAGAGGCTGTGAGTGAGAGAGAGAGTGAGAGAAGCTGTGAGTGAGAGAGAGAGGGTGAAAGAGAAGCTGTGATTGTGAGAGAGAGGGAGAAAAAGGGAAGCTGTGAGTGAGCGTGAGAGAGAGAGAGAAGCTGTGACAGTGGGATAGAGAGAAAGATAAGCTGTGAGTGAGAGAGAGAGAGAAAAAGAGAATCTGTGAGTGAGAGAGAGAGAGAAGCTGTGATTGAGTGAGAGAGAGTGAGAGAGAAGTTGTGAGTGAGAGAGAGAGGGAGAGGGAGAAAGAGAAGCTGTGAGTGAGAGAGTGAGAGAAAGAGAAGCTGTGAGTGAGAGAGAGAGAAAGTAAGAGAAGCTGTGAGTGAGAGAGAGAGGGTGAAAGAGAAGCTGTGATTGTGAGAGAGAGGGAGAAAAAGGGAAGCTGTGAGTGAGCGTGAGAGAGAGAGAGAAGCTGTGACAGTGGGATAGAGAGAAAGATAAGCTGTGAGTGAGAGAGAGAGAAAGAAAGAGAAGCTATGAGTGAGAGAGAGAGAAGCTGTGAGTGAGAGAGAGAGGGAGAAAGAGAAGTTGTGAGTGAGAGAGAGAGAGAAAGAGAAGCTGTGAGTGAGAGAGAGAGAGAGAGAAGCTGTGTGTGAGAGAGAGAAGCTGTGAGTGAGTGAGTGAGAGAGAAGCTGTGAGAGAGAGAGAGAAGCTGTGAATGAGAGAGAGAGAAGGAGAAGCTGTGAGTGAGATAGAGAGAGACAAATAGAAGCTGTGAGAGAGAGAGAGAGAGAAGCTGTGAGTGAGAGAGAAAGAGAAGCTGTGAGTGAGAGAGAAAGAGAAGCTATGAGTTAGAGAGAGAGAGTGAAAGAGAAGCTGGGAGTGAGAGAGAGAGAGAATGAGAAGCTGTGAGATAGAGAGAGAAAGAGAAGCTGTGAGTGAGAGAGACAGAGAGAAGCTGTGAGTGAGAGAGAAAGAGAAGCTGTGAGTGAGAGAGAAAGAGAAGCTGTGTGTGTGAGAGAGAGAGAAGCTGTGAGTGAGAGAGAGAGAAAGAGAAGCTGTGAGTGAGAGAGAGAAAGAGAAGCTGTGAGTGAGAGAGTGAGCTAAAGAGAAGCTGTGAGTTAGAGGGAGACAGAGAAAGAGAAGCTGTGAGAGAGAGAGAGAAAAAGGAGCTGTGAGTGAGAGAGAGAGAGAGAGAGAGAAAGAGAGAAGCTGTGAGTGAGAGAGAGAGAGAGAGAAGCTGTGAGAGTGAGAGAGAAAGAGAAGCTGTGAGTGAGAGAGTGAGAGAAAGAGAAGCTGTGAGTGAGAGAGAGAGAAAGAGAAGCTGTGAGTGTGAGAGAGAGAGAACGAGAAGCTGTGTGTGTGAGAGAGAGAAGCTGTGAGTGAGTGAGAGAGAGAGAGAGAAGCTGTGAGTGAGAGAGAGAAAGAGAAGCTGTGAGTGAGAGAAAGAGAGAGAGAAACAAAAGCTGTGAGTGAGAGAGAGATAAAGAGAAGCTGTGAGTTAGAGAGAGAATCTATGAGTGAGAGAAAGAGAGAGAGAGAGAAAGAAAGAGAAGATGTCAGTGAGAGAGGGAGAGAGAGAGAATCTGTGAGTGAGAGAGAGAGAGAAAGATAAGCTGTGTGAGAGAGGGAGAGAAAGAGAAGCTGTGTGTGTGAGAGAGAGAGTGAGAAGCTGTGAGTGAGAGAGAGAGAGAGATGCTGTGAGTGTGAGAGAGAGAGAGAAAGAGAAGCTGTGAGTGAGAGAGAAAGAGAAGCTGTGAGTGAGAGAGAGAGAGAAAGAGAAGGTGTGAGTGAGAGAGAGAGAGAGAAAGAGAAGCTGTGAGTGAGAGAGAGAGAGAAAGAGAAGCTGTGAGAGAGAGAGAAGCTGTGAGTGAGAGAGAAAGAAAGAAATAGAAGCTGTGAGTGAGTGAGAGAGAGAGAAGCTGTAAGTGAGTGAGAGAGAGAGAAGCTGTGAGTGAGAGAGAAAGGGAAAGAGAGGCTGTGAGTGAGAGAGAGAGAGAAGCTGTGAGTGAGAGAGAGAGAGAAGCTGTGAGTGAGAGAGAAAGAGATGCTGTGAGTGAGAGAGAGAAAGAGAAGGTGTGAGTGAGAGAGAGAGAAAGAGAAGCTGTGAGTGAGAGAGAGAGAAAGAGAAGCTGTGAGAGAGAGAGAAGCTGTGAGTGAGAGAGAAAGAAAGAAATAGAAGCTGTGAGTGAGTGAGAGAGAGAGAAGCTGTAAGTGAGTGAGAGAGAGAGAAGCTGTGAGTGAGAGAGAAAGGGAAAGAGAGGCTGTGAGTGAGAGAGAGAGAGAAACTGTGAGTGAGAGAGAGAGAGAAGCTGTCAGAGAGAGAGAGAGAAGCTGTGAGTGAGAGAGAGAGAGAAGCTGTGAGTGAGAGTGATAGAGAAAGAGAAGCTGTGAGTGAGAGAGTGAGAGAAAGAGAAGCTGTGAGTGAGAGAGAGCGAAAGAAAGAGGAGATGTGAGTGAGAGAGAGAAGCTGTGAGTGAGAGAGAGATAAAGAGAAGCTGTGAGTGAGAGAGAGAAGAAAGAGCAGCTGTGAGTGTGAGAGAGAGTGAGAAAAAGGGAAGCTGTGAGTGAGTGAGAGAGAGAGAAGCTTTGAGTGAGAGAGAGAAAGAGAAGCTGTGAGTGAGAGAGAGAGAAAGAGAAGCTGTGAGTGAGAAGAGAGATAAAGAGAAGCTGTGAGTTAGAGAGAGAGAGAAAGAGAATCTGTGTGTGAGAGAGAGAGAAGCTGTGAGTGAGAGAGAGAGGGAGAAAGTGAAGCGGTGAGTGAGAGAGAGAGAGAAAGAGAAGCTGTGAGTGAGAGAGAGAGAGAAAAAAAAATCTGTGAGTGAGAGAGAGAGAAGCTGTGAGTGAGAGAGAGAAAGAGAAGCTGTGAGTGAGAGAGAGAGAGAAAGAGAAGCTGTGAGTGAGAGAGATAAAGAGAAGCTGTGAGTTAGAGAGAGACAGAGAAAGAGAAGCTGTGTGAGAAAGAGAGAGAAGTTGTGAGTGAGAGAGAGAGAAAGAGAAGATGTTAGTGAGAGAATGAGAGAGAGAAAGAGAAGCTGTGAGTGAGAGAGAGAGAAGCTGTGAGTGAGAGAGAGAGAGAGAAAGAGAAGGTGTGAGTGAGAGAGAGAAAGAGAAGCTGTGAGTGAGAGAGAGAGATAAAGAAAAGCTGTGAGTGAGAGAGAGAAAGAGAAGCTGGGAGTGAGTAAGAGAGAGAGAGAGAAGCTGTGAGTGTGTGTGAGAGAGAGAAGCTGTGAGTGAGAGAGAGAGAGAGAGAGAAGCTGTGAGTGAGAGAGAAAGAAAGAAAGAGAAGTTGTGAGTGAGTGAGAGAGAGAGAGAATGTGAGTGAGAGAGAGAGAGAGAAAGAGAAGCTGTGAGTGAGAGAGAGAGAGAAAGAAAGAGAAGCTGTGAGTGAGAGAGAGAGAAGCTGTGAGTGAGAGAGGGAGAAAGAGAAGCTGTGAGTGAGAGAGAGAGAGAAAGTGAAGCTGTGACTGAGAGAGTGAGATAAAGAGAAGCTGTGAGTTAGAGAGAGACAGAGAAAGAGAAGCTGTGAGTGATAGAGAGAGATAAAGAAAAGCTGTGACTGAGAGAGAGAAAGAGAAGCTGGGAGTGAGTAAGAGAGAAAGAGAAGCTGTGAGTGTGTGTGTGAGAGAGAAGCTGTGAGTGAGAGAGAGAGAAAGAAAGAGAAGCTGTGAGTGAGAGAGAGAGAGAGAAAGAGAAACTGTGAGTGAGAGAGAGAGAGAGAGAAAGAGAAGCTGTGAGTGAGAGAGAGAGAGAGAAAGAAAGAGAAGCTGTGAGTGAGAGAGGGAGAAGCTGTGAGTGAGAGAGAGAGGGAGAAAGAGAAGCTGTGAGTGAGAGAGAGAGAGAAAGAGAAGCTGTGAGTGAGTGAGAGAGAGAAGCTGTGAGTGAGAGAGAAAGAGAAGCTGTGTGTGTGAGAGAGAGAGAAGCTGTGAGTGAGAGAGAGAGAAGGAGAAGCTGTGAGTGAGATAGAGAGAGAGAAAGAGAAGCTGTGAGTGAGAGAGAGAGAGAGAAGCTGTGAGTGAGAGAGAAAGAGAAGCTGTGAGTGAGAGAGAAAGAGAAGCTATGAGTTAGAGAGAGAGAGTGAAAGAGAAGCTGTGAGTGAGAGAGAGAGAGAATTGGAAGCTGTGAGAGAGAGCGAAAGAGAAGCTGTGAGTGAGAGAGAGAGAAGCTGTGAGTGAGAGAGGAAGAGAAGCTGTGAGTGAGAGAGAAAGAGAAGCTGTGTGTGTGTGAGAGAGAGAAGCTGTGAGTGAGAGAGAGAAAGAGAAGCTGTGAGTTAGAGAGAGACAGAGAAAGAGAAGCTGTGAGTGAGAGAGAGAGAGAAAAAGAAGCTGTGAGAGAGAGAGAGAGAAGCTGTGAGTGAGAGAGAGAGAGAGAAGCTGTGAGTGAGAGTGATAGAGAAAGAGAAGCTGTGAGTGAGAGAGTGAGAGAAAGAGAAGCTGTGAGTGAGAGAGAGCGAAAGAAAGAGGAGCTGTGAGTGAGAGAGAGAAGCTGTGAGTGAGAGAGAGATAAAGAGAAGCTGTGAATGAGAGAGAGAGAAAGAGCAGCTGTGAGTGTGAGAGAGAGTGAGAAAAAGGGAAGCTGTGAGTGAGTGAGAGAGAGAGAAGCTTTGAGTGAGAGAGAGAAAGAGAAGCTGTGAGTGAGAGAGAGAGAAAGAGAAGCTGTGAGTGAGAAGAGAGATAAAGAGAAGCTGTGAGTTAGAGAGAGAGAGAAAGAGAATCTGTGTGTGTGAGAGAGAGAAGCTGTGAGTGAGAGAGAGAGGGAGAAAGTGAAGCGGTGAGTGAGAGAGAGAGAGAAAGAGAAGCTGTGAGTGAGAGAGAGAGAGAAAAAAAATCTGTGAGTGAGAGAGAGAGAAGCTGTGAGTGAGAGAGAGAAAGAGAAGCTGTGAGTGAGAGAGAGAGAGAAAGAGAAGCTGTGAGTGAGAGAGATAAAGAGAAGCTGTGAGTTAGAGAGAGACAGAGAAAGAGAAGCTGTGTGAGAAAGAGAGAGAAGCTGTGAGTGAGAGAGAGAGAAAGAGAAGATGTTAGTGAGAGAATGAGAGAGAGAAAGAGAAGCTGTGAGTGAGAGAGAGAGAAGCTGTGAGTGAGAGAGAGAGAGAAAGAGAAGGTGTGAGTGAGAGAGAGAAAGAGAAGCTGTGAGTGAGAGAGAGAGATAAAGAAAAGCTGTGAGTGAGAGAGAGAAAGAGAAGCTGGGAGTGAGTAAGAGAGAGAGAGAGAAGCTGTGAGTGTGTGTGTGAGAGAGAAGCTGTGAGTGAGAGAGAGAGAGAGAAGCTGTGAGTGAGAGAGAAAGAAAGAAAGAGAAGTTGTGAGTGAGTGAGAGAGAGAGAGAATGTGAGTGAGAGAGAGAGAGAGAAAGAGAAGCTGTGAGTGAGAGAGAGAGAGAAAGAAAGAGAAGCTGTGAGTGAGAGAGAGAGAAGCTGTGAGTGAGAGAGGGAGAAAGAAAAGCTGTGTGTGAGAGAGAAAGAGAAGCTGTGAGTGAGAGAGAGAGAGAGAGAGAGAGAAAGAGAAGCTGTGAGAGAGAGAGAGAAGCTGTGAGTGAGTGAGAGAGAGAGAAGCTGTGTGAGAGAGAGAGAAGCTGTGAGTGAGAGAGAGAGAGAAGGAGAAGCTGTGAGTGAGATAGAGAGAGAGTAAGAGAAGCTGTGAGTGAGAGAGAGAGAAGCTGTGACTGAGAGAGAAAGAGAAGCTGTGAGTGAGAGAGAAAGAGAAGCTATGAGTTAGAGAGAGAGAGTGAAAGAGACGCCGTGAGTGAGAGAGAGAGAGAATGAGAAGCTGTGAGATAGCGAGAGAAAGAGAAGCTGTGAGTGAGAGAGAGAGAGAGAGAAGCTGTGAGTGAGAGAGAGAGAAAGAGCAGCTGTGAGTGAGAGAGAGAGAGAAAGTGAAGCTGTGAGTGAGAGAGTGAGATAAAGAGAAGCTGTGAGTTAGAGAGAGACAGAGAAAGAGAAGCTGTGAGTGAGAGAGAGAGAGAAGAAGAAGCTGTGAGTGAGAGAGAGAGAGAGAGAAAGAGAAGCTGTGAGTGAGAGAGAAAGAGAAGCTGTGAGTGAGAGTGAGAGAGAAAGAGAAGCTGTGAGTGAGAGAGTGAGAGAAAGAGAAGCTGTGAGTGAGAGAGAGAGAAAGAAAGAGAAGCTGTGAGTGAGAGAGAGAAGCTGTGAGTGAGAGAGGGAGAGAAAGAGAAGCTGTGAGTGAGAGAGAGAGAAAGAGAAGCTGTGAGTGAGAGAGAAAGAGAAGCTATGAGTTAGAGAGAGAGTGAAAGAGAAGCTGTGAGTGAGAGAGAGAGAGAATGAGAAGCTGTGATATAGCGAGAGAAAGAGAAGATGTGAGTGAGAGAGAGAGAGAAGCTGTGAGTGAGAGAGAAAGAGATGCTGTGAGTGAGAGAGAAAGAGAAGCTGTGTGTGTGTGAGAGAGAGAAGCTGTGAGTGAGAGAGAGAGAAAGAGAAACTGTGAGTGAGAGAGAGAGAGAAAGTGAAGCTGTGACTGAGAGAGTGAGATAAAGAGAAGCTGTGAGTTAGAGAGAGACAGAGAAAGAGAAGCTGTGAGTGATAGAGAGAGATAAAGAAAAGCTGTGACTGAGAGAGAGAAAGAGAAGCTGGGAGTGAGTAAGAGAGAAAGAGAAGCTGTGAGTGTGTGTGTGAGAGAGAAGCTGTGAGTGAGAGAGAGAGAAAGAAAGAGAAGCTGTGAGTGAGAGAGAGAGAGAGAAAGAGAAACTGTGAGTGAGAGAGAGAGAGAGAGAAAGAGAACCTGTGAGTGAGAGAGAGAGAGAGAAAGAAAGAGAAGCTGTGAGTGAGAGAGGGAGAAGCTGTGAGTGAGAGAGAGAGGGAGAAAGAGAAGCTGTTCGTGAGTGAGAGAGAGAAGCTGTGAGTGAGAGAGAAAGAGAAGCTGTGTGTGTGAGAGAGAGAAGCTGTGAGTGAGAGAGAGAGAGAAGGAGAAGCTGTGAGTGAGATAGAGAGAGAGAAAGAGAAGCTGTGAGTGAGAGAGAGAGAGAGAAGCTGTGAGTGAGAGAGAAAGAGAAGCTGTGAGTGAGAGAGAAAGAGAAGCTATGAGTTAGAGAGAGAGAGTGAAAGAGAAGCTGTGAGTGAGAGAGAGAGAGAATGAGAAGCTGTGAGAGAGAGAGAAAGAGAAGCTGTGAGTGAGAGAGAGAGAAGCTGTGAGTGAGAGAGGAAGAGAAGCTGTGAGTGAGAGAGAAAGAGAAGCTGTGTGTGTGAGAGAGAGAAGCTGTGAGTGAGAGAGAGAAAGAGAAGCTGTGAGTTAGAGAGAGACAGAGAAAGAGAAGTTGTGAGTGAGAGAGAGAGAGATAAAGAAGCTGTCAGAGAGAGAGAGAGAAGCTTTGAGTGAGAGAGAGAGAGAGAAGCTGTGAGTGAGAGTGATAGAGAAAGAGAAGCTGTGAGTGAGAGAGTGAGAGAAAGAGAAGCTGTGAGTGAGAGAGAGCGAAAGAAAGAGGAGCTGTGAGTGAGAGAGAGAAGCTGTGAGTGAGAGAGAGATAAAGAGACGCTGTGAGTGAGAGAGAGAGAAAGAGCAGCTGTGAGTGTGAGAGAGAGTGAGAAAAAGGGAAGCTGTGAGTGAGTGCGAGAGAGAGAAGCTTTGAGTGAGAGAGAGAAAGAGAAGCTGTGAGGGAGAGAGAGAGAAAGAGAAGCTGTGAGTGAGAAGAGAGATAAAGAGAAGCTGTGAGTTAGAGAGAGAGAAAGAGAATCTGTGTGTGTGAGAGAGAGAAGCTGTGAGTGAGAGAGAGAGGGAGAAAGTGAAGCGGTGAGTGAGAGAGAGAGAGAAAGAGAAGCTGTGAGTGAGAGAGAGAGAGAAAAAAAATCTGTGAGTGAGAGAGAGAGAAGCTGTGAGTGAGAGAGAGAAAGAGAAGCTGTGAGTGAGAGAGAGAGAGAGAGAGAAGCTGTGAGTGAGAGAGATAAAGAGAAGCTGTGAGTTAGAGAGAGACAGAGAAAGAGAAGCTGTGTGAGAAAGAGAGAGAAGCTGTGAGTGAGAGAGAGAGAAAGAGAAGATGTTAGTGAGAGAATGAGAGAGAGAAAGAGAAGCTGTGAGTGAGAGAGAGAGAAGCTGTGAGTGAGAGAGAGAGAGAAAGAGAAGGTGTGAGTGAGAGAGAGAAAGAGAAGCTGGGAGTAAGTAAGAGAGAGAGAGAGAAGATGTGAGTGTGTGTGTGAGAGAGAAGCTGTGAGTGAGAGAGAGAGAGAAGCTGTGAGTGAGAGAGAAAGAGATGCTGTGAGTGAGAGAGAAAGAGAAGCTGTGTGTGTGAGAGAGAGAGAAGCTGTGAGTGAGAGCGAGAGAAAGAGAAGCTGTGAGTGAGAGAGAGAGAGAAAGTGAAGCTGTGACTGAGAGAGTGAGATAAAGAGAAGCTGTGAGTTAGAGAGAGACAGAGAAAGAGAAGCTGTGAGTGAGAGAAAGAGAAAGAAGCTGTGAGTGAGAGTGAGAGAGAACGAGAAAGAGAAGCTGTGAGTGAGAGAGAGAGAGAGAAGCTGTGAGTGAGAGTGAGAGAGAAAGAGAAGCTGTGAGTGAGAGAAAGAGAAGCTGTGAGTGAGAGAGAAAGAGAAGCTGTGAGTGAGAGAGAGAAGCTGTGAGTGAGAGAGAGAGAGAAGCTGTGAGTGAGAGAGAGATAAAGAGAAGCTGTGAGTTAGAGAGAGACAGAAAAAGAGAAGCTGTGAGTGAGAGAGAAAGAGAAAGAGAAGCTGTGAGTGAGAGAGAGAAAGAGAAGCTGTGAGTGAGAGAGAGAGAGAAGCTGTGAGTGAGAGAGAGAGATAGAAGATGTGAGTGAGAGAGAGAAAGAGAAAGAGAAGCTGTGAGTGAGTGAGAGAGATAAAGAGAAGCTGTGAGTGATAGAGAGAGATAAAGAAAAGCTGTGAGTGAGAGACAGAAAGAGAAGCTGGGAGTGAGTAAGAGAGAGAAAGAGAAGCTTTGAGTGTGTGTGAGAGAGAGAAGCTGTGAGTGAGAGAGAGAGAGAGAGAAGCTGTGAGTGAGAGAGAAAGAATGAAAGAGAAGTTGTGAGTGAGAGAGAGAGAGAAACTGTGAGTGAGTGAGAGAGAGAGAGAAGCTGTGAGTGAGAGAGAGAGAGAAAGAAAGAGAAGCTGTTAGTGAGAGAGAAGCTGTGAGTGAGAGAGAGAGGGAGAAAGAGAAGCTGTGAGTGAGAGAGAGAGAGAGAGAAAGAGAAGCTGTGTGTGAGAGAGAGAAGCTGTGAGTGAGAGTGAGAGAGAAAGAGAAAGAGAAGCTGTGAGTGAGAGAGAAAGAGAGAAGCTGTGAGTGAGAGTGAGAGAGAAAGAGAAGCTGTGAGTGAGAGAAAGAGAAGCTGTGAGTGAGAGAGAGAGAAAGAAAGAGAAGGTGTGAGTGAGAGAGAGAAGCTGTGAGAGAGAGAGAGAAAGAGAAGCTGTGAGTGAGAGAGATAAAGAGAAGCTGTGAGTTAGAGAGAGACAGAGAAAGAGAAGCTGTGAGAGAGAGAGAGAAACTGTGAGTGAGAGAGAATGAGAAAGAGAAGATGTTAGTGAGAGATTGAGAGAGAGAAAGAGAAGCTGTGAGTGAGAGAGAGAGAAGCTGTGAGTGAGAGAGAGAGAGAGAAAGAGAAGGTGTGAGTGAGAGAGAGAAAGTGAAGCTGTGAGTGAGAGAGAGAGAAGCTGTGAGTGAGAGAGAAGAGAGAGAAGATGTGAGTGAGAGAGAGAAAGAGAAAGAGAAGCTGTGAGTGAGTGAGAGAGATAAAGAGAAGCTGTGACTGATAGAGAGAGATAAAGAAAAGCTGTGAGTGAGAGAGAGAAAGAGAAGCTGGGAGTGAGTAAGAGAGAGAAAGAGAAGCTGTGAGTGTGTGTGAGAGAGAGAAGCTGTGAGTGAGAGAGAGAGAGAGAAGCTGTGAGTGAGAGAGAAAAAAAGAAAGAGAAGCTGTGAGTGAGAGAGAGAAGCTGTGAGTGAGAGCGAGAGAAAGGAGCTGTGAGTGAGAGAGAGAGAAAGAGAAGCTGTGAGTGAGAGAGAGAGAGAAAGAGAAGCTGTGTGTGAGAGAGAGAATCTATGAGTGAGAGAGAGAGAGAGAAAGAAAGAGAAGATGTCAGTGAGAGAGGGAGAGAGAGAGAGAAGTTGTGAGTGAGAGAGAGAGAGAAAGATAAGCTGTGTGAGAGAGGGAGAAAAAAGAGAAGCTATGAGTGAGAGAGAGAGAGAGTGAGAGGCTGTGAGTGAGAGAGAGAGAGAGAAGCTGTGAGTGAGAGAGAGAGAGAATGAGAAGCTGTGAGTGAGAGAGAGAGAGAGAGAGAAAGAGAAGCTGTGAGTGAGAGAGTGAAAGAGAAAGAGAAGCTGTGAGAGAGAGAGAGAGAAGCTGTGAGTGAGAGAGAGAGAAAGAAATAGAAGCTGTGAGTGAGTGAGAGAGAGAAGCTGTGAGTGAGAGAGAGAGAAGCTGTGAGTGAGAGAGAAAGGGAAAGAGAGGCTGTGAGTGAGAGAGAGAGAAGCTGTGAGTGAGAGAGAGAGAGAAGCTGTGAGTGAGAGAGAAAGAGAGGCTGTGAGTGAGAGAGAGAGAGAAGCTGAGTGAGAGAGAGATAAAGAGAAGCTGTGAGTTAGAGAGAGAGAGAGAGAAAGAGAAGCTGTGAATGAGAGAGAAAGCTGTGAGTGAGAGAGAAAGAGAAAGATAAGCTGTGAGTGAGAGAGAGAGAAGATGTGAGTGAGAGAGAGAGAGAGAAACTGTGAGTGAGAGAGAGAAGCTGTGAGTGAGTGAGAGAGAGAGAAGCTGTGAGTGAGAGAGAGAAAAAAAGAGAAGCTGTGAGTGAGTGAGAGAGATAGAGAGAAGCTGTGAGTGAGAGAGAAATAAAGAGAAGCTGTGAGTTAGAGAGAAACAGAGAAAGAGAAGCTGTGAGTGAGAGAGAGAGAAAGAGAAGCTGTGAGTGTGTGTGAGAGAGAAAGAGAAGCTGTGAGTTAGAGACAGACAGAGAAAGAGAAGCTGTGAGTGAGAGAGTGAGAGAGAAAGAGAAGCTGTGAGTGAGAGAGAGAGAGAAAGAGAAGCTGTGAGTGAGAGAGAGAGAAAGAAATAGAAGCTGTGAGTGAGAGAGAGAGGGTGAAAGAGAAGCTGTGATTGTTAGAGAGAGGGAGAAAAAGGGAAGCTGTGAGTGAGCGTGAGAGAGAGAGAAGCTGTGACAGTGGGAGAGAGAGAAAGAGAAGCTGTGAGTGAGTGAGAGAGAGAGAAAGAGAAGCTGTGAGTGAGAGAGACAGACAGAGAAAGAGAAGCTGTGAGTGAGAGAGAGAGCTAGAAGCTGTGAGTGAGTGAGAGAGAGAGAAGCTGTGAGTGAGAGAGAGAAAGAGAATGAGTGAGAGAGAGAGACAAAGAGAAGCTGTGAGTGAGACAGAGATAAAGAGAAGCTGTGAGTTAGAGAGAGAGAGAAAGAGAAGCTCTGAGTGAGAGAGAGAGAAGCTGTGAGTGAGAGAGAGAGGGAGAAAGTGAAGCGGTGAGTGAGAGAGAGAGAGAGGAAAAAAAGAATCTGTGAGTGAGAGAGAGAGAGAAGCTGTGAGTGAGAGAGAGAAAAAGAAGCTGTGAGTAAGAGAGAGAGTGAGAAAGAGAAGCTGTGAGTGAGAGAGAGATAAAGAGAAGCTGTGAGAGAGAGAGACAGAGAAAGAGAAGCTGTGTGTGAGGGAGAGAATCTGTGAGTGAGAGAGAGAGAAGCTGTGAGTGAGACAGAGAGGGAGAAAGAGAAGCTGTGAGTGAGAGAGATAAAGAGAAGCTGTGAGTTAGAGAGAGACAGAGAAAGAGAAGCTGTGTGAGAAAGAGAGGGAAGCTGTGAGTGAGAGAGAGAGAAAGAGAAGATGTTAGTGAGAGAATGAGAGAGAGAAAGAGAAGCTGTGAGTGAGAGAGAGAGAAGCTGTGAGTGAGAGAGAGAGAGAAAGAGAAGGTGTGAGTGAGAGAGAGAGATAAAGAAAAGCTGTGAGTGAGAGAGAGAAAGAGAAGCTGGGAGTGAGTAAGAGAGAGAGAGAGAAGCTGTGAGTGTGTGTGTGAGAGAGAAGCTGTGAGTGAGAGAGAG
Source organism: Bradypodion ventrale (assembly GCA_035047345.1). NCBI lineage: Eukaryota > Metazoa > Chordata > Lepidosauria > Squamata > Chamaeleonidae > Bradypodion > Bradypodion ventrale. The sequence continues at coordinate 175,910,147 of JAWDJE010000002.1, forward strand.
AGAGAGAAGCTGTGAGTGAGAGAGAAAGAAAGAAAGAGAAGTTGTGAGTGAGTGAGAGAGAGAGAGAATGTGAGTGAGAGAGAGAGAGAGAAAGAGAAGCTGTGAGTGAGAGAGAGAGAGAAAGAAAGAGAAGCTGTGAGTGAGAGAGAGAGAAGCTGTGAGTGAGAGAGGGAGAAAGAAAAGCTGTGTGAGAGAGAGAAAGAGAAGCTGTGAGTGAGAGAGAGAGAGAGAGAGAGAGAGAAAGAGAAGCTGTGAGAGAGAGAGAGAAGCTGTGAGTGAGTGAGAGAGAGAGAAGCTGTGTGAGAGAGAGAGAAGCTGTGAGTGAGAGAGAGAGAGATGGAGAAGCTGTGAGTGAGGTAGAGAGAGAGAAAGAGAAGCTGTGAGTGAGAGAGAGAGAAGCTGTGAGTGAGAGAGAAAGAGAAGCTGTGAGTGAGAGAGAAAGAGAAGCTATGAGTTAGAGAGAGAGAGTGAAAGAGACGCCGTGAGTGAGAGAGAGAGAGAATGAGAAGCTGTGAGATAGCGAGAGAAAGAGAAGCTGTGAGTGAGAGAGAGAGAGAGAAGCTGTGAGTGAGAGAGAGAGAAAGAGAAGCTGTGAGTGAGAGAGAGAGAGAAAGTGAAGCTGTGAGTGAGAGAGTGAGATAAAGAGAAGCTGTGAGTTAGAGAGAGAGAGAGAAAGAGAAGCTGTGAGTGAGAGAGAGAGAGAAGAAGAAGATGTGAGTGAGAGAGAGAGAGAGAGAGAAAGAGAAGCTGTGAGTGAGAGAGAAAGAGAAGCTGTGAGTGAGAGTGAGAGAGAAAGAGAAGCTGTGAGTGAGAGAGTGAGAGAAAGAGAAGCTGTGAGTGAGAGAGAGAGAAAGAAAGAGAAGCTGTGAGTGAGAGAGAGAAGCTGTGAGTGAGAGAGAGAGAGAAAGAGAAGCTGTGAGTGAGAGAGAGAGAAAGAGAAGCTGTGAGTGAGAGAGAAAGAGAAGCTATGAGTTAGAGAGAGAGTGATAGAGAAGCTGTGAGTGAGAGAGAGAGAGAATGAGAAGCTGTGATATAGCGAGAGAAAGAGAAGCTGTGAGTGAGAGAGAGAGAGAAGCTGTGAGTGAGAGAGAAAGAGATGCTGTGAGTGAGAGAGAAAGAGAAGCTGTGTGTGTGAGAGAGAGAGAAGCTGTGAGTGAGAGAGAGAGAAAGAGAAGCTGTTAGTGAGAGAGAGAGAGAAAGTGAAGCTGTGACTGAGAGAGTGAGATAAAGAGAAGCTGTGAGTTAGAGAGAGACAGAGAAAGAGAAGCTGTGAGTGAGAGAAAGAGAAAGAAGCTGTGAGTGAGAGTAAGAGAGAAAGAGAAAGAGAAGCTGTGAGTGAGAGAGAGAGAGAAGCTGTGAGTGAGAGTGAGAGAGAAAGAGAAGCTGTGAGTGAGAGAAAGAGAAGCTGTGAGTGAGAGAGAAAGAGAAGCTGTGAGTGAGAGAGAGAAGCTGTGAGTGAGAGAGAGAGAGAGAGAGAAGCTGTGAGTGAGAGAGAGATAAAGAGAAGCTGTGAGTTAGAGAGAGACAGAAAAAGAGAAGCTGTGAGTGAGAGAGAAAGAGAAAGAGAAGCTGTGTGTGTGTGAGAGAGAAGCTGTGAGTGAGAGAGAGAGAGAAAGAGAAGCTGTGAGTGAGAGAGAGAAAGAGAAGATGTGAGTGAGAGAGAGAGAAGCTGTGAGTGAGAGAGAGAGAGAAGATGTGAGTGAGAGAGAGAAAGAGAAAGAGAAGCTGTGAGTGAGTGAGAGAGATAAAGAGAAGCTGTGAGTGATAGAGAGAGATAAAGAAAAGCTGTGAGTGAGAGACAGAAAGAGAAGCTGGGAGTGAGTAAGAGAGAGAAAGAGAAGCTTTGAGTGTGTGTGAGAGAGAGAAGCTGTGAGTGAGAGAGAGAGAGAGAGAAGCTGTGAGTGAGTGAGAGAGAGAGAAGCTGTGTGAGAGAGAGAGAAGCTGTGAGTGAGAGAGAGAGAGATGGAGAAGCTGTGAGTGAGGTAGAGAGAGAGAAAGAGAAGCTGTGAGTGAGAGAGAGAGAAGCTGTGAGTGAGAGAGAAAGAGAAGCTGTGAGTGAGAGAGAAAGAGAAGCTATGAGTTAGAGAGAGAGAGTGAAAGAGACGCCGTGAGTGAGAGAGAGAGAGAATGAGAAGCTGTGAGATAGCGAGAGAAAGAGAAGCTGTGAGTGAGAGAGAGAGAGAGAAGCTGTGAGTGAGAGAGAGAGAAAGAGAAGCTGTGAGTGAGAGAGAGAGAGAAAGTGAAGCTGTGAGTGAGAGAGTGAGATAAAGAGAAGCTGTGAGTTAGAGAGAGACAGAGAAAGAGAAGCTGTGAGTGAGAGAGAGAGAGAAGAAGAAGCTGTGAGTGAGAGAGAGAGAGAGAGAAAGAGAAGCTGTGAGTGAGAGAGAAAGAGAAGCTGTGAGTGAGAGTGAGAGAGAAAGAGAAGCTGTGAGTGAGAGAGTGAGAGAAAGAGAAGCTGTGAGTGAGAGAGAGAGAAAGAAAGAGAAGCTGTGAGTGAGAGAGAGAAGCTGTGAGTGAGAGAGAGAGAGAAAGAGAAGCTGTGAGTGAGAGAGAGAGAAAGAGAAGCTGTGAGTGAGAGAGAAAGAGAAGCTATGAGTTAGAGAGAGAGTGAAAGAGAAGCTGTGAGTGAGAGAGAGAGAGAATGAGAAGCTGTGATATAGCGAGAGAAAGAGAAGCTGTGAGTGAGAGAGAGAGAGAAGCTGTGAGTGAGAGAGAAAGAGATGCTGTGAGTGAGAGAGAAAGAGAAGCTGTGTGTGTGAGAGAGAGAGAAGCTGTGAGTGAGAGAGAGAGAAAGAGAAGCTGTTAGTGAGAGAGAGAGAGAAAGTGAAGCTGTGACTGAGAGAGTGAGATAAAGAGAAGCTGTGAGTTAGAGAGAGACAGAGAAAGAGAAGCTGTGAGTGAGAGAAAGAGAAAGAAGCTGTGAGTGAGAGTGAGAGAGAAAGAGAAAGAGAAGCTGTGAGTGAGAGAGAGAGAGAAGCTGTGAGTGAGAATGAGAGAGAAAGAGAAGCTGTGAGTGAGAGAAAGAGAAGCTGTGAGTGAGAGAGAAAGAGAAGCTGTGAGTGAGAGAGAGAAGCTGTGAGTGAGAGAGAGAGAGAGAGAGAAGCTGTGAGTGAGAGAGAGATAAAGAGAAGCTGTGAGTTAGAGAGAGACAGAAAAAGAGAAGCTGTGAGTGAGAGAGAAAGAGAAAGAGAAGCTGTGTGTGTGAGAGAGAGAAGCTGTGAGTGAGAGAGAGAGAGAAAGAGAAGCTGTGAGTGAGAGAGAGAAAGAGAAGATGTGAGTGAGAGAGAGAGAAGCTGTGAGTGAGAGAGAGAGAGAGAAGATGTGAGTGAGAGAGAGAAAGAGAAAGAGAAGCTGTGAGTGAGTGAGAGAGATAAAGAGAAGCTGTGAGTGATAGAGAGAGATAAAGAAAAGCTGTGAGTGAGAGACAGAAAGAGAAGCTGGGAGTGAGTAAGAGAGAGAAAGAGAAGCTTTGAGTGTGTGTGAGAGAGAGAAGCTGTGAGTGAGAGAGAGAGAGAGAGAAGCTGTGAGTGAGAGAGAAAGAATGAAAGAGAAGTTGTGAGTGAGAGAGAGAGAGAAACTGTGAGTGAGAGAGAGAGAGAGAGAGAGAAGCTGTGAGTGAGAGAGAGAGAGAAAGAAAGAGAAGCTGTGAGTGAGAGAGAAGCTGTGAGTGAGAGAGAGAGGGAGAAAGAGAAACTGTGAGTGAGAGAGAGAGAGAGAGAAAGAGAAGCTGTGTGTGTGTGAGAGAGAGAAGCTGTGAGTGAGAGTGAGAGAGAAAGAGAAAGAGAAGCTGTGAGTGAGAGAGAATGAGAGAAGCTGTGAGTGAGAGTGAGAGAGAAAGAGAAGCTGTGAGTGAGAGAGAGAGAAAGAAAGAGAAGCTGTGAGAGAGAGAGAGAAGCTGTGAGAGAGAGAGAGACAGAGAAAGAGAAGCTGTGAGAGAGAGAGGAAGAGAAAGAGAAGCTGTGTGTGTGAGAGAGAGAGAAGCTGTGAGTGAGAGAGAGAGAGAAAGAGAAGATGTTAGTGAGAGATTGAGAGAGAGAAAGAGAAGCTGTGAGTGAGAGAGAGAGAAGCTGTGAGTGAGAGAGAGAGAGAGAAAGAGAAGGTGTGAGTGAGAGAGAGAAATTGAAGCTGTGAGTGAGAGAGAGAGAAGCTGTGAGTGAGAGAGAAGAGAGAGAAGATGTGAGTGAGAGAGAGAAAGAGAAAGAGAAGCTGTGAGTGAGTGAGAGAGATAAAGAGAAGCTGTGACAGAGAGAGATAAAGAAAAGCTGTGAGTGAGAGAGAGAAAGAGAAGATGGGAGTGAGTAAGAGAGAGAAAGAGAAGCTGTGAGTGTGTGTGAGAGAGAGAAGCTGTGAGTGAGAGAGAGAGAGAGAAGCTGTGAGTGAGAGAGAAAAAAGAAAGAGAAGCTGTGAGTGAGAGAGAGAAGCTGTGAGTGAGAGAGAGAGAGAAAGGAGCTGTGAGTGAGAGAGAGAGAAAGAAATAGAAGCTGTGAGTGAGTGAGAGAGAGAGAAGCTGTGAGTGAGAGAAGCTGTGAGTGAGAGAGAAAGGGAAAGAGAGGCTGTGAGTGAGAGAGAGAGAGAAGCTGTGAGTGAGAGAGAGAGAAGCTGTGAGTGAGAGAGAAAGAGAGGCTGTGAGTGAGAGAGAGAGAGAAGCTGAGTGAGAGAGAGATAAAGAGAAGCTGTGAGTTAGAGAGAGAGAGAGAGAAAGAGAAGCTGTGAGAGAGAAAGCTGTGAGTGAGAGAGAAAGAGCAAGATAAGCTGTGAGTGAGAGAGAGAGAGAAGATGTGAGTGAGAGAGAGAGAGAAACTGTGAGTGAGAGAGAGAGAGAGAAGCTGTGAGTGAGTGAGAGAGAGAGAAGCTGTGAGTGAGAGAGAGAGAGAGAAGATGTGAGTGAGAGAGAAATAAAGAGAAGCTGTGAGTTAGAGAGAGACAGAAAAAGAGAAGCTGTGAGTGAGAGAGAAAGAGAAAGAGAAGCTGTGTGTGTGAGAGAGAGAAGCTATGAGTGAGAGAGAGAGAGAAAGAGAAGCTGTGAGTGAGAGAGAGAAAGAGAAGCTGTGAGTGAGAGAGAGAGAGAAGCTGTGAGTGAGAGAGAGAGAGAGAAGATGTGAGTGAGAGAGAGAAAGAGAAAGAGAAGCTGTGAGTGAGTGAGAGAGATAAAGAGAAGCTGTGAGTGATAGAGAGAGATAAAGAAAAGCTGTGAGTGAGAGACAGAAAGAGAAGCTGGGAGTGAGTAAGAGAGAGAAAGAGAAGCTTTGAGTGTGTGTGAGAGAGAGAAGCTGTGAGTGAGAGAGAGAGAGAAGCTGTGAGTGAGATAGAGAGAGAGAAAGAGAAGCTGTGAGTGAGAGAGAGAGAAGCTGTGAGTGAGAGAGAAAGAGAAGCTGTGAGTGAGAGAGAAAGAGAAGCTATGAGTTAGAGAGAGAGAGTGAAAGAGACGCCGTGAGTGAGAGAGAGAGAGAATGAGAAGCTGTGAGATAGCGAGAGAAAGAGAAGCTGTGAGTGAGAGAGAGAGAGAGAAGCTGTGAGTGAGAGAGAGAGAAAGAGAAGCTGTGAGTGAGAGAGAGAGAGAAAGTGAAGCTGTGAGTGAGAGAGTGAGATAAAGAGAAGCTGTGAGTTAGAGAGAGACAGAGAAAGAGAGGCTGTGAGTGAGAGAGAGAGAGAAGAAGAAGCTGTGAGTGAGAGAGAGAGAGAGAAAGAGAAGCTGTGAGTGAGAGAGAAAGAGAAGCTGTGAGTGAGAGTGAGAGAGAAAGAGAAGCTGTGAGTGAGAGAGTGAGAGAAAGAGAAGCTGTGAGTGAGAGAGAGAGAAAGAAAGAGAAGCTGTGAGTGAGAGAGAGAAGCTGTGAGTGAGAGAGAGAGAGAAAGAGAAGCTGTGAGTGAGAGAGAGAGAAAGAGAATCTGTGAGTGAGAGAGAAAGAGAAGCTATGAGTTAGAGAGAGAGTGAAAGAGAAGCTGTGAGTGAGAGAGAGAGAGAATGAGAAGCTGTGATATAGCGAGAGAAAGAGAAGCTGTGAGTGAGAGAGAGAGAGAAGCTGTGAGTGAGAGTGAAAGAGATGCTGTGAGTGAGAGAGAAAGAGAAGCTGTGTGTGTGTGAGAGAGAGAAGCTGTGAGTGAGAGAGAGAGAAAGAGAAGCTGTGAGTGAGAGAGAGAGAGAAAGTGAAGCTGTGACTGAGAGAGTGAGATAAAGAGAAGCTGTGAGTTAGAGAGAGACAGAGAAAGAGAAGCTGTGAGTGAGAGAAAGAGAAAGAAGCTGTGAGTGAGAGTGAGAGAGAAAGAGAAAGAGAAGCTGTGAGTGAGAGAGAGAGAGAAGCTGTGAGTGAGAGTGAGAGAGAAAGAGAAGCTGTGAGTGAGAGAAAGAGAAGCTGTGAGTGAGAGAGAAAGAGAAGCTGTGAGTGAGAGAGAGAAGCTGTGAGTGAGAGAGAGAGAGAGAGAGAGAAGCTGTGAGTGAGAGAGAGATAAAGAGAAGCTGTGAGTTAGAGAGAGACAGAAAAAGAGAAGCTGTGAGTGAGAGAGAAAGAGAAAGAGAAGCTGTGTGTGTGAGAGAGAGAAGCTGTGAGTGAGAGAGAGAGAGAAAGAGAAGCTGTGAGTGAGAGAGAGAAAGAGCTGTGAGTGAGAGAGAGAGAAGCTGTGAGTGAGAGAGAGAGAGAGAAGATGTGAGTGAGAGAGAGAAAGAGAAAGAGAAGCTGTGAGTGAGTGAGAGAGATAAAGAGAAGCTGTGAGTGATAGAGAGAGATAAAGAAAAGCTGTGAGTGAGAGACAGAAAGAGAAGCTGTGAGTGAGTAAGAGAGAGAAAGAGAAGCTTTGAGTGTGTGTGTGAGAGAGAAGCTGTGAGTGAGAGAGAGAGAGAGAAGCTGTGAGTGAGAGAGAAAGAATGAAAGAGAAGTTGTGAGTGAGAGAGAGAGAGAGAAACTGTGAGTGAGAGAGAGAGAGAGAGAGAAGCTGTGAGTGAGAGAGAGAGAGAAAGAAAGAGAAGCTGTGAGTGAGAGAGAAGCTGTGAGTGAGAGAGAGAGGGAGAAAGAGAAGCTGTGAGTGAGAGAGAGAGAGAGAGAGAAAGAGAAGCTGTGTGTGTGAGAGAGAGAGAAGCTGTGAGTGAGAGTGAGAGAGAAAGAGAAAGAGAAGCTGTGAGTGAGAGAGAAAGAGAGAAGCTGTGAGTGAGAGTGAGAGAGAAAGAGAAGCTGTGAGTGAGAGAAAGAGAAGCTGTGAGTGAGAGAGAAAGAAAGAGAAGCTGTGAGTGAGAGAGAGAAGCTGTGAGAGAGAGAGAGAAAGAGAAGCTGTGAGTGAGAGAGAGATAAAGAGAAGCTGTGAGTTAGAGAGAGACAGAGAAAGAGAAGCTGTGAGAGAGAGGAAGAGAAAGAGAAGCTGTGTGTGTGTGAGAGAGAGAAGCTGTGAGTGAGAGAGAGAGAGAAAGAGAAGATGTTAGTGAGAGATTGAGAGAGAGAAAGAGAAGCTGTGAGTGAGAGAGAGAGAAGCTGTGAGTGAGAGAGAGAGAGAGAAAGAGAAGGTGTGAGTGAGAGAGAGAAAGTGAAGCTGTGAGTGAGAGAGAGAGAAGCTGTGAGTGAGAGAGAAGAGAGAGAAGATGTGAGTGAGAGAGAGAAAGAGAAAGAGAAGCTGTGAGTGAGTGAGAGAGATAAAGAGAAGCTGTGACTGATAGAGAGAGATAAAGAAAAGCTGTGAGTGAGAGAGAGAAAGAGAAGCTGGGAGTGAGTAAGAGAGAGAAAGAGAAGCTGTGAGTGTGTGTGTGAGAGAGAAGCTGGGAGTGAGAGAGAGAGAGAGAAGCTGTGAGTGAGAGAGAAAAAAAGAAAGAGAAGCTGTGAGTGAGAGAGAGAAGCTGTGAGTGAGAGAGAGAGAGAAAGGAGCTGTGAGTGAGAGAGAGAGAAAGAGAAGCTGTGAGTGAGAGAGAGAGAGAGAAAGAGAAGCTGTGTGAGAGAGAGAATCTATGAGTGAGAGAGAGAGAGAGAGAAAGAGAAGATGTCAGTGAGAGAGGGAGAGAGAGAGAAGCTGTGAGTGAGAGAGAGAGAGAAAGATAAGCTGTGTGAGAGAGGGAGAGAAAGAGAAGCTATGAGTGAGAGAGAGAGAGAGTGAGAGGCTGTGTGTGTGAGAGAGAGAGAGAAGCTGTGAGTGAGAGAGAGAGAGAAAGAGAAGCTGTGAGTGAGAGAGAGAGAGAGAGAAAGAGAAGCTGTGAGTGAGAGAGTGAAAGAGAAAGAGAAGCTGTGTGAGAGAGAGAGAGAAGCTGTGAGTGAGAGAGAAAGAAAGAAATAGAAGCTGTGAGTGAGTGAGAGAGAGAGAAGCTGTGAGTGAGAGAGAGAGAAGCTGTGAGTGAGAGAGAAAGGGAAAGAGAGGCTGTGAGTGAGAGAGAGAGAGAAGCTGTGAGTGAGAGAGAGAGAGAAGCTGTGAGTGAGAGAGAAAGAGAGGCTGTGAGTGAGAGAGAGAGAGAAGCTGAGTGAGAGAGAGATAAAGAGAAGCTGTGAGTTAGAGAGAGAGAGAGAGAAAGAGAAGCTGTGAGAGAGAAAGCTGTGAGTGAGAGAGAAAGAGAAAGATAAGCTGTGAGTGAGAGAGAGAGAGAAGATGTGAGTGAGAGAGAGAGAGAAACTGTGAGTGAGAGAGAGAGAGAGAAGCTGTGAGTGAGTGAGAGAGAGAGAAGCTGTGAGTGAGAGAGAGAAAAAAAGAGAAGCTGTGAGTGAGTGAGAGAGATAGAGAGAAGCTGTGAGTGAGAGAGAAATAAAGAGAAGCTGTGAGTTAGAGAGAAACAGAGAAAGAGAAGCTGTGAGTGAGAGAGAGAGAAAGAGAAGCTGTGAGTGTGTGTGAGAGAGAAAGAGAAGCTGTGAGTTAGAGACAGACAGAGAAAGAGAAGCTGTCAGTGAGAGAGTGAGAGAGAAAGAGAAGCTGTGAGTGAGAGAGAGAGAGAAAGAGAAGCTGTGAGTGAGAGAGAGAGAAAGAAATAGAAGCTGTGAGTGAGAGAGAGAGGGTGAAAGAGAAGCTGTGATTGTGAGAGAGAGGGAGAAAAAGGGAAGCTGTGAGTGAGCGTGAGAGAGAGAGAGAAGCTGTGACAGTGGGAGAGAGAGAAAGAGAAGCTGTGAGTGAGTGAGAGAGAAAGAAAGAGAAGCTATGTGTGAGAGAGAGAGAAGCTGTAAGTGAGAGAGAGAGCGAGAAAGAGAAGCTGTCAGAGAGAGAGAGAGAAAGAGAAGCTGTGAGTGAGAGAGACAGACAGAGAAAGTGAAGCTGTGAGTGAGAGAGAGAGAGAGCTAGAAGCTGTGAGTGAGTGAGAGAGAGAGAAGCTTTGAGTGAGAGAGAGAAAGAGAAGCTGTGAGTGAGAGAGAGAGAAAGAGAAGCTGTGAGTGAGACAGAGATAAAGACAAGCTGTGAGTTAGAGAGAGAGAGAAAGAGAAGCTGTGAGTGAGAGAGAGAGAAGCTGTGAGTGAGAGAGAGAGGGAGAAAGTGAAGCGGTGAGTGAGAGAGAGAGAGAAAGAGAAGCTGTGAGTGAGAGAGAGAGAGAGGAAAAAAGAATCTGTGAGTGAGAGAGAGAGAGAAGCTGTGAGTGAGAGAGAGAAAAAGAAGCTGTGAGTGAGAGAGAGAGTGAGAAAGAGAAGCTGTGAGTGAGAAAGAGATAAAGAGAAGCTGTGAGAGAGAGACAGAGAAAGAGAAGCTGTGTGTGAGGGAGAGAAGCTGTGAGTGTGAGAGAGAGAAGCTGTGAGTGAGACAGAGAGGGAGAAAGAGAAGCTGTGAGAGAGAGAGAGAAAGAGAAGCTGTGAGTGAGAGTGAGAGAGAGAGAAAGAGAAGCTGTGTGTTAGAGAGAAGCTGTGAGTGAGTGTGAGAGAGAAGCTGTGTGTGTGAGAGAGAGAGAAGCTGTGAGTGAGACAGAGAGAAGGAGATGCTGTGAGTGTGAGAGAGAGTGAGAAAAAGGGAAGCTGTGAGTGAGAGTGAGAGAAAGAGAAGCTGTGGCAGTGGGAGAGAGAAAGAGAGAAAGAGAAGCTGTGAGTGAGAGAGAGAGAGAAGCTGTGAGTGGGAGAGAAAGAGAAGCTGTGAGTGAGATAGAGAGAGAGAAAGAGAAGCTGTGAGTGAGAGAGAGAGAGAAGCTGTGAGTGAGAGAGAGAGGGTGAAAGAGAAGCTGTGATTGTGAGAGAGAGGGAGAAAAAGGGAAACTGTGAGTGAGCGTGAGACAGAGAGAGAAGCTGTGACAGTGGGAGAGAGAGAAAGAGAAGCTGTGAGTGAGTGAGAGAGAAAGAAAGAGAAGCTATGTGTGTGAGAGAGAGAAGCTGTAAGTGAGAGAGAGAGGGAGAAAGAGAAGCTGTGAGAGAGAGAGAGAGAAAGAGAAGCTGTGAGTGAGAGAGACAGACAGAGAAAGAGAAGATGTGAGTGAGAGAGAGAGAGCTAGAAGCTGTGAGTGAGTGAGAGAGAGAGAAGCTGTGAGTGAGAGAGAGAAAGAGAAGCTGTGAGTGAGACAGAGATAAAGAGAAGCTGTGAGTTAGAGAGAGAGAGAAAGAGAAGCTGTGAGTGAGAGAGAGAAGCTGTGAGAGAGAGAGAGAAAGAGAAGCTGTGAGTGAGAGAGAGATAAAGAGAAGCTGTGAGTGAGAGAGAGACAGAGAAAGAGAAGCTGTGAGAGAGAGGAAGAGAAATAGAAGCTGTGTGTGTGAGAGAGAGAGAAGCTGTGAGTGAGAGAGAGAGAGAAAGAGAAGATGTTAGTGAGAGATTGAGAGAGAGAAAGAGAAGCTGTGAGTGAGAGAGAGAGAAGCTGTGAGTGAGAGAGAGAGAGAGAAAGAGAAGGTGTGAGTGAGAGAGAGAAAGTGAAGCTGTGAGTGAGAGAGAGAGAAGCTGTGAGTGAGAGAGAAGAGAGAGAAGATGTGAGTGAGAGAGAGAAAGAGAAAGAGAAGCTGTGAGTGAGTGAGAGAGATAAAGAGAAGCTGTGACTGATAGAGAGAGATAAAGAAAAGCTGTGAGTGAGAGAGAGAAAGAGAAGCTGGGAGTGAGTAAGAGAGAGAAAGAGAAGCTGTGAGTGTGTGTGAGAGAGAGAAGCTGTGAGTGAGAGAGAGAGAGAGAAGCTGTGAGTGAGAGAGAAAAAAAGAAAGAGAAGCTGTGAGTGAGAGAGAGAAGCTGTGAGTGAGAGAGAGAGAGAAAGGAGATATGAGTGAGAGAGAGAGAAAGAGAAGCTGTGAGTGAGAGAGAGAGAGAGAAAGAGAAGCTGTGTGTGAGAGAGAGAATCTATGAGTGAGAGAGAGAGAGAAAGAAAGAGAAGATGTCAGTGAGAGAGGGAGAGAGAGAGAAGCTGTGAGTGTGAGAGAGAGAGAAATATAAGCTATGTGAGAGAGGGAGAGAAAGAGAAGCTATGAGTGAGAGAGAGAGTGAGAGGCTGTGTGTGTGTGAGAGAGAGAGAAGCTGTGAGTGAGAGAGAGAGAGAGAAAGAGAAGCTGTGAGTGAGAGAGAGAGAGAAAGAGAAGCTGTGAGTGAGAGAGTGAAAGAGAAAGAGAAGCTGTGTGAGAGAGAGAGAGAAGCTGTGAGTGAGAGAGAAAGAAAGAAATAGAAGCTGTGAGTGAGTGAGAGAGAGAGAAGCTGTGAGTGAGAGAGAGAGAAGCTGTGAGTGAGAGAGAAAGGGAAAGAGAGGCTGTGAGTGAGAGAGAGAGAGAGAAGCTGTGAGTGAGAGAGAGAGAGAAGCTGTGAGTGAGAGAGAAAGAGAGGCTGTGAGTGAGAGAGAGAGAGAAGCTGAGTGAGAGAGAGATAAAGAGAAGCTGTGAGTTAGAGAGAGAGAGAGAGAAAGAGAAGCTGTGAGAGAGAAAGCTGTGAGTGAGAGAGAAAGAGAAAGATAAGCTGTGAGTGAGAGAGAGAGAAGATGTGAGTGAGAGAGAGAGAGAGAAACTGTGAGTGAGAGAGAGAGAGAGAAGCTGTGAGTGAGTGAGAGAGAGAGAAGCTGTGAGTGAGAGAGAGAAAAAAAGAGAAGCTGTGAGTGAGTGAGAGAGATAGAGAGAAGCTGTGAGTGAGAGAGAAATAAAGAGAAGCTGTGAGTTAGAGAGAAACAGAGAAAGAGAAGCTGTGAGTGAGAGAGAGAGAAAGAGAAGCTGTGAGTGTGTGTGAGAGAGAAAGAGAAGCTGTGAGTTAGAGACAGACAGAGAAAGAGAAGCTGTCAGTGAGAGAGTGAGAGAGAAAGAGAAGCTGTGATTGAGAGAGAGAGAGAAAGAGAAGCTGTGAGTGAGAGAGAGAGAAAGAAATAGAAGCTGTGAGTGAGAGAGAGAGGGTGAAAGAGAAGCTGTGATTGTGAGAGAGAGGGAGAAAAAGGGAAGCTGTGAGTGAGCGTGAGAGAGAGAGAGAAGCTGTGACAGTGGGAGAGAGAGAAAGAGAAGCTGTGAGTGAGAGAGAAAGAAAGAGAAGCTATGTGTGAGAGAGAGAGAAGCTGTAAGTGAGAGAGAGAGCGAGAAAGAGAAGCTGTCAGAGAGAGAGAGAAAGAGAAGCTGTGAGTGAGAGAGACAGACAGAGAAAGAGAAGCTGTGAGTGAGAGAGAGAGAGCTAGAAGCTGTGAGTGAGTGAGAGAGAGAGAAGCTGTGAGTGAGAGAGAGAAAGAGAAGCTGTGAGTGAGAGAGAGAGAAAGAGAAGCTGTGAGTGAGACAGAGATAAAGAGAAGCTGTGAGTTAGAGAGAGAGAGAAAGAGAAGCTGTGAGTGAGAGAGAGAGAAGCTGTGAGTGAGAGAGAGAGGGAGAAAGTGAAGCGGTGAGTGAGAGAGAGAGAGAAAGAGAAGCTGTGAGTGAGAGAGAGAGAGAGAAAAAAAGAATCTGTGAGTGAGAGAGAGAGAGAAGCTGTGAGTGAGAGAGAGAAAAAGAAGCTGTGAGTGAGAGAGAGAGTGAGAAAGAGAAGCTGTGAGTGAGAGAGAGATAAAGAGAAGCTGTGAGAGAGAGAGACAGAGAAAGAGAAGCTGTGTGTGAGGGAGAGAAGCTGTGAGTGAGAGAGAGAGAAGCTGTGAGTGAGACAGAGAGGGAGAAAGAGAAGCTGTGAGAGAGAGAGAGAAAGAGAAGCTGTGAGTGAGAGTGAGAGAGAGAGAAAGAGAAGCTGTGTGTTAGAGAGAAGCTGTGAGTGAGTGTGAGAGAGAAGCTGTGTGTGTGTGAGAGAGAGAAGCTGTGAGTGAGAGAGAGAGAAGGAGATGCTGTGAGTGTGAGAGAGAGTGAGAAAAAGGGAAGCTGTGAGTGAGAGTGAGAGAGAGAGAAGCTGTGGCAGTGGGAGAGAGAAAGAGAGAAAGAGAAGCTGTGAGTGAGAGAGAGAGAGAAGCTGTGAGTGGGAGAGAAAGAGAAGCTGTGAGTGAGATAGAGAGAGAGAAAGAGAAGCTGTGAGTGAGAGAGAGAGAGAAGCTGTGAGTGAGAGAGAGAGAGGGTGAAAGAGAAGCTGTGATTGTGGGAGAGAGGGAGAAAAAGGGAAACTGTGAGTGAGCGTGAGACAGAGAGAGAAGCTGTGACAGTGGGAGAGAGAGAAAGAGAAGCTGTGAGTGAGAGAGAGAGAGAAAGAGAAGCTGTGAGTGAGAGAGACAGACAGAGAAAGAGAAGATGTGAGTGAGAGAGAGAGAGCTAGAAGCTGTGAGTGAGTGAGAGAGAGAGAAGCTGTGAGTGAGAGAGAGAAAGAGAAGCTGTGAGTGAGACAGAGATAAAGAGAAGCTGTGAGTTACAGAGAGAGAGAAAGAGAAGCTGTGAGTGAGAGAGAGAGAAGCTGTGAGTGAGAGAGAGAGGGAGAAAGTGAAGCGGTGAGTGAGAGAGAGAGAGAAAGAGAAGCTGTGAGTGAGAGAGAGAGAGAGAGGAAAAAAGAATCTGTGAGTGAGAGAGAGAGAGAGAGAAGCTGTGAGTGAGAGAGAAAAAAAGAAGCTGTGAGTGAGAGAGAGAGTGAGAAAGAGAAGCTGTGAGTAAGAGAGAGATAAAGAGAAGCTGAGAGTTAGAGAGAGACAGAGAAAGAGAAGCTGTGAGTGAGAGAGAGAGAGAAAGAGAAGCTGTGTGTGTGTGAGAGAGAGAGAAGCTGTGTGAGAGAGAGAGAGATAAAGAGAAGAAAAGTGAGAGATTGAGAGAGAGAAAGAGAAGCTGTGAGTGAGAGAGAGAGAAGCTGTGAGTGAGAGAGAGAGAGAAAGAGAAGGTGTGAGTGAGAGAGAGAAAGAGAAGGTGTGAGTGAGAGAGAGAGATTAGCTGTGAGTGAGAGAGTGAGAGAAGATGTGAGTGAGAGAGAGAAAGAGAAAGAAAAGCTGTGAGTGAGAGAAAGAAAGAGAAGCTGGGAGTGAGTAAGAGAGAGAAAGAGAAGCTGTGAGTGTGTGTGAGAGAGAGAAGCTGTGAGTGAGAGAGAGAGAGAGAAAAGCTGTGAGTGAGAGAGAAAGAAAGAAAGAGAAGTTGTGAGTGAGTGAGAGAGAGAGAGAAACTGTGAGTGAGAGAGAGAGAGAGAGAAAGAGAAGCTGTGAGTGAGAGAGAGAGAAAGAAAGAGAAGCTGTGAGTGAGAGAGAGAGAAGCTGTGAGTGAGACAGAGAGGGAGAAAGAGAAGCTGTGAGTGAGAGAGAGAGAGAAAGAGAAGCTGTGAGTGAGAGAGAGAGAGAAAGAGAAGCTGTGAGAGAGAGAGAGAAGCTGTGAGTGAGTGAGAGAGGGAGAAGCTGTGTGTGAGAGAGAGAGAAGCTGTGAGTGAGAGAGAGAGAGAGAAGGAGAAGCTGTGAGTGTGAGAGAGAGTGAGAAAAAGGGAAGCTGTGAGTGAGAGTGAGAGAGAGAGAAGCTGTGGCAGTGGGAGAGAGAAAGAGATAAAGAGAAGCTGTGAGTGAGAGAGAGAGAGAGAAGCTGTGAGTGAGAGAGAAAGAGAAGCTGTGAGTGAGATAGAGAGAGAGAAAGAGAAGCTGTGAGTGTGAGAGAGAGAAGCTGTGAGTGAGAGAGAAAGAGAAGGTGTGAGTGAGAGAGAAAGAGAAGCTGTGAGTGAGAGAGAAAGAGAAGCTGTGTGTGTGAGAGAGAGAGAAGCTGTGAGTGAGAGAGAGAGAAAGAGAAGCTGTGAGTGAGAGAGAGAGAAAGTGAAGCTGTGAGTGAGAGAGTGAGATAAAGGGAAGCTGTGAGTTAGAGAGAGACAGAGAAAGAGAAGCTGTGAGTGAGAGAGAGAGAGAAGAAGAAGATGAGAGTGAGAGAGAGAGAGAGAAGCTGTGAGTGAGAGTGAGAGAGAAAGAGAAGCTGTGAGTGAGAGTGTGAGAGAAAGAGAAGCTGTGAGTGAGAGAGAGAAGCTGTGAGTGAGAGAGAGAGAGAAAGAGAAGCTGTGAGTGAGAGAGAGAGAAAGAGAAGCTGTGAGTGTGAGAGAGAGTGAGAAAAAGGGAAGCTGTGAGTGAGAGTGAGAGAGAGAAGCTGTGGCAGTGGGAGAGAGAAAGAGAGAAAGAGAAGCTGTGAGTGAGAGAGAGAGAAAGAAAGAAAGAGAAGCTATGAGTGAGAGAGAGAGAAGCTGTGAGTGAGAGAGAGAGGGAGAAAGAGAATCTGTGAGTGAGAGAGAGAGAGAAGATGTGAGTGAGAGAGAGAAAGAGAAAGAGAAGCTGTGAGTGAGTGAGAGAGATAAAGAGAAGCTGTGAGTGAGTGAGAGAGATAAAGAAAAGCTGTGAGTGAGAGAGAGAAGGAGAAGCTGGGAGTGAGTAAGAGAGAGAAAGAGAAGCTGTGAGTGTGTGAGAGAGAGAGAAGCTGTGAGTGAGAGAGAGAGAGAAAAGCTGTGAGTGAGAGAGAAAGAAAGAAAGAGAAGTTATGAGTGAGTGAGAGAGAGAGAAACTGTGAGTGAGAGAGAGAGAGAGAGAAAGAGAAGCTGTGAGTGAGAGAGAGAGAGAAAGAAAGAGAAGCTGTGAGTGAGAGAGAGAGAAGCTGTGAGTGAGACAGAGAGGGAGAAAGAGAAGCTGTGAGTGAGAGAGAGAGAGAAAGAGAAGCTGTAAGTGAGAGAGAGAGAGAGAAAGAGAAGCTGTGAGAGAGAGAGAGAAGCTGTGAGTGAGTGAGAGAGAGAGAAGCTGTGTGTGTGAGAGAGAGAGAGAAGCTGTGAGTGAGAGAGAGAGAGATGGAGAAGCTGTGAGTGAGATAGAGAGAGAGAAAGAGAAGCTGTGAGAGAGAGAGAGAAGCTGTGAGTGAGAGAGAAAGAGAAGCTGTGAGTGAGAGAGAAAGAGAAGCTATGAGTTATAGAGAGAGTGAAAGAGAAGCTGTGAGTGTGAGAGAGAGAGAATGAGAAGCTGTGAGATAGCGAGAGAAAGAGAAGCTGTGAGAGAGAGAGAGAGAAGCTGTGAGTGAGAGAGAAAGAGAAGCTGTGAGTGAGAGAGAAAGAGAAGCTGTGTGTGTGAGAGAGAGAGAGAAGCTGTGAGTGAGAGAGAGAGAGAGAAGCTGTGAGTGAGAGAGAGAGAGAAAGTGAAGCTGTGAGTGAGAGAGTGAGATAAAGAGAAGCTGTGAGTTAGAGAGAGACAGAGAAAGAGAAGCTGTGAGTGAGAGAGAGAGAGAGAAGAAGAAGCTGTGAGTGAGAGAGAGAGAGAGAGAAAGAGAAGCTGTGAGTGAGAGAGAGAGAGAGAAGCTGTGAGTGAGAGTGAGAGAGAAAGAGAAGCTGTGAGTGAGAGAGTGAGAGAAAGAGAAGCTGTGAATGAGAGAGAGAGAAAGAAAGAGAAGCTGTGAGTGAGTGAGAGAAGCTGTGAGTGAGAGAGAGAGAAAGAGAAGCTGTGAGTGAGAGAGAGATAAAGAGAAGCTGTGAGTTAGAGAGAGAGAGAGAGAGAGAAGCTGTGAGTGAGAGAGAGATAAAGAGAAGCTGTGAGTTAGAGATAGAGAGAGAAAGAGAAGCTGTGAGTGAGAGAGAGAGAGAAAGAGAAGCTGTGTGAGAGAGAGAATCTGTGAGTGAGAGAGAGAGAGAAAGAAAGAGAAGATGTCAGTGAGAGAGGGAGAGAGAGAGAGAAGCTGTGAGTGAGAGAGAGAGAGAAAGATAAGCTGTGTGAGAGAGGGAGAGAAAGAGAAGCTGTGAGTGAGAGAGAGAGAGAAGCTGTGAGTGAGAGAGAAATAAAGAGAAGCTGTGAGTTACAGAGAGAGAGGAAGAGAAGCTGTGAGTGAGAGAGAGAGAAAGAGAAGCTGTGAGAGAGAGAGAGAATCTGTGAGTGAGAGAGAGAGAGAAAGAAAGAGAAGATGTCAGTGAGAGAGGGAGAGAGAGAGAAGCTGTGAGTGAGAGAGAGAGAGAGAAAGATAAGCTGTGTGAGAGAGGGAGAGAAAGAGAAGCTGTGAGTGAGTGAGAGAGAGAGAGAAGCTGTGAGAGAGAGAGAGAGAGAGAAGCTGTGAGTGAGAGAGAGAGAGAAAGAGAAGCTGTGAGTGAGAGAGAGAGAGAAAGAGAAGCTGTGTGTGAGAGAGAGAGAGAAGCTGTGAGAGAGAGAGAGAGAAGCTGTGAGTGAGAGAGAAAGAAAGAAATATAAGCTGTGAGTGAGTGAGAGAGGGAGAAGCTGTGAGTGAGAGAGAAAGTGAGAAGCTGTGAGTGAGAGAGAAAGGGAAAGAGAGGCTGTGAGTGAGAGAGAGAGAGAGAGAAGCTGTGTGAGAGAGAAAGAGAGGCTGTGAGTGAGAGAGAGAGAGAGAAGCTGAGTGAGAGAGAGATAAAGAGTAGATGTGAGTTAGAGAGAGAGAGAGAAAGAGAAGCTGTGAGTGAGACAGAGAGAAAGAGAAGCTGTGTGTGTGTAAGAGAGAGAAGCTGTGAGTGTGTGAGAGAGAGAGAAAGAGAAGCTGTGAGTGAGAGAGAAAGCTGTTAGTGAGAGAGAAAGAGAAAGAGAAGCTGTGAGTGAGAGAGAGAGAGAAGCTGTGAGTGAGAGAGAGAGAGAGAAACTGTGACTGAGAGAGAGAGAGAGAGAAGCTGTGAGTGAGTGAGTGAGAGAGAGAAGCTGTGAGTGAGAGAGAGAAATAAAGAGAAGCTGTGTGTGAGTGAGAGAGATAGAGAGAAGCTGTGAGTGAGTTAGAGAAATAAAGAGAAGCTGTGAGTTAGAGAGAAACAGAGAAAGAGAAGCTGTGAGTGAGAGAGAGAGAGAAAGAGAAGCTGTGAGTTAGAGAGAGACAGAGAAAGAGCAGCTGTGAGTGAGAGTGTGAGAGCGAAAGAGAAGCTGTGAGTGAGAGAGAGAGAAAGAGAAGCTGTGAGTGAGAGAGAGAGAAAGAAAGAGAAGCTGTGAGTGAGAGAGAGAGGGTGAAAGAGAAGCTGTGATTGTGAGAGAGAGGGAGAAAAAGGGAAGCTGTCAGTGAGCGTGAGAGAGAGAGAGAAGCTGTGACAGTGGGAGAGAGAGAAAGAGAAGCTGTGAGTGAGTGAGAGAGAAAGAAAGAGAAGCTATGAGTGAGAGAGAGAGAAGCTGTAAGTGAGAGAGAGAGGGAGAAAGAGAAGCTGTGAGAGAGAGAGAGAGAGAGAGAAAGAGAAGCTGTGAGTGAGAGAGACAGACAGAGAAAGAGAAGCTGTGAGTGTGAGAGAGAGAGCTAGAAGCTGTGAGTGAGTGAGAGAGAGAGAAGCTGTGAGTGAGAGAGAGAAAGAGCAGCTGTGAGTGAGAGAGAGAGAGAAAGAGAAGCTGTGAGTGAGAGAGAGATAAAGAGAAGCTGTGAGTTAGAGAGAGAGAGAAAGAGAAGCTGTGAGTGAGAGAGAGAGAAGCTCTGAGTGAGAGAGAGAGGGAGAAAGTGAAGCGGTGAGTAAGAGAGAGAGAGAAAGATAAGCTGTGAGTGAGAGAGAGAGAAAAAAAGAATCTGTGAGTGAGAGAGAGAGAGAGAAGCTGTGAGTGAGTGAGAGAGAGAGAAGCTGTGAGTGAGAGAGAGAAAGAGAAGCTGTGAGTGAGTGAGAGAGAGAGAGAGAAGCTGTGAGTGAGAGAGAGATAAAGAGAAGCTGTGAGTTAGAGAGAGACAGAGAAAGAGAAGCTGTGAGTGAGAGAGAGAGAGAGAAAGAGAAGCTGTGTGTGTGTGTGAGAGAGAAGCTGTGAGTGAGAGAGAGAGAGAAAGAGAAGATGTTAGTGAGAGAGTGAGAGAGAGAAAGAGAAGCTGTGATTGAGAGAGAGAGAAGCTGTGAGTGAGAGAGAGAGAGAGAAAGAGAAGGTGTGTGTGTGAGAGAGAAAGAGAGAAAGAGAAGGTGTGTGTGAGAGAGAGAAAGAGAAGCTGTGAGTGAGAGAGAGAGAGAAGATGTGAGTGAGAGAGAGAGATGTGAGTGAGAGAGAGAAGCTGTGAGTGAGAGAGAGAAATAAAGAGAAGCTGTGAGTGAGTGAGAGAGATAGAGAGAAGCTGTGAGCGAGTTAGAGAAATAAAGAGAAGCTGTGAGTTAGAGAGAAACAGAGAAAGAGAAGCTGTGAGTGAGAGAGAGAGAGAAAGAGAAGCTGTGAGTTAGAGAGAGACAGAGAAAGAGCAGCTGTGAGTGAGAGAGTGAGAGCGAAAGAGAAGCTGTGAGTGAGAGAGAGAGAGAAAGAGAAGCTGTGAGTGAGAGAGAGAGAAAGAAAGAGAAGCTGTGAGTGAGAGAGAGAGGGTGAAAGAGAAGTTGTGATTGTGAGAGAGAGGGAGGAAAAGGGAAGCTGTCAGTGAGTGTGAGAGAGAGAGAGAAGCTGTGACAGTGGGAGAGAGAGAAAGAGAAGCTGTGAGTGAGTGAGAGAGAAAGAAAGAGAAGCTATGAGTGAGAGAGAGAGAAGCTGTAAGTGAGAGAGAGAGGGAGAAAGAGAAGCTGTGTGTGTGAGAGAGAGAGAGAGAAAGAGAAGCTGTGAGTGAGAGAGACAGACAGAGAAAGAGAAGCTGGGAGTGAGAGAGAGAGAGCTAGAAGCTGTGAGTGAGTGAGAGAGAGAGAAGCTGTGAGTGAGAGAGAGAAAGAGAAGCTGTGAGTGAGAGAGAGAGAAAGAGAAGCTGTGAGTGAGACAGAGATAAAGAGAAGCTGTGAGTTAGAGAGAGAGAGAAAGAGAAGCTGTGAGTGAGAGAGAGAGAAGCTGTGAGTGAGAGAGAGAGGGAGAAAGTGAAGCGGTGAGTGAGAGAGAGAGAGAAAGAGAAGCTGTGAGTGAGAGAGAGAGAGAGAAAAAAAGAATCTGTGAGTGAGAGAGAGAGAGAAGCTGTGAGTGAGAGAGAGAAAAAGAAG
Organism: Bradypodion ventrale; assembly: GCA_035047345.1. Lineage (NCBI taxonomy): Eukaryota > Metazoa > Chordata > Lepidosauria > Squamata > Chamaeleonidae > Bradypodion > Bradypodion ventrale. Next base: position 175,930,166 of record JAWDJE010000002.1, read on the forward strand.
CTGTGAGTGAGAGAGAGAGTGAGAAAGAGAAGCTGTGAGTGAGAGAGAGATAAAGAGAAGCTGTGAGAGAGAGAGACAGAGAAAGAGAAGCTGTGTGTGAGGGAGAGAAGCTGTGAGTGAGAGAGAGAGAAGCTGTGAGTGAGACAGAGAGGGAGAAAGAGAAGCTGTGAGAGAGAGAGAGAAAGAGAAGCTGTGAGTGAGAGTGAGAGAGAGAGAAAGAGAAGCTGTGTGTTAGAGAGAAGCTGTGAGTGAGTGTGAGAGAGAAGCTGTGTGTGTGTGAGAGAGAGAGAAGCTGTGAGTGAGAGAGAGAGAAGGAGATGCTGTGAGTGTGAGAGAGAGTGAGAAAAAGGGAAGCTGTGAGTGAGAGTGAGAGAGAGAGAAGCTGTGGCAGTGGGAGAGAGAAAGAGAGAAAGAGAAGCTGTGAGTGAGAGAGAGAGAGAAGCTGTGAGTGGGAGAGAAAGAGAAGCTGTGAGTGAGATAGAGAGAGAGAAAGAGAAGCTGTGAGTGAGAGAGAGAGAGAAGCTGTGAGTGAGAGAGAGAGGGTGAAAGAGAAGCTGTGATTGTGGGAGAGAGGGAGAAAAAGGGAAACTGTGAGTGAGCGTGAGACAGAGAGAGAAGCTGTGACAGTGGGAGAGAGAGAAAGAGAAGCTGTGAGTGAGTGAGAGAGAAAGAAAGAGAAGCTATGTGTGTGAGAGAGAGAAGCTGTAAGTGAGAGAGAGAGGGAGAAAGAGAAGCTGTGAGAGAGAGAGAGAAAGAGAAGCTGTGAGTGAGAGAGACAGACAGAGAAAGAGAAGATGTGAGTGAGAGAGAGAGAGCTAGAAGCTGTGAGTGAGTGAGAGAGAGAGAAGCTGTGAGTGAGAGAGAGAAAGAGAAGCTGTGAGTGAGACAGAGATAAAGAGAAGCTGTGAGTTACAGAGAGAGAGAAAGAGAAGCTGTGAGTGAGAGAGAGAGAAGCTGTGAGTGAGAGAGAGAGGGAGAAAGTGAAGCGGTGAGTGAGAGAGAGAGAGAAAGAGAAGCTGTGAGTGAGAGAGAGAGGAAAAAAGAATCTGTGAGTGAGTGAGAGAGAGAGAGAAGCTGTGAGTGAGAGAGAAAAAAAGAAGCTGTGAGTGAGAGAGAGAGTGAGAAAGAGAAGCTGTGAGTAAGAGAGAGATAAAGAGAAGCTGAGAGTTAGAGAGAGACAGAGAAAGAGAAGCTGTGAGTGAGAGAGAGAGAGAAAGAGAAGCTGTGTGTGTGTGAGAGAGAGAGAAGCTGTGTGAGAGAGAGAGAGATAAAGAGAAGATAAGTGAGAGATTGAGAGAGAGAAAGAGAAGCTGTGAGTGAGAGAGAGAGAAGCTGTGAGTGAGAGAGAGAGAGAAAGAGAAGGTGTGAGTGAGAGAGAGAAAGAGAAGGTGTGAGTGAGAGAGAGAGATTAGCTGTGAGTGAGAGAGTGAGAGAAGATGTGAGTGAGAGAGAGAAAGAGAAAGAAAAGCTGTGAGTGAGAGAAAGAAAGAGAAGCTGGGAGTGAGTAAGAGAGAGAAAGAGAAGCTGTGAGTGTGTGTGAGAGAAAGAAGCTGTGAGTGAGAGAGAGAGAGAGAAAAGCTGTGAGTGAGAGAGAAAGAAAGAAAGAGAAGTTGTGAGTGAGTGAGAGAGAGAGAGAAACTGTGAGTGAGAGAGAGAGAGAGAGAAAGAGAAGCTGTGAGTGAGAGAGAGAGAAAGAAAGAGAAGCTGTGAGTGAGAGAGAGAGAAGCTGTGAGTGAGACAGAGAGGGAGAAAGAGAAGCTGTGAGTGAGAGAGAGAGAGAAAGAGAAGCTGTGAGTGAGAGAGAGAGAGAAAGAGAAGCTGTGAGAGAGAGAGAAGCTGTGAGTGAGTGAGAGAGGGAGAAGCTGTGTGAGAGAGAGAGAGAAGCTGTGAGTGAGAGAGAGAGAGAGAAGGAGAAGCTGTGAGTGTGAGAGAGAGTGAGAAAAAGGGAAGCTGTGAGTGAGAGTGAGAGAGAGAGAAGCTGTGGCAGTGGGAGAGAGAAAGAGATAAAGAGAAGCTGTGAGTGAGAGAGAGAGAGAGAAGCTGTGAGTGAGAGAGAAAGAGAAGCTGTGAGTGAGATAGAGAGAGAGAAAGAGAAGCTGTGAGTGTGTGAGAGAGAAGCTGTGAGTGAGAGAGAAAGAGAAGGTGTGAGTGAGAGAGAAAGAGAAGCTGTGAGTGAGAGAGAAAGAGAAGCTGTGTGTGTGAGAGAGAGAGAAGCTGTGAGTGAGAGAGAGAGAAAGAGAAGCTGTGAGTGAGAGAGAGAGAAAGTGAAGCTGTGAGTGAGAGAGTGAGATAAAGGGAAGCTGTGAGTTAGAGAGAGACAGAGAAAGAGAAGCTGTGAGTGAGAGAGAGAGAGAAGAAGAAGATGAGAGTGAGAGAGAGAGAGAGAAAGAGAAGCTGTGAGTGAGAGAGAGAGAGAGAAGCTGTGAGTGAGAGTGAGAGAGAAAGAGAAGCTGTGAGTGAGAGTGTGAGAGAAAGAGAAGCTGTGAGTGAGAGAGAGAAGCTGTGAGTGAGAGAGAGAGAGAAAGAGAAGCTGTGAGTGAGAGAGAGAGAAAGAGAAGCTGTGAGTGTGAGAGAGAGTGAGAAAAAGGGAAGCTGTGAGTGAGAGTGAGAGAGAGAAGCTGTGGCAGTGGGAGAGAGAAAGAGAGAAAGAGAAGCTGTGAGTGAGAGAGAGAGAAAGAAAGAAAGAGAAGCTATGAGTGAGAGAGAGAGAAGCTGTGAGTGAGAGAGAGAGGGAGAAAGAGAATCTGTGAGTGAGAGAGAGAGAGAAGATGTGAGTGAGAGAGAGAAAGAGAAAGAGAAGCTGTGAGTGAGTGAGAGAGATAAAGAGAAGCTGTGAGTGAGTGAGAGAGATAAAGAAAAGCTGTGAGTGAGAGAGAGAAGGAGAAGCTGGGAGTGAGTAAGAGAGAGAAAGAGAAGCTGTGAGTGTGTGAGAGAGAGAGAAGCTGTGAGTGAGAGAGAGAGAGAAAAGCTGTGAGTGAGAGAGAAAGAAAGAAAGAGAAGTTATGAGTGAGTGAGAGAGAGAGAAACTGTGAGTGAGAGAGAGAGAGAGAGAAAGAGAAGCTGTGAGTGAGAGAGAGAGAGAAAGAAAGAGAAGCTGTGAGTGAGAGAGACAGAAGCTGTGAGTGAGACAGAGAGGGAGAAAGAGAAGCTGTGAGTGAGAGAGAGAGAGAAAGAGAAGCTGTGAGTGAGAGAGAGAGAGAGAAAGAGAAGCTGTGAGAGAGAGAGAGAAGCTGTGAGTGAGTGAGAGAGAGAGAAGCTGTGTGTGTGAGAGAGAGAGAGAAGCTGTGAGTGAGAGAGAGAGAGAAGGAGAAGCTGTGAGTGAGATAGAGAGAGAGAAAGAGAAGCTGTGAGAGAGAGAGAGAGAAGCTGTGAGTGAGAGAGAAAGAGAAGCTGTGAGTGAGAGAGAAAGAGAAGCTATGAGTTATAGAGAGAGTGAAAGAGAAGCTGTGAGTGTGAGAGAGAGAGAGAATGAGAAGCTGTGAGATAGCGAGAGAAAGAGAAGCTGTGAGAGAGAGAGAGAGAAGCTGTGAGTGAGAGAGAAAGAGAAGCTGTGAGTGAGAGAGAAAGAGAAGCTGTGTGTGTGAGAGAGAGAGAGAAGCTGTGAGTGAGAGAGAGAGAGAGAAGCTGTGAGTGAGAGAGAGAGAGAAAGTGAAGCTGTGAGTGAGAGAGTGAGATAAAGAGAAGCTGTGAGTTAGAGAGAGACAGAGAAAGAGAAGCTGTGAGTGAGAGAGAGAGAGAGAAGAAGAAGCTGTGAGTGAGAGAGAGAGAGAGAGAAAGAGAAGCTGTGAGTGAGAGAGAGAGAGAGAAGCTGTGAGTGAGAGTGAGAGAGAAAGAGAAGCTGTGAGTGAGAGAGTGAGAGAAAGAGAAGCTGTGAATGAGAGAGAGAGAAAGAAAGAGAAGCTGTGAGTGAGTGAGAGAAGCTGTGAGTGAGAGAGAGAGAAAGAGAAGCTGTGAGTGAGAGAGAGATAAAGAGAAGCTGTGAGTTAGAGAGAGAGAGAGAAAGAGAAGCTGTGAGTGAGAGAGAGATAAAGAGAAGCTGTGAGTTAGAGATAGAGAGAGAAAGAGAAGCTGTGAGTGAGAGAGAGAGAGAAAGAGAAGCTGTGTGAGAGAGAGAATCTGTGAGTGAGAGAGAGAGAGAAAGAAAGAGAAGATGTCAGTGAGAGAGGGAGAGAGAGAGAGAAGCTGTGAGTGAGAGAGAGAGAGAAAGATAAGCTGTGTGAGAGAGGGAGAGAAAGAGAAGCTGTGAGTGAGAGAGAGAGAGAAGCTGTGAGTGAGAGAGAAATAAAGAGAAGCTGTGAGTTAGAGAGAGAGAGGAAGAGAAGCTGTGAGTGAGAGAGAGAGAAAGAGAAGCTGTGAGAGAGAGAGAGAATCTGTGAGTGAGAGAGAGAGAGAAAGAAAGAGAAGATGTCAGTGAGAGAGGGAGAGAGAGAGAAGCTGTGAGTGAGAGAGAGAGAGAGAAAGATAAGCTGTGTGAGAGAGGGAGAGAAAGAGAAGCTGTGAGTGAGAGAGAGAGAGAGAGAAGCTGTGTGAGAGAGAGAGAGAGAGAAGCTGTGAGTGAGAGAGAGAGAGAAAGAGAAGCTGTGTGTGAGAGAGAGAGAGAAGCTGTGAGAGAGAGAGAGAGAAGCTGTGAGTGAGAGAGAAAGAAAGAAATATAAGCTGTGAGTGAGTGAGAGAGGGAGAAGCTGTGAGTGAGAGAGAAAGTGAGAAGCTGTGAGTGAGAGAGAAAGGGAAAGAGAGGCTGTGAGTGAGAGAGAGAGAGAGAGAAGCTGTGTGAGAGAGAAAGAGAGGCTGTGAGTGAGAGAGAGAGAGAGAAGCTGAGTGAGAGAGAGATAAAGAGTAGATGTGAGTTAGAGAGAGAGAGAGAAAGAGAAGCTGTGAGTGAGACAGAGAGAAAGAGAAGCTGTGTGTGTGTAAGAGAGAGAAGCTGTGAGTGTGTGAGAGAGAGAGAAAGAGAAGCTGTGAGTGAGAGAGAAAGCTGTTAGTGAGAGAGAAAGAGAAAGAGAAGCTGTGAGTGAGAGAGAGAGAGAAGCTGTGAGTGAGAGAGAGAGAGAGAAACTGTGACTGAGAGAGAGAGAGAGAGAAGCTGTGAGTGAGTGAGTGAGAGAGAGAAGCTGTGAGTGAGAGAGAGAAATAAAGAGAAGCTGTGAGTGAGTGAGAGATAGAGAGAAGCTGTGAGTGAGTTAGAGAAATAAAGAGAAGCTGTGAGTTAGAGAGAAACAGAGAAAGAGAAGCTGTGAGTGAGAGAGAGAGAGAAAGAGAAGCTGTGAGTTAGAGAGAGACAGAGAAAGAGCAGCTGTGAGTGAGAGAGTGAGAGCGAAAGAGAAGCTGTGAGTGAGAGAGAGAGAAAGAGAAGCTGTGAGTGAGAGAGAGAGAAAGAAAGAGAAGCTGTGAGTGAGAGAGAGAGGGTGAAAGAGAAGCTGTGATTGTGAGAGAGAGGGAGAAAAAGGGAAGCTGTCAGTGAGCGTGAGAGAGAGAGAGAAGCTGTGACAGTGGGAGAGAGAGAAAGAGAAGCTGTGAGTGAGTGAGAGAGAAAGAAAGAGAAGCTATGAGTGAGAGAGAGAGAAGCTGTAAGTGAGAGAGAGAGGGAGAAAGAGAAGCTGTGAGAGAGAGAGAGAGAGAGAGAAAGAGAAGCTGTGAGTGAGAGAGACAGACAGAGAAAGAGAAGCTGTGAGTGTGAGAGAGAGAGTTAGAAGCTGTGAGTGAGTGAGAGAGAGAGAAGCTGTGAGTGAGAGAGAGAAAGAGCAGCTGTGAGTGAGAGAGAGAGAGAAAGAGAAGCTGTGAGTGAGAGAGAGATAAAGAGAAGCTGTGAGTTAGAGAGAGAGAGAAAGAGAAGCTGTGAGTGAGAGAGAGAGAAGCTCTGAGTGAGAGAGAGAGGGAGAAAGTGAAGCGGTGAGTAAGAGAGAGAGAGAAAGATAAGCTGTGAGTGAGAGAGAGAGAAAAAAAGAATCTGTGAGTGAGAGAGAGAGAGAGAAGCTGTGAGTGAGTGAGAGAGAGAGAAGCTGTGAGTGAGAGAGAGAAAGAGAAGCTGTGAGTGAGTGAGAGAGAGAGAGAGAAGCTGTGAGTGAGAGAGAGATAAAGAGAAGCTGTGAGTTAGAGAGAGACAGAGAAAGAGAAGCTGTGAGTGAGAGAGAGAGAGAGAAAGAGAAGCTGTGTGTGTGTGTGAGAGAGAAGCTGTGAGTGAGAGAGAGAGAGAAAGAGAAGATGTTAGTGAGAGAGTGAGAGAGAGAAAGAGAAGCTGTGATTGAGAGAGAGAGAAGCTGTGAGTGAGAGAGAGAGAGAGAAAGAGAAGGTGTGTGTGTGAGAGAGAAAGAGAGAAAGAGAAGGTGTGTGTGAGAGAGAGAAAGAGAAGCTGTGAGTGAGAGAGAGAGAGAAGATGTGAGTGAGAGAGAGAGATGTGAGTGAGAGAGAGAAGCTGTGAGTGAGAGAGAGAAATAAAGAGAAGCTGTGAGTGAGTGAGAGAGATAGAGAGAAGCTGTGAGCGAGTTAGAGAAATAAAGAGAAGCTGTGAGTTAGAGAGAAACAGAGAAAGAGAAGCTGTGAGTGAGAGAGAGAGAGAAAGAGAAGCTGTGAGTTAGAGAGAGACAGAGAAAGAGCAGCTGTGAGTGAGAGAGTGAGAGCGAAAGAGAAGCTGTGAGTGAGAGAGAGAGAGAAAGAGAAGCTGTGAGTGAGAGAGAGAGAAAGAAAGAGAAGCTGTGAGTGAGAGAGAGAGGGTGAAAGAGAAGTTGTGATTGTGAGAGAGAGGGAGGAAAAGGGAAGCTGTCAGTGAGTGTGAGAGAGAGAGAGAAGCTGTGACAGTGGGAGAGAGAGAAAGAGAAGCTGTGAGTGAGTGAGAGAGAAAGAAAGAGAAGCTATGAGTGAGAGAGAGAGAAGCTGTAAGTGAGAGAGAGAGGGAGAAAGAGAAGCTGTGTGTGTGAGAGAGAGAGAGAGAGAAAGAGAAGCTGTGAGTGAGAGAGACAGACAGAGAAAGAGAAGCTGTGAGTGTGAGAGAGAGAGCTAGAAGCTGTGAGTGAGTGAGAGAGAGAGAAGCTGTGAGTGAGAGAGAGAAAGAGCAGCTGTGAGTGAGAGAGAGAGAAAGAGAAGCTGTGAGTGAGAGAGAGATAAAGAGAAGCTGTGAGTTAGAGAGAGAGAGAAAGAGAAGCTGTGAGTGAGTGAGAGAGAAGCTCTGAGTGAGAGAGAGAGGGAGAAAGTGAAGCGGTGAGTGAGAGAGATAGAGAAAGATAAGCTGTGAGTGAGAGAGAGAGAGAGGAAAAAAAGAATCTGTGAGTGAGAGAGAGAGAGAAGCTGTTAGTGAGAGAGAGAGAGAGAGAAGCTGTGAGTGAGAGAGAGAAAGAGAAGCTGTGAGTGAGAGAGAGAGAGAAAGAGGCTGTGAGTGAGAGAGAGATAAAGAGAAGCTGTGAGTTAGAGAGAGACAGAGAAAGAGAAGCTGTGAGTGAGAGAGAGAGAGAGAAAGAGAAGCTGTGTGTGTGAGAGAGAGAGAAGCTGTGAGTGAGAGAGAGAGAGAAAGAGAAGATGTTAGTGAGAGAGTGAGAGAGAGAAAGAGAAGCTGTGATTGAGAGAGAGAGAAGCTGTGAGTGAGAGAGAGAGAGAGAAAGAGAAGGTGTGTGTGTGAGAGAGAAAGAGAGAAAGAGAAGGTGTGTGTGTGAGAGAGAAAGAGAAGCTGTGAGTGAGAGAGAGAGAGAAGATGTGAGTGAGAGAGAGAAGATGTGAGTGAGAGAGAGAGACAGAGAAAGAGAAGCTGTGAGTGAGAGAGAGAGAGCTAGAAGCTGTGAGTGAGAGAGAGAGAGAAGATGTGAGTGAGAGAGAGAAGATGTGAGTGAGAGAGAGAAAGAGAAAGAGAAGCTGTGAGTGAGTGAGAGAGAGCGATAAAGAGAAGCTGTGAGTGATAGAGAGAGATAAAGAAAAGCTGTGAGTGAGAGAGAGAAAGAGAAGCTGTGAGTGAGAGAGAGAGAAAGAAAGAGAAGCTATGAGTGAGAGAGAGAGAAGCTGTGAGTGAGAGAGAGAGGGAGAAAGAGAATCTGTGAGTGAGAAAGAGAGATAGATAGAGTAGCTGTGAGTGAGTGAGAGAGAGAAGCTGTGAGTGAGTGAGAGAGAGAGAGAGAAGCTGTGAGTGAGAGAGAGAAAGAGAAGCTGTGAGTGAGAGAGAGTGAGAGAAAAAGAGAATCTGCGAGTGTGAGAGAGAGAGAGAAGCTGTGAGTGATAGAGAGAGATAAAGAAAAGCTGTGAGTGAGAGAGAGAAATAGAAGCTGGGAGTGAAAGAGAGAGAGAAAGAAAGAGAAGCTGTGAGTGAGAGAGAGAGAGAAGCTGTGAGTGAGAGAGAGATGGAGAAAGAGAAGCTATATGAGAGAGAGAAAGAAAGAGAAGCTGTGAGTGAGAGAGAGAGAGAAAGTGAAGATGTGAGAGAGAGAAAGAGGTGTGAGTGAGTGAGAGAGAGAAGCTGTGAGTGAGAGAGAGAGAGAAAGAGAAGCTGTGACTGAGAGAGAGAGATAAAGACAAGCTGTGAGTTAGAGAGAGACAGAGAAAAAGAAGCTGTGAGTGTGAGAGAGAAAGAGATGTGAGTGAGAGAGAGAAAGATAAACTGTGAGTGAGAGAGAGAGAGAGAGAAAGAAAGACAAGCTGTGAGTGAGAGACAGAGAAAGATAAGCTGTGAGTGAGAGAGAGAGAGAGAAGCTGTGAGTGTGAGAGAGATAGAGATAGAGAAGCTGTGAGTGAGAGAGAGAGAGAGAAAGAGAAGCTGTGAGTGAGAGAGTGAGAGAAAGAGAAACTGTGAGTGAGAGAGAGAGGGTGAAAGAGAAACTGTGTGTGAGAGAGAGGGAGAAAAAGGGAAGCTGTGAGTGAGCGTGAGAGAGAGAGAGAGAAGGTGTGACAGTGGGAGAGAGAGAGAAAAAGGAGCTGTGAGTGAGAGAGAGAGAAAGAAAGAAAGAAAGAGAAGCTATGAGTGAGAGAGAGAAGCTGTGAGTGAGAGAGAGAGGGAGAAAGAGAAGCTGTGAGTGAGAGAGAGAGGGAAAGAGAAGCTGTGAGTGTGAGAGAGAGACAGAGAAAGAGAAGCTGTGAGTGAGAGAGAGAGAGAGCTAGAAGCTGTGAGTGAGTGAGAGAGAGAGAAGCTGTGAGTGAGAAAGAGAAAGAGCAGTTGTGAGTGAGAGAGAGAGAGAAAGAGAAGCTGTAAGTGAGAGAGAGATAAAGAGAAGCTGTGAGTTAGAGAGAGAGAGAAAGAGAAGCTGTGAGTGAGAGAGAGAGAAGCTCTGAGTGAGAGAGAGAGGGAGAAAGTGAAGCGGTGAGTGAGAGAGAGAGAGAAAGAGAAGCTGTGAGTGAGAGAGAGAGAGAAAAAAAATCTGTGAGTGAGAGAGAGAGAGAGAAGCTGTGAGTGAGAGAGAGAGAGAGAAGCTGTGAGTGAGAGAGAGAAAGAGAAGTTGTGAGTGAGAGAGAGAGAGAAAGAGAAGCTGTGAGTGAGAGAGAGATAAAGAGAAGCTGTGAGTTAGAGAGAGACAGAGAAAGAGAAGCTGTGAGTGAGAGAGAGAGAGAGAAAGAGAAGCTGTGTGTGTGTGAGAGAGAGAAGCTGTGAGTGAGTGAGAGAGAGAAAGAGAAGATGTTAGTGAGAGAGTGAGAGAGAGAAAGAGAAGTTGTGATTGAGAGAGAGAGAAGCTGTGAGTGAGAGAGAGAGAGAGAAAGAGAGAAAGAGAAGGTGTGTGTGTGAGAGAGAAAGAGAGAAAGAGAAGGTGTGTGTGAGAGAGAGAAAGAGAAGCTGTGAGTGAGAGAGAGAGAAGATGTGAGTGAGAGAGGGAGAGAAGATGTGAGTGAGAGAGAGACAGAGAAAGAGACTGTGAGTGAGAGAGAGAGCTAGAAGCTGTGAGTGAGAGAGAGAGAAGATGTGAGTGAGTGAGAGAGAGAAGATGTGAGTGAGAGAGAGAAAGAGAAAGAGAAGCTGTGAGTGAGTGAGAGAGAGCGATAAAGAGAAGCTGTGAGTGATAGAGAGAGATAAAGAAAAGCTGTGAGTGTGAGAGAGAAAGAGAAGCTGTGAGTGAGAGAGAGAGAGAGAAAGAGAAGCTATGAGTGAGAGAGAGAGAAGCTGTGAGTGAGAGAGAGAGGGAGAAAGAGAATCTGTGAGTGAGAAAGAGAGAGAGAGAGAGTAGCTGTGAGTGAGAGAGAGAGAGAAGCTGTGAGTGAGTGAGTGAGAGAGAGAGAAGCTGTGAGTGAGAGAGAGAAAGAGAAGCTGTGAGTGAGAGAGAGGGAGAGAGAGAGAAAGAGAATCTGTGAGTGTGTGAGAGAGAGAGAAGCTGTGAGTGATAGAGAGAGATAAAGAAAAGCTGTGAGTGAGAGAGAGAAAGAGAAGCTGGGAGTGAAAGAGAGAGAGAAAGAAAGAGAAGCTGTGAGTGAGAGAGAGAGAGAAGCTGTGAGTGAGAGAGAGATGGAGAAAGAGAAGCTATGTGAGAGAGAGAAAGAAAGAGAAGCTGTGATTGAGAGAGACAGAAGCTGTGAGTGAGAGAGAGAGAGAGAAAGAGAGAAAGAGAAGGTGTGTGTGTTAGAGAGAAAGAGAGAAAGAGAAGGTGTGTGTGTGAGTGAGAAAGAGAAGCTGTGAGTGAGAGAGAGAGAAGATGTGAGTGAGAGAGGGAGAGAAGATGTGAGTGAGAGAGAGAGACAGAGAAAGAGAAACTGTGAGTGAGAGAGAGAGAGCTAGAAGCTGTGAGTGAGAGAGAGAGAAGATGTGAGTGAGTGAGAGAGAGAAGATGTGAGTGAGAGAGAGAAAGAGAAAGAGAAGCTGTGAGTGAGTGAGAGAGAGCGATAAAGAGAAGCTGTGAGTGATAGAGAGAGATAAAGAAAAGCTGTGAGTGTGAGAGAGAAAGAGAAGCTGTGAGTGAGAGAGAGAGAGAGAAAGAGAAGCTATGAGTGAGAGAGAGAGAAGCTGTGAGTGAGAGAGAGAGGGAGAAAGAGTATCTGTGAGTGAGAAAGAGAGAGAGATAGAGTAGCTGTGAGTGAGAGAGAGAGAGAAGCTGTGAGTGAGTGAGTGAGAGAGAGAGAAGCTGTGAGTGAGAGAGAGAAAGAGAAGCTGTGAGTGAGAGAGAGAAAGAGAAGCTGGGAGTGAAAGAGAGAGAGAAAGAAAGAGAAGCTGTGAGTGAGAGAGAGAGAGAAGCTGTGAGTGAGAGAGAGATGGAGAAAGAGAAGCTATGTGAGAGAGAGAAAGAAAGAGAAGCTGTGAGTGAGAGAGAGAGAGAAAGTGAAGATGTGAGAGAGAGAAAGAGGTGTGAGTGAGTGAGAGAGAGAGAGAAGCTGTGAGTGAGAGAGAGAGAGAAAGAGAAGCTGTGACTGAGAGAGAGAGATAAAGACGAGCTGTGAGTTAGAGAGAGACAGAGAAAGAGAAGTTGTGAGTGAGAGAGAGAAAGAGATGTGAGTGAGAGAGAGAAAGTGAAACTGTGAGTGAGAGAGAGAGAGAGAGAAAGAAAGACAAGCTGTGAGTGAGAGAGAGATAAAGAGAAGCTGTGAGTTAGAGAGAGACAGAGAAAGAGAATCTGTGAGTGATGGAGAGAGAGAGAATCTGTGAGTGAGAGAGAGAGAGAGAAAGAGAAGCTGTAAGTGAGAGAGTGAGAGAAAGAGAAACTGTGAGTGAGAGAGAGAGGGTGAAAGAGAAACTGTGTGTGAGAGAGAGGGAGAAAAAGGGAAGCTGTGAGTGAGCGTGAGAGAGAGAGAGAAGGTGTGACAGTGGGAGAGAGAGAGAAAAAGAAGCCGTGAGTGAGAGAGAGAGAAAGAAAGAAAGAAAGAGAAGCTATGAGTGAGAGAGAGAAGCTGTGAGTGAGAGAGAGAGGGAGAAAGAGAAGCTGTGAGTGAGAGAGAGAGGGAAAGAGAAGCTGTGAGTATGAGAGAGAGACAGAGAAAGAGAATCTGTGCGTGAGAGAGAGAGAGCTAGAAGCTGTGAGTGTGAGAGAGATTAAGAAAGAAAGAAAGAGAAGCTGTGAGTGAGTGAGAGAAAGAGAAGCTGTGAGTGAGAGAGAGAGAGAAAGAGAAGCTGTGAGTGAGAGAGAGATAAAGAGAAGCTGTGAGTTAGAGAGAGATAGAGAAAGAGAAGCTGTGAGTGAGAGAGAGAGAGAGAGAAAGAGAATCTGTGATTGTGAGAGAGAGAGAGAAGCTGTGAGTGAGAGAGAGAAAGAGAGAAGCTGTGAGTGAGAGAGAGAAAGAGAAGCTGTGAGTGAGAGAGAGAGAGAAAGAGAAGCTGTGAGTGAGAGAGAGATAAAAAGAAGCTGTGAGTTAGAGAGAGACAGAGAAACAGAAGCTGTGAGTGAGAGAGAGAGAGAAAGAGAAGCTGTGTGTGTGAGAGAGAGAAGCTGTGAGTGAGAGAGAGAGAGAAAGAGAAGATGTTAGTGAGAGAGTGAGAGAGAGAAAGAGAAGCTGTGAGTGAGAGTGAGAGAGAAGCTGTGAGTGAGAGAGAGAGAGAGAAAGAGAAGTTGTGTGTGTGAGAGAGAGAGAAGCTGTGAGTGAGTGAGAGAGAGAGAAGCTGTCAGCGAGAGAGAGAGAGTGAACATGTGAGTGTGAGAGAGAAAGAGAAAGAGAAGCTGTGAGTGAATGAGAGAGAGAGATAAAGAGAAGCTGTGAGTGATAGAGAGAGATAAAGAGAAGCTGTGAGAGAGAGAGAAAAAGAGAAGCTGTGAGTGAGAGAGAGAGAGAAAGAGAAGCTGTGAGTGAGTGAGTGAGAGAGAAGGTGTGAGTGAGAGAGAGAGAGAAAGAGAAGCTGTGAGTGAGAGAGAGAGAGAAAGAAAGAGAACCTGTGAGTGAGAGAGAGAGAGAAAGTGAAGATGTGTGAGAGAGAGAGAAAGAGGTGTGTGTGAGAGAGAGAGAGAGAGAAAAAGAAGCTGTGAGTGAGAGAGAGAGAGAAAGAGAAGCTGTGACTGAGATAGAGATAAAGACAAGCTGTGAGTTAGAGAGAGACAGAGAGAGAGAGAGTAGCTGTGAGTGAGAAAGAGAGAGAAGCTGTGAGTGAGAGAGAGAAAGAGATGTGAGTGTGAGAGAGAAAGAGAAACTGTGAGTGAGAGAAAGAGAGAGCGAAAGAGAAGCTGTGAGTGAGAGAGAGATAAAGAGAAGCTGTGAGTTAGAGAGAGACAGAGAAAGAGAAGCTGTGAGTGAGAGTGAGAGAGAAGCTGTGAGTGAGAGAGAGAGAGAAAAAGAGAAGTTGTGTGTGTGTGAGAGAGAGAGAAGCTGTGAGTGAGTGAGAGAGAGAGAAGCTGTCAGTGAGAGAGAGAGAGTGAACATGTGAGTGTGAGAGAGAAAGAGAAAGAGAAGCTGTGAGTGAATGAGAGAGAGATAAAGAGAAGCTGTGAGTGATAGAGAGAGATAAAGAGAAGCTGTGAGAGAGAGAGAAAGAGAAGCTGTGAGTGAGAGAGAGAGAGAAAGAGAAGCTGTGAGTGAGTGAGTGAGAGAGAAGGTGTGAGTGAGAGAGAGAGAGAAAGAGAAGCTGTGAGTGAGAGAGAGAGAGAGAAAGAAAGAGAACATGTGAGTGAGAGAGAGAGAGAAAGTGAAGATGTGTGAGAGAGAGAAAGAGGTGTGAGTGAGAGAGAGAGAGAGAGAAAGGAGCTGTGAGTGAGAGAGAGAGAGAAAGAGAAGCTGTGACTGAGATAGAGATAAAGACAAGCTGTGAGTTAGAGAGAGACAGAGAGAGAGAGAGTAGCTGTGAGTGAGAAAGAGAGAGAAGCTGTGAGTGAGAGAGAGAAAGAGATGTGAGTGTGAGAGAGAAAGAGAAACTGTGAGTGAGAGAGAGAGAGAGAGAAAGAGAAGCTGTGAGTGAGAGAGAGATAAAGAGAAGCTGTGAGTTAGAGAGAGACAGAGAAAGAGAAGCTGTGAGTGAGAGAGAGAGAGAGAGAGAGAGAGAGAGAGAGAAGCTGTGAGTGAGAGAGAGAGAGAGAAAGAAAAGCTGTGAGTGAGAGAGAGAAAGAGAAGCTGGGAGTGAAAGAGAGAGAGAAAGAAAGAGAAGCTGTGAGTGAGAGAGAGAGAGAAGCTGTGAGTGAGAGAGAGATGGAGAAAGAGAAGCTATGTGAGAGAGCGAAAGAAAGAGAAGCTGTGAGAGAGAGAGAGAAAGTGAAGATGTGAGAGAGAGAAAGAGGTGTGAGTGAGTGAGAGAGAGAGAGAAGCTGTGAGTGAGAGAGAGAGAGAAAGAGAAGCTGTGACTGAGAGAGAGAGATAAAGACAAGCTGTGAGTTAGAGAGAGACAGAGAAAGAGAAGCTGTGAGTGAGACAGAGAAAGAGATGTGAGTGAGAGAGAGAAAGAGAAACTGTGAGTGAGAGAGAGAGAGAGAGAAAGAAAGACAAGCTGTGAGTGAGAGAGAGATAAAGAGAAGCTGTGAGTTAGAGAGAGACAGAGAAAGAGAAGCTGTGAGTGATGGAGAGAGAGAGAATCTGTGAGTGAGAGAGAGAGAGAAAGAGAAGCTGTGAGTGAGAGAGTGAGAGAAAGAGAAACTGTGAGTGAGAGAGAGAGGGTGAAAGAGAAACTGTGTGTGAGAGAGAGGGAGAAAAAGGGAAGCTGTGAGTGAGCGTGAGAGAGAGAGAGAAGGTGTGACAGTGGGAGAGGGAGAGAGAAAAAGAAGCTGTGAGTGAGAGAGAGAGAAAGAAAGAAAGAAAGAGAAGCTATGAGTGAGAGAGAGAAGCTGTGAGTGAGAGAGAGAGGGAGAAAGAGAAGCTGTGAGTGAGAGAGAGAGGGAAAGAGAAGCTGTGAGTGTGAGAGAGAGACAGAGAAAGAGAAGCTGTGCGTGAGAGAGAGAGAGCTAGAAGCTGTGAGTGAGAGAGAGAGAAGCTGTGAGTGAGTGAGAGAAAGAGAAGCTGTGAGTGAGAGAGAGAGAGAAAGAGAAGCTGTGAGTGAGAGAGAGATAGAGAAGCTGTGAGTTAGAGAGAGATAGAGAAAGAGAAGCTGTGAGTGAGAGAGAGAGAGAGAGAAAGAGAATCTGTGAGTGTGAGAGAGAGAGAAGCTGTAAGTGAGAGAGAGAGGGAGAAAGAGAAGCTGTGTGAGAGAGAGAGAGAGAAAGAGAAGCTGTGAGTGAGAGAGACAGACAGAGAAAGAGAAGCTGTGAGTGTGAGAGAGAGAGCTAGAAGCTGTGAGTGAGTGAGAGAGAGAGAAGCTGTGAGTGTGAGAGAGAAAGAGCAGCTGTGAGTGAGAGAGAGAGAGAAAGAGAAGCTGTGAGTGAGAGAGAGATAAAGAGAAGCTGTGAGTTAGAGAGAGAGAGAAAGAGAAGCTGTGAGTGAGTGAGAGAGAAGCTCTGAGTGAGAGAGAGAGGGAGAAAGTGAAGCGGTGAGTGAGAGAGAGAGAGAAAGATAAGCTGTGAGTGAGAGAGAGAGAGAAAAAAAGAAGCTGTGAGTGAGAGAGAGAGAGAGAAGCTGTGAGTGAGAGAGAGAGAGAAGCTGTGAGTGAGAGAGAGAAAGAGAAGCTGTGAGTGAGAGAGAGAGAGAAAGAGAAGCTGTGAGTGAGAGAGAGATAAAGAGAAGCTGTGAGAGAGAGAGACAGAGAAAGAGAAGCTGTGAGTGAGAGAGAGAGAGAGAAAGAGAAGCTGTGTGTGTGTGAGAGAGAGAAGCTGTGAGTGAGAGAGAGAGAGAAAGAGAAGATGTTAGTGAGAGAGTGAGAGAGAGAAAGAGAAGCTGTGATTGAGAGAGAGAGAAGCTGTGAGTGAGAGAGAGAGAGAGAAAGAGAAGGTGTGTGTGTGAGAGAGAAAGAGAGAAAGAGAAGGTGTGTGTGTGAGAGAGAAAGAGAAGCTGTGAGTGAGAGAGAGAGAGAGAAGATGTGAGTGAGAGAGAGAGAAGATGTGAGTGAGAGAGAGAGACAGAGAAAGAGAAGCTGTGAGTGAGAGAGAGAGAGCTAGAAGCTGTGAGTGAGAGAGAGAGAGAAGATGTGAGTGAGAGAGAGAGAAGATGTGAGTGAGAGAGAGAAAGAGAAAGAGAAGCTGTGAGTGAGTGAGAGAGAGCGATAAAGAGAAGCTGTGAGTGATAGAGAGAGATAAAGAAAAGCTGTGAGTGAGAGAGAGAAAGAGAAGCTGTGAGTGAGAGAGAGAGAAAGAAAGAGAAGCTATGAGTGAGAGAGAGAGAAGCTGTGATTGAGAGAGAGAGGGAGAAAGAGAATCTGTGAGTGAGAAAGAGAGATAGATAGAGTAGCTGTGAGTGAGAGAGAGAGAGAAGCTGTGAGTGAGTGAGAGAGAGAGAGAGAAGCTGCGAGTGAGAGAGAGAAAGAGAAGCTGTGAGTGAGAGAGAGTGAGAGAAAAAGAGAATCTGCGAGTGTGAGAGAGAGAGAGAAGCTGTGAGTGATAGAGAGAGATAAAGAAAAGCTGTGAGTGAGAGAGAGAAAGAGAAGCTGGGAGTGAAAGAGAGAGAGAAAGAAAGAGAAGCTGTGAGTGAGAGAGAGAGAGAAGCTGTGAGTGAGAGAGAGATGGAGAAAGAGAAGCTATGTGAGAGAGAGAAAGAAAGAGAAGCTGTGAGTGAGAGAGAGAGAGAAAGTGAAGATGTGAGAGAGAGAAAGAGGTGTGAGTGAGTGAGAGAGAGAAGCTGTGAGTGAGAGAGAGAGAGAAAGAGAAGCTGTGACTGAGAGAGAGAGATAAAGACAAGCTGTGAGTTAGAGAGAGACAGAGAAAGAGAAGCTGTGAGTGTGAGAGAGAAAGAGATGTGAGTGAGAGAGAGAAAGAGAAACTGTGAGTGAGAGAGAGAGAGAGAGAAAGAAAGACAAGCTGTGAGTGAGAGACAGATAAATAGAAGCTGTGAGTTAGAGAGAGACAGAGAAAGAGAAGCTGTGAGTGAGAGAGAGAGAGAGAAGCTGTGAGTGTGAGAGAGATAGAGATAGAGAAGCTGTGAGTGAGAGAGAGAGAGAGAAAGAGAAGCTGTGAGTGAGAGAGTGAGAGAAAGAGAAACTGTGAGTGAGAGAGAGAGGGTGAAAGAGAAACTGTGTGTGAGAGAGAGGGAGAAAAAGGGAATCTGTGAGTGAGCGTGAGAGAGAGAGAGAAGGTGTGAGTGGGAGAGAGAGAGAAAAAGGAGCTGTGAGTGAGAGAGAGAGAAAGAAAGAAAGAAAGAGAAGCTATGAGTGAGAGAGAGAAGCTGTGAGTGAGAGAGAGAGGGAGAAAGAGAAGCTGCGAGTGAGAGAGAGAGGTAACGAGAAGCTGTGAGTGTGAGAGAGAGACAGAGAAAGAGAAGCTGTGAGTGAGAGAGAGAGAGAGCTAGAAGCTGTGAGTGAGTGAGAGAGAGAGAAGCTGTGAGTGAGAGAGAGAAAGAGCAGCTGTGAGTGAGAGAGAGAGAGATAAAGAGAAGCTGTAAGTGAGAGAGAGATAAAGAGAAGCTGTGAGTTAGAGAGAGAGAGAAAGAGAAGCTGTGAGTGAGAGAGAGAGAAGCTCTGAGTGAGAGAGAGAGGGAGAAAGTGAAGCGGTGAGTGAGAGAGAGAGAAAGATAAGCTGTGAGTGAGAGAGAGAGAGAGAAAAAAATCTGTGAGTGAGAGAGAGAGAGAGAAGCTGTGAGTGAGAGAGAGAGAGAAGCTGTGAGTGAGAGAGAGAAAGAGAAGCTGTGAGTGAGAGAGAGAGAGAAAGAGAAGCTGTGAGTGAGAGAGAGATAAAGAGAAGCTGTGAGTTAGAGAGAGACAGAGAAAGAGAAGCTGTGAGTGAGAGAGAGAGAGAGAAAGAGAAGCTGTGTGTGTGTGAGAGACAGAGAAAGAGAAGCTGTGAGTGAGAGAGAGAGAGAGAAAGAGAAGCTGTGTGTGTGTGAGAGAGAGAAGCTGTGAGTGAGAGAGAGAGAGAAAGAGAAGATGTTAGTGAGAGAGTGAGAGAGAGAAAGAGAAGCTGTGAGTGAGAGAGAGAGAGAGAAAGAGAGAAAGAGAAGGTGTGTGTGAGAGAGAGAAAGAGAGAAATAGAAGGTGTGTGTGTGAGAGAGAAAGAGAAGCTGTGAGTGAGAGAGAGAGAAGATGTGAGTGAGAGAGGGAGAGAAGATGTGAGTGAGAGAGAGAGACAGAGAAAGAGAAACTGTGAGTGAGAGAGAGAGAGCTAGAAGCTGTGAGTATGAGAGAGAGAAGATGTGAGTGAGTGAGAGAGAGAAGATGTGAGTGAGAGAGAGAAAGAGATAGAGAAGCTGTGAGTGAGTGAGAGAGAGCGATAAAGAGAAGCTGTGAGTGATAGAGAGAGATAAAGAAAAGCTGTGAGTGTGAGAGAGAAAGAGAAGCTGTGAGTGAGAGAGAGAGAGAGAAAGAGAAGCTATGAGTGAGAGAGAGAGAAGCTGTGAGTGAGAGAGAGAGGGAGAAAGAGAATCTGTGAGTGAGAAAGAGAGAGAGATAGAGTAGCTGTGAGTGAGAGAGAGAGAAGCTGTGAGTGAGTGAGTGAGTGAGAGAGAAGCTGTGAGTGAGAGAGAGAAAGAGAAGCTGTGAGTGAGAGAGAGAGAGAGAAAAAGAGAATCTGTGAGTGTGTGTGAGAGAGAGAAGCTGTGAGTGATAGAGAGAGATAAAGAAAAGCTGTGAGTGAGAGAGAGAAAGAGAAGCTGGGAGTGAAAGAGAGAGAGAAAGAAAGATAAGCTGTGAGTGAGAGAGAGAGAGAAGCTGTGAGTGAGAGAGAGATGGAGAAAGAGAAGCTATGTGAGAGAGAGAAAGAAAGAGAAGCTGTGAGTGAGAGAGA
The DNA here is from genome assembly GCA_035047345.1 of Bradypodion ventrale. Classification (NCBI taxonomy): domain Eukaryota; kingdom Metazoa; phylum Chordata; class Lepidosauria; order Squamata; family Chamaeleonidae; genus Bradypodion; species Bradypodion ventrale. The sequence continues at coordinate 175,948,762 of JAWDJE010000002.1, forward strand.
GAGAGAAAGTGAAGATGTGAGAGAGAGAAAGAGGTGTGAGTGAGTGAGAGAGAGAGAAGCTGTGAGTGAGAGAGAGAGAGAAAGAGAAGCTGTGACTGAGAGAGAGAGATAAAGACAAGCTGTGAGTTAGAGAGAGACAGAGAAAGAGAAGCAGTGAGTGAGAGAGAGAAAGAGATGTGAGTGAGAGAGAGAAAGAGAAACTGTGAGTGAGAGAGAGAGAGAGAGAGAGAGAGAAAGAAAGACAAGCTGTGAGTGAGAGAGAGATAAAGAGAAGCTGTGAGTTAGAGAGAGACAGAGAAAGAGAAGCTGTGAGTGATGGAGAGAGAGAGAATCTGTGAGTGAGAGAGAGAGAGAGAGAGAAGCTGTAAGTGAGAGAGTGAGAGAAAGAGAAACTGTGAGTGAGAGAGAGAGGGTGAAAGAGAAACTGTGTGTGAGAGAGAGGGAGAAAAAGGGAAGCTGTGAGTGAGCGTGGGAGAGAGAGAGAAGGTGTGACAGTGGGAGAGAGAGAGAAAAAGAAGCTGTGAGTGAGAGAGAGAGAAAGAAAGAAAGAAAGAGAAGCTATGAGTGAGAGAGAGAAGCTGTGAGTGAGAGAGAGAGGGAGAAAGAGAAGCTGTGAGTGAGAGAGAGAGGGAAAGAGAAGCTGTGAGTATGAGAGAGAGACAGAGAAAGAGAAGCTGTGCGTGAGAGAGAGAGAGCTAGAAGCTGTGAGTGAGAGAGAGAGAAAGAAAGAAAGAAAGAGAAGCTGTGAGTGAGTGAGAGAAAGAGAAGCTGTGAGTGAGAGAGAGAGAGAAAGAGAAGCTGTGAGTGAGAGAGAGAGAAAGAGAAGCTGTGAGTTAGAGAGAGATAGAGAAAGAGAAGCTGTGAGTGAGAGAGAGAGAGAGAAAGAGAATCTGTGAGTGTGTGTGAGAGAGAGAAGCTGTGAGTGAGAGAGAGAAAGAGAGAAGCTGTGAGTGAGAGAGAGAAAGAGAAGCTGTGAGTGAGAGAGAGAGAGAGAAAGAGAAGCTGTGAGTGAGAGAGAGATAAAAAGAAGCTGTGAGTTAGAGAGAGACAGAGAAACAGAAGCTGTGAGTGAGAGAGAGAGAGAAAGAGAAGCTGTGTGTGTGTGAGAGAGAAGCTGTGAGTGAGAGAGAGAGAGAAAGAGAAGATGTTAGTGAGAGAGTGAGAGAGAGAAAGAGAAGCTCTGAGTGAGAGTGAGAGAGAAGCTGTGAGTGAGAGAGAGAGAGAGAGAGAAAGAGAAGTTGTGTGTGTGTGAGAGATAGAGAAGCTGTGAGTGAGTGAGAGAGAGAGAAGCTGTCAGTGAGAGAGAGAGAGAGAACATGTGAGTGTGAGAGAGAAAGAGAAAGAGAAGCTGTGAGTGAATGAGAGAGAGAGATAAAGAGAAGCTGTGAGTGATAGAGAGAGATAAAGAGAAGCTGTGAGAGAGAGAGAGAAAGAGAAGCTGTGAGTGAGAGAGAGAGAGAAAGAGAAGCTGTGAGTGAGTGAGTGAGAGAGAAGGTGTGAGTGAGAGAGAGAGAGAAAGAGAAGCTGTGAGTGAGAGAGAGAGAGAGAGAGAGAGAACCTGTGAGTGAGAGAGAGAGAGAAAGTGAAGATGTGTGAGAGAGAGAGAAAGAGGTGTGAGTGAGAGAGAGAGAGAGAGAAAAAGAAGCTGTGAGTGAGAGAGAGAGAGAAAGAGAAGCTGTGACTGAGATAGAGATAAAAACAAGCTGTGAGTTAGAGAGAGACAGAGAGAGAGAGAGTAGCTGTGAGTGAGAAAGAGAGAGAAGCTGTGAGTGAGAGAGAGAAAGAGATGTGAGTGTGAGAGAGAAAGAGAAACTGTGAGTGAGAGAGAGAGAGAGAAAGAGAAGCTGTGAGTGAGAGAGAGATAAAGAGAAGCTGTGAGTTAGAGAGAGACAGAGAAAGAGAAGCTGTGAGTGAGAGTGAGAGAGAAGCTGTGAGTGAGAGAGAGAGAGAGAAAGAGAAGTTGTGTGTGTGTGTGAGAGAGAGAGAAGCTGTGAGTGAGTGAGAGAGAGAGAAGCTGTCAGTGAGAGAGAGAGAGTGAACATGTGAGTGTGAGAGAGAAAGAGAAAGAGAAGCTGTGAGTGAATGAGAGAGAGAGATAAAGAGAAGCTGTGAGTGATAGAGAGAGATAAAGAGAAGCTGTGAGAGAGAGAGAGAAAGAGAAGCTGTGAGTGAGAGAGAGAGAGAAAGAGAAGCTGTGAGTGAGTGAGTGAGAGAGAAGGTGTGAGTGAGAGAGAGAGAGAAAGAGAAGCTGTGAGTGAGAGAGAGAGAGAAAGAAAGAGAACATGTGAGTGAGAGAGGGAGAGAAAGTGAAGATGTGTGAGAGAGAGAAAGAGGTGTGAGTGAGAGAGAGAGAGAGAGAAAAAGAAGCTGTGAGTGAGAGAGAGAGAGAAAGAGAAGCTGTGACTGAGATAGAGATAAAGACAAGCTGTGAGTTAGAGAGAGACAGAGAGAGAGAGAGAGTAGCTGTGAGTGAGAAAGAGAGAGAAGCTGTGAGTGAGAGAGAGAAAGAGATGTGAGTGTGAGAGAGAAAGAGAAACTGTGAGTGAGAGAGAGAGAGAGAGAAAGAGAAGCTGTGAGTGAGAGAGAGATAAAGAGAAGCTGTGAGTTAGAGAGAGACAGAGAAAGAGAAGCTGTGAGTGAGAGAGAGAGAGAGAGAGAGAAGCTGTGAGTGAGAGAGAGAGAAAGAAAGAAAAGCTGTGAGTGAGAGAGAGAAAGAGAAGCTGGGAGTGAAAGAGAGAGAAAGAAAGAGAAGCTGTGAGTGAGAGAGAGAGAGAAGCTGTGAGTGAGAGAGAGATGGAGAAAGAGAAGCTATGTGAGAGAGCGAAAGAAAGAGAAGCTGTGAGTGAGAGAGAGAGAGAAAGTGAAGATGTGAGAGAGAGAAAGAGGTGTGAGTGAGTGAGAGAGAGAGAGAAGCTGTGAGTGAGAGAGAGAGAGAAAGAGAAGCTGTGACTGAGAGAGAGAGATAAAGACAAGCTGTGAGTTAGAGAGAGACAGAGAAAGAGAAGCTGTGAGTGAGACAGAGAAAGAGATGTGAGTGAGAGAGAGAAAGAGAAACTCTGAGTGAGAGAGAGAGAGAGAGAGAAAGAAAGACAAGCTGTGAGTGAGAGAGAGATAAAGAGAAGCTGTGAGTTAGAGAGAGACAGAGAAAGAGAAGCTGTGAGTGATGGAGAGATAGAGAATCTGTGAGTGAGAGAGAGAGAGAGAAAGAGAAGCTGTGAGTGAGAGAGTGAGAGAAAGAGAAACTGTGAGTGAGAGAGAGAGGGTGAAAGAGAAACTGTGTGTGAGAGAGAGGGAGAAAAAGGGAAGCTGTGAGTGAGCGTGAGAGAGAGAGAGAAGGTGTGACAGTGGGAGAGGGAGAGAGAAAAAGAAGCTGTGAGTGAGAGAGAGAGAAAGAAAGAAAGAGAAGAGAAGCTGTGAGTGAGAGAGAGAGGGAGAAAGAGAAGCTGTGAGTGAGAGAGAGAGGGAAAGAGAAGCTGTGAGTGTGAGAGAGAGACAGAGAAAGAGAAGCTGTGCGTGAGAGAGAGAGAGCTAGAAGCTGTGAGTGAGAGAGAGAGAGAAGCTGTGAGTGAGTGAGAGAAAGAGAAGCTGTGAGTGAGAGAGAGAGAGAAAGTGAAGATGTGAGAGAGAGAAAGAGGTGTGAGTGAGTGAGAGAGAGAAGCTGTGAGTGAGTGAGAGAGAGAAAGAGAAGCTGTGACTGAGAGAGAGAGATAAAGACAAGCTGTGAGTTAGAGAGAGACAGAGAAAGAGAAGCTGTGAGTGTGAGAGAGAAAGAGATGTGAGTGAGAGAGAGAAAGATAAACTGTGAGTGAGAGAGAGAGAGAAAGAAAGACAAGCTGTGAGTGAGAGACAGAGAAAGAGAAGCTGTGAGTGAGAGAGAGAGAGAAGCTGTGAGTGTGAGAGAGATAGAGATAGAGAAGCTGTGAGTGAGAGAGAGAGAGAGAAAGAGAAGCTGTGAGTGAGAGAGTGAGAGAAAGAGAAACTGTGAGTGAGAGAGAGAGGGTGAAAGAGAAACTGTGTGTGAGAGAGAGGGAGAAAAAGGGAAGCTGTGAGTGAGCGTGAGAGAGAGAGAGAGAAGGTGTGACAGTGGGAGAGAGAGAGAAAAAGGAGCTGTGAGTGAGAGAGAGAGAAAAAAGAAAGAAAGAGAAGCTATGAGTGAGAGAGAGAAGCTGTGAGTGAGAGAGAGAGGGAGAAAGAGAAGCTGTGAGTGAGAGAGAGAGGGAAAGAGAAGCTGTGAGTGTGAGAGAGAGACAGAGAAAGAGAAGCTGTGAGTGAGAGAGAGAGAGAGCTAGAAGCTGTGAGTGAGTGAGAGAGAGAGAAGCTGTGAGTGAGAAAGAGAAAGAGCAGCTGTGAGTGAGAGAGAGAGAGAAAGAGAAGCTGTAAGTGAGAGAGAGATAAAGAGAAGCTGTGAGTTAGAGAGAGAGAGAAAGAGAAGCTGTGAGTGAGAGAGAGAGAAGCTCTGAGTGAGAGAGAGAGGGAGAAAGTGAAGCGGTGAGTGAGAGAGAGAGAGAAAGAGAAGCTGTGAGTGAGAGAGAGAGAGAAAAAAAATCTGTGAGTGAGAGAGAGAGAGAGAAGCTGTGAGTGAGAGAGAGAGAGAGAAGCTGTGAGTGAGAGAGAGAAAGAGAAGCTGTGAGTGAGAGAGAGAGAGAAAGAGAAGCTGTGAGTGAGAGAGAGATAAAGAGAAGCTGTGAGTTAGAGAGAGACAGAGAAAGAGAAGCTGTGAGTGAGAGAGAGAGAGAGAAAGAGAAGCTGTGTGTGTGTGAGAGAGAGAAGCTGTGAGTGAGTGAGAGAGAGAAAGAGAAGATGTTAGTGAGAGAGTGAGAGAGAGAAAGAGAAGTTGTGATTGAGAGAGAGAGAAGTTGTGAGTGAGAGAGAGAGAGAGAAAGAGAGAAAGAGAAGGTGTGTGTGTGAGAGAGAAAGAGAGAAAGAGAAGGTGTGTGTGAGAGAGAGAAAGAGAAGCTGTGAGTGAGAGAGAGAGAAGATGTGAGTGAGAGAGGGAGAGAAGATGTGAGTGAGAGAGAGACAGAGAAAGAGAAACTGTGAGTGAGAGAGAGAGAGCTAGAAGCTGTGAGTGAGAGAGAGAGAAGATGTGAGTGAGTGAGAGAGAGAAGATGTGAGTGAGAGAGAGAAAGAGAAAGAGAAGCTGTGAGTGAGTGAGAGAGAGCGATAAAGAGAAGCTGTGAGTGATAGAGAGAGATAAAGAAAAGCTGTGAGTGTGAGAGAGAAAGAGAAGCTGTGAGTGAGAGAGAGAGAGAGAAAGAGAAGCTATGAGTGAGAGAGAGAGAAGCTGTGAGTGAGAGAGAGAGGGAGAAAGAGAATCTGTGAGTGAGAAAGAGAGAGAGATAGAGTAGCTGTGAGTGAGAGAGAGAGAGAAGCTGTGAGTGAGTGAGTGAGAGAGAGAAGCTGTGAGTGAGAGAGAGAAAGAGAAGCTGTGAGTGAGAGAGAGGGAGAGAGAGAGAAAGAGAATCTGTGAGTGTGTGAGAGAGAGAGAAGCTCTGAGTCATAGAGAGAGATAAAGAAAAGCTGTGAGTGAGAGAGAGAAAGAGAAGCTGGGAGTGAAAGAGAGAGAGAAAGAAAGAGAAGCTGTGAGTGAGAGAGAGAGAGAAGCTGTGAGTGAGAGAGAGATGGAGAAAGAGAAGCTATGTGAGAGAGAGAAAGAAAGAGAAGCTGTGATTGAGAGAGAGAGAAGCTGTGAGTGAGAGAGAGAGAGAGAAAGAGAGAAAGAGAAGGTGTGTGTGAGAGTGAGAAAGAGAAGCTGTGAGTGAGAGAGAGAGAAGATGTGAGTGAGAGAGGGAGAGAAGATGTGAGTGAGAGAGAGAGACAGAGAAAGAGAAACTGTGAGTGAGAGAGAGAGAGCTAGAAGCTGTGAGTGAGAGAGAGAGAAGATGTGAGTGAGTGAGAGAGAGAAGATGTGAGTGAGAGAGAGAAAGAGAAAGAGAAGCTGTGAGTGAGTGAGAGAGAGCGATAAAGAGAAGCTGTGAGTGATAGAGAGAGATAAAGAAAAGCTGTGAGTGTGAGAGAGAAAGAGAAGCTGTGAGTGAGAGAGAGAGAGAGAAAGAGAAGCTATGAGTGAGAGAGAGAGAAGCTGTGAGTGAGAGAGAGAGGGAGAAAGAGTATCTGTGAGTGAGAAAGAGAGAGAGATAGAGTAGCTGTGAGTGAGAGAGAGAGAGAAGCTGTGAGTGAGTGAGTGAGAGAGAGAGAAGCTGTGAGTGAGAGAGAGAAAGAGAAGCTGTGAGTGAGAGAGAGAAAGAGAAGCTGGGAGTGAAAGAGAGAGAGAAAGAAAGAGAAGCTGTGAGTGAGAGAGAGAGAGAAGCTGTGAGTGAGAGAGAGATGGAGAAAGAGAAGCTATGTGAGAGAGAGAAAGAAAGAGAAGCTGTGAGTGAGAGAGAGAGAGAAAGAGAAGCTGTGACTGAGAGAGAGAGATAAAGACGAGCTGTGAGTTAGAGAGAGACAGAGAAAGAGAAGTTGTGAGTGAGAGAGAGAAAGAGATGTGAGTGAGAGAGAGAAAGTGAAACTGTGAGTGAGAGAGAGAGAGAGAGAAAGAAAGACAAGCTGTGAGTGAGAGAGAGATAAAGAGAAGCTGTGAGTTAGAGAGAGACAGAGAAAGAGAATCTGTGAGTGATGGAGAGAGAGAGAATCTGTGAGTGAGAGAGAGAGAGAGAAAGAGAAGCTGTAAGTGAGAGAGTGAGAGAAAGAGAAACTGTGAGTGAGAGAGAGAGGGTGAAAGAGAAACTGTGTGTGAGAGAGAGGGAGAAAAAGGGAAGCTGTGAGTGAGCGTGAGAGAGAGAGAGAAGGTGTGACAGTGGGAGAGAGAGAGAAAAGGAAGCTGTGAGTGAGAGAGAGAGAAAGAAAGAAAGAAAGAGAAGCTATGAGTGAGAGAGAGAAGCTGTGAGTGAGAGAGAGAGGGAGAAAGAGAAGCTGTGAGTGAGAGAGAGAGGGAAAGAGAAGCTGTGAGTATGAGAGAGAGACAGAGAAAGAGAATCTGTGCGTGAGAGAGAGAGAGCTAGAAGCTGTGAGTGTGAGAGAGATTAAGAAAGAAAGAAAGAGAAGCTGTGAGTGAGTGAGAGAAAGAGAAGCTGTGAGTGAGAGAGAGAGAGAAAGAGAAGCTGTGAGTGAGAGAGAGATAAAGAGAAGCTGTGAGTTAGAGAGAGATAGAGAAAGAGAAGCTGTGAGTGAGAGAGAGAAAGAGAAGCTGTGAGTGAGAGAGAGAGAGAGAAAGAGAAGCTGTGAGTGAGAGAGAGATAAAAAGAAGCTGTGAGTTAGAGAGAGACAGAGAAACAGAAGCTGTGAGTGAGAGAGAGAGAGAAAGAGAAGCTGTGTGTGTGAGAGAGAGAAGCTGTGAGTGAGAGAGAGAGAGAAAGAGAAGATGTTAGTGAGAGAGTGAGAGAGAGAAAGAGAAGCTGTGAGTGAGAGTGAGAGAGAAGCTGTGAGTGAGAGAGAGAGAGAGAAAGAGAAGTTGTGTGTGTGAGAGAGAGAGAAGCTGTGAGTGAGTGAGAGAGAGAGAAGCTGTCAGCGAGAGAGAGAGAGTGAACATGTGAGTGTGAGAGAGAAAGAGAAAGAGAAGCTGTGAGTGAATGAGAGAGAGATAAAGAGAAGCTGTGAGTGATAGAGAGAGATAAAGAGAAGCTGTGAGAGAGAGAGAGAAAGAGAAGCTGTGAGTGAGAGAGAGAGAGAAAGAGAAGCTGTGAGTGAGTGAGTGAGAGAGAAGGTGTGAGTGAGAGAGAGAGAGAAAGAGAAGCTGTGAGTGAGAGAGAGAGAGAAAGAAAGAGAACCTGTGAGTGAGAGAGAGAGAGAAAGTGAAGATGTGTGTGAGAGAGAGAAAGAGGTGTGTGTGAGAGAGAGAGAGAGAGAAAAAGAAGCTGTGAGTGAGAGAGAGAGAGAAAGAGAAGCTGTGACTGAGATAGAGATAAAGACAAGCTGTGAGTTAGAGAGAGACAGAGAGAGAGAGTAGCTGTGAGTGAGAAAGAGAGAGAAGCTGTGAGTGAGAGAGAGAAAGAGATGTGAGTGTGAGAGAGAAAGAGAAACTGTGAGTGAGAGAAAGAGAGAGAGAAAGAGAAGCTGTGAGTGAGAGAGAGATAAAGAGAAGCTGTGAGTTAGAGAGAGACAGAGAAAGAGAAGCTGTGAGTGAGAGTGAGAGAGAAGCTGTGAGTGAGAGAGAGAGAGAGAAAGAGAAGTTGTGTGTGTGTGAGAGAGAGAGAGAAGCTGTGAGTGAGTGAGAGAGAGAGAAGCTGTCAGTGAGAGAGAGAGAGTGAACATGTGAGTGTGAGAGAGAAAGAGAAAGAGAAGCTGTGAGTGAATGAGAGAGAGATAAAGAGAAGCTGTGAGTGATAGAGAGAGATAAAGAGAAGCTGTGAGAGAGAGAGAAAGAGAAGCTGTGAGTGAGAGAGAGAGAGAAAGAGAAGCTGTGAGTGAGTGAGTGAGAGAGAAGGTGTGAGTGAGAGAGAGAGAGAAAGAGAAGCTGTGAGTGAGAGAGAGAGAGAGAAAGAAAGAGAACATGTGAGTGAGAGAGAGAGAGAAAGTGAAGATGTGTGAGAGAGAGAAAGAGGTGTGAGTGAGAGAGAGAGAGAGAGAAAAAGAAGCTGTGAGTGAGAGAGAGAGAAAGAGAAGCTGTGACTGAGATAGAGATAAAGACAAGCTGTGAGTTAGAGAGAGACAGAGAGAGAGAGAGTAGCTGTGAGTGAGAAAGAGAGAGAAGCTGTGAGTGAGAGAGAGAAAGAGATGTGAGTGTGAGAGAGAAAGAGAAACTGTGAGTGAGAGAGAGAGAGAGAGAAAGAGAAGCTGTGAGTGAGAGAGAGATAAAGAGAAGCTGTGAGTTAGAGAGAGACAGAGAAAGAGAAGCTGTGAGTGAGAGAGAGAGAGAGAGAGAGAAGCTGTGAGTGAGAGAGAGAGAGAGAAAGAAAAGCTGTGAGTGAGAGAGAGAAAGAGAAGCTGGGAGTGAAAGAGAGAGAGAAAGCAAGAGAAGCTGTGAGTGAGAGAGAGAGAAGCTGTGAGTGAGAGAGAGATGGAGAAAGAGAATCTATGTGAGAGAGCGAAAGAAAGAGAAGCTGTGAGAGAGAGAGAGAAAGTGAAGATGTGAGAGAGAGAAAGAGGTGTGAGTGAGTGAGAGAGAGAGAGAAGCTGTGAGTGAGAGAGAGAGAGAAAGAGAAGCTGTGACTGAGAGAGAGAGATAAAGACAAGCTGTGAGTTAGAGAGAGACAGAGAAAGAGAAGCTGTGAGTGAGATAGAGAAAGAGATGTGAGTGAGAGAGAGAAAGAGAAACTGTGAGTGAGAGAGAGAGAGAGAGAAAGAAAGACAAGCTGTGAGTGAGAGAGAGATAAAGAGAAGCTGTGAGTTAGAGAGAGACAGAGAAAGAGAAGCTGTGAGTGATGGAGAGAGAGAGAATCTGTGAGTGAGAGAGAGAGAGAGAAAGAGAAGCTGTGAGTGAGAGAGTGAGAGAAAGAGAAACTGTGAGTGAGAGAGAGAGGGTGAAAGAGAAACTGTGTGTGAGAGAGAGGGAGAAAAAGGGAAGCTGTGAGTGAGCGTGAGAGAGAGAGAGAAGGTGTGACAGTGGGAGAGGGAGAGAGAAAAAGAAGCTGTGAGTGAGAGAGAGAGAAAGAAAGAAAGAAAGAGAAGCTATGAGTGAGAGAGAGAAGCTGTGAGTGAGAGAGAGAGGGAGAAAGAGAAGCTGTGAGTGAGAGAGAGAGGGAAAGAGAAGCTGTGAGTGTGAGAGAGAGACAGAGAAAGAGAAGCTGTGCGTGAGAGAGAGAGAGCTAGAAGCTGTGAGTGAGAGAGAGAAGCTGTGAGTGAGTGAGAGAAAGAGAAGCTGTGAGTGAGAGAGAGAGAGAAAGAGAAGCTGTGAGTGAGAGAGAGATAGAGAAGCTGTGAGTTAGAGAGAGATAGAGAAAGAGAAGCTGTGAGTGAGAGAGAGAGAGAGAGAAAGAGAATCTGTGAGTGTGAGAGAGAGAGAAGCTGTAAGTGAGAGAGAGAGGGAGAAAGAGAAGCTGTGTGAGAGAGAGAGAGAGAGAAAGAGAAGCTGTGAGTGAGAGAGACAGACAGAGAAAGAGAAGCTGTGAGTGTGAGAGAGAGAGCTAGAAGCTGTGAGTGAGTGAGAGAGAGAGAAGCTGTGAGTGTGAGAGAGAAAGAGCAGCTGTGAGTGAGAGAGAGAGAGAAAGAGAAGCTGTGAGTGAGAGAGAGATAAAGAGAAGCTGTGAGTTAGAGAGAGAGAGAAAGAGAAGCTGTGAGTGAGTGAGAGAGAAGCTCTGAGTGAGAGAGAGAGGGAGAAAGTGAAGCGGTGAGTGAGAGAGAGAGAGAAAGATAAGCTGTGAGTGAGAGAGAGAGAGAAAAAAAAGAATCTGTGAGTGAGAGAGAGAGAGAGAAGCTGTGAGTGAGAGAGAGAGAGAAGCTGTGAGTGAGAGAGAGAAAGAGAAGCTGTGAGTGAGAGAGAGAGAGAAAGAGAAGCTGTGAGTGAGAGAGAGATAAAGAGAAGCTGTGAGAGAGAGAGACAGAGAAAGAGAAGCTGTGAGTGAGAGAGAGAGAGAGAAAGAGAAGCTGTGTGTGTGTGAGAGAGAGAAGCTGTGAGTGAGAGAGAGAGAGAAAGAGAAGCTGTGATTGAGAGAGAGAGAAGCTGTGAGTGAGAGAGAGAGAAAGAGAAGGTGTGTGTGTGAGAGAGAAAGAGAGAAAGAGAAGGTGTGTGTGTGAGAGAGAAAGAGAAGCTGTGAGTGAGAGAGAGAGAGAAGATGTGAGTGAGAGAGAGAGAAGATGTGAGTGAGAGAGAGAGACAGAGAAAGAGAAGCTGTGAGTGAGAGAGAGAGAGCTAGAAGCTGTGAGTGAGAGAGAGAGAGAAGATGTGAGTGAGAGAGAGAGAAGATGTGAGTGAGAGAGAGAAAGAGAAAGAGAAGCTGTGAGTGAGTGAGAGAGAGCGATAAAGAGAAGCTGTGAGTGATAGAGAGAGATAAAGAAAAGCTGTGAGTGAGAGAGAGAAAGAGAAGCTGTGAGTGAGAGAGAGAGAAAGAAAGAGAAGCTATGAGTGAGAGAGAGAGAAGCTGTGAGTGAGAGAGAGAGGGAGAAAGAGAATCTGTGAGTGAGAAAGAGAGATAGATAGAGTAGCTGTGAGTGAGAGAGAGAGAGAAGCTGTGAGTGAGTGAGAGAGAGAGAGAGAAGCTGCGAGTGAGAGAGAGAAAGAGAAGCTGTGAGTGAGAGAGAGTGAGAGAAAAAGAGAATCTGCGAGTGTGAGAGAGAGAGAGAAGCTGTGAGTGATAGAGAGAGATAAAGAAAAGCTGTGAGTGAGAGAGAGAAAGAGAAGCTGGGAGTGAAAGAGAGAGAGAAAGAAAGAGAAGCTGTGAGTGAGAGAGAGAGAGAAGCTGTGAGTGAGAGAGAGATGGAGAAAGAGAAGCTATGTGAGAGAGAGAAAGAAAGAGAAGCTGTGAGTGAGAGAGAGAGAGAAAGTGAAGATGTGAGAGAGAGAAAGAGGTGTGAGTGAGTGAGAGAGAGAAGCTGTGAGTGAGAGAGAGAGAGAAAGAGAAGCTGTGACTGAGAGAGAGAGATAAAGACAAGCTGTGAGTTAGAGAGAGACAGAGAAAGAGAAGCTGTGAGTGTGAGAGAGAAAGAGATGTGAGTGAGAGAGAGAAAGAGAAACTGTGAGTGAGAGAGAGAGAGAGAGAAAGAAAGACAAGCTGTGAGTGAGAGACAGATAAATAGAAGCTGTGAGTTAGAGAGAGACAGAGAAAGAGAAGCTGTGAGTGAGAGAGAGAGAGAGAAGCTGTGAGTGTGAGAGAGATAGAGATAGAGAAGCTGTGAGTGAGAGAGAGAGAGAGAAAGAGAAGCTGTGAGTGAGAGAGTGAGAGAAAGAGAAACTGTGAGTGAGAGAGAGAGGGTGAAAGAGAAACTGTGTGTGAGAGAGAGGGAGAAAAAGGGAATCTGTGAGTGAGCGTGAGAGAGAGAGAGAAGGTGTGACAGTGGGAGAGAGAGAGAAAAAGGAGCTGTGAGTGAGAGAGAGAGAAAGAAAGAAAGAAAGAGAAGCTATGAGTGAGAGAGAGAAGCTGTGAGTGAGAGAGAGAGGGAGAAAGAGAAGCTGCGAGTGAGAGAGAGAGGTAACGAGAAGCTGTGAGTGTGAGAGAGAGACAGAGAAAGAGAAGCTGTGAGTGAGAGAGAGAGAGAGCTAGAAGCTGTGAGTGAGTGAGAGAGAGAGAAGCTGTGAGTGAGAGAGAGAAAGAGCAGCTGTGAGTGAGAGAGAGAGAGATAAAGAGAAGCTGTAAGTGAGAGAGAGATAAAGAGAAGCTGTGAGTTAGAGAGAGAGAGAAAGAGAAGCTGTGAGTGAGAGAGAGAGAAGCTCTGAGTGAGAGAGAGAGGGAGAAAGTGAAGCGGTGAGTGAGAGAGAGAGAAAGATAAGCTGTGAGTGAGAGAGAGAGAGAGAAAAAAAATCTGTGAGTGAGAGAGAGAGAGAGAAGCTGTGAGTGAGAGAGAGAGAGAAGCTGTGAGTGAGAGAGAGAAAGAGAAGCTGTGAGTGAGAGAGAGAGAGAAAGAGAAGCTGTGAGTGAGAGAGAGATAAAGAGAAGCTGTGAGTTAGAGAGAGACAGAGAAAGAGAAGCTGTGAGTGAGAGAGAGAGAGAGAAAGAGAAGCTGTGTGTGTGTGAGAGACAGAGAAAGAGAAGCTGTGAGTGAGAGAGAGAGAGAGAAAGAGAAGCTGTGTGTGTGTGAGAGAGAGAAGCTGTGAGTGAGAGAGAGAGAGAAAGAGAAGATGTTAGTGAGAGAGTGAGAGAGAGAAAGAGAAGCTGTGATTGAGAGAGAGAGAAGCTGTGAGTGAGAGAGAGAGAGAGAAAGAGAGAAAGAGAAGGTGTGTGTGTGAGAGAGAAAGAGAGAAATAGAAGGTGTGTGTGTGAGAGAGAAAGAGAAGCTGTGAGTGAGAGAGAGAGAAGATGTGAGTGAGAGAGGGAGAGAAGATGTGAGTGAGAGAGAGAGAGACAGAGAAAGAGAAACTGTGAGTGAGAGAGAGAGAGCTAGAAGCTGTGAGTATGAGAGAGAGAAGATGTGAGTGAGTGAGAGAGAGAAGATGTGAGTGAGAGAGAGAAAGAGAAAGAGAAGCTGTGAGTGAGTGAGAGAGAGCGATAAAGAGAAGCTGTGAGTGATAGAGAGAGATAAAGAAAAGCTGTGAGTGTGAGAGAGAAAGAGAAGCTGTGAGTGAGAGAGAGAGAGAGAAAGAGAAGCTATGAGTGAGAGAGAGAGAAGCTGTGAGTGAGAGAGAGAGGGAGAAAGAGAATCTGTGAGTGAGAAAGAGAGAGAGATAGAGTAGCTGTGAGTGAGAGAGAGAGAAGCTGTGAGTGAGTGAGTGAGTGAGAGAGAAGCTGTGAGTGAGAGAGAGAAAGAGAAGCTGTGAGTGAGAGAGAGAGAGAGAGAAAAAGAGAATCTGTGAGTGTGTGTGAGAGAGAGAAGCTGTGAGTGATAGAGAGAGATAAAGAAAAGCTGTGAGTGAGAGAGAGAAAGAGAAGCTGGGAGTGAAAGAGAGAGAGAAAGAAAGAGAAGCTGTGAGTGAGAGAGAGAGAGAAGCTGTGAGTGAGAGAGAGATGGAGAAAGAGAAGCTATGTGAGAGAGAGAAAGAAAGAGAAGCTGTGAGTGAGAGAGAGAGAGAAAGTGAAGATGTGTGAGAGAGAAAGAGGTGTGAGTGAGTGAGAGAGAGAGAGAAGCTGTCAGTGAGAGAGAGAGAGAAAGAGAAGCTGTGACTGAGAGAGAGAGATAAAGACAAGCTGTGAGTTAGAGAGAGACAGAGAAAGAGAAGCAGTGAGTGAGAGAGAGAAAGAGATGTGAGTGAGAGAGAGAAAGAGAAACTGTGAGTGAGAGAGAGAGAGAGAGAAAGAAAGACAAGCTGTGAGTGAGAGAGAGATAAAGAGAAGCTGTGAGTTAGAGAGAGACAGAGAAAGAGAAGCTGTGAGTGATGGAGAGAGAGAGAATCTGTGAGTGAGAGAGAGAGAGAGAGAGAGAAGCTGTGAGTGAGAGAGTGAGAGAAAGAGAAACTGTGAGTGAGAGAGAGAGGGTGAAAGAGAAACTGTGTGTGAGAGAGAGGGAGAAAAAGGGAAGCTGTGAGTGAGCGTGAGAGAGAGAGAGAAGGTGTGACAGTGGGAGAGAGAGAGAAAAAGAAGCTGTGAGTGAGAGAGAGAGAAAGAAAGAAAGAAAGAGAAGCTATGAGTGAGAGAGAGAAGCTGTGAGTGAGAGAGAGAGGGAGAAAGAGAAGCTGTGAGTGAGAGAGAGAGGGAAAGAGAAGCTGTGAGTATGAGAGAGAGACAGAGAAAGAGAAGCTGTGCGTGAGAGAGAGAGAGCTAGAAGCTGTGAGTGAGAGAGAGAGAAAGAAAGAAAGAAAGAGAAGCTGTGAGTGAGTGAGAGAAAGAGAAGCTGTGAGTGAGAGAGAGAGAGAAAGAGAAGCTGTGAGTGAGAGAGAGAGAAAGAGAAGCTGTGAGTTAGAGAGAGATAGAGAAAGAGAAGCTGTGAGTGAGAGAGAGAGAGAGAAAGAGAATCTGTGAGTGTGTGAGAGAGAGAGAAGCTGTGAGTGAGAGAGAGAAAGAGAGAAGCTGTGAGTGATAGAGAGAAAGAGAAGCTGTGAGTGAGAGAGAGAGAGAGAAAGAGAAGCTGTGAGTGAGAGAGAGATAAAAAGAAGCTGTGAGTTAGAGAGAGACAGAGAAACAGAAGCTGTGAGTGAGAGAGAGAGAGAAAGAGAAGCTGTGTGTGTGTGAGAGAGAAGCTGTGAGTGAGAGAGAGAGAGAAAGAGAAGATGTTAGTGAGAGAGTGAGAGAGAGAAAGAGAAGCTGTGAGTGAGAGTGAGAGAGAAGCTGTGTGAGAGAGAGAGAGAGAAAGAGAAGTTGTGTGTGTGTGAGAGAGAGAGAAGCTGTGAGTGAGTGAGAGAGAGAGAAGCTGTCAGTGAGAGAGAGAGCGAACATGTGAGTGTGAGAGAGAAAGAGAAAGAGAAGCTGTGAGTGAATGAGAGAGAGAGATAAAGAGAAGCTGTGAGTGATAGAGAGAGATAAAGAGAAGCTGTGTGAGAGAGAGAGAAAGAGAAGCTGTGAGTGAGAGAGAGAGAGAAAGAGAAGCTGTGAGTGAGTGAGTGAGAGAGAAGGTGTGAGTGAGAGAGAGAGAGAAAGAGAAGCTGTGAGTGAGAGAGAGAGAGAGAAAGAAAGAGAACCTGTGAGTGAGAGAGAGAGAGAAAGTGAAGATGTGTGTGTGAGAGAGAAAGAGGTGTGAGTGAGAGAGAGAGAGAGAGAAAAAGAAGCTGTGAGTGAGAGAGAGAGAGAGAAAGAGAAGCTGTGACTGAGATAGAGATAAAGACAAGCTGTGAGTTAGAGAGAGACAGAGAGAGAGAGAGTAGCTGTGAGTGAGAAAGAGAGAGAAGCTGTGAGTGAGAGAGAGAAAGAGATGTGAGTGTGAGAGAGAAAGAGAAACTGTGAGTGAGAGAGAGAGAGAGAGAAAGAGAAGCTGTGAGTGAGAGAGAGATAAAGAGAAGCTGTGAGTTAGAGAGAGACAGAGAAAGAGAAGCTGTGAGTGAGAGTGAGAGAGAAGCTGTGAGTGAGAGAGAGAGAGAGAAAGAGAAGTTGTGTGTGTGTGTGAGAGAGAGAGAAGCTGTGAGTGAGTGAGAGAGAGAGAAGCTGTCAGTGAGAGAGAGAGTGAACATGTGAGTGTGAGAGAGAAAGAGAAAGAGAAGCTGTGAGTGAATGAGAGAGAGAGATAAAGAGAAGCTGTGAGTGATAGAGAGAGATAAAGAGAAGCTGTGAGAGAGAGAGAGAAAGAGAAGCTGTGAGTGAGTGAGTGAGAGAGAAGGTGTGAGTGAGAGAGAGAGAGAAAGAGAAGCTGTGAGTGAGAGAGAGAGAGAAAGAAAGAGAACATGTGAGTGAGAGAGGGAGAGAAAGTGAAGATGTGTGTGAGAGAGAAAGAGGTGTGAGTGAGAGAGAGAGAGAGAGAAAAAGAAGCTGTGAGTGAGAGAGAGAGAGAAAGAGAAGCTGTGACTGAGATAGAGATAAAGACAAGCTGTGAGTTAGAGAGAGATAGAGAGAGAGAGAGAGTAGCTGTGAGTGAGAAAGAGAGAGAAGCTGTGAGTGAGAGAGAGAAAGAGATGTGAGTGTGAGAGAGAAAGAGAAACTGTGAGTGAGAGAGAGAGAGAGAGAAAGAGAAGCTGTGAGTGAGAGAGAGATAAAGAGAAGCTGTGAGTTAGAGAGAGACAGAGAAAGAGAAGCTGTGAGTGAGAGAGAGAGAGAGAGAGAAGCTGTGAGTGAGAGAGAGAGAAAGAAAGAAAAGCTGTGAGTGAGAGAGAGAAAGAGAAGCTGGGAGTGAAAGAGAGAGAAAGAAAGAGAAGCTGTGAGTGAGAGAGAGAGAGAAGCTGTGAGTGAGAGAGAGATGGAGAAAGAGAAGCTATGTGAGAGAGCGAAAGAAAGAGAAGCTGTGAGTGAGAGAGAGAGAGAAAGTGAAGATGTGAGAGAGAGAAAGAGGTGTGAGTGAGTGAGAGAGAGAGAGAAGCTGTGAGTGAGAGAGAGAGAGAAAGAGAAGCTGTGACTGAGAGAGAGAGATAAAGACAAGCTGTGAGTTAGAGAGAGACAGAGAAAGAGAAGCTGTGAGTGAGACAGAGAAAGAGATGTGAGTGAGAGAGAGAAAGAGAAACTCTGAGTGAGAGAGAGAGAGAGAGAGAAAGAAAGACAAACTGTGAGTGAGAGAGAGATAAAGAGAAGCTGTGAGTTAGAGAGAGACAGAGAAAGAGAAGCTGTGAGTGATGGAGAGATAGAGAATCTGTGAGTGAGAGAGAGAGAGAGAAAGAGAAGCTGTGAGTGAGAGAGTGAGAGAAAGAGAAACTGTGAGTGAGAGAGAGAGGGTGAAAGAGAAACTGTGTGTGAGAGAGAGGGAGAAAAAGGGAAGCTGTGAGTGAGCGTGAGAGAGAGAGAGAAGGTGTGACAGTGGGAGAGGGAGAGAGAAAAAGAAGCTGTGAGTGAGAGAGAAAGAAAGAAAGAGAAGAGAAGCTGTGAGTGAGAGAGAGAGGGAGAAAGAGAAGCTGTGAGTGAGAGAGAGAGGGAAAGAGAAGCTGTGAGTGTGAGAGAGAGACAGAGAAAGAGAAGCTGTGCGTGAGAGAGAGAGAGAGCTAGAAGCTGTGAGTGAGAGAGAGAGAGAAGCTGTGAGTGAGTGAGAGAAAGAGAAGCTGTGAGTGAGAGAGAGAGAGAAAGAGAAGCTGTGAGTGAGAGAGAGATAAAGAGAAGCTGTGAGTTAGAGAGAGATAGAGAAAGAGAAGCTGTGAGTGAGAGAGAGAGAGAGAGAAAGAGAATCTGTGAGTGTGTGAGAGAGAGAAGCTGTAAGTGAGAGAGAGAGGGAGAAAGAGAAGCTGTGTGAGAGAGAGAGAGAGAGAAAGAGAAGCTGTGAGTGAGAGAGACAGACAGAGAAAGAGAAGCTGTGAGTGTGAGAGAGAGAGCTAGAAGCTGTGAGTGAGTGAGAGAGAGAGAAGCTGTGAGTGAGAGAGAGAAAGAGCAGCTGTGAGTGAGAGAGAGAGAAAGAGAAGCTGTGAGTGAGAGAGAGATAAAGAGAAGCTGTGAGTTAGAGAGAGAGAGAAAGAGAAGCTGAGTGAGAGAGAGAGAAGCTCTGAGTGAGAGAGAGAGGGAGAAAGTAAAGCGGTGAGTGAGAGAGAGAGAGAAAGATAAGCTGTGAGTGAGAGAGAGAGAGAGAAAAAAAAGAATCTGTGAGTGAGAGAGAGAGAGAGAAGCTGTGAGTAAGAGAGAGAGAGAAAGAAGCTGTGAGTGAGAGAGAGAAAGAGAAGCTGTGAGTGAGAGAGAGAGAGAAAGAGAAGCTGTGAGTGAGAGAGAGATAAAGAGAAGCTGTGAGTTAGAGAGAGACAGAGAAAGAGAAGCTGTGAGTGAGAGAGAGAGAGAGAAAGAGAAGCTGTGTGTGTGTGAGAGAGAGAAGCTGTGAGTGAGAGAGAGAGAGAAAGAGAAGATGTTAGTGAGAGAGTGAGAGAGAGAAAGAGAAGCTGTGATTGAGAGAGAGAGAAGCTGTGAGTGAGAGAGAGAGAGAAAGAGAAGGTGTGTGTGTGAGAGAGAAAGAGAGAAAGAGAAGGGGTGTGTGTGAGAGAGAAAGAGAAGCTGTGAGTGAGAGAGAGAGAGAAGATGTGAGTGAGAGAGAGAGAAGATGTGAGTGAGAGAGAGAGACAGAGAAAGAGAAGCTGTGAGTGAGAGAGAGAGAGCTAGAAGCTGTGAGTGAGAGAGAGAGAGAAGATGTGAGTGAGAGAGAGAGAAGATGTGAGTGAGAGAGAGAAAGAGAAAGAGAAGCTGTGAGTGAGTGAGAGAGAGCGATAAAGAGAAGCTGTGAGTGATAGAGAGAGATAAAGAAAAGCTGTGAGTGAGAGAGAGAAAGAGAAGCTGTGAGTGAGAGAGAAAGAAAGAAAGAGAAGCTATGAGTGAGAGAGAGAGAAGATGTGAGTGAGAGAGAGAGGGAGAAAGAGAATCTGTGAGTGAGAAAGAGAGATAGATAGAGTAGCTGTGAGTGAGAGAGAGAGAGAAGCTGTGAGTGAGTGAGAGAGAGAGATAGAAGCTGTGAGTGAGAGAGAGAAAGAGAAGCTGTGAGTGAGAGAGAGTGAGAGAAAAAGAGAATCTGCGAGTGTGAGAGAGAGAGAGAAGCTGTGAGTGATAGAGAGAGATAAAGAAAAGCTGTGAGTGAGAGAGAGAAAGAGAAGCTGGGAGTGAAAGAGAGAGAGAAAGAAAGAGAAGCTGTGAGTGAGAGAGAGAGAAGCTGTGAGTGAGAGAGAGATGGAGAAAGAGAAGCTATGTGAGAGAGAGAAAGAAAGAGAAGCTGTGAGTGAGAGAGAGAGAGAAAGTGAAGATGTGTGAGAGAGAAAGAGGTGTGAGTGAGTGAGAGAGAGAAGCTGTGAGTGAGAGAGAGAGAGAAAGAGAAGCTGTGACTGAGAGAGAGAGATAAAGACAAGCTGTGAGTTAGAGAGAGACAGAGAAAGAGAAGCTGTGAGTGTGAGGGAGAAAGATGTGAGTGAGAGAGAGAAAGAGAAACTGTGAGTGAGAGAGAGAGAGAGAGAAAGAAAGACAAGCTGTGAGTGAGAGACAGATAAAGAGAAGCTGTGAGTTAGAGAGAGACAGAGAAAGAGAAGCTGTGAGTGAGAGAGAGAGAGAGAAGCTGTGAGTGTGAGAGAGATAGAGATAGAGAAGCTGTGAGTGAGAGAGAGAGAGAGAAAGAGAAGCTGTGAGTGAGAGAGTGAGAGAAAGAGAAACTGTGAGTGAGAGAGAGAGGGTGAAAGAGAAACTGTGTGTGAGAGAGAGGGAGAAAAAGGGAAGCTGTGAGTGAGCGTGAGAGAGAGAGAGAGAAGGTGTGACAGTGGGAGAGAGAGAGAAAAAGGAGCTGTGAGTGAGAGAGAGAGAAAGAAAGAAAGAAAGAGAAGCTATGAGTGTGAGAGAGAAGCTGTGAGTGAGAGAGAGAGGGAGAAAGAGAAGATGTGAGTGAGAGAGAGGGAACGAGAAGCTGTGAGTGTGAGAGAGAGACAGAGAAAGAGAAGCTGTGAGTGAGAGAGAGAGAGAGCTAGAAGCTGTGAGTGAGTGAGAGAGAGAGAAGCTGTGAGTGAGAGAGAGAAAGAGCAGCTGTGAGTGAGAGAGAGAGATAAAGAGAAGCTGTAAGTGAGAGAGAGATAAAGAGAAGCTGTGAGTTAGAGAGAGAGAGAAAGAGAAGCTGTGAGTGAGAGAGAGAGAAGCTCTGAGTGAGAGAGAGAGGGAGAAAGTGAAGCGGTGAGTGAGAGAGAGAGAAAGATAAGCTGTGAGTGAGAGAGAGAGAGAAAAAAAAATCTGTGAGTGAGAGAGAGAGAGAGAAGCTGTGAGTGAGAGAGAGAGAGAAGCTGTGAGTGAGAGAGAGAAAGAGAAGCTGTGAGTGAGAGAGAGAGAGAAAGAGAAGCTGTGAGTGAGAGAGAGATAAAGAGAAGCTGTGAGTTAGAGAGAGACAGAGAAAGAGAAGCTGTGAGTGAGAGAGAGAGAGAGAAAGAGAAGCTGTGTGTGTGTGAGAGACAGGGAAAGAGAAGCTGTGAGTGAGAGAGAGAGAGAGAAAGAGAAGCTGTGTGTGTGTGTGAGAGAGAAGCTGTGAGTGAGAGAGAGAGAAAGAGAAGATGTTAGTGAGAGAGTGAGAGAGAGAAAGAGAAGCTGTGATTGAGAGAGAGAGAAGCTGTGAGTGAGAGAGAGAGAGAGAAAGAGAGAAAGAGAAGGTGTGTGTGAGAGAGAGAAAGAGAGAAAGAGAAGGTGTGTGTGTGAGAGAGAAAGAGAAGCTGTGAGTGAGAGAGAGAGAAGATGTGAGTGAGAGAGGGAGAGAAGATGTGAGTGAGTGAGAGAGAGAGACAGAGAAAGAGAAACTGTGAGTGAGAGAGAGAGCTAGAAGCTGTGAGTATGAGAGAGAGAAGATGTGAGTGAGTGAGAGAGAGAAGATGTGAGTGAGAGAGAGAAAGAGAAAGAGAAGCTGTGAGTGA
The DNA here is from genome assembly GCA_035047345.1 of Bradypodion ventrale. NCBI lineage: Eukaryota > Metazoa > Chordata > Lepidosauria > Squamata > Chamaeleonidae > Bradypodion > Bradypodion ventrale. The sequence goes on from JAWDJE010000002.1 coordinate 175,969,199, forward strand.
GTGAGAGAGAGCGATAAAGAGAAGCTGTGAGTGATAGAGAGAGATAAAGAAAAGCTGTGAGTGTGAGAGAGAAACAGAAGCTGTGAGTGAGAGAGAGAGAGAGAAAGAGAAGCTATGAGTGAGAGAGAGAGAAGCTGTGAGTGAGAGAGAGAGGGAGAAAGAGAATCTGTGAGTGAGAAAGAGAGAGAGATAGAGTAGCTGTGAGTGAGAGAGAGAGAGAAGCTGTGAGTGAGTGAGTGAGTGAGAGAGAAGCTGTGAGTGAGAGAGAGAAAGAGAAGCTGTGAGTGAGAGAGAGAGAGAGAGAAAAAGAGAATCTGTGAGTGTGTGTGAGAGAGAGAAGCTGTGAGTGATAGAGAGAGATAAAGAAAAGCTGTGAGTGAGAGAGAGAAAGAGAAGCTGGGAGTGAAAGAGAGAGAGAAAGAAAGAGAAGCTGTGAGTGAGAGAGAGAGAGAAGCTGTGAGTGAGAGAGAGATGGAGAAAGAGAAGCTATGTGAGAGAGAGAAAGAAAGAGAAGCTGTGAGTGAGAGAGAGAGAGAAAGTGAAGATGTGAGAGAGAGAAAGAGGTGTGAGTGAGTGAGAGAGAGAGAGAAGCTGTGAGTGAGAGAGAGAGAGAAAGAGAAGCTGTGAGTGAGAGAGAGATAAAGAGAAGCTGTGAGTTAGAGAGAGACAGAGAAAGAGAAGCTGTGAGTGAGAGAGAGAGAAAGAGAAGCTGTGTGTGTGTGAGAGACAGAGAAAGAGAAGCTGTGAGTGAGAGAGAGAGAGAGAAAGAGAAGCTGTGTGTGTGAGAGAGAGAGAAGCTGTGAGTGAGAGAGAGAGAGAAAGAGAAGATGTTAGTGAGAGAGTGAGAGAGAGAAAGAGAAGCTGTGATTGAGAGAGAGAGAAGCTGTGAGTGAGAGAGAGAGAGAGAAAGAGAGAAAGAGAAGGTGTGTGTGAGAGAGAGAAAGAGAGAAAGAGAAGGTGTGTGTGTGAGAGAGAAAGAGAAGCTGTGAGTGAGAGAGAGAGAAGATGTGAGTGAGAGAGGGAGAGAAGATGTGAGTGAGTGAGAGAGAGAGACAGAGAAAGAGAAACTGTGAGTGAGAGAGAGAGAGCTAGAAGCTGTGAGTATGAGAGAGAGAAGATGTGAGTGAGTGAGAGAGAGAAGATGTGAGTGAGAGAGAGAAAGAGAAAGAGAAGCTGTGAGTGAGTGAGAGAGAGCGATAAAGAGAAGCTGTGAGTGATAGAGAGAGATAAAGAAAAGCTGTGAGTGTGAGAGAGAAAGAGAAGCTGTGAGTGAGAGAGAGAGAGAGAAAGTGAAGCTATGAGTGAGAGAGAGAGAAGCTGTGAGTGAGAGAGAGAGGGAGAAAGAGAATCTGTGAGTGAGAAAGAGAGAGAGATAGAGTAGCTGTGAGTGAGAGAGAGAGAAGCTGTGAGTGAGTGAGTGAGTGAGAGAGAAGCTGTGAGTGAGAGAGAGAAAGAGAAGCTGTGAGTGAGAGAGAGAGAGAGAGAAAAAGAGAATCTGTGAGTGTGTGTGAGAGAGAGAAGCTGTGAGTGATAGAGAGAGATAAAGAAAAGCTGTGAGTGAGAGAGAGAAAGAGAAGCTGGGAGTGAAAGAGAGAGAGAAAGAAAGAGAAGCTGTGAGTGAGAGAGAGAGAAGCTGTGAGTGAGAGAGAGATGGAGAAAGAGAAGCTATGTGAGAGAGAGAAAGAAAGAGAAGCTGTGAGTGAGAGAGAGAGAGAAAGTGAAGATGTGTGAGAGAGAAAGAGGTGTGAGTGAGTGAGAGAGAGAGAGAAGCTGTGAGTGGGAGAGAGAGAGAAAGAGAAGCTGTGACTGAGAGAGAGAGATAAAGACAAGCTGTGAGTTAGAGAGAGACAGAGAAAGAGAAGCAGTGAGTGAGAGAGAGAAAGAGATGTGAGTGAGAGAGAGAAAGAGAAACTGTGAGTAAGAGAGAGAGAGAGAGAAAGAAAGACAAGCTGTGAGTGAGAGAGAGATAAAGAGAAGCTGTGAGTTAGAGAGAGACAGAGAAAGAGAAGCTGTGAGTGATGGAGAGAGAGAGAATCTGTGAGTGAGAGAGAGAGAGAGAAAGAGAAGCTGTGAGTGAGAGAGTGAGAGAAAGAGAAACTGTGAGTGAGAGAGAGAGGGTGAAAGAGAAACTGTGTGTGAGAGAGAGGGAGAAAAAGGGAAGCTGTGAGTGAGCGTGAGAGAGAGAGAGAAGGTGTGACAGTGGGAGAGAGAGAGAAAAAGAAGCTGTGAGTGAGAGAGAGAGAAAGAAAGAAAGAAAGAGAAGCTATGAGTGAGAGAGAGAAGCTGTGAGTGAGAGAGAGAGGGAGAAAGAGAAGCTGTGAGTGAGAGAGAGAGGGAAAGAGAAGCTGTGAGTATGAGAGAGAGACAGAGAAAGAGAAGCTGTGCGTGAGAGAGAGAGAGCTAGAAGCTGTGAGTGAGAGAGAGAGAAAGAAAGAAAGAAAGAGAAGCTGTGAGTGAGTGAGAGAAAGAGAAGCTGTGAGTGAGAGAGAGAGAGAAAGAGAAGCTGTGAGTGAGAGAGGGAGAAAGAGAAGCTGTGAGTTAGAGAGAGATAGAGAAAGAGAAGCTGTGAGTGAGAGAGAGAGAGAGAGAAAGAGAATCTGTGAGTGTGAGAGAGAGAGAGAAGCTGTGAGTGAGAGAGAGAAAGAGAGAAGCTGTGAGTGAGAGAGAGAAAGAGAAGCTGTGAGTGAGAGAGAGAGAGAAAGAGAAGTTGTGAGTGAGAGAGAGATAAAAAGAAGCTGTGAGTTAGAGAGAGACAGAGAAACAGAAGCTGTGAGTGAGAGAGAGAGAAAGAGAAGCTGTGTGTGTGTGAGAGAGAAGCTGTGAGTGAGAGAGAGAGAGAAAGAGAAGATGTTAGTGAGAGAGTGAGAGAGAGAAAGAGAAGCTGTGAGTGAGAGTGAGAGAGAAGCTGTGAGTGAGAGAGAGAGAGAGAAAGAGAAGTTGTGTGTGTGAGAGAGAGAGAGAAGCTGTGAGTGAGTGAGAGAGAGAGAAGCTGTCAGTGAGAGAGAGAGTGAACATGTGAGTGTGAGAGAGAAAGAAAAAGAGAAGCTGTGAGTGAATGAGAGAGAGAGATAAAGAGAAGCTGTGAGTGATAGAGAGAGATAAAGAGAAGCTGTGAGAGAGAGAGAGAAAGAGAAGCTGTGAGTGAGAGAGAGAGAGAAAGAGAAGCTGTGAGTGAGTGAGTGAGAGAGAAGGTGTGAGTGAGAGAGAGAGAAAGAGAAGCTGTGAGTGAGAGAGAGAGAGAAAGAAAGAGAACCTGTGAGTGAGAGAGAGAGAGAAAGTGAAGATGTGTGTGAGAGAGAGAAAGAGGTGTGAGTGAGAGAGAGAGAGAGAAAAAGAAGCTGTGAGTGAGAGAGAGAGAGAAAGAGAAGCTGTGACTGAGATAGAGATAAAGACAAGCTGTGAGTTAGAGAGAGACAGAGAGAGAGAGAGAGTAGCTGTGAGTGAGAAAGAGAGAGAAGCTGTGAGTGAGAGAGAGAAAGAGATGTGAGTGTGAGAGAGAAAGAGAAACTGTGAGTGAGAGAGAGAGAGAGAGAAAGAGAAGCTGTGAGTGAGAGAGAGATAAAGAGAAGCTGTGAGTTAGAGAGAGACAGAGAAAGAGAAGCTGTGAGTGAGAGTGAGAGAGAAGCTGTGAGTGAGAGAGAGAGAGAGAAAGAGAAGTTGTGTGTGTGAGAGAGAGAGAGAGAAGCTGTGAGTGAGTGAGAGAGAGAGAAGCTGTCAGTGAGAGAGAGAGAGTGAACATGTGAGTGTGAGAGAGAAAGAGAAAGAGAAGCTGTGAGTGAATGAGAGAGAGATAAAGAGAAGCTGTGAGTGATAGAGAGAGATAAAGAGAAGCTGTGAGAGAGAGAGAGAAAGAGAAGCTGTGAGTGAGAGAGAGAGAGAAAGAGAAGCTGTGAGTGAGTGAGTGAGAGAGAAGGTGTGAGTGAGAGAGAGAGAGAAAGAGAAGCTGTGAGTGAGAGAGAGAGAGAAAGAACGAGAACCTGTGAGTGAGAGAGAGAGAGAAAGTGAAGATGTGTGAGAGAGAGAGAAAGAGGTGTGAGTGAGAGAGAGAGAGAGAGAGAGAAAAAGAAGCTGTGAGTGAGAGAGAGAGAGAAAGAGAAGCTGTGACTGAGATAGAGATAAAGACAAGCTGTGAGTTAGAGAGAGACAGAGAGAGAGAGAGTAGCTGTGAGTGAGAAAGAGAGAGAAGCTGTGAGTGAGAGAGAGAAAGAGATGTGAGTGTGAGAGAGAAAGAGAAACTGTGATTGAGAGAGAGAGAGAGAAAGAGAAGCTGTGAGTGAGAGAGAGATAAAGAGAAGCTGTGAGTTAGAGAGAGACAGAGAAAGAGAAGCTGTGAGTGAGAGAGAGAGAGAGAGAGAAGCTGTGAGTGAGAGAGAGAGAGAGAAAGAAAAGCTGTGAGTGAGAGAGAGAAAGAGAAGCTGGGAGTGAAAGAGAGAGAGAAAGAAAGAGAAGCTGTGAGTGAGAGAGAGAGAGAAGCTGTGAGTGAGAGAGAGATGGAGAAAGAGAAGCTATGTGAGAGAGAGAAAGAAAGAGAAGCTGTGAGTGAGAGAGAGAGAGAAAGTGAAGATGTGAGAGAGAGAAAGAGGTGTGAGTGAGTGAGAGAGAGAGAGAAGCTGTGAGTGAGAGAGAGAGAGAAAGAGAAGCTGTGACTGAGAGAGAGAGATAAAGACAAGCTGTGAGTTAGAGAGAGACAGAGAAAGAGAAGCTGTGAGTGATGGTGAGAGAGAGAATCTGTGAGTGAGAGAGAGAGAGAGAAAGAGAAGCTGTGAGTGAGAGAGTGAGAGAAAGAGAAACTGTGAGTGAGAGAGAGAGGGTGAAAGAGAAACTGTGTGTGAGAGAGAGGGAGAAAAAGGGAAGCTGTGAGTGAGCGTGAGAGAGAGAGAGAAGGTGTGACAGTGGGAGAGGGAGAGAGAAAAAGAAGCTGTGAGTGAGAGAGAGAGAAAGAAAGAAAGAAAGAGAAGCTATGAGTGAGAGAGAGAAGCTGTGAGTGAGAGAGAGAGGGAGAAAGAGAAGCTGTGAGTGAGAGAGAGAGGGAAAGAGAAGCTGTGAGTGTGAGAGAGAGACAGAGAAAGAGAAGCTGTGCGTGAGAGAGAGAGAGCTAGAAGCTGTGAGTGAGAGAGAGAGAGAAGCTGTGAGTGAGTGAGAGAAAGAGAAGCTGTGAGTGAGAGAGAGAGAGAAAGAGAAGCTGTGAGTGAGAGAGAGATAAAGAGAAGCTGTGAGTTAGAGAGAGATAGAGAAAGAGAAACTGTGAGTGAGAGAGAGAGAGAGAGAGAGAAAGAGAATCTGTGAGTGTGAGAGAGAGAGAAGCTGTAAGTGAGAGAGAGAGGGAGAAAGAGAAGCTGTGTGAGAGAGAGAGAGAGAGAGAAAGAGAAGCTGTGAGTGAGAGAGAGAGAGAGAAGCTGTGAGTGAGAGAGAGAAAGAGAAGCTGTGAGTGAGAGAGAGAGAAAGAGAAGCTGTGAGTGAGAGAGAGATAAAGAGAAGCTGTGAGTTAGAGAGAGACAGAGAAAGAGAAGCTGTGAGTGAGAGAGAGAGAGAGAAAGAGAAGCTGTGTGTGTGAGAGAGAGAAGCTGTGAGTGAGAGAGAGAGAGAAAGAGAAGATGTTAGTGAGAGAGTGAGAGAGAGAAAGAGAAGCTGTGATTGAGAGAGAGAGAAGCTGTGAGTGAGAGAGAGAGAGAGAAAGAGAAGGTGTGTGTGTGAGAGAGAAAGAGAAGCTGTGAGTGAGAGAGAGAGAGATGTGAGTGAGATAGAGAGAAGATGTGAGTGAGAGAGAGAGAGAGAGAAAGAGAAGCTGTGAGTGAGAGAGAGAGCTAGAAGCTGTGAGTGAGAGAGAGAGAGAAGATGTGAGTGAGAGAGAGAGAAGATGTGAGTGAGAGAGAGAAAGAGAAAGAGAAGCTGTGAGTGAGAGAGAGAGCGATAAAGAGAGGCTGTGAGTGATAGAGAGAGATAAAGAAAAGCTGTGAGTGAGAGAGAGAAAGAGAAGCTGTGAGTGAGAGAGAGAGAAAGAAAGAGAAGCTATGAGTGAGAGAGAGAGAAGCTGTGAGTGAGAGAGAGAGGGAGAAAGAGAATCTGTGAGTGAGAAAGAGAGATAGATAGAGTAGCTGTGAGTGAGAGAGAGAGAGAAGCTGTGAGTGAGTGAGTGAGAGAGAGAGAAGCTGTGAGTGAGAGAGAGAAAGAGAAGCTGTGAGTGAGAGAGAGTGAGAGAAAAAGAGAATCTGCGAGTGTGAGAGAGAGAGAGAAGCTGTGAGTGATAGAGAGAGAAAGAGAAGCTGGGAGTGAAAGAGAGAGAGAAAGAAAGAGAAGCTGTGAGTGAGAGAGAGAGAGAAGCTGTGAGTGAGAGAGAGATGGAGAAAGAGAAGCTATGTGAGAGAGAGAAAGAAAGAGAAGCTGTGAGTGAGAGAGAGAGAGAAATTGAAGATGTGAGAGAGAGAAAGAGGTGTGAGTGAGTGAGAGACAGAAGCTGTGAGTGAGAGAGTGAGAAAGAGAAGCTGTGACTGAGAGAGAGAGATAAAGACAAGCTGTGAGTTAGAGAGAGACAGAGAAAGAGAAGCTGTGAGTGAGACAGAGAAAGAGATGTGCGTGAGAGAGAGAAACAGAAACTGTGAGTGAGAGAGAGAGAGAGAGAGAAAGAAAGACAAGCTGTGAGTGAGAGACAGATAAAGAGAAGCTGTGAGTTAGAGAGAGACAGAGAAAGAGAAGCTGTGAGTGAGAGAGAGAGAGAGAAGCTGTGAGTGTGAGAGAGATAGAGATAGAGAAGCTGTGAGTGAGAGAGAGAGAGAGAAAGAGAAGCTGTGAGTGAGAGAGTGAGAGAAAGAGAAACTGTGAGTGAGAGAGAGATAAAGAGAAGCTGTGAGTTAGAGAGAGAGAGAAAGAGAAGCTGTGAGTGAGTGAGAGAGAAGCTCTGAGTGAGAGAGAGAGGGAGAAAGTGAAGCGGTGAGTGAGAGAGAGAGAGAAAGATAAGCTGTGAGTGAGAGAGAGAGAGAGAAAAAAAGAATCTGTGAGTGAGAGAGAGAGAGAAGCTGTGAGTGAGAGAGAGAGAGAGAGAAGCTGTGAGTGAGAGAGAGAAAGAGAAGCTGTGAGTGAGAGAGAGAGAAAGAGAAGCTGTGAGTGAGAGAGAGATAAAGAGAAGCTGTGAGTTAGAGAGAGAGAGAGAAAGAGAAGCTGTGAGTGAGAGAGAGAGAGAGAAAGAGAAGCTGTGTGTGTGAGAGAGAGAAGCTGTGAGTGAGAGAGAGAGAGAAAGAGAAGATGTTAGTGAGAGAGTGAGAGAGAGAAAGAGAAGCTGTGATTGAGAGAGAGAGAAGCTGTGAGTGAGAGAGAGAGAGAGAAAGAGAAGGTGTGTGTGTGAGAGAGAAAGAGAAGCTGTGAGTGAGAGAGAGAGAGAAGATGTGAGTGAGAGAGAGAGAAGATGTGAGTGAGAGAGAGAGACAGTGAAAGAGAAGCTGTGAGTGAGAGAGAGAGCTAGAAGCTGTGAGTGAGAGAGAGAGAGAGAAGATGTGAGTGAGAGAGAGAGAAGATGTGAGTGAGAGAGAGAAAGAGAAAGAGAAGCTGTGAGTGAGTGAGAGAGAGCGATAAAGAGAGGCTGTGAGTGATAGAGAGAGATAAAGAAAAGCTGTGAGTGAGAGAGAGAAAGAGAAGCTGTGAGTGAGAGAGAGAGAAAGAAAGAGAAGCTATGAGTGAGAGAGAGAGAAGCTGTGAGTGAGAGAGAGAGGGAGAAAGAGAATCTGTGAGTGAGAAAGAGAGATAGATAGAGTAGCTGTGAGTGAGAGAGAGAGAGAAGCTGTGAGTGAGTGAGTGAGAGAGAGAGAAGCTGTGAGTGAGAGAGAGAAAGAGAAGCTGTGAGTGAGAGAGAGTGAGAGAAAAAGAGAATCTGCGAGTGTGAGAGAGAGAGAGAAGCTGTGAGTGATAGAGAGAGATAAAGAAAAGCTGTGAGTGAGAGAGAGAAAGAGAAGCTGGGAGTGAAAGAGAGAGAGAAAGAAAGAGAAGCTGTGAGTGAGAGAGAGAGAGAAGCTGTGAGTGAGAGAGAGATGGAGAAAGAGAAGCTATGTGAGAGAGAGAAAGAAAGAGAAGCTGTGAGTGAGAGAGAGAGAGAAATTGAAGATGTGTGAGAGAGAAAGAGGTGTGAGTGAGTGAGAGAGAGAAGCTGTGAGTGAGAGAGAGAGAAAGAGAAGCTGTGACTGAGAGAGAGAGATAAAGACAAGCTGTGAGTTAGAGAGAGACAGAGAAAGAGAAGCTGTGAGTGAGACAGAGAAAGAGATGTGAGTGAGAGAGAGAAACAGAAACTGTGAGTGAGAGAGAGAGAGAGAGAGAAAGAAAGACAAGCTGTGAGTGAGAGACAGATAAAGAGAAGCTGTGAGTTAGAGAGAGACAGAGAAAGAGAAGCTGTGAGTGAGAGAGAGAGAGAGAAGCTGTGAGTGTGAGAGAGATAGAGATAGAGAAGCTGTGAGTGAGAGAGAGAGAGAGAAAGAGAAGCTGTGAGTGAGAGAGTGAGAGAAAGAGAAACTGTGAGTGAGAGAGAGAGGGTGAAAGAGAAACTGTGTGTGAGAGAGAGGGAGAAAAAGGGAAGCTGTGAGTGAGCGTGAGAGAGAGAGAGAGAAGGTGTGACAGTGGGAGAGAGAGAGAAAAAGGAGCTGTGAGTGAGAGAAAGAGAAAGAAAGAAAGAAAGAGAAGCTATGAGTGAGAGAGAGAAGCTGTGAGTGAGAGAGAGAGGGAGAAAGAGAAGCTGTGAGTGAGAGAGAGAGGGAACGAGAAGCTGTGAGTGTGAGAGAGAGACAGAGAAAGAGAAGCTGTGAGTGAGAGAGAGAGAGAGCTAGAAGCTGTGAGTGAGTGAGAGAGAGAGAAGGTGTGAGTGAGAGAGAGAAAGAGCAGCTGTGAGTGAGAGAGAGAGATAAAGAGAAGCTGTAAGTGAGAGAGAGATAAAGAGAAGCTGTGAGTTAGAGAGAGAGAAAAAGAGAAGCTGTGAGTGAGAGAGAGAGAAGCTCTGAGTGAGAGAGAGAGGGAGAAAGTGAAGCGGTGAGTGAGAGAGAGAGAAAGATAAGCTGTGAGTGAGAGAGAGAGAGAAAAAAAAATCTGTGAGTGAGAGAGAGAGAGAGAAGCTGTGAGTGAGAGAGAGAGAGAAGCTGTGAGTGAGAGAGAGAAAGAGAAGCTGTGAGTGAGAGAGAGAGAGAAAGAGAAGCTGTGAGTGAGAGAGAGATAAAGAGAAGCTGTGAGTTAGAGAGAGACAGAGAAAGAGAAGCTGTGAGTGAGAGAGAGAGAGAGAAAGAGAAGCTGTGTGTGTGTGAGAGACAGAGAAAGAGAAGCTGTGAGTGAGAGAGAGAGAGAGAAAGAGAAGCTGTGTGTGTGTGGGAGAGAGAAGCTGTGAGCGAGAGAGAGAGAGAAAGAGAAGATGTTAGTGAGAGAGTGAGAGAGAGAAAGAGAAGCTGTGATTGAGAGAGAGAGAAGCTGTGAGTGAGAGAGAGAGAGAGAAAGAGAGAAAGAGAAGGTGTGTGTGAGAGAGAGAAAGAGAGAAAGAGAAGGTGTGTGTGTGAGAGAGAAAGAGATGCTGTGAGTGAGAGAGAGAGAAGATGTGAGTGAGAGAGGGAGAGAAGATGTGAGTGAAAGAGAGAGACAGAGAAAGAGAAACTGTGAGTGAGAGAGAGCTAGAAGCTGTGAGTATGAGAGAGAGAAGATGTGAGTGAGTGAGAGAGAGAAGATGTGAGTGAGAGAGAGAAAGAGAAAGAGAAGCTGTGAGTGAGTGAGAGAGAGCGATAAAGAGAAGCTGTGAGTGATAGAGAGAGATAAAGAAAAGCTGTGAGTGTGAGAGAGAAAGAGAAACTGTGAGTGAGAGAGAGAGAGAGAGAAAGAGAAGCTGTGAGTGAGAGAGAGAGAAAGAGAAGGTGTGTGTGAGAGAGAGAAAGAGAGAAAGAGAAGGTGTGTGTGTGAGAGAGAAAGAGAAACTGTGAGTGAGAGAGAGAGAGAGAAAGAGAAGCTGTGAGTGAGAGAGAGATAAAGAGAAGCTGTGAGTTAGAGAGAGACAGAGAAAGAGAAGCTGTGAGTGAGAGAGAGAGAGAGAGAAGCTGTGAGTGAGAGAGAGAGAGAGAGAAAGAAAAGCTGTGACTGAGAGAGAGAAAGAAAGAGAAGCTGTGAGTGAGAGAGAGAGAGAAAGTGAAGATGTGAGAGAGAGAAAGAGGTGTGAGTGAGTGAGAGAGAGAGAGAAGCTGTGAGTGAGAGAGAGAGAGAAAGAGAAGCTGTGACTGAGAGAGAGAGATAAAGACAAGCTGTGAGTTAGAGAGAGACAGAGAAAGAGAAGCTGTGAGTGAGACAGAGAAAGAGATGTGAGTGAGAGAGAGAAACAGAAACTGTGAGTGAGAGAGAGAGAGAGAGAAAGAGAGACAAGCTGTGAGTGAGAGAGAGATAAAGAGAAGCTGTGAGTTAGAGAGAGACAGAGAAAGAGAAGCTGTGAGTGATGGAGAGAGAGAGAGAATCTGTGAGTGAGAGAGAGAGAGAGAGAAAGAAAAGCTGTGACTGAGAGAGAGAAAGAAAGAGAAGCTGTGAGTGAGAGAGAGACAGAAAGTGAAGATGTGAGAGAGAGAAAGAGGTGTGAGTGAGTGAGAGAGAGAGAGAAGCTGTGAGTGAGAGAGAGAGAGAAAGAGAAGCTGTGAGTGAGAGAGAGATAAAGAGAAGCTGTGAGTTAGAGAGAGATAGAGAAAGAGAAACTGTGAGTGAGAGAGAGAGAGAGAGAGAGAGAAAGAGAATCTGTGAGTGTGTGAGAGAGAGAAGCTGTGAGTGAGAGAGAGAGAGAAGCTGTGAGTGAGTGAGAGAAAGAGAAGCTGTGAGTGAGAGAGAGAGAGAAAGAGAAGCTGTGAGTGAGAGAGAGATAAAGAGAAGCTGTGAGTTAGAGAGAGATAGAGAAAGAGAAACTGTGAGTGAGAGAGAGAGAGAGAGAGAGAGAAAGAGAATCTGTGAGTGTGTGAGAGAGAGAAGCTGTAAGTGAGAGAGAGAGGGAGAAAGAGAAGCTGTGTGAGAGAGAGAGAGAGAGAAAGAGAAGCTGTGAGTGATAGAGACAGACAGAGAAAGAGAAGCTGTGAGTATGTGAGAGAGAGCTAGAAGCTGTGAGTGAGTGAGAGAGAGAGAAGCTGTGAGTGAGAGAGAGAAAGAGCAGCTGTGAGTGAGAGAGAGAGAGAAAGAGAAGCTGTGAGTGAGAGAGAGATAAAGAGAAGCTGTGAGTTAGAGAGAGAGAGAAAGAGAAGCTGTGAGTGAGTGAGAGAGAAGCTCTGAGTGAGAGAGAGAGGGAGAAAGTGAAGCGGTGAGTGAGAGAGAGAGAGAAAGATAAGCTGTGAGTGAGAGAGAGAGAAAAAAAAAGAATCTGTGAGTGAGAGAGAGAGAGAGAAGCTGTGAGTGAGAGAGAGAGAAAGAGAAGCTGTGAGTGAGAGAGAGAAAGAGAAGCTGTGAGTGAGAGAGAGAGAGAAAGAGAAGCTGTGAGTGAGAGAGAGATAAAGAGAAGCTGTGAGTTAGAGAGAGACAGAGAAAGAGAAGCTGTGAGTGAGAGAGAGAGAGAGAAAGAGAAGCTGTGTGTGTGTGAGAGAGAGAAGCTGTGAGTGAGAGAGAGAGAGAAAGAGAAGATGTTAGTGAGAGAGTGAGAGAGAGAAAGAGAAGCTGTGATTGAGAGAGAGAGAAGCTGTGAGTGAGAGAGAGAGATAAAGAGAAGGTGTGTGTGTGAGAGAGAAAGAGAAGCTGTGAGTGAGAGAGAGAGAGAAGATGTGAGTGAGAGAGAGAGAAGATGTGAGTGAGAGAGCGAGACAGAGAAAGAGAAGCTGTGAGTGAGAGAGAGAGCTAGAAGCTGTGAGTGAGAGAGAGAGAGAAGATGTGAGTGAGAGAGAGAAGATGTGAGTGAGAGAGAGAAAGAGAAAGAGAAGCTGTGAGTGAGTGAGAGAGAGCGATAAAGAGAAGCTGTGAGTGATAGAGAGAGATAAAGAAAAGCTGTGAGTGAGAGAGAGAAAGAGAAGCTGTGAGTGAGAGAGAGAGAAAGAAAGAGAAGCTATGAGTGAGAGAGAGAAGCTGTGAGTGAGAGAGAGAGGGAGAAAGAGAAACTGTGAGTGAGAAAGAGAGATAGATAGAGTAGCTGTGAGTGAGAGAGAGAAGCTGTGAGTGAGTGAGAGAGAGAGAGAAGCTGTGAGTGAGAGAGAGAAAGAGAAGCTGTGAGTGAGAGAGAGTGAGAGAAAAAGAGAATCTGCGAGTGTGTGAGAGAGAGAGAAGCTGTGAGTGATAGAGAGAGATAAAGAAAAGCTGTGAGTGAGAGAGAGAAAGAGAAGCTGGGAGTGAAAGAGAGAGAGAAAGAAAGAGAAGCTGTGAGTGAGAGAGAGAGAGAAGCTGTGAGTGAGAGAGAGATGGAGAAAGAGAAGCTATGTGAGAGAGAGAAAGAAAGAGAAGCTGTGAGTGAGAGAGAGAGAGAAAGTGAAGATGTGAGAGAGAGAAAGAGGTGTGAGTGAGTGAGAGAGAGAAGCTGTGAGTGAGAGAGAGAGAGAAAGAGAAGCTGTGACTGAGAGAGAGAGATAAAGACAAGCTGTGAGTTAGAGAGAGACAGAGAAAGAGAAGCTGTGAGTGTGAGAGAGAAAGAGATGTGAGTGAGAGAGAGAAAGAGAAACTGTGAGTGAGAGAGAGAGAGAGAGAGAAAGAAAGAGAAGCTGTGAGTGAGAGACAGATAAAGAGAAGCTGTGAGTTAGAGAGAGACAGAGAAAGAGAAGCTGTGAGTGAGAGAGAGAGAGAGAAGCTGTGAGTGTGAGAGAGATAGAGAAGCTGTGAGTGAGAGAGAGAGAGAGAAAGAGAAGCTGTGAGTGAGAGAGTGAGAGAAAGAGAAACTGTGAGTGAGAGAGAGAGGGTGAAAGAGAAACTGTGTGTGAGAGAGAGGGAGAAAAAGGGAAGCTGTGAGTGAGCGTGAGAGAGAGAGAGAGAAGGTGTGACAGTGGGAGAGAGAGAGAAAAAGGAGCTGTGAGTGAGAGAAAGAGAAAGAAAGAAAGAAAGAGAAGCTATGAGTGAGAGAGAGAAGCTGTGAGTGAGAGAGAGAGGGAGAAAGAGAAGCTGTGAGTGAGAGAGAGAGGGAACGAGAAGCTGTGAGTGTGAGAGAGAGACAGAGAAAGAGAAGCTGTGAGTGAGAGAGAGAGAGAGCAGCTGTGAGTGAGAGAGAGAGATAAAGAGAAGCTGTAAGTGAGAGAGAGATAAAGAGAAACTGTGAGTTAGAGAGAGAGAAAAAGAGAAGCTGTGAGTGAGAGAGAGAGAAGCTCTGAGTGAGAGAGAGAGGGAGAAAGTGAAGCAGTGAGTGAGAGAGAGAGAAAGATAAGCTGTGAGTGAGAGAGAGAAAAAAAAATCTGTGAGTGAGAGAGAGAGAGAGAAGCTGTGAGTGAGAGAGAGAGAGAAGCTGTGAGTGAGAGAGAGAAAGAGAAGCTGTGAGAGAGAGAGAGAAAGAGAAGCTGTGAGTGAGAGAGAGATAAAGAGAAGCTGTGAGTTAGAGAGAGACAGAGAAAGAGAAGCTGTGAGTGAGAGAGAGAGAGAGAAAGAGAAGCTGTGTGTGTGTGAGAGACAGAGAAAGAGAAGCTGTGAGTGAGAGAGAGAGAGAGAAAGAGAAGCTGTGTGTGTGTGAGAGAGAGAAGCTGTGAGCGAGAGAGAGAGAGAAAGAGAAGATGTTAGTGAGAGAGTGAGAGAGAGAAAGAGAAGCTGTGATTGAGAGAGAGAGAAGCTGTGAGTGAGAGAGAGAGAGAGAAAGAGAGAAAGAGAAGGTGTGTGTGAGAGAGAGAAAGAGAGAAAGAGAAGGTGTGTGTGTGAGAGAGAAAGAGAAGCTGTGAGTGAGAGAGAGAGAAGATGTGAGTGAGAGAGGGAGAGAAGATGTGAGTGAGAGAGAGAGACAGAGAAAGAGAAACTGTGAGTGAGAGAGAGAGAGCTAGAAGCTGTGAGTATGAGAGAGAGAAGATGTGAGTGAGTGAGAGAGAGAAGATGTGAGTGAGAGAGAGAAAGAGAAAGAGAAGCTGTGAGTGAGTGAGAGAGAGCGATAAAGAGAAGCTGTGAGTGATAGAGAGAGATAAAGAAAAGCTGTGAGTGTGAGAGAGAAAGAGAAGCCGTGAGTGAGAGAGAGAGAGAGAAAGAGAAGCTATGAGTGAGAGAGAGAAGCTGTGAGTGAGAGAGAGAGGGAGAAAGAGAATCTGTGAGTGAGAAAGAGAGAGAGATAGAGTAGCTGTGAGTGAGAGAGAGAGAGAAGCTGTGAGTGAGTGAGTGAGTGAGTGAGAGAGAAGCTGTGAGTGAGAGAGAGAAAGAGAAGCTGTGAGTGAGAGAGAGAGAGAGAAAAAGAGAATCTGTGAGTGTGTGTGAGATAGAGAAGCTGTGAGTGATAGAGAGAGATAAAGAAAAGCTGTGAGTGAGAGAGAGAAAGAGAAGCTGGGAGTGAAAGAGAGAGAGAAAGAAAGAGAAGCTGTGAGTGAGAGAGAGAGAGAAGCTGTGAGTGAGAGAGAGATGGAGAAAGAGAAGCTATGTGAGAGAGAGAAAGAAAGAGAAGCTGTGAGTGAGAGAGAGAGAGAAAGTGAAGATGTGAGAGAGAGAAAGAGGTGTGAGTGAGTGAGAGAGAGAGAGAAGCTGTGAGTGAGAGAGAGAGAGAAAGAGAAGCTGTGACTGAGAGAGAGAGATAAAGACAAGCTGTGAGTTAGAGAGAGACAGAGAAAGAGAAGCTGTGAGTGAGAGAGAGAAAGAGATGTGAGTGAGAGAGAGAAAGAGAAACTGTGAGTGAGAGAGAGAGAGAGAGAAAGAAAGACAAGCTCTGAGTGAGAGAGAGATAAAGAGAAGCTGTGAGTTAGAGAGAGACAGAGAAAGAGAAGCTGTGAGTGATGGAGAGAGAGAGAATCTGTGAGTGAGAGAGAGAGAGAGAAAGAGAAGCTGTGAGTGAGAGAGTGAGAGAAAGAGAAACTGTGAGTGAGAGAGAGAGGGTGAAAGAGAAACTGTGTGTGAGAGAGAGGGAGAAAAAGGGAAGCTGTGAGTGAGCGTGAGAGAGAGAGAGAAGGTGTGACAGTGGGAGAGAGAGAGAAAAAGAAGCTGTGAGTGAGAGAGAGAGAAAGAAAGAAAGAGAAGCTATGAGTGAGAGAGAGAAGCTGTGAGTGAGAGAGAGGGAGAAAGAGAAGCTGTGAGTGAGAGAGAGAGGGAAAGAGAAGCTGTGAGTATGAGAGAGAGACAGAGAAAGAGAAGCTGTGCGTGAGAGAGAGAGAGCTAGAAGCTGTGAGTGAGAGAGAGAGAAAGAAAGAAAGAAAGATAAGCTGTGAGTGAGTGAGAGAAAGAGCTGTGAGTGAGAGAGAGAGAGAAAGAGAAGCTGTGAGTGAGAGAGAGATAAAGAGAAGCTGTGAGTTAGAGAGAGATAGAGAAAGAGAAGCTGTGAGTGAGAGAGAGAGAGAGAGAAAGAGAATCTGTGAGTGTGAGAGAGAGAGAGAAGCTGTGAGTGAGAGAGAGAAAGAGAGAAGCTGTGAGTGAGAGAGAGAAAGAGAAGCTGTGAGTGAGAGAGAGAGAGAGAAAGAGAAGCTGTGAGTGAGAGAGAGATAAAAAGAAGCTGTGAGAGAGAGAGACAGAGAAACAGAAGCTGTGAGTGAGAGAGAGAGAGAAAGAGAAGCTGTGTGTGTGAGAGAGAGAAGCTGTGAGTGAGAGAGAGAGAGAAAGAGAAAATGTTAGTGAGAGAGTGAGAGAGAGAAAGAGAAGCTGTGAGTGAGAGTGAGAGAGAAGCTGTGAGTGAGAGAGAGAGAGAGAAAGAGAAGTTGTGTGTGTGTGAGAGAGAGAGAAGCTGTGAGTGAGTGAGAGAGAGAGAAGCTGTCAGTGAGAGAGAGAGAGTGAACATGTGAGTGTGAGAGAGAAAGAGAAAGAGAAGCTGTGAGTGAATGAGAGAGAGAGATAAAGAGAAGCTGTGAGTGATAGAGATTGATAAAGAGAAGCTGTGAGTGAGAGAGAGAGAGAAAGAGAAGCTGTGAGTGAGTGAGTGAGAGAGAAGGTGTGAGTGAGAGAGAGAGAGAAAGAGAAGCTGTGAGTGAGAGAGAGAGAGAAAGAAAGAGAACCTGTGAGTGAGAGAGAGAGAGAAAGTGAAGATGTGTGTGAGAGAGAGAAAGAGGTGTGAGTGAGAGAGAGAGAGAGAGAAAAAGAAGCTGTGAGTGAGAGAGAGAGAGAAAGAGAAGCTGTGACTGAGATAGAGATAAAGACAAGCTGTGAGTTAGAGAGAGACAGAGAGAGAGAGAGTAGCTGTGAGTGAGAAAGAGAGAGAAGCTGTGAGTGAGAGAGAGAAAGAGATGTGAGTGTGAGAGAGAAAGAGAAACTGTGAGTGAGAGAGAGAAAGAGAGAAAGAGAAGCTGTGAGTGAGAGAGATAAAGAGAAGCTGTGAGTTAGAGAGAGACAGAGAAAGAGAAGCTGTGAGTGAGAGTGAGAGAGAAACTGTGAGTGAGAGAGAGAGAGAGAAAGAGAAGTTGTGTGTGTGAGAGAGAGAGAGAGAAGCTGTGAGTGAGTGAGAGAGAGAGAAGCTGTCAGTGAGAGAGAGAGAGTGAACATGTGAGTGTGAGAGAGAAAGAGAAAGAGAAGCTGTGAGTGAATGAGAGAGAGAGATAAAGAGAAGCTGTGAGTGATAGAGAGAGATAAAGAGAAGCTGTGAGAGAGAGAGAGAAAGAGAAGCTGTGAGTGAGAGAGAGAGAGAAAGAGAAGCTGTGAGTGAGTGAGTGAGAGAGAAGGTGTGAGTGAGAGAGAGAGAGAAAGAGAAGCTGTGAGTGAGAGAGAGAGAGAGAGAGAAAGAAAGAGAACCTGTGAGTGAGAGAGAGAGAGAAAGTGAAGATGTGTGAGAGAGAGAGAAAGAGGTGTGAGAGAGAGAGAGAGAGAGAGAAAAAGAAGCTGTGAGTGAGAGAGAGAGAGAAAGAGAAGCTGTGACTGAGATAGAGATAAAGACAAGCTGTGAGTTAGAGAGAGACAGAGAGAGAGAGAGAGTAGCTGTGAGTGAGAAAGAGAGAGAAGCTGTGAGTGAGAGAGAGAAAGAGATGTGAGTGTGAGAGAGAAAGAGAAACTGTGAGTGAGAGAGAGAGAGAGAAAGAGAAGCTGTGAGTGAGAGAGAGATAAAGAGAAGCTGTGAGTTAGAGAGAGACAGAGAAAGAGAAGCTGTGAGTGAGAGAGAGAGAGAGAGAGAGAAGCTGTGAGTGAGAGAGAGAGAGAGAAAGAAAAGCTGTGAGTGAGAGAGAGAAAGAGAAGCTGGGAGTGAAAGAGAGAGAGAAAGAAATAGAAGCTGTGAGTGAGAGAGAGAGAGAAGCTGTGAGTGAGAGAGAGATGGAGAAAGAGAAGCTATGTGAGAGAGAGAAAGAAAGAGAAGCTGTGAGTGAGAGAGAGAGAGAAAGTGAAGATGTGAGAGAGAGAAAGAGGTGTGAGTGAGTGAGAGAGAGAGAGAAGCTGTGAGTGAGAGAGAGAGAGAAAGAGAAGCTGTGACTGAGAGAGAGATAAAGACAAGCTGTGAGTTAGAGAGAGACAGAGAAAGAGAAGCTGTGAGTGAGACAGAGAAAGAGATGTGAGTGAGAGAGAGAAAGAGAAACTGTGAGTGAGAGAGAGAGAGAGAGAAAGAAAGACAAGCTGTGAGTGAGAGAGAGATAAAGAGAAGCTGTGAGTTAGAGAGAGACAGAGAAAGAGAAGCTGTGAGTGATGGAGAGAGAGAGAATCTGTGAGTGAGAGAGAGAGAGAAAGAGAAGCTGTGAGTGAGAGAGTGAGAGAAAGAGAAACTGTGAGTGAGAGAGAGAGGGTGAAAGAGAAACTGTGTGTGAGAGAGAGGGAGAAAAAGGGAAGCTGTGAGTGAGCATGAGAGAGAGAGAGAAGGTGTGACAGTGGGAGAGGGAGAGAGAAAAAGAAGCTGTGAGTGAGAGAGAGAGAAAGAAAGAAAGAAAGAGAAGCTATGAGTGAGAGAGAGAAGCTGTGAGTGAGAGAGAGAGGGAGAAAGAGAAGCTGTGAGTGAGAGAGAGAGGGAAAGAGAAGCTGTGAGTGTGAGAGAGACAGAGAAAGAGAAGCTGTGCGTGAGAGAGAGAGAGCTAGAAGCTGTGAGTGAGAGAGAGAGAGAAGCTGTGAGTGAGTGAGAGAAAGAGAAGCTGTGAGTGAGAGAGAGAGAGAAAGAGAAGCTGTGAGTGAGAGAGAGATAAAGAGAAGCTGTGAGTTAGAGAGAGATAGAGAAAGAGAAGCTGTGAGTGAGAGAGAGAGAGAGAAAGAGAATCTGTGAGTGTGAGAGAGAGAGAAGCTGTAAGTGAGAGAGAGAGGGAGAAAGAGAAGCTGTGTGAGAGAGAGAGAGAGAGAGAAAGAGAAGCTGTGAGTGAGAGAGACAGACAGAGAAAGAGAAGCTGTGAGTGTGAGAGAGAGAGCTAGAAGCTGTGAGTGAGTGAGAGAGAGAGAAGCTGTGAGTGAGAGAGAGAAAGAGCAGCTGTGAGTGAGAGAGAGAGAGAAAGAGAAGCTGTGAGTGAGAGAGAGATAAAGAGAAGCTGTGAGTTAGAGAGAGAGAGAAAGAGAAGCTGTGAGTGAGTGAGAGAGAAGCTCTGAGTGAGAGAGAGAGGGAGAAAGTGAAGCGGTGAGTGAGAGAGAGAGAGAAAGATAAGCTGTGAGTGAGAGAGAGAGGGAAAAAAAAGAATCTGTGAGTGAGAGAGAGAGAGAGAAGCTGTGAGTGAGAGAGAGAGAGAGAGAAGCTGTGAGTGAGAGAGAGAAAGAGAAGCTGTGAGTGAGAGAGAGAGAGAAAGAGAAGCTGTGAGTGAGAGAGAGATAAAGAGAAGCTGTGAGTTAGAGAGAGACAGAGAAAGAGAAGCTGTGAGTGAGAGAGAAAGAGAGAAAGAGAAGCTGTGTGTGTGAGAGAGAGAGAAGCTGTGAGTGAGAGAGAGAGAGAAAGAGAAGATGTTAGTGAGAGAGTGAGAGAGAGAAAGAGAAGCTGTGATTGAGAGAGAGAGAAGCTGTGTGTGAGAGAGAGAGAGAAAGAGAAGGTGTGTGTGTGAGAGAGAAAGAGAGAAAGAGAAGGTGTGTGTGTGAGAGAGAAAGAGAAGCTGTGAGTGAGAGAGAGAGAGAAGATGTGAGTGAGAGAGAGAGAAGATGTGAGTGAGAAAGAGAGACAGAGAAAGAGAAGCTGTGAGTGAGAGAGAGAGAGCTAGAAGCTGTGAGTGAGAGAGAGAGAGAAGATGTGAGTGAGAGAGAGAGAAGATGTGAGTGAGAGAGAGAAAGAGAAAGAGAAGCTGTGTGTGTGAGAGAGAGAAGCTGTGAGTGAGAGAGAGAGAGAGAGAAACTGTGAGTGAGAGAGAGAGAGAAAGAGAAGCTGTGAGTGAGAGAGAAAGAGAAAGAGAAGCTGTGTGTGTGAGAGAGAGAAGCTGTGAGTGAGAGAGAGAGAGAGAGAGAAGCTGTGAGTGAGAGAGAGAGAGAGAAAGAAAAGCTGTGAGTGAGAGAGAGAAAGAGAAGCTGGGAGTGAAAGAGAGAGAGAAAGAAATAGAAGCTGTGAGTGAGAGAGAGAGAGAAGCTGTGAGTGAGAGAGAGATGGAGAAAGAGAAGCTATGTGAGAGAGAGAAAGAAAGAGAAGCTGTGAGTGAGAGAGAGAGAGAAAGTGAAGATGTGAGAGAGAGAAAGAGGTGTGAGTGAGTGAGAGAGAGAGAGAAGCTGTGAGTGAGAGAGAGAGAGAAAGAGAAGCTGTGACTGAGAGAGAGATAAAGACAAGCTGTGAGTTAGAGAGAGACAGAGAAAGAGAAGCTGTGAGTGAGACAGAGAAAGAGATGTGAGTGAGAGAGAGAAAGAGAAACTGTGAGTGAGAGAGAGAGAGAGAGAAAGAAAGACAAGCTGTGAGTGAGAGAGAGATAAAGAGAAGCTGTGAGTTAGAGAGAGACAGAGAAAGAGAAGCTGTGAGTGATGGAGAGAGAGAGAATCTGTGAGTGAGAGAGAGAGAGAAAGAGAAGCTGTGAGTGAGAGAGTGAGAGAAAGAGAAACTGTGAGTGAGAGAGAGAGGGTGAAAGAGAAACTGTGTGTGAGAGAGAGGGAGAAAAAGGGAAGCTGTGAGTGAGCGTGAGAGAGAGAGAGAAGGTGTGACAGTGGGAGAGGGAGAGAGAAAAAGAAGCTGTGAGTGAGAGAGAGAGAAAGAAAGAAAGAAAGAGAAGCTATGAGTGAGAGAGAGAAGCTGTGAGTGAGAGAGAGAGGGAGAAAGAGAAGCTGTGAGTGAGAGAGAGAGGGAAAGAGAAGCTGTGAGTGTGAGAGAGACAGAGAAAGAGAAGCTGTGCGTGAGAGAGAGAGAGCTAGAAGCTGTGAGTGAGAGAGAGAGAGAAGCTGTGAGTGAGTGAGAGAAAGAGAAGCTGTGAGTGAGAGAGAGAGAGAAAGAGAAGCTGTGAGTGAGAGAGAGATAAAGAGAAGCTGTGAGTTAGAGAGAGATAGAGAAAGAGAAGCTGTGAGTGAGAGAGAGAGAGAGAAAGAGAATCTGTGAGTGTGAGAGAGAGAGAAGCTGTAAGTGAGAGAGAGAGGGAGAAAGAGAAGCTGTGTGAGAGAGAGAGAGAGAGAGAAAGAGAAGCTGTGAGTGAGAGAGACAGACAGAGAAAGAGAAGCTGTGAGTGTGAGAGAGAGAGCTAGAAGCTGTGAGTGAGTGAGAGAGAGAGAAGCTGTGAGTGAGAGAGAGAAAGAGCAGCTGTGAGTGAGAGAGAGAGAGAAAGAGAAGCTGTGAGTGAGAGAGAGATAAAGAGAAGCTGTGAGTTAGAGAGAGAGAGAAAGAGAAGCTGTGAGTGAGTGAGAGAGAAGCTCTGAGTGAGAGAGAGAGGGAGAAAGTGAAGCGGTGAGTGAGAGAGAGAGAGAAAGATAAGCTGTGAGTGAGAGAGAGAGGGAAAAAAAAGAATCTGTGAGTGAGAGAGAGAGAGAGAAGCTGTGAGTGAGAGAGAGAGAGAGAAGCTGTGAGTGAGAGAGAGAAAGAGAAGCTGTGAGTGAGAGAGAGAGAGAAAGAGAAGCTGTGAGTGAGAGAGAGATAAAGAGAAGCTGTGAGTTAGAGAGAGACAGAGAAAGAGAAGCTGTGAGTGAGAGAGAGAGAGAGAAAGAGAAGCTGTGTGTGTGAGAGAGAGAGAAGCTGTGAGTGAGAGAGAGAGAGAAAGAGAAGATGTTAATGAGAGAGTGAGAGAGAGAAAGAGAAGCTGTGATTGAGAGAGAGAGAAGCTGTGAGTGAGAGAGAGAGAGAAAGAGAAGGTGTGTGTGTGAGAGAGAAAGAGAGAAAGAGAAGGTGTGTGTGTGAGAGAGAAAGAGAAGCTGTGAGTGAGAGAGAGAGAGAAGATGTGAGTGAGAGAGAGAAGATGTGAGTGAGAAAGAGAGACAGAGAAAGAGAAGCTGTGAGTGAGAGAGAGAGAGCTAGAAGCTGTGAGTGAGAGAGAGAGAGAAGATGTGAGTGAGAGAGAGAGAAGATGTGAGTGAGAGAGAGAAAGAGAAAGAGAAGCTGTGAGTGAGTGAGAGAGAGCGATAAAGAGAAGCTGTGAGTGATAGAGAGAGATAAAGAAAAGCTGTGAGTGAGAGAGAGAAAGAGAAGCTGTGAGTGAGAGAGAGAGAAAGAAAGAGAAGCTATGAGTGAGAGAGAGAGAAGCTGTGAGTGAGAGAGAGAGAAAGAGAATCTGTGAGTGAGAAAGAGAGATAGATAGAGTAGCTGTGAGTGAGAGAGAGAGAGAAGCTGTGAGTGAGTGAGAGAGAGAGAGAGAAGCTGTGAGTGAGAGAGAGAAAGAGAAGCTGTGAGTGAGAGAGAGTGAGAGAAAAAGAGAATCTGCGAGTGTGTGAGAGAGAGAGAAGCTGTGAGTGATAGAGAGAGATAAAGAAAAGCTGTGAGTGAGAGAGAGAAAGAGAAGCTGGGAGTGAAAGAGAGAGAGAAAGAAAGAGAAGCTGTGAGTGAGAGAGAGAGAGAAGCTGTGAGTGAGAGAGAGATGGAGAAAGAGAAGCTATGTGAGAGAGAGAAAGAAAGAGAAGCTGTGAGTGAGAGAGAGAGAGAAAGTGAAGATGTGAGAGAGAGAAAGAGGTGTGAGTGAGTGAGAGAGAGAAGCTGTGAGT
Organism: Bradypodion ventrale; assembly: GCA_035047345.1. NCBI lineage: Eukaryota > Metazoa > Chordata > Lepidosauria > Squamata > Chamaeleonidae > Bradypodion > Bradypodion ventrale. The sequence goes on from JAWDJE010000002.1 coordinate 175,991,219, forward strand.
GAGAGAGAGAGAGAAAGAGAAGCTGTGACTGAGAGAGAGAGATAAAGACAAGCTGTGAGTTAGAGAGAGACAGAGAAAGAGAAGCTGTGAGTGTGAGAGAGAAAGAGATGTGAGTGAGAGAGAGAAAGAGAAACTGTGAGTGAGAGAGAGAGAGAGAAATAAAGACAAGCTGTGAGTGAGAGACAGATAAAGAGAAGCTGTGAGTTAGAGAGAGACAGAGAAAGAGAAGCTGTGAGTGAGAGAAAGAGAGAAAGAGAAGGTGTGTGTGTGAGAGAGAAAGAGAAGCTGTGAGTGAGAGAGAGAGAGAAGATGTGAGTGAGAGAGAGAGAAGATGTGAGTGAGAAAGAGAGACAGAGAAAGAGAAGCTGTGAGTGAGAGAGAGAGAGCTAGAAGCTGTGAGTGAGTGAGAGAGAGAAGATGTGAGTGAGAGAGAGAGAAGATGTGAGTGAGAGAGAGAAAGAGAAAGAGAAGCTGTGAGTGAGTGAGAGAGAGCGATAAAGAGAAGCTGTGAGTGATAGAGAGAGATAAAGAAAAGCTGTGAGTGAGAGAGAGAAAGAGAAGCTGTGAGTGAGAGAGAGAGAAAGAAAGAGAAGCTATGAGTGAGAGAGAGAGAAGCTGTGAGTGAGAGAGAGAGGGAGAAAGAGAATCTGTGAGTGAGAAAGAGAGATAGATAGAGTAGCTGTGAGTGAGAGAGAGAGAGAAGCTGTGAGTGAGTGAGAGAGAGAGAGAGAAGCTGTGAGTGAGAGAGAGAAAGAGAAGCTGTGAGTGAGAGAGAGTGAGAGAAAAAGAGAATCTGCGAGTGTGAGAGAGAGAGAGAAGCTGTGAGTGATAGAGAGAGATAAAGAAAAGCTGTGAGTGAGAGAGAGAAAGAGAAGCTGGGAGTGAAAGAGAGAGAGAAAGAAAGAGAAGCTGTGAGTGAGAGAGAGAGAGAAGCTGCGAGTGAGAGAGAGATGAAGAAAGAGAAGCTATGTGAGAGAGAGAAAGAAAGAGAAGCTGTGAGTGAGAGAGAGAGAGAAAGTGAAGATGTGAGAGAGAGAAAGAGGTGTGAGTGAGTGAGAGAGAGAAGCTGTGAGTGAGAGAGAGAGAGAAAGAGAAGCTGTGACTGAGAGAGAGAGATAAAGACAAGCTGTGAGTTAGAGAGAGACAGAGAAAGAGAAGCTGTGAGTGTGAGAGAGAAAGAGATGTGAGTGAGAGAGAGAAAGAGAAACTGTGAGTGAGAGAGAGAGAGAGAGAAAGAAAGACAAGCTGTGAGTGAGAGACAGATAAAGAGAAGCTGTGAGTTAGAGAGAGACAGAGAAAGAGAAGCTGTGAGTGAGAGAGAGAGAGAGAAGCTGTGAGTGTGAGAGAGATAGAGATAGAGAAGCTGTGAGTGAGAGAGAGAGAGAGAAAGAGAAGCTGTGAGTGAGAGAGTGAGAGAAAGAGAAACTGTGAGTGAGAGAGAGAGGGTGAAAGAGAAACTGTGTGTGAGAGAGAGGGAGAAAAAGGGAAGCTGTGAGTGAGCGTGAGAGAGAGAGAGAGAAGGTGTGACAGTGGGAGAGAGAGAGAAAAAGGAGCTGTGAGTGAGAGAGAGAGAAAGAAAGAAAGAAAGAGAAGCTATGAGTGAGAGAGAGAAGCTGTGAGTGAGAGAGAGAGGGAGAAAGAGAAGCTGTGAGTGAGAGAGAGAGGGAATGAGAAGCTGTGAGTGTGAGAGAGAGACAGAGAAAGAGAAGCTGTGAGGGAGAGAGAGAGAGAGCTAGAAGCTGTGAGTGAGTGAGAGAGAGAGAAGCTGTGAGTGAGAGAGAGAAAGAGCAGCTGTGAGTGAGAGAGAGAGATAAAGAGAAGCTGTAAGTGAGAGAGAGATAAAGAGAAGCTGTGAGTTAGAGAGAGAGAGAAAGAGAAGCTGTGAGTGAGAGAGAGAGAAGCTCTGAGTGAGAGAGAGAGGGAGAAAGTGAAGTGGTGAGTGAGAGAGAGAGAAAGATAAGCTGTGAGTGAGAGAGAGAGAGAGAAAAAAAAATCTGTGAGTGAGAGAGAGAGAGAGAAGCTGTGAGTGAGAGAGAGAGAGAGAAGCTGTGAGTGAGAGAGAGAAAGAGAAGCTGTGAGTGAGAGAGAGAGAGAAAGAGAAGCTGTGAGTGAGAGAGAGATAAAGAGAAGCTGTGAGTTAGAGAGAGACAGAGAAAGAGAAGCTGTGAGTGAGAGAGAGAGAGAGAAAGAGAAGCTGCGTGTGTGTGAGAGACAGAGAAAGAGAAACTGTGAGTGAGAGAGAGAGAGAAGCTGTGAGTGAGTGAGAGAAAGAGAAGCTGTGAGTGAGAGAGAGAGAGAAAGAGAAGCTGTGAGTGAGAGAGAGATAAAGAGAAGCTGTGAGTTAGAGAGAGATAGAGAAAGAGAAGCTGTGAGTGAGAGAGAGAGAGAGAGAAGCTGTGAGTGAGAGAGAGAAAGAGAGAAGCTGTGAGTGAGAGAGAGAAAGAGAAGCTGTGAGTGAGAGAGAGAGAGAAAGAGAAGCTGTGAGTGAGAGAGAGATAAAAAGAAGCTGTGAGTTAGAGAGAGACAGAGAAACAGAAGCTGTGAGTAAGAGAGAGAGAGAAAGAGAAGCTGTGTGTGTGAGAGAGAGAAGCTGTGAGCTGTGAGTGAGAGAGAGAGAGAAAGAGAAGATGTTAGTGAGAGAGTGAGAGAGAGAAAGAGAAGCTGTGAGTGAGAGTGAGAGAGAAGCTGTTAGTGAGAGAGAGAGAGAAAGAGAAGTTGTGTGTGTGTGAGAGAGAGAGAAGCTGTGAGTGAGTGAGAGAGAGAGATAAAGAGAAGCTGTGAGTGATAGAGAGAGATATAAAGAGAAGCTGTGAGTGATAGAGAGAGATAAAGAGAAGCTGTGAGAGAGAGAGAGAAAGAGAAGCTGTGAGTGAGAGAGAGAGAGAAAGAGAAGCTGTGAGTGAGTGAGTGAGAGAGAAGGTGTGAGTGAGAGAGAGAGAGAGAGAAGCTGTGAGTGAGAGAGAGAGAGAAAGAAAGAGAACCTGTGAGTGAGAGAGAGAGAGAAAGTGAAGATGTGAGAGAGAGAGAGAAAGAGGTGTGAGTGAGAGAGAGAGAGAGAGAGAAAAAGAAGCTGTGAGTGAGAGAGAGAGAAAGAGAAGCTGTGACTGAGATAGAGATAAAGACAAGCTGTGAGTTAGAGAGAGACAGAGAGAGAGAGAGAGTAGCTGTGAGTGAGAAAGAGAGAGAAGCTGTGAGTGAGAGAGAGAGAAAGAGATGTGAGTGAGAGAGAGAGAGAGAAAAAAAAAGAAGCTGTGAGAGAGAGAAAGAGAAAGAGAAGTTGCGTGTGAGAGAGAGAGAGAGAAGCTGTGAGTGAGTGAGAGAGAGAGAAGCTGTCAGTGAGAGAGATAGAGTGAAGATGTGAGTGTGAGAGAGAAAGAGAAAGAGAAGCTGTGAGTGAATGAGAGAGAGAGATAAAGAGAAGCTGTGAGTGATAGAGAGAGATATAAAGAGAAGCTGTGAGTGATAGAGAGAGATAAAGAGAAGCTGTGTGAGAGAGAGAGAAAGAGAAGCTGAGAGTGAGAGAGAGAGAGAAAGAGAAGCTGTGAGTGAGTGAGTGAGAGAGAAGGTGTGAGTGAGAGAGAGAGAGAAAGAGAAGCTGTGAGTGAGAGAGAGAGAGAAAGAAAGAGAACCTGTGAGTGAGTGAGAGAGAGAAAGTGAAGATGTGAGAGAGAGAGAGAAAGAGGTGTGAGTGAGTGAGAGAGAGAGAGAGAGAAAGAAGCTGTGAGTGAGAGAGAGAGAGAAAGAGAAGCTGTGACTGAGATAGAGATAAAGACAAGCTGTGAGTTAGAGAGAGACAGAGATAGAGAGAGAGTAGCTGTGAGTGAGAAAGAGAGAGAAGCTGTGAGTGAGAGAGAGAGAAAGAGATGTGAGTGAGAGAGAGAAAGAGAAAGTGTGAGTGAGAGAGAGAGAGAGAGAAAGAGAAGCTGTGAGTGAGAGAGAGATAAAGAGAAGCTGTGAGTTAGAGAGAGACAGAGAAAGAGAAGCTGTGAGTGAGAGAGAGAGAGAGAGAGTAGCTGTGAGTGAGAGAGAGAGAGAGAAAGAGAAGCTGTGAGTGTGAGAGAGAGATAGATAGAGAAGCTGTGAGTGAGAGAGAGAGAGAGAAAAGCTGTGAGTGAGGGAGTGAGAGAAAGAGAAGCTGTGAGTATGAGAGTGAGAAAGAAAGAGAAGCTGTGAGAGAGAGAGAGAAGGTGAAAGAGAAGCTGTGATTGTGAGAGTGAGGGAGAAAAAGGGAAGCTGTGAGTGAGAGTGAGAGAGAGAGAGAAGCTGTGACAGTGGGAGAGAGAGAGAGAGAAAGAGAAGCTGTGAGTGAGAGAGAGAGAAAGAAAGAGAAGCTATGAGCGAGAGAGAGAGAGAGAGAAGCTGTGAGTGAGAGAGAGAGAAGCTGTGAGTGAGAGAGAGAGAGAGAAGATGTGAGTGTGAGATTGAGAGAGAGAAAGAGAAGCTAGGAGTGTGAGAGAGAAGCTGTGAGTGAGAGAGAGAGAGAGAAAGAGAAGGTGTGAGTGAGAGAGAGAAAGAGAAGCTGTGAGTGAGAGAGAGAGAGAGAAGCTGTGAGAGAGAGAAAGAGAGAAGATGTGAGTGAGAGAGAGAAAGAGAAGCTGTGAGTGAGAGAGAGACAGAAAGAGAAGCTGTGAGTGAGAGAGAGAGAGAAAGAGAAGCTGTGAGTGAGTGAGTGAGAGAGAAGGTGTGAGTGAGAGAGAGAGAGAAGGAGAAGCTGTGAGTGAGAGAGAGAGAGAAAGAGAAGCTGTGAGTGAGAGAGAGAGAGAAAGAGAAGCTGTGAGTGAGTGAGTGAGAGAGAAGGTGTGAGTGAGAGAGAGAGAGAAAGAGAAGCTGTGAGTGAGAGAGAAAGAGAAAGAGAAGCTGTGTGTGTGAGAGAGAGAGAAGCTATGAGTGAGAGAGAGAGAGAAAGAGAAGATGTTAGTGAGAGATTGAGAGAGAGTAAGAGAAGCTGTGAGTGAGAGAGAGAAGCTGTGAGTGAGAGGGAGAGAGAGAAAGAGAAGGTGTGAGTGAGAGAGAGAAAGAGCTGTGAGTGACAAGAGAGAGAGAAGCTGTGAGTGAGAGAGAGAGAGAGAAGATGTGAGTGAGAGAGAGAAAGAGAAAGAGAAACTGTGAGTGAGTGAGAGAGAGAGATAAATAGAAGCTGTGAGTGATAGAGAGAGATAAAGAAAAGCTGTGAATGAGAGAGAGAAAGAGAAGCTGGGAGTGAGTAAGAGAGAGAAAGAGAAGCTGTGAGTGTGTGTGAGAGAGAGAGAAGCTGTGTGTGTGAGAGAGAGAGAAGCTGTGAGTGAGAGAGAAAGAAAGAAAGAGAAGCTGTGAGAGAGTGAGAGAGAGAGAGAGAGAAACTGTGAGTGAGAGAGAGAGAAAGAGAAGCTGTGAGTGAGAGAGAAAGAGAAAGAGAAGCTGTGTGTGTGAGAGAGAGAAGCTGTGAGTGAGAGAGAGAGAGACAGAGAAGATGTTAGTGTGAGAGAGAGAGAGAAGCTGTGTGAGAGAGAGAGAAGTTGTGAGTGAGAGAGAGAGGGAGAAAGAGAAGCTGTGAGTGAGAGAGAGAGGGAAAGAGAAGCTGTGAGTGTGAGAGAGAGACAGAGAAAGAGAAGCTGTGAGTGAGAGAGAGAGAGCTATAAGCTGTGAGTGAGAGAGAGAGAGATGCTGTGATAGAGAGAGAGAAAGAGAAGCTGTGAGTGAGAGAGAGAGAGCTAGAAGCTGTGAGTGAGAGAGAGAGATAAAGAGAAGCTGTGAGTTAGAGAGAGATAGAGAAAGAGAAGCTGTGAGTGAGAGAGAGAAAGAGAGAAGCTGTGAGTGAGAGAGAGAAAGAGAAGCTGTGTGAGAGAGAGAGAGAAAGAGAAGCTGTGAGTGAGAGAGAGAGATAAAGAGAAGCTGTGAGAGAGAGAGAGAAAGAGAAGCTGTGAGTGAGAGAGAGAGAAAGAGAAGCTGTGAGTGAGTGAGTGAGAGAGAAGGTGTGAGTGAGAGAGAGAGAGAAAGAGAAGCTGTGAGTGAGAGAGAGAGAGAAAGTGAAGATGTGAGTGAGAGAGAGAAAGAGGTGTGAGTGAGAGAGGGAGAGAGAGAAAAAGAAGCTTTGAGTGAGAGAGAGAGAGAAAGAGAAGCTGTGACTGAGATAGAGATAAAGACAAGCTGTGAGTTAGAGAGAGACAGAGAGAGAGAGAGTAGCTGTGAGTGAGAAAGAGAGAGAAGCTGTGAGTGAGTGAGAGAGAGAAAGAGATGTGAGTGAGAGAGAGAAAGAGAAACTGTGAGTGAGAGAGAGAGAGAGAGAGAAACTGTGAGAGAGAGAGAGAAAGAGAAGCTGTGAGTGAGAGAGAGATAAAAAGAAGCTGTGAGTTAGAGAGAGACAGAGAAAGAGAAGCTGTGAGTGAGAGAGAGAGAGAGAGAAGCTGTGAGTGAGAGAGAGAGAGAGAAAGAGAAGCTGTGAGTGTGAGAGATAGATAGATAGAGAAGCTGTGAGTGAGAGAGAGAGAGAGAAAAGCTGTGAGTGAGGGAGTGAGAGAAAGGGAAGCTGTGAGTATGAGAGTGAGAGAGAAAGAGAAGCTGTGAGTGAGAGAGAGAGGGTGAAAGAGAAGCTGTGATTGTGAGAGAGAGGGAGAAAAAGGGAAGCTGTGAGTGAGCGTGAGAGAGAGAGAGAAGCTGTGACAGTGGGAGAGAGAGAGAGAAAGAGAAGCTGTGAGTGAGAGAGAGAGAAAGAAAGAGAAGCTATGAGCGAGAGAGAAAGAAGCTGTGAGTGAAAGAGAGAGAGAAGCTGTGAGTGAGAGAGAGAGAGAGAAGATGTGAGTGTGAGATTGAGAGAGAGAAAGAGAAGCTGTGAGTGAGAGAGAGAAACTGTGAGTTAGAGAGAGAGAGAAAGAGATGTGAGTGTGAGATTGAGAGAGAGAAAGAGAAGCTGTGTGTGTGAGAGAGAGAGAAGCTGTGAGTGAGAGAAAGAGAAAAAGAGAAGATGTTAGTGAGAGATTGAGAGAGAGTAAGAGAAGCTGTGTGTGTGAGAGTGAGAAGCTGTGAGTGAGAGGGAGAGAGAGAAAGAGAAGGTGTGAGTGAGAGAGAGAAAGAGCTGTGAGTGAGAGAGAGAGAGAAGCTGTGAGTGAGAGAGAGAGAGAAGATGTGAGTGAGAGAGAGAAAGAGAAAGAGAAACTGTGAGTGAGTGAGAGAGAGAGATAAAGAGAAGCTGTGAGTGATAGAGAGAGATAAAGAAAAGCTGTGAATGAGAGAGAGAAAGAGAAGCTGGGAGTGAGTAAGAGAGAGAAAGAGAAGCTGTGAGTGTGTGTGTGAGAGAGAGAAGCTGTGAGTGAGAGAGAGAGAGAGAAGCTGTGAGTGAGAGAGAAAGAAAGAAAGAGAAGCTGTGAGTGAGTGAGAGAGAGAGAGAGAAACTGTGAGTGAGAGAGAGAGAGAGAGAAAGAGAAGCTGTATGTGTGAGAGAGAGAGAAGCTGTGAGTGAGAGAGAGAGAGAGAAAGAGAAGATGTTAGTGAGAGAGAGAGAAAGAGAAGCTGTGAGTGAGAGAGAGAGAGAGAAAGAGAAGCTGTGTGTGAGAGAGAGTTGTGAGTGTGTGTGAGAGAGAGAAGCTGTGTGAGAGAGAGAGAGAAGCTGTGAGTGAGAGAGAGAGAGAAGGAGAAGCTGTGAGTGAGATAGAGAGAGAGAAAGAGACGCTGTGAGTGAGAGAGAGAGAGAGAAGCTGTGAGTGAGAGAGAAAGAGAAGCTATGAGTTAGAGAGAGAGTGAAAGAGAAGCTGTGAGTGAGAGAGAGAGAGAGTGAGGAGCTGTGAGATAGAGAGAGAAAGAGAAGCTGTGAGTGAGAGAGAGAGAGAAGCTGTGAGTGAGAGAGAAAGAGAAGCTGTGAGTGAGAGAGAAAGAGAAGCTGTGTGTGTGAGAGAGAGAGAGAAGCTGTGAGTGAGAGAGAGAAAAAGAGAAGCTGTGAGTGAGAGAGAGAGAGAAAGAGAAGCTGTGAGTGAGAGAGTGAGATAAAGAGAAGCTGTGAGTGAGAGAGAGTGAAAGAGAAGCTGTGAGTGAGAGAGAGAGAGAAAAAGAAGCTGTGTGAGAGAGAGAGAGAGAGAGAAAGAGAAGCTGTGAGTGAGAGAGAGAGAAGCTGTGAGTGAGAGTGAGAGAGAAAGAGAAGCTGTGAGTGAGAGAGTGAGAGAAAGAGAAGCTGTGAGTGAGAGAGAAAGAAAGAAAGAAAGAGAAGCTGTGAGTGTGAGAGAGAAGCTGTGAGTGAGAGAGAGAGAAAGAGAAGCTGTGAGTGAGAGAGAGGGAAAGAGAAGCTGTGAGTGTGAGAGAGAGTGAGAAAAAGGGAAGCTGTGAGTGAGCGTGAGAGAGAGAAGCTGTGACAGTGGGAGAGAGAAAGAGAGAAAGAGAAGCTGTGAGTGAGAGAGAGAGAAAGAAAGAGAAGCTATGAGTGAGAGAGAGAGAAGCTGTGAGTGAGAGAGAGAAGGAGAAGCTGTGAGTGAGAGAAAGAGAGAGAGAGAAAGAGAAGCTGTGAGTGAGAGAGAGATAAAGAGAAGCTGTGAGTTAGAGAGAGAGAGAAAGAGAAGCTGTGTGAGAGAGAGAATCTGTGAGCGAGAGAGAGAGAGAAAGAAAGAGAAGATGTCAGTGAGAGAGGGAGAGAGAGAGAGAGAAGCTGTGAGTGAGAGAGAGAGAAAGATAAGCTGTGTGAGAGAGGGAGAGAAAGAGAAGTTGTGAGTGAGAGAGAGAGAAAGAGTGAGAAGCTGTGTGAGAGAGAGAGAGAGAAGCTGTGAGTGAGAGAGAGAGAGAGAGAAAGAGATGCTGTGAGTGAGAGAGAGAGAGAGAGAAAGAGAAGCTGTGAGAAAGAGAGAGAAGCTGTGAGTGAGAGAGAAAGAACGAAATAGAAGCTGTGAGTGAGTGAGAGAGAGAGAAGCTGTGAGTGAGAGAGAGAGAGAAGCTGTGAGTGAGAGAGAGAGATAGAAAGAGAAGCTGTGAGAGAGAGAAAGAGAAGCTGTGAGTGAGAGAGAAAGAGAAGCTGTGAGTGAGAGAGATAGAAAGAGAAGCTGTGAGTGAGAGAGAGAGAGAAAGAGAAGCTGTGAGAGAGAGAGAGAAGCTGTGAGTGAGAGAGAAAGAAAGAAATAGAAGCTGTGAGTGAGTGAGAGAGAGAGAGAAGCTGTGAGTGAGAGAGAAAGGAAAAGAGAGGCTGTGAGTGAGAGAGAGAGAGAGAGAAAGAGAAGGTGTGAGTGAGAGAGAGAGAGAGAAAGAGAAGCTGTGAGAGAAAGAGAAGCTGTGAGTTAGAGAGAAAGAAAGAAATAGAAGCTGTGAGTGATTGAGAGAGAGAGAAGCTGTGAGTGAGAGAGAGAGAGAAGCTGTGAGTGAGAGAGAGAGAAAGAGAGAAAGAGAAGCTGTGAGTGAGAGAGAGAGAGAAAGAGAAGCTGTGGGAGAGAGAAAGAGAAGCTGTGAGTAAGAGAGAAAGAGAAGCTATGAGTGAGAGAGAGAGAAAGAGAAGCTGTGAGTGAGAGAGAGAGAGAGAGAGAGAGAAGCTGTGAGTGAGAGAGAGAGAAAGAGAAGCTGTGTGAGAGAGAGAGAAGCTGTGAGTGAGAGAGAGAGAGAGAGAGAAGCTGTGAGTGAGAGAGTGAGAGAAAGAGAAACTGTGAGTGAGAGAGAGAGGGAGAAAGAGAAACTGTGTGTGAGAGAGAGGGAGAAAAAGGGAAGCTGTGAGTGAGAGTGAGAGAGAGAGAGAAGCTGTGACAGTGGGAGAGAGAGAGAGAGAAAGAGAAGCTGTGAGTGAGAGAGAGAGAAAGAAAGAGAAGCTATGAGCGAGAGAGAGAGAGAGAGAGAAGCTGTGAGTGAGAGAGAGAGAAGCTGTGAGTGAGAGAGAGAGAGAGAAGATGTGAGTGTGAGATTGAGAGAGAGAAAGAGAATCTGTGAGTGAGAGAGAGAAGCTGTGAGTGAGAGAGAGAGAGAGAAAGAGAAATTGTGAGTGAGAGAGAGAAAGAGAAGCTGTGAGTGAGAGAGAGAGAGAGAAGCTGTGAGAGAGAGAGAGAAAGAGAAGCTGTGAGTGAGAGAGAGATAAAGAGAAGCTGTGAGTGAGAGAGAGAGAGAAAGAGAAGCTGTGAGTTAGAGAGAGAGAGAGAAAGAGAAGCTGTGAGTGAGAGAGAAAGAGAAAGAGAAGCTGTGTGTGTGTGAGAGAGAGAAGCTGTGAATGAGAGAGAGAGAAAGAGAAGATGTTAGTGAGAGATTGAGAGAGAGTAAGAGAAGCTGTGAGTGAGAGAGAGAGAAGCTGTGAGTGAGAGGGAGAGAGAGAAAGAGAAGGTGTGAGTGAGAGAGAGAAAGAGCTGTGAGTGACAGAGAGAGAAAAGCTGTGAGTAAGAGAGAGAGAGAAGATTTGAGTGACAGAGAGAAAGAGAAAGAGATACTGTGAGTGAGTGAGAGAGAGATAAATAGAAGCTGTGAGTGATAGAGAGAGATAAAGAAAAGCTGTGAATGAGAGAGAGAAAGAGAAGCTGGGAGTGAGTAAGAGAGAGAAAGAGAAGCTGTGAGTGTGTGTGAGAGAGAGAGATGCTGTGAGTGAGAGAGAGAGAGAGAGAAGCTGTGAGTGAGAGAGAAAGAAAGAAAGAGAAGCTGTGAGTGAGTGAGAGAGAGAGAGAAACTGTGAGTGAGAGAGAGAGAGAAAGAGAAGCTGTGAGTGAGAGAGAAAGAGAAAGAGAAGCTGTGTGTGTGTGAGAGAGAAGCTGTGAGTGAGAGAGAGAGAAAGAGAAGATGTTAGTGAGAGAGAGAGAAAGAGAAGCTGTGAGTGAGAGAGAGAGAGAGAGAAGCTGTGTGAGAGAGAGAGAAGTTGTGAGTGAGAGAGAGAGGGAGAAAGAGAAGCTGTGAGTGAGAGAGAGAGGGAAAGAGAAGCTGTGAGTGTGAGAGAGAGACAGAGAAAGAGAAGCTGTGAGTGAGAGAGAGAGAGCTAGAAGCTGTGAGTAAGAGAGAGAAGCTGTGATTGAGTGAGAGAAAGAGAAGCTGTGAGTGAGAGAGAGAGAGAAAGAGAAGCTGTGAGTGAGAGAGAGATAAAGAGAAGCTGTGAGTTAGAGAGAGATAGAGAAAGAGAAGCTGTGAGTGAGAGAGAGAGAGAGAAAAAGAGAATCTGTGAGTGTGAGAGAGAGAGAGAAGCTGTGAGTGAGAGAGAGAAAGAGAGAAGCTGTGAGTGAGAGAGAGAAAGAGAAGCTGTGAGTGAGAGAGAGAGAGAGAAAGAGAAGCTGTGAGTAGGAGAGAGAGAGAAAGAGAAGCTGTGAGAGAGAGAGAGAAAGAGAAGCTGTGAGTGAGAGAGAGAGAAAGAGAAGCTGTGAGTGAGTGAGTGAGAGAGAAGGTGTGAGTGAGAGAGAGAGAAAGAGAAGCTGTGAGTGAGAGAGAGAGAGAAAGAAAGAGAACCTGTGAGTGAGAGAGAGAGAGAAAGTGAAGATATGAGTGAGAGAGAGAAAGAGGTGTGAGTGAGAGAGCGAGAGAGAGAAAAAGTAGCTGTGAGTGAGAGAGAGAGAAAAAGAGAAGCTGTGACTGAGATAGAGATAAAGACAAGCTGTGAGTTAGAGAGAGACAGAGAGAGAGAGAGAGAGTAGCTGTGAGTGAGAAAGAGAGAGAAGCTGTGAGTGAGAGAGAGAGAGAAAGAGATGTGAGTGAGAGAGAGAAAGAGAAACTGTGAGTGAGAGAGAGAGAGAGAGAGAAGCTGTGAGTGAGAGAGAGATAAAGAGAAGCTGTGAGTTAGAGAGAGACAGAGAAAGAGAAGCTGTGAGTGAGAGAGAGAGAGAGAGAAGCTGTGAGTGAGAGAGAGAGAGAGAAAGAGAAGCTGTGAGTGTGAGAGAGAGATAGATAGAGAAGCTGTGAGTGAGAGAGAGAGAGAGAGAAAAGCTGTGAGTGAGGGAGTGAGAGAAGGAGAAGCTGTGAGTATGAGAGTGAGAAAGAAAGAGAAGCTGTGAGTGAGAGAGAGAGGGTGAAAGAGAAGCTGTGATTGTGAGAGAGAGGGAGAAAAAAGGAAGCTGTGAGTGAGCATGAGAGAGAGAGAAGCTGTGACAGTGGGAGAGAGAGAGAGAAAGAGAAGCTGTGAGTGAGAGAGAGAGAAAGAAAGAGAAGCTATGAGTGAGAGAGAGAGAAGCTGTGAGTGAGAGAGAGAGAAGCTGTGAGTGAGAGAGAGAGAGAGAAGATGTGAGTGTGAGATTGAGAGAGAAAAAGAGAAGCTGTGAGTGAGAGAGAGAAGCTGTGAGTGAGAGAGAGAGAGAAAGAGGTGTGAGTAAGAGAGAGAAAGAGAAGCTGTGAGTGAGAGAGAGAGAGAGAAGCTGTGAGAGAGAGAGAGAGAGAAGATGTGAGTGAGAGAGAGAAAGAGAAGCTGTGAGTGAGAGAGAGAGAGAAAGAGAAGCTGTGAGTGAGAGAGAGATAAAGAGAAGCTGTGAGTGAGAGAGAGAGAGAAAGAGAAGCTGTGAGTTAGAGAGAGAGAGAAAGAGCTGTGAGTGAGAGAGAAAGTGAAAGAGAAGCTGTGTGTGTGAGAGAGAGAAGCTGTGAGTGAGAGAGAGAAAAAGAGAAGATGTTAGTGAGAGATTGAGAGAGAGTAAGAGAAGCTGTGTGTGTGAGAGAGAGAGAAGCTGTGAGTGAGAGGGAGAGAGAGAAAGAGAAGGTGTGAGTGAGAGAGAGAAAGAGCTGTGAGTGAGAGAGAGAGAGACGCTGTGAGTGAGAGAGAGAGAGAGAAGATGTGAGTGAGAGAGAGAAAGAGAAAGAGAAACTGTGAGTGAGTGAGAGAGAGAGATAAAGAGAAGCTGTGAGTGATAGAGAGAGATAAAGAAAAGCTGTGAATGAGAGAGAGAAAGAGAAGCTGGGAGTGAGTAAGAGAGAGAAAGAGAAGCTGTGAGTGTGTGTGAGAGAGAGAGCTGTGAGTGAGAGAGAGAGAGAGAGAAGCTGTGAGTGAGAGAGAAAGAAAGAAAGAGAAGCTGTGAGTGAGTGAGAGAGAGAAGGAGAAGCTGTGAGTGAGATAAAGAGAGAGAAAGAGAAGCTGTGAGTGAGAGAGAGAGAGAGAAGCTGTGAGTGAGAGCGAAAGAGAAGCTGTGAGTGAGAGAGAAAGAGAAGCTATGAGTTAGAGAGAGAGTGAAAGAGAAGCTGTGAGTGAGAGAGAGAGAGAGTGAGGAGCTGTGAGATAGAGAGAGAAAGAGAAGCTGTGAGTGAGAGAGAGAGAGAAGCTGTGAGTGAGAGAGAAAGAGAAGCTGTGAGTGAGAGAGAAAGAGAAGCTGTGTGTGTGTGAGAGAGAGAGAAGATGTGAGTGAGAGAGAGAGAAAGAGAATGTGAGTGAGAGAGAGAGAGAAAGAGAAGCTGTGAGTGAGAGAGTAAGATAAAGAGAAGCTGTGAGTTAGAGAGAGACAGAGAAAGAGAAGCTGTGAGTGAGAGAGAGAGAAAAAAAGAAGCTGTGAGTGAGAGAGAGAGAGAGAGAGAAGAAAAGAGAAGCTGTGAGTGAGAGAGAGAGAAGCTGTGAGTGAGAGAGAGAGAAAGAGAAGCTGTGAGTGAGAGAGAGAGAAAGAGAAGCTGTGAGTGTGAGAGAGAGAAAAAGGGAAGCTGTGAGTGAGCGTGAGAGAGAGAGAAGCTGTGACAGTGGGAGAGAGAAAGAGAGAAAGGGAAGCTGTGAGTGAGAGAGAGAGAAAGAAAGAGAAGCTATGAGTGAGAGAGAGAGAAGCTGTGATTGAGAGAGAGAAGGAGAAAGAGAATCTGTGAGTGAGAGAGAGAGATAGAGTAGCTGTGAGTGATAGAGAGAGAGAAGCTGTGAGTGAGTGAGAGAGAGCAAGAGAAGCTGTGAGTGAGTGAGAGAGAGAAGGAGAAGCTGTGAGTGAGAGATAAAGAGAAGCTGTGAGTTAGAGAGAGAGAGAGAAAGAGAAGCTGTGAGTGAGAGAGAGAGAGAAAAAAAGAGAATCTGTGAGTGAGAGAGAGAGAGAAGCTGTGAGTGAGAGAGAGAGAGAGAAGCTGTGAGTGAGAGAGAGAGAGAGAAAGAGAAGCTGTGAGTGAGAGAGTGAGAGAAAGAGAAGCTGTGAGTGAGAGAGAGAGAAAGTAAGAGAAGCTGCGAGTGAGAGAGTGAGGGTGAAAGAGAAGCTGTGATTGTGAGAGAGAGGGAGAAAAAGGGAAGCTGTGAGTGAGCGTGAGAGAGAGAGAGAAGCTGTGACAGTGGGGGAGAGAGAGAGAAAGAGAAGCTGTGAGTGAGAGAGAGAGAAAGAAAGAGAAGCTATGAGCGAGAGAGAAAGAAGCTGTGAGTGAAAGAGAGAGAGAAGCTGTGAGTGAGAGAGAGAGAGAAGATGTGAGTGTGAGATTGAGAGAGAGAAAGAGAAGCTGTGAGTGAGAGAGAGAAACTGTGAGTTAGAGAGAGAGAGAAAGAGATGTGAGTGTGAGATTGAGAGAGAGAAAGAGAAGCTGTGTGTGTGAGAGAGAGAGAAGCTGTGAGTGAGAGAAAGAGAAAAAGAGAAGATGTTAGTGAGAGATTGAGAGAGAGTAAGAGAAGCTGTGTGTGTGAGAGAGAGAAGCTGTGAGTGAGAGGGAGAGAGAGAAAGAGAAGGTGTGAGTGAGAGAGAGAAAGAGCTGTGAGTGAGAGAGAGAGAGAAGCTGTGAGTGAGAGAGAGAGAGAAGATGTGAGTGAGAGAGAGAAAGAGAAAGAGAAACTGTGAGTGAGTGAGAGAGAGAGATAAAGAGAAGCTGTGAGTGATAGAGAGAGATAAAGAAAAGCTGTGAATGAGAGAGAGAAAGAGAAGCTGGGAGTGAGTAAGAGAGAGAAAGAGAAGCTGTGAGTGTGTGTGAGAGAGAGAGAAGCTGTGAGTGAGAGAGAGAGAGAGAAGCTGTGAGTGAGAGAGAAAGAAAGAAAGAGAAGCTGTGAGTGAGTGAGAGAGAGAGAGAAACTGTGAGTGAGAGAGAGAGAGAGAGAAAGAGAAGCTGTGAGTGAGAGAGAAAGAGAAAGAGAAGCTGTATGTGTGAGAGAGAGAGAAGCTGTGAGTGAGAGAGAAAGAGAGAAAGAGAAGATGTTAGTGAGAGAGAGAGAGAAAGAGAAGCTGTGAGTGAGAGAGAGAGAGAGAGAAAGAGAAGCTGTGTGTGAGAGAGAGAAGTTGTGAGTGTGTGTGAGAGAGAGAAGCTGTGTGAGAGAGAGAGAGAAGCTGTGAGTGAGAGAGAGAGAGAAGGAGAAGCTGTGAGTGAGATAGAGAGAGAGAAAGAGAAGCTGTGAGTGAGAGAGAGAGAGAGAAGCTGTGAGTGAGAGAGAAAGAGAAGCTATGAGTTAGAGAGAGAGTGAAAGAGAAGCTGTGAGTGAGAGAGAGAGAGAGTGAGGAGCTGTGAGATAGAGAGAGAAAGAGAAGCTGTGAGTGAGAGAGAGAGAGAAGCTGTGAGTGAGAGAGAAAGAGAAGCTGTGAGTGAGAGAGAAAGAGAAGCTGTGTGTGTGTGAGAGAGAGAGAAGCTGTGAGTGAGAGAGAGAAAAAGAGAAGCTGTGAGTGAGAGAGAGAGAGAAAGAGAAGCTGTGAGTGAGAGAGTGAGATAAAGAGAAGCTGTGAGTTAGAGAGAGACAGAGAAAGAGAAGCTGTGAGTGAGAGAGAGAGAAAAAAAAGAAGCTGTGAGTGAGAGAGAGAGAGAGAGAGAGAGAAAGAGAAGCTGTGAGTGAGAGAGAGAGAAGCTGTGAGTGAGAGTGAGAGAGAAAGAGAAGCTGTGAGTGAGAGAGTGAGAAAGAAAGAAAGAGAAGCTGTGAGTGTGAGAGAGAAGCTGTGAGTGAGAGAGAGAGAAAGAGAAGCTGTGAGTGAGAGAGAGGGAAAGAGAAGCTGTGAGTGTGAGAGAGAGTGAGAAAAAGGGAAGCTGTGAGTGAGCGTGAGAGAGAGAAGCTGTGACAGTGGGAGAGAGAAAGAGAGAAAGAGAAGCTGTGAGTGAGAGAGAGAGAAAGAAAGAGAAGCTATGAGTGAGAGAGAGAGAAGCGGTGAGTGAGAGAGAGAAGGAGAAGCTGTGAGTGAGAGAAAGAGAGAGAGAGAAAGAGAAGCTGTGAGTGAGAGAGAGATAAAGAGAAGCTGTGAGTTAGAGAGAGAGAGAAAGAGAAGCTGTGTGAGAGAGAGAATCTGTGAGCGAGAGAGAGAGAGAAAGAAAGAGAAGATGTCAGTGAGAGAGGGAGAGAGAGAGAGAGAAGCTGTGAGTGAGAGAGAGAGAAAGATAAGCTGTGTGAGAGAGGGAGAGAAAGAGAAGTTGTGAGTGAGAGAGAGAGAAAGAGTGAGAAGCTGTGAGAGAGAGAGAGAAGCTGTGAGAGAGAGAGAGAGAGAGAGAGAAAGAGACGCTGTGAGTGAGAGAGAGAGAGAGAAAGAGAAGCTGTGAGAAAGAGAGAGAAGCTGTGAGTGAGAGAGAAAGAACGAAATAGAAGCTGTGAGTGAGTGAGAGAGAGAGAAGCTGTGAGTGAGAGAGAGAGAGAAGCTGTGAGTGAGAGAGAGAGATAGAAAGAGAAGCTGTGAGAGAGAGAAAGAGAAGCTGTGAGTGAGAGAGAAAGAGAAGCTGTGAGTGAGAGAGATAGAAAGAGAAGCTGTGAGTGAGAGAGAGAGAAAGAGAAGCTGTGAGAGAGAGAGAGAAGCTGTGAGTGAGAGAGAAAGAAAGAAATAGAAGCTGTGAGTGAGTGAGAGAGAGAGAGAAGCTGTGAGTGAGAGAGAAAGGAAAAGAGAGGCTGTGAGTGAGAGAGAGAGAGAGAAAGAGAAGGTGTGAGTGAGAGAGAGAGAGAGAAAGAGAAGCTGTGAGAGAGAGAGAAGCTGTGAGTGAGAGAGAAAGAAAGAAATAGAAGCTGTGAGTGATTGAGAGAGAGAGAAGCTGTGAGTGAGAGAGAGAGAGAAGCTGTGAGTGAGAGAGAGAGAAAGAGAGAAAGAGAAGCTGTGAGTGAGAGAGAGAGAGAAAGAGAAGCTGTGGGAGAGAGAAAGAGAAGCTGTGAGTAAGAGAGAAAGAGAAGCTGTGAGTGAGAGAGAGAGAAAGAGAAGCTGTGAGTGAGAGAGAGAGAGAGAGAGAGAAGCTGTGAGTGAGAGAGAGAGAAAGAGAAGCTGTGTGTGAGAGAGAGAAGCTGTGAGTGAGAGAGAGAGAGAGAAAGAGAAGCTGTGAGTGAGAGAGTGAGAGAAAGAGAAACTGTGAGTGAGAGAGAGAGGGAGAAAGAGAAACTGTGTGTGAGAGAGAGGGAGAAAAAGGGAAGCTGTGAGTGAGAGTGAGAGAGAGAGAGAATCTGTGACAGTGGGAGAGAGAGAGAGAGAAAGAGAAGCTGTGAGTGAGAGAGAGAGAAAGAAAGAGAAGCTATGAGCGAGAGAGAGAGAGAGAGAAGCTGTGAGTGAGAGAGAGAGAAGCTGTGAGTGAGAGAGAGAGAGAGAAGATGTGAGTGTGAGATTGAGAGAGAGAAAGAGAAGCTGTGAGTGAGAGAGAGAAGCTGTGAGTGAGAGAGAGAGAGAGAAAGAGAAATTGTGAGTGAGAGAGAGAAAGAGAAGCTGTGAGTGAGAGAGAGAGAGAGAACCTGTGAGAGAAAGAGAGAGAAAGAGAAGCTGTGAGTGAGAGAGAGATAAAGAGAAGCTGTGAGTGAGAGAGAGAGAGAAAGAGAAGCTGTGAGAGAGAGAGAGAGAGAAAGAGAAGCTGTGAGTGAGAGAGAAAGAGAAAGAGAAGCTGTGTGTGTGTGAGAGAGAGAAGCTGTGAATGAGAGAGAGAGAGAAAGAGAAGATGTTAGTGAGAGATTGAGAGAGAGTAAGAGAAGCTGTGAGTGAGAGAGAGAGAAGCTGTGAGTGAGAGGGAGAGAGAGAAAGAGAAGGTGTGAGTGAGAGAGAGAAAGAGCTGTGAGTGACAGAGAGAGAAAAGCTGTGAGTAAGAGAGAGAGAGAAGATGTGAGTGAGAGAGAGAAAGAGAAAGAGATACTGTGAGTGAGTGAGAGAGAGATAAATAGAAGCTGTGAGTGATAGAGAGAGATAAAGAAAAGCTGTGAATGAGAGAGAGAAAGAGAAGCTGGGAGTGAGTAAGAGAGAGAAAGAGAAGCTGTGAGTGTGTGTGTGAGAGAGAGATGCTGTGAGTGAGAGAGAGAGAGAGAAGCTGTGAGTGAGAGAGAAAGAAAGAAAGAGAAGCTGTGAGTGAGTGAGAGAGAGAGAGAGAGAAACTGTGAGTGAGAGAGAGAGAGAAAGAGAAGCTGTGAGTGAGAGAGAAAGAGAAAGAGAAGCTGTGTGTGTGTGAGAGAGAAGCTGTGAGTGAGAGAGAGAGAGAAAGAGAAGATGTTAGTGAGAGAGAGAGAAAGAGAAGCTGTGAGTGAGAGAGAGAGAGAGAGAGAAGCTGTGTGAGAGAGAGAGAAGTTGTGAGTGAGAGAGAGAGGGAGAAAGAGAAGCTGTGAGTGAGAGAGAGAGGGAAAGAGAAGCTGTGAGTGTGAGAGAGAGACAGAGAAAGAGAAGCTGTGAGTGAGAGAGAGAGAGCTAGAAGCTGTGAGTGAGAGAGAGAGAGAAGCTGTGATTGAGTGAGAGAAAGAGAAGCTGTGAGTGAGAGAGAGAGAGAGAAAGAGAAGCTGTGAGTGAGAGAGAGAGAAAGAGAAGCTGTGAGTTAGAGAGAGATAGAGAAAGAGAAGCTGTGAGTGAGAGAGAGAGAGAGAAAAAGAGAATCTGTGAGTGTGAGAGAGAGAGAGAAGCTGTGAGTGAGAGAGAGAAAGAGAGAAGCTGTGAGTGAGAGAGAGAAAGAGAAGCTGTGAGTGAGAGAGAGAGAGAGAACGAGAAGCTGTGAGTAGGAGAGAGAGAGAAAGAGAAGCTGTGAGAGAGAGAGAGAAAGAGAAGCTGTGAGTGAGAGAGAGAGAAAGAGAAGCTGTGAGTGAGTGAGTGAGAGAGAAGGTGTGAGTGAGAGAGAGAGAAAGAGAAGCTGTGAGTGAGAGAGAGAGAGAAAGAAAGAGAACCTGTGAGTGAGAGAGAGAGAGAAAGTGAAGATATGAGTGAGAGAGAGAAAGAGGTGTGAGTGAGAGAGAGAGAGAGAGAGAAAGTAGCTGTGAGTGAGAGAGAGAGAGAAAGAGAAGCTGTGACTGAGATAGAGATAAAGACAAGCTGTGAGTTAGAGAGAGACAGAGAGAGAGAGAGAGAGAGAGTAGCTGTGAGTGAGAAAGAGAGAGAGAGAGAGAGAGAGAGAAGCTGTGAGTGAGAGAGAGATAAAGAGAAGCTGTGAGTTAGAGAGAGACAGAGAAAGAGAAGCTGTGAGTGAGAGAGAGAGAGAGAGAGAAGCTGTGAGTGAGAGAGAGAGAGAGAAAGAGAAGCTGTGTGAGAGAGAGATAGATAGAGAAGCTGTGAGTGAGAGAGAGAGAGAAAAGCTGTGAGTGAGGGAGTGAGAGAAGGAGAAGCTGTGAGTATGAGAGTGAGAAAGAAAGAGAAGCTGTGAGTGAGAGAGAGAGGGTGAAAGAGAAGCTGTGATTGTGAGAGAGAGGGAGAAAAAGGGAAGCTGTGAGTGAGCATGAGAGAGAGAGAAGCTGTGACAGTGGGAGAGAGAGAGAGAGAAAGAGAAGCTGTGAGTGAGAGAGAGAGAAAGAAAGAGAAGCTATGAGTGAGAGAGAGAGAAGCTGTGAGTGAGAGAGAGAGAGAAGCTGTGAGTGAGAGAGAGAGAGAGAAGATGTGAGTGTGAGATTGAGAGAGAGACAGAGAAGCTGTGAGTGAGAGAGAGAAGCTGTGAGTGAGAGAGAGAGAGAAAGAGAAGGTGTGAGTGAGAGAGAGAAAGAGAAGCTGTGAGTGAGAGAGAGAGAGAGAAGCTGTGAGAGAGAGAGAGAGAAGATGTGAGTGAGAGAGAGAAAGAGAAGCTGTTAGTGAGAGAGAGAGAAAGAGAAGCTGTGAGTGAGAGAGAGATAAAGAGAAGCTGTGAGTGAGAGAGAGAGAGAAAGAGAAGCTGTGAGTTGGAGAGAGAGAGAAAGAGCTGTGAGTGAGAGAGAAAGTGAAAGAGAAGCTGTGTGTGAGAGAGAGAGAAGCTGTGAGTGAGAGAGAGAGAAAAAGAGAAGATGTTAGTGAGAGATTGAGAGAGAGTAAGAGAAGCTGTGTGTTTGAGAGAGAAGCTGTGAGTGAGAGGGAGAGAGAGAAAGAGAAGGTGTGAGTGAGAGAGAGAAAGAGCTGTGAGTGAGAGAGAGAGAGACGCTGTGAGTGAGAGAGAGAGAGAAGATGTGAGTGAGAGAGAGAAAGAGAAAGAGAAACTGTGAGTGAGTGAGAGAGAGAGATAAAGAGAAGCTGTGAGTGATAGAGAGAGATAAAGAAAAGCTGTGAATGAGAGAGAGAAAAGAAAGCTGGGAGTGAGTAAGAGAGAGAAAGAGAAGCTGTGAGTGTGTGAGAGAGAGAGAGCTGTGAGTGAGAGAGAGAGAGAGAGAAGCTGTGAGTGAGAGAGAAAGAAAGAAAGAGAAGCTGTGAGTGAGTGAGAGAGAGAAGGAGAAGCTGTGAGTGAGATAAAGAGAGAGAAAGAGAAGCTGTGAGTGAGAGAGAGAGAGAAGCTGTGAGTGAGAGCGAAAGAGAAGCTGTGAGTGAGAGAGAAAGAGAAGCTATGAGTTAGAGAGAGAGTGAAAGAGAAGCTGTGAGTGAGAGAGAGAGAGAGTGAGGAGCTGTGAGATAGAGAGAGAAAGAGAAGCTGTGAGTGTGAGAGAGAGAGAAGCTGTGAGTGAGAGAGAAAGAGAAGCTGTGAGTGAGAGAGAAAGAGAAGCTGTGTGTGTGTGAGAGAGAGAGAAGCTGTGAGTGAGAGAGAGAGAAAGAGAAGCTGTGAGTGAGAGAGAGAGAAAAAGGGAAGCTGTGAGTGAGCGTGAGAGAGAGAGAAGCTGTGACAGTGGGAGAGAGAAAGAGAGAAAGGGAAGCTGTGAGTGAGAGAGAGAGAAAGAAAGAGAAGCTATGAGTGAGAGAGAGAAGCTGTGATTGAGAGAGAGAAGGAGAAAGAGAATCTGTGTGAGAGAGAGAGAGATAGAGTAGCTGTGAGTGATAGAGAGAGAGAAGCTGTGAGTGAGTGAGAGAGAGAGAAGCTGTGAGTGAGAGAGAGAAAGAGAAGCTGTGAGTGAGAGAAAGAGAGAGAGAGAAAGAGAAGCTGTGAGTGAGAGAGAGAGAGAAAGAGAAGCTGTGTGAGAGAGAGAATCTGTGAGCGAGAGAGAGAGAGAAAGAAAGAGAAGATGTCAGTGAGAGAGGGAGAGAGAGAGAGAAGCTGTGAGTGAGAGAGAGAGAGAAAGATAAGCTGTGTGAGAGAGGGAGAGAATGAGAAGTTGTGAGTGAGAGAGAGAGAAAGAGTGAGAAGCTGTGAGTGAGAGAGAGAGAGAGAGAAGCTGTGAGTGAGAGAGAGAGAGAAAGAGACGCTGTGAGTGAGTGAGAGAGAGAGAAAGAGAAGCTGTGAGAAAGAGAGAGAAGCTGTGAGTGAGAGAGAAAGAACAAAATAGAAGCTGTGAGTGAGTGTGAGAGAGAGAAGCTGTGAGTGAGAGAGAGAGAGAAGCTGTGAGTGAGAGAGAGAGAGAGAGAGAAAGAGAAGCTGTGAGTGAGAGAGAGAGAGAGAAAGAGAAGCTGTGAGAGAGAGAAAGATAAGCTGTGAGTGAGAGAGAAAGAGAAGCTGTGAGTGAGAGAGAGAAAGAGAAGCTGTGAGTGAGAGAGAGAGAGAAAGAGAAGCTGTGTGAGAGAGAGAGAAGCTGTGAGTGAGAGAGAAAGAAAGAAATAGAAGCTGTGAGTGAGTGAGAGAGAGAGAAGCTGTGAGTGAGAGAGAGAGAGAAGCTGTGAGTGAGAGAGAAAGGGAAAGAGAGGCTGTGAGTGAGAGAGAGAGAGAGAAAGAGACGGTGTGAGTGAGAGAGAGAGAGAGATAGAGAAGCTGTGAGAGAGAGAGAGAAGCTGTGAGTGAGAGAGAAAGAAAGAAATAGAAGCTGTGAGTGATTGAGAGAGAGAGAAGCTGTGAGTGAGAGAGAGAGAGAAGCTGTGAGTGAGAGAGAGAGAAAGAGAGAAAGAGAAGCTGTGAGTGAGAGAGAGAGAGAGAAAGAGAAGCTGTGGGCGAGAGAAAGAGAAGCTGTGAGTAAGAGAGAAAGAGAAGCTGTGAGTGAGAGAGAGAGAGAAAGAGAAGCTGTGAGTGAGAGAGAGAGAGAGAAGCTGTGAGTGAGAGAGAGAGAGAGAATGAGAAGCTGTGTGAGAGAGAGAGAAGCTGTGAATGAGAGAGAGAGAGAGAAAGAGAAGCTGTGAGTGAGAGAGTGAGAGAAAGAGAAACTGTGAGTGAGAGAGAGAGGGTGAAAGAGAAACTGTGTGTGAGAGAGAGGGAGAAAAAGGGAAGCTGTGAGTGAGCGTGAGAGAGAGAGAGAGAAGGTGTGACTGTGGGAGAGAGAGAGAGAAAAAGAAGCTGTGAGTGAGAGAGAGAGAAAGAAAGAAAGAAAGAAAGAGAAGCTATGAGTGTGAGAGAGAAGCTGTGAGTGAGAGAGAGAGGGAGAAAGAGAAGCTGTGAGTGAGAGAGAGAGGGAAAGAGAAGCTGTGAGTGTGAGAGAGAGACAGAGAAAGAGAAGCTGTGAGTGAGAGAGAGAGCTAGAAGCTGTGAGTGAGTGAGAGATAGAGAAGCTGTGAGTGAGTGAGAGAGAGAAAGAGAAGCTGTGAGTGAGAGAGAGATAAATAGATGCTGTGAGTTAGAGAGAGATAGAGAAAGAGAACCTGTGAGTGAGAGAGAGAGAGAAAAAGAGAATCTGTGAGAGTGTGTGAGAGAGAGAAGCTGTGAGTGAGAGAGAGAAAGAGAGAAGCTGTGAGAGAGAGAGAGAAAGAGAAGCTGTGAGTGAGAGAGAGAGAGAGAAAGAGAAGCTGTGAGTGAGAGAGAGATAAAGAGAAGCTGTGAGTGAGAGAGAGAAAGAGAAGCTGTGAGTGAGAGAGAGAGAGAAGCTGTGAGAGAGAGAGAGAAGATGTGAGTGAGAGAGAGAAAGAGAAGCTGTGAGTAAGAGAGAGAGAGAAAGAGAAGATGTTAGTGAGAGATTGAGAGAGAGTAAGAGAAGCTGTGAGTGAGAGAGAGAGAAGCTGTGAGTGAGAGAGAGAGAGAGAAAGAGAAGCTGTGAGTGTGAGAGAGAGATAGATAGAGAAGCTGTGAGTGAGAGAGAGAGAGAGAAAAGCTGTGAGTGAGGGAGTGAGAGAAAGAGAAACTGTGAGTGAGAGAGAGAGGGTGAAAGAGAAACTGTGTGTGAGAGAGAGGGAGAAAAAGGGAAGCTGTGAGTGAGCGTGAGAGAGAGAGAGAGAAGGTATGACTGTGGGAGAGAGAGAGAGAAAAAGAAGCTGTGAGTGAGAGAGAGAGAAAGAAAGAAAGAAAGAGAAGCTATGAGTGAGAGAGAGAAGCTGTGAGTGAGAGAGAGAGGGAGAAAGAGAAGCTGTGAGTGAGAGAGAGAGGGAAAGAGAAGCTGTGAGTGTGAGAGAGAGACAGAGAAAGAGAAGCTGTGAGTGAGAGAGAGAGCTAGAAGCTGTGAGTGAGTGAGAGATAGAGAAGCTGTGAGTGAGTGAGAGAGAGAAAGAGAAGCTATGAGTGAGAGAGAGATAAATAGATGCTGTGAGTTAGAGAGAGATAGAGAAAGAGAACCTGTGAGTGAGAGAGAGAGAGAGAAAAAGAGAATCTGTGAGAGTGTGTGAGAGAGAGAAGCTGTGAGTGAGAGAGAGAAAGAGAGAAGCTGTGAGAGAGAGAGAGAAAGAGAAGCTGTGAGTGAGAGAGAGAGAGAGAAAGAGAAGCTGTGAGTGAGAGAGAGATAAAGAGAAGCTGTGAGTGAGAGAGAGAGAGAGAAAGAGAAGCTGTGAGAAAGAGAGAGAAGCTGTGAGTGAGAGAGAAAGAACGAAATAGAAGCTGTGAGTGAGTGAGAGAGAGAGAAGCTGTGAGTGAGTGAGAGAGAGAGAAGCTGTGAGTGAGAGAGAGAGAGAAGCTGTGAGTGAGTGAGAGACAGAGAAAGAGAAGCTGTGAGTGAGAGAGAGAGAGAAAGAGAAGCTGTGAGTGAGAGAGAGAGAGAGAAGCTGTGAGTGAGAGAGAAAGAGAAGCTATGAGTTAGAGAGAGAGTGAAAGAGAAGCTGTGAGTGAGAGAGAGAGAGAGTGAGGAGCTGTGAGATAGAGAGAGAAAGAGAAGCTGTGAGTGAGAGAGAGAGAGAAGCTGTGAGTGAGAGAGAAAGAGAAGCTGTGAGTGAGAGATAAAGAGAAGCTGTGTGTGTGTGTGAGAGAGAGAAGCTGTGAGTGAGAGAGAGAAAAAGAGAAGCTGTGAGTGAGAGAGAGAGAGAAAGAGAAGCTGTGAGTGAGAGAGTGAGATAAAGAGAAGCTGTGAGTTAGAGAGAGACAGAGAAAGAGAAGCTGTGAGTGAGAGAGAGAGAAAAAAAGAAGCTGTGAGTGAGAGAGAGAGAGAGAGAGAAAGAGAAGCTGTGAGTGAGAGAGAGAGAAAAAAAGAAGCTGTGAGTGAGAGAGAGAGAGAGAGAGAGAAAGAGAAGCTGTGAGAGAGAGAGAGAGAAGCTGTGAGTGAGAGTGAGAGAGAAAGAGAAGCTGTGAGTGAGAGAGTGAGAGAAAGAGAAGCTGTGAGTGAGAGAGAGAGAAAGAAAGAAAGAGAAGCAGTGAGTGTGAGAGAGAAGCTGTGAGTGAGAGAGAGAGAGAAAGAGAAGCTGTGAGTGAGAGAGAGGGAAAGAGAAGCTGTGAGTGTGAGAGAGAGTGAGAAAAAGGGAAGCTGTGAGTGAGCGTGAGAGAGAGAAGCTGTGACAGTGGGAGAGAGAAAGAGAGAAAGAGAAGCTGTGAGTGAGAGAGAGAGAAAGAAAGAGAAGCTATGAGTGAGAGAGAGAGAAGCTGTGAGTGAGAGAGTGAAGGAGAAGCTGTGAGTGAGAGAAAGAGAGAGAGAGAAAGAGAAGCTGTGAGTGAGAGAGAGATAAAGAGAAGCTGTGAGTTAGAGAGAGAGAGAAAGAGAAGCTGTGTGAGAGAGAGAATCTGTGAGCGAGAGAGAGAGAGAAAGAAAGAGAAGATGTCAGTGAGAGAGGGAGAGAGAGAGAGAGAAGCTGTGAGTGAGAGAGAGAGAAAGATAAGCTGTGTGAGAGAGGGAGAGAAAGAGAAGTTGTGAGTGAGAGAGAGAGAAAGAGTGAGAAGCTGTGAGAGAGAGAGAGAGAAGCTGTGAGTGAGAGAGAGAGAGAGAGAAAAAGACGCTGTGAGTGAGAGAGAGAGAGAGAAAGAGAAGCTGTGAGAAAGAGAGAGAAGCTGTGAGTGAGAGAGAAAGAATGAAATAGAAGCTGTGAGTGAGTGAGAGAGAGAGAAGCTGTGAGTGAGAGAGAGAGAGAGAAGCTGTGAGTGAGAGAGAGAGATAGAAAGAAAAGCTGTGAGAGAGAGAAAGAGAAGCTGTGAGTGAGAGAGAAAGAGTAGCTGTGAGTGAGAGAGATAGAAAGAGAAGCTGTGAGTGAGAGAGAGAGAGAAAGAGAAGCTGTGAGAGAGAGAGAGAACCTGTGAGTGAGAGAGAAAGAAAGAAATAGAAGCTGTGAGTGAGTGAGAGAGAGAGAGAAGCTGTGAGTGAGAGAGAAAGGAAAAGAGAGGCTGTGAGTGAGAGAGAGAGAGAGAGAAAGAAAAGGTGTGAGTGAGAGAGAGAGAGAGAAAGAAAAGCTGTGAGAGAGAGAGAGAAGCTGTGAGTGAGAGAGAAAGAAAGAAATAGAAGCTGTGAGTGATTGAGAGAGAGAGAAGCTGTGAGTGAGAGAGAGAGAAGCTGTGAGTGAGAGAGAGAGAAAGAGAGAAAGAGAAGCTGTGAGTGAGAGAGAGAGAGAAAGAGAAGCTGTGGGAGAGAGAAAGAGAAGCTGTGAGTAAGAGAGAAAGAGAAGCTGTGAGTGAGAGAGAGAGAAAGAGAAGCTGTGAGTGAGAGAGAGAGAGAGAGAGAAGCTGTGAGTGAGAGAGAGAGAAAGAGAAGCTGTGTGAGAGAGAGAGAAGCTGTGAGTGAGAGAGAGAGAGAGAGAGAAGCTGTGAGTGAGAGAGTGAGAGAAAGAGAAACTGTGAGTGAGAGAGAGAGGGAGAAAGAGAAACTGTGTGTGAGAGAGAGGGAGAAAAAGGGAAGCTGTGAGTGAGAGTGAGAGA
The DNA here is from genome assembly GCA_035047345.1 of Bradypodion ventrale. Classification (NCBI taxonomy): domain Eukaryota; kingdom Metazoa; phylum Chordata; class Lepidosauria; order Squamata; family Chamaeleonidae; genus Bradypodion; species Bradypodion ventrale. The sequence goes on from JAWDJE010000002.1 coordinate 176,017,166, forward strand.
GAGAGAGAAGCTGTGACAGTGGGAGAGAGAGAGAGAGAAAGAGAAGCTGTGAGTGAGAGAGAGAGAAAGAAAGAGAAGCTATGAGCGAGAGAGAGAGAGAGAGAGAAGCTGTGAGTGAGAGAGAGAGAAGCTGTGAGTGAGAGAGAGAGAGAGAAGATGTGAGTGTGAGATTGAGAGAGAGAAAGAGAAGCTGTGAGTGAGAGAGAGAAGCTGTGAGTGAGAGAGAGAGAGAGAAAGAGAAATTGTGAGTGAGAGAGAGAAAGAGAAGCTGTGAGTGAGAGAGAGAGAGAGAAGCTGTGAGAGAGAGAGAGAGACAGAGAAGCTGTGAGTGAGAGAGAGATAAAGAGCTGTGAGTGAGAGAGAGAGAGAAAGAGAAGCTGTGAGTTAGAGAGAGAGAGAGAAAGAGAAGCTGTGAGTGAGAGAGAAAGAGAAAGAGAAGCTGTGTGTGTGTGAGAGAGAGAAGCTGTGAATGAGAGAGAGAGAGAAAGAGAAGATGTTAGTGAGAGATTGAGAGAGAGTAAGAGAAGCTGTGAGTGAGAGAGAGAGAAGCTGTGAGTGAGAGGGAGAGAGAGAAAGAGAAGGTGTGAGTGAGAGAGAGAAAGAGCTGTGAGTGACAGAGAGAGAAAAGCCGTGAGTGAGAGAGAGAGAGAAGATGTGAGTGAGAGAGAGAAAGAGATACTGTGAGTGAGTGAGAGAGAGATAAATAGAAGCTGTGAGTGATAGAGAGAGATAAAGAAAAGCTGTGAATGAGAGAGAGAAAGAGAAGCTGGGAGTGAGTAAGAGAGAGAAAGAGAAGCTGTGAGTGTGTGTGTGAGAGAGAGATGCTGTGAGTGAGAGAGAGAGAGAGAAGCTGTGAGTGAGAGAGAAAGAAAGAAAGAGAAGCTGTGAGTGAGTGAGAGAGAGAGAGAGAGAAACTGTGAGTGAGAGAGAGAGAGAAAGAGAAGCTGTGAGTGAGAGAGAAAGAGAAAGAGAAGCTGTGTGTGTGAGAGAGAGAAGCTGTGAGTGAGAGAGAGAGAGAAAGAGAAGATGTTAGTGAGAGAGAGAGAAAGAGAAGCTGTGAGTGAGAGAGAGAGAGAGAGAGAAGCTGTGTGAGAGAGAGAGAAGTTGTGAGTGAGAGAGAGAGGGAGAAAGAGAAGCTGTGAGTGAGAGAGAGAGGGAAAGAGAAGCTGTGAGTGTGAGAGAGAGACAGAGAAAGAGAAGCTGTGAGTGAGAGAGAGAGAGCTAGAAGCTGTGAGTGAGAGAGAGAGAGAAGCTGTGATTGAGTGAGAGAAAGAGAAGCTGTGAGTGAGAGAGAGAGAGAAAGAGAAGCTGTGAGTGAGAGAGAGATAAAGAGAAGCTGTGAGTTAGAGAGAGATAGAGAAAGAGAAGCTGTGAGTGAGAGAGAGAGAGAAAAAGAGAATCTGTGAGTGTGAGAGAGAGAGAGAAGCTGTGAGTGAGAGAGAGAAAGAGAGAAGCTGTGTGTGAGAGAGAGAAAGAGAAGCTGTGAGTGAGAGAGAGAGAGAGAAAGAGAAGCTGTGAGTAGGAGAGAGAGAGAAAGAGAAGCTGTGAGAGAGAGAGAGAAAGAGAAGCTGTGAGTGAGAGAGAGATAAAGAGAAGCTGTGTGTGTGTGTGAGAGAGAGAAGCTGTGAGTGAGAGAGAGAAAAAGAGAAGCTGTGAGTGAGAGAGAGAGAGAAAGAGAAGCTGTGAGTGAGAGAGTGAGATAAAGAGAAGCTGTGAGTTAGAGAGAGACAGAGAAAGAGAAGCTGTGAGTGAGAGAGAGAGAAAAAAAGAAGCTGTGAGTGAGAGAGAGAGAGAGAGAGAAAGAGAAGCTGTGAGTGAGAGAGAGAGAAAAAAAGAAGCTGTGAGTGAGAGAGAGAGAGAGAGAGAGAAAGAGAAGCTGTGAGAGAGAGAGAGAGAAGCTGTGAGTGAGAGTGAGAGAGAAAGAGAAGCTGTGAGTGAGAGAGTGAGAGAAAGAGAAGCTGTGAGTGAGAGAGAGAGAAAGAAAGAAAGAGAAGCAGTGAGTGTGAGAGAGAAGCTGTGAGTGAGAGAGAGAGAGAAAGAGAAGCTGTGAGTGAGAGAGAGGGAAAGAGAAGCTGTGAGTGTGAGAGAGAGTGAGAAAAAGGGAAGCTGTGAGTGAGCGTGAGAGAGAGAAGCTGTGACAGTGGGAGAGAGAAAGAGAGAAAGAGAAGCTGTGAGTGAGAGAGAGAGAAAGAAAGAGAAGCTATGAGTGAGAGAGAGAGAAGCTGTGAGTGAGAGAGTGAAGGAGAAGCTGTGAGTGAGAGAAAGAGAGAGAGAGAAAGAGAAGCTGTGAGTGAGAGAGAGATAAAGAGAAGCTGTGAGTTAGAGAGAGAGAGAAAGAGAAGCTGTGTGAGAGAGAGAATCTGTGAGCGAGAGAGAGAGAGAAAGAAAGAGAAGATGTCAGTGAGAGAGGGAGAGAGAGAGAGAGAAGCTGTGAGTGAGAGAGAGAGAAAGATAAGCTGTGTGAGAGAGGGAGAGAAAGAGAAGTTGTGAGTGAGAGAGAGAGAAAGAGTGAGAAGCTGTGAGAGAGAGAGAGAGAAGCTGTGAGTGAGAGAGAGAGAGAGAGAAAAAGACGCTGTGAGTGAGAGAGAGAGAGAGAAAGAGAAGCTGTGAGAAAGAGAGAGAAGCTGTGAGTGAGAGAGAAAGAATGAAATAGAAGCTGTGAGTGAGTGAGAGAGAGAGAAGCTGTGAGTGAGAGAGAGAGAGAGAAGCTGTGAGTGAGAGAGAGAGATAGAAAGAAAAGCTGTGAGAGAGAGAAAGAGAAGCTGTGAGTGAGAGAGAAAGAGTAGCTGTGAGTGAGAGAGATAGAAAGAGAAGCTGTGAGTGAGAGAGAGAGAGAAAGAGAAGCTGTGAGAGAGAGAGAGAACCTGTGAGTGAGAGAGAAAGAAAGAAATAGAAGCTGTGAGTGAGTGAGAGAGAGAGAGAAGCTGTGAGTGAGAGAGAAAGGAAAAGAGAGGCTGTGAGTGAGAGAGAGAGAGAGAGAAAGAAAAGGTGTGAGTGAGAGAGAGAGAGAGAAAGAAAAGCTGTGAGAGAGAGAGAGAAGCTGTGAGTGAGAGAGAAAGAAAGAAATAGAAGCTGTGAGTGATTGAGAGAGAGAGAAGCTGTGAGTGAGAGAGAGAGAAGCTGTGAGTGAGAGAGAGAGAAAGAGAGAAAGAGAAGCTGTGAGTGAGAGAGAGAGAGAAAGAGAAGCTGTGGGAGAGAGAAAGAGAAGCTGTGAGTAAGAGAGAAAGAGAAGCTGTGAGTGAGAGAGAGAGAAAGAGAAGCTGTGAGTGAGAGAGAGAGAGAGAGAGAAGCTGTGAGTGAGAGAGAGAGAAAGAGAAGCTGTGTGAGAGAGAGAGAAGCTGTGAGTGAGAGAGAGAGAGAGAGAGAAGCTGTGAGTGAGAGAGTGAGAGAAAGAGAAACTGTGAGTGAGAGAGAGAGGGAGAAAGAGAAACTGTGTGTGAGAGAGAGGGAGAAAAAGGGAAGCTGTGAGTGAGAGTGAGAGAGAGAGAGAAGCTGTGACAGTGGGAGAGAGAGAGAGAGAAAGAGAAGCTGTGAGTGAGAGAGAGAGAAAGAAAGAGAAGCTATGAGCGAGAGAGAGAGAGAGAGAGAAGCTGTGAGTGAGAGAGAGAGAAGCTGTGAGTGAGAGAGAGAGAGAGAGAAGATGTGAGTGTGAGATTGAGAGAGAGAAAGAGAAGCTGTGAGTGAGAGAGAGAAGCTGTGAGTGAGAGAGAGAGAGAGAAAGAGAAATTGTGAGTGAGAGAGAGAAAGAGAAGCTGTGAGTGAGAGAGAGAGAGAGAAGCTGTGAGAGAGAGAGAGAGACAGAGAAGCTGTGAGTGAGAGAGAGATAAAGAGCTGTGAGTGAGAGAGAGAGAGAAAGAGAAGCTGTGAGTTAGAGAGAGAGAGAGAAAGAGAAGCTGTGAGTGAGAGAGAAAGAGAAAGAGAAGCTGTGTGTGTGTGAGAGAGAGAAGCTGTGAATGAGAGAGAGAGAGAAAGAGAAGATGTTAGTGAGAGATTGAGAGAGAGTAAGAGAAGCTGTGAGTGAGAGAGAGAGAAGCTGTGAGTGAGAGGGAGAGAGAGAAAGAGAAGGTGTGAGTGAGAGAGAGAAAGAGCTGTGAGTGACAGAGAGAGAAAAGCCGTGAGTGAGAGAGAGAGAGAAGATGTGAGTGAGAGAGAGAAAGAGATACTGTGAGTGAGTGAGAGAGAGATAAATAGAAGCTGTGAGTGATAGAGAGAGATAAAGAAAAGCTGTGAATGAGAGAGAGAAAGAGAAGCTGGGAGTGAGTAAGAGAGAGAAAGAGAAGCTGTGAGTGTGTGTGTGAGAGAGAGATGCTGTGAGTGAGAGAGAGAGAGAGAAGCTGTGAGTGAGAGAGAAAGAAAGAAAGAGAAGCTGTGAGTGAGTGAGAGAGAGAGAGAGAGAAACTGTGAGTGAGAGAGAGAGAGAAAGAGAAGCTGTGAGTGAGAGAGAAAGAGAAAGAGAAGCTGTGTGTGTGAGAGAGAGAAGCTGTGAGTGAGAGAGAGAGAGAAAGAGAAGATGTTAGTGAGAGAGAGAGAAAGAGAAGCTGTGAGTGAGAGAGAGAGAGAGAGAGAAGCTGTGTGAGAGAGAGAGAAGTTGTGAGTGAGAGAGAGAGGGAGAAAGAGAAGCTGTGAGTGAGAGAGAGAGGGAAAGAGAAGCTGTGAGTGTGAGAGAGAGACAGAGAAAGAGAAGCTGTGAGTGAGAGAGAGAGAGCTAGAAGCTGTGAGTGAGAGAGAGAGAGAAGCTGTGATTGAGTGAGAGAAAGAGAAGCTGTGAGTGAGAGAGAGAGAGAAAGAGAAGCTGTGAGTGAGAGAGAGATAAAGAGAAGCTGTGAGTTAGAGAGAGATAGAGAAAGAGAAGCTGTGAGTGAGAGAGAGAGAGAAAAAGAGAATCTGTGAGTGTGAGAGAGAGAGAGAAGCTGTGAGTGAGAGAGAGAAAGAGAGAAGCTGTGTGTGAGAGAGAGAAAGAGAAGCTGTGAGTGAGAGAGAGAGAGAGAAAGAGAAGCTGTGAGTAGGAGAGAGAGAGAAAGAGAAGCTGTGAGAGAGAGAGAGAAAGAGAAGCTGTGAGTGAGAGAGAGAGAAAGAGAAGCTGTGAGTGAGTGAGTGAGAGAGAAGGTGTGAGTGAGAGAGAGAGAAAGAGAAGCTGTGAGTGAGAGAGAGAGAGAAAGAAAGAGAACCTGTGAGTGAGAGAGAGTGAGAAAGTGAAGATGTGAGTGAGAGAGAGAAAGAGGTGTGAGTGAGAGAGAGAGAGAGAGAAAAAGAAGCTGTGAGTGAGAGAGAGAGAGAAAGAGAAGCTGTGACTGAGATAGAGATAAAGACAAGCTGTGAGTTAGAGAGAGAGAGAGAGAGAGAGAGAGTAGCTGTGAGTGAGAAAGAGAGAGAAGCTGTGAGTGAGAGAGAGAGAGAAAGAGATGTGAGTGAGAGAGAGAAAGAGAAACTGTGAGTGAGAGAGAGAGAGAGAGAGAGAAGCTGTGAGTGAGAGAGAGATAAAGAGAAGCTGTGAGTTAGAGAGAGACAGAGAAAGAGAAGCTGTGAGTGAGAGAGAGAGAGAGAGAGAGAAGCTGTGAGTGAGAGAGAGAGAGAGAAAGAGAAGCTGTGAGTGTGAGAGAGAGATAGCTAGAGAAGCTGTGAGTGAGAGAGAGAGAGAGAAAAAAGCTGTGAGTGAGGGAGTGAGAGAAGGAGAAGCTGTGAGTATGAGAGTGAGAAAGAAAGAGTAGCTGTGAGTGAGAGAGAGAGGGTGAAAGAGAAGCTGTGATTGTGAGAGAGAGGGAGAAAAAGGGAAGCTGTGAGTGAGCATGAGAGAGAGAGAAGCTGTGACAGTGGGAGAGAGAGAGAGAAAGAGAAGCTGTGAGTGAGAGAGAGAGAAAGAAAGAGAAGCTATGAGTGAGAGAGAGAGAAGCTGTGAGTGAGAGAGAGAGAGAAGCTGTGAGTGAGAGAGAGAGGAAGATGTGAGTGTGAGATTGAGAGAGAGAAAGAGAAGCTGTGAGTGAGAGAGAGAAGCTGTGAGTGAGAGAGAGAGAGAAAGAGAAGGTGTGAGTGAGAGAGAGAAACAGAAGCTGTGAGTGAGAGAGAGAGAGAAGCTGTGTGAGAGAGAGAGAGAAGATGTGAGTGAGAGAGAGAAAGAGAAGCTGTGAGTGAGAGAGAGAGAGAAAGAGAAGCTGTGAGTGAGAGAGAGATAAAGAGAAGCTGTGAGTGAGAGAGAGAGAGAAAGAGAAGCTGTGAGTTAGAGAGAGAGAGAAAGAGCTGTGAGTGAGAGAGAAAGTGAAAGAGAAGCTGTGTGTGTGAGAGAGAGAAGCTGTGAGTGAGAGAGAGAGAGAGAGAGAAACTGTGAGTGAGAGAGAGAGAGAAAGAGAAGCTGTGAGTGAGAGAGAAAGAGAAAGAGAAGCTGTGTGTGTGAGAGAGAGAAGCTGTGAGTGAGAGAGAGAGAGAAAGAGAAGATGTTAGTGAGAGAGAGAGAAAGAGAAGCTGTGAGTGAGAGAGAGAGAGAGAGAGAAGCTGTGTGAGAGAGAGAGAAGTTGTTTGTGAGAGAGAGAGGGAGAAAGAGAAGCTGTGAGTGAGAGAGAGAGGGAAAGAGAAGCTGTGAGTGTGAGAGAGAGACAGAGAAAGAGAAGCTGTGAGTGAGAGAGAGAGAGCTAGAAGCTGTGAGTGAGAGAGAGAGAGCTAGAAGCTGTGAGTGAGAGAGAGAGAGAAGCTGTGATTGAGTGAGAGAAAGAGAAGCTGTGAGTGAGAGAGAGAGAGAAAGAGAAGCTGTGAGTGAGAGAGAGATAAAGAGAAGCTGTGAGTTAGAGAGAGATAGAGAAAGAGAAGCTGTGAGTGAGAGAGAGAGAGAAAAAGAGAATCTGTGAGTGTGAGAGAGAGAGAGAAGCTGTGAGTGAGAGAGAGAAAGAGAGAAGCTGTGTGTGAGAGAGAGAAAGAGAAGCTGTGAGTGAGAGAGAGAGAGAGAAAGAGAAGCTGTGAGTAGGAGAGAGAGAGAAAGAGAAGCTGTGAGAGAGAGAGAGAAAGAGAAGCTGTGAGTGAGAGAGAGAGAAAGAGAAGCTGTGAGTGAGTGAGTGAGAGAGAAGGTGTGAGTGAGAGAGAGAGAAAGAGAAGCTGTGAGTGAGAGAGAGAGAGAAAGAAAGAGAACCTGTGAGTGAGAGAGAGAGAGAAAGTGAAGATGTGAGTGAGAGAGAGAAAGAGGTGTGAGTGAGAGAGAGAGAGAGAGAAAAAGAAGCTGTGAGTGAGAGAGAGAGAGAAAGAGAAGCTGTGACTGAGATAGAGATAAAGACAAGCTGTGAGTTAGAGAGAGAGAGAGAGAGAGAGAGAGAGTAGCTGTGAGTGAGAAAGAGAGAGAAGCTGTGAGTGAGAGAGAGAGAGAAAGAGATGTGAGTGAGAGAGAGAAAGAGAAACTGTGAGTGAGAGAGAGAGAGAGAGAGAAGCTGTGAGTGAGAGAGAGATAAAGAGAAGCTGTGAGTTAGAGAGAGACAGAGAAAGAGAAGCTGTGAGTGAGAGAGAGAGAGAGAGAGAAGCTGTGAGTGAGAGAGAGAGAGAGAAAGAGAAGCTGTGAGTGTGAGAGAGAGATAGCTAGAGAAGCTGTGAGTGAGAGAGAGAGAGAGAAAAAAGCTGTGAGTGAGGGAGTGAGAGAAGGAGAAGCTGTGAGTATGAGAGTGAGAAAGAAAGAGTAGCTGTGAGTGAGAGAGAGAGGGTGAAAGAGAAGCTGTGATTGTGAGAGAGAGGGAGAAAAAGGGAAGCTGTGAGTGAGCATGAGAGAGAGAAAAGCTGTGACAGTGGGAGAGAGAGAGAGAAAGAGAAGCTGTGAGTGAGAGAGAGAGAAAGAAAGAGAAGCTATGAGTGAGAGAGAGAGAAGCTGTGAGTGAGAGAGAGAGAGAAGCTGTGAGTGAGAGAGAGAGGAAGATGTGAGTGTGAGATTGAGAGAGAGAAAGAGAAGCTGTGAGTGAGAGAGAGAAGCTGTGAGTGAGAGAGAGAGAGAAAGAGAAGGTGTGAGTGAGAGAGAGAAACAGAAGCTGTGAGTGAGAGAGAGAGAGAGAAGCTGTGTGAGAGAGAGAGAGAAGATGTGAGTGAGAGAGAGAAAGAGAAGCTGTGAGTGAGAGAGAGAGAGAAAGAGAAGCTGTGAGTGAGAGAGAGATAAAGAGAAGCTGTGAGTGAGAGAGAGAGAGAAAGAGAAGCTGTGAGTTAGAGAGAGAGAGAAAGAGCTGTGAGTGAGAGAGAAAGTGAAAGAGAAGCTGTGTGTGTGAGAGAGAGAAGCTGTGAGTGAGAGAGAGAGAGAGAGAGAGAAACTGTGAGTGAGAGAGAGAGAGAAAGAGAAGCTGTGAGTGAGAGAGAAAGAGAAAGAGAAGCTGTGTGTGTGAGAGAGAGAAGCTGTGAGTGAGAGAGAGAGAGAAAGAGAAGATGTTAGTGAGAGAGAGAAAGAGAAGCTGTGAGTGAGAGAGAGAGAGAGAGAGAAGCTGTGTGAGAGAGAGAGAAGTTGTTTGTGAGAGAGAGAGGGAGAAAGAGAAGCTGTGAGTGAGAGAGAGAGGGAAAGAGAAGCTGTGAGTGTGAGAGAGAGACAGAGAAAGAGAAGCTGTGAGTGAGAGAGAGAGAGCTAGAAGCTGTGAGTGAGAGAGAGAGAGAAGCTGTGATTGAGTGAGAGAAAGAGAAGCTGTGAGTGAGGGAGAGAGAGAAAGAGAAGCTGTGAGTGAGAGAGAGATAAAGAGAAGCTGTGAGTTAGAGAGAGATAGAGAAAGAGAAGCTGTGAGTGAGAGAGAGAGAGAGAAAAAGAGAATCTGTGAGTGTGAGAGAGAGAGAGAAGCTGTGAGTGAGAGAGAGAAAGAGAGAAGCTGTGAGTGAGAGAGAGAAAGAGAAGCTGTGAGTGAGAGAGAGAGAGAGAAAGAGAAGTTGTGAGTAGGAGAGAGAGAGAAAGAGAAGCTGTGTGAGAGAGAGAGAAAGAGAAGCTGTGAGTGAGAGAGAGAGAAAGAGAAGCTGTGAGTGAGTGAGTGAGAGAGAAGGTGTGAGTGAGAGAGAGAGAAAGAGAAGCTGTGAGTGAGAGAGAGAGAGAAAGAAAGAGAACCTGTGAGTGAGAGAGAGAGAGAAAGTGAAGATGTGAGTGAGAGAGAGAAAGAGGTGTGAGTGAGAGAGAGAGAGAGAGAAAAAGAAGCTGTGAGTGAGAGAGAGAGAGAAAGAGAAGCTGTGACTGAGATAGAGATAAAGACAAGCTGTGAGTTAGAGAGAGACAGAGAGAGAGAGAGAGTAGCTGTGAGTGAGAAAGAGAGAGAAGCTGTGAGTGAGAGAGAGAGAGAAAGAGATGTGATTGAGAGAGAGAAAGAGAAACTGTGAGTGAGAGAGAGAGAGAGAGAGAGAAGCTGTGAGTGAGAGAGAGATAAAGAGAAGCTGTGAGTTAGAGAGAGACAGAGAAAGAGAAGCTGTGAGTGAGAGAGAGAGAGAGAGAGAAGCTGTGAGTGAGAGAGAGAGAGAAAGAGAAGCTGTGAGTGTGAGAGAGAGATAGATAGAGAAGCTGTGAGTGAGAGAGAGAGAGAGAAAAGCTGTGAGTGAGGGAGTGAGAGAAGGAGAAGCTGTGAGTATGAGAGTGAGAAAGAAAGAGAAGCTGTGAGTGAGAGAGAGAGGGTGAAAGAGAAGCTGTGATTGTGAGAGAGAGGGAGAAAAAGGGAAGCTGTGAGTGAGCATGAGAGAGAGAGAAGCTGTGACAGTGGGAGAGAGAGAGAGAAAGAGAAGCTGTGAGTGAGAGAGAGAGAAAGAAAGAGAAGCTATGAGTGAGAGAGAGAGAAGCTGTGAGTGAGAGAGAGAGAGAAGCTGTGAGTGAGAGAGAGAGAGAGAAGATGTGAGTGTGAGATTGAGAGAGAGAAAGAGAAGCTGTGAGTGAGAGAGAGAAGCTGTGAGTGAGAGAGAGAGAGAAAGAGAAGGTGTGAGTGAGAGAGAGAAAGAGAAGCTGTGAGTGAGAGAGAGAGAGAGAAGCTGTGAGAGAGAGAGAGAGAAGATGTGAGTGAGAGAGAGAAAGAGAAGCTGTGAGTGAGAAAGAGAGAGAAAGAGAAGCTGTGAGTGAGAGAGAGATAAAGAGAAGCTGTGAGTGAGAGAGAGAGAGAAAGAGAAGCTGTGAGTTAGAGAGAGAGAGAAAGAGCTGTGAGTGAGAGAGAAAGTGAAAGAGAAGCTGTGTGTGTGAGAGAGAGAAACTGTGAGTGAGAGAGAGAGAAAAAGAGAAGATGTTAGTGAGAGATTGAGAGAGAGTAAGAGAAGCTGTGTGTGTGTGAGAGAGAGAAGCTGTGAGTGAGAGGGAGAGAGAGAAAGAGAAGGTGTGAGTGAGAGAGAGAAAGAGCTGTGAGTGAGAGAGAGAGAGACGCTGTGAGTGAGAGAGAGAGAGAGAAGATGTGAGTGAGAGAGAGAAAGAGAAAGAGAAACTGTGAGTGAGTGAGAGAGAGAGATAAAGAGAAGCTGTGAGTGATAGAGAGAGATAAAGAAAAGCTGTGAATGAGAGAGAGAAAGAGAAGCTGGGAGTGAGTAAGAGAGAGAAAGAGAAGCTGTGAGTGTGTGAGAGAGAGAGAGCTGTGAGTGAGAGAGAGAGAGAGAGAAGCTGTGAGTGAGAGAGAAAGAAAGAAAGAGAAGCTGTGAGTGAGTGAGAGAGAGAAGGAGAAGCTGTGAGTGAGATAAAGAGAGAGAAAGAGAAGCTGTGAGTGAGAGAGAGAGAGAGAAGCTGTGAGTGAGAGCGAAAGAGAAGCTGTGAGTGAGAGAGAAAGAGAAGCTATGAGTTAGAGAGAGAGTGAAAGAGAAGCTGTGAGTGAGAGAGAGAGAGAGTGAGGAGCTGTGAGATAGAGAGAGAAAGAGAAGCTGTGAGTGAGAGAGAGAGAGAAGCTGTGAGTGAGAGAGAAAGAGAAGCTGTGAGTGAGAGAGAAAGAGAAGCTGTGTGTGTGTGTGAGAGAGAGAAGCTGTGAGTGAGAGAGAGAGAAAGAGAAGCTGTGAGTGAGAGAGAGAGAGAAAGAGAAGCTGTGAGTGAGAGAGTAAGATAAAGAGAAGCTGTGAGTTAGAGAGAGACAGAGAAAGAGAAGCTGTGAGTGAGAGAGAGAGAAAAAAAGAAGCTGTGAGTGAGAGAGAGAGAGAGAGAAGAAAGAGAAGCTGTGAGTGAGAGAGAGAGAAGCTGTGAGTGAGAGAGAGAAAGAGAAGCTGTGAGTGAGAGAGAGAGAAAGAGAAGCTGTGAGTGTGAGAGAGAGAAAAAGGGAAGCTGTGAGTGAGCGTGAGAGAGAGAGAAGCTGTGACAGTGGGAGTGAGAAAGAGAGAAAGGGAAGCTGTGAGTGAGAGAGAGAGAAAGAAAGAGAAGCTATGAGTGAGAGAGAGAGAAGCTGTGATTGAGAGAGAGAAGGAGAAAGAGAATCTGTGAGTGAGAGAGAGAGATAGAGTAGCTGTGAGTGATAGAGAGAGAGAAGCTGTGAGTGAGTGAGAGAGAGAGAAGCTGTGAGTGAGAGAGAGAAAGAGAAGCTGTGAGTGAGAGAAAGAGAGAGAGAGAAAGAGAAGCTGTGAGTGAGAGAGAGATAAAGAGAAGCTGTGAGTTAGAGAGAGAGATAAAGAGAAGCTGTGAGTGAGAGAGAGAGAGAAAGAGAAGCTGTGTGAGAGAGAGAATCTGTGAGCGAGAGAGAGAGAGAAAGAAAGAGAAGATGTCAGTGAGAGAGGGAGAGAGAGAGAAGCTGTGAGTGAGTGAGAGAGAGAAAGATAAGCTGTGTGAGAGAGGGAGAGAATGAGAAGTTGTGAGTGAGAGAGAGAGAAAGAGTGAGAAGCTGTGAGTGAGAGAGAGAGAGAGAGAGAAGCTGTGAGTGAGAGAGAGTGAAAGAGACGCTGTGAGTGAGAGAGAGAGAGAAAGAGAAGCTGTGAGAAAGAGAGAGAAGCTGTGAGTGAGAGAGAAAGAACAAAATAGAAGCTGTGAGTGAGTGAGAGAGAGAGAAGCTGTGAGTGAGAGAGAGAGAGAAGCTGTGAGTGAGAGAGAGAGAGAGAGAAAGAGAAGCTGTGAGTGAGAGAGAGAGATAGAAAGAGAAGCTGTGAGAGAGAGAAAGATAAGCTGTGAGTGAGAGAGAAAGAGAAGCTGTGAGTGAGAGAGAGAAAGAGAAGCTGTGAGTGAGAGAGAGAGAGAAAGAGAAGCTGTGAGAGAGAGAGAGAAGCTGTGAGTGAGAGAGAAAGAAAGAAATAGAAGCTTTGAGTGAGTGAGAGAGAGAGAAGCTGTGAGTGAGAGAAAGAGAGAAGCTGTGAGTGAGAGAGAAAGGGAAAGAGAGGCTGTGAGTGAGAGAGAGAGAGAGAAAGAGACGGTGTGAGTGAGAGAGAGAGAGAGAAAGAGAAGCTGTGTGAGAGAGAGAGAAGCTGTGAGTGAGAGAGAAAGAAAGAAATAGAAGCTGTGAGTGATTGAGAGAGAGAGAAGCTGTGAGTGAGAGAAAGAGAGAAGCTGTGAGTGAGAGAGAGAGAAAGAGAGAAAGAGAAGCTGTGAGTGAGAGAGAGAGAGAGAGAAAGAGAAGCTGTGGGAGAGAGAAAGAGAAGCTGTGAGTAAGAGAGAAAGAGAAGCTGTGAGTGAGAGAGAGAGAGAAAGAGAAGCTGTGAGTGAGAGAGAGAGAGAGAAGCTGTGAGTGAGAGAGAGAGAGAATGAGAAGCTGTGTGAGAGAGAGAGAAGCTGTGAATGAGAGAGAGAGAGAAAGAGAAGCTGTGAGTGAGAGAGTGAGAGAAAGAGAAACTGTGAGTGAGAGAGAGAGGGTGAAAGAGAAACTGTGTGTGAGAGAGAGGGAGAAAAAGGGAAGCTGTGAGTGAGCGTGAGAGAGAGAGAGAGAAGGTGTGACTGTGGGAGAGAGAGAGAGAAAAAGAAGCTGTGAGTGAGAGAGAGAGAAAGAAAGAAAGAAAGAGAAGCTATGAGTGAGAGAGAGAAGCTGTGAGTGAGAGAGAGGGAAAGAGAAGCTGTGAGTGTGAGAGAGAGTGAGAAAAAGGGAAGCTGTGAGTGAGCGTGAGAGAGAGAAGCTGTGACAGTGGGAGAGAGAAAGAGAGAAAGAGAAGCTGTGAGTGAGAGAGAGAGAAAGAAAGAGAAGCTATGAGTGAGAGAGAGAGAAGCTGTGAGTGAGAGAGAGAAGGAGAAGCTGTGAGTGAGAGAAAGAGAGAGAGAGAAAGAGAAGCTGTGAGTGAGAGAGAGATAAAGAGAAGCTGTGAGTTAGAGAGAGAGAGAAAGAGAAGCTGTGTGAGAGAGAGAATCTGTGAGCGAGAGAGAGAGAGAAAGAAAGAGAAGATGTCAGTGAGAGAGGGAGAGAGAGAGAGAGAAGCTGTGAGTGAGAGAGAGAGAAAGATAAGCTGTGTGAGAGAGGGAGAGAAAGAGAAGTTGTGAGTGAGAGAGAGAGAAAGAGTGAGAAGCTGTGAGAGAGAGAGAGAGAGAAGCTGTGAGTGGGAGAGAGAGAGAGAGAAAGAGACGCTGTGAGTGAGAGAGAGAGAGAGAAAGAGAAGCTGTGAGAAAGAGAGAGAAGCTGTGAGTGAGAGAGAAAGAACGAAATAGAAGCTGTGAGTGAGTGAGAGAGAGAGAAGCTGTGAGTGAGAGAGAGAGAGAAGCTGTGAGTGAGAGAGAGAGATAGAAAGAGAAGCTGTGAGAGAGAGAAAGAGAAGCTGTGAGTGAGAGAGAAAGAGAAGCTGTGAGTGAGAGAGATAGAAAGAGAAGCTGTGAGTGAGAGAGAGAGAAAGAGAAGCTGTGTGAGAGAGAGAGAAGCTGTGAGTGAGAGAGAAAGAAAGAAATAGAAGCTGTGAGTGAGTGAGAGAGAGAGAGAAGCTGTGAGTGAGAGAGAAAGGAAAAGAGAGGCTGTGAGTGAGAGAGAGAGAGAGAAAGAGAAGGTGTGAGTGAGAGAGAGAGAGAGAAAGAGAAGCTGTGAGAGAGAGAGAAGCTGTGAGTGAGAGAGAAAGAAAGAAATAGAAGCTGTGAGTGATTGAGAGAGAGAGAAGCTGTGAGTGAGAGAGAGAGAGAAGCTGTGAGTGAGAGAGAGAGAAAGAGAGAAAGAGAAGCTGTGAGTGAGAGAGAGAGAGAAAGAGAAGCTGTGGGAGAGAGAAAGAGAAGCTGTGAGTAAGAGAGAAAGAGAAGCTGTGAGTGAGAGAGAGAGAAAGAGAAGCTGTGAGTGAGAGAGAGAGAGAGAGAAGCTGTGAGTGAGAGAGAGAGAAAGAGAAGCTGTGTGTGAGAGAGAGAAGCTGTGAGTGAGAGAGAGAGAGAGAAAGAGAAGCTGTGAGTGAGAGAGTGAGAGAAAGAGAAACTGTGAGTGAGAGAGAGAGGGAGAAAGAGAAACTGTGTGTGAGAGAGAGGGAGAAAAAGGGAAGCTGTGAGTGAGAGTGAGAGAGAGAGAGAAGCTGTGACAGTGGGAGAGAGAGAGAGAGAAAGAGAAGCTGTGAGTGAGAGAGAGAGAAAGAAAGAGAAGCTATGAGCGAGAGAGAGAGAGAGAGAAGCTGTGAGTGAGAGAGAGAGAAGCTGTGAGTGAGAGAGAGAGAGAAGATGTGAGTGTGAGATTGAGAGAGAGAAAGAGAAGCTGTGAGTGAGAGAGAGAAGCTGTGAGTGAGAGAGAGAGAGAGAAAGAGAAATTGTGAGTGAGAGAGAGAAAGAGAAGCTGTGAGTGAGAGAGAGAGAGAGAACCTGTGAGAGAAAGAGAGAGAAAGAGAAGCTGTGAGTGAGAGAGAGATAAAGAGAAGCTGTGAGTGAGAGAGAGAGAGAAAGAGAAGCTGTGAGAGAGAGAGAGAGAAAGAGAAGCTGTGAGTGAGAGAGAAAGAGAAAGAGAAGCTGTGTGTGTGTGAGAGAGAGAAGCTGTGAATGAGAGAGAGAGAGAAAGAGAAGATGTTAGTGAGAGATTGAGAGAGAGTAAGAGAAGCTGTGAGTGAGAGAGAGAGAAGCTGTGAGTGAGAGGGAGAGAGAGAAAGAGAAGGTGTGAGTGAGAGAGAGAAAGAGCTGTGAGTGACAGAGAGAGAAAAGCTGTGAGTAAGAGAGAGAGAGAAGATGTGAGTGAGAGAGAGAAAGAGAAAGAGATACTGTGAGTGAGTGAGAGAGAGATAAATAGAAGCTGTGAGTGATAGAGAGAGATAAAGAAAAGCTGTGAATGAGAGAGAGAAAGAGAAGCTGGGAGTGAGTAAGAGAGAGAAAGAGAAGCTGTGAGTGTGTGTGTGAGAGAGAGATGCTGTGAGTGAGAGAGAGAGAGAGAAGCTGTGAGTGAGAGAGAAAGAAAGAAAGAGAAGCTGTGAGTGAGTGAGAGAGAGAGAGAGAGAAACTGTGAGTGAGAGAGAGAGAGAAAGAGAAGCTGTGAGTGAGAGAGAAAGAGAAAGAGAAGCTGTGTGTGTGTGAGAGAGAAGCTGTGAGTGAGAGAGAGAGAGAAAGAGAAGATGTTAGTGAGAGAGAGAGAAAGAGAAGCTGTGAGTGAGAGAGAGAGAGAGAGAGAAGCTGTGTGAGAGAGAGAGAAGTTGTGAGTGAGAGAGAGAGGGAGAAAGAGAAGCTGTGAGTGAGAGAGAGAGGGAAAGAGAAGCTGTGAGTGTGAGAGAGAGACAGAGAAAGAGAAGCTGTGAGTGAGAGAGAGAGAGCTAGAAGCTGTGAGTGAGAGAGAGAGAGAAGCTGTGATTGAGTGAGAGAAAGAGAAGCTGTGAGTGAGAGAGAGAGAGAAAGAGAAGCTGTGAGTGAGAGAGAGAGAAAGAGAAGCTGTGAGTTAGAGAGAGATAGAGAAAGAGAAGCTGTGAGTGAGAGAGAGAGAGAGAAAAAGAGAATCTGTGAGTGTGAGAGAGAGAGAGAAGCTGTGAGTGAGAGAGAGAAAGAGAGAAGCTGTGAGTGAGAGAGAGAAAGAGAAGCTGTGAGTGAGAGAGAGAGAGAGAACGAGAAGCTGTGAGTAGGAGAGAGAGAGAAAGAGAAGCTGTGAGAGAGAGAGAGAAAGAGAAGCTGTGAGTGAGAGAGAGAGAAAGAGAAGCTGTGAGTGAGTGAGTGAGAGAGAAGGTGTGAGTGAGAGAGAGAGAAAGAGAAGCTGTGAGTGAGAGAGAGAGAGAAAGAAAGAGAACCTGTGAGTGAGAGAGAGAGAGAAAGTGAAGATATGAGTGAGAGAGAGAAAGAGGTGTGAGTGAGAGAGAGAGAGAGAGAAAAAGTAGCTGTGAGTGAGAGAGAGAGAGAAAGAGAAGCTGTGACTGAGATAGAGATAAAGACAAGCTGTGAGTTAGAGAGAGACAGAGAGAGAGAGAGAGAGAGAGAGTAGCTGTGAGTGAGAAAGAGAGAGAGAGAGAGAGAGAGAAGCTGTGAGTGAGAGAGAGATAAAGAGAAGCTGTGAGTTAGAGAGAGACAGAGAAAGAGAAGCTGTGAGTGAGAGAGAGAGAGAGAGAGAAGCTGTGAGTGAGAGAGAGAGAGAGAAAGAGAAGCTGTGTGAGAGAGAGAGAGATAGAGAAGCTGTGAGTGAGAGAGAGAGAGAGAAAAGCTGTGAGTGAGGGAGTGAGAGAAGGAGAAGCTGTGAGTATGAGAGTGAGAAAGAAAGAGAAGCTGTGAGTGAGAGAGAGAGGGTGAAAGAGAAGCTGTGATTGTGAGAGAGAGGGAGAAAAAGGGAAGCTGTGAGTGAGCATGAGAGAGAGAGAAGCTGTGACAGTGGGAGAGAGAGAGAGAGAAAGAGAAGCTGTGAGTGAGAGAGAGAGAAAGAAAGAGAAGCTATGAGTGAGAGAGAGAGAAGCTGTGAGTGAGAGAGAGAGAGAAGCTGTGAGTGAGAGAGAGAGAGAGAAGATGTGAGTGTGAGATTGAGAGAGAGACAGAGAAGCTGTGAGTGAGAGAGAGAAGCTGTGAGTGAGAGAGAGAGAGAAAGAGAAGGTGTGAGTGAGAGAGAGAAAGAGAAGCTGTGAGTGAGAGAGAGAGAGAGAAGCTGTGAGAGAGAGAGAGAAGATGTGAGTGAGAGAGAGAAAGAGAAGCTGTTAGTGAGAGAGAGAGAGAAAGAGAAGCTGTGAGTGAGAGAGAGATAAAGAGAAGCTGTGAGTGAGAGAGAGAGAGAAAGAGAAGCTGTGAGTTAGAGAGAGAGAGAAAGAGCTGTGAGTGAGAGAGAAAGTGAAAGAGAAGCTGTGTGTGAGAGAGAGAGAAGCTGTGAGTGAGAGAGAGAGAAAAAGAGAAGATGTTAGTGAGAGATTGAGAGAGAGTAAGAGAAGCTGTGTGTTTGAGAGAGAAGCTGTGAGTGAGAGGGAGAGAGAGAAAGAGAAGGTGTGAGTGAGAGAGAGAAAGAGCTGTGAGTGAGAGAGAGAGACGCTGTGAGTGAGAGAGAGAGAGAAGATGTGAGTGAGAGAGAGAAAGAGAAAGAGAAACTGTGAGTGAGTGAGAGAGAGAGATAAAGAGAAGCTGTGAGTGATAGAGAGAGATAAAGAAAAGCTGTGAATGAGAGAGAGAAAAGAAAGCTGGGAGTGAGTAAGAGAGAGAAAGAGAAGCTGTGAGTGTGTGAGAGAGAGAGAGCTGTGAGTGAGAGAGAGAGAGAGAGAAGCTGTGAGTGAGAGAGAAAGAAAGAAAGAGAAGCTGTGAGTGAGTGAGAGAGAGAAGGAGAAGCTGTGAGTGAGATAAAGAGAGAGAAAGAGAAGCTGTGAGTGAGAGAGAGAGAGAGAAGCTGTGAGTGAGAGCGAAAGAGAAGCTGTGAGTGAGAGAGAAAGAGAAGCTATGAGTTAGAGAGAGAGTGAAAGAGAAGCTGTGAGTGAGAGAGAGAGAGAGTGAGGAGCTGTGAGATAGAGAGAGAAAGAGAAGCTGTGAGTGTGAGAGAGAGAGAAGCTGTGAGTGAGAGAGAAAGAGAAGCTGTGAGTGAGAGAGAAAGAGAAGCTGTGTGTGTGTGAGAGAGAGAGAAGCTGTGAGTGAGAGAGAGAGAAAGAGAAGCTGTGAGTGAGAGAGAGAGAAAAAGGGAAGCTGTGAGTGAGCGTGAGAGAGAGAGAAGCTGTGACAGTGGGAGAGAGAAAGAGAGAAAGGGAAGCTGTGAGTGAGAGAGAGAGAAAGAAAGAGAAGCTATGAGTGAGAGAGAGAAGCTGTGATTGAGAGAGAGAAGGAGAAAGAGAATCTGTGAGAGAGAGAGAGAGATAGAGTAGCTGTGAGTGATAGAGAGAGAGAAGCTGTGAGTGAGTGAGAGAGAGAGAAGCTGTGAGTGAGAGAGAAAGAGAAGCTGTGAGTGAGAGAAAGAGAGAGAGAGAAAGAGAAGCTGTGAGTGAGAGAGAGAGAGAAAGAGAAGCTGTGTGTGAGAGAGAATCTGTGAGCGAGAGAGAGAGAGAAAGAAAGAGAAGATGTCAGTGAGAGAGGGAGAGAGAGAGAGAAGCTGTGAGTGAGAGAGAGAGAGAAAGATAAGCTGTGTGAGAGAGGGAGAGAATGAGAAGTTGTGAGTGAGAGAGAGAGAAAGAGTGAGAAGCTGTGAGTGAGAGAGAGAGAGAGAGAAGCTGTGAGTGAGAGAGAGAGAGAAAGAGACGCTGTGAGTGAGTGAGAGAGAGAGAAAGAGAAGCTGTGAGAAAGAGAGAGAAGCTGTGAGTGAGAGAGAAAGAACAAAATAGAAGCTGTGAGTGAGTGAGAGAGAGAGAAGCTGTGAGTGAGAGAGAGAGAGAAGCTGTGAGTGAGAGAGAGAGAGAGAGAAAGAGAAGCTGTGAGTGAGAGAGAGAGAGAGAGAAAGAGAAGCTGTGAGAGAGAGAAAGATAAGCTGTGAGTGAGAGAGAAAGAGAAGCTGTGAGTGAGAGAGAGAAAGAGAAGCTGTGAGTGAGAGAGAGAGAGAGAAAGAGAAGCTGTGTGAGAGAGAGAGAAGCTGTGAGTGAGAGAGAAAGAAAGAAATAGAAGCTGTGAGTGAGTGAGAGAGAGAGAGGCTGTGAGTGAGAGAGAGAGAGAAGCTGTGAGTGAGAGAGAAAGGGAAAGAGAGGCTGTGAGTGAGAGAGAGAGAGAGAAAGAGATGGTGTGAGTGAGAGAGAGAGAGAGATAGAGAAGCTGTGAGAGAGAGAGAGAAGCTGTGAGTGAGAGAGAAAGAAAGAAATAGAAGCTGTGAGTGATTGAGAGAGAGAGAAGCTGTGAGTGAGAGAGAGAGAGAAGCTGTGAGTGAGAGAGAGAGAAAGAGAGAAAGAGAAGCTGTGAGTGAGAGAGAGAGAGAGAAAGAGAAGCTGTGGGCGAGAGAAAGAGAAGCTGTGAGTAAGAGAGAAAGCTGTGAGGTGAGGGAGGAGGAAGACCAGCCGGGCGGGGAGAGGCCAGCCAGTCGCCCCAACGCGAGCCCTTCCGAGCCGGTCCCCACAATCTCCAGCCGGGCCGGTGAGGGAGGAGGAAGACCAACCGGTCGGGGAGATGCCAGCCAGTCGCCCCGACGAGAGCCTTTTCCAAGCCCTGAAAACAACCAAGCGCCGAAGGAGAGGTCCAATTGGCAGAAGGGAAGAAGGCAAAGGAGTTAAACCAGGGGGTGAGACTCAGAGCCCCATACAAAGGATAAGTAGTTAAATATGCAGAAATGTTGATGACTTAATATAGTAACTCACATAAAGACTTTAAAATGACTTAATATAGCAACTGACATAGAGACTGTGCTTTAAAGTGCGATAATATGCATGATAATATGTTGTCTTAAATGTTTTTAAACTTTTAAAAACTGTGATAAAATGTATGAGGAGAGAAAAATGGCGCAGACACCGGCAACCACGCCATAAATCTTGCCAAGAGAACCCTATTGACCAAAACAAAAGGCAAAACAAAAGGGCAGGCTAGGTGATACAGGATGCTTAACACCACAGAGTGGAGGAAGGGGAGGGACAGGAAAGGGGGAGGGGAAATGCAATGTTGTAAGGAGCAATACTGCATAGGGACATGGAATGTGAGATCAATGAACCAAGGTAAACTGGAAGTGGTAAAAAATGAGATGGAAAGAATAAGCATTGACATCTTGGGCATCAGTGAGCTAAAATGGACAGGGATGGGTGAATTCAGCTCTGGAAACCATCATATCTACTATTGTGGACAAGAAAACCTTAGAAGGCATGGAGTAGCCATAATTGTCAATAAGAGAGTAAGAAAAGCAGTAATGGGATATAACCTCAAAAATGACAGAATGATGTCAGTCAGAATTCAAGGCAAACCTTTCAATATCACCGTAATCCAAGTCTATGCACCAACCACTAGTGCAGATGAAGCCACAGTGGACCAGTTCTATGAGGACCTAGAACACCTCATAGAACAGACACCAAGAAATGATGTCCAAATTATATTAGGAGACTGGAATGCCAAAGTAGGAAATCAAAAAGTGGAGGGAATAACAGGCAAGTTTGGTCTTGGAGTACAGAACGAAGCAGGGCAAAGATTGATAGAGTTCTGCCAAGAGAACGCACTGGTCATAGCAAACACTCTCTTCCAGCAACACAAGAGGCGACTTTACACATGGACATCACCAGATGGCCAACACCGAAACCAAATTGACTACATACTCTGCAGCCAAAGATGGAGAACCTCCATACAATCAGCAAAAACAAGACCTGGAGCAGACTGTGGCTCAGATCACAACCTACTGATCGCAAAATTCAGGTTAAGACTAAAGAAAATAGGGAAAACAAGAAGACCAGACAGATATCACCTAGACAGCATCCCTAAAGAATACACGGTGGAGGTGATGAACAGATATAATGGCCTGGACGCAATAGACAGAGTGCCAGAAGAATTATGGACAGAGATAAAGGACATCATGCAGGAAGCAGCAAAGAAAACCATACCAAAAGAAAAGAAGCGTAAGAAAGCAAAATGGTTGTCTGATGAGGCTCTTAAAATAGCAGAGGAAAGAAGGAAGGCAAAAGTCAAAAGAGAAAGGAAAAAATACAACCTTCTGAACACAGAATTTCAAAGAAAAGCAAGGAGAGATAAGGAAAACTACCTAAAAGAACAGTGCAAAGAAATGGAGGAAAACAACAAAAGAGGCAGGACTAGAGATCTCTTCAGAAAAATCGGGGAAATAAAGGGAACATTTAAAGCAAAAATGACCATGATAAGGGACAAAGACGGAAAAGAGCTAGCTGATGCAGAAGAGATTAAGAAAAGATGGAAAGAGTACACAGAGGAACTCTACAAAAAGGACCTCAACACTCCTGATAACCACAATGATGAAAAAACTGAACTCGAGCCAGACATCCTGGAGAGCGAAGTTATAAAGGCCCTAAAGAGCACTGCAAACAACAAAGCTAGTGGATATGATGGTATCCCAGTCGAATTTTTCAAAGCGCTAAAAGATGATGGCGTCAAATTACTACACTCAATATGCCAGCAAATCTGGAAAACAAAACAGTGGCCACAGGATTGGAAAAGATCAGTATACGTCCCAATCCCAAAAAAGGGCAACGCCAAAGAATGCTCAAATTACCGAACAATTGCACTCATCCCACACGCCAGCAAGGTGATGCTCAAGATAATACAGGACAGACTTCAGCAGCATGTGGAGAGAGAACTACCAGAGGTGCAGGCCGGTTTCAGAAGAGGCAGGGGGACTAGAGACCACATTGCCAACATACGTTGGATCATGGAGAAAACAAAGGAATACCAGAAACAAGTTTACTTTTGTTTCATTGATTACACTAAGGCATTTGACTGTGTGGACCACAACAAGATGTGGCAAGTAATTAAAGAGATGGGAATACCAGAGCACATCATATGCCTCCTGAGAAATCTGTACATGAACCAAGAAGCAACAGTTAGGACAGAACATGGAATGACAGAGTGGTTTGGAATAGGAAAAGGAGTAAGACAAGGCTGCATTTTATCACCCTGCTTATTCAATCTATACACAGAGCACATAATGCGAAATGCAGGGATGGAGGAATCACAATATGGGATTAAAATTGCTGGGAGAAACATAAACAATCTGAGATATGCAGACGATACCACCCTAATGGCAGAAAGTGAGGAAGACCTAAAGAACCTCTTGATTGGGCTGAAGGAGGAGAGTGCAAAAGCTGGTTTGAGACTCAATATCAAGAAAACCAAGGTAATGGCAACAGGCCCAATCAGTTCCTGGAAAATAGATGGGGAAGAAGTAGAAGCAGTGACAGATTTTACTTTCCTGGGATCAAAGATCACGGCAGATGGGGATTGCAGCCATGAAATAAAAAGGCGACTGATTCTTGGGAGAAAAGCCATGAGAAACCTGGGGAACATAGTGAAAAGCAGAGACATCACATTGCAAACAAAAATTAGAGTAGTCAAAGCAATGGTATTCCCAGTGGTAATGTACGGATGTGAGAGCTGGACAATTAGGAAAGCTGAACGCAGAAGAATAGATGCCTTTGAAATGTGGTGTTGGAGGAGAGTTTTGAGAGTACTCTGGACAGCGAGGAGAACAAATAGGTCAATCTTAGAAGAAATCAACACTGACTGCTCATTGGAAGGGCTAATAGTAAAGACGAAGCTAAAGTATTTTGGACATCAAATGAGAAGGGAGGATTCACTTGAGAAGGCCCTGATGTTGGGAAAGGTGGAGGGCAAAAGAAGAAGGGGGAGGCCAAAGATGAGATGGCTAGATGGTATTGTAGACACAACGGGCACAGAACTGGGAGTGCTGAGGGGGATGGTGGAGGACAGAGGTGCCTGGAGAACAATGGTCCATAGGGTCGCAAAGGGTCGGAACCGACTGTGCGACTGAACAACAACAAGAGAGAAAGAGAAGCTGTGAGTGAGAGAGAGAGAGAAAGAGAAGCTGTGAGTGAGAGAGAGAGAGAGAAGCTGTGAGTGAGAGAGAGAGAGAGAATGAGAAGCTGTGTGAGAGAGAGAGAAGCTGTGAATGAGAGAGAGAGAGAGAAAGAGAAGCTGTGAGTGAGAGAGTGAGAGAAAGAGAAACTGTGAGTGAGAGAGAGAGGGTGAAAGAGAAACTGTGTGTGAGAGAGAGGGAGAAAAAGGGAAGCTGTGAGTGAGCGTGAGAGAGAGAGAGAAGGTGTGACTGTGGGAGAGAGAGAGAGAAAAAGAAGCTGTGAGTGAGAGAGAGAGAAAGAAAGAAAGAAAGAGAAGCTATGAGTGTGAGAGAGAAGCTGTGAGTGAGAGAGAGAGGGAGAAAGAGAAGCTGTGAGTGAGAGAGAGAGGGAAAGAGAAGCTGTGAGTGTGAGAGAGAGACAGAGAAAGAGAAGCTGTGAGTGAGAGAGAGAGC
This sequence comes from Bradypodion ventrale, assembly GCA_035047345.1. NCBI lineage: Eukaryota > Metazoa > Chordata > Lepidosauria > Squamata > Chamaeleonidae > Bradypodion > Bradypodion ventrale. Next base: position 176,040,232 of record JAWDJE010000002.1, read on the forward strand.
TAGAAGCTGTGAGTGAGTGAGAGATAGAGAAGCTGTGAGTGAGTGAGAGAGAGAAAGAGAAGCTGTGAGTGAGAGAGAGATAAATAGATGCTGTGAGTTAGAGAGAGATAGAGAAAGAGAACCTGTGAGTGAGAGAGAGAGAGAAAAAGAGAATCTGTGAGAGTGTGTGAGAGAGAGAAGCTGTGAGTGAGAGAGAGAAAGAGAGAAGCTGTGAGAGAGAGAGAGAAAGAGAAGCTGTGAGTGAGAGAGAGAGAGAGAAAGAGAAGCTGTGAGTGAGAGAGAGATAAAGAGAAGCTGTGAGTGAGAGAGAGAAAGAGAAGCTGTGAGTGAGAGAGAGAGAGAAGCTGTGAGAGAGAGAGAGAAGATGTGAGTGAGAGAGAGAAAGAGAAGCTGTGAGTAAGAGAGAGAGAGAAAGAGAAGATGTTAGTGAGAGATTGAGAGAGAGTAAGAGAAGCTGTGAGTGAGAGAGAGAGAAGTTGTGAGTGAGAGAGAGAGAGAGAAAGAGAAGCTGTGAGTGTGAGAGAGAGATAGATAGAGAAGCTGTGAGTGAGAGAGAGAGAGAGAAAAGCTGTGAGTGAGGGAGTGAGAGAAAGAGAAACTGTGAGTGAGAGAGAGAGGGTGAAAGAGAAACTGTGTGTGAGAGAGAGGGAGAAAAAGGGAAGCTGTGAGTGAGCGTGAGAGAGAGAGAGAGAAGGTGTGACTGTGGGAGAGAGAGAGAGAAAAAGAAGCTGTGAGTGAGAGAGAGAGAAAGAAAGAAAGAAAGAGAAGCTATGAGTGAGAGAGAGAAGCTGTGAGTGAGAGAGAGAGGGAGAAAGAGAAGCTGTGAGTGAGAGAGAGAGGGAAAGAGGAGCTGTGAGTGTGAGAGAGAGACAGAGAAAGAGAAGCTGTGAGTGAGAGAGAGAGCTAGAAGCTGTGAGTGAGTGAGAGATAGAGAAGCTGTGAGTGAGTGAGAGAGAGAAAGAGAAGCTATGAGTGAGAGAGAGATAAATAGATGCTGTGAGTTAGAGAGAGATAGAGAAAGAGAACCTGTGAGTGAGAGAGAGAGAGAAAAAGAGAATCTGTGAGAGTGTGTGAGAGAGAGAAGCTGTGAGTGAGACAGAGAAAGAGAGAAGCTGTGAGAGAGAGAGAGAAAGAGAAGCTGTGAGTGAGAGAGAGAGAGAGAGAGAAAGAGAAGCTGTGAGTGAGAGAGAGATAAAGAGAAGCTGTGAGTGAGAGAGAGAGAGAGAAAGAGAAGCTGTGAGAAAGAGAGAGAAGCTGTGAGTGAGAGAGAAAGAACGAAATAGAAGCTGTGAGTGAGTGAGAGAGAGAGAAGCTGTGAGTGAGTGAGAGAGAGAGAAGCTGTGAGTGAGAGAGAGAGAGAAGCTGTGAGTGAGTGAGAGACAGAGAAAGAGAAGCTGTGAGTGAGAGAGAGAGAGAAAGAGAAGCTGTGAGTGAGAGAGAGAGAGAGAAGCTGTGAGTGAGAGAGAAAGAGAAGCTATGAGTTAGAGAGAGAGTGAAAGAGAAGCTGTGAGTGAGAGAGAGAGAGAGTGAGGAGCTGTGAGATAGAGAGAGAAAGAGAAGCTGTGAGTGAGAGAGAGAGAGAAGCTGTGAGTGAGAGAGAAAGAGAAGCTGTGAGTGAGAGATAAAGAGAAGCTGTGTGTGTGTGAGAGAGAGAGAAGCTGTGAGTGAGAGAGAGAAAAAGAGAAGCTGTGAGTGAGAGAGAGAGAGAAAGAGAAGCTGTGAGTGAGAGAGTGAGATAAAGAGAAGCTGTGAGTTAGAGAGAGACAGAGAAAGAGAAGCTGTGAGTGAGAGAGAGAGAAAAAAAGAAGCTGTGAGTGAGAGAGAGAGAGAGAGAGAGAAAGAGAAGCTGTGAGTGAGAGAGAGAGAAAAAAAGAAGCTGTGAGTGAGAGAGAGAGAGAGAGAGAGAAAGAGAAGCTGTGAGAGAGAGAGAGAGAAGCTGTGAGTGAGAGTGAGAGAGAAAGAGAAGCTGTGAGTGAGAGAGTGAGAGAAAGAGAAGCTGTGAGTGAGAGAGAGAGAAAGAAAGAAAGAGAAGCAGTGAGTGTGAGAGAGAAGCTGTGAGTGAGAGAGAGAGAGAAAGAGAAGCTGTGAGTGAGAGAGAGGGAAAGAGAAGCTGTGAGTGTGAGAGAGAGTGAGAAAAAGGGAAGCTGTGAGTGAGCGTGAGAGAGAGAAGCTGTGACAGTGGGAGAGAGAAAGAGAGAAAGAGAAGCTGTGAGTGAGAGAGAGAGAAAGAAAGAGAAGCTATGAGTGAGAGAGAGAGAAGCTGTGAGTGAGAGAGAGAAGGAGAAGCTGTGAGTGAGAGAAAGAGAGAGAGAGAAAGAGAAGCTGTGAGTGAGAGAGAGATAAAGAGAAGCTGTGAGTTAGAGAGAGAGAGAAAGAGAAGCTGTGTGAGAGAGAGAATCTGTGAGCGAGAGAGAGAGAGAAAGAAAGAGAAGATGTCAGTGAGAGAGGGAGAGAGAGAGAGAGAAGCTGTGAGTGAGAGAGAGAGAAAGATAAGCTGTGTGAGAGAGGGAGAGAAAGAGAAGTTGTGAGTGAGAGAGAGAGAAAGAGTGAGAAGCTGTGAGAGAGAGAGAGAGAAGCTGTGAGTGAGAGAGAGAGAGAGAGAGAAAGAGACGCTGTGAGTGAGAGAGAGAGAGAGAAAGAGAAGCTGTGAGAAAGAGAGAGAAGCTGTGAGTGAGAGAGAAAGAATGAAATAGAAGCTGTGAGTGAGTGAGAGAGAGAGAAGCTGTGAGTGAGAGAGAGAGAGAGAAGCTGTGAGTGAGAGAGAGAGATAGAAAGAAAAGCTGTGAGAGAGAGAAAGAGAAGCTGTGAGTGAGAGAGAAAGAGTAGCTGTGAGTGAGAGAGATAGAAAGAGAAGCTGTGAGTGAGAGAGAGAGAGAAAGAGAAGCTGTGAGAGAGAGAGAGAACCTGTGAGTGAGAGAGAAAGAAAGAAATAGAAGCTGTGAGTGAGTGAGAGAGAGAGAGAAGCTGTGAGTGAGAGAGAAAGGAAAAGAGAGGCTGTGAGTGAGAGAGAGAGAGAGAGAAAGAGAAGGTGTGAGTGAGAGAGAGAGAGAGAAAGAGAAGCTGTGAGAGAGAGAGAAGCTGTGAGTGAGAGAGAAAGAAAGAAATAGAAGCTGTGAGTGATTGAGAGAGAGAGAAGCTGTGAGTGAGAGAGAGAGAAGCTGTGAGTGAGAGAGAGAGAAAGATAGAAAGAGAAGCTGTGAGTGAGAGAGAGAGAGAAAGAGAAGCTGTGGGAGAGAGAAAGAGAAGCTGTGAGTAAGAGAGAAAGAGAAGCTGTGAGTGAGAGAGAGAGAAAGAGAAGCTGTGAGTGAGAGAGAGAGAGAGAGAGAAGCTGTGAGTGAGAGAGAGAGAAAGAGAAGCTGTGTGAGAGAGAGAGAAGCTGTGAGTGAGAGAGAGAGAGAAAGAGAAGCTGTGAGTGAGAGAGTGAGAGAGAGAGAAACTGTGAGTGAGAGAGAGAGGGAGAAAGAGAAACTGTGTGTGAGAGAGAGGGAGAAAAAGGGAAGCTGTGAGTGAGAGTGAGAGAGAGAGAGAAGCTGTGACAGTGGGAGAGAGAGAGAGAGAAAGAGAAGCTGTGAGTGAGAGAGAGAGAAAGAAAGAGAAGCTATGAGCGAGAGAGAGAGAGAGAGAAGCTGTGAGTGAGAGAGAGAGAAGCTGTGAGTGAGAGAGAGAGAGAGAAGATGTGAGTGTGAGATTGAGAGAGAGAAAGAGAAGCTGTGAGTGAGAGAGAGAAGCTGTGAGTGAGAGAGAGAGAGAGAAAGAGAAATTGTGAGTGAGAGAGAGAAAGAGAAGCTGTGAGTGAGAGAGAGAGAGAGAAGCTGTGAGAGAGAGAGAGAGAAAGAGAAGCTGTGAGTGAGAGAGAGATAAAGAGCTGTGAGTGAGAGAGAGAGAGAAAGAGAAGCTGTGAGTTAGAGAGAGAGAGAGAAAGAGAAGCTGTGAGTGAGAGAGAAAGAGAAAGAGAAGCTGTGTGTGTGTGAGAGAGAGAAGCTGTGAATGAGAGAGAGAGAGAAAGAGAAGATGTTAGTGAGAGATTGAGAGAGAGTAAGAGAAGCTGTGAGTGAGAGAGAGAGAAGCTGTGAGTGAGAGGGAGAGAGAGAAAGAGAAGGTGTGAGTGAGAGAGAGAAAGAGCTGTGAGTGACAGAGAGAGAAAAGCTGTGAATGAGAGAGAGAGAGAGAAGATGTGAGTGAGAGAGAGAAAGAGAAAGAGATACTGTGAGTGAGTGAGAGAGAGATAAATAGAAGCTGTGAGTGATAGAGAGAGATAAAGAAAAGCTGTGAATGAGAGAGAGAAAGAGAAGCTGGGAGTGAGTAAGAGAGAGAAAGAGATGCTGTGAGTGTGTGTGTGAGAGAGAGATGCTGTGAGTGAGAGAGAGAGAGAGAAGCTGTGAGTGAGAGAGAAAGAAAGAAAGAGAAGCTGTGAGTGAGTGAGAGAGAGAGAGAGAGAAACTGTGAGTGAGAGAGAGAGAGAAAGAGAAGCTGTGAGTGAGAGAGAAAGAGAAAGAGAAGCTGTGTGTGTGAGAGAGAGAAGCTGTGAGTGAGAGAGAGAGAGAAAGAGAAGATGTTAGTGAGAGAGAGAGAAAGAGAAGCTGTGAGTGAGAGAGAGAGAGAGAGAGAAGCTGTGTGAGAGAGAGAGAAGTTGTGAGTGAGAGAGAGAGGGAGAAAGAGAAGCTGTGAGTGAGAGAGAGAGGGAAAGAGAAGCTGTGAGTGTGAGAGAGAGACAGAGAAAGAGAAGCTGTGAGTGAGAGAGAGAGAGCTAGAAGCTGTGAGTGAGAGAGAGAGAGAAGCTGTGATTGAGTGAGAGAAAGAGAAGCTGTGAGTGAGAGAGAGAGAGAAAGAGAAGCTGTGAGTGAGAGAGAGATAAAGAGAAGCTGTGAGTTAGAGAGAGATAGAGAAAGAGAAGCTGTGAGTGAGAGAGAGAGAGAAAAAGAGAATCTGTGAGTGTGAGAGAGAGAGAGAAGCTGTGAGTGAGAGAGAGAAAGAGAGAAGCTGTGTGTGAGAGAGAGAAAGAGAAGCTGTGAGTGAGAGAGAGAGAGAAAGAGAAGCTGTGAGTAGGAGAGAGAGAGAAAGAGAAGCTGTGAGAGAGAGAGAGAAAGAGAAGCTGTGAGTGAGAGAGAGAGAAAGAGAAGCTGTGAGTGAGTGAGTGAGAGAGAAGGTGTGAGTGAGAGAGAGAGAAAGAGAAGCTGTGAGTGAGAGAGAGAGAGAAAGAAAGAGAACCTGTGAGTGAGAGAGAGAGAGAAAGTGAAGATGTGAGTGAGAGAGAGAAAGAGAAAGAGAAGCTGTGTGTGTGTGAGAGAGAGAAGCTGTGAATGAGAGAGAGAGAGAAAGAGAAGATGTTAGTGAGAGATTGAGAGAGAGTAAGAGAAGCTGTGAGTGAGAGAGAGAGAAGCTGTGAGTGAGAGGGAGAGAGAGAAAGAGAAGGTGTGAGTGAGAGAGAGAGAGAGAAGCTGTGAGAGAGAGAGAGAGAAAGAGAAGCTGTGAGTGAGAGAGAGATAAAGAGCTGTGAGTGAGAGAGAGAGAGAAAGAGAAGCTGTGAGTTAGAGAGAGAGAGAGAAAGAGAAGCTGTGAGTGAGAGAGAAAGAGAAAGAGAAGCTGTGTGTGTGTGAGAGAGAGAAGCTGTGAATGAGAGAGAGAGAGAAAGAGAAGATGTTAGTGAGAGATTGAGAGAGAGTAAGAGAAGCTGTGAGTGAGAGAGAGAGAAGCTGTGAGTGAGAGGGAGAGAGAGAAAGAGAAGGTGTGAGTGAGAGAGAGAAAGAGCTGTGAGTGACAGAGAGAGAAAAGCTGTGAATGAGAGAGAGAGAGAGAAGATGTGAGTGAGAGAGAGAAAGAGAAAGAGATACTGTGAGTGAGTGAGAGAGAGATAAATAGAAGCTGTGAGTGATAGAGAGAGATAAAGAAAAGCTGTGAATGAGAGAGAGAAAGAGAAGCTGGGAGTGAGTAAGAGAGAGAAAGAGATGCTGTGAGTGTGTGTGTGAGAGAGAGATGCTGTGAGTGAGAGAGAGAGAGAGAAGCTGTGAGTGAGAGAGAAAGAAAGAAAGAGAAGCTGTGAGTGAGTGAGAGAGAGAGAGAGAGAAACTGTGAGTGAGAGAGAGAGAGAAAGAGAAGCTGTGAGTGAGAGAGAAAGAGAAAGAGAAGCTGTGTGTGTGAGAGAGAGAAGCTGTGAGTGAGAGAGAGAGAGAAAGAGAAGATGTTAGTGAGAGAGAGAGAAAGAGAAGCTGTGAGTGAGAGAGAGAGAGAGAGAGAAGCTGTGTGAGAGAGAGAGAAGTTGTGAGTGAGAGAGAGAGGGAGAAAGAGAAGCTGTGAGTGAGAGAGAGAGGGAAAGAGAAGCTGTGAGTGTGAGAGAGAGACAGAGAAAGAGAAGCTGTGAGTGAGAGAGAGAGAGCTAGAAGCTGTGAGTGAGAGAGAGAGAGAAGCTGTGATTGAGTGAGAGAAAGAGAAGCTGTGAGTGAGAGAGAGAGAGAAAGAGAAGCTGTGAGTGAGAGAGAGATAAAGAGAAGCTGTGAGTTAGAGAGAGATAGAGAAAGAGAAGCTGTGAGTGAGAGAGAGAGAGAAAAAGAGAATCTGTGAGTGTGAGAGAGAGAGAGAAGCTGTGAGTGAGAGAGAGAAAGAGAGAAGCTGTGTGTGAGAGAGAGAAAGAGAAGCTGTGAGTGAGAGAGAGAGAGAAAGAGAAGCTGTGAGTAGGAGAGAGAGAGAAAGAGAAGCTGTGAGAGAGAGAGAGAAAGAGAAGCTGTGAGTGAGAGAGAGAGAAAGAGAAGCTGTGAGTGAGTGAGTGAGAGAGAAGGTGTGAGTGAGAGAGAGAGAAAGAGAAGCTGTGAGTGAGAGAGAGAGAGAAAGAAAGAGAACCTGTGAGTGAGAGAGAGAGAGAAAGTGAAGATGTGAGTGAGAGAGAGAAAGAGGTGTGAGTGAGAGAGAGAGAGAGAGAAAAAGAAGCTGTGAGTGAGAGAGAGAGAGAAAGAGAAGCTGTGACTGAGATAGAGATAAAGACAAGCTGTGAGTTAGAGAGAGAGAGAGAGAGAGAGAGAGTAGCTGTGAGTGAGAAAGAGAGAGAAGCTGTGAGTGAGAGAGAGAGAGAAAGAGATGTGAGTGAGAGAGAGAAAGAGAAACTGTGAGTGAGAGAGAGAGAGAGAGAGAGAGAGAAGCTGTGAGTGAGAGAGAGATAAAGAGAAGCTGTGAGTTAGAGAGAGACAGAGAAAGAGAAGCTGTGAGTGAGAGAGAGAGAGAGAGAGAGAAGCTGTGAGTGAGAGAGAGAGAGAGAAAGAGAAGCTGTGAGTGTGAGAGAGAGATAGCTAGAGAAGCTGTGAGTGAGAGAGAGAGAGAGAAAAAAGCTGTGAGTGAGGGAGTGAGAGAAGGAGAAGCTGTGAGTATGAGAGTGAGAAAGAAAGAGTAGCTGTGAGTGAGAGAGAGAGGGTGAAAGAGAAGCTGTGATTGTGAGAGAGAGGGAGAAAAAGGGAAGCTGTGAGTGAGCATGAGAGAGAGAGAAGCTGTGACAGTGGGAGAGAGAGAGAGAAAGAGAAGCTGTGAGTGAGAGAGAGAGAAAGAAAGAGAAGCTATGAGTGAGAGAGAGAGAAGCTGTGAGTGAGAGAGAGAGAGAAGCTGTGAGTGAGAGAGAGAGGAAGATGTGAGTGTGAGATTGAGAGAGAGAAAGAGAAGCTGTGAGTGAGAGAGAGAAGCTGTGAGTGAGAGAGAGAGAGAAAGAGAAGGTGTGAGTGAGAGAGAGAAACAGAAGCTGTGAGTGAGAGAGAGAGAGAGAAGCTGTGTGAGAGAGAGAGAGAAGATGTGAGTGAGAGAGAGAAAGAGAAGCTGTGAGTGAGAGAGAGAGAGAAAGAGAAGCTGTGAGTGAGAGAGAGATAAAGAGAAGCTGTGAGTGAGAGAGAGAGAGAAAGAGAAGCTGTGAGTTAGAGAGAGAGAGAAAGAGCTGTGAGTGAGAGAGAAAGTGAAAGAGAAGCTGTGTGTGTGAGAGAGAGAAGCTGTGAGTGAGAGAGAGAGAGAGAGAGAAACTGTGAGTGAGAGAGAGAGAGAAAGAGAAGCTGTGAGTGAGAGAGAAAGAGAAAGAGAAGCTGTGTGTGTGAGAGAGAGAAGCTGTGAGTGAGAGAGAGAGAGAAAGAGAAGATGTTAGTGAGAGAGAGAGAAAGAGAAGCTGTGAGTGAGAGAGAGAGAGAGAGAGAAGCTGTGTGAGAGAGAGAGAAGTTGTTTGTGAGAGAGAGAGGGAGAAAGAGAAGCTGTGAGTGAGAGAGAGAGGGAAAGAGAAGCTGTGAGTGTGAGAGAGAGACAGAGAAAGAGAAGCTGTGAGTGAGAGAGAGAGCTAGAAGCTGTGAGTGAGAGAGAGAGAGAAGCTGTGATTGAGTGAGAGAAAGAGAAGCTGTGAGTGAGGGAGAGAGAGAAAGAGAAGCTGTGAGTGAGAGAGAGATAAAGAGAAGCTGTGAGTTAGAGAGAGATAGAGAAAGAGAAGCTGTGAGTGAGAGAGAGAGAGAGAAAAAGAGAATCTGTGAGTGTGAGAGAGAGAGAGAAGCTGTGAGTGAGAGAGAGAAAGAGAGAAGCTGTGAGTGAGAGAGAGAAAGAGAAGCTGTGAGTGAGAGAGAGAGAGAGAAAGAGAAGTTGTGAGTAGGAGAGAGAGAGAAAGAGAAGCTGTGTGAGAGAGAGAGAAAGAGAAGCTGTGAGTGAGAGAGAGAGAAAGAGAAGCTGTGAGTGAGTGAGTGAGAGAGAAGGTGTGAGTGAGAGAGAGAGAAAGAGAAGCTGTGAGTGAGAGAGAGAGAGAAAGAAAGAGAACCTGTGAGTGAGAGAGAGAGAGAAAGTGAAGATGTGAGTGAGAGAGAGAAAGAGGTGTGAGTGAGAGAGAGAGAGAGAGAAAAAGAAGCTGTGAGTGAGAGAGAGAGAGAAAGAGAAGCTGTGACTGAGATAGAGATAAAGACAAGCTGTGAGTTAGAGAGAGACAGAGAGAGAGAGAGAGTAGCTGTGAGTGAGAAAGAGAGAGAAGCTGTGAGTGAGAGAGAGAGAGAAAGAGATGTGAGTGAGAGAGAGAAAGAGAAACTGTGAGTGAGAGAGAGAGAGAGAGAGAAGCTGTGAGTGAGAGAGAGATAAAGAGAAGCTGTGAGTTAGAGAGAGACAGAGAAAGAGAAGCTGTGAGTGAGAGAGAGAGAGAGAAGCTGTGAGTGAGAGAGAGAGAGAAAGAGAAGCTGTGAGTGTGAGAGAGAGATAGATAGAGAAGCTGTGAGTGAGAGAGAGAGAGAGAGAAAAGCTGTGAGTGAGGGAGTGAGAGAAGGAGAAGCTGTGAGTATGAGAGTGAGAAAGAAAGAGAAGCTGTGAGTGAGAGAGAGAGGGTGAAAGAGAAGCTGTGATTGTGAGAGAGAGGGAGAAAAAGGGAAGCTGTGAGTGAGCATGAGAGAGAGAGAAGCTGTGACAGTGGGAGAGAGAGAGAGAAAGAGAAGCTGTGAGTGAGAGAGAGAGAAAGAAAGAGAAGCTATGAGTGAGAGAGAGAGAAGCTGTGAGTGAGAGAGAGAGAGAAGCTGTGAGTGAGAGAGAGAGAGAGAAGATGTGAGTGTGAGATTGAGAGAGAGAAAGAGAAGCTGTGAGTGAGAGAGAGAAGCTGTGAGTGAGAGAGAGAGAGAAAGAGAAGGTGTGAGTGAGAGAGAGAAAGAGAAGCTGTGAGTGAGAGAGAGAGAGAGAAGCTGTGAGAGAGAGAGAGAGAAGATGTGAGTGAGAGAGAGAAAGAGAAGCTGTGAGTGAGAAAGAGAGAGAAAGAGAAGCTGTGAGTGAGAGAGAGATAAAGAGAAGCTGTGAGTGAGAGAGAGAGAGAAAGAGAAGCTGTGAGTTAGAGAGAGAGAGAAAGAGCTGTGAGTGAGAGAGAAAGTGAAAGAGAAGCTGTGTGTGTGAGAGAGAGAAACTGTGAGTGAGAGAGAGAGAAAAAGAGAAGATGTTAGTGAGAGATTGAGAGAGAGTAAGAGAAGCTGTGTGTGTGTGAGAGAGAGAAGCTGTGAGTGAGAGGGAGAGAGAGAAAGAGAAGGTGTGAGTGAGAGAGAGAAAGAGCTGTGAGTGAGAGAGAGAGAGACGCTGTGAGTGAGAGAGAGAGAGAGAAGATGTGAGTGAGAGAGAGAAAGAGAAAGAGAAACTGTGAGTGAGTGAGAGAGAGAGATAAAGAGAAGCTGTGAGTGATAGAGAGAGATAAAGAAAAGCTGTGAATGAGAGAGAGAAAGAGAAGCTGGGAGTGAGTAAGAGAGAGAAAGAGAAGCTGTGAGTGTGTGAGAGAGAGAGAGCTGTGAGTGAGAGAGAGAGAGAGAGAAGCTGTGAGTGAGAGAGAAAGAAAGAAAGAGAAGCTGTGAGTGAGTGAGAGAGAGAAGGAGAAGCTGTGAGTGAGATAAAGAGAGAGAAAGAGAAGCTGTGAGTGAGAGAGAGAGAGAGAAGCTGTGAGTGAGAGCGAAAGAGAAGCTGTGAGTGAGAGAGAAAGAGAAGCTATGAGTTAGAGAGAGAGTGAAAGAGAAGCTGTGAGTGAGAGAGAGAGAGAGTGAGGAGCTGTGAGATAGAGAGAGAAAGAGAAGCTGTGAGTGAGAGAGAGAGAGAAGCTGTGAGTGAGAGAGAAAGAGAAGCTGTGAGTGAGAGAGAAAGAGAAGCTGTGTGTGTGTGTGTGAGAGAGAAGCTGTGAGTGAGAGAGAGAGAAAGAGAAGCTGTGAGTGAGAGAGAGAGAGAAAGAGAAGCTGTGAGTGAGAGAGTAAGATAAAGAGAAGCTGTGAGTTAGAGAGAGACAGAGAAAGAGAAGCTGTGAGTGAGAGAGAGAGAAAAAAGAAGCTGTGAGTGAGAGAGAGAGAGAGAGAAGAAAGAGAAGCTGTGAGTGAGAGAGAGAGAAGCTGTGAGTGAGAGAGAGAAAGAGAAGCTGTGAGTGAGAGAGAGAGAAAGAGAAGCTGTGAGTGTGAGAGAGAGAAAAAGGGAAGCTGTGAGTGAGCGTGAGAGAGAGAGAAGCTGTGACAGTGGGAGTGAGAAAGAGAGAAAGGGAAGCTGTGAGTGAGAGAGAGAGAAAGAAAGAGAAGCTATGAGTGAGAGAGAGAGAAGCTGTGATTGAGAGAGAGAAGGAGAAAGAGAATCTGTGAGTGAGAGAGAGAGATAGAGTAGCTGTGAGTGATAGAGAGAGAGAAGCTGTGAGTGAGTGAGAGAGAGAAGCTGTGAGTGAGAGAGAGAAAGAGAAGCTGTGAGTGAGAGAAAGAGAGAGAGAGAAAGAGAAGCTGTGAGTGAGAGAGAGATAAAGAGAAGCTGTGAGTTAGAGAGAGAGATAAAGAGAAGCTGTGAGTGAGAGAGAGAGAGAAAGAGAAGCTGTGTGAGAGAGAGAATCTGTGAGCGAGAGAGAGAGAGAAAGAAAGAGAAGATGTCAGTGAGAGAGGGAGAGAGAGAGAAGCTGTGAGTGAGTGAGAGAGAGAAAGATAAGCTGTGTGAGAGAGGGAGAGAATGAGAAGTTGTGAGTGAGAGAGAGAGAAAGAGTGAGAAGCTGTGAGTGAGAGAGAGAGAGAGAGAGAAGCTGTGAGTGAGAGAGAGTGAAAGAGACGCTGTGAGTGAGAGAGAGAGAGAAAGAGAAGCTGTGAGAAAGAGAGAGAAGCTGTGAGTGAGAGAGAAAGAACAAAATAGAAGCTGTGAGTGAGTGAGAGAGAGAGAAGCTGTGAGTGAGAGAGAGAGAGAAGCTGTGAGTGAGAGAGATAGAGAGAGAGAAAGAGAAGCTGTGAGTGAGAGAGAGAGATAGAAAGAGAAGCTGTGAGAGAGAGAAAGATAAGCTGTGAGTGAGAGAGAAAGAGAAGCTGTGAGTGAGAGAGAGAAAGAGAAGCTGTGAGTGAGAGAGAGAGAGAAAGAGAAGCTGTGAGAGAGAGAGAGAAGCTGTGAGTGAGAGAGAAAGAAAGAAATAGAAGCTTTGAGTGAGTGAGAGAGAGAGAAGCTGTGAGTGAGAGAAAGAGAGAAGCTGTGAGTGAGAGAGAAAGGGAAAGAGAGGCTGTGAGTGAGAGAGAGAGAGAGAAAGAGACGGTGTGAGTGAGAGAGAGAGAGAGAAAGAGAAGCTGTGAGAGAGAGAGAGAAGCTGTGAGTGAGAGAGAAAGAAAGAAATAGAAGCTGTGAGTGATTGAGAGAGAGAGAAGCTGTGAGTGAGAGAAAGAGAGAAGCTGTGAGTGAGAGAGAGAGAAAGAGAGAAAGAGAAGCTGTGAGTGAGAGAGAGAGAGAGAAAGAGAAGCTGTGGGAGAGAGAAAGAGAAGCTGTGAGTAAGAGAGAAAGAGAAGCTGTGAGTGAGAGAGAGAGAGAAAGAGAAGCTGTGAGTGAGAGAGAGAGAGAGAAGCTGTGAGTGAGAGAGAGAGAGAATGAGAAGCTGTGTGAGAGAGAGAGAAGCTGTGAATGAGAGAGAGAGAGAAAGAGAAGCTGTGAGTGAGAGAGTGAGAGAAAGAGAAACTGTGAGTGAGAGAGAGAGGGTGAAAGAGAAACTGTGTGTGAGAGAGAGGGAGAAAAAGGGAAGCTGTGAGTGAGCGTGAGAGAGAGAGAGAGAAGGTGTGACTGTGGGAGAGAGAGAGAGAAAAAGAAGCTGTGAGTGAGAGAGAGAGAAAGAAAGAAAGAAAGAGAAGCTATGAGTGAGAGAGAGAAGCTGTGAGTGAGAGAGAGAGGGAGAAAGAGAAGCTGTGAGTGAGAGAGAGAGGGAAAGAGAAGCTGTGAGTGTGAGAGAGAGACAGAGAAAGAGAAGCTGTGAGTGAGAGAGAGAGAGCTAGAAGCTGTGAGTGAGAGAGAGAGAGAAGCTGTGAGTGAGTGAGAGATAGAGAAGCTGTGAGTGAGTGAGAGAGAGAAAGAGAAGCTGTGAGTGAGAGAGAGATAAATAGAAGCTGTGAGTTAGAGAGAGATAGAGAAAGAGAACCTGTGAGTGAGAGAGAGAGAGAAAAAGAGAATCTGTGAGTGTGAGAGAGAGAGAAGCTGTGAGTGAGAGAGAGAAAGAGAGAAGCTGTGAGTGAGAGAGAGAAAGAGAAGCTGTGAGTGAGAGAGAGAGAGAGAAAGAGAAGCTGTGAGTGAGAGAGAGATAAAGAGAAGCTGTGAGTGAGAGAGAGAAAGAGAAGCTGTGAGTGAGAGAGAGAGAGAAGCTGTGAGAGAGAGAGAGAAGATGTGAGTGAGAGAGAGAAAGAGAAGCTGTGAGTAAGAGAGAGAGAGAAAGAGAAGATGTTAGTGAGAGATTGAGAGAGAGTAAGAGAAGCTGTGAGTGAGAGAGAGAGAAGCTGTGAGTGAGAGAGAGAGAGAGAAAGAGAAGCTGTGAGTGTGAGAGAGAGATAGATAGAGAAGCTGTGAGTGAGAGAGAGAGAAAAGCTGTGAGTGAGGGAGTGAGAGAAACAGAAGCTGTGAGTATGAGAGTGAGAGAGAAAGAGAAGCTGTGAGTGAGAGAGAGAGGGTGAAAGAGAAGCTGTGATTGTGAGAGAGAGGGAGAAAAAGGGAAGCTGTGAGAGGGTGTGTGAGAGAGAGAGAAGCTGTGACAGTGGGAGAGAGAGAGAGAAAGAGAAGCTGTGAGTGAGAGAGAGAGAAAGAAAGAGAAGCTATGAGCGAGAGAGAGAGAAGCTGTGAGTGAGAGAGAGAGAAGCTGTGAGTGAGAGAGAGAGAAGATGTGAGTGTGAGATTGAGAGAGAGAAAGAGAAGCTGTGAGTGAGAGAGAGAAGCTGTGAGTGAGAGAGAGAGAGAGAAAGAGAAGGTGTGAGTGAGAGAGAGAAAGAGAAGCTGTGACTGAGAGAGAGAGAGAGAAGCTGTGAGAGAGAGAGAGAAGATGTGAGTGATAGAGAGAAAGAGAAGCTGTGAGTGAGAGAGAGAGAGAAAGAGAAGCTGTGAGTTAGAGAGAGAGAGAAAGAGCTGTGAGTGAGAGAGAAAGTGAAAGAGAAGCTGTGTGTGTGTGAGAGAGAGAAGCTGTGAGTGAGAGAGAGAGAAAAAGAGAAGATGTTAGTGAGAGATTGAGAGAGAGTAAGAGAAGCTGTGTGTGAGAGAGAGAGAAGCTGTGAGTGAGAGGGAGAGAGAGAAAGAGAAGGTGTGAGTGAGAGAGAGAAAGAGGTGTGAGTGAGAGAGAGAGAGAAGCTGTGAGTGAGAGAGAGAGAAAAGATGTGAGTGAGAGAGAGAAAGAGAAAGAGAAACTGTGAGTGAGTGAGAGAGAGAGATAAAGAGAAGCTGTGAGTGATAGAGAGAGATAAAGAAAAGCTGTGAATGAGAGAGAGAAAGAGAAGCTGGGAGTGAGTAAGAGAGAGAAAGAGAAGCTGTGAGTGTGTGTGTGAGAGAGAGAAGCTGTGAGTGAGAGAGAGAGAGAAGCTATGAGTGAGAGAGAAAGAAAGAAAGAGAAGCTGTGAGTGAGTGAGAGAGAGAGAGAGAAACTGTGAGTGAGAGAGAGAGAGAGAGAAAGAGAAGCTGTGAGTGAGAGAGAAAGAGAAAGAGAAGCTGTGTGTGTGAGAGAGAGAGAAGCTGTGAGTGAGAGAGAGAGAGAAAGAGAAGATGTTAGTGAGAGAGAGAGAAAGAGAAGCTGTGAGTGAGAGAGAGAGAGAGAAAGAGAAGCTGTGTGAGAGAGAGAGAAGTTGTGAGTGTGTGAGAGAGAGAGAAGCTGTGTGTGAGAGAGAGAGAAGCTGTGAGTGAGAGAGAGAGAGAAGGAGAAGCTGTGAGTGAGATAGAGAGAGAGAAAGAGAAGCTGTGAGTGAGAGAGAGAGAGAGAGAGAAGCTGTGAGTGAGAGCGTAAGAGAAGCTGTGAGTGAGAGAGAAAGAGAAGCTATGAGTTAGAGAGAGAGTGAAAGAGAAGCTGTGAGTGAGAGAGAGAGAGAGTGAGGAGCTGTGAGATAGAGAGAGAAAGAAAAGCTGTGAGTGAGAGAGAGAGAGAAGCTGTGAGTGAGAGAGAAAGAGAAGCTGTGAGTGAGAGAGAAAGAGAAGCTGTGTGTGTGTGAGAGAGAGAGAAGCTGTGAGTGAGAGAGAGAGAAAGAGAAGCTGTGAGTGAGAGAGAGAGAGAAAGAGAAGCTGTGAGTGATAGAGTGAGATAAAGAGAAGCTGTGAGTTAGAGAGAGACAGAGAAAGAGAAGCTGTGAGTGAGAGAGAGAGAAAAAAAGAAGCTGTGAGTGAGAGAGAGAGAGAGAGAGAAAGAGAAGCTGTGAGTGAGAGAGAGAGAAGCTGTGAGTGAGAGTGATAGAGAAAGAGAAGCTGTGAGTGAGAGAGTGAGAGAAAGAGAAGCTGTGAGTGAGAGAGAGAGAAAGAAAGAAAGAGAAGCTGTGAGTGTGAGAGAGAAGCTGTGAGTGAGAGAGAGAGAGAAAGAGAAGCTGTGAGTGAGAGAGAGAGAAAGAGAAGCTGTGAGTGTGAGAGAGAGTGAGAAAAAGGGAAGCTGTGAGTGAGCATGAGAGAGAGAAGCTGTGACAGTGGGAGAGAGAAAGAGAGAAAGAGAAGCTGTGAGTGAGAGAGAGAGAAAGAAAGAGAAGCTATGAGTGAGAGAGAGAGAAGCTGTGAGTGAGAGAGAGAAGGAGAAGCTGTGAGTGAGAGAAAGAGAGAGAGAGAAAGAGAAGCTGTGAGTGAGAGAGATAAAGAGAAGCTGTGAGTTAGAGAGAGAGAGAAAGAGAAAGAGAAGCTGTGAGTGAGAGAGAGAGAGAAAGAGAAGCTGTGTGAGAGAGAGAATCTGTGAGCGAGAGAGAGAGAGAAAGAAAGAGAAGATGTCAGTGAGAGAGGGAGAGAGAGAGAGAGAAGCTGTGAGTGAGAGAGAGAGAAAGATAAGCTGTGTGAGAGAGGGAGAGAAAGAGAAGTTGTGAGTGAGAGAGAGAAAGAGTGAGAAGCTGTGAGAGAGAGAGAGAGAGAAGCTGTGAGTGAGAGAGAGAGAGAGCGAAAGAGATGCTGTGAGTGAGAGAGAGAGAGAGAAAGAGAAGCTGTGAGAAAGAGAGAGAAGCTGTGAGTGAGAGAGAAAGAACGAAATAGAAGCTGTGAGTGAGTGAGAGAGAGAGAAGCTGTGAGTGAGTGAGAGAGAGAGAAGCTGTGAGTGAGTGAGAGAGAGAAGCTGTGAGTGAGAGAGAGAGAAAGAGAAGCTGTGAGTGAGAGAGAGAGATAGAAAGAGAAGCTGTGAGAGAGAGAAAGAGAAGCTGTGAGTGAGAGAGAAAGAGAAGCTGTGAGTGAGAGAGATAGAAAGAGAAGCTGTGAGTGAGAGAGAGAGAAAGAGAAGCTGTGAGAGAGAGAGAAGCTGTGAGTGAGAGAGAAAGAAAGAAATAGAAGCTGTGAGTGAGTGAGTGAGAGAGAAGCTGTGAGTGAGAGAGAGAGAGAAGCTGTGAGTGAGAGAGAAAGGGAAAGAGAGGCTGTGAGTGAGAGAGAGAGAGAGAGAAAGAGAAGGTGTGAGTGAGAGAGAGAGAGAGAAAGAGAAGCTGTGTGAGAGAGAGAGAAGCTGTGAGTGAGAGAGAAAGAAAGAAATAGAAGCTGTGAGTGATTGAGAGAGAGAGAAGCTGTGAGTGAGAGAGAGAGAGAAGCTGTTAGTGAGAGAGAGAGAAAGAGAGAAAGAGAAGCTGTGAGTGAGAGAGAGAGAGAAAGAGAAGCTGTGGGAGAGAGAAAGAGAAGCTGTGAGTAAGAGAGAAAGAGAAGCTGTGAGTGAGAGAGAGAGAGAAAGAGAAGTTGTGAGTGAGAGAGAGAGAGAGAAGCTGTGAGTGAGAGAGAGAGAGAAAGAGAAGCTGTGTGAGAGAGAGAGAAGCTGTGAGTGAGAGAGAGAGAGAAAGAGAAGCTGTGAGTGAGAGAGTGAGAGAAAGAGAAACTGTGAGTGAGAGAGAGAGGGAGAAAGAGAAACTGTGTGTGAGAGAGAGGGAGAAAAAGGGAAGCTGTGAGTGAGAGTGAGAGAGAGAGATAAGCTGTGACAGTGGGAGAGAGAGAGAGAAAGAGAAGCTGTGAGTGAGAGAGAGAGAAAGAAAGAGAAGCTATGAGCGAGAGAGAGAGAGAGAAGCTGTGAGTGAGAGAGAGAGAGAAGCTGTGAGTGAGAGAGAGAGAGAGAAGATTTGAGTGTGAGATTGAGAGAGAGAAAGAGAAGCTGTGAGTGAGAGAGAGAAGCTGTGAGTGAGAGAGAGAGAGAGAAAGAGAAGGTGTGAGTGAGAGAGAGAAAGAGAAGCTGTGAGTGAGAGAGAGAGAGAAGCTGTGAGAGAGAGAGAGAAAAAGAGAAGCTGTGAGTGAGAGAGAGAGAGAAAGAGAAGCTGTGAGTTAGAGAGAGAGAGAAAGAGAAGCTGTGAGTGAGAGAGAAAGAGAAAGAGAAGCTGTGTGTGTGAGAGAGAGAGAAGCTGTGAGTGAGAGAGAGAGAGAAAGAGAAGATGTTAGTGACAGATTGAGAGAGAGAAAGAGAAGCTGTGAGTGAGAGAGAGAGAAGCTGTGATTGAGAGGGAGAGAGAGAAAGAGAAGGTGTGAGTGAGAGAGAGAAAGAGCTGTGAGTGACAGAGAGAGAGAAGCTGTAAGTGAGAGAGAGAGAGAGAAGATGTGAGTGAGAGAGAGAAAGAGAAAGAGATACTGTGAGTGAGTGAGAGAGAGAGATAAATAGAAGCTGTGAGTGATAGAGAGAGATAAAGAAAAGCTGTGAATGAGAGAGAGAAAGAGAAGCTGGGAGTGAGTAAGAGAGAGAAAGAGAAGCTGTGAGTGTGTGTGTGAGAGAGAGAAGCTGTGAGTGAGAGAGAGAGAGAGAAGCTGTGAGTGAGAGAGAAAGAAAGAAAGAGAAGCTGTGAGTAAGTGAGAGAGAGAGAGAGAGAAACTGTGAGTGAGAGAGAGAGAGAGAAAGAGAAGCTGTGAGTGAGAGAGAAAGAGAAAGAGAAGCTGTGTGTGTGAGAGAGAGAAGCTGTGAGTGAGAGAGAGAGAGAAAGAGAGAGAAGCTGTGTGAGAGAGAGAGAAGTTGTGAGTGAGAGAGAGAGGGAGAAAGAGAAGCTGTGAGTGAGAGAGAGAGGGAAAGAGAAGCTGTGAGTGTGAGAGAGAGACAGAGAAAGAGAAGCTGTGAGTGAGAGAGAGAGAGCTAGAAGCTGTGAGTGAGAGAGAGAGAGAAGCTGTGATTGAGTGAGAGAAAGAGAAGCTGTGAGTGAGAGAGAGAGAGAAAGAGAAGCTGTGAGTGAGAGAGAGATAAAGAGAAGCTGTGAGTTAGAGAGAGATAGAGAAAGAGAAGCTGTGAGTGAGAGAGAGAGAGAAATAGAGAATCTGTGAGTGTGAGAGAGAGAGAGAAGCTGTGAGTGAGAGAGAGAAAGAGAGAAGCTGTGAGTGAGAGAGAGAAAGAGAAGCTGTGAGTGAGAGAGAGAGAGAGAAAGAGAAGCTGTGAGTGAGAGAGAGAGATAAAGAGAAGCTGTGAGAGAGAGAGAGAAAGAGAAGCTGTGAGTGAGAGAGAGAGAAAGAGAAGCTGTGAGTGAGTGAGTGAGAGAGAAGGTGTGAGAGAGAGAGAGAGAGAAAGAGAAGCTGTGAGTGAGAGAGAGAGAGAAAGAAAGAGAACCTGTGAGTGAGTGAGAGAGAGAAAGTGAAGATGTGAGTGAGAGAGAGAAAGAGGTGTGAGTGAGAGAGAGAGAGAGAAAAAGAAGCTGTGAGTGAGAGAGTGAGAGAAAGAGAAGCTGTGACTGAGATAGAGATAAAGACAAGCTGTGAGTTAGAGAGAGACAGAGAGAGAGAGAGAGAGTAGCTGTGAGTGAGAAAGAGAGAGAAGCTGTGTGTGAGAGAGAGAGAAAGAGATGTGAGTGAGAGAGAGAAAGAGAAACTGTGAGTGAGAGAGAGAGAGAGAAGCTGTGAGAGAGAGAGAGAAGATGTGAGTGAGAGAGAGAAAGAGAAGCTGTGAGTGAGAGAGAGAGAGAAAGAGAAGCTGTGAGTGAGAGAGAGATAAAGAGAAGCTGTGAGTGAGAGAGAGAGAGAAAGAGAAGCTGTGAGTTAGAGAGAGAGAGAAAGAGCTGTGAGTGAGAGAGAAAGTGAAAGAGAAGCTGTGTGTGTGAGAGAGAGAGAAGCTGTGAGTGAGAGAGAGAGAAAAAGAGAAGATGTTAGTGAGAGATTGAGAGAGAGTAAGAGAAGCTGTGTGTGTGAGAGAGAGAGAAGCTGTGAGTGAGAGGGAGAGAGAGAAAGAGAAGGTGTGAGTGAGAGAGAGAAAGAGCTGTGAGTGAGAGAGAGAGAGAAGCTGTGAGTGAGAGAGAGAGAGAGAAGATGTGAGTGAGAGAGAGAAAGAGAAAGAGAAACTGTGAGTGAGTGAGAGAGAGATAAAGAGAAGCTGTGAGTGATAGAGAGAGATAAAGAAAAGCTGTGAATGAGAGAGAGAAAGAGAAGCTGGGAGTGAGTAAGAGAGAGAAAGAGAAGCTGTGAGTGTGTGAGAGAGAGAGAGAAGCTGTGAGTGAGTGAGAGAGAGAAGGAGAAGCTGTGAGTGAGATAGAGAGAGAGAAAGAGAAGCTGTGAGTGAGAGAGAGAGAGAGAGAAGCTGTGAGTGAGAGCGAAAGAGAAGCTGTGAGTGAGAGAGAAAGAGAAGCTATGAGTTAGAGAGAGAGTGAAAGAGAAGCTGTGAGTGAGAGAGAGAGAGAGTGAGGAGCTGTGAGATAGAGAGAGAAAGACAAGCTGTGAGTGAGAGAGAGAGAGAAGCTGTGAGTGAGAGAGAAAGAGAAGCTGTGAGTTTGAGAGAAAGAGAAGCTGTGTGTGTGTGTGAGAGAGAGAAGCTGTGAGTGAGAGAGAGATTAAGAGAAGCTGTGAGTGAGAGAGAGAGAGAAAGAGAAGCTGTGAGTGAGAGAGTGAGATAAAGAGAAGCTGTGAGTTAGAGAGAGACAGAGAAAGAGAAGCTGTGAGTGAGAGAGAGAGAAAAAAAGAAGCTGTGAGTGAGAGAGAGAGAGAGAGAGAGAAGAAAGAGAAGCTGTGAGTGAGAGAGAGAGAAGCTGTGAGTGAGAGAGAGAGAAAGAGAAGCTGTGAGTGAGTGAGAGAGAGAGAGAAGCTGTGAGTGTGAGAGAGAGAAAAAGGGAAGCTGTGAGTGAGCGTGAGAGAGAGAGAAGCTGTGACAGTGGGAGAGAGAAAGAGAGAAAGGGAAGCTGTCAGTGAGAGAGAGAGAAAGAAAGAGAAGCTATGAGTGAGAGAGAGAGAAGCTGTGATTGAGAGAGAGAAGGAGAAAGAGAATCTGTGAGTGAGAGAGAGAGATAGAGTAGCTGTGAGTGATAGAGAGAGAGAAGCTGTGAGTGAGTGAGAGAGAGAGAAGCTGTGAGTGAGAGAGAGAAAGAGAAGCTGTGAGTGAGAGAAAGAGAGAGAGAGAAAGAGAAGCTGTGAGTGAGAGAGAGATAAAGAGAAGCTGTGAGTTAGAGAGAGATAGAAAGAGAAGCTGTGAGTGAGAGAGAGAGAGAGAAAGAGAAGCTGTGTGAGAGAGAGAATCTGTGAGCGAGAGAGAGAGAGAAAGAAAGAGAAGATGTCAGTGAGAGAGGGAGAGAGAGAGAGAGAAGCTGTGAGTGAGAGAGAGAGAGAAAGATAAGCTGTGTGAGAGAGGGAGAGAAAGAGAAGTTGTGAGTGAGAGAGAGAGAAAGAGTGAGAAGCTGTGAGTGAGTGAGAGAGAGAGAGAAGCTGTGAGTGAGAGAGAGAGAGAAAGACACGCTGTGAGTGAGAGAGAGAGAGAAAGAGAAGCTGTGAGAAAGAGAGAGAAGCTGTGAGTGAGAGAGAAAGAACGAAATAGAAGCTGTGAGTGAGTGAGAGAGAGAGAAGCTGTGAGTGAGAGAGAGAGAGAAGCTGTGAGTGAGAGAGAGAGAGAGAGAGAAAGAGAAGCTGTGAGTGAGAGAGAGAGATAGAAAGAGAAGCTGTGAGAGAGAGAAAGATAAGCTGTGAGTGAGAGAGAAAGAGAAGCTGTGAGTGAGAGAGAGAGAAAGAGAAGCTGTGAGTGAGAGAGAGAGAGAGAAAGAGAAGCTGTGAGAGAGAGAGAGAAGCTGTGAGTGAGAGAGAAAGAAAGAAATAGAAGCTGTGAGTGAGTGAGAGAGAGAGAAGCTGTGAGTGAGAGAGAGAGAGAAGCTGTGAGTGAGAGAGAGAGAAAGAGAGAAAGAGAAGCTGTGAGTGAGAGAGAGAGAAAAAGAGAAGCTGTGGGAGAGAGAAAGAGAAGCTGTGAGTAAGAGAGAAAGAGAAGCTGTGAGTGAGAGAGAGAGAGAAAGAGAAGCTGTGAGTGAGAGAGAGAGAGAGAAGCTGTGAGTGAGAGAGAGAGAGAAAGAGAAGCTGTGTGAGAGAGAGAGAAGCTGTGAATGAGAGAGAGAGAGAGAAAGAGAAGCTGTGAGTGAGAGAGTGAGAGAAAGAGAAACTGTGAGTGAGAGAGAGAGGGTGAAAGAGAAACTGTGTGTGAGAGAGAGGGAGAAAAAGGGAAGCTGTGAGTGAGCGTGAGAGAGAGAGAGAGAAGGTGTGACAGTGGGAGAGAGAGAGAGAAAAAGAAGCTGTGAGTGAGAGAGAGAGAAAGAAAGAAAGAAAGAGAAGCTATGAGTGAGAGAGAGAAGCTGTGAGTGAGAGAGAGAGGGAGAAAGAGAAGCTGTGAGTGAGAGAGAGAGGGAAAGAGAAGCTGTGAGTGTGAGAGAGAGACAGAGAAAGAGAAGCTGTGAGTGAGAGAGAGAGAGCTAGAAGCTGTGAGTGAGAGAGAGAAGGAAGCTGTGAGTGAGTGAGAGATAGAGAAGCTGTGAGTGAGAGAGAGAGAAAGAGAAGCTGTGAGTGAGAGAGAGATAAATAGAAGCTGTGAGTTAGAGAGAGATAGAGAAAGAGAACCTATGAGTGAGAGAGAGAAAAAGAGAATCTGTGAGTGTGTGAGAGAGAGAAGCTGTGAGTGAGAGAGAGAAAGAGAGAAGCTGTGAGTGAGAGAGAGAAAGAAGCTGTGAGTGAGAGAGAGAGAGAGAAAGAGAAGCTGTGAGTTAGAGAGAGACAGAGAAACAGAAGCTGTGAGTGAGAGAGAGAGAGAAAGAGAAGCTGTGTGTGTGTGAGAGAGAAGCTGTGAGTGAGAGAAAGAGAGAAAGAGAAGATGTTAGTGAGAGAGTGAGAGAGAGAAAGAGAAGCTGTGAGTGAGAGTGAGAGAGAAGCTGTGAGTGAGAGAGCGAGAGAGAAAGAGAAGTTGTGAGAGAGAGAGAAGCTGTGAGTGAGTGAGAGAGAGAGAAGCTGTCAGTGAGAGAGAGAGAGAGAAGATGTGAGTGTGAGAGAGAAAGAGAAAGAGAAGCTGTGAGTGAGTGAGAGAGAGTTAGATAAAGAGAAGCTGTGAGTGATAGAGAGAGATAAAGAGAAGCTGTGTGTGAGAGAGAGAAAGAGAAGCTGTGAGTGAGAGAGAGAGAGAAAGATAAGCTGTGTGAGAGAGGGAGAGAAAGAGAAGTTGTGAGTGAGAGAGAGAGAAAGAGTGAGAAGCTGTGAGTGAGTGAGAGAGAGAGAGAAGATGTGAGTGAGAGAGAGAGAGAAAGAGACGCTGTGAGTGAGAGAGAGAGAAAGAGTGAGAAGCTGTGAGTGAGTGAGAGAGAGAGAGAAGCTGTGAGTGAGAGAGAGAGAGAAAGAGACGCTGTGAGTGAGAGAGAGAGAGAAAGAGAAGCTGTGAGAAAGAGAGAGAAGCTGTGAGTGAGAGAGAAAGAACGAAATAGAAGCTGTGAGTGAGTGAGAGAGAGAGAAGCTGTGAGTGAGAGAGAGAGAGAAGCTGTGAGTGAGAGAGAGAGAGAGAGAAAGAGAAGCTGTGAGTGAGAGAGAGAGAGAAAGAGAAGCTGTGAGAGAGAGAAAGATAAGCTGTGAGTGAGAGAGAAAGAGAAGCTGTGAGTGAGAGAGAGAGAAAGAGAAGCTGTGAGTGAGAGAGAGAGAGAGAAAGAGAAGCTGTGAGAGAGAGAGAGAAGCTGTGAGTGAGAGAGAAAGAAAGAAATAGAAGCTGTGAGTGAGTGAGAGAGAGAGAAGCTGTGAGTGAGAGAGAGAGAAGCTGTGAGTGAGAGAGAAAGGGAAAGAGAGGCTGTGAGTGAGAGAGAGAGAGAGAAAGAGACGGTGTGAGTGAGAGAGAGAGAGAAAGAGAAGCTGTGAGAGAGAGAGAGAAGCTGTGAGTGAGAGAGAAAGACAGAAATAGAAGCTGTGAGTGATTGAGAGAGAGAGAAGCTGTGAGTGAGAGAGAGAGAGAAGCTGTGAGTGAGAGAGAGAGAAAGAGAGAAAGAGAAGCTGTGAGTGAGAGAGAGAGAAAAAGAGAAGCTGTGGGAGAGAGAAAGAGAAGCTGTGAGAAAGAGAGAAAGAGAAGCTGTGAGTGAGAGAGAGAGAGAAAGAGAAGCTGTGAGTGAGAGAGAGAGAGAGAAGCTGTGAGTGAGAGAGAGAGAGAAAGAGAAGCTGTGTGTGAGAGAGAGAAGCTGTGAATGAGAGAGAGAGAGAGAAAGAGAAGCTGTGAGTGAGAGAGTGAGAGAAAGAGAAACTGTGAGTGAGAGAGAGAGGGTGAAAGAGAAACTGTGTGTGAGAGAGAGGGAGAAAAAGGGAAGCTGTGAGTGAGCGTGAGAGAGAGAGAGAGAAGGTGTGACAGTGGGAGAGAGAGAGAGAAAAAGAAGCTGTGAGTGAGAGAGAGAGAAAGAAAGAAAGAAAGAGAAGCTATGAGTGAGAGAGAGAAGCTGTGAGTGAGAGAGAGAGGGAGAAAGAGAAGCTGTGAGTGAGAGAGAGAGGGAAAGAGAAGCTGTGAGTGTGAGAGAGAGACAGAGAAAGAGAAGCTGTGAGTGAGAGAGAGCTAGAAGCTGTGAGTGAGAGAGAGAAGGAAGCTGTGAGTGAGTGAGAGATAGAGAAGCTGTGAGTGAGAGAGAGAGAGAAAGAGAAGCTGTGAGTGAGAGAGAGATAAATAGAAGCTGTGAGTTAGAGAGAGATAGAGAAAGAGAACCTATGAGTGAGAGAGAGAGAGAAAAAGAGAATCTGTGAGTGTGTGAGAGAGAGAAGCTGTGAGTGAGAGAGAGAAAGAGAGAAGCTGTGAGTGAGAGAGAGAAAGAAGCTGTGAGTGAGAGAGAGAGAGAGAAAGAGAAGCTGTGAGTTAGAGAGAGACAGAGAAACAGAAGCTGTGAGTGAGAGAGAGAGAGAAAGAGAATCTGTGTGTGTGAGAGAGAGAAGCTGTGAGTGAGAGAAAGAGAGAAAGAGAAGATGTTAGTGAGAGAGTGAGAGAGAGAAAGAGAAGCTGTGAGTGAGAGTGAGAGAGAAGCTGTGAGTGAGAGAGAGAGAGAGAAAGAGAAGTTGTGAGAGAGAGAGAGAAGCTGTGAGTGAGTGAGAGAGAGAGAAGCTGTCAGTGAGAGAGAGAGAGAGAAGATGTGAGTGTGAGAGAGAAAGAGAAAGAGAAGCTGTGAGTGAGTGAGAGAGAGTTAGATAAAGAGAAGCTGTGAGTGATAGAGAGAGATAAAGAGAAGCTGTGTGAGAGAGAGGGAAAGAGAAGCTGTGAGTGAGTGAGTGAGAGAGAAGGTGTGAGTGAGAGAGAGAGAGAAAGAGAAGCTGTGAGTGAGAGAGAGAGAGAAAGAAAGAGAACCTGTGAGTGAGAGAGAGAGAGAAAGTGAAGATGTGAGTGAGAGAGAGAAAGAGGTGTGAGTGAGAGAGAGAGAGAAAAAGAAGCTGTGAGTGAGAGAGAGAGAGAAAGAGAAGCTGTGACTGAGATAGAGATAAAGACAAGCTGTGAGTTAGAGAGAGACAGAGAGAGAGAGAGAGAGAGAGTAGCTGTGAGTGAGAAAGAGAGAGAAGCTGTGAGTGAGAGAGAGAGAGAAAGAGATGTGAGTGAGAGAGAGAAAGAGAAACTGTGAGTGAGAGAGAGAGAGAGAGAAATAGAAGCTGTGAGTGAGAGAGAGATAAAGAGAAGCTGTGAGTTAGAGAGAGACAGAGAAAGAGAAGCTGTGAGTGAGAGAGAGAGAGAGAGAGAGAAGCTGTGAGTGAGAGAGAGAGAGAAAGAGAAGCTGTGAGTATGAGAGTGAGAAAGAAAGAGAAGCTGTGAGTGAGAGAGAGAGGGTGAAAGAGAAGCTGTGATTGTGAGAGAGAGGGAGAAAAAGGGAAGCTGTGAGTGAGCGTGAGAGAGAGAGAGAAGCTTTGAGTGAGAGAGAGAGAAAGAAAGAGAAGCTATGAGTGAGAGAGAGAGAGAGAGAAGCTGTGAGTGAGAGAGAGAGAGAGAAGATGTGAGTGTGAGATTGAGAGAGAGAAAGAGAAGCTGTGAGTGAGAGAGAGAAGCTGTGAGTGAGAGAGAGAGAGAAAGAGAAGGTGTGAGTGAGAGAGAGAAAGAGAAGCTGTGAGTGAGAGAGAGAGAAGCTGTGAGAGAGAGAGAGAGAAGATGTGAGTGAGAGAGAGAAAGAGAAGCTGTGAGTAAGAGAGAGAGAGAAAGAGAAGCTGTGAGTGAGAGAGATAAAGAGAAGCTGTGAGTGAGAGAGAGAGAGAATGAGAAGCTGTGAGTTAGAGAGAGAGAGAGAAAGAGAAGCTGCGTGTGAGAGAGAAAGAGAAAGAGAAGCTGTGTGTGTGTGAGAGAGAGAAGCTGTGAGTGAGAGAGAGAGAAAGAGAAGATGTTAGTGAGAGATTGAGAGAGAGTAAGAGAAGCTGTGAGTGAGAGAGAGAGAAGCTGTGAGTGAGAGGGAGAGAGAGAAAGAGAAGGTGTGAGTGAGAGAGAGAAAGAGCTGTGAGTGAGAGAGAGAGAGAAGCTGTGAGTGAGAGAGAGAGAGAAGATGTGAGTGAGAGAGAGAAAGAGAAACTGTGAGTGAGTGAGAGAGAGAGAGAGATAAAGAGAAGCTGTGAGTGATAGAGAGAGATAAAGAAAAGCTGTGAATGAGAGAGAGAAAGAGAAGCTGGGAGTGAGTAAGAGAGAGAAAGAGAAGCTGTGAGTGTGTGTGAGAGAGAGAGAAGCTGTGAGTGAGAGAGAGAGAGAGAGTAACTGTGAGTGAGAGAGAGAGAGAGAGAAAGAGAAGCTGTGAGTGAGAGAGAAAGAGAAAGAGAAGCTGTGTGTGTGAGAGAGAGAGAAGCTGTGAGTGAGAGAGAGAGAGAAAGAGAAGATGTTAGTGAGAGAGAGAGAAAGAGAAGCTGTGAGTGAGAGAGAGAGAGAAAGAGAAGCTGTGTGAGAGAGAGAGAAGTTGTGAGTGAGAGAGAGAGGGAGAAAGAGAAGCTGTGAGTGAGAGAGAGAGGGAAAGAGAAGCTGTGAGTGTGAGAGAGAGACAGAGAAAGAGAAGCTGTGAGTGAGAGAGAGAGAGCTAGAAGCTGTGAGTGAGAGAGAGAGAAGCTGTGAGTAAGAGAAAGAGAAGCTGTGAGTGAGTGAGAGAGAGAAAGAGAAGCTGTGAGTGAGAGAGAGATAAAGAGAAGCTGTGAGTTAGAGAGAGATAGAGAAAGAGAAGCTGTGAGTGACAGAGAGAGAGAAAGAGAATCTGTGAGTGTGAGAGAGAGAGAGAAGCTGTGAGTGAGAGAGAGAAAGAGAGAAGCTGTGAGTGAGAGAGAGAAAGAGAAGCTGTGAGTGAGAGAGAGAGAGAGAAAGAGAAGCTGTCTGTGAGAGAGAGATAAAGAGAAGCTGTGAGTTAGAGAGAGACAGAGAAACAGAAGCTGTGAGTGAGAGAGAGAGAGAAAGAGAAGCTGTGTGTGTGTGTGAGAGAAGCTGTGAGTGAGACAGAGAGAGAAAGAGAAGATGTTAGTGAGAGAGTGAGAGAGAGAAAGAGAAGCTGTGAGTGAGAGTGAGAGAGAAGCTGTGAGTGAGAGAGAGAGAGAGAGAAAGAGAAGTTGTGTGTGTGTGAGAGAGAGAGAAGCTGTGAGTGAGTGAGAGAGAGAGAGAAGCTGTCAGTGAGAGAGAGAGAGAGAGAAGATGTGAGTGTGAGAGAGAAAGAGAAAGAGAAGCTGTGAATGAGTGAGAGAGAGAGATAAAGAGAAGCTGTGAGTGATAGAGAGAGATAAAGAGAAGCTGTGAGAGAGAGAGAGAAAGAGAAGCTGTGAGTGAGAGAGAGAGAGAAAGAGAAGCTGTGAGTGAGTGAGTGAGAGAGAAGGTGTGAGTGACAGAGAGAGAGAAAGAGAAGCTGTGAGTGAGAGAGAGAGAGAAAGAAAGTGAACCTGTGAGTGAGAGAGAGAGAAAGTGAAGATGTGAGTGAGAGAGAGAAAGAGGTGTGAGTGAGAGAGAGAGAGTGAGAAAAAGAAGCTGTGAGTGAGAGAGAGAGAGAAAGAGAAGCTGTGACTGAGATAGAGATAAAGACAAGCTGTGAGTTAGAGAGAGACAGAGAGAGAGAGAGAGTAGCTGTGAGTGAGAAAGAGAGAGAAGCTGTGAGTGAGAGAGAGAGAGAGAGAAGCTGTGAGTGAGAGAGAGAGAGAAGCTGTGAGTGAGAGAGAGAAGAGAGTAGATGTGAGTGTGAGATTGAGAGAGAGAAAGAGAAGCTGTGAGTGCGAGAGAGAAGCTGTGAGTGAGAGAGAGAGAGAGAAAGAGAAGGTGTGAGTGAGAGAGAGAAAGAGAAGCTGTGAGTGAGAGAGAGAGAGAGAAGCTGTGAGAGAGAGAGAGAAGATGTGAGTGAGAGAGAGAAAGAGAAGCTGTGAGTGAGAGAGAGAGAGAAAGAGAAGCTGTGAGTGAGAGAGAGATAAAGAGAAGCTGTGAGTGAGAGAGAGAGAGAGAAAGAGAAGCTGTGAGTTAGAGAGAGAGAGAAAGAGAAGCTGTGAGTGAGAGAGAAAGAGAAAGAGAAGCTTTGTGTGTGTGAGAGAGAGAAGCTGTGAGTGAGAGAGAGAGAAGCTGTGAGTGAGAGGGAGAGAGAGAAAGAGAAGGTGTGAGTGAGAGAGAGAAAGAGCTGTGAGTGAGAGAGAGAGAGAAGCTGTGAGTGAGAGAGAGAGAGAAGATGTGTGTGAGAGAGAGAAAGAGAAAGAGAAACTGTGAGTGAGTGAGAGAGAGATAAAGAGAAGCTGTGAGTGATAGAGAGAGATAAAGAAAAGCTGTGAATGAGAGAGAGAAAGAGAAGCTGGGAGTGAGTAAGATAGAGAAAGAGAAGCTGTGAGTGTGTGTGAGAGAGAGAGAAGCTGTGAGTGAGAGAGAGAGAGAGAAGCTGTGAGTGAGAGAGAAAGAAAGAAAGAGAAGCTGTGAGTGAGTGAGAGAGAGAGAGAGAGAGAGAAACTGTGAGTGAGAGAGAGAGAGAGAGAGAGAAAGAGAAGCTGTGAGTGAGAGAGAAAGAGAAAGAGAAGCTGTGTGTGTGAGAGAGAGAGAAGCTGTGAGTGAGAGAGAGAGAGAAAGAGAAGATGTTAGTGAGAGAGAGAGAAAGAGAAGCTGTGAGTGAGAGAGAGAGAGAGAGAGAGAGAAAGAGAAGCTGTGTGTGTGAGAGAGAAGCTGTGAGTGAGAGAGAGAAAGAAAGAGAAGCTATGAGCGAGAGAGAGAGAGAGAGAGAAGCTGTGAGTTAGAGAGAGAGGGAGAAAGAGAAGCTGTGAGTGAGAGAGAGAGGGAAAGAGAAGCTGTGAGTGAGAAGGAGAGACAGAGAAAGAGAAGCTGTGAGTGAGAGAGAGAGAGAGAGCTAGAAGCTGTGAGTGAGTGAGAGAGAGAAAGAGAAGCTGTAAGTGCGAGAGAGAGAGAGAAAGAGAAGCTGTGAGTGAGAGAGATAAAGAGAAGCTGTGAGTTAGAGAGAGAGAGAAAGAGAAGCTGTGAGTGAGAGAGAGAGAGAAAAAGAGAATCTGTGAGTGAGAGAGAGAGAGAGAGAGAGAGAAGCTGTGAGTAAGAGAGAGAGAGAAGCTGTGAGTGAGAGAGAGAGAGAGAGAAAGAGAAGCTGTGAGTGAGAGAGAAAGAGAAGCTGTGAGTGAGAGAGAGATAAAGAGAAGCTGTGAGTTAGAGAGAGACAGAGAAAGAGCTGTGAGTGAGAGAGAGGGAGAAAGAGAAGGTGAGAGAGAGAGAGAGAAGCTGTGAGTGAGAGAGAGAGAAAGAGAAGATGTTAGTCAGAGAGTGAGAGAAAGAGAAGCTGTGAGTGAGAGAGAGAGAGAAAGAGAAGTTGTGTGTGTGTGAGAGAGAGAAGCTGTGAGTGAGAGAGTGAGAAGCTGTGAGTGAGAGGGAGAGAGAGAAAGAAAAGGTGTGAGTGAGAGAGAGAAAGAGAAGCTGTGAGTGAGAGAGAGAGAGAAGCTGTGAGTGAGTGAGCGAGAGAGATAAAGAGAAGCTGTGAGTGATAGAGACAGATAAAGAAAAGCTGTGAGTGAGAGAGAGAAAGAGAAGCTGGGAGTGAGTAAGAGAGAGAAAGAGAAGCTGTGAGTGTGTGTGTGTGAGAGAGAAGCTGTGAGTGTGAGAGAGAGAGAAAGAGAAGCTGTGAGTGAGAGAGAGAGAGAAAGAAAGTGAACCTGTGAGTGAGAGAGAGAGAGAAAGTGAAGATGTGAGTGAGAGAGAGAGAGAAAGAAACTGTGAGTGAGAGAGAGAGAGAGAAAGAGAAGCTGTGAGTGAGAGAGAGAGAGAAAGAAATAGAAGCTGTGAGTGAGAGAGAGAGAAGCTGTGAGTGAGAGAGAGAAGGAGAAAGTGAAGCTGTGAGTGAGTGAGAGAGAAAGAGAAGCTGTGAGAGAGAGAGAAGTTGTGAGTGAGTGAGAGAGAGAGAAGCTGTGTGAGAGAGAGAGAAGCTGTGAGTGAGAGAGAGAGAGAAGGAGAAGCTGTGAGTGAGATAGAGAGAGAGAAAGAGAAGCTGTGAGTGAGAGAGAGAGAGAGAAGCTGTGAGTGAGAGAGAAAGAGAAGCTGTGAGTGAGAGAGAAAGAGAAGCTATGAGTTAGAGAGAGAGAGTGAAAGAGAAGCTGTGAGTGAGAGAGAGAGAGAGTGAGGAGCTGTGAGATAGAGAGAGAAAGAGAAGCTGTGTGTGAGAGAGAGAGAGAAGCTGTGAGTGAGAGAGAGAGAAAGTGAAGCTGTGAGTGAGAGAGAGAGAGAAAGAGAAGCTGTGAGTGAGAGAGTGAGATAAAGAGAAGCTGTGAGTTGGAGAGAGACAGAGAAAGAGAAGCTGTGAGTGAGAGAGAGAGAGAGAGAAAGAGAAGCTGTGAGTGAGAGAGAGAGAGAAGCTGTGAGTGAGAGTGAGAGAGAAAGAGAAGCTGTGAGTGAGAGAGTGAGAGAAAGAGAAGCTGTGAGTGAGAGAGAGAGAAAGAAAGAGAAGCTGTGAGTGAGAGAATGAAGCTGTGAGTGAGAGAGAGAGAGAAAGAGAAGCTCTGAGAGAGAGAGAGAAAGAGAAGCTGTGAGTGTGAGAGAGAGTGAGAAAAAGGGAAGCTGTGAGTGAGCGTGAGAGAGAGAAGCTGTGACAGTGGGAGAGAGAAAGAGAATCTGTGAGTGAGAGAGAGAGAAAGAAAGAGAAGCTATGAGTGAGAGAGAGAGAAGCTGTGAGTGAGAGAGAGAAGGAGAAAGAGAATCTGTGAGTGAGAGATTGAGAGAGAGAGAGAGTAGCTTTGAGTGAGAGAGAGAGAGAAGCTGTGAGTGAGTGAGAGAGAGAGAAGCTGTGAGTGAGAGAGAGAAAGAGAAGCTGTGAGTGAGAGAAGAGATAGAGAGAGAGAGAAAGAGAAGCTGTGAGAGAGAGAGAGAAAGAGAAGCTGTGACTGAGATAGAGATAAAGACAAGCTGTGAGTTAGAGAGAGACAGAGAGAGAGAGAGAGTAGCTGTGAGTGAGAAAGAGAGAGAAGCTGTGAGTGAGAGAGAGAGAGAAAGAGATGTGAGTGAGAGAGAGAAAGAGAAACTGTGAGTGAGAGAGAGAGAGAGAGAGAAAGAGAAGTTGTGAGTGAGAGCGAGAAAGAGAAGCTGTGAGTTAGAGAGAGACAGAGAAAGAGAAGCTGTGAGTGAGAGAGAGAGAGAGAGAGAAGCTGTGAGTGAGAGAGAGAGAGAGAAAGAGAAGCTGTGAGTGTGAGAGAGAGATAGATAGAGAAGCTGTGTGTGTGAGAGAGAGAGAGAAAAGCTGTGAGTGAGGGAGTGAGAGAAAGAGAAGCTGTGAGTATGAGAGTGAGAAAGAAAGAGAAGCTGTGAGTGAGAGAGAGAGGGTGAAAGAGAAGCTGTGATTGTGAGAGAGAGGGAGAAAAAGGGGAGCTGCGAGTGAGCGTGAGAGAGAGAGAGAAGCTGTGACAGTGGGAGAGAGAGAGAGAAAGAGAAGCTGTGAGTGAGAGAGAGAGAAAAAAGAGAAGCTATGAGCGAGAGAGAGAGAGAGAGAAGCTGTGAGTGAGAGAGAGAGAGAAGCTGTGAGTGAGAGAGAGAGAGAGAAGATGTGAGTGTGAGATTGAGAGAGAGAAAGAGAAGCTGTGAGTGAGAGAGAGAAGCTGTGAGTGAGAGAGAGAGAGAAAGAGAAGGTGTGAGTGAGAGAGAGAAAGAGAAGCTGTGAGTGAGAGAGAGAGAGAGAAGCTGTGAGAGAGAGAGAGAGAAGATGTGAGTGAGAAAGAGAAGCTGTGAGTGAGAGAGAGAGAGAAAGAGAAGCTGTGAGTGAGAGAGAGATAAAGAGAAGCTGTGAGTGAGAGAGAGAGAGAAAGAGAAGCTGTGAGTGAGAGAGAAAGAGAAAGAGAAGCTGTGTGTGTGAGAGAGAGAAGCTGTGAGTGCGCGAGAGAGAGAAAGAGAAAATGTTAGTGAGAGATTGAGAGAGAGTAAGAGAAGCTATGAGTGAGAGAGAGAAGCTGTGAGTGAGAGGGAGAGAGAGAAAGAGAAGGTGTGAGAGAGAGAAAGAGCTGTGAGTGAGAGAGAGAGAGAAGCTGTGAGTGAGAGAGAGAGAGAAGATGTGAGTGAGAGAGAGAAAGAGAAAGAGAAACTGTGAGTGAGTGAGAGAGAGAGATAAAGAGAAACTGTGAGTGATAGAGAGAGATAAAGAAAAGTTGTGAATGAGAGAGAGAAAGAAAAGCTGGGAGTGAGTAAGAGAGAGAAAGAGAAGCTGTGAGTGTGTGTGTTAGAGAGAGAAGCTGTGAGTGAGAGAGAGAGAGAGAAGCTGTGAGTGAGAGAGAAAGAAAGAAAGAGAAGCTGTGAGTGAGTGAGAGAGAGAGAGAGAGAAACTGTGAGTGAGAGAGAGAGAGAGAGAAAGAGAAGCTGTAAGTGAGAGAGAAAGAGAAAGAGAAGCTGTGAGTGAGAGAGAGAGAAAGAGAAGATGTTAGTGAGAGAGAGAGAAAGAGAAGCTGTGAGTGAGAGAGAGAGAGAGAGAGAAAGAGAAGCTGTGTAAGAGAGAGAGAAGTTGTGAGAGAGTGAGAGAGAGAGAAGCTGTGTGTGTGTGAGAGAGAGAAGCTGTGAGTGAGTGAGAGAGAGAAGGAGAAGTTGTGAGAGATAGAGAGAGAGAAAGAGAAGCTGTGAGTGAGAGAGAGAGAGAGAAGCTGTGAGTGAGAGCGAAAGAGAAGCTGTGAGTGAGAGAGAAAGAGAAGCTATGAGTTAGAGAGAGAGTGAAAGAGAAGCTGTGAGTGAGAGAGAGAGAGAGTGAGGAGCTGTGAGATAGAGAGAGAAAGAGAAGCTGTGAGTGAGAGAGAGAGAGAAGCTGTGAGTGAGAGAGAAAGAGAAGCTGTGAGTGAGAGAGAAAGAGAAGCTGTGTGTGTGTGTGAGAGAGAAGCTGTGAGTGAGAGAGAGAGAAAGAGAAGCTGTGAGTGAGAGAGAGAAAGAGAAGCTGTGACTGAGATAGAGATAGACAAGCTGTGAGTTAGAGAGAGACAGAGAGAGAGAGAGAGTAGCTGTGAGTGAGAAAGAGAGAGAAGCTGTGAGTGAGAGAGAGAGAGAAAGAGATGTGAGTGAGATAGAGAAAGAGAAACTGTGAGTGAGAGAGAGAGAGAGAGAGAAAGAGAAGTTGTGAGTGAGAGAGAGAAAGAGAAGCTGTGAGTTAGAGAGAGACAGAGAAAGACAAGCTGTGAGTGAGTGAGTGAGAGAGAGAGAGAAGCTGTGAGTGAGAGAGAGAGAGAGAGAGAGAAGCTGTGAGTGTGAGAGATAGATAGATAGAGAAGCTGTGAGTGAGAGAGAGAGAGAAAAGCTGTGAGTGAGGGAGTGAGAGAAAGAGAAGCTGTGAGTATGAGAGTGAGAAAGAAAGAGAAGCTGTGAGAGAGAGAGAGAGGGTGAAAGAGAAGCTGTGATTGTGAGAGAGAGGGAGAAAAAGGGAAGCTGTGAGTGAGCGTGAGAGAGAGAGAGAAGCTGTGACAGTGGGAGAGAGAGAGAGAAAGAGAAGCTGTGAGTGAGAGAGAGATAAAGAAAGAGAAGCTATGAGAGAGAGAGAGAGAGAGAAGCTGTGAGTGAGAGAGAGAGAGAAGCTGTGAGAGAGAGAGAGAGAAGATGTGAGTGTGAGATTGAGAGAGAGAAAGAGAAGCTGTGAGTGAGAGAGAGAAGCTGTGAGTGAGAGAGAGAGAGAGAAAGAGAAGGTGTGAGTGAGAGACAGAACGAGAAGCTGTGAGTGAGAGAGAGAGAGAGAAGCTGTGTGTGAGAGAGAGAGAAGATGTGAGTGAGAGAGAGAAAGAGAAGCTGTGAGTGAGAGAGAGAGATAAAGAGAAGCTGTGAGTGAGAGAGAGAGAGAAAGAGAAGCTGTGAGTTAGAGAGAGAGAGAGAAAGAGAAGCTGTGAGTGAGAGAGAAAGAGAAGCTGTGTGTGTGTGAGAGAGAGAAGCTGTGAGTGAGAGAGAGAGAGAAAGAGAAGATGTTAGTGAGAGATTGAGAGAGAGTAAGAGAAGCTGTGAGTGAGAGAGAGAGAAGCTGTGAGTGAGAGGGAGAGAGAGAAAGAGAAGGTGTGAGTGAGAGAGAGAAAGAGCTGTGAGTGAGAGAGAGAGAAGCTGTGAGTGAGAGAGAGAGA
Organism: Bradypodion ventrale; assembly: GCA_035047345.1. Lineage (NCBI taxonomy): Eukaryota > Metazoa > Chordata > Lepidosauria > Squamata > Chamaeleonidae > Bradypodion > Bradypodion ventrale. Next base: position 176,073,790 of record JAWDJE010000002.1, read on the forward strand.
GAAGATGTGAGTGAGAGAGAGAAAGAGAAAGAGAAACTGTGAGTGAGTGAGAGAGAGATAAAAAGAAGCTGTGAGTGATAGAGAGAGATAAAGAAAAGCTGTGAATGAGAGAGAGAAAGAGAAGCTGGGAGTGAGTAAGAGAGAGAAAGAGAAGCTGTGAGTGTGTGTGAGAGAGAGAGAAGCTGTGAGAGAGAGAGAGAGAAGCTGTGAGTTAGAGAGAAAGAAAGAAAGAGAAGCTGTGAGTGAGTGAGAGAGAGAGAGAGAGAAACTGTGAGTGAGAGAGAGAGAGAGAGAAAGAGAAGCTGTGAGTGAGAGAGAAAGAGAAAGAGAAGCTGTGTGTGTGTGAGAGAGAGAAGCTGTGAGTGAGAGAGAGAGAGAGAAAGAGAAGCTGTGAGTGTGAGAGAGAGACAGAGAAAGAGAAGCTGTGAGTGAGAGAGAGAGAGCTAGAAGCTGTGAGTGAGAGAGAGAGAGAAGCTGTGAGTGAGTGAGAGAAAGAGAAGCTGTGAGTGAGAGAGAGAGAGAAAGAGAAGCTGTGAGTGAGAGAGAGATAAAGAGAAGCTGTGAGTTAGAGAGAGATAGAGAAAGAGAAGCTGTGAGTGAGACAGAGAGAGAGAAAAAGAGAATCTGTGAGTGTGTGAGAGAGAGAGAAGCTGTGAGTGAGAGAGAGAAAGAGAGAAGCTGTGAGTGAGAGAGAGAAAGAGAAGCTGTGAGTGAGAGAGAGATAAAGAGAAGCTGTGAGTTAGAGAGAGACAGAGAAACAGAAGCTGTGAGTGAGAGAGAGAGAGAAAGAGACGCTGTGTGTGTGAGAGAGAGAAGCTGTGAGTGAGACAGAGAGAGAAAGAGAAGATGTTAGTGAGAGAGAGAGAGAGAGAAGGAGAAGCTGTGAGTGAGAGTGAGAGAGAAGCTGTGAGTGAGAGAGAGAGAGAAAGAGAAGTTGTGTGTGTGAGAGAGAGAGAAGCTGTGAGTGAGTGAGAGAGAGAGAAGCTGTCAGTGAGAGAGAGAGAGAAGATGTGATTGTGAGAGAGAAAGAGAAAGAGAAGCTGTGAGTGAGTGAGAGAGAGATATAAAGAGAAGCTGTGAGTGATAGAGAGAGATAAAGAGAAGCTGTGAGAGAGAGAGAGAAAGAGAAGCTGTCAGTGAGAGAGAGAGAGAAAGAGAAGCTGTGAGTGAGTGAGTGAGAGAGAAGGTGTGAGTGAGAGAGAGAGAAAGAGAACCTGTGAGTGAGAGAGAGAGAGAAAGTGAAGATGTGAGTGAGAGAGAGAAAGAGGTGCGAGTGAGAGAGAGAGAGAGAAAAGAAGCTGTGAGTGAGAGAGAGAGAGAAAGAGAAGCTGTGACTGAGATAGAGATAAAGACAAGCTGTGAGTTAGAGAGAGACACAGAGAGAGAGAGAGTAGCTGGAAGTGAGAAAGAGAGAGAAGCTGTGAGTGAGTGAGAGAGAAAGAGATGTGAGTGAGAGAGAGAAAGAGAAACTGTGAGTGAGAGAGAGAGAGAGAGAGAAAGAGAAGTTGTGAGTGAGAGAGAGAAAGAGAAGCTGTGAGTTAGAGAGAGACAGAGAAAGAGAAGCTGTGAGTGAGAGAGAGAGAGAGAGAAGCTGTGAGTGAGAGAGAGAGAGAAAGAGAAGCTGTGAGTGTGACAGAGAGATAGATAGAGAAGCTGTGAGTGAGAGAGAGAGAGAAAAGCTGTGAGTGAGGGAGTGAGAGAAAGAGAAGCTGTGAGTATGAGAGTGAGAAAGAAAGAGAAGCTGTGAGTGAGAGAGAGAGGGTGAAAGAGAAGCTGTGATTGTGAGAGAGAGAGAGAAAAAGGGAAGCTGTGAGTGAGCGTGAGAGAGAGAGAGAAGCTGTGACAGTGGGAGAGAGAGAGAGAAAGAGAAGCTGTGAGTGAGAGAGAGAGAAAGAAAGAGAAGCTATGAGCGAGAGAGAGAGAGAGAAGCTGTGAGTGAGAGAGAGAGAGAAGCTGTGAGTGAGAGAGAGAGAGAAGATGTGTGTGTGAGATTGAGAGAGAGAAAGAGAAGCTGTGAGTGAGAGAGAGAAGCTGTGAGTGAGAGAGAGAGAGAAAGAGAAGGTGTTAGTGAGAGACAGAAAGAGAAGCTGTGAGTGAGAGAGAGAGAGAGAAGCTGTGTGAGAGAGAGAGAGAAGATGTGAGTGAGAGAGAGAAAGAGAAGCTGTGAGTGAGAGAGAGAGAGAAAGAGAAGCTGTGAGTGAGAGAGAGATAAAGAGAAGCTGTGAGTGAGAGAGAGAGAGAAAGAGAAGCTGTGAGTTAGAGAGAGAGAGAAAAAGAGAAGCTGTGAGTGAGAGAGAAAGAGAAAGAGAAGCTGTGTGTGAGAGAGAGAGAGAAGCTGTGAGTGCGAGAGAGAGAGAAAGAGAAGATGTTAGTGAGAGATTGAGAGAGAGTAAGAGAAGCTGTGAGTGAGAGAGAGAGAAGCTGTGAGTGAGAGGGAGAGAGAGAAAGAGAAGGTGTGAGTGAGAGAGAGAAAGAGCTGTGAGTGAGAGAGAGAGAGAAGCTGTGAGTGAGAGAGAAAGAAAGAAAGAGAAGCTGTGAGTGAGAGAGAGAGAGAGAGAGAAACTGTGAGTGAGAGAGAGAGAGAGGGAGAGAAGCTGTGAGTGAGAGAGAAAGAGAAGCTGTGTGTGTGAGAGAGAGAGAAGCTGTGAGTGAGAGAGAGAGAGAAAGAGAAGATGTTAGTGAGAGAGAGAGAAAGAGAAGCTGTGAGTGAGAGAGAGAGAGAAAGAGAAACTGTGTGTGAGAGAGAGAAGTTGTGAGTGAGTGAGAGAGAGAGAAGCTGTGTGTGTGTGTGTGAGAGAGAAGCTGTGAGTGAGATAGAGAGAGAAAGAGAAGCTGTGAGTGAGAGAGAGAGAGAAGCTGTGAGTGAGAGCGAAAGAGAAGCTGTGAGTGAGAGAGAAAGAGAAGCTATGAGTTAGAGAGAGAGTGAAAGAGAAGCTGTGAGTGAGAGAGAGAGAGAGTGAGGAGCTGTGAGATAGAGAGAGAAAGAGAAGCTGTGAGTGAGAGAGAGAGAGAAGCTGTGAGTGAGAGAGAAAGAGAAACTGTGAGTGAGAGAGAAAGAGAAGCTGTGTGTGTGTGTGAGAGAGAGAAGCTGTGAGGGAGAGAGAGAGAAAGAGAAGCTGTGAGTGAGAGAGTGAGATAAAGAGAAGCTGTGAGTTAGAGAGAGACAGAGAAAGAGAAGCTGTGAGTGAGAGAGAGAGAAAAAAAGAAGCTGTGAGTGAGAGAGAGACAGAGAGAAAGAGAAGCTGTGAGTGAGAGAGAGAGAGAGAGAAGCTGTGAGTGAGAGTGAGAGAGAAAGAGAAGCTGTGAGTGAGAGAGTGAGAGAAAGAGAAGCTGTGATTGAGAGAGAGAGAAAGAAAGAAAGAAAGAAAAGCTGTGAGTGTGAGAGAGAAGCTGTGAGTGAGAGAGAGAGAGAAAGAGAAGCTGTGAGTGAGAGAGAGAGAAAGAGAAGCTGTGAGTGTGAGAGAGAGTGAGAAAAAGGGAAGCTGTGAGTGAGCGTGAGAGAGAGAGAAGCTGTGACAGTGGGAGAGAGAAAGAGAGAAAGAGAAGCTGTGAGTGAGAGAGAGAGAAAGAAAGAAAGAGAAGCTATGAGTGAGAGAGAGAGAAGCTGTGAGTGAGAGAGAGAAGGAGAAAGAGAATCTGTGAGTGAGAGAGAGAGAGAGTAGCTGTGAGTGTTAGAGAGAGAGAAGCTGTGAGTGAGTGAGAGAGAGAGAGAAGCTGTGAGTGAGAGAGAGAAAGAGAAGCTGTGAGTGAGAGAAAGAGAGAGAGAGAAAGAGAAGCTGTGAGTGAGAGAGAGATAAAGAGAAGCTGTGAGTTAGAGAGAGAGAGAAAGAGAAAGAGAAGCTGTGAGTGAGAGAGAGAGAGAAAGAGAAGCTGTGTGAGAGAGAATCTGTGAGCGAGAGAGAGAGAGAAAGAAAGAGAAGATGTCAGTGAGAGAGGGAGAGAGAGAGAGAAGCTGTGAGTGAGAGAGAGAGAGAAAGATAAGCTGTGTGAGAGAGGGAGAGAAAGAGAAGTTGTGAGTGAGAGAGAGAGAAAGAGTGAGAAGCTGTGAGTGAGAGAGAGAGAGAGAAGCTGTGAGTGAGAGAGAGAGAAAGAGACGCTGTGAGTGAGAGAGAGAGAGAGAAAGAGAAGCTGTGAGAGATTGAGAGAAGCTGTGAGTGAGAGAGAAAGAACGAAATAGAAGCTGTGAGTGAGTGAGAGAGAGAGAAGCTGTGAGTGAGAGAGAGAGAGAAGCTGTGAGTGAGAGAGAAAGAGAGAAAGAGAAGCTGTGAGTGAGAGAGAGAGATAGAAAGAGAAGCTGTGAGAGAGAGAAAGAGAAGCTGTGAGTGAGAGAGAAAGATAAGCTGTGAGTGAGAGAGAGAGAAAGAGAAGCTGTGAGTGAGAGAGAGAGAGAGAAAGAGAAGCTGTGAGAGAGAGAGAAGCTGTGAGTGAGAGAGAAAGAAAGAAATAGAAGCTGTGAGTGAGTGAGAGAGAGAGAAGCTGTGAGTGAGAGAGAGAGAGAAGCTGTGAGTGAGAGAGAAAGGGAAAGAGAGGCTGTGAGTGAGAGAGAGAGAGAGAAAGAGAAGGTGTGAGTGAGAGAGAGAGAGAGAAAGAGAAGCTGTGAGAGAGAGAGAGAGAAAGAAAGAGAAGATGTCAGTGAGAGAGGGAGAGAGAGAGAGAAGCTGTGAGTGAGAGAGAGAGAGAAAGATAAGCTGTGTGAGAGAGGGAGAGAAAGAGAAGTTGTGAGTGAGAGAGAGAGAAAGAGTGAGAAGCTGTGAGTGAGAGAGAGAGAGAGAAGCTGTGAGTGAGAGAGAGAGAGAAAGAGAAGCTGTGTGAGAGAGAGAGAAGCTGTGAGTGAGAGAGAAAGAACGAAATAGAAGCTGTGAGTGAGTGAGAGAGAGAGAAGCTGTGAGTGTGAGAGAGAGAGAAGCTGTGAGTGAGAGAGAGAGAGAGAAAGAGAAGCTGTGAGTGAGAGAGAGAGATAGAAGGAGAAGCTGTGAGAGAGAGAAAGAGAAGCTGTGAGTGAGAGAGAAAGAGAAGCTGTGAGTGAGAGAGAGAGAAAGAGAAGCTGTGAGTGAGAGAGAGAGAGAGAGAGAAAGAGAAGCTGTGAGAGAGAGAGAGAAGCTGTGAGTGAGAGAGAAAGAAAGAAATAGAAGCTGTGAGTGAGTGAGAGAGAGAGAAGCTGTGAGTGAGAGAGAGAGAGAAGCTGTGAGTGAGAGAGAAAGGGAAAGAGAGGCTGTGAGTGAGAGAGAGAGAGAGAGAGAGAGAAAGAGAAGGTGTGAGTGAGAGAGAGAGAGAGAAAGAGAAGCTGTGAGAGAGAGAGAGAAGCTGAGAGTGAGAGAGAAAGAAAGAAATAGAAGTTGTGAGTGAGTGAGAGAGAGAGAAGCTGTGAGTGAGAGAGAGAGAAGCTGTGAGTGAGAGAGAGAGAAAGAGAGAAAGAGAAGCTGTGAGTGAGAGAGAGAGAAAGAGAAGCTGTGGGAGAGAGAAAGAGAAGCTGTGAGTAAGAGAGAAAGAGAAGCTGTGAGTGAGAGAGAGAGAGAAAGAGAAGCTGTGAGTGAGAGAGAGAGAGAGAGAAGCTGTGAGTGAGAGAGAGAGAGAAAGAGAAGCTGTGAGAGTTAGAGAAGCTGTGAGTGAGAGAGAAAGAAAGAAATAGAAGCTGTGAGTGAGTGAGAGAGAGAGAAGCTGTGAGTGAGAGAGAGAGAGAAGCTGTGAGTGAGAGAGAAAGGGAAAGAGAGGCTGTGAGTGAAAGAGAGAGAGAGAAGCTGTGAGAGAGAGAGAGAGAAGCTGTGAGTGAGAGAGAAAGAGAGGCTGTGAGTGAGAGAGAGAGAAGCTGAGTGAGAGAGAGATAAAGAGAAGCTGTGAGTTAGAGAGAGAAAGAGAAAGAGAAGCTGTGAGTGAGACAGAGAGAAAGAGAAGCTGTGTGTGTGTGTGAGAGAGAGAAGCTGTGAGTGAGAGAGAGAGAGAAAGAGAAGCTGTGAGTGAGAGAGAAAGCTGTGAGTGAGAGAGAAAGAGAAAGAGAAGCTGTGAGAGAGAGAAGCTGTGAGTGAGTGAGAGAGAGAGAAACTGTGAGTGAGAGAGAGAGAAGCTGTGAGTGAGTGAGTGAGAGAGAGAGAAGCTGTGAGTGAGAGAGAGAGAGAAAGAGATGCTGTGAGTGAGTGAGTGAGAGAGAAGATGTGAGTGAGAGAGAGAGAGAAGCTGTGAGTGAGAGAGAAAGAAAGATAGAGAAGCTGTGAGTGAGAGAGAGAGAGAAAGAGAAGCTGTGAGTGAGAGAGAGAGAAAGAGAAGCTGTGTGAGAGAGAGAGAGAAAGAAAGAAAGAGAAGCTGTGAGTGAGAGAGAGAGAGAAAGTGAAGATGTGAGTGAGAGAGAGAGGTGTGAGTGAGAGAGAGAGAGAGAAAGAGAAGCTGTGAGTGAGAGAGAGAGAAAGAGAAGCTGTGACTGAGAGAGAGATAAAGACAAGCTGTGAGTTAGAGAGAGAGAGTAGCTGTGAGTGAGAAAGAGAGAGAAGCTGTGAGTGAGAGAGAGAGAGAAAGAGATGTGAGTGAGAGAGAGAAAGAGAAACTGTGAGTGAGAGAGAGAGAGAGAAAGAAAGAGAAGCTGTGAGTGAGAGAGAGATAAAGAGAAGCTGTGAGTTAGAGAGAGACAGAGAAAGAGAAGCTGTGAGTGAGAGAGAGAGAGAGAGAAGCTGTGAGTGAGAGAGAGAGAAATAGAAGCTGTGAGTGTGAGAGAGAGAGAGATAGAGAAGCTGTGAGTGAGAGAGAGAGAGAGAAAGAAAAGCTGTGAGTGAGGGAGTGAGAGAAAGAGAAGCTGTGAGTATGAGAGTCAGAAAGAAAGAGAAGCTGTGAGTGAGAGAGAGAGGGTGAAAGAGAAGCTGTGATTGTGAGAGAGAGGGAGAAAAAGGGAAGCTGTGAGTGAGCGTGAGAGAGAGAGAGAGAAGCTGTGACAGTGGGAGAGAGAGAGAGAGAAAGAGAAGCTGTGAGTGAGAGAGAGAAAGAAAGAGAAGCTATGAGCGAGAGAGAGAGAGAGAGAAGCTCTGAGTTAGAGAGAGAGGGAGAAAGAGAAGCTGTGAGTGAGAGAGAGAGGGAAAGAGAAGCTGTGAGTGAGAAAGAGAGACAGAGAAAGAGAAGCTGTGAGTGAGAGAGAGAGAGCTAGAAGCTGTGAGTGAGTGTGAGAGAGAAAGTGAAGCTGTAAGTGCGAGAGAGAGAGAGAAAGAGAAGCTGTGAGTGAGAGAGAGATAAAGAGAAGCTGTGAGTTAGAGAGAGAGAGAAAGAGAAGCTGTGAGTGAGAGAGAGAAAAAGAGAATCTGTGAGTGAGAGAGAGAGAGAGAGAAGCTGTGAGTAAGAGAGAGAAAGAGAAGCTGTGAGTGAGAGAGAGAGAGAGAGAAAGAGAAGCTGTGAGTGAAAGAGCGAAAGAGAAGCTGTGAGTGAGAGAGAGATAAAGAGAAGCTGTGAGTTAGAGAGAGACAGAGAAAGAGCTGTGAGTGAGAGAGAGAGAGAAAGAGAAGCTGAGAGAGAGAGAGAGAAGCTGTGAGTGAGAGAGAGAGAAAGAGAAGATGTTAGTGAGAGAGTGAGAGAGAGAAAGAGAAGCTGTGAGTGAGAGAGAGAGAGAGAAAGAGAAGTTGTGAGAGAGAGAGAGAGAAGCTGTGAGTGAGAGAGAGAGAAGCTGTGAGTGAGAGAGAGAGAGAAGATGTGAGTGTGAGATTGAGAGAGAGAAAGAGAAGCTGTGAGTGAGAGAGAGAAGCTGTGAGTGAGAGATAGAGAGAAAGAGAAGGTGTGAGTGAGAGAGAGAAAGAGAAGCTGTGAGTGAGAGAGAGAGAGAGAAGCTGTGAGTGACAGAGAGAGAGAGAAGATGTGCGTGACAGAGAGAGAAAGAGAAGCTGTGAGTGAGAGAGAGAGAGAAAGAGAAGCTGTGAGTGAGAAAGAGATAAAGAGAAGCTGTGAGTGAGAGAGGGAGAAAGAGAAGCTGTGAGTTAGAGAGAGAAAGAGAAAGAGAAGCTGTGAGTGAGAGAGAGAGAGAAAGAAAGAGAAGCTGTGTGTGAGAGAGAGAGAAGCTGTGAGTGAGAGAGAGAGAGAAAGAGAAGATGTTAGTGAGAGATTGAGAGAGAGAAAGAGAAGCTGTGAGTGAGAGAGAGAGAAGCTGTGAGTGAGAGGGAGAGAGAGAAAGAAAAGGTGTGTGAGAGAGAGAAAGAGAAGCTGTGAGTGAGAGAGAGAGAGAGAAGCTGTGAGTGAGAGAAAGAGAGAAGATATGAGAGAGAGAGAGAAAGAGAAACTGTGAGTGAGTGAGAGAGAGAGATAAAGAGAAGTGAGTGATAGAGACAGATAAAGAAAAGCTGTGAGTGAGAGAGAGAAAGAGAAGCTGGGAGTGAGAGTGAAAGAAAGAGAAGCTGTGAGTGAGAGAGAGAGAGAAAGAGAAGCTGTGAGTGTGAGAGAGATAGAAAGAGAAGCTGTGATTAAGAGAGAGAGAGAAGCTGTGAGTGAGAGAGAGAGAAGCTGTGTGTGTGAGAGAAAAAGAAGCTGTGAGTAAGAGGGAGTGAGAGAAGCTGTGAGTGAGAGAGAGAGAAAGTGAAGCTGTGAGTGTGTGAGAGAGAGAGAGAAGGAGAAGCTGTGAGTAAGAGGGAGAGAGAGAAGCTGTGAGTGAGAGAGAGAGAGAGAAGCTGTGAGTTAGAGGGAGAGAGAGAAAGAGAAGCGAGTCAGAGAGAGAGAGAGAAAGAGAAGCTGTGTGTGTGAGAGAGAAAGAGAAGCTGTGAATGAGAGAGAGAGAGAAAGAGAAGCTGTGAGTGAGAGAGAAGAGAGAAAGAGAAGCTGTGAGTGGGGAAGAGAGAGAGAGAGAAAGAGAAGCTGTGAGTGAGAGAGAGAAAGAGAAAGAGAAGCTGTGAGTAAGAGAGAGAAAGAGAAGATGTGAGTGAGAGAGAGAGAAACAGAAGGTGTGAGAGAGAGAGAGAGAGTGAAGCTGTGTGTGAGAGAGAGAAGCTGTGTGTGTGAGAGAGAGAAAGAGAAGCTGAGAGTGAGAGAGAGAAAGAAAGAGAAGCTGTGTGAGAGAGAGAGAAGCTGTGAGTGAGAGAGAGAGGGAGAAAGAGAAGCTGTGAGTGAGAGAGAGAAAGATAAGCTGTGAGTGAGAGAGAGAGAGAAGCTGATAGTGAGAGAGATATAGAAAGACAAGCTGTGAGTGAGAGAGAGAGAGAGAAGCTGTGAGTGAGAGTGAGAGAAAGAGAAGCTGTGAGTGAGAGAGAGAGAGAAAGAGAAGCTGTGATTAAGAGAGAGAGAGAAGCTGTGAGTGAGAGAGAGAGAAGCTGTGTGTGAGAGAGAAAGAGAAGCTGTGAGTGAGAGAGAGAGAAAGAGAAGATGTGAGTGAGAGAGAGAGAAATAGAAGCTGTGAGTGAGATAGAGAGAGAAAGAGAAGCTGTGAGTGAGAGAGTGAGAAAGAAGCTGTGAGTGAGTGAGAGAGAAAGAGAAGCTGTGAGTGTGTGTGAGAGAGAAAGAGAAGCTGTGATTAAGAGAGAGAGAGAAGCTGTGAGTGAGAGAGAGAAGCTGTGTGAGAGAGAGAAAGAAAAGCTGTCAGTGAGAGAGAGAGAAAGAGAAGCTGTGAGTGAGAGAGAGAGAGAAAGAGAAGCTGTGAGTAAGAGAAAGAGAGAGAAAGAGAAGCTGTGAGTGAGAGAGATAGAAAGAGAAGCTGTGAGTGTGTGAGAGAGAGAAAGAGAAGCTATGAGTGCGAGTGAGAGAGAGAGAAAATGAGAAGCTGTGAGTAAGAGGGATTGAGAGAAGCTGTGAGTGAGAGAGAGAGAGAAGCTGTGAGTGAGTGAGAGAGAGAGAAAGAGAAGCTGTGAGTGAGATAGAGAGAGAGAGAAGCTGTGTGGGAGAAAGAGAGAGAGAGAAGTTGTGAGTGAGTGAGAGAGAGGAGAGAAGCTGTGAGTGAGAGAGAGAGAGAAAGAGAAGCTGAGAGTGTGAGAGAGAGAAAGAGAAGCTGTGAATGTGAGAGAGAGAGAAAGAGAAGCTGTGAGTGAGAGAGAAGAGAGAAAGAGAAGCTGTGAGTGGGGAAGAGAGAGAGAGAAAGAGAAGCTGTGAGTGAGAGAGAGAGAGAAAGAGAAGCTGTGAGTGACACAGTGAGAGAGAAGCTGTGAGTGAGTGAGAGAGAAAGAGAAGCTGTGAGTGTGTGAGAGAGAGAAAGAGAAGCTGTGATTAAGAGAGAGAGAGAAGCTGTGAGTGAGAGAGAGAGAAAGAGACGCTGTTATTGAGAGAGAAAGAAAGAGAAGCTGTGAGTGAGTGAAACTGTGAGTGAGAGGAGAAAGAAAGAGAAGCTGTGAGTGAGTGAAACTGTGAGTGAGAGAGAGGGAGAAAGAGAAGCTGTGAGTGGGAGAGAGAGAAAGAGAAGCTGTGAGTGTGTGAGAGAGAGAAAGAGAAGCTGTGAGTGAAAGAGAGAGAAGCTGTGAGTGAGAGAGAGAGGGAGAAAGAGAAGCTGTGAGTGAGAGAGAGAGAGAAAGAGAAGCTGTGAGTGAGAGAGAGAGAGAAAAAGAGAAGCTGTAAGTTAGAGAGAGACAGAAAGAGAAGCTGTGAGTGAGAAAGAGAGAGAAGCTGTGAGTGAGAGAGAGAGAAAGAAAGATGTGAGTGAGAGAGAGAAAGAGAAACTGTGAGTGAGAGAGAGAGAGAAAGAGAAGCTGTGAGTGAGAGAGAGATAAAGAGAAGCTGTGAGTTAGAGAGAGACAGAGAAAGAGAAGCTGTGAGTGAGAGAGAGAGAGAGAAGCTGTGAGTGAGAGAGAGAGGGAGAAAGAGAAGCTGTAAGTGAGAGAGAGAGAGAAAGAGAAGTTGTGAGTGAGAGAGAGAGAGAAAAAGTGAAGCTGTGAGTGAGGGAGAGAGAAAAGCTGTGAGTGACAGAGAGAGAAGCTGTGAGTGAGAGAGAGAAAGAGAAGCTGTGAGTGAGAGAGAGAGAGAGAAAGAGAAGCTGTGAGTGAGAGAGAGATAAAGAGAAGCTGTGAGTTAGAGAGAGACAGAGATAGAGAAGCTGTGAGTGAGTGAGAGAGAGAAAGAGGCTGTGTGTGAGAGAGAGAAGCTGTGAGTGAGAGAGAGAGAAGCTGTGAGTGAGAGAGAGAAAAAGAGAAGCTGTGAGAGCGAGAGGGAAAGAGAAGCTGAGTGTGAGAGAGAGATAAAGAGAAGCTGTGAGTTAGAGAGAGACAGAGAAAGAGAAGCTGTGAGTGAGAGAGAGAGAGAAGCTGTGAGTGAGAAAGAGAGAGAAGCTGTGAGTGAGAGAGAGAGAGAGAAAGAGAAGATGTGAGTGAGAGAGAGAAAGAGAAATTGTGAGTGAGAGAAAGAGAGAAAGAAAGAGAAGCTTTGAGTGAGAGAGAGAAAGAGAAACTGTGAGTGAGAGAGAGAGGGAGAAAGAGAAGCTGTGAGTGAGAGAGAGAGAGAAGCTGTGAGTGAGAGAGAGAGAGAAGATGTGAGTGTGAGATTGAGAGAGAGAAAGAGAAGCTGTGAGTGAGAGAGAGAAGCTGTGAGTGAGAGATAGAGAGAAAGAGAAGGTGTGAGTGAGAGAGAGAAAGAGAAGCTGTGAGTGAGAGAGAGAGAGAGAAGCTGTGAGTGACAGAGAGAGAGAGAAGATGTGCATGACAGAGAGAGAAAGAGAAGCTGTGAGTGAGAGAGAGAGAGAAAGAGAAGCTGTGAGTGAGAAAGAGATAAAGAGAAGCTGTGAGTGAGAGATGGAGAAAGAGAAGCTGTGAGTTAGAGAGAGAAAGAGAAAGAGAAGCTGTGAGTGAGAGAGAGAGAAAGAAAGAGAAGCTGTGTGTGTGAGAGAGAGAGAAGCTGTGAGTGAGAGAGAGAGAAAGAGAAGATGTTAGTGAGAGATTGAGAGAGAGAAAGAGAAGCTGTGAGTGAGAGAGAGAGAAGCTGTGAGTGAGAGGGAGAGAGAGAAAGAAAAGGTGTGTGAGAGAGAGAAAGAGAAGCTGTGAGTGAGAGAGAGAGAGAAGCTGTGAGTGAGAGAAAGAGAGAAGATGTGAGAGAGAGAGAGAAAGAGAAACTGTGAGTGAGTGAGAGAGAGAGATAAAGAGAAGTGAGTGATAGAGACAGATAAAGAAAAGCTGTGAGTGAGAGAGAGAAAGAGAAGCTGGGAGTGAGAGTGAAAGAAAGAGAAGCTGTGAGTGAGAGAGAGAGAGAAAGAGAAGCTGTGAGTGTGAGAGAGATAGAAAGAGAAGCTGTGATTAAGAGAGAGAGAAGCTGTGAGTGAGAGAGAGAGAAGCTGTGTGTGTGAGAGAAAAAGAAGCTGTGAGTAAGAGGGAGTGAGAGAAGCTGTGAGTGAGAGAGAGAGAAAGTGAAGCTGTGAGTGTGTGAGAGAGAGAGAGAGAGAAAGAGAAGCTGTGAGTAAGAGGGAGAGAGAGAAGCTGTGAGTGAGAGAGAGAGAGAGAAGCTGTGAGTTAGAGGGAGAGAGAGAAAGAGAAGCTGTGTGTGTGAGAGAGAAAGAGAAGCTGTGAATGAGAGAGAGAGAGAAAGAGAAGCTGTGAGTGAGAGAGAAGAGAGAAAGAGAAGCTGTGAGTGGGGAAGAGAGAGAGAGAGAAAGAGAAGCTGTGAGTGAGAGAGAGAAAGAGAAAGTGAAGCTGTGAGTAAGAGAGAGAAAGAGAAGTTGTGAGTGAGAGAGAGAGAAACAGAAGGTGTGAGTGAGAGAGAGAGAGTGAAGCTGTGTGTGAGAGAGAGAAGCTGTGTGTGTGTGAGAGAGAAAGAGAAGCTGAGAGTGAGAGAGAGAGAGAAAGAGAAGCTGTGTGAGAGAGAGAGAAGCTGTGAGTGAGAGAGAGAGGGAGAAAGAGAAGCTGTGAGTGAGAGAGAGAAAGATAAGCTGTGAGTGAGAGAGAGAGAGAAGCTGATAGTGAGAGAGATATAGAAAGACAAGCTGTGAGTGAGAGAGAGAGAGAGAGAGAAGCTGTGAGTGAGAGTGAGAGAAAGAGAAGCTGTGAGTGAGAGAGAGAGAAAGAGAAGCTGTGATTAAGAGAGAGAGAGAAGCTGTGAGTGAGAGAGAGAGAAGCTGTGTGTGAGAGAGAAAGAGAAGCTGTGAGTGAGAGAGAGAGAAAGAGAAGATGTGAGTGAGAGAGAGAGAAATAGAAGCTGTGAGTGAGATAGAGAGAGAAAGAGAAGCTGTGAGTGAGAGAGTGAGAAAGAAGCTGTGAGTGAGTGAGAGAGAAAGAGAAGCTGTGAGTGTGTGTGAGAGAGAAAGAGAAGCTGTGATTAAGAGAGAGAGAGAAGCTGTGAGTGAGAGAGAGAAGCTGTGTGAGAGAGAGAAAGAAAAGCTGTCAGTGAGAGAGAGAGAAAGAGAAGCTGTGAGTGAGAGAGAGAGAGAAAGAGAAGCTGTGAGTAAGAGAAAGAGAGAGAAAGAGAAGCTGTGAGTGAGAGAGATAGAAAGAGAAGCTGTGAGTGTGTGAGAGAGAGAAAGAGAAGCTATGAGTGCGAGTGAGAGAGAGAGAAAATGAGAAGCTGTGAGTAAGAGGGATTGAGAGAAGCTGTGAGTGAGAGAGAGAGAGAAGCTGTGAGTGAGTGAGAGAGAGAGAAAGAGAAGCTGTGAGTGAGAGAGAGAGAGAGAGAACCTGTGTGGGAGAAAGAGAGAGAGAGAAGTTGTGAGTGAGTGAGAGAGAGGAGAGAAGCTGTGAGTGAGAGAGAGAGAGAAAGAGAAGCTGAGAGTGTGAGAGAGAGAAAGAGAAGCTGTGAATGTGAGAGAGAGAGAAAGAGAAGCTGTGAGTGAGAGAGAAGAGAGAAAGAGAAGCTGTGAGTGGGGAAGAGAGAGAGAGAGAAAGAGAAGCTGTGATCGAGAGAGAGAGAGAAAGAGAAGCTGTGAGTGACACAGTGAGAGAGAAGCTGTGAGTGAGTGAGAGAGAAAGAGAAGCTGTGAGTGTGTGAGAGAGAGAAAGAGAAGCTGTGATTAAGAGAGAGAGAGAAGCTGTGAGTGAGAGAGAGAGAAAGAGACGCTGTTATTGAGAGAGAAAGAAAGAGAAGCTGTGAGTGAGTGAAACTGTGAGTGAGAGAGAGGGAGAAAGAGAAGCTGTGAGTGGGAGAGAGAGAAAGAGAAGCTGTGAGTGTGTGAGAGAGAGAAAGAGAAGCTGTGAGTGAAAGAGAGAGAAGCTGTGAGTGAGAGAGAGAGGGAGAAAGAGAAGCTGTGAGTGAGAGAGAGAGAGAAAGAGAAGCTGTGAGTGAGAGAGAGAGAGAAAAAGAGAAGCTGTAAGTTAGAGAGAGACAGAAAGAGAAGCTGTGAGTGAGAAAGAGAGAGAAGCTGTGAGTGAGAGAGAGAGAAAGAAAGATGTGAGTGAGAGAGAGAAAGAGAAACTGTGAGTGAGAGAGAGAGAGAAAGAGAAGCTGTGAGTGAGAGAGAGATAAAGAGAAGCTGTGAGTTAGAGAGAGACAGAGATAGAGAAGCTGTGAGTGAGAGAGAGAGAGAAGCTGTGAGTGAGAGAGAGAGGGAGAAAGAGAAGCTGTAAGTGAGAGAGAGAGAGAGAAAGAGAAGTTGTGAGTGAGAGAGAGAGAGAAAAAGTGAAGCTGTGAGTGAGGGAGAGAGAAAAGCTGTGAGTGACAGAGAGAGAAGCTGTGAGTGAGAGAGAGAAAGAGAAGCTGTGAGTGAGAGAGAGAGAGAGAAAGAGAAGCTGTGAGTGAGAGAGAGATAAAGAGAAGCTGTGAGTTAGAGAGAGACAGAGATAGAGAAGCTGTGAGTGAGTGAGAGAGAGAAAGAGGCTGTGTGTGAGAGAGAGAAGCTGTGAGTGAGAGAGAGAGAAGCTGTGAGTGAGAGAGAGAAAAAGAGAAGCTGTGAGAGCGAGAGGGAAAGAGAAGCTGAGTGTGAGAGAGAGATAAAGAGAAGCTGTGAGTTAGAGAGAGACAGAGAAAGAGAAGCTGTGAGTGAGAGAGAGAGAGAAGCTGTGAGTGAGAAAGAGAGAGAAGCTGTGAGTGAGAGAGAGAGAGAGAAAGAGAAGATGTGAGTGAGAGAGAGAAAGAGAAATTGTGAGTGAGAGAAAGAGAGAAAGAAAGAGAAGCTTTGAGTGAGAGAGAGAAAGAGAAACTGTGAGTGAGAGAGAGAGAGAAAGAAAGAGAAGCTGTGAGTGAGAGAGAGATAAAGAGAAGCAGTGAGTTAGAGAGAGACAGAGAAAGAGAAGCTGTGAGTGAGAGAGAGAGAGAGAGAAGCTGTGAGTGAGTGAGAGAGAGAGAAAGAGACGCTGTGAGTGAGAGAGAGAGAAAAAAAAAGAAGCTGTGAGTGAGAGAGAGAGAGAAAGAGAAGGTGTGAGTGAAAGAGAGAGAAAGAAAGAGAAGCTGTGAGTGAGAGAGAGAGGGAGAAAGAGAAGCTGTGAGTGAGTGAGAGAGAGAAAGAGAAGCTGTGAGTGAAAGAGAGAGAGAGAAAGAGAAGCTGTGAGTGAGGGAGAGATAAAGAGAAGCTGTGAGTTAGAGAGAGAGAGAAAGAGAAGCTGTGAGTGAGAGAGAGAGAGAAAAAGAGAAGCTGTAAGTTAGAGAGAGACAGAGAAAGAGAAGCTGTGAGTGAGAAAGAGAGAGAAGCTGTGAGTGAGAGAGAGAGAAAGAAAGATGTGAGTGAGAGAGAGAAAGAGAAACTGTGAGTGAGAGAGAGAGAGAGAGAAGCTGTGAGTGAGAGAGAGATAAAGAGAAGCTGTGAGTTAGAGAGAGACAGAGAAAGAGAAGCTGTGAGTGAGAGGAGAGAGAGAAAAAAAGAAGCTGTGAGTGAGAGAGAGAGAGAAAGAGAAGGTGTGAGTGAAAGAGAGAGAAAGAAAGAGAAGCTGTGAGTGAGAGAGAGAGGGAGAAAGAGAAGCTGTGAGTGAGAGAGAGAGAAAGAGAAGCTGTGAGTGAAAGAGAGAGAGAGAAAGAGAAGCTGTGAGTGAGGGAGAGATAAAGAGAAGCTGTGAGTTAGAGAGAGAGAGAAAGAGAAGCTGTGAGTGAGAGAGAGAGAGAAAAAGAGAAGCTGTAAGTTAGAGAGAGACAGAGAAAGAGAAGCTGTGAGTGAGAAAGAGAGAGAAGCTGTGAGTGAGAGAGAGAGAAAGAAAGATGTGAGTGAGAGAGAGAAAGAGAAACTGTGAGTGAGAGAGAGAGAGAGAGAGAAGCTGTGAGTGAGAGAGAGATAAAGAGAAGCTGTGAGTTAGAGAGAGACAGAGAAAGAGAAGCTGTGAGTGAGAGGAGAGAGAGAAAGAGAAGCTGTGAGTGAGAGAGAGAGGGAAAGAAAGAGAAGCTGTGAGTGAGAGAGAGAGAGAGAAGCTGTGAGTGAGAGAGGGAGGGAGAAAGAGAAGGTGTAAGTGAGAGAGAGAGAAAGAGAAGTTGTGAGTGAGAGAGAGAGAGAAAAAGAGAAGCTGTGAGTGAGGGAGAGAGAAAAGCTGTGAGTGAGAGAGAGAGAAGCTGTGAGTGAGAGAGCGAAAGAGAAGCTGTGAGTGAGAGAGAGAGAGAGAAAGAGAAGCAGTGAGTGAGAGAGAGATAAAGAGAAGCTGTGAGTTAGAGAGAGACAGACAAAGAGAAGCTGTGAGTGAGAGAGAGAGAAAGAGGCTGTGAGAGAGAGAGAAGCTGTGAGTGAGAGAGAGAGAGAAGCTGTGAGTGAGAGAGAGAGAAAGAGAAGCTGTGTGTGTGTGTGTGAGAGAGAAGCTGTGTGTGAGAGAGAGATAAAGAGAAGCTGTGAGTGAGAGAGAGAGAGAGAGAAGCTGTGAGTGAGAAAGAGAGAGAAGCTGTGAGTGAGAGAGAGAGAGAAAGAGAAGATGTGAGTGAGAGAGAGAGGGAAAGAAAGAGAAGCTGTGAGTGAGAAAGAGAGAGAAGCTGTGAGTGAGAGAGAGAGAGAGAAAGAGATGTGAGTGAGAGAGAGAAAGAGAAACTGTGAGTGAGAGAGAGAGAGAAAGAAAGAGAAGCTGTGAGTGAGAGAGAGATAAAGAGAAGCTGTGAGTTAGAGAGAGACAGAGAAAGAGAAGCTGTGAGTGAGAGAGAGAGAAGCTGTGAGTGAGAGAGAGAGAAATAGAAGCTGTGAGTGTGAGAGAGAGAGATAGAGAAGCTGTGAGTGAGAGAGAGAGAGAAAGAAAAGCTGTGAGTGAGGGAGTGAGAGAAAGAGAAGCTGTGAGTATGAGAGTCAGAAAGAAAGAGAAGCTGTGAGTGAGAGAGAGAGGGTGAAAGAGAAGCTGTGATTGTGAGAGAGAAGGAGAAAAAGGGAAGCTGTGAGTGAGCGTGAGAGAGAGAGAAAGAAGCTGTGACAGTGGGAGAGAGAGAGAGAGAAAGAGAAGCTGTGAGTGAGAGAGAGAAAGAAAGAGAAGCTATGAGCGAGAGAGAGAGAGAGAGAGAAGCTGTGAGTTAGAGAGAGAGGGAGAAAGAGAAGCTGTGAGTGAGAGAGAGAGGGAAAGAGAAGCTGTGAGTGAGAAAGAGAGACAGAAAGAGAAGCTGTGAGTGAGAGAGAGAGAGAGCTAGAAGCTGTGAGTAAGTGAGAGAGAGAAAGAGAAGCTGTAAGTGCGAGAGAGAGAGAAAGAGAAGCTGTGAGTGAGAGAGATAAAGAGAAGCTGTGAGTTAGAGAGAGAGAGAAAGAGAAGCTGTGAGTGAGAGAGAGAGAGAGAAGCTGTGAGTAAGAGAGAGAGAGAGAAGCTGTGAGTGAGAGAGAGAGAGAGAAAGAGAAGCTGTGAGTGAGAGAAAAAGAGAAGCTGTGAGTGAGAGAGAGATAAAGAGAAGCTGTGAGTTAGAGAGAGACAGAGAAAGAGCTGTGAGTGAGAGAGAGGGAGAAAGAGAAGCTGAGAGAGAGAGAGAGAAGCTGTGAGTGAGAGAGAGAGAAAGAGAAGATGTTAGTTCGAGAGTGAGAGAGAGAAAGAGAAAGTGAAGCTGTGAGTAAGAGAGAGAAAGAGAAGTTGTGAGTGAGAGAGAGAGAAACAGAAGGTGTGAGTGAGAGAGAGAGAGTGAAGCTGTGTGTGAGAGAGAGAAGCTGTGTGTGTGTGAGAGAGAAAGAGAAGCTGAGAGTGAGAGAGAGAGAGAAAGAGAAGCTGTGTGAGAGAGAGAGAAGCTGTGAGTGAGAGAGAGAGGGAGAAAGAGAAGCTGTGAGTGAGAGAGAGAAAGATAAGCTGTGAGTGAGAGAGAGAGAGAAGCTGATAGTGAGAGAGATATAGAAAGACAAGCTGTGAGTGAGAGAGAGAGAGAGAGAGAAGCTGTGAGTGAGAGTGAGAGAAAGAGAAGCTGTGAGTGAGAGAGAGAGAAAGAGAAGCTGTGATTAAGAGAGAGAGAGAAGCTGTGAGTGAGAGAGAGAGAAGCTGTGTGTGAGAGAGAAAGAGAAGCTGTGAGTGAGAGAGAGAGAAAGAGAAGATGTGAGTGAGAGAGAGAGAAATAGAAGCTGTGAGTGAGATAGAGAGAGAAAGAGAAGCTGTGAGTGAGAGAGTGAGAAAGAAGCTGTGAGTGAGTGAGAGAGAAAGAGAAGCTGTGAGTGTGTGTGAGAGAGAAAGAGAAGCTGTGATTAAGAGAGAGAGAGAAGCTGTGAGTGAGAGAGAGAAGCTGTGTGAGAGAGAGAAAGAAAAGCTGTCAGTGAGAGAGAGAGAAAGAGAAGCTGTGAGTGAGAGAGAGAGAGAAAGAGAAGCTGTGAGTAAGAGAAAGAGAGAGAAAGAGAAGCTGTGAGTGAGAGAGATAGAAAGAGAAGCTGTGAGTGTGTGAGAGAGAGAAAGAGAAGCTATGAGTGCGAGTGAGAGAGAGAGAAAATGAGAAGCTGTGAGTAAGAGGGATTGAGAGAAGCTGTGAGTGAGAGAGAGAGAGAAGCTGTGAGTGAGTGAGAGAGAGAGAAAGAGAAGCTGTGAGTGAGAGAGAGAGAGAGAGAACCTGTGTGGGAGAAAGAGAGAGAGAGAAGTTGTGAGTGAGTGAGAGAGAGGAGAGAAGCTGTGAGTGAGAGAGAGAGAGAAAGAGAAGCTGAGAGTGTGAGAGAGAGAAAGAGAAGCTGTGAATGTGAGAGAGAGAGAAAGAGAAGCTGTGAGTGAGAGAGAAGAGAGAAAGAGAAGCTGTGAGTGGGGAAGAGAGAGAGAGAGAAAGAGAAGCTGTGATCGAGAGAGAGAGAGAAAGAGAAGCTGTGAGTGACACAGTGAGAGAGAAGCTGTGAGTGAGTGAGAGAGAAAGAGAAGCTGTGAGTGTGTGAGAGAGAGAAAGAGAAGCTGTGATTAAGAGAGAGAGAGAAGCTGTGAGTGAGAGAGAGAGAAAGAGACGCTGTTATTGAGAGAGAAAGAAAGAGAAGCTGTGAGTGAGTGAAACTGTGAGTGAGAGAGAGGGAGAAAGAGAAGCTGTGAGTGGGAGAGAGAGAAAGAGAAGCTGTGAGTGTGTGAGAGAGAGAAAGAGAAGCTGTGAGTGAAAGAGAGAGAAGCTGTGAGTGAGAGAGAGAGGGAGAAAGAGAAGCTGTGAGTGAGAGAGAGAGAGAAAGAGAAGCTGTGAGTGAGAGAGAGAGAGAAAAAGAGAAGCTGTAAGTTAGAGAGAGACAGAAAGAGAAGCTGTGAGTGAGAAAGAGAGAGAAGCTGTGAGTGAGAGAGAGAGAAAGAAAGATGTGAGTGAGAGAGAGAAAGAGAAACTGTGAGTGAGAGAGAGAGAGAAAGAGAAGCTGTGAGTGAGAGAGAGATAAAGAGAAGCTGTGAGTTAGAGAGAGACAGAGATAGAGAAGCTGTGAGTGAGAGAGAGAGAGAAGCTGTGAGTGAGAGAGAGAGGGAGAAAGAGAAGCTGTAAGTGAGAGAGAGAGAGAGAAAGAGAAGTTGTGAGTGAGAGAGAGAGAGAAAAAGTGAAGCTGTGAGTGAGGGAGAGAGAAAAGCTGTGAGTGACAGAGAGAGAAGCTGTGAGTGAGAGAGAGAAAGAGAAGCTGTGAGTGAGAGAGAGAGAGAGAAAGAGAAGCTGTGAGTGAGAGAGAGATAAAGAGAAGCTGTGAGTTAGAGAGAGACAGAGATAGAGAAGCTGTGAGTGAGTGAGAGAGAGAAAGAGGCTGTGTGTGAGAGAGAGAAGCTGTGAGTGAGAGAGAGAGAAGCTGTGAGTGAGAGAGAGAAAAAGAGAAGCTGTGAGAGCGAGAGGGAAAGAGAAGCTGAGTGTGAGAGAGAGATAAAGAGAAGCTGTGAGTTAGAGAGAGACAGAGAAAGAGAAGCTGTGAGTGAGAGAGAGAGAGAAGCTGTGAGTGAGAAAGAGAGAGAAGCTGTGAGTGAGAGAGAGAGAGAGAAAGAGAAGATGTGAGTGAGAGAGAGAAAGAGAAATTGTGAGTGAGAGAAAGAGAGAAAGAAAGAGAAGCTTTGAGTGAGAGAGAGAAAGAGAAACTGTGAGTGAGAGAGAGAGAGAAAGAAAGAGAAGCTGTGAGTGAGAGAGAGATAAAGAGAAGCAGTGAGTTAGAGAGAGACAGAGAAAGAGAAGCTGTGAGTGAGAGAGAGAGAGAGAGAAGCTGTGAGTGAGTGAGAGAGAGAGAAAGAGACGCTGTGAGTGAGAGAGAGAGAAAAAAAAAGAAGCTGTGAGTGAGAGAGAGAGAGAAAGAGAAGGTGTGAGTGAAAGAGAGAGAAAGAAAGAGAAGCTGTGAGTGAGAGAGAGAGGGAGAAAGAGAAGCTGTGAGTGAGTGAGAGAGAGAAAGAGAAGCTGTGAGTGAAAGAGAGAGAGAGAAAGAGAAGCTGTGAGTGAGGGAGAGATAAAGAGAAGCTGTGAGTTAGAGAGAGAGAGAAAGAGAAGCTGTGAGTGAGAGAGAGAGAGAAAAAGAGAAGCTGTAAGTTAGAGAGAGACAGAGAAAGAGAAGCTGTGAGTGAGAAAGAGAGAGAAGCTGTGAGTGAGAGAGAGAGAAAGAAAGATGTGAGTGAGAGAGAGAAAGAGAAACTGTGAGTGAGAGAGAGAGAGAGAGAAGCTGTGAGTGAGAGAGAGATAAAGAGAAGCTGTGAGTTAGAGAGAGACAGAGAAAGAGAAGCTGTGAGTGAGAGGAGAGAGAGAAAAAAAGAAGCTGTGAGTGAGAGAGAGAGAGAAAGAGAAGGTGTGAGTGAAAGAGAGAGAAAGAAAGAGAAGCTGTGAGTGAGAGAGAGAGGGAGAAAGAGAAGCTGTGAGTGAGAGAGAGAGAAAGAGAAGCTGTGAGTGAAAGAGAGAGAGAGAAAGAGAAGCTGTGAGTGAGGGAGAGATAAAGAGAAGCTGTGAGTTAGAGAGAGAGAGAAAGAGAAGCTGTGAGTGAGAGAGAGAGAGAAAAAGAGAAGCTGTAAGTTAGAGAGAGACAGAGAAAGAGAAGCTGTGAGTGAGAAAGAGAGAGAAGCTGTGAGTGAGAGAGAGAGAAAGAAAGATGTGAGTGAGAGAGAGAAAGAGAAACTGTGAGTGAGAGAGAGAGAGAGAGAGAAGCTGTGAGTGAGAGAGAGATAAAGAGAAGCTGTGAGTTAGAGAGAGACAGAGAAAGAGAAGCTGTGAGTGAGAGGAGAGAGAGAAAGAGAAGCTGTGAGTGAGAGAGAGAGGGAAAGAAAGAGAAGCTGTGAGTGAGAGAGAGAGAGAGAAGCTGTGAGTGAGAGAGGGAGGGAGAAAGAGAAGGTGTAAGTGAGAGAGAGAGAAAGAGAAGTTGTGAGTGAGAGAGAGAGAGAAAAAGAGAAGCTGTGAGTGAGGGAGAGAGAAAAGCTGTGAGTGAGAGAGAGAGAAGCTGTGAGTGAGAGAGCGAAAGAGAAGCTGTGAGTGAGAGAGAGAGAGAGAAAGAGAAGCAGTGAGTGAGAGAGAGATAAAGAGAAGCTGTGAGTTAGAGAGAGACAGACAAAGAGAAGCTGTGAGTGAGAGAGAGAGAAAGAGGCTGTGAGAGAGAGAGAAGCTGTGAGTGAGAGAGAGAGAGAAGCTGTGAGTGAGAGAGAGAGAAAGAGAAGCTGTGTGTGTGTGTGTGAGAGAGAAGCTGTGTGTGAGAGAGAGATAAAGAGAAGCTGTGAGTGAGAGAGAGAGAGAGAGAAGCTGTGAGTGAGAAAGAGAGAGAAGCTGTGAGTGAGAGAGAGAGAGAAAGAGAAGATGTGAGTGAGAGAGAGAGGGAAAGAAAGAGAAGCTGTGAGTGAGAAAGAGAGAGAAGCTGTGAGTGAGAGAGAGAGAGAGAAAGAGATGTGAGTGAGAGAGAGAAAGAGAAACTGTGAGTGAGAGAGAGAGAGAAAGAAAGAGAAGCTGTGAGTGAGAGAGAGATAAAGAGAAGCTGTGAGTTAGAGAGAGACAGAGAAAGAGAAGCTGTGAGTGAGAGAGAGAGAAGCTGTGAGTGAGAGAGAGAGAAATAGAAGCTGTGAGTGTGAGAGAGAGAGATAGAGAAGCTGTGAGTGAGAGAGAGAGAGAAAGAAAAGCTGTGAGTGAGGGAGTGAGAGAAAGAGAAGCTGTGAGTATGAGAGTCAGAAAGAAAGAGAAGCTGTGAGTGAGAGAGAGAGGGTGAAAGAGAAGCTGTGATTGTGAGAGAGAAGGAGAAAAAGGGAAGCTGTGAGTGAGCGTGAGAGAGAGAGAGAGAAGCTGTGACAGTGGGAGAGAGAGAGAGAGAAAGAGAAGCTGTGAGTGAGAGAGAGAAAGAAAGAGAAGCTATGAGCGAGAGAGAGAGAGAGAGAGAAGCTGTGAGTTAGAGAGAGAGGGAGAAAGAGAAGCTGTGAGTGAGAGAGAGAGGGAAAGAGAAGCTGTGAGTGAGAAAGAGAGACAGAAAGAGAAGCTGTGAGTGAGAGAGAGAGAGAGCTAGAAGCTGTGAGTAAGTGAGAGAGAGAAAGAGAAGCTGTAAGTGCGAGAGAGAGAGAAAGAGAAGCTGTGAGTGAGAGAGATAAAGAGAAGCTGTGAGTTAGAGAGAGAGAGAAAGAGAAGCTGTGAGTGAGAGAGAGAGAGAGAAGCTGTGAGTAAGAGAGAGAGAGAGAAGCTGTGAGTGAGAGAGAGAGAGAGAAAGAGAAGCTGTGAGTGAGAGAAAAAGAGAAGCTGTGAGTGAGAGAGAGATAAAGAGAAGCTGTGAGTTAGAGAGAGACAGAGAAAGAGCTGTGAGTGAGAGAGAGGGAGAAAGAGAAGCTGAGAGAGAGAGAGAGAAGCTGTGAGTGAGAGAGAGAGAAAGAGAAGATGTTAGTTCGAGAGTGAGAGAGAGAAAGAGAAGCTGTGAGTGAGAGAGAGAGAGAGAAAGAGAAGTTGTGTGTGAGAGAGAGAGAGAAGCTGTGAGTGAGAGAGTGAGAAGCTGTGAGTGAGAGGGAGAGAGAGAAAGAAAAGGTGTGAGTGAGAGAGAGAAAGAGAAGTTGTGAGTGAGAGAGAGAGAGAAGCTGTGAGTGAGAGAGAGAGAGAAGATGTGAGAGAGAGAGCGAAAGAGAAACTGTGAGTGAGTGAGAGAGAGAGATAAAGAGAAGCTGTGAGTGATAGAGACAGATAAAGAAAAGCTGTGAGTGAGAGAGAGAAAGAGAAGCTGGGAGTGAGTAAGAGAGAGAAAGAGAAGCTGTGAGTGTGTGTGTGTGAGAGAGAAGCTGTGAGTGAGAGAGAGAGAGAAAGAGAAGCTGTGAGTGAGAGAGAGAGAGAAAGAAAGTGCACCTGTGAGTGAGAGAGAGAGAGAAAGTGAAGATGTGAGTGAGAGAGAGAGAGAGAGAAACTCTGAGTGAGAGAGAGAGAGAGAAAGAGAAGCTGTGAGTGAGAGAGAGAGAGAAAGAAATAGAAGCTGTGAGTGAGAGAGAGAGAAGCTGTGAGTGAGAGAGAGAAGGAGAAAGTGAAGCTGTGAGTGAGTGAGAGAGAAAGAGAAGCTGTGAGAGAGAGAGAAGTTGTGAGTGAGTGAGAGAGAGAGAAGCTGTGAGAGAGAGAGAGAAGCTGTGAGTGAGAGAGAGAGAGAAGGAGAAGCTGTGAGTGAGATGGAGAGAGAGAAAGAGAAGCTGTGAGTGAGAGAGAGAGAGAGAAGCTGTGAGTGAGAGAGAAAGAGAAGCTGTGAGTGAGAGAGAAAGAGAAGCTATGAGTTAGAGAGAGAGAGTGAAAGAGAAGCTGTGAGTGAGAGAGAGAGAGAGTGAGGAGCTGTGAGATAGAGAGAGAAAGAGAAGCTGTGTGTGTGAGAGAGAGAGAAGCTGTGAGTGAGAGAGAGAGAAAGAGAAGCTGTGAGTGAGAGAGAGAGAGAAAGAGAAGCTGTGAGTGAGAGAGTGAGATAAAGAGAAGCTGTGAGTTGGAGAGAGACAGAGAAAGAGAAGCTGTGAGTGAGAGAGAGAGAGAGAGAAAGAGAAGCTGTGAGTGAGAGAGAGAGAGAAGCTGTGAGTGAGAGTGAGAGAGAAAGAGAAGCAGTGAGTGAGAGAATGAAGCTGTGTGAGAGAGAGAGAGAAAGAGAAGCTCTGAGAGAGAGAGAAAGAGAAGCTGTGAGTGTGAGAGAGAGTGAGAAAAAGGGAAGCTGTGAGTGAGCGTGAGAGAGAGAGAAGCTGTGACAGTGGGAAAGAGAAAGAGAGAAAGAGAATCTGTGAGTGAGAGAGAGAGAAAGAAAGAAAGAGAAGCTATGAGTGAGAGAGAGAGAAGCTGTGAGTGAGAGAGAGAAGGAGAAAGAGAATCTGTGAGTGAGAGATTGAGAGAGAGAGAGAGTAGCTTTGAGTGAGAGAGAGAGAGAAGCTGTGAGTGAGAGAGAGAGAGAAGCTGTGAGTGAGAGAGAGAAAGAGAAGCTGTGAGTGAGAGAAGAGATAGAGAGAGAGAAAGAGAAGCTGTGAGTGAGAGAGAGAGAGAAAGAGAAGCTGTGACTGAGATAGAGATAAAGACAAGCTGTGAGTTAGAGAGAGTCAGAGAGAGAGAGAGAGAGTAGCTGTGAGTGAGAAAGAGAGAGAAGCTGTGAGTGAGAGAGAGAGAGAAAGAGATGTGAGTGAGAGAGAGAAAGAGAAACTGTGAGTGAGAGAGAGAGAGAGAGAGAGAAGTTGTGAGTGAGAGAGAGAAAGAGAAGCTGTGAGTTAGAGAGAGACAGAGAAAGAGAAGCTGTGAGTGAGAGAGAGAGAGAGAGAGAGAAGCTGTGAGTGAGAGAGAGAGAGAGAAAGAGAAGCTGTGAGTGTGAGAGAGAGATAGATAGAGAAGCTGTGTGTGTGTGAGAGAGAGAGAAAAGCTGTGAGTGAGGGAGTGAGAGAAAGAGAAGCTGTGAGTATGAGAAAGAAAGAGAAGCTGTGAGTGAGAGAGAGAGGGTGAAAGAGAAGCTGTGATTGTGAGAGAGAGGGAGAAAAAGGGAAGCTGTGAGTGAGCGTGAGAGAGAGAGAGAAGCTGTGAGTGAGAGAGAGAGAGAAGCTGTGAGTGAGAGAGAGAGAGAGAAGATGTGAGTGTGAGATTGAGAGAGAGAAAGAGAAGCTGTGAGTGAGAGAGAGAAGCTGTGAGTGAGAGAGAGAGAAAGAGAAGGTGTGAGTGAGAGAGAGAAAGAGAAGCTGTGAGTGAGAGAGAGAGAGAGAAGCTGTGAGAGAGAGAGAGAGAAGATGTGAGTGAGAAAGAGAAGCTGTGAGTGAGAGAGAAAGAGAAAGAGAAGCTGTGAGTGAGAGAGAGATAAAGAGAAGCTGTGAGTGAGAGAGAGAGAGAAAGAGAAGCTGTGAGTGAGAGAGAAAGAGAAAGAGAAGCTGTGTGTGTGTGTGAGAGAGAAGCTGTGAGTGCGAGAGAGAGAGAAAGAGAAGATGTTAGTGAGAGATTGAGAGAGAGTAAGAGAAGCTGTGAGTGAGAGAGAGAGAAGCTGTGAGTGAGAGGGAGAGAGAGAAAGAGAAGGTGTGAGAGAGAGAAAGAGCTGTGAGTGAGAGAGAGAGAGAAGCTGTGAGTGAGAGAGAGAGAGAAGATGTGAGTGAGAGAGAGAAAGAGAAAGGGAAACTGTAAGTGAGTGAGAGAGAGAGATAAAGAGAAGCTGTGAGTGATAGAGAGAGATAAAGAAAAGCTGTGAATGAGAGAGAGAAAGAAAAGCTGGGAGTGAGTAAGAGAGATAAAGAGAAGCTGTGAGTGTGTGTGTGAGAGAGAGAAGCTGTGAGTGAGAGAGAGAGAGAAGCTGTGAGTGAGAGAGAAAGAAAGAAAGAGAAGCTGTGAGTGAGTGAGAGAGAGAGAGAGAGAAACTGTGAGTGAGAGAGAGAGAGAGAGAAAGAGAAGCTGTAAGTGAGAGAGAAAGAGAAAGAGAAGCTGTGAGTGAGAGAGAGAGAGAAAGAGAAGATGTTAGTGAGAGAGAGAGAAAGAGAAGCTGTGAGTGAGAGAGAGAGAGAGAGAGAGAAAGAAAGAGAAGCTGTGTGTGAGAGAGAGAGAGAGAGAAAGAGAAGTTGTGAGTGAGAGAGAGAAAGAGAAGCTGTGAGTTAGAGAGAGACAGAGAAAGAGAAGCTGTGAGTGAGTGAGAGAGAGAGAGAGAAGCTGTGAGTGAGAGAGAGAGAGAGAAAGAGAAGCTGTGAGTGTGAGAGAGAGATAGATAGAGAAGCTGTGAGTGAGAGAGAGAGAGAAAAGCTGTGAGTGAGGGAGTGAGAGAAAGAGAAGCTGTGAGTATGAGAGTGAGAAAGAAAGAGAAGCTGTGAGAGAGAGAGAGAGGGTGAAAGAGAAGCTGTGATTGTGAGAGAGAGGGAGAATAAGGGAAGCTGTGAGTGAGCGTGAGAGAGAGAGAGAAGCTGTGACAGTGGGAGAGAGAGAGAGAAAGAGAAGCTGTGAGTGAGAGAGAGATAAAGAAAGAGAAGCTATGAGAGAGAGAGAGAGAGAGAGAAGCTGTGAGTGAGAGAGAGAGAGAAGCTGTGAGAGAGAGAGAGAGAAGATGTGAGTGTGAGATTGAGAGAGAGAAAGAGAAGCTGTGAGTGAGAGAGAGAAGCTGTGAGTGAGAGAGAGAGAGAGAAAGAGAAGGTGTGAGTGAGAGAGAGAAAGAGAAGCTGTGAGTGAGAGAGAGAGAGAGAAGCTGTGTGAGAGAGAGAGAGAAGATGTGAGTGAGAGAGAGAAAGAGAAGCTGTGAGTGAGAGAGAGAGATAAAGAGAAGCTGTGAGTGAGAGAGAGAGAGAAAGAGAAGCTGTGAGTTAGAGAGAGAGAAAGAGAAGCTGTGAGTGAGAGAGAAAGAGAAAGAGAAGCTGTGTGTGTGTGAGAGAGAGAAGCTGTGAGTGAGAGAGAGAGAGAAAGAGAAGATGTTAGTGAGAGATTGAGAGTAAGAGAAGCTGTGAGTGAGAGAGAGAGAAGCTGTGAGTGAGAGGGAGAGAGAGAAAGAGAAGGTGTGAGTGAGAGAGCGAAAGAGCTGTGAGTGAGAGAGAGAGAAGCTGTGAGTGAGAGAGAGAGAAGCTGTGAGTGAGAGAGAGAAAGAGAAAGAGAAACTGTGAGTGAGTGAGAGAGAGAGATAAAGAGAAGCTGTGAGTGATAGAGAGAGATAAAGAAAAGCTGTGAATGAGAGAGAGAAAGAGAAGCTGGGAGTGAGTAAGAGAGAGAAAGAGAAGCTGTGAGTGTGTGTGAGAGAGAGAGAAGCTGTGAGAGAGAGAGAGAGAGAAGCTGTGAGTGAGAGAGAAAGAAAGAAAGAGAAGCTGTGAGTGAGTGAGAGAGAGAGAGAGAGAAACTGTGAGTGAGAGAGAGAGAGAGAAAGAGAAGCTGTGAGTGAGAGAGAAAGAGAAAGAGAAGCTGTGTGTGTGAGAGAGAGAAGCTGTGAGTGAGAGAGAGAGAGAAAGAGAAGATGTTAGTGAGAGAGAGAGAAAGAGAAGCTGTGAGTGAGAGAGAGAGAGGGAAAGAGAAGCTGTGTGTGAGAGAGAGAAGTTGTGAGTGAGAGAGAGAGGGAGAAAGAGAAGCTGTGAGTGAGAGAGAGAGGGAAATAGATGCTGTGAGTGTGAGAGAGAGACAGAGAAAGAGAAGCTGTGAGTGAGAGAGAGAGAGCTAGAAGCTGTGAGTGAGAGAGAGAGAGAAGCTGTGAGTGAGTGAGAGAAAGAGAAGCTGTGAGTGAGAGAGAGAGAGAGAAAGAGAAGCTGTGAGTGAGAGAGAGATAAAGAGAAGCTGTGAGTTAGAGAGAGATAGAGAAAGAGAAGCTGTGAGTGAGAGAGAGAGAGAGAGAAAAAGAGAATCTGTGAGTGTGAGAGAGAGAGAGAAGCTGTGAGTGAGAGAGAGAGAGAGAAAGAGAAGCTGTGAGTGAGAGAGAGATAAAGAGAAGCTGTGAGTGAGAGAGAGAGAGAGAGAAGCTGTGAGTGAGAGAGAGAGAGAAAGAGAAGCTGTGAGTGTGAGAGAGAGATAGATAGAGAAGCTGTGAGTGAGAGAGAGAGAGAAAAGCTGTGAGTGAGGGAGTGAGAGAAAGAGAAGCTGTGAGTATGAGAGTGAGAAAGAAAGAGAAGCTGTGAGTGAGAGAGAGAGGGTGAAAGAGAAGCTGTGATTGTGAGAGAGAGGGAGAAAAAGGGAAGCTGTGAGTGAGCGTGAGAGAGAGAGAGAAGCTGTGACAGTGGGAGAGAGAGAGAGAAAGAGAAGCTGTGAGTGAGAGAGAGAGAAAGAAAGAGAAGCTATGAGTGAGAGAGAGAGAGAAGCTGTGAGTGAGAGAGAGAGAGAAGCTGTGAGTGAGTGAGAGAGAGAAGATGTGTGTGAGAGATTGAGAGAGAGAAAGAGAAGCTGTGAGTGAGAGAGAGAAGCTGTGAGTGAGAGAGAGAGAGAAAGAGAAGGTGTTAGTGAGAGAGAGAAAGAGAAGCTGTGAGTGAGAGAGAGAGAGAGAGAAGCTGTGTGAGAGAGAGAGAAGATGTGAGTGAGAGAGAGAAAGAGAAGCTGTGAGTGAGAGAGAGAGAGAAAGAAAAGCTGTGAGTGAGACAGAGATAAAGAGAAGCTGTGAGTGAGAGAGAGAGAGAAAGAGAAGCTGTGAGTTAGAGAGAGAGAGAAAAAGAGAAGCTGTGAGTGAGAGAGAAAGAGAAAGAGAAGCTGTGTGTGTGTGAGAGAGAAGCTGTGAGTGCGAGAGAGAGAGAAAGAGAAGATGTTAGTGAGAGATTGAGAGAGAGTAAGAGAAGCTGTGAGTGAGAGAGAGAGAAGCTGTGAGTGAGAGGGAGAGAGAGAAAGAGAAGGTGTGAGTGAGAGAGAGAAAGAGCTGTGAGTGAGAGAGAGAGAGAAGCTGTGAGTGAGAGAGAGAGAGAAAGAGAAGTTGTGAGTGAGTGAGAGAGAGAGAAGCTGTGTGTGTGTGAGAGAGAGAGAAGCTGTGAGTGAGAGAGAGAGAGAAGGAGAAGCTGTGAGTGAGATAGAGAGAGAAAGAGAAGCTGTGAGTGAGAGAGAGAGAGAGAGAAGCTGTGAGTGAGAGTGAAAGAGAAGCTGTGAGTGAGAGAGAAAGAGAAGCTATGAGTTAGAGAGAGAGTGAAAGAGAAGCTGTGAGTGAGAGAGAGAGAGAGTGAGGAGCTGTGAGATAGAGAGAGAAAGAGAAGCTGTGAGTGAGTGGGAGAGAGAAGCTGTGAGTGAGAGAGAAAGAGAAGCTGTGAGTGAGAGAGAAAGAGAAGCTGTGTGTGTGTGTGTGAGAGAGAAGCTGTGAGTGAGAGAGAGAGAAAGAGAAGCTGTGAGTGAGAGAGTGAGATAAAGAGAAGCTGTGAGTTAGAGAGAGACAGAGAAAGAGAAGCTGTGAGTGAGAGAGAGAGAGAAAAAGAAGCTGTGAGTGAGAGAGAGACAGAGAGAAAGAGAAGCTGTGAGTGAGAGAGAGAGAGAGAAGCTGTGAGTGAGAGTGAGAGAGAAAGAGAAGCTGTGAGTGAGAGAGTGAGAGAAAGAGAAGCTGTGAGTGAGAGAGAGAGAAAGAAAGAAAGAAAGAAAAGCTGTGAGTGTGAGAGAGAAGCTGTGAGTGAGAGAGAGAGAGAGAAAGAGAAGCTGTGAGTGAGAGAGAGAGAAAGAGAAGCTGTGAGTGTGAGAGAGAGTGAGAAAAAGGGAAGCTGTGAGTGAGCGTGAGAGAGAGAGAAGCTGTGACAGTGGGAGAGAGAAAGAGAGAAAGAGAAGCTGTGAGTGAGAGAGAGAGAAAGAAAGAAAGAGAAGCTATGAGTGAGAGAGAGAGAAGCTGTGAGTGAGAGAGAGAAGGAGAAAGAGAATCTGTGAGTGAGAGAGAGAGAGAGAGAGTAGCTGTGAGTGATAGAGAGAGAGAAGCTGTGAGTGAGTGAGAGAGAGAGAAGCTGTGAGTGAGAGAGAGAAAGAGAAGCTGTGAGTGAGAGAAAGAGAGAGAGAGAAAGAGAAGCTGTGAGTGAGAGAGAGAGAAAGAGAAGCTGTGAGTGAGAGAGAGATAAAGAGAAGCTGTGAGTTAGAGAGAGAGAGAAAGAGAAAGAGAAGCTGTGAGTGAGAGAGAGAGAGAAAGAGAAGCTGTGTGAGAGAGAGAATCTGTGAGCGAGAGAGAGAGAGAAAGAAAGAGAAGATGTCAGTGAGAGAGGGAGAGAGAGAGAGAAGCTGTGAGTGAGAGAGAGAGAGAAAGATAAGCTGTGTGAGAGAGGGAGAGAAAGAGAAGTTGTGAGTGAGAGAGAGAGAGAGAGAAAGAGAAGCTGTGAGTGAGCGAGAGATAAAGAGAAGCTGTGAGTTAGAGAGAGAGAGAAAGAGAAAGAGAAGCTGTGAGTGAGAGAGAGAGAGAAAGAGAAGCTGTGTGAGAGAGAGAATCTGTGAGCGAGAGAGAGAGAGAAAGAAAGAGAAGATGTCAGTGAGAGAGGGAGAGAGAGAGAGAAGCTGTGAGTGAGAGAGAGAGAGAAAGATAAGCTGTGTGAGAGAGGGAGAGAAAGAGAAGTTGTGAGTGAGAGAGAGAGAAAGAGTGAGAAGCTGTGAGTGAGAGAGAGAGAGAAGCTGTGAGTGAGAGAGAGAGAGAGAGAAAGAGATGCTGTGAGTGAGAGAGAGAGAGAGAAAGAGAAGCTGTGAGAGAGAGAGAAGCTGTGAGTGAGAGAGAAAGAACGAAATAGAAGCTGTGAGTGAGTGAGAGAGAGAGAAGCTGTGAGTGAGAGAGAGAGAGAAGCTGTGAGTGAGAGAGAGAGAGAGAGAAAGAGAAGCTGTGAGTGAGAGAGAGAGATAGAAAGAGAAGCTGTGAGAGAGAGAAAGAGAAGCTGTGAGTGAGAGAGAAAGAGAAGCTGTGAGTGAGAGAGAGAGAAAGAGAAGCTGTGAGTGAGAGAGAGAGAGAGAGAAAGAGAAGCTGTGAGAGAGAGAGAAGCTGTGAGTGAGAGAGAAAGAAAGAAATAGAAGCTGTGAGTGAGTGTGAGAGAGAGAAGATGTGAGTGAGAGAGAGAGAGAAGCTGTGAGTGAGAGAGAAAGGGAAAGAGAGGCTGTGAGTGAGAGAGAGAGAGAGAGAAAGAGAAGGTGTGAGTGAGAGAGAGAGAGAGAAAGAGAAGCTGTGAGAGAGAGAGAGAAGCTGAGAGTGAGAGAGAAAGAAAGAAATAGAAGCTGTGAGTGAGTGAGAGAGAGAGAAGCTGTGAGTGAGAGAGAGAGAGAAGCTGTGAGTGAGAGAGAGAGAAAGAGAGAAAGAGAGAAAGAGAAGCTGTGAGTGAGAGAGAGAGAGAAAGAGAAGCTGTGGGAGAGAGAAAGAGAAGCTGTGAGTAAGAGAGAAAGAGAAGCTGTGAGTGAGAGAGAGAGAGAAAGAGAAGCTGTGAGTGAGAGAGAGAGAGAGAGAAGCTGTGAGTGAGAGAGAGAGAGAAAGAGAAGCTGTGAGAGAGAGAGAAGCTCTGAGTGAGAGAGAAAGAAAAAAATAGAAGCTGTGAGTGAGTGAGAGAGAGAGAAGCTGTGAGTGAGAGAGAGAGAGAGAAGCTGTGAGTGAGAGAGAAAGGGAAAGAGAGGCTGTGAGTGAAAGAGAGAGAGAAGCTGTGAGAGAGAGAGAGAAGCTGTGAGTGAGAGAGAAAGAGAGGCTGTGAGTGAGAGAGAGAGAGAGAGAAGCTGAGTGAGAGAGAGATAAAGAGAAGCTGTGAGTTAGAGAGAGAAAGAGAAAGAGAAGCTGTGAGTGAGACAGAGAGAAAGAGAAGCTGTGTGTGTGTGAGAGAGAGAGAAGCTGTGAGTGAGAGAGAGAGAGAAAGAGAAGCTGTGAGTGAGAGAGAAAGCTGTGAGTGAGAGAGAAAGAGAAAGAGAAGCTGTGAGAGAGAGAAGCTGTGAGTGAGAGAGAGAGAAACTGTGAGTGAGAGAAGCTGTGAGTGAGTGAGTGAGAGAGAGAGAAGCTGTGAGTGAGAGAGAGAAAGAGATGCTGTGAGTGAGTGAGTGAGAGAGAAGATGTGAGTGAGAGAGAGAGAGAAGCTGTGAGTGAGAGAGAAAGAAAGATAGAGAAGCTGTGAGTGAGAGAGAGAGAGAAAGAGAAGCTGTGAGTGAGAGAGAGAGAGAAAGAGAAGCTGTGACTGAGAGAGAGATAAAGACAAGCTGTGAGTTAGAGAGAGAGAGTAGCTGTGAGTGAGAAAGAGAGAGAAGCTGTGAGTGAGAGAGAGAGAGAGAAAGAGATGTGAGTGAGAGAGAGAAAGAGAAACTGTGAGTGAGAGAGAGAGAGAGAAAGAAAGAGAAGCTGTGAGTGAGAGAGAGATAAAGAGAAGCTGTGAGTTAGAGAGAGACAGAGAAAGAGAAGCTGTGAGTGAGAGAGAGAGAGAGAGAAGCTGTGAGTGAGAGAGAGAGAAATAGAAGCTGTGAGTGTGAGAGAGAGAGAGAGAGAGAAGCTGTGAGTGAGAGAGAGAGGGAGAAAGAAAAGCTGTGAGTGAGGGAGTGAGAGAAAGAGAAGCTGTGAGTATGAGAGTCAGAAAGAAAGAGAAGCTGTGAGTGAGAGAGAGAGGGTGAAAGAGAAGCTGTGATTGTGAGAGAGAGGGAGAAAAAGGGAAGCTGTGAGTGAGCGTGAGAGAGAGAGAGAGAAGCTGTGACAGTGGGAGAGAGAGAGAGAAAGAGAAGCTGTGAGTGAGAGAGAGAAAGAAAGAGAAGCTATGAGCGAGAGAGAGAGAGAAGCTCTGAGTTAGAGAGAGAGGGAGAAAGAGAAGCTGTGAGTGAGAGAGAGAGGGAAAGAGAAGCTGTGAGTGAGAAAGAGAGACAGAGAAAGAGAAGCTGTAAGTGCGAGAGAGAGAGAGAAAGAGAAGCTGTGAGTGAGAGAGAGATAAAGAGAAGCTGTGAGTTAGAGAGAGAGAGAAAGAGAAGCTGTGAGTGAGAGAGAGAGAGAAAAAGAGAATCTGTGAGTGAGAGAGAGAGAGAGAGAAGCTGTGAGTAAGAGAGAGAAAGAGAAGCTGTGAGTGAGAGAGAGAGAGAGAAAGAGAAGCTGTGAGTGAAAGAGCGAAAGAGAAGCTGTGAGTGAGAGAGAGATAAAGAGAAGCTGTGAGTTAGAGAGAGACAGAGAAAGAGCTGTGAGTGAGAGAGAGAGAGAAAGAGAAGCTGAGAGAGAGAGAGAGAGAGAGAAGCTGTGAGTGAGAGAGAGAGAAAGAGAAGATGTTAGTGAGAGAGTGAGAGAGAGAAAGAGAAGCTGTGAGTGAGAGAGAGAGAAAGAGAAGTTGTGAGAGAGAGAGAGAAGCTGTGAGTGAGAGAGAGAGAGAAGCTGTGAGTGAGAGAGAGAGAGAAGATGTGAGTGTGAGATTGAGAGAGAGAAAGAGAAGCTGTGAGTGAGAGAGAGAAGCTGTGAGTGAGAGAGAGAGAGAAAGAGAAGGTGTGAGTGAGAGAGAGAAAGAGAAGCTGTGAGTGAGAGAGAGAGAGAGAGAAGCTGTGAGTGAGAGAGAGAGAGAGAAGATGTGAGTGACAGAGAGAGAAAGAGAAGCTGTGAGTGAGAGAGAGAGAGAAAGAGAAGCTGTGAGTGAGTGAGAGAGAGAGAGAAGCTGTGAGTGAGAGAGAGAAAGAGAAGCTGTGAGTGAGAGAAAGAGAGAGAGAGAAAGAGAAGCTGTGAGTGAGAGAGAGAGAAAGAGAAGCTGTGAGTGAGAGAGAGATAAAGAGAAGCTGTGAGTTAGAGAGAGAGAGAAAGAAAGAGAAAGAGAAGCTGTGAGTGAGAGAGAGAGAAAGAGAAGCTGTGTGAGAGAGAGAATCTGTGAGCGAGAGAGATAGAGAAAGAAAGA
This sequence comes from Bradypodion ventrale, assembly GCA_035047345.1. Classification (NCBI taxonomy): domain Eukaryota; kingdom Metazoa; phylum Chordata; class Lepidosauria; order Squamata; family Chamaeleonidae; genus Bradypodion; species Bradypodion ventrale. The sequence continues at coordinate 176,107,527 of JAWDJE010000002.1, forward strand.
GAAGATGTCAGTGAGAGAGGGAGAGACAGAGAGAAGCTGTGAGTGAGAGAGAGAGAGAAAGATAAGCTGTGTGAGAGAGGGAGAGAAAGAGAAGTTGTGAGTGAGAGAGAGAGAGAGAGAGAAGCTGTGAGTGAGAGAGAGATAAAGAGAAGCTGTGAGTTAGAGAGAGAGAGAAAGAGAAAGAGAAGCTGTGAGTGAGAGAGAGAGAGAAAGAGAAGCTGTGTGAGAGAGAGAATCTGTGAGCGAGAGAGAAAGAAAGAGAAGATGTCAGTGAGAGAGGGAGAGAGAGAGAAGCTGTGAGTGAGAGAGAGAGAGAAAGATAAGCTGTGTGAGAGAGGGAGAGAAAGAGAAGTTGTGAGTGAGAGAGAGAGAAAGAGTGAGAAGCTGTGAGTGAGAGAGAGAGAGAAGCTGTGAGTGAGAGAGAGAGAGAGAAAGAGACGCTGTGAGTGAGAGAGAGAGAGAGAAAGAGAAGCTGTGTGAGAGAGAGAAGCTGTGAGTGAGAGAGAAAGAACGAAATAGAAGCTGTGAGTGAGTGAGAGAGAGAGAAGCTGTGAGTGAGAGAGAGAGAGAAGCTGTGAGTGAGAGAGAGAGAGAGAAAGAGAAGCTGTGAGTGAGAGAGATAGATAGAAAGAGAAGCTGTGAGAGAGAGAAAGAGAAGCTGTGAGTGAGAGAGAAAGAGAAGCTGTGAGTGAGAGAGAGAGAAAGAGAATCTGTGAGTGAGAGAGAGAGAGAGAGAAAGAGAAGCTGTGAGAGAGAGAGAGAAGCTGTGAGTGAGAGAGAAAGAAAGAAATAGAAGCTGTGAGTGAGTGAGAGAGAGAGAAGCTGTGAGTGAGAGAGAGAGAAGCTGTGAGTGAGAGAGAAAGGGAAAGAGAGGCTGTGAGTGAGAGAGAGAGAGAGAAAGAGAAGGTGTGAGTGAGTGAGAGAGAGAGAAAGAGAAGCTGTGAGAGAGAGAGAGAAGCTGAGAGTGAGAGAGAAAGAAAGAAATAGAAGCTGTGAGTGAGTGAGAGAGAGAGAAGCTGTGAGTGAGAGAGAGAGAGAAGCTGTGAGTGAGAGAGAGAGAAAGAGAGAAAGAGAGAAAGAGAAGCTGTGAGTGAGAGAGAGAGAGAAAGAGAAGCTGTGGGAGAGAGAAAGAGAAGCTGTGAGTAAGAGAGAAAGAGAAGCTGTGAGTGAGAGAGAGAGAGAAAGAGAAGCTGTGAGTGAGAGAGAGAGAGAGAGAAGCTGTGAGTGAGAGAGAGAGAGAAAGAGAAGCTGTGAGAGAGAGAGAAGCTGTGAGTGAGAGAGAAAGAAAAAAATAGAAGCTGTGAGTGAGTGAGAGAGAGAGAAGCTGTGAGTGAGAGAGAGAGAGAGAAGCTGTGAGTGAGAGAGAAAGGGAAAGAGAGGCTGTGAGTGAAAGAGAGAGAGAGAAGCTGTGAGAGAGAGAGAGAAGCTGTGAGTGAGAGAGAAAGAAAGATAGAGAAGCTGTGAGTGAGAGAGAGAGAGAAAGAGAAGCTGTGAGTGAGAGAGAGAGAAAGAGAAGCTGTGTGAGAGAGAGAGAGAGAAAGAAAGAGAAGCTGTGAGTGAGAGAGAGAGAGAAAGTGAAGATGTGAGTGAGAGAGAGAGGTGTGAGTGAGAGAGAGAGAGAGAAAGAGAAGCTGTGAGTGAGAGAGAGAGAGAAAGAGAAGCTGTGACTGAGAGAGAGATAAAGACAAGCTGTGAGTTAGAGAGAGAGAGTAGCTGTGAGTGAGAAAGAGAGAGAAGCTGTGAGTGAGAGAGAGAGAGAAGCTGTGAGTGAGAGAGAGAGAAAGAGAGAAAGAGAGAAAGAGAAGCAGTGAGTGAGAGAGAGAGAGAAAGAGAAGCTGTGGGAGAGAGAAAGAGAAGCTGTGAGTAAGAGAGAAAGAGAAGCTGTGAGTGAGAGAGAGAGAGAAAGAGAAGCTGTGAGTGAGAGAGAGAGAGAGAAGCTGTGAGTGAGAGAGAGAGAGAAAGAGAAGCTGTGAGAGAGAGAGAAGCTGTGAGTGAGAGAGAAAGAAAAAAATAGAAGCTGTGAGTGAGTGAGAGAGAGAGAAGCTGTGAGTGAGAGAGAGAGAGAGAAGCTGTGAGTGAGAGAGAAAGGGAAAGAGAGGCTGTGAGTGAAAGAGAGAGAGAGAAGCTGTGAGAGAGAGAGAGAAGCTGTGAGTGAGAGAGAAAGAAAGATAGAGAAGCTGTGAGTGAGAGAGAGAGAGAAAGAGAAGCTGTGAGTGAGAGAGAGAGAAAGAGAAGCTGTGTGAGAGAGAGAGAGAAAGAAAGAGAAGCTGTGAGTGAGAGAGAGAGAGAAAGTGAAGATGTGAGTGAGAGAGAGAGGTGTGAGTGAGAGAGAGAGAGAGAAAGAGAAGCTGTGAGTGAGAGAGAGAGAGAAAGAGAAGCTGTGACTGAGAGAGAGATAAAGACAAGCTGTGAGTTAGAGAGAGAGAGTAGCTGTGAGTGAGAAAGAGAGAGAAGCTGTGAGTGAGAGAGAGAGAGAGAGAAAGAGATGTGAGTGAGAGAGAGAAAGAGAAACTGTGAGTGAGAGAGAGAGAGAGAAAGAAAGAGAAGCTGTGAGTGAGAGAGAGATAAAGAGAAGCTGTGAGTTAGAGAGAGACAGAGAAAGAGAAGCTGTGAGTGAGAGAGAGAGAGAGAGAAGCTGTGAGTGAGAGAGAGAGAAATAGAAGCTGTGAGTGTGTGAGAGAGAGAGAGAGAAGCTGTGAGTGAGAGAGAGAGAGAGAAAGAAAAGCTGTGAGTGAGGGAGTGAGAGAAAGAGAAGCTGTGAGTATGAGAGTCAGAAAGAAAGAGAAGCTGTGAGTGAGAGAGAGAGGGTGAAAGAGAAGCTGTGATTGTGAGAGAGAGGGAGAAAAAGGGAAGCTGTGAGTGAGCGTGAGAGAGAGAGAGATAAGCTGTGACAGTGGGAGAGAGAGAGAGAGAAAGAGAAGCTGTGAGTGAGAGAGAGAAAGAAAGAGAAGCTATGAGTGAGAGAGAGAGAGAAGCTCTGAGTTAGAGAGAGAGGGAGAAAGAGAAGCTGTGAGTGAGAGAGAGAGGGAAAGAGAAGCTGTGAGTGAGAAAGAGACAGAGAAAGAGAAGCTGTGAGTGAGAGAGAGAGAGAGCTAGAAGCTGTGAGTGAGTGAGAGGAGAAAGAGAAGCTGTAAGTGCGAGAGAGAGAGAGAAAGAGAAGCTGTGAGTGAGAGAGAGATAAAGAGAAGCTGTGAGTTAGAGAGAGAGAGAAAGAGAAGCTGTGAGTGAGAGAGAGAGAGAAAAAGAGAATCTGTGAGTGAGAGAGAGAGAGAGAGAAGCTGTGAGTAAGAGAGAGAAAGAGAAGCTCTGAGTGAGAGAGAGAGAGAGAGAAAGAGAAGCTGTGAGTGAAAGAGCGAAAGAGAAGCTGTGAGTGAGAGAGAGATAAAGAGAAGCTGTGAGTTAGAGAGAGACAGAGAAAGAGCTGTGAGTGAGAGAGAGAGAGAAAGAGAAGCTGAGAGAGAGAGAGAGAGAAGCTGTGAGTGAGGGAGAGAGAAAGAGAAGATGTTAGTGAGAGAGTGAGAGAGAGAAAGAGAAGCTGTGAGTGAGAGAGAGAGAAAGAGAAGTTGTGAGAGAGAGAGAGAAGCTGTGAGTGAGAGAGAGAGAGAAGCTGTGAGTGAGAGAGAGAGAGAAGATGTGAGTGTGAGATTGAGAGAGAGAAAGAGAAGCTGTGAGTGAGAGAGAGAAGCTGTGAGTGAGAGAGAGAGAGAAAGAGAAGGTGTGAGTGAGAGAGAGAGAGAGAAGCTGTGAGTGAGAGAGAGAGAGAGAAGCTGTGAGTGACAGAGAGAGAGAGAAGATGTGAGTGACAGAGAGAGAAAGAGAAGCTGTGAGTGAGAGAGAAAGAGAAGCTGTGAGTGAGAGAGAGAGAAAGAGAAGCTGTGAGTGAGAGAGAGAGAGAGAGAAAGAGAAGCTGTGAGAGAGAGAGAAGCTGTGAGTGAGAAAGAAAGAAAGAAATAGAAGCTGTGAGTGAGTGTGAGAGAGAGAAGATGTGAGTGAGAGAGAGAGAGAAGCTGTGAGTGAGAGAGAAAGGGAAAGAGAGGCTGTGAGTGAGAGAGAGAGAGAGAGAAAGAGAAGGTGTGAGTGAGAGAGAGAGAGAGAAAGAGAAGCTGTGAGAGAGAGAGAGAAGCTGAGAGTGAGAGAGAAAGAAAGAAATAGAAGCTGTGAGTGAGTGAGAGAGAGAGAAGCTGTGAGTGAGAGAGAGAGAGAAGCTGTGAGTGAGAGAGAGAGAAAGAGAGAAAGAGAGAAAGAGAAGCTGTGAGTGAGAGAGAGAGAGAAAGAGAAGCTGTGGGAGAGAGAAAGAGAAGCTGTGAGTAAGAGAGAAAGAGAAGCTGTGAGTGAGAGAGAGAGAGAAAGAGAAGCTGTGAGTGAGAGAGAGAGAGAGAGAAGCTGTGAGTGAGAGAGAGAGAGAAAGAGAAGCTGTGAGAGAGAGAGAAGCTCTGAGTGAGAGAGAAAGAAAAAAATAGAAGCTGTGAGTGAGTGAGAGAGAGAGAAGCTGTGAGTGAGAGAGAGAGAGAGAAGCTGTGAGTGAGAGAGAAAGGGAAAGAGAGGCTGTGAGTGAAAGAGAGAGAGAGAAGCTGTGAGAGAGAGAGAGAAGCTGTGAGTGAGAGAGAAAGAGAGGCTGTGAGTGAGAGAGAGAGAGAGAGAAGCTGAGTGAGAGAGAGATAAAGAGAAGCTGTGAGTTAGAGAGAGAAAGAGAAAGATAAGCTGTGGGTGAGACAGAGAGAAAGATAAGCTGTGTGTGTGTGAGAGAGAGAGAAGCTGTGAGTGAGAGAGAGAGAGAAAGAGAAGCTGTGAGTGAGAGAGAAAGCTGTGAGTGAGAGAGAAAGAGAAAGAGAAGCTGTGAGAGAGAGAAGCTGTGAGTGAGAGAGAGAGAGAAACTGTGAGTGAGAGAAGCTGTGAGTGAGTGAGTGAGAGAGAGAGAAGCTGTGAGTGAGAGAGAGAGAAAGAGATGCTGTGAGTGAGTGAGTGAGAGAGAAGATGTGAGTGAGAGAGAGAGAGAAGCTGTGAGTGAGAGAGAAAGAAAGATAGAGAAGCTGTGAGTGAGAGAGAGAGAGAAAGAGAAGCTGTGAGTGAGAGAGAGAGAAAGAGAAGCTGTGTGAGAGAGAGAGAGAAAGAAAGAGAAGCTGTGAGTGAGAGAGAGAGAGAAAGAGAAGCTGTGACTGAGAGAGAGATAAAGACAAGCTGTGAGTTAGAGAGAGAGAGTAGCTGTGAGTGAGAAAGAGAGAGAAGCTGTGAGTGAGAGAGAGAGAGAGAAAGAGATGTGAGTGAGAGAGAGAAAGAGAAACTGTGAGTGAGAGAGAGAGAGAGAAAGAAAGAGAAGCTGTGAGTGAGAGAGAGATAAAGAGAAGCTGTGAGTTAGAGAGAGACAGAGAAAGAGAAGCTGTGAGTGAGAGAGAGAGAGAGAGAAGCTGTGAGTGAGAGAGAGAGAAATAGAAGCTGTGAGTGTGAGAGAGAGAGAGAGAGAGAAGCTGTGAGTGAGAGAGAGAGAGAGAAAGAAAAGCTGTGAGTGAGGGAGTGAGAGAAAGAGAAGCTGTGAGTATGAGAGTCAGAAAGAAAGAGAAGCTGTGAGTGAGAGAGAGAGGGTGAAAGAGAAGCTGTGATTGTGAGAGAGAGGGAGAAAAAGGGAAGCTGTGAGTGAGCGTGAGAGAGAGAGAGAGAAGCTGTGACAGTGGGAGAGAGAGAGAGAGAAAGAGAAGCTGTGAGTGAGAGAGAGAAAGAAAGAGAAGCTATGAGCGAGAGAGAGAGAGAAGCTCTGAGTTAGAGAGAGAGGGAGAAAGAGAAGCTGTGAGTGAGAGAGAGAGGGAAAGAGAAGCTGTGAGTGAGAAAGAGAGACAGAGAAAGAGAAGCTGTAAGTGCGAGAGAGAGAGAGAAAGAGAAGCTGTGAGTGAGAGAGAGATAAAGAGAAGCTGTGAGTTAGAGAGAGAGAGAAAGAGAAGCTGTGAGTGAGAGAGAGAGAGAAAAAGAGAATCTGTGAGTGAGAGAGAGAGAGAAAGAGAAGCTGTGAGTGAAAGAGCGAAAGAGAAGCTGTGAGTGAGAGAGAGATAAAGAGAAGCTGTGAGTTAGAGAGAGACAGAGAAAGAGCTGTGAGTGAGAGAGAGAGAGAAAGAGAAGCTGAGAGAGAGAGAGAGAGAGAAGCTGTGAGTGAGAGAGAGAGAAAGAGAAGATGTTAGTGAGAGAGTGAGAGAGAGAAAGAGAAGCTGTGAGTGAGAGAGAGAGAAAGAGAAGTTGTGAGAGAGAGAGAGAGAAGCTGTGAGTGAGAGAGAGAGAGAAGCTGTGAGTGAGAGAGAGAGAGAAGATGTGAGTGTGAGATTGAGAGAGAGAAAGAGAAGCTGTGAGTGAGAGAGAGAAGCTGTGAGTGAGAGAGAGAGAGAAAGAGAAGGTGTGAGTGAGAGAGAGAAAGAGAAGCTGTGAGTGAGAGAGAGAGAGAGAGAAGCTGTGAGTGAGAGAGAGAGAGAGAAGATGTGAGTGACAGAGAGAGAAAGAGAAGCTGTGAGTGAGAGAGAGAGAGAAAGAGAAGCTGTGAGTGAGTGAGAGAGAGAGAGAAGCTGTGAGTGAGAGAGAGAAAGAGAAGCTGTGAGTGAGAGAAAGAGAGAGAGAGAAAGAGAAGCTGTGAGTGAGAGAGAGAGAAAGAGAAGCTGTGAGTGAGAGAGAGATAAAGAGAAGCTGTGAGTTAGAGAGAGAGAGAAAGAAAGAGAAAGAGAAGCTGTGAGTGAGAGAGAGAGAAAGAGAAGCTGTGTGAGAGAGAGAATCTGTGAGCGAGAGAGAGAGAGAAAGAAAGAGAATATGTCAGTGAGAGAGGGAGAGACAGAGAGAAGCTGTGAGTGAGAGAGAGAGAGAAAGATAAGCTGTGTGAGAGAGGGAGAGAAAGAGAAGTTGTGAGTGAGAGAGAGAGAGAAAGAGAAGCTGTGAGTGAGAGAGAGATAAAGAGAAGCTGTGAGTTAGAGAGAGAGAGAAAGAGAAAGAGAAGCTGTGAGTGAGAGAGAGAGAGAAAGAGAAGCTGTGTGAGAGAGAGAATCTGTGAGCGAGAGAGAAAGAAAGAGAAGATGTCAGTGAGAGAGGGAGAGAGAGAGAAGCTGTGAGTGAGAGAGAGAGAGAAAGATAAGCTGTGTGAGAGAGGGAGAGAAAGAGAAGTTGTGAGTGAGAGAGAGAGAAAGAGTGAGAAGCTGTGAGTGAGAGAGAGAGAGAAGCTGTGAGTGAGAGAGAGAGAGAGAAAGAGACGCTGTGAGTGAGAGAGAGAGAGAGAAAGAGAAGCTGTGTGAGAGAGAGAAGCTGTGAGTGAGAGAGAAAGAACGAAATAGAAGCTGTGAGTGAGTGAGAGAGAGAGAAGCTGTGAGTGAGAGAGAGAGAGAAGCTGTGAGTGAGAGAGAGAGAGAGAAAGAGAAGTTGTGAGTGAGAGAGAGATAGAAAGAGAAGCTGTGAGAGAGAGAAAGAGAAGCTGTGAGTGAGAGAGAAAGAGAAGCTGTGAGTGAGAGAGAGAGAAAGAGAATCTGTGAGTGAGAGAGAGAGAGAGAAAGAGAAGCTGTGAGAGAGAGAGAGAAGCTGTGAGTGAGAGAGAAAGAAAGAAATAGAAGCTGTGAGTGAGTGAGAGAGAGAGAAGCTGTGAGTGAGAGAGAGAGAGAAGCTGTGAGTGAGAGAGAAAGGGAAAGAGAGGCTGTGAGTGAGAGAGAGAGAGAGAGAAAGAGAAGGTGTGAGTGAGTGAGAGAGAGAGAAAGAGAAGCTGTGTGAGAGAGAGAGAAGCTGAGAGTGAGAGAGAAAGAAAGAAATAGAAGCTGTGAGTGAGTGAGAGAGAGAGAAGCTGTGAGTGAGAGAGAGAGAGAAGCTGTGAGTGAGAGAGAGAGAAAGAGAGAAAGAGAGAAAGAGAAGCTGTGAGTGAGAGAGAGAGAGAAAGAGAAGCTGTGGGAGAGAGAAAGAGAAGCTGTGAGTAAGAGAGAAAGAGAAGCTGTGAGTGAGAGAGAGAGAGAAAGAGAAGCTGTGAGTGAGAGAGAGAGAGAGAGAAGCTGTGAGTGAGAGAGAGAGAGAAAGAGAAGCTGTGAGAGAGAGAGAAGCTGTGAGTGAGAGAGAAAGAAAAAATAGAAGCTGTGAGTGAGTGAGAGAGAGAGAAGCTGTGAGTGAGAGAGAGAGAGAGAAGCTGTGAGTGAGAGAGAAAGGGAAAGAGAGGCTGTGAGTGAAAGAGAGAGAGAGAAGCTGTGAGAGAGAGAGAAGCTGTGAGTGAGAGAGAAAGAGAGGCTGTGAGTGAGAGAGAGAGAGAGAAGCTGAGTGAGAGAGAGATAAAGAGAAGCTGTGAGTTAGAGAGAGAAAGAGAAAGAGAAGCTGTGAGTGAGACAGAGAGAAAGAGAAGCTGTGTGTGTGTGAGAGAGAGAGAAGCTGTGAGTGAGAGAGAGAGAGAAAGAGAAGCTGTGAGTGAGAGAGAAAGCTGTGAGTGAGAGAGAAAGAGAAAGAGAAGCTGTGAGAGAGAGAAGCTGTGAGTGAGAGAGAGAGAGAGAAACTGTGAGTGAGAGAGAGAGAGAAGCTGTGAGTGAGTGAGTGAGAGAGAGAGAAGCTGTGAGTGAGTGAGAGAGAGAAAGAGATGCTGTGAGTGAGTGAGTGAGAGAGAAGATGTGAGTGAGAGAGAGAGAGAAGCTGTGAGTGAGAGAGAAAGAAAGATGGAGAAGCTGTGAGTGAGAGAGAGAGAGAAAGAGAAGCTGTGAGTGAGAGAGAGAGAAAGAGAAGCTGTGTGAGAGAGAGAGAGAAAGAAAGAGAAGCTGTGAGTGAGAGAGAGAGAGAAAGTGAAGATGTGAGTGAGAGAGAGAGGTGTGAGTGAGAGAGAGAGAGAGAAAGAGAAGCTGTGAGTGAGAGAGAGAGAGAAAGAGAAGCTGTGACTGAGAGAGAGATAAAGACAAGCTGTGAGTTAGAGAGAGAGAGTAGCTGTGAGTGAGAAAGAGAGAGAAGCTGTGAGTGAGAGAGAGAGAGAGAGAAAGAGATGTGAGTGAGAGAGAGAAAGAGAAACTGTGAGTGAGAGAGAGAGAGAGAAAGAAAGAGAAGCTGTGAGTGAGAGAGAGATAAAGAGAAGCTGTGAGTTAGAGAGACAGAGAAAGAGAAGCTGTGAGTGAGAGAGAGAGAGAGAGAAGCTGTGAGTGAGAGAGAGAGAAATAGAAGCTGTGAGTGTGTGAGAGAGAGAGAGAGAAGCTGTGAGTGAGAGAGAGAGAGAGAAAGAAAAGCTGTGAGTGAGGGAGTGAGAGAAAGAGAAGCTGTGAGTATGAGAGTCAGAAAGAAAGAGAAGCTGTGAGTGAGAGAGAGAGGGTGAAAGAGAAGCTGTGATTGTGAGAGAGAGGGAGAAAAAGGGAAGCTGTGAGTGAGCGTGAGAGAGAGAGAGAGAAGCTGTGACAGTGGGAGAGAGAGAGAGAGAAAGAGAAGCTGTGAGTGAGAGAGAGAAAGAAAGAGAAGCTATGAGTGAGAGAGAGAGAGAAGCTCTGAGTTAGAGAGAGAGGGAGAAAGAGAAGCTGTGAGTGAGAGAGAGAGGGAAAGAGAAGCTGTGAGTGAGAAAGAGACAGAGAAAGAGAAGCTGTGAGTGAGAGAGAGAGAGAGCTAGAAGCTGTGAGTGAGTGAGAGAGAGAAAGAGAAGCTGTAAGTGCGAGAGAGAGAGAGAAAGAGAAGCTGTGAGTGAGAGAGAGATAAAGAGAAGCTGTGAGTTAGAGAGAGAGAGAAAGAGAAGCTGTGAGTGAGAGAGAGAGAGAAAAAGAGAATCTGTGAGTGAGAGAGAGAGAGAGAAGCTGTGAGTAAGAGAGAGAAAGAGAAGCTCTGAGTGAGAGAGAGAGAGAGAGAAAGAGAAGCTGTGAGTGAAAGAGCGAAAGAGAAGCTGTGAGTGAGAGAGAGATAAAGAGAAGCTGTGAGTTAGAGAGAGACAGAGAAAGAGCTGTGAGTGAGAGAGAGAGAGAAAGAGAAGCTGAGAGAGAGAGAGAGAGAAGCTGTGAGTGAGAGAGAGAGAAAGAGAAGATGTTAGTGAGAGAGTGAGAGAGAGAAAGAGAAGCTGTGAGTGAGAGAGAGAGAAAGAGAAGTTGTGAGAGAGAGAGAGAAGCTGTGAGTGAGAGAGAGAGAGAAGCTGTGAGTGAGAGAGAGAGAGAACATGTGAGTGTGAGATTGAGAGAGAGAAAGAGAAGCTGTGAGTGAGAGAGAGAAGCTGTGAGTGAGAGAGAGAGAGAAAGAGAAGGTGTGAGTGAGAGAGAGAGAGAGAAGCTGTGAGTGAGTGAGAGAGAGAGAAGCTGTGAGTGACAGAGAGAGAGAGAAGATGTGAGTGACAGAGAGAGAAAGAGAAGCTGTGAGTGAGAGAGAGAGAGAAAGAGAAGCTGTGAGTGAGAAAGAGATAAAGAGAAGCTGTGAGTGAGAGAGAGAGAAAGAGAAGCTGTGAGTTAGAGAGAGAAAGAGAAAGAGAAGCTGTGAGTGAGAGAGAGAGAGAAAGAGAAGCTGTGTGTGTGTGAGAGAGAGAAGCTGTGAGTGAGAGAGAGAGAGAAAGAGAAGATGTTAGTGAGAGATTGAGAGAGAGAAAGAGAAGCTGTGAGTGAGAGAGAGAGAAGCTGTGAGTGAGAGGGAGAGAGAGAAAGAAAAGGTGTGAGTGAGAGAGAGAAAGAGAAGCTGTGAGTGAGAGAGAGAGAGAAGATGTGAGAGAGAGAGTGAAAGAGAAACTGTGAGTGAGTGAGAGAGAGAGAGATGAAGAGAAGCTGTGAGTGATAGAGACAGATAAAGAAAAGCTGTGAGTGAGAGAGAGAAAGAAAGAAAGAGAAGCTGTGAGTGAGAGAGAAGAGAGAAAGAGAAGCTCTGAGTGAGAGAGAGAGAGAGAGAAAGAGAAGCTGTGAGTGAAAGAGCGAAAGAGAAGCTGTGAGTGAGAGAGAGATAAAGAGAAGCTGTGAGTTAGAGAGAGACAGAGAAAGAGCTGTGAGTGAGAGAGAGAGAGAAAGAGAAGCTGAGAGAGAGAGAGAGAGAAGCTGTGAGTGAGAGAGAGAGAAAGAGAAGATGTTAGTGAGAGAGTGAGAGAGAGAAAGAGAAGCTGTGAGTGAGAGAGAGAGAAAGAGAAGTTGTGAGAGAGAGAGAGAAGCTGTGAGTGAGAGAGAGAGAGAAGCTGTGAGTGAGAGAGAGAGAGAAGATGTGAGTGTGAGATTGAGAGAGAGAAAGAGAAGCTGTGAGTGAGAGAGAAGCTGTGAGTGAGAGAGAGAGAGAAAGAGAAGGTGTGAGTGAGAGAGAGAGAGAGAAGCTGTGAGTGAGAGAGAGAGAGAGAAGCTGTGAGTGACAGAGAGAGAGAGAAGATGTGAGTGACAGAGAGAGAAAGAGAAGCTGTGAGTGAGAGAGAGAGAGAAAGAGAAGCTGTGAGTGAGAAAGAGATAAAGAGAAGCTGTGAGTGAGAGAGAGAGAAAGAGAAGCTGTGAGTTAGAGAGAGAAAGAGAAAGAGAAGCTGTGAGTGAGAGAGAGAGAGAAAGAGAAGCTGTGTGTGTGTGAGAGAGAGAAGCTGTGAGTGAGAGAGAGAGAAAGAGAAGATGTTAGTGTGAGATTGAGAGAGAGAAAGAGAAGCTGTGTGAGAGAGAGAATCTGTGAGCGAGAGAGAAAGAAAGAGAAGATGTCAGTGAGAGAGGGAGAGAGAGAGAAGCTGTGAGTGAGAGAGAGAGAGAAAGATAAGCTGTGTGAGAGAGGGAGAGAAAGAGAAGTTGTGAGTGAGAGAGAGAGAAAGAGTGAGAAGCTGTGAGTGAGAGAGAGAGAGAAGCTGTGAGTGAGAGAGAGAGAGAAAGAGACGCTGTGAGTGAGAGAGAGAGAGAGAAAGAGAAGCTGTGTGAGAGAGAGAAGCTGTGAGTGAGAGAGAAAGAACGAAATAGAAGCTGTGAGTGAGTGAGAGAGAGAGAAGCTGTGAGTGAGAGAGAGAGAGAAGCTGTGAGTGAGAGAGAGAGAGAGAAAGAGAAGCTGTGAGTGAGAGAGAGAGATAGAAAGAGAAGCTGTGAGAGAGAGAAAGAGAAGCTGTGAGTGAGAGAGAAAGAGAAGCTGTGAGTGAGAGAGAGAGAAAGAGAATCTGTGAGTGAGAGAGAGAGAGAGAGAAAGAGAAGCTGTGAGAGAGAGAGAGAAGCTGTGAGTGAGAGAGAAAGAAAGAAATAGAAGCTGTGAGTGAGTGAGAGAGAGAGAAGCTGTGAGTGAGAGAGAGAGAGAAGCTGTGAGTGAGAGAGAAAGGGAAAGAGAGGCTGTGAGTGAGAGAGAGAGAGAAAGAGAAGGTGTGAGTGAGTGAGAGAGAGAGAAAGAGAAGCTGTGAGAGAGAGAGAGAAGCTGAGAGTGAGAGAGAAAGAAAGAAATAGAAGCTGTGAGTGAGTGAGAGAGAGAGAAGCTGTGAGTGAGAGAGAGAGAGAAGCTGTGAGTGAGAGAGAGAGAAAGAGAGAAAGAGAGAAAGAGAAGCTGTGAGTGAGAGAGAGAGAGAAAGAGAAGCTGTGGGAGAGAGAAAGAGAAGCTGTGAGTAAGAGAGAAAGAGAAGCTGTGAGTGAGAGAGAGAGAGAAAGAGAAGCTGTGAGAGAGAGAGAGAGAGAGAAGCTGTGAGTGAGAGAGAGAGAGAAAGAGAAGCTGTGAGAGAGAGAGAAGCTGTGAGTGAGAGAGAAAGAAAAAAATAGAAGCTGTGAGTGAGTGAGAGAGAGAGAAGCTGTGAGTGAGAGAGAGAGAGAGAAGCTGTGAGTGAGAGAGAAAGGGAAAGAGAGGCTGTGAGTGAAAGAGAGAGAGAGAAGCTGTGAGAGAGAGAGAGAAGCTGTGAGTGAGAGAGAAAGAGAGGCTGTGAGTGAGAGAGAGAGAGAGAAGCTGAGTGAGAGAGAGATAAAGAGAAGCTGTGAGTTAGAGAGAGAAAGAGAAAGAGAAGCTGTGAGTGAGACAGAGAGAAAGAGAAGCTGTGTGTGTGTGAGAGAGAGAGAAGCTGTGAGTGAGAGAGAGAGAGAAAGAGAAGCTGTGAGTGAGAGAGAAAGCTGTGAGTGAGAGAGAAAGAGAAAGAGAAGCTGTGAGAGAGAGAAGCTGTGAGTGAGAGAGAGAGAGAGAAACTGTGAGTGAGAGAGAGAGAGAAGCTGTGAGTGAGTGAGTGAGAGAGAGAGAAGCTGTGAGTGAGTGAGAGAGAGAAAGAGATGCTGTGAGTGAGTGAGTGAGAGAGAAGATGTGAGTGAGAGAGAGAGAGAAGCTGTGAGTGAGAGAGAAAGAAAGATAGAGAAGCTGTGAGTGAGAGAGAGAGAGAAAGAGAAGCTGTGAGTGAGAGAGAGAAAGAGAAGCTGTGTGAGAGAGAGAGAGAAAGAAAGAGAAGCTGTGAGTGAGAGAGAGAGAGAAAGTGAAGATGTGAGTGAGAGAGAGAGGTGTGAGTGAGAGAGAGAGAGAGAAAGAGAAGCTGTGAGTGAGAGAGAGAGAGAAAGAGAAGCTGTGACTGAGAGAGAGATAAAGACAAGCTGTGAGTTAGAGAGAGAGAGTAGCTGTGAGTGAGAAAGAGAGAGAAGCTGTGAGTGAGAGAGAGAGAGAGAGAAAGAGATGTGAGTGAGAGAGAGAAAGAGAAACTGTGAGTGAGAGAGAGAGAGAGAAAGAAAGAGAAGCTGTGAGTGAGAGAGAGATAAAGAGAAGCTGTGAGTTAGAGAGAGACAGAGAAAGAGAAGCTGTGAGTGAGAGAGAGAGAGAGAGAAGCTGTGAGTGAGAGAGAGAGAAATAGAAGCTGTGAGTGTGTGAGAGAGAGAGAGAGAAGCTGTGAGTGAGAGAGAGAGAGAGAAAGAAAAGCTGTGAGTGAGGGAGTGAGAGAAAGAGAAGCTGTGAGTATGAGAGTCAGAAAGAAAGAGAAGCTGTGAGTGAGAGAGAGAGGGTGAAAGAGAAGCTGTGATTGTGAGAGAGAGGGAGAAAAAGGGAAGCTGTGAGTGAGCGTGAGAGAGAGAGAGAGAAGCTGTGACAGTGGGAGAGAGAGAGAGAGAAAGAGAAGCTGTGAGTGAGAGAGAGAAAGAAAGAGAAGCTATGAGTGAGAGAGAGAGAGAAGCTCTGAGTTAGAGAGAGAGGGAGAAAGAGAAGCTGTGAGTGAGAGAGAGAGGGAAAGAGAAGCTGTGAGTGAGAAAGAGACAGAGAAAGAGAAGCTGTGAGTGAGAGAGAGAGAGAGCTAGAAGCTGTGAGTGAGTGAGAGAGAGAAAGAGAAGCTGTAAGTGCGAGAGAGAGAGAGAAAGAGAAGCTGTGAGTGAGAGAGAGATAAAGAGAAGCTGTGAGTTAGAGAGAGAGAGAAAGAGAAGCTGTGAGTGAGAGAGAGAGAGAAAAAGAGAATCTGTGAGTGAGAGAGAGAGAGAGAAGCTGTGAGTAAGAGAGAGAAAGAGAAGCTCTGAGTGAGAGAGAGAGAGAGAAAGAGAAGCTGTGAGTGAAAGAGCGAAAGAGAAGCTGTGAGTGAGAGAGAGATAAAGAGAAGCTGTGAGTTAGAGAGAGACAGAGAAAGAGCTGTGAGTGAGAGAGAGAGAGAAAGAGAAGCTGAGAGAGAGAGAGAGAGAAGCTGTGAGTGAGAGAGAGAGAAAGAGAAGATGTTAGTGAGAGAGTGAGAGAGAGAAAGAGAAGCTGTGAGTGAGAGAGAGAGAAAGAGAAGTTGTGAGAGAGAGAGAGAAGCTGTGAGTGAGAGAGAGAGAGAAGCTGTGAGTGAGAGAGAGAGAGAAGATGTGAGTGTGAGATTGAGAGAGAGAAAGAGAAGCTGTGAGTGAGAGAGAGAGAGAAAGAGAAGGTGTGAGTGAGAGAGAGAGAGAGAAGCTGTGAGTGAGTGAGAGAGAGAGAAGCTGTGAGTGACAGAGAGAGAGAAGATGTGAGTGACAGAGAGAGAAAGAGAAGCTGTGAGTGAGAGAGAAAGAGAAAGAGAAGCTGTGAGTGAGAAAGAGATAAAGAGAAGCTGTGAGTGAGAGAGAGAGAAAGAGAAGCTGTGAGTTAGAGAGAGAAAGAGAAAGAGAAGCTGTGAGTGAGAGAGAGAGAGAAAGAGAAGCTGTGTGTGTGAGAGAGAGAGAAGCTGTGAGTGAGAGAGAGAGAGAAAGAGAAGATGTTAGTGAGAGATTGAGAGAGAGAAAGAGAAGCTGTGAGTGAGAGAGAGAGAAGCTGTGAGTGAGAGGGAGAGAGAGAAAGAAAAGGTGTGAGTGAGAGAGAGAAAGAGAAGCTGTGAGTGAGAGAGAGAGAGAAGATGTGAGAGAGAGAGAGAAAGAGAAACTGTGAGTGAGTGAGAGAGAGAGAGATGAAGAGAAGCTGTGAGTGATAGAGACAGATAAAGAAAAGCTGTGAGTGAGAGAGAGAAAGAAAGAAAGAGAAGCTGTGAGTGAGAGAGAAGAGAGAAAGAGAAGCTCTGAGTGAGAGAGAGAGAGAGAAAGAGAAGCTGTGAGTGAAAGAGCGAAAGAGAAGCTGTGAGTGAGAGAGAGATAAAGAGAAGTTGTGAGTTAGAGAGAAACAGAGAAAGAGCTGTGAGTGAGAGAGAGAGAGAAAGAGAAGCTGAGAGAGAGAGAGAGAGAAGCTGTGAGTGAGAGAGAGAGAAAGAGAAGATGTTAGTGAGAGAGTGAGAGAGAGAAAGAGAAGCTGTGAGTGAGAGAGAGAGAAAGAGAAGTTGTGAGAGAGAGAGAGAAGCTGTGAGTGAGAGAGAGAGAGAAGCTGTGAGTGAGAGAGAGAGAGAAGATGTGAGTGTGAGATTGAGAGAGAGAAAGAGAAGCTGTGAGTGAGAGAGAGAAGCTGTGAGTGAGAGAGAGAGAGAAAGAGAAGGTGTGAGTGAGAGAGAGAGAGAGAAGCTGTGAGTGAGAGAGAGAGAGAGAAGCTGTGAGTGACAGAGAGAGAGAGAAGATGTGAGTGACAGAGAGAGAAAGAGAAGCTGTGAGTGAGAGAGAGAGAGAAAGAGAAGCTGTGAGTGAGAAAGAGATAAAGAGAAGCTGTGAGTGAGAGAGAGAGAAAGAGAAGCTGTGAGTTAGAGAGAGAAAGAGAAAGAGAAGCTGTGAGTGAGAGAGAGAGAGAAAGAGAAGCTGTGTGTGTGTGAGAGAGAGAAGCTGTGAGTGAGAGAGAGAGAAAGAGAAGATGTTAGTGTGAGATTGAGAGAGAGAAAGAGAAGCTGTGAGTGAGAGAGAGAGAAGCTGTGAGTGAGAGGGAGAGAGAGAAAGAAAAGGTGTGAGTGAGAGAGAGAAAGAGAAGCTGTGAGTGAGAGAGAGAGAGAAGATGTGAGAGAGAGAGAAAGAGAAACTGTGAGTGAGTGAGAGAGAGAGAGATGAAGAGAAGCTGTGAGTGATAGAGACAGATAAAGAAAAGCTGTGAGTGAGAGAGAGAAAGAGAAGCTGGGAGTGAGAGTGAAAGAAAGAGAAGCTGTGAGTGAGAGAGAGAGAGAAAGAGAAGCTGTGAGTGTGAGAGAGATAGAAAGAGAAGCTGTGATTAAGAGAGAGAGAGAAGCTGTGAGTGAGAGAGAGAGAAGCTGTGAGTGAGAGAGAGAGAGAAGATGTGAGAGAGAGAGAGAAAGAGAAACTGTGAGTGAGTGAGAGAGAGAGAGATAAAGAGAAGCTGTGAGTGATAGAGACAGATAAAGAAAAGCTGTGAGTGAGAGAGAGAAAGAGAAGCTGGGAGTGAGAGTGAAAGAAAGAGAAGCTGTGAGTGAGAGAGAGAGAGAAAGAGAAGCTGTGAGTGTGAGAGAGATAGAAAGAGAAGCTGTGATTAAGAGAGAGAGAGAAGCTGTGAGTGAGAGAGAGAGAAGCTGTGTGTGTGAGAGAAAAAGAAGCTGTGAGTAAGAGGGAGTGAGAGAAGCTGTAAGTGAGAGAGAGAGAGAAAGTGAAGCTGTGAGTGTGTGTGAGAGAGAGAGAGAGAGAGAGAAAGAGAAGCTGTGAGTAAGAGGGAGAGAGAGAAGCTGTGAGTGGGGAAGAGAGAGAGAGAGAAAGAGAAGCTGTGAGTGAGAGAGAGAAAGAGAAAGAGAAGCTGTGAGTAAGAGAGAGAAAGAGAAGTTGTGAGTGAGAGAGAGAGAAACAGAAGGTGTGAGTGAGAGAGAGAGAGAGTGAAGCTGTGTGTGAGAGAGAGAAGCTGTGTGTGTGTGAGAGAGAAAGAGAAGCTGAGAGTGAGAGAGAGAGAGAAAGAGAAGCTGTGTGAGAGAGAGAGAAGCTGTGAGTGAGAGAGAGAGGGAGAAAGAGAAGCTGTGAGTGAGAGAGAGAAAGATAAGCTGTGAGTGAGAGAGAGAGAGAAGCTGATAGTGAGAGAGAGATAGAAAGACAAGCTGTGAGTGAGAGAGAGAGAGAGAGAAGCTGTGAGTGAGAGTGAGAGAAAGAGAAGCTGTGAGTGAGAGAGAGAGAGAAAGAGAAGCTGTGATTAAGAGAGAGAGAGAAGCTGTGAGTGAGAGAGAGAGAAGCTGTGTGAGAAGAGAAAGATAAGCTGTGAGTGAGAGAGAGAGAAAGAGAAGATGTGAGTGAGAGAGAGAGAAATAGAAGCTGTGAGTGAGATAGAGAGAGAGAAAGAGAAGCTGTGAGTGAGAGAGTGAGAAAGAAGCTGTGAGTGAGTGAGAGAGAAAGAGAAGCTGTGAGTGTGTGTGAGAGAGAAAGAGAAGCTGTGATTAAGAGAGAGAGAGAAGCTGTGAGTGAGAGAGAGAGAAGCTGTGTGAGAGAGAGAAAGAAAAGCTGTCAGTGAGAGAGAGAGAAAGAGAAGCTGTGAGTGAGAGAGAGAGAGAAAGAGAAGCTGTGAGTAAGAGAAAGAGAGAGAAAGAGAAGCTATGAGTGCGAGTGAGAGAGAGAGAAAAAGAGAAGCTGTGAGTAAGAGGGATTGAGAGAAGCTGTGAGTGAGAGAGAGAGAAGCTGTGAGTGAGTGAGAGAGAGAGAAAGAGAAGCTGTGAGTGAGATAGAGAGAGAGAAGCTGTGTGGGAGAAAGAGAGAGAGAGAAGTTGTGAGTGAGTGAGAGAGAGGAGAGAAGCTGTGAGTGAGAGAGAGAGAGAAAGAGAAGCTGAGACTGTGAGAGAGAGAAAGAGAAGCTGTGAATGTGAGAGAGAGAGAAAGAGAAGCTGTGAGTGAGAGAGAAGAGAGAAAGAGAAGCTGTGAGTGGGGAAGAGAGAGAGAGAGAAAGAGAAGCTGTGAGTGAGAGAGAGAGAGAAAGAGAAGCTGTGAGTGACACAGTGAGAGAGAAGCTGTGAGTGAGTGAGAGAGAAAGAGAAGCTGTGAGTGTGTGAGAGAGAGAAAGAGAAGCTGTGATTAAGAGAGAGAGAGAAGCTGTGAGTGAGAGAGAGAGAATCTGTGTGTGAGAGAGAAAGAGAAGCGGTGAGTGAGAGGGAGAGAGAGAGAGAAGCTGTGAGTGAGATAGAGAGAGAGAAGGAGAAGCTGTGAGTGAGTGAGAGAGAGAAGCTTGAGTGAGTGAGAGAGAGAGAGAAGCTGTGAGTGAGAGAGAGAGAAAGAGACGCTGTTATTGAGAGAGAAAGAAAGAGAAGCTGTGAGTGAGTGAAACTGTGAGTGAGAGAGAGGGAGAAAGAGAAGCTGTGAGTGGGAGAGAGAGAAAGAGAAGCTGTGAGTGTGTGAGAGAGAGAAAGAGAAGCTGTGAGTGAAAGAGAGAGAAGCTGTGAGTGAGTGAGAGAAAGAGAGAGAGAAGCTGTGAGTAAGAGAGAGAAAGAGAAGGTGTGAGTGAAAGAGAGAGAAAGAAAGAGAAGCTGTGAGTGAGAGAGAGAGGGAGAAAGAGAAGCTGTAAGTTAGAGAGAGACAGAAAGAGAAGCTGTGAGTGAGAAAGAGAGAGAAGCTGTGAGTGAGAGAGAGAGAAAGAAAGATGTGAGTGAGAGAGAGAAAGAGAAACTGTGAGTGAGAGAGAGAGAGAAAGAGAAGCTGTGAGTGAGAGAGAGATAAAGAGAAGCTGTGAGTTAGAGAGAGACAGAGAAAGAGAAGCTGTGAGTGAGAGAGAGAGAGAGAAGCTGTGAGTGAGAGAGAGAGGGAGAAAGAGAAGCTGTAAGTGAGAGAGAGAGAGAGAAAGAGAAGATGTGAGTGAGAGAGAGAGAGAAAAATTGAAGCTGTGAGTGAGGGAGAGAGAAAAGCTGTGAGTGACAGAGAGAGAAGCTGTGAGTGAGAGAGAGAAAGAGAAGCTGTGAGTGAGAGAGAGAGAGAGAAAGAGAACCTGTGAGTGAGAGAGAGATAAAGAGAAGCTGTGAGTTAGAGAGAGACAGAGATAGAGAAGCTGTGAGTGAGTGAGAGAGAGAAAGAGGCTGTGTGTGAGAGAGAGAAGCTGTGAGTGAGAGAGAGAGAAGCTGTGAGTGAGAGAGAGAAAAAGAGAAGCTGTGAGAGCGAGAGAGAAAGAGAAGCTGAGTGTGAGAGAGAGATAAAGAGAAGCTGTGAGTTAGAGAGAGACAGAGAAAGAGAAGCTGTGAGTGAGAGAGAGAGAGAGAAGCTGTGAGTGAGAAAGAGAGAGAAGCTGTGAGTGAGAGAGAGAGAGAAAGTGAAGCTGTGAGTGTGTGAGAGAGAGAGAGAGAGAGAAAGAGAAGCTGTGAGTGAGAGAGAGAGAGAAAGTGAAGCTGTGAGTGTGTGTGTGAGAGAGAGAGAGAGAGAGAGAGAAAGAGAAGCTGTGAGTAAGAGGGAGAGAGAGAAGCTGTGAGTGAGAGAGAGAGAGAAGCTGTGAGTTAGAGGGAGAGAGAGAAAGAGAAGCGAGTCAGAGAGAGAGAGAGAAAGAGAAGCTGTGTGTGAGAGAGAGAAAGAGAATCTGTGAATGAGAGAGAGAGAGAAAGAGAAGCTGTGAGTGAGAGAGAAGAGAGAAAGAGAAGCTGTGAGTGGGGAAGAGAGAGAGAGAGAAAGAGAAGCTGTGAGTGAGAGAGAGAAAGAGAAAGAGAAGCTGTGAGTAAGAGAGAGAAAGAGAAGTTGTGAGTGAGAGAGAGAGAAACAGAAGGTGTGAGTGAGAGAGAGAGAGAGTGAAGCTGTGTGTGAGAGAGAGAAGCTGTGTGTGTGTGAGAGAGAAAGAGAAGCTGAGAGTGAGAGAGAGAGAGAAAGAAAAGCTGTGTGAGAGAGAGAGAAGCTGTGAGTGAGAGAGAGAGGGAGAAAGAGAAGCTGTGAGTGAGAGAGAGAAAGATAAGCTGTGAGTGAGAGAGAGAAAGATAAGCTGTGAGTGAGAGAGAGAGAGAAGCTGATAGTGAGAGAGAGATAGAAAGACAAGCTGTGAGTGAGAGAGAGAGAGAGAGAAGCTGTGAGTGAGAGTGAGAGAAAGAGAAGCTGTGAGTGAGAGAGAGAGAGAAAGAGAAGCTGTGATTAAGAGAGAGAGAGAAGCTGTGAGTGAGAGAGAGAGAAGCTGTGTGAGAGAGAGAAAGAGAAGCTGTGAGTGAGAGAGAGAGAAAGAGAAGATGTGAGTGAGAGAGAGAGAAATAGAAGCTGTGAGTGAGATAGAGAGAGAGAAAGAGAAGCTGTGAGTGAGAGAGTGAGAAAGAAGCTGTGAGTGAGTGAGAGAGAAAGAGAAGCTGTGAGTGTGTGTGAGAGAGAAAGAGAAGCTGTGATTAAGAGAGAGAGAGAAGCTGTGAGTGAGAGAGAGAGAAGCTGTGTGAGAGAGAGAAAGAAAAGCTGTCAGTGAGAGAGAGAGAAAGAGAAGCTGTGAGTGAGAGAGAGAGAGAAAGAGAAGCTGTGAGTAAGAGAAAGAGAGAGAAAGAGAAGCTATGAGTGCGAGTGAGAGAGAGAGAAAAAGAGAAGCTGTGAGTAAGAGGGATTGAGAGAAGCTGTGAGTGAGAGAGAGAGAGAAGCTGTGAGTGAGTGAGAGAGAGAGAAAGAGAAGCTGTGAGTGAGATACAGAGAGAGAAGCTGTGTGGGAGAAAGAGAGAGAGAGAAGTTGTGAGTGAGTGAGAGAGAGGAGAGAAGCTGTGAGTGAGAGAGAGAGAGAAAGAGAAGCTGAGAGTGTGAGAGAGAGAAAGAGAAGCTGTGAATGTGTGAGAGAGAGAAAGAGAAGCTGTGAGTGAGAGAGAAGAGAGAAAGAGAAGCTGTGAGTGGGGAAGAGAGAGAGAGAGAAAGAGAAGCTGTGAGTGAGAGAGAGAGAGAAAGAGAAGCTGTGAGTGACATAGTGAGAGAGAAGCTGTGAGTGAGTGAGAGAGAAAGAGAAGCTGTGAGTGTGTGAGAGAGAGAAAGAGAAGCTGTGATTAAGAGAGAGAGAGAAGCTGTGAGTGAGAGAGAGAGAATCTGTGTGTGAGAGAGAAAGAGAAGCGGTGAGTGAGAGGGAGAGAGAGAGAGAAGCTGTGAGTGAGATAGAGAGAGAGAAGGAGAAGCTGTGAGTGAGTGAGAGAGAGAGAAGCTTGAGTGAGTGAGAGAGAGAGAGAAGCTGTGAGTGAGAGAGAGAGAAAGAGACGCTGTTATTGAGAGAGTAAGAAAGAGAAGGTGTGAGTGAGTGAAACTGTGAGTGAGAGAGAGGGAGAAAGAGAAGCTGTGAGTGGGAGAGAGAGAAAGAGAAGCTGTGAGTGTGTGAGAGAGAGAAAGAGAAGCTGTGAGTGAAAGAGAGAGAAGCTGTGAGTGAGTGAGAGAAAGAGAGAGAGAAGCTGTGAGTAAGAGAGAGAAAGAGAAGGTGTGAGTGAAAGAGAGAGAAAGAAAGAGAAGCTGTGAGTGAGAGAGAGAGGGAGAAAGAGAAGCTGTAAGTTAGAGAGAGACAGAAAGAGAAGCTGTGAGTGAGAAAGAGAGAGAAGCTGTGAGTGAGAGAGAGAGAAAGAAAGATGTGAGTGAGAGAGAGAAAGAGAAACTGTGAGTGAGAGAGAGAGAGAAAGAGAAGCTGTGAGTGAGAGAGAGATAAAGAGAAGCTGTGAGTTAGAGAGAGACAGAGAAAGAGAAGCTGTGAGTGAGAGAGAGAGAGAGAAGCTGTGAGTGAGAGAGAGAGGGAGAAAGAGAAGCTGTAAGTGAGAGAGAGAGAGAGAAAGAGAAGATGTGAGTGAGAGAGAGAGAGAAAAATTGAAGCTGTGAGTGAGGGAGAGAGAAAAGCTGTGAGTGACAGAGAGAGAAGCTGTGAGTGAGAGAGAGAAAGAGAAGCTGTGAGTGAGAGAGAGAGAGAGAAAGAGAACCTGTGAGTGAGAGAGAGATAAAGAGAAGCTGTGAGTTAGAGAGAGACAGAGATAGAGAAGCTGTGAGTGAGTGAGAGAGAGAAAGAGGCTGTGTGTGAGAGAGAGAAGCTGTGAGTGAGAGAGAGAGAAGCTGTGAGTGAGAGAGAGAAAAAGAGAAGCTGTGAGAGCGAGAGAGAAAGAGAAGCT
Organism: Bradypodion ventrale; assembly: GCA_035047345.1. NCBI lineage: Eukaryota > Metazoa > Chordata > Lepidosauria > Squamata > Chamaeleonidae > Bradypodion > Bradypodion ventrale. The sequence goes on from JAWDJE010000002.1 coordinate 176,129,665, forward strand.
GAGTGTGAGAGAGAGATAAAGAGAAGCTGTGAGTTAGAGAGAGACAGAGAAAGAGAAGCTGTGAGTGAGAGAGAGAGAGAGAAGCTGTGAGTGAGAAAGAGAGAGAAGCTGTGAGTGAGAGAGAGAGAGAAAGTGAAGCTGTGAGTGTGTGAGAGAGAGAGAGAGAGAGAAAGAGAAGCTGTGAGTGAGAGAGAGAGAGAAAGTGAAGCTGTGAGTGTGTGTGTGAGAGAGAGAGAGAGAGAGAGAGAAAGAGAAGCTGTGAGTAAGAGGGAGAGAGAGAAGCTGTGAGTGAGAGAGAGAGAGAAGCTGTGAGTTAGAGGGAGAGAGAGAAAGAGAAGCGAGTCAGAGAGAGAGAGAGAAAGAGAAGCTGTGTGTGAGAGAGAGAAAGAGAATCTGTGAATGAGAGAGAGAGAGAAAGAGAAGCTGTGAGTGAGAGAGAAGAGAGAAAGAGAAGCTGTGAGTGGGGAAGAGAGAGAGAGAGAAAGAGAAGCTGTGAGTGAGAGAGAGAAAGAGAAAGAGAAGCTGTGAGTAAGAGAGAGAAAGAGAAGTTGTGAGTGAGAGAGAGAGAAACAGAAGGTGTGAGTGAGAGAGAGAGAGAGTGAAGCTGTGTGTGAGAGAGAGAAGCTGTGTGTGTGTGAGAGAGAAAGAGAAGCTGAGAGTGAGAGAGAGAGAGAAAGAAAAGCTGTGTGAGAGAGAGAGAAGCTGTGAGTGAGAGAGAGAGGGAGAAAGAGAAGCTGTGAGTGAGAGAGAGAAAGATAAGCTGTGAGTGAGAGAGAGAAAGATAAGCTGTGAGTGAGAGAGAGAGAGAAGCTGATAGTGAGAGAGAGATAGAAAGACAAGCTGTGAGTGAGAGAGAGAGAGAGAGAAGCTGTGAGTGAGAGTGAGAGAAAGAGAAGCTGTGAGTGAGAGAGAGAGAGAAAGAGAAGCTGTGATTAAGAGAGAGAGAGAAGCTGTGAGTGAGAGAGAGAGAAGCTGTGTGAGAGAGAGAAAGAGAAGCTGTGAGTGAGAGAGAGAGAAAGAGAAGATGTGAGTGAGAGAGAGAGAAATAGAAGCTGTGAGTGAGATAGAGAGAGAGAAAGAGAAGCTGTGAGTGAGAGAGTGAGAAAGAAGCTGTGAGTGAGTGAGAGAGAAAGAGAAGCTGTGAGTGTGTGTGAGAGAGAAAGAGAAGCTGTGATTAAGAGAGAGAGAGAAGCTGTGAGTGAGAGAGAGAGAAGCTGTGTGAGAGAGAGAAAGAAAAGCTGTCAGTGAGAGAGAGAGAAAGAGAAGCTGTGAGTGAGAGAGAGAGAGAAAGAGAAGCTGTGAGTAAGAGAAAGAGAGAGAAAGAGAAGCTATGAGTGCGAGTGAGAGAGAGAGAAAAAGAGAAGCTGTGAGTAAGAGGGATTGAGAGAAGCTGTGAGTGAGAGAGAGAGAGAAGCTGTGAGTGAGTGAGAGAGAGAGAAAGAGAAGCTGTGAGTGAGATACAGAGAGAGAAGCTGTGTGGGAGAAAGAGAGAGAGAGAAGTTGTGAGTGAGTGAGAGAGAGGAGAGAAGCTGTGAGTGAGAGAGAGAGAGAAAGAGAAGCTGAGAGTGTGAGAGAGAGAAAGAGAAGCTGTGAATGTGTGAGAGAGAGAAAGAGAAGCTGTGAGTGAGAGAGAAGAGAGAAAGAGAAGCTGTGAGTGGGGAAGAGAGAGAGAGAGAAAGAGAAGCTGTGAGTGAGAGAGAGAGAGAAAGAGAAGCTGTGAGTGACATAGTGAGAGAGAAGCTGTGAGTGAGTGAGAGAGAAAGAGAAGCTGTGAGTGTGTGAGAGAGAGAAAGAGAAGCTGTGATTAAGAGAGAGAGAGAAGCTGTGAGTGAGAGAGAGAGAATCTGTGTGTGAGAGAGAAAGAGAAGCGGTGAGTGAGAGGGAGAGAGAGAGAGAAGCTGTGAGTGAGATAGAGAGAGAGAAGGAGAAGCTGTGAGTGAGTGAGAGAGAGAGAAGCTTGAGTGAGTGAGAGAGAGAGAGAAGCTGTGAGTGAGAGAGAGAGAAAGAGACGCTGTTATTGAGAGAGTAAGAAAGAGAAGGTGTGAGTGAGTGAAACTGTGAGTGAGAGAGAGGGAGAAAGAGAAGCTGTGAGTGGGAGAGAGAGAAAGAGAAGCTGTGAGTGTGTGAGAGAGAGAAAGAGAAGCTGTGAGTGAAAGAGAGAGAAGCTGTGAGTGAGTGAGAGAAAGAGAGAGAGAAGCTGTGAGTAAGAGAGAGAAAGAGAAGGTGTGAGTGAAAGAGAGAGAAAGAAAGAGAAGCTGTGAGTGAGAGAGAGAGGGAGAAAGAGAAGCTGTAAGTTAGAGAGAGACAGAAAGAGAAGCTGTGAGTGAGAAAGAGAGAGAAGCTGTGAGTGAGAGAGAGAGAAAGAAAGATGTGAGTGAGAGAGAGAAAGAGAAACTGTGAGTGAGAGAGAGAGAGAAAGAGAAGCTGTGAGTGAGAGAGAGATAAAGAGAAGCTGTGAGTTAGAGAGAGACAGAGAAAGAGAAGCTGTGAGTGAGAGAGAGAGAGAAGCTGTGAGTGAGAGAGAGAGGGGGAAGAGAAGCTGTAAGTGAGAGAGAGAGAGAGAAAGAGAAGATGTGAGTGAGAGAGAGAGAGAAAAAGTGAAGCTGTGAGTGAGGGAGAGAGAAAAACTGTGAGTGACAGAGAGAGAAGCTGTGAGTGAGAGAGAGAAAGAGAAGCTGTGAGTGAGAGAGAGAGAGAGAAAGAGAACCTGTGAGTGAGAGAGAGATAAAGAGAAGCTGTGAGTTAGAGAGAGACAGAGATAGAGAAGCTGTGAGTGAGTGAGAGAGAGAAAGAGGCTGTGTGTGAGAGAGAGAAGCTGTGAGTGAGAGAGAGAGAAGCTGTGAGTGAGAGAGAGAAAAAGAGAAGCTGTGAGAGCGAGAGAGAAAGAGAAGCTGAGTGTGAGAGAGAGATAAAGAGAAGCTGTGAGTTAGAGAGAGACAGAGAAAGAGAAGCTGTGAGTGAGAGAGAGAGAGAGAGAAGCTGTGAGTGAGAAAGAGAGAGAAGCTGTGAGTGAGAGAGAGAGAGAGAAAGAGAAGATGTGAGTGAGAGAGAGAAAGAGAAACTGTGAGTGAGAGAAAGAGAGAAAGAAAGAGAAGCTGTGAGTGAGAGAGAGAAAAAGAAACTGTGAGTGAGAGAGAGAGAGAAAGAAAGAGAAGCTGTGAGTGAGAGAGAGATAAAGAGAAGCTGTGAGTTAGAGAGAGACAGAGAAAGAGAAGCTGTGAGTGAGAGAGAGAGAGAAAGAGAAGCTGTGAGTGAGTGAGAGAGAGAGAAAGAGACGCTGTGAGTGAGAGAGAGAGAGAAAAAGAGAAGCTGTGAGTGAGAGAGAGAGAGAAAGAGAAGGTGTGAGTGAAAGAGAGAGAAAGAAAGAGAAGCTGTGAGTGAGAGAGTGAGGGAGAAAGAGAAGCTGTGAGTGAGAGAGAGAGAAAGAGAAGCTGTGAGTGAAAGAGAGAGAGAGAAAGAGAAGCTGTGAGTGAGGGAGAGATAAAGAGAAGCTGTGAGTTAGAGAGAGAGAGAAAGAGAAGCTGTGAGTGAGAGAGAGAGAGAAAAAGAGAAGCTGTAAGTTAGAGAGAGACAGAGAAAGAGAAGCTGTGAGTGAGAAAGAGAGAGAAGCTGTGAGTGAGAGAGAGAGAAAGAAAGATGTGAGTGAGAGAGAGAAAGAGAAACTTTGAGTGAGAGAGAGAGAAGCTGTGAGTGAGAGAGAGATAAAGAGAAGCTGTGAGTTAGAGAGAGACAGAGAAAGAGAAGCTGTGAGTGAGAGGAGAGAGAGAAAAAGAAGATGTGAGTGAGTGAGAGAGAGAGAGAAGCTGTGAGTGAGAGATAGAGAGAGAAAGAGAAGTTGTGAGAGAGAGAGAGAGAAGCTGTGAGTGAGAGAGAGAGGGAAAGAAAGAGAAGCTGTGAGTGAGAGAGAGAGAGAAAAAGAGAAGCTGTAAGTTAGAGAGAGACAGAAAGAGAAGCTGTGAGTGAGAAAGAGAGAGAAGCTGTGAGTGAGTGAGAGAGAGAGAAAGCTGTGAGTGTTAGAGAGAAAGACACGCTGTGAGTGAGAGAGAGAGAGAGACAGAGAAGCTGTGAGTGAGAGAGAGAAAAAGAGAAGCTGTGAATTAGAGAGTGACAGAGGAAGATATGCTGTGAGTGAGAGAGAGAGAGAGAGAGAGAGAGAACCTGTGAATGAGAGAGAGAAGCTGTGAGTGAGAGTGAGAGAGAGAAAGAGAAGATGTGAGTGAGAGAGAGAGAGAAAGAGAAGATGTGAGTGAGTGAGAGAGAGAAAGAGAAGCTGTGAGTGAGAGAGAGAGAGAGAAAGAGAAGCTGTGTGAGAGAGAGAGAAAGAGAAGCTGTGAGTGAGTGAGAGAGAGAGAAGATGTGAGTGAGAGAGAGAAGACGTGAGTGAGAGAGAGAAAGAGAAAGAGAAGCTGTGAGTGAGAGAGAGAGAAAGAGAAGCTGTGTGAGAGGGAGAGAGAAAGAGAAGCTGTGAGTGAGAGAGAGATAAAGAGAAGCTGTGAGTTAGAGAGAGACAGAGAAAGAGAAGCTGTGAGTGAGAAAGAGATAAAGAGAAGCTGTGAGTTAGAGAGAGACAGAGAAATAGAAGTTGTGAGTGAGAGAAGAGAGAGAGAAAGAGAAGCTGTGAGTGAGAGAGAGAGAGAGAAAGAGAAGCTGTGAGTGAGAGAGAGATAAAGAGAAGCTGTGAGTTAAAGAGAGACAAAGAAATAGAAGTTAGTATAGTGAGAGAAGAGAGAAGAATAGTGAGAGAAGAGAGAGAGAAAGAGAAGCTGTGCGTGAGAGAGAGAGAGAGAAATAGAAGCTGTGAGTGAGAGAGAGAGAGAGAAGCTGTGAGTGAGAGAGAGAGAGAGAGAGAGAAGCTGTGAGTGAGAGAGAGAGAAAGAGAAGCTGTGAGTGAGAGAGAGAGAGAGGCTGTGAGTGAGAGAGTGGGAGAACCTGTGTGTCTGTGTGTGAGAGAGAGAAGCTGTGAGTGAGAGAGAGAGAAAGAAAGAGAAGCTGTGAGTGTGAGAGAGAAGCTGTGAGTGAGAGAGAGAGAAAGAGAAGCTGTGAGTGAGAGAGAGAGAGAAAAAGAAGCTGTGAGTGAGAGAGAGAGAAGCTGTGAGTGAGTGAGAGAGAAAGAGAAGCTGTAAGTTAGAGAGAGACAGAGAAAGAGAAGCTGTGAGTGAGAGAGAGAGAGAAGCTGTGAGTGAGAAAGAGAGAGAAGCTGTGAGTGAGAGAGAGAGAAAGAGAAGCTGTGAGTGAGAGACAGAGACAGAAAGAAAGAGAAGCTGTGACTTAGAGAGAGAGATAAAGACTAGCTGTGAGATAGAGAGATACAGAGAAAGAGAAGCTGTGAGTGAGAGAGAGAGAGTGAGAAGCTGTGAGAGAGAGAAAGAGAGAGAGAGAAGCTGTGAGTGAGAGAGAGAGAGAAGATGTGAGTGAGAGAAAGTGAAGCTGTGAGTGAGAGAGAGAGAGAGAAAGAGAAGCTGAGTGAGAGAGAGATAAAGAGAAGATGAGAGTGAGAGAGAGAGAAAGAGAAGCTGTGAGTGAGTGAGAGAGAGAGAAGATGTGAGAGAGATAGAGAGAAGCTGTGAGTGAGAGAGAGGGAGAAAGAGAAGCTGTAAGTGAGAGAGAGAGAGAAAGAGAAGCTGTGAGTGTGTGTGAGAGAGAAAGAGAAGCTGTGAGTGAAAGAGAGAGAAGCAGTGAGTGAGAGAAAGAGAGAGAGAAGCTGTGAGTGAGAGAGAGAGAAAGAGAAGATGTGAGAGAGAGAGAGAGAAGCTGTGAGTGACAGAGAGAGATAAAGAGAATCTGTGAGTGAGAGAGAGAGAGAAAAAGAAGCTGAGTGAGAGAGAGAGATAAAGAGAAGATGTGAGTGAGAGAGAGAAAGAGAAGCTGTGAGTGAGTGAGAGAGAGAGAAGCTGTGAGAGAGATAGAGAGAAGTTGTGAGTGAGAGAGAGAAAAAGAAAGATAGAGAAGCTGTGAGTGAGAGAAGCTGTGAGTGAGAGAGAGGGAGAAAGAGAAGCTGTGAGTGAGAGAGAGAGAGAAGGAGAAGCTGTGAGTGTGAGAGAGAGAAAGAGAAGCTGTGAGTGAAAGAGAGAGAAGCTGTGAGTGAGTGAGAGAAAGAGAGAGAGAAGCTGTGAGTGAGAGAGAGAGAAAGAGAAGCTGTGAGAGAGAGAGAGAGAAGCTGTGAGTGACAGAGAGAGATAAAGTGAAGCTGTGAGTTAGAGAGAGAGAGAGAAAGAGAAGCTGTGAGTGAGAAAGAGAGAGAAGCTGTGAGTGAGAGAGAGAGAGAAGATGTGAGTGAGAGAGAGAAAGAGAAATTGTGAGTGAGAGAGAGAGAGAGAAAGAGAAGCTGTGAGTGAGAGAGAGATAAAGAGAAGCTGTGAGATAGAGAGAGACAGAGAAAGATGAGCTGTGAGTGAGGAGAGAGAGAAAGAGAAGATGTGAGTGAGAGAGAGAGAGAAGCTGTGAGTGAGAGAGAGAGAGAGAGAAAGAGAAGTTGTGAGAGAGAGAGAGATAGAGAAAGAGAAGCTGTGAGTGAGAGGAGAGAGAGAAAGAGAAGCTGTGAGTAAGAGAGAGAGAGAGAGAAAGAGAAGCTGAGTGAGAGAGAGAGGGAAAGAAAGAGAAGCTGTGAGTGAGAGAGAGAGAAGCTGTGAGTGAGAGAGAGAGGGAGAAAGAGAAGCTGTGAGTGAGAGAGAGAGAGAAAGAGAAGCTGTGAGTGAGAGAGAGAGAGAAAAAGAGAAGCTGTAAGTTAGAGAGAGAGAGAGAAAGAGAAGCTGTGAGTGAGAAAGAGAGAGAAGCTGTGAGTGAGAGAGAGAGAAAGAAAGATGTGAGTGAGAGAGAGAAACTGTGAGTGAGAGAGAGAGAGAAAGAGAAGCTGTGAGTGAGAGAGAGATAAAGAGAAGCTGTGAGTTAGAGAGAGACAGAGAAAGAGAAGCTGTGTGTGAGAGGAGAGAGAGAAAGAGAAGCTGTGAGTGAGAGAGAGAGGGAAAGAAAGAGAAGCTGTGAGTGAGAGAGAGAGAGAGAAGCTGTGAGTGAGAGAGAGAGGGAGAAAGTGAAGCTGTAAGTGAGAGAGAGAGAGAGAAAGAGAAGATGTGAGTGATAGAGAGAAAGAGAAACTGTGAGAGAGAGAGAAAGAAAGAGAAGCTGTGAGTGAGAGAGAGAAAGAGAAACTGTGAGTGAGAGAGAGAGAGAAAGAGAAGATGTGAGTGATAGAGAGAAAGAGAAGCTGTGAGTGAGAGAGAGAGAGAAAGAGAAGCTGTGAGTGAGGGAGGGATAAAGAGAAGCTGTGAGTGAGATAGAGAGAGAGAAAGAGAAGCTGTGAGTGAGAGAGTGAGAAAGAAGCTGTGAGTGAGTGAGAGAGAAAGAGAAGCTGTGAGTGTGTGTGAGAGAGAAAGAGAAGCTGTGATTAAGAGAGAGAGAGAAGATGTGAGTGAGAGAGAGAGAAGCTGTGTGAGAGAGAGAAAGAAAAGCTGTCAGTGAGAGAGAGAGAAAGAGAAGCTGTGAGTGAGAGAGAGAGAGAAAGAGAAGCTGTGAGTAAGAGAAAGAGAGAGAAAGAGAAGCTATGAGTGCGAGTGAGAGAGAGAGAAAAAGAGAAGCTGTGAGTAAGAGGGATTGAGAGAAGCTGTGAGTGAGAGAGAGAGAGAAGCTGTGAGTGAGTGAGAGAGAGAGAAAGAGAAGCTGTGAGTGAGATAGAGAGAGAGAGAAGCTGTGTGGGAGAAAGAGAGAGAGAGAAGTTGTGAGTGAGTGAGAGAGAGGAGAGAAGCTGTGAGTGAGAGAGAGAGAGAAAGAGAAGCTGAGAGTGTGAGAGAGAGAAAGAGAAGCTGTGAATGTGAGAGAGAGAGAAAGAGAAGCTGTGAGTGAGAGAGAAGAGAGAAAGAGAAGCTGTGAGTGGGGAAGAGAGAGAGAAAGAGAAACTGTGAGTGAGAGAGAGAGAGAAAGAAAGAGAAGCAGTGAGTAAGAGAGAGACAGAGAAAGAGAAGCTGTGAGTGAGAGAGAGAAAGAGACGCTGTGAGTGAGAGAGAGAGAGAAAAAGAGAAGCTGTGAGTGAGAGAGAGAGAAATAGAAGGTGTGAGTGAAAGAGAGAGAGAGAAAGAGAAGCTGTGAGTGAGAGAGAGAGGGAGAAAGAGAAGCTGTGAGTGAGGGAGAGAGAGAAAGAGAAGCTGTGAGTGAGAGAGAGAGAGAAAGAGAAGCTGTGAGTGAGGGAGGGATAAAGAGAAGCTGTGAGTTAGAGAGAGACAGAGAAAGAGAAGCTGTGAGTGAAAGAGAGAGAGAAAGAGAATCTGTGAGTGAGAGAGTGAGAGAGAGAAGCTGTGAGTGAGAGAGAGAGAGAAAGAGTAGCTGTGAAAGAGAGAAAGAGACAGAGAAGCTGTGAGTGAGAGAGAGAGAGAAGATGTGAGTGAGAGAGAGAAAGTGAAGCTCTGAGTGAGAGAGAGAGAGGTAAAGAGAAGATGTGAGTGAGAGAGAGAGCGATCAGCTGTGAGAGAGATAGAGAGAAGCTGAGAATGAGAGAGAGAGAAAGAAAGAGAAGCAGTGATTGAGAGAAGCTGTGAGTGAGAGAGAGGGAGAAAGAGAAGCTGTGAGTGAGAGAGAGAGAGAAAGAGAAGCTGTGAGTGAGAGAGAGAGAGAAAAAGAGAAGTTGTAAGTTAGAGAGAGACAGAGAAAGAGAAGCTGTGAGTGAGAAAGAGAGAGAAGCTGTGAGTGAGAGAGAGAGAAAGAAAGATGTGAGTGAGAGAGAGAGAGAAACTGTGAGTGAGAGAGAGAAAGAGAAGCTGTGAGTGAGAGAGAGAGGGAAAGAAAGAGAAGCTGTGAGTGAGAGAGAGAGAGAAGCTGTGAGTGAGAGAGAGACAGGGAGAAAGGGAAGCTGTAAGTGAGAGAGAGAGAGAAAGAGAAGTTGTGAGTGAGAGAGAGAGAGAAAAAGAGAAGCTGTGAGTGAGGGAGAGAGAAAAGCTGTGAGTGAGAGAGAGAGAGAGAGAGAAGCTGTGAGTGAGAGAGAGATAAAGAGAAGCTGTGAGTTAGAGAGAGACAGAGATAGAGAAGCTGTGAGTGAGAGAGAGAGAGAAAGAGGCTGTGTGAGAGAGAGAGAAGCTGTGAGTGAGAGAGAGAGAGAAGCTGTGAGTGAGAGAGAGAAAAAGAGAAGCTGTGTGAGAGAGAGAGAATGAGAAGCTGTGTGTGAGAGAGAGATAAAGAGAAGCTGTGAGTTAGAGAGAGACAGAGAAAGAGAAGCTGTGAGTGAGAGAGAGAGAGAGAGAGAGAAGCTGTGAGTGAGAAAGAGAGAGAAGCTGTGAGTGAGAGAGAGAGAGAGAAAGAGAAGCTGTGATTGAGAAAGAGAGAGAAGCTGTGAGTGAGAGAGAGAGAAAGAAAGATGTGAGTGAGAGAGAGAAAGAGAAACTGTGAGTGAGTGAGAGAGAGAAAGAGAAGCTGTGAGTGAGAGAGAGAGAGAGAAACTGTGAGTGAGAGAGAGAGGGAGAAAGAGAAGCTCTAAGTGAGAGAGAGAGAGAGAAAGAGAAGTTGTGAGTGAGAGAGAGAGAGAAAAAGAGAAGCTGTGAGTGAGGGATAGAGAAAAGCTGTGAGTGACAGAGAGAGAAGCTGTGAGTGAGAGAGAGAAAGAGATGCTGTGAGTGAGAGAGAGAGAGAGAAAGAGAAGCTGTGAGTGAGAGAGAGATAAAGAGAAGCTGTGAGTTAGAGAGAGACAGAGATAGAGAAGCTGTGCGCGAGAGAGAGAGAAAGACGCTGTGTGTGAGAGAGAGAAGCTGAGAGTGAGAGAGAGAGAGAAGCTGTGAGTGAGAGAGAGAAAAAGAGAAGCTGTGAGAGAGAGAAAGAGAAGCTGTGTGTGAGAGAGAGATAAAGAGAAGCTCTGAGTTAGAGAGAGACAGAGAAAGAGAAGCTGTGAGTGAGAGAGAGAGAGAGAGAAGCTGTGAGTGAGAAAGGGAGAGAAGCTGTGAGTGAGAGAGAGAGAGAGAAAGAGAAGATGTGAGTGAGAGAGAGAAAGAGAAACTGTGAGTGAGAGAAAGAGAGAAAGAAAGAGAAGCTGTGAGTGAGAGAGAGAAAGAGAAACTGTGAGTGAGAGAGAGAGAGAAAGAAAGAGAAGCTGTGAGTGAGAGAGAGATAAAGAGAAACAGTGAGTTAGAGAGAAACAGAGAAAGAGAAGCTGTGAGTGAGAGAGAGAGAGAGAAAGAGAAGCTGTGAGTGAGAGAGAGAGAGAGAAAGAGACGCTGTGAGTGAGAGAGAGAGAGAAAAAGAGAAGCTGTGAGTGAGAGAGAGAGCGAAAGAGAAGGTGTGAGTGAAAGAGAGAGAAAGAAAGAGAAGCTGTGAGTGAGAGAGAGAGGGAGAAAGAGAAGCTGTGAGTGAGAGAGAGAGAGAAAGAGAAGCTGTGAGTGAGAGAGAGAGAGAAAGAAAGAGAAGCTGTGAGTGAGGGAGAGATAAAGAGAAGCTGTGAGTTAGAGAGAGACAGAGAAAGAGAAGCTGTGAGTGAAAGAGAGAGAGAGAAAGTGAAGCTCTGAGTGAGAGAGAGAGATAAAGAGAAGATGTGAGTGAGAGAGAGAGAGAAAGAGAAGCTGTGAGTGTGAGAGAGAGAAAGAGAAGCTGTGAGTGAGAGAGAGAGAGAAGCTGTAAGAGAGATAGAGAGAAGCTGTGAGTGAGAGAGAGAGAAAGAAAGAGAAGCTGTGAGTGAGTGAAGCTGTGAGTGAGAGAGAGGGAGAAAGAGAAGCTGTGAGTGGGAGAGAGAGAAAGAGAAGCTGTGAGTGTGTGAGAGAGAGAAAGAGAAGCTGTGAGTGAAAGAGAGAGAAGCTGTGAGTGAGTGAGAGAAAGAGAAAGAGAAGCTGTGAGTGAGAGAGAGAGAAAGAGAAGGTGTGAGTGAAAGAGAGAGAAAGAAAGAGAAGCTGTGAGTGAGAGAGAGAGAGAAAGAGAAGCTGTGAGTGAGAGAGAGAGAAAGAGAAGCTGTGAGTGAGAGAGAGATAAAGAGAAGCTGTGAGTTAGAGACAGAGAAAGAAAAGCTGTGAGTGAGAGAGAGAGAGAGAAGCTGTGAGTGAGAGAGAGAGGGAGAAAGAGAAGCTGTAAGTGAGAGAGAGACAGAGAAAGAGAAGTTGTGAGTGAGAGAGAGAGAGAAAAAGTGAAGCTGTGAGTGAGGGAGAGAGAAAAGCTGTGAGTGACAGAGAGAGAAGCTGTGAGTGAGAGAGAGAAAGAGAAGCTGTGAGTGAGAGAGAGAGAGAAAGAGAAGCTGTGAGTGAGAGAGAGATAAAGAGAAGCTGTGAGTTAGAGAGAGACAGAGATAGAGAAGCTGTGAGTGAGTGAGAGAGAGAAAGAGGCTGTGTGAGAGAGAGAGAAGCTGTGAGTGAGAGAGAGAGAGAAGCTGTGAGTGAGAGAGAGAAAAAGAGAAGCTGTGAGAGAGAGAGAGAAAGAGAAGCTGAGTGTGAGAGAGAGATAAATAGAAGCTGTGAGTTAGAGAGAGACAGAGAAAAAGAAGCTGTGAGTGAGAGAGAGAGAGAGAAGCTGTGAGTGAGAAAGAGAGAGAAGCTGTGAGTGAGAGAGAGAGAGAGAAAGAGAAGATGTGAGTGAGAGAGAGAAAGAGAAACTGTGAGTGAGAGAAAGAGAGAAAGAAAGAGAAGCTGTGAGTGAGAGAGAGAAAGAGAAACTGTGAGTGAGAGAGAGAGAGAAAGAAAGAGAAGCTGTGAGTGAGAGAGAGATAAAGAGAAGCAGTGAGTTAGAGAGAGACAGATAAAGAGAAGCTGTGAGTGAGAGAGAGAGAGAGAAAGAGAAGCTGTGAGTGAGTGAGAGAGAGAGAAAGTGACGCTGTGAGTGAGAGAGAGAGAGAGAAAAAGAGAAGCTGTGAGTGAGAGAGAGAGAAAGAGAAGGTGTGAGTGAAAGAGAGAGAAAGAAAGAGAAGCTGTGAGTGAGAGAGAGAGGGAGAAAGAGAAGCTGTGTGTGAGGGAGAGATAAAGAGAAGCTGTGAGTTAGAGAGAGAGAGAGAAAGAGAAGCTGTGAGTGAGAGAGAGAGAGAAAAAGAGAAGCTGTAAGTTAGAGAGAGACAGAGAAAGAGAAGCTGTGAGTGAGAAAGAGAGAGAAGCTGTGAGTGAGAGAGAGAGAAAGAAAGATGTGAGTGAGAGAGAGAAAGAGAAACTGTGAGTGAGAGAGAGAGAGAGAAGCTGTGAGTGAGAGAGAGATAAAGAGAAGCTGTGAGTTAGAGAGAGACAGAGAAAGAGAAGCTGTGAGTGAGAGGAGAGAGAGAAAGAGAAGCTGTGAGTGAGAGAGAGAGGGAAAGAAAGAGAAGCTGTGAGTGAGAGAGAGAGAGAAGCTGTGAGTGACAGAGAGAGGGAGAAAGAGAAGGTGTAAGTGAGAGAGAGAGAAAGAGAAGTTGTGAGTGAGAGAGAGAGAAAAAGAGAAGCTGTGAGTGAGGGAGAGAGAAAAGCTGTGAGTGAGAGAGAGAGAAGCTGTGAGTGAGAGAGCGAAAGAGAAGCTGTGAGTGAGAGAGAGAGAGAGAGAAAGAGAAGCAGTGAGTGAGAGAGAGATAAAGAGAAGCTGTGAATTAGAGAGAGACAGACAAAGAGAAGCTGTGAGTGAGAGAGAGAGAAAGAGGCTGTGTGAGAGAGAGAAGCTGTGAGTGAGTGAGAGAGAGAAGCTGTGAGTGAGAGAGAGAGAGAAAGAGAAGCTGTGTGTGAGAGAGAGAGAGAAGCTGTGTGTGAGAGAGAGATAAAGAGAAGCTGTGAGTTAGAGAGAGACAAAGAGAATCTGTGAGTGAGAGAGAGAGAGAGAGAAGCTGTGAGTGAGAGAGAGAGAGAAAGAGAAGATGTGAGTGAGAGAGGGAAAGAGAAACTGTGAGTGAGAGAGAGAAAGAAAGAAAGAGAAGCTGTGAGTGAGAGAGAGAAAGAGAAACTGTGAGTGAGAGAGAGAGAGAAAGAAAGAGAAGCTGTGAGGGAGAGAGAGAGAGAGAAAGAGAAGCTGTGAGAGAGAGAGAGAAAGAGACGCTGTGAGTGAGAGAGAGAGAGAAAGAGAAGGTGTGAGTGAAAGAGAGAGAGAGAAAGAGAAGCTGTGAGTGAGAGAGAGAGGGAGAAAGAGAAGCTGTGAGTGAGAGAGAGAGAGAAGCTGTGAGTGAGAGAGAGAAAGAGAAGCTGTGAGTGAGAGAGAGAGAGAGAGAAGCTGTGAGTGAGAGAGAGATGCTGTGAGTGAGAGAGAGAGAGAAGCTGTGAGTGAGAGAGAGAAAGAAAAACTGTGAGTGAGTGAGAGAGAGAAAGAAAGAGAAGCTGTGAGTGAGAGAGAGAGAGAAAGAGAAGCTGTGTGTGTGTGAGAGAGAGAGAAGCTGTGAGTGAGAGTGAAAGAAAGAGAAGCTGTGAGTGAGAGAGAGAGAGAAAGAGAAGCTGTGAGTGTGAGAGAGATAGAAAGAGAAGCTGTGATTAAGAGAGAGAGAGAAGCTGTGAGTGAGAGAGAGAGAAGCTGTGTGTGAGAGAGAAAAAGAAGCTGTGAGTAAGAGGGAGTGAGAGAAGCTGTGAGTGAGAGAGAGAGAGAAAGTGAAGCTGTGAGTGTGTGAGAGAGAGAGAGAGAAAGAGAAGCTGTGAGTAAGAGGGAGAGAGAGAAGCTGTGAGTGAGAGAGAGAGAGAGAAGCTGTGAGTTAGAGGGAGAGAGAGAAAGAGAAGCGAGTCAGAGAGAGAGAGAGAAAGAGAAGCTGTGTGTGTGAGAGAGAAAGAGAAGCTGAAGATGTGAGTGAGAGAGAGAAAGTGAAGCTCTGAGTGAGAGAGAGAGTGGTAAAGAGAAGATGTGAGTGAGAGAGAGAGCGAGCAGCTGTGAGAGAGATAGAGAGAAGCTGAGAATGAGAGAGATAGAAAGAAAGAGAAGCAGTGAGTGAGAGAAGCTGTGAGTGAGAGAGAGGGAGAAAGAGAAGCTGTGAGTGAGAGAAAGAGAAAGAGAAGCTGTGAGTGTGTGTGAGAGGGAAAGAGAAGCTGTGAGTGAAAGAGAGAGAAGCTGTGAGTGAGTGAGAGAAAGAGAGAGAGAAGCTGTGAGTGAGAGAGAGAGAAAGAGAAGCTGTGAGTGAGAGAGAGAGAGAAAGAGAAACTGTGAGTGAGAGAGAGAGAAAAAGAGAAGCTGTAAGTTAGAGAGAGACAGAGAAAGAGAAGCTGTGAGTGAGAAAGAGAGAGAAGCTGTGAGTGAGAGAGAGAGAAAGAAAGATGTGAGTGAGAGAGAGAGAGAAACTGTGAGTGAGAGAGAGAGAGAAAGAGACGCTGTGAGAGAGAGAGAGGGAGAAAGAGAAGCTGTGAGTGAGAGAGAGAGAGAAAGAGAAGCTGTGAGTGAGAGAGAGAGAGAAAAAGAGAAGCTGTAAGTTAGAGAGAGACAGAGAAAGAGAAGCTGTGAGTGAGAGAGAGAGAGAAGCTGTGAGTGAGAGAGAGAGAAAGAAAGAAGTGAGTGAGAGAGAGAGAGAAACTGTGAGTGAGAGGAGAGAGAGAAAGAGAAGCTGTGAGTGAGAGAGAGAGGGAAAGAAAGAGAAGCTGTGAGTGAGAGAGAGAGAAGCTTTGAGTGAGAGAGACACAGGGAGAAAGAGAAGCTGTAAGTGAGAGAGAGAGAGAAAGAGAAGTTGTGAGTGAGAGAGAGAGAGAAAAATAGAAGCTGTGAGTGAGGGAGAGAGAAAAGCTGTGAGTGAGAGAGAGAGAAAGAGAAGCTGTGAGTGAGAGAGAGATAAAGAGAAGCTGTGAGTTAGAGAGAGACAGAGATAGAGAAGCTGTGAGTGAGAGAGAAGCTGTGAGTGAGAGAGAGAGAGAAGCTGTGAGTGAGAGAGAGAAAAAGAGAAGCTGTGTGAGAGAGAGAGAAAGAGAAGCTGTGTGTGAGAGAGATAAAGAGAAGCTGTGAGTTAGAGAGAGACAGAGAAAGAGAAGCTGTGAGTGAGAGAGAGAGAGAGAAGCTGTGAGTGAGAAAGAGAGAGAAGCTGTGAGTGAGAGAGAGAGAGAAAGAGAAGCTGTGAGTGAGAAAGAGAGAGAAGCTGTGAGTGAGAGAGAGAGAAAGAAAGATGTGAGTGAGAGAGAGAAAGAGAAACTGTGAGTGAGAGAGAGAGAAAGAGAAGCTGTGAGTGAGAGAGAGATAAAGAGGCTGTGAGTTAGAGAGAGACAGAGAAAGAGAAGCTGTGAGTGAGAGAGAGAGAGAGAAAGAGAAGCTGTGAGTGAGAGAGAGAGGGAAAGAAAGAGAAGCTGTGAGTGAGAGAGAGAGAGAGAGAAGCTGCGAGTGAGAGAGAGAGGGAGAAAGAGAAGCTGTAAGTGAGAGAGAGAGAGAGAAAGAGAAGTTGTGAGTGAGAGAGAGAGAGAAAAAGAGAAGCTGTGAGTGAGGGATAGAGAAAAGCTGTGAGTGACAGAGAGAGAAGCTGTGAGTGAGAGAGAGAGGGAAAGAAAGAGAAGCTGTGAGTGAGAGAGAGAGAGAGAGAGAAGCTGTGAGTGAGAGAGAGAGGGAGAAAGAGAAGCTGTAAGTGAGAGAGAGAGAGAGAAAGAGAAGTTGTGAGTGAGAGAGAGAGAGAAAAAGAGAAGCTGTGAGTGAGGGATAGAGAAAAGCTGTGAGTGACAGAGAGAGAAGCTGTGAGTGAGAGAGAGAAAGAGAAGCTGTGAGTGAGAGAGAGAGAGAAAAAGAGAAGCTGTGAGTGAGAGAGAGATAAAGAGAAGCTGTGAGTTAGAGAGAGACAGAGATAGAGAAGCTGTGAGTGAGAGAGAGAGAAAGAGGCTGTGTGTGAGAGAGAGAAGCTGAGAGTGAGAGAGAGAGAGAAGCTGTGAGTGAGAGAGAGAGAAAGAGAAGCTGTGAGTGTGTGTGAGAGGGAAAGAGAAGCTGTGAGTGAAAGAGAGAGAAGCTGTGAGTGAGTGAGAGAAAGAGAGAGAGAAGCTGTGAGTGAGAGAGAGAGAAAGAGAAGCTGTGAGTGAGAGAGAGAGAGAAAGAGAAACTGTGAGTGAGAGAGAGAGAAAAAGAGAAGCTGTAAGTTAGAGAGAGACAGAGAAAGAGAAGCTGTGAGTGAGAAAGAGAGAGAAGCTGTGAGTGAGAGAGAGAGAAAGAAAGATGTGAGTGAGAGAGAGAGAGAAACTGTGAGTGAGAGAGAGAGAGAAAGAGACGCTGTGAGAGAGAGAGAGGGAGAAAGAGAAGCTGTGAGTGAGAGAGAGAGAGAAAGAGAAGCTGTGAGTGAGAGAGAGAGAGAAAAAGAGAAGCTGTAAGTTAGAGAGAGACAGAGAAAGAGAAGCTGTGAGTGAGAAAGAGAGAGAAGCTGTGAGTGAGAGAGAGAGAAAGAAAGAAGTGAGTGAGAGGGAGAGAAACTGTGAGTGAGAGGAGAGAGAGAAAGAGAAGCTGTGAGTGAGAGAGAGAGGGAAAGAAAGAGAAGCTGTGAGTGAGAGAGAGAGAGAAGCTTTGAGTGAGAGAGACACAGGGAGAAAGAGAAGCTGTAAGTGAGAGAGAGAGAGAAAGAGAAGTTGTGAGTGAGAGAGAGAGAGAAAAATAGAAGCTGTGAGTGAGGGAGAGAGAAAAGCTGTGAGTGAGAGAGAGAGAAAGAGAAGCTGTGAGTGAGAGAGAGATAAAGAGAAGCTGTGAGTTAGAGAGAGACAGAGATAGAGAAGCTGTGAGTGAGAGAGAGAGAGAAAGAGGCTGTGTGAGAGAGAGAGAAGCTGTGAGTGAGAGAGAGAGAGAAGCTGTGAGTGAGAGAGAGAAAAAGAGAAGCTGTGTGAGAGAGAGAGAAAGAGAAGCTGTGTGTGAGAGAGATAAAGAGAAGCTGTGAGTTAGAGAGAGACAGAGAAAGAGAAGCTGTGAGTGAGAGAGAGAGAGAGAAGCTGTGAGTGAGAAAGAGAGAGAAGCTGTGAGTGAGAGAGAGAGAGAAAGAGAAGCTGTGAGTGAGAAAGAGAGAGAAGCTGTGAGTGAGAGAGAGAGAAAGAAAGATGTGAGTGAGAGAGAGAAAGAGAAACTGTGAGTGAGAGAGAGAGAAAGAGAAGCTGTGAGTGAGAGAGAGATAAAGAGGCTGTGAGTTAGAGAGAGACAGAGAAAGAGAAGCTGTGAGTGAGAGAGAGAGAGAGAAAGAGAAGCTGTGAGTGAGAGAGAGAGGGAAAGAAAGAGAAGCTGTGAGTGAGAGAGAGAGAGAGAGAAGCTGCGAGTGAGAGAGAGAGGGAGAAAGAGAAGCTGTAAGTGAGAGAGAGAGAGAGAAAGAGAAGTTGTGAGTGAGAGAGAGAGAGAAAAAGAGAAGCTGTGAGTGAGGGATAGAGAAAAGCTGTGAGTGACAGAGAGAGAAGCTGTGAGTGAGAGAGAGAGGGAAAGAAAGAGAAGCTGTGAGTGAGAGAGAGAGAGAGAGAGAAGCTGTGAGTGAGAGAGAGAGGGAGAAAGAGAAGCTGTAAGTGAGAGAGAGAGAGAGAAAGAGAAGTTGTGAGTGAGAGAGAGAGAGAAAAAGAGAAGCTGTGAGTGAGGGATAGAGAAAAGCTGTGAGTGACAGAGAGAGAAGCTGTGAGTGAGAGAGAGAAAGAGAAGCTGTGAGTGAGAGAGAGAGAGAAAAAGAGAAGCTGTGAGTGAGAGAGAGATAAAGAGAAGCTGTGAGTTAGAGAGAGACAGAGATAGAGAAGCTGTGAGTGAGAGAGAGAGAAAGAGGCTGTGTGTGAGAGAGAGAAGCTGAGAGTGAGAGAGAGAGAGAAGCTGTGAGTGAGAGAGAGAGAAAGAGAAGCTGTGAGTGTGTGTGAGAGGGAAAGAGAAGCTGTGAGTGAAAGAGAGAGAAGCTGTGAGTGAGTGAGAGAAAGAGAGAGAGAAGCTGTGAGTGAGAGAGAGAGAAAGAGAAGCTGTGAGTGAGAGAGAGAGAGAAAGAGAAACTGTGAGTGAGAGAGAGAGAAAAAGAGAAGCTGTAAGTTAGAGAGAGACAGAGAAAGAGAAGCTGTGAGTGAGAAAGAGAGAGAAGCTGTGAGTGAGAGAGAGAGAAAGAAAGATGTGAGTGAGAGAGAGAGAGAAACTGTGAGTGAGAGAGAGAGAGAAAGAGACGCTGTGAGAGAGAGAGAGGGAGAAAGAGAAGCTGTGAGTGAGAGAGAGAGAGAAAGAGAAGCTGTGAGTGAGAGAGAGAGAGAAAAAGAGAAGCTGTAAGTTAGAGAGAGACAGAGAAAGAGAAGCTGTGAGTGAGAAAGAGAGAGAAGCTGTGAGTGAGAGAGAGAGAAAGAAAGAAGTGAGTGAGAGGGAGAGAAACTGTGAGTGAGAGGAGAGAGAGAAAGAGAAGCTGTGAGTGAGAGAGAGAGGGAAAGAAAGAGAAGCTGTGAGTGAGAGAGAGAGAGAAGCTTTGAGTGAGAGAGACACAGGGAGAAAGAGAAGCTGTAAGTGAGAGAGAGAGAGAAAGAGAAGTTGTGAGTGAGAGAGAGAGAGAAAAATAGAAGCTGTGAGTGAGGGAGAGAGAAAAGCTGTGAGTGAGAGAGAGAGAAAGAGAAGCTGTGAGTGAGAGAGAGATAAAGAGAAGCTGTGAGTTAGAGAGAGACAGAGATAGAGAAGCTGTGAGTGAGAGAGAGAGAGAAAGAGGCTGTGTGAGAGAGAGAGAAGCTGTGAGTGAGAGAGAGAGAGAAGCTGTGAGTGAGAGAGAGAAAAAGAGAAGCTGTGTGAGAGAGAGAGAAAGAGAAGCTGTGTGTGAGAGAGATAAAGAGAAGCTGTGAGTTAGAGAGAGACAGAGAAAGAGAAGCTGTGAGTGAGAGAGAGAGAGAGAAGCTGTGAGTGAGAAAGAGAGAGAAGCTGTGAGTGAGAGAGAGAGAGAAAGAGAAGCTGTGAGTGAGAAAGAGAGAGAAGCTGTGAGTGAGAGAGAGAGAAAGAAAGATGTGAGTGAGAGAGAGAAAGAGAAACTGTGAGTGAGAGAGAGAGAAAGAGAAGCTGTGAGTGAGAGAGAGATAAAGAGGCTGTGAGTTAGAGAGAGACAGAGAAAGAGAAGCTGTGAGTGAGAGAGAGAGAGAGAAAGAGAAGCTGTGAGTGAGAGAGAGAGGGAAAGAAAGAGAAGCTGTGAGTGAGAGAGAGAGAGAGAGAAGCTGTGAGTGAGAGAGAGAGGGAGAAAGAGAAGCTGTAAGTGAGAGAGAGAGAGAGAAAGAGAAGTTGTGAGTGAGAGAGAGAGAGAAAAAGAGAAGCTGTGAGTGAGGGATAGAGAAAAGCTGTGAGTGACAGAGAGAGAAGCTGTGAGTGAGAGAGAGAGGGAAAGAAAGAGAAGCTGTGAGTGAGAGAGAGAGAGAGAGAGAAGCTGTGAGTGAGAGAGAGAGGGAGAAAGAGAAGCTGTAAGTGAGAGAGAGAGAGAGAAAGAGAAGTTGTGAGTGAGAGAGAGAGAGAAAAAGAGAAGCTGTGAGTGAGGGATAGAGAAAAGCTGTGAGTGACAGAGAGAGAAGCTGTGAGTGAGAGAGAGAAAGAGAAGCTGTGAGTGAGAGAGAGAGAGAAAAAGAGAAGCTGTGAGTGAGAGAGAGATAAAGAGAAGCTGTGAGTTAGAGAGAGACAGAGATAGAGAAGCTGTGAGTGAGAGAGAGAGAAAGAGGCTGTGTGTGAGAGAGAGAAGCTGAGAGTGAGAGAGAGAGAGAAGCTGTGAGTGAGAGAGAGAGAAAGAGAAGCTGTGAGTGTGTGTGAGAGGGAAAGAGAAGCTGTGAGTGAAAGAGAGAGAAGCTGTGAGTGAGTGAGAGAAAGAGAGAGAGAAGCTGTGAGTGAGAGAGAGAGAAAGAGAAGCTGTGAGTGAGAGAGAGAGAGAAAGAGAAACTGTGAGTGAGAGAGAGAGAAAAAGAGAAGCTGTAAGTTAGAGAGAGACAGAGAAAGAGAAGCTGTGAGTGAGAAAGAGAGAGAAGCTGTGAGTGAGAGAGAGAGAAAGAAAGATGTGAGTGAGAGAGAGAGAGAAACTGTGAGTGAGAGAGAGAGAGAAAGAGACGCTGTGAGAGAGAGAGAGGGAGAAAGAGAAGCTGTGAGTGAGAGAGAGAGAGAAAGAGAAGCTGTGAGTGAGAGAGAGAGAGAAAAAGAGAAGCTGTAAGTTAGAGAGAGACAGAGAAAGAGAAGCTGTGAGTGAGAAAGAGAGAGAAGCTGTGAGTGAGAGAGAGAGAAAGAAAGAAGTGAGTGAGAGAGAGAGAGAAACTGTGAGTGAGAGGAGAGAGAGAAAGAGAAGCTGTGAGTGAGAGAGAGAGGGAAAGAAAGAGAAGCTGTGAGTGAGAGAGAGAGAGAAGCTTTGAGTGAGAGAGACACAGGGAGAAAGAGAAGCTGTAAGTGAGAGAGAGAGAGAAAGAGAAGTTGTGAGTGAGAGAGAGAGAGAAAAAGAGAAGCTGTGAGTGAGGGAGAGAGAAAAGCTGTGAGTGAGAGAGAGAGAAAGAGAAGCTGTGAGTGAGAGAGAGATAAAGAGAAGCTGTGAGTTAGAGAGAGACAGAGATAGAGAAGCTGTGAGTGAGAGAGAGAGAAAGAGGCTGTGTGTGAGAGAGAGAAGCTGTGAGTGAGTGAGAGAGAGAAGCTGTGAGTGAGAGAGAGAAAAAGAGAAGCTGTGTGAGAGAGAGAGAAAGAGAAGCTGTGTGTGAGAGATAAAGAGAAGCTGTGAGTTAGAGAGAGACAGAGAAAGAGAAGCTGTGAGTGAGAGAGAGAGAGAGAGAGAAGCTGTGAGTGAGAAAGAGAGAGAAGCTGTGAGTGAGAGAGAGAGAGAAAGAGAAGCTGTGAGTGAGAAAGAGAGAGAAGCTGTGAGTGAGAGAGAGAGAAAGAAAGATGTGAGTGAGAGAGAGAAAGAGAAACTGTGAGTGAGAGAGAGAGAAAGAGAAGCTGTGAGTGAGAGAGAGATAAAGAGGCTGTGAGTTAGAGAGAGACAGAGAAAGAGAAGCTGTTTGTGAGAGAGAGAGAGAGAAAGAGAAGCTGTGAGTGAGAGAGAGAGGGAAAGAAAGAGAAGCTGTGAGTGAGAGAGAGAGAGAGAGAGAAGCTGTGAGTGAGAGAGAGAGGGAGAAAGAGAAGCTGTAAGTGAGAGAGAGAGAGAAAGAGAAGTTGTGAGTGAGAGAGAGAGAGAAAAAGAGAAGCTGTGAGTGAGGGATAGAGAAAAGCTGTGAGTGACAGAGAGAGAAGCTGTGAGTGAGAGAGAGAGGGAAAGAAAGAGAAGCTGTGAGTGAGAGAGAGAGAGAGAGAGAAGCTGTGAGTGAGAGAGAGAGGGAGAAAGAGAAGCTGTAAGTGAGAGAGAGAGAGAGAAAGAGAAGTTGTGAGTGAGAGAGAGAGAGAAAAAGAGAAGCTGTGAGTGAGGGATAGAGAAAAGCTGTGAGTGACAGAGAGAGAAGCTGTGAGTGAGAGAGAGAAAGAGAAGCTGTGAGTGAGAGAGAGAGAGAAAAAGAGAAGCTGTGAGTGAGAGAGAGATAAAGAGAAGCTGTGAGTTAGAGAGAGACAGAGATAGAGAAGCTGTGAGTGAGAGAGAGAGAAAGAGGCTGTGTGTGTGAGAGAGAAGCTGAGAGTGAGAGAGAGAGAGAAGCTGTGAGTGAGAGAGAGAAAAAGAGAAGCTGTCAGAGAGAGAGAGAAAGAGAAGCTGTGTGTGAGAGAGAGATAAAGAGAAGCTGTGAGTTAGAGAGAGACAGAGAAAGAGAAGCTGTGAGTGAGAGAGAGAGAGAGAAGCTGTGAGTGAGAAAGAGAGAGAAGCTGTGAGTGAGAGAGAGAGAGAAAGAGAAGATGTGAGTGAGAGAGAGAAAGAGAAACTGTGAGTGAGAGAAAGAGAGAAAGAAAGAGAAGCTGTGAGTGAGAGAGAGAAAGAGAAACTGTGAGTGAGAGAGAGAGAAAGAAAGAGAAGCTGTGAGTGAGAGAGAGATAAAGAGAAACAGTGAGTTAGAGAGAAACAGAGAAAGAGAAGCTGTGAGTGAGAGAGAGAGAGAGAAAGAGAAGCTGTGAGTGAGAGAGAGAGAGAAAGAGACGCTGTGAGTGAGAGAGAGAGAAAAAGAGAAGCTGTGAGTGAGAGAGAGAGCGAAAGAGAAGGTGTGAGTGAAAGAGAGAGAAAGAAAGAGAAGCTGTGAGTGAGAGAGAGAGGGAGAAAGAGAAGCTGTGAGTGAGAGAGAGAGAAAGAGAAGCTGTGAGTGAGAGAGAGAGAGAAAGAAAGAGAAGCTGTGAGTGAGGGAGAGATAAAGAGAAGCTGTGAGTTAGAGAGAGACAGAGAAAGAGAAGCTGTGAGTGAGAGAGAGAGAAAGAGAAGCTGTGAGTGAGAGAGAGAGAAAGAGAAGCTGGGAGTGAGAGAGAGAGAAGCTGTGAGAAAGATAGAGAGAAGCTGTGAGTGAGAGAGAGAGAAAGAAAGAGAAGCTGTGAGTGAGTGAAGCTGTGAGTGAGAGAGAGGGAGAAAGAGAAGCTGTGAGTGGGAGAGAGAGAAAGAGAAGCTGTGAGTGTGTGAGAGAGAGAAAGAGAAGCTGTGAGTGAAAGAGAGAGAAGCTGTGAGTGAGTGAGAGAAAGAGAGAGAGAAGCTGTGAGTGAGAGAGAGAGAAAGAGAAGGTGTGAGTGAAAGAGAGAGAAAGAAAGAGAAGCTGTGAGTGAGAGAGAGAGAGAAAGAGAAGCTGTGAGTGAGAGAGAGAGAGAGAGAAAAAGAGAAGCTGTAAGTTAGAGAGAGACAGAAAGAGAAGCTGTGAGTGAGAAAGAGAGAGAAGCTGTGAGTGAGAGAGAGAAAGAGAAACTGTGAGTGAGAGAGAGAGAGAAAGAGAAGCTGTGAGTGAGAGAGAGATAAAGAGAAGCTGTGCATTAGAGAGAGACAGAGAAAGAGAAGCTGTGAGTGAGAGAGAGAGAGAAGCTGTGAGTGAGAGAGAGAGGGAGAAAGAGAAGCTGTAAGTGAGTGAGAGAGAGAGAAAGAGAAGTTGTGAGTGAGAGAGAGAGAGAAAAAGTGAAGCTGTGAGTGAGGGAGAGAGAAAAGCTGTGAGTGACAGAGAGAGAAGCTGTGAGTGAGAGAGAGAAAGAGAAGCTGTGAGTGAGAGAGAGAGAGAAAGAGAAGCTGTGAGTGAGAGAGATAAAGAGAAGCTGTGAGTTAGAGAGAGACAGAGATAGAGAAGCTGTGAGTGAGTGAGAGAGAGAAAGAGGCTGTGTGTGAGAGAGAGAAGCTGTGAGTGAGAGAGAGAGAAGCTGTGAGTGAGAGAGAGAAAAAGAGAAGCGGTGAGAGAGAGAGAGAAAGAGAAGCTGAGTGTGAGAGAGAGATAGAGAGAAGCTGTGAGTTAGAGAGAGACAGAGAAAGAGAAGCTGTGAGTGAGAGAGAGAGAGAAGCTGTGAGTGAGAAAGAGAGAGAAGCTGTGAGTGAGAGAGATAGAGAGAAAGAGAAGATGTGAGTGAGAGAGAGAA
This sequence comes from Bradypodion ventrale, assembly GCA_035047345.1. NCBI lineage: Eukaryota > Metazoa > Chordata > Lepidosauria > Squamata > Chamaeleonidae > Bradypodion > Bradypodion ventrale. The sequence goes on from JAWDJE010000002.1 coordinate 176,152,864, forward strand.
AGAGAAACTGTGAGTGAGAGAAAGAGAGAAAGAAAGAGAAGCTGTGAGTGAGAGAGAGAAAGAAAAACTGTGAGTGAGAGAGAGAGAGAAAGAAAGAGAAGCTGTGAGTGAGAGAGAGATAAAGAGAAGCAGTGAGTTAGAGAGAGACAGAGAAAGAGAAGCTGTGAGTGAGAGAGAGAGAGAAAGAGAAGCTGTGAGTGAGTGAGAGAGAGAGAAAGAGATGCTGTGAGTGAGAGAGAGAGAGAAAAAGAGAAGCTGTGAGTGAGAGAGAAAGAGAAAGAGAAGGTGTGAGTGAAAGAGAGAGAAAGAAAGAGAAGCTGTGAGTGAGAGAGAGGGAGAAAGAGAAGCTGTGTGAGAGAGAGAGAGAAAGAGCTGTGAGTGAAAGAGAGAGAGAGAAAGAGAAGCTGTGAGTGAAAGAGAGAGAAAGAAAGAGAAGCTGTGAGTGAGGGAGAGATAAAGAGAAGCTGTGAGTTAGAGAGAGAGAGAAAGAGAAGCTGTGAGTGAGAGAGAGAGAGAAAAAGAGAAGCTGTAAGTTAGAGAGAGACAGAGAAAGAGAAGCTGTGAGTGAGAAAGAGAGAGAAGCTGTGAGTGAGAGAGAGAGAGAAAGAAAGATGTGAGTGAGAGAGAGAAAGAGAAACTGTGAGTGAGAGAGAGAGAAGCTGTGAGTGAGAGAGAGAGAGAAAGAGAAGCTGTGTGTGTGAGAGAGAGAGAGAAGCTGTGAGTGAGAGTGAAAGAAAGAGAAGGTGTGAGTGAGAGAGAGAGAGAAAGAGAAGCTGTGAGTGTGAGAGAGATAGAAAGAGAAGCTGTGATTAAGAGAGAGAGAGAAGCTGTGAGTGAGAGAGAGAGAAGCTGTGTGTGAGAGAGAAAAAGAAGCTGTGAGTAAGAGGGAGTGAGAGAAGCTGTGAGTGAGAGAGCGAGAGAAAAAGTGAAGCTGTGAGTGTGTGAGAGAGAGAGAGAGAGAGAGAAAGAGAAGCTGTGAGTAAGAGGGAGAGAGAGAAGCTGTGAGTGAGAGAGAGAGAGAGAAGCTGTGAGTTAGAGGGAGAGAGAGAAAAAGAAGCGAGTCAGAGAGAGAGAGAAAGAGAAGCTGTGTGTGTGAGAGAGAAAGAGAAGCTGTGAATGAGAGAGAGAGAGAAAGAGAAGCTGTGAGTGAGAGAGAAGAGAGAAAGAGAAGCTGTGAGTGGGGAAGAGAGAGAGAGAGAAAGAGAAGCTGTGAGTGAGAGAGAGAAAGAGAAGCTGTGAGTAAGAGAGAGAAAGTGAAGCTGTGAGTGAGAGAGAGAGAGAAAGAGAAGTTGTGAGTGAGAGAGAGAGAAACAGAAGGTGTGAGTGAGAGAGAGAGGGAAAGAAAGAGAAGCTGTGAGTGAGAGAGAGGGAGAAGCTGTGAGTGAGAGAGAGAGGGAGAAAGAGAAGGTGTAAGTGAGAGAGAGAGAAAGAGAAGTTGTGAGTGAGAGAGAGAGAGAAAAAGAGAAGCTGTGAGTGGGGGGGAGAGAGAAAAGCTGTGAGTGAGAGAGAGAGAAGCTGTGAGTGAGAGAGCGAAAGAGAAGCTGTGAGTGAGAGAGAGAGAGAGAAAGAGAAGCAGTGAGTGAGAGAGAGATAAAGAGAAGCTGTGAGTGAGATAGAGAGAGAGAAGCTGTGTGGGAGAAAGAGAGAGAGAGAAGTTGTGAGTGAGTGAGAGAGAGGAGAGAAGCTGTGAGTGAGAGAGAGAGAGAAAGAGAAGCTGAGAGTGTGAGACAGAGAAAGAGAAGCTGTGAGAGAGAGAGAGAGAGAGAAGCTGTGAGTGAGAGAGAGAGGGAGAAAGAGAAGCTGTAAGTGAGAGAGAGAGAGAGAAAGAGAAGTTGTGAGTGAGAGAGAGAGAGAAAAAGTGAAGCTGTGAGTGTGTGAGAGACAGAAAGAGAAGCTATGAGTGCGAGTGAGAGAGAGAGAAAAAGAGAAGCTGTGAGTAAGAGAGATTGAGAGAAGCTGTGAGTGAGAGAGAAAGAGAAGCTGTGAGTGAGTGAGAGAGAGAGAAAGAGAAGCTGTGAGTGAGATAGAGAGAGAGAAGCTGTGTGGGAGAAAGAGAGAGAGAGAAGTTGTGAGTGAGTGAGAGAGAGGAGAGAAGCTGTGAGTGAGAGAGAGAGAGAAAGAGAAGCTGAGAGTGTGAGACAGAGAAAGAGAAGCTGTGAGTGAGTGAGAGAGAGAGAAGCTGTGAGTGAGAGAGAGAGGGAGAAAGAGAAGCTGTAAGTGAGAGAGAGAGAGAGAGAAAGAGAAGTTGTGAGTGAGAGAGAGAGAGAAAAAGTGAAGCTGTGAGTGAGGGAGAGAGAAAAGCTGTGAGTGACAGAGAGAGAAGCTGAGTGAGAGAGAGAAAGAGAAGCTGTGAGTGAGAGAGAGAGAGAGAAAGAGAAGCTGTGAGTGAGAGAGAGATAAAGAGAAGCTGTGAGTTAGAGAGAGATAGAGATAGAGAAGCTGTGAGTGAGTGAGAGAGAGAAAGAGGCTGTGTGAGAGAGAGAGAAGCTGTGAGTGAGAGAGAGAGAGAAGCTGTGAGTGAGAGAGAGAAAAAGAGAAGCTGTGAGAGAGAGAGAGAAAGAGAAGCTGAGTGTGAGAGAGAGATAAAGAGAAGCTGTGAGTTAGAGAGAGACAGAGAAAGAGAAGCTGTGAGTGAGAGAGAGAGAGAGAAGCTGTGAGTGAGAAAGAGAAAGAAGCTGTGAGTGAGAGAGAGAGAGAGAAAGAGAAGATGTGAGTGAGAGAGAGAAAGAGAAACTGTGAGTGAGAGAAAGAGAGAAAGAAAGAGAAGCTGTGAGTGAGAGAGAGAAAGAGAAACTGTGAGTGAGAGAGAGAGAGAAAGAAAGAGAAGCTGTGAGTGAGAGAGAGATAAAGAGAAGCAGTGAGTTAGAGAGAGACAGAGAAAGAGAAGCTGTGAGTGAGAGAGAGAGAAAGAGAAGCTGTGAGTGAGTGAGAGAGAGAGAAAGAGACGCTGTGAGTGAGAGAGAGAGAGAGAAAAAGAGAAGCTGTGAGTGAGAGAGAGAGAGAAAGAGAAGCTGTGAGTGAAAGAGAGAGAGAGAAAGAGAAGCTGTGAGTGAGGGAGAGATAAAGAGAAGCTGTGAGTTAGAGAGAGAGAGAAAGAGAAGCTGTGAGTGAGAGAGAGAGAGAAAAAGAGAAGCTGTAAGTTAGAGAGAGACAGAGAAAGAGAAGCTGTGAGTGAGAAAGAGAGAGAAGCTGTGAGTGAGAGAGAGAGAAAGAAAGATGTGAGTGAGAGAGAGAAAGAGAAACTGTGAGTGAGAGAGAGAGAGAGAGAAGCTGTGAGTGAGAGAGAGATAAAGAGAAGCTGTGAGTTAGAGAGAGACAGAGAAAGAGAAGCTGTGAGTGAGAGGAGAGAGAGAAAGAGAAGCTGTGAGTGAGAGAGAGAGGGAAAGAAAGAGAAGCTGTGAGTGAGAGAGAGAGAGAAGCTGTGAGTGAGAGAGAGAGGGAGAAAGAGAAGGTGTAAGTGAGAGAGAGAGAAAGAGAAGTTGTGAGTGAGAGAGAGAGAAAAAGAGAAGCTGTGAGTGAGGGAGAGAGAAAAGCTGTGAGTGAGAGAGAGAGAAGCTGTGAGTGAGAGAGCGAAAGAGAAGCTGTGAGTGAGAGAGAGAGAGAGAAAGAGAAGCAGTGAGTGAGAGAGAGATAAAGAGAAGCTGTGAGTTAGAGAGAGACAGACAAAGAGAAGCTGTGAGTGAGAGAGAGAGAAAGAGGCTGTGTGAGAGAAAGAGAAGCTGTGAGTGAGAGAGAGAGAGAAGCTGTGAGTGAGAGAGAGAGAAAGAGAAGCTGTGTGTGAGAGAGAGAGAGAAGCTGTGTGTGAGAGAGAGATAAAGAGAAGCTGTGAGTTAGAGAGAGACAAAGAGAAGCTGTGAGTGAGTGAGAGAGAGAGAGAGAGAAGCTGTGAGTGAGAAAGAGAGAGAAGCTGTGAGTGAGAGAGAGAGAGAAAGAGAAGATGTGAGTGAGAGAGAGAAAGAGAAAATGTGAGTGAGAGAGAGAGAGAAAGAAAGAGAAGCTGTGAGTGAGAGAGAGAAAGAGAAACTGTGAGTGAGAGAGAGAGAGAAAGAAAGAGAAGCTGTGAGGAAGAGAGAGAGAGAAAGAGAAGCTGTGTGAGAGAGAGAGAGAGACGCTGTGAGTGAGAGAGAGAGAGAAAGAGAAGGTGTGAGTGAAAGAGAGAGAGAGAAAGAGAAGCTGTGAGTGAGAGAGAGAGGGAGAAAGAGAAGCTGTGAGTGAGAGAGAGAGAGAGAGAAGCTGTGAGTGAGAGAGAGAAAGAGAAGCTGTGAGAGAGAGAGAGAGAGAGAAGCTGTGAGTGAGAGAGAGATGCTGTGAGTGAGAGAGAGAGAGAAGCTGTAAGTGAGAGAGAGAAAGAAAAACTGTGAGTGAGTGAGAGAGAGAAAGAAAGAGAAGCTGTGAGTGAGAGAGAGAGAGAGAGAAGCTGTGAGTGAGAGAGAGAGAGAAAGAGAAGCTGTGAGTGTGAGAGAGAGAGAAAGAGAAGCTGTGAGTGTGAGAGAGATAGAAAGAGAAACTGTGATTAAGAGAGAGAGAGAAGCTGTGAGTGAGAGAGAGAGAAGCTGTGTGTGAGAGAGAAAAAGAAGCTGTGAGTAAGAGGGAGTGAGAGAAGCTGTGAGTGAGAGAGAGAGAGAGAGAGAAAGTGATACTGTCAGTGTGTGAGAGAGAGAGAGAGAGAGAGAAAGAGAAGCTGTGAGTAAGAGGGAGAGAGAGAAGCTGTGAGTGAGAGAGAGAGAGAGAAGCTGTGAGTTAGAGGGAGAGGGAGAAAGAGAAGCGAGTCAGAGAGTGAGAGAGAAAGAGAAGCTGTGTGTGTGAGAGAGAAAGAGAAGCTGTGAATGAGAGAGAGAGAGAAAGAGAAGCTGTGAATGAGAGAGAAGAGAAAAAGAGAAGCTGTGAGTGGGGAAGAGAGAGAGAGAGAAAGAGAAGCTGTGAGTGAGAGAGAGAAAGAGAAAGAGAAAGAGAAGCTGTGAGTAAGAGAGAGAAAGAGAAGCTGTGAGAGAGAGAGAGAAAGAGAAGTTGTGAGTGAGAGAGAGAGAAACAGAAGGTGTGAGTGAGAGAGAGAGAGAGTGAAGCTGTGTGTGAGAGAGAGAAGCTGTGAGTGAGAGAGAGAGGGAGAAAGAGAAGCTGTGAGTGAGAGAGAGAAAGATAAGCTGTGAGTGAGAGAGAGAGAGAAGCTGATAGTGAGAGAGAGATAGAAAGACAAGCTGTGAGTGAGAGAGAGAGAGAGAAGCTGTGAGTGAGAGTGAGAGAAAGAGAAGCTGTGAGTGAGAGAGAGAGAGAGAAAGAGAAGCTGTGATTAAGAGAGAGAGAGAAGCTGTGAGTGAGTGAGAGAGAAGCTGTGTGTGAGAGAGAAAGAGAAGCTGTGAGTGAGAGAGAGAGAGAAAGAGAAGATGTGAGTGAGAGAGAGAGAAATAGAAGCTGTGAGTGAGATAGAGAGAGAGAAAGAGAAGCTGTGAGTGAGAGAGTGAGAAAGAAGCTGTGAGTGAGTGAGAGAGAAAGAGAAGCTGTGAGTGTGTGTGTGAGAGAAAGAGAAGCTGTGATTAAGAGAGAGAGAGAAGCTGTGAGTGAGAGAGAGAGAAGCTGTGTGAGAGAGAGAAAGAAAAGCTGTCAGTGAGAGAGAGAGAAAGAGAAGCTGTGAGTGAGAGAGAGAGAAAGAGAAGCTGTGAGTAAGAGAAAGAGAGAGAAAGAGAAGCTGTGAGTGAGAGAGATAGAAAGAGAAGCTGTGAGTGTGTGAGAGAGAGAAAGAGAAGCTATGAGTGCGAGTGAGAGAGAGAGAAAAAGAGAAGCTGTGAGTAAGAGAGATTGAGAGAAGCTGTGAGTGAGAGAGAGAAGCTGTGAGTGAGTGAGAGAGAGAGAAAGAGAAGCTGTGAGTGAGATAGAGAGAAAGAGAAGCTGTGTGGGAGAAAGAGAGAGAGAGAAGTTGTGAGTGAGTGAGAGAGAGGAGTGAAGCTGTGAGTGAGAGAGAGAGAGAAAGAGAAGCTGAGAGTGTGAGAGAGAGAAAGAGAAGCTGTGAATGTGAGAGAGAGAGAAAGAGAAGCTGTGAGTGAGAGAGAAGAGAGAAAGAGAAGCTGTGAGTGGGGAAGTGAGAGAGAGAGAAAGAGAAGCTGTGAGTGAGAGAGAGAGAGAAAGAGAAGCTGTGAGTGAGACAGTGAGAGAGAAGCTGTGAGTGAGTGAGAGAGAAAGAGAAGCTGTGAGTGTGTGTGAGAGAGAAAGAGAAGCTGTGATTAAGAGAGAGAGAGAAGCTGTGAGTGAGAGAGAGAGAAGCTGTGTGTGAGAGAGAAAAAGAAGCTGTGAGTAAGAGGGAGTGAGAGAAGCTGTGAGTGAGAGAGAGAGAGAAAGTGATACTGTCAGTGTGTGAGAGAGAGAGAGAGAGAGAAAGAGAAGCTGTGAGTAAGAGGGAGAGAGAGAAGCTGTGAGTGAGAGAGAGAGAGAGAAGCTGTGAGTTAGAGGGAGAGGGAGAAAGAGAAGCGAGTCAGAGAGAGAGAGAGAGAGAAGCTGTGTGTGTGAGAGAGAAAGAGAAGCTGTGAATGAGAGAGAGAGAAAAAGAGAAGCTGTGAGTGAGAGAGAGAAAGAGAAAGAGAAAGAGAAGCTGTGAGTAAGAGAGAGAAAGAGAAGCTGTGAGTGAGAGAGAGAGAGAAAGAGAAGTTGTGAGTGAGAGAGAGAGAAACAGAAGGTGTGAGTGAGAGAGAGAGAGAGAGAGTGAAGCTGTGTGTGTGAGAGAGAAGCTGTGTGTGTGTGAGAGAGAAAGAGAAGCTGAGAGTGAGAGAGAGAGAGAAAGAGAAGCTGTGTGAGAGAGAGAGAAGCTGTGAGTGAGAGAGAGAGGGAGAAAGAGAAGCTGTGAGTGAGAGACAGAAAGATAAGCTGTGAGTGATAGAGAGAGAGAAGCTGATAGTGAGAGAGAGATAGAAAGACAAGCTGTGAGTGAGAGAGAGAGAGAAGCTGTGAGTGAGAGTGAGAGAAAGAGAAGCTGTGAGTGAGAGAGAGAGAGAGAAAGAGAAGCTGTGATTAAGAGAGAGAGAGAAGCTGTGAGTGAGAGAGAGAGAAGCTGTGTGAGAGAGAGAAAGAGAAGCTGTGAGTGAGAGAGAGAGAAAGAGAAGATATTGAGTGAGAGAGAGAGAAATAGAAGCTGTGAGTGAGATAGAGAGAGAGAAAGAGAAGCTGTGAGTGAGAGAGTGAGAAAGAAGCTGTGAGTGAGTGAGAGAGAAAGAGAAGCTGTGAGTGTGTGTGTGAGAGAAAGAGAAGCTGTGATTAAGAGAGAGAGAGAAGCTGTGAGTGAGAGAGAGAGAAGCTGTGTGAGAGAGAGAAAGAAAAGCTGTCAGTGAGAGAGAGAGAAAGAGAAGCTGTAAGTGAGAGAGAGAGAGAGAGAAGCTGTGAGTAAGAGAAAGAGAGAGAAAGAGAAACTGTGAGTGAGAGAGATAGAAAGAGAAGCTGTGAGTGTGTGAGAGAGAGAAAGAGAAGCTATGAGTGCGAGTGAGAGAGAGAGAAAAAGAGAAGCTGTGAGTAAGAGAGATTGAGAGAAGCTGTGAGTGAGAGAGAGAGAGAAGCTGTGAGTGAGTGAGAGAGAGAGAAAGAGAAGCTGTGAGTGAGATAGAGAGAGAGAGAAGCTGTGTGGGAGAAAGAGAGAGAGAGAAGTTGTGAGTGAGTGAGAGAGAGGAGAGAAGCTGTGAGTGAGAAAGAGAGAGAAAGAGAAGCTGAGAGTGTGAGAGAGAGAAAGAGAATCTGTGAATGTGAGAGAGAGAGAAAGAGAAGCTGTGAGTGAGAGAGAAGAGAGAAAGAGAAGCTGTGAGTGGGGAAGAGAGAGAGAGAGAAAGAGAAGCTGTGAGTGAGAGAGAGAGAGAAAGAGAAGCTGTGAGTGAGACAGTGAGAGAGAAGCTGTGAGTGAGTGAGAGAGAAAGAGAAGCTGTGAGTGTGTGTGAGAGAGAAAGAGAAGCTGTGAGTAAGAGAAAGAGAGAAGCTGTGAGTGAGAGAGAGAAAGAAAAGCTGTCAGTGAGAGAGAGAGAAAGAGAAGCTGTGAGTGAGAGAGAGAGAGAGAGAAAGAGAAGCTGTGAGTAAGAGAAAGAGAGAGAAAGAGAAGCTGTGAGTGAGAGAGATAGAAAGAGAAGCTGTGAGTGTGTGAGAGAGAGAAAGAGAAGCTATGAGTGCGAGTGAGAGAGAGAGAAAAAGAGAAGCTGTGAGTAAGAGAGATTGAGAGAAGCTGTGAGTGAGAGAGAGAAGCTGTGAGTGAGTGAGAGAGAGAGAAAGAGAAGCTGTGAGTGAGATAGAGAGAGAGAGAAGCTGTGTGGGAGAAAGAGAGAGAGAGAAGTTGTGAGTGAGTGAGAGAGAGGAGAGAAGCTGTGAGTGAGAGAGAGAGAGAAAGAAAGAGAAGCTGAGAGTGTGAGAGAGAGAAAGAGAAGCTGTGAATGTGTGTGAGAGAGAAAGAGAAGCTGTGAGGGAGAGAGAAGAGAGAAAGAGAAGCTGTGAGTGGGGAAGAGAGAGAGAGAGAAAGAGAAGCTGTGAGTGAGAGAGAGAGAGAAAGAGAAGCTGTGAGTGAGACAGTGAGAGAGAAGCTGTGAGTGAGTGAGAGAGAAAGAGAAGCTGTGAGTGTGTGTGAGAGAGAAAGAGAAGCTGTGATTAAGAGAGAGAGAGAAGCTGTGAGTGAGAGAGAGAGAATCTGTGTGTGAGAGAGAAAGAGAAGCGGTGAGTGAGAGGGAGAGAGAGAGAGAAGCTGTGAGTGAGATAGAGAGAGAGAAGGAGAAGCTGTGAGTGAGTGAGAGAGAGAGAAGCTTGAGTGAGTGAGAGAGAGAGAAGCTGTGAGTGTGTGTGAGAGAGAAAGAGAAGCTATGAGTGCGAGTGAGAGAGAGAGAAAAAGAGAAGGTGTGAGTAAGAGGGATTGAGAGAAGCTGTGAGTGAGAGAGAGAGAGAAGCTGTGAGTGAGTGAGAGAGAGAGAAAGAGAAGCTGTGAGTGAGATAGAGAGAGAGAAGCTTTGTGGGAGAAAGAGAGAGAGAGAAGTTGTGAGTAAGTGAGAGAGAGGAGAGAAGCTGTGAGTGAGAGAGAGAGAAAGAGAAGCTGTGAGTGAGACAGTGAGAGAGAAGCTGTGAGTGAGTGAGAGAGAAAGAGAAGCTGTGAGTGTGTGTGAGAGAGAAAGAGAAGCTGTGATTAAGAGAGAGAGAGAAGCTGTGAGTGAGAGAGAGAGAATCTGTGTGTGAGAGAGAAAGAGAAGCGGTGAGTGAGAGGGAGAGAGAGAGAGAAGCTGTGAGTGAGATAGAGAGAGAGAAGGAGAAGCTGTGAGTGAGTGAGAGAGACAGAAGCTTGAGTGAGTGAGAGAGAGAGAGAAGCTGTGAGTGAGAGAGAGAGAAAGAGACGCTGTTATTGAGAGAGAGGGAAAGAGAAGCTGTGAGTGAGAGAGAGAGATAAAGAGACGCTGTGAGTTAGAAAGAGACAGAGAAAGAGAAGCTGTGAGTGAGAGAGAGAGAGAAAGAGAAGCTGTGAGAGAGAGAGAAAGAGACGCTGTGAGTGAGAGAGAGAGAGAGAAAAAAAGAGAAGCTGTGAGTGAGAGAGAGAGAGAAAGAGACGGTGTGAGTGAAAGAGAGAGAGAAAGAGAAGCTGTGAGTGAGAGAGAGAGGGAGAAAGAGAAGCTGTGAGTGAGTGAGAGAGAGAGAGAAGCTGTGAGTGAGAGAGAGAGAGAAAGAGAAGCTGTGAGTGAGAGAGAGAGACAGAGAGAAGCTGTGAGTGAGAGAGAGATGCTGTGAGTGTGAGAGAGAGAGAAGCTGTGAGTGAGAGAGAGAAAGAAAAACTGTGAGTGAGTCAGAGAGAGAAAGAAAGAGAAGCTGTGAGTGAGAGAGAGAGAGAAAGAGAAGCTGTGTGTGTGTGAGAGAGAGAGAAGCTGTGAGTGAGAGTGAAAGAAAGAGAAGCTGTGAGTGAGAGAGAGAGAGAAAGAGAAGCTGTGAGTGTGAGAGAGATAGAAAGAGAAGCTGTGATTAAGAGAGAGAGAGAAGCTGTGAGTGAGAGAGAGAGAAGCTGTGTGTGAGAGAGAAAAAGAAGCTGTGAGTAAGAGGGAGTGAGAGAAGCTGTGAGTGAGAGAGAGAGAGAAAGTGAAGCTGTGAGTGTGTGTGTGAGAGAGAGAGAGAAAGAGAAGCTGTGAGTAAGAGGGAGAGAGAGAAGCTGTGAGTGAGAGAGGGAGAGAGAAGCTGTGAGTGAGAGGGAGAGAGAGAAAGAGAAGCGAGTCAGAGAGAGAGAGAGAAAGAGAAGCTGTGTGTGTGAGAGAGAAAGAGAAGCTGTGAATGAGAGAGAGAGAGAAAGAGAAGCTGTGAGTGAGAGAGAAGAGAGAAAGAGAAGCTGTGTGGGGAAGAGAGAGAGAGAGAAGCTGAGAGTGAGAGAGAGAAAGAGAAAGAGAAGCTGTGAGTAAGAGAGAGAAAGAGAAGCTGTGAGTGAGAGAGAGAGAAAGAGAAGTTGTGAGTGAGAGAGAGAGAAACAGAAGGTGTGAGTGAGAGAGAGAGAGAGTGAAGCTGTGTGTGAGAGAGAGAAGCTGTGTGTGTGTGAGAGAGAAAGAGAAGCTGAGAGTGAGAGAGAGAGAGAAAGAGAAGCTGTGTGAGAGAGAGAGAAGCTGTGAGTGAGAGAGAGAGGGAGAAAGAGAAGCTGTGAGTGAGAGAGAGAAAGATAAGCTGTGAGTGAGAGAGAGAGAGAAGCTGATAGTGAGAGAGAGATAGAAAGACAAGCTGTGAGTGAGAGAGAGAGAGAGAGAAGCTGTGAGTGAGAGTGAGAGAAAGAGAAGCTGTGAGTGAGAGAGAGAGAGAGAAAGAGAAGCTGTGATTAAGAGAGAGAGAAGCTGTGAGTGAGTGAGAGAGAAGCTGTGTGAGAGAGAGAAAGAGAAGCTGTGAGTGAGAGAGAGAGAGAAAGAGAAGATGTGAGTGAGAGAGAGAGAGAAATAGAAGCTGTGAGTGAGATAGAGAGAGAGAAAGAGAAGCTGTGAGTGAGAGAGTGAGAAAGAAGCTGTGAGTGAGTGAGAGAGAAAGAGAAGCTGTGAGTGTGTGTGTGAGAGAAAGAGAAGCTGTGATTAAGAGAGAGAGAGAAGCTGTGAGTGAGAGAGAGAGAAGCTGTGTGAGAGAGAGAAAGAAAAGCTGTCAGTGAGAGAGAGAGAAAGAGAAGCTGTGAGTGAGAGAGAGAGAAATAGAAGCTGTGAGTAAGAGAAAGAGAGAGAAAGAGAAGCTGTGAGTGAGAGAGATAGAAAGAGAAGCTGTGAGTGTGTGAGAGAGAGAAAGAGAAGCTATGAGTGCGAGTGAGAGAGAGAGAAAAAGAGAAGCTGTGAGTAAGAGAGATTGAGAGAAGCTGTGAGTGAGAGAGAGAGAGAAGCTGTGAGTGAGTGAGAGAGAGAAAGAGAAGCTGTGAGTGTGAGAGAGATAGAAAGAGAAGCTGTGATTAAGAGAGAGAGAGAAGCTGTGAGTGAGAGAGAGAGAAGCTGTGTGTGAGAGAGAAAAAGAAGCTGTGAGTAAGAGGGAGTGAGAGAAGCTGTGAGTGAGAGAGAGAGAGAAAGTGAAGCTGTGAGTGTGTGTGAGAGAGAGAGAGAGAAAGAGAAGCTGTGAGTGAGAGAGAAGAGAGAAAGAGAAGCTGTGTGGGGAAGAGAGAGAGAGAGAGAAGCTGTGAGTGAGAGAGAGAAAGAGAAAGAGAAGCTGTGAGTAAGAGAGAGAAAGAGAAGCTGTGAGTGAGAGAGAGAGAAAGAGAAGTTGTGAGTGAGAGAGAGAGAAACAGAAGGTGTGAGTGAGAGAGAGAGAGAGTGAAGCTGTGTGTGAGAGAGAGAAGCTGTGTGTGTGAGAGAGAGAAAGAGAAGCTGAGAGTGAGAGAGAGAGAGAGAAAGAGAAGCTGTGTGAGAGAGAGAGAAGCTGTGAGTGAGAGAGAGAGGGAGAAAGAGAAGCTGTGAGTGAGAGAGAGAAAGATAAGCTGTGAGTGAGAGAGAGAGAGAAGCTGATAGTGAGAGAGAGATAGAAAGACAAGCTGTGAGTGAGAGAGAGAGAGAGAGAAGCTGTGAGTGAGAGTGAGAGAAAGAGAAGCTGTGAGTGAGAGAGAGAGAGAGAAAGAGAAGCTGTGATTAAGAGAGAGAGAAGCTGTGAGTGAGTGAGAGAGAAGCTGTGTGAGAGAGAGAAAGAGAAGCTGTGAGTGAGAGAGAGAGAGAAAGAGAAGATGTGAGTGAGAGAGAGAGAGAAATAGAAGCTGTGAGTGAGATAGAGAGAGAGAAAGAGAAGCTGTGAGTGAGAGAGTGAGAAAGAAGCTGTGAGTGAGTGAGAGAGAAAGAGAAGCTGTGAGTGTGTGTGTGAGAGAAAGAGAAGCTGTGATTAAGAGAGAGAGAGAAGCTGTGAGTGAGAGAGAGAGAAGCTGTGTGAGAGAGAGAAAGAAAAGCTGTCAGTGAGAGAGAGAGAAAGAGAAGCTGTGAGTGAGAGAGAGAGAAATAGAAGCTGTGAGTAAGAGAAAGAGAGAGAAAGAGAAGCTGTGAGTGAGAGAGATAGAAAGAGAAGCTGTGAGTGTGTGAGAGAGAGAAAGAGAAGCTATGAGTGCGAGTGAGAGAGAGAGAAAAAGAGAAGCTGTGAGTAAGAGAGATTGAGAGAAGCTGTGAGTGAGAGAGAGAGAGAAGCTGTGAGTGAGTGAGAGAGAGAAAGAGAAGCTGTGAGTGTGAGAGAGATAGAAAGAGAAGCTGTGATTAAGAGAGAGAGAGAAGCTGTGAGTGAGAGAGAGAGAAGCTGTGTGTGAGAGAGAAAAAGAAGCTGTGAGTAAGAGGGAGTGAGAGAAGCTGTGAGTGAGAGAGAGAGAGAAAGTGAAGCTGTGAGTGTGTGTGAGAGAGAGAGAGAGAAAGAGAAGCTGTGAGTAAGAGGGAGAGAGAGAAGCTGTGAGTGAGAGAGGGAGAGAGAAGCTGTGAGTGAGAGGGAGAGAGAGAAAGAGAAGCGAGTCAGAGAGAGAGAGAGAAAGAGAAGCTGTGTGTGTGAGAGAGAAAGAGAAGCTGTGAATGAGAGAGAGAGAGAAAGAGAAGCTGTGAGTGAGAGAGAAGAGAGAAAGAGAAGCTGTGTGGGGAAGAGAGAGAGAGAGAGAAGCTGTGAGTGAGAGAGAGAAAGAGAAAGAGAAGCTGTGAGTAAGAGAGAGAAAGAGAAGCTGTGAGTGAGAGAGAGAGAAAGAGAAGTTGTGAGTGAGAGAGAGAGAAACAGAAGGTGTGAGTGAGAGAGAGAGAGAGTGAAGCTGTGTGTGAGAGAGAGAAGCTGTGTGTGTGTGAGAGAGAAAGAGAAGCTGAGAGTGAGAGAGAGAGAGAAAGAGAAGCTGTGTGAGAGAGAGAGAAGCTGTGAGTGAGAGAGAGAGGGAGAAAGAGAAGCTGTGAGTGAGAGAGAGAAAGATAAGCTGTGAGTGAGAGAGAGAGAGAAGCTGATAGTGAGAGAGAGATAGAAAAACAAGCTGTGAGTGAGAGAGAGAGAGAGAGAAGCTGTGAGTGAGAGTGAGAGAAAGAGAAGCTGTGAGTGAGAGAGAGAGAGAGAAAGAGAAGCTGTGATTAAGAGAGAGAGAAGCTGTGAGTGAGTGAGAGAGAAGCTGTGTGAGAGAGAGAAAGAGAAGCTGTGAGTGAGAGAGAGAGAGAAAGAGAAGATGTGAGTGAGAGAGAGAGAGAAATAGAAGCTGTGAGTGAGATAGAGAGAGAGAAAGAGAAGCTGTGAGTGAGAGAGTGAGAAAGAAGCTGTGAGTGAGTGAGAGAGAAAGAGAAGCTGTGAGTGTGTGTGTGAGAGAAAGAGAAGCTGTGATTAAGAGAGAGAGAGAAGCTGTGAGTGAGAGAGAGAGAAGCTGTGTGAGAGAGAGAAAGAAAAGCTGTCAGTGAGAGAGAGAGAAAGAGAAGCTGTGAGTGAGAGAGAGAGAAATAGAAGCTGTGAGTAAGAGAAAGAGAGAGAAAGAGAAGCTGTGAGTGAGAGAGATAGAAAGAGAAGCTGTGAGTGTGTGAGAGAGAGAAAGAGAAGCTATGAGTGCGAGTGAGAGAGAGAGAAAAAGAGAAGCTGTGAGTAAGAGAGATTGAGAGAAGCTGTGAGTGAGAGAGAGAGAAGCTGTGAGTGAGTGAGAGAGAGAGAAAGAGAAGCTGTGAGTGAGTGAGAGAGAGAGAAAGAGAAGCTGTGAGTGAGATAGAGAGAGAGAGAAGCTGTGTGGGAGAAAGAGAGAGAGAGAAGTTGTGAGTGAGTGAGAGAGAGGAGAGAAGCTGTGAGTGAGAGAGAGAGAGAAAGAGAAGCTGAGAGTGTGAGAGAGAGAAAGAGAAGCTGTGAATGTGAGAGAGAGAGAAAGAGAAGCTGTGAGTGAGAGAGAAGAGAGAAAGAGAAGCTGTGAGTGGGGAAGTGAGAGAGAGAGAAAGAGAAGCTGTGAGTGAGAGAGAGAGAGAAAGAGAAGCTGTGAGTGAGACAGTGAGAGAGAAGCTGTGAGTGAGTGAGAGAGAAAGAGAAGCTGTGAGTGTGTGTGAGAGAGAAAGAGAAGCTGTGATTAAGAGAGAGAGAGAAGCTGTGAGTGAGAGAGAGAGAAGCTGTGTGTGAGAGAGAAAAAGAAGCTGTGAGTAAGAGGGAGTGAGAGAAGCTGTGAGTGAGAAAGAGAGAGAAAGTGATACTGTCAGTGTGTGTGAGAGAGAGAGAGAGAGAAAGAGAAGCTGTGAGTAAGAGGGAGAGAGAGAAGCTGTGAGTGAGAGAGAGAGAGAAAGAGAAGCTGTGAGTGAGACAGTGAGAGAGAAGCTGTGAGTGAGTGAGAGAGAAAGAGAAGCTGTGAGTGTGTGTGAGAGAGAAAGAGAAGCTGTGAGTAAGAGAGAGAGAGAAGCTGTGAGTGAGAGAGAGAAAGAAAAGCTGTCAGTGAGAGAGAGAGAAAGAGAAGCTGTGAGTGAGAGAGAGAGAGAGAAAGAGAAGCTGTGAGTAAGAGAAAGAGAGAGAAAGAGAAGCTGTGAGTGAGAGAGATAGAAAGAGAAGCTGTGAGTGTGTGAGAGAGAGAAAGAGAAGCTATGAGTGCGAGTGAGAGAGAGAGAAAAAGAGAAGCTGTGAGTAAGAGAGATTGAGAGAAGCTGTGAGTGAGAGAGAGAAGCTGTGAGTGAGTGAGAGAGAGAGAAAGAGAAGCTGTGAGTGAGATAGAGAGAGAGAAGCTGTGTGGGAGAAAGAGAGAGAGAGAAGTTGTGAGTGAGTGAGAGAGAGGAGAGAAGCTGTGAGTGAGAGAGAGAGAGAAAGAGAAGCTGAGAGTGTGAGAGAGAGAAAGAGAAGCTGTGAATGTGTGAGAGAGAGAAAGAGAAGCTGTGAGTGAGAGAGAAGAGAGAAAGAGAAGCTGTGAGTGGGGAAGAGAGAGAGAGAGAAAGAGAAGCTGTGAGTGAGAGAGAGAGAAAGAGAAGCTGTGAGTGAGACAGTGAGAGAGAAGCTGTGAGTGAGTGAGAGAGAAAGAGAAGCTGTGAGTGTGTGTGAGAGAGAAAGAGAAGCTGTGATTAAGAGAGAGAGAGAAGCTGTGAGTGAGAGAGAGAGAATCTGTGTGTGAGAGAGAAAGAGAAGCGGTGAGTGAGAGGGAGAGAGAGAGAGAAGCTGTGAGTGAGATAGAGAGAGAGAAGGAGAAGCTGTGAGTGAGTGAGAGAGAGAGAAGCTTGAGTGAGTGAGAGAGAGAGAGAAGCTGTGAGTGAGAGAGAGAGAAAGAGACGCTGTTATTGAGAGAGAGAGAAAGAGAAGCTGTGAGTGAGAGAGAGAGATAAAGAGACGCTGTGAGTTAGAAAGAGACAGAGAAAGAGAAGCTGTGAGTGAGAGAGAGAGAGAGAGAAAGAGAAGCTGTGTGTGAGAGAGAAAGAGACGCTGTGAGTGAGAGAGAGAGAAAAAAAAGAGAAGCTGTGAGTGAGAGAGAGAGAGAAAGAGAAGGTGTGAGTGAAAGAGAGAGAGAGAAAGAGAAGCTGTGAGTGAGAGAGAGAGGGAGAAAGAGAAGCTGTGAGTGAGAGAGAGAGAGAGAAGCTGTGAGTGAGAGAGAGAGAGAAAGAGAAGCTGTGAGTGAGAGAGAGAGAGAGAAGCTGTGAGTGAGAGAGAGATGCTGTGAGTGAGAGAGAGAGAAGCTGTGAGTGAGAGAGAGAAAGAAAAACTGTGAGTGAGTGAGAGAGAGAAAGAAAGAGAAGCTGTGAGTGAGAGAGAGAGAGAAAGAGAAGCTGTGTGTGTGTGAGAGAGAGAGAAGCTGTGAGTGAGAGTGAAAGAAAGAGAAGCTGTGAGTGAGAGAGAGAGAGAAAGAGAAGCTGTGAGTGTGAGAGAGATAGAAAGAGAAGCTGTGATTAAGAGAGAGAGAGAAGCTGTGAGTGTGAGAGAGAGAAGCTGTGTGTGTGAGAGAAAAAGAAGCTGTGAGTAAGAGGTAGTGAGAGAAGCTGTGAGTGAGAGAGAGAGAGAAAGTGAAGCTGTGAGTGTGTGTGAGAGAGAGAGAGAGAAAGAGAAGCTGTGAGTAAGAGGGAGAGAGAGAAGCTGTGAGTGAGAGAGGGAGAGAGAAGCTGTGAGTGAGAGGGAGAGAGAGAAAGAGAAGCGAGTCAGAGAGAGAGAGAGAAAGAGAAGCTGTGTGTGTGAGAGAGAAAGAGAAGCTGTGAATGAGAGAGAGAGAGAAAGAGAAGCTGTGAGTGAGAGAGAAGAGAGAAAGAGAAGCTGTGTGGGGAAGAGAGAGAGAGAGAGAAGCTGTGAGTGAGAGAGAGAAAGAGAAAGAGAAGCTGTGAGTAAGAGAGAGAAAGAGAAGCTGTGAGTGAGAGAGAGAGAGAAAGAGAAGTTGTGAGTGAGAGAGAGAGAAACTGAAGGTGTGAGTGAGAGAGAGAGAGAGTGAAGCTGTGTGAGAGAGAGAGAAGCTGTGTGTGTGTGAGAGAGAAAGAGAAGCTGAGAGTGAGAGAGAGAGAGAAAGAGAAGCTGTGTGAGAGAGAGAGAAGCTGTGAGTGAGAGAGAGAGGGAGAAAGAGAAGCTGTGAGTGAGAGAGAGAAAGATAAGCTGTGAGTGAGAGAGAGAGAGAAGCTGATAGTGAGAGAAAGATAGAAAGACAAGCTGTGAGTGAGAGAGAGAGAGAGAAGCTGTGAGTGAGAGTGAGAGAAAGAGAAGCTGTGAGTGAGAGAGAGAGAGAGAAAGAGAAGCTGTGATTAAGAGAGAGAGAAGCTGTGAGTGAGAGAGAGAGAAGCTGTGTGAGAGAGAGAAAAAGAGAAGCTGTGAGTGAGAGAGAGAGAGAGAAAGAGAAGATGTGAGTGAGAGAGAGAGAAATAGAAGCTGTGAGTGAGATAGAGAGAGAAAGAGAAGCTGTGAGTGAGAGAGTGAGAAAGAAGCTGTGAGTGAGTGAGAGAGAAAGAGAAGCTGTTAGTGTGTGTGAGAGAGAAAGAGAAGCTGTGATTAAGAGAGAGAGAGAAGCTGTGAGTGAGAGAGAGAGAAGCTGTGTGAGAGAGAGAAAGAAAAGCTGTCAGTGAGAGAGAGAGAAAGAGAAGCTGTGAGTGAGAGAGAGAGATAAAGAGAAGCTGTGAGTAAGAAAAAGAGAGAGAAAGAGAAGCTGTGAGTGAGAGAGATAGAAAGAGAAGCTGTGAGTGTGTGTGTGAGAGAAAGAGAAGATATGAGTGCGAGTGAGAGAGAGAGAAAAAGAGAAGCTGTGAGTAAGAGGGATTGAGAGAAGCTGTGAGTGAGAGAGAGAGAGAAGCTGTGAGTGAGTGAGAGAGAGAGAAAGAGAAGCTGTGACTGAGATAGAGAGAGAGAGAAGCTTTGTGGGAGAAAGAGAGAGAGAGAAGTTGTGAGTAAGTGAGAGAGAGGAGAGAAGCTGTGAGTGAGAGAGAGAGAAAAAGAGAAGCTGTGAGTGAGACAGTGAGAGAGAAGCTGTGAGTGAGTGAGAGAGAGAGAGAAGCTGTGAGTGAGATAGAGAGAGAGAAGGAGAAGCTGTGAGTGAGTGAGAGAGACAGAAGCTTGAGTGAGTGAGAGAGAGAGAGAAGCTGTGAGTGAGAGAGAGAGAAAGAGACGCTGTTATTGAGAGAGAGGGAAAGAGAAGCTGTGAGTGAGAGAGAGAGATAAAGAGACGCTGTGAGTTAGAAAGAGACAGAGAAAGAGAAGCTGTGAGTGAGAGAGAGAGAGAAAGAGAAGCTGTGAGAGAGAGAGAAAGAGACGCTGTGAGTGAGAGAGAGAGAGAAAAAAAGAGAAGCTGTGAGTGAGAGAGAGAGAGAAAGAGAAAGAGAAGGTGTGAGTGAAAGAGAGAGAGAAAGAGAAGCTGTGAGTGAGAGAGAGAGGGAGAAAGAGAAGCTGTGAGTGAGTGAGAGAGAGAGAGAAGCTGTGAGTGAGAGAGAGAGAGAAAGAGAAGCTGTGAGTGAGAGAGAGAGACAGAGAGAATCTGTGAGTGAGAGAGAGATGCTGTGAGTGAGAGAGAGAGAAGCTGTGAGTGAGAGAGAGAAAGAAAAACTGTGAGTGAGTGAGAGAGAGAAAGAAAGAGAAGCTGTGAGTGAGAGAGAGAGAGAAAGAGAAGCTGTGTGTGTGTGAGAGAGAGAGAAGCTGTGAGTGAGAGTGAAAGAAAGAGAAGCTGTGAGTGAGAGAGAGAGCGAAAGAGAAGCTGTGAGTGTGAGAGAGATAGAAAGAGAAGCTGTGATTAAGAGAGAGAGAGAAGCTGTGAGTGAGAGAGAGAGAAGCTGTGTGTGAGAGAGAAAAAGAAACTGTGAGTAAGAGGGAGTGAGAGAAGCTGTGAGTGAGAGAGAGAGAGAAAGTGAAGCTGTGAGTGTGTGTGAGAGAGAGAGAGAGAAAGAGAAGCTGTGAGTAAGAGAGAGAGAGAGAAGCTGTGAGTGAGAGAGGGAGAGAGAAGCTGTGAGTGAGAGGGAGAGAGAGAAAGAGAAGCGAGTCAGAGAGAGAGAGAGAAAGAGAAGCTGTGTGTGTGAGAGAGAAAGAGAAGCTGTGAATGAGAGAGAGAGAGAAAGAGAAGCTGTGAGTGAGAGAGAAGAGAGAAAGAGAAGCTGTGAGTGGGGAAGAGAGAGAGAGAGATAGAGTAGCTGTGAGTGAGAGAGAGAAAGAGAAAGAGAAGCTGTGAGTAAGAGAGAGAAAGAGAAGCTGTGAGTGAGAGAGAGAGAGAAAGAGAAGTTGTGAGTGAGAGAGAGAGAAACAGAAGGTGTGAGTGAGAGAGAGAGAGAGTGAAGCTGTGTGTGAGAGAGAGAAGCTGTGTGTGTGTGAGAGAGAAATAGAAGCTGAGAGTGAGAGAGAGAGAGAAAGAGAAGCTGTGTGAGAGAGAGAAGCTGTGAGTGAGAGAGAGAGGGAGAAAGAGAAGCTGTGAGTGAGAGAGAGAAAGATAAGCTGTGAGTGAGAGAGAGAGAGAAGCTGATAGTGAGAGAGAGATAGAAAGACAAGCTGTGAGTGAGTGAGAGAGAGAGAAGCTGTGAGTGAGAGTGAGAGAAAGAGAAGCTGTGAGTGAGAGAGAGAGAGAGAAAGAGAAGCTGTGATTAAGAGAGAGAAGCTGTGAGTGAGACAGAGAGAAGCTGTGTGTGAGAGAGAAAGAGAAGCTGTGAGTGAGAGAGAGAGAAAGAGAAGATGTGAGTGTGAGAGAGAAATAGAAGCTGTGAGTGAGATAGAGAGAGAGAAAGAGAAGCTGTGAGTGAAAGAGTGAGAGAGAAGCTGTGAGTGAGTGAGAGAGAAAGAGAAGCTGTGAGTGTGTGTGAGAGAGAAAGAGAAGCTGTGATTAAGAGAGAGAGAGAAGCTGTGAGTGAGAGAGAGAGAAGCTGTGTGAGAGAGAGAAAGAAAAGCTGTCAGTGAGAGAGAGAGAAAGAGAAGCTGTGAGTGAGAGAGAGAGAAAGAGAAGCTGTGAGTAAGAGAAAGAGAGAGAAAGAGAAGCTGTGAGTGAGAGAGATAGAAAGAGAAGCTGTGAGTGTGTGTGAGAGAGAAAGAGAAGCTATGAGTGCGAGTGAGAGAGAGAGAAAAAGAGAAGCTGTGAGTAAGAGGGATTGAGAGAAGCTGTGAGTGAGAGAGAGAGAAGCTGTGAGTGAGTGAGAGAGAGAGAAAGAGAAGCTGTGAGTGAGATAGAGAGAGAGAGAAGCTGTGTGGGAGAAAGAGAGAGAGAAGTTGTGAGTGAGTGAGAGAGAGGAGAGAAGCTGTGAGTGAGAGAGAGAGAGAAAGAGAAGCTGAGAGTGTGAGAGAGAGAAAGAGAAGCTGTGAATGTGAGAGAGAGAGAAAGAGAAGCTGTGAGTGAGAGAGAAGAGAGAAAGAGAAGCTGTGAGTGGGGAAGAGAGAGAGAGAAAGAGAAGCTGTGAGTGAGAGAGAGAGAGAAAGAGAAGCTGTGAGTGAGACAGTGAGAGAGAAGCTGTGAGTGAGTGAGAAAGAGAAGCTGTGAGTGTGTGAGAGAGAGAAAAAGAAGCTGTGATTAAGAGAGAGAGAAGCTGTGAGTGAGAGAGAGAGAATCTGTGTGTGAGAGAGAAAGAGAAGCGGTGAGTGAGAGGGAGAGAGAGAGAGAAGCTGTGAGTGAGATAGAGAGAGAGAAGGAGAAGCTGTGAGTGAGTGAGAGAGAGAGAAGCTGTGAGTGAGTGAGTGAGAGAGAGAAGCTGTGAGTGAGAGAGAGAGAAAGAGACGCTGTTATTGAGAGAGAGAAAGAGAAGCTGTGAGTGAGAGAGAGAGATAAAGAGACGCTGTGAGTTAGAGAGAGACAGAGAAAGAGAAGCTATGAGAGAGAGAGAGAGAGAGAAAAGCTGTGAGAGTGAGAGACAGAAGCTGTGAGTGAGAGAGAGAGAAAGAGAAGCTGTGAGTGAGAGAGAGAGAAAGAGAAGCTGTGAGTGAGAGAGTGAGAGAAAGAGAAGCTATGAGTGCAAGAGAGAGAGAGAAAGAGAAGCTGTGAGTAAGAGGGAGAGAGAGAAGCTGTGAGTGAGAGAGAGAAGCTGTGATAGAGATAGAGAGAAAGAGAAGCTGTGAGTGAGATAGAGAGAGAGAGAAGCTGTGAAGGAGAAAGAGAGAGAGAGAAGCTGTGAGTGAGAGAGAGAGAAAGAAAGATGTGAGTGAGAGAGAGAGAGAAACTGTGAGTGAGAGAGAGAGAGAAAGAGACGCTGTGAGAGAGAGAGAGGGAGAAAGAGAAGCTGTGAGTGAGAGAGAGAGAGAAAGAGAAGCTGTGAGTGAGAGAGAGAGAGAAAAAGAGAAGCTGTAAGTTAGAGAGAGACAGAGAAAGAGAAGCTGTGAGTGAGAAAGAGAGAGAAGCTGTGAGTGAGAGAGAAAGAAAGAAGTGAGTGAGAGAGAGAGAGAAACTGTGAGTGAGAGGAGAGAGAGAAAGAGAAGCTGTGAGTGAGAGAGAGAGGGAAAGAAAGAGAAGCTGTGAGTGAGAGAGAGAGAGAAGCTTTGAGTGAGAGAGACACAGGGAGAAAGAGAAGCTGTAAGTGAGAGAGAGAGAGAAAGAGAAGTTGTGAGTGAGAGAGAGAGAGAAAAATAGAAGCTGTGAGTGAGGGAGAGAGAAAAGCTGTGAGTGAGAGAGAGAGAAAGAGAAGCTGTGAGTGAGAGAGAGATAAAGAGAAGCTGTGAGTTAGAGAGAGACAGAGATAGAGAAGCTGTGAGTGAGAGAGAGAGAGAAAGAGGCTGTGTGAGAGAGAGAGAAGCTGTGAGTGAGAGAGAGAGAGAAGCTGTGAGTGAGAGAGAGAAAAAGAGAAGCTGTGTGAGAGAGAGAGAAAGAGAAGCTGTGTGTGAGAGAGATAAAGAGAAGCTGTGAGTTAGAGAGAGACAGAGAAAGAGAAGCTGTGAGTGAGAGAGAGAGAGAGAAGCTGTGAGTGAGAAAGAGAGAGAAGCTGTGAGTGAGAGAGAGAGAGAAAGAGAAGCTGTGAGTGAGAAAGAGAGAGAAGCTGTGAGTGAGAGAGAGAGAAAGAAAGATGTGAGTGAGAGAGAGAAAGAGAAACTGTGAGTGAGAGAGAGAGAAAGAGAAGCTGTGAGTGAGAGAGAGATAAAGAGGCTGTGAGTTAGAGAGAGACAGAGAAAGAGAAGCTGTGAGTGAGAGAGAGAGAGAGAAAGAGAAGCTGTGAGTGAGAGAGAGAGGGAAAGAAAGAGAAGCTGTGAGTGAGAGAGAGAGAGAGAGAAGCTGTGAGTGAGAGAGAGAGGGAGAAAGAGAAGCTGTAAGTGAGAGAGAGAGAGAGAAAGAGAAGTTGTGAGTGAGAGAGAGAGAGAAAAAGAGAAGCTGTGAGTGAGGGATAGAGAAAAGCTGTGAGTGACAGAGAGAGAAGCTGTGAGTGAGAGAGAGAGGGAAAGAAAGAGAAGCTGTGAGTGAGAGAGAGAGAGAGAGAGAAGCTGTGAGTGAGAGAGAGAGGGAGAAAGAGAAGCTGTAAGTGAGAGAGAGAGAGAGAAAGAGAAGTTGTGAGTGAGAGAGAGAGAGAAAAAGAGAAGCTGTGAGTGAGGGATAGAGAAAAGCTGTGAGTGACAGAGAGAGAAGCTGTGAGTGAGAGAGAGAAAGAGAAGCTGTGAGTGAGAGAGAGAGAGAAAAAGAGAAGCTGTGAGTGAGAGAGAGATAAAGAGAAGCTGTGAGTTAGAGAGAGACAGAGATAGAGAAGCTGTGAGTGAGAGAGAGAGAAAGAGGCTGTGTGTGAGAGAGAGAAGCTGAGAGTGAGAGAGAGAGAGAAGCTGTGAGTGAGAGAGAGAGAAAGAGAAGCTGTGAGTGTGTGTGAGAGGGAAAGAGAAGCTGTGAGTGAAAGAGAGAGAAGCTGTGAGTGAGTGAGAGAAAGAGAGAGAGAAGCTGTGAGTGAGAGAGAGAGAAAGAGAAGCTGTGAGTGAGAGAGAGAGAGAAAGAGAAACTGTGAGTGAGAGAGAGAGAAAAAGAGAAGCTGTAAGTTAGAGAGAGACAGAGAAAGAGAAGCTGTGAGTGAGAAAGAGAGAGAAGCTGTGAGTGAGAGAGAGAGAAAGAAAGATGTGAGTGAGAGAGAGAGAGAAACTGTGAGTGAGAGAGAGAGAGAAAGAGACGCTGTGAGAGAGAGAGAGGGAGAAAGAGAAGCTGTGAGTGAGAGAGAGAGAGAAAGAGAAGCTGTGAGTGAGAGAGAGAGAGAAAAAGAGAAGCTGTAAGTTAGAGAGAGACAGAGAAAGAGAAGCTGTGAGTGAGAAAGAGAGAGAAGCTGTGAGTGAGAGAGAGAGAAAGAAAGAAGTGAGTGAGAGAGAGAGAGAAACTGTGAGTGAGAGGAGAGAGAGAAAGAGAAGCTGTAAGTGAGAGAGAGAGAAAGAGAAGTTGTGAGTGAGAGAGAGAGAGAAAAATAGAAGCTGTGAGTGAGGGAGAGAGAAAAGCTGTGAGTGAGAGAGAGAGAAAGAGAAGCTGTGAGTGAGAGAGAGATAAAGAGAAGCTGTGAGTTAGAGAGAGACAGAGATAGAGAAGCTGTGAGTGAGAGAGAGAGAGAAAGAGGCTGTGTGAGAGAGAGAGAAGCTGTGAGTGAGAGAGAGAGAGAAGCTGTGAGTGAGAGAGAGAAAAAGAGAAGCTGTGTGAGAGAGAGAGAAAGAGAAGCTGTGTGTGAGAGAGATAAAGAGAAGCTGTGAGTTAGAGAGAGACAGAGAAAGAGAAGCTGTGAGTGAGAGAGAGAGAGAGAAGCTGTGAGTGAGAAAGAGAGAGAAGCTGTGAGTGAGAGAGAGAGAGAAAGAGAAGCTGTGAGTGAGAAAGAGAGAGAAGCTGTGAGTGAGAGAGAGAGAAAGAAAGATGTGAGTGAGAGAGAGAAAGAGAAACTGTGAGTGAGAGAGAGAGAAAGAGAAGCTGTGAGTGAGAGAGAGATAAAGAGGCTGTGAGTTAGAGAGAGACAGAGAAAGAGAAGCTGTGAGTGAGAGAGAGAGAGAGAAAGAGAAGCTGTGAGTGAGAGAGAGAGGGAAAGAAAGAGAAGCTGTGAGTGAGAGAGAGAGAGAGAGAAGCTGTGAGTGAGAGAGAGAGGGAGAAAGAGAAGCTGTAAGTGAGAGAGAGAGAGAGAAAGAGAAGTTGTGAGTGAGAGAGAGAGAGAAAAAGAGAAGCTGTGAGTGAGGGATAGAGAAAAGCTGTGAGTGACAGAGAGAGAAGCTGTGAGTGAGAGAGAGAGGGAAAGAAAGAGAAGCTGTGAGTGAGAGAGAGAGAGAGAGAGAAGCTGTGAGTGAGAGAGAGAGGGAGAAAGAGAAGCTGTAAGTGAGAGAGAGAGAGAGAAAGAGAAGTTGTGAGTGAGAGAGAGAGAGAAAAAGAGAAGCTGTGAGTGAGGGATAGAGAAAAGCTGTGAGTGACAGAGAGAGAAGCTGTGAGTGAGAGAGAGAAAGAGAAGCTGTGAGTGAGAGAGAGAGAGAAAAAGAGAAGCTGTGAGTGAGAGAGAGATAAAGAGAAGCTGTGAGTTAGAGAGAGACAGAGATAGAGAAGCTGTGAGTGAGAGAGAGAGAAAGAGGCTGTGTGTGAGAGAGAGAAGCTGAGAGTGAGAGAGAGAGAGAAGCTGTGAGTGAGAGAGAGAGAAAGAGAAGCTGTGAGTGTGTGTGAGAGGGAAAGAGAAGCTGTGAGTGAAAGAGAGAGAAGCTGTGAGTGAGTGAGAGAAAGAGAGAGAGAAGCTGTGAGTGAGAGAGAGAGAAAGAGAAGCTGTGAGTGAGAGAGAGAGAGAAAGAGAAACTGTGAGTGAGAGAGAGAGAAAAAGAGAAGCTGTAAGTTAGAGAGAGACAGAGAAAGAGAAGCTGTGAGTGAGAAAGAGAGAGAAGCTGTGAGTGAGAGAGAGAGAAAGAAAGATGTGAGTGAGAGAGAGAGAGAAACTGTGAGTGAGAGAGAGAGAGAAAGAGACGCTGTGAGAGAGAGAGAGGGAGAAAGAGAAGCTGTGAGTGAGAGAGAGAGAGAAAGAGAAGCTGTGAGTGAGAGAGAGAGAGAAAAAGAGAAGCTGTAAGTTAGAGAGAGACAGAGAAAGAGAAGCTGTGAGTGAGAAAGAGAGAGAAGCTGTGAGTGAGAGAGAGAGAAAGAAAGAAGTGAGTGAGAGAGAGAGAGAAACTGTGAGTGAGAGGAGAGAGAGAAAGAGAAGCTGTGAGTGAGAGAGAGAGGGAAAGAAAGAGAAGCTGTGAGTGAGAGAGAGAGAGAAGCTTTGAGTGAGAGAGACACAGGGAGAAAGAGAAGCTGTAAGTGAGAGAGAGAGAGAAAGAGAAGTTGTGAGTGAGAGAGAGAGAGAAAAAGAGAAGCTGTGAGTGAGGGAGAGAGAAAAGCTGTGAGTGAGAGAGAGAGAAAGAGAAGCTGTGAGTGAGAGAGAGATAAAGAGAAGCTGTGAGTTAGAGAGAGACAGAGATAGAGAAGCTGTGAGTGAGAGAGAGAGAAAGAGGCTGTGTGTGAGAGAGAGAAGCTGTGAGTGAGAGAGAGAGAGAAGCTGTGAGTGAGAGAGAGAAAAAGAGAAGCTGTGTGAGAGAGAGAGAAAGAGAAGCTGTGTGTGAGAGATAAAGAGAAGCTGTGAGTTAGAGAGAGACAGAGAAAGAGAAGCTGTGAGTGAGAGAGAGAGAGAGAGAGAAGCTGTGAGTGAGAAAGAGAGAGAAGCTGTGAGTGAGAGAGAGAGAGAAAGAGAAGCTGTGAGTGAGAAAGAGAGAGAAGCTGTGAGTGAGAGAGAGAGAAAGAAAGATGTGAGTGAGAGAGAGAAAGAGAAACTGTGAGTGAGAGAGAGAGAAAGAGAAGCTGTGAGTGAGAGAGAGATAAAGAGGCTGTGAGTTAGAGAGAGACAGAGAAAGAGAAGCTGTGAGTGAGAGAGAGAGAGAAAGAGAAGCTGTGAGTGAGAGAGAGAGGGAAAGAAAGAGAAGCTGTGAGTGAGAGAGAGAGAGAGAGAGAAGCTGTGAGTGAGAGAGAGAGGGAGAAAGAGAAGCTGTAAGTGAGAGAGAGAGAGAAAGAGAAGTTGTGAGTGAGAGAGAGAGAGAAAAAGAGAAGCTGTGAGTGAGGGATAGAGAAAAGCTGTGAGTGACAGAGAGAGAAGCTGTGAGTGAGAGAGAGAGGGAAAGAAAGAGAAGCTGTGAGTGAGAGAGAGAGAGAGAGAGAAGCTGTGAGTGAGAGAGAGAGGGAGAAAGAGAAGCTGTAAGTGAGAGAGAGAGAGAGAAAGAGAAGTTGTGAGTGAGAGAGAGAGAGAAAAAGAGAAGCTGTGAGTGAGGGATAGAGAAAAGCTGTGAGTGACAGAGAGAGAAGCTGTGAGTGAGAGAGAGAAAGAGAAGCTGTGAGTGAGAGAGAGAGAGAAAAAGAGAAGCTGTGAGTGAGAGAGAGATAAAGAGAAGCTGTGAGTTAGAGAGAGACAGAGATAGAGAAGCTGTGAGTGAGAGAGAGAGAAAGAGGCTGTGTGTGAGAGAGAGAAGCTGAGAGTGAGAGAGAGAGAGAAGCTGTGAGTGAGAGAGAGAAAAAGAGAAGCTGTGAGAGAGAGAGAGAAAGAGAAGCTGTGTGTGAGAGAGAGATAAAGAGAAGCTGTGAGTTAGAGAGAGACAGAGAAAGAGAAGCTGTGAGTGAGAGAGAGAGAGAGAAGCTGTGAGTGAGAAAGAGAGAGAAGCTGTGAGTGAGAGAGAGAGAGAAAGAGAAGATGTGAGTGAGAGAGAGAAAGAGAAACTGTGAGTGAGAGAAAGAGAGAAAGAAAGAGAAGCTGTGAGTGAGAGAGAGAAAGAGAAACTGTGAGTGAGAGAGAGAGAAAGAAAGAGAAGCTGTGAGTGAGAGAGAGATAAAGAGAAACAGTGAGTTAGAGAGAAACAGAGAAAGAGAAGCTGTGAGTGAGAGAGAGAGAGAGAAAGAGAAGCTGTGAGTGAGAGAGAGAGAGAAAGAGACGCTGTGTGTGAGAGAGAGAGAGAAAAAGAGAAGCTGTGAGTGAGAGAGAGAGCGAAAGAGAAGGTGTGAGTGAAAGAGAGAGAAAGAAAGAGAAGCTGTGAGTGAGAGAGAGAGGGAGAAAGAGAAGCTGTGAGTGAGAGAGAGAGAAAGAGAAGCTGTGAGTGAGAGAGAGAGAGAGAAAGAAAGAGAAGCTGTGAGTGAGGGAGAGATAAAGAGAAGCTGTGAGTTAGAGAGAGACAGAGAAAGAGAAGCTGTGAGTGAGAGAGAGAGAAAGAGAAGCTGTGAGTGAGAGAGAGAGAAAGAGAAGCTGGGAGTGAGAGAGAGAGAAGCTGTGAGAAAGATAGAGAGAAGCTGTGAGTGAGAGAGAGAGAAAGAAAGAGAAGCTGTGAGTGAGTGAAGCTGTGAGTGAGAGAGAGGGAGAAAGAGAAGCTGTGAGTGGGAGAGAGAGAAAGAGAAGCTGTGAGTGTGTGAGAGAGAGAAAGAGAAGCTGTGAGTGAAAGAGAGAGAAGCTGTGAGTGAGTGAGAGAAAGAGAGAGAGAAGCTGTGAGTGAGAGAGAGAGAAAGAGAAGGTGTGAGTGAAAGAGAGAGAAAGAAAGAGAAGCTGTGAGTGAGAGAGAGAGAGAAAGAGAAGCTGTGAGTGAGAGAGAGAGAGAGAGAAAAAGAGAAGCTGTAAGTTAGAGAGAGACAGAAAGAGAAGCTGTGAGTGAGAAAGAGAGAGAAGCTGTGAGTGAGAGAGAGAAAGAGAAACTGTGAGTGAGAGAGAGAGAGAAAGAGAAGCTGTGAGTGAGAGAGAGATAAAGAGAAGCTGTGCATTAGAGAGAGACAGAGAAAGAGAAGCTGTGAGTGAGAGAGAGAGAGAAGCTGTGAGTGAGAGAGAGAGGGAGAAAGAGAAGCTGTAAGTGAGTGAGAGAGAGAGAAAGAGAAGTTGTGAGTGAGAGAGAGAGAGAAAAAGTGAAGCTGTGAGTGAGGGAGAGAGAAAAGCTGTGAGTGACAGAGAGAGAAGCTGTGAGTGAGAGAGAGAAAGAGAAGCTGTGAGTGAGAGAGAGAGAGAAAGAGAAGCTGTGAGTGAGAGAGATAAAGAGAAGCTGTGAGTTAGAGAGAGACAGAGATAGAGAAGCTGTGAGTGAGTGAGAGAGAGAAAGAGGCTGTGTGTGAGAGAGAGAAGCTGTGAGTGAGAGAGAGAGAAGCTGTGAGTGAGAGAGAGAAAAAGAGAAGCGGTGAGAGAGAGAGAGAAAGAGAAGCTGAGTGTGAGAGAGAGATAGAGAGAAGCTGTGAGTTAGAGAGAGACAGAGAAAGAGAAGCTGTGAGTGAGAGAGAGAGAGAAGCTGTGAGTGAGAAAGAGAGAGAAGCTGTGAGTGAGAGAGATAGAGAGAAAGAGAAGATGTGAGTGAGAGAGAGAAAGAGAAACTGTGAGTGAGAGAAAGAGAGAAAGAAAGAGAAGCTGTGAGTGAGAGAGAGAAAGAAAAACTGTGAGTGAGAGAGAGAGAGAAAGAAAGAGAAGCTGTGAGTGAGAGAGAGATAAAGAGAAGCAGTGAGTTAGAGAGAGACAGAGAAAGAGAAGCTGTGAGTGAGAGAGAGAGAGAAAGAGAAGCTGTGAGTGAGTGAGAGAGAGAGAAAGAGATGCTGTGAGTGAGAGAGAGAGAGAAAAAGAGAAGCTGTGAGTGAGAGAGAGAGAGAAAGAGAAGGTGTGAGTGAAAGAGAGAGAAAGAAAGAGAAGCTGTGAGTGAGAGAGAGGGAGAAAGAGAAGCTGTGTGTGTGAGAGAGAGAAAGAGCTGTGAGTGAAAGAGAGAGAGAGAAAGAGAAGCTGTGAGTGAAAGAGAGAGAGAAAGAGAAACTGTGAGTGAGAGAGAGAGAAAAAGAGAAGCTGTAAGTTAGAGAGAGACAGAGAAAGAGAAGCTGTGAGTGAGAAAGAGAGAGAAGCTGTGAGTGAGAGAGAGAGAAAGAAAGATGTGAGTGAGAGAGAGAGAGAAACTGTGAGTGAGAGAGAGAGAGAAAGAGACGCTGTGAGAGAGAGAGAGGGAGAAAGAGAAGCTGTGAGTGAGAGAGAGAGAGAAAGAGAAGCTGTGAGTGAGAGAGAGAGAGAAAAAGAGAAGCTGTAAGTTAGAGAGAGACAGAGAAAGAGAAGCTGTGAGTGAGAAAGAGAGAGAAGCTGTGAGTGAGAGAGAGAGAAAGAAAGAAGTGAGTGAGAGAGAGAGAGAAACTGTGAGTGAGAGGAGAGAGAGAAAGAGAAGCTGTGAGTGAGAGAGAGAGGGAAAGAAAGAGAAGCTGTGAGTGAGAGAGAGAGAGAAGCTTTGAGTGAGAGAGACACAGGGAGAAAGAGAAGCTGTAAGTGAGAGAGAGAGAGAAAGAGAAGTTGTGAGTGAGAGAGAGAGAGAAAAAGAGAAGCTGTGAGTGAGGGAGAGAGAAAAGCTGTGAGTGAGAGAGAGAGAAAGAGAAGCTGTGAGTGAGAGAGAGATAAAGAGAAGCTGTGAGTTAGAGAGAGACAGAGATAGAGAAGCTGTGAGTGAGAGAGAGAGAAAGAGGCTGTGTGTGAGAGAGAGAAGCTGTGAGTGAGAGAGAGAGAGAAGCTGTGAGTGAGAGAGAGAAAAAGAGAAGCTGTGTGAGAGAGAGAGAAAGAGAAGCTGTGTGTGAGAGATAAAGAGAAGCTGTGAGTTAGAGAGAGACAGAGAAAGAGAAGCTGTGAGTGAGAGAGAGAGAGAGAGAGAAGCTGTGAGTGAGAAAGAGAGAGAAGCTGTGAGTGAGAGAGAGAGAGAAAGAGAAGCTGTGAGTGAGAAAGAGAGAGAAGCTGTGAGTGAGAGAGAGAGAAAGAAAGATGTGAGTGAGAGAGAGAAAGAGAAACTGTGAGTGAGAGAGAGAGAAAGAGAAGCTGTGAGTGAGAGAGAGATAAAGAGGCTGTGAGTTAGAGAGAGACAGAGAAAGAGAAGCTGTGAGTGAGAGAGAGAGAGAGAAAGAGAAGCTGTGAGTGAGAGAGAGAGGGAAAGAAAGAGAAGCTGTGAGTGAGAGAGAGAGAGAGAGAAGCTGTGAGTGAGAGAGAGAGGGAGAAAGAGAAGCTGTAAGTGAGAGAGAGAGAGAAAGAGAAGTTGTGAGTGAGAGAGAGAGAGAAAAAGAGAAGCTGTGAGTGAGGGATAGAGAAAAGCTGTGAGTGACAGAGAGAGAAGCTGTGAGTGAGAGAGAGAGGGAAAGAAAGAGAAGCTGTGAGTGAGAGAGAGAGAGAGAGAGAAGCTGTGAGTGAGAGAGAGAGGGAGAAAGAGAAGCTGTAAGTGAGAGAGAGAGAGAGAAAGAGAAGTTGTGAGTGAGAGAGAGAGAGAAAAAGAGAAGCTGTGAGTGAGGGATAGAGAAAAGCTGTGAGTGACAGAGAGAGAAGCTGTGAGTGAGAGAGAGAAAGAGAAGCTGTGAGTGAGAGAGAGAGAGAAAAAGAGAAGCTGTGAGTGAGAGAGAGATAAAGAGAAGCTGTGAGTTAGAGAGAGACAGAGATAGAGAAGCTGTGAGTGAGAGAGAGAGAAAGAGGCTGTGTGTGAGAGAGAGAAGCTGAGAGTGAGAGAGAGAGAGAAGCTGTGAGTGAGAGAGAGAAAAAGAGAAGCTGTGAGAGAGAGAGAGAAAGAGAAGCTGTGTGTGAGAGAGAGATAAAGAGAAGCTGTGAGTTAGAGAGAGACAGAGAAAGAGAAGCTGTGAGTGAGAGAGAGAGAGAGAAGCTGTGAGTGAGAAAGAGAGAGAAGCTGTGAGTGAGAGAGAGAGAGAAAGAGAAGATGTGAGTGAGAGAGAGAAAGAGAAACTGTGAGTGAGAGAAAGAGAGAAAGAAAGAGAAGCTGTGAGTGAGAGAGAGAAAGAGAAACTGTGAGTGAGAGAGAGAGAAAGAAAGAGAAGCTGTGAGTGAGAGAGAGATAAAGAGAAACAGTGAGTTAGAGAGAAACAGAGAAAGAGAAGCTGTGAGTGAGAGAGAGAGAGAGAAAGAGAAGCTGTGAGTGAGAGAGAGAGAGAAAGAGACGCTGTGAGTGAGAGAGAGAGAGAAAAAGAGAAGCTGTGAGTGAGAGAGAGAGCGAAAGAGAAGGTGTGAGTGAAAGAGAGAGAAAGAAAGAGAAGCTGTGAGTGAGAGAGAGAGGGAGAAAGAGAAGCTGTGAGTGAGAGAGAGAGAAAGAGAAGCTGTGAGTGAGAGAGAGAGAGAGAAAGAAAGAGAAGCTGTGAGTGAGGGAGAGATAAAGAGAAGCTGTGAGTTAGAGAGAGACAGAGAAAGAGAAGCTGTGAGTGAGAGAGAGAGAAAGAGAAGCTGTGAGTGAGAGAGAGAGAAAGAGAAGCTGGGAGTGAGAGAGAGAGAAGCTGTGAGAAAGATAGAGAGAAGCTGTGAGTGAGAGAGAGAGAAAGAAAGAGAAGCTGTGAGTGAGTGAAGCTGTGAGTGAGAGAGAGGGAGAAAGAGAAGCTGTGAGTGGGAGAGAGAGAAAGAGAAGCTGTGAGTGTGTGAGAGAGAGAAAGAGAAGCTGTGAGTGAAAGAGAGAGAAGCTGTGAGTGAGTGAGAGAAAGAGAGAGAGAAGCTGTGAGTGAGAGAGAGAGAAAGAGAAGGTGTGAGTGAAAGAGAGAGAAAGAAAGAGAAGCTGTGAGTGAGAGAGAGAGAGAAAGAGAAGCTGTGAGTGAGAGAGAGAGAGAGAGAAAAAGAGAAGCTGTAAGTTAGAGAGAGACAGAAAGAGAAGCTGTGAGTGAGAAAGAGAGAGAAGCTGTGAGTGAGAGAGAGAAAGAGAAACTGTGAGTGAGAGAGAGAGAGAAAGAGAAGCTGTGAGTGAGAGAGAGATAAAGAGAAGCTGTGCATTAGAGAGAGACAGAGAAAGAGAAGCTGTGAGTGAGAGAGAGAGAGAAGCTGTGAGTGAGAGAGAGAGGGAGAAAGAGAAGCTGTAAGTGAGTGAGAGAGAGAGAAAGAGAAGTTGTGAGTGAGAGAGAGAGAGAAAAAGTGAAGCTGTGAGTGAGGGAGAGAGAAAAGCTGTGAGTGACAGAGAGAGAAGCTGTGAGTGAGAGAGAGAAAGAGAAGCTGTGAGTGAGAGAGAGAGAGAAAGAGAAGCTGTGAGTGAGAGAGATAAAGAGAAGCTGTGAGTTAGAGAGAGACAGAGATAGAGAAGCTGTGAGTGAGTGAGAGAGAGAAAGAGGCTGTGTGTGAGAGAGAGAAGCTGTGAGTGAGAGAGAGAGAAGCTGTGAGTGAGAGAGAGAAAAAGAGAAGCGGTGAGAGAGAGAGAGAAAGAGAAGCTGAGTGTGAGAGAGAGATAGAGAGAAGCTGTGAGTTAGAGAGAGACAGAGAAAGAGAAGCTGTGAGTGAGAGAGAGAGAGAAGCTGTGAGTGAGAAAGAGAGAGAAGCTGTGAGTGAGAGAGATAGAGAGAAAGAGAAGATGTGAGTGAGAGAGAGAAAGAGAAACTGTGAGTGAGAGAAAGAGAGAAAGAAAGAGAAGCTGTGAGTGAGAGAGAGAAAGAAAAACTGTGAGTGAGAGAGAGAGAGAAAGAAAGAGAAGCTGTGAGTGAGAGAGAGATAAAGAGAAGCAGTGAGTTAGAGAGAGACAGAGAAAGAGAAGCTGTGAGTGAGAGAGAGAGAGAAAGAGAAGCTGTGAGTGAGTGAGAGAGAGAGAAAGAGATGCTGTGAGTGAGAGAGAGAGAGAAAAAGAGAAGCTGTGAGTGAGAGAGAGAGAGAAAGAGAAGGTGTGAGTGAAAGAGAGAGAAAGAAAGAGAAGCTGTGAGTGAGAGAGAGGGAGAAAGAGAAGCTGTGTGAGAGAGAGAGAGAAAGAGCTGTGAGTGAAAGAGAGAGAGAGAAAGAGAAGCTGTGAGTGAAAGAGAGAGAAAGAAAGAGAAGCTGTGAGTGAGGGAGAGATAAAGAGAAGCTGTGAGTTAGAGAGAGAGAGAAAGAGAAGCTGTGAGTGAGAGAGAGAGAGAAAAAGAGAAGATGTAAGTTAGAGAGAGACAGAGAAAGAGAAGCTGTGAGTGAGAAAGAGAGAGAAGCTGTGAGTGAGAGAGAGAGAGAAAGAAAGATGTGAGTGAGAGAGAGAAAGAGAAACTGTGAGTGAGAGAGAGAGAAGCTGTGAGTGAGAGAGAGAGAGAAAGAGAAGCTGTGTGTGTGAGAGAGAGAGAGAAGCTGTGAGTGAGAGTGAAAGAAAGAGAAGGTGTGAGTGAGAGAGAGAGAGAAAGAGAAGCTGTGAGTGTGAGAGAGATAGAAAGAGAAGCTGTGATTAAGAGAGAGAGAGAAGCTGTGAGTGAGAGAGAGAGAAGCTGTGTGTGAGAGAGAAAAAGAAGCTGTGAGTAAGAGGGAGTGAGAGAAGCTGTGAGTGAGAGAGCGAGAGAAAAAGTGAAGCTGTGAGTGTGTGTGAGAGAGAGAGAGAGAGAGAAAGAGAAGCTGTGAGTAAGAGGGAGAGAGAGAAGCTGTGAGTGAGAGAGAGAGAGAGAAGCTGTGAGTTAGAGGGAGAGAGAGAAAAAGAAGCGAGTCAGAGAGAGAGAGAAAGAGAAGCTGTGTGTGTGAGAGAGAAAGAGAAGCTGTGAATGAGAGAGAGAGAGAAAGAGAAGCTGTGAGTGAGAGAGAAGAGAGAAAGAGAAGCTGTGAGTGGGGAAGAGAGAGAGAGAGAAAGAGAAGCTGTGAGTGAGAGAGAGAAAGAGAAAAAGAAGCTGTGAGTAAGAGAGAGAAAGTGAAGCTGTGAGTGAGAGAGAGAGAGAAAGAGAAGTTGTGAGTGAGAGAGAGAGAAACAGAAGGTGTGAGTGAGAGAGAGAGAGAGTGAAGCTGTGTGTGAGAGAGAGAAGCTGCGTGTGTGTGAGAGAGAAAGAGAAGCTGAGAGTGAGAGAGAGAGAGAAAGAGAAGCTGTGTGAGAGAGAGAGAAGCTGTGAGTGAGAGAGAGAGGGAGAAAGAGAAGCTGTGAGTGAGAGAGAGAAAGATAAGCTGTGAGTGAGAGAGAGAGAGAAGCTGATAGTGAGAGAGAGATAGAAAGACAAGCTGTGAGTGAGAGAGAGAGAGAGAAGCTGTGAGTGAGAGTGAGAGAAAGAGAAGCTGTGAGAGAGAGAGAGAGAGAAAGAGAAGCTGTGATTAAGAGAGAGAGAAGCTGTGAGTGAGAGAGAGAAGCTGTGTGAGAGAGAGAAAGAGAAGCTGTGAGTGAGAGAGAGAGAGAAAGAGAAGATGTGAGTGAGAGAGAGAGAAATAGAAGCTGTGAGTGAGATAGAGAGAGAGAAAGAGAAGCTGTGAGTGAGAGAGTGAGAAAGAAGCTGTGAGTGAGTGAGAGAGAAAGAGAAGCTGTGAGTGTGTGTGAGAGAGAAAGAGAAGCTGTGATTAAGAGAGAGAGAGAAGCTGTGAATGAGAGAGAGAGAAGCTGTGTGAGAGAGAGAAAGAAAAGCTGTCAGTGAGAGAGAGAGAAAGAGAAGCTGTGAGTGAGAGAGAGAGAGAAAGAGAAGCTGTGAGTGAGAGAGAGAGAGAAAAAGAGAAGCTGTAAGTTAGAGAGAGACAGAGAAAGAGAAGCTGTGAGTGAGAAAGAGAGAGAAGCTGTGAGTGAGAGAGAGAGAAAGAAAGATGTGAGAGAGAGAGAGAGAAAGAGAAACTGTGAGTGAGAGAGAGAGAGAGAGAAGCTGTGAGTGAGAGAGAGATAAAGAGAAGCTGTGAGTTAGAGACAGAGAAAGAGAAGCTGTGAGTGAGAGGAGAGAGAGAAAGAGAAGCTGTGAGTGAGAGAGAGAGGGAAAGAAAGAGAAGCTGTGAGTGAGAGAGAGGGAGAAGCTGTGAGTGAGAGAGAGAGGGAGAAAGAGAAGGTGTAAGTGAGAGAGAGAGAAAGAGAAGTTGTGAGTGAGAGAGAGAGAGAGAAAAAGAGAAGCTGTGAGTGGGGGGGAGAGAGAAAAGCTGTGAGTGAGAGAGAGAGAAGCTGTGAGTGAGAGAGCGAAAGAGAAGCTGTGAGTGAGAGAGAGAGAGAGAAAGAGAAGCAGTGAGTGAGAGAGAGATAAAGAGAAGCTGTGAGTGAGATAGAGAGAGAGAAGCTGTGTGGGAGAAAGAGAGAGAGAGAAGTTGTGAGTGAGTGAGAGAGAGGAGAGAAGCTGTGAGTGAGAGAGAGAGAGAAAGAGAAGCTGAGAGTGTGAGACAGAGAAAGAGAAGCTGTGAGAGAGAGAGAGAGAGAGAAGCTGTGAGTGAGAGAGAGAGGGAGAAAGAGAAGCTGTAAGTGAGAGAGAGAGAGAAAGAGAAGTTGTGAGTGAGAGAGAGAGAGAAAAAGTGAAGCTGTGAGTGTGTGAGAGACAGAAAGAGAAGCTATGAGTGCGAGTGAGAGAGAGAGAAAAAGAGAAGCTGTGAGTAAGAGAGATTGAGAGAAGCTGTGAGTGAGAGAGAAAGAGAAGCTGTGAGTGAGTGAGAGAGAGAGAAAGAGAAGCTGTGAGTGAGATAGAGAGAGAGAAGCTGTGTGGGAGAAAGAGAGAGAGAGAAGTTGTGAGTGAGTGAGAGAGAGGAGAGAAGCTGTGAGTGAGAGAGAGAGAGAAAGAGAAGCTGAGAGTGTGAGACAGAGAAAGAGAAGCTGTGAGTGAGTGAGAGAGAGAGAAGCTGTGAGTGAGAGAGAGAGGGAGAAAGAGAAGCTGTAAGTGAGAGAGAGAGAGAGAAAGAGAAGTTGTGAGTGAGAGAGAGAGAGAAAAAGTGAAGCTGTGAGTGAGGGAGAGAGAAAAGCTGTGAGTGACAGAGAGAGAAGCTGAGTGAGAGAGAGAAAGAGAAGCTGTGAGTGAGAGAGAGAGAGAGAAAGAGAAGCTGTGAGTGAGAGAGAGATAAAGAGAAGCTGTGAGTTAGAGAGAGATAGAGATAGAGAAGCTGTGAGTGAGTGAGAGAGAGAAAGAGGCTGTGTGAGAGAGAGAGAAGCTGTGAGTGAGAGAGAGAAGCTGTGAGTGAGAGAGAGAAAAAGAGAAGCTGTGAGAGAGAGAGAGAAAGAGAAGCTGAGTGTGAGAGAGAGATAAAGAGAAGCTGTGAGTTAGAGAGAGACAGAGAAAGAGAAGCTGTGAGTGAGAGAGAGAGAGAGAAGCTGTGAGTGAGAAAGAGAAAGAAGCTGTGAGTGAGAGAGAGAGAGAGAAAGAGAAGATGTGAGTGAGAGAGAGAAAGAGAAACTGTGAGTGAGAGAAAGAGAGAAAGAAAGAGAAGCTGTGAGTGAGAGAGAGAAAGAGAAACTGTGAGTGAGAGAGAGAGAGAAAGAAAGAGAAGCTGTGAGTGAGAGAGAGATAAAGAGAAGCAGTGAGTTAGAGAGAGACAGAGAAAGAGAAGCTGTGAGTGAGAGAGAGAGAAAGAGAAGCTGTGAGTGAGTGAGAGAGAGAGAAAGAGACGCTGTGAGTGAGAGAGAGAGAGAGAAAAAGAGAAGCTGTGAGTGAGAGAGAGAGAGAAAGAGAAGCTGTGAGTGAAAGAGAGAGAGAGAAAGAGAAGCTGTGAGTGAGGGAGAGATAAAGAGAAGCTGTGAGTTAGAGAGAGAGAGAAAGAGAAGCTGTGAGTGAGAGAGAGAGAGAAAAAGAGAAGCTGTAAGTTAGAGAGAGACAGAGAAAGAGAAGCTGTGAGTGAGAAAGAGAGAGAAGCTGTGAGTGAGAGAGAGAGAAAGAAAGATGTGAGTGAGAGAGAGAAAGAGAAACTGTGAGTGAGAGAGAGAGAGAGAGAAGCTGTGAGTGAGAGAGAGATAAAGAGAAGCTGTGAGTTAGAGAGAGACAGAGAAAGAGAAGCTGTGAGTGAGAGGAGAGAGAGAAAGAGAAGCTGTGAGTGAGAGAGAGAGGGAAAGAAAGAGAAGCTGTGAGTGAGAGAGAGAGAGAAGCTGTGAGTGAGAGAGAGAGGGAGAAAGAGAAGGTGTAAGTGAGAGAGAGAGAAAGAGAAGTTGTGAGTGAGAGAGAGAGAAAAAGAGAAGCTGTGAGTGAGGGAGAGAGAAAAGCTGTGAGTGAGAGAGAGAGAAGCTGTGAGTGAGAGAGCGAAAGAGAAGCTGTGAGTGAGAGAGAGAGAGAGAAAGAGAAGCAGTGAGTGAGAGAGAGATAAAGAGAAGCTGTGAGTTAGAGAGAGACAGACAAAGAGAAGCTGTGAGTGAGAGAGAGAGAAAGAGGCTGTGTGAGAGAAAGAGAAGCTGTGAGTGAGAGAGAGAGAAGCTGTGAGTGAGAGAGAGAGAAAGAGAAGCTGTGTGTGAGAGAGAGAGAGAAGCTGTGTGTGAGAGAGAGATAAAGAGAAGCTGTGAGTTAGAGAGAGACAAAGAGAAGCTGTGAGTGAGTGAGAGAGAGAGAGAGAGAAGCTGTGAGTGAGAAAGAGAGAGAAGCTGTGAGTGAGAGAGAGAGAGAAAGAGAAGATGTGAGTGAGAGAGAGAAAGAGAAAATGTGAGTGAGAGAGAGAGAGAAAGAAAGAGAAGCTGTGAGTGAGAGAGAGAAAGAGAAACTGTGAGTGAGAGAGAGAGAGAGAGAAAGAGAAGCTGTGAGGAAGAGAGAGAGAGAGAAAGAGAAGCTGTGTGAGAGAGAGAGAGAGACGCTGTGAGTGAGAGAGAGAGAGAAAGAGAAGGTGTGAGTGAAAGAGAGAGAGAGAAAGAGAAGCTGTGAGTGAGAGAGAGAGGGAGAAAGAGAAGCTGTGAGTGAGAGAGAGAGAGAGAGAAGCTGTGAGTGAGAGAGAGAAAGAGAAGCTGTGAGTGAGAGAGAGAGAGAGAAGCTGTGAGTGAGAGAGAGATGCTGTGAGTGAGAGAGAGAGAGAAGCTGTAAGTGAGAGAGAGAAAGAAAAACTGTGAGTGAGTGAGAGAGAGAAAGAAAGAGAAGCTGTGAGTGAGAGAGAGAGAAAGAGAAGCTGTGAGTGAGAGAGAGAGAGAAAGAGAAGCTGTGAGTGTGAGAGAGAGAGAAAGAGAAGCTGTGAGTGTGAGAGAGATAGAAAGAGAAACTGTGATTAAGAGAGAGAGAGAAGCTGTGAGTGAGAGAGAGAGAAGCTGTGTGTGTGAGAGAAAAAGAAGCTGTGAGTAAGAGGGAGTGAGAGAAGCTGTGAGTGAGAGAGAGAGAGAGAGAGAAAGTGATACTGTCAGTGTGTGAGAGAGAGAGAGAGAGAGAAAGAGAAGCTGTGAGTAAGAGGGAGAGAGAGAAGCTGTGAGTGAGAGAGAGAGAGAGAAGCTGTGAGTTAGAGGGAGAGGGAGAAAGAGAAGCGAGTCAGAGAGTGAGAGAGAAAGAGAAGCTGTGTGTGTGAGAGAGAAAGAGAAGCTGTGAATGAGAGAGAGAGAGAAAGAGAAGCTGTGAATGAGAGAGAAGAGAAAAAGAGAAGCTGTGAGTGAGAGAGAGAGAGAGAGAAGCTGTGAGTAAGAGAAAGAGAGAGAAAGAGAAACTGTGAGTGAGAGAGATAGAAAGAGAAGCTGTAAGTGAGAGAGAGAGAGAGAGAAGCTGTGAGTAAGAGAAAGAGAGAGAAAGAGAAACTGTGAGTGAGAGAGATAGAAAGAGAAGCTGTGAGTGTGTGAGAGAGAGAAAGAGAAGCTATGAGTGCGA
This sequence comes from Bradypodion ventrale, assembly GCA_035047345.1. Taxonomy (NCBI): domain Eukaryota; kingdom Metazoa; phylum Chordata; class Lepidosauria; order Squamata; family Chamaeleonidae; genus Bradypodion; species Bradypodion ventrale. The sequence goes on from JAWDJE010000002.1 coordinate 176,190,932, forward strand.
GTGAGAGAGAGAGAAAAAGAGAAGCTGTGAGTAAGAGAGATTGAGAGAAGCTGTGAGTGAGAGAGAGAGAGAAGCTGTGAGTGAGTGAGAGAGAGAAAGAGAAGCTGTGAGTGAGATAGAGAGAGAGAGAAGCTGTGTGGGAGAAAGAGAGAGAGAGAAGTTGTGAGTGAGTGAGAGAGAGGAGAGAAGCTGTGAGTGAGAAAGAGAGAGAAAGAGAAGCTGAGAGTGTGAGAGAGAGAAAGAGAATCTGTGAATGTGAGAGAGAGAGAAAGAGAAGCTGTGAGTGAGAGAGAAGAGAGAAAGAGAAGCTGTGAGTGGGGAAGAGAGAGAGAGAGAAAGAGAAGCTGTGAGTGAGAGAGAGAGAGAAAGAGAAGCTGTGAGTGAGACAGTGAGAGAGAAGCTGTGAGTGAGTGAGAGAGAAAGAGAAGCTGTGAGTGTGTGTGAGAGAGAAAGAGAAGCTGTGAGTAAGAGAAAGAGAGAAGCTGTGAGTGAGAGAGAGAAAGAAAAGCTGTCAGTGAGAGAGAGAGAAAGAGAAGCTGTGAGTGAGAGAGAGAGAGAGAGAAAGAGAAGCTGTGAGTAAGAGAAAGAGAGAGAAAGAGAAGCTGTGAGTGAGAGAGATAGAAAGAGAAGCTGTGAGTGTGTGAGAGAGAGAAAGAGAAGCTATGAGTGCGAGTGAGAGAGAGAGAAAAAGAGAAGCTGTGAGTAAGAGAGATTGAGAGAAGCTGTGAGTGAGAGAGAGAAGCTGTGAGTGAGTGAGAGAGAGAGAAAGAGAAGCTGTGAGTGAGATAGAGAGAGAGAGAAGCTGTGTGGGAGAAAGAGAGAGAGAGAAGTTGTGAGTGAGTGAGAGAGAGGAGAGAAGCTGTGAGTGAGAGAGAGAGAGAAAGAAAGAGAAGCTGAGAGTGTGAGAGAGAGAAAGAGAAGCTGTGAATGTGTGTGAGAGAGAAAGAGAAGCTGTGAGGGAGAGAGAAGAGAGAAAGAGAAGCTGTGAGTGGGGAAGAGAGAGAGAGAGAAAGAGAAGCTGTGAGTGAGAGAGAGAGAGAAAGAGAAGCTGTGAGTGAGACAGTGAGAGAGAAGCTGTGAGTGAGTGAGAGAGAAAGAGAAGCTGTGAGTGTGTGTGAGAGAGAAAGAGAAGCTGTGATTAAGAGAGAGAGAGAAGCTGTGAGTGAGAGAGAGAGAATCTGTGTGTGAGAGAGAAAGAGAAGCGGTGAGTGAGAGGGAGAGAGAGAGAGAAGCTGTGAGTGAGATAGAGAGAGAGAAGGAGAAGCTGTGAGTGAGTGAGAGAGAGAGAAGCTTGAGTGAGTGAGAGAGAGAGAAGCTGTGAGTGTGTGTGAGAGAGAAAGAGAAGCTATGAGTGCGAGTGAGAGAGAGAGAAAAAGAGAAGGTGTGAGTAAGAGGGATTGAGAGAAGCTGTGAGTGAGAGAGAGAGAGAAGCTGTGAGTGAGTGAGAGAGAGAGAAAGAGAAGCTGTGAGTGAGATAGAGAGAGAGAAGCTTTGTGGGAGAAAGAGAGAGAGAGAAGTTGTGAGTAAGTGAGAGAGAGGAGAGAAGCTGTGAGTGAGAGAGAGAGAGAAAGAGAAGCTGTGAGTGAGACAGTGAGAGAGAAGCTGTGAGTGAGTGAGAGAGAAAGAGAAGCTGTGAGTGTGTGTGAGAGAGAAAGAGAAGCTGTGATTAAGAGAGAGAGAGAAGCTGTGAGTGAGAGAGAGAATCTGTGTGTGAGAGAGAAAGAGAAGCGGTGAGTGAGAGGGAGAGAGAGAGAGAAGCTGTGAGTGAGATAGAGAGAGAGAAGGAGAAGCTGTGAGTGAGTGAGAGAGACAGAAGCTTGAGTGAGTGAGAGAGAGAGAGAAGCTGTGAGTGAGAGAGAGAGAAAGAGACGCTGTTATTGAGAGAGAGGGAAAGAGAAGCTGTGAGTGAGAGAGAGAGATAAAGAGACGCTGTGAGTTAGAAAGAGACAGAGAAAGAGAAGCTGTGAGTGAGAGAGAGAGAGAAAGAGAAGCTGTGAGAGAGAGAGAAAGAGACGCTGTGAGTGAGAGAGAGAGAGAGAAAAAAAGAGAAGCTGTGAGTGAGAGAGAGAGAGAAAGAGACGGTGTGAGTGAAAGAGAGAGAGAGAAAGAGAAGCTGTGAGTGAGAGAGAGAGGGAGAAAGAGAAGCTGTGAGTGAGTGAGAGAGAGAGAGAAGCTGTGAGTGAGAGAGAGAGAGAAAGAGAAGCTGTGAGTGAGAGAGAGAGACAGAGAGAAGCTGTGAGTGAGAGAGAGATGCTGTGAGTGAGAGAGAGAGAGAAGCTGTGAGTGAGAGAGAGAAAGAAAAACTGTGAGTGAGTCAGAGAGAGAAAGAAAGAGAAGCTGTGAGTGAGAGAGAGAGAGAAAGAGAAGCTGTGTGTGTGTGAGAGAGAGAGAAGCTGTGAGTGAGAGTGAAAGAAAGAGAAGCTGTGAGTGAGAGAGAGAGAGAAAGAGAAGCTGTGAGTGTGAGAGAGATAGAAAGAGAAGCTGTGATTAAGAGAGAGAGAAGCTGTGTGTGAGAGAGAAAAAGAAGCTGTGAGTAAGAGGGAGTGAGAGAAGCTGTGAGTGAGAGAGAGAGAGAAAGTGAAGCTGTGAGTGTGTGTGTGAGAGAGAGAGAGAAAGAGAAGCTGTGAGTAAGAGGGAGAGAGAGAAGCTGTGAGTGAGAGAGGGAGAGAGAAGCTGTGAGTGAGAGGGAGAGAGAGAAAGAGAAGCGAGTCAGAGAGAGAGAGAGAAAGAGAAGCTGTGTGTGTGAGAGAGAAAGAGAAGCTGTGAATGAGAGAGAGAGAGAAAGAGAAGCTGTGAGTGAGAGAGAAGAGAGAAAGAGAAGCTGTGTGGGGAAGAGAGAGAGAGAGAAGCTGTGAGTGAGAGAGAGAAAGAGAAAGAGAAGCTGTGAGTAAGAGAGAGAAAGAGAAGCTGTGAGTGAGAGAGAGAGAAAGAGAAGTTGTGAGTGAGAGAGAGAGAAACAGAAGGTGTGAGTGAGAGAGAGAGAGAGTGAAGCTGTGTGTGAGAGAGAGAAGCTGTGTGTGTGTGAGAGAGAAAGAGAAGCTGAGAGTGAGAGAGAGAGAGAAAGAGAAGCTGTGTGAGAGAGAGAGAAGCTGTGAGTGAGAGAGAGAGGGAGAAAGAGAAGCTGTGAGTGAGAGAGAGAAAGATAAGCTGTGAGTGAGAGAGAGAGAGAAGCTGATAGTGAGAGAGAGATAGAAAGACAAGCTGTGAGTGAGAGAGAGAGAGAGAGAAGCTGTGAGTGAGAGTGAGAGAAAGAGAAGCTGTGAGTGAGAGAGAGAGAGAGAAAGAGAAGCTGTGATTAAGAGAGAGAGAAGCTGTGAGTGAGTGAGAGAGAAGCTGTGTGAGAGAGAGAAAGAGAAGCTGTGAGTGAGAGAGAGAGAGAAAGAGAAGATGTGAGTGAGAGAGAGAGAGAAATAGAAGCTGTGAGTGAGATAGAGAGAGAGAAAGAGAAGCTGTGAGTGAGAGAGTGAGAAAGAAGCTGTGAGTGAGTGAGAGAGAAAGAGAAGCTGTGAGTGTGTGTGTGAGAGAAAGAGAAGCTGTGATTAAGAGAGAGAGAGAAGCTGTGAGTGAGAGAGAGAGAAGCTGTGTGAGAGAGAGAAAGAAAAGCTGTCAGTGAGAGAGAGAGAAAGAGAAGCTGTGAGTGAGAGAGAGAGAAATAGAAGCTGTGAGTAAGAGAAAGAGAGAGAAAGAGAAGCTGTGAGTGAGAGAGATAGAAAGAGAAGCTGTGAGTGTGTGAGAGAGAGAAAGAGAAGCTATGAGTGCGAGTGAGAGAGAGAGAAAAAGAGAAGCTGTGAGTAAGAGAGATTGAGAGAAGCTGTGAGTGAGAGAGAGAGAGAAGCTGTGAGTGAGTGAGAGAGAGAAAGAGAAGCTGTGAGTGTGAGAGAGATAGAAAGAGAAGCTGTGATTAAGAGAGAGAGAGAAGCTGTGAGTGAGAGAGAGAGAAGCTGTGTGTGAGAGAGAAAAAGAAGCTGTGAGTAAGAGGGAGTGAGAGAAGCTGTGAGTGAGAGAGAGAGAGAAAGTGAAGCTGTGAGTGTGTGTGAGAGAGAGAGAGAGAAAGAGAAGCTGTGAGTGAGAGAGAAGAGAGAAAGAGAAGCTGTGTGGGGAAGAGAGAGAGAGAGAGAAGCTGTGAGTGAGAGAGAGAAAGAGAAAGAGAAGCTGTGAGTAAGAGAGAGAAAGAGAAGCTGTGAGTGAGAGAGAGAGAAAGAGAAGTTGTGAGTGAGAGAGAGAGAAACAGAAGGTGTGAGTGAGAGAGAGAGATAGTGAAGCTGTGTGTGAGAGAGAGAAGCTGTGTGTGTGTGAGAGAGAAAGAGAAGCTGAGAGTGAGAGAGAGAGAGAGAAAGAGAAGCTGTGTGAGAGAGAGAGAAGCTGTGAGTGAGAGAGAGAGGGAGAAAGAGAAGCTGTGAGTGAGAGAGAGAAAGATAAGCTGTGAGTGAGAGAGAGAGAGAAGCTGATAGTGAGAGAGAGATAGAAAGACAAGCTGTGAGTGAGAGAGAGAGAGAGAGAAGCTGTGAGTGAGAGTGAGAGAAAGAGAAGCTGTGAGTGAGAGAGAGAGAGAGAAAGAGAAGCTGTGATTAAGAGAGAGAGAAGCTGTGAGTGAGTGAGAGAGAAGCTGTGTGAGAGAGAGAAAGAGAAGCTGTGAGTGAGAGAGAGAGAGAAAGAGAAGATGTGAGTGAGAGAGAGAGAGAAATAGAAGCTGTGAGTGAGATAGAGAGAGAGAAAGAGAAGCTGTGAGTGAGAGAGTGAGAAAGAAGCTGTGAGTGAGTGAGAGAGAAAGAGAAGCTGTGAGTGTGTGTGTGAGAGAAAGAGAAGCTGTGATTAAGAGAGAGAGAGAAGCTGTGAGTGAGAGAGAGAGAAGCTGTGTGAGAGAGAGAAAGAAAAGCTGTCAGTGAGAGAGAGAGAAAGAGAAGCTGTGAGTGAGAGAGAGAGAAATAGAAGCTGTGAGTAAGAGAAAGAGAGAGAAAGAGAAGCTGTGAGTGAGAGAGATAGAAAGAGAAGCTGTGAGTGTGTGAGAGAGAGAAAGAGAAGCTATGAGTGCGAGTGAGAGAGAGAGAAAAAGAGAAGCTGTGAGTAAGAGAGATTGAGAGAAGCTGTGAGTGAGAGAGAGAGAGAAGCTGTGAGTGAGTGAGAGAGAGAAAGAGAAGCTGTGAGTGTGAGAGAGATAGAAAGAGAAGCTGTGATTAAGAGAGAGAGAGAAGCTGTGAGTGAGAGAGAGAGAAGCTGTGTGTGTGAGAGAAAAAGAAGCTGTGAGTAAGAGGGAGTGAGAGAAGCTGTGAGTGAGAGAGAGAGAGAAAGTGAAGCTGTGAGTGTGTGTGAGAGAGAGAGAGAGAAAGAGAAGCTGTGAGTAAGAGGGAGAGAGAGAAGCTGTGAGTGAGAGAGGGAGAGAGAAGCTGTGAGTGAGAGGGAGAGAGAGAAAGAGAAGCGAGTCAGAGAGAGAGAGAGAAAGAGAAGCTGTGTGTGTGAGAGAGAAAGAGAAGCTGTGAATGAGAGAGAGAGAGAAAGAGAAGCTGTGAGTGAGAGAGAAGAGAGAAAGAGAAGCTGTGTGGGGAAGAGAGAGAGAGAGAGAAGCTGTGAGTGAGAGAGAGAAAGAGAAAGAGAAGCTGTGAGTAAGAGAGAGAAAGAGAAGCTGTGAGTGAGAGAGAGAGAAAGAGAAGTTGTGAGTGAGAGAGAGAGAAACAGAAGGTGTGAGTGAGAGAGAGAGAGAGTGAAGCTGTGTGTGAGAGAGAGAAGCTGTGTGTGTGTGAGAGAGAAAGAGAAGCTGAGAGTGAGAGAGAGAGAGAAAGAGAAGCTGTGTGAGAGAGAGAGAAGCTGTGAGTGAGAGAGAGAGGGAGAAAGAGAAGCTGTGAGTGAGAGAGAGAAAGATAAGCTGTGAGTGAGAGAGAGAGAGAAGCTGATAGTGAGAGAGAGATAGAAAGACAAGCTGTGAGTGAGAGAGAGAGAGAGAGAAGCTGTGAGTGAGAGTGAGAGAAAGAGAAGCTGTGAGTGAGAGAGAGAGAGAGAAAGAGAAGCTGTGATTAAGAGAGAGAGAAGCTGTGAGTGAGTGAGAGAGAAGCTGTGTGAGAGAGAGAAAGAGAAGCTGTGAGTGAGAGAGAGAGAGAAAGAGAAGATGTGAGTGAGAGAGAGAGAGAAATAGAAGCTGTGAGTGAGATAGAGAGAGAGAAAGAGAAGCTGTGAGTGAGAGAGTGAGAAAGAAGCTGTGAGTGAGTGAGAGAGAAAGAGAAGCTGTGAGTGTGTGTGTGAGAGAAAGAGAAGCTGTGATTAAGAGAGAGAGAGAAGCTGTGAGTGAGAGAGAGAGAAGCTGTGTGAGAGAGAGAAAGAAAAGCTGTCAGTGAGAGAGAGAGAAAGAGAAGCTGTGAGTGAGAGAGAGAGAAATAGAAGCTGTGAGTAAGAGAAAGAGAGAGAAAGAGAAGCTGTGAGTGAGAGAGATAGAAAGAGAAGCTGTGAGTGTGTGAGAGAGAGAAAGAGAAGCTATGAGTGCGAGTGAGAGAGAGAGAAAAAGAGAAGCTGTGAGTAAGAGAGATTGAGAGAAGCTGTGAGTGAGAGAGAGAGAGAAGCTGTGAGTGAGTGAGAGAGAGAGAAAGAGAAGCTGTGAGTGAGATAGAGAGAGAGAGAAGCTGTGTGGGAGAAAGAGAGAGAGAGAAGTTGTGAGTGAGTGAGAGAGAGGAGAGAAGCTGTGAGTGAGAGAGAGAGAGAAAGAGAAGCTGAGAGTGTGAGAGAGAGAAAGAGAAGCTGTGAATGTGAGAGAGAGAGAAAGAGAAGCTGTGAGTGAGAGAGAAGAGAGAAAGAGAAGCTGTGAGTGGGGAAGTGAGAGAGAGAGAAAGAGAAGCTGTGAGTGAGAGAGAGAGAGAAAGAGAAGCTGTGAGTGAGACAGTGAGAGAGAAGCTGTGAGTGAGTGAGAGAGAAAGAGAAGCTGTGAGTGTGTGTGAGAGAGAAAGAGAAGCTGTGATTAAGAGAGAGAGAGAAGCTGTGAGTGAGAGAGAGAGAAGCTGTGTGTGAGAGAGAAAAAGAAGCTGTGAGTAAGAGGGAGTGAGAGAAGTTGTGAGTGAGAAAGAGAGAGAAAGTGATACTGTCAGTGTGTGTGAGAGAGAGAGAGAGAGAAAGAGAAGCTGTGAGTAAGAGGGAGAGAGAGAAGCTGTGAGTGAGAGAGAGAGAGAAAGAGAAGCTGTGAGTGAGACAGTGAGAGAGAAGCTGTGAGTGAGTGAGAGAGAAAGAGAAGCTGTGAGTGTGTGTGAGAGAGAAAGAGAAGCTGTGAGTAAGAGAGAGAGAGAAGCTGTGAGTGAGAGAGAGAAAGAAAAGCTGTCAGTGAGAGAGAGAGAAAGAGAAGCTGTGAGTGAGAGAGAGAGAGAGAAAGAGAAGCTGTGAGTAAGAGAAAGAGAGAGAAAGAGAAGCTGTGAGTGAGAGAGATAGAAAGAGAAGCTGTGAGTGTGTGAGAGAGAGAAAGAGAAGCTATGAGTGCGAGTGAGAGAGAGAGAAAATGAGAAGCTGTGAGTAAGAGAGATTGAGAGAAGCTGTGAGTGAGAGAGAGAAGCTGTGAGTGAGTGAGAGAGAGAGAAAGAGAAGCTGTGAGTGAGATAGAGAGAGAGAAGCTGTGTGGGAGAAAGAGAGAGAGAGAAGTTGTGAGTGAGTGAGAGAGAGGAGAGAAGCTGTGAGTGAGAGAGAGAGAGAAAGAGAAGCTGAGAGTGTGAGAGAGAGAAAGAGAAGCTGTGAATGTGTGAGAGAGAGAAAGAGAAGCTGTGAGTGAGAGAGAAGAGAGAAAGAGAAGCTGTGAGTGGGGAAGAGAGAGAGAGAGAAAGAGAAGCTGTGAGTGAGAGAGAGAGAAAGAGAAGCTGTGAGTGAGACAGTGAGAGAGAAGCTGTGAGTGAGTGAGAGAGAAAGAGAAGCTGTGAGTGTGTGTGAGAGAGAAAGAGAAGCTGTGATTAAGAGAGAGAGAGAAGCTGTGAGTGAGAGAGAGAGAATCTGTGTGTGAGAGAGAAAGAGAAGCGGTGAGTGAGAGGGAGAGAGAGAGAGAAGCTGTGAGTGAGATAGAGAGAGAGAAGGAGAAGCTGTGAGTGAGTGAGAGAGAGAGAAGCTTGAGTGAGTGAGAGAGAGAGAGAAGCTGTGAGTGAGAGAGAGAGAAAGAGACGCTGTTATTGAGAGAGAGAGAAAGAGAAGCTGTGAGTGAGAGAGAGAGATAAAGAGACGCTGTGAGTTAGAAAGAGACAGAGAAAGAGAAGCTGTGAGTGAGAGAGAGAGAGAGAGAAAGAGAAGCTGTGTGTGAGAGAGAAAGAGACGCTGTGAGTGAGAGAGAGAGAAAAAAAAGAGAAGCTGTGAGTGAGAGAGAGAGAGAAAGAGAAGGTGTGAGTGAAAGAGAGAGAGAGAAAGAGAAGCTGTGAGTGAGAGAGAGAGGGAGAAAGAGAAGCTGTGAGTGAGAGAGAGAGAGAGAAGCTGTGAGTGAGAGAGAGAGAGAAAGAGAAGCTGTGAGTGAGAGAGAGAGAGAGAAGCTGTGAGTGAGAGAGAGATGCTGTGAGTGAGAGAGAGAGAAGCTGTGAGTGAGAGAGAGAAAGAAAAACTGTGAGTGAGTGAGAGAGAGAAAGAAAGAGAAGCTGTGAGTGAGAGAGAGAGAGAAAGAGAAGCTGTGTGTGTGAGAGAGAGAGAGAAGCTGTGAGTGAGAGTGAAAGAAAGAGAAGCTGTGAGTGAGAGAGAGAGAGAAAGAGAAGCTGTGAGTGTGAGAGAGATAGAAAGAGAAGCTGTGATTAAGAGAGAGAGAGAAGCTGTGAGTGTGAGAGAGAGAAGCTGTGTGTGTGAGAGAAAAAGAAGCTGTGAGTAAGAGGTAGTGAGAGAAGCTGTGAGTGAGAGAGAGAGAAAGTGAAGCTGTGAGTGTGTGTGAGAGAGAGAGAGAGAAAGAGAAGCTGTGAGTAAGAGGGAGAGAGAGAAGCTGTGAGTGAGAGAGGGAGAGAGAAGCTGTGAGTGAGAGGGAGAGAGAGAAAGAGAAGCGAGTCAGAGAGAGAGAGAGAAAGAGAAGCTGTGTGTGTGAGAGAGAAAGAGAAGCTGTGAATGAGAGAGAGAGAGAAAGAGAAGCTGTGAGTGAGAGAGAAGAGAGAAAGAGAAGCTGTGTGGGGAAGAGAGAGAGAGAGAGAAGCTGTGAGTGAGAGAGAGAAAGAGAAAGAGAAGCTGTGAGTAAGAGAGAGAAAGAGAAGCTGTGAGTGAGAGAGAGAGAGAAAGAGAAGTTGTGAGTGAGAGAGAGAGAAACTGAAGGTGTGAGTGAGAGAGAGAGAGAGTGAAGCTGTGTGAGAGAGAGAGAAGCTGTGTGTGTGTGAGAGAGAAAGAGAAGCTGAGAGTGAGAGAGAGAGAGAAAGAGAAGCTGTGTGAGAGAGAGAGAAGCTGTGAGTGAGAGAGAGAGGGAGAAAGAGAAGCTGTGAGTGAGAGAGAGAAAGATAAGCTGTGAGTGAGAGAGAGAGAGAAGCTGATAGTGAGAGAAAGATAGAAAGACAAGCTGTGAGTGAGAGAGAGAGAGAGAAGCTGTGAGTGAGAGTGAGAGAAAGAGAAGCTGTGAGTGAGAGAGAGAGAGAGAAAGAGAAGCTGTGATTAAGAGAGAGAGAAGCTGTGAGTGAGAGAGAGAGACGCTGTGTGAGAGAGAGAAAGAGAAGCTGTGAGTGAGAGAGAGAGAGAGAAAGAGAAGATGTGAGTGAGAGAGAGAGAAATAGAAGCTGTGAGTGAGATAGAGAGAGAAAGAGAAGCTGTGAGTGAGAGAGTGAGAAAGAAGCTGTGAGTGAGTGAGAGAGAAAGAGAAGCTGTGAGTGTGTGTGAGAGAGAAAGAGAAGCTGTGATTGAGAGAGAAGCTGTGAGTGAGAGAGAGAGAAGCTGTGTGAGAGAGAGAAAGAAAAGCTGTCAGTGAGAGAGAGAGAAAGAGAAGCTGTGAGTGAGAGAGAGAGATAAAGAGAAGCTGTGAGTAAGAAAAAGAGAGAGAAAGAGAAGCTGTGAGTGAGAGAGATAGAAAGAGAAGCTGTGAGTGTGTGTGAGAGAGAAAGAGAAGATATGAGTGCGAGTGAGAGAGAGAGAAAAAGAGAAGCTGTGAGTAAGAGGGATTGAGAGAAGCTGTGAGTGAGAGAGAGAGAGAAGCTGTGAGTGAGTGAGAGAGAGAGAAAGAGAAGCTGTGACTGAAATAGAGAGAGAGAGAAGCTTTGTGGGAGAAAGAGAGAGAGAGAAGTTGTGAGTAAGTGAGAGAGAGGAGAGAAGCTGTGAGTGAGAGAGAGAGAGAAAGAGAAGCTGTGAGTGAGACAGTGAGAGAGAAGCTGTGAGTGAGTGAGAGAGAGAGAGAAGCTGTGAGTGAGATAGAGAGAGAGAAGGAGAAGCTGTGAGTGAGTGAGAGAGACAGAAGCTTGAGTGAGTGAGAGAGAGAGAGAAGCTGTGAGTGAGAGAGAGAGAAAGAGACGCTGTTATTGAGAGAGAGGGAAAGAGAAGCTGTGAGTGAGAGAGAGAGATAAAGAGACGCTGTGAGTTAGAAAGAGACAGAGAAAGAGAAGCTGTGAGTGAGAGAGAGAGAGAAAGAGAAGCTGTGAGAGAGAGAGAAAGAGACGCTGTGAGTGAGAGAGAGAGAGAAAAAAAGAGAAGCTGTGAGTGAGAGAGAGAGAGAAAGAGAAAGAGAAGGTGTGAGTGAAAGAGAGAGAGAAAGAGAAGCTGTGAGTGAGAGAGAGAGGGAGAAAGAGAAGCTGTGAGTGAGTGAGAGAGAGAGAGAAGCTGTGAGTGAGAGAGAGAGAGAAAGAGAAGCTGTGAGTGAGAGAGAGAGACAGAGAGAATCTGTGAGTGAGAGAGAGATGCTGTGAGTGAGAGAGAGAGAAGCTGTGAGTGAGAGAGAGAAAGAAAAACTGTGAGTGAGTGAGAGAGAGAAAGAAAGAGAAGCTGTGAGTGAGAGAGAGAGAGAAAGAGAAGCTGTGTGTGTGTGAGAGAGAGAGAAGCTGTGAGTGAGAGTGAAAGAAAGAGAAGCTGTGAGTGAGAGAGAGAGCGAAAGAGAAGCTGTGAGTGTGAGAGAGATAGAAAGAGAAGCTGTGATTAAGAGAGAGAGAGAAGCTGTGAGTGAGAGAGAGAGAAGCTGTGTGTGAGAGAGAAAAAGAAACTGTGAGTAAGAGGGAGTGAGAGAAGCTGTGAGTGAGAGAGAGAGAGAAAGTGAAGCTGTGAGTGTGTGTGAGAGAGAGAGAGAGAAAGAGAAGCTGTGAGTAAGAGAGAGAGAGAGAAGCTGTGAGTGAGAGAGGGAGAGAGAAGCTGTGAGTGAGAGGGAGAGAGAGAAAGAGAAGCGAGTCAGAGAGAGAGAGAGAAAGAGAAGCTGTGTGTGTGAGAGAGAAAGAGAAGCTGTGAATGAGAGAGAGAGAGAAAGAGAAGCTGTGAGTGAGAGAGAAGAGAGAAAGAGAAGCTGTGAGTGGGGAAGAGAGAGAGAGAGATAGAGTAGCTGTGAGTGAGAGAGAGAAAGAGAAAGAGAAGCTGTGAGTAAGAGAGAGAAAGAGAAGCTGTGAGTGAGAGAGAGAGAGAAAGAGAAGTTGTGAGTGAGAGAGAGAGAAACAGAAGGTGTGAGTGAGAGAGAGAGAGTGAAGCTGTGTGTGAGAGAGAGAAGCTGTGTGTGTGTGAGAGAGAAATAGAAGCTGAGAGTGAGAGAGAGAGAGAAAGAGAAGCTGTGTGAGAGAGAGAAGCTGTGAGTGAGAGAGAGAGGGAGAAAGAGAAGCTGTGAGTGAGAGAGAGAAAGATAAGCTGTGAGTGAGAGAGAGAGAGAAGCTGATAGTGAGAGAGAGATAGAAAGACAAGCTGTGAGTGAGTGAGAGAGAGAGAAGCTGTGAGTGAGAGTGAGAGAAAGAGAAGCTGTGAGTGAGAGAGAGAGAGAGAAAGAGAAGCTGTGATTAAGAGAGAGAAGCTGTGAGTGAGACAGAGAGAAGCTGTGTGTGAGAGAGAAAGAGAAGCTGTGAGTGAGAGAGAGAGAAAGAGAAGATGTGAGTGTGAGAGAGAAATAGAAGCTGTGAGTGAGATAGAGAGAGAGAAAGAGAAGCTGTGAGTGAAAGAGTGAGAGAGAAGCTGTGAGTGAGTGAGAGAGAAAGAGAAGCTGTGAGTGTGTGTGAGAGAGAAAGAGAAGCTGTGATTAAGAGAGAGAGAGAAGCTGTGAGTGAGAGAGAGAGAAGCTGTGTGAGAGAGAGAAAGAAAAGCTGTCAGTGAGAGAGAGAGAAAGAGAAGCTGTGAGTGAGAGAGAGAGAAAGAGAAGCTGTGAGTAAGAGAAAGAGAGAGAAAGAGAAGCTGTGAGTGAGAGAGATAGAAAGAGAAGCTGTGAGTGTGTGTGAGAGAGAAAGAGAAGCTATGAGTGCGAGTGAGAGAGAGAGAAAAAGAGAAGCTGTGAGTAAGAGGGATTGAGAGAAGCTGTGAGTGAGAGAGAGAGAAGCTGTGAGTGAGTGAGAGAGAGAGAAAGAGAAGCTGTGAGTGAGATAGAGAGAGAGAGAAGCTGTGTGGGAGAAAGAGAGAGAGAAGTTGTGAGTGAGTGAGAGAGAGGAGAGAAGCTGTGAGTGAGAGAGAGAGAGAAAGAGAAGCTGAGAGTGTGAGAGAGAGAAAGAGAAGCTGTGAATGTGAGAGAGAGAGAAAGAGAAGCTGTGAGTGAGAGAGAAGAGAGAAAGAGAAGCTGTGAGTGGGGAAGAGAGAGAGAGAAAGAGAAGCTGTGAGTGAGAGAGAGAGAGAAAGAGAAGCTGTGAGTGAGACAGTGAGAGAGAAGCTGTGAGTGAGTGAGAAAGAGAAGCTGTGAGTGTGTGAGAGAGAGAAAAAGAAGCTGTGATTAAGAGAGAGAGAAGCTGTGAGTGAGAGAGAGAGAATCTGTGTGTGAGAGAGAAAGAGAAGCGGTGAGTGAGAGGGAGAGAGAGAGAGAAGCTGTGAGTGAGATAGAGAGAGAGAAGGAGAAGCTGTGAATGAGTGAGAGAGAGAGAAGCTGTGAGTGAGTGAGTGAGAGAGAGAAGCTGTGAGTGAGAGAGAGAGAAAGAGACGCTGTTATTGAGAGAGAGAAAGAGAAGCTGTGAGTGAGAGAGAGAGATAAAGAGACGCTGTGAGTTAGAGAGAGACAGAGAAAGAGAAGCTGTGAGAGAGAGAGAGAGAGAAAAGCTGTGAGAGTGAGAGACAGAAGCTGTGAGTGAGAGAGAGAGAAAGAGAAGCTGTGAGTGAGAGAGAGAGAAAGAGAAGCTGTGAGTGAGAGAGTGAGAGAAAGAGAAGCTATGAGTGCAAGAGAGAGAGAGAAAGAGAAGCTGTGAGTAAGAGGGAGAGAGAGAAGCTGTGAGTGAGAGAGAGAAGCTGTGATAGAGATAGAGAGAAAGAGAAGCTGTGAGTGAGATAGAGAGAGAGAGAAGCTGTGAAGGAGAAAGAGAGAGAGAGAAGCTGTGAGTGAGTGAGAGAGAGAAGAGAGAAGCTGTGAGTGAGAGAGAGAGAAAGAGAAGTTGTGAGTGAGTGAGAGAGAGAGAGAGAAAGAGAAGCTGTGAGTGAGAGAGATAAAGAGAAGCAGTGAGTGTGTGAGAGAGAGAAGCTGTGAGTGAGAGAGAGAGAAAGAGAAGCTGTGATTAAGAGAGAGAGAGAGAAGCTGTGAGTGAGAGAGAGAGGAGCTGTGTGTGAGAGAGAAAGAGAAGCTGTGATTGAGTGAGAGAGAGAGAGAAAGAGAAGCTGTTAGTGAGAGAGAGAGAAAGAGAAGCTGTGAGTGAGATAGAGAGAGAGAAAGAGAAGCTGTGAGTGAGACAGTGAGAGAGAAGCTGTGAGTGAGTGAGAGAGAAAGAGAAGCTGTGAGTGTGTGTGTGTGAGAGAAAGAGAAGTTGTGATTAAGAGAGAGAGAGAAGCTGTGAGTGAGAGAGAAAGAGAAGCTGTGAGTGAGAGGGAGAGAGAGAGAGAGAAGCTGTGAGTGAGATAGAGAGAGAGAAGGAGAAGCTGTGAGTGAGAGAGAGAGAGAAGCTGTGAGTGAGAGAGAGAGATAAAGAGAAGCTGTGAGTTAGAGAGAGACAGAGAAAGAGAAGCTGTGAGTGAGGGAGAGAGAGAGAAAGAGAAGCTGTGAGTGAGAGAGAGAGAATGAGAAGGTGTGAGTGAGAGAGAAAGAGAAAGAGAAGCTATGAGTGCAAGAGAGAGAGAGAAGCTGTGAGTAAGAGGGAGAGAGAGAAGCTGTGAGTGAGAGAGAGAGAGTAGCTGTGAGTCAGTGAGAGAGAGAGAAAGAGAAGCTGTGAGTGAGATAGAGAGACAGAAAGAAAGAGAAGATTTGAGTAGGAGAGAGAGAGAAAGAGAAGCTGTGAGTGAGAGAGAGAGAGATAAAGAGAAGCTGTGAGTTAGAGAGAGACAGAGAAAGAGAAGCTGTGAGTGAGAGAGAGAGAGAAAGAGAAGCTGTGAGTGAGAGAGAGAGAGAAAGAGAAGCTGTGAGTGAGAGAGAGAGAGAAGCTGTGAGTCAGAGAGAGAGACAGAGGGAAGCTGTGAGTGAGACAGAGAGAGAGAGAGAAAGGGAAGCTGTAAGTGAGAGAGAGAGAGAAAGAAAAAGAAGCTGTGAGTGAGAGAGAGAGAGAAGCTGTCAGTGAGAGAGAGAGGGAGAAAGAGAAGCTGTGAGAGAGAGAGGGAGAGAGAAGCTGTGAGTGAGAGAGAGAGAAGCTGTGAGTGAGAGAGAGAGAAAGAGAAGCTATGAGTGACTGAGAGAGAGAAAGAGAAGCTGTGAGTGACAAAGAGAATCTGCGAGTGAGAGAGAGAGAGAGAAAGAGAAGCTGTGTGAAAGAGAGAAAGAGAAGCTGTGAGTGAGAGAGAGAGAGATAAAGAGAAGCTGTGAGTTAGAGAGAGACAGAGAAAGAGAAGCTGTGAGTGAGAGAGAGAGAGAAAGAAAAGCTGTGAGTGAGAGAGAGAGAGAGAAAGAGAATCTGTGAGTGAGAGAGAGATTGAAGCTGTGAGTCAGAGAGAGAGAGAGGGAAGCTGTGAGTGAGACAGAGAGAGAGAGAGAGAAAGGGAAGCTGTAAGTGAGAGAGAGAGAGAAAGAAAGAGAAGCTGTGAGTGAGAGAGAGAAGCTGTCAGTGAGAGAGAGGGGGAGAAAGAGAAGCTGTGAGAGAGAGAGGGAGAGAGAAGCTGTGAGTGAGAGAGAGAGAAGCTGTGAGTGACAGAGAGAGAGAAAGAGAACCTATGAGTGACTGAGAGAGAGAAAAAGAGAAGCTGTGAGTGACAAAGAGAATCTGTGAGTGAGAGAGAGAGAGAGAAAGAGAAGCTGTGTGAAAGAGAGAAAGAGAAGCTGTGAGTGAGAGAGAAAGAGAAGCTGTGAGTGAGTGAGAGATAGAAAGAGAAGATATGAGTGAGAGAGAGAGAGAGAAGCTGTGAGTGAGAGTGAGAGAAAGAGAAGCTGTGAGTGAGAGAGAGAGAAAGAGAAGCTGTGAGTGAGATAGAGAGAAAGAGAAGCTGTGAGTGAGAGAGTGAGAGAAAGAGAAGCTATGAGTGCAAGAGAGAGAGAGAGATAAGCTGTGAGTAAGAGGGAGAGAGAGAAGCTGTGTGAGAGAGAGAGAGTAGCTGTGAGTGTGTGAGAGAGACAGAAAAAGAAGCTGTGAGTGAGAGAGAGAGACAGAAAGAAAGAGAAGATTTGAGTAGGAGAGAGAGAAAGAGAAGCTGTGAGTGAGAGAGAGATAAACAGAAGCTGTGCGTTAGAGAGAGATAGAGAAAGAGAAGCTGTGAGTGAGTGAAAGAGAGAAAGAGAAGCTGTGAGTGAGAGAGAGAGAGAGAGAAAGAGAAGTTGTGAGTGAGTGTGAGAGAGAAGCTGTGAGTCAGAGAGAGAGAGAGAGAAGCTGTGAGTGAGACAGAGAGAGAGAGAAAGGGTAGCTGTGAGTGAGAGAGAGAGAGAGAGAGAAAGAGAAGCTGTGAGTGAGAGAGAAAGGGAAGCTTTGAGTGAGAGAGATAAAGAGAAGCTGTGAGTGTGTGAGAGAGAGAAAAAGAAGCTGTGATTAAGAGAGAGAGAAGCTGTGAGTGAGAGAGAGAGAATCTGTGTGTGAGAGAGAAAGAGAAGCGGTGAGTGAGAGGGAGAGAGAGAGAGAAGCTGTGAGTGAGATAGAGAGAGAGAAGGAGAAGCTGTGAGTGAGTGAGAGAGAGAGAAGCTGTGAGTGAGTGAGTGAGAGAGAGAAGCTGTGAGTGAGAGAGAGAGAAAGAGACGCTGTTATTGAGAGAGAGAAAGAGAATCTGTGAGTGAGAGAGAGAGATAAAGAGACGCTGTGAGTTAGAGAGAGACAGAGAAAGAGAAGCTGTGAGAGAGAGAGAGAGAGAGAGAAAAGCTGTGAGAGTGAGAGACAGAAGCTGTGAGTGAGAGAGAGAGAAAGAGAAGCTGTGAGTGAGAGAGAGAGAAAGAGAAGCTGTGAGTGAGAGAGTGAGAGAAAGAGAAGCTATGAGTGCAAGAGAGAGAGAGAAAGAGAAGCTGTGAGTAAGAGGGAGAGAGAGAAGCTGTGAGTGAGAGAGAGAAGCTGTGAGAGATAGAGAGAAAGAGAAGCTGTGAGTGAGATAGAGAGAGAGAGAAGCTGTGAAGGAGAAAGAGAGAGAGAGAAGCTGTGAGTGAGTGAGAGAGAGAAGAGAGAAGCTGTGAGTGAGAGAGAGAGAAAGAGAAGCTGTGAGTGAGTGAGAGAGAGAGAGAGAGAAAGAGAAGCTGTGAGTGAGAGAGATAAAGAGAAGCAGTGAGTGTGTGAGAGAGAGAAGCTGTGAGTGAGAGAGAGAGAAAGAGAAGCTGTGATTAAGAGAGAGAGAGAGAAGCTGTGAGTGAGAGAGAGAGGAGCTGTGTGTGAGAGAGAAAGAGAAGCTGTGATTGAGTGAGAGAGAGAGAGAAAGAGAAGCTGTTAGTGAGAGAGAGAGAAAGAGAAGCTGTGAGTGAGATAGAGAGAGAGAAAGAGAAGCTGTGAGTGAGACAGTGAGAGAGAAGCTGTGAGTGAGTGAGAGAGAAAGAGAAGCTGTGAGTGTGTGTGTGTGAGAGAAAGAGAAGTTGTGATTAAGAGAGAGAGAGAAGCTGTGAGTGAGAGAGAAAGAGAAGCTGTGAGTGAGAGGGAGAGAGAGAGAGAGAAGCTGTGAGTGAGATAGAGAGAGAGAAGGAGAAGCTGTGAGTGAGAGAGAGAGAGAAGCTGTGAGTGAGAGAGAGAGATAAAGAGAAGCTGTGAGTTAGAGAGAGACAGAGAAAGAGAAGCTGTGAGTGAGGGAGAGAGAGAGAAAGAGAAGCTGTGAGTGAGAGAGAGAGAATGAGAAGCTGTGAGTGAGAGAGAAAGAGAAAGAGAAGCTATGAGTGCAAGAGAGAGAGAGAAGCTGTGAGTAAGAGGGAGAGAGAGAAGCTGTGAGTGAGAGAGAGAGAGTAGCTGTGAGTCAGTGAGAGAGAGAGAAAGAGAAGCTGTGAGTGAGATAGAGAGACAGAAAGAAAGAGAAGATTTGAGTAGGAGAGAGAGAGAAAGAGAAGCTGTGAGTGAGAGAGAGAGAGATAAAGAGAAGCTGTGAGTTAGAGAGAGACAGAGAAAGAGAAGCTGTGAGTGAGAGAGAGAGAGAAAGAGAAGCTGTGAGTGAGAGAGAAAGAGAAGCTGTGAGTGAGAGAGAGAGAGAAGCTGTGAGTCAGAGAGAGAGACAGAGTGAAGCTGTGAGTGAGACAGAGAGAGAGAGAGAAAGGGAAGCTGTAAGTGAGAGAGAGAGAGAAAGAAAGAGAAGCTGTGAGTGAGAGAGAGAGAAGCTGTCAGTGAGAGAGAGAGGGAGAAAGAGAAGCTGTGAGAGAGAGAGGGAGAGAGAAGCTGTGAGTGAGAGAGAGAGAAGCTGTGAGTGAGAGAGAGAGAAAGAGAAGCTATGAGTGACTGAGAGAGAGAGAAAGAGAAGCTGTGAGTGACAAAGAGAATCTGCGAGTGAGAGAGAGAGAGAGAAAGAGAAGCTGTGTGAAAGAGAGAAAGAGAAGCTGTGAGTGAGAGAGAGAGAGATAAAGAGAAGCTGTGAGTTAGAGAGAGACAGAGAAAGAGAAGCTGTGAGTGAGAGAGAGAGAGAAAGAAAAGCTGTGAGTGAGAGAGAGAGAGAGAAAGAGAAGCTGTGAGTGAGAGAGAGATTGAAGCTGTGAGTCAGAGAGAGAGAGAGGGAAGCTGTGAGTGAGACAGAGAGAGAGAGAGAAAGGGAAGCTGTAAGTGAGAGAGAGAGAGAAAGAAAGAGAAGCTGTGAGTGAGAGAGAGAAGCTGTCAGTGAGAGAGAGGGGGAGAAAGAGAAGCTGTGAGAGAGAGAGGGAGAGAGAAGCTGTGAGTGAGAGAGAGAGAAGCTGTGAGTGACAGAGAGAGAAAGAGAACCTATGAGTGACTGAGAGAGAGAAAAAGAGAAGCTGTGAGTGACAAAGAGAATCTGTGAGTGAGAGAGAGAGAGAGAAAGAGAAGCTGTGTGAAAGAGAGAAAGAGAAGCTGTGAGTGAGAGAGAAAGAGAAGCTGTGAGTGAGTGAGAGATAGAAAGAGAAGATATGAGTGAGAGAGAGAGAGAGAGAAGCTGTGAGTGAGAGTGAGAGAAAGAGAAGCTGTGAGTGAGAGAGAGAGAAAGAGAAGCTGTGAGTGAGATAGAGAGAAAGAGAAGCTGTGAGTGAGAGAGTGAGAGAAAGAGAAGCTATGAGTGCAAGAGAGAGAGAGAGATAAGCTGTGAGTAAGAGGGAGAGAGAGAAGCTGTGTGAGAGAGAGAGAGTAGCTGTGAGTGTGTGAGAGAGACAGAAAAAGAAGCTGTGAGTGAGAGAGAGAGACAGAAAGAAAGAGAAGATTTGAGTAGGAGAGAGAGAGAAAGAGAAGCTGTGAGTGAGAGAGAGATAAACAGAAGCTGTGCGTTAGAGAGAGATAGAGAAAGAGAAGCTGTGAGTGAGTGAAAGAGAGAAAGAGAAGCTGTGAGTGAGAGAGAGAGAGAGAGAAAGAGAAGTTGTGAGTGAGTGTGAGAGAGAAGCTGTGAGTCAGAGAGAGAGAGAGAGAAGCTGTGAGTGAGACAGAGAGAGAGAGAGAAAGGGTAGCTGTGAGTGAGAGAGAGAGAGAGAGAAAGAGAAGCTGTGAGTGAGAGAGAAAGGGAAGCTTTGAGTGAGAGAGATAAAGAGAAGCTGTGAGTGAGAGAGATAAAGAGAAGCTGTGAGTTAGAGAGAGAAAAAGAGAAGCTGTGAGTGGGAGAGAGAGAGAAAGAAGCTGAGAGTGAGAGAGAGAGAGAAAGTGAAGCTTTGAATGAGAGAGAGAGAAAGGGAAGCTGTGAGTGAGAGAGATAAAGAGAAGCAGTGAGTGTGTGTGAGAGAGAGAAGCTGTGAGTGCGAGAGAGAGAGAGAGAGAAGGAGAAGATGTGAGTGAGAGAGAGAGAGAAGCTGTGAGTGAGAGAGAGAAAGGGAAGCTTTGAGTGAGAGAGTGAGAGAAAGAGCTGTGAGTGAGAGAGATAAAGAGAAGCTGTGAGTTAGAGAGAGAAAAAGAGAAGCTGTGAGTGAGAGAGAGAGAAAGAGAAGCTGACAGTGAGAGAGAGATAGAAAGAGAAGCTGTGAGTAAGAGAGAGAAAGAAAGAGAAGCTATGAGTGAGAGAGAGAGAGAGAGAAAGAGAAGCTGTGTGAGAGAGAGAGAAAGAGAAGCTGTGATTGAGAGTGAGAGAGAAAGAGAAGCTGTGTGTGAGAGAGAAAGAAAGAGAAGCTGTGTGAGAGAGAGAAGCTGTGAGTGAGAGAGACAGGGAGAAAGAGAAGCTGTGAGTAAGAGAGAGAAAGATAAGCTGAGAGTGAGAGAGAGAATGAGAATCTCTGAGTGAGAGTGAGAGAGAGAGAGAAAGAAAGAGAAGCTGTGAGAGTAAGAGAGAGAGAAAGAGAAGCTGTGAGTGAGAGAGAGAAAAAGAGAAGCTGTGAGTGAGAGAGAGAGAAAGAGAAGCTGTGAGTGAGAGAGAGAGATAAAGAGAAGCTGTGAGTGAGAGAGAGAGAGAGAGAAGCAGTGAGTGAGAGAGAGAGAGAGAGAGAAAGAGAAGCTGTGAGTGAGAGAGAGAAAGAAAGAAAGAAAGAAAGAGAAGCTGTGAGTGAGAGAGAGAGAAAGAGAAGCTGTGAGTGAGAGAGATAAAGAGAAGCTGTGAGTTAGAGAGAGACAGAGAAAGAGAAGCTGTGAGTGAGTGAGAGAGAAAGAGAAGCTGTGAGTGAGAGAGAGAAAGAAAGAGAAGCTGTGAGTGAGAGAGAGAGAGGAAGAGAAGCTGTGAGTGTGTGTGTGAGAGAGAGAAAGAGATGCTGTGAGTGAGAGATAGAGAAAGAGAAGTTGTGAGTGAGAGAGAGAGAGAGAAAGAGAAGCTGTGAGTGAGAGAGAGAGAAATTGAAAATGTGAGTGAGAGAGAGAGAAGCTGTGAGTGAGAGAGAGAGAGAGAGAAAGAGAATATGTGGGAGAGAGAGAGAGAAAGAAGCTGTGAGTGAGAGAGAGAGACAGAGAGAGAGAGAAAGAGAAGGTGTGAGTGAGAGAGTGAGAGAGAGAAAAAGAAGCTGTGAGTGAGAGAGAGAGAGAAAGAGAAGCTGTGAGTGAGAGAGAGAGAAATAGAAGCTGTGTGTGTGAGAGAGAGAGAATTTGTGAGTGAAAGAGAGAGTGAGAAAGAGAAGCTGTGAGAGAGAGAGTGAGAAAGAGAAGCTGTGAGTGAGAGAGAGAGAGAAAGAGAAAGAGAAGCTGTGAGTGAGTGATATAGAGAAGCTGTGAGTGAGAGAGAGAGAAGCTATTAGGGAGTGAGAGAGAAAGAAGCTGTGAGTGAGTGAGAGAGAGAGAAGCTGTGAGTGACAGAGAGAGAGAAAGAGAAGCTGTGAGTGAGAGAGAGATAAAGAGAAGCTGTGACTTAGAGGGAGACAGAGAAAGAGAAGCTGTGAGTGAGAGAGAGAGAGAAAGAGAAGCTGTGAGTGAGTGAGAGAGAGAGAGAGAAAGAGAAGTTGTGAGTGAGAGAGAGAGAAAGAGAAGATGTGAGTGAGAGAGAGAGAGAGAGAAGCTATGAGTGCGAGAGAGAGAGAGAGAGAGAGAGAGCGAAGCTGTGAGTAAGAGGGAGGGAGAGAAGCTGTGAGTTAGATAGAGAGAGAAGCTGTGAGTGAGTGAGAGAGAGAGAAAGAGAAGCTGTGAGTGAGATAGATAGATAGAGAAGCTGTGTGGGAGAAAGAGAGAGAGAGAAGCTGTGAGTGAGTGAGAGAGAGAAGAGAGAAGCTGTGATAGAGAGAGAGAGAAAGAGAAGCTGTGAGTGAGTGAGAGAGAGAGAAAGAGAAGCTGTGAGTGAGAGAGATAAAGAGAAGCAGTGAGTGTGTGAGAGAGAGAGAAGCTGTGAGTGCGAGAGAGAGAGAGAGAAGGAGAAGATGTGAGTGAGAGTGAGAGAAGCTGTGAGTGAGAGAGAGAAAGGGAAGCTTTGAGTGAGAGTGAGAGAAAGAGCTGTGAGTGAGAGAGATAAAGAGAAGCTGTGAGTTAGAGAGAGAAAAAGAGAAGCTGTGAGAGAGAGAGAGAGAAAGTGAAGATGTGGGTGAGAGAGAGAGAAAGTGAAGATGTGGGTGAGAGAGAGAGAAAGAGAAGCGGTGAGTGAGAGAGAAAGAAAGTTAAGGTGTGAGTGAAAGAGAGAGATAGAGAAAGAGAAGCTGTGAGTGAGAGAGAGAGAGAAAGAGAAGATGTGAGTGAGAGAGACAGAGAAAGAAAAGCTGTGAGTGAGAGAGAGAGAGAAAGAGATGCTGTGTGTGTGAGAGAGAAATAGAAGCTGTGAGTGAGAGAGAGAGAGAAAGAGAAGCTGTGAGTGAGAGAGAAATAGTAGCTGTGAGTGAGAGAGAGAGAAAGATAAGATATGAGTGAGAGAGAGGGAGGAAGAGAAGCTGTGAGTGAGAGAGAAATTAAGTTAAGCTGTGAGTGAAAGAGAGAGATAGAGAAAGAGAAGATGTGAGTGTGAGAGAGAGAGAAGCTGTGAGTGAGAGATAGACAGAGAGAAAAAGCTGTGAGTGAGAGAGAGAGAAAGAGAAGCTGTGTGTGAGAGCAAGAGAAAGAGAAAGTGAAGCTGTGAGTGAGTGAGAGAGAGAAAGAGAACTTTTGAGTGAGTGAGAGAAAGAGCAGCTGTGAGTGAGAGAGAAAGAAAGAGAAGGTGTGAGTGAAAGAGAGAGATAGTGAAAGAGAAACTGTGAGTGAGAGAGAGAGAGAAGGTGTGTTTGTGTGAGAGAGAAAGAGAAGCTGTGAGTGAGAGAGAGAGAAATAGAAGCAGTGAGTGAGAGAGAGAAAAAGAGAAGTTGTGAGTGAGAGAGCGAGAAAGAGAAGCTGTAAGTGAGAGAGAGAGAGAGAGAGAAAGAGAAGCTGTGAGAGAGAGAGAGAGAGAGAGAGAAAGAGAACCTATGAGTGAGAGAGAGAGAGAAAGAGATGCTGTGAGTGAGAGAGAGAGAGAGGAATAGAAGCTGTGAGTGAGAGAGAGAGAAAGAGAAGCTGTGAGTGAGAGAGCAATAGAAGCTGTGAGTGACAGAAAGAGAGAAATTGAAACTGTGTGTGTGTGAGAGAGAAAGAGAAGCTGTGAGTGAGAGAGAGAGAGAAAGAGAAGCTGTGATTGAGAGAGAGAGAAAGAGAAGCTGTGAGTGAGAGAGAGAGAGAAAGTGAAGCTGTGAGTGAGAGAGAGAGAGATAGAGAAGCTGTGAGTGAGAGAGAGAGTGAAAGAGAAAGAGAAGATGTGAGTGAGAGAGAGAAAGAGAAGCTGTGAGTGAGAGAGAGAGTAAGAGATGCTGTGAGTGAGAGAGAGAGAGAAAGAGAAGCTGTGTGTGTGTGAGAGAGAAATAGAAGCTGTGAGTGAAAGAGAGAGAGAAAGAGAAACTGTGAGTGAGAGGGAAAAAGTAGCTGTGAGTGAGAGAGAGAGAGAGAGGAAGAGAAGCTGTGAGTGAGCGATAGAGAGAGAAAGAGAAGCTGTGAGTGAGAGAAAGAGAGAGAGAAAGAGAAAGAGAATCTGTGAGTGAGTGAGAGAGAGAAAGATAAGATATGAGTGAGAGAGAGAGAGAAAGAGAAGCTGTGAGTGAGAGAGAAATTAAGTTAAGCTGTGAGTGATAGAGAGAGATAGAGATAGAGAAGCTGTGAGTGAGAGAGAGAGAGAAAGAGAAGATGTGAGTGAGAGAGAGAGAAAGAGAAGCTGTGAGTGAGAGAGAGAGAGATGCTGTGAGTGAGAGAGAGAGAAAGGGAAGCTGTGAGTGAGAGAGGGAAAGAAAGAAGCTTTGAGTGAGAGAGAGAGAAAGGGAAGCTGTGAGTGAGAGAAAGAGAAAGAGAAGCTGTGAGTGAGAGAGAGAGAGAAAGAGAAGATGTGAGTGAGTGATAGAGAGAGAGAAAGAGAAGATGTGAGTGAGAGAGAGAGAGAAGCTATGAGTGAGAGAGAGTGAGAGAAAGAGAAGCTGTGAGTGAGAGAGAGAGAAATAGAAGCTGTGTGTGTGTGAGAGAGAGAAAGAGTAGTTGTGAGTGAGAGATAGACAGAGAGAAAAAGCTGTGAGTGAGAGAGAGAGAAAGAGAAGCTGTGAGTGAGAGAGAGAAAGAGAAGCTGTGAGTGAGAGAGAGAGAGAGAGAGAAGCTGTGAGAGAGAGTGAGAGAGAAAGAGAAGCTGTGAGTGAGAGAGAGAGAAAGAGAAGCTGTGAGAGAGAGAGAGAAAGAGAAGCTGTGAGTGAGAGAGAGAGAAATAGAAGCTGTGAGTGAGAGATAGACAGAGAGAAAAAGCTGTGAGTGAGAGAGAGAGAGAGAGAAGCTGTGAGTGAGAGAGAGAGAAAGAGAAAGTGAAGCTGTGAGTGAGTGAGAGAGAGAGAAAGAGAACTTTTGAGTGAGTGAGAGAAAGAGCAGCTGTGAGTGAGAGAGAAAGAAAGAGAAGGTGTGAGTGACAGAGAGAGATAGTGAAAGAGAAGCTGTGAGAGAGAGAGAGAGAATGTGTGTTTGTGTGAGAGAGAAAGAGAAGCTGTGAGTGAGAGAGAGAGAACGAGAAGCTGTGAGTGAGAGAGAGAGAAAGAGAAGCTGTGAGTGAGAGAGCGAGAAAGAGAAGCTGTAAGTGAGAGAGAGAGAGAAAGAGAAGCTGTGAGAGAGAGAGAGAGAGAAAGAGAAGCTGTGAGTGAGAGAGAGAGAGAAAGTGAAGCTGTGAGTGAGAGAGAGAGATAGAGAAGCTGTGAGTGAGAGAGAGAGTGAAAGAGAAAGAGAAGATGTGAGTGAGAGAGAGAGAAAGAGAAGCTGTGAGTGAGAGAGAGAGTAAGAGATGCTGTGAGTGAGAGAGAGAGAGAAACTGTGAGTGAGAGAGAGAGAGAGATGCTGTGAGTGAGAGAGAGAGAAAGAGAAAAAGTAGCTGTGAGTGAGAGAGAGAGGAAGAGAAGCTGTGAGTGAGCGATAGAGAGAGAAAGAGAAGCTGTGAGTGAGAGAAAGAGAGAGAGAAAGAGAAAGAGAAGCTGTGAGTGAGAGAGCGAGAAAGAGAAGCTGTAAGTGAGAGAGAGAGAGAAAGAGAAGCTGTGAGAGAGACAGAGAGAGAAAGAGAAGCTGTGAGTGAGAGAGAGAGAGAGAAAGAGAAGCTGTGAGTAAGAGAGAGAGAGTGAAAGAGAAGCTGTGAGTGAGAAAGAGAAAGAGAAGTGGTGTGTGAGAGAGATAATAAGAGAAGCTGTGATTGAGAGAGAGAGAGAAAGAGAAGCTGTGAGTGAGAAGAGAGAGAGAGAGAAAGAGAAGCTCTGTGTTAGAGAGAGACACAAGCTGTGAGTGAGAGAGAGAGAAAGAGAAGCTGTAAGTGAGAGAGAGAGAGAAAGAGAAGCTGTGAGTGAAAGAGAGAGAGAGAAGGAGAAGCTGTGAGTGAGAGAGAGAGAAAGAGAAGCTGTGAGTGAGAGAGAGAGAAAAAGAGAAGCTGTTAGTAAGAGAGAGAGAGAAAGAGTCTCTGTGAGTGAGAGAGAGAGAGAGAGAAAGAGAAGCTGTGAGTGAGATAGAGAGAGAGAGAAAGAGAAGCTGTGAGTGAGAGAGAGAGAGAAAGGGAAGCTGTGAGTGAGAGAAAGAGAAAGAGAAGCTGTGAGTGAGAGAGAGAGAGAAATGGAAGCTGTGAGTGAGTGAGTGAGAGAGAGAGAAATAGAAGATGTTAGTGATAGAGAGAGAAAGAGATGCTGTGAGTGAGAGAGAGAGAAAGAGAAGCTGTGAGTGAGAGAAAAAAAGAGAAGATGTGAGTGAGAGAGAGAGAAAGAGAAGCTGTGTGTGTGAGAGTGAGAAAGAGAAGCTGTGAGTGAAAGAGAAGCTGTGAGAGAGAGAGAGAAAGTGAAGATGTGGGTGAGAGAGAGAGAAAGAGAAGCGGTGAGTGAGAGAGAAAGAAAGTTAAGGTGTGAGTGAAAGAGAGAGAGAGAGAAAGAGAAGCTGTGAGTGAGAGAGAGAGAGAAAGAGAAGATGTGAGTGAGAGAGACAGAGAAAGAAAAGCTGTGAGTGAGAGAGAGAGAGAAAGAGATGCTGTGTGTGAGAGAGAGAAATAGAAGCTGTGAGTGAGAGAGAGAGAGAAAGAGAAGCTGTGAGTGAGAGAGAAATAGTAGCTGTGAGTGAGAGAGAGAAAGAAAGATAAGATATGAGTGAGAGAGAGGGAGGAAGAGAAGCTGTGAGTGAGAGAGAAATTAAGTTAAGCTGTGAGTGAAAGAGAGAGATAGAGAAAGAGAAGATGTGAGTGTGAGAGAGAGAGAAGCTGTGAGTGAGAGATAGACAGAGAGAAAAAGCTGTGAGTGAGAGAGAGAGAAAGAGAAGCTGTGTGTGAGAGCAAGAGAAAGAGAAAGTGAAGCTGTGAGTGAGTGAGAGAGAGAAAGAGAACTTTTGAGTGAGTGAGAGAAAGAGCAGCTGTGAGTGAGAGAGAAAGAAAGAGAAGGTGTGAGTGAAAGAGAGAGATAGTGAAAGAGAAACTGTGAGTGAGAGAGAGAGAGAGAGAAGGTGTGTTTGTGTGAGAGAGAAAGAGAAGCTGTGAGTGAGAGAGAGAGAAATAGAAGCAGTGAGTGAGAGAGAGAAAAAGAGAAGTTGTGAGTGAGAGAGCGAGAAAGAGAAGCTGTAAGTGAGAGAGAGAGAGAGAAAGAGAAGCTGTGAGAGAGAGAGAGAGAGAGAAAGAGAACCTATGAGTGAGAGAGAGAGAGAAAGAGATGCTGTGAGTGAGAGAGAGAGAGAGGAATAGAAGCTGTGAGTGAGAGAGAGAGAAAGAGAAGCTGTGAGTGAGAGAGCAATAGAAGCTGTGTGTGACAGAAAGAGAGAAATTGAAACTGTGTGTGTGTGAGAGAGAAAGAGAAGCTGTGAGTGAGAGAGAGAGAGAAAGAGAAGCTGTGATTGAGAGAGAGAGAAAGAGAAGCTGTGAGTGAGAGAGAGAGAAAGTGAAGCTGTGAGTGAGAGAGAGAGATAGAGAAGCTGTGAGTGAGAGAGAGAGTGAAAGAGAAAGAGAAGATGTGAGTGAGAGAGAGAAAGAGAAGCTGTGAGTGAGAGAGAGAGTAAGAGATGCTGTGAGTGAGAGAGAGAGAGAAAGAGAAGCTGTGTGTGTGTGTGTGAGAGAGAAATAGAAGCTGTGAGTGAAAGAGAGAGAGAAAGAGAAACTGTGAGTGAGAGGGAAAAAGTAGCTGTGAGTGAGAGAGAGAGAGAGAGGAAGAGAAGCTGTGAGTGAGCGATAGAGAGAGAAAGAGAAGCTGTGAGTGAGAGAAAGAGAGAGAGAAAGAGAAAGAGAATCTGTGAGTGAGTGAGAGAGAGAAAGATAAGATATGAGTG
The DNA here is from genome assembly GCA_035047345.1 of Bradypodion ventrale. Lineage (NCBI taxonomy): Eukaryota > Metazoa > Chordata > Lepidosauria > Squamata > Chamaeleonidae > Bradypodion > Bradypodion ventrale. Next base: position 176,217,565 of record JAWDJE010000002.1, read on the forward strand.
AGAGAGAGAGAGAGAGAAGCTGTGAGTGAGAGAGAAATTAAGTTAAGCTGTGAGTGATAGAGAGAGATAGAGATAGAGAAGCTGTGAGTGAGAGAGAGAGAGAAAGAGAAGATGTGAGTCAGAGAGAGAGAAAGAGAAGCTGTGAGTGAGAGAGAGAGAGATGCTGTGAGTGAGAGAGAGAGAAAGGGAAGCTGTGAGTGAGAGAGGGAAAGAAAGAAGCTTTGAGTGAGAGAGAGAGAAAGGGAAGCTGTGAGTGAGAGAAAGAGAAAGAGAAGCTGTGAGTGAGAGAGAGAGAGAAAGAGAAGATGTGAGTGAGTGATAGAGAGAGAGAAAGAGAAGATGTGAGTGAGAGAGAGAGAGAAGCTATGAGTGAGAGAGAGTGAGAGAAAGAGAAGCTGTGAGTGAGAGAGAGAGAGAAATAGAAGCTGTGTGTGTGTGTGAGAGAGAAAGAGTAGTTGTGAGTGAGAGATAGACAGAGAGAAAAAGCTGTGAGTGAGAGAGAGAGAAAGAGAAGCTGTGAGTGAGAGAGAGAAAGAAAGAGAAGCTGTGAGTGAGAGAGAGAGAGAGAGAGAAGCTGTGAGAGAGAGTGAGAGAGAAAGAGAAGTTGTGAGTGAGAGAGAGAGAAAGAGAAGCTGTGAAAGAGAGAGAGAAAGAGAAGCTGTGAGTGAGAGAGAGAGAAATAGAAGCTGTGAGTGAGAGATAGACAGAGAGAAAAAGCTGTGAGTGAGAGAGAGAGAGAGAGAAGCTGTGAGTGAAAGAGAGAGAAAGAGAAAGTGAAGCTGTGAGTGAGTGAGAGAGAGAGAAAGAGAACTTTTGAGTGAGTGAGAGAAAGAGCAGCTGTGAGTGAGAGAGAAAGAAAGAGAAGGTGTGAGTGACAGAGAGAGATAGTGAAAGAGAAGCTGTGAGAGAGAGAGAGAATGTGTGTTTGTGTGAGAGAGAAAGAGAAGCTGTGAGTGAGAGAGAGAGAACGAGAAGCTGTGAGTGAGAGAGAGAGAAAGAGAAGCTGTGAGTGAGAGAGCGAGAAAGAGAAGCTGTAAGTGAGAGAGAGAGAGAAAGAGAAGCTGTGAGAGAGAGAGAGAGAGAAAGAGAAGCTGTGAGTGAGAGAGAGAGAGAAAGTGAAGCTGTGAGTGAGAGAGAGAGATAGAGAAGCTGTGAGTGAGAGAGAGAGTGAAAGAGAAAGAGAAGATGTGAGTGAGAGAGAGAGAAAGAGAAGCTGTGAGTGAGAGAGAGAGTAAGAGATGCTGTGAGTGAGAGAGAGAGAGAAACTGTGAGTGAGAGAGAGAGAGAGATGCTGTGAGTGAGAGAGAGAGAAAGAGAAAAAGTAGCTGTGAGTGAGAGAGAGAGGAAGAGAAGCTGTGAGTGAGCGATAGAGAGAGAAAGAGAAGCTGTGAGTGAGAGAAAGAGAGAGAGAAAGAGAAAGAGAAGCTGTGAGTGAGAGAGCGAGAAAGAGAAGCTGTAAGTGAGAGAGAGAGAGAAAGAGAAGCTGTGAGAGAGACAGAGAGAGAAAGAGAAGCTGTGAGTGAGAGAGAGAGAGAGAAAGAGAAGCTGTGACTAAGAGAGAGAGAGTGAAAGAGAAGCTGTGAGTGAGAAAGAGAAAGAGAAGTGGTGTGTGAGAGAGATAATAAGAGAAGCTGTGATTGAGAGAGAGAGAGAAAGAGAAGCTGTGAGTGAGAAGAGAGAGAGAGAGAAAGAGAAGCTCTGTGTTAGAGAGAGACACAAGCTGTGAGTGAGAGAGAGAGAAAGAGAAGCTGTAAGTGAGAGAGAGAGAGAAAGAGAAGCTGTGAGTGAAAGAGAGAGAGAGAAGGAGAAGCTGTGAGTGAGAGAGAGAGAAAGAGAAGCTGTGAGTGAGAGAGAGAGAGAAAAAGAGAAGCTGTTAGTAAGAGAGAGAGAGAGAAAGAGTCTCTGTGAGTGAGAGAGAGAGAGAGAGAGAAAGAGAAGCTGTGAGTGAGATAGAGAGAGAGAGAAAGAGAAGCTGTGAGTGAGAGAGAGAGAGAAAGGGAAGCTGTGAGTGAGAGAAAGAGAAAGAGAAGCTGTGAGTGAGTGAGAGAGAGAAATGGAAGCTGTGAGTGAGTGAGTGAGAGAGAGAGAAATAGAAGATGTTAGTGATAGAGAGAGAAAGAGATGCTGTGAGTGAGAGAGAGAGAAAGAGAAGCTGTGAGTGAGAGAAAAAAAGAGAAGATGTGAGTGAGAGAGAGAGAGAGAAAGAGAAGCTGTGTGTGTGAGAGTGAGAAAGAGAAGCTGTGAGTGAAAGAGAAGCTGTGAGAGAGAGAGAGAGAAAGTGAAGATGTGGGTGAGAGAGAGAGAAAGTGAAGATGTTGGTGAGAGAGAGAGAAAGAGAAGCGGTGAGTGAGAGAGAAAGAAAGTTAAGGTGTGAGTGAAAGAGAGAGATAGAGAAAGAGAAGCTGTGAGTGAGAGAGAGAGAGAAAGAGATGCTGTGTGTGAGAGAGAGAAATAGAAGCTGTGAGTGAGAGAGAGAGAGAAAGAGAAGCTGTGAGTGAGAGAGAAATAGTAGCTGTGAGTGAGAGAGAGAGAGAGGAAGAGAAGCTTTGAGTGAGAGAGAGGGAGAGAAAGAGAAGCTGTGAGTGAGAGAAAGAGAGAGAAAGAGAAAGAGAAGCTGTGAGTGAGAGGGAGATACAGATAGAGAAGCTGCGAGTGAGAGAGAGAGAGAAAGATAAGATATGAGTGAGAGAGAGGGAGGAAGAGAAGCTGTGAGTGAGAGAGAAATTAAGTTAAGCTGTGAGTGAAAGAGAGAGATAGAGAAAGAGAAGATGTGAGTGTGAGAGAGAGAGAAGCTGTGAGTGAGAGATAGACAGAGAGAAAAAGCTGTGAGTGAGAGAGAGAGAAAGAGAAGCTGTGTGTGAGAGCAAGAGAAAGAGAAAGTGAAGCTGTGAGTGAGTGAGAGAGAGAAAGAGAACTTTTGAGTGAGTGAGAGAAAGAGCAGCTGTGAGTGAGCGAGAAAGAAAGAGAAGGTGTGAGTGAAAGAGAGAGATAGTGAAAGAGAAACTGTGAGTGAGAGAGAGAGAGAGAAGGTGTGTTTGTGTGAGAGAGAAAGAGAAGCTGTGAGTGAGAGAGAGAGAAACAGAAGCGGTGAGTGAGAGAGAGAAAAAGAGAAGTTGTGAGTGAGAGAGCGAGAAAGAGAAGCTGTAAGTGAGAGAGAGAGAGAGAAAGAGAAGCTGTGAGAGAGAGAGAGAGAGAAAGAGAACCTATGAGTGAGAGAGAGAGAGAGAGAGAAAGAGATGCTGTGAGTGAGAGAGAGAGAGAGGAATAGAAGCTGTGAGTGAGAGAGAGAGAAAGAGAAGCTGTGAGTGAGAGAGCAATAGAAGCTGTGAGTGACAGAAAGAGAGAAATTGAAACTGTGTGTGTGAGAGAGAGAAAGAGAAGCTGTGAGTGAGAGAGAGAGAGAAAGAGAAGCTGTGATTGAGAGAGAGAGAAAGAGAAGCTGTGAGTGAGAGAGAGAGAGAAAGTGAAGCTGTGAGTGAGAGAGAGAGAGAGATAGAGAAGCTGTGAGTGAGAGAGAGAGTGAAAGAGAAAGAGAAGATGTGAGTGAGAGAGAGAAAGAGAAGCTGTGAGTGAGAGAGAGAGTAAGAGATGCTGTGAGTGAGAGAGAGAGAGAAAGAGAAGCTGTGTGTGTGTGTGAGAGAGAAATAGAACCTGTGAGTGAAAGAGAGAGAGAAAGAGAAACTGTGAGTGAGAGGGAAAAAGTAGCTGTGAGTGAGAGAGAGAGAGAGAGGAAGAGAAGCTGTGAGTGAGCGATAGAGAGAGAAAGAGAAGCTGTGAGTGAGAGAAAGAGAGAGAGAAAGAGAAAGAGAATCTGTGAGTGAGTGAGAAAGAGAAAGATTAGATATGAGTGAGAGAGAAGGAGAAAGAGAAGGTGTGAGTGAGAGAGAAATTAAGTTAAGCTGTGAGTGATAGAGAGAGATAGAGATAGAGAAGCTGTGAGTGAGAGAGAGAGAGAAAGAGAAGATGTGAGTGAGAGAGAGAGAAAGAGAAGCTGTGAGTGAGAGAGAGAGAGATGCTGTGAGTGAGAGAGAGAGAAAGGGAAGCTGTGAGTGAGAGAGGGAGAGAAAGAAACTTTGAGTGAGAGAGAGAGAAAGGGAAGCTGTGAGTGAGAGAAAGAGAAAGAGAAGCTGTGAGTGAGAGAGAGAGAGAGAGAGAGAAGATGTGAGTGAGTGATAGAGAGAGAGAAAGAGAAGATGTGAGTGAGAGAGAGAGAGAAGCTATGAGTGAGAGAGAGTGAGAGAAAGAGAAGCTGTGAGTGAGAGAGAGAGAAATAGAAGCTGTGTGTGTGTGAGAGAGAGAAAGAGTAGTTGTGAGTGAGAGATAGACAGAGAGAAAAAGCTGTGAGTGAGAGAGAGAGAAAGAGAAGCTGTGAGTGAGAGAGAGAAAGAGAAGCTGTGAGTGAGAGAGAGAGAGAGAGAGAAGCTGTGAGAGAGAGTGAGAGAGAAAGAGAAGCTGTGAGTGAGAGAGAGAGAAAGAGAAGCTGTGAGAGAGAGAGAGAAAGAGAAGCTGTGAGTGAGAGAGAGAGAAATAGAAGCTGTGAGTGAGAGATAGACAGAGAAAAAGCTGTGAGTGAGAGAGAGAGAGAGAGAGAAGCTGTGAGTGAGAGAGAGAGAAAGAGAAAGTGAAGCTGTGAGTGAGTGAGAGAGAGAGAAAGAGAACTTTTGAGTGAGTGAGAGAAAGAGCAGCTGTGAGTGAGAGAGAAAGAAAGAGAAGGTGTGAGTGAAAGAGAGAGATAGTGAAAGAGAAGCTGTGTGTGAGAGAGAGAGAGAGAATGTGTGTTTGTGTGAGAGAGAAAGAGAAGCTGTGAGTGAGAGAGAGAGAAAGAGAAGCTGTGAGTGAGAGAGCGAGAAAGAGAAGCTGTAAGTGAGAGAGAGAGAGAAAGAGAAGCTGTGAGAGAGAGAGAGAGAGAAAGAGAAGCTGTGAGTGAGAGAGAGAGAGAAAGTGAAGCTGTGAGTGAGAGAGAGAGATAGAGAAGCTGTGAGTGAGAGAGAGAGTGAAAGAGAAAGTGAAGATGTGAGTGAGAGAGAGAGAAAGAGAAGCTGTGAGTGACAGAGAGAGTAAGAGATGCTGTGAGTGAGAGAGAGAGAGAAACTGTGAGTGAGACAGAGAGAGAGATGCTGTGAGTGAGAGAGAGAGAAAGAGAAAAAGTAGCTGTGAGTGAGAGAGAGAGAGGAAGAGAAGCTGTGAGTGAACGATAGAGAGAGAAAGAGAAGCTGTGAGTGAGGGAAAGAGAGAGAGAAAGAGAAAGAGAAGCTGTGAGTGAGAGAGTGAGAAAGAGAAGCTGTAAGTGAGAGAGAGAGAGAAAGAGAAGCTGTGAGAGAGACAGAGAGAGAAAGAGAAGCTGTGAGTGAGAGAGAGAGAGAGAAAGAGAAGCTGTGAGTAAGAGAGAGAGAGAGGAAGAGAAGCTGTGAGTGAGCGATAGAGAGAGAAAGAGAAGCTATGAGTGAGAGAAAGAGAGAGAAAGAGAAAGAGAATCTGTGAGTGAGAGAGAGAGAAAGAGAAGATGTGAGTGAGAGAGAGAGAGAAAGAAAGAGAAAGAGAAGCTGTGAATGAGAGAGAGAGAGAAAGATAAGATATGAGTGAGAGAGAGAGAGAAAGAGAAGCTGTGAGTGAGAGAGAGAGAGAGATGCTGTGAGTGAGAGAGAGAGAAAGAGAAGCTATGAGTGAGAGAGAGAGAAAGGGAAGCTGTGAGTGAGAGAGGGAGAGAAAGAAGCTATGAGTGAGAGAAAGAGAAAGGGAAGCTGTGAGTGAGAGAAAGAGAAAGAGAAGCTGTGAGTGAGAGAGAGAGAGAAAGAGAAGATGTGAGTGAGTGATAGAGAGAGAGAAAGAGTCTCTGTGAGTGAGAGAGAGAGAGAGAGAGAGAGAGAAGCTGTGAGTGAGATAGAGAGAGAGAGAAAGAGAAGCTGTGAGTGAGAGAGAGAGAGAAAGGGAAGCTGTGAGTGAGAGAAAGAGAAAGAGAAGCTGTGAGTGAGTGAGAGAGAGAAATGGAAGCTGTGAGTGAGTGAGTGAGAGAGAGAGAAATAGAAGATGTTAGTGATAGAGAGAGAAAGAGATGCTGTGAGTGAGAGAGAGAGAAAGAGAAGCTGTGAGTGAGAGAAAAAAAGAGAAGATGTGAGTGAGAGAGAGAGAGAGAAAGAGAAGCTGTGTGTGTGAGAGTGAGAAAGAGAAGCTGTGAGTGAAAGAGAAGCTGTGAGAGAGAGAGAGAGAAAGTGAAGATGTGGGTGAGAGAGAGAGAAAGTGAAGATGTTGGTGAGAGAGAGAGAAAGAGAAGCGGTGAGTGAGAGAGAAAGAAAGTTAAGGTGTGAGTGAAAGAGAGAGATAGAGAAAGAGAAGCTGTGAGTGAGAGAGAGAGAGAAAGAGATGCTGTGTGTGTGAGAGAGAAATAGAAGCTGTGAGTGAGAGAGAGAGAGAAAGAGAAGCTGTGAGTGAGAGAGAAAAAGTAGCTGTGAGTGAGAGAGAGAGAGAGGAAGAGAAGCTTTGTGTGAGAGAGAGGGAGAGAAAGAGAAGCTGTGAGTGAGAGAAAGAGAGAGAAAGAGAAAGAGAAGCTGTGAGTGAGAGGGAGATACAGATAGAGAAGCTGCGAGTGAGAGAGAGAGAGAAAGATAAGATATGAGTGAGAGAGAGGGAGGAAGAGAAGCTGTGAGTGAGAGAGAAATTAAGTTAAGCTGTGAGTGAAAGAGAGAGAGAAAGAGAAGATGTGAGTGTGAGAGAGAGAGAAGCTGTGAGTGAGAGATAGACAGAGAGAAAAAGCTGTGAGTGAGAGAGAGAGAAAGAGAAGCTGTGTGTGAGAGCAAGAGAAAGAGAAAGTGAAGCTGTGAGTGAGTGAGAGAGAGAAAGAGAACTTTTGAGTGAGTGAGAGAAAGAGCAGCTGTGAGTGAGCGAGAAAGAAAGAGAAGGTGTGAGTGAAAGAGAGAGATAGTGAAAGAGAAACTGTGAGTGAGAGAGAGAGAGAGAAGGTGTGTTTGTGTGAGAGAGAAAGAGAAGCTGTGAGTGAGAGAGAGAGAAACAGAAGCGGTGAGTGAGAGAGAGAAAAAGAGAAGTTGTGAGTGAGAGAGCGAGAAAGAGAAGCTGTAAGTGAGAGAGAAAGAGAGAAAGAGAAGCTGTGAGAGAGAGAGAGAGAGAAAGAGAACCTATGAGTGACAGAGAGAGAGAGAGAGAAAGAGATGCTGTGAGTGAGAGAGAGAGAGAGGAATAGAAGCTGTGAGTGAGAGAGAGAGAAAGAGAAGCTGTGAGTGAGAGAGCAATAGAAGCTGTGAGTGACAGAAAGAGAGAAATTGAAACTGTGTGTGTGAGAGAGAGAAAGAGAAGCTGTGAGTGAGAGAGAGAGAGAAAGAGAAGCTGTGATTGAGAGAGAGAGAAAGAGAAGCTGTGAGTGAGAGAGAGAGAGAAAGTGAAGCTGTGAGTGAGAGAGAGAGAGAGATAGAGAAGCTGTGAGTGAGAGAGAGAGTGAAAGAGAAAGAGAAGATGTGAGTGAGAGAGAGAAAGAGAAGCTGTGAGTGAGAGAGAGAGTAAGAGATGCTGTGAGTGAGAGAGAGAGAGAAAGAGAAGCTGTGTGTGTGTGTGAGAGAGAAATAGAACCTGTGAGTGAAAGAGAGAGAGAAAGAGAAACTGTGAGTGAGAGGGGAAAAGTAGCTGTGAGTGAGAGAGAGAGAGAGAGGAAGAGAAGCTGTGAGTGAGCGATAGAGAGAGAAAGAGAAGCTGTGAGTGAGAGAAAGAGAGAGAGAAAGAGAAAGAGAATCTGTGAGTGAGTGAGAAAGAGAAAGATTAGATATGAGTGAGAGAGAAGGAGAAAGAGAAGGTGTGAGTGAGAGAGAAATTAAGTTAAGCTGTGAGTGATAGAGAGAGATAGAGATAGAGAAGCTGTGAGTGAGAGAGAGAGAGAAAGAGAAGATGTGAGTGAGAGAGAGAGAAAGAGAAGCTGTGAGTGAGAGAGTTAGAGATGCTGTGAGTGAGAGAGAGAGAAAGGGAAGCTGTGAGTGAGAGAGGGAGAGAAAGAAGCTTTGAGTGAGAGAGAGAGAAAGGGAAGCTGTGAGTGAGAGAAAGAGAAAGAGAAGCTGTGAGTGAGAGAGAGAGAGAGAAAGAGAAGATGTGAGTGAGTGATAGAGAGAGAGAAAGAGAAGATGTGAGTGAGAGAGAGAGAGAAGCTATGAGTGAGAGAGAGTGAGAGAAAGAGAAGCTGTGAGTGAGAGAGAGAGAAATAGAAGCTGTGTGTGTGTGAGAGAGAGAAAGAGTAGTTGTGAGTGAGAGATAGACAGAGAGAAAAAGCTGTGAGTGAGAGAGAGAGAAAGAGAAGCTGTGAGTGAGAGAGAGAAAGAGAAGCTGTGAGTGAGAGAGAGAGAGAGAGAGAAGCTGTGAGAGAGAGTGAGAGAGAAAGAGAAGCTGTGAGTGAGAGAGAGAGAAAGAGAAGCTGTGAGAGAGAGAGAGAAAGAGAAGCTGTGAGTGAGAGAGAGAGAAATAGAAGCTGTGAGTGAGAGATAGACAGAGAAAAAGCTGTGAGTGAGAGAGAGAGAGAGAGAAGCTGTGAGTGAGAGAGAGAGAAAGAGAAAGTGAAGCTGTGAGTGAGTGAGAGAGAGAGAAAGAGAACTTTTGAGTGAGTGAGAGAAAGAGCAGCTGTGAGTGAGAGAGAAAGAAAGAGAAGGTGTGAGTGAAAGAGAGAGATAGTGAAAGAGAAGCTGTGTGAGAGAGAGAGAGAGAGAATGTGTGTTTGTGTGAGAGAGAAAGAGAAGCTGTGAGTGAGAGAGAGAGAAAGAGAAGCTGTGAGTGAGAGAGCGAGAAAGAGAAGCTGTAAGTGAGAGAGAGAGAGAAAGAGAAGCTGTGAGAGAGAGAGAGAGAGAAAGAGAAGCTGTGAGTGAGAGAGAGAGAGAAAGTGAAGCTGTGAGTGAGAGAGAGAGATAGAGAAGCTGTGAGTGAGAGAGAGAGTGAAAGAGAAAGTGAAGATGTGAGTGAGAGAGAGAGAAAGAGAAGCTGTGAGTGACAGAGAGAGTAAGAGATGCTGTGAGTGAGAGAGAGAGAGAAACTGTGAGTGAGACAGAGAGAGAGATGCTGTGAGTGAGAGAGAGAGAAAGAGAAAAAGTAGCTGTGAGTGAGAGAGAGAGAGGAAGAGAAGCTGTGAGTGAACGATAGAGAGAGAAAGAGAAGCTGTGAGTGAGAGAAAGAGAGAGAGAAAGAGAAAGAGAAGCTGTGAGTGAGAGAGTGAGAAAGAGAAGCTGTAAGTGAGAGAGAGAGAGAAAGAGAAGCTGTGAGAGAGACAGAGAGAGAAAGAGAAGCTGTGAGTGAGAGAGAGAGAGAGAAAGAGAAGCTGTGAGTAAGAGAGAGAGAGAGGAAGAGAAGCTGTGAGTGAGCGATAGAGAGAGAAAGAGAAGCTGTGAGTGAGAGAAAGAGAGAGAAAGAGAAAGAGAATCTGTGAGTGAGAGAGAGAGAAAGAGAAGATGTGAGTGAGAGAGAGAGAGAAAGAAAGAGAAAGAGAAGCTGTGAATGAGAGAGAGAGAGAAAGATAAGATATGAGTGAGAGAGAGAGAGAAAGAGAAGCTGTGAGTGAGAGAGAGAGAGAGATGCTGTGAGTGAGAGAGAGAGAAAGAGAAGCTATGAGTGAGAGAGAGAGAAAGGGAAGCTGTGAGTGAGAGAGGGAGAGAAAGAAGCTATGAGTGAGAGAAAGAGAAAGGGAAGCTGTGAGTGAGAGAAAGAGAAAGAGAAGCTGTGAGTGAGAGAGAGAGAGAAAGAGAAGATGTGAGTGAGTGATAGAGAGAGAGAAAGAGAAGATGTGAGTGAGAGAGAGAGAGAAGCTATGAGTGAGAGAGAGTGAGAGAAAGAGAAGCTGTGAGTGAGAGAGAGAAAGAGAAGCTGTGAGTGAGAGAGAGAGAGAGAAAGAGAAGCTGTATGTGTGTGAGAGAGAGAAAGAGTAGGTGTGAGTGAGAGAGAGAGAAAGAGAAGCTGTGAGAGAGAGAGAGAGAAAGAGAAGCTGTGAGTGAGTAAGAGAGCAATAGAAGCTGTGAGTGAGAGATAGACAGAGAGAAAAAGCTGCCAGTGAGAGAGAGAGAAAGAGAAGCTGTGAGTGAGAGAGAGACAGAGAAAGAGAAGCTGTGTGAGAGAGAGAAAGAGCTGTGAGTGAGAAAGAGAGAAGATGTGTGTGTGAGAGAAAGAGACACTGTGAGTGAGAGTGAGAGAGAGAGAAAGAGAAGCTGTGTGTTAGAGAGAGAGAGACAAGCTGTGAGTGAGAGAGAGAGAAAGAGAAGCTGTAAGTGAGAGAGAGAGAAAGAGAAGCTGTGAGTGAAAGAGAGAGAGAGAAGGAGAAGCTGTGAGTGAGAGAGAGAAAGAGAAGCTGTGAGTGAGAGAGAGAGAGAAAGAGAAGCTGTTAGTAAGAGAGAGAGAGTGAAAGAAAAGCTGTGAGTGAGAGAGAGAGAGAGAAGTGGTGAGAAGAGAGAATAAGAGAAGCTGTGAGTGAGAGAGAGAGAAACAGAAGCTGTGAGCGAGAAGAGAGAGAGAGTGAAAGAGATGCTGTGAGTGAGAGAGAGAGAGAAAGAGAAGATGTGAGTGAGTGAGAAAGAAAGAGAAGCTGTGAGTGAGAGAGAGAGAGAAAGAGTCTCTGTGAGTGAGAGAGAGAGAGAGAAAGAGAAGCTGTGAGTGAGAAAGAGAGAGAGAGAAAGAGAAGCTGTGAGAGAGAGAGAAATGGAAGCTGTGAGTGAGAGAAAGAGAAAGAGAAGCTGTGAGTGAGAGAGAGAGAGAAAGGGAAGCTGTGAGTGTGTGAGAGAGAGAGAAGTGGTGAGAAGAGAGAATAAGAGAAGCTGTGAGTTGGAGAGAGAGAAACAGAAGCTGTGAGTGAGAAGAGAGAGAGAGTGAAAGAGAAGCTGTGAGTGAGAGAGAGAGAGAAAGAGAAGCTGAGAGTGAGAGAGAGAGAGAAAGTGAAGCTGTGAGTAAGAGAGAGAGAGTGAAAGAGAAGCTGTGAGTGAGAGAGAGAGAGAAGTGGTGAGGGAGAGAGAGAATAAGAGAACATGTGATTGAGAGAGAGAGAGAAAGAGAAGCTGTGAGTGAGAAGAGAGAGAGAGAGTGAAAGAGAAGCTGTGAGTGAGAGAGAAAGAGAAGATGTGAGTGAGTGAGAAAGAAAGAGAAGCTGTGACTGAGAGAGGGAGAGAAAGAGACTCTGTGAGTGAGAGAGAGAGAGTGAGAGAGAGAAAGAGAAGCTGTGAGTGAGATAGAGAGAGAGAAAGAGAAGCTGTGAGTAAGAGAGAGAGAGTGAAAGAGAAGCTGTGAGTGAGAAAGAGAAAGAGAATTGGTGTGTGAGAGAGAGAATAAGAGAAGCTGTGATTGAGAGAGAGAGAGAAAGAGAAGCTGTGAGTGAGAAGAGAGAGAGAGTGAATGAGAAGCTGTGAGTGAGAGAGAGAGAAAGAGAAGATGTGAGTGAGTGAGAAAGAGAAGCTGTGAGTGAGAGAGAGAGAAATAGAAGCTGTGAGTGAGAGAGAGAGAAAGAGAAGCTGTGAGTGAGAGAGCGAGAAAGAGAAGCTGTAAGTGAGAGAGAGAGAGAAAGAGAAGCTGTGAGAGAGAGTGAGAGAGAAAGAGAAGCTGAGAGTGAGAGAGAGAGAGAGAAAGAGAAGCTGTGCATAAGAGAGAGATAGTGAAAGAGAAGCTGTGAGTGAGAGAGAGAAAGAGAGGTGGTGTGAGAGAGAGAGAATAAGAGAAGCTGTGATTGAGAGAGAGAGAGAAAGAGAAGCTGTGAGTGAGAAGAGAGAGAGAGTGAAAGAGAAGCTGTGAGTGAGAGAGAGAGAAAGAGAAGATGTGAGTGAGTGAGAAAGAAAGAGAAGCTGTGAGTGAGAGAGAGAGAAATAGAAGCTGTGAGTGAGAGAGAGAGAAAGAGAAGCTGTGAGTGAGAGAGCGAGAAAGAGAAGCTGTAAGTGAGAGAGAGAGAGAAAGAGAAGCTGTGAGAGAGAGTGAGAGAGAAAGAGAAGCTGAGAGTGAGAGAGAGAGAGAGAAAGAGAAGCTGTGCATAAGAGAGAGAGAGTGAAAGAGAAGCTGTGAGTGAGAGAGAGAAAGAGGTGGTGTGACAGAGAGAGAATAAGAGAAGCTGTGATTGAGAGAGAGAGAGAAAGAGAAGCTGTGAGTGAGAAGAGAGAGAGAGTGAAAGAGAAGCTGTGAGTGAGAGAGAGAGAAAGAGAAGATGTGAGTGAGTGAGAAAGAAAGAGAAGCTGTGAGTGAGAGAGAGAGAGAAAGAGACTGTGAGTGAGAGAGAGAGAGAGAGAGAAAGAGAAGCTGTGAGTGAGATAGAGAGAGAGAGAGAGAAGCTGTGAGTGAGAGAGCTGTGAGTGAGAGAGAGAGAGAAAGAGAAGCTGTGAGTGAGAGAGAGAGAGTAAGAGATGCTGTGAGTGAGAGACAGAGAGAAAGAGAAGCTGTGTGTGTGTGAGAGAGAGAAATAGAAGCTGTGAGTGAGAGAGAGAGAGAAAGAGAAACTGTGAGTGAGAGGGAAAAGTAGCTGTGAGTGAGAGAGAGAGAGGAAGAGAAGCTGTGAGTGAGAGAGAGAGAAAGAGAAGATGTGAGTGAGTGATAGAGAGAGAGAATGAGAAGATGTGAGTGAGAGAGAGAGAGAAGCTATGAGTGAGAGAGAGTGAGAGAAAGAGAAGCTGTGAGTGAGAGAGAGAAAGAGAAGCTGTGAGTGAGAGAGAGAGAGAGAAAGAGAAGCTGTATGTGTGTGTGAGAGAGAAAGAGTAGGTGTGAGTGAGAGAGAGAGAAAGAGAAGCTGTGAGAGAGAGAGAGAGAAAGAGAAGCTGTGAGTGAGTAAGAGAGCAATAGAAGCTGTGAGTGAGAGATAGACAGATTGAAAAAGCTGTCAGTGAGAGAGAGAGAAAGAGAAGCTGTGAGTGAGAGAGAGACAGAGAAAGAGAAGCTGTGAGAGAGAGAGAAAGAGCTGTGAGTGAGAAAGAGAGAAGATGTGTGTGTGAGAGAAAGAGACACTGTGAGTGAGAGAGAGAGAGAGAGAAAGAGAAGCTGTGTGTTAGAGAGAGAGAGACAAGCTGTGAGTGAGAGAGAGAGAAAGAGAAGCTGTAAGTGAGAGAGAGAGAAAGAGAAGCTGTGAGTGAAAGAGAGAGAGAGAAGGAGAAGCTGTGAGTGAGAGAGAGAGAAAGAGAAGCTGTGAGTGAGAGAGAGAGAGAAAAAGAGAAGCTGTTAGTAAGAGAGAGAGAGTGAAAGAGAAGCTGTGAGTGAGAGAGAGAGAGAAGTGGTGAGAAGAGAGAATAAGAGAAGCTGTGAGTGAGAGAGAGAGAAACAGAAGCTGTGAGCGAGAAGAGAGAGAGAGTGAAAGAGAAGCTGTGAGTGAGAGAGAGAGAGAAAGAGAAGATGTGAGTGAGTGAGAAAGAAAGAGAAGCTGTGAGTGAGAGAGAGAGAGAAAGAGTCTCTGTGACTGAGAGAGAGAGAGAGAAAAAAAGAAGCTGTGAGTGAGAGAGAGAGAGAAAGAGAAGATGTGAGTGAGAGAGACAGAGAAAGAAAAGCTGTGAGTGAGAGAGAGAGGGAAAGAGATGCTGTGTGCGAGAGAGAGAAATAGAAGCTGTGAGTGAGAGAGAGAGAGAAAGAGAAGCTGTGAGTGAGAGAGAAATAGTAGCTGTGAGTGAGAGAGAGAGAGAAAGATAAGATATGAGTGAGAGAGAGGGAGGAAGAGAAGCTGTGAGTGAGAGAGAAATTAAGTTAATCTGTGAGTGAAAGAGAGAGATAGAGAAAGAGAAGATGTGAGTGTGAGAGAGAGAGAAGCTGTGAGTGAGAGATAGACAGAGAGAAAAAGCTGTGAGTGAGAGAGAGAGAAAGAGAAGCTGTGTGTGAGAGCAAGAGAAAGAGAAAGTGAAGCTGTGAGTGAGTGAGAGAGAGAAAGAGAACTTTTGAGTGAGTGAGAGAAAGAGCAGCTGTGAGTGAGAGAGAAAGAAAGAGAAGGTGTGAGTGAAAGAGAGAGATAGTGAAAGAGAAACTGTGAGTGAGAGAGAGAGAGAAGGTGTGTTTGTGTGAGAGAGAAAGAGAAGCTGTGAGTGAGAGAGAGAGAAATAGAAGCGGTGAGTGAGAGAGAGAAAAAGAGAAGTTGTGAGTGAGAGAGTGAGAAAGAGAAGCTGTAAGTGAGAGAGAGAGAGAGAAAGAGAAGCTGTGAGAGAGAGAGAGAGAGAGAAAGAGAACCTATGAGTGAGAGAGAGAGAGAAAGAGATGCTGTGAGTGAGAGAGAGAGAGAGGAATAGAAGCTGTGAGTGAGAGAGAGAGAAAGAGAAGCTGTGAGTGAGAGAGCAATAGAAGCTGTGAGTGACAGAAAGAGAGAAATTGAAACTGTGTGTGTGTGAGAGAGAAAGAGAAGCTGTGAGTGAGAGAGAGAGAGAAAGAGAAGCTGTGATTGAGAGAGAGAGAAAGAGAAGCTGTGAGTGAGAGAGAGAGAAAGTGAAGCTGTGAGTGAGAGAAAGAGAGATAGAGAAGCTGTGAGTGAGAGAGAGAGTGAAAGAGAAAGAGAAGATGTGAGTGAGAGAGAGAAAGAGAAGCTGTGAGTGAGAGAGAGAGTAAGAGATGCTGTGAGTGAGAGAGAGAGAGAAAGAGAAGCTGTGTGTGTGAGAGAGAGAGAAATAGAAGCTGTGAGTGAAAGAGAGAGAGAAAGAGAAACTGTGAGTGAGAGGGAAAAAGTAGCTGTGAGTGAGAGAGAGAGAGAGAGGAAGAGAAGCTGTGAGTGAGCGATAGAGAGAGAAAGAGAAGCTGTGAGTGAGAGAAAGAGAGAGAGAAAGAGAAAGAGAATCTGTGAGTGAGTGAGAGAGAGAAAGATAAGATATGAGTGAGAGAGAGAGAGAGAGAAAGAGAAGCTGTGAGTGAGAGAGAAATTAAGTTAAGCTGTGAGTGATAGAGAGAGATAGAGATAGAGAAGCTGTGAGTGAGAGAGAGAGAGAAAGAGAAGATGTGAGTGAGAGAGAGAGAAAGAGAAGCTGTGAGTGAGAGAGAGAGAGATGCTGTGAGTGAGAGAGAGAGAAAGGGAAGCTGTGAGTGAGAGAGGGAAAGAAAGAAGCTTTGAGTGAGAGAGAGAGAAAGGGAAGCTGTGAGTGAGAGAAAGAGAAAGAGAAGCTGTGAGTGAGAGAGAGAGAGAAAGAGAAGATGTGAGTGAGTGATAGAGAGAGAGAAAGAGAAGATGTGAGTGAGAGAGAGAGAGAAGCTATGAGTGAGAGAGAGTGAGAGAAAGAGAAGCTGTGAGTGAGAGAGAGAGAGAAAAAGAAGCTGTGTGTGTGTGAGAGAGAGAAAGAGTAGTTGTGAGTGAGAGATAGACAGAGAGAAAAAGCTGTGAGTGAGAGAGAGAGAAAGAGAAGCTGTGAGTGAGAGAGAGAGAGAGAAGCTGTGAGTGAGAGTGAGAGAGAAAGAGAAGCTGTGAGTGAGAGAGAGTATCTCTCACTCACAGCTTCTATTTCTCTCTCTCTCACTCACAGCTTCTCTTTCTCTCTCTCTCTCAGAGAGAAAAAGCTGTGAGTGAGAGAGAGAGAGAGAAGCTGTGAGTGAGAGAGAGAGAAAGAGAAAGTGAAGCTGTGAGTGAGTGAGAGAGAGAGAAAGAGAACTTTTGAGTGAGTGAGAGAAAGAGCAGCTGTGAGTGAGAGAGAAAGAAAGAGAAGGTGTGAGTGAAAGAGAGAGATAGTGAAAGAGAAGCTGTGAGAGAGAGAGAGAGAGAATGAGTGTTTGTGTGAGAGAGAAAGAGAAGCTGTGAGTGAGAGAGAGAGAACGAGAAGCTGTGAGTGAGAGAGAGAGAAAGAGAAGCTGTGAGTGAGAGAGCGAGAAAGAGAAGCTGTAAGTGAGAGAGAGAGAGAAAGAGAAGCTGTGAGAGAGAGAGAGAGAAAGAGAAGCTGTGAGTGAGAGAGAGAGAGAAAGTGAAGCTGTGAGTGAGAGAGAGAGATAGAGAAGCTGTGAGTGAGAGAGAGAGTGAAAGAGAAAGAGAAGATGTGAGTGAGAGAGAGAGAAAGAGAAGCTGTGAGTGAGAGAGAGAGTAAGAGATGCTGTGAGTGAGAGAGAGAGAGAAACTGTGAGTGAGAGAGAGAGAGAGATGCTGTGAGTGAGAGAGAGAGAAAGAGAAAAAGTAGCTGTGAGTGAGAGAGAGAGAGGAAGAGAAGCTGTGAGTGAGCGATAGAGAGAGAAAGAGAAGCTGTGAGTGAGAGAAAGAGAGAGAGAAAGAGAAAGAGAAGCTGTGAGTGAGAGAGCGAGAAAGAGAAGCTGTAAGTGAGAGAGAGAGAGAAAGAGAAGCTGTGAGAGAGACAGAGAGAGAAAGAGAAGCTGTGAGTGAGAGAGAGAGAGAGAAAGAGAAGCTGTGAGTAAGAGAGAGAGAGTGAAAGAGAAGCTGTGAGTGAGAAAGAGAAAGAGAAGTGGTGTGTGAGAGAGAGAATAAGAGAAGCTGTGATTGAGAGAGAGAGAGAAAGAGAAGCTGTGAGTGAGAAGAGAGAGAGAGAGAAAGAGAAGCTCTGTGTTAGAGAGAGACACAAGCTGTGAGTGAGAGAGAGAGAAAGTGAAGCTGTAAGTGAGAGAGAGAGAGAAAGAGTAGCTGTGAGTGAAAGAGAGAGAGAGAAGGAGAAGCTGTGAGTGAGAGAGAGAGAAAGAGAAGCTGTGAGTGAGAGAGAGAGAGAAAAAGAGAAGCTGTTAGTAAGAGAGAGAGAGAAAGAGTCTCTGTGAGTGAGAGAGAGAGAGAGAGAAAGAGAAGCTGTGAGTGAGATAGAGAGAGAGAGAAAGAGAAGCTGTGAGTGAGAGAGAGAGAGAAAGGGAAGCTGTGAGTGAGAGAAAGAGAAAGAGAAGCTGTGAGTGGGAGAGAGAGAGAAATGGAAGCTGTGAGTGAGTGAGTGAGAGAGAGAGAAATAGAAGATGTTAGTGATAGAGAGAGAAAGAGATGCTGTGAGTGAGAGAGAGAGAAAGAGAAGCTGTGAGTGAGAGAAAAAAAGAGAAGATGTGAGTGAGAGAGAGAGAGAGAAAGAGAAGCTGTGTGTGTGAGAGTGAGAAAGAGAAGCTGTGAGTGAAAGAGAAGCTGTGTGAGAGAGAGAGAAAGTGAAGATGTGGGTGAGAGAGAGAGAAAGTGAAGATGTGGGTGAGAGAGAGAGAAAGAGAAGCGGTGAGTGAGAGAGAAAGAAAGTTAAGGTGTGAGTGAAAGAGAGAGATAGAGAAAGAGAAGCTGTGAGTGAGAGAGAGACAGAAAGAGAAGATGTGAGTGAGAGAGACAGAGAAAGAAAAGCTGTGAGTGAGAGAGAGAGAGAAAGAGATGCTGTGTGTGAGAGAGAGAAATAGAAGCTGTGAGTGAGAGAGAGAGAGAAAGAGAAGCTGTGAGTGAGAGAGAAATAGTAGCTGTGAGTGAGAGAGAGAGAGAGGAAGAGAAGCTTTGAGTGAGAGAGAGGGAGAGAAAGAGAAGCTGTGAGTGAGAGAAAGAGAGAGAAAGAGAAAGAGAAGCTGTGTGTGAGAGGGAGATACAGATAGAGAAGCTGCGAGTGAGAGAGAGAGAGAAAGATAACATATGAGTGAGAGAGAGGGAGGAAGAGAAGCTGTGAGTGAGAGAGAAATTAAGTTAAGCTGTGAGTGAAAGAGAGAGATAGAGAAAGAGAAGATGTGAGTGTGAGAGAGAGAGAAGCTGTGAGTGAGAGATAGACAGAGAGAAAAAGCTGTGAGTGAGAGAGAGAGAAAGAGAAGCTGTGTGTGAGAGCAAGAGAAAGAGAAAGTGAAGCTGTGAGTGAGTGAGAGAGAGAAAGAGAACTTTTGAGTGAGTGAGAGAAAGAGCAGCTGTGAGTGAGCGAGAAAGAAAGAGAAGGTGTGAGTGAAAGAGAGAGAAAGAAGGAGAAGCTGTGAGTGAGAGAGAGAGAAAGAGAAGCTGTGAGTGAGAGAGAGAGAGAAAAAGAGAAGCTTTTAGTAAGAGAGAGAGAGAGAAAGTCTCTGTGAGTGAGAGAGAGAGAGAAAGAGAAGCTGTGAGTGAGATAGAGAGAGAGAGAGAGAAGCTGTGAGTGAGAGAGAGAGAGAAAGGGAAGCTGTGAGTGAGAGAAAGAGAAAGAGAAGCTGTGAGTGAGAGAGAGAGAGAAATGGAAGCTGTGAGTGAGTGAGTGAGAGAGAGAGAAATAGAAGATGTTAGTGATAGAGAGAGAAAGAGATGCTGTGAGTGAGAGAGAGAGAAAGAGAAGCTGTGAGTGAGAGAAAAAAAGAGAAGATGTGAGTGAGAGAGAGAGAGAGAAAGAGAAGCTGTGTGTGTGAGAGTGAGAAAGAGAAGCTGTGAGTGAAAGAGAAGCTGTGAGAGAGAGAGAGAGAAAGTGAAGATGTGGGTGAGAGAGAGAGAAAGTGAAGATGTGGGTGAGAGAGAGAGAAAGAGAAGCGGTGAGTGAGAGAGAAAGAAAGTTAAGGTGTGAGTGAAAGAGAGAGATAGAGAAAGAGAAGCTGTAAGTGAGAGAGAGACAGAAAGAGAAGATGTGAGTGAGAGAGACAGAGAAAGAAAAGCTGTGAGTGAGAGAGAGAGAGAAAGAGATGCTGTGTGTGAGAGAGAGAAATAGAAGCTGTGAGTGAGAGAGAGAGAGAAAGAGAAGCTGTGAGTGAGAGAGAAATAGTAGCTGTGAGTGAGAGAGAGAGAGAGGAAGAGAAGCTTTGAGTGAGAGAGAGGGAGAGAAAGAGAAGCTGTGAGTGAGAGAAAGAGAGAGAAAGAGAAAGAGAAGCTGTGAGTGAGAGGGAGATACAGATAGAGAAGCTGCGAGTGAGAGAGAGAGAGAAAGATAACATATGAGTGAGAGAGAGGGAGGAAGAGAAGCTGTGAGTGAGAGAGAAATTAAGTTAAGCTGTGAGTGAAAGAGAGAGATAGAGAAAGAGAAGATGTGAGTGTGAGAGAGAGAGAAGCTGTGAGTGAGAGATAGACAGAGAGAAAAAGCTGTGAGTGAGAGAGAGAGAAAGAGAAGCTGTGTGTGAGAGCAAGAGAAAGAGAAAGTGAAGCTGTGAGTGAGTGAGAGAGAGAAAGAGAACTTTTGAGTGAGTGAGAGAAAGAGCAGCTGTGAGTGAGCGAGAAAGAAAGAGAAGGTGTGAGTGAAAGAGAGAGAAAGAAGGAGAAGCTGTGAGTGAGAGAGAGAGAAAGAGAAGCTGTGAGTGAGAGAGAGAGAGAAAAAGAGAAGCTTTTAGTAAGAGAGAGAGAGAGAAAGTCTCTGTGAGTGAGAGAGAGAGAGAAAGAGAAGCTGTGAGTGAGATAGAGAGAGAGAGAGAGAAGCTGTGAGTGAGAGAGAGAGAGAAAGGGAAGCTGTGAGTGAGAGAAAGAGAAAGAGAAGCTGTGAGTGAGAGAGAGAGAGAAATGGAAGCTGTGAGTGAGTGAGTGAGAGAGAGAGAAATAGAAGATGTTAGTGATAGAGAGAGAAAGAGATGCTGTGAGTGAGAGAGAGAGAAAGAGAAGCTGTGAGTGAGAGAAAAAAAGAGAAGATGTGAGTGAGAGAGAGAGAGAGAAAGAGAAGCTGTGTGTGTGAGAGTGAGAAAGAGAAGCTGTGAGTGAAAGAGAAGCTGTGAGAGAGAGAGAGAGAAAGTGAAGATGTGGGTGAGAGAGAGAGAAAGTGAAGATGTGGGTGAGAGAGAGAGAAAGAGAAGCGGTGAGTGAGAGAGAAAGAAAGTTAAGGTGTGAGTGAAAGAGAGAGATAGAGAAAGAGAAGCTGTAAGTGAGAGAGAGACAGAAAGAGAAGATGTGAGTGAGAGAGACAGAGAAAGAAAAGCTGTGAGTGAGAGAGAGAGAGAAAGAGATGCTGTGTGTGAGAGAGAGAAATAGAAGCTGTGAGTGAGAGAGAGAGAGAAAGAGAAGCTGTGAGTGAGAGAGAAATAGTAGCTGTGAGTGAGAGAGAGAGAGAGGAAGAGAAGCTTTGAGTGAGAGAGAGGGAGAGAAAGAGAAGCTGTGAGTGAGAGAAAGAGAGAGAAAGAGAAAGAGAAGCTGTGAGTGAGAGGGAGATACAGATAGAGAAGCTGCGAGTGAGAGAGAGAGAGAAAGATAACATATGAGTGAGAGAGAGGGAGGAAGAGAAGCTGTGAGTGAGAGAGAAATTAAGTTAAGCTGTGAGTGAAAGAGAGAGATAGAGAAAGAGAAGATGTGAGTGTGAGAGAGAGAGAAGCTGTGAGTGAGAGATAGACAGAGAGAAAAAGCTGTGAGTGAGAGAGAGAGAAAGAGAAGCTGTGTGTGAGAGCAAGAGAAAGAGAAAGTGAAGCTGTGAGTGAGTGAGAGAGAGAAAGAGAACTTTTGAGTGAGTGAGAGAAAGAGCAGCTGTGAGTGAGCGAGAAAGAAAGAGAAGGTGTGAGTGAAAGAGAGAGAGAGAAGGAGAAGCTGTGAGTGAGAGAGAGAGAAAGAGAAGCTGTGAGTGAGAGAGAGAGAGAAAAAGAGAAGCTTTTAGTAAGAGAGAGAGAGAGAAAGAGTCTCTGTGAGTGAGAGAGAGAGAGAGAAAGAGAAGCTGTGAGTGAGATAGAGAGAGAGAGAAAGAGAAGCTGTGAGTGAGAGAGAGAGAGAAAGGGAAGCTGTGAGTGAGAGAAAGAGAAAGAGAAGCTGTGAGTGAGAGAGAGAGAGAAATGGAAGCTGTGAGTGAGTGAGTGAGAGAGAGAGAAATAAGATGTTAGTGATAGAGAGAGAAAGAGATGCTGTGAGTGAGAGAGAGAGAAAGAGAAGCTGTGAGTGAGAGAAAAAAAAGAGAAGATGTGAGTGAGAGAGAGAGAGAAAGAGAAGCTGTGTGTGTGAGAGTGAGAAAGAGAAGCTGTGAGTGAAAGAGAAGCTGTGAGAGAGAGAGAGAGAAAGTGAAGATGTGGGTGAGAGAGAGAGAAAGTGAAGATGTTGGTGAGAGAGAGAGAAAGAGAAGCGGTGAGTGAGAGAGAAAGAAAGTTAAGGTGTGAGTGAAAGAGAGAGATAGAGAAAGAGAAGCTGTGAGTGAGAGAGAGAGAGAGAGAAAGAGAAGATGTGAGTGAGAGAGACAGAGAAAGAAAAGCTGTGAGTGAGAGAGAGAGAAAGAAAGAGATGCTGTGTGTGAGAGAGAGAAATAGAAGCTGTGAGTGAGAGAGAGAGAGAAAGAGAAGCTGTGAGTGAGAGAGAAATAGTAGCTGTGAGTGAGAGAGAGAGAGAGGAAGAGAAGCTTTGAGTGAGAGAGGGGGAGAGAAAGAGAAGCTGTGAGTGAGAGAAAGAGAGAGAAAGAGAAAGAGAAGCTGTGAGTGAGAGGGAGATACAGATAGAGAAGCTGCGAGTGAGAGAGAGAGAGAAAGATAAGATATGAGTGAGAGAGAGGGAGGAAGAGAAGCTGTGAGTGAGAGAGAAATTAAGTTAAGCTGTGAGTGAAAGAGAGAGATAGAGAAAGAGAAGATGTGAGTGTGTGAGAGAGAGAAGCTGTGAGTGAGAGATAGACAGAGAGAAAAAGCTGTGAGTGAGAGAGAGAGAAAGAGAAGCTGTGTGTGAGAGCAAGAGAAAGAGAAAGTGAAGCTGTGAGTGAGTGAGAGAGAGAAAGAGAACTTTTGAGTGAGTGAGAGAAAGAGCAGCTGTGAGTGAGCGAGAAAGAAAGAGAAGGTGTGAGTGAAAGAGAGAGATAGTGAAAGAGAAACTGTGAGTGAGAGAGAGAGAGAGAAGGTGTGTTTGTGTGAGAGAGAAAGAGAAGCTGTGAGTGAGAGAGAGAGAAACAGAAGCGGTGAGTGAGAGAGAGAAAAAGAGAAGTTGTGAGTGAGAGAGCGAGAAAGAGAAGCTGTAAGTGAGAGAGAGAGAGAGAAAGAGAAGCTGTGAGAGAGAGAGAGAGAAAGAGAACCTATGAGTGAGAGAGAGAGAGAGAGAGAAAGAGATGCTGTGAGTGAGAGAGAGAGAGGAATAGAAGCTGTGAGTGAGAGAGAGAGAAAGAGAAGCTGTGAGTGAGAGAGCAATAGAAGCTGTGAGTGACAGAAAGAGAGAAATTGAAACTGTGTGTGTGAGAGAGAGAAAGAGAAGCTGTGAGTGAGAGAGAGAGAGAAAGAGAAGCTGTGATTGAGAGAGAGAGAAAGAGAAGCTGTGAGTGAGAGAGAGAGAGAAAGTGAAGCTGTGAGTGAGAGAGAGAGAGAGATAGAGAAGCTGTCAGTGAGAGAGAGAGTGAAAGAGAAAGAGAAGATGTGAGTGAGAGAGAAAGAGAAGCTGTGAGTGAGAGAGAGAGTAAGAGATGCTGTGAGTGAGAGAGAGAGAGAGAGAAGCTGTGTGTGTGTGTGAGAGAGAAATAGAAGCTGTGAGTGAAAGAGAGAGAGAAAGAGAAACTGTGAGTGAGAGGGAAAAAGTAGCTGTGAGTGAGAGAGAGAGAGAGGAAGAGAAGCTGTGAGTGAGCGATAGAGAGAGAAAGAGAAGCTGTGAGTGAGAGAAAGAGAGAGAGAAAGAGAAAGAGAATCTGTGAGTGAGTGAGAAAGAGAAAGATTAGATATGAGTGAGAGAGAAAGAGAAAGAGAAGGTGTGAGTGAGAGAGAAATTAAGTTAAGCTGTGAGTGATAGAGAGAGATAGAGATAGAGAAGCTGTGAGTGAGAGAGAGAGAGAAAGAGAAGATGTGAGTGAGAGAGAGAGAAAGAGAAGCTGTGAGTGAGAGAGAGAGAGATGCTGTGAGAGAGAGAGAGAGAAAGGGAAGCTGTGAGTGAGAGAGGGAGAGAAAGAAGCTTTGAGTGAGAGAGAGAGAAAGGGAAGCTGTGAGTGAGAGAAAGAGAAAGAGAAGCTGTGAGTGAGAGAGAGAGAGAAAGAGAAGATGTGAGTGAGTGATAGAGAGAGAGAAAGAGAAGATGTGAGTGAGTGAGAGAGAGAAGCTATGAGTGAGAGAGAGTGAGAGAAAGAGAAGCTGTGAGTGAGAGAGAGAGAGAAATAGAAGCTGTGTGTGTGTGAGAGAGAGAAAGAGTAGTTGTGAGTGAGAGATAGACAGAGAGAAAAAGCTGTGAGTGAGAGAGAGAGAAAGAGAAGCTGTGTGAGAGAGAGAAAGAGAAGCTGTGAGTGAGAGAGAGATAGAGAGAAGCTGTGAGAGAGAGTGAGAGAGAAAGAGAAGCTGTGAGTGAGAGAGAGAGAAAGAGAAGCTGTGAGAGAGAGAGAGAAAGAGAAGCTGTGAGTGAGAGAGAGAGAAATAGAAGCTGTGAGTGAGAGATAGACAGAGAGAAAAAGGTGTGAGTGAGAGAGAGAGAGAGAGAGAAGCTGTGAGTGAGAGAGAGAGAAAGAGAAAGTGAAGCTGTGAGTGAGTGAGAGAGAGAGAAAGAGAACTTTTGAGTGAGTGAGAGAAAGAGCAGCTGTGAGTGAGAGAGAAAGAAAGAGAAGGTGTGAGTGAAAGAGAGAGATAGTGAAAGAGAAGCTGTGTGTGTGAGAGAGAGAGAGAATGTGTGTTTGTGTGAGAGAGAAAGAGAAGCTGTGAGTGAGAGAGAGAAAGAGAAGCTGTGAGTGAGAGAGAGAGAAAGAGAAGCTGTGAGTGAGAGAGCGAGAAAGAGAAGCTGTAAGTGAGAGAGAGAGAGAGAAAGAGAAGCTGTGAGAGAGAGAGAGAGAAAGAGAATTTGTGAGTGAGAGAGAGAGAAAGTGAAGCTGTGAGTGAGAGAGAGAGATAGAGAAGCTGTGAGTGAGAGAGAGAGTGAAAGAGAAAGAGAAGATGTGAGTGAGAGAGAGAGAAAGAGAAGCTGTGAGTGAGAGAGAGAGTAAGAGATGCTGTGAGTGAGAGAGAGAGAGAGAAAAAAAGTAGCTGTGAGTGAGAGAGAGAGGGGAAGAGAAGCTGTGAGTGAACGATAGAGAGAGAAAGAGAAGCTGTGAGTGAGAGAAAGAGAAAGAGAAAGAGAAAGAGAAGCTGTGAGTGAGAGAGTGAGAAAGACAAGCTGTAAGTGAGAGAGAGAGAGAAAGAGAAGCTGTGAGAGAGACAGAGAGAGAAAGAGAAGCTGTGAGTGAGAGAGAGAGAGAGAAAGAGAAGCTGTGAGTAAGAGAGAGAGAGAGGAAGAGAAGCTGTGAGTGAGCGATAGAGAGAGAAAGAGAAGCTGTGAGTGAGAGAAAGAGAGAGAAAGAGAAAGAGAATCTGTGAGTGAGAGAGAGAGAAAGAGAAGATGTGAGTGAGAGAGAGAGAAAGAAAGAGAAAGAGAAGCTGTGAATGAGAGAGAGAGAGAAAGATAAGATATGAGTGAGAGAGAGAGAAAGAGAAGCTGTGAGTGAGAGAGAGAGAGAGATGCTGTGAGTGAGAGAGAGAGAAAGAGAAGCTATGAGTGAGAGAGAGAGAAAGGGAAGCTGTGAGTGAGAGAGGGAGAGAAAGAAGCTATGAGTGAGAGAAAGGGAAAGGGAAGCTGTGAGTGAGAGAAAGAGAAAGAGAAGCTGTGAGTGAGAGAGAGAGAGAAAGAGAAGATGTGAGTGAGTGATAGAGAGAGAGAAAGAGAAGATGTGAGTGAGAGAGAGAGAGAAGCTATGAGTGAGAGAGAGTGAGAGAAAGAGAAGCTGTGAGTGAGAGAGAGAAAGAGAAGCTGTGAGTGAGAGAGAGAGAGAGAAAGAGAAGCTGTATGTGTGTGAGAGAGAGAAAGAGTAGGTGTGAGTGAGAGAGAGAGAAAGAGAAGCTGTGAGAGAGAGAGAGAAAGAGAAGCTGTGAGTGAGTAAGAGAGCAATAGAAGCTGTGAGTGAGAGATAGACAGAGAGAAAAAGCTGTCAGTGAGAGAGAGAGAAAGAGAAGCTGTGAGTGAGAGAGAGACAGAGAAAGAGAAGCTGTGAGAGAGAGAGAAAGAGCTGTGAGTGAGAAAGAGAGAAGATGTGTGTGTGAGAGAAAGAGACACTGTGAGTGAGAGTGAGAGAGAGAGAAAGAGAAGCTGTGTGTTAGAGAGAGAGAGAGAAGCTGTGAGTGAGAGAGAGAGAAAGAGAAGCTGTAAGTGAGAGAGAGAAAGAGAAGCTGTGAGTGAAAGAGAGAGAGAGAAGGAGAAGCTGTGCGTGAGAGAGAGAAAGAGAAGCTGTGAGTGAGAGAGAGAGAGAAAGAGAAGCTGTTAGTAAGAGAGAGAGAGTGAAAGAAAAGCTGTGAGTGAGAGAGAGAGAGAGAAGTGGTGAGAAGAGAGAATAAGAGAAGCTGTGAGTGAGAGAGAGAGAAACAGAAGCTGTGAGCGAGAAGAGAGAGAGAGTGAAAGAGAAGCTGTGAGTGAGAGAGAGAGAGAAAGAGAAGATGTGAGTGAGTGAGAAAGAAAGAGAAGCTGTGAGTGAGAGAGAGAGAGAAAGAGTCTCTGTGAGTGAGAGAGAGAGAGAGAGAAAGAGAAGCTGTGAGTGAGAAAGAGAGAGAGAAAGAGAAGCTGTGAGAGAGAGAGAAATGGAAGCTGTGAGTGAGAGAAAGAGAAAGAGAAGCTGTGTGTGAGAGAGAGAGAGAAAGGGAAGCTGTGAGTGTGTGAGAGAGAGAGAAGTGGTGAGAAGAGAGAATAAGAGAAGCTGTGAGTTGGAGAGAGAGAAACAGAAGCTGTGAGTGAGAAGAGAGAGAGAGTGAAAGAGAAGCTGTGAGTGAGAGAGAGAGAGAAAGAGAAGCTGAGAGTGAGAGAGAGAGAGAAAGTGAAGCTGTGAGTAAGAGAGAGAGAATGAAAGAGAAGCTGTGAGTGAGAGAGAGAGAGAAGTGGTGAGGGAGAGAGAGAATAAGAGAACATGTGATTGAGAGAGAGAGAGAAAGAGAAGCTGTGAGTGAGAAGAGAGAGAGAGAGTGAAAGAGAAGCTGTGAGTGAGAGAGAAAGAGAAGATGTGAGTGAGTGAGAAAGAAAGAGAAGCTGTGACTGAGAGAGGGAGAGAAAGAGACTCTGTGAGTGAGAGAGAGAGAGTGAGAGAGAGAAAGAGAAGCTGTGAGTGAGATAGAGAGAGAGAAAGAGAAGCTGTGAGTAAGAGAGAGAGAGTGAAAGAGAAGCTGTGAGTGAGAAAGAGAAAGAGAAGTGGTGTGTGAGAGAGAGAATAAGAGAAGCTGTGATTGAGAGAGAGAGAGAAAGAGAAGCTGTGAGTGAGAAGAGAGAGAGAGTGAATGAGAAGCTGTGAGTGAGAGAGAGAGAAAGAGAAGATGTGAGTGAGTGAGAAAGAAAGAGAAGCTGTGAGTGAGAGAGAGAGAAATAGAAGCTGTGAGTGAGAGAGAGAGAAAGAGAAGCTGTGAGTGAGAGAGCGAGAAAGAGAAGCTGTAAGTGAGAGAGAGAGAAAGAGAAGCTGTGAGAGAGAGTGAGAGAGAAAGAGAAGCTGAGAGTGAGAGAGAGAGAGAGAAAGAGAAGCTGTGCATAAGAGAGAGAGAGTGAAAGAGAAGCTGTGAGTGAGAGAGAGAAAGAGAGGTGGTGTGAGAGAGAGAGAATAAGAGAAGCTGTGATTGAGAGAGAGAGAGAAAGAGAAGCTGTGAGTGAGAAGAGAGAGAGAGTGAAAGAGAAGCTGTGAGTGAGAGAGAGAGAAAGAGAAGATGTGAGTGAGTGAGAAAGAAAGAGAAGCTGTGAGTGAGAGAGAGAGAAATAGAAGCTGTGAGTGAGAGAGAGAGAAAGAGAAGCTGTGAGTGAGAGAGCGAGAAAGAGAAGCTGTAAGTGAGAGAGAGAGAGAAAGAGAAGCTGTGAGAGAGAGTGAGAGAGAAAGAGAAGCTGAGAGTGAGAGAGAGAGAGAGAAAGAGAAGCTGTGCATAAGAGAGAGAGAGTGAAAGAGAAGCTGTGAGTGAGAGAGAGAAAGAGAGGTGGTGTGAGAGAGAGAGAATAAGAGAAGCTGTGATTGAGAGAGAGAGAAAGAGAAGCTGTGAGTGAGAAGAGAGAGAGAGTGAAAGAGAAGCTGCGAGTGAGAGAGAGAGAAAGAGAAGATGTGAGTGAGTGAGAAAGAAAGAGAAGCTGTGAGTGAGAGAGAGAGAAAGAGACTGTGAGTGAGAGAGAGAGAGAGAGAAAGAGAAGCTGTGAGTGAGATAGAGAGAGAGAGAGAAGCTGTGAGTGAGAGAGCTGTGAGTGAGAGAGAGAGAGAAAGAGAAGCTGTGAGTGAGAGAGAGAGAGTAAGAGATGCTGTGAGTGAGAGAGAGAGAGAAAGAGAAGCTGTGTGTGTGTGAGAGAGAGAAATAGAAGCTGTGAGTGAGAGAGAGAGAGAAAGAGAAACTGTGAGTGAGAGGGAAAAGTAGCTGTGAGTGAGAGAGAGAGAGAGGAAGAGAAGCTGTGAGTGAGCGATAGAGAGAGAAAGAGAAGCTGTGAGTGAGAGAAAGAGAGAGAAAGAGAAAGAGAATCTGTGAGTGAGAGAGAGAGAAAGAGAAGATGTGAGTGAGAGAGAGAGAGAAAGAAAGAGAAAGAGAAGCTGTGAATGAGAGAGAGAGAGAAAGATAAGATATGAGTGAGAGAGAGAGAAAGAGAAGCTGTGAGTGAGAGAGAAATTAAGTTAAGCTGTGAGTGAAAGAGAGAGATAGAGAAAGAGAAGCTGTGAGTGAGAGAGAGAGAGAAAGAGAAGATGTGAGTGAGAGAGAGAGAAAGAGAAGCTGTGAGTGAGAGAGAGAGAGATGCTGTGAGTGAGAGAGAGAGAGAAAGAGAAGCTATGAGTGAGAGAGAGAGAAAGGGAAGCTGTGAGTGAGAGAGGGAGAGAAAGAAGCTATGAGTGAGAGAAAGAGAAAGGGAAGCTGTAAGTGAGAGAAAGAGAAAGAGAAGCTGTGAGTGAGAGAGAGAGAGAAAGAGAAGATGTGAGTGAGTGATAGAGAGAGAGAAGTGGTGAGAAGAGAGAATAAGAGAAGCTGTGAGTGAGAGAGAGAGAAACAGAAGCTGTGAGCGAGAAGAGAGAGAGTGAAAGAGAAGCTGTGAGTGAGAGAGAGAGAGAAAGAGAAGATGTGAGTGAGTGAGAAAGAAAGAGAAGCTGTGAGTGAGAGAGAGAGAGAAAGAGTCTCTGTGACTGAGAGAGAGAGAGAGAAAGAGAAGCTGTGAGTGAGAGAGAGAGAGAAAGAGAAGATGTGAGTGAGAGAGACAGAGAAAGAAAAGCTGTGAGTGAGAGAGAGAGAGAAAGAGATGCTGTGTGTGAGAGAGAGAAATAGAAGCTGTGAGTGAGAGAGAGAGAGAAAGAGAAGCTGTGAGTGAGAGAGAAATAGTAGCTGTGAGTGAGAGAGAGAGAGAAAGATACGATATGAGTGAGAGAGAGGGAGGAAGAGAAGCTGTGAGTGAGAGAGAAATTAAGTTAAGCTGTGAGTGAAAGAGAGAGATAGAGAAAGAGAAGATGTGAGTGTGAGAGAGAGAGAAGCTGTGAGTGAGAGATAGACAGAGAGAAAAAGCTGTGAGTGAGAGAGAGAGAAAGAGAAGCTGTGTGTGAGAGCAAGAGAAAGAGAAAGTGAAGCTGTGAGTGAGTGAGAGAGAGAAAGAGAACTTTTGAGTGAGTGAGAGAAAGAGCAGCTGTGAGTGAGAGAGAAAGAAAGAGAAGGTGTGAGTGAAAGAGAGAGATAGTGAAAGAGAAACTGTGAGTGGGAGAGAGAGAGAGAAGGTGTGTTTGTGTGAGAGAGAAAGAGAAGCTGTGAGTGAGAGAGAGAGAAATAGAAGCGGTGAGTGAGAGAGAGAAAAAGAGAAGTTGTGAGTGAGAGAGCGAGAAAGAGAAGCTGTAAGTGAGAGAGAGAGAGAGAAAGAGAAGCTGTGAGAGAGAGAGAGAGAGAGAAAGAGAACCTATGAGTGAGAGAGAGAGAGAAAGAGATGCTGTGAGTGAGAGAGAGAGAGAGGAATAGAAGCTGTGAGTGAGAGAGAGAGAAAGAGAAGCTGTGAGTGAGAGAGCAATAGAAGCTGTGAGTGACAGAAAGAGAGAAATTGAAACTGTGTGTGTGTGAGAGAGAAAGAGAAGCTGTGAGTGAGAGAGAGAGAAAGAGAAGCTGTGATTGAGAGAGAGAGAAAGAGAAGCTGTGAGTGAGAGAGAGAGAGAAAGTGAAGCTGTGAGTGAGAGAGAGAGAGATAGAGAAGCTGTGAGTGAGAGAGAGAGTGAAAGAGAAAGAGAAGATGTGAGTGAGAGAGAGAAAGAGAAGCTGTGAGTGAGAGAGAGAGTAAGAGATGCTGTGAGTGAGAGAGAGAGAGAAAGAGAAGCTGTGTGTGTGTGAGAGAGAGAAATAGAAGCTGTGAGTGAAAGAGAGAGAGAAAGAGAAACTGTGAGTGAGAGGGAAAAAGTAGCTGTGAGTGAGAGAGAGAGAGAGAGGAAGAGAAGCTGTGAGTGAGCGATAGAGAGGGAAAGAGAAGCTGTGAGTGAGAGAAAGAGAGAGAGAAAGAGAAAGAGAATCTGTGAGTGAGTGAGAGAGAGAAAGATAAGATATGAGTGAGAGAGAGAGAGAAAGAGAAGCTGTGAGTGAGAGAGAAATTAAGTTAAGCTGTGAGTGATAGAGAGAGATAGAGATAGAGAAGCTGTGAGTGAGAGAGAGAGAGAAAGAGAAGTGAGTGAGAGAGAGAGAAAGAGAAGCTGTGAGTGAGAGAGAGAGAGATGCTGTGAGTGAGAGAGAGAGAAAGGGAAGCTGTGAGCGAGAAGAGAGAGAGTGAAAGAGAAGCTGTGAGTGAGAGAGAGAGAGAAAGAGAAGATGTGAGTGAGTGAGAAAGAAAGAGAAGCTGTGAGTGAGAGAGAGAGAGAAAGAGTCTCTGTGACTGAGAGAGAGAGAGAGAAAGAGAAGCTGTGAGTGAGAGAGAGAGAGAAAGAGAAGATGTGAGTGAGAGAGACAGAGAAAGAAAAGCTGTGAGTGAGAGAGAGAGAGAAAGAGATGCTGTGTGTGAGAGAGAGAAATAGAAGCTGTGAGTGAGAGAGAGAGAGAAAGAGAAGCTGTGAGTGAGAGAGAAATAGTAGCTGTGAGTGAGAGAGAGAGAGAAAGATACGATATGAGTGAGAGAGAGGGAGGAAGAGAAGCTGTGAGTGAGAGAGAAATTAAGTTAAGCTGTGAGTGAAAGAGAGAGATAGAGAAAGAGAAGATGTGAGTGTGAGAGAGAGAGAAGCTGTGAGTGAGAGATAGACAGAGAGAAAAAGCTGTGAGTGAGAGAGAGAGAAAGAGAAGCTGTGTGTGAGAGCAAGAGAAAGAGAAAGTGAAGCTGTGAGTGAGTGAGAGAGAGAAAGAGAACTTTTGATTGAGTGAGAGAAAGAGCAGCTGTGAGTGAGAGAGAAAGAAAGAGAAGGTGTGAGTGAAAGAGAGAGATAGTGAAAGAGAAACTGTGAGTGGGAGAGAGAGAGAGAAGGTGTGTTTGTGTGAGAGAGAAAGAGAAGCTGTGAGTGAGAGAGAGAGAAATAGAAGCGGTGAGTGAGAGAGAGAAAAAGAGAAGTTGTGAGTGAGAGAGCGAGAAAGAGAAGCTGTAAGTGAGAGAGAGAGAGAGAAAGAGAAGCTGTGAGAGAGAGAGAGAGAGAGAAAGAGAACCTATGAGTGAGAGAGAGAGAGAAAGAGATGCTGTGAGTGAGAGAGAGAGAGAGGAATAGAAGCTGTGAGTGAGAGAGAGAGAAAGAGAAGCTGTGAGTGAGAGAGCAATAGAAGCTGTGAGTGACAGAAAGAGAGAAATTGAAACTGTGTGTGTGTGAGAGAGAAAGAGAAGCTGTGAGTGAGAGAGAGAGAGAAAGAGAAGCTGTGATTGAGAGAGAGAGAAAGAGAAGCTGTGAGTGAGAGAGAGAGAGAAAGTGAAGCTGTGAGTGAGAGAGAGAGAGATAGAGAAGCTGTGAGTGAGAGAGAGAGTGAAAGAGAAAGAGAAGATGTGAGTGAGAGAGAGAAAGAGAAGCTGTGAGTGAGAGAGAGAGTAAGAGATGCTGTGAGTGAGAGAGAGAGAGAAAGAGAAGCTGTGTGTGTGTGAGAGAGAGAAATAGAAGCTGTGAGTGAAAGAGAGAGAGAAAGAGAAACTGTGAGTGAGAGGGAAAAAGTAGCTGTGAGTGAGAGAGAGAGAGAGAGGAAGAGAAGATGTGAGTGAGCGATAGAGAGGGAAAGAGAAGCTGTGAGTGAGAGAAAGAGAGAGAGAAAGAGAAAGAGAATCTGTGAGTGAGTGAGAGAGAGAAAGATAAGATATGAGTGAGAGAGAGAGAGAAAGAGAAGCTGTGAGTGAGAGAGAAATTAAGTTAAGCTGTGAGTGATAGAGAGAGATAGAGATAGAGAAGCTGTGAGTGAGAGAGAGAGAGAAAGAGAAGATGTGAGTGAGAGAGAGAGAAAGAGAAGCTGTGAGTGAGAGAGAGAGAGATGCTGTGAGTGAGAGAGAGAGAAAGGGAAGCTGTGAGTGAGAGAGGGAAAGAAAGAAGCTTTGAGTGAGAGAGAGAGAAAGGGAAGCTGTGAGTGAGAGAAAGAGAAAGAGAAGCTGTGAGTGAGAGAGAGAGAGAAAGAGAAGATGTGAGTGAGTGATAGAGAGAGAGAAAGAGAAGATGTGAGTGAGAGAGAGAGAGAAGCTATGAGTGAGAGAGAGTGAGAGAAAGAGAAGCTGTGAGTGAGAGAGAGAGAGAAATAGAAGCTGTGTGTGTGAGAGAGAGAGAAAGAGTAGTTGTGAGTGAGAGACAGACAGAGAGAAAAAGCTGTGAGTGAGAGAGAGAGAAAGAGAAGCTGTGAGTGAGAGAGAGAAAGAGAAGCTGTGAGTGAGAGAGAGAGAGAGAGAGAAGCTGTGAGAGAGAGTGAGAGAGAAAGAGAAGCTGTGAGTGAGAGAGAGTATCTCTCACTCACAGCTTCTATTTCTCTCTCTCTCACTCACAGCTTCTCTTTCTCTCTCTCTCTCAGAGAGAAAAAGCTGTGAGTGAGAGAGAGAGAGAAAGTGAAGCTGTGAGTGAGAGAGAGAGATAGAGAAGCTGTGAGTGAGAGAGAGAGTGAAAGAGAAAGAGAAGATGTGAGTGAGAGAGAGAGAAAGAGAAGCTGTGAGTGAGAGAGAGAGTAAGAGATGCTGTGAGTGAGAGAGAGAGAGAAACTGTGAGTGAGAGAGAGAGAGAGATGCTGTGAGTGAGAGAGAGAGAAAGAGAAAAAGTAGCTGTGAGTGAGAGAGAGAGAGGAAGAGAAGCTGTGAGTGAGCGATAGAGAGAGAAAGAGAAGCTGTGAGTGAGAGAAAGAGAGAGAGAAAGAGAAAGAGAAGCTGTGAGTGAGAGAGAGAGAGAAAGAGAAGCTGTGAGAGAGACAGAGAGAGAAAGAGAAGCTGTGAGTGAGAGAGAGAGAGAAAGAGAAGCTGTGAGTAAGAGAGAGAGAGTGAAAGAGAAGCTGTGAGTGAGAAAGAGAAAGAGAAGTGGTGTGTGAGAGAGAGAATAAGAGAAGCTGTGATTGAGAGAGAGAGAGAAAGAGAAGCTGTGAGTGAGAAGAGAGAGAGAGAGAAAGAGAAGCTCTGTGTTAGAGAGAGACACAAGCTGTGAGTGAGAGAGAGAGAAAGAGAAGCTGTAAGTGAGAGAGAGAGAGAAAGAGAAGCTGTGAGTGAAAGAGAGAGAGAGAAGGAGAAGCTGTGAGTGAGAGAGAGAGAAAGAGAAGCTGTGAGTGAGAGAGAGAGAGAAAAAGAGAAGCTGTTAGTAAGAGAGAGAGAGAGAAAGAGTCTCTGTGAGTGAGAGAGAGAGAGAGAGAAGCTGTGAGTGAGATAGAGAGAGAGAAAGAGAAGCTGTGAGTGAGAGAGAGAGAGAAAGGGAAGCTGTGAGTGAGAGAAAGAGAAAGAGAAGCTGTGAGTGAGAGAGAGAGAGAAATGGAAGCTGTGAGTGAGTGAGTGAGAGAGAGAGAAATAGAAGATGTTAGTGATAGAGAGAGAAAGAGATGCTGTGAGTGAGAGAGAGAGAAAGAGAAGCTGTGAGTGAGAGAAAAAAAGAGAAGATGTGAGTGAGAGAGAGAGAGAGAAAGAGAAGCTGTGTGTGTGAGAGTGAGAAAGAGAAGCTGTGAGTGAAAGAGAAGCTGTGAGAGAGAGAGAGAGAAAGTGAAGATGTGGGTGAGAGAGAGAGAAAGTGAAGATGTGGGTGAGAGAGAGAGAAAGAGAAGCGGTGAGTGAGAGAGAAAGAAAGTTAAGGTGTGAGTGAAAGAGAGAGATAGAGAAAGAGAAGCTGTGAGTGAGAGAGAGAGAGAAAGAGAAGATGTGAGTGAGAGAGACAGAGAAAGAAAAGCTGTGAGTGAGAGAGAGAGAGAAAGAGATGCTGTGTGAGAGAGAGAAATAGAAGCTGTGAGTGAGAGAGAGAGAGAAAGAGAAGCTGTGAGTGAGAGAGAAATAGTAGCTGTGAGTGAGAGAGAGAGAGAGGAAGAGAAGCTTTGAGTGAGAGAGAGGGAGAGAAAGAGAAGCTGTGAGTGAGAGAAAGAGAGAGAAAGAGAAAGAGAAGCTGTGAGTGAGAGGGAGATACAGATAGAGAAGCTGCGAGTGAGAGAGAGAGAGAAAGATAAGATATGAGTGAGAGAGAGGGAGGAAGAGAAGCTGTGAGTGAGAGAGAAATTAAGTTAAGCTGTGAGTGAAAGAGAGAGATAGAGAAAGAGAAGATGTGAGTGTGAGAGAGAGAGAAGCTGTGAGTGAGAGATAGACAGAGAGAAAAAGCTGTGAGTGAGAGAGAGAGAAAGAGAAGCTGTGTGTGAGAGCAAGAGAAAGAGAAAGTGAAGCTGTGAGTGAGTGAGAGAGAGAAAGAGAACTTTTGAGTGAGTGAGAGAAAGAGCAGCTGTGAGTGAGCGAGAAAGAAAGAGAAGCTGTGAGTGAAAGAGAGAGATAGTGAAAGAGAAACTGTGAGTGAGAGAGAGAGAGAGAAGGTGTGTTTGTGTGAGAGAGAAAGAGAAGCTGTGAGTGAGAGAGAGAGAAACAGAAGCGGTGAGTGAGAGAGAGAAAAAGAGAAGTTGTGAGTGAGAGAGCGAGAAAGAGAAGCTGTAAGTGAGAGAGAGAGAGAAAGAGAAGCTGTGAGAGAGAGAGAGAGAGAAAGAGAACCTATGAGTGAGAGAGAGAGAGAGAGAGAAAGAGATGCTGTGAGTGTGAGAGAGAGAGAGGAATAGAAGCTGTGAGTGAGAGAGAGAGAAAGAGAAGCTGTGAGTGAGAGAGCAATAGAAGCTGTGAGTGACAGAAAGAGAGAAATTGAAACTGTGTGTGTGAGAGAGAGAAAGAGAAGCTGTGAGTGAGAGAGAGAGAGAAAGAGAAGCTGTGAGAGAGTGAGAGAGAGAAAGAGAAGCTGTGAGTGAGAGAGAGAGAGAAAGTGAAGCTGTGAGTGAGAGAGAGAGATAGAGAAGCTGTGAGTGAGAGAGAGAGTGAAAGAGAAAGAGAAGATGTGAGTGAGAGAGAGAGAAAGAGAAGCTGTGAGTGAGAGAGAGAGTAAGAGATGCTGTGAGTGAGAGAGAGAGAGAGAGAAACTGTGAGTGAGACAGAGAGAGAGATGCTGTGAGTGAGAGAGAGAGAAAGAGAAAAAGTAGCTGTGAGTGAGAGAGAGAGAGGAAGAGAAGCTGTGAGTGAACGATAGAGAGAGAAAGAGAAGCTGTGAGTGAGAGAAAGAGAGAGAGAAAGAGAAAGAGAAGCTGTGAGTGAGAGAGCGAGAAAGAGAAGCTGTAAGTGAGAGAGAGAGAAAGAGAAGCTGTGAGAGAGACAGAGAGAGAAAGAGAAGCTGTGAGTGAGAGAGAGAGAGAGAGAAAGAGAAGCTGTGAGTAAGAGAGAGAGAGAGGAAGAGAAGCTGTGAGTGAGCGATAGAGAGAGAAAGAGAAGCTGTGAGTGAGAGAAAGAGAGAGAAAGAGAAAGAGAATCTGTGAGTGAGTGAGAGAGAGAGAAAGAGAACTTTTGAGTGAGTGAGAGAAAGAGCAGCTGTGAGTGAGATAGAAAGAAAGAGAAGGTGTGAGTGAAAGAGAGAGATAGTGAAAGAGAAGCTGTGTGAGAGAGAGAGAGAGAGAATGTGTGTTTGTGTGAGAGAGAAAGAGAAGCTGTGAGTGAGAGAGAGAGAAAGAGAAGCTGTGAGTGAGAGAGAGAGAAAGAGAAGCTGTGAGTGAGAGAGCGAGAAAGAGAAGCTGTAAGTGAGAGAGAGAGAGAAAGAGAAGCTGTGAGAGAGAGAGAGAGAAAGAGAAGCTGTGAGTGAGAGAGAGAGAGAAAGTGAAGCTGTGAGTGAGAGAGAGAGATAGAGAAGCTGTGAGTGAGAGAGTGAGTGAAAGAGAAAGAGAAGATGTGAGTGAGAGAGAGAGAAAGAGAAGCTGTGAGTGAGAGAGAGAGTAAGAGATGCTGTGAGTGAGAGAGAGAGAGAGAGAAACTGTGAGTGAGAGAGAGAGAGAGATGCTGTGAGTGAGAGAGAGAGAAAGAGAAAAAGTAGCTGTGAGTGAGAGAGAGAGAGGAAGAGAAGCTGTGAGTGAACGATAGAGAGAGAAAGAGAAGCTGTGAGTGAGAGAAAGAGAGAGAGAAAGAGAAAGAGAAGCTGTGAGTGAGAGAGCGAGAAAGAGAAGCTGTAAGTGAGAGAGAGAGAGAAAGAGAAGCTGTGAGAGAGACAGAGAGAGAAAGAGAAGCTGTGAGTGAGAGAGAGAGAGAGAAAGAGAAGCTGTGAGTAAGAGAGAGAGAGAGGAAGAGAAGCTGTGAGTGAGCGATAGAGAGAGAAAGAGAAGCTGTGAGTGAGAGAAAGAGAGAGAAAGAGAAAGAGAATCTGTGAGTGAGAGAGAGAGAAAGAGAAGCTGTGAGTGAGAGAGAGAGAGAGATGCTGTGAGTGAGAGAGAGAGAAAGAGAAGCTATGAGTGAGAGAGAGAGAAAGGGAAGCTGTGAGTGAGAGAGGGAGAGAAAGAAGCTATGAGTGAGAGAAAGAGAAAGGGAAGCTGTGAGTGAGAGAAAGAGAAAGAGAAGCTGTGAGTGAGAGAGAGAGAGAAAGAGAAGATGTGAGTGAGTGATAGAGAGAGAGAATGAGAAGATGTGAGTGAGAGAGAGAGAGAAGCTATGAGTGAGTGAGAGAGAGAGAAAGAGAAGCTGTATGTGTGTGAGAGAGAGAAAGAGTAGGTGTGAGTGAGAGAGAGAGAAAGAGAAGCTGTGAGAGAGAGAGAGAGAAAGAGAAGCTGTGAGTGAGTAAGAGAGCAATAGAAGCTGTGAGTGAGAGATAGACAGAGAGAAAAAGCTGTCAGTGAGAGAGAGAGAAAGAGAAGCTGTGAGTGAGAGAGAGACAGAGAAAGAGAAGCTGTGAGAGAGAGAGAAAGAGCTGTGAGTGAGAAAGAGAGAAGATGTGTGTGTGAGAGAAAGAGACACTGTGAGTGAGAGTGAGAGAGAGAGAAAGAGAAGCTGTGTGTTAGAGAGAGAGAGACAAGCTGTGAGTGAGAGAGAGAGAAAGAGAAGCTGTAAGTGAGAGAGAGAGAAAGAGAAGCTGTGAGTGAAAGAGAGAGAGAGAAGGAGAAGCTGTGAGTGAGAGAGAGAAAGAGAAGCTGTGAGTGAGAGAGAGAGAGAAAGAGAAGCTGTTAGTAAGACAGAGAGAGTGAAAGAAAAGCTGTGAGTGAGAGAGAGAGAGAGAGAAGTGGTGAGAAGAGAGAATAAGAGAAGCTGTGAGTGAGAGAGAGAGAAACAGAAGCTGTGAGCGAGAAGAGAGAGAGAGTGAAAGAGAAGCTGTGAGTGAGAGAGAGAGAGAAAGAGAAGATGTGAGTGAGTGAGAAAGAATGAGAAGCTGTGAGTGAGAGAGAGAGAGAAAGAGTCTCTGTGAGTGAGAGAGAGAGAGAGAGAAAGAGAAGCTGTGAGTGAGAAAGAGAGAGAGAGAAAGAGAAGCTGTGTGAGAGAGAGAAATGGAAGCTGTGAGTGAGAGAAAGAGAAAGAGAAGCTGTGAGTGAGAGAGAGAGAGAAAGGGAAGCTGTGAGTGTGTGTGAGAGAGAGAAGTGGTGAGAAGAGAGAATAAGAGAAGCTGTGAGTTGGAGAGAGAGAAACAGAAGCTGTGAGTGAGAAGAGAGAGAGAGTGAAAGAGAAGCTGTGAGTGAGAGAGAGAGAGAAAGAGAAGCTGAGAGTGAGAGAGAGAGAGAAAGTGAAGCTGTGAGTAAGAGAGAGAGAGTGAAAGAGAAGCTGTGAGTGAGAGAGAGAGAGAAGTGGTGAGGGAGAGAGAGAATAAGAGAACATGTGATTGAGAGAGAGAGAGAAAGAGAAGCTGTGAGTGAGAAGAGAGAGAGAGAGTGAAAGAGAAGCTGTGAGTGAGAGAGAAAGAGAAGATGTGAGTGAGTGAGAAAGAAAGAGAAGCTGTGACTGAGAGAGGGAAAGAAAGAGACTCTGTGAGTGAGAGAGAGAGAGTGAGAGAGAGAAAGAGAAGCTGTGAGTGAGATAGAGAGAGAGAAAGAGAAGCTGTGAGTGAGAAAGAGAGAGAAAGGGAAGCTGTGAGTGAGAGAAAGAGAAAGAGAAGCTGTGAGTGAGAGAGAGAAAGTGAAGCTGTGAGTGAGTGAGAGAGAAATAGAAGTTGTGAGAGAGCGAGAAAGAGAAGCTGTGAGTGAGACAGAGAAAAAGAGAAGCTGTGAGTGAGAGAGAGAGAGAGAAAGAAAGAGAAGCTATGTGTGAGAGAGAGAGACAAAGAGAAGCTGTGAGTGAGAGAGAAAGAGAAGCTGTGAGTGACAGAG
Source organism: Bradypodion ventrale (assembly GCA_035047345.1). Classification (NCBI taxonomy): domain Eukaryota; kingdom Metazoa; phylum Chordata; class Lepidosauria; order Squamata; family Chamaeleonidae; genus Bradypodion; species Bradypodion ventrale. The sequence continues at coordinate 176,254,852 of JAWDJE010000002.1, forward strand.
AGAGAGAGAGAAAGTGAAGATGTGAGCATGTGAGAGAGAGAAAGAGAAGCTGTGAGTGAGAGAGAAAGAAAGTTAAGGTGTGAGTGAAAGAGAGAGATAGAGAAAGAGAAGCTGTGAGTGAGAGAGAGAGAGAAAGAGAAGATATCAGTGAGAGAGAGAGAAAGAGAAGCTGTGAGTGAGAGAGAGAGAGAGAGAAGCTGTGAGTGAGAGAGGGAGAGAAGTTGTGAGTGGGAGAGAGAGAGAAGTGGTGCGAGAGAGAGAATAAGAGAACCTGTGAGTGAGATAGAGAGAGAAAGAGCAGTGAGTGAGAAGAGAGAGAGAGTGAAAGAGAAGCTGTGAGTGAGATAGAGAGAGAGAGAAAGAGAAGCTGTGAGTGAGAGAGAGAAAAAGGGAAGCTGTGAGTGAGAGAAAGAGAAAGAGAAGCTCTGAGTGAGAGAGAGAGAGAAAGGGAAGCTGTGAGTGAGTGAGTGAGAGAGAGAGAAATAGAAGATGTTAGTGAGAGAGAGAGAGAAAGAGAAGCTGTGAGTGAGAGAGAGAAAAAGAGAAGCTGTGAGTGAGAGAGAGAGAGAAAAAGAGAAGCTGTGTGTGTGTGAGAGAGAAAGAGAAGCTGTGAGTGAGAGAGAAAGAGAAGCTGTGTGAGAGAGAGAGAGAAAGTGAGGATGTGGGTGAGAGAGAGAGAAAGAGAAGCTGTGAGTGAGAGAGAAAGAAAGTTAAGGTGTGAGTGAAAGAGAGAGATAGAGAAAGAGAAGCTGTGAGTGAGAGAGAGAGAGAAAGACAAGATGTGAGTGAGAGACAGAGAAAGAAAAGTTGTGAGTGAGAGAGAGAGAGAAAGAGATGCTGTGAGAGAGAGAGAGAGAAATAGAAGCTGTGAGTGAGTGAGAGAGAGAGAAATAGTAGCTGTGAGTGAGAGAGAGAGAGAGAGAGAAGATGTGAGTGAGAAAGAGAGAGAAAGAGAAAGAGAAGCTGTGAGTGAGAGAGAGAGAGAAAGATAAGATATGAGTGAGAGACAGAGAGGAAGAGAAGCTGTGAGTGAGAGAGAAATTAAGTTAAGCTGTGAGTGAAAGAGAGAGAGAGAGAAAGAGAAGATGTGAGTGAGAGAGAGAGAGAAGCTGTGTGTGAGAGAGAGAGAGAAATAGAAGCTGTGAGTGAGAGAGAGAGAAAGAGAAGCTGTGAGTGAGAGAGAGAGAGAGAGAAGCTGTGTGTGTGAGAGAGAGAAAGAGAAGCTGTGAGTGAGAGAGAGAGAAAGAGAAAGTGAAGGTGTGAGTGAGTGAGAGAGAGAGAAAGAGAACTTTTGAGTGAGTGAGAGAAAGAGCAGCTGTGAGTGACAGAGAAAGAAAGAGAAGGTGTGAGTGAAATACAGAGATAGTGAAAGAGAAGCTGTGAGTGAGAGAGAGAGAGAGAAGGTGTGTTTGTGTGAGAGAGAAAGAGAAGCTGTGAGTGAGAGAGAGAGAAATAGAAGCTGTGAGTGAGAGAGAGAGAAAGAGAAGCTGTGAGTGAGAGAGCGAGAAAGAGAAGCTGTATGTGAGAGAGAGAGAGAAAGAGAAGCTGTGAGAGAGAGAGAGAGAGAAAGAGAAGCTGTGAGTGAGAGAGAGAGAGAGAGAAAGAGAAGCTGTGAGTAAGAGAGAGAGTGTGAAAGAGAAGCTGTGAGAGAGAGAGAGAAAGAGAAGGGGTGTGAGAGAGAGAGAATAAGAGAAGCTGTGATTGAGTGAGAGAGAAAGAGAAGCTGTGAGTGAGAAGAGAGAGAGAGTGAAAGAGAAGCTGTGAGTGAGAGAGAGAGAAAGAGAAGCTGTATGTGTGAGAGAGAGAGAAAGAGAAGCTGTGAGAGAGAGAGAGAAAGAGAAGCTGTGAGTGAGAGAGAGAGAGAGAAAGTGAAGCTGTGAGTGAGTGAGAGAGAGAGAAATAGAAGTTGTGATACAGCGAGAAAGAGAAGCTGTGAGTGAGACAGAGAAAAAGAGAAGCTGTGAGTGAGAGAGAGAGAGAGAAAGAGAAGCTATGTGTGAGAGAGAGAGAGAGAGAAAGAGAAGCTGTGAGTGAGAGAGAAAGAGAAGCTGTGAGTGACAGAGAGAGAGAGAAAGTGAAGATGTGAGTGTGTGTGAGAGAGAAAGAGAAGCTGTGAGTGAGAGAGATAGAAAGTTAAGGTGTGAGTAAAAGAGAGAGATAGAGAAAGAGAAGCTGTGAGTGAGAGAGAGAGAGAAAGAGAAGATGTGAGTGAGAGAGAGAGAAAGAGAAGCTGTGAGTGAGAGAGAGAGAGAGAGAAGCTGTGAGTGAGAGAGGGAGAGAAGCTGTGAGTAAGAGAGAGAGAGTGAAAGAGAAGCTGTGAGTGGGAGAGAGAGAGAAGTGGTGTGAGAGAGAGAATAAGAGAACCTGTGAGATAGAGAGAGAAAGAGCTGTGAGTGAGAAGAGAGAGAGAGTGAAAGAGAAGCTGTGAGTGAGAGAGAGAGAGACAGAGAAGCTGTGAGTGAGATAGAGAGAGAGAGAAAGAGAAGCTGTGAGTGAGAGAAAGAGAGAAAGGGAAGCTGTGAGTGAGAGAAAGAGAAAGAGAAGCTGTGAGTGAGAGAGAGAGAGAAAGGGAAGCTGTGAGTGAGTGAGTGTGAGAGAGAGAAATAGAAGATGTTAGTGAGAGAGAGAGAGAGAGAAAGAGAAGCTGTGAGTGAGAGAGAGAAAAAGAGAAGCTGTGAGTGAGAGAGAGAGAGAAAAAGAGAAGCTGTGTGTGTGTGAGAGAGAAAGAGAAGCTGTGAGTGAGAGAGAAAGAGAAGCTGTGAGAGAGAAAGAGAGAAAGTGAAGATGTGGGTGAGAGAGAGAGAAAGAGAAGCTGTGAGTGAGAGAGAAAGAAAGTTAAGGTGTGAGTGAAAGAGAGAGATAGAGAAAGAGAAGCTGTGAGTGAGAGAGAGAGAGAAAGAGAAGCTGAGAGTGAGAGAGAAATAGTAGCTGTGAGTGAGAGAGAGAGAGAGGAAGGGAAGCTGTGAGTGAGAGAGAGAGAGAAAGAGAACCTGTGAGGGAGAGAAAGAGATAGAAAGAGAAGCTGTGAGTGAGAGAGAGATACAGATAGAGAAGCTGTGAGTGAGAGAGAGAGAGAAAGAGAAGATGTGAGTGAGAGAGAGAGAGAGAGAAAGAGAAGCTGTGAGTGAGAGAGAGAGAGAAAGATAAGATATGAGTGAGAGACAGAGAGGAAGAGAAGCTGTGAGTGAGAGAGAAATTAAGTTAAGCTGTGAGTGAAAGAGAGAGAGAGAAAGAGAAGATGTGAGTGAGAGAGAGAGAGAAGCTGTGTGTGTGAGAGAGAGAGAGAAATAGAAGCTGTGAGTGAGAGAGAGAGAAAGAGAAGCTGTGAGTGAGAGAGAGAGAGAAGCTGTGTGTGTGAGAGAGAGAGAAAGAGAAGCTGTGAGTGAGAGAGAGAGAAAGAGAAGCTGTGAGAGAGAGAGAGAAAGAGAAGCTGTGAGTGAGAGAGAGAGAAATAGAAGCTGTGAGTGAGAGATAGACAGAGAGAAAAAGCTGTGAGTGAAAGAGAGAGAAAGTGAAGCTGTGAGTGAGAGAGAGAGAAAGAGAAAGTGAAGCTGTGAGTGAGTGAGAGAGAGAGAAAGAGAACTTTTGAGTGAGTGAGAGAAAGAGCAGCTGTGAGTGACAGAGAAAGAAAGAGAAGGTGTGAGTGAAAGAGAGAGATAGTGAAAGAGAAGCTGTGAGTGAGAGAGAGAGAGAAGGTGTGTTTGTGTGAGAGAGAAAGAGAAGCTGTGAGTGAGAGAGAGAGAAATAGAAGCTGTGAGTGAGAGAGAGAGAAAGTGAAGCTGTGAGTGAGAGAGCGAGAAAGAGAAGCTGTATGTGAGAGAGAGAGAGAAAGAGAAGCTGTGAGAGAGAGAGAGAGAAAGAGAAGCTGTGAGTGAGAGAGAGAGAGAGAAAGAGAAGCTGTGAGTAAGAGAGAGAGTGTGAAAGAGAAGCTGTGAGTGAGAGAGAGAAAGAGAAGGGGTGTGAGAGAGAGAGAGAAAGAGAAGCTGTGAGTGAGAAGAGAGAGAGAGAGTGAAAGAGAAGCTGTGAGTGAGAGAGAGAGAAAGAGAAGCTGTATGTGAGAGAGAGAGAGAAAGAGAAACTGTGAGAGAGAGAGATAAAGAGAAGCTGTGAGTGAGAGAGAGAGAGAGAGAGAAAGAGAAGCTTGAGTAAGAGAGAGAGTGTGAAAGAGAAGCTGTGAGTGAGAGAGAGAAAGAGAAGGGGTGTGTGAGAGAGAGAATAAGAGAAGCTGTGATTGAGTGAGAGAGAAATAGAAGCTGTGAGTGAGAAGAGAGAGAGAGAGTGAAAGAGAAGCTGTGAGTGAGAGAGAGAGAAAGAGAAGATGTGAGTGAGTGAGAAAGAAAGAGAAGCTGTGAGTGAGAGAAGAGAGAGAAAGAGACTCTGTGAGTGATAGAGAGAGAGAAAGAGAAGCTGTGAGCGAGAGAGAGAGAAAGTCAAGGTGTGAGAGAAAGAGAGAGATAGAGAAAGGAAGCTGTGAGTGAGAGAGAGAGAAAGAGAAGATGTGAGTGAGAGAGAGAGAAAGAGAAGCTGTAAGGGAGAGAGAGAGAGAAAGAGAAGCTGTGAGTGAAAGAGAGAGAGAAAGAGAAGCTGTGAGTGAGAGAGAGAGAGAGAGAAGTGGTGAGAGAGAGAGAAAAAGAGAAGCTGTGAGTGAGAGAGAGAGAAAAAAAGAGAAGCTGTGTGTGTAAGAGAGAGAGAAAGAGAAGCTGTGAGTGAGACAGAAAGAGAAGCTGTGAGAGAGAGACAGAGAGAGAAAGTGAAAAAGTGAGTGAGAGAGAGAGAAAGAGAAAAAGTGAGTGAGAGAGAGAAAGTCAAGGTGTGAGTGAAAGAGAGAGATTGAGAAAGAGAAGCTGTGAGAGAGAGAGAGAGAGAGAAAGAGAAGCTGTGAGTGAGAGAGAGAGAGAAAGGGAAGCTGTGAGTGAGAGAGAGAAAGAGAAGCTGTGAGAGAGTGAGAGAGAGAGAGAGAAATAGAAGATGTGAGTGAGAGAGAGAGAAAGAGAAGCTTTGAGTGGGAGAGAAAGAGAAGCTGTGAGTGAGAGAGAGAAAAAGAGAAGCTGTGAGAGAGAGAGAAAAAAGAGAAGCTGTGTGTGTAAGAGAGAGAGAAAGAGAAGCTGTGAGTGAGAGAGAAAGAGAAGCTGTGAGAGAGAAACAGAGAGAGAAAGTGAAGATGTGAGTGAGAGAGAGAGAAAGAGAAACAGTGAGTGAGAGAGAGAGAAAGTCAAGGTGTGAGTGAAAGAGAGAGATAGAGAAAGAGAAGCTGTGAGTGAGAGAGAGAGAGAAAGAGATGTGAGTGAGAGAGAGAGAAAGAGAAGCTGTAAGGGAGAGAGAGAGAGAGAAAGAGAAGCTGTGAGTGAAAGAGAGAGAGAAAGAGAAGCTGTGAGTGAGAGAGAGAGAGAGAAGTGGTGAGAGAGAGAGAGAATAAGAGAACATGTGATTGAGAGAGAGAGAAAGAGAAGCTGTGAGTGAGAAGAGAGAGAGAGAAAGAGACTCTGTGAGTGAGAGAGAGAGAGAGAAAGAAAGAGAAGCTGTGAGTGAGATAGAGAGAGAGAAAGAGAAGCTGTGAGTGAGAGAGAGAGAAAGGGAAGCTGTGAGTGAGAGAAAGAGAAAGAGAAGCTGTGAGTGAGTGAGAGAGAAAGTGAAGTTGTGAGTGAGTGAGAGAGAGAGAAATAGAAGTTGTGAGTGAGAGAGCGAGAAAGAGAAGCTGTGAGTGAGAGAGAGAGAGAAAGAGAAGCTGAGAGTGAGACAGAGAAAAAGAGAAGCTGTTAGTGAGAGAGAGAGAGAAAGAGAAGCTATGTGTGTGTGAGAGAGAGAAAGAGAAGCTGTGAGTGAGAGAGAAAGAGAAGCTGTGAGTGAGAGAGAGAGAGAAAGTGAAGATGTGAGTGTGTGAGAGAGAGAAAGAGAAGCTGTGAGTGAGAGAGAAAGAAAGTTAAGGTGTGAGTGAAAGAGAGAATAGAGAAAGAGAAGCTGTGAGTGAGAGAGAGAGAGAAAGAGAAGATGTGAGTGAGAGAGAGAGAAATAGAAGCTGTGAGTGAGAGAGAGAGAGAAAGAGAAGTTGTGAGTGAAAGAGAGAGAGAGAAGCTGTGAGTAAGAGAGAGAGAGTGAAAGAGAAGCTGTGAGTGAGAGAGAGAGAAGTGGTGTGTGAGAGAGAATAAGAGAACCTGTGAGTGAGAGAGAGAGAGAGAGAGCTGTGAGTGAGAAGAGAGAGTGAGAGTGAAAGAGAAGCTGTGAGTGAGAGAGAGAGAAAGAGAAGATGTGAGTGAGTGAGAAAGAAAGAGAAGCTGTGAGTGAGAGAGAGAGAGAAAGAGAAGCTGTGAGTGAGAGAGAGAGAGAGAAGCTGTGAGTAAGAGAGAGAGAGTGAAAGAGAAGCTGTGAGTGAGAGAGAGAGAAGTGGTGTGAGAGAGAGAGAAAGGGAAGCTGTGAGTGAGAGAAAGAGAAAGAGAAGCTGTGAGTGAGTGAGAGAGAGAAAGTGAAGCTGTGAGTGAGTGAGAGAGAGACAGAGAAATAGAAGATGTGAGTGAGAGAGAGAGAAAGTGAAGCTGTGAGTGAGAGAGAGAGAAAAAAGAGAAGCTGTGTGTGTAAGAGAGAGAGAAAGAGAAGCTGTGAGTGAGAGAGAAAGAGAAGCTGTGAGAGAGAAACAGAGAGAGAAAGTGAAGATGTGAGTGAGAGAGAGAGAAAGAGAAACAGTGAGTGAGAGAGAGAGAAAGTAAAGGTGTGAGTGAAAGAGAGAGATAGAGAAAGAGAAGCTGTGAGTGAGAGAGAGAGAGAAAGAGATGTGAGTGAGAGAGAGAAAGAGAAGCTGTAAGGGAGAGAGAGAGAGAGAAAGAGAAGCTGTGAGTGAAAGAGAGAGAGAAAGAGAAGCTGTGAGTGAGAGAGAGAGAGAAGTGGTGAGAGAGAGAGAGAATAAGAGAACATGTGATTGAGAGAGAGAGAGAAAGAGAAGCTGTGAGTGAGAAGAGAGAGAGAGAGAAAGAGACTCTGTGAGTGAGAGAGAGAGAGAGAAAGAGAAGCTGTGAGTGAGATAGAGAGAGAGAAAGAGAAGCTGTGAGTGAGAGAGAGAGAAAGGGAAGCTGTGAGTGAGAGAAAGAGAAAGAGAAGCTGTGAGTGAGTGAGAGAGAAAGTGAAGTTGTGAGTGAGTGAGAGAGAGAGAAATAGAAGTTGTGAGTGAGAGAGCGAGAAAGAGAAGCTGTGAGTGAGAGACAGAGAAAGAGAAGCTGAGAGTGAGACAGAGAAAAAGAGAAGCTGTGAGTGAGAGAGAGAGAGAGAAAGAGAAGCTATGTGTGTGAGAGAGAGAGAAAGAGAAGCTGTGAGTGAGAGAGAAAGAGAAGCTGTGAGTGAGAGAGAGAGAGAAAGTGAAGATGTGAGTGTGTGTGAGAGAGAAAGAGAAGCTGTGAGTGAGAGAGAAAGAAAGTTAAGGTGTGAGTGAAAGAGAGAGATAGAGAAAGAGAAGCTGTGAGTGAGAGAGAGAGAGAAAGAGATGTGAGTGAGAGAGAGAGAAAGAGAAGCTGTGAGTGAGAGAGAGAGAGAAAGAGAAGCTGTGAGTGAGAGAGAGAGAGAGAAGCTGTGAGTAAGAGAGAGAGAGTGAAAGAGAAGCTGTGAGTGAGAGAGAGAGAAGTGGTGTGAGAGAGAGAATAAGAGAACCTGTGAGTGAGAGAGAGAGAGAAAGAGCTGTGAGTGAGAAGAGAAAGAGAGAGTGAAAGAGAAGCTGTGAGTGAGAGAGAGAGAGAAAGAGAAGATGTGAGTGAGTGAGAAAGAAAGAGAAGCTGTGAGTGAGAGAGAGAGAGAAAGAGAAGCTGTGAGTGAGAGAGAGAGAGAGAGAAGCTGTGAGTAAGAGAGAGAGAGTGAAAGTGAAGCTGTGAATGAGAGAGAGAGAAGTGGTGTGAGAGAGAGAATAAGAGAACCTGTGAGTGAGAGAGAGAGAGAAAGAGCTGTGAGTGAGAAGAGAGAGAGAGAGTGAAAGAGTAGCTGTGAGTGAGAGAGAGAGAAAGAGAAGATGTGAGTGAGTGAGAAAGAAAGAGAAGCTGTGAGTGAGAGAGAGAGAGAAAGAGACTCTGTGAGTGAGGGAGAGAGAGAGAGAAAGAGAAGCTGTGATTGAGATAGAGAGAGAGAGAGAGAAGCTGTGAGTGAGAGAGAGAGAAAGGGAAGCTGTGAGTGAGAGAAAGAGAAAGAGAAGCTGTGAGTGAGTGAGAGAGAGAAAGTGAAGCTGTGAGTGAAAGAGAGAGATAGAGAAAGAGAACCTGTGAGTGAGAGAGAGAGAGAAAGAGATGTGAGTGAGAGAGAGAAAGAGAAGCTGTAAGGGAGAGAGAGAGAGAGAAAGAGAAGCTGTGAGTGAAAGAGAGAGAGAAAGAGAAGCTGTGAGTGAGAGAGAGAGAGAAGTGGTGAGAGAGAGAGAGAATAAGAGAACATGTGATTGAGAGAGAGAGAGAAAGAGAAGCTGTGAGTGGGAAGAGAGAGAGAGAAAGAGACTCTGTGAGTGAGAGAGAGAGAGAAAGAGAAGCTGTGAGTGAGATAGAGAGAGAGAAAGAGAAGCTGTGAGTGAGAGAGAGAGAAAGGGAAGCTGTGAGTGAGAGAAAGAGAAAGAGAAGCTGTGAGTGAGTGAGAGAGAAAGTGAAGTTGTGAGTGAGTGAGAGAGAGAGAAATAGAAGTTGTGAGTGAGAGAGCGAGAAAGAGAAGCTGTGAGTGAGAGACAGAGAAAGAGAAGCTGAGAGTGAGACAGAGAAAAAGAGAAGCTGTGAATGAGAGAGAGAGAGAGAAAGAGAAGCTATGTGTGTGAGAGAGAGAGAAAGAGAAGCTGTGAGTGAGAGAGAAAGAGAAGCTGTGAGTGAGAGAGAGAGAGAAAGTGAAGATGTGAGTGTGTGTGTGAGAGAAAGAGAAGCTGTGAGTGAGAGAGAAAGAAAGTTAAGGTGTGAGTGAAAGAGAGAGATAGAGAAAGAGAAGCTGTGAGTGAGAGAGAGAGAGAAAGAGATGTGAGTGAGAGAGAGAGAAAGAGAAGCTGTGAGTGAGAGAGAGAGAGAAAGAGAAGCTGTGAGTGAGAGAGAGAGAGAGAAGCTGTGAGTAAGAGAGAGAGAGTGAAAGAGAAGCTGTGAGTGAGAGAGAGAGAAGTGGTGTGAGAGAGAGAATAAGAGAACCTGTGAGTGAGAGAGAGAGAGAAAGAGCTGTGAGTGAGAAGAGAGAGAGAGAGTGAAAGAGAAGCTGTGAGTGAGAGAGAGAGAAAGAGAAGATGTGAGTGAGTGAGAAAGAAAGAGAAGCTGTGAGTGAGAGAGAGAGAGAAAGAGAAGCTGTGAGTGAGAGAGAGAGAGAGAGAGAGAGAAGCTGTGAGTAAGAGAGAGAGAGTGAAAGAGAAGCTGTGAATGAGAGAGAGAGAAGTGGTGTGTGAGAGAGAATAAGAGAACCTGTGAGTGAGAGAGAGAGAGAAAGAGCTGTGAGTGAGAAGAGAGAGAGAGAGTGAAAGAGTAGCTGTGAGTGAGAGAGAGAGAAAGAGAAGATGTGAGTGAGTGAGAAAGAAAGAGAAGCTGTGAGTGAGAGAGAGAGAGAAAGAGACTCTGTAAGTGAGGGAGAGAGATAGAGAAAGAGAAGCTGTGATTGAGATAGAGAGAGAGAGAGAGAAGCTGTGAGTGAGAGAGAGAGAAAGGGAAGCTGTGAGTGAGAGAAAGAGAAAGAGAAGCTGTGAGTGAGTGAGAGAGAGAAAGTGAAGCTGTGAGTGAGTGAGAGAGAGACAGAGAAATAGAAGATGTGAGTGAGAGAGAGAGAAAGAGAAGCTGTGAGTGAGAGAGAGAGAAAAAGAGAAGCTGTGTGTGTGTGAGAGAGAAAGAGAAGCTGTGAGTTAGAGAGAAAGTGAAGCTGTGAGAGAGAGAGAAAGTGAAGATGTGAGTGAGAGAGAGAGAAAGAGAAGCTGTGAGTGAGAGAGAGAAAAAAAGAAGCTGTGAGTGAGAGAGAGAGAGAGAAAGAGAAGCTGTGTGTGTGTGAGAGAGAGAAATAGAAGCTGTGAGTGAGAGAGAAAGAGAAGCTGTGATTGAGAGAGAGAGAGAAGCTGTGAGTGAGAGAGAGTGAGAGAATGAGAAGCTGTGATTGAGAGAGAGAGAGAGAAGCTGTGAGTGAGAGAGAGAGAGAAAGTGAACCTGTGAGTGCGAGAGAGATACAGATAGAGAATCTGTGAGTGAGAGAGAGAGAGAAAGAGAAGATGTGAGTGAAAGAGAGAGAGAAAGAGAATCTGTGAGTGAGAGAGAGAGAAAGAGAGAAGTGGTGAGAGAAAGAGAGAAAAAGAGAAGCTGTGAGTGAGAGAGAGAGAAAAAAAGAGAAGCTGTGTGTGTAAGAGAGAGAGAAAGAGAAGCTGTGAGTGAGACAGAAAGAGAAGCTGTGAGAGAGAGACAGAGAGAGAAAGTGAAAATGTGAGTGAGAGAGAGAGAAAGAGAAAAAGTGAGTGAGAGAGAGAGAAAGTCAAGGTGTGAGTGAAAGAGAGAGATAGAGAAAGAGAATTTGTGAGTGAGAGAGAGAGAGAGAGAAAGAGAAGCTGTGAGTGAGAGAGAGAGAGAAAGGTAAGCTGTGAGTGAGAGAGAGAAAGAGAAGCTGTGAGAGAGTGAGAGAGAGAGAGAGAAATAGAAGATGTGAGTGAGAGAGAAAGAGCAGCTTTGAGTGGGAGAGAAAGAGAAGCTGTGACTGAGAGAGAGAAAAAGAGAAGCTGTGAGTGAGCGAGAGAGAGAAAAGAGAAGCTTTGTGTGTAAGAGAGAGAGAAAGAGAAGCTGTGAGTGAGAGAGAAAGAGAAGCTGTGAGAGAGAAACACAGAGAGAAAGTGAAGATGTGAGTGAGAGAGAGAGAAAGAGAAACAGTGAGTGAGAGAGAGAGAAAGTCAAGGTGTGAGTGAAAGAGAGAGATAGAGAAAGAGAAGCTGTGAGTGAGAGAGAGAGAGAAAGAGAAGATGTGAGAGAGAGAGAGAGAAAGAGAAGCTGTAAGGGAGAGAGAGAGAGAAAGAGAAGCTGTGTGAAAGAGAGAGAGAAAGAGAAGCTGTGTGTGAGAGAGAGAGAGAGAGAGAAGTGGTGAGAGAGATAGAGAATAAGAGAACATGTGATTGAGAGAGAGAGAAAGAGAAGCTGTGAGTGAGAAGAGAGAGAGAGTGAAAGAGAAGCTGTGAGTGAGAGAGAAAGAGAAGATGTGAGTGAGTGAGAAAGAAAGAGAAGCTGTGAGTGAGAGAGAGAGAAAGAGACTCTGTGAGTGAGATAGAGAGAGAGAAAGAGAAGCTGTGAGTGAGATAGAGAGAGAGAAAGAGAAGCTGTGAGTGAGAGAGAGAGAGAAAGGGAAGCTTTGAGTGAGAGAAAGAGAAAGAGAAGCTGTGAGTGAGTGAGAGAGAAAGTGAAGTGAGTGAGTGAGAGAGAGAGAAATAGAAGTTGTGAGTGAGAGAGCGAGAAAGAGAAGCTGTGAGTGAGAGAGAGAGAGAAAGAGAAGCTGTGAGTGAGACAGAGAAAAAGAGAAGCTGTGAGTGAGAGAGAGAGAGAGAAAGAGAAGCTATATGTGTGTGAGAGAGAGAAAGAGAAGCTGTGAGTGAGAGAGAAAGAGAAGCTGTGAGTGAGAGAGAGAGAGAAAGTGAAGATGTGAGTGTGAGAGAGAGAGAGAAAGAGAAGCTGTGAGTGAGAGAGAAAGAAAGTTAAGGTGTGAGTGAAAGAGAGAGATAGAGAAAGAGAAGCTGTGAGTGAGAGAGAGAGAGAAAGAGAAGATGTGAGTGAGAGAGAGAGAAAGGGAAGCTGTGAGTGAGAGAAAGAGAAAGAGAAGCTGTGAGTGAGTGAGAGAGAGAAAGTGAAGCTGTGAGTGAGTGAGAGAGAGACAGAGAAATAGAAGATGTGAGTGAGAGAGAGAGAAAGAGAAGCTGTGAGTGAGAGAGAGAGAAAAAGAGAAGCTGTGTGTGTGTGAGAGAGAAAGAGAAGCTGTGAGTGAGAGAGAAAGAGAAGCTGTGAGAGATAGAGAAAGTGAAGATGTGAGTGAGAGAGAGAGAAAGAGAAGCTGTGAGTGAGAGAGAGAGAAAAAGAGAAGCTGTGTGTGTGTGAGAGAGAAAGAGAAGCTGTGAGTTAGAGAGAAAGTGAAGCTGTGAGAGAGAGAGAAAGTGAAGATGTGAGTGAGAGAGAGAGAAAGAGAAGCTGTGAGTGAGAGAGAGAAAAAAAGAAGCTGTGAGTGAGAGAGAGAGAGAGAAAGAGAAGCTGTGTGTGTGTGAGAGAGAGAAATAGAAGCTGTGAGTGAGAGAGAAAGAGAAGCTGTGATTGAGAGAGAGAGAGAAGCTGTGAGTGAGAGAGAGTGAGAGAATGAGAAGCTGTGATTGAGAGAGAGAGAGAGAAGCTGTGAGTGAGAGAGAGAGAGAAAGTGAACCTGTGAGTGCGAGAGAGATACAGATAGAGAATCTGTGAGTGAGAGAGAGAGAGAAAGAGAAGATGTGAGTGAAAGAGAGAGAGAAAGAGAATCTGTGAGTGAGAGAGAGAGAAAGAGAGAAGTGGTGAGAGAAAGAGAGAAAAAGAGAAGCTGTGAGTGAGAGAGAGAGAAAAAAAGAGAAGCTGTGTGTGTAAGAGAGAGAGAAAGAGAAGCTGTGAGTGAGACAGAAAGAGAAGCTGTGAGAGAGAGACAGAGAGAGAAAGTGAAAATGTGAGTGAGAGAGAGAGAAAGAGAAAAAGTGAGTGAGAGAGAGAGAAAGTCAAGGTGTGGGTGAAAGAGAGAGATAGAGAAAGAGAATTTGTGAGTGAGAGAGAGAGAGAGAGAAAGAGAAGCTGTGAGTGAGAGAGAGAGAGAAAGGGAAGCTGTGAGTGAAAGAGAGAAAGAGAAGCTGTGAGAGAGTGAGAGAGAGAGAGAGAAATAGAAGATGTGAGTGAGAGAGAAAGAGCAGCTTTGAGTGGGAGAGAAAGAGAAGCTGTGACTGAGAGAGAGAAAAAGAGAAGCTGTGAGTGAGCGACAGAGAGAAAAGAGAAGCTGTGTGTGTAAGAGAGAGAGAAAGAGAAGCTGTGACTGAGAGAGAAAGAGAAGCTGTGAGAGAGAAACACAGAGAGAAAGTGAAGATGTGAGTGTGAGAGAGAGAAAGAGAAACAGTGAGTGAGAGAGAGAGAAAGTCAAGGTGTGAGTGAAAGAGAGAGATAGAGAAAGAGAAGCTGTGAGTGAGAGAGAGAGAGAAAGAGAAGATGTGAGAGAGAGAGAGAGAAAGAGAAGCTGTAAGGGAGAGAGAGAGAGAAAGAGAAGCTGTGTGAAAGAGAGAGAGAAAGAGAAGCTGTGTGTGAGAGAGAGAGAGAGAGAAGTGGTGAGAGAGATAGAGAATAAGAGAACATGTGATTGAGAGAGAGAGAAAGAGAAGCTGTGAGTGAGAAGAGAGAGAGAGAGTGAAAGAGAAGCTGTGAGTGAGAGAGAAAGAGAAGATGTGAGTGAGTGAGAAAGAAAGAGAAGCTGTGAGTGAGAGAGAGAGAAAGAGACTCTGTGAGTGAGAGAGAGAGAGAGAAAGAGAAGCTGTGAGTGAGATAGAGAGAGAGAAAGAGAAGCTGTGAGTCAGAGAGAGAGAGAAAGGGAAGCTTTGAGTCAGAGAAAGAGAAAGAGAAGCTGTGAGTGAGTGAGAGAGAAAGTGAAGTTGTGAGTGAGTGAGAGAGAGAGAAATAGAAGTTGTGAGTGAGAGAGCGAGAAAGAGAAGCTGTGAGTGAGAGAGAGAGAGAAAGAGAAGCTGTGAGTGAGACAGAGAAAAAGAGAAGCTGTGAGTGAGAGAGAGAGAGAGAAAGAGAAGCTATATGTGTGTGAGAGAGAGAAAGAGAAGCTGTGAGTGAGAGAGAAAGAGAAGCTGTGAGTGAGAGAGAGAGAGAAAGTGAAGATGTGAGTGTGAGAGAGAGAGAGAAAGAGAAGCTGTGAGTGAGAGAGAAAGAAAGTTAAGGTGTGAGTGAAAGAGAGAGATAGAGAAAGAGAAGCTGTGAGTGAGAGAGAGAGAGAAAGAGAAGATGTGAGTGAGAGAGAGAGAAAGGGAAGCTGTGAGTGAGAGAAAGAGAAAGAGAAGCTGTGAGTGAGTGAGAGAGAGAAAGTGAAGCTGTGAGTGAGTGAGAGAGAGACAGAGAAATAGAAGATGTGAGTGAGAGAGAGAGAAAGAGAAGCTGTGAGTGAGAGAGAGAGAAAAAGAGAAGCTGTGTGTGTGTGAGAGAGAAAGAGAAGCTGTGAGTGAGAGAGAAAGAGAAGCTGTGAGAGATAGAGAAAGTGAAGATGTGAGTGAGAGAGAGAGAAAGAGAAGCTGTGAGTGAGAGAGAGAGAAAAAGAGAAGCTGTGTGTGTGTGAGAGAGAAAGAGAAGCTGTGAGTTAGAGAGAAAGTGAAGCTGTGAGAGAGAGAGAAAGTGAAGATGTGAGTGAGAGAGAGAGAAAGAGAAGCTGTGAGTGAGAGAGAGAAAAAAAGCTGTGAGTGAGAGAGAGAGAGAGAAAGAGAAGCTGTGTGTGTGTGAGAGATAGAAATAGAAGCTGTGAGTGAGAGAGAAAGAGAAGCTGTGATTGAGAGAGAGAGAGAAGCTGTGAGTGAGAGAGAGTGAGAGAATGAGAAGCTGTGATTGAGAGAGAGAGAGAGAAGCTGTGAGTGAGTGAGAGAGAAAGAGAAGATGTGAGTGAGTGAGAAAGAAAGAGAAGCTGTGAGTGAGAGAGAGAGAAAGAGACTCTGTGAGTGAGAGAGAGAGAGAGAAAGAGAAGCTGTGAGTGAGATAGAGAGAGAGAAAGAGAAGCTGTGAGTGAGAGAGAGAGAGAAAGGGAAGCTTTGAGTGAGAGAAAGAGAAAGAGAAGCTGTGAGTGAGTGAGAGAGAAAGTGAAGTTGTGAGTGAGTGAGAGAGAGAGAAATAGAAGTTGTGAGTGAGAGAGCGAGAAAGAGAAGCTGTGAGTGAGAGAGAGAGAGAAAGAGAAGCTGTGAGTGAGACAGAGAAAAAGAGAAGCTGTGAGTGAGAGAGAGAGAGAGAAAGAGAAGCTATATGTGTGTGAGAGAGAGAAAGAGAAGCTGTGAGTGAGAGAGAAAGAGAAGCTGTGAGTGAGAGAGAGAGAGAAAGTGAAGATGTGAGTGTGAGAGAGAGAGAGAAAGAGAAGCTGTGAGTGAGAGAGAAAGAAAGTTAAGGTGTGAGTGAAAGAGAGAGATAGAGAAAGAGAAGCTGTGAGTGAGAGAGAGAGAGAAAGAGAAGATGTGAGTGAGAGAGAGAGAAAGGGAAGCTGTGAGTGAGAGAAAGAGAAAGAGAAGCTGTGAGTGAGTGAGAGAGAGAAAGTGAAGCTGTGAGTGAGTGAGAGAGAGACAGAGAAATAGAAGATGTGAGTGAGAGAGAGAGAAAGAGAAGCTGTGAGTGAGAGAGAGAGAAAAAGAGAAGCTGTGTGTGTGTGAGAGAGAAAGAGAAGCTGTGAGTGAGAGAGAAAGAGAAGCTGTGAGAGATAGAGAAAGTGAAGATGTGAGTGAGAGAGAGAGAAAGAGAAGCTGTGAGTGAGAGAGAGAGAAAAAGAGAAGCTGTGTGTGTGTGAGAGAGAAAGAGAAGCTGTGAGTTAGAGAGAAAGTGAAGCTGTGAGAGAGAGAGAAAGTGAAGATGTGAGTGAGAGAGAGAGAAAGAGAAGCTGTGAGTGAGAGAGAGAAAAAAAGAAGCTGTGAGTGAGAGAGAGAGAGAGAAAGAGAAGCTGTGTGTGTGTGAGAGAGAGAAATAGAAGCTGTGAGTGAGAGAGAAAGAGAAGCTGTGATTGAGAGAGAGAGAGAAGCTGTGAGTGAGAGAGAGTGAGAGAATGAGAAGCTGTGATTGAGAGAGAGAGAGAGAAGCTGTGAGTGAGAGAGAGAGAGAAAGTGAACCTGTGAGTGCGAGAGAGATACAGATAGAGAATCTGTGAGTGAGAGAGAGAGAGAAAGAGAAGATGTGAGTGAAAGAGAGAGAGAAAGAGAATCTGTGAGTGAGAGAGAGAGAAAGAGAGAAGTGGTGAGAGAAAGAGAGAAAAAGAGAAGCTGTGAGTGAGAGAGAGAGAAAAAAAGAGAAGCTGTGTGTGTAAGAGAGAGAGAAAGAGAAGCTGTGAGTGAGACAGAAAGAGAAGCTGTGAGAGAGAGACAGAGAGAGAAAGTGAAAATGTGAGTGAGAGAGAGAGAAAGAGAAAAAGTGAGTGAGAGAGAGAGAAAGTCAAGGTGTGAGTGAAAGAGAGAGATAGAGAAAGAGAATTTGTGAGTGAGAGAGAGAGAGAGAGAAAGAGAAGCTGTGAGTGAGAGAGAGAGAGAAAGGGAAGCTGTGAGTGAGAGAGAGAAAGAGAAGCTGTGAGAGAGTGAGAGAGAGAGAGAGAAATAGAAGATGTGAGTGAGAGAGAAAGAGCAGCTTTGAGTGGGAGAGAAAGAGAAGCTGTGACTGAGAGAGAGAAAAAGAGAAGCTGTGAGTGAGCGAGAGAGAGAAAAGAGAAGCTGTGTGTGTAAGAGAGAGAGAAAGAGAAGCTGTGACTGAGAGAGAAAGAGAAGCTGTGAGAGAGAAACACAGAGAGAAAGTGAAGATGTGAGTGTGAGAGAGAGAAAGAGAAACAGTGAGTGAGAGAGAGAGAAAGTCAAGGTGTGAGTGAAAGAGAGAGATAGAGAAAGAGAAGCTGTGAGTGAGAGAGAGAGAGAAAGAGAAGATGTGAGAGAGAGAGAGAGAAAGAGAAGCTGTAAGGGAGAGAGAGAGAGAAAGAGAAGCTGTGTGAAAGAGAGAGAGAAAGAGAAGCTGTGTGAGAGAGAGAGAGAGAGAGAGAAGTGGTGAGAGAGATAGAGAATAAGAGAACATGTGATTGAGAGAGAGAGAAAGAGAAGCTGTGAGTGAGAAGAGAGAGAGAGAGTGAAAGAGAAGCTGTGAGTGAGAGAGAAAGAGAAGATGTGAGTGAGTGAGAAAGAAAGAGAAGCTGTGAGTGAGAGAGAGAGAAAGAGACTCTGTGAGTGAGAGAGAGAGAGAGAAAGAGAAGCTGTGAGTGAGATAGAGAGAGAGAAAGAGAAGCTGTGAGTGAGAGAGAGAGAGAAAGGGAAGCTTTGAGTCAGAGAAAGAGAAAGAGAAGCTGTGAGTGAGTGAGAGAGAAAGTGAAGTTGTGAGTGAGTGAGAGAGAGAGAAATAGAAGTTGTGAGTGAGAGAGCGAGAAAGAGAAGCTGTGAGTGAGAGAGAGAGAGAAAGAGAAGCTGTGAGTGAGACAGAGAAAAAGAGAAGCTGTGAGTGAGAGAGAGAGAGAGAAAGAGAAGCTATATGTGTGTGAGAGAGAGAAAGAGAAGCTGTGAGTGAGAGAGAAAGAGAAGCTGTGAGTGAGAGAGAGAGAGAAAGTGAAGATGTGAGTGTGAGAGAGAGAGAGAAAGAGAAGCTGTGAGTGAGAGAGAAAGAAAGTTAAGGTGTGAGTGAAAGAGAGAGATAGAGAAAGAGAAGCTGTGAGTGAGAGAGAGAGAGAAAGAGAAGATGTGAGTGAGAGAGAGAGAAAGGGAAGCTGTGAGTGAGAGAAAGAGAAAGAGAAGCTGTGAGTGAGTTTGAGAGAGAAAGTGAAGCTGTGAGTGAGTGAGAGAGAGACAGAGAAATAGAAGATGTGAGTGAGAGAGAGAGAAAGAGAAGCTGTGAGTGAGAGAGAGAGAAAAAGAGAAGCTGTGTGTGTGTGAGAGAGAAAGAGAAGCTGTGAGTGAGAGAGAAAGAGAAGCTGTGAGAGATAGAGAAAGTGAAGATGTGAGTGAGAGAGAGAGAAAGAGAAGCTGTGAGTGAGAGAGAGAGAAAAAGAGAAGCTGTGTGTGTGTGAGAGAGAAAGAGAAGCTGTGAGTTAGAGAGAAAGTGAAGCTGTGAGAGAGAGAGAAAGTGAAGATGTGAGTGAGAGAGAGAGAAAGAGAAGCTGTGAGTGAGAGAGAGAAAAAAAGCTGTGAGTGAGAGAGAGAGAGAGAAAGAGAAGCTGTGTGTGTGTGAGAGATAGAAATAGAAGCTGTGAGTGAGAGAGAAAGAGAAGCTGTGATTGAGAGAGAGAGAAGCTGTGAGTGAGAGAGAGTGAGAGAATGAGAAGCTGTGATTGAGAGAGAGAGAGAGAAGCTGTGAGTGAGAGAGAGAGAGAAAGTGAACCTGTGAGTGCGAGAGAGATACAGATAGAGAATCTGTGAGTGAGAGAGAGAGAGAAAGAGAAGATGTGAGTGAGAGAGAGAGAGAAAGAGAATCTGTGAGTGAGAGAGAGAGAAAGAGAGAAGTGGTGAGAGAAAGAGAGAAAAAGAGAAGCTGTGAGTGAGAGAGAGAGAAAAAAAGAGAAGCTGTGTGTGTAAGAGAGAGAGAAAGAGAAGCTGTGAGTGAGACAGAAAGAGAAGCTGTGAGAGAGAGACAGAGAGAGAAAGTGAAAATGTGAGTGAGAGAGAGAGAAAGAGAAAAAGTGAGTGAGAGAGAGAGAAAGTCAAGGTGTGAGTGAAAGAGAGAGATAGAGAAAGAGAATTTGTGAGTGAGAGAGAGAGAGAGAGAAAGAGAAGCTGTGAGTGAGAGAGAGAGAGAAAGGGAAGCTGTGAGTGAGAGAGAGAAAGAGAAGCTGTGAGAGAGTGAGAGAGAGAGAGAGAAATAGAAGATGTGAGTGAGAGAGAAAGAGCAGCTTTGAGTGGGAGAGAAAGAGAAGCTGTGACTGAGAGAGAGAAAAAGAGAAGCTGTGAGTGAGCGAGAGAGAGAAAAGAGAAGCTGTGTGTGTAAGAGAGAGAGAAAGAGAAGCTGTGAGTGAGAGAGAAAGAGAAGCTGTGAGAGAGAAACACAGAGAGAAAGTGAAGATGTGAGTGAGAGAGAGAGAAAGAGAAACAGTGAGTGAGAGAGAGAGAAAGTCAAGGTGTGAGTGAAAGAGAGAGATAGAGAAAGAGAAGCTGTGAGTGAGAGAGAGAGAGAAAGAGAAGATGTGAGAGAGAGAGAGAGAAAGAGAAGCTGTAAGGGAGAGAGAGAGAGAAAGAGAAGCTGTGTGAAAGAGAGAGAGAAAGAGAAGCTGTGTGTGAGAGAGAGAGAGAGAGAGAAGTGGTGAGAGAGAGAGAGAATAAGAGAACATGTGATTGAGAGAGAGAGAAAGAGAAGCTGTGAGTGAGAAGAGAGAGAGAGAGTGAAAGAGAAGCTGTGAGTGAGAGAGAAAGAGAAGATGTGAGTGAGTGAGAAAGAAAGAGAAGCTGTGAGTGAGAGAGAGAGAAAGAGACTCTGTGAGTGAGAGAGAGAGAGAGAAAGAGAAGCTGTGAGTGAGATAGAGAGAGAGAAAGAGAAGCTGTGAGTGAGAGAGAGAGAGAAAGGGAAGCTTTGAGTGAGAGAAAGAGAAAGAGAAGCTGTGAATGAGTGAGAGAGAAAGTGAAGTTGTGAGTGAGTGAGAGAGAGAGAAATAGAAGTTGTGAGTGAGAGAGCGAGAAAGAGAAGCTGTGAGTGAGAGAGAGAGAGAAAGAGAAGCTGTGAGTGAGACAGAGAAAAAGAGAAGCTGTGAGTGAGAGAGAGAGAGAAAGAGAAGCTATATGTGTGTGTGAGAGAGAAAGAGAAGCTGTGAGTGAGAGAGAAAGAGAAGCTGTGAGTGAGAGAGAGAGAGAAAGTGAAGATGTGAGTGTGAGAGAGAGAGAGAAAGAGAAGCTGTGAGTGAGAGAGAAAGAAAGTTAAGGTGTGAGTGAAAGAGAGAGATAGAGAAAGAGAAGCTGTGAGTGAGAGAGAGAGAGAAAGAGAAGATGTGAGTGAGAGAGAGAGAAAGGGAAGCTGTGAGTGAGAGAAAGAGAAAGAGAAGCTGTGAGTGAGTGAGAGAGAGAAAGTGAAGCTGTGAGTGAGTGAGAGAGAGACAGAGAAATAGAAGATGTGAGTGAGAGAGAGAGAAAGAGAAGCTGTGAGTGAGAGAGAGAGAAAAAGAGAAGCTGTGTGTGTGTGAGAGAGAAAGAGAAGCTGTGAGTGAGAGAGAAAGAGAAGCTGTGAGAGATAGAGAAAGTGAAGATGTGAGTGAGAGAGAGAGAAAGAGAAGCTGTGAGTGAGAGAGAGAAAAAAAGAAGCTGTGAGTGAGAGAGAGAGAGAGAGAAAGAGAAGCTGTGTGTGTGAGAGAGAGAGAAATAGAAGCTGTGAGTGAGAGAGAAAGAGAAGCTGTGATTGAGAGAGAGAGAGAAGCTGTGAGTGAGAGAGAGTGAGAGAAAGAGAAGCTGTGATTGAGAGAGAGAGAGAGAAGCTGTGAGTGAGAGAGAGAGAGAAAATGAACCTGTGAGGGCGAGAGAGATAGAGATAGAGAATCTGTGAGTGAGAGAGAGAGAGAAAGAGAAGATGTGAGTGAAAGAGAGAGAGAAAGGGAATCTGTGAGTGAGAGAGAGAGAGAGAGAAGTGGTGAGAGAGAGAGAGAAAAAGAGAAGCTGTGAGTGAGAGAGAGAGAAAAAAGAGAAGCTGTGTGTGTAAGAGAGAGAAAGAGAAGCTGTGAGTGAGACAGAAAGAGAAGCTGTGAGAGAGAGACAGAGAGAGAAAGTGAAAATGTGAGTGAGAGAGAGAGAAAGAGAAAAAGTGAGTGAGAGAGAGAGAAAGTCAAGGTGTGAGTGAAAGAGAGTGATAGAGAAAGAGAAGCTGTGAGTGAGAGAGAGAGAGAGAGAGAAAGAGAAGCTGTGAGTGTGTGAGAGAGAGAAAGGGAAGCTGTGAGTGATAGAGAGAAAGAGAAGCTGTGAGAGAGTGAGAGAGAGAGAGAAATAGAAGATGTGAGTGAGAGAGAAAGAGCAGCTTTGAGTGGGAGAGAAAGAGAAGCTGTGATTGAGAGAGAGAAAAAGAGAAGCTGTGAGTGAGCGAGAGAGAGAAAAGAGAAGCTGTGTGTGTAAGAGAGAGAGAAAGAGAAGCTGTGAGTGAGAGAGAAAGAGAAGCTGTGAGAGAGAAACACAGAGAGAAAGTGAAGATGTGAGTGAGAGAGAGAGAAAGAGAAACAGTGAGTGAGAGAGAGAGAAAGTCAAGGTGTGAGTGAAAGAGAGAGATAGAGAAAGAGAAGCTGTGAGTGAGAGAGAGAGAGAGAAGATGTGAGTGAGAGAGAGAGAGAGAGAAGTGGTGAGAGAGAGAGAGAATAAGAGAACATGTGATTGAGAGAGAGAGAGAAAGAGAAGCTGTGAGTGAGAAGAGAGAGAGAGAGTGAAAGAGAAGCTGTGAGTGAGAGAGAAAGAGAAGATGTGAGTGAGTGAGAAAGAAAGAGAAGCTGTGAGTGAGAGAGAGAGAAAGAGACTCTGTGAGTGAGAGAGAGAGAGAGAGAAAGAGAAGCTGTGAGTGAGATAGAGAGAGAGAAAGAGAAGCTGTGAGTGAGAGAGAGAGAGAAAGGGAAGCTGTGAGTGAGAGAAAGAGAAAGAGAAGCTGTGAGTGAGTGAGAGAGAAAGTGAAGTTGTGAGTGAGTGAGAGAGAGAGAAATAGAAGTTGTGAGTGAGAGAGCGAGAAAGAGAAGCTGTG
Organism: Bradypodion ventrale; assembly: GCA_035047345.1. Classification (NCBI taxonomy): domain Eukaryota; kingdom Metazoa; phylum Chordata; class Lepidosauria; order Squamata; family Chamaeleonidae; genus Bradypodion; species Bradypodion ventrale. The sequence goes on from JAWDJE010000002.1 coordinate 176,276,178, forward strand.
AGTGAGAGAGAAAGAGAAAGAGAAGCTGTGAGTGAGACAGAGAAAAAGAGAAGCTGTGAGTGAGTGAGAGAGAGAGAAAGAGAAGCTATGTGTGTGAGAGAGAGAGAAAGAGAAGCTGTGAGTGAGAGAGAAAGAGAAGCTGTGAGTGAGAGAGAGAGAGAAAGTGAAGATGTGAGTGTGAGAGAGAGAGAGAGAAAGAGAAGCTGTGAGTGAGAGAGAAAGAAAGTTAAGGTGTGAGTGAAAGAGAGAGATAGAGAAAGAGAAGCTGTGAGTGAGAGAGAGAGAGAAAGAGAAGATGTGAGTGAGAGAGAGAGAAAGAGAAGCTGTGAGTGAGAGAGAGAGAGAGAAGCTGTGAGTAAGAGAGAGAGTGACAGAGAAGCTGTGAGTGAGAGAGATTGAAGTGGTGTGAGAGAGAGAATAAGAGAACCTGTGAGTGAGAGAGAGAGAGAAAGAGCTGTGAGTGAGAAGAGAGAGAGAGAGTGAAAGAGAAGCTGTGAGTGAGAGAGAGAGAGAAAGAGAAGATGTGAGTGAGTGAGAAAGAAAGAGAAGCTGTGAGTGAGAGAGAGAGAGAAAGAGACTCTGTCAGTGAGGGAGAGAGAGAGAGAAAGAGAAGCTGTGAGTGAGATAGAGAGAGAGAGAGAGAGAGAGAGAGAGAGAGAGAAGCTGTGAGTGAGAGAGAGAGAAAGGGAAGCTGTGAGTGAGAGAAAGAGAAAGAGAAGCTGTGAGTGAGTGAGAGAGAGAAAGTGAAGCTATGAGTGAGTGAGAGAGACAGAGAAATAGAAGATGTGAGTGAGAGAGAGAGAAAGAGAAGCTGTGAGTGAGAGAGAGAAAAAGAGAAGCTGTGTGTGTGAGAGAGAGAAAGAGAAGCTGTGAGTGACAGAGAAAGAGAAGCTGTGAGAGAGAGAGAAAGTGAAGATGTGAGTGAGAGAGAGAGAAAGAGAAGCTGTGAGTGAGAGAGAGAAAACAGAAGCTGTGAGTGAGAGAGAGAGAGAGAGAAAGAGAAGCTGTGTGTGTGAGAGAGAGATTAATAGAAGCTGTGAGTGAAAGAGAAAGAGAAGCTGTGATTGAGAGAGAGAGAAGCTGTGAGTGAGAGAGAGAGAGAGAAAGAGAAGCTGTGATTGAGAGAGAGAAGCTGTGAGTGAGAGAGAGAGAGAAAGTGAACCTGTGAGTGCGAGTGAGATAGAGATAGAGAATCTGTGAGTGAGAGAGAGAGAGAAAGAGAAGATGTGAGTGAGAGAGAGAGAAAGAGGAGCTGTGAGTGAGAGTGAGAGGGAGAGATGCTGTGAGTGAGAGAGAGAGAGAGGAATAGAAGCTGTGAGTGAGAGATAGAGAGAGAAAGAGAAGCTGTGAGTGAGAGAAATAGAAGCTGTGAGTGAGAGAGAGAGAAATAGAAGATGTGAGTGAGAGATAGAGATAGAGAATCTGTGAGTGAGAGAGAGAGAGAAAGAGAAGATGTGAGTGAAAGAGAGAGAGAAAGGGAATCTGTGAGTGAGAGAGAGAGAGAGAAGTGGTGAGAGAGAGAGAGAAAAAGAGAAGCTGTGAGTGAGAGAGAGAGAAAAAAGAGAAGCTGTGTGTGTAAGAGAGAGAAAGAGAAGCTGTGAGTGAGACAGAAAGAGAAGCTGTGAGAGAGAGACAGAGAGAGAAAGTGAAAATGTGAGTGAGAGAGAGAGAAAGAGAAAAAGTGAGTGAGAGAGAGAGAAAGTCAAGGTGTGAGTGAAAGAGAGTGATAGAGAAAGAGAAGCTGTGAGTGAGAGAGAGAGAGAGAGAAAGAGAAGCTGTGAGTGTGAGAGAGAGAGAAAGGGAAGCTGTGAGTGATAGAGAGAAAGAGAAGCTGTGAGAGAGTGAGAGAGAGAGAGAAATAGAAGATGTGAGTGAGAGAGAAAGAGCAGCTTTGAGTGGGAGAGAAAGAGAAGCTGTGATTGAGAGAGAGAAAAAGAGAAGCTGTGAGTGAGCGAGAGAGAGAAAAGAGAAGCTGTGTGTGTAAGAGAGAGAGAAAGAGAAGCTGTGAGTGAGAGAGAAAGAGAAGCTGTGAGAGAGAAACACAGAGAGAAAGTGAAGATGTGAGTGAGAGAGAGAGAAAGAGAAACAGTGAGTGAGAGAGAGAGAAAGTCAAGGTGTGAGTGAAAGAGAGAGATAGAGAAAGAGAAGCTGTGAGTGAGAGAGAGAGAGAGAGAAGATGTGAGTGAGAGAGAGAGAGAGAGAAGTGGTGAGAGAGAGAGAGAATAAGAGAACATGTGATTGAGAGAGAGAGAGAAAGAGAAGCTGTGAGTGAGAAGAGAGAGAGAGAGTGAAAGAGAAGCTGTGAGTGAGAGAGAAAGAGAAGATGTGAGTGAGTGAGAAAGAAAGAGAAGCTGTGAGTGAGAGAGAGAGAGAAAGAGACTCTGTGAGTGAGAGAGAGAGAGAGAGAAAGAGAAGCTGTGAGTGAGATAGAGAGAGAGAAAGAGAAGCTGTGAGTGAGAGAGAGAGAGAAAGGGAAACTGTGAGTGAGAGAAAGAGAAAGAGAAGCTGTGAGTGAGTGAGAGAGAAAGTGAAGTTGTGAGTGAGTGAGAGAGAGAGAAATAGAAGTTGTGAGTGAGAGAGCGAGAAAGAGAAGCTGTGAGTGAGAGAGAAAGAGAAAGAGAAGCTGTGAGTGAGACAGAGAAAAAGAGAAGCTGTGAGTGAGAGAGAGAGAGAAAGAGAAGCTATGTGTGTGAGAGAGAGAGAAAGAGAAGCTGTGAGTGAGAGAGAAAGAGAAGCTGTGAGTGAGAGAGAGAGAGAAAGTGAAGATGTGAGTGTGAGAGAGAGAGAGAGAAAGAGAAGCTGTGAGTGAGAGAGAAAGAAAGTTAAGGTGTGAGTGAAAGAGAGAGATAGAGAAAGAGAAGCTGTGAGTGAGAGAGAGAGAGAAAGAGAAGATGTGAGTGAGAGAGAGAGAAAGAGAAGCTGTGAGTGAGTGAGAGAGAGAGAAAGAGAAGCTGTGAGTGAGAGAGAGAGAGAGAAGCTGTGAGTAAGAGAGAGAGTGACAGAGAAGCTGTGAGTGAGAGAGATTGAAGTGGTGTGAGAGAGAGAATAAGAGAACCTGTGAGTGAGAGAGAGAGAGAAAGAGCTTTGAGTGAGAAGAGAGAGAGAGAGTGAAAGAGAAGCTGTGAGTGAGAGAGAGAGAGAAAGAGAAGATGTGAGTGAGTGAGAAAGAAAGAGAAGCTGTGAGTGAGAGAGAGAGAGAAAGAGACTCTGTCAGTGAGGGAGAGAGAGAGAGAAAGAGAAGCTGTGAGTGAGAGAGAGAGAGAGAGAGAGAAGCTGTGAGTGAGAGAGAGAGAAAGGGAAGCTGTGAGTGAGAGAAAGAGAAAGAGAAGCTGTGAGTGAGTGAGAGAGAGAAAGTGAAGCTGTGAGTGAGTGAGAGAGACAGAGAAATAGAAGATGTGAGTGAGAGAGAGAGAAAGAGAAGCTGTGAGTGAGTGAGAGAGAAAGTGAAGTTGTGAGTGAGTGAGAGAGAGAGAAATAGAAGTTGTGAGTGAGAGAGCGAGAAAGAGAAGCTGTGAGTGAGAGAGAAAGAGAAAGAGAAGCTGTGAGTGAGACAGAGAAAAAGAGAAGCTGTGAGTGAGAGAGAGAGAGAGAAAGAGAAGCTATGTGTGTGAGAGAGAGAGAAAGAGAAGCTGTGAGTGAGAGAGAAAGAGAAGCTGTGAGTGAGAGAGAGAGAGAAAGTGAAGATGTGAGTGTGAGAGAGAGAGAGAGAAAGAGAAGCTGTGAGTGAGAGAGAAAGAAAGTTAAGGTGTGAGTGAAAGAGAGAGATAGAGAAAGAGAAGCTGTGAGTGAGAGAGAGAGAGAAAGAGAAGATGTGAGTGAGAGAGAGAGAAAGAGAAGCTGTGAGTGAGAGAGAGAGAGAGAAAGAGAAGCTGTGAGTGAGAGAGAGAGAGAGAAGCTGTGAGTAAGAGAGAGAGTGACAGAGAAGCTGTGAGTGAGAGAGATTGAAGTGGTGTGAGAGAGAGAATAAGAGAACCTGTGAGTGAGAGAGAGAGAGAAAGAGCTGTGAGTGAGAAGAGAGAGAGAGAGTGAAAGAGAAGCTGTGAGTGAGAGAGAGAGAGAAAGAGAAGATGTGAGTGAGTGAGAAAGAAAGAGAAGCTGTGAGTGAGAGAGAGAGAGAAAGAGACTCTGTCAGTGAGGGAGGGAGAGAGAGAAAGAGAAGCTGTGAGTGAGATAGAGAGAGAGAGAGAGAGAAGCTGTGAGTGAGAGAGAGAGAAAGGGAAGCTGTGAGTGAGAGAAAGAGAAAGAGAAGCTGTGAGTGAGTGAGAGAGAGAAAGTGAAGCTATGAGTGAGTGAGAGAGACAGAGAAATAGAAGATGTGAGTGAGAGAGAGAGAAAGAGAAGCTGTGAGTGAGAGAGAGAAAAAGAGAAGCTGTGTGTGTGAGAGAGAGAAAGAGAAGCTGTGAGTGACAGAGAAAGAGAAGCTGTGAGAGAGAGAGAAAGTGAAGATGTGAGTGAGAGAGAGAGAAAGAGAAGCTGTGAGTGAGAGAGAGAAAACAGAAGCTGTGAGTGAGAGAGAGAGAGAGAGAAAGAGAAGCTGTGTGTGTGAGAGAGAGATTAATAGAAGCTGTGAGTGAAAGAGAAAGAGAAGCTGTGATTGAGAGAGAGAGAAGCTGTGAGTGAGAGAGAGAGAGAGAAAGAGAAGCTGTGATTGAGAGAGAGAAGCTGTGAGTGAGAGAGAGAGAGAAAGTGAACCTGTGAGTGCGAGTGAGATAGAGATAGAGAATCTGTGAGTGAGAGAGAGAGAGAAAGAGAAGATGTGAGTGAGAGAGAGAGAAAGAGGAGCTGTGAGTGAGAGTGAGAGGGAGAGATGCTGTGAGTGAGAGAGAGAGAGAGGAATAGAAGCTGTGAGTGAGAGATAGAGAGAGAAAGAGAAGCTGTGAGTGAGAGAAATAGAAGATGTGAGTGAGAGAGAGAGAAATAGAAGATGTGAGTGAGAGATAGAGATAGAGAATCTGTGAGTGAGAGAGAGAGAGAAAGAGAAGATGTGAGTGAAAGAGAGAGAGAAAGGGAATCTGTGAGTGAGAGAGAGAGAGAGAAGTGGTGAGAGAGAGAGAGAAAAAGAGAAGCTGTGAGTGAGAGAGAGAGAAAAAAGAGAAGCTGTGTGTGTAAGAGAGAGAAAGAGAAGCTGTGAGTGAGACAGAAAGAGAAGCTGTGAGAGAGAGACAGAGAGAGAAAGTGAAAATGTGAGTGAGAGAGAGAGAAAGAGAAAAAGTGAGTGAGAGAGAGAGAAAGTCAAGGTGTGAGTGAAAGAGAGTGATAGAGAAAGAGAAGCTGTGAGTGAGAGAGAGAGAGAGAGAAAGAGAAGCTGTGAGTGTGTGAGAGAGAGAAAGGGAAGCTGTGAGTGATAGAGAGAAAGAGAAGCTGTGAGAGAGTGAGAGAGAGAGAGAAATAGAAGATGTGAGTGAGAGAGAAAGAGCAGCTTTGAGTGGGAGAGAAAGAGAAGCTGTGATTGAGAGAGAGAAAAAGAGAAGCTGTGAGTGAGCGAGAGAGAGAAAAGAGAAGCTGTGTGTGTAAGAGAGAGAGAAAGAGAAGCTGTGAGTGAGAGAGAAAGAGAAGCTGTGAGAGAGAAACACAGAGAGAAAGTGAAGATGTGAGTGAGACAGAGAGAAAGAGAAACAGTGAGTGAGAGAGAGAGAAAGTCAAGGTGTGAGTGAAAGAGAGAGATAGAGAAAGAGAAGCTGTGAGTGAGAGAGAGAGAGAGAGAAGATGTGAGTGAGAGAGAGAGAGAGAGAAGTGGTGAGAGAGAGAGAGAATAAGAGAACATGTGATTGAGAGAGAGAGAGAAAGAGAAGCTGTGAGTGAGAAGAGAGAGAGAGAGTGAAAGAGAAGCTGTGAGTGAGAGAGAAAGAGAAGATGTGAGTGAGTGAGAAAGAAAGAGAAGCTGTGAGTGAGAGAGAGAGAGAAAGAGACTCTGTGAGTGAGAGAGAGAGAGAGAGAAAGAGAAGCTGTGAGTGAGATAGAGAGAGAGAAAGAGAAGCTGTGAGTGAGAGAGAGAGAGAAAGGGAAGCTGTGAGTGAGAGAAATTGAAAGAGAAGCTGTGAGTGAGTGAGAGAGAAAGTGAAGTTGTGAGTGAGTGAGAGAGAGAGAAATAGAAGTTGTGAGTGAGAGAGCGAGAAAGAGAAGCTGTGAGTGAGAGAGAAAGAGAAAGAGAAGCTGTGAGTGAGACAGAGAAAAAGAGAAGCTGTGAGTGAGAGAGAGAGAGAGAAAGAGAAGCTATGTGTGTGTGAGAGAGAGAAAGAGAAGCTGTGAGTGAGAGAGAAAGAGAAGCTGTGAGTGAGAGAGAGAGAGAAAGTGAAGATGTGAGTGTGTGAGAGAGAGAGAGAAAGAGAAGCTGTGAGTGAGAGAGAAAGAAAGTTAAGGTGTGAGTGAAAGAGAGAGATAGAGAAAGAGAAGCTGTGAGTGAGAGAGAGAGAGAAAGAGAAGATGTGAGTGAGAGAGAGAGAAAGAGAAGCTGTGAGTGAGTGAGAGAGAGAGAAAGAGAAGCTGTGAGTGAGAGAGAGAGAGAGAAGCTGTGAGTAAGAGAGAGAGTGACAGAGAAGCTGTGAGTGAGAGAGATTGAAGTGGTGTGAGAGAGAGAATAAGAGAACCTGTGAGTGAGAGAGAGAGAGAAAGAGCTGTGAGTGAGAAGAGAGAGAGAGAGTGAAAGAGAAGCTGTGAGTGAGAGAGAGAGAGAAAGAGAAGATGTGAGTGAGTGAGAAAGAAAGAGAAGCTGTGAGTGAGAGAGAGAGAGAAAGAGACTCTGTCAGTGAGGGAGAGAGAGAGAGAAAGAGAAGCTGTGAGTGAGATAGAGAGAGAGAGAGAGAAGCTGTGAGTGAGAGAGAGAGAAAGGGAAGCTGTGAGTGAGAGAAAGAGAAAGAGAAGCTGTGAGTGAGTGAGAGAGAGAAAGTGAAGCTGTGAGTGAGTGAGAGAGACAGAGAAATAGAAGATGTGAGTGAGAGAGAGAGAAAGAGAAGCTGTGAGTGAGAGAGAGAGAAAAAGAGAAGCTGTGTGTGTGTGAGAGAGAAAGAGAAGCTGTGAGTGACAGAGAAAGAGAAGCTGTGAGAGAGAGAGAAAGTGAAGATGTGAGTGAGAGAGAGAGAAAGAGAAGCTGTGAGTGAGAGAGAGAAAACAGAAGCTGTGAGTGAGAGAGAGAGAAAGAGAAGCTGTGTGTGTGAGAGAGAGATTAATAGAAGCTGTGAGTGAAAGAGAAAGAGAAGCTGTGATTGAGAGAGAGAGAAGCTGTGAGTGAGAGAGAGAGAGAGAAAGAGAAGCTGTGATTGAGAGAGAGAAGCTGTGAGTGAGAGAGAGAGAGAAAGTGAACCTGTGAGTGCGAGTGAGATAGAGATAGAGAATCTGTGAGTGAGAGAGAGAGAGAAAGAGAAGATGTGAGTGAGAGAGAGAGAAAGAGGAGCTGTGAGTGAGAGTGAGAGGGAGAGATGCTGTGAGTGAGAGAGAGAGAGAGGAATAGAAGCTGTGAGTGAGAGATAGAGAGAGAAAGAGAAGCTGTGAGTGAGAGAAATAGAAGCTGTGAGTGAGAGAGAGAGAAATAGAAGATGTGAGTGAGAGAGAGAGAGAGAGAAGCTGTGAGTGAGAGAGAGAAAAAAAGAGAAGCTGTGTGTGTAAGAGAGAGAAAGAGAAGCTGTGAGTGAGAGAGAGAGAAGCTGTGAGAGAGAGAGAGAAAGTGAAGATGTGAGAGAGAGAGAGAGAAAGAGAAGCTGTGAGTGAGAGAGAGAGAGAGTAAAAGAGAAGCTGTGTGTGTGAGAGAGAGAAATAGAAGCTGTGAGTGAGAGAGAAAGAGAAGCTGTGATTGAGAGAGAGAGGGAGAAGCTCTGAGTGAGAGAGAGAGAGAGAAAGAGAAGCTGTGAGTGAGAGAGAGAGAGAAAGTGAAGCTGTGAGTGCGAGAGAGATAGAGATAGAGAAGCTGTGAGTGAGAGAGAGAGAGAAAGAGAAGATGTGAGTGAGAGAGAGATAGAGAAGCTGTGAGTGAGAGTGAGAGAGAGAGAGATGCTATGAGTGAGAGAGAGAGAGGAATAGAAGCTGTGAGTGAGAGATAGAGTGAGAAAGAGAAGCTGTGAGTGAGAGAGAAATAGAAGCTGTGAGTGAGAGAGAGAGAAAGAGAAGCTGTGAGTGAGAAAGAGAAACAAAGAGAAGATGTGAGTGAGAGAGAGAGAAAGAGAAGCTGTGAGTGAGAGAGAGAGAAAGAGATGCTGTGAGTGAGAGAGAGAGAAAGAGAAGCTGTGTGTGTGTGTGTGAGAGAGAAGCTGTGAGTGAGAGAGAGGGAAATAGAAGCTGTGAGTGAGAGAGGGAGAGAAAGAAGCTATGAGTGAGAGAGAGAGAAAGAAAGGGAAGCTGTGAGTCAGAGAAAGAGAAGCTGTGAGTGAGAGAGAGAGAAAGTGAAGCTGTGAGTGAGTGAGAGAGAGAGAGAGGAGAGAAAGAGAAGATTTGAGTGTGTGAGTGAGAAAGAGAAGCTGTGAGTGAGAGAGAGAGAGAAAGAAAGAGAAGCTGTGAATGAGAGAGAGAGAAAAAGAAGCTGTGAGTGAGTGAGAGAGAAAGAGAAGCTGTGAGTGAGAAGAGAGAGAGTGAAAGAGAAGCAGTGAGTGAGAGAGGGAGAGAGAAAGAGAAGCTGTGTGTGAGAGAGAGAGAGAAAGAGCAGCTGTGAGTGGGAGAGAGAGAGTAAGAGAAGCTGTGAGTGAGAGAGAAAGAGAAGCTGTGAGTGAGAGTGAGAGAGAGAAAGAGAAGATGTGAGTGAGAGAGAGAGAGAAAAAGAAGCTGTGAGTGAGGGACAGACAGAGTGAAAAAGCTGTGGGTGAGAGAGGGAGAGAAAGAGAAGCTGTGAGAAAGAGAGAGAGAAAGAGAAGGTGTGAGTGAGAGAGAAAGTGAAGCTGTGAGTGAGTGAGAGAGAGAGAGAGAGAAAGAGAAGATGTGAGTGTGTGAGAGAGAAAGAGAAGCTGTGAGAGAGAGAAAGAGAAGCGAGTGAGAGAGAAAGAGAGGAATAGAAGCTGTGAGTGAGAGAGAGAGAGAGAAAAAGAAGCTGTGAGTGAGAGAGAAATAGAAGCTGTGAGTGACAGAAAGAGAGAAATTGAAGATGTGAGTGAGAGAGAGAGAGAAGGAGAAGCTGTGATTGAGAGAGAGAGAAGCTGTGAGTGAGTGAGAGACAGAATGTGAAGCTGTGAGTGCAAGAGAGATAGAGATAGAGAAGCTGTGAGTGAGAGAGATAGAAAGAGAAGATGTGAGTGAGAGAGAGAGAAAGAGAAGCTGTGAGTGAGAGAGAGAGAGAAAGAGAAGATGTGAGAGAGAGAGAGAAAGAGAAGCTGTGAGTGAGAGAGATAGAAAGAGAAGATGTGAGTGAGAGAGAGAGAAAGAGAAGCTGTGAGAGAGAGGGAGAGAAAGAAGCTGTGAGTGAGAGAGAGAGAGAAAGAGAAGCTATGTGTGTGAGAGAGAGAGAGTGAAAGAGAAGCTGTGAGTGAGAGAGAGAGAAAGAGAAACTGTGAGTGAGAGAGGGAGAGAGAAAGTGAAGCTGTGAGAGAGAGAGAGAAAGAGAAGCTGTGAGTAAGAGAGAGAGAGAAAGAGAAGCTGTGAGTGAGAAGAGAGAGAGAGTGAAAGAGAAGCTGTGAGTGAGAGAGAGAAAGAGAAGATGTCAGTGAGTGAGAAAGAAAGAAAAGCTGTGAGTGAGAGAGAGAGAGAAAGAGAAGCTGTGAGTGAGTGAGAGAGAGAAATGGAAGCTGTGAGTGACAGACAGACAGAGTGAAAAAGCTGTGAGTGAGAGAGATAGAAAGAGAAAGATAAGCTGTGAGTGAGAGAGAGAGAGAAAGTGAAGCTGTGAGTGAGTGAGAGAGAGAGAGGTAGAGAATATGTGAGTGGGAGAGAGAGAGAAAGAGAAGCTGTGAGTGAGAGAGAGAGAAAGAGATGCTGTGAGTGAGAGAGAGAGAGGAATAGAAGCTGTGAGTGAGAGAGACAGAAAAAAAGAGAAGCTGTGAGTGAGAGAGAAATAGAAGCTGGGAGTGACAGAAAGAGAGAAATTGAAGCTGTGTGTGTGAGAGAGAGAAAGAGAAGCTGTGAGTGAGTGAGAGAGAGAAAGTGAAGCTGTGAGTGAGTGAGAGAGAAACAGAGAAATAGAAGATGTGAGTGAGTGAGAGAGAAAGAGAAGCTGTGAGTGAGAGAGAGAGAAAAAGAGAAGCTGTGTGTGTGTGAGAGAGAGAAAGAGAAGCTGTGAGTGAGAGAGAAAGAGAAGCTGTGAGAGAGAGAGAAAGTGAAGATGTGAGTGAGAGAGAGAGAAAGAGAAGCTGTGAGTGAGAGAGAGAAAAAGAGAAGCTGTGAGTGAGAGAGAGAGAGAGAGAAAGAGAAGCTGTGTGTGTGAGAGAGAGATTAATAGAAGCTGTGAGTGAAAGAGAAAGAGAAGCTGTGATTGAGAGAGAGAGAGAGAGAAGCTGTGAGTGAGAGAGAGAGAGAGAAAGAGAAGCTGTGATTGAGAGAGAGAGAGAAGCTGTGAGTGAGAGAGAGAGAGAAAGTGAACCTGTGAGTGCGAATAAGATAGAGATAGAGAATCTGTGAGTGAGAGAGAGAGAAAGAGAAGATGTGAGTGAGAGAGAGAGAAAGAGGAGCTGTGAGTGAGAGTGAGAGAGAGAGATGCTGTGAGTGAGAGAGAGAGAGGAATAGAAGCTGTGAGTGAGAGATAGAGAGAGAAAGAGAAGCTGTGAGTGAGAGAAATAGAAGCTGTGAGTGAGAGAGAGAGAAATAGAAGATGTGAGTGAGAGAGAGAGAAAGAGAAGCTGTGAGTGAGAGAGAGAGAAAAAGAGAAGCCGTGTGTGTAAGAGAGAGAAAGAGAAGCTGTGAGTGAGAGAGAAAGAGAAGCTGTGAGAGAGAGAGAAAGTGAAGATGTGAGTGAGAGAGAGAGAAAGAGAAGATGTGAGTGAGAGAGAGAAAAAGAGAAGCTGTGAGTGAGAGAGAGAGAGAGTAAAAGAGAAGCTGTGTGTGTGTGAGAGAGAAATAGAAGCTGTGAGTGAGAGAGAAAGAGAAGCTGTGATTGAGAGAGAGAGGGAGAAGCTGTGAGTGAGCGAGAGAGAGAGAAAGAGGAGCTGTGAGTGAGAGAGATAGAAAGAGAAGATGTGAGTGAGAGAGAGAGAAAGAGAAGCTGTGAGTGAGAGAGAGGGAGAGAAAGAAGCTGTGAGTGAGAGAGAGAGAGAAAGAGAAGCTATGTGTGTGAGAGAGAGAGAGTGAAAGAGAAGCTGTGAGTGAGAGAGAGAGAAAGAAACTGTGAGTGAGAGAGGGAGAGAGAAAGTGAAGCTGTGAGAGAGAGAGAGAAAGAGAAGCTGTGAGTAAGAGAGAGAGAGAAAGAGAAGCTGTGAGTGAGAAGAGAGAGAGAGTGAAAGAGAAGCTGTGAGTGAGAGAGAGAAAGAGAAGATGTCAGTGAGTGAGAAAGAAAGAAAAGCTGTGAGTGAGAGAGAGAGAGGGAGACTGTGAGTGAGAGAGAGAGAGAAAGAGAAGCTGTGAGTGAGATAGAGAGAGAGAGAAAGAGAAGCTGTGAGTGAGAGAGGGAGAGAGAAAGAGAAGCTGTGAGTGAGTGAGAGAGAGAAATGGAAGCTGTGAGTGACAGACAGACAGCGTGAAAAAGCTGTGAGTGAGAGAGATAGAAAGAGAAAGATAAGCTGTGAGTGAGAGAGAGATAGAAAGTCAAGCTGTGAGTGAGTGAGAGAGAGAGAGGAAGAGAAGATGTGAGTGGGAGAGAGAGAGAAAGAGAAGCTGTGAGTGAGAGAGAGAGAAAGAGATGCTGTGAGTGAGAGAGAGAGAGGAATAGAAGCTGTGAGTGAGAGAGACAGAAAAAAGAGAAGCTGTGAGTGAGAGAGAAATAGAAGCTGGGAGTGACAGAAAGAGAGAAATTGAAGCTGTGTGTGAGAGAGAGAGAAAGAGAAGCTGTGAGTGAGTGAGAGAGAGAAAGTGAAGCTGTGAGTGAGTGAGAGAGAGACAGAGAAATAGAAGATGTGAGTGAGTGAGAGAGAAAGAGAAGCTGTGAGTGAGAGAGAGAGAAAAAGAGAAGCTGTGTGTGTGTGAGAGAGAGAAAGAGAAGCTGTGAGTGAGAGAGAAAGAGAAGCTGTGAGAGAGAGAGAAAGTGAAGATGTGAGTGAGAGAGAGAGAAAGAGAAGCTGTGAGTGAGAGAGAGATAAAGAGAAGCTGTGAGTGAGAGAGAGAGAAAGAGAAGCTGTGAGTGAGAGAGAGAGAAAAAGAGAAGCTGTGTGTGTAAGAGAGAGAAAGAGAAGCTGTGAGTGAGAGAGAAAGAGAAGCTGTGAGAGAGAGAGAGAAAGTGAAGATGTGAGTGAGAGAGAGAGAAAGAGAAGATGTGAGTGAGAGAGAGAAAAAGAGAAGCTGTGAGTGAGAGAGAGAGAGAGAGTAAAAGAGAAGCTGTGTGTGTGAGAGAGAGAAATAGAAGCTGTGAGTGAGAGAGAAAGAGAAGCTGTGATTGAGAGAGAGAGGGAGAAGCTGTGAGTGAGCGAGAGAGAGAGAAAGAGGAGCTGTGATTGAGAGAGAGAGAAGCTGTGAGTGAGAGAGAGAGAGAAAGTGAAGCTGTGAGTGCGAGAGAGATAGAGATAGAGAAGCTGTGAGTGAGAGAGAGAGAGAAAGAGAAGATGTGAGTGAGAGAGAGATAGAGAAGCTGTGAGTGAGAGTGAGAGAGAGAGATGCTATGAGTGAGAGAGAGAGAGGAATAGAAGCTGTGAGTGAGAGATAGAGAGAGAAAGAGAAGCTGTGAGTGAGAGAGAGATAGAGAGAAAGAGAAGATGTGAGTGAGAGACAGAGAGAGAAAGAGAAGCTGTGAGTGAGAGAGAGAAAGAAGCTGTGAGTGAAAGAGAGAGATAGAGAAAGAGAAGCTGTGAGTGAGAAAGAGAAACAAAGAGAAGATGTGAGTGAGAGAGAGAGAAAGAGAAGCTGTGAGTGAGAGAGAGAGAAAGAGATGCTGTGAGTGAGAGAGAGAGAAAGAGAAGCTGTGTGTGTGTGAGAGAGAAAGAGGCTGTGAGTGAGAGAGAGGGAAAGAGAAGCTGTGAGTGAGAGAGGGAGAGAAAGAAGCTATGAGGGAGAGAGAGAGAAAGAAAGGGAAGCTGTGAGTCAGAGAAAGAGAAGCTGTGAGTGAGAGAGAGAGAGAAAGTGAAGCTGTGAGTGAGTGAGAGAGAGAGAGAGGGAGAGAAAGAGAAGATTTGAGTGTGTGAGTGAGAAAGAGAAGCTGTGAGTGAGAGAGAGAGAGAGAAAGAGAAGCTATGAATGAGAGAGAGAGAAAGAGAAGCTGTGAGTGAGAGAGAGAGAAAGAGAAGCTGTGTGTGAGAGAGAGAAAGAGAAGCTGTGAGTAAGAGAGAGAGAAAGAGAAGCTGTGAGTATGAAGAGAGAGAGAGTGAAAGAGAAGCTGTGAGTGAGAGAGAGAAAAAGAGAAGATGTGAGTGAGTGAGAAAGAAAGAAAAGCTGTGAGTGAGAGAGAGAGAGAAAGAGAAGATGTGAGTGAGAGAGGGAGAGAGAAAGAGAAGCTGTGAGAGAGAGAGAGAAAGAGAAGCTTTGAGTAAGAGAGAGAGAAAGAGAAGCTGTGAGTGAGAAGAGAGAGAGTGAAAGAGAAGCAGTGAGTGAGAGAGAGAGAAAGAGAAGATGTGAGTGAGTGAGAAAGAGAAGCTGTGAGTGAGAGAGAGAGAGAGAGAAAGAGAATCTGTGAGTGAGAGAGAGTGGGAAAGAGAAGCTGTGAGTGAGATAGAGAGAGAGAGAAAGAGAAGCTGTGAGTGAGAGAGGGAGAGAGAAAGAGAAGCTGTGAGAGAGAGAGAGAGAAAGAGCAGCTGTGAGTCGGAGAGAGAGAGTAAGAGAAGCTGTGAGTGAGAGAGAAAGAGAAGCTGTGAGTGAGAGTGAGAGAGAGAAAGAGATGTGAGTGAGAGAGAGAGAGAAATAGAAGCTGTGGGTGAGAGAGGGAGAGAGAAAGAGAAGCTGTGAGAAAGAGAGAGAGAAAGAGAAGGTGTGAGTGAGAGAGAAAGTGAAGCTGTGAGTGAGTGAGAGAGAGAGAGAGAGAAAGAGAAGATGTGAGTGTGTGAGAGAGAAAGAGAAGCTGGGAGTGAGAGAGAAAGTGAAGCTGTGAGTGAGAGAGAGAAAGACAAGCTTTGAGTGAGAGAGAGAGAGAAAGAGAAGCTATGTGTGTATGTGAGAGAGAGAAAGAGAAGCTGTGTGTGAGAAGAGAGAGAGAGTGAGAGAAGCTGTGAATGAGAGAGAGAGAAAGAGAAGATGTGAGTGAGTGAGAAAGAAAGAAAAGCTGTGAGTGAGAGAGAGAGAAAGAGAAGCTGTGAGTGAGAGAGGGAGAGAGAAAGAGAAGCTGTGTGAGAGAGAGAGAGAAAAAGAAGCTGTGAGTAAGAGAGAGAGAGAAAGGGAAGCTGTGAGTGAGAAGAGAGAGAGAGTGAAAGAGAAGCTGTGAGTGAGAGAGAGAGAAAGAGAAGATGTGAGTGAGTGAGAAAGAAAGAAAAGCTGTGAGTGAGAGAGATAGAAAGAGAAAGATAAGCTGTGAGTGAGTGAGAGAGAAAGTGAAGCTGTTAGTGAGAGAGAGAGAGAGAGAAAGAGAAGATGTGTGTGTGTGAGAGAGACAGAAGCTGTGAGTGAGAGAGAGAGAATGAGATGCTGCGAGTGAGAGAGAAAGAGAGGAATAGAAGCTGTGAGTGAGAGAGAGAGAGAAAAAAAGAAGCTGTGAGTGAGAGAGAAATAGAAGCTGTGAGTGACAGAAAGAGAGAAATTGAAGATGTGAGTGAGAGAGAGAGAGAAGGAGAAGCTGTGAGTGAGAGAGAGAGAGAAAGAGAAGCTGTGATTGAGAGAGAGAGAGAAGCTGTGCGTGAGTGAGAGACAGAAAGTGAAGCTGTGAGTGCAAGAGAGATAGAGATAGAGAAGCTGTGAGTGAGAGAGAGAAAGAGAAGATGTGAGTGAGAGAGAGAGAAAGAGAAGCTGTGAGTGAGAAAGAGAGAGAGAAAGAGAAGATGTGAGTGAGAGAGAAAGAGAAGCTGTGAGTGAGAGAGAGAGAAAGAGAAGCTGTGAGTGAGCGAGAGAGAGAGAAAGAGAAGCTGTGAGTGAGAGAAAGAGAAGCTGTGAGTGAGTGAGAGAGAGAAAGAGAATCTGTGAGTGAGAGAAAGAGAAAGAGAAGCTGTGAGTGAGATAGAGAGAGTGAAAGAGAAGCTGTGAGTGAGAGAGAGAAGTGTTGAGAGAGAGAGAGAATAAGAAAAGCTGTGAGAGAGAGAGAGAGAGAGAAGCTGTGAGTGAGAAGAGAGAGAGTGAAAGAGAAGCTGTGAGTGAGAGAGAGAGAGAAAGAGAAGATGTGAGTGTGTGAGAAAGAAAGAGAAGCTGTGAGTGAGAGAGAGAGAGAAAGAGACTCTGTGAGTGAGAGACAGAGGGAAAGAGAAGCTGTGAGTGAGAAGAGAGAGAGTGAAAGAGAAGCTGTGAGTGAGAGAGAGAGAAAGAGAAGATGTGAGTGAGTGAGAAAGAAAGAAAAGCTGTGAGTGAGAGAGAGAGAAAAAAAGAGAAGCTGTGAGTGAGAGAGAAATAGAAGCTGTGAGTGACAGAAAGAGAGAAATTGAAGCTGTGAGTGAGAGAGAGAGAAAGAGAAGATGTGAGTGAGTGAGAAAGAAAGAAAAGCTGTGAGTGAGAGAGATAGAAAGAGAAAGAGAAGATGTGTGTGTGTGAGAGAGACAGAAGCTGTGAGTGAGAGATAGAGAATGAGATGCTGCGAGTGAGAGAGAGAGAGAGGAATAGAAGCTGTGAGTGAGAGAGAGAAAAAAAGAAGCTGTGAGTGAGAGAGAAATAGAAGCTGTGAGTGACAGAAAGAGAGAAATTGAAGATGTGAGTGAGAGAGAGAGAGAAGGAGAAGCTGTGAGTGAGAGAGAGAGAAAGAGAAGCTGTGATTGAGAGAGAGAGAAGCTGTGAGTGAGTGAGAGAGAGAAAGTGAAGCTGTGAGTGCGAGAGAGATAGAGATAGAGAAGCTGTGAGTGAGAGAGATAGAAAGAGAAGATGTGAGTGAGAGAGAGAGAGAAAGAGAAGCTGAGAGTGAGAGAGAGAGAAAGAGAAGATGTGAGTGAGAGACAGAGAAAGAGAAGCTGTGAGTGAGAGAGAGAGAAAGAGATGCTGTGAGTGAGAGAGAAAGAGAAGCTGTGTGTGTGAGAGAGAGAAGCTGTGAGTGAGAGAGAGAGAAAGAGAAGCTGTGAGTGAGAGAGGGAGAGAAAGAAGCTGTGAGTGAGAGAGAGAGAAAGAAAGGGATGCTGTGAGTGAGAGAAAGAGAAAGAGGAGCTGTGAGTGAGAGAGAGAGAGAAAGTGAAGCTGTGAGTGAGAGAGAGAGAGAGAGAGAAAGAGAAGATGTGAGTGTGTGTGAGAGAAAGAGAAGCTGTGAGTGAGAGAGAGAGAGAGAGAGAAGCTTTGACTGAGAAAGAGAGAGAAAGAAAAGCTATGTGTGTGTGAGAGAGAGAGAAAGAGAAGCTGTGAGTGAGAGAGAGAGAAAGTGAAACTGTGAGTGAGAGAGAGAGAGAGATAGAGAAGCTGTGAGTGAGAGAGAGAGAAAGTGAAGCTGTGAGTGAGAGAGAGAGAGAGAGAGAAAGAGAAGATGTGAGTGTGTGTGAGAGAAAGAGAAGCTGTGAGTGAGAGAGAGAGAGAGAGAGAGAAAGAGAAGCTTTGAGTGAGAAAGAGAGAGAAAGAAAAGCTATGTGTGTGTGAGAGAGAGAGAAAGAGAAGCTGTGAGTGAGAGAGAGAGAAAGTGAAACTGTGAGTGAGAGAGAGAGAGAGATAGAGAAGCTGTGAGTGAGAGAGAGAGAAAGAGAAGCTGTGAGTGAGCGAGAGAGAGAGAAAGAGAAGCTGTGAGTAAGAGAGAGAGAGTGAAAGAGAAGCTGTGAGTGAGAGAGAGAAAGAGAAGATGTCAGTGAGTGAGAAAGAAAGAAAAGCTGTGAGAGAGAGAGAGGGAGACTCTGTGAGTGAGAGAGAGAGAAAGAGAAGCTGTGAGTGAGATAGAGAGAGAGAGAAAGAGAAGCTGTGAGTGAGAGAGGGAGAGAGAAAGAGAAGCTGTGAGTGAGTGAGAGAGAGAAATGGAAGCTGTGAGTGACAGACACAGAGTGAAAAAGCTGTGAGTGAGAGAGATAGAAAGAGAAAGATAAGCTGTGAGTGAGAGAGAGAGAGAAAGTGAAGCTGTGAGTGAGTGAGAGAGAGAGAGAAAGAGAAGATGTGAGTGAGAGAGAGAGAGAAAGAGAAGCTGTGAGTGAGAGAGAGAGAAAGAGATGCTGTGAGTGAGAGAGAGAGAGGAATAGAAGCTGTGAGTGAGAGAGAGAGAAAAAAAGAGAAGCTGTGAGTGAGAGAGAAATAGAAGCTGGGAGTGACAGAAAGAGAGAAATTGAAGCTGTGTGTGTGAGAGAGAGAATTAGAAGCTGTGAGTGAGAGAGAGAGAAAGAGAAGCTGTGATTGAGAGAGAGAGAGAAGCTGTGAGTGAGAGAAAGAGAGAGAAAGAGAAGCTGTGAGTGAGAGAGAGAGAGAAAGAGAAGCTGTGATTGAAAGAGAGAGCGAGAAAGAGAAGCTGTGAGTGAGAGAGAGATTAAGTGAAACTGTGAGTGAGAGAGAGAGAGAGAGAGAGAAGCTGTGAGTGAGAGAAAGAGAAAGAGAAGCTGTGAGTGAGCGAGAGAGAGAGAAAGAGAAGCTATGTGTGTGTGTGAGAGAGAAAGAGAAGCTGTGAGTAAGAGAGAGAGAGTGAAAGAGAAGCTGTGAGTGAGAGAGAGAAGTGTTGAGAGAGAGAGAATAAGAAAAGCTGTGAGAGAGAGAGTGAGAGAAGCTGTGAGTGAGAAGAGAGAGAGTGAAAGAGAAGCTGTGAGTGAGAGAGAGAGAGAAAGAGAAGATGTGAGTGTGTGAGAAAGAAAGAGAAGCTGTGAGTGAGAGAGAGAGAGAAAGAGACTCTGTGAGTGAGAGACAGAGGGAAAGAGAAGCTGTGAGTGAGAAGAGAGAGAGTGAAAGAGAAGCTGTGAGTGAGAGAGAGAGAAAGAGAAGATGTGAGTGAGTGAGAAAGAAAGAAAAGCTGTGAGTGAGAGAGAGAGAAAAAAAGAGAAGCTGTGAGTGAGAGAGAAATAGAAGCTGGGAGTGACAGAAAGAGAGAAATTGAAGCTGTGAGTGAGAGAGAGAGAAAGAGAAGATGTGAGTGAGTGAGAAAGAAAGAAAAGCTGTGAGTGAGAGAGAGAGAAAGAGAAAGAGAAGATGTGTGTGTGAGAGAGAGACAGAAGCTGTGAGTGAGAGATAGAGAATGAGATGCTGCGAGTGAGAGAGAGAGAGGAATAGAAGCTGTGAGTGAGAGAGAGAAAAAAAGAAGCTGTGAGTGAGAGAGAAATAGAAGCTGTGAGTGACAGAAAGAGAGAAATTGAAGATGTGAGTGAGAGAGAGAGAAGGAGAAGCTGTGAGTGAGAGAGAGAGAAAGAGAAGCTGTGATTGAGAGAGAGAGAAGCTGTGAGTGAGTGGGAGAGAGAAAGTGAAGCTGTGAGTGCGAGAGAGATAGAGATAGAGAAGCTGTGAGTGAGAGAGATAGAAAGAGAAGATGTGAGTGAGAGAGAGAGAAAGAGAAGCTGAGAGTGAGAGAGAGAGAAAGAGAAGATGTGAGTGAGAGAGAAAGAGAAGCTGTGAGTGAGAGAGAGAGAAAGAGATGCTGTGAGTGAGAGAGAAAGAGAAGCTGTGTGTGTGTGAGAGAGAAGCTGTGAGTGAGAGAGAGAGAAAGAGAAGCTGTGAGTGAGAGAGGGAGAGAAAGAAGCTGTGAGTGAGAGAGAGAGAAAGAAAGGGATGCTGTGAGTGAGAGAAAGAGAAAGAGAAGCTGTGAGTGAGAGAGAGAGAGAAAGTGAAGCTGTGAGAGAGAGAGAGAAAGAGAAGATGTGAGTGTGTGTGAGAGAAAGAGAAGCTGTGAGTGAGAGAGAGAGAGAGAGAAAGAGAAGCTTTGAGTGAGAAAGAGAGAGAAAGAAAAGCTATGTGTGTGAGAGAGAGAGAGAAAGAGAAGCTGTGAGTGAGAGAGAGAGAAAGTGAAACTGTGAGTGAGAGAGAGAGAGAGATAGAGAAGCTGTGAGTGAGAGAGAGAGAAAGAGAAGCTGTGAGTGAGCGAGAGAGAGAGAAAGAGAAGCTGTGAGTAAGAGAGAGAGAGTGAAAGAGAAGCTGTGAGTGAGAGAGAGAAGTGTTGAGAGAGAGAGAGAATAAGAAAAGCTGTGAGTGAGAGAGAGAGAGAGAAGCTGTGAGTGAGAAGAGAGAGAGTGAAAGAGAAGCTGTGAGTGAGAGAGAGAGAGAAAGAGAAGATGTGAGTGTTTGAGAAAGAAAGAGAAGCTGTGAGTGAGAGAGAGAGAGAAAGAGACTCTGTGAGTGAGAGACAGAGGGTAAGAGAAGCTGTGAGTGAGAAGAGAGAGAGAGTGAAAGAGAAGCTGTGAGTGAGAGAGAGAGTAAGAGAAGATGTGAGTGAGTGAGAAAGAAAGAAACGCTGTGAGTGAGAGAGATAGAAAGAGAAAGATAAGCTGTGAATGAGTGAGAGAGAGAAAGTGAAGCTGTGAGTGAGAGAGAGAGAGAGAAAGAGAAGATGTGAGTGAGAGAGAGAGAAAGAGAAGCTGTGAGTGAGAGAGAGAGAAAGAGATGCTGTGAGTGAGAGAGAGAGAAGAATAGAAGCTGTGAGTGAGAGAGAGAGAAAAAAAGAGAAGCTGTGAGTGAGAGAGAAATAGAAGCTGGGAGTGACAGAAAGAGAGAAATTGAAGCTGTGTGTGAGAGAGAGAGAAAGAGAAGCTGTGAGTGAGAGAGAGAAAGAGAAGCTGTGATTGAGAGAGAGAGAGAGAAGCTGTGAGTGAGAGAGAGAGAGAAAGAGAAGCTATGAGTGAGAGAGAGAGAAAGAGAAGCTGTGATTGAGAGAGAGAGAGAGAAAGAGAAGCTGTGAGTGAGAGAGAGAGAAAGTGAAACTGTGAGTGAGAGAGAGAGAGATAGAGAAGCTGTGAGTGAGAGAGAGAGAAAGAGAAGCTGTGAGTGAGCGAGAGAGAGAGAAAGAGAAGCTATGTGTGTGTGTGAGAGAGAAAGAGAAGCTGTGAGTAAGAGAGAGAGAGTGAAAGAGAAGCTGTGAGAGAGAGAAGTGTTGAGAGAGAGAGAGAATAAGAAAAGCTGTGAGTGAGAGAGAGAGAGAAGCTGTGAGTGAGAAGACAGAGAGAGTGAAAGAGAAGCTGTGAGTGAGAGAGAGAGAAAGAGAAGATGTGAGTGTGTGAGAAAGAAAGAGAAGCTGTGAGTGAGAGAGAGAGAAAGAGACTCTGTGAGTGAGAGACAGAGGGAAAGAGAAGCTGTGAGTGAGAAGAGAGAGAGAGTGAAAGAGAAGTTGTGAGTGAGAGAGAGAGAAAGAGAATATGTGAGTGAGTGAGAAACAAAGAAAAGCTGTGAGTGAGAGAGATAGAAAGAGAAAGAGAAGATGTGTGTGTGTGAGAGAGAGAAGCTGTGAGTGAGAGATAGAGAATGAGATGCTGCGAGTGAGAGAGAGAGAGAGGAATAGAAGCTGTGAGTGAGAGAGAGAAAAAAAGAAGCTGTGAGTGAGAGAGAAATAGAAGCTGTGAGTGACAGAAAGAGAGAAATTGAAGATGTGAGTGAGAGAGAGAGAGAAGGAGAAGCTGTGAGTGAGAGAGAGAGAAAGAGAAGCTGTGATTGAGAGAGAGAGAAGCTGTGAGTGAGTGAGAGAGAGAAAGGAAAGCTGTGAGTGCGAGAGAGATAGAGATAGAGAAGCTGTGAGTGAGAGAGATAGAAAGAGAAGATGTGAGTGAGAGAGAGAAAGAGAAGCTGAGAGTGAGAGAGAGAGAAAGAGAAGATGTGAGTGAGAGAGAGAGAAAGAGAAGCTGTGAGTGAGAGAGAGAGAAAGAGATGCTGTGAGTGAGAGAGAAAGAGAAGCTGTGTGTTTGTGAGAGAGAAGCTGTGAGTGAGAGAGAGAGAAAGAGAAGCTGTGAGTGAGAGAGGGAGAGAAGGAAGCTGTGAGTGAGAGAGAGAGAAAGAAAGGGATGCTGTGAGTGAGAGAAAGAGAAAGAGAAGCTGTGAGTGAGAGAGAGAGAGAAAGTGAAGCTGTGAGTGAGAGAGAGAGAGAGAGAAAGAGAAGCTGTGAGTGAGAGAGAGAAAAAGAGAAGCTGTGAGTGAGAGAGAGAGAGAGAGAAAGAGAAGCTGTGTGTGTGAGAGAGAGATTAATAGAAGCTGTGAGTGAAAGAGAAAGAGAAGCTGTGATTGAGAGAGAGAGAGAGAGAAGCTGTGAGTGAGAGAGAGAGAGAGAAAGAGAAGCTGTGATTGAGAGAGAGAGAGAAGCTGTGAGTGAGAGAGAGAGAGAAAGTGAACCTGTGAGTGCGAGTAAGATAGAGATAGAGAATCTGTGAGTGAGAGAGAGAGAGAAAGAGAAGATGTGAGTGAGAGAGAGAGAAAGAGGAGCTGTGAGTGAGAGTGAGAGAGAGAGATGCTGTGAGTGAGAGAGAGAGAGAGGAATAGAAGCTGTGAGTGAGAGATAGAGAGAGAAAGAGAAGCTGTGAGTGAGAGAAATAGAAGCTGTGAGTGAGAGAGAGAAATAGAAGATGTGAGTGAGAGAGAGAGAAAGAGAAGCTGTGAGTGAGAGAGAGAGAAAAAGAGAAGCTGTGTGTGTAAGAGAGAGAAAGAGAAGCTGTGAGTGAGAGAGAAAGAGAAGCTGTGAGAGAGAGAGAAAGTGAAGATGTGAGTGAGAGAGAGAGAAAGAGAAGATGTGAGTGAGAGAGAGAAAAAGAGAAGCTGTGAGTGAGAGAGAGAGAGAGTAAAAGAGAAGCTGTGTGTGTGTGAGAGAGAAATAGAAGCTGTGAGTGAGAGAGAAAGAGAAGCTGTGATTGAGAGAGAGAGGGAGAAGCTGTGAGTGAGCGAGAGAGAGAGAAAGAGGAGCTGTGAGTGAGAGAGATAGAAAGAGAAGATGTGAGTGAGAGAGAGAGAAAGAGAAGCTGTGAGTGAGAGAGAGGGAGAGAAAGAAGCTGTGAGTGAGAGAGAGAGAGAAAGAGAAGCTATGTGTGTGAGAGAGAGAGAGTGAAAGAGAAGCTGTGAGTGAGAGAGAGAGAAAGAAACTGTGAGTGAGAGAGGGAGAGAGAAAGTGAAGCTGTGAGAGAGAGAGAGAAAGAGAAGCTGTGAGTAAGAGAGAGAGAGAAAGAGAAGCTGTGAGTGAGAAGAGAGAGAGAGTGAAAGAGAAGCTGTGAGTGAGAGAGAGAAAGAGAAGATCTCAGTGAGTGAGAAAGAAAGAAAAGCTGTGAGTGAGAGAGAGAGAGGGAGACTCTGTGAGTGAGAGAGAGAGAGAAAGAGAAGCTGTGAGTGAGATAGAGAGAGAGAGAAAGAGAAGCTGTGAGTGAGAGAGGGAGAGAGAAAGAGAAGCTGTGAGTGAGTGAGAGAGAGAAATGGAAGCTGTGAGTGACAGACAGACAGAGTGAAAAAGCTGTGAGTGAGAGAGATAGAAAGAGAAAGATAAGCTGTGAGTGAGAGAGAGAGAGAAAGTGAAGCTGTGAGTGAGTGAGAGAGAGAGAGGAAGAGAAGATGTGAGTGGGAGAGAGAGAGAAAGAGAAGCTATGAGTGAGAGAGAGAGAAAGAGATGCTGTGAGTGAGAGAGAGAGAGGAATAGAAGCTGTGAGTGAGAGAGACAGAAAAAAGAGAAGCTGTGAGTGAGAGAGAAATAGAAGCTGGGAGTGACAGAAAGAGAGAAATTGAAGCTGTGTGTGTGAGAGAGAGAAAGAGAAGCTGTGAGTGAGTGAGAGAGAGAAAGTGAAGCTGTGAGTGAGTGAGAGAGAGACAGAGAAATAGAAGATGTGAGTGAGTGAGAGAGAAAGAGAAGCTGTGAGTGAGAGAGAGAGAAAAAGAGAAGCTGTGTGTGTGTGTGAGAGAGAAAGAGAAGCTGTGAGTGAGAGAGAAAGAGAAGCTGTGAGATAGAGAGAAAGTGAAGATGTGAGTGAGAGAGAGAGAAAGAGAAGCTGTGAGTGAGAGAGAGAAAAAGAGAAGCTGTGAGTGAGAGAGAGAGAAAGAGAAGCTGTGAGTGAGAGAGAGAGAAAAAGAGAAGCTGTGTGTGTAAGAGAGAGAAAGAGAAGCTGTGAGTGAGAGAGAAAGAGAAGCTGTGAGAGAGAGAGAAAGTGAAGATGTGAGTGAGAGAGAGAGAAAGAGAAGATGTGAGTGAGAGAGAGAAAAAGAGAAGCTGTGAGTGAGAGAGAGAGAGAGTAAAAGAGAAGCTGTGTGTGTGAGAGAGAGAAATAGAAGCTGTGAGTGAGAGAGAAAGAGAAGCTGTGATTGAGAGAGAGAGGGAGAAGCTGTGAGTGAGCGAGAGAGAGAGAAAGAGGAGCTGTGATTGAGAGAGAGAGAGAGAAGCTGTGAGTGAGAGAGAGAGAGAAAGTGAAGCTGTGAGTGCGAGAGAGATAGAGATAGAGAAGCTGTGAGTGAGAGAGAGAGAGAAAGAGAAGATGTGAGTGAGAGAGAGATAGAGAAGCTGTGAGTGAGAGTGAGAGAGAGAGATGCTATGAGTGAGAGAGAGAGAGGAATAGAAGCTGTGAGTGAGAGATAGAGAGAGAAAGAGAAGCTGTGAGTGAGAGAGAGATAGAGAGAAAGAGAAGATGTGAGTGAGAGACAGAGAGAGAAAGAGAAGCTGTGAGTGAGAGAGAGAAAGAAGCTGTGAGTGAAAGAGAGAGATAGAGAAAGAGAAGCTGTGAGTGAGAAAGAGAAACAAAGAGAAGATGTGAGTGAGAGAGAGAGAAAGAGAAGCTGTGAGTGAGAGAGAGAGAAAGAGATGCTGTGAGTGAGAGAGAGAGAAAGAGAAGCTGTGTGTGTGTGAGAGAGAAAGAGGCTGTGAGTGAGAGAGAGGGAAAGAGAAGCTGTGAGTGAGAGAGGGAGAGAAAGAAGCTATGAGGGAGAGAGAGAGAAAGAAAGGGAAGCTGTGAGTCAGAGAAAGAGAAGCTGTGAGTGAGAGAGAGAGAGAAAGTGAAGCTGTGAGTGAGTGAGAGAGAGAGAGAGGGAGAGAAAGAGAAGATTTGAGTGTGTGAGTGAGAAAGAGAAGCTGTGAGTGAGAGAGAGAGAGAGAAAGAGAAGCTATGAATGAGAGAGAGAGAAAGAGAAGCTGTGAGTGAGAGAGAGAGAAAGAGAAGCTGTGTGTGAGAGAGAGAAAGAGAAGCTGTGAGTAAGAGAGAGAGAAAGAGAAGCTGTGAGTATGAAGAGAGAGAGAGTGAAAGAGAAGCTGTGAGTGAGAGAGAGAAAAAGAGAAGATGTGAGTGAGTGAGAAAGAAAGAAAAGCTGTGAGTGAGAGAGAGAGAGAAAGAGAAGATGTGAGTGAGAGAGGGAGAGAGAAAGAGAAGCTGTGAGAGAGAGAGAGAAAGAGAAGCTTTGAGTAAGAGAGAGAGAAAGAGAAGCTGTGAGTGAGAAGAGAGAGAGTGAAAGAGAAGCAGTGAGTGAGAGAGAGAGAAAGAGAAGATGTGAGTGAGTGAGAAAGAGAAGCTGTGAGTGAGAGAGAGAGAGAGAGAAAGAGAATCTGTGAGTGAGAGAGAGTGGGAAAGAGAAGCTGTGAGTGAGATAGAGAGAGAGAGAAAGAGAAGCTGTGAGTGAGAGAGGGAGAGAGAAAGAGAAGCTGTGAGAGAGAGAGAGAGAGAGAGAAAGAGCAGCTGTGAGTCGGAGAGAGAGAGTAAGAGAAGCTGTGAGTGAAAGAGAAAGAGAAGCTGTGAGTGAGAGTGAGAGAGAGAAAGAGAAGATGTGAGTGAGAGAGAGAGAGAAATAGAAGCTGTGGGTGAGAGTGGGAGAGAGAAAGAGAAGCTGTGAGAAAGAGAGAGAAAGAGAAGGTGTGAGTGAGAGAGAAAGTGAAGCTGTGAGTGAGTGAGAGAGAGAGAGAGAGAAAGAGAAGATGTGAGTGTGTGAGAGAGAAAGAGAAGCTGGGAGTGAGAGAGAAAGTGAAGCTGTGAGTGAGAGAGAGAAAGACAAGCTTTGAGTGAGAGAGAGAGAGAAAGAGAAGCTATGTGTGTATGTGAGAGAGAGAAAGAGAAGCTGTGTGTGAGAAGAGAGAGAGAGTGAGAGAAGCTGTGAATGAGAGAGAGAGAAAGAGAAGATGTGAGTGAGTGAGAAAGAAAGAAAAGCTGTGAGTGAGAGAGAGAGAGAAAGAGAAGCTGTGAGTGAGAGAGGGAGAGAGAAAGAGAAGCTGTGTGAGAGAGAGAGAGAAAAAGAAGCTGTGAGTAAGAGAGAGAGAGAAAGAGAAGCTGTGAGTGAGAAGAGAGAGAGAGTGAAAGAGAAGCTGTGAGTGAGAGAGAGAGAAAGAGAAGATGTGAGTGAGTGAGAAAGAAAGAAAAGCTGTGAGTGAGAGAGATAGAAAGAGAAAGATAAGCTGTGAGTGAGTGAAAGTGAAGCTGTTAGTGAGAGAGAGAGAGAGAGAAAGAGAAGATGTGTGTGTGTGAGAGAGACAGAAGCTGTGAGTGAGAGAGAGAGAATGAGATGCTGCGAGTGAGAGAGAAAGAGAGGAATAGAAGCTGTGAGTGAGAGAGAGAGAGAAAAAAAGAAGCTGTGAGTGAGAGAGAAATAGAAGCTGTGAGTGACAGAAAGAGAGAAATTGAAGATGTGAGTGAGAGAGAGAGAGAAGGAGAAGCTGTGAGTGAGAGAGAGAGAGAAAGAGAAGCTGTGATTGAGAGAGAGAGAGAAGCTGTGCGTGAGTGAGAGACAGAAAGTGAAGCTGTGAGTGCGAGAGAGATAGAGATAGAGAAGCTGTGAGTGAGAGAGAGAGAAAGAGAAGCTGTGAGTGAGCGAGAGAGAGAGAAAGAGAAGCTGTGAGTAAGAGAGAGAGAGTGAAAGAGAAGCTGTGAGTGAGAGAGAGAAGTGTTGAGAGAGAGAGAGAATAAGAAAAGCTGTGAGTGAGAGAGAGAGAGAGAAGCTGTGAGTGAGAAGAGAGAGAGTGAAAGAGAAGCTGTGAGTGAGAGAGAGAGAGAAAGAGAAGCTGTGAGTGAGAAAGAGAGAGAGAAAGAGAAGATGTGAGTGAGAGAGAAAGAGAAGCTGTGAGTGAGAGAGAGAGAAAGAGAAGCTGTGAGTGAGCGAGAGAGAGAGAAAGAGAAGCTGTGAGTGAGAGAAAGAGAAGCTGTGAGTGAGTGAGAGAGAGAAAGAGAATCTGTGAGTGAGAGAAAGAGAAAGAGAAGCTGTGAGTGAGATAGAGAGAGTGAAAGAGAAGCTGTGAGTGAGAGAGAGAAGTGTTGAGAGAGAGAGAGAATAAGAAAAGCTGTGAGAGAGAGAGAGAGAGAGAAGCTGTGAGTGAGAAGAGAGAGAGTGAAAGAGAAGCTGTGAGTGAGAGAGAGAGAGAAAGAGAAGATGTGAGTGTGTGAGAAAGAAAGAGAAGCTGTGAGTGAGAGAGAGAGAGAAAGAGACTCTGTGAGTGAGAGACAGAGGGAAAGAGAAGCTGTGAGTGAGAAGAGAGAGAGTGAAAGAGAAGCTGTGAGTGAGAGAGAGAGAAAGAGAAGATGTGAGTGAGTGAGAAAGAAAGAAAAGCTGTGAGTGAGAGAGAGAGAAAAAAAGAGAAGCTGTGAGTGAGAGAGAAATAGAAGCTGGGAGTGACAGAAAGAGAGAAATTGAAGCTGTGAGTGAGAGAGAGAGAAAGAGAAGATGTGAGTGAGTGAGAAAGAAAGAAAAGCTGTGAGTGAGAGAGATAGAAAGAGAAAGAGAAGATGTGTGTGTGTGAGAGAGACAGAAGCTGTGAGTGAGAGAAAGAGAATGAGATGCTGCGAGTGAGAGAGAGAGAGGAATAGAAGCTGTGAGTGAGAGAGAGAAAAAAAGAAGCTGTGAGTGAGAGAGAAATAGAAGCTGTGAGTACCTGTGTACCTGTGCTTTTGTATTTCTTGGCTTTATGGCATTTGAGAATGGGCAGATCCTCCTATGGCACCTCTATTTTGATGCTTCAAACTGTTTACTCAGGGCTTTTACAAAGACTATAAAACAGTGGGGATTCCACAAGCATGAGACCTCTTCCCACAGCTGTTACTAATTACTTACATGGCCAGCGTTATCCTGGCTAATACAACTTTGAGATTGTTAAGAGTTCAAGCATTGTGGTGTAATGTACTTCTGTAGATATATATTTTTGTCCCCCTTTACACAATTATGTCAATTTGTAGCCCTGGAATATAAAATGTATAAAAATATAAAAATGTATAAATATATTTAGTCAATTAGGAGGCATGGGAGGGGAATGCTAGATTATGCACACCTGGTTTCCTATCAGCAGGATTTATAAGGGGAGTAATATTTTCAGTTAGTAACATCCACAGCCCAAAATGAATAAACGAAAAGAGGTTAGGATGCAACATGAAAACAAGATACCCTTTGAAAACTAAATGTTATATATCCAGGTGGGTTTCTCTTTTATACTTAGCTCAGTAGCAATATTCCAGTTCAGAATTAATTTCTATATATATATATTGTATATATTTTCAGATATTGGAAAGTTAGCAAGTCAAGTTGTCTGATGAAGGGAAATTCTCCTGAAAGAGTCTGCATACCGGTTGACTTTCACAATGTATTGGACTTGTTGTATTGCTCTACTGGAAGATTCTGAATATATCAACTACCAGAATAAAACATTATATTATATTACTACATATTCAAGCCTCAAATGGATTTCCTATCTTTGAACATTGCCACTCCATTTGGCCACTTCTGTGTACCTGTGCTTTTGTATTTCTTGGCTTTATGGCATTTGAGAATGGGCAGATCCTCCTATGGCACCTCTATTTTGATGCTTCAAACTGTTTACTCAGGGCTTTTACAAAGACTATAAAACAGTGGGGATTCCACAAGCATGAGACCTCTTCCCACAGCTGTTACTAATTACTTACATGGCCAGCGTTATCCTGGCTAATACAACTTTGAGATTGTTAAGAGTTCAAGCATTGTGGTGTAATGTACTTCTGTAGATATATATTTTTGTCCCCCTTTACACAATTATGTCAATTTGTAGCCCTGGAATATAAAATGTATAAAAATATAAAAATGTATAAATATATTTAGTCAATTAGGAGGCATGGGAGGGGAATGCTAGATTATGCACACCTGGTTTCCTATCAGCAGGATTTATAAGGGGAGTAATATTTTCAGTTAGTAACATCCACAGCCCAAAATGAATAAACGAAAAGAGGTTAGGATGCAACATGAAAACAAGATACCCTTTGAAAACTAAATGTTATATATCCAGGTGGGTTTCTCTTTTATACTTAGCTCAGTAGCAATATTCCAGTTCAGAATTAATTTCTATATATATATATTGTATATATTTTCAGATATTGGAAAGTTAGCAAGTCAAGTTGTCTGATGAAGGGAAATTCTCCTGAAAGAGTCTGCATACCGGTTGACTTTCACAATGTATTGGACTTGTTGTATTGCTCTACTGGAAGATTCTGAATATATCAACTACCAGAATAAAACATTATATTATATTACTACATATTCAAGCCTCAAATGGATTTCCTATCTTTGAACATTGCCACTCCATTTGGCCACTTCTGTGTACCTGTGCTTTTGTATTTCTTGGCTTTATGGCATTTGAGAATGGGCAGATCCTCCTATGGCACCTCTATTTTGATGCTTCAAACTGTTTACTCAGGGCTTTTACAAAGACTATAAAACAGTGGGGATTCCACAAGCATGAGACCTCTTCCCACAGCTGTTACTAATTACTTACATGGCCAGCGTTATCCTGGCTAATACAACTTTGAGATTGTTAAGAGTTCAAGCATTGTGGTGTAATGTACTTCTGTAGATATATATTTTTGTCCCCCTTTACACAATTATGTCAATTTGTAGCCCTGGAATATAAAATGTATAAAAATATAAAAATGTATAAATATATTTAGTCAATTAGGAGGCATGGGAGGGGAATGCTAGATTATGCACACCTGGTTTCCTATCAGCAGGATTTATAAGGGGAGTAATATTTTCAGTTAGTAACATCCACAGCCCAAAATGAATAAACGAAAAGAGGTTAGGATGCAACATGAAAACAAGATACCCTTTGAAAACTAAATGTTATATATCCAGGTGGGTTTCTCTTTTATACTTAGCTCAGTAGCAATATTCCAGTTCAGAATTAATTTCTATATATATATATTGTATATATTTTCAGATATTGGAAAGTTAGCAAGTCAAGTTGTCTGATGAAGGGAAATTCTCCTGAAAGAGTCTGCATACCGGTTGACTTTCACAATGTATTGGACTTGTTGTATTGCTCTACTGGAAGATTCTGAATATATCAACTACCAGAATAAAACATTATATTATATTACTACATATTCAAGCCTCAAATGGATTTCCTATCTTTGAACATTGCCACTCCATTTGGCCACTTCTGTGTACCTGTGCTTTTGTATTTCTTGGCTTTATGGCATTTGAGAATGGGCAGATCCTCCTATGGCACCTCTATTTTGATGCTTCAAACTGTTTACTCAGGGCTTTTACAAAGACTATAAAACAGTGGGGATTCCACAAGCATGAGACCTCTTCCCACAGCTGTTACTAATTACTTACATGGCCAGCGTTATCCTGGCTAATACAACTTTGAGATTGTTAAGAGTTCAAGCATTGTGGTGTAATGTACTTCTGTAGATATATATTTTTGTCCCCCTTTACACAATTATGTCAATTTGTAGCCCTGGAATATAAAATGTATAAAAATATAAAAATGTATAAATATATTTAGTCAATTAGGAGGCATGGGAGGGGAATGCTAGATTATGCACACCTGGTTTCCTATCAGCAGGATTTATAAGGGGAGTAATATTTTCAGTTAGTAACATCCACAGCCCAAAATGAATAAACGAAAAGAGGTTAGGATGCAACATGAAAACAAGATACCCTTTGAAAACTAAATGTTATATATCCAGGTGGGTTTCTCTTTTATACTTAGCTCAGTAGCAATATTCCAGTTCAGAATTAATTTCTATATATATATATTGTATATATTTTCAGATATTGGAAAGTTAGCAAGTCAAGTTGTCTGATGAAGGGAAATTCTCCTGAAAGAGTCTGCATACCGGTTGACTTTCACAATGTATTGGACTTGTTGTATTGCTCTACTGGAAGATTCTGAATATATCAACTACCAGAATAAAACATTATATTATATTACTACATATTCAAGCCTCAAATGGATTTCCTATCTTTGAACAGTGAGTGAGAGATAGAGAATGAGATGCTGCGAGTGAGAGAGAGAGAGGAATAGAAGCTGTGAGTGAGAGAGAGAAAAAAAGAAGCTGTGAGTGAGAGAGAAATAGAAGCTGTGAGTGACAGAAAGAGAGAAATTGAAGATGTGAGTGAGAGAGAGAGAAGGAGAAGCTGTGAGTGAGAGAGAGAGAAAGAGAAGCTGTGATTGAGAGAGAGAGAAGCTGTGAGTGAGTGGGAGAGAGAAAGTGAAGCTGTGAGTGCGAGAGAGATAGAGATAGAGAAGCTGTGAGTGAGAGAGATAGAAAGAGAAGATGTGAGTGAGAGAGAGAGAAAGAGAAGCTGAGAGTGAGAGAGAGAGAAAGAGAAGATGTGAGTGAGAGAGAAAGAGAAGCTGTGAGTGAGAGAGAGAGAAAGAGATGCTGTGAGTGAGAGAGAAAGAGAAGCTGTGTGTGTGTGAGAGAGAAGCTGTGAGTGAGAGAGAGAGAAAGAGAAGCTGTGAGTGAGAGAGGGAGAGAAAGAAGCTGTGAGTGAGAGAGAGAGAAAGAAAGGGATGCTGTGAGTGAGAGAAAGAGAAAGAGAAGCTGTGAGTGAGAGAGAGAGAGAAAGTGAAGATGTGAGAGAGAGAGAGAAAGAGAAGATGTGAGTGTGTGTGAGAGAAAGAGAAGCTGTGAGTGAGAGAGAGAGAGAGAGAAAGAGAAGCTTTGAGTGAGAAAGAGAGAGAAAGAAAAGCTATGTGTGTGAGAGAGAGAGAGAAAGAGAAGCTGTGAGTGAGAGAGAGAGAAAGTGAAACTGTGAGTGAGAGAGAGAGAGAGATAGAGAAGCTGTGAGTGAGAGAGAGAGAAAGAGAAGCTGTGAGTGAGCGAGAGAGAGAGAAAGAGAAGCTGTGAGTAAGAGAGAGAGAGTGAAAGAGAAGCTGTGAGTGAGAGAGAGAAGTGTTGAGAGAGAGAGAGAATAAGAAAAGCTGTGAGTGAGAGAGAGAGAGAAGCTGTGAGTGAGAAGAGAGAGAGTGAAAGAGAAGCTGTGAGTGAGAGAGAGAGAGAAAGAGAAGATGTGAGTGTGTGAGAAAGAAAGAGAAGCTGTGAGTGAGAGAGAGAGAGAAAGAGACTCTGTGAGTGAGAGACAGAGGGTAAGAGAAGCTGTGAGTGAGAAGAGAGAGAGAGTGAAAGAGAAGCTGTGAGTGAGAGAGAGAGTAAGAGAAGATGTGAGTGAGTGAGAAAGAAAGAAACGCTGTGAGTGAGAGAGATAGAAAGAGAAAGATAAGCTGTGAGTGAGTGAGAGAGAGAAAGTGAAGCTGTGAGTGAGAGAGAGAGAGAGAAAGAGAAGATGTGAGTGAGAGAGAGAGAAAGAGAAGCTGTGAGTGAGAGAGAGAGAAAGAGATGCTGTGAGTGAGAGAGAGAGAAGAATAGAAGCTGTGAGTGAGAGAGAGAGAAAAAAAGAGAAGCTGTGAGTGAGAGAGAAATAGAAGCTGGGAGTGACAGAAAGAGAGAAATTGAAGCTGTGTGTGAGAGAGAGAGAAAGAGAAGCTGTGAGTGAGAGAGAGAAAGAGAAGCTGTGATTGAGAGAGAGAGAGAGAAGCTGTGAGTGAGAGAGAGAGAGAGAAAGAGAAGCTATGAGTGAGAGAGAGAGAAAGAGAAGCTGTGATTGAGAGAGAGAGAGAGAAAGAGAAGCTGTGAGTGAGAGAGAGAAAGTGAAACTGTGAGTGAGAGAGAGAGAGATAGAGAAGCTGTGAGTGAGAGAGAGAGAAAGAGAAGCTGTGAGTGAGCGAGAGAGAGAGAAAGAGAAGCTATGTGTGTGTGTGTGAGAGAAAGAGAAGCTGTGAGTAAGAGAGAGAGAGTGAAAGAGAAGCTGTGAGTGAGAGAGAGAAGTGTTGAGAGAGAGAGAGAATAAGAAAAGCTGTGAGTGAGAGAGAGAGAGAAGCTGTGAGTGAGAAGACAGAGAGAGTGAAAGAGAAGCTGTGAGTGAGAGAGAGAGAAAGAGAAGATGTGAGTGTGTGAGAAAGAAAGAGAAGCTGTGAGTGAGAGAGAGAGAGAAAGAGACTCTGTGAGTGAGAGACAGAGGGAAAGAGAAGCTGTGAGTGAGAAGAGAGAGAGTGAAAGAGAAGTTGTGAGTGAGAGAGAGAGAAAGAGAAGATGTGAGTGAGTGAGAAACAAAGAAAAGCTGTGAGTGAGAGAGATAGAAAGAGAAAGAGAAGATGTGTGTGTGTGAGAGAGACAGAAGCTGTGAGTGAGAGATAGAGAATGAGATGCTGCGAGTGAGAGAGAGAGAGAGGAATAGAAGCTGTGAGTGAGAGAGAGAAAAAAAGAAGCTGTGAGTGAGAGAGAAATAGAAGCTGTGAGTGACAGAAAGAGAGAAATTGAAGATGTGAGTGAGAGAGAGAGAGAAGGAGAAGCTGTGAGTGAGAGAGAGAGAAAGAGAAGCTGTGATTGAGAGAGAGAGAAGCTGTGAGTGAGTGAGAGAGAGAAAGGAAAGCTGTGAGTGCGAGAGAGATAGAGATAGAGAAGCTGTGAGTGAGAGAGATAGAAAGAGAAGATGTGAGTGAGAGAGAGAGAGAAAGAGAAGCTGAGAGTGAGAGAGAGAGAAAGAGAAGATGTGAGTGAGAGAGAGAGAAAGAGAAGCTGTGAGTGAGAGAGAGAGAAAGAGATGCTGTGAGTGAGAGAGAAAGAGAAGCTGTGTGTTTGTGAGAGAGAAGCTGTGAGTGAGAGAGAGAGAAAGAGAAGCTGTAAGTGAGAGAGGGAGAGAAGGAAGCTGTGAGTGAGAGAGAGAGAAAGAAAGGGATGCTGTGAGTGAGAGAAAGAGAAAGAGAAGCTGTGAGTGAGAGAGAGAGAGAAAGTGAAGCTGTGAGTGAGAGAGAGAGAAAGAGAAAGAGAAGATGTGAGTGTGTGTGAGAGAAAGAGAAGCTGTGAGTGAGAGAGAGAGAGAGAGAAAGAGAAGCTTTGAGTGAGAGAGAGAGAAAGAAAAGCTATGTGTGTGAGAGAGAGAGTGAAAGAGAAGCTGTGAGTGAGAGAGAGAGAAAGAGAAACTGTGAGTGAGAGAGGGAGAGAGAAAGTGAAGCTGTGAGAGAAGGGAGAAAGAGAAGCTGTGAGTAAGAGAGAGAAAGAGAAGCTGTGAGAGAGAGAGAGAAAGTGAAGATGTGAGTGAGAGAGAGAGAAAGAGAAGATGTGAGTGAGAGAGAGAAAAAGAGAAGCTGTGAGTGAGAGAGAGAGAGAGTAAAAGAGAAGCTGTGTGTGTGAGAGAGAGAAATAGAAGCTGTGAGTGAGAGAGAAAGAGAAGCTGTGATTGAGAGAGAGAGGGAGAAGCTGTGAGTGAGAGAGAGAAAGAGAAAGAGAAGCTGTGATTGAGAGAGAGAAGCTGTGAGTGAGAGAGAAAGAGAAAGTGAAGCTGTGAGTGCGAGAGAGATAGAGATAGAGAAGCTGTGAGTGAGAGAGAGAGAGAAAGAGAAGATGTGAGTGAGAGAGAGATAGAGAAGCTGTGAGTGAGAGTGAGAGAGAGAGAGATGCTATGAGTGAGAGAGAGAGAGGAATAGAAGCTGTGAGTGAGAGATAGAGAGAGAAAGAGACGCTGTGAGTGAGAGAGAAATAGAAGCTTTGAGTGAGAGAGAGAGAAAGAGAAGCTGTGAGTGAGAGAGAGATAGAGAGAAAGAGAAGATGTGAGTGAGAGACAGAGAGAGAAAGAGAAGCTGTGAGTGAGAGAGGGAAAGAAGCTGTGAGTGAAAGAGAGAGATAGAGAAAGAGAAGCTGTGAGTGAGAAAGAGAAACAAAGAGAAGATGTGAGTGAGAGAGAGAGAAAGAGAAGCTGTGAGTGAGAGAGAGAGAAAGAGATGCTGTGAGTGAGAGAGAGAGAAAGAGAAGCTGTGTGTGTGTGTGAGAGAGAGAGGCTGTGAGTGAGAGAGAGGGAAAGAGAAGATGTGAGTGAGAGAGAGAGAAAGAGAAGCTGTGAGTGAGAGAGAGAGAAAGAGATGCTGTGAGTGAGAGAGAAAGAGAAGCTGTGTGTTTGTGAGAGAGAAGTTGTGAGTGAGAGAGAGAGAAAGAGAAGCTGTGAGTGAGAGAGGGAGAGAAGGAAGCTGTGAGAGAGAGAGAGAGAAAGAAAGGGATGCTGTGAGTGAGAGAAAGAGAAAGAGAAGCTGTGAGTGAGAGAGAGAGAAAGTGAAGCTGTGAGTGAGAGAGAGAGAGAGAAAAAGAGAAGATGTGAGTGTGTGTGAGAGAAAGAGAAGCTGTGAGTGAGAGAGAGAGAGAGAGAAAGAGAAGCTTTGAGTGAGAGAGAGAGAAAGAAAAGCTATGTGTGTGAGAGAGAGAGTGAAAGAGAAGCTGTGAGTGAGAGAGGGAGAGAGAAAGTGAAGCTGTGAGAGAAGGGAGAAAGAGAAGCTGTGAGTAAGAGAGAGAAAGAGAAGCTGTGAGAGAGAGAGAGAAAGTGAAGATGTGAGTGAGAGAGAGAGAAAGAGAAGATGTGAGTGAGAGAGAGAAAAAGAGAAGCTGTGAGTGAGAGAGAGAGAGTAAAAGAGAAGCTGTGTGTGTGAGAGAGAGAAATAGAAGCTGTGAGTGAGAGAGAAAGAGAAGCTGTGATTGAGAGAGAGAGGGAGAAGCTGTGAGTGAGAGAGAGAGAGAGAAAGAGAAGCTGTGATTGAGAGAGAGAGAGAGAAGCTGTGAGTGAGAGAGAAAGAGAAAGTGAAGCTGTGAGTGCGAGAGAGATAGAGAAGCTGTGAGTGAGAGAGAGAGAGAAAGAGAAGATGTGAGTGAGAGAGAGATAGAGAAGCTGTGAGTGAGAGTGAGAGAGAGAGAGATGCTATGAGTGAGAGAGAGAGAGGAATAGAAGCTGTGAGTGAGAGATAGAGAGAGAAAGAGAAGCTGTGAGTGAGAGAGAAATAGAAGCTTTGAGTGAGAGAGAGAGAAAGAGAAGCTGTGAGTGAGAGAGAGATAGAGAGAAAGAGAAGATGTGAGTGAGAGACAGAGAGAGAAAGAGAAGCTGTGAGTGAGAGAGGGAAAGAAGCTGTGAGTGAAAGAGAGAGATAGAGAAAGAGAAGCTGTGAGTGAGAAAGAGAAACAAAGAGAAGATGTGAGTGAGAGAGAGAGAAAGAGAAGCTGTGAGTGAGAGAGAGAGAAAGAGATGCTGTGAGTGAGAGAGAGAGAAAGAGAAGCTGTGTGTGTGTGTGAGAGAGAGAGGCTGTGAGTGAGAGAGAGGGAAAGAGAAGATGTGAGTGAGAGAGAGAGAAAGAGAAGCTGTGAGTGAGAGAGAGAGAAAGAGATGCTGTGAGTGAGAGAGAAAGAGAAGCTGTGTGTTTGTGAGAGAGAAGCTGTGAGTGAGAGAGAGAGAAAGAGAAGCTGTGAGTGAGAGAGGGAGAGAAGGAAGCTGTGAGTGAGAGAGAGAGAAAGAAAGGGATGCTGTGAGTGAGAGAAAGAGAAAGAGAAGCTGTGAGTGAGAGAGAGAGAAAGTGAAGCTGTGAATGAGAGAGAGAGAGAGAAAGAGAAGATGTGAGTGTGTGTGAGAGAAAGAGAAGCTGTGAGTGAGAGAGAGAGAGAGAGAAAGAGAAGCTTTGAGTGAGAGAGAGAGAAAGAAAAGCTATGTGTGTGAGAGAGAGAGTGAAAGAGAAGCTGTGAGTGAGAGAGAGAGAAAGAGAAACTGTGAGTGAGAGAGGGAGAGAGAAAGTGAAGCTGTGAGAGAAGGGAGAAAGAGAAGCTGTGAGTAAGAGAGAGAAAGAGAAGCTGTGAGAGAGAGAGAGAAAGTGAAGATGTGAGTGAGAGAGAGAGAAAGAGAAGATGTGAGTGAGAGAGAGAAAAAGAGAAGCTGTGAGTGAGAGAGAGAGAGAGTAAAAGAGAAGCTGTGTGTGTGAGAGAGAGAAATAGAAGCTGTGAGTGAGAGAGAAAGAGAAGCTGTGATTGAGAGAGAGAGGGAGAAGCTGTGAGTGAGAGAGAGAGAGAGAAAGAGAAGCTGTGATTGAGAGAGAGAGAGAAGCTGTGAGTGAGAGAGAAAGAGAAAGTGAAGCTGTGAGTGCGAGAGAGATAGAGATAGAGAAGCTGTGAGTGAGAGAGAGAGAGAAAGAGAAGATGTGAGTGAGAGAGAGATAGAGAAGCTGTGAGTGAGAGTGAGAGAGAGAGAGATGCTATGAGTGAGAGAGAGAGAGGAATAGAAGCTGTGAGTGAGAGATAGAGAGAGAAAGAGAAGCTGTGAGTGAGAGAGAAAGAGATGCTGTGAGTGAGAGAGAGAGAAAGAGAAGCTGTGTGTGTGTGTGAGAGAGACAGGCTGTGAGTGAGAGAGAGGGAAAGAGAAGCTGTGAGTGAGAGAGGGAGAGAAAGAAGCTATGAGTGAGAGAGAGAGAAAGAAAGGGAAGCTGTGAGTCAGAGAAAGAGAAGCTGTGAGTGAGAGAGAGAGAGAAAGTGAAGCTGTGAGTGAGTGAGAGAGAGAGAGGGAGAGAAAGAGAAGATATGAGTGTGTGAGTGAGAAAGAGAAGCTGTGAGTGAGAGAGAGAGAGAAAGGGAAGCTGTGAATGAGAGAGAGAGAAAGAGAAGCTGTGAGTGAGAGAGAGAGAAAGAGAAGCTGTGAGAGAGAGAGAGAAAGAGAAGCTGTGAGTAAGAGAGAGAGAAAGAGAAGCTGTGAGTGTGAAGAGAGAGAGAGTGAAAGAGAAGCTGTGAGTGAGAGAGAGAAAAAGAGAAGATGTGAGTGAGTGAGAAAGAAAGAAAAGCTGTGAGTGAGAGAGAGAGAGAAAGAGAAGCTGTGAGTGAGAGAGGGAGAGAGAAAGAGAAGCTGTGAGAGAGAGAGAGAAAGAGAAGCTTTGAGTAAGAGAGAGAGAAAGAGAAGCTGTGAGTGAGAAGAGAGAGAGTGAAAGAGAAGTAGTGAGTGAGAGAGAGAGAAGGAGAAGATGTGAGTGAGTGAGAAAGAGAAGCTGTGAGTGAGAGAGAGAGAGAGAGAAAGAGAATCTGTGAGTGAGAGAGAGTGGGAAAGAGAAGCTGTGAGTGAGATAGAGAGAGAGAGAAAGAGAAGCTGTGAGTGAGAGAGGGAGAGAGAAAGAGAAGCTGTGAGAGAGAGAAAGAGAGAGAAAGAGCAGCTGTGAGTGGGAGAGAGAGAGTAAGAGAAGCTGTGAGTGAGAGAGAAAGAGAAGCTGTGAGTGAGAGTGAGAGAGAGAAAGAGATGTGAGTGAGAGAGAGAGAAATAGAAGCTGTGAGTGAGAGACAGACAGAGTGAAAAAGCTGTGGGTGAGAGAGGGAGAGAGAAAGAGAAGCTGTGAGAAAGAGAGAGAGAAAGAGAAGGTGTGAGTGAGAGAGAAAGTGAAGCTGTGAGTGAGTGAGAGAGAGAGAGAGAAAGAGAAGATGTGAGTGTGTGAGAGAGAAAGAGAAGCTGTGAGTGAGAGAGAAAGAGAAGCTGTGAGTGAGAGAGAGAAAGACAAGCTTTGAGTGAGAGAGAGAGAGAAAGAAGCTGTGAGTAAGAGAGAGAGAGAAAGAGATGCTGTGAGTGAGAGAGATAGAAAGAGAAAGATAAGCTGTGAGTGAGTGAGAGAGAGAAAGTGAAGCTGTTAGTGAGAGAGAGAGAGAGAGAGAGAGAAGATGTGTGTGTGTGAGAGAGACAGAAGCTGTGAGTGAGAGAGAGAGAATGAGATGCTGCAAGTGAGAGAGAAAGAGAGGAATAGAAGCTGTGAGTGAGAGAGAGAGAGAAAAAAAGAAGCTGTGAGTGAGAGAGAAATAGAAGCTGTGAGTGACAGAAAGAGAGAAATTGAAGCTGTGTGTGTGTGAGAGAGAAAGAGAAGCTGTGAGTGAGAGAGAGAGAAAGAGAAGCTGTGATTGAGAGAGAGAGAGAGAGAAGCTGTGAGTGAGAGAAAGAGAGAGAAAGAGAAGCTGTGAGTGAGAGAGAGAGAGAAAGAGAAGCTGTGATTGAGAGAGAGAGAGAGAAAGAGAAGCTGTGAGTGAGAGAGAGAGAAAGTGAAACTGTGAGTGAGAGAGAGAGAGATAGAGAAGCTGTGAGTGAGAGAGAGAGAAAGAGAAGCTGTGAGTTAGCGAGAGAGAGAGAAAGAGAAGCTATGTGTGTGTGTGTGAGAGAAAGAGAAGCTGTGAGTAAGAGAGAGAGAGTGAAAGAGAAGCTGTGAGTGAGAGAGAGAGAGAAAGAGAAGCTGTGATTGAGAGAGAGAGAGAAGCTGTGAGTGAGTGAGAGACAGAAAGTGAAGTTGTGAGTGCGAGAGAGATAGAGATAGAGAAGCTGTGAGTGAGAGAGATAGAAAGAGAAGATGTGAGTGAGAGAGAGAGAAAGAGAAGCTGGGAGTGAGAAAGAGAGAGAGAAAGAGAAGATGTGAGTGAGAGAGAGAGAGAAAGAGAAGCTGTGAGTGAGAGAGATAGAAAGAGAAGATGTGAGTGAGAGAGAGAGAAAGAGAAGCTGTGAGTGAGAGAGGGAGAGAAAGAAGCTGTGAGTGAGAGAGAGAGAAAGAAAGGGAAGCTGTGAGTGAGAGAAAGAGAAAGAGAAGCTGTGAGTGAGAGAGAGAGAAAGTGAAGCTGTGAGTGAGTGAGTGAGAGAGAGAGAAAGAGAAGATGTGAGTGTGTGTGAGAGAAAGAGACGCTGTGAGTGAGAGAGAGAGGGAGAAAGAGAAGCTTTGAGTGAGAGAGAGAGAGAAAGAGAAGCTATGTGTGTGAGAGAGTGAGTGAAGGAGAAGCTGTGAGTGAGTGAGAGAGAAAGAGAAACTGTGAGTGAGAGAGGGAGAGAGAAAGTGAAGCTGTGAGAGAGAGAGAGAAAGAGAAGCTGTGAGTAAGAGAGAGAGAGAAAGAGAAGCTGTGAGTGAGAAGAGAGAGAGAGTGAAAGAGAAGCTGTGAGTGAGAGAGAGAAAGAGAAGATGTTAGTGAGTGAGAAAGAAAGAAAAGCTGTGTGAGAGAGAGAGAGAGGGAGACTGTGAGTGAGAGAGAGAGAGAGAGAAAGAGAAGCTGTGAGTGAGATAGAGAGAGAGAGAAAGAGAAGCTGTGAGTGAGAGAGGGAGAGAGAAAGATAAGCTGTGAGTGAGTGAGAGAGAGAAATGGAAGCTGTGAGTGACAGACAGACAGAGTGAAAAAGCTGTGAGTGAGAGAGATAGAAAGAGAAAGATAAGCTGTGAGTGAGAGAGAGAGAGAAAGTGAAGTTGTGAGTGAGAGACAGAGGGAAAGAGAAGATGTGAGTGAGAGAGAGAGAGAAAGAGAAGCTGTGAGTGAGAGAGAGAGAAATAGATGCTGTGAGTGAGAGAGAGAGAGGAATAGAAGCTGTGAGTGAGAGAGAGAGAAAAAAGAGAAGCTGTGAGTGAGAGAGAAATAGAAGCTGGGAGTGACAGAAAGAGAGAAATTGAAGCTGTGTGTGTGAGAGAGAGAAAGAGAAGCTGTGATTGAGAGAGAGAGAAAGAGAAGCTGTGATTGAGAGAGAGAGAGAGAGAAGCTGTGAGTGAGAGAAAGAGAGAGAAAGAGAAGCTGTGAGTGAGAGAGAGAGAGAAAGAGAAGCTGTGATTGAGAGAGAGAAAGAGAAAGAGAAGCTGTGAGTGAGAGAGAGAGAAAGTGAAACTGTGAGTGAGAGAGAGAGAGATAGAGAAGCTGTGAGTGAGAGAGAGAGAAAGAGAAGCTGTGAGTTAGCGAGAGAGAGAGAAAGAGAAGCTATGTGTGTGTGTGAGAGAGAAAGAGAAGCTGTGAGTAAGAGAGAGAGAGTGAAAGAGAAGCTGTGAGTGAGAGAGAGAAGTGTTGAGAGAGAGAGAGAATAAGAAAAGCTGTGTGCGAGAGAGAGAGAGAGAAGCTGTGAGTGAGAAGAGAGAGAGTGAAAGAGAAGCTGTGAGTGAGAGAGAGAGAGAAAGAGAAGATGTGAGTATGTGAGAAAGAAAGAGAAGCTGTGAGTGAGAGAGAGAGAGAAAGAGACTCTGTGAGTGAGAGACAGAGGGAAAGAGAAGCTGTGAGTGAGAAGAGAGAGAGAGTGAAAGAGAATCTGTGAGTGAGAGAGAGAGAAAGAGAAGATGTGAGTGAGTGAGAAAGAAAGAAAAGCTGTGAGTGAGAGAGATAGAAAGAGAAAGATAAGCTGTTAGTCAGTGAGAGAGAGAAAGTGAAGCTGTGAGTGAGAGAGAGAGAGAGAAAGAGAAGATGTGAGTGAGAGAGAGAGAAAGAGAAGCTGTGAGTGAGAGAGAGAGAAAGAGATGCTGTGAGTGAGAGAGAGAGAGGAATAGAAGCTTTGAGTGAGAGAGAGAGAAAAAAAGAGAAGCTGTGAGTGAGAGAGAAATAGAAGCTGGGAGTGACAGAAAGAGAGAAATTGAAGCTGTGTGTGTGAGAGAGAGAAAGAGAAGCTGTGAGTGAGAGAGAGAGAAAGAGAAGCTGTGATTGAGAGAGAGAGAGAGAAGCTGTGAGTGAGAGAGAGAGAGAGAGAAAGAGAAGCTGTGAGTGAGAGAGAGAAAGAGAAGCTGTGATTGAGAGAGAGAGAGAGAAAGAGAAGCTGTGAGTGAGAGAGAGAGAAAGTGAAACTGTGAGTGAGAGAGAGAGAGATAGAGAAGCTGTGAGTGAGAGAGAGAGAAAGAGAAGCTGTGAGTGAACGAGAGAGAGAGAAAGAGAAGCTATGTGTGTGTGTGAGAGAGAAAGAGAAGCTGTGAGTAAGAGAGAGAGAGTGAAAGAGAAGCTGTGAGTGAGAGAGAGAAGTGTTGAGAGAGAGAGAGAATAAGAAAAGCTGTGAGTGAGAGAGAGA
This sequence comes from Bradypodion ventrale, assembly GCA_035047345.1. Taxonomy (NCBI): domain Eukaryota; kingdom Metazoa; phylum Chordata; class Lepidosauria; order Squamata; family Chamaeleonidae; genus Bradypodion; species Bradypodion ventrale. The sequence continues at coordinate 176,316,945 of JAWDJE010000002.1, forward strand.
GAGAGAAGCTGTGAGTGAGAAGACAGAGAGAGTGAAAGAGAAGCTGTGAGTGAGAGAGAGAGAAAGAGAAGATGTGAGTGTGTGAGAAAGAAAGAGAAGCTGAGAGTGAGAGAGAGAGAGAAAGAGACTCTGTGAGTGAGAGACAGAGGGAAAGAGAAGCTGTGAGTGAGAAGAGAGGGAGAGTGAAAGAGAAGCTGTGAGTGAGAGAGCGAGAAAGAGAAGATGTGAGTGAGTGAGAAAGAAAGAAAAGCTGTGAGTGAGAGAGATAGAAAGAGAAAGAGAAGATGTGTGTGTGTGAGAGAGACAGAAGCTGTGAGTGAGAGAGAATGAGATGCTGCGAGTGAGAGAGAGAGAGAGGAATAGAAGCTGTGAGTGAGAGAGAGAAAAAAAGAAGCTGTGAGTGAGAGAGAAATAGAAGCTGTGAGTGACAGAAAGAGAGAAATTGAAGATGTGAGTGAGAGAGAGAGAGAAGGAGAAGCTGTGAGTGAGAGAGAGAGAAAGAGAAGCTGTGATTGAGAGAGAGAGAAGCTGTGAGTGAGTGAGAGAGAGAAAGTGAAGCTGTGAGTGCGAGAGAGATAGAGATAGAGAAGCTATGAGTGAGAGAGATAGAAAGAGAAGATGTGAGTGAGAGAGAGAGAAAGAGAAGCTGAGAGTGAGAGAGAGAGAAAGAGAAGATGTGAGTGAGAGAGAGAGAAAGAGAAGCTGTGAGTGAGAGAGAGAGAAAGAGATCCTGTGAGTGAGAGAGAAAGAGAAGCTGTGTGTGTGTGACAGAGAAGCGGTGAGTGAGAGAGAGAGAAAGAGAAGCTGTGAGTGAGAGAGGGAGAGAAAGAAGCTGTGAGTGAGAGAGAGAGAAAGAAAGGGATGCTGTGAGTGAGAGAAAGAGAAAGAGAAGCTGTGAGTGAGAGAGAGAGAGAAAGTGAAGCTGTGAGTGAGAGAGAGAGAGAAGATGTGAGTGTGTGTGAGAGAAAGAGAAGCTGTGAGTGAGAGAGAGAGAGAGAGAGAAAGAGAAGCTTTGAGTGAGAGAGAGAGAGAAAGAGAAGCTGTGAGTGAGAGAGAGAGAAAGTGAAACTGTGAGTGTGTGAGAGAGAGAGAGAGAAGCTGTGAGTGAGAGAGAGAGAAAGAGAAGCTGTGAGTGAGCGAGAGAGAGAGAAAGAGAAGCTATGTGTGTGTGAGAGAGAGAAAGAGAAGCTGTGAGTAAGAGAGAGAGAGTGAAAGAGAAGCTGTGAGTGAGAGAGAGAAGTGTTGAGAGAGAGAGAGAATAAGAAAAGCTGTGAGTGAGAGAGAGAGAGAGAAGCTGTGAGTGAGAAGAGAGAGAGTGAAAGAGAAGCTGTGAGTGAGAGAGAGAGAGAAAGAGAAGATGTGAGTGTGTGAGAAAGAAAGAGAAGCTGTGAGTGAGAGAGAGAGAAAGAGACTCTGTGAGTGAGAGACAGAGTGAAAGAGAAGCTGTGAGTGAGAAGAGAGAGAGTGAAAGAGAAGCTGTGAGTGAGAGAGAGAGAAAGAGAAGATGTGAGTGAGTGAGAAAGAAAGAAAAGCTGTGAGTGAGAGAGATAGAAAGAGAAAGATAAGCTGTGAGTGAGTGAGAGAAAGTGAAGCTGTGAGTGAGAGAGAGAGAGAGAAAGAGAAGATGTGAGTGAGAGAGAGAGAAAGAGAAGCTGTGAGTGAGAGAGAGAGAAAGAGATGCTGTGAGTGAGAGAGAGAGAGGAATAGAAGCTGTGAGTGAGAGAGAGAGAAAAAAAGAGAAGCTGTGAGTGAGAGAGAAATAGAAGCTGGGAGTGACAGAAAGAGAGAAATTGAAGCTGTGTGTGTGAGAGAGAGAAAGAGAAGCTGTGAGTGAGAGAGAGAGAGAAAGAGAAGCTGTGATTGAGAGAAGAGAGAGAAGCTGTGAGTGAGAGAGAGAGAGAGAGAAAGAGAAGCTGTGAGTGAGAGAGAGAGAAAGAGAAGCTGTGATTGAGAGAGAGAGAGAAAGAGAAGCTGTGAGTGAGAGAGAGAGAAAGTGAAACTGTGAGTGAGAGAGAGAGAGATAGAGAAGCTGTGAGTGAGAGAGAGAAAGAGAAGCTGTGAGTGAGTGAGAGAGAGAGAAAGAGAAGCTATGTGTGTGTGTGAGAGAGAAAGAGAAGCTGTGAGTAAGAGAGAGAGAGTGAAAGAGAAGCTGTGAGTGAGAGAGAGAAGTGTTGAGAGAGAGAGAGAATAAGAAAAGCTGTGAGTGAGAGAGAGAGAGAAGCTGTGAGTGAGAAGACAGAGAGAGTGAAAGAGAAGCTGTGAGTGAGAGAGAGAGAAAGAGAAGATGTGAGTGTGTGAGAAAGAAAGAGAAGCTGTGAGTGAGAGAGAGAGAGAAAGAGACTCTGTGAGTGAGAGACAGAGGGAAAGAGAAGCTGTGAGTGAGAAGAGAGAGAGAGTGAAAGAGAAGCTGTGAGTGAGAGAGAGAGAAAGAGAAGATGTGAGTGAGTGAGAAAGAAAGAAAAGCTGTGAGTGAGAGAGATAGAAAGAGAAAGAGAAGATGTGTGTGTGTGAGAGAGACAGAAGCTGTGAGTGAGAGATAGAGAATGAGATGCTGCGAGTGAGAGAGAGAGAGAGGAATAGAAGCTGTGAGTGAGAGAGAGAAAAAAAGAAGCTGTGAGTGAGAGAGAAATAGAAGCTGTGAGTGACAGAAAGAGAGAAATTGAAGATGTGAGTGAGAGAGAGAGAGAAGGAGAAGCTGTGAGTGAGAGAGAGAGAAAGAGAAGCTGTGATTGAGAGAGAGAGAAGCTGTGAGTGAGTGAGAGAGAGAAAGTGAAGCTGTGAGTGCGAGAGAGATAGAGATAGAGAAGCTGTGAGTGAGAGAGATAGAAAGAGAAGATGTGAGTGAGAGAGAGAGAAAGAGAAGCTGAGAGTGAGAGAGAGAGAAATAGAAGATATGAGTGAGAGAGAGAGAAAGAGAAGCTGTGAGTGAGAGAGAGAGAAAGAGATGCTGTGAGTGAGAGAGAAAGAGAAGCTGTGTGTGTGTGAGAGAGAAGCTGTGAGTGAGAGAGAGAGAAAGAGAAGCTGTGAGTGAGAGAGGGAGAGAAAGAAGCTGTGAGTGAGACAGAGAGAAAGAAAGGGATGCTGTGAGTGAGAGAAAGAGAAAGAGAAGCTGTGAGTGAGAGAGAGAGAAAGTGAAGCTGTGAGTGAGAGAGAGAGAGAGAGAGAGAGAGAAGATGTGAGTGTGTGTGAGAGAAAGAGAAGCTGTGAGTGAGAGAGAGAAAGAGAGAGAAAAAGAAGCTTTGAGTGAGAGAGAGAGAGAAAGAAAAGCTATGTGTGTGAGAGAGAGAGAGAAAGAGAAGCTGTGAGTGAGAGAGAGAGAAAGTGAAACTGTGAGTGAGAGAGATAGAGAATCTGTGAGTGAGAGAGAGAGAAAGAGAAGCTGTGAGTGAGCGAGAGAGAGAGAAAGAGAAGCTATGTGTGTGTGAGAGAGAGAAAGAGAAGCTGTGAGTAAGAGAGAGAGAGTGAAAGAGAAGCTGTGAGTGAGAGAGAGAAGTGTTGAGAGAGAGAGAATAAGAAAAGCTGTGAGTGAGAGAGAGAGAGAGAAGCTGTGAGTGCGAAGAGCGAGAGTGAAAGAGAAGCTGTGAGTGAGAGAGAGAGAGAAAGAGAAGATGTGAGTGTGTGAGAAAGAAAGAGAAGCTGTGAGTGAGAGAGAGAGAAAGAGACTCTGTGAGTGAGAGACAGAGGGAAAGAGAAGCTGTGAGTGAGAAGATAGAGAGAGTGAAAGAGAAGCTGTGAGTGAGAGAGAGAGAAAGAGAAGATGCGCGTGAGTGAGAAAGAAAGAAAAGCTGTGAGTGAGAGAGATAGAAAGAGAAAGATAAGCTGTGAGTGAGTGAGAGAAAGTGAAGCTGTGAGTGAGAGAGAGAGAGAGAAAGAGAAGATGTGAGTTAGAGACAGAGAAAGAGAAGCTGTGAGTGAGAGAGAGAGAAAGAGATGCTGTGAGTGAGAGAGAGAGAGGAATACAAGCTGTGAGTGAGAGAGAGAGAAAAAAAGAGAAGCTGTGAGTGAGAGAGAAATAGAAGCTGGGAGTGACAGAAAGAGAGAAATTGAAGCTGTGTGAGAGAGAGAGAGAAAGAGAAGCTGTGAGTGAGAGAGAGAGAGAAAGAGAAGCTGTGATTGAGAGAGAGAGAGAGAAGCTTTGAGTGAGAGAGAGAGAGAGAGAGAAAGAGAAGCTGTGAGTGAGAGAGAGAGAAAGAGAAGCTGTGATTGAGAGAGAGAGAGAGAAAGAGAAGCTGTGAGTGAGAGAGAGAGAAAGTGAAACTGTGAGTGAGAGAGAGAGATAGAGAAGCTGTGAGTGAGAGAGAGAGAAAGAGAAGCTGTGAGTGAGCGAGAGAGAGAGAAAGAGAAGCTATGTGTGTGTGTGAGAGAAAGAGAAGCTGTGAGTAAGAGAGAGAGAGTGAAAGAGAAGCTGTGAGTGAGAGAGAGAAGTGTTGAGAGAGAGAGAGAATAAGAAAAGCTGTGAGTGAGATAGAGAGAGAAAAGCTGTGAGTGAGAAGACAGAGAGAGTGAAAGAGAAGCTGTGAGTGAGAGAGAGAGAAAGAGAAGATGTGAGTGTGTGAGAAAGAAAGAGAAGCTGTGAGTGAGAGAGAGAGAGAAAGAGACTCTGTGAGTGAGAGACAGAGGGAAAGAGAAGCTGTGAGTGAGAAGAGAGAGAGAGTGAAAGAGAAGCTGTGAGTGAGAGAGAGAGAAAGAGAAGATGTGAGTGAGTGAGAAAGAAAGAAAAGCTGTGAGTGAGAGAGATAGAAAGAGAAAGAGAAGATGTGTGTGTGTGAGAGAGACAGAAGCTGTGAGTGAGATAGAGAATGAGATGCTGCGAGTGAGAGAGAGAGAGAGGAATAGAAGCTGTGAGTGAGAGAGAGAAAAAAAGAAGCTGTGAGTGAGAGAGAAATAGAAGCTGTGAGTGACAGAAAGAGAGAAATTGAAGATGTGAGTGAGAGAGAGAGAGAAGGAGAAGCTGTGAGTGAGAGAGAGAGAAAGAGAAGCTGTGATTGAGAGAGAGAGAAGCTGTGAGTGAGTGAGAGAGAGAAAGTGAAGCTGTGAGTGCGAGAGAGATAGAGATAGAGAAGCTGTGAGTGAGAGAGATAGAAAGAGAAGATGTGAGTGAGAGAGAGAGAAAGAGAAGATGTGAGTGAGAGAGAGAAAGAGAAGCTGTGAGTGAGAGAGAGAGAGAAAGAGAAGCTGTGATTGAGAGAAGAGAGAGAAGCTGTGAGTGAGAGAGAGAGAGAGAGAAAGAGAAGCTGTGAGTGAGAGAGAGAGAAAGAGAAGCTGTGATTGAGAGAGAGAGAGAGAAAGAGAAGCTGTGAGTGAGAGAGAGAGAAAGTGAAACTGTGAGTGAGAGAGAGAGAGATAGAGAAGCTGTGAGTGAGAGAGAGAAAGAGAAGCTGTGAGTGAGCGAGAGAGAGAGAAAGAGAAGCTATGTGTGTGTGAGAGAGAGAAAGAGAAGCTGTGAGTAAGAGAGAGAGAGTGAAAGAGAAGCTGTGAGTGAGAGAGAGAAGTGTTGAGAGAGAGAGAGAATAAGAAAAGCTGTGAGTGAGAGAGAGAGAGAAGCTGTGAGTGAGAAGACAGAGAGAGTGAAAGAGAAGCTGTGAGTGAGAGAGAGAGAAAGAGAAGATGTGAGTGTGTGAGAAAGAAAGAGAAGCTGTGAGTGAGAGAGAGAGAGAAAGAGACTCTGTGAGGGAGAGACAGAGGGAAAGAGAAGCTGTGAGTGAGAAGAGAGAGAGAGTGAAAGAGAAGCTGTGAGTGAGAGAGAGAGAAAGAGAAGATGTGAGTGAGTGAGAAAGAAAGAAAAGCTGTGAGTGAGAGAGATAGAAAGAGAAAGAGAAGATGTGTGTGTGTGAGAGAGACAGAAGCTGTGAGTGAGAGATAGAGAATGAGATGCTGCGAGTGAGAGAGAGAGAGAGGAATAGAAGCTGTGAGTGAGAGAGAGAAAAAAAGAAGCTGTGAGTGAGAGAGAAATAGAAGCTGTGAGTGACAGAAAGAGAGAAATTGAAGATGTGAGTGAGAGAGAGAGAGAAGGAGAAGCTGTGAGTGAGAGAGAGAGAAAGAGAAGCTGTGATTGAGAGAGAGAGAAGCTGTGAGTGAGAGAGATAGAAAGAGAAGATGTGAGTGAGAGAGAGAGAAAGAGAAGCTGTGAGTGAGAGAGATAGAAAGAGAAGATGTGAGTGAGAGAGAGAGAAAGAGAAGCTGAGAGTGAGAGAGAGAGAAAGAGAAGATATGAGTGAGAGAGAGAGAAAGAGAAGCTATGAATGAGAGAGAGAGAAAGAGAAGCTGTGAGTGAGAGAGAGAGAAAGAGAAGCTGTGAGTGAGAGAGGGAGAGAAAGAAGCTGTGAGTGAGAGAGAGAGAAAGAAAGGGATGCTGTGAGTGAGAGAAAGAGAAAGAGAAGCTGTGAGTGAGAGAGAGAGAAAGTGAAGCTGTGAGTGAGAGAGAGAGAGAGAGAGAGAGAGAGAAGATGTGAGTGTGTGTGAGAGAAAGAGAAGCTGTGAGTGAGAGAGAGAAAGAGAGAGAAAAAGAAGCTTTGAGTGAGAGAGAGAGAGAAAGAAAAGCTATGTGTGTGAGAGAGAGAGAGAAAGAGAAGCTGTGAGTGAGAGAGAGAGAAAGTGAAACTGTGAGTGAGAGAGATAGAGAATCTGTGAGTGAGAGAGAGAGAAAGAGAAGCTGTGAGTGAGCGAGAGAGAGAGAAAGAGAAGCTATGTGTGTGTGAGAGAGAGAAAGAGAAGCTGTGAGTAAGAGAGAGAGAGTGAAAGAGAAGCTGTGAGTGAGTGAGAGAGAGAAGTGTTGAGAGAGAGAGAATAAGAAAAGCTGTGAGTGAGAGAGAGAGAGAGAAGCTGTGAGTGCGAAGAGCGAGAGTGAAAGAGAAGCTGTGAGTGAGAGAGAGAGAGAAAGAGAAGATGTGAGTGTGTGAGAAAGAAAGAGAAGCTGTGAGTGAGAGAGAAAGAGACTCTGTGAGTGAGAGACAGAGGGAAAGAGAAGCTGTGAGTGAGAAGAGAGAGAGAGTGAAAGAGAAGCTGTGAGTGAGAGAGAGAGAAAGAGAAGATGTGAGTGAGTGAGAAAGAAAGAAAAGCTGTGAGTGAGAGAGATAGAAAGAGAAAGATAAGCTGTGAGTGAGTGAGAGAAAGTGAAGCTGTGAGTGAGAGAGAGAGAGAGAAAGAGAAGATATGAGTTAGAGACAGAGAAAGAGAAGCTGTGAGTGAGAGAGAGAGAAAGAGATGCTGTGAGTGAGAGAGAGAGAGGAATACAAGCTGTGAGTGAGAGAGAGAAAAAAAAAGAGAAGCTGTGAGTGAGAGAGAAATAGAAGCTGGGAGTGACAGAAAGAGAGAAATTGAAGCTGTGTGAGAGAGAGAGAGAAAGAGAAGCTGTGAGTGTGAGAGAGAGAGAAAGAGAAGCTGTGATTGAGAGAGAGAGAGAGAAGCTTTGAGTGAGAGAGAGAGAGAGAGAAAGAGAAGCTGTGAGTGAGAGAGAGAGAAAGAGAAGCTGTGATTGAGAGAGAGAGAGAGAAAGAGAAGCTGTGAGTGAGAGAGAGAGAAAGTGAAACTGTGAGTGAGAGAGAGAGATAGAGAAGCTGTGAGTGAGAGAGAGAGAAAGAGAAGCTGTGAGTGAGCGAGAGAGAGAGAAAGAGAAGCTATGTGTGTGTGTGTGAGAGAAAGAGAAGCTGTGAGTAAGAGAGAGAGAGTGAAAGAGAAGCTGTGAGTGAGAGAGAGAAGTGTTGAGAGAGAGAGAGAATAAGAAAAGCTGTGAGTGAGATAGAGAGAGAAAAGCTGTGAGTGAGAAGACAGAGAGAGTGAAAGAGAAGCTGTGAGTGAGAGAGAGAGAAAGAGAAGATGTGAGTGTGTGAGAAAGAAAGAGAAGCCGTGAGTGAGAGAGAGAGAGAAAGAGACTCTGTGAGTGAGAGACAGAGGGAAAGAGAAGCTGTGAGTGAGAAGAGAGAGAGAGTGAAAGAGAAGCTGTGAGTGAGAGAGAGAGAAAGAGAAGATGTGAGTGAGTGAGAAAGAAAGAAAAGCTGTGAGTGAGAGAGATAGAAAGAGAAAGAGAAGATGTGTGTGTGTGAGAGAGACAGAAGCTGTGAGTGAGAGATAGAGAATGAGATGCTGCGAGTGAGAGAGAGAGAGAGGAATAGAAGCTGTGAGTGAGAGAGAGAAAAAAAGAAGCTGTGAGTGAGAGAGAAATAGAAGCTGTGAGTGACAGAAAGAGAGAAATTGAAGATGTGAGTGAGAGAGAGAGAGAAGGAGAAGCTGTGAGTGAGAGAGAGAGAAAGAGAAGCTGTGATTGAGAGAGAGAGAAGCTGTGAGTGAATGAGAGAGAGAAAGTGAAGCTGTGAGTGCGAGAGAGATAGAGATAGAGAAGCTGTGAGTGAGAGAGATAGAAAGAGAAGATGTGAGTGAGAGAGAGAGAAAGAGAAGATGTGAGTGAGAGAGAGAGAAAGAGAAGCTGTGAGTGAGAGAGAGGGAAAGAGATGCTGTGAGTGAGAGAGAAAGAGAAGCTGTGTGTCTGTGAGAGAGAAGCTGTGAGTGAGAGAGAGAGAAAGAGAAGCTGTGAGTGAGAGAGGGAGAGAAAGAAGCTGTGAGTGAGAGAGAGAGAAAGAAAGGGATGCTGTGAGTGAGAGAAAGAGAAAGAGAAGCTGTGAGTGAGAGAGAGAGAGAAAGTGAAGCTGTGAGTGAGAGAGAGAGAGAGAGAGAAAGAGAAGATGTGAGTGTGTGAGAGAGAAAGAGAAGCTGTGAGTGAGAGAGAGAGAGAGAGAAAGTGAAGCTTTGAGTGAGAGAGAGAGAAAGAAAAGCTATGTGTGTGTGAGAGAGAGTGAAAGAGAAGCTGTGAGTGAGAGAGAGAGAAAGAGAAACTGTGAGTGAGAGAGGGAGAGAGAAAGTGAAGCTGTGAGAGAGAGAGAAAAAGAGAAGCTGTGAGTAAGAGAGAGAGAGAAAGAGAAGCTGTGAGTGAGAAGAGAGAGAGAGTGAAAGAGAAGCTGTGAGTGAGAGAGAGAAAGAGAAGATGTCAGTGAGTGAGAAAGAAAGAAAAGCTGTGAGTGAGAGAGAGAGAGGGAGACTCTGTGAGTGAGAGAGAGAGAGAAAGAGAAGCTGTGAGTGAGATAGAGAGAGAGAGAAAGAGAAGCTGTGAGTGAGAGAGGGAGAGAGAAAGAGAAGCTGTGAGTGAGTGAGAGAGAGAAATGGAAGCTGTGAGTGACAGACAGACAGAGTGAAAAAGCTGTGAGTGAGAGAGATAGAAAGAGAAAGATAAGCTGTGAGTGAGAGAGAGAGAGAAAGTGAAGCTGTGAGTGAGTGAGAGAGAGAGAGGAAGAGATGATGTGAGTGGGAGAGAGAGAGAAAGAGAAGCTGTGAGTGAGAGAGAGAGAAAGAGATGCTGTGAGTGAGAGAGAGAGAGGAATAGAAGCTGTGAGTGAGAGAGACAGAAAAAAAGAGAAGCTGTGAGTGAGAGAGAAATAGAAGCTGGGAGTGACAGAAAGAGAGAAATTGAAGCTGTGTGTGTGTGAGAGAGAAAGAGAAGCTGTGAGTGAGTGAGAGAGAGAAAGTGAAGCTGTGAGTGAGTGAGAGAGAGACAGAGAAATAGAAGATGTGAGTGAGTGAGAGAGAAAGAGAAGCTGTGAGTGAGAGAGAGAGAAAAAGAGAAGCTGTGTGTGTGTGTGAGAGAGAAAGAGAAGCTGTGAGTGAGAGAGAAAGAGATGCTGTGTGAGAGAGAGAAAGTGAAGATGTGAGTGAGAGAGAGAGAAAGAGAAGCTGTGAGTGAGAGAGAGAAAAAGAGAAGCTGTGAGTGAGAGAGAGAGAAAGAGAAGCTGTGAGTGAGAGAGAGAGAAAAAGAGCTGTGTGTGTAAGAGAGAGAAAGAGAAGCTGTGAGTGAGAGAGAAAGAGAAGCTGTGAGAGAGAGAGAGAAAGTGAAGATGTGAGTGAGAGAGAGAGAAAGAGAAGATGTGAGTGAGAGAGAGAAAAAGAGAAGCTGTGAGTGAGAGAGAGAGAGTAAAAGAGAAGCTGTGTGTGTGTGAGAGAGAAATAGAAGCTGTGAGTGAGAGAGAAAGAGAAGCTGTGATTGAGAGAGAGAGGGAGAAGCTGTGAGTGAGCGAGAGAGAGAGAAAGAGGAGCTGTGATTGAGAGAGAGAGAGAGAAGATGTGAGTGAGAGAGAGAGAGAAAGTGAAGCTGTGAGTGCGAGAGAGATAGAGATAGAGAAGCTGTGAGTGAGAGAGAGAGAGAAAGAGAAGATGTGAGTGAGAGAGAGATAGAGAAGCTGTGAGTGAGAGTGAGAGAGAGAGATGCTATGAGTGAGAGAGAGAGGAATAGAAGCTGTGAGTGAGAGATAGACAGAGAAAGAGAAGCTGTGAGTGAGAGAGAGATAGAGAGAAAGAGAAGATGTGAGTGAGAGACAGAGAGAGAAAGAGAAGCTGTGAGTGAGAGAGAGAAAGAAGCTGTGAGTGAAAGAGAGAGATAGAGAAAGAGAAGCTGTGAGTGAGAAAGAGAAACAAAGAGAAGATGTGAGTGAGAGAGAGAGAAAGAGAAGCTGTGAGTGAGAGAGAGAGAAAGAGATGCTGTGAGTGAGAGAGAGAGAAAGAGAAGCTGTGTGTGTGTGAGAGAGAAAGAGGCTGTGAGTGAGAGAGAGGGAAAGAGAAGCTGTGAGTGAGAGAGGGAGAGAAAGAAGCTATGAGGGAGAGAGAGAGAAAGAAAGGGAAGCTGTGAGTCAGAGAAAGAGAAGCTGTGAGTGAGAGAGAGAGAGAAAGTGAAGCTGTGAGTGAGTGAGAGAGAGAGAGGGAGAGAAAGAGAAGATTTGAGTGTGTGAGTGAGAAAGAGAAGCTGTGAGTGAGAGAGAGAGAGAAAGAGAAGCTATGAATGAGAGAGAGAGAAAGAGAAGCTGTGAGTGAGAGAGAGAGAAAGAGAAGCTGTGTGTGAGAGAGAGAAAGAGAAGCTGTGAGTAAGAGAGAGAGAAAGAGAAGCTGTGAGTATGAAGAGAGAGTGAAAGAGAAGCTGTGAGTGAGAGAGAGAAAAAGAGAAGATGTGAGTGAGTGAGAAAGAAAGAAAAGCTGTGAGTGAGAGAGAGAGAGGGAGACTCTGTGAGTGAGAGAGAGAGAGAAAGAGAAGCTGTGAGTGAGATAGAGAGAGAGAGAAAGAGAAGCTGTGAGTGAGAGAGGGAGAGAGAAAGAGAAGCTGTGAGTGAGTGAGAGAGAGAAATGGAAGCTGTGAGTGACAGACAGACAGAGTGAAAAAGCTGTGAGTGAGAGAGATAGAAAGAGAAAGATAAGCTGTGAGTGAGAGAGAGAGAGAAAGTGAAGCTGTGAGTGAGTGAGAGAGAGAGAGGAAGAGAAGATGTGAGTGGGAGAGAGAGAGAAAGAGAAGCTGTGAGTGAGAGAGAGAGAAAGAGATGCTGTGAGTGAGAGAGAGAGAGGAATAGAAGCTGTGAGTGAGAGAGACAGAAAAAAAGAGAAGCTGTGAGTGAGAGAGAAATAGAAGCTGGGAGTGACAGAAAGAGAGAAATTGAAGCTGTGTGTGTGAGAGAGAGAAAGAGAAGCTGTGAGTGAGTGAGAGAGAGAAAGTGAAGCTGTGAGTGAGTGAGAGAGAGACAGAGAAATAGAAGATGTGAGTGAGTGAGAGCGAAAGAGAAGCTGTGAGTGAGAGAGAGAGAAAAAGAGAAGCTGTGTGTGTGTGAGAGAGAGAAAGAGAAGCTGTGAGTGAGAGAGAAAGAGAAGCTGTGAGAGAGAGAGAAAGTGAAGATGTGAGTGAGAGAGAGAGAAAGAGAAGCTGTGAGTGAGAGAGAGAAAAAGAGAAGCTGTCAGTGAGAGAGAGAGAAAGAGAAGCTGTGAGTGAGAGAGAGAGAAAAAGAGAAGCTGTGTGTGTAAGAGAGAGAAAGAGAAGCTGTGAGTGAGAGAGAAAGAGAAGCTGTGAGAGAGAGAGAGAAAGTGAAGATGTGAGTGAGAGAGAGAGAAAGAGAAGATGTGAGTGAGAGAGAGAAAAAGAGAAGCTGTGAGTGAGAGAGAGAGAGAGTAAATGAGAAGCTGTGTGTGTGTGAGAGAGAAATAGAAGCTGTGAGTGAGAGAGAAAGAGAAGCTGTGATTGAGAGAGAGAGGGAGAAGCTGTGAGTGAGCGAGAGAGAGAGAAAGAGGAGCTGTGATTGAGAGAGAGAGAGAGAAGCTGTGAGTGAGAGAGAGAGAGAAAGTGAAGCTGTGAGTGCGAGAGAGATAGAGATAGAGAAGCTGTGAGTGAGAGAGAGAGAGAAAGAGAAGATGTGAGTGAGAGAGAGATAGAGAAGCTGTGAGTGAGAGTGAGAGAGAGAGATGCTATGAGTGAGAGAGAGAGAGGAATAGAAGCTGTGAGTGAGAGATAGAGAGAGAAAGAGAAGCTGTGAGTGAGAGAGAGATAGAGAGAAAGAGAAGATGTGAGTGAGAGACAGAGAGAGAAAGAGAAGCTGTGAGTGAGAGAGAGAAAGAAGCTGTGAGTGAAAGAGAGAGATAGAGAAAGAGAAGCTGTGAGTGAGAAAGAGAAACAAAGAGAAGATGTGAGTGAGAGAGAGAGAAAGAGAAGCTGTGAGTGAGAGAGAGAGAAAGAGATGCTGTGAGTGAGAGAGAGAGAAAGAGAAGCTGTGTGTGTGTGAGAGAGAAAGAGGCTGTGAGTGAGAGAGAGGGAAAGAGAAGCTGTGAGTGAGAGAGGGAGAGAAAGAAGCTATGAGGGAGAGAGAGAGAAAGAAAGGGAAGCTGTGAGTCAGAGAAAGAGAAGCTGTGAGTGAGAGAGAGAGAGAAAGTGAAGCTGTGAGTGAGTGAGAGAGAGAGAGAGGGAGAGAAAGAGAAGATTTGAGTGTGTGAGTGAGAAAGAGAAGCTGTGAGTGAGAGAGAGAGAGAAAGAGAAGCTATGAATGAGAGAGAGAGAAAGAGAAGCTGTGAGTGAGAGAGAGAGAAAGAGAAGCTGTGTGTGAGAGAGAGAAAGAGAAGCTGTGAGTAAGAGAGAGAGAAAGAGAAGCTGTGAGTATGAAGAGAGAGAGTGAAAGAGAAGCTGTGAGTGAGAGAGAGAAAAAGAGAAGATGTGAGTGAGTGAGAAAGAAAGAAAAGCTGTGAGTGAGAGAGAGAGAGGGAGACTCTGTGAGTGAGAGAGAGAGAGAAAGAGAAGCTGTGAGTGAGATAGAGAGAGAGAGAAAGAGAAGCTGTGAATGAGAGAGGGAGAGAGAAAGAGAAGCTGTGAGTGAGTGAGAGAGAGAAATGGAAGCTGTGAGTGACAGACAGACAGAGTGAAAAAGCTGTGAGTGAGAGAGATAGAAAGAGAAAGATAAGCTGTGAGTGAGAGAGAGAGAGAAAGTGAAGCTGTGAGTGAGTGAGAGAGAGAGAGGAAGAGAAGATGTGAGTGGGAGAGAGAGAGAAAGAGAAGCTGTGAGTGAGAGAGAGAGAAAGAGATGCTGTGAGTGAGAGAGAGAGAGGAATAGAAGCTGTGAGTGAGAGAGATAGAAAAAAAGAGAAGCTGTGAGTGAGAGAGAAATAGAAGCTGGGAGTGACAGAAAGAGAGAAATTGAAGCTGTGTGTGTGAGAGAGAGAAAGAGAAGCTGTGAGTGAGTGAGAGAGAGAAAGTGAAGCTGTGAGTGAGTGAGAGAGAGACAGAGAAATAGAAGATGTGAGTGAGTGAGAGAGAAAGAGAAGCTGTGAGTGAGAGAGAGAGAAAAAGAGAAGCTGTGTGTGTGAGAGAGAGAGAAAGAGAAGCTGTGAGTGAGAGAGAAAGAGAAGCTGTGAGAGAGAGAGAAAGTGAAGATGTGAGTGAGAGAGAGAGAAAGAGAAGCTGTGAGTGAGAGAGAGAAAAAGAGAAGCTGTGAGTGAGAGAGAGAGAAAGAGAAGCTGTGAGTGAGAGAGAGAGAAAAAGAGAAGCTGTGTGTGTAAGAGAGAGAAAGAGAAGCTGTGAGTGAGAGAGAAAGAGAAGCTGTGAGAGAGAGAGAGAAAGTGAAGATGTGAGTGAGAGAGAGAGAAAGAGAAGATGTGAGTGAGAGAGAGAAAAAGAGAAGCTGTGAGTGAGAGAGAGAGAGAGTAAAAGAGAAGCTGTGTGTGTGTGAGAGAGAAATAGAAGCTGTGAGTGAGAGAGAAAGAGAAGCTGTGATTGAGAGAGAGAGGGAGAAGCTGTGAGTGAGCGAGAGAGAGAGAAAGAGGAGCTGTGATTGAGAGAGAGAGAGAGAAGCTGTGAGTGAGAGAGAGAGAGAAAGTGAAGCTGTGAGTGTGAGAGAGATAGAGATAGAGAAGCTGTGAGTGAGAGAGAGAGAAAGAGAAGATGTGAGTGAGAGAGAGATAGAGAAGCTGTGAGTGAGAGTGAGAGAGAGAGATGCTATGAGTGAGAGAGAGAGAGGAATAGAAGCTGTGAGTGAGAGATAGAGAGAGAAAGAGAAGCTGTGAGTGAGAGAGAGATAGAGAGAAAGAGAAGATGTGAGTGAGAGACAGAGAGAGAAAGAGAAGCTGTGAGTGAGAGAGAGAAAGAAGCTGTGAGTGAAAGAGAGAGATAGAGAAAGAGAAGCTGTGAGTGAGAAAGAGAAACAAAGAGAAGATGTGAGTGAGAGAGAGAGAAAGAGAAGCTGTGAGTGAGAGAGAGAGAAAGAGATGCTGTGAGTGAGAGAGAGAGAAAGAGAAGCTGTGTGTGTGTGAGAGAGAAAGAGGCTGTGAGTGAGAGAGAGGGAAAGAGAAGCTGTGAGTGAGAGAGGGAGAGAAAGAAGCTATGAGGGAGAGAGAGAGAAAGAAAGGGAAGCTGTGAGTCAGAGAAAGAGAAGCTGTGAGTGAGAGAGAGAGAGAGAAAGTGAAGCTGTGAGTGAGTGAGAGAGAGAGAGAGGGAGAGAAAGAGAAGATTTGAGTGTGTGAGTGAGAAAGAGAAGCTGTGAGTGAGAGAGAGAGAGAGAAAGAGAAGCTATGAATGAGAGAGAGAGAAAGAGAAGCTGTGAGTGAGAGAGAGAGAAAGAGAAGCTGTGTGTGAGAGAGAGAAAGAGAAGCTGTGAGTAAGAGAGAGAGAAAGAGAAGCTGTGAGTATGAAGAGAGAGAGAGTGAAAGAGAAGCTGTGAGTGAGAGAGAGAAAAAGAGAAGATGTGAGTGAGTGAGAAAGAAAGAAAAGCTGTGAGTGAGAGAGAGAGAGAAAGAGAAGATGTGAGTGAGAGAGGGAGAGAGAAAGAGAAGCTGTGAGAGAGAGAGAGAAAGAGAAGCTTTGAGTAAGAGAGAGAGAAAGAGAAGCTGTGAGTGAGAAGAGAGAGAGTGAAAGAGAAGCAGTGAGTGAGAGAGAGAGAAAGAGAAGATGTGAGTGAGTGAGAAAGAGAAGCTGTGAGTGAGAGAGAGAGAGAGAGAAAGAGAATCTGTGAGTGAGAGAGAGTGGGAAAGAGAAGCTGTGAGTGAGATAGAGAGAGAGAGAAAGAGAAGCTGTGAGTGAGAGAGGGAGAGAGAAAGAGAGGCTGTGAGAGAGAGAGAGAGAGAGAGAAAGAGCAGCTGTGAGTGGGAGAGAGAGAGTAAGAGAAGCTGTGAGTGAGAGAGAAAGAGAAGCTGTGAGTGAGAGTGAGAGAGAGAAAGAGAAGATGTGAGTGAGAGAGAGAGAGAAATAGAAGCTGTGGGTGAGAGAGGGAGAGAGAAAGAGAAGCTGTGAGAAAGAGAGAGAGAAAGAGAAGGTGTGAGTGAGAGAGAAAGTGAAGCTGTGAGTGAGTGAGAGAGAGAGAGAGAGAAAGAGAAGATGTGAGTGTGTGAGAGAGAAAGAGAAGCTGGGAGTGAGAGAGAAAGTGAAGCTGTGAGTGAGAGAGAGAAAGACAAGCTTTGAGTGAGAGAGAGAGAGAAAGAGAAGCTATGTGTGTATGTGAGAGAGAGAGGAAGAGAAGCTGTGTGTGAGAAGAGAGAGAGAGTGAGAGAAGCTGTGAATGAGAGAGAGAGAAAGAGAAGATGTGAGTGAGTGAGAAAGAAAGAAAAGCTGTGAGTGAGAGAGAGAGAGAAAGAGAAGCTGCGAGTGAGAGAGGGAGAGAGAAAGAGAAGCTGTGTGAGAGAGAGAGAGAAAAAGAAGCTGTGAGTAAGAGAGAGAGAGAAAGAGAAGCTGTGAGTGAGAAGAGAGAGAGAGTGAAAGAGAAGCTGTGAGTGAGAGAGAGAGAAAGAGAAGATGTGAGTGAGTGAGAAAGAAAGAAAAGCTGTGAGTGAGAGAGATAGAAAGAGAAAGATAAGCTGTGAGTGAGTGAGAGAGAAAGTGAAGCTGTTAGTGAGAGAGAGAGAGAGAGAGAGAAAGAGAAGATGTGTGTGTGTGAGAGAGACAGAAGCTGTGAGTGAGAGAGAGAGAATGAGATGCTGCGAGTGAGAGAGAAAGAGAGGAATAGAAGCTGTGAGTGAGAGAGAGAGAGAAAAAAAGAAGCTGTGAGTGAGAGAGAAATAGAAGCTGTGAGTGACAGAAAGAGAGAAATTGAAGATGTGAGTGAGAGAGAGAGAGAAGGAGAAGCTGTGAGTGAGAGAGAGAGAGAAAGAGAAGCTGTGATTGAGAGAGAGAGAGAAGCTGTGAGTGAGTGAGAGACAGAAAGTGAAGCTGTGAGTGCGAGAGAGATAGAGATAGAGAAGCTGTGAGTGAGAGAGATAGAAAGAGAAGATGTGAGTGAGAGAGAGAGAAAGAGAAGCTGTGAGTGAGAAAGAGAGAGAGAAAGAGAAGATGTGAGTGAGAGAGAAAGAGAAGCTGTGAGTGAGAGAGAGAGAAAGAGAAGCTGTGAGTGAGCGAGAGAGAGAGAAAGAGAAGCTGTGAGTGAGAGAAAGAGAAGCTGTGAGTGAGTGAGAGAGAGAAAGAGAATCTGTGAGTGAGAGAAAGAGAAAGAGAAGCTGTGAGTGAGATAGAGAGAGTGAAAGAGAAGCTGTGAGTGAGAGAGAGAAGTGTTGAGAGAGAGAGAGAATAAGAAAAGCTGTGAGAGAGAGAGAGAGAGAAGCTGTGAGTGAGAAGAGAGAGAGTGAAAGAGAAGCTGTGAGTGAGAGAGAGAGAGAAAGAGAAGATGTGAGTGTGTGAGAAAGAAAGAGAAGCTGTGAGTGAGAGAGAGAGAGAAAGAGACTCTGTGAGTGAGAGACAGAGGGAAAGAGAAGCTGTGAGTGAGAAGAGAGAGAGAGTGAAAGAGAAGCTGTGAGTGAGAGAGAGAGAAAGAGAAGATGTGAGTGAGTGAGAAAGAAAGAAAAGCTGTGAGTGAGAGAGAGAGAAAAAAAGAGAAGCTGTGAGTGAGAGAGAAATAGAAGCTGGGAGTGACAGAAAGAGAGAAATTGAAGCTGTGAGTGAGAGAGAGAGAAAGAGAAGATGTGAGTGAGTGAGAAAGAAAGAAAAGCTGTGAGTGAGAGAGATAGAAATAGAAAGAGAAGATGTGTGTGTGTGAGAGAGACAGAAGCTGTGAGTGAGAGATAGAGAATGAGATGCTGCGAGTGAGAGAGAGAGAGAGGAATAGAAGCTGTGAGTGAGAGAGAGAAAAAAAGAAGCTGTGAGTGAGAGAGAAATAGAAGCTGTGAGTGACAGAAAGAGAGAAATTGAAGATGTGAGTGAGAGAGAGAGAGAAGGAGAAGCTGTGAGTGAGAGAGAGAGAAAGAGAAGCTGTGATTGAGAGAGAGAGAAGCTGTGAGTGAGTGAGAGAGAGAAAGTGAAGCTGTGAGTGCGAGAGAGATAGAGATAGAGAAGCTGTGAGTGAGAGAGATAGAAAGAGAAGATGTGAGTGAGAGAGAGAGAGAAAGAGAAGCTGAGAGTGAGAGAGAGAGAAAGAGAAGATGTGAGTGAGAGACAGAGAAAGAGAAGCTGTGAGTGAGAGAGAGAGAAAGAGATGCTGTGAGTGAGAGAGAAAGAGAAGCTGTGTGTGTGTGAGAGAGAAGCTGTGAGTGAGAGAGAGAGAAAGAGAAGCTGTGAGTGAGAGAGGGAGAGAAAGAAGCTGTGAGTGAGAGAGAGAGAAAGAAAGGGATGCTGTGAGTGAGAGAAAGAGAAAGAGGAGCTGTGAGTGAGAGAGAGAGAGAAAGTGAAGCTGTGAGTGAGAGAGAGAGAGAGAGAGAAAGAGAAGATGTGAGTGTGTGTGAGAGAAAGAGAAGCTGTGAGTGAGAGAGAGAGAGAGAGAGAAAGAGAAGCTTTGAGTGAGAAAGAGAGAGAAAGAAAAGCTATGTGTGTGTGTGAGAGAGAGAAAGAGAAGCTGTGATTCAGAGAGAGAGAAAGTGAAACTGTGAGTGAGAGAGAGAGAGAGATAGAGAAGCTGTGAGTGAGAGAGAGAGAAAGTGAAGCTGTGAGTGAGAGAGAGAGAGAGAGAAAGAGAAGATGTGAGTGTGTGTGAGAGAAAGAGAAGCTGTGAGTGAGAGAGAGAGAGAGAGAGAGAGAAGCTTTGAGTGAGAAAGAGAGAGAAAGAAAAGCTATGTGTGTGTGAGAGAGAGAGAAAGAGAAGCTGTGAGTGAGAGAGAGAGAAAGTGAAACTGTGAGTGAGAGAGAGAGAGAGATAGAGAAGCTGTGAGTGAGAGAGAGAGAAAGAGAAGCTGTGAGTGAGCGAGAGAGAGAGAAAGAGAAGCTGTGAGTAAGAGAGAGAGAGTGAAAGAGAAGCTGTGAGTGAGAGAGAGAAAGAGAAGATGTCAGTGAGTGAGAAAGAAAGAGAAGCTGTGTGAGAGAGAGAGAGGGAGACTCTGTGAGTGAGAGAGAGAGAAAGAGAAGCTGTGAGTGAGATAGAGAGAGAGAGAAAGAGAAGCTGTGAGTGAGAGAGGGAGAGAGAAAGAGAAGCTGTGAGTGAGTGAGAGAGAGAAATGGAAGCTGTGAGTGACAGACAGACAGAGTGAAAAAGCTGTGAGTGAGAGAGATAGAAAGAGAAAGATAAGCTGTGAGTGAGAGAGAGAGAGAAAGTGAAGCTGTGAGTGAGTGAGAGAGAGAGAGAAAGAGAAGATGTGAGTGAGAGAGAGAGAAAGAGAAGCTGTGAGTGAGAGAGAGAGAAAGAGATGCTGTGAGTGAGAGAGAGAGAGGAATAGAAGCTGTGAGTGAGAGAGAGAGAAAAAAGAGAAGCTGTGAGTGAGAGAGAAATAGAAGCTGGGAGTGACAGAAAGAGAGAAATTGAAGCTGTGTGTGTGAGAGAGAGAAAGAGAAGCTGTGAGTGAGAGAGAGAGAAAGAGAAGCTGTGATTGAGAGAGAGAGAGAGAAGCTGTGAGTGAGAGAAAGAGAGAGAAAGAGAAGCTGTGAGTGAGAGAGAGAGAGAAAGAGAAGCTGTGATTGAGAGAGAGAGCGAGAAAGAGAAGCTGTGAGTGAGAGAGAGATTAAGTGAAACTGTGAGTGAGAGAGAGAGAGAGAGAGAAGCTGTGAGTGAGAGAAAGAGAAAGAGAAGCTGTGAGTGAGCGAGAGAGAGAGAAAGAGAAGCTATGTGTGTGTGTGAGAGAGAAAGAGAAGCTGTGAGTAAGAGAGAGAGAGTGAAAGAGAAGCTGTGAGTGAGAGAGAGAAGTGTTGAGAGAGAGAGAATAAGAAAAGCTGTGAGAGAGAGAGTGAGAGAAGCTGTGAGTGAGAAGAGAGAGAGTGAAAGAGAAGCTGTGAGTGAGAGAGAGAGAGAAAGAGAAGATGTGAGTGTGTGAGAAAGAAAGAGAAGCTGTGAGTGAGAGAGAGAGAGAAAGAGACTCTGTGAGTGAGAGACAGAGGGAAAGAGAAGCTGTGAGTGAGAAGAGAGAGAGAGTGAAAGAGAAGCTGTGAGTGAGAGAGAGAGAAAGAGAAGATGTGAGTGAGTGAGAAAGAAAGAAAAGCTGTGAGTGAGAGAGAGAGAAAAAAAGAGAAGCTGTGAGTGAGAGAGAAATAGAAGCTGGGAGTGACAGAAAGAGAGAAATTGAAGCTGTGAGTGAGAGAGAGAGAAAGAGAAGATGTGAGTGAGTGAGAAAGAAAGAAAAGCTGTGAGTGAGAGAGATAGAAAGAGAAAGAGAAGATGTGTGTGTGAGAATGAGACAGAAGCTGTGAGTGAGAGATAGAGAATGAGATGCTGCGAGTGAGAGAGAGAGAGGAATAGAAGCTGTGAGTGAGAGAGAGAAAAAAAGAAGCTGTGAGTGAGAGAGAAATAGAAGCTGTGAGTGACAGAAAGAGAGAAATTGAAGATGTGAGTGAGAGAGAGAGAGAAGGAGAAGCTGTGAGTGAGAGAGAGAGAAAGAGAAGCTGTGATTGAGAGAGAGAGAAGCTGTGAGTGAGTGGGAGAGAGAAAGTGAAGCTGTGAGTGCGAGAGAGATAGAGATAGAGAAGCTGTGAGTGAGAGAGATAGAAAGAGAAGATGTGAGTGAGAGAGAGAGAAAGAGAAGCTGAGAGTGAGAGAGAGAGAAAGAGAAGATGTGAGTGAGAGAGAAAGAGAAGCTGTGAGTGAGAGAGAGAGAAAGAGATGCTGTGAGTGAGAGAGAAAGAGAAGCTGTGTGTGTGTGAGAGAGAAGCTGTGAGTGAGAGAGAGAGAAAGAGAAGCTGTGAGTGAGAGAGGGAGAGAAAGAAGCTGTGAGTGAGAGAGAGAGAAAGAAAGGGATGCTGTGAGTGAGAGAAAGAGAAAGAGAAGCTGTGAGTGAGAGAGAGAGAGAAGGTGAAGCTGTGAGAGAGAGAGAGAGAGAAAGAGAAGATGTGAGTGTGTGTGAGAGAAAGAGAAGCTGTGAGTGAGAGAGAGAGAGAGAGAAAGAGAAGCTTTGAGTGAGAAAGAGAGAGAAAGAAAAGCTATGTGTGTGAGAGAGAGAGAGAAAGAGAAGCTGTGAGTGAGAGAGAGAGAACGTGAAACTGTGAGTGAGAGAGAGAGAGATAGAGAAGCTGTGAGTGAGAGAGAGAGAAAGAGAAGCTGTGAGTGAGCGAGAGAGAGAGAAAGAGAAGCTGTGAGTAACAGAGAGAGAGTGAAAGAGAAGCTGTGAGTGAGAGAGAGAAGTGTTGAGAGAGAGAGAGAATAAGAAAAGCTGTGAGTGAGAGAGAGAGAGAGAAGCTGTGAGTGAGAAGAGCGAGAGTGAAAGAGAAGCTGTGAGTGAGAGAGAGAGAGAAAGAGAAGATGTGAGTGTGAGAAAGAAAGAGAAGCTGTGAGTGAGAGAGAGAGAGAAAGAGACTCTGTGAGTGAGAGACAGAGGGAAAGAGAAGCTGTGAGTGAGAAGAGAGAGAGAGTGAAAGAGAAGCTGTGAGTGAGAGAGAGAGTAAGAGAAGATGTGAGTGAGTGAGAAAGAAAGAAACGCTGTGAGTGAGAGAGATAGAAAGAGAAAGATAAGCTGTGAGTGAGTGAGAGAGAGAAAGTGAAGCTGTGAGTGAGAGAGAGAGAGAGAAAGAGAAGATGTGAGTGAGAGAGAGAGAAAGAGAAGCTGTGAGTGAGAGAGAGAGAAAGAGATGCTGTGAGTGAGAGAGAGAGAAGAATAGAAGCTGTGAGTGAGAGAGAGAGAAAAAAAGAGAAGCTGTGAGTGAGAGAGAAATAGAAGCTGGGAGTGACAGAAAGAGAGAAATTGAAGCTGTGTGTGAGAGAGAGAGAAAGAGAAGCTGTGAGTGAGAGAGAGAGAGAGAAAGAGAAGCTGTGATTGAGAGAGAGAGAGAGAAGCTGTGAGTGAGAGAGAGAGAGAGAGAAAGAGAAGCTATGAGTGAGAGAGAGAGAAAGAGAAGCTGTGATTGAGAGAGAGAGAGAGAAAGAGAAGCTGTGAGTGAGAGAGAGAGAAAGTGAAACTGTGAGTGAGAGAGAGAGAGATAGAGAAGCTGTGAGTGAGAGAGAGAGAAAGAGAAGCTGTGAGTGAGCGAGAGAGAGAGAAAGAGAAGCTATGTGTGTGTGTGAGAGAGAAAGAGAAGCTGTGAGTAAGAGAGAGAGAGTGAAAGAGAAGCTGTGAGTGAGAGAGAGAAGTGTTGAGAGAGAGAGAGAATAAGAAAAGCTGTGAGTGAGAGAGAGAGAGAAGCTGTGAGTGAGAAGACAGAGAGAATGAAAGAGAAGCTGTGAGTGAGAGAGAGAGAAAGAGAAGATGTGAGTGTGTGAGAAAGAAAGAGAAGCTGTGAGTGAGAGAGAGAGAGAAAGAGACTCTGTGAGTGAGAGACAGAGGGAAAGAGAAGCTGTGAGTGAGAAGAGAGAGAGTGAAAGAGAAGCTGTGAGTGAGAGAGAGAGAAAGAGAAGATGTGAGTGAGTGAGAAAGAAAGAAAAGCTGTGAGTGAGAGAGATAGAAAGAGAAAGAGAAGATGTGTGTGTGTGAGAGAGACAGTAGCTGTGAGTGAGAGATAGAGAATGAGATGCTGCGAGTGAGAGAGAGAGAGAGGAATAGAAGCTGTGAGTGAGAGAGAGAAAAAAAGAAGCTGTGAGTGAGAGAGAAATAGAAGCTGTGAGTGACAGAAAGAGAGAAATTGAAGATGTGAGTGAGAGAGAGAGAGAAGGAGAAGCTGTGAGTGAGAGAGAGAGAAAGAGAAGCTGTGATTGAGAGAGAGAGAAGCTGTGAGTGAGTGAGAGAGAGAAAGTGAAGCTGTGAGTGCGAGAGAGATAGAGATAGAGAAGCTGTGAGTGAGAGAGATAGAAAGAGAAGATGTGAGTGAGAGAGAGAGAGAAGCTGAGAGTGAGAGAGAGAGAAAGAGAAGATGTGAGTGAGAGAGAGAAAGAGAAGCTGTGAGTGAGAGAGAGAGAAAGAGATGCTGTGAGTGAGAGAGAAAGAGAAGCTGTGTGTGTGTGAGAGAGAAGCTGTGAGTGAGAGAGAGAGAAAGAGAAGCTGTGAGTGAGAGAGGGAGAGAAAGAAGCTGTGAGTGAGAGAGAGAGAAAGAAAGGGATGCTGTGAGTGAGAGAAAGAGAAAGAGAAGCTGTGAGTGAGAGAGAGAGAAAGTGAAGCTGTGAGTGAGAGAGAGAGAGAAAAAGAGAAGATGTGAGTGTGTGAGAGAGAAAGAGAAGCTGTGAGTGAGAGAGAGAGAGAGAGAAAGTGAAGCTTTGAGTGAGAGAGAGAGAAAGAAAAGCTATGTGTGTGTGAGAGAGAGTGAAAGAGAAGCTGTGAGTGAGAGAGAGAGAAAGAGAAACTGTGAGTGAGAGAGGGAGAGAGAAAGTGAAGCTGTGAGAGAGAGAGAGAAAGAGAAGCTGTGAGTAAGAGAGAGAGAGAAAGAGAAGCTGTGAGTGAGAAGAGAGAGAGAGTGAAAGAGAAGATGTGAGTGAGAGAGAGAAAGAGAAGATGTCAGTGAGTGAGAAAGAAAGAAAAGCTGTGAGTGAGAGAGAGAGTGAGACTCTGTGAGTGAGAGAGAGAGAAAGAGAAGCTGTGAGTGAGATAGAGAGAGAGAGAAAGAGAAGCTGTGAGTGAGAGAGGGAGAGAGAAAGAGAAGCTGTGAGTGAGTGAGAGAGAGAAATGGAAGCTGTGAGTGACAGAAAGTCAGAGTGAAAAAGCTGTGAGTGAGAGAGATAGAAAGAGAAAGATAAGCTGTGAGTGAGAGAGAGAGAGAAAGAGAAGCTGTGAGTGAGAGAGAGAGAAAGAGATGCTGTGAGTGAGAGAGAGAGGAATAGAAGCTGTGAGTGAGAGAGAGAGAAAAAAAGAGAAGCTGTGAGTGACAGAAAAATAGAAGCTGGGAGTGACAGAAAGAGAGAAATATAAGCTGTGAGTGTGAGAGAGAGAAAGAGAAGCTGTGAGTGAGAGAGAGAGAGAAAGAAAGAGAAGCTTTGATTGAGAGAGAGAGGGAGAGAGAAGCTGTGAGTGAGAGAGAGAGAGAAAGAGAAGCTGTGAGTGAGAGAGAGAG
This sequence comes from Bradypodion ventrale, assembly GCA_035047345.1. Taxonomy (NCBI): domain Eukaryota; kingdom Metazoa; phylum Chordata; class Lepidosauria; order Squamata; family Chamaeleonidae; genus Bradypodion; species Bradypodion ventrale. The sequence goes on from JAWDJE010000002.1 coordinate 176,340,529, forward strand.
AAAGAGAAGCTGTGATTGAGAGAGAGAGAGAGAGAAGCTGTGAGTGAGAGAGAGAGAAAGAGAAACTGTGAGTGAGAGAGAGATAGAGAAGCTGTGAGTGAGAGAGAGAGAAAGAGAAGCTCTGAGTGAGCGAGAGAGAGAGAAAGAGAAGCTATGTGTGTGTGTGAGAGAGAAAGAGAAGCTGTGAGTAAGAGAGAGAGAGTGAAAGAGAAGCTGTGAGTGTGAGAGAGAAGTGTTGAGAGAGAGAGGGAATAAGAGAAGCTGTGAGTGAGAGAGAGAGAGAGAGAAGCTGTGAGTGAGGAGAGAGAGAGTGAAAGAGAAGCTGTGAGTGAGAGAGAGAGAAAGAGAAGATGTGAGTAAGAGAGGGAGAGAGAAAGATAAGATATGAGTGAGAGCTGTGAGTCAGTGAGAGAGAGAGAGAGAAAGAGAAGATGTGAGTGTGTGAGAGAGAAAGAGAAGCTGTGAGTGAGAGAGAGAGAGAAAGAGAAGCTGTGAGTGAGAGAGAGAGAAAGAGAAGCTATGAGTGAGAGAGAGAGAAAGTGAAGCTGTGAGTTAGTGAGAGAGAGAGGGAATAAGAGAAGCTGTGAGTGAGAGAGAGAGAGAGAGAAGCTGTATGTGAGAAGAGAGAGAGAGTGAAAGAGAAGCTGTGAGTGAGAGAGAGAGAGAAAGAGAAGATGTGAGTAAGAGAGGGAGAGAGAAAGATAAGATATGAGTGAGAGCTGTGAGTCAGTGAGAGAGAGAGAGAGAAAGAGAAGATGAGTGTGTGTGAGAGAGAATGAGAAGCTGTGAGTGAGAGAGAGAGACAAAGAGAAGCTGTGAGTGAGAGAGAAAGAAAGAGAAGCTGTGAGTGAGAGAGAGAGGAAGAGAAACTATGTGTGTGTGAGAGCGAGAGAAAGAGAAGCAGTGAGTGAGAGAGAGAAAGAGAAGCTGTGAGTGATGAGAGAGAGAGAATAAGAGAAGCTGTGAGTGAGAGAGAGAGAGAAAGCGAAGCTGTGAGAGAGAAGAGAGAGAGTGAAAGAGAAGCTGTGAGTGTGTGAGAGAGAGAAAGAGAAGATGTGAGTGAGTGAGAAAGAAAGAAAAGCTGTGAGTGAGAGAGAGAGAGAAAGAGACTCTGTGAGTGAGAGAGAGAGAGAGAAAGAGAAGCTGTGAGTGAGATAGAGAGAGAGAGAAGCTGTGAGTGAGAGAGGGAGAGAGAAAGAAACGCTGTGAGAGAGAGAGAGAGAGAAAGAGAAGCTGTGAGTGAGAGAGAGAAAGAGAAGCTGTGAGTGAGAGAGAAAGAGAAGCTGTGAGTGAGAGAGAGAGAGAGAGAAGCTGTGAGTGAGTGAGACAGAGAAATAGAAGCTGTGAGTGAGAGACAGACAGAGTGAAAAAGCTTTGAGTGAGAGAGATAGAAAGAGAAAGATAAGCTGTGAGTGAGAGAGAGAGAAAGTGAAGCTGTGAGTTAGTGAGAGAGAGAGAGAAAGAGAAGATGTGAGTGAGAGAGCGAGAGAGAAGCTGTGAGTGAGTGAGAGAGAGAAATAGAAGCTGTGAGTGAGAGAGAGAGAAAGAGAAGCTGTGAGTGAGAGAGAGAGAAAAAGATGCTGTGAGTGAGAGAGAGAGAGAGGAATAGAAGCTGTGAGTGAGAGAGAGAGAGAAAGAGAAGCTGTGAGTGAGAGAGAAATAGAAGCTGTGAGTGACAGAAAGAGAGAAATTGAAGCTGTGAGTGAGAGAGAGAGAAAGAGAAGCTGTGTGAGAGAGAGAGAGAGAAAGAGAAGCTGTGGTTGAGAGAGAGAGAGAGAAAGAGAAGCTGTGAGTGAGAGAGAGAAAGAGAAGCTGTGAGTGAGAGAGAGAGAAAGTGAAACTGTGAGTGAGAGAGAGATAGAGATAGAGAAGCTGTGAGTGAGAGAGAGAGAAAGAGAAGCTGTGAGTGAGCGAGTGAGAGAGAAAGAGAAGCTATGTGTGTGTGTGAGAGAGAAAGAGAAGCTGTGAGTAAGAGAGAGAGAGTGAAAGAGAAGCTGTGAGTGAGAGAGAGAAGTGTTGAGAGAGAGAGAATAAGAAAAGCTGTGAGTGAGAGAGAGAGAGAGAGAGAATCTGTGAGTGAGAAGAGAGAGAGTTGAAGAGAAGCTGTGAGTGAGAGAGAGAGAGAAAGAGAAGATGCGAGTGTGTGAGAAAGAAAGAGAAGCTGTGAGTGAGAGAGAGAGAAAGAGACTCTGTGAGTGAGAGACAGAGGGAAAGAGAATCTGTGAGTGAGAAGAGAGAGAGAGTGAAAGAGAAGCTGTGAGTGAGAGAGAGAGAAAGAGAAGATGTGAGTGAGAGAGAGAGAGAGAGAAAGAGAAGATGTGTGTGAGAGAGACAGAAACTGTGAGTGAGAGAGAGAGAATGAGATGCTGCGAGTGAGAGAGAGAGAGAGGAATAGAAGCTGTGAGTGAGAGAGAGAAAAAAAGAAGCTGTGAGTGAGAGAGAAATAGAAGCTGTGAGTGACAGAAAGAGAGAAATTGAAGATGTGAGTGAGAGAGAGAGAGAAGGAGAAGCTGTGAGTGAGAGAGAGAGAAAGAGAAGCTGTGATTGAGAGAGAGAGAGAAGCTGTGAGTGAGTGAGAGAGAGAAAGTGAAGCTGTGAGTGCGAGAGATATAGAGATAGAGAAGCTGTGAGTGAGAGAGATAGAAAGAGAAGATGTGAGTGAGAGAGAGAGAAAGAGAAGCTGAGAGTGAGAGAGAGAGAGAAAGAGAAGATGTGAGTGAGAGAGAGAGAAAGAGAAGCTGTGAGTGTGTGAGAGAGAAAGAGAAGCTGTGAGTGAGAGAGAGAGAGAAAGAGAAGCTGTGAGTGAGAGAGAGAGAAAGAGAAGCTGTGAGTGAGAGAGAGAGAAAGTGAAGCTGTGAGTTAGTGAGAGAGAGAGGGAATAAGAGAAGCTGTGAGTGAGAGAGAGAGAGAGAGAAGCTGTGAGTGAGAAGAGAGAGAGAGTGAAAGAGAAGCTGTGAGTGAGAGAGAGAGAGAAAGAGAAGATGTGAGTAAGAGAGGGAGAGAGAAAGATAAGATATGAGTGAGAGCTGTGAGTCAGTGAGAGAGAGAGAGAGAAAGAGAAGATGAGTGTGTGTGAGAGAGAATGAGAAGCTGTGAGTGAGAGAGAGAGACAAAGAGAAGCTGTGAGTGAGAGAGAGAGAAAGAGAAGCTGTGAGTGAGAGAGAGAGGAAGAGAAACTATGTGTGTGTGAGAGCGAGAGAAAGAGAAGCAGTGAGTGAGAGAGAGAAAGAGAAGCTGTGAGTGATGAGAGAGAGAGAATAAGAGAAGCTGTGTGTGAGAGAGAGAGAGAAAGCGAAGCTGTGAGAGAGAATAGAGAGAGTGAAAGAGAAGCTGTGAGTGTGTGTGAGAGAGAGAAAGAGAAGATGTGAGTGAGTGAGAAAGAAAGAAAAGCTGTGAGTGAGAGAGAGAGAGAGAAAGAGACTCTGTGAGTGAGAGAGAGAGAGAGAAAGAGAAGCTGTGAGTGAGATAGAGAGAGAGAGAGAAGCAGTGAGTGAGAGAGGGAGAGAGAAAGAAACGCTGTGAGAGAGAGAGAGAGAAAGAGAAGCTGTGAGTGAGAGAGAGAAAGAGAAGCTGTGAGTGAGAGAGAAAGAGAAGCTGTGAGTGAGAGAGAGAGAGAGAAGCTGTGAGTGAGTGACAGAGAAATAGAAGCTGTGAGTGAGAGACAGACAGAGTGAAAAAGCTTTGAGTGAGAGAGATAGAAAGAGAAAGATAAGCTGTGAGTGAGAGAGAGAGAAAGTGAAGCTGTGAGTTAGTGAGAGTGAGAGAGAAAGAGAAGATGTGAGTGAGAGAGAGAGAAAAAGAAGCTGTGGGTGAGAGAGAGAGAAAGAGATGCTGTGAGTGAGAGAGGGAGAGAGAAAGAGAAGCTGTGAGAGAGAGAGAAAGAGATGCTGTGAGTGAGAGAGGGAGAGAGAAAGAGAAGCTGTGAGTGAGAGAGAAAGAGAAGCTGTGAGTGAGAGAGCGAGAGAGAAGCTGTGAGTGAGTGAGAGAGAGAAATAGAAGCTGTGAGTGAGAGAGAGAGAAAGAGAAGCTGTGAGTGAGAGAGAGAGAAAAAGATGCTGTGAGTGAGAGAGAGAGAGAGGAATAGAAGATGTGAGTGAGAGAGAGAGAGAAAGAGAAGCTGTGAGTGAGAGAAAAATAGAAGCTGTGAGTGACAGAAAGAGAGAAATTGAAGCTGTGAGTGAGAGAGAGAGAAAGAGAAGCTGTGTGAGAGAGAGAGAGAGAAAGAGAAGCTGTGGTTGAGAGAGAGAGAGAAAGAGAAGCTGTGAGTGAGAGAGAGAAAGAGAAGCTGTGAGTGAGAGAGAGAGAAAGTGAAACTGTGAGTGAGAGAGAGATAGAGATAGAGAAGCTGTGAGTGAGAGAGAGAGAAAGAGAAGCTGTGAGTGAGCGAGAGAGAGAGAAAGAGAAGCTATGTGTGTGTGTGTGTGAGAGAAAGAGAAGCTGTGAGTAAGAGAGAGAGAGTGAAAGAGAAGCTGTGAGTGAGAGAGAGAAGTGTTGAGAGAGAGAGAATAAGAAAAGCTGTGAGTGAGAGAGAGAGAGAGAGAGAAGCTGTGAGTGAGAAGAGAGAGAGTTGAAGAGAAGCTGTGAGTGAGAGAGAGAGAGAAAGAGAAGATGCGAGTGTGTGAGAAAGAAAGAGAAGCTGTGAGTGAGAGAGAGAGAGAAAGAGACTCTGTGAGTGAGAGACAGAGGGAAAGAGAATCTGTGAGTGAGAAGAGAGAGAGAGTGAAAGAGAAGCTGTGAGTGAGAGAGAGAGAAAGAGAAGATGTGAGTGAGAGAGAGAGAGAAAGAGAAGATGTGTGTGTGAGAGAGACAGAAACTGTGAGTGAGAGAGAGAGAATGAGATGCTGCGAGTGAGAGGGAGAGAGAGGAATAGAAGCTGTGAGTGAGAGAGAGAAAAAAAGAAGCTGTGAGTGAGAGAGAAATAGAAGCTGTGAGTGACAGAAAGAGAGAAATTGAAGATGTGAGTGAGAGAGAGAGAGAAGGAGAAGCTGTGAGTGAGAGAGAGAGAAAGAGAAGCTGTGATTGAGAGAGAGAGAGAAGCTGTGAGTGAGTGAGAGAGAGAAAGTGAAGCTGTGAGTGCGAGAGAGATAGAGATAGAGAAGCTGTGAGTGAGAGAGATAGAAAGAGAAGATGTGAGTGAGAGAGAGAGAAAGAGAAGCTGAGAGTGAGAGAGAGAGAGAAAGAGAAGATGTGAGTGAGAGAGAGAGAAAGAGAAGCTTTGAGTGAGAGAGAGAGAGAAAGAGAAGCTATGTGTGAGAGAGAGAGAGTGAAAGAGAAGCTGTGAGTGTGAGAGAGAGAGAGAGAAGCTGTGAGTGAGTGAGACAGAGAAATAGAAGCTGTGAGTGAGAGACAGACAGAGTGAAAAAGCTTTGAGTGAGAGAGATAGAAAGAGAAAGATAAGCTGTGAGTGAGAGAGAGAGAAAGTGAAGCTGTGAGTTAGTGAGAGAGAGAGAGAAAGAGAAGATGTGAGTGAGAGAGAGAGAAAGAGAAGCGGTGGGTGAGAGAGAGAGAAAGAGATGCTGTGAGTGAGAGAGGGAGAGAGAAAGAGAAGCTGTGTGAGAGAGAGAGAGAGAAGCTGTGAGTGAGAGAGAGAGAAAGAGAAGCTGTAAGTGAGAGAGAAAGAGAAGCTGTGAGTGAGAGAGAGAGAGAAGCTGTGAGTGAGTGAGAGAGAGAAATAGAAGCTGTGAGTGAGAGAGAGAGAAAGAGAAGCTGTGAGTGAGAGAGAGAGAAAAAGATGCTGTGAGTGAGAGAGAGAGGAATAGAAGCTGTGAGTGAGAGAGAGAGAGAAAGAGAAGCTGTGAGTGAGAGAGAAATAGAAGCTGTGAGTGACAGAAAGAGAGAAATTGAAGCTGTGAGTGAGAGAGAAATAGAAGCTGTGAGTGACAGAAAGAGAGAAATTGAAGCTGTGAGTGAGAGAGAGAGAAAGAGAAGCTGTGAGAGAGAGAGAGAGAGAGAGAGAAGCTGTGGTTGAGAGAGAGAGAGAGAGAAGCTGTGAGTGAGAGAGAGAGAGAAACTGTGAGTGTGAGAGAGATAGAGATAGAGAAGCTGTGAGTGAGAGAGAGAGAAAGAGAAGCTGTGAGTGAGCGAGAGAGAGAAAGAGAAGCTGTGTGTGTGTGAGAGAGAAAGAGAAGCTGTGAGTAAGAGAGAGAGAGTGAAAGAGAAGCTGTGAGTGAGAGAGAGGTGTTGAGAGAGAGAGAGAATAAGAGAAGCTGTGAGTGAGAGAGAGAGAGAGAAGCTGTGAGTGAGAAGAGATAGAGTGAAAGAGAAGCTGTGAGTGAGAGAGAGAGAGAAAGAGAAGATGTGAGTGTGTGAGAAAGAAAGCGAAGCTGTGAGTGAGTGAGAGAGAGAAAGAGACTCTGTGAGTGAGAGAGAGAGGGAAAGAGAAGCTGTGAGTGAGATAGAGAGAGAGAGAAAGAGAAGCTGTGAGTGAGAGAGGGAGAGAGAAAGAGAAGCTGTGTGAGAGAGAGAGAGAAGCTGTGAGAGAGAGAGAGAAAGAGAAGGTGTGAGTGAGAGAGAAAGAGAAGCTGTGAGTGAGAATGAGAGAGAGAAAGAGAAGCTGTGAGTGAGTGAGAGAGAGAAATAGAATGTGTGAGTGAGAGACAGACAGAGTGAAAAAGCTGTGAGTGAGATAGAGAGAGAGAGAAAGAGAAGCTGTGAGTGAGAGAGGGAGAGAAAAAGAGAAGCTGTGAGAAAGAGAGAGAGAAAGAGAAGGTGTGTGAGAGAGAGAAAGAGAAGCTGTGAGTGAGCGAGAGAGAGAGAAAGAGAAGCTATGTGTGTGTGAGAGAGAGAAAGAGAAGCTGTGAGTAAGAGAGAGAGAGTGAAAGAGAAGCTGTGAGTGAGAGAGAGAAGTGTTGAGAGAGAGAGAATAAGAAAAGCTGTGAGTGAGAGAGAGAGAGAGAAGCTGTGAGTGAGAAGAGAGAGAGTTGAAGAGAAGCCGTGAGTGAGAGAGAGAGAGAAAGAGAAGATGCGAGTGTGTGAGAAAGAAAGAGAAGCTGTGAGTGAGAGAGAGAGAGAAAGAGACTCTGTGAGTGAGAGACAGAGGGAAAGAGAATCTGTGAGTGAGAAGAGAGATAGAGTGAAAGAGAAGCTGTGAGTGAGAGAGAGAGAAAGAGAAGATGTGAGTGAGAGAGAGAGAGAGAGAGAAAGAGAAGATGTGTGTGAGAGAGACAGAAACTGTGAGTGAGAGAGAGAGAATGAGATGCTGCGAGTGAGAGAGAGAGAGAGGAATAGAAGCTGTGAGTGAGAGACAGAAAAAAGAAGCTGTGAGTGAGAGAGAAATAGAAGCTGTGAGTGACAGAAAGAGAGAAATTGAAGATGTGAGTGAGAGAGAGAGAGAAGGAGAAGCTGTGAGTGAGAGAGAGAGAAAGAGAAGCTGTGATTGAGAGAGAGAGAGAAGTTGTGAGTGAGTTAGAGAGAGAAAGTAAAGCTGTGAGTGCGAGAGAGATAGAGATAGAGAAGCTGTGAGTGAGAGAGATAGAAAGAGAAGATGTGAGTGAGAGAGAGAGAAAGAGAAGCTGAGAGTGAGAGAGAGAGAGAAAGAGAAGATGTGAGTGAGAGAGAGAGAAAGAGAAGCTGTGAGTGTGTGAGAGAGAGAGGGAATAAGAGAAGCTGTGAGTGAGAGAGAGAGAGAGTGAAAGAGAAGCTGTGAGTGAGAGAGAGAGAGAAAGAGAAGATGTGAGTAAGAGAGGGAGAGAGAAAGATAAGATATGAGTGAGAGCTGTGAGTCAGTGAGAGAGAGAGAGAGAAAGAGAAGATGAGTGTGTGTGAGAGAATGAGAAACTGTGAGTGAGAGAGAGAGACAAAGAGAAGCTGTGAGTGAGAGAGAGAGAAAGAGAAGCTGTGAGTGAGAGAGAGAAAGAGAAGCTGTGAGTGATGAGAGAGAGAGAATAAGAGAAGCTGTGAGTGAGAGAGAGAGAGAAAGCTAAGCTGTGAGAGAGAAGAGAGAGAGTGAAAGAGAAGCTGTGAGTGTGTGAGAGAGAGAAAGAGAAGATGTGAGTGAGTGAGAAAGAAAGAAAAGCTGTGAGTGAGAGAGAGAGAGAAAGAGACTCTGTGAGTGAGAGAGAGAGAGAGAGAAAGAGAAGCTGTGAGTGAGATAGAGAGAGAAGCTGTGAGTGAGAGAGGGAGAGAGAAAGAAACGCTGTGAGAGAGAGAGAGAGAAAGAGAAGCTGTGAGTGAGAGAGAGAAAGAGAAGCTGTGAGTGAGAGAGAAAGAGAAGCTGTGAGTGAGAGAGAGAGAGAGAGAAGCTGTGAGTGAGTGAGACAGAGAAATAGAAGCTGTGAGTGAGAGACAGACAGAGTGAAAAAGCTTTGAGTGAGAGAGATAGAAAGAGAAAGATAAGCTGTGAGTGAGAGAGAGAGAAAGTGAAGCTGTGAGTTAGTGAGAGTGAGAGAGAAAGAGAAGATGTGAGTGAGAGAGAGAGAAAAAGAAGCTGTGGGTGAGAGAGAGAGAAAGAGATGCTGTGAGTGAGAGAGGGAGAGAGAAAGAGAAGCTGTGAGAGAGAGAGAGAAGCTGTGAGTGAGAGAGAGAGAAAGAGAAGCTGTGAGTGAGAGAGAAAGAGAAGCTGTGAGTGAGAGAGCGAGAGAGAAGCTGTGAGTGAGTGAGAGAGAGAAATAGAAGCTGTGAGTGAGAGAGAGAGAAAGAGAAGCTGTGAGTGAGAGAGAGAGAAAAAGATGCTGTGAGTGAGAGAGAGAGAGAGGAATAGAAGCTGTGAGTGAGAGAGAGAGAGAAAGAGAAGCTGTGAGTGAGAGAAAAATAGAAGCTGTGAGTGACAGAAAGAGAGAAATTGAAGCTGTGAGTGAGAGAGAGAGAAAGAGAAGCTGTGTGAGAGAGAGAGAGAGAAAGAGAAGCTGTGGTTGAGAGAGAGAGAGAAAGAGAAGCTGTGAGTGAGAGAGAGAAAGAGAAGCTGTGAGTGAGAGAGAGAGAAAGTGAAACTGTGAGTGAGAGAGAGATAGAGATAGAGAAGCTGTGAGTGAGAGAGAGAGAAAGAGAAGCTGTGAGTGAGCGAGAGAGAGAGAAAGAGAAGCTGTGTGTGTGTGTGTGAGAGAGAAAGAGAAGCTGTGAGTAAGAGAGAGAGTGAAAGAGAAGCTGTGAGTGAGAGAGAGAAGTGTTGAGAGAGAGAGAATAAGAAAAGCTGTGAGTGAGAGAGAGAGAGAGAGAGAAGCTGTGAGTGAGAAGAGAGAGAGTTGAAGAGAAGCTGTGAGTGAGAGAGAGAGAGAAAGAGAAGATGCGAGTGTGTGAGAAAGAAAGAGAAGCTGTGAGTGAGAGAGAGAGAGAAAGAGACTCTGTGAGTGAGAGACAGAGGGAAAGAGAATCTGTGAGTGAGAAGAGAGAGAGAGTGAAAGAGAAGCTGTGAGTGAGAGAGAGAGAAAGAGAAGATGTGAGTGAGAGAGAGAGAGAAAGAGAAGATGTGTGTGTGAGAGAGACATCAACTGTGAGTGAGAGAGAGAGAATGAGATGCTGCGAGTGAGAGAGAGAGAGAGGAATAGAAGCTGTGAGTGAGAGAGAGAAAAAAAGAAGCTGTGAGTGAGAGAGAAATAGAAGCTGTGAGTGACAGAAAGAGAGAAATTGAAGATGTGAGTGAGAGAGAGAGAGAAGGAGAAGCTGTGAGTGAGAGAGAGAGAAAGAGAAGCTGTGATTGAGAGAGAGAGAGAAGCTGTGAGTGAGTGAGAGAGAGAAAGTGAAGCTGTGAGTGCGAGAGAGATAGAGATAGAGAAGCTGTGAGTGAGAGAGATAGAAAGAGAAGATGTGAGTGAGAGAGAGAGAAAGAGAAGCTGAGAGTGAGAGAGAGAGAGAAAGAGAAGATGTGAGTGAGAGAGAGAGAAAGAGAAGCTGTGAGTGAGAGAGAGAGAAAGAGATGCTGTGCGTGAGAGAGAAAGAGAAGCTGTGTGTGTGTGAGAGAGAAGCTGTGAGTGAGAGAGAGAGAAAGAGAAGCTGTGAGTGAGAGAGGGAGAGAAAGAAGCTGTGAGTGAGAGAGAGAGAAAGAAAGGGATGCTGTGAGTGAGAGAAAGAGAAAGAGAAGCTGTGAGTGAGAGAGAGAGAGAAAGTGAAGCTGTGAGTGAGAGAGAGAGAGAGAAAGAGAAGATGTGAGTGTGTGTGAGAGAAAGAGAAGCTGTGAGTGAGAGAGAGAGAGAGAAAGAGAAGCTTTGAGTGAGAGAGAGAGAGAAAGAGAAGCTATGTGTGTGAGAGAGAGAGTGAAAGAGAAGCTGTGAGTGAGAGAGAGAGAGAGAGAAGCTGTGAGTGAGTGAGACAGAGAAATAGAAGCTGTGAGTGAGAGACAGACAGAGTGAAAAAGCTTTGAGTGAGAGAGATAGAAAGAGAAAGATAAGCTGTGAGTGAGAGAGAGAGAAAGTGAAGCTGTGAGTTAGTGAGAGAGAGAGAGAAAGAGAAGATGTGAGTGAGAGAGAGAGAAAGAGAAGCGGTGGGTGAGAGAGAGAGAAAGAGATGCTGTGAGTGAGAGAGGGAGAGAGAAAGAGAAGCTGTGTGTGAGAGAGAGAGAGAAGCTGTGAGTGAGAGAGAGAGAAAGAGAAGCTGTGAGTGAGAGAGAAAGAGAAGCTGTGAGTGAGAGAGAGAGAGAAGCTGTGAGTGAGTGAGAGAGAGAAATAGAAGCTGTGAGTGAGAGAGAGAGAAAGAGAAGCTGTGAGTGAGAGAGAGAGAAAAAGATGCTGTGAGTGAGAGAGAGAGAGAGAAAGAGAAGCTGTGAGTGAGAGAGAAATAGAAGCTGTGAGTGACAGAAAGAGAGAAATTGAAGCTGTGAGTGAGAGAGAGAGAAAGAGAAGCTGTGAGAGAGTGAGAGGGAGAAAGAGAAGCTGTGGTTGAGAGAAAGAGAGAGAGAGAAGTTGTGAGTGAGAGAGAGAGAGAAACTGTGAGTGTGAGAGAGATAGAGATAGAGAAGCTGTGAGTGAGAGAGAGAGAAAGAGAAGCTGTGAGTGAGCGAGAGAGAGAGAGAAAGAGAAGCTGTGTGTGTGTGAGAGAGAAAGAGAAGCTGTGAGTAAGAGAGAGAGAGTGAAAGAGAAGCTGTGTGAGAGAGAGAAGTGTTGAGAGAGAGAGAATAAGAGAAGCTGTGAGTGAGAGAGAGAGAGAAGCTGTGAGTGAGAAGAGATAGAGTGAAAGAGAAGCTGTGAGTGAGAGAGAGAGAGAAAGAGAAGATGTGAGTGTGTGAGAAAGAAAGCGAAGCTGTGAGTGAGAGAGAGAGAGAAAGAGACTCTGTGAGTGAGAGAGAGAGGGAAAGAGAAGCTGTGAGTGAGATAGAGAGAGAGAGAAAGAGAAGCTGTGAGTGAGAGAGGGAGAGAGAAAGAGAAGCTGTGTGAGAGAGAGAGAGAAGCTGTGAGAGAGAGAGAGAGAAAGAGAAGGTGTGAGTGAGAGAGAAAGAGAAGCTGTGAGTGAGAATGAGAGAGAGAAAGAGAAGCTGTGAGTGAGTGAGAGAGAGAAATAGAAGGTGTGAGTGAGAGACAGACAGGGTGAAAAAGCTGTGAGTGAGATAGGGAGAGAGAGAAAGAGAAGCTGTGAGTGAGAGAGGGAGAGAGAAAGAGAAGCTGTGAGAAAGAGAGAGAGAAAGAGAAGCTGTGAGTGAGAGAGAAAGTGAAGCTGTGAGTGAGTGAGAGAGAGAGAGAAAGAGAAGATGTGAGGGTGTGAGAGAGAAAGAGAAGCTGTGAGTGAGAGAGAGAGAGAAAGAGATGCTGTCAGTTTGAGAGATAGAAAGAGAAGCTGTGAGTGAGAGAGAGAGAGAGAAAGAGAAGCTATGTGTGTGAGAAAGAGAGAGAAAGAGAAGCTGTGAGTGAGAGAGAGAGAAAGAGAAGCTGTGAGTGAGAGAGGGAGAGAGAAAGAGAAGCCGTGAGAGAGAGAGAGAAAGAGAAGTTGTGAGTACGAGAGAGAGATAAAGAGAAGATGTGAGTGAGAAGAGAGAGAGAGAAAGAGATGCTGTGAGTGAGAGAGGGAGAGAGAAAGAGAAGCTGTGTGTGTGAGAGAGAGAGAAGCTGTGAGTGAGAGAGAGAGAAAGAGAAGCTGTGAGTGAGAGAGAAAGAGAAGCTGTGAGTGAGAGAGAGAGAGAAGCTGTGAGTGAGTGAGAGAGAGAAATAGAAGCTGTGAGTGAGAGAGAGAGAAAGAGAAGCTGTGAGTGAGAGAGAGAGAAAAAGATGCTGTGAGTGAGAGAGAGAGAGAGAAAGAGAAGCTGTGAGTGAGAGAGAAATAGAAGCTGTGAGTGACAGAAAGAGAGAAATTGAAGCTGTGAGTGAGAGAGAGAGAAAGAGAAGCTGTGAGAGAGAGAGAGAGAGAAAGAGAAGCTGTGGTTGAGAGAGAGAGAGAGAGAGAAGCTGTGAGTGAGAGAGAGAGAGAAACTGTGAGTGTGAGAGAGATAGAGATAGAGAAGCTGTGAGTGAGAGAGAGAGAAAGAGAAGCTGTGAGTGAGCGAGAGAGAGAGAAAGAGAAGCTGTGTGTGTGTGAGAGAGAAAGAGAAGCTGTGAGTAAGAGAGAGAGAGTGAAAGAGAAGCTGTGAGTGAGAGAGAGAAGTGTTGAGAGAGAGAGAGAGAATAAGAGAAGCTGTGAGTGAGAGAGAGAGAGAAGCTGTGAGTGAGAAGAGATAGAGTGAAAGAGAAGCTGTGAGTGAGAGAGAGAGAGAAAGAGAAGATGTGAGTGTGTGAGAAAGAAAGCGAAGCTGTGAGTGAGAGAGAGAGAGAAAGAGACTCTGTGAGTGAGAGAGAGAGGGAAAGAGAAGCTGTGAGTGAGATAGAGAGAGAGAGAAAGAGAAGCTGTGAGTGAGAGAGGGAGAGAGAACGAGAAGCTGTGTGAGAGAGAGAGAGAAGCTGTGAGAGAGAGAGAGAGAAAGAGAAGGTGTGAGTGAGAGAGAAAGAGAAGCTGTGAGTGAGAATGAGAGAGAGAAAGAGAAGCTGTGAGTGAGTGAGAGAGAAAAATAGAAGGTGTGAGTGAGAGACAGACAGAGTGAAAAAGCTGTGAGTGAGATAGGGAGAGAGAGAAAGAGAAGCTGTGAGTGAGAGAGGGAGAGAGAAAGAGAAGCTGTGAGAAAGAGAGAGAGAAAGAGAAGGTGTGAGTGAGAGAGAAAGTGAAGCTGTGAGTGAGTGAGAGAGAGAGAGAAAGAGAAGATGTGAGGGTGTGAGAGAGAAAGAGAAGCTGTGAGTGAGAGAGAGAGAGAGAAAGAGAAGCTATGTGTGTGAGAAAGAGAGAGAAAGAGAAGCTGTGAGTGAGAGAGAGAGAAAGAGAAGCTGTGAGTGAGAGAGAGAGAGAAAGAGAAGCTATGTGTGTGAGAAAGAGAGAGAAAGAGAAGCTGTGAGTGAGAGAGAGAGAAAGAGAAGCTGTGAGTGAGAGAGGGAGAGAGAAAGAGAAGCCGTGAGAGAGAGAGAGAAAGAGAAGTTGTGAGTACGAGAGAGAGATAAAGAGAAGATGTGAGTGAGAAGAGAGAGAGAGAGAAAGAGATGCTGTGAGTGAGAGAGGGAGAGAGAAAGAGAAGCTGTGTGTGTGAGAGAGAGAGAAGCTGTGAGTGAGAGAGAGAGAAAGAGAAGCTGTGAGTGAGAGAGAAAGAGAAGCTGTGAGTGAGAGAGAGAGAGAAGCTGTGAGTGAGTGAGAGAGAGAAATAGAAGCTGTGAGTGAGAGAGAGAAAGAGAAGCTGTGAGTGAGAGAGAGAGAAAAAGATGCTGTGAGTGAGAGAGAGAGAGAGAAAGAGAAGCTGTGAGTGAGAGAGAAATAGAAGCTGTGAGTGACAGAAAGAGAGAAATTGAAGCTGTGAGTGAGAGAGAGATAAAGAGAAGATGTGAGTGAGAAGAGAGAGAGAGTGAAAGAGAAGCTGTGAGTGAGAGAGAGAGAGAAAGAGAAGATGTGAGTGAGTGAGAAAGAAAGAAAAGCTGTGAGGGAGAGAGAGAGAGTAAGAGACTCTGTGAGTGAGAGAGAGAGAGAGAAACAGAAGCTGTGAGTGAGATAGAGAGAGAGAAAGAGAAGCTGTGAGTGAGTGAGAGAGAGAAATAGAAGCTGTGAGTGAGACAGACAGAGTGAAAAAGCTGTGAGTGAGATATATATAGAGAGAAAGAGAAGCTGTGAGTGAGAGAGGGAGAGAGAAAGAGAAGCTGTGAGAAAGAGAGAGAGAAAGAGAAGGTGTGAGTGAGAGAGAAAGTGAAGCTGTGAGTGAGTGAGAGAGAAAGAGAAGCTGTGAGAAAGAGAGAGAGAAAGAGAAGGTGTGAGTGAGCGAGAAAGTGAAGCTGTGAGTGAGTGAGAGAGAAAGAGAAGCTGTGAGTGAGAGAGAGAGAAAGAGAAGCTGTGAGTGAGAGAGAGAGAAAGAGAAGCTGTGATTGAGAGAGAGAGAGAAAGAGAAGCTATGTGTGTGTGAGAGAGAGAAAGAGAAGCTGTGAGTTAGAGAGAGAAAGAGAAGCTGTGAGTGAGAGAGGGAGAGAGAAAGAGAAGCTGTGAGTGAGAGAGAGAAAGAGAAGATGTGAGTGAGTGAGAAAGAAAGAAAAGCTGTGAGTGAGAGAGAGAGAGAAAGAGACTCTGTGAGTGAGAGAGAGAGAGAAAGAGAAGCTGTGAGTGAGATAGAGAGAGAGAAAGAGAAGCTGTGAGTGAGAGAGGGAGAGGGAAAGTGAAGCTGTGAGTGAGAGAGGGAGAGAGAAAGAGAAGCTGTGAGTGAGTGAGAGAGAGAAATGGAAGCTGTGAGTGACAGACAGACAGAGTGAAAAAGCTGTGAGTGAGAGAGATAGAAAGAGAAAGATAAGCTATGAGTGAGTGAGAGAGAGAAAGTGAAGCTGTGAGTGAGTGAGAGAGAGAGAAAGAGAAGATGTGAGTGAGAGAGAGAGAGAAAGAGAAGCTGTGAGTGAGAGAGGGAGAAAGAGATGCTGTGAGTGAGAGAGAGAGGAATAGAAGGTGTGAGTGAGAGAGAGAGAAAAAAAGAGAAGCTGTGAGTGAGAGAGAAATAGAAGCTGGGAGTGACAGAAAGAGAGAAATTGAAGCTGTGTGTGTGTGAGAGAGAAAGAGAAGCTGTGAGTGAGAGAGAGAGAGAAAGAGAAGCTGTGATTGAGAGAGAGAGAGAGAAGCTGTGAGTGAGAGAGAGAGAGAAAGAGAAGCTGTGATTGAGAGAGAGAGAGAGAGAAAGAGAAGCTGTGAGTGAGAGAGAGAGAAAGTGAAATTGTGAGTGAGAGAGAGATAGAGATAGAGAAGCTAGGAGTGAGAGAGAGAGAAAGAGAAGCTGTGAGTGAGCGAGAGAGAGAGAAAGAGAAGCTATGTGTGTGTGTGAGAGAGAAAGAGAAGCTGTGAGTAAGAGAGAGAGAGTGAAAGAGAAGCTGTGAGTGAGAGAGAGAAGTGTTGAGAGAGAGAGAGAATAAGAAAAGCTGTGAGTGAGAGAGAGAGAGAGAGAAGCTGTGAGTGAGAAGAGAGAGAGAGAGTGAAAGAGAAGCTGTGAGTGAGAGAGAGAGAAAGAGAAGATGTGAGTGTGTGAGAAAGAAAGAGAAGCTGTGAGTGAGAGAGAGAGAAAGAGACTCTGTGAGTGAGAGACAGAGGGAAAGAGAAGCTGTGAGTGAGAAGAGAGAGAGAGTGAAAGAGAAGCTGTGAGTGAGTGAGAGAGAAAGAGAAGATGTGAGTGAGTGAGAAAGAAAGAAAAGCTGTGAGTGAGAGAGAGAGAGAGAAGCTGTGAGTGAGAAGAGAGAGAGAGAGTGAAAGAGAAGCTGTGAGTGAGAGAGAGAGAGAAAGAGAAGATGTGAGTGTGTGAGAAAGAAAGAGAAGCTGTGAGTGAGAGAGAGAGAAAGAGACTCTGTGAGTGAGAGACAGAGGGAAAGAGAAGCTGTGAGTGAGAAGAGAGAGAGAGTGAAAGAGAAGCTGTGAGTGAGAGAGAGAGAAAGTGAAGCTGTGAGTGAGTGAGAGAGAGAGAGAAAGAGAAGATGTGAGTGAGAGAGAGAGAGAAAGAGAAGCTGTGAGTGAGAGAGAGAGAAAGAGATGCTGTGAGTGAGAGAGAGAGGAATAGAAGCTGTGAGTGAGAGAGAGAGAAAAAAAGAGAAGCTGTGAGTGAGAGAGAAATAGAAGCTGGGAGTGACAGAAAGAGAGAAATATAAGCTGTGAGTGTGAGAGAGAGAAAGAGAAGCTGTGAGTGAGAGAGAGAGAGAAAGAGAAGCTTTGATTGAGAGAGAGGGAGAGAGAAGCTGTAAGTGAGAGAGAGAGAAAGAGAAGCTGTGAGGGAGAGAGAGAGAGAAAGAGAAGCTGTGATTGAGAGAGAGAGAGAGAAAGAGAAGCTGTGAGTGAGAGAGAGAGAAAGTGAAACTGTGAGTGAGATAGAGATAGAGATAGAGAAGCTGTGAGTGAGAGAGAGAGAAAGAGAAGCTCTGAGTGAGCGAGAGAGAGAGAAAGAGAAGCTATGTGTGTGTGTGAGAGAGAAAGAGAAGCTGTGAGTAAGAGAGAGAGAGTGAAAGAGAAGCTGTGAGTGAGAGAGAGAAGTGTTGAGAGAGAGAGGGAATAAGAGAAGCTGTGAGTGAGAGAGAGAGAGAGAAGCTGTGAGTGAGAAGAGAGAGAGTGTGAAAGAGAAGCTGTGAGTGAGAGAGAGAGAAAGAGAAGATGTGAGTAAGAGAGGGAGAGAGAAAGATAAGATATGAGTGAGAGCTGTGAGTCAGTGAGAGAGAGAGAGAGAAAGAGAAGATGTGAGTGTGTGAGAGAGAAAGAGAAGCTGTGAGTGAGAGAGAGAGACAAAGAGAAGCTGTGAGTGAGAGAGAGAGAAAGAGAAGCTTGAGTGAGTGAGAGAGAAAGTGAAGCTGTGAGTTAGTGAGAGAGAGAGGGAATAAGAGAAGCTGTGAGTGAGAGAGAGAGAGAGAGAGAAGCTGTGAGTGAGAAGAGAGAGAGAGTGAAAGAGAAGCTGTGAGTGAGAGAGAGAGAGAAAGAGAAGATGTGAGTAAGAGAGGGAGAGAGAAAGATAAGATATGAGTGAGAGCTGTGAGTCAGTGAGAGAGAGAGAGAGAGAAAGAGAAGATGTGAGTGTGTGAGAGAGAAAGAGAAGCTGTGAGTGAGAGAGAGAGACAAAGAGAAGCTGTGAGTGAGAGAGAGAGAAAGAGAAGCTGTGAGTGAGAGAGAGAGGAAGAGAAACTATGTGTGTGTGAGAGCGAGAGAAAGAGAAGCAGTGAGTGAGAGAGAGAAAGAGAAGCTGTGAGTGATGAGAGAGAGAGAATAAGAGAAGCTGTGAGTGAGAGAGAGAGAGAAAGCGAAGCTGTGAGAGAGAAGAGAGAGAGTGAAAGAGAAGCTGTGAGTGTGTGAGAGAGAGAAAGAGAAGATGTGAGTGAGTGAGAAAGAAAGAAAAGCTGTGAGTGAGAGAGAGAGAGAAAGAGACTCTGTGAGTGAGAGAGAGAGAGAGAAAGAGAAGCTGTGAGTGAGATAGAGAGAGAGAGAGAAGCTGTGAGTGAGAGAGGGAGAGAGAAAGAAACGCTGTGAGAGAGAGAGAGAGAGAAAGAGAAGCTGTGAGTGAGAGAGAGAAAGAGAAGCTGTGAGTGAGAGAGAAAGAGAAGCTGTGAGTGAGAGAGAGAGAGAGAAGCTGTGAGTGAGTGAGACAGAGAAATAGAAGCTGTGAGTGAGACAGACAGAGTGAAAAAGCTTTGAGTGAGAGAGATAGAAAGAGAAAGATAAGCTGTGAGTGAGAGAGAGAGAAAGTGAAGCTGTGAGTTAGTGAGAGAGAGAGAGAAAGAGAAGATGTGAGTGAGAGAGAGAGAAAGAGAAGCTGTGGGTGAGAGAGAGAGAAAGAGATGCTGTGAGTGAGAGAGGGAGAGAGAAAGAGAAGCTGTGAGAGAGAGAGAGAAGCTGTGAGTGAGAGAGAGAGAAAGAGAAGCTGTGAGTGAGAGAGAAAGAGAAGCTGTGAGTGAGAGAGCGAGAGAGAAGCTGTGAGTGAGTGAGAGAGAGAAATAGAAGCTGTGAGTGAGAGAGAGAGAAAGAGAAGCTGTGAGTGAGAGAGAGAGAAAAAGATGCTGTGAGTGAGAGAGAGAGAGAGAAAGAGAAGCTGTGAGTGAGAGAGAAATAGAAGCTGTGAGTGACAGAAAGAGAGAAATTGAAGCTGTGAGTGAGAGAGAGATAAAGAGAAGATGTGAGTGAGAAGAGAGAGAGAGTGAAAGAGAAGCTGTGAGTGAGAGAGAGAGAGAAAGAGAAGATGTGAGTGAGTGAGAAAGAAAGAAAAGCTGTGAGGGAGAGAGAGAGAGTAAGAGACTCTGTGAGTGAGAGAGAGAGAGAGAAACAGAAGCTGTGAGTGAGATAGAGAGAGAGAAAGAGAAGCTGTGAGTGAGTGAGAGAGAGAAATAGAAGCTGTGAGTGAGACAGACAGAGTGAAAAAGCTGTGAGTGAGATATATATAGAGAGAAAGAGAAGCTGTGAGTGAGAGAGGGAGAGAGAAAGAGAAGCTGTGAGAAAGAGAGAGAGAAAGAGAAGGTGTGAGTGAGAGAGAAAGTGAAGCTGTGAGTGAGTGAGAGAGAAAGAGAAGCTGTGAGAAAGAGAGAGAGAAAGAGAAGGTGTGAGTGAGCGAGAAAGTGAAGCTGTGAGTGAGTGAGAGAGAAAGAGAAGCTGTGAGTGAGAGAGAGAGAAAGAGAAGCTGTGAGTGAGAGAGAGAGAAAGAGAAGCTGTGATTGAGAGAGAGAGAGAAAGAGAAGCTATGTGTGTGTGAGAGAGAGAAAGAGAAGCTGTGAGTTAGAGAGAGAAAGAGAAGCTGTGAGTGAGAGAGGGAGAGAGAAAGAGAAGCTGTGAGTGAGAGAGAGAGAAAGAGAAGATGTGAGTGAGTGAGAAAGAAAGAAAAGCTGTGAGTGAGAGAGAGAGAGAAAGAGACTCTGTGAGTGAGAGAGAGAGAGAAAGAGAAGCTGTGAGTGAGATAGAGAGAGAGAAAGAGAAGCTGTGAGTGAGAGAGGGAGAGGGAAAGTGAAGCTGTGAGTGAGAGAGGGAGAGAGAAAGAGAAGCTGTGAGTGAGTGAGAGAGAGAAATGGAAGCTGTGAGTGACAGACAGACAGAGTGAAAAAGCTGTGAGTGAGAGAGATAGAAAGAGAAAGATAAGCTATGAGTGAGTGAGAGAGAGAAAGTGAAGCTGTGAGTGAGTGAGAGAGAGAGAAAGAGAAGATGTGAGTGAGAGAGAGAGAGAAAGAGAAGCTGTGAGTGAGAGAGAGAGAAAGAGATGCTGTGAGTGAGAGAGAGAGGAATAGAAGGTGTGAGTGAGAGAGAGAGAAAAAAAGAGAAGCTGTGAGTGAGAGAGAAATAGAAGCTGGGAGTGACAGAAAGAGAGAAATTGAAGCTGTGTGTGTGAGAGAGAGAAAGAGAAGCTGTGAGTGAGAGAGAGAGAAAGAGAAGCTGTGATTGAGAGAGAGAGAGAGAGAAGCTGTGAGTGAGAGAGAGAGAGAAAGAGAAGCTGTGATTGAGAGAGAGAGAGAGAGAAAGAGAAGCTGTGAGTGAGAGAGAGAGAAAGTGAAATTGTGAGTGAGAGAGAGATAGAGATAGAGAAGCTAGGAGTGAGAGAGAGAGAAAGAGAAGCTGTGAGTGAGCGAGAGAGAGAGAAAGAGAAGCTATGTGTGTGTGTGAGAGAGAAAGAGAAGCTGTGAGTAAGAGAGAGAGAGTGAAAGAGAAGCTGTGAGTGAGAGAGAGAAGTGTTGAGAGAGAGAGAGAATAAGAAAAGCTGTGAGTGAGAGAGAGAGAGAGAGAAGCTGTGAGTGAGAAGAGAGAGAGAGAGTGAAAGAGAAGCTGTGAGTGAGAGAGAGAGAGAAAGAGAAGATGTGAGTGTGTGAGAAAGAAAGAGAAGCTGTGAGTGAGAGAGAGAGAAAGAGACTCTGTGAGTGAGAGACAGAGGGAAAGAGAAGCTGTGAGTGAGAAGAGAGAGAGAGTGAAAGAGAAGCTGTGAGTGAGTGAGAGAGAAAGAGAAGATGTGAGTGAGTGAGAAAGAAAGAAAAGCTGTGAGTGAGAGAGAGAGAGAGAAGCTGTGAGTGAGAAGAGAGAGAGAGAGTGAAAGAGAAGCTGTGAGTGAGAGAGAGAGAGAAAGAGAAGATGTGAGTGTGTGAGAAAGAAAGAGAAGCTGTGAGTGAGAGAGAGAGAAAGAGACTCTGTGAGTGAGAGACAGAGGGAAAGAGAAGCTGTGAGTGAGAAGAGAGAGAGAGTGAAAGAGAAGCTGTGAGTGAGAGAGAGAGAAAGTGAAGCTGTGAGTGAGTGAGAGAGAGAGAGAAAGAGAAGATGTGAGTGAGAGAGAGAGAGAAAGAGAAGCTGTGAGTGAGAGAGAGAGAAAGAGATGCTGTGAGTGAGAGAGAGAGGAATAGAAGCTGTGAGTGAGAGAGAGAGAAAAAAAGAGAAGCTGTGAGTGAGAGAGAAATAGAAGCTGGGAGTGACAGAAAGAGAGAAATATAAGCTGTGAGTGTGAGAGAGAGAAAGAGAAGCTGTGAGTGAGAGAGAGAGAGAAAGAGAAGCTTTGATTGAGAGAGAGGGAGAGAGAAGCTGTAAGTGAGAGAGAGAGAAAGAGAAGCTGTGAGGGAGAGAGAGAGAGAAAGAGAAGCTGTGATTGAGAGAGAGAGAGAGAAAGAGAAGCTGTGAGTGAGAGAGAGAGAAAGTGAAACTGTGAGTGAGATAGAGATAGAGATAGAGCTGTGAGTGAGAGAGAGAGAAAGAGAAGCTCTGAGTGAGCGAGAGAGAGAGAAAGAGAAGCTATGTGTGTGTGTGAGAGAGAAAGAGAAGCTGTGAGTAAGAGAGAGAGAGTGAAAGAGAAGCTGTGAGTGAGAGAGAGAAGTGTTGAGAGAGAGAGGGAATAAGAGAAGCTGTGAGTGAGAGAGAGAGAGAGAAGCTGTGAGTGAGAAGAGAGAGAGTGTGAAAGAGAAGCTGTGAGTGAGAGAGAGAGAAAGAGAAGATGTGAGTAAGAGAGGGAGAGAGAAAGATAAGATATGAGTGAGAGCTGTGAGTCAGTGAGAGAGAGAGAGAGAAAGAGAAGATGTGAGTGTGTGAGAGAGAAAGAGAAGCTGTGAGTGAGAGAGAGAGACAAAGAGAAGCTGTGAGTGAGAGAGAGAGAAAGAGAAGCTTGAGTGAGTGAGAGAGAAAGTGAAGCTGTGAGTTAGTGAGAGAGAGAGGGAATAAGAGAAGCTGTGAGTGAGAGAGAGAGAGAGAGAGAAGCTGTGAGTGAGAAGAGAGAGAGAGTGAAAGAGAAGCTGTGAGTGAGAGAGAGAGAGAAAGAGAAGATGTGAGTAAGAGAGGGAGAGAGAAAGATAAGATATGAGTGAGAGCTGTGAGTCAGTGAGAGAGAGAGAGAGAAAGAGAAGATGTGAGTGTGTGAGAGAGAAAGAGAAGCTGTGAGTGAGAGAGAGAGACAAAGAGAAGCTGTGAGTGAGAGAGAGAGAAAGAGAAGCTGTGAGTGAGAGAGAGAGGAAGAGAAACTATGTGTGTGTGAGAGCGAGAGAAAGAGAAGCAGTGAGTGAGAGAGAGAAAGAGAAGCTATGAGTGATGAGAGAGAGAGAATAAGAGAAGCTGTGAGTGAGAGAGAGAGAGAAAGCGAAGCTGTGAGAGAGAAGAGAGAGAGTGAAAGAGAAGCTGTGAGTGTGTGAGAGAGAGAAAGAGAAGATGTGAGTGAGTGAGAAAGAAAGAAAAGCTGTGAGTGAGAGAGAGAGAGAAAGAGACTCTGTGAGTGAGAGAGAGAGAGAGAAAGAGAAGCTGTGAGTGAGATAGAGAGAGAGAGAGAAGCTGTGAGTGAGAGAGGGAGAGAGAAAGAAACGCTGTGAGAGAGAGAGAGAGAGAAAGAGAAGCTGTGAGTGAGAGAGAGAAAGAGAAGCTGTGAGTGAGAGAGAAAGAGAAGCTGTGAGTGAGAGAGAGAGAGAGAAGCTGTGAGTGAGTGAGACAGAGAAATAGAAGCTGTGAGTGAGAGACAGACAGAGTGAAAAAGCTTTGAGTGAGAGAGATAGAAAGAGAAAGATAAGCTGTGAGTGAGAGAGAGAGAAAGTGAAGCTGTGAGTTAGTGAGAGAGAGAGAGAAAGAGAAGATGTGAGTGAGAGAGAGAGAAAGAGAAGCTGTGGGTGAGAGAGAGAGAAAGAGATGCTGTGAGTGAGAGAGGGAGAGAGAAAGAGAAGCTGTGAGAGAGAGAGAGAAGCTGTGAGTGAGAGAGAGAGAAAGAGAAGCTGTGAGTGAGAGAGAAAGAGAAGCTGTGAGTGAGAGAGCGAGAGAGAAGCTGTGAGTGAGTGAGAGAGAGAAATAGAAGCTGTGAGTGAGAGAGAGAGAAAGAGAAGCTGTGAGTGAGAGAGAGAGAAAAAGATGCTGTGAGTGAGAGAGAGAGAGAGAAAGAGAAGCTGTGAGTGAGAGAGAAATAGAAGCTGTGAGTGACAGAAAGAGAGAAATTGAAGCTGTGAGTGAGAGAGAGATAAAGAGAAGATGTGAGTGAGAAGAGAGAGAGTGAAAGAGAAAGCTGTGAGTGAGAGAGAGAGAGAAAGAGAAGATGTGAGTGAGTGAGAAAGAAAGAAAAGCTGTGAGGGAGAGAGAGAGAGTAAGAGACTCTGTGAGTGAGAGAGAGAGAGAGAAACAGAAGCTGTGAGTGAGATAGAGAGAGAGAAAGAGAAGCTGTGAGTGAGTGAGAGAGAGAAATAGAAGCTGTGAGTGAGACAGACAGAGTGAAAAAGCTGTGAGTGAGATATATATAGAGAGAAAGAGAAGCTGTGAGTGAGAGAGGGAGAGAGAAAGAGAAGCTGTGAGAAAGAGAGAGAGAAAGAGAAGGTGTGAGTGAGAGAGAAAGTGAAGCTGTGAGTGAGTGAGAGAGAAAGAGAAGCTGTGAGAAAGAGAGAGAGAAAGAGAAGGTGTGAGTGAGCGAGAAAGTGAAGCTGTGAGTGAGTGAGAGAGAAAGAGAAGCTGTGAGTGAGAGAGAGAGAAAGAGAAGCTGTGAGTGAGAGAGAGAGAAAGAGAAGCTGTGATTGAGAGAGAGAGAGAAAGAGAAGCTATGTGTGTGTGAGAGAGAGAAAGAGAAGCTGTGAGTTAGAGAGAGAAAGAGAAGCTGTGAGTGAGAGAGGGAGAGAGAAAGAGAAGCTGTGAGTGAGAGAGAGAGAAAGAGAAGATGTGAGTGAGTGAGAAAGAAAGAAAAGCTGTGAGTGAGAGAGAGAGAGAAAGAGACTCTGTGAGTGAGAGAGAGAGAGAAAGAGAAGCTGTGAGTGAGATAGAGAGAGAGAAAGAGAAGCTGTGAGTGAGAGAGGGAGAGGGAAAGTGAAGCTGTGAGTGAGAGAGGGAGAGAGAAAGAGAAGCTGTGAGTGAGTGAGAGAGAGAAATGGAAGCTGTGAGTGACAGACAGACAGAGTGAAAAAGCTGTGAGTGAGAGAGATAGAAAGAGAAAGATAAGCTATGAGTGAGTGAGAGAGAGAAAGTGAAGCTGTGAGTGAGTGAGAGAGAGAGAAAGAGAAGATGTGAGTGAGAGAGAGAGAGAAAGAGAAGCTGTGAGTGAGAGAGAGAGAAAGAGATGCTGTGAGTGAGAGAGAGAGGAATAGAAGGTGTGAGTGAGAGAGAGAGAGAAAAAGAGAAGCTGTGAGTGAGAGAGAAATAGAAGCTGGGAGTGACAGAAAGCGAGAAATTGAAGCTGTGTGTGTGAGAGAGAGAAAGAGAAGCTGTGAGTGAGAGAGAGAGAAAGAGAAGCTGTGATTGAGAGAGAGAGAGAGAGAAGCTGTGAGTGAGAGAGAGAGAGAAAGAGAAGCTGTGATTGAGAGAGAGAGAGAGAGAAAGAGAAGCTGTGAGTGAGAGAGAGAGAAAGTGAAATTGTGAGTGAGAGAGAGATAGAGATAGAGAAGCTAGGAGTGAGAGAGAGAGAAAGAGAAGCTGTGAGTGAGCGAGAGAGAGAGAAAGAGAAGCTATGTGTGTGTGTGAGAGAGAAAGAGAAGCTGTGAGTAAGAGAGAGAGAGTGAAAGAGAAGCTGTGAGTGAGAGAGAGAAGTGTTGAGAGAGAGAGAGAATAAGAAAAGCTGTGAGTGAGAGAGAGAGAGAGAGAAGCTGTGAGTGAGAAGAGAGAGAGAGAGTGAAAGAGAAGCTGTGAGTGAGAGAGAGAGAGAAAGAGAAGATGTGAGTGTGTGAGAAAGAAAGAGAAGCTGTGAGTGAGAGAGAGAGAAAGAGACTCTGTGAGTGAGAGACAGAGGGAAAGAGAAGCTGTGAGTGAGAAGAGAGAGAGAGTGAAAGAGAAGCTGTGAGTGAGTGAGAGAGAAAGAGAAGATGTGAGTGAGTGAGAAAGAAAGAAAAGCTGTGAGTGAGAGAGAGAGAGAGAAGCTGTGAGTGAGAAGAGAGAGAGAGAGTGAAAGAGAAGCTGTGAGTGAGAGAGAGAGAGAAAGAGAAGATGTGAGTGTGTGAGAAAGAAAGAGAAGCTTGAGTGAGAGAGAGAGAAAGAGACTCTGTGAGTGAGAGACAGAGGGAAAGAGAAGCTGTGAGTGAGAAGAGAGAGAGAGTGAAAGAGAAGCTGTGAGTGAGAGAGAGAGAAAGTGAAGCTGTGAGTGAGTGAGAGAGAGAGAGAAAGAGAAGATGTGAGTGAGAGAGAGAGAGAAAGAGAAGCTGTGAGTGAGAGAGAGAGAAAGAGATGCTGTGAGTGAGAGAGAGAGGAATAGAAGCTGTGAGTGAGAGAGAGAGAAAAAAAGAGAAGCTGTGAGTGAGAGAGAAATAGAAGCTGGGAGTGACAGAAAGAGAGAAATATAAGCTGTGAGTGTGAGAGAGAGAAAGAGAAGCTGTGAGTGAGAGAGAGAGAGAAAGAGAAGCTTTGATTGAGAGAGAGGGAGAGAGAAGCTGTAAGTGAGAGAGAGAGAAAGAGAAGCTGTGAGGGAGAGAGAGAGAGAAAGAGAAGCTGTGATTGAGAGAGAGAGAGAGAAAGAGAAGCTGTGAGTGAGAGAGAGAGAAAGTGAAACTGTGAGTGAGATAGAGATAGAGATAGAGAAGCTGTGAGTGAGAGAGAGAGAAAGAGAAGCTCTGAGTGAGCGAGAGAGAGAGAAAGAGAAGCTATGTGTGTGTGTGAGAGAGAAAGAGAAGCTGTGAGTAAGAGAGAGAGAGTGAAAGAGAAGCTGTGAGTGAGAGAGAGAAGTGTTGAGAGAGAGAGGGAATAAGAGAAGCTGTGAGTGAGAGAGAGAGAGAGAAGCTGTGAGTGAGAAGAGAGAGAGTGTGAAAGAGAAGCTGTGAGTGAGAGAGAGAGAAAGAGAAGATGTGAGTAAGAGAGGGAGAGAGAAAGATAAGATATGAGTGAGAGCTGTGAGTCAGTGAGAGAGAGAGAGAGAAAGAGAAGATGTGAGTGTGTGAGAGAGAAAGAGAAGCTGTGAGTGAGAGAGAGAGACAAAGAGAAGCTGTGAGTGAGAGAGAGAGAAAGAGAAGCTTGAGTGAGTGAGAGAGAAAGTGAAGCTGTGAGTTAGTGAGAGAGAGAGGGAATAAGAGAAGCTGTGAGTGAGAGAGAGAGAGAGAGAGAAGCTGTGAGTGAGAAGAGAGAGAGAGTGAAAGAGAAGCTGTGAGTGAGAGAGAGAGAGAAAGAGAAGATGTGAGTAAGAGAGGGAGAGAGAAAGATAAGATATGAGTGAGAGCTGTGAGTCAGTGAGAGAGAGAGAGAGAAAGAGAAGATGTGAGTGTGTGAGAGAGAAAGAGAAGCTGTGAGTGAGAGAGAGAGACAAAGAGAAGCTGTGAGTGAGAGAGAGAGAAAGAGAAGCTGTGAGTGAGAGAGAGAGGAAGAGAAACTATGTGTGTGTGAGAGCGAGAGAAAGAGAAGCAGTGAGTGAGAGAGAGAAAGAGAAGCTATGAGTGATGAGAGAGAGAGAATAAGAGAAGCTGTGAGTGAGAGAGAGAGAGAAAGCGAAGCTGTGAGAGAGAAGAGAGAGAGTGAAAGAGAAGCTGTGAGTGTGTGAGAGAGAGAAAGAGAAGATGTGAGTGAGTGAGAAAGAAAGAAAAGCTGTGAGTGAGAGAGAGAGAGAAAGAGACTCTGTGAGTGAGAGAGAGAGAGAGAAAGAGAAGCTGTGAGTGAGATAGAGAGAGAGAGAGAAGCTGTGAGTGAGAGAGGGAGAGAGAAAGAAACGCTGTGAGAGAGAGAGAGAGAGAAAGAGAAGCTGTGAGTGAGAGAGAGAAAGAGAAGCTGTGAGTGAGAGAGAAAGAGAAGCTGTGAGTGAGAGAGAGAGAGAGAAGCTGTGAGTGAGTGAGACAGAGAAATAGAAGCTGTGAGTGAGAGACAGACAGAGTGAAAAAGCTTTGAGTGAGAGAGATAGAAAGAGAAAGATAAGCTGTGAGTGAGAGAGAGAGAAAGTGAAGCTGTGAGTTAGTGAGAGAGAGAGAGAAAGAGAAGATGTGAGTGAGAGAGAGAGAAAGAGAAGCTGTGGGTGAGAGAGAGAGAAAGAGATGCTGTGAGTGAGAGAGGGAGAGAGAAAGAGAAGCTGTGAGAGAGAGAGAGAAGCTGTGAGTGAGAGAGAGAGAAAGAGAAGCTGTGAGTGAGAGAGAAAGAGAAGCTGTGAGTGAGAGAGCGAGAGAGAAGCTGTGAGTGAGTGAGAGAGAGAAATAGAAGCTGTGAGTGAGAGAGAGAGAAAGAGAAGCTGTGAGTGAGAGAGAGAGAAAAAGATGTTGTGAGTGAGAGAGAGAGAGGAATAGAAGCTGTGAGTGAGAGAGAGAGAGAAAGAGAAGCTGTGAGTGAGAGAGAAATAGAAGCTGTGAGTGACAGAAAGAGAGAAATTGAAGCTGTGAGTGAGAGAGAGAGAAAGAGAAGCTGTGTGAGAGAGAGAGAAAGAGAAGCTGTGGTTGAGAGAGAGAGAGAGAGAGAAAGAGAAGCTGTGAGTGAGAGAGAGAAAGAGAAGCTGTGAGTGAGAGAGAGAGAAAGTGAAACTGTGAGTGAGAGAGAGATAGAGATAGAGAAGCTGTGAGTGAGAGAGAGAGAAAGAGAAGCTGTGAGTGAGCGAGAGAGAGAGAAAGAGAAGCTATGTGTGTGTGTGAGAGAGAAAGAGAAGCTGTGAGTAAGAGAGAGAGAGTGAAAGAGAAGCTGTGAGTGAGAGAGAGAAGTGTTGAGAGAGAGAGAGAATAAGAAAAGCTGTGAGTGAGAGAGAGAGAGAGAGAAGCTGTGAGTGAGAAGAGAGAGAGAGTGAAAGAGAAGCTGTGAGTGAGAGAGAGAGAGAAAGAAAAGATGTGAGTGTGTGAGAAAGAAAGAGAAGCTGTGAGTGAGAGAGAGAGAGAGAAAGAGACTCTGTGAGTGAGAGACAGAGGGAAAGAGAATCTGTGAGTGAGAAGAGAGAGAGAGTGAAAGAGAAGCTGTGAGTGAGAGAGAGAGAAAGAGAAGATGTGAGTGAGTGAGAAAGAAAGAAAAGCTGTGAGTGAGAGAGATAGAAAGAGAAAGATAAGCTGTGAGTGAGTGAGAGAGAGAGAAAGTGAAGCTGTGAGTGAGAGAGAGAGAGAGAAAGAGAAGATGTGTGTGTGAGAGAGACAGAAACTGTGAGTGAGAGAGAGAGAGAATGAGATGCTGCGAGTGAGAGAGAGAGAGAGGAATAGAAGCTGTGAGTGAGAGAGAGAAAAAAAGAAGCTGTGAGTGAGAGAGAAATAGAAGCTGTGAGCGACAGAAAGAGAAAAATTGAAGATGTGAGTGAGAGAGAGAGAGAAGGAGAAGCTGTGAGTGAGAGAGAGAGAAAGAGAAGCTGTGATTGAGAGAGAGAGAGAGAAGCTGTGAGTGAGTGAGAGAGAGAAAGTGAAGCTGTGAGTGCGAGAGAGATAGAGATAGAGAAGCTGTGAGTGAGAGAGATAGAAAGAGAAGCTGTGAGTGAGAAGAGAGAGAGAGTGAAAGAGAAGCTGTGAGTGAGAGAGAGAGAAAGTGAAGCTGTGAGTGAGTGAGAGAGAGAGAGAAAGAGAAGATGTGAGTGAGAGAGAGAGAGAAAGAGAAGCTGTGAGTGAGAGAGAGAGAAAGAGATGCTGTGAGTGAGAGAGAGAGGAATAGAAGCTGTGAGTGAGAGAGAGAGAAAAAAAGAGAAGCTGGGAGTGAGAGAGAAATAGAAGCTGGGAGTGACAGAAAGAGAGAAATATAAGCTGTGAGTGTGAGAGAGAGAAAGAGAAGCTGTGAGTGAGAGAGAGAGAGAAAGAGAAGCTTTGATTGAGAGAGAGGGAGAGAGAAGCTGTAAGTGAGAGAGAGAGAAAGAGAAGCTGTGAGGGAGAGAGAGAGAGAAAGAGAAGCTGTGATTGAGAGAGAGAGAGAAAGAGAAGCTGTGAGTGAGAGAGAGAGAAAGTGAAACTGTGAGTGAGATAGAGATAGAGATAGAGAAGCTGTGAGTGAGAGAGAGAGAAAGAGAAGCTCTGAGTGAGCGAGAGAGAGAGAAAGAGAAGCTATGTGTGTGTGTGAGAGAGAAAGAGAAGCTATGAGTAAGAGAGAGAGAGTGAAAGAGAAGCTGTGAGTGAGAGAGAGAAGTGTTGAGAGAGAGAGGGAATAAGAGAAGCTGTGAGTGAGAGAGAGAGAGAGAAGCTGTGAGTGAGAAGAGAGAGAGAGTGAAAGAGAAGCTGTGAGTGTGTGTGAGAGAGAAAGAGAAGATGTGAGTGAGTGAGAAAGAAAGAAAAGCTGTGAGTGAGAGAGAGAGAGAAAGAGACTCTGTGAGTGAGAGAGAGAGAGAGAAAGAGAAGCTGTGAGTGAGATAGAGAGAGAGAGAAGCTGTGAGTGAGAGAGGGAGAGAGAAAGAAACGCTGTGAGAGAGAGAGAGAGAGAAAGAGAAGCTGTGAGTGAGAGAGAGAGAGAGAAGCTGTGAGTGAGAGAGAAAGAGAAGCTGTGAGTGAGAGAGAGAGAGAGAGAAGCTGTGAGTGAGTGAGACAGAGAAATAGAAGCTGTGAGTGAGAGACAGACAGAGTGAAAAAGCTTTGAGTGAGAGAGATAGAAAGAGAAAGATAAGCTGTGAGTGAGAGAGAGAGAAAGTGAAGCTGTGAGTTAGTGAGAGAGAGAGAGAAAGAGAAGCTGTGGGTGAGAGAGAGAGAAAGAGATGCTGTGAGTGAGAGAGGGAGAGAGAAAGAGAAGCTGTGAGAGAGAGAGAGAGAAGCTGTGAGTGAGAGAGAGAGAAAGAGAAGCTGTGAGTGAGAGAGAAAGAGAAGCTGTGAGTGAGAGAGCGAGAGAGAAGCTGTGAGTGAGTGAGAGAGAGAAATAGAAGCTGTGAGTGAGAGAGAGAGAAAGAGAAGCTGTGAGTGAGAGAGAGAGAAAAAGATGTTGTGAGTGAGAGAGAGAGAGAAAGAGAAGCTGTGAGTGAGAGAGAAATAGAAGCTGTGAGTGACAGAAAGAGAGAAATTGAAGCTGTGAGTGAGAGAGAGAGAAAGAGAAGCTGTGTGTGAGAGAGAGAAAGAGAAGCTGTGGTTGAGAGAGAGAGAGAGAGAGAAAGGGAAGCTGTGAGTGAGAGAGAGAAAGAGAAGCTGTGAGTGAGAGAGAGAGAAAGTGAAACTGTGAGTGAGAGAGAGATAGAGATAGAGAAGCTGTGAGTGAGAGAGAGAGAAAGAGAAGCTGTGAGTGAGCGAGAGAGAGAGAAAGAGAAGCTATGTGTGTGTGTGAGAGAGAAAGAGAAGCTGTGAGTAAGAGAGAGAGAGTGAAAGAGAAGCTGTGAGTGAGAGAGAGAAGTGTTGAGAGAGAGAGAGAATAAGAAAAGCTGTGAGTGAGAGAGAGAGAGAGAGAAGCTGTGAGTGAGAAGAGAGAGAGAGAGTGAAAGAGAAGCTGTGAGTGAGAGAGAGAGAGAAAGAAAAGATGTGAGTGTGTGAGAAAGAAAGAGAAGCTGTGAGTGAGAGAGAGAGAGAGAAAGAGACTCTGTGAGTGAGAGACAGAGGGAAAGAGAATCTGTGAGTGAGAAGAGAGAGAGAGTGAAAGAGAAGCTGTGAGTGAGAGAGAGAGAAAGAGAAGATGTGAGTGAGTGAGAAAGAAAGAAAAGCTGTGAGTGAGAGAGATAGAAAGAGAAAGATAAGCTGTGAGTGAGTGAGAGAGAGAAAGTGAAGCTGTGAGTGAGAGAGAGAGAGAGAAAGAGAAGATGTGTGTGTGAGAGAGACAGAAACTGTGAGTGAGAGAGAGAGAATGAGATGCTGCGAGTGAGAGAGAGAGAGAGGAATAGAAGCTGTGAGTGAGAGAGAGAAAAAAGAAGCTGTGAGTGAGAGAGAAATAGAAGCTGTGAGCGACAGAAAGAGAAAAATTGAAGATGTGAGTGAGAGAGAGAGAGAAGGAGAAGCTGTGAGTGAGAGAGAGAGAAAGAGAAGCTGTGATTGAGAGAGAGAGAGAGAAGCTGTGAGTGAGTGAGAGAGAGAAAGTGAAGCTGTGAGTGCGAGAGAGATAGAGATAGAGAAGCTGTGAGTGAGAGAGATAGAAAGAGAAGATGTGAGTGAGAGAGAGAGAAAGAGAAGCTGAGAGTGAGAGAGAGAGAGAAAGAGAAGATGTGAGTGAGAGAGAGAGAAAGAGAAGCTGTGAGTGAGAGAGAGAGAAAGAGATGCTTTGCGTGAGAGAGAAAGAGAAGCTGTGTGTGTGTGAGAGAGAAGCTGTGAGTGAGAGAAAGAGAAGCTGTGAGTGAGAGAGGGAGAGAAAGAAGCTGTGAGTGAGAGAGAGAGAAAGAAAGGGATGCTGTGAGTGAGAGAAAGAGAAAGAGAAGCTGTGAGTGAGAGAGAGAGAGAAAGTGAAGCTGTGAGTGAGAGAGAGAGAGAGAGAAAGAGAAGATGTGAGTGTGTGTGAGAGAAAGAGAAGCTGTGAGTGAGAGAGAGAGAGAAAGAGAAGCTTTGAGTGAGAGAGAGAGAGAAAGAGAAGCTATGTGTGTGAGAGAGAGAGTGAAAGAAGCTGTGAGTGAGAGAGAGAGAGAGAAGCTGTGAGTGAGTGAGACAGAGAAATAGAAGCTGTGAGTGAGAGACAGACAGAGTGAAAAAGCTTTGAGTGAGAGAGATAGAAAGAGAAATATAAGCTGTGAGTGAGAGAGAGAGAAAGTGAAGCTGTGAGTTAGTGAGAGAGAGAGAGAAAGAGAAGATGTGAGTGAGAGAGAGAGAAAGAGAAGCGGTGGGTGAGAGAGAGAGAAAGAGATGCTGTGAGTGAGAGCGGGAGAGAGAAAGAGAAGCTGTGAGAGAGAGAGAGCGAAGCTGTGAGTGAGAGAGAGAGAAAGAGAAGCTGTGAGTGAGAGAGAAAGAGAAGCTGTGAGTGAGAGAGAGAGAATCTGTGAGAGAGTGAGAGAGAGAAATAGAAGCTGTGAGTGAGAGAGAGAGAAAGAGAAGCTGTGAGTGAGAGAGAGAGAAAAAGATGCTGTGAGTGAGAGAGAGAGAGGAATAGAAGCTGTGAGTGAGAGAGAGAGAGAGAAAGAGAAGCTGTGAGTGAGAGAGAAATAGAAGCTGTGAGTGACAGAAAGAGAGAAATTGAAGCTGTGAGTGAGAGAGAGAGAAAGAGAAGCTGTGAGAGAGAGAGAGAGAGAAAGAGAAGCTGTGGTTGAGAGAGAGAGAGAGAAAGAGAAGCTGTGAGTGAGAGAGAGAGAGAGAAACTGTGAGTGTGAGAGAGATAGAGATAGAGAAGCTGTGAGTGAGAGAGAGAGAAAGAGAAGCTGTGAGTGAGCGAGAGAGAGAGAAAGAGAAGCTGTGTGTGTGTGAGAGAGAACGAGAAGCTGTGAGTAAGAGAGAGAGAGTGAAAGAGAAGCTGTGAGTGAGAATGAGAGAGAGAAAGAGAAGCTGTGAGTGAGTGAGAGAGAGAAATAGAAGGTGTGAGTGAGAGACAGACAGAGTGAAAAAGCTGTGAGTGAGATAGAGAGAGAGAGAAAGAGAAGCTGTGAGTGAGAGAGGGAGAGAGAAAGAGAAGCTGTGAGAAAGAGAGAGAGAAAGAGAAGGTGTGAGTGAGAGAGAAAGTGAAGCTGTGAGTGAGTGAGAGAGAGAGAGAAAGAGAAGATGTGAGTGTGTGAGAGAGAAAGAGAAGCTGTGAGTGAGAGAGAGAGAAAGAGATGCTGTCAGTTTGAGAGATAGAAAGAGAAGCTGTGAGTGAGAGAGAGAGAGAGAGAAGCTATGTGTGTGAGAAAGAGAGAGAAAGAGAAGCTGTGAGTGAGAGAGAGAGAAAGAGAAGCTATGAGTGAGAGAGGGAGAGAGAAAGAGAAGCCGTGAGAGAGAGAGAGAAAGAGAAGTTGTGAGTATGAGAGAGAGATAAAGAGAAGATGTGAGTGAGAAAAGAGAGAGAGTGAAAGAGAAGCTGTGAGTGAGAGAGAGAGAGAAAGAGAAGATGTGAGTGAGTGAGAAAGAAAGAAAAGCTGTGAGGGAGAGAGAGAGAGAGTAAGAGACTCTGTGAGTGAGAGAGAGAGAGAAACAGAAGCTGTGAGTGAGATAGAGAGAGAGAAAGAGAAGCTGTGAGTGAGTGAGAGAGAGAAATAGAAGCTGTGAGTGAGACAGACAGAGTGAAAAAGCTGTGAGTGAGATATATATAGAGAGAAAGAGAAGCTGTGAGTGAGAGAGGGAGAGAGAAAGAGAAGCTGTGAGTGAGAGAGAGAGAAGCTGTGAGTGAGTGAGAGAGAGAAATAGAAGCTGTGAGTGAGAGAGAGAGAAAGAGAAGCTGTGAGTGAGAGAGAGAGAAAAAGATGCTGTGAGTGAGAGAGAGAGAGGAATAGAAGCTGTGAGTGAGAGAGAGAGAGAGAAAGAGAAGCTGTGAGTGAGAGAGAAATAGAAGCTGTGAGTGACAGAAAGAGAGAAATTGAAGCTGTGAGTGAGAGAGAGAGAAAGAGAAGCTGTGAGAGAGAGAGAGAGAGAAAGTGAAGCTGTGAGTGAGAGAGAGAGAGAGAAAGAGAAGATGTGAGTGTGTGTGAGAGAAAGAGAAGCTGTGAGTGAGAGAGAGAGAGAGAAAGAGAAGCTTTGAGTGAGAGGAGAGAAAGAGAAGCTATGTGTGTGAGAGAGAGAGTGAAAGAGAAGCTGTGAGTGAGAGAGAGAGAAAGAGAAACTGTGAGGGAGAGAGAAAGTGAAGCTGTGAGAGAGAGAGAGAAAGAGAAGCTGTGAGTAAGAGAGAGA
This sequence comes from Bradypodion ventrale, assembly GCA_035047345.1. Taxonomy (NCBI): domain Eukaryota; kingdom Metazoa; phylum Chordata; class Lepidosauria; order Squamata; family Chamaeleonidae; genus Bradypodion; species Bradypodion ventrale. The sequence continues at coordinate 176,373,390 of JAWDJE010000002.1, forward strand.
GAGAAAGAGAAGCTGTGAGTGAGAAGAGAGAGAGAGTGAAAGAGAAGCTGTGAGTGAGAGAGAGAAAGAGAAGATGTCAGTGAGTGAGAAAGAAAGAAAAGCTGTGAGTGAGTGAGAGAGAGAGGGAGACTCTGTGAGTGAGAGAGAGAGAGAGAAAGAGAAGCTGTGAGTGAGAATGGAGAGAGAGAAAGAGAAGCTGTGAGTGAGAGAGGGAGAGAGAAAGAGAAGCTGTGAGTGAGTGAGAGAGAGAAATGGAAGCTGTGAGTGACAGACAGACAGAGTGAAAAAGCTGTGAGTGTGAGAGATAGAAAGAGAAAGATAAGCTGTGAGTGAGAGAGAGAGAGAAAGTGAAGCTGTGAGTGAGTGAGAGAGAGAGAGAAAGAGAAGATGTGTGTGTGAGAGAGACAGAAACTGTGAGTGAGAGAGAGAGAATGAGATGCTGCGAGTGAGAGAGAGAGAGAGGAATAGAAGCTGTGAGTGAGAGAGAGAAAAAAAGAAGGTGTGAGTGAGAGAGAAATAGAAGCTGTGAGCGACAGAAAGAGAGAAATTGAAGATGTGAGTGAGAGAGAGAGAGAAGGAGAAGCTGTGAGTGAGAGAGAGAGAAAGAGAAGCTGTGATTGAGAAAGAGAGAGAGAAGCTGTGAGTGAGTGAGAGAGAGAAAGTGAAGCTGTGAGTGCGAGAGAGATAGAGATAGAGAAGCTGTGAGTGAGAGAGATAGAAAGAGAAGATGTGAGTGAGAGAGAGAGAAAGAGAAGCTGAGAGTGAGAGAGAGAGAGAAAGAGAAGATGTGAGTGAGAGAGAGAGAAAGAGAAGCTGTGAGTGAGAGAGGGAGAGGGAAAGTGAAGCTGTGAGTGAGAGAGGGAGAGAGAAAGAGAAGCTGTGAGAGAGTGAGAGAGAGAAATGGAAGCTGTGAGTGACAGACAGACAGAGTGAAAAAGCTGTGAGTGAGAGAGATAGAAAGAGAAAGATAAGCTGTGAGTGAGAGAGAGAGAGAAAGTGAAGCTGTGAGTGAGTGAGAGAGAGAGAAAGAGAAGATGTGAGTGAGAGAGAGAGAGAAAGAGAAGCTGTGAGTGAGTGAGAGAGAAAGAGATGCTGTGAGTGAGAGAGAGAGGAATAGAAGCTGTGAGTGAGAGAGAGAAAAAAAGAGAAGCTGGGTGTGAGAGAGAAATAGAAGCTGGGAGTGACAGAAAGAGAGAAATTGAAGCTGTGTGTGTGTGAGAGAGAAAGAGAAGCTGTGAGTGAGTGAGAGAGAGAAAGAGAAGCTGTGATTGAGAGAGAGAGAGAGAGAAGCTGTGAGTGAGAGAGATAGAGAGAAAGAGAAGCTGTGAGTGAGAGAGAGAGAGAAAGAGAAGCTGTGATTGAGAGAGAGAGAGAGAGAAAGAGAAGCTGTGAGTGAGAGAGAGAAAGTGAAACTGTGAGTGAGAGAGAGATAGAGATAGAGAAGCTGTGAGTGAGAGAGAGAGAGAAAGAGAAGCTGTGAGTGAGCGAGAGAGAGAGAAAGAGAAGCTATGTGTGTGTGTGAGAGAGAAAGAGAAGCTGTGAGTAAGATAGAGAGAGTGAAAGAGAAGCTGTGAGTGAGAGAGAGAAGTGTTGAGAGAGAGAGAGAATAAGAAAAGCTGTGAGTGAGAGAGAGAGAGAAGCTGTGAGTGAGAAGAGAGAGAGAGTGAAAGAGAAGCTGTGAGTGAGAGAGAGAGAGAAAGAGAAGATGTGAGTGTGTGAGAAAGAAAGAGAAGCTGTGAGTGAGAGAGAGAGAAAGAGACTCTGTGAGTGAGAGACAGAGGGAAAGAGAAGCTGTGAGTGAGAAGAGAGAGAGAGTGAAAGAGAAGCTGTGAGTGAGAGAGAGAGAAAGAGAAGATGTGAGTGAGTGAGAAAGCAAGAGAAGCTGTGAGTGAGAGAGATAGAAAGAGAAAGATAAGCTGTGAGTGAGTGAGAGAGAGAAAGTGAAGCTGTGAGTGAGAGAGAGAGAGAGAGAAAGAGAAGATGTGTGTGTGTGAGAAGGACAGAAGCTGTGTGTGAGAGAGAGAGAATGAGATGCTGCGAGTGAGAGAGAGAGAGGAATAGAATCTGTGAGTGAGAGAGAGAAAAAAGAAGCTGTGAGTGAGAGAGAAAGAGAAGCTGTGAGTGACAGAAAGAGAGAAATTGAAGATGTGAGTGAGAGAGAGAGAGAGAAAGAGAAGCTGTGAGAGAGAGAAAGAGAGAGAAAGAGCAGCTGTGAGTGGGAGAGAGAGAGTAAGAGAAGCTGTGAGTGAGAGAGAAAGAGAAGCTGTGAGTGAGAGTGAGAGAGAGAAAGAGATGTGAGTGAGAGAGAGAGAGAAATAGAAGCTGTGAGTGAGAGACAGACAGAGTGAAAAAGCTGTGGGTGAGAGAGGGAGAGAGAAAGAGAAGCTGTGAGAAAGAGAGAGAGAAAGAGAAGGTGTGAGTGAGAGAGAAAGTGAAGCTGTGAGTGAGTGAGAGAGAGAGAGAGAAAGAGAAGATGTGAGTGTGTGAGAGAGAAAGAGAAGCTGTGAGTGAGAAAGAAAGAGAAGCTGTGAGTGAGAGAGAGAAAGACAAGCTTTGAGTGAGAGAGAGAGAGAGAAAGAGAAGCTATGTGTGTGTGTGAGAGAGAGAAAGTGAAGCTGTGTGTGAGAGGAGAGAGAGAGTGAGAGAAGCTGTGAATGAGAGAGAGAGAAAGAGAAGATGTGAGTGAGTGAGAAAGAAAGAAAAGCTGTGAGTGAGAGAGAGAGAGAAAGAGAAGCTGTGAGTGAGAGAGGGAGAGAGAAAGAGAAGCTGTGTGTGAGAGAGAGAGAGAAAGAAGCTGTGAGTAAGAGAGAGAGAGAAAGAGAAGCTGTGAGTGAGAGAGATAGAAAGAGAAAGATAAGCTGTGAGTGAGTGAGAGAGAGAAAGTGAAGCTGTTAGTGAGAGAGAGAGAGAGAGAGAAAGAGAAGATGTGTGTGTGTGAGAGAGACAGAAGCTGTGAGTGAGAGAGAGAGAATGAGATGCTGCAAGTGAGAGAGAAAGAGAGGAATAGAAGCTGTGAGTGAGAGAGAGAGAGAAAAAAAGAAGCTGTGAGTGAGAGAGAAATAGAAGCTGTGAGTGACAGAAAGAGAGAAATTGAAGCTGTGTGTGTGTGAGAGAGAAAGAGAAGCTGTGAGTGAGAGAGAGAGAAAGAGAAGCTGTGATTGAGAGAGAGAGAAGCTGTGAGTGAGAGAAAGAGAGAGAAAGAGAAGCTGTGAGTGAGAGAGAGAGAGAAAGAGAAGCTGTGATTGAGAGAGAGAGAGAGAAAGAGAAGCTGTGAGTGAGAGAGAGAGAAAGTGAAACTGTGAGTGAGAGAGAGAGAGATAGAGAAGCTGTGAGTGAGATAGAGAGAAAGAGAAGCTGTGAGTTAGCGAGAGAGAGAGAAAGAGAAGCTATGTGTGTGTGTGAGAGAGAAAGAGAAGCTGTGAGTAAGAGAGAGAGAGTGAAAGAGAAGCTGTGAGTGAGAGAGAGAGAGAAAGAGAAGCTGTGATTGAGAGAGAGAGAGAAGCTGTGAGTGAGTGAGAGACAGAAAGTGAAGTTGTGAGTGCGAGAGAGATAGAGATAGAGAAGCTGTGAGTGAGAGAGATAGAAAGAGAAGATGTGAGTGAGAGAGAGAGAAAGAGAAGCTGTGAGAGAGAAAGAGAGAGAGAAAGAGAAGATGTGAGTGAGAGAGAGAGAAAGAGAAGCTGTGAATGAGAGAGATAGAAAGAGAAGATGTGAGTGAGAGAGAGAGAAAGAGAAGCTGTGAGTGAGAGAGGGAGAGAAAGAAGCTGTGAGTGAGAGAGAGAGAAAGAAAGGGAAGCTGTGAGTGAGAGAAAGAGAAAGAGAAGCTGTGAGTGAGAGAGAGAGAAAGTGAAGCTGTGAGTGAGTGAGTGAGAGAGAGAGAAAGAGAAGATGTGAGTGTGTGTGAGAGAAAGAGAAGCTGTGAGTGAGAGAGAGAGGGAGAAAGAGAAGCTTTGAGTGAGAGAGAGAGAGAAAGAGAAGCTATGTGTGTGAGAGAGTGAGTGAAGGAGAAGCTGTGAGTGAGTGAGAGAGAAAGAGAAACTGTGAGTGAGAGAGGGAGAGAGAAAGTGAAGCTGTGAGAGAGAGAGAGAAAGAGAAGCTGTGAGTAAGAGAGAGAGAGAAAGAGAAGCTGTGAGTGAGAAGAGAGAGAGAGTGAAAGAGAAGCTGTGAGTGAGAGAGAGAAAGAGAAGATGTCAGTGAGTGAGAAAGAAAGAAAAGCTGTGAGAGAGAGAGAGAGAGGGAGACTGTGAGTGAGAGAGAGAGAGAGAGAAAGAGAAGCTGTGAGTGAGATAGAGAGAGAGAGAAAGAGAAGCTGTGAGTGAGAGAGGGAGAGAGAAAGACAAGCTGTGAGTGAGTGAGAGAGAGAAATGGAAGCTGTGAGTGACAGACAGACAGAGTGAAAAAGCTGTGAGTGAGAGAGATAGAAAGAGAAAGATAAGCTGTGAGTGAGAGAGAGAGAGAAAGTGAAGTTGTGAGTGAGAGACAGAGGGAAAGAGAAGATGTGAGTGAGAGAGAGAGAGAAAGAGAAGCTGTGAGTGAGAGAGAGAGAAATAGATGCTGTGAGTGAGAGAGAGAGAGGAATAGAAGCTGTGAGTGAGAGAGAGAGAAAAAAGAGAAGCTGTGAGTGAGAGAGAAATAGAAGCTGGGAGTGACAGAAAGAGAGAAATTGAAGCTGTGTGTGTGTGAGAGAGAAAGAGAAGCTGTGAGTGAGAGAGAGAGAAAGAGAAGCTGTGATTGAGAGAGAGAGAGAGAGAAGCTGTGAGTGAGAGAAAGAGAGAGAAAGAGAAGCTGTGAGTGAGAGAGAGAGAGAAAGAGAAGCTGTGATTGAGAGAGAGAGAGAGAAAGAGAAGCTGTGAGTGAGAGAGAGAGAAAGTGAAACTGTGAGTGAGAGAGAGAGAGATAGAGAAGCTGTGAGTGAGAGAGAGAGAAAGAGAAGCTGTGAGTTAGCGAGAGAGAGAGAAAGAGAAGCTATGTGTGTGTGTGAGAGAGAAAGAGAAGCTGTGAGTAAGAGAGAGAGAGTGAAAGAGAAGCTGTGAGTGAGAGAGAGAAGTGTTGAGAGAGAGAGAGAATAAGAAAACCTGTGTGAGAGAGAGAGAGAGAGAAGCTGTGAGTGAGAAGAGAGAGAGTGAAAGAGAAGCTGTGTGAGAGAGAGAGAGAAAGAGAAGATGTGAGTGTGTGAGAAAGAAAGAGAAGCTGTGAGTGAGAGAGAGAGAGAAAGAGACTCTGTGAGTGAGAGACAGAGGGAAAGAGAAGCTGTGAGTGAGAAGAGAGAGAGAGTGAAAGAGAAGCTGTGAGTGAGAGAGAGAGAAAGAGAAGATGTGAGTGAGTGAGAAAGAAAGAAAAGCTGTGAGTGAGAGAGATAGAAAGAGAAAGATAAGCTGTTAGTCAGTGAGAGAGAGAAAGTGAAGCTGTGAGTGAGAGAGAGAGAGAGAAAGAGAAGATGTGAGTGAGAGAGAGAGAAAGAGAAGCTGTGAGTGAGAGAGAGAGAAAGAGATGCTGTGAGTGAGAGAGAGAGAGGAATAGAAGCTTTGAGTGAGAGAGAGAGAAAAAAAGAGAAGCTGTGAGTGAGAGAGAAATAGAAGCTGGGAGTGACAGAAAGAGAGAAATTGAAGCTGTGTGTGTGAGAGAGAGAAAGAGAAGCTGTGAGTGAGAGAGAGAGAAAGAGAAGCTGTGATTGAGAGAGAGAGAGAGAAGCTGTGAGTGAGAGAGAGAGAGAGAGAAAGAGAAGCTGTGAGTGAGAGAGAGAGAAAGAGAAGCTGTGATTGAGAGAGAGAGAGAGAAAGAGAAGCTGTGAGTGAGAGAGAGAGAAAGTGAAACTGTGAGTGAGAGAGAGAGAGATAGAGAAGCTGTGAGTGAGAGAGAGAGAAAGAGAAGCTGTGAGTGAACGAGAGAGAGAGAAAGAGAAGCTATGTGTGTGTGAGAGAGAGAAAGAGAAGCTGTGAGTAAGAGAGAGAGAGTGAAAGAGAAGCTGTGAGTGAGAGAGAGAAGTGTTGAGAGAGAGAGAGAATAAGAAAAGCTGTGAGTGAGAGAGAGAGAGAGAAGTTGTGAGTGAGAAGACAGAGAGAGTGAAAGAGAAGCTGTGAGTGAGAGAGAGAGAAAGAGAAGATGTGAGTGTGTGAGAAAGAAAGAGAAGCTGTGAGTGAGAGAGAGAGAGAAAGAGACTCTGTGAGTGAGAGACAGAGGGAAAGAGAAGCTGTGAGTGAGAAGAGAGGGAGAGTGAAAGAGAAGCTGTGAGTGAGAGAGCGAGAAAGAGAAGATGTGAGTGAGTGAGAAAGAAAGAAAAGCTGTGAGTGAGAGAGATAGAAAGAGAAAGAGAAGATGTGTGTGTGTGAGAGAGACAGAAGCTGTGAGTGAGAGAGAATGAGATGCTGCGAGTGAGAGAGAGAGAGAGGAATAGAAGCTGTGAGTGAGAGAGAGAAAAAAAGAAGCTGTGAGTGAGAGAGAAATAGAAGGTGTGAGTGACAGAAAGAGAGAAATTGCAGATGTGTGAGAGAGAGAGAGAAGGAGAAGCTGTGAGTGAGAGAGAGAGAAAGAGAAGCTGTGATTGAGAGAGAGAGAAGCTGTGAGTGAGTGAGAGAGAGAAAGTGAAGCTGTGAGTGTGATAGAGATAGAGATAGAGAAGCTATGAGTGAGAGAGATAGAAAGAGAAGATGTGAGAGAGAGAGAGAGAAAGAGAAGCTGAGAGTGAGAGAGAGAGAAAGAGAAGATGTGAGTGAGAGAGAGAGAAAGAGAAGCTGTGAGTGAGAGAGAGAGAAAGAGATGCTGTGAGTGAGGGAGAAAGAGAAGCTGTGTGTTTGTGACAGAGAAGCTGTGAGTGAGAGAGAGAGAAAGAGAAGCTGTGAGTGAGAGAGGGAGAGAAAGAAGCTGTGAGTGAGAGAGAGAGAAAGAAAGGGATGCTGTGAGTGAGAGAAAGAGAAAGAGAAGCTGTGAGTGAGAGAGAGAGAGAAAGTGAAGCTGTGAGTGAGAGAGAGAGAGAGAGAGAGAAGATGTGAGTGTGTGTGAGAGAAAGAGAAGCTGTGAGTGAGAGAGAGAGAGAGAGAGAAAGAGAAGCTTTGAGTGAGAGAGAGAGAGAAAGAGAAGCTGTGAGTGAGAGAGAGAGAAAGTGAAACTGTGAGTGTGAGAGAGAGAGAGATAGAGAAGCTGTGAGTGAGAGAGAGAGAAAGAGAAGCTGTGAGTGAGCGAGAGAGAGAGAAAGAGAAGCTATGTGTGTGTGTGAGAGAGAAAGAGAAGCTGTGAGTAAGAGAGAGAGAGTGAAAGAGAAGCTGTGAGTGAGAGAGAGAAGTGTTGAGAGAGAGAGAGAATAAGAAAAGCTGTGAGTGAGAGAGAGAGAGAGAAGCTGTGAGTGAGAAGAGAGAGAGTGAAAGAGAAGCTGTGAGTGAGAGAGAGAGAGAAAGAGAAGATGTGAGTGTGTGAGAAAGAAAGAGAAGCTGTGAGTGAGTGAGAGAGAAAGAGACTCTGTGAGTGAGAGACAGAGTGAAAGAGAAGCTGTGAGTGAGAAGAGAGAGAGAGTGAAAGAGAAGCTGTGAGTGAGAGAGAGAGAAAGAGAAGATGTGAGTGAGTGAGAAAGAAAGAAAAGCTGTGAGTGAGAGAGATAGAAAGAGAAAGATAAGCTGTGAGTGAGTGAGAGAAAGTGAAGCTGTGAGTGAGAGAGAGAGAGAGAAAGAGAAGATGTGAGTGAGAGAGAGAGAAAGAGAAGCTGTGAGTGAGAGAGAGAGAAAGAGATGCTGTGAGTGAGAGAGAGAGAGGAATAGAAGCTGTGAGTGAGAGAGAGAGAAAAAAGAGAAGCTGTGAGTGAGAGAGAAATAGAAGCTGGGAGTGACAGAAAGAGAGAAATTGAAGCTGTGTGTGTGAGAGAGAGAAAGAGAAGCTGTGAGTGAGAGAGAGAGAGAAAGAGAAGCTGTGATTGAGAGAAGAGAGAGAAGCTGTGAGTGAGAGAGAGAGAGAAAGAGAAGCTGTGAGTGAGAGAGAGAGAAAGAGAAGCTGTGATTGAGAGAGAGAGAGAGAAAGAGAAGCTGTGAGTGAGAGAGAGAGAAAGTGAAACTGTGAGTGAGTGAGAGAGAGATAGAGAAGCTGTGAGTGAGAGAGAGAAAGAGAAGCTGTGAGTGAGCGAGAGAGAGAGAAAGAGAAGCTATGTGTGTGTGTGAGAGAGAAAGAGAAGCTGTGAGTAAGAGAGAGAGAGTGAAAGAGAAGCTGTGAGTGAGAGAGAGAAGTGTTGAGAGAGAGAGAGAATAAGAAAAGCTGTGAGTGAGAGAGAGAGAGAAGCTGTGAGTGAGAAGACAGAGAGAGTGAAAGAGAAGCTGTGAGTGAGAGAGAGAGAAAGAGAAGATGTGAGTGTGTGAGAAAGAAAGAGAAGCTGTGAGTGAGAGAGAGAGAGAGAGAAAGAGAAGATGTGAGTGAGAGAGAGAGAAAGATAAGCTGTGAGTGAGTGAGAGAAAGTGAAGCTGTGAGTGAGAGAGAGAGAGAGAAAGAGAAGATGTGAGTGAGAGAGAGAGAAAGAGAAGCTGTGAGTGAGAGAGAGAGAAAGAGATGCTGTGAGTGAGAGAGAGAGAGGAATAGAAGCTGTGAGTGAGAGAGAGAGAAAAAAGAGAAGCTGTGAGTGAGAGAGAAATAGAAGCTGGGAGTGACAGAAAGAGAGAAATTGAAGCTGTGTGTGTGTGAGAGAGAAAGAGAAGCTGTGAGTGAGAGAGAGAGAGAAAGAGAAGCTGTGATTGAGAGAAGAGAGAGAAGCTGTGAGTGAGAGAGAGAGAGAGAGAAAGAGAAGCTGTGAGTGAGAGAGAGAGAAAGAGAAGCTGTGATTGAGAGAGAGAGAGAGAAAGAGAAGCTGTGAGTGAGAGAGAGAGAAAGTGAAACTGTGAGTGAGTGAGAGAGAGATAGAGAAGCTGTGAGTGAGAGAGAGAAGGAGAAGCTGTGAGTGAGCGAGAGAGAGAGAAAGAGAAGCTATGTGTGTGTGTGAGAGAGAAAGAGAAGCTGTGAGTAAGAGAGAGAGAGTGAAAGAGAAGCTGTGAGTGAGAGAGAGAAGTGTTGAGAGAGAGAGAGAATAAGAAAAGCTGTGAGTGAGAGAGAGAGAGAAGCTGTGAGTGAGAAGACAGAGAGAGTGAAAGAGAAGCTGTGAGTGAGAGAGAGAGAAAGAGAAGATGTGAGTGTGTGAGAAAGAAAGAGAAGCTGTGAGTGAGAGAGAGAGAGAAAGAGACTCTGTGAGTGAGAGACAGAGGGAAAGAGAAGCTGTGAGTGAGAAGAGAGAGAGAGTGAAAGAGAAGCTGTGAGTGAGAGAGAGAGAAAGAGAAGATGTGAGTGAGTGAGAAAGAAAGAAAAGCTGTGAGTGAGAGAGATAGAAAGAGAAAGAGAAGATGTGTGTGTGTGAGAGAGACAGAAGCTGTGAGTGAGAGATAGAGAATGAGATGCTGCGAGTGAGAGAGAGAGAGAGGAATAGAAGCTGTGAGTGAGAGAGAGAAAAAAAGAAGCTGTGAGTGAGAGAGAAATAGAAGCTGTGAGTGACAGAAAGAGAGAAATTGAAGATGTGAGTGAGAGAGAGAGAGAAGGAGAAGCTGAGAGTGAGAGAGAGAGAAAGAGAAGATATGAGTGAGAGAGAGAGAAAGAGAAGCTGTGAGTGAGAGAGAGAGAAAGAGATGCTGTGAGTGAGAGAGAAAGAGAAGCTGTGTGTGTGTGAGAGAGAAGCTGTGAGTGAGAGAGAGAGAAAGAGAAGCTGTGAGTGAGAGAGGGAGAGAAAGAAGCTGTGAGTGAGAGAGAGAGAAAGAAAGGGATGCTGTGAGTGAGAGAAAGAGAAAGAGAAGCTGTGAGTGAGAGAGAGAGAAAGTGAAGCTGTGAGTGAGAGAGAGAGAGAGAGAGAGAGAGAAGATGTGAGTGTGTGTGAGAGAAAGAGAAGCTGTGAGTGAGAGAGAGAAAGAGAGAGAAAAAGAAGCTTTGAGTGAGAGAGAGAGAGAAAGAAAAGCTATGTGTGTGTGAGAGAGAGAGAAAGAGAAGCTGTGAGTGAGAGAGAGAGAAAGTGAAACTGTGAGTGAGAGAGAGAGAGAGAGAGAGAATCTGTGAGTGAGAGAGAGAGAAAGAGAAGCTGTGAGTGAGCGAGAGAGAGAGAAAGAGAAGCTATGTGTGTGTGAGAGAGAGAAAGAGAAGCTGTGAGTAAGAGAGAGAGAGTGAAAGAGAAGCTGTGAGTGAGAGAGAGAAGTGTTGAGAGAGAGAGAATAAGAAAAGCTGTGAGTGAGAGAGAGAGAGAGAAGCTGTGAGTGAGAAGAGCGAGAGTGAAAGAGAAGCTGTGAGTGAGAGAGAGAGAGAAAGAGAAGATGTGAGTGTGTGAGAAAGAAAGAGAAGCTGTGAGTGAGAGAGAGAGAGAAAGAGACTCTGTGAGTGAGAGACAGAGGGAAAGAGAAGCTGTGAGTGAGAAGAGAGAGAGAGTGAAAGAGAAGCTGTGAGTGAGAGAGAGAGAAAGAGAAGATGTGAGTGAGTGAGAAAGAAAGAAAAGCTGTGAGTGAGAGAGATAGAAAGAGAAAGATAAGCTGTGAGTGAGTGAGAGAAAGTGAAGCTGTGAGTCAGAGAGAGAGAGAGAAAGAGAAGATGTGAGTTAGAGACAGAGAAAGAGAAGCTGTGAGTGAGAGAGAGAGAAAGAGATGCTGTGAGTGAGAGAGAGAGAGGAATAGAAGCTGTGAGTGAGAGAGAGAGAAAAAAAGAGAAGCTGTGAGTGAGAGAGAAATAGAAGCTGGGAGTGACAGAAAGAGAGAAATTGAAGCTGTGTGAGAGAGAGAGAGAAAGAGAAGCTGTGAGTGAGAGAGAGAGAGAAAGAGAAGCTGTGATTGAGAGAGAGAGAGAAGCTTTGAGTGAGAGAGAGAGAGAGAGAAAGAGAAGCTGTGAGTGAGAGAGAGAGAAAGAGAAGCTGTGATTGAGAGAGAGAGAGAGAAAGAGAAGCTGTGAGTGAGAGAGAGAGAAAGTGAAACTGTGAGTGAGAGAGAGAGATAGAGAAGCTGTGAGTGAGAGAGAGAGAAAGAGAAGCTGTGAGTGAGCGAGAGAGAGAGAGAGAAGCTATGTGTGTGTGTGTGAGAGAAAGAGAAGCTGTGAGTAAGAGAGAGAGAGTGAAAGAGAAGCTGTGAGTGAGAGAGAGAAGTGTTGAGAGAGAGAGAGAATAAGAAAAGCTGTGAGTGAGATAGAGAGAGAAAAGCTGTGAGTGAGAAGACAGAGAGAGTGAAAGAGAAGCTGTGAGTGAGAGAGAGAGAAAGAGAAGATGTGAGTGTGTGAGAAAGAAAGAGAAGCTGTGAGTGAGAGAGAGAGAGAAAGAGACTCTGTGAGTGAGAGACAGAGGGAAAGAGAAGCTGTGAGTGAGAAGAGAGAGAGAGTGAAAGAGAAGCTGTGAGTGAGAGAGAGAGAAAGAGAAGATGTGAGTGAGTGAGAAAGAAAGAAAAGCTGTGAGTGAGAGAGATAGAAAGAGAAAGAGAAGATGTGTGTGTGTGAGAGAGACAGAAGCTGTGAGTGAGAGATAGAGAATGAGATGCTGCGAGTGAGAGAGAGAGAGAGGAATAGAAGCTGTGAGTGAGAGAGAGAAAAAAAGAAGCTGTGAGTGAGAGAGAAATAGAAGCTGTGAGTGACAGAAAGAGAGAAATTGAAGATGTGAGTGAGAGAGAGAGAGAAGGAGAAGCTGTGAGTGAGAGAGAGAGAAAGAGAAGCTGTGATTGAGAGAGAGAGAAGTTGTGAGTGAGTGAGAGAGAGAAAGTGAAGCTGTGAGTGCGAGAGAGATAGAGATAGAGAAGCTGTGAGTGAGAGAGATAGAAAGAGAAGATGTGAGTGAGAGAGAGAGAAAGAGAAGATGTGAGTGAGAGAGAGAGAAAGAGAAGCTGTGAGTGAGAGAGAGAGAAAGAGATGCTGTGAGTGAGAGAGAAAGAGAAGCTGTGTGTGTGAGAGAGAGAAGCTGTGAGTGAGAGAGAGAGAAAGAGAAGCTGTGAGTGAGAGAGGGAGAGAAAGAAGCTGTGAGTGAGAGAGAGAGAAAGAAAGGGATGCTGTGAGTGAGAGAAAGAGAAAGAGAAGCTGTGAGTGAGAGAGAGAGAGAAAGTGAAGCTGTGAGTGAGAGAGAGAGAGAGAAAAAGAGAAGATGTGAGTGTGTGAGAGAGAAAGAGAAGCTGTGAGTGAGAGAGAGAGAGAGAGAAAGTGAAGCTTTGAGTGAGAGAGAGAGAAAGAAAAGCTATGTGTGTGTGAGAGAGAGTGAAAGAGAAGCTGTGAGTGAGAGAGAGAGAAAGAGAAACTGTGAGTGAGAGAGGGAGAGAGAAAGTGAAGCTGTGAGAGAGAGAGAAAAAGAGAAGCTGTGAGTAAGAGAGAGAGAGAAAGAGAAGCTGTGAGTGAGAAGAGAGAGAGAGTGAAAGAGAAGCTGTGAGTGAGAGAGAGAAAGAGAAGATGTCAGTGAGTGAGAAAGAAAGAAAAGCTGTGAGTGAGAGAGAGAGAGGGAGACTCTGTGAGTGAGAGAGAGAGAGAAAGAGAAACTGTGAGTGAGATAGAGAGAGAGAGAAAGAGAAGCTGTGAGTGAGAGAGGGAGAGAGAAAGAGAAGCTGTGAGTGAGTGAGAGAGAGAAATGGAAGCTGTGAGTGACAGACAGACAGAGTGAAAAAGCTGTGAGTGAGAGAGATAGAAAGAGAAAGATAAGCTGTGAGTGAGAGAGAGAGAGAAAGTGAAGCTGTGAGTGAGTGAGAGAGAGAGAGGAAGAGAAGATGTGAGTGGGAGAGAGAGAGAAAGAGAAGCTGTGAGTGAGAGAGAGAGAAAGAGATGCTGTGAGTGAGAGAGAGAGAGGAATAGAAGCTGTGAGTGAGAGAGACAGAAAAAAAGAGAAGCTGTGAGTGAGAGAGAAATAGAAGCTGGGAGTGACAGAAAGAGAGAAATTGAAGCTGTGTGTGTGAGAGAGAGAAAGAGAAGCTGTGAGTGAGTGAGAGAGAGACAGAGAAATAGAAGATGTGAGTGAGTGAGAGAGAAAGAGAAGCTGTGAGTGAGAGAGAGAGAAAAAGAGAAGCTGTGTGTGTGTGAGAGAGGGAAAGAGAAGCTGTGAGTGAGAGAGAAAGAGAAGCTGTGAGAGAGAGAGAAAGTGAAGATGTGAGTGAGAGAGAGAGAAAGAGAAGCTGTGAGTGAGAGAGAGAAAAAGAGAAGCTGTGAGTGAGAGAGAGAGAAAGAGAAGCTGTGAGTGAGAGAGAGAGAAAAAGAGAAGCTGTGTGTGTAAGAGAGAGAAAGAGAAGCTGTGAGTGAGAGAGAAAGAGAAGCTGTGAGAGAGAGAGAGAAAGTGAAGATGTGAGTGAGAGAGAGAGAAAGAGAAGATGTGAGTGAGAGAGAGAAAAAGAGAAGCTGTGAGTGAGAGAGAGAGAGTAAAAGAAAAGCTGTGTGTGTGTGAGAGAGAAATAGAAGCTGTGAGTGAGAGAGAAAGAGAAGCTGTGATTGAGAGAGAGAGGGAGAAGCTGTGAGTGAGCGAGAGAGAGAGAAAGAGGAGCTGTGATTGAGAGAGAGAGAGAGAAGCTGTGAGTGAGAGAGAGAGAGAAAGTGAAGCTGTGAGTGCGAGAGAGATAGAGATAGAGAAGCTGTGAGTGAGAGAGAGAGAGAAAGAGAAGATGTGAGTGAGAGAGAGATAGAGAAGCTGTGAGTGAGAGTGAGAGAGAGAGATGCTATGAGTGAGAGAGAGAGAGGAATAGAAGCTGTGAGTGAGAGATAGAGAGAGAAAGAGAAGCTGTGAGTGAGAGAGAGATAGAGAGAAAGAGAAGATGTGAGTGAGAGACAGAGAGAGAAAGAGAAGCTGTGAGTGAGAGAGAGAAAGAAGCTGTGAGTGAAAGAGAGAGATAGAGAAAGAGAAGCTGTGAGTGAGAAAGAGAAACAAAGAGAAGATGTGAGTGAGAGAGAGAGAAAGAGAAGCTGTGAGTGAGAGAGAGAGAAAGAGATGCTGTGAGTGAGAGAGAGAGAAAGAGAAGCTGTGTGTGTGTGAGAGAGAAAGAGGCTGTGAGTGAGAGAGAGGGAAAGAGAAGCTGTGAGTGAGAGAGGGAGAGAAAGAAGCTATGAGGGAGAGAGAGAGAAAGAAAGGGAAGCTGTGAGTCAGAGAAAGAGAAGCTGTGAGTGAGAGAGAGAGAGAAAGTGAAGCTGTGAGTGAGTGAGAGAGAGAGAGAGGGAGAGAAAGAGAAGATTTGAGTGTGTGAGTGAGAAAGAGAAGCTGTGAGTGAGAGAGAGAGAGAGAAAGAGAAGCTATGAATGAGAGAGAGAGAAAGAGAAGCTGTGAGTGAGAGAGAGAGAAAGAGAAGCTGTGTGAGAGAGAGAGAAAGAGAAGCTGTGAGTAAGAGAGAGAGAAAGAGAAGCTGTGAGTATGAAGAGAGAGAGAGTGAAAGAGAAGCTGTGAGTGAGAGAGAAAAAGAGAAGATGTGAGTGAGTGAGAAAGAAAGAAAAGCTGTGAGTGAGAGAGAGAGAGGGAGACTCTGTGAGTGAGAGAGAGAGAGAAAGAGAAGCTGTGAGTGAGATAGAGAGAGAGAGGAAGAGAAGCTGTGAGTGAGAGAGGGAGAGAGAAAGAGAAGCTGTGAGTGAGTGAGAGAGAGAAATGGAAGCTGTGAGTGACAGACAGACAGAGTGAAAAAGCTGTGAGTGAGAGAGATAGAAAGAGAAAGATAAGCTGTGAGTGAGAGAGAGAGAGAAAGTGAAGCTGTGAGTGAGTGAGAGAGAGAGAAGAAGAGAAGATGTGAGTGGGAGAGAGAGAGAAAGAGAAGCTGTGAGTGAGAGAGAGAGAAAGAGATGCTGTGAGTGAGAGAGAGAGAGGAATAGAAGCTGTGAGTGAGAGAGACAGAAAAAAAGAGAAGCTGTGAGTGAGAGAGAAATAGAAGCTGGGAGTGACAGAAAGAGAGAAATTGAAGCTGTGTGTGTGAGAGAGAGAAAGAGAAGCTGTGAGTGAGTGAGAGAGAGAAAGTGAAGCTGTGAGTGAGTGAGAGAGAGACAGAGAAATAGAAGATGTGAGTGAGTGAGAGAGAAAGAGAAGCTGTGAGTGAGAGAGAGAGAAAAAGAGAAGCTGTGTGTGTGTGTGAGAGAGAAAGAGAAGCTGTGAGTGAGAGAGAAAGAGAAGCTGTGAGAGAGAGAGAAAGTGAAGATGTGAGTGAGAGAGAGAGAAAGAGAAGCTGTGAGTGAGAGAGAGAAAAAGAGTAGCTGTGAGTGAGAGAGAGAGAAAGAGAAGCTGTGAGTGAGAGAGAGAGAAAAAGAGAAGCTGTGTGTGTAAGAGAGAGAAAGAGAAGCTGTGAGTGAGAGAGAAAGAGAAGCTGTGAGAGAGAGAGAGAAAGTGAAGATGTGAGTGAGAGAGAGAGAAAGAGAAGATGTGAGTGAGAGAGAGAAAAAGAGAAGCTGTGAGTGAGAGAGAGAGAGAGTAAAAGAGAAGCTGTGTGTGTGTGAGAGAGAAATAGAAGCTGTGAGTGAGAGAGAAAGAGAAGCTGTGATTGAGAGAGAGAGGGAGAAGCTGTGAGTGAGCGAGAGAGAGAGAAAGAGGAGCTGTGATTGAGAGAGAGAGAGAGAAGCTGTGAGTGAGAGAGAGAGAGAAAGTGAAGCTGTGAGTGAGAGAGAGAGAGAAAGAGAAGATGTGAGTGAGAGAGAGATAGAGAAGCTGTGAGTAAGAGTGAGAGAGAGAGATGCTATGAGTGAGAGAGAGAGAGGAATAGAAGCTGTGAGTGAGAGATAGAGAGAGAAAGAGAAGCTGTGAGTGAGAGAGAGATAGAGAGAAAGAGAAGATGTGAGTGAGAGACAGAGAGAGAAAGAGAAGCTGTGAGTGAGAGAGAGAAAGAAGCTGTGAGTGAAAGAGAGAGATAGAGAAAGAGAAGCTGTGAGTGAGAAAGAGAAACAAAGAGAAGATGTGAGTGAGAGAGAGAGAAAGAGAAGCTGTGAGTGAGAGAGAGAGAAAGAGATGCTGTGAGTGAGAGAGAGAGAAAGAGAAGCTGTGTGTGTGTGAGAGAGAAAGAGGCTGTGAGTGAGAGAGAGGGAAAGAGAAGCTGTGAGTGAGAGAGGGAGAGAAAGAAGCTATGAGGGAGAGAGAGAGAAAGAAAGGGAAGCTGTGAGTCAGAGAAAGAGAAGCTGTGAGTGAGAGAGAGAGAGAAAGTGAAGCTGTGAGTGAGTGAGAGAGAGAGAGAGGGAGAGAAAGAGAAGATTTGAGTGTGTGAGTGAGAAAGAGAAGCTGTGAGTGAGAGAGAGAGAGAGAAAGAGAAGCTATGAATGAGAGAGAGAGAAAGAGAAGCTGTGAGTGAGAGAGAGAGAAAGAGAAGCTGTGTGTGAGAGAGAGAAAGAGAAGCTGTGAGTAAGAGAGAGAGAAAGAGAAGCTGTGAGTATGAAGAGAGAGAGAGTGAAAGAGAAGCTGTGAGTGAGAGAGAGAAAAAGAGAAGATGTGAGTGAGTGAGAAAGAAAGAAAAGCTGTGAGTGAGAGAGAGAGAAAGAGAAGATGTGAGTGAGAGAGGGAGAGAGAAAGAGAAGCTGTGAGAGAGAGAGAGAAAGAGAAGCTTTGAGTAAGAGAGAGAGAAAAAGAAGCTGTGAGTGAGAAGAGAGAGAGTGAAAGAGAAGCAGTGAGTGAGAGAGAGAGAAAGAGAAGATGTGAGTGAGTGAGAAAGAGAAGCTGTGAGTGAGAGAGAGAGAGAGAGAAAGAGAATCTGTGAGTGAGAGAGAGTGGGAAAGAGAAGCTGTGAGTGAGATAGAGAGAGAGAGAAAGAGAAGCTGTGAGTGAGAGAGGGAGAGAGAAAGAGAGGCTGTGTGAGAGAGAGAGAGAGAGAGAAAGAGCAGCTGTGAGTGGGAGAGAGAGAGTAAGAGAAGCTGTGAGTGAGAGAGAAAGAGAAGCTGTGAGTGAGAGTGAGAGAGAGAAAGAGAAGATGTGAGTGAGAGAGAGAGAGAAATAGAAGCTGTGGGTGAGAGAGGGAGAGAGAAAGAGAAGCTGTGAGAAAGAGAGAGAGAAAGAGAAGGTGTGAGTGAGAGAGAAAGTGAAGCTGTGAGTGAGTGAGAGAGAGAGAGAGAGAAAGAGAAGATGTGAGTGTGTGAGAGAGAAAGAGAAGCTGGGAGTGAGAGAGAAAGTGAAGCTGTGAGTGAGAGAGAGAAAGACAAGCTTTGAGTGAGAGAGAGAGAGAAAGAGAAGCTATGTGTGTATGTGAGAGAGAGAAAGAGAAGCTGTGTGTGAGAAGAGAGAGAGAGTGAGAGAAGCTGTGAATGAGAGAGAGAGAAAGAGAAGATGTGAGTGAGTGAGAAAGAAGGAAAAGCTGTGAGTGAGAGAGAGAGAGAAAGAGAAGCTGTGAGTGAGAGAGGGAGAGAGAAAGAGAAGCTGTGTGAGAGAGAGAGAGAAAAAGAAGCTGTGAGTAAGAGACAGAGAGAAAGAGAAGCTGTGAGTGAGAAGAGAGAGAGAGTGAAAGAGAAGCTGTGAGTGAGAGAGAGAGAAAGAGAAGATGTGAGTGAGTGAGAAAGAAAGAAAAGCTGTGAGTGAGAGAGATAGAAAGAGAAAGATAAGCTGTGAGTGAGTGAGAGAGAAAGTGAAGCTGTTAGTGAGAGAGAGAGAGAGAGAGAAAGAGAAGATGTGTGTGTGTGAGAGAGACAGAAGCTGTGAGTGAAAGAGAGAGAATGAGATGCTGCGAGTGAGAGAGAAAGAGAGGAATAGAAGCTGTGAGTGAGAGAGAGAGAGAAAAAAAGAAGCTGTGAGTGAGAGAGAAATAGAAGCTGTGAGTGACAGAAAGAGAGAAATTGAAGATGTGAGTGAGAGAGAGAGAGAAGGAGAAGCTGTGAGTGAGAGAGAGAGAGAAAGAGAAGCTGTGATTGAGAGAGAGAGAGAAGCTGTGAGTGAGTGAGAGACAGAAAGTGAAGCTGTGAGTGCGAGAGAGATAGAGATAGAGAAGCTGTGAGTGAGAGAGATAGAAAGAGAAGATGTGAGTGAGAGAGAGAGAAAGAGAAGCTGTGAGTGAGAAAGAGAGAGAGAAAGAGAAGATGTGAGTGAGAGAGAAAGAGAAGCTGTGAGTGAGAGAGAGAGAAAGAGAAGCTGTGAGTGAGCGAGAGAGAGAGAAAGAGAAGCTGTGAGTGAGAGAAAGAGAAGCTGTGAGTGAGTGAGAGAGAGAAAGAGAATCTGTGAGTGAGAGAAAGAGAAAGAGAAGCTGTGAGTGAGATAGAGAGAGTGAAAGAGAAGCTGTGAGTGAGAGAGAGAAGTGTTGAGAGAGAGAGAGAATAAGAAAAGCTGTGAGAGAGAGAGAGAGAGAAGCTGTGAGTGAGAAGAGAGAGAGTGAAAGAGAAGCTGTGAGTGAGAGAGAGAGAGAAAGAGAAGATGTGAGTGTGTGAGAAAGAAAGAGAAGCTGTGAGTGAGAGAGAGAGAGAAAGAGACTCTGTGAGTGAGAGACAGAGGGAAAGAGAAGCTGTGAGTGAGAAGAGAGAGAGAGTGAAAGAGAAGCTGTGAGTGAGAGACAGAGAAAGAGAAGATGTGAGTGAGTGAGAAAGAAAGAAAAGCTGTGAGTGAGAGAGAGAGAAAAAAAGAGAAGCTGTGAGTGAGAGAGAAATAGAAGCTGGGAGTGACAGAAAGAGAGAAATTGAAGCTGTGAGTGAGAGAGAGAGAAAGAGAAGATGTGAGTGAGTGAGAAACAAAGAAAAGCTGTGAGTGAGAGAGATAGAAAGAGAAAGAGAAGATGTGTGTGTGTGAGAGAGACAGAAGCTGTAAGTGAGAGATAGAGAATGAGATGCTGCGAGTGAGAGAGAGAGAGAGGAATAGAAGCTGTGAGTGAGAGAGAGAAAAAAAGAAGCTGTGAGTGAGAGAGAAATAGAAGCTGTGAGTGACAGAAAGAGAGAAATTGAAGATGTGAGTGAGAGAGAGAGAGAAGGAGAAGCTGTGAGTGAGAGAGAGAGAGAAAGAGAAGCTGTGATTGAGAGAGAGAGAAGCTGTGAGTGAGTGAGAGAGAGAAAGTGAAGCTGTGAGTGCGAGAGAGATAGAGATAGAGAAGCTGTGAGTGAGAGAGATAGAAAGAGAAGATGTGAGTGAGAGAGAGAGAGAAAGAGAAGCTGAGAGTGAGAGAGAGAGAAAGAGAAGATGTGAGTGAGAGACAGAGAAAGAGAAGCTGTGAGTGAGAGAGAGAGAAAGAGATGCTGTGAGTGAGAGAGAAAGAGAAGCTGTGTGTGTGTGAGAGAGAAGCTGTGAGTGAGAGAGAGAGAAAGAGAAGCTGTGAGTGAGAGAGGGAGAGAAAGAAGCTGTGAGTGAGAGAGAGAGAAAGAAAGGGATGCTGTGAGTGAGAGAAAGAGAAAGAGGAGCTGTGAGTGAGAGAGAGAGAGAAAGTGAAGCTGTGAGTGAGAGAGAGAGAGAGAGAGAAAGAGAAGATGTGAGTGTGTGTGAGAGAAAGAGAAGCTGTGAGTGAGAGAGAGAGAGAGAGAGAAAGAGAAGCTTTGAGTGAGAAAGAGAGAGAAAGAAAAGCTATGTGTGTGAGAGAGAGAGAGAAAGAGAAGCTGTGAGTGAGAGAGAGAGAAAGTGAAACTGTGAGTGAGAGAGAGAGAGAGATAGAGAAGCTGTGAGTGAGAGAGAGAGAAAGTGAAGCTGTGAGTGAGAGAGAGAGAGAGAGAAAGAGAAGATGTGAGTGTGTGTGAGAGAAAGAGAAGCTGTGAGTGAGAGAGAGAGAGAGAGAGAGAAAGAGAAGCTTTGAGTGAGAAAGAGAGAGAAAGAAAAGCTATGTGTGTGAGAGAGAGAGAGAAAGAGAAGCTGTGAGTGAGAGAGAGAGAAAGTGAAACTGTGAGTGAGAGAGAGAGAGAGAGAAGCTGTGAGTGAGAGAGAGAGAAAGAGAAGCTGTGAGTGAGCGAGAGAGAGAGAGAGAGAAGCTGTGAGTAAGAGAGAGAGTGAAAGAGAAGCTGTGAGTGAGAGAGAGAAAGAGAAGATGTCAGTGAGTGAGAAAGAAAGAAAAGCTGTGTGAGAGAGAGAGAGGGAGACTCTGTGAGTGAGAGAGAGAGAAAGAGAAGCTGTGAGTGAGATAGAGAGAGAGAGAAAGAGAAGCTGTGAGTGAGAGAGGGAGAGAGAAAGAGAAGCTGTGAGTGAGTGAGAGAGAAATGGAAGCTGTGAGTGACAGACAGACAGAGTGAAAAAGCTGTGAGTGAGAGAGATAGAAAGAGAAAGATAAGCTGTGAGTGAGAGAGAGAGAGAAAGTGAAGCTGTGAGTGAGTGAGAGAGAGAGAGAAAGAGAAGATGTGAGTGAGAGAGAGAGAGAAAGAGAAGCTGTGAGTGAGAGAGAGAGAAAGAGATGCTGTGAGTGAGAGAGAGAGAGGAATAGAAGCTGTGAGTGAGAGAGAGAAAAAAAAAGAGAAGCTGTGAATGAGAGAGAAATAGAAGCTGGGAGTGACAGAAAGAGAGAAATTGAAGCTGTGTGTGTGAGAGAGAGAAAGAGAAGCTGTGAGTGAGAGAGAGAGAAAGAGAAGCTGTGATTGAGAGAGAGAGAAGCTGTGAGTGAGAGAAAGAGAGAGAAAGAGAAGCTGTGAGTGAGAGAGAGAGAGAAAGAGAAGCTGTGATTGAGAGAGAGAGCGAGAAAGAGAAGCTGTGAGTGAGAGAGAGATTAAGTGAAACTGTGAGTGAGAGAGAGAGAGAGATAGAGAAGCTGTGAGTGAGAGAAAGAGAAAGAGAAGCTGTGAGTGAGCGAGAGAGAGAGAAAGAGAAGCTATGTGTGTGTGTGAGAGAGAAAGAGAAGCTGTGAGTAAGAGAGAGAGAGTGAAAGAGAAGCTGTGAGTGAGAGAGAGAAGTGTTGAGAGAGAGAGAATAAGAAAAGCTGTGTGAGAGAGAGTGAGAGAAGCTGTGAGTGAGAAGAGAGAGAGTGAAAGAGAAGCTGTGAGTGAGAGAGAGAGAGAAAGAGAAGATGTGAGTGTGTGAGAAAGAAAGAGAAGCTGTGAGTGAGAGAGAGAGAGAAAGAGACTCTGTGAGTGAGAGACAGAGGGAAAGAGAAGCTGTGAGTGAGAAGAGAGATAGAGTGAAAGAGAAGCTGTGAGTGAGAGAGAGAGAAAGAGAAGATGTGAGTGAGTGAGAAAGAAAGAAAAGCTGTGAGTGAGAGAGAGAGAAAAAAAGAGAAGCTGTGAGTGAGAGAGAAATAGAAGCTGGGAGTGACAGAAAGAGAGAAATTGAAGCTGTGAGTGAGAGAGAGAGAAAGAGAAGATGTGAGTGAGTGAGAAAGAAAGAAAAGCTGTGAGTGAGAGAGATAGAAAGAGAAAGAGAAGATGTGTGTGTGAGAGAGAGACAGAAGCTGTGAGTGAGAGATAGAGAATGAGATGCTGCGAGTGAGAGAGAGAGAGAGGAATAGAAGCTGTGAGTGAGAGAGAGAAAAAAAGAAGCTGTGAGTGAGAGAGAAATAGAAGCTGTGAGTGACAGAAAGAGAGAAATTGAAGATGTGAGTGAGAGAGAGAGAGAAGGAGAAGCTGTGAGTGAGAGAGAGAGAAAGAGAAGCTGTGATTGAGAGAGAGAGAAGTTGTGAGTGAGTGAGAGAGAGAAAGTGAAGCTGTGAGTGCGAGAGAGATAGAGATAGAGAAGCTGTGAGTGAGAGAGATAGAAAGAGAAGATGTGAGTGAGAGAGAGAGAAAGAGAAGATGTGAGTGAGAGAGAGAGAAAGAGAAGCTGTGAGTGAGAGAGAGAGAAAGAGATGCTGTGAGTGAGAGAGAAAGAGAAGCTGTGTGTGTGAGAGAGAGAAGCTGTGAGTGAGAGAGAGAGAAAGAGAAGCTGTGAGTGAGAGAGGGAGAGAAAGAAGCTGTGAGTGAGAGAGAGAGAAAGAAAGGGATGCTGTGAGTGAGAGAAAGAGAAAGAGAAGCTGTGAGTGAGAGAGAGAGAGAAAGTGAAGCTGTGAGTGAGAGAGAGAGAGAGAAAAAGAGAAGATGTGAGTGTGTGAGAGAGAAAGAGAAGCTGTGAGTGAGAGAGAGAGAGAGAGAAAGTGAAGCTTTGAGTGAGAGAGAGAGAAAGAAAAGCTATGTGTGTGTGAGAGAGAGTGAAAGAGAAGCTGTGAGTGAGAGAGAGAGAAAGAGAAACTGTGAGTGAGAGAGGGAGAGAGAAAGTGAAGCTGTGAGAGAGAGAGAAAAAGAGAAGCTGTGAGTAAGAGAGAGAGAGAAAGAGAAGCTGTGAGTGAGAAGAGAGAGAGAGTGAAAGAGAAGCTGTGAGTGAGAGAGAGAAAGAGAAGATGTCAGTGAGTGAGAAAGAAAGAAAAGCTGTGAGTGAGAGAGAGAGAGGGAGACTCTGTGAGTGAGAGAGAGAGAGAAAGAGAAACTGTGAGTGAGATAGAGAGAGAGAGAAAGAGAAGCTGTGAGTGAGAGAGGGAGAGAGAAAGAGAAGCTGTGAGTGAGTGAGAGAGAGAAATGGAAGCTGTGAGTGACAGACAGACAGAGTGAAAAAGCTGTGAGTGAGAGAGATAGAAAGAGAAAGATAAGCTGTGAGTGAGAGAGAGAGAGAAAGTGAAGCTGTGAGTGAGTGAGAGAGAGAGAGGAAGAGAAGATGTGAGTGGGAGAGAGAGAGAAAGAGAAGCTGTGAGTGAGAGAGAGAGAAAGAGATGCTGTGAGTGAGAGAGAGAGAGGAATAGAAGCTGTGAGTGAGAGAGACAGAAAAAAAGAGAAGCTGTGAGTGAGAGAGAAATAGAAGCTGGGAGTGACAGAAAGAGAGAAATTGAAGCTGTGTGTGTGAGAGAGAGAAAGAGAAGCTGTGAGTGAGTGAGAGAGAGACAGAGAAATAGAAGATGTGAGTGAGTGAGAGAGAAAGAGAAGCTGTGAGTGAGAGAGAGAGAAAAAGAGAAGCTGTGTGTGTGTGAGAGAGGGAAAGAGAAGCTGTGAGTGAGAGAGAAAGAGAAGCTGTGAGAGAGAGAGAAAGTGAAGATGTGAGTGAGAGAGAGAGAAAGAGAAGCTGTGAGTGAGAGAGAGAAAAAGAGAAGCTGTGAGTGAGAGAGAGAGAAAGAGAAGCTGTGAGTGAGAGAGAGAGAAAAAGAGAAGCTGTGTGTGTAAGAGAGAGAAAGAGAAGCTGTGAGTGAGAGAGAAAGAGAAGCTGTGAGAGAGAGAGAGAAAGTGAAGATGTGAGTGAGAGAGAGAGAAAGAGAAGATGTGAGTGAGAGAGAGAAAAAGAGAAGCTGTGAGTGAGAGAGAGAGAGTAAAAGAAAAGCTGTGTGTGTGTGAGAGAGAAATAGAAGCTGTGAGTGAGAGAGAAAGAGAAGCTGTGATTGAGAGAGAGAGGGAGAAGCTGTGAGTGAGCGAGAGAGAGAGAAAGAGGAGCTGTGATTGAGAGAGAGAGAGAGAAGCTGTGAGTGAGAGAGAGAGAGAAAGTGAAGCTGTGAGTGCGAGAGAGATAGAGATAGAGAAGCTGTGAGTGAGAGAGAGAGAGAAAGAGAAGATGTGAGTGAGAGAGAGATAGAGAAGCTGTGAGTGAGAGTGAGAGAGAGAGATGCTATGAGTGAGAGAGAGAGAGGAATAGAAGCTGTGAGTGAGAGATAGAGAGAGAAAGAGAAGCTGTGAGTGAGAGAGAGATAGAGAGAAAGAGAAGATGTGAGTGAGAGACAGAGAGAGAAAGAGAAGCTGTGAGTGAGAGAGAGAAAGAAGCTGTGAGTGAAAGAGAGAGATAGAGAAAGAGAAGCTGTGAGTGAGAAAGAGAAACAAAGAGAAGATGTGAGTGAGAGAGAGAGAAAGAGAAGCTGTGAGTGAGAGAGAGAGAAAGAGATGCTGTGAGTGAGAGAGAGAGAAAGAGAAGCTGTGTGTGTGTGAGAGAGAAAGAGGCTGTGAGTGAGAGAGAGGGAAAGAGAAGCTGTGAGTGAGAGAGGGAGAGAAAGAAGCTATGAGGGAGAGAGAGAGAAAGAAAGGGAAGCTGTGAGTCAGAGAAAGAGAAGCTGTGAGTGAGAGAGAGAGAGAAAGTGAAGCTGTGAGTGAGTGAGAGAGAGAGAGAGGGAGAGAAAGAGAAGATTTGAGTGTGTGAGTGAGAAAGAGAAGCTGTGAGTGAGAGAGAGAGAGAGAAAGAGAAGCTATGAATGAGAGAGAGAGAAAGAGAAGCTGTGAGTGAGAGAGAGAGAAAGAGAAGCTGTGTGAGAGAGAGAGAAAGAGAAGCTGTGAGTAAGAGAGAGAGAAAGAGAAGCTGTGAGTATGAAGAGAGAGAGAGTGAAAGAGAAGCTGTGAGTGAGAGAGAAAAAGAGAAGATGTGAGTGAGTGAGAAAGAAAGAAAAGCTGTGAGTGAGAGAGAGAGAGGGAGACTCTGTGAGTGAGAGAGAGAGAGAAAGAGAAGCTGTGAGTGAGATAGAGAGAGAGAGGAAGAGAAGCTGTGAGTGAGAGAGGGAGAGAGAAAGAGAAGCTGTGAGTGAGTGAGAGAGAGAAATGGAAGCTGTGAGTGACAGACAGACAGAGTGAAAAAGCTGTGAGTGAGAGAGATAGAAAGAGAAAGATAAGCTGTGAGTGAGAGAGAGAGAGAAAGTGAAGCTGTGAGTGAGTGAGAGAGAGAGAAGAAGAGAAGATGTGAGTGGGAGAGAGAGAGAAAGAGAAGCTGTGAGTGAGAGAGAGAGAAAGAGATGCTGTGAGTGAGAGAGAGAGAGGAATAGAAGCTGTGAGTGAGAGAGACAGAAAAAAAGAGAAGCTGTGAGTGAGAGAGAAATAGAAGCTGGGAGTGACAGAAAGAGAGAAATTGAAGCTGTGTGTGTGAGAGAGAGAAAGAGAAGCTGTGAGTGAGTGAGAGAGAGAAAGTGAAGCTGTGAGTGAGTGAGAGAGAGACAGAGAAATAGAAGATGTGAGTGAGTGAGAGAGAAAGAGAAGCTGTGAGTGAGAGAGAGAGAAAAAGAGAAGCTGTGTGTGTGTGTGAGAGAGAAAGAGAAGCTGTGAGTGAGAGAGAAAGAGAAGCTGTGAGAGAGAGAGAAAGTGAAGATGTGAGTGAGAGAGAGAGAAAGAGAAGCTGTGAGTGAGAGAGAGAAAAAGAGTAGCTGTGAGTGAGAGAGAGAGAAAGAGAAGCTGTGAGTGAGAGAGAGAGAAAAAGAGAAGCTGTGTGTGTAAGAGAGAGAAAGAGAAGCTGTGAGTGAGAGAGAAAGAGAAGCTGTGAGAGAGAGAGAGAAAGTGAAGATGTGAGTGAGAGAGAGAGAAAGAGAAGATGTGAGTGAGAGAGAGAAAAAGAGAAGCTGTGAGTGAGAGAGAGAGAGAGTAAAAGAGAAGCTGTGTGTGTGTGAGAGAGAAATAGAAGCTGTGAGTGAGAGAGAAAGAGAAGCTGTGATTGAGAGAGAGAGGGAGAAGCTGTGAGTGAGCGAGAGAGAGAGAAAGAGGAGCTGTGATTGAGAGAGAGAGAGAGAAGCTGTGAGTGAGAGAGAGAGAGAAAGTGAAGCTGTGAGTGAGAGAGAGAGAGAAAGAGAAGATGTGAGTGAGAGAGAGATAGAGAAGCTGTGAGTAAGAGTGAGAGAGAGAGATGCTATGAGTGAGAGAGAGAGAGGAATAGAAGCTGTGAGTGAGAGATAGAGAGAGAAAGAGAAGCTGTGAGTGAGAGAGAGATAGAGAGAAAGAGAAGATGTGAGTGAGAGACAGAGAGAGAAAGAGAAGCTGTGAGTGAGAGAGAGAAAGAAGCTGTGAGTGAAAGAGAGAGATAGAGAAAGAGAAGCTGTGAGTGAGAAAGAGAAACAAAGAGAAGATGTGAGTGAGAGAGAGAGAAAGAGAAGCTGTGAGTGAGAGAGAGAGAAAGAGATGCTGTGAGTGAGAGAGAGAGAAAGAGAAGCTGTGTGTGTGTGAGAGAGAAAGAGGCTGTGAGTGAGAGAGAGGGAAAGAGAAGCTGTGAGTGAGAGAGGGAGAGAAAGAAGCTATGAGGGAGAGAGAGAGAAAGAAAGGGAAGCTGTGAGTCAGAGAAAGAGAAGCTGTGAGTGAGAGAGAGAGAGAAAGTGAAGCTGTGAGTGAGTGAGAGAGAGAGAGAGGGAGAGAAAGAGAAGATTTGAGTGTGTGAGTGAGAAAGAGAAGCTGTGAGTGAGAGAGAGAGAGAGAAAGAGAAGCTATGAATGAGAGAGAGAGAAAGAGAAGCTGTGAGTGAGAGAGAGAGAAAGAGAAGCTGTGTGTGAGAGAGAGAAAGAGAAGCTGTGAGTAAGAGAGAGAGAAAGAGAAGCTGTGAGTATGAAGAGAGAGAGAGTGAAAGAGAAGCTGTGAGTGAGAGAGAGAAAAAGAGAAGATGTGAGTGAGTGAGAAAGAAAGAAAAGCTGTGAGTGAGAGAGAGAGAAAGAGAAGATGTGAGTGAGAGAGGGAGAGAGAAAGAGAAGCTGTGAGAGAGAGAGAGAAAGAGAAGCTTTGAGTAAGAGAGAGAGAAAGAGAAGCTGTGAGTGAGAAGAGAGAGAGTGAAAGAGAAGCAGTGAGTGAGAGAGAGAGAAAGAGAAGATGTGAGTGAGTGAGAAAGAGAAGCTGTGAGTGAGAGAGAGAGAGAGAGAAAGAGAATCTGTGAGTGAGAGAGAGTGGGAAAGAGAAGCTGTGAGTGAGATAGAGAGAGAGAGAAAGAGAAGCTGTGAGTGAGAGAGGGAGAGAGAAAGAGAGGCTGTGTGAGAGAGAGAGAGAGAGAGAAAGAGCAGCTGTGAGTGGGAGAGAGAGAGTAAGAGAAGCTGTGAGTGAGAGAGAAAGAGAAGCTGTGAGTGAGAGTGAGAGAGAGAAAGAGAAGATGTGAGTGAGAGAGAGAGAGAAATAGAAGCTGTGGGTGAGAGAGGGAGAGAGAAAGAGAAGCTGTGAGAAAGAGAGAGAGAAAGAGAAGGTGTGAGTGAGAGAGAAAGTGAAGCTGTGAGTGAGTGAGAGAGAGAGAGAGAGAAAGAGAAGATGTGAGTGTGTGAGAGAGAAAGAGAAGCTGGGAGTGAGAGAGAAAGTGAAGCTGTGAGTGAGAGAGAGAAAGACAAGCTTTGAGTGAGAGAGAGAGAGAAAGAGAAGCTATGTGTGTATGTGAGAGAGAGAAAGAGAAGCTGTGTGTGAGAAGAGAGAGAGAGTGAGAGAAGCTGTGAATGAGAGAGAGAGAAAGAGAAGATGTGAGTGAGTGAGAAAGAAGGAAAAGCTGTGAGTGAGAGAGAGAGAGAAAGAGAAGCTGTGAGTGAGAGAGGGAGAGAGAAAGAGAAGCTGTGTGAGAGAGAGAGAGAAAAAGAAGCTGTGAGTAAGAGACAGAGAGAAAGAGAAGCTGTGAGTGAGAAGAGAGAGAGAGTGAAAGAGAAGCTGTGAGTGAGAGAGAGAGAAAGAGAAGATGTGAGTGAGTGAGAAAGAAAGAAAAGCTGTGAGTGAGAGAGATAGAAAGAGAAAGATAAGCTGTGAGTGAGTGAGAGAGAAAGTGAAGCTGTTAGTGAGAGAGAGAGAGAGAGAGAAAGAGAAGATGTGTGTGTGTGAGAGAGACAGAAGCTGTGAGTGAGAGAGAGAGAATGAGATGCTGCGAGTGAGAGAGAAAGAGAGGAATAGAAGCTGTGAGTGAGAGAGAGAGAGAAAAAAAGAAGCTGTGAGTGAGAGAGAAATAGAAGCTGTGAGTGACAGAAAGAGAGAAATTGAAGATGTGAGTGAGAGAGAGAGAGAAGGAGAAGCTGTGAGTGAGAGAGAGAGAGAAAGAGAAGCTGTGATTGAGAGAGAGAGAGAAGCTGTGAGTGAGTGAGAGACAGAAAGTGAAGCTGTGAGTGCGAGAGAGATAGAGATAGAGAAGCTGTGAGTGAGAGAGATAGAAAGAGAAGATGTGAGTGAGAGAGAGAGAAAGAGAAGCTGTGAGTGAGAAAGAGAGAGAGAAAGAGAAGATGTGAGTGAGAGAGAAAGAGAAGCTGTGAGTGAGAGAGAGAGAAAGAGAAGCTGTGAGTGAGCGAGAGAGAGAGAAAGAGAAGCTGTGAGTGAGAGAAAGAGAAGCTGTGAGTGAGTGAGAGAGAGAAAGAGAATCTGTGAGTGAGAGAAAGAGAAAGAGAAGCTGTGAGTGAGATAGAGAGAGTGAAAGAGAAGCTGTGAGTGAGAGAGAGAAGTGTTGAGAGAGAGAGAGAATAAGAAAAGCTGTGAGAGAGAGAGAGAGAGAAGCTGTGAGTGAGAAGAGAGAGAGTGAAAGAGAAGCTGTGAGTGAGAGAGAGAGAGAAAGAGAAGATGTGAGTGTGTGAGAAAGAAAGAGAAGCTGTGAGTGAGAGAGAGAGAGAAAGAGACTCTGTGAGTGAGAGACAGAGGGAAAGAGAAGCTGTGAGTGAGAAGAGAGAGAGAGTGAAAGAGAAGCTGTGAGTGAGAGACAGAGAAAGAGAAGATGTGAGTGAGTGAGAAAGAAAGAAAAGCTGTGAGTGAGAGAGAGAGAAAAAAAGAGAAGCTGTGAGTGAGAGAGAAATAGAAGCTGGGAGTGACAGAAAGAGAGAAATTGAAGCTGTGAGTGAGAGAGAGAGAAAGAGAAGATGTGAGTGAGTGAGAAACAAAGAAAAGCTGTGAGTGAGAGAGATAGAAAGAGAAAGAGAAGATGTGTGTGTGTGAGAGAGACAGAAGCTGTAAGTGAGAGATAGAGAATGAGATGCTGCGAGTGAGAGAGAGAGAGAGGAATAGAAGCTGTGAGTGAGAGAGAGAAAAAAAGAAGCTGTGAGTGAGAGAGAAATAGAAGCTGTGAGTGACAGAAAGAGAGAAATTGAAGATGTGAGTGAGAGAGAGAGAGAAGGAGAAGCTGTGAGTGAGAGAGAGAGAGAAAGAGAAGCTGTGATTGAGAGAGAGAGAAGCTGTGAGTGAGTGAGAGAGAGAAAGTGAAGCTGTGAGTGCGAGAGAGATAGAGATAGAGAAGCTGTGAGTGAGAGAGATAGAAAGAGAAGATGTGAGTGAGAGAGAGAGAGAAAGAGAAGCTGAGAGTGAGAGAGAGAGAAAGAGAAGATGTGAGTGAGAGACAGAGAAAGAGAAGCTGTGAGTGAGAGAGAGAGAAAGAGATGCTGTGAGTGAGAGAGAAAGAGAAGCTGTGTGTGTGTGAGAGAGAAGCTGTGAGTGAGAGAGAGAGAAAGAGAAGCTGTGAGTGAGAGAGGGAGAGAAAGAAGCTGTGAGTGAGAGAGAGAGAAAGAAAGGGATGCTGTGAGTGAGAGAAAGAGAAAGAGGAGCTGTGAGTGAGAGAGAGAGAGAAAGTGAAGCTGTGAGTGAGAGAGAGAGAGAGAGAGAAAGAGAAGATGTGAGTGTGTGTGAGAGAAAGAGAAGCTGTGAGTGAGAGAGAGAGAGAGAGAGAAAGAGAAGCTTTGAGTGAGAAAGAGAGAGAAAGAAAAGCTATGTGTGTGAGAGAGAGAGAGAAAGAGAAGCTGTGAGTGAGAGAGAGAGAAAGTGAAACTGTGAGTGAGAGAGAGAGAGAGATAGAGAAGCTGTGAGTGAGAGAGAGAGAAAGTGAAGCTGTGAGTGAGAGAGAGAGAGAGAGAAAGAGAAGATGTGAGTGTGTGTGAGAGAAAGAGAAGCTGTGAGTGAGAGAGAGAGAGAGAGAGAGAAAGAGAAGCTTTGAGTGAGAAAGAGAGAGAAAGAAAAGCTATGTGTGTGAGAGAGAGAGAGAAAGAGAAGCTGTGAGTGAGAGAGAGAGAAAGTGAAACTGTGAGTGAGAGAGAGAGAGAGAGAAGCTGTGAGTGAGAGAGAGAGAAAGAGAAGCTGTGAGTGAGCGAGAGAGAGAGAGAGAGAAGCTGTGAGTAAGAGAGAGAGTGAAAGAGAAGCTGTGAGTGAGAGAGAGAAAGAGAAGATGTCAGTGAGTGAGAAAGAAAGAAAAGCTGTGTGAGAGAGAGAGAGGGAGACTCTGTGAGTGAGAGAGAGAGAAAGAGAAGCTGTGAGTGAGATAGAGAGAGAGAGAAAGAGAAGCTGTGAGTGAGAGAGGGAGAGAGAAAGAGAAGCTGTGAGTGAGTGAGAGAGAAATGGAAGCTGTGAGTGACAGACAGACAGAGTGAAAAAGCTGTGAGTGAGAGAGATAGAAAGAGAAAGATAAGCTGTGAGTGAGAGAGAGAGAGAAAGTGAAGCTGTGAGTGAGTGAGAGAGAGAGAGAAAGAGAAGATGTGAGTGAGAGAGAGAGAGAAAGAGAAGCTGTGAGTGAGAGAGAGAGAAAGAGATGCTGTGAGTGAGAGAGAGAGAGGAATAGAAGCTGTGAGTGAGAGAGAGAAAAAAAAAGAGAAGCTGTGAATGAGAGAGAAATAGAAGCTGGGAGTGACAGAAAGAGAGAAATTGAAGCTGTGTGTGTGAGAGAGAGAAAGAGAAGCTGTGAGTGAGAGAGAGAGAAAGAGAAGCTGTGATTGAGAGAGAGAGAAGCTGTGAGTGAGAGAAAGAGAGAGAAAGAGAAGCTGTGAGTGAGAGAGAGAGAGAAAGAGAAGCTGTGATTGAGAGAGAGAGCGAGAAAGAGAAGCTGTGAGTGAGAGAGAGATTAAGTGAAACTGTGAGTGAGAGAGAGAGAGAGATAGAGAAGCTGTGAGTGAGAGAAAGAGAAAGAGAAGCTGTGAGTGAGCGAGAGAGAGAGAAAGAGAAGCTATGTGTGTGTGTGAGAGAGAAAGAGAAGCTGTGAGTAAGAGAGAGAGAGTGAAAGAGAAGCTGTGAGTGAGAGAGAGAAGTGTTGAGAGAGAGAGAATAAGAAAAGCTGTGTGAGAGAGAGTGAGAGAAGCTGTGAGTGAGAAGAGAGAGAGTGAAAGAGAAGCTGTGAGTGAGAGAGAGAGAGAAAGAGAAGATGTGAGTGTGTGAGAAAGAAAGAGAAGCTGTGAGTGAGAGAGAGAGAGAAAGAGACTCTGTGAGTGAGAGACAGAGGGAAAGAGAAGCTGTGAGTGAGAAGAGAGATAGAGTGAAAGAGAAGCTGTGAGTGAGAGAGAGAGAAAGAGAAGATGTGAGTGAGTGAGAAAGAAAGAAAAGCTGTGAGTGAGAGAGAGAGAAAAAAAGAGAAGCTGTGAGTGAGAGAGAAATAGAAGCTGGGAGTGACAGAAAGAGAGAAATTGAAGCTGTGAGTGAGAGAGAGAGAAAGAGAAGATGTGAGTGAGTGAGAAAGAAAGAAAAGCTGTGAGTGAGAGAGATAGAAAGAGAAAGAGAAGATGTGTGTGTGAGAGAGAGACAGAAGCTGTGAGTGAGAGATAGAGAATGAGATGCTGCGAGTGAGAGAGAGAGAGGAATAGAAGCTGTGAGTGAGAGAGAGAAAAAAAGAAGCTGTGAGTGAGAGAGAAATAGAAGCTGTGAGTGACAGAAAGAGAGAAATTGAAGATGTGAGTGAGAGAGAGAGAGAGAGAAAGCTGTGAGTGAGAGAGAGAGAAAGAGAAGCTGTGATTGAGAGAGAGAGAAGCTGTGAGTGAGTGGGAGAGAGAAAGTGAAGCTGTGAGTGCGAGAGAGATAGAGATAGAGAAGCTGTGAGTGAGAGAGATAGAAAGAGAAGATGTGAGTGAGAGAGAGAGAAAGAGAAGCTGAGAGTGAGAGAGAGAGAAAGAGAAGCTGTGAGTGAGAGAGAAAGAGAAGCTGTGAGTGAGAGAGAGAGAAAGAGATGCTGTGAGTGAGAGAGAAAGAGAAGCTGTGTGTGTGTGAGAGAGAAGCTGTGAGTGAGAGAGAGAGAAAGAGAAGCTGTGAGTGAGAGAGGGAGAGAAAGAAGCTGTGAGTGAGAGAGAGAGAAAGAAAGGGATGCTGTGAGTGAGAGAAAGAGAAAGAGAAGCTGTGAGTGAGAGAGAGAGAGAAAGTGAAGCTGTGAGAGAGAGAGAGAGAAAGAGAAGATGTGAGTGTGTGTGAGAGAAAGAGAAGCTGTGAGTGAGAGAGAGAGAGAGAGAAAGAGAAGCTTTGAGTGAGAAAGAGAGAGAAAGAAAAGCTATGTGTGTGAGAGAGAGAGAGAAAGAGAAGCTGTGAGTGAGAGAGAGAGAGAGAAAGAGAAGCTTTGAGTGAGAAAGAGAGAGAAAGAAAAGCTATGTGTGTGAGAGAGAGAGAAGAATAGAAGCTGTGAGTGAGAGAGAGAGAAAAAAGAGAAGCTGTGAGTGAGAGAGAAATAGAAGCTGGGAGTGACAGAAAGAGAGAAATTGAAGCTGTGTGTGAGAGAGAGAGAAAGAGAAGCTGTGAGTGAGAGAGAGAGAGAAAGAGAAGCTGTGATTGATTGAGAGAGAGAGAAGCTGTGAGTGAGAGAGAGAGAGAGAGAAAGAGAAGCTATGAGTGAGAGAGAGAGAAAGAGAAGCTGTGATTGAGAGAGAGAGAGAGAAAGAGAAGCTGTGAGTGAGAGAGAGAGAAAGTGAAACTGTGAGTGAGAGAGAGAGAGATAGAGAAGCTGTGAGTGAGAGAGAGAGAAAGAGAAGCTGTGAGTGAGCGAGAGAGAGAGAAAGAGAAGCTATGTGTGTGTGTGAGAGAGAAAGAGAAGCTGTGAGTAAGAGAGAGAGAGTGAAAGAGAAGCTGTGAGTGAGAGAGAGAAGTGTTGAGAGAGAGAGAGAATAAGAAAAGCTGTGAGTGAGAGAGAGAAGCTGTGAGTGAGAAGACAGAGAGAGTGAAAGAGAAGCTGTGAGTGAGAGAGAGAGAAAGAGAAGATGTGAGTGTGTGAGAAAGAAAGAGAAGCTGTGAGTGAGAGAGAGAGAGAAAGAGACTCTGTGAGTGAGAGACAGAGGGAAAGAGAAGCTGTGAGTGAGAAGAGAGAGAGAGTGAAAGAGAAGTTGTGAGTGAGAGAGAGAGAAAGAGAAGATGTGAGTGATTGAGAAACAAAGAAAAGCTGTGAGTGAGAGAGATAGAAAGAGAAAGAGAAGATGTGTGTGTGTGAGAGAGACAGAAGCTGTGAGTGAGAGATAGAGAATGAGATGCTGCGAGTGAGAGAGAGAGAGAGGAATAGAAGCTGTGAGTGAGAGAGAGAGAAAGAGATGCTGTGAGTGAGAGAGAGAGAGGAATAGAAGCTTTGAGTGAGAGAGAGAGAAAAAAAGAGAAGCTGTGAGTGAGAGAGAAATAAAAGCTGGGAGTGACAGAAAGAGAGAAATTGAAGCTGTGTGTGAGAGAGAGAGAAAGAGAAGCTGTGAGTGAGAGAGAGAGAAAGAGAAGCTGTGATTGAGAGAGAGAGAGAGAGAAGCTGTGAGTGAGAGAGAGAGAGAGAGAGAGAGAAAGAGAAGCTGTGAGTGAGAGAGAGAAAGAGAAGCTGTGATTGAGAGAGAGAGAGAGAGAAAGAGAAGCTGTGAGTGAGAGAGAGAGAAAGTGAAACTGTGAGTGAGAGAGAGAGAGATAGAGAAGCTGTGAGTGAGAGAGAGAGAAAGAGAAGCTGTGAGTGAACGAGAGAGAGAGAAAGAGAAGCTATGTGTGTGTGTGAGAGAGAAAGAGAAGCTGTGAGTGAGAGAGAAATAGAAGCTGTGAGTGACAGAAAGAGAGAAATTGAAGATGTGAGTGAGAGAGAGAGAGAAGGAGAAGCTGTGAGTGAGAGAGAGAGAAAGAGAAGCTGTGATTGAGAGAGAGAGAAGCTGTGAGTGAGTGAGAGAGAGAAAGGAAAGCTGTGAGTGCGAGAGAGATAGAGATAGAGAAGCTGTGAGTGAGAGAGAAAGAAAGAGAAGATGTGAGTGAGAGAGAGAGAGAAAGAGAAGCTGAGAGTGAGAGAGAGAGAAAGAGAAGATGTGAGTGAGAGAGAGAAAGAGAAGCTGTGAGTGAGAGAGAGAGAAAGAGATGCTGTGAGTGAGAGAGAAAGAGAAGCTGTGTGTGTGTGAGAGAGAAGCTGTGAGTGAGAGAGAGAGAAAGAGAAGCTGTGAGTGAGAGAGGGAGAGAAAGAAGCTGTGAGTGAGAGAGAGAGAAAGAAAGGGATGCTGTGAGTGAGAGAAAGAGAAAGAGGAGCTGTGAGTGAGAGAGAGAGAGAAAGTGAAGCTGTGAGTGAGAGAGAGAGAGAGAGAAAGAGAAGATGTGAGTGTGTGTGAGAGAAAGAGAAGCTGTGAGTGAGAGAGAGAGAGAGAGAGAAAGAGAAGCTTTGAGTGAGAAAGAGAGAGAAAGAAAAGCTATGTGTGTGAGAGAGAGAGAGAAAGAGAAGCTGTGAGTGAGAGAGAGAGAAAGTGAAACTGTGAGTGAGAGAGAGAGAGAGATAGAGAAGCTGTGA
This sequence comes from Bradypodion ventrale, assembly GCA_035047345.1. NCBI lineage: Eukaryota > Metazoa > Chordata > Lepidosauria > Squamata > Chamaeleonidae > Bradypodion > Bradypodion ventrale. The sequence goes on from JAWDJE010000002.1 coordinate 176,407,276, forward strand.
GTGAGAGAGAGAGAAAGTGAAGCTGTGAGTGAGAGAGAGAGAGAGAGAAAGAGAAGATGTGAGTGTGTGTGAGAGAAAGAGAAGCTGTGAGTGAGAGAGAGAGAGAGAGAGAGAAAGAGAAGCTTTGAGTGAGAAAGAGAGAGAAAGAAAAGCTATGTGTGTGAGAGAGAGAGAGAAAGAGAAGCTGTGAGTGAGAGAGAGAGAAAGTGAAACTGTGAGTGAGAGAGAGAGAGAGATAGAGAAGCTGTGAGTGAGAGAGAGAGAAAGAGAAGCTGTGAGTGAGCGAGAGAGAGAGAGAGAAGCTGTAAGAGAGAGAGAGTGAAAGAGAAGCTGTGAGTGAGAGAGAGAAAGAGAAGATGTCAGTGAGTGAGAAAGAAAGAAAAGCTGTGAGAGAGAGAGAGAGGGAGACTCTGTGAGTGAGAGAGAGAGAAAGAGAAGCTGTGAGTGAGATAGAGAGAGAGAGAAAGAGAAGCTGTGAGTGAGAGAGGGAGAGAGAAAGAGAAGCTGTGAGTGAGTGAGAGAGAGAAATGGAAGCTGTGAGTGACAGACAGACAGAGTGAAAAAGCTGTGAGTGAGAGAGATAGAAAGAGAAAGATAAGCTGTGAGTGAGAGAGAGAGAGAAAGTGAAGCTGTGAGTGAGTGAGAGAGAGAGAGAAAGAGAAGATGTGAGTGAGAGAGAAAGAGAAGCTGTGAGTGAGAGAGAGAGAAAGAGATGCTGTGAGTGAGAGAGAGAGAGGAATAGAAGCTGTGAGTGAGAGAGACAGAAAAAAAGAGAAGCTGTGAGTGAGAGAGAAATAGAAGCTGGGAGTGACAGAAAGAGAGAAATTGAAGCTGTGTGTGTGAGAGAGAGAAAGAGAAGCTGTGAGTGAGAGAGAGAGAAAGAGAAGCTGTGATTGAGAGAGAGAGAGAGAGAAGCTGTGAGTGAGAGATAGAGAGAGAAAGAGAAGCTGTGAGTGAGAGAGAGAGAGAAAGAGAAGCTGTGATTGAGAGAGAGAGCGAGAAAGAGAAGCTGTGAGTGAGAGAGAGATTAAGTGAAACTGTGAGTGAGAGAGAGAGAGAGAGAGAGAAGCTGTGAGTGAGAGAAAGAGAAAGAGAAGCTGTGAGTGAGCGAGAGAGAGAGAAAGAGAAGCTATGTGTGTGTGTGAGAGAGAAAGAGAAGCTGTGAGTAAGAGAGAGAGAGTGAAAGAGAAGCTGTGAGTGAGAGAGAGAAGTGTTGAGAGAGAGAGAATAAGAAAAGCTGTGAGAGAGAGAGTGAGAGAAGCTGTGAGTGAGAAGAGAGAGAGTGAAAGAGAAGCTGTGAGTGAGAGAGAAAGAGAAGATGTGAGTGTGTGAGAAAGAAAGAGAAGCTGTGAGTGAGAGAGAGAGAGAAAGAGACTCTGTGAGTGAGAGACAGAGGGAAAGAGAAGCTGTGAGTGAGAAGAGAGAGAGAGTGAAAGAGAAGCTGTGAGTGAGAGAGAGAGAAAGAGAAGATGTGAGTGAGTGAGAAAGAAAGAAAAGCTGTGAGTGAGAGAGAGAGAAAAAAAGAGAAGCTGTGAGTGAGAGAGAAATAGAAGCTGGGAGTGACAGAAGGAGAGAAATTGAAGCTGTGTGTGTGAGAGAGAGAAAGAGAAGCTGTGAGTGAGAGAGAGAGAAAGAGAAGCTGTGATTGAGAGAGAGAGAGAGAAGCTGTGAGTGAGAGAGAGAGAGAGAGAGAAAGAGAAGCTGTGAGTGAGAGAGAGAGAAAGAGAAGCTGTGATTGAGAGAGAGAGAGAGAAAGAGAAGCTGTGAGTGAGAGAGAGAGAAAGTGAAACTGTGAGTGAGAGAGAGAGAGAGAGAGAAGCTGTGAGTGAGAGAGAGAGAAAGAGAAGCTGTGAGTGAACGAGAGAGAGAGAAAGAGAAGCTATGTGTGTGTGAGAGAGAGAAAGAGAAGCTGTGAGTGAGAGAGAAATAGAAGCTGTGAGTGACAGAAAGAGAGAAATTGAAGATGTGAGTGAGAGAGAGAGAGAAGGAGAAGCTGTGAGTGAGAGAGAGAGAAAGAGAAGCTGTGATTGAGAGAGAGAGAAGCTGTGAGTGAGTGAGAGAGAGAAAGGAAAGCTGTGAGTGCGAGAGAGATAGAGATAGAGAAGCTGTGAGTGAGAGTGATAGAAAGAGAAGATGTGAGTGAGAGAGAGAGAGAAAGAGAAGCTGAGAGTGAGAGAGAGAGAAAGAGAAGATGTGAGTGAGAGAGAGAGAAAGAGAAGCTGTGAGTGAGAGAGAGAGAAAGAGATGCTGTGAGTGAGAGAGAAAGAGAAGCTGTGTGTTTGTGAGAGAGAAGCTGTGAGTGAGAGAGAGAGAAAGGGAAGCTGTGAGTGAGAGAGGGAGAGAAGGAAGCTGTGAGTGAGAGAGAGAGAAAGAAAGGGATGCTGTGAGTGAGAGAAAGAGGAAGAGAAGCTGTGAGTGAGAGAGAGAGAGAAAGTGAAGCTGTGAGTGAGAGAGAGAGAGAGAGAAAGAGAAGATGTGAGTGTGTGTGAGAGAAAGAGAAGCTGTGAGTGAGAGAGAGAGAGAGAGAAAGAGGACCTTTGAGTGAGAGAGAGAGAAAGAAAAGCTATGTGTGTGAGAGAGAGAGTGAAAGAGAAGCTGTGAGTGAGAGAGAGAGAAAAAGAAACTGTGAGTGAGAGAGGGAGAGAGAAAGTGAAGCTGTGAGAGAAGGGAGAAAGAGAAGCTGTGAGTAAGAGAGAGAAAGAGAAGCTGTGAGAGAGAGAGAGAAAGTGAAGATGTGAGTGAGAGAGAGAGAAAGAGAAGATGTGAGTGAGAGAGAGAAAAAGAGAAGCTGTGAGTGAGAGAGAGAGAGAGTAAAAGAGAAGCTGTGTGTGTGAGAGAGAGAAATAGAAGCTGTGAGTGAGAGAGAAAGAGAAGCTGTGATTGAGAGAGAGAGGGAGAAGCTGTGAGTGAGAGAGAGAAAGAGAAAGAGAAGCTGTGATTGAGAGAGAGAGAGAGAAGCTGTGAGTGAGAGAGAAAGAGAAAGTGAAGCTGTGAGTGCGAGAGAGATAGAGAAAGAGAAGCTGTGAGTGAGAGAGAGAGAGAAAGAGAAGATGTGAGTGAGAGAGAGATAGAGAAGCTGTGAGTGAGAGTGAGAGAGAGAGAGATGCTATGAGTGAGAGAGAGAGAGGAATAGAAGCTGTGAGTGAGAGATAGAGAGAGAAAGAGAAGCTGTGAGTGAGAGAGAAATAGAAGCTTTGAGTGAGAGAGAGAGAAAGAGAAGCTGTGAGTGAGAGAGAGATAGAGAGAAAGAGAAGATGTGAGTGAGAGACAGAGAGAGAAAGAGAAGCTGTGAGTGAGAGAGAGAAAGAAGCTGTGAGTGAAAGAGAGAGATAGAGAAAGAGAAGCTGTGAGTGAGAAAGAGAAACAAAGAGAAGATGTGAGTGAGAGAGAGAGAAAGAGATGCTGTGAGTGAGAGAGAGAGAAAGGGAAGCTGTGTGTGTGTGTGAGAGAGAGAGGCTGTGAGTGAGAGAGAGGGAAAGAGAAGATGTGAGTGAGAGAGAAAGAAATAGAAGCTGTGAGTGAGAGAGAGAGAAAGAGATGCTGTGAGTGAGAGAGAAAGAGAAGCTGTGTGTTTGTGAGAGAGAAGCTGTGAGTGAGAGAGAGAGAAAGAGAAGCTGTGAGTGAGAGAGGGAGAGAAGGAAGCTGTGAGTGAGAGAGAGAGAAAGAAAGGGATGCTGTGAGTGAGAGAAAGAGAAAGAGAAGCTGTGAGTGAGAGAGAGAGAGAAAGTGAAGCTGTGAGTGAGAGAGAGAGAGAGAAAGAGAAGATGTGAGTGTGTGTGAGAGAAAGAGAAGCTGTGAGTGAGAGAGAGAGAGAGAGAAAGAGAAGCTTTGAGTGAGAGAGAGAGAAAGAAAAGCTATGTGTGTGAGAGAGAGAGTGAAAGAGAAGCTGTGAGTGAGAGAGAGAGAAAGAGAAACTGTGAGTGAGAGAGGGAGAGAGAAAGTGAAGCTGTGAGAGAAGGGAGAAAGAGAAGCTGTGAGTAAGAGAGAGAAAGAGAAGCTGTGAGAGAGAGAGAGAAAGTGAAGATGTGAGTGAGAGAGAGAAAGAGAAGATGTGAGTGAGAGAGAGAAAAAGAGAAGCTGTGAGTGAGAGAGAGAGAGTAAAAGAGAAGCTGTGTGTGTGAGAGAGAGAAATAGAAGCTGTGAGTGAGAGAGAAAGAGAAGCTGTGATTGAGAGAGAGAGGGAGAAGCTGTGAGTGAGAGAGAGAGAGAGAAAGAGAAGCTGTGATTGAGAGAGAGAGAGAGAAGCTGTGAGTGAGAGAGAAAGAGAAAGTGAAGCTGTGAGTGCGAGAGAGATAGAGATAGAGAAGCTGTGAGTGAGAGAGAGAGAGAGAAAGAGAAGATGTGAGTGAGAGAGAGATAGAGAAGCTGTGAGTGAGAGTGAGAGAGAGAGAGATGCTATGAGTGAGAGAGAGAGAGGAATAGAAGCTGTGAGTGAGAGATAGAGAGAGAAAGAGAAGCTGTGAGTGAGAGAGAAATAGAAGCTTTGAGTGAGAGAGAGAGAAAGAGAAGCTGTGAGTGAGAGAGAGATAGAGAGAAAGAGAAGATGTGAGTGAGAGACAGATAGAGAAAGAGAAGCTGTGTGTGAGAGAGAGAAAGAAGCTGTGAGTGAAAGAGAGAGATAGAGAAAGAGAAGCTGTGAGTGGGAAAGAGAAACAAAGAGAAGATGTGAGTGAGAGAGAGAGAAAGAGAAGCTGTGAGTGAGAGAGAGAAAGAGATGCTGTGAGTGAGAGAGAGAGAAAGAGAAGCTGTGTGTGTGTGTGAGAGAGACAGGCTGTGAGTGAGAGAGAGGGAAAGAGAAGCTGTGAGTGAGAGAGGGAGAGAAAGAAGCTATGAGTGAGAGAGAGAGAAAGAAAGGGAAGCTGTGAGTCAGAGAAAGAGAAGCTGTGAGTGAGAGAGAGAGAGAAAGTGAAGCTGTGAGTGAGTGAGAGAGAGAGGGAGGGAGAGAAAGAGAAGATTTGAGTGTGTGAGTGAGAAAGAGAAGCTGTGAGTGAGAGAGAGAGAGAAAGAGAAGCTGTGAATGAGAGAGAGAGAAAGAGAAGCTGTGAGTGAGAGAGAGAGAAAGAGAAGCTGTGTGTGAGAGAGAGAAAGAGAAGCTGTGAGTAAGAGAGAGAGAAAGAGAAGCTGTGAGTGTGAAGAGAGAGAGAGTGAAAGAGAAGCTGTGAGTGAGAGAGAGAAAAAGAGAAGATGTGAGTGAGTGAGAAAGAAAGAAAAGCTGTGAGTGAGAGAGAGAGAGAAAGAGAAGCTGTGAGTGAGAGAGGGAGAGAGAAAGAGAAGCTGTGTGAGAGAGAGAGAAAGAGAAGCTTTGAGTAAGAGAGAGAGAAAGAGAAGCTGTGAGTGAGAAGAGAGAGAGTGAAAGAGAAGCAGTGAGTGAGAGAGAGAGAAAGAGAAGATGTGAGTGAGTGAGAAAGAGAAGCTGTGAGTGAGAGAGAGAGAGAGACAAAGAGAATCTGGGAGTGAGAGAGAGTGGGAAAGAGAAGCTGTGAGTGAGATAGAGAGAGAGAGAAAGAGAAGCTGTGAGTGAGAGAGGGAGAGAGAAAGAGAAGCTGTGAGAGAGAGAAAGAGAGAGAAAGAGCAGCTGTGAGTGGGAGAGAGAGAGTAAGAGAAGCTTTGAGTGAGAGAGAAAGAGAAGCTGTGAGTGAGAGTGAGAGAGAGAAAGAGATGTGAGTGAGAGAGAGAGAGAAATAGAAGCTGTGAGTGAGAGACAGACAGAGTGAAAAAGCTGTGGGTGAGAGAGGGAGAGAGAAAGAGAAGCTGTGAGAAAGAGAGAGAGAAAGAGAAGGTGTGAGTGAGAGAGAAAGTGAAGCTGTGAGTGAGTGAGAGAGAGATAGAGAAAGAGAAGATGTGAGTGTGTGAGAGAGAAAGAGAAGCTGTGAGTGAGAGAGAAAGAGAAGCTGTGAGTGAGAGAGAGAAAGACAAGCTTTGAGTGAGAGAGAGAGAGAAAGAGAAGCTATGTGTGTGTGTGAGAGAGAGAAAGTGAAGCTGTGTGTGAGAGGAGAGAGAGAGTGAGAGAAGCTGTGAATGAGAGAGAGAGAAAGAGAAGATGTGAGTGAGTGAGAAAGAAAGAAAAGCTGTGAGTGAGAGAGAGAGAAAGAGAAGCTGTGAGTGAGAGAGGGAGAGAGAAAGAGAAGCTGTGTGTGTGTGAGAGAGAGAAAGAAGCTGTGAGTAAGAGAGAGAGAGAAAGAGAAGCTGTGAGTGAGAGAGATAGAAAGAGAAAGATAAGCTGTGAGTGAGTGAGAGAGAGAAAAGTGAAGCTGTTAGTGAGAGAGAGAGAGAGAGAGAAAGAGAAGATGTGTGTGTGTGAGAGAGACAGAAGCTGTGAGTGAGAGAGAGAGAATGAGATGCTGCAAGTGAGAGAGAAAGAGAGGAATAGAAGCTGTGAGTGAGAGAGAGAGAGAAAAAAAGAAGCTGTGAGTGAGAGAGAAATAGAAGCTGTGAGTGACAGAAAGAGAGAAATTGAAGCTGTGTGTGTGTGAGAGAGAAAGAGAAGCTGTGATTGAGAGAGAGAGAGAGAGAAGCTGTGAGTGAGAGAAAGAGAGAGAAAGAGAAGCTGTGAGTGAGAGAGAGAGAGAAAGAGAAGCTGTGATTGAGAGAGAGAGAGAGAAAGAGAAGCTGTGAGTGAAAGAGAGAAAGTGAAACTGTGAGTGAGAGAGAGAGAGATAGAGAAGCTGTGAGTGAGAGAGAGAGAAAGAGAAGCTGTGAGTTAGCGAGAGAGAGAGAAAGAGAAGCTATGTGTGTGTGTGTGAGAGAAAGAGAAGCTGTGAGTAAGAGAGAGAGAGTGAAAGAGAAGCTGTGAGTGAGAGAGAGAGAGAAAGAGAAGCTGTGATTGAGAGAGAGAGAGAAGCTGTGAGTGAGTGAGACACAGAAAGTGAAGTTGTGAGTGCGAGAGAGATAGAGATAGAGAAGCTGTGAGTGAGAGAGATTGAAAGAGAAGATGTGAGTGAGAGAGAGAGAAAGAGAAGCTGTGAGTGAGAAAGAGAGAGAGAAAGAGAAGATGTGAGTGAGACAGAGAGAAAGAGAAGCTGTGAGTGAGAGAGATAGAAAGAGAAGATGTGACTGAGAGAGAGAGAAAGAGAAGCTGTGAGTGAGAGAGGGAGAGAAAGAAGCTGTGAGTGAGAGAGAGAGAAAGAAAGGGAAGCTGTGAGTGAGAGAAAGAGAAAGAGAAGCTGTGAGTGAGAGAGAGAGAAAGTGAAGCTGTGAGTGAGTGAGTGAGAGAGAGAGAAAGAGAAGATGTGAGTGTGTGTGAGAGAAAGAGAAGCTGTGAGTGAGAGAGAGAGGGAGAAAGAGAAGCTTTGAGTGAGAGAGAGAGAAAGAGAAGCTATGTGTGTGAGAGAGTGAGTGAAGGAGAAGCTGTGAGTGAGTGAGAGAGAAAGAGAAACTGTGAGTGAGAGAGGGAGAGAGAAAGTGAAGCTGTGAGAGAGAGAGAAAAAGAGAAGCTGTGAGTAAGAGAGAGAGAGAAAGAGAAGCTGTGAGTGAGAAGAGAGAGAGTGAAAGAGAAGCTGTGAGTGAGAGAGAGAAAGAGAAGATGTCAGTGAGTGAGAAAGAAAGAAAAGCTGTGTGAGAGAGAGAGAGAGGGAGACTGTGAGTGAGAGAGAGAGAGAGAGAAAGAGAAGCTGTGAGTGAGATAGAGAGAGAGAGAAAGAGAAGCTGTGAGTGAGAGAGGGAGAGAGAAAGATAAGCTGTGAGTGAGTGAGAGAGAGAAATGGAAGCTGTGAGTGACAGACAGACAGAGTGAAAAAGCTGTGAGTGAGAGAGATAGAAAGAGAAAGATAAGCTGTGAGTGAGAGAGAGAGAGAAAGTGAAGTTGTGAGTGAGAGACAGAGGGAAAGAGAAGATGTGAGTGAGAGAGAGAGAGAAAGAGAAGCTGTGAGTGAGAGAGAGAGAAATAGATGCTGTGAGTGAGAGAGAGAGAGGAATAGAAGCTGTGAGTGAGAGAGAGAGAAAAAAGAGAAGCTGTGAGTGAGAGAGAAATAGAAGCTGGGAGTGACAGAAAGAGAGAAATTGAAGCTGTGTGTGTGTGAGAGAGAAAGAGAAGCTGTGAGTGAGAGAGAGAGAAAGAGAAGCTGTGATTGAGAGAGAGAGAGAGAGAAGCTGTGAGTGAGAGAAAGAGAGAGAAAGAGAAGCTGTGAGTGAGAGAGAGAGAGAAAGAGAAGCTGTGATTGAGAGAGAGAGAGAGAAAGAGAAGCTGTGAGTGAGAGAGAGAGAAAGTGAAACTGTGAGTGAGAGAGAGAGAGATAGAGAAGCTGTGAGTGAGAGAGAGAGAAAGAGAAGCTGTGAGTTAGCGAGAGAGAGAGAAAGAGAGGCTATGTGTGTGTGTGAGAGAGAAAGAGAAGCTGTGAGTAAGAGAGAGAGAATGAAAGAGAAGCTGTGAGTGTGAGAGAGAAGTGTTGAGAGAGAGAGAGAATAAGAAAAGCTGTGTGAGAGAGAGAGAGAGAGAAGCTGTGAGTGAGAAGAGAGAGAGTGAAAGAGAAGCTGTGAGTGAGAGAGAGAGAGAAAGAGACTCTGTGAGTGAGAGACAGAGGGAAAGAGAAGCTGTGAGTGAGAAGAGAGAGAGAGTGAAAGAGAAGCTGTGAGTGAGAGAGAGAGAAAGAGAAGATGTAAGTGAGTGAGAAAGAAAGAAAAGCTGTGAGTGAGAGAGATAGAAAGAGAAAGATAAGCTGTTAGTCAGTGAGAGAGAGAAAGTGAAGCTGTGAGTGAGAGAGAGAGAGAGAAAGAGAAGATGTGAGTGAGAGAGAGAGAAAGAGAAGCTGTGAGTGAGAGAGAGAGAAAGAGATGCTGTGAGTGAGAGAGAGAGAGGAATAGAAGCTTTGAGTGAGAGAGAGAGAAAAAAGAGAAGCTGTGAGTGAGAGAGAAATAAAAGCTGGGAGTGACAGAAAGAGAGAAATTGAAGCTGTGTGTGAGAGAGAGAGAAAGAGAAGCTGTGAGTGAGAGAGAGAGAAAGAGAAGCTGTGATTGAGAGAGAGAGAGAGAGAAGCTGTGAGTGAGAGAGAGAGAGAGAGAGAAAGAGAAGCTGTGAGTGAGAGAGAGAGAAAGAGAAGCTGTGATTGAGAGAGAGAGAGAAAGAGAAGCTGTGAGTGAGAGAGAGAGAAAGTGAAACTGTGAGTGAGAGAGAGAGAGATAGAGAAGCTGTGAGTGAGAGAGAGAGAAAGAGAAGCTGTGAGTGAACGAGAGAGAGAGAAAGAGAAGCTATGTGTGTGTGTGAGAGAGAAAGAGAAGCTGTGAGTAAGAGAGAGAGAGTGAAAGAGAAGCTGTGAGTGAGAGAGAGAAGTGTTGAGAGAGAGAGAGAATAAGAAAAGCTGTGAGTGAGAGAGAGAGAGAGAAGCTGTGAGTGAGAAGACAGAGAGAGTGAAAGAGAAGCTGTGAGTGAGAGAGAGAGAAAGAGAAGATGTGAGTGTGTGAGAAAGAAAGAGAAGCTGTGAGTGAGAGAGAGAGAGAAAGAGACTCTGTGAGTGAGAGACAGAGGGAAAGAGAAGCTGTGAGTGAGAAGAGAGGGAGAGTGAAAGAGAAGCTGTGAGTGAGAGAGCGAGAAAGAGAAGATGTGAGTGAGTGAGAAAGAAAGAAAAGCTGTGAGTGAGAGAGATAGAAAGAGAAAGAGAAGATGTGTGTGTGAGAGAGAGACAGAAGCTGTGAGTGAGAGAGAATGAGATCCTGCGAGTGAGAGAGAGAGAGAGGAATAGAAGCTGTGAGTGAGAGAGAGAAAAAAAGAAGCTGTGAGTGAGAGAGAAATAGAAGCTGTGAGTGACAGAAAGAGAGAAATTGAAGATGTGAGTGAGAGAGAGAGAGAAGGAGAAGCTGTGAGTGAGAGAGAGAGAAAGAGAAGCTGTGATTGAGAGAGAGAGAAGCTGTGAGTGAGTGAGAGAGAGAAAGTGAAGCTGTGAGTGCGAGAGAGATAGAGATAGAGAAGCTATGAGTGAGAGAGATAGAAAGAGAAGATGTGAGTGAGAGAGAGAGAAAGAGAAGCTGAGAGTGAGAGAGAGAGAAAGAGAAGATGTGAGTGAGAGAGAGAGAAAGAGAAGCTGTGAGTGAGAGAGAGAGAAAGAGATGCTGTGAGTGAGAGAGAAAGAGAAGCTGTGTGTGTGTGACAGAGAAGCTGTGAGTGAGAGAGAGAGAAAGAGAAGCTGTGAGTGAGAGAGAGAGAAAGAAAGGGATGCTGTGAGTGAGAGAAAGAGAAAGAGAAGCTGTGAGTGAGAGAGAGAGAGAAAGTGAAGCTGTGAGTGAGAGAGAGAGAGAGAGAGAGAAGATGTGAGTGTGTGTGAGAGAAAGAGAAGCTGTGAGTGAGAGAGAGAGAGAGAGAGAAAGAGAAGCCTTGAGTGAGAGAGAGAGAGAAAGAGAAGCTGTGAGTGAGAGAGAGAGAAAGTGAAACTGTGAGTGTGAGAGAGAGAGAGATAGAGAAGCTGTGAGTGAGAGAGAGAGAAAGAGAAGCTGTGAGTGAGCGAGAGAGAGAGAAAGAGAAGCTATGTGTGTGTGAGAGAGAGAAAGAGAAGCTGTGAGTAAGAGAGAGAGAGAAAGAGAAGCTGTGAGTGAGAGAGAGAAGTGTTGAGAGAGAGAGAGAATAAGAAAAGCTGTGAGTGAGAGAGAGAGAGAGAAGCTGTGAGTGAGAAGAGAGAGAGTGAAAGAGAAGCTGTGAGTGAGAGAGAGAGAGAAAGAGAAGATGTGAGTGTGTGAGAAAGAAAGAGAAGCTGTGAGTGAGAGAGAGAGAGAAAGAGACTCTGTGAGTGAGAGACAGAGGGAAAGAGAAGCTGTGAGTGAGAAGAGAGAGAGAGTGAAAGAGAAGCTGTGAGTGAGAGAGAGAGAAAGAGAAGATGTGAGTGAGTGAGAAAGAAAGAAAAGCTGTGAGTGTGAGAGATAGAAAGAGAAAGATAAGCTGTGAGTGAGTGAGAGAAAGTGAAGCTGTGAGTGAGAGAGAGAGAGAGAGAAAGAGAAGATGTGAGTGAGAGAGAGAGAAAGAGAAGCTGTGAGTGAGAGAGAGAGAAAGAGATGCTGTGAGTGAGAGAGAGAGAGGAATAGAAGCTGTGAGTGAGAGAGAGAGAAAAAAAGAGAAGCTGTGAGTGAGAGAGAAATAGAAGCTGGGAGTGACAGAAAGAGAGAAATTGAAGCTGTGTGTGTGAGAGAGAGAAAGAGAAGCTGTGAGTGAGAGAGAGAGAGAAAGAGAAGCTGTGATTGAGAGAAGAGAGAGAAGCTGTGAGTGAGAGAGAGAGAAAGTGAAACTGTGAGTGAGTGAGAGAGAGAAAGAGAAGCTGTGAGTGAGCGAGAGAGAGAGAAAGAGAAGCTATGTGTGTGTGTGAGAGAGAAAGAGAAGCTGTGAGTAAGAGAGAGAGAGTGAAAGAGAAGCTGTGAGTGAGAGAGAGAAGTGTTGAGAGAGAGAGAGAATAAGAAAAGCTGTGAGTGAGAGAGAGAGAGAAGCTGTGAGTGAGAAGACAGAGAGAGTGAAAGAGAAGCTGTGAGTGAGAAAGAGAGAAAGAGAAGATGTGAGTGTGTGAGAAAGAAAGAGAAGCTGTGAGTGAGAGAGAGAGAGAAAGAGACTCTGTGAGTGAGAGACAGAGGGAAAGAGAAGCTGTGAGTGAGAAGAGAGAGAGAGTGAAAGAGAAGCTGTGAGTGAGAGAGAGAGAAAGAGAAGATGTGAGTGAGTGAGAAAGAAAGAAAAGCTGTGAGTGAGAGAGATAGAAAGAGAAAGAGAAGATGTGTGTGTGAGAGAGACAGAAGCTGTGAGTGAGAGATAGAGAATGAGATGCTGCGAGTGAGAGAGAGAGAGGAATAGAAGCTGTGAGTGAGAGAGAGAAAAAAAGAAGCTGTGAGTGAGAGAGAAATAGAAGCTGTGAGTGACAGAAAGAGAGAAATTGAAGATGTGAGTGAGAGAGAGAGAGAAGGAGAAGCTGTGAGTGAGAGAGAGAGAAAGAGAAGCTGTGATTGAGAGAGAGAGAAGCTGTGAGTGAGTGAGAGAGAGAAAGTGAAGCTGTGAGTGCGAGAGAGATAGAGATAGAGAAGCTGTGAGTGAGAGAGATAGAAAGAGAAGATGTGAGTGAGAGAGAGAGAAAGAGAAGCTGAGAGTGAGAGAGAGAGAAAGAGAAGATATGAGTGAGAGAGAGAGAAAGAGAAGCTGTGAGTGAGAGAGAGAGAAAGAGATGCTGTGAGTGAGAGAGAAAGAGAAGCTGTGTGTGTGTGAGAGAGAAGCTGTGAGTGAGAGAGAGAGAAAGAGAAGCTGTGAGTGAGAGAGGGAGAGAAAGAAGCTGTGAGTGAGAGAGAGAGAAAGAAAGTGAAGCTGTGAGTGAGAGAGAGAGAGAGAAAGAGAAGATGTGAGTGAGAGAGAGAGAAAGAGAAGCTGTGAGTGAGAGAGAGAGAAAGAGATGCTGTGAGTGAGAGAGAGAGAGGAATAGAAGCTTTGAGTGAGAGAGAGAGAAAAAAGAGAAGCTGTGAGTGAGAGAGAAATAAAAGCTGGGAGTGACAGAAAGAGAGAAATTGAAGCTGTGTGTGAGAGAGAGAGAAAGAGAAGCTGTGAGTGAGAGAGAGAGAAAGAGAAGCTGTGATTGAGAGAGAGAGAGAGAGAAGCTGTGAGTGAGAGAGAGAGAGAGAGAGAAAGAGAAGCTGTGAGTGAGAGAGAGAGAAAGAGAAGCTGTGATTGAGAGAGAGAGAGAAAGAGAAGCTGTGAGTGAGAGAGAGAGAAAGTGAAACTGTGAGTGAGAGAGAGAGAGATAGAGAAGCTGTGAGTGAGAGAGAGAGAAAGAGAAGCTGTGAGTGAACGAGAGAGAGAGAAAGAGAAGCTATGTGTGTGTGTGAGAGAGAAAGAGAAGCTGTGAGTAAGAGAGAGAGAGTGAAAGAGAAGCTGTGAGTGAGAGAGAGAAGTGTTGAGAGAGAGAGAGAATAAGAAAAGCTGTGAGTGAGAGAGAGAGAGAGAAGCTGTGAGTGAGAAGACAGAGAGAGTGAAAGAGAAGCTGTGAGTGAGAGAGAGAGAAAGAGAAGATGTGAGTGTGTGAGAAAGAAAGAGAAGCTGTGAGTGAGAGAGAGAGAGAAAGAGACTCTGTGAGTGAGAGACAGAGGGAAAGAGAAGCTGTGAGTGAGAAGAGAGGGAGAGTGAAAGAGAAGCTGTGAGTGAGAGAGCGAGAAAGAGAAGATGTGAGTGAGTGAGAAAGAAAGAAAAGCTGTGAGTGAGAGAGATAGAAAGAGAAAGAGAAGATGTGTGTGTGAGAGAGAGACAGAAGCTGTGAGTGAGAGAGAATGAGATCCTGCGAGTGAGAGAGAGAGAGAGGAATAGAAGCTGTGAGTGAGAGAGAGAAAAAAAGAAGCTGTGAGTGAGAGAGAAATAGAAGCTGTGAGTGACAGAAAGAGAGAAATTGAAGATGTGAGTGAGAGAGAGAGAGAAGGAGAAGCTGTGAGTGAGAGAGAGAGAAAGAGAAGCTGTGATTGAGAGAGAGAGAAGCTGTGAGTGAGTGAGAGAGAGAAAGTGAAGCTGTGAGTGCGAGAGAGATAGAGATAGAGAAGCTATGAGTGAGAGAGATAGAAAGAGAAGATGTGAGTGAGAGAGAGAGAAAGAGAAGCTGAGAGTGAGAGAGAGAGAAAGAGAAGATGTGAGTGAGAGAGAGAGAAAGAGAAGCTGTGAGTGAGAGAGAGAGAAAGAGATGCTGTGAGTGAGAGAGAAAGAGAAGCTGTGTGTGTGTGACAGAGAAGCTGTGAGTGAGAGAGAGAGAAAGAGAAGCTGTGAGTGAGAGAGAGAGAAAGAAAGGGATGCTGTGAGTGAGAGAAAGAGAAAGAGAAGCTGTGAGTGAGAGAGAGAGAGAAAGTGAAGCTGTGAGTGAGAGAGAGAGAGAGAGAGAGAAGATGTGAGTGTGTGTGAGAGAAAGAGAAGCTGTGAGTGAGAGAGAGAGAGAGAGAGAAAGAGAAGCCTTGAGTGAGAGAGAGAGAGAAAGAGAAGCTGTGAGTGAGAGAGAGAGAAAGTGAAACTGTGAGTGTGAGAGAGAGAGAGATAGAGAAGCTGTGAGTGAGAGAGAGAGAAAGAGAAGCTGTGAGTGAGCGAGAGAGAGAGAAAGAGAAGCTATGTGTGTGTGAGAGAGAGAAAGAGAAGCTGTGAGTAAGAGAGAGAGAGAAAGAGAAGCTGTGAGTGAGAGAGAGAAGTGTTGAGAGAGAGAGAGAATAAGAAAAGCTGTGAGTGAGAGAGAGAGAGAGAAGCTGTGAGTGAGAAGAGAGAGAGTGAAAGAGAAGCTGTGAGTGAGAGAGAGAGAGAAAGAGAAGATGTGAGTGTGTGAGAAAGAAAGAGAAGCTGTGAGTGAGAGAGAGAGAGAAAGAGACTCTGTGAGTGAGAGACAGAGGGAAAGAGAAGCTGTGAGTGAGAAGAGAGAGAGAGTGAAAGAGAAGCTGTGAGTGAGAGAGAGAGAAAGAGAAGATGTGAGTGAGTGAGAAAGAAAGAAAAGCTGTGAGTGTGAGAGATAGAAAGAGAAAGATAAGCTGTGAGTGAGTGAGAGAAAGTGAAGCTGTGAGTGAGAGAGAGAGAGAGAGAAAGAGAAGATGTGAGTGAGAGAGAGAGAAAGAGAAGCTGTGAGTGAGAGAGAGAGAAAGAGATGCTGTGAGTGAGAGAGAGAGAGGAATAGAAGCTGTGAGTGAGAGAGAGAGAAAAAAAGAGAAGCTGTGAGTGAGAGAGAAATAGAAGCTGGGAGTGACAGAAAGAGAGAAATTGAAGCTGTGTGTGTGAGAGAGAGAAAGAGAAGCTGTGAGTGAGAGAGAGAGAGAAAGAGAAGCTGTGATTGAGAGAAGAGAGAGAAGCTGTGAGTGAGAGAGAGAGAAAGTGAAACTGTGAGTGAGTGAGAGAGAGAAAGAGAAGCTGTGAGTGAGCGAGAGAGAGAGAAAGAGAAGCTATGTGTGTGTGTGAGAGAGAAAGAGAAGCTGTGAGTAAGAGAGAGAGAGTGAAAGAGAAGCTGTGAGTGAGAGAGAGAAGTGTTGAGAGAGAGAGAGAATAAGAAAAGCTGTGAGTGAGAGAGAGAGAGAAGCTGTGAGTGAGAAGACAGAGAGAGTGAAAGAGAAGCTGTGAGTGAGAAAGAGAGAAAGAGAAGATGTGAGTGTGTGAGAAAGAAAGAGAAGCTGTGAGTGAGAGAGAGAGAGAAAGAGACTCTGTGAGTGAGAGACAGAGGGAAAGAGAAGCTGTGAGTGAGAAGAGAGAGAGAGTGAAAGAGAAGCTGTGAGTGAGAGAGAGAGAAAGAGAAGATGTGAGTGAGTGAGAAAGAAAGAAAAGCTGTGAGTGAGAGAGATAGAAAGAGAAAGAGAAGATGTGTGTGTGAGAGAGACAGAAGCTGTGAGTGAGAGATAGAGAATGAGATGCTGCGAGTGAGAGAGAGAGAGGAATAGAAGCTGTGAGTGAGAGAGAGAAAAAAAGAAGCTGTGAGTGAGAGAGAAATAGAAGCTGTGAGTGACAGAAAGAGAGAAATTGAAGATGTGAGTGAGAGAGAGAGAGAAGGAGAAGCTGTGAGTGAGAGAGAGAGAAAGAGAAGCTGTGATTGAGAGAGAGAGAAGCTGTGAGTGAGTGAGAGAGAGAAAGTGAAGCTGTGAGTGCGAGAGAGATAGAGATAGAGAAGCTGTGAGTGAGAGAGATAGAAAGAGAAGATGTGAGTGAGAGAGAGAGAAAGAGAAGCTGAGAGTGAGAGAGAGAGAAAGAGAAGATATGAGTGAGAGAGAGAGAAAGAGAAGCTGTGAGTGAGAGAGAGAGAAAGAGATGCTGTGAGTGAGAGAGAAAGAGAAGCTGTGTGTGTGTGAGAGAGAAGCTGTGAGTGAGAGAGAGAGAAAGAGAAGCTGTGAGTGAGAGAGGGAGAGAAAGAAGCTGTGAGTGAGAGAGAGAGAAAGAAAGGGATGCTGTGAGTGAGAGAAAGAGAAAGAGAAGCTGTGAGTGAGAGAGAGAGAAAGTGAAGCTGTGAGTGAGAGAGAGAGAGAGAGAGAGAAGATGTGAGTGTGTGTGAGAGAAAGAGAAGCTGTGAGTGAGAGAGAGAAAGAGAGAGAAAAAGAAGCTTTGAGTGAGAGAGAGAGAGAAAGAAAAGCTATGTGTGTGAGAGAGAGAGAGAAAGAGAAGCTGTGAGTGAGAGAGAGAGAAAGTGAAACTGTGAGTGAGAGAGAGAGAGAGAGAGAGAATCTGTGAGTGAGAGAGAGAGAAAGAGAAGCTGTGAGTGAGCGAGAGAGAGAGAAAGAGAAGCTATGTGTGTGTGAGAGAGAGAAAGAGAAGCTGTGAGTAAGAGAGAGAGAGTGAAAGAGAAGCTGTGAGTGAGAGAGAGAAGTGTTGAGAGAGAGAGAATAAGAAAAGCTGTGAGTGAGAGAGAGAGAGAGAAGCTGTGAGTGAGAAGAGCGAGAGTGAAAGAGAAGCTGTGAGTGAGAGAGAGAGAGAAAGAGAAGATGTGAGTGTGTGAGAAAGAAAGAGAAGCTGTGAGTGAGAGAGAGAGAGAAAGAGACTCTGTGAGTGAGAGACAGAGGGAAAGAGAAGCTGTGAGTGAGAAGAGAGAGAGAGTGAAAGAGAAGCTGTGAGTGAGAGAGAGAGAAAGAGAAGATGTGAGTGAGTGAGAAAGAAAGAAAAGCTGTGAGTGAGAGAGATAGAAAGAGAAAGATAAGCTGTGAGTGAGTGAGAGAAAGTGAAGCTGTGAGTGAGAGAGAGAGAGAGAAAGAGAAGATGTGAGTTAGAGACAGAGAAAGAGAAGCTGTGAGTGAGAGAGAGAGAAAGAGATGCTGTGAGTGAGAGAGAGAGAGGAATAGAAGCTGTGAGTGAGAGAGAGAGAAAAAAAGAGAAGCTGTGAGTGAGAGAGAAATAGAAGCTGGGAGTGACAGAAAGAGAGAAATTGAAGCTGTGTGTGAGAGAGAGAGAAAGAGAAGCTGTGAGTGAGAGAGAGAGAGAAAGAGAAGCTGTGATTGAGAGAGAGAGAGAAGCTTTGAGTGAGAGAGAGAGAGAGAGAAAGAGAAGCTGTGAGTGAGAGAGAGAGAAAGAGAAGCTGTGATTGAGAGAGAGAGAGAGAAAGAGAAGCTGTGAGTGAGAGAGAGAGAAAGTGAAACTGTGAGTGAGAGAGAGAGATAGAGAAGCTGTGAGTGAGAGAGAGAGAAAGAGAAGCTGTGAGTGAGCGAGAGAGAGAGAAAGAGAAGCTATGTGTGTGTGTGTGAGAGAAAGAGAAGCTGTGAGTAAGAGAGAGAGAGTGAAAGAGAAGCTGTGAGTGAGAGAGAGAAGTGTTGAGAGAGAGAGAGAATAAGAAAAGCTGTGAGTGAGATAGAGAGAGAAAAGCTGTGAGTGAGAAGACAGAGAGAGTGAAAGAGAAGCTGTGAGTGAGAGAGAGAGAAAGAGAAGATGTGAGTGTGTGAGAAAGAAAGAGAAGCTGTGAGTGAGAGAGAGAGAGAAAGAGACTCTGTGAGTGAGAGACAGAGGGAAAGAGAAGCTGTGAGTGAGAAGAGAGAGAGAGTGAAAGAGAAGCTGTGAGTGAGAGAGAGAGAAAGAGAAGATGTGAGTGAGTGAGAAAGAAAGAAAAGCTGTGAGTGAGAGAGATAGAAAGAGAAAGAGAAGATGTGTGTGTGAGAGAGAGACAGAAGCTGTGAGTGAGAGATAGAGAATGAGATGCTGCGAGTGAGAGAGAGAGAGAGGAATAGAAGCTGTGAGTGAGAGAGAGAAAAAACGAAGCTGTGAGTGAGAGAGAAATAGAAGCTGTGAGTGACAGAAAGAGAGAAATTGAAGATGTGAGTGAGAGAGAGAGAGAAGGAGAAGCTGTGAGTGAGAGAGAGAGAAAGAGAAGCTGTGATTGAGAGAGAGAGAAGCTGTGAGTGAGTGAGAGAGAGAAAGTGAAGCTGTGAGTGCGAGAGAGATAGAGATAGAGAAGCTGTGAGTGAGAGAGATAGAAAGAGAAGATGTGTGTGTGAGAGAGAGAAAGAGAAGCTGAGAGTGAGAGAGAGAGAAAGAGAAGATGTGAGTGAGAGAGAGAGAAAGAGAAGCTGTGAGTGAGAGAGAGAGAAAGAGATGCTGTGAGTGAGAGAGAAAGAGAAGCTGTGTGTGTGTGAGAGAGAAGCTGTGAGTGAGAGAGAGAGAAAGAGAAGCTGTGAGTGAGAGAGGGAGAGAAAGAAGCTGTGAGTGAGAGAGAGAGAAAGAAAGGGATGCTGTGAGTGAGAGAAAGAGAAAGAGAAGCTGTGAGTGAGAGAGAGAGAAAGTGAAGCTGTGAGTGAGAGAGAGAGAGAGAGAAAGAGAAGATGTGAGTGTGTGAGAGAGAAAGAGAAGCTGTGAGTGAGAGAGAGAGAAAGAGATGCTGTGAGTGAGAGAGAGAGGAATAGAAGCTGTGAGTGAGAGAGAGAGGAAAAAAGAGAAGCTGTGAGTGACAGAAAAATAGAAGCTGGGAGTGACAGAAAGAGAGAAATATAAGCTGTGAGTGTGAGAGAGAGAAAGAGAAGCTGTGAGTGAGAGAGAGAGAGAGAGAAAGAGAAGCTTTGATTGAGAGAGAGAGGGAGAGAGAAGCTGTGAGTGAGAGAGAGAGAGAAAGAGAAGCTGTGAGTGAGAGAGAGAGAAAGAGAAGCTGTGATTGAGAGAGAGAGAGAGAGAAGCTGTGAGTGAGAGAGAGAGAAAGAGAAACTGTGAGTGAGAGAGAGATAGAGAAGCTGTGAGTGAGAGAGAGAGAAAGAGAAGCTCTGAGTGAGCGAGAGAGGGAGAAAGAGAAGCTATGTGTGTGTGTGAGAGAGAAAGAGAAGCTGTGAGTAAGAGAGAGAGAGTGAAAGAGAAGCTGTGAGTGAGAGAGAGAAGTGTTGAGAGAGAGAGGGAATAAGAGAAGCTGTGAGTGAGAGAGAGAGAGAGAAGCTGTGAGTGAGAAGAGAGAGAGAGTGAAAGAGAAGCTGTGAGTGAGAGAGAGAGAAAGAGAAGATGTGAGTAAGAGAGGGAGAGAGAAAGATAAGATATGAGTGAGAGCTGTGAGTCAGTGAGAGAGAGAGAGAGAGAGAAGATGTGAGTGTGTGAGAGAGAAAGAGAAGCTGTGAGTGAGAGAGAGAGAGAAAGAGAAGCTGTGAGTGAGAGAGAGAGAGAAAGAGAAGCTATGAGTGAGAGAGAGAGAAAGTGAAGCTGTGAGTGTGTGAGAGAGAAAGAGAAGCTGTGAGTGAGAGAGAGAGAGAAAGAGAAGCTATGAGTGAGAGAGAGAGAAAGTGAAGCTGTGAGTTAGTGAGAGAGAGAGGGAATAAGAGAAGCTGTGAGTGAGAGAGAGAGAGAGAGAGAAGCTGTATGTGAGAAGAGAGAGAGAGTGAAAGAGAAGCTGTGAGTGAGAGAGAGAGAGAAAGAGAAGATGTGAGTAAGAGAGGGAGAGAGAAAGATAAGATATGAGTGAGAGCTGTGAGTCAGTGAGAGAGAGAGAGAGAAAGAGAAGATGAGTGTGTGTGAGAGAGAATGAGAAGCTGTGAGTGAGAGAGAGAGACAAAGAGAAGCTGTGAGTGAGAGAGAAAGAAAGAGAAGCTGTGAGTGAGAGAGAGAGGAAGAGAAACTATGTGTGTGTGAGAGCGAGAGAAAGAGAAGCAGTGAGTGAGAGAGAGAAAGAAAAGCTGTGAGTGATGAGAGAGAGAGAATAAGAGAAGCTGTGAGTGAGAGAGAGAGAGAAAGCGAAGCTGTGTGAGAGAAGAGAGAGAGTGAAAGAGAAGCTGTGAGTGTGTGAGAGAGAGAAAGAGAAGATGTGAGTGAGTGAGAAAGAAAGAAAAGCTGTGAGTGAGAGAGAGAGAGAAAGAGACTCTGTGAGTGAGAGAGAGAGAGAGAGAAGCTGTGAGTGAGATAGAGAGAGAGAGAAGCTGTGAGTGAGAGAGGGAGAGAGAAAGAAACGCTGTGAGAGAGAGAGAGAGAGAAAGAGAAGCTGTGAGTGAGAGAGAGAAAGAGAAGCTGTGAGTGAGAGAGAAAGAGAAGCTGTGAGTGAGAGAGAGAGAGCGAGAAGCTGTGAGTGAGTGAGACAGAGAAATAGAAGCTGTGAGTGAGAGACAGACAGAGTGAAAAAGCTTTGAGTGAGAGAGATAGAAAGAGAAAGATAAGCTGTGAGTGAGAGAGAGAAAGTGAAGCTGTGAGTTAGTGAGAGAGAGAGAGAAAGAGAAGATGTGAGTGAGAGAGCGAGAGAGAAGCTGTGAGTGAGTGTGAGAGAGAAATAGAAGCTGTGAGTGAGAGAGAGAGAAAGAGAAGCTGTGAGTGAGAGAGAGAGAAAAAGATGCTGTGAGTGAGAGAGAGAGAGAGGAATAGAAGCTGTGAGTGAGAGAGAGAGAGAAAGAGAAGCTTTGAGTGAGAGAGAAATAGAAGCTGTGAGTGACAGAAAGAGAGAAATTGAAGCTGTGAGTGAGAGAGAGAGAAAGAGAAGCTGTGTG
This sequence comes from Bradypodion ventrale, assembly GCA_035047345.1. Lineage (NCBI taxonomy): Eukaryota > Metazoa > Chordata > Lepidosauria > Squamata > Chamaeleonidae > Bradypodion > Bradypodion ventrale. Next base: position 176,427,580 of record JAWDJE010000002.1, read on the forward strand.
AGAGAGAGAGAGAGAAAGAGAAGCTGTGGTTGAGAGAGAGAGAGAAAGAGAAGCTGTGAGTGAGAGAGAGAAAGAGAAGCTGTGAGTGAGAGAGAGAGAAAGTGAAACTGTGAGTGAGAGAGAGATAGAGATAGAGAAGCTGTGAGTGAGAGAGAGAGAAAAAAAGAGAAGCTGTGAGTGAGAGAGAAATAGAAGCTGGGAGTGACAGAAAGAGAGAAATTGAAGCTGTGTGTGTGAGAGAGAGAAAGAGAAGCTGTGAGTGAGAGAGAGAGAGAAAGAGAAGCTGTGATTGAGAGAAGAGAGAGAAGCTGTGAGTGAGAGAGAGAGAAAGTGAAACTGTGAGTGAGTGAGAGAGAGAAAGAGAAGCTGTGAGTGAGCGAGAGAGAGAGAAAGAGAAGCTATGTGTGTGTGTGAGAGAGAAAGAGAAGCTGTGAGTAAGAGAGAGAGAGTGAAAGAGAAGCTGTGAGTGAGAGAGAGAAGTGTTGAGAGAGAGAGAGAATAAGAAAAGCTGTGAGTGAGAGAGAGAGAGAAGCTGTGAGTGAGAAGACAGAGAGAGTGAAAGAGAAGCTGTGAGTGAGAAAGAGAGAAAGAGAAGATGTGAGTGTGTGAGAAAGAAAGAGAAGCTGTGAGTGAGAGAGAGAGAGAAAGAGACTCTGTGAGTGAGAGACAGAGGGAAAGAGAAGCTGTGAGTGAGAAGAGAGAGAGAGTGAAAGAGAAGCTGTGAGTGAGAGAGAGAGAAAGAGAAGATGTGAGTGAGTGAGAAAGAAAGAAAAGCTGTGAGTGAGAGAGATAGAAAGAGAAAGAGAAGATGTGTGTGTGAGAGAGACAGAAGCTGTGAGTGAGAGATAGAGAATGAGATGCTGCGAGTGAGAGAGAGAGAGGAATAGAAGCTGTGAGTGAGAGAGAGAAAAAAAGAAGCTGTGAGTGAGAGAGAAATAGAAGCTGTGAGTGACAGAAAGAGAGAAATTGAAGATGTGAGTGAGAGAGAGAGAGAAGGAGAAGCTGTGAGTGAGAGAGAGAGAAAGAGAAGCTGTGATTGAGAGAGAGAGAAGCTGTGAGTGAGTGAGAGAGAGAAAGTGAAGCTGTGAGTGCGAGAGAGATAGAGATAGAGAAGCTGTGAGTGAGAGAGATAGAAAGAGAAGATGTGAGTGAGAGAGAGAGAAAGAGAAGCTGAGAGTGAGAGAGAGAGAAAGAGAAGATATGAGTGAGAGAGAGAGAAAGAGAAGCTGTGAGTGAGAGAGAGAGAAAGAGATGCTGTGAGTGAGAGAGAAAGAGAAGCTGTGTGTGTGTGAGAGAGAAGCTGTGAGTGAGAGAGAGAGAAAGAGAAGCTGTGAGTGAGAGAGGGAGAGAAAGAAGCTGTGAGTGAGAGAGAGAGAAAGAAAGGGATGCTGTGAGTGAGAGAAAGAGAAAGAGAAGCTGTGAGTGAGAGAGAGAGAAAGTGAAGCTGTGAGTGAGAGAGAGAGAGAGAGAGAGAAGATGTGAGTGTGTGTGAGAGAAAGAGAAGCTGTGAGTGAGAGAGAGAAAGAGAGAGAAAAAGAAGCTTTGAGTGAGAGAGAGAGAGAAAGAAAAGCTATGTGTGTGAGAGAGAGAGAGAAAGAGAAGCTGTGAGTGAGAGAGAGAGAAAGTGAAACTGTGAGTGAGAGAGAGAGAGAGAGAGAGAATCTGTGAGTGAGAGAGAGAGAAAGAGAAGCTGTGAGTGAGCGAGAGAGAGAGAAAGAGAAGCTATGTGTGTGTGAGAGAGAGAAAGAGAAGCTGTGAGTAAGAGAGAGAGAGTGAAAGAGAAGCTGTGAGTGAGAGAGAGAAGTGTTGAGAGAGAGAGAATAAGAAAAGCTGTGAGTGAGAGAGAGAGAGAGAAGCTGTGAGTGAGAAGAGCGAGAGTGAAAGAGAAGCTGTGAGTGAGAGAGAGAGAGAAAGAGAAGATGTGAGTGTGTGAGAAAGAAAGAGAAGCTGTGAGTGAGAGAGAGAGAGAAAGAGACTCTGTGAGTGAGAGACAGAGGGAAAGAGAAGCTGTGAGTGAGAAGAGAGAGAGAGTGAAAGAGAAGCTGTGAGTGAGAGAGAGAGAAAGAGAAGATGTGAGTGAGTGAGAAAGAAAGAAAAGCTGTGAGTGAGAGAGATAGAAAGAGAAAGATAAGCTGTGAGTGAGTGAGAGAAAGTGAAGCTGTGAGTGAGAGAGAGAGAGAGAAAGAGAAGATGTGAGTTAGAGACAGAGAAAGAGAAGCTGTGAGTGAGAGAGAGAGAAAGAGATGCTGTGAGTGAGAGAGAGAGAGGAATAGAAGCTGTGAGTGAGAGAGAGAGAAAAAAAGAGAAGCTGTGAGTGAGAGAGAAATAGAAGCTGGGAGTGACAGAAAGAGAGAAATTGAAGCTGTGTGTGAGAGAGAGAGAAAGAGAAGCTGTGAGTGAGAGAGAGAGAGAAAGAGAAGCTGTGATTGAGAGAGAGAGAGAAGCTTTGAGTGAGAGAGAGAGAGAGAGAAAGAGAAGCTGTGAGTGAGAGAGAGAGAAAGAGAAGCTGTGATTGAGAGAGAGAGAGAGAAAGAGAAGCTGTGAGTGAGAGAGAGAGAAAGTGAAACTGTGAGTGAGAGAGAGAGATAGAGAAGCTGTGAGTGAGAGAGAGAGAAAGAGAAGCTGTGAGTGAGCGAGAGAGAGAGAAAGAGAAGCTATGTGTGTGTGTGTGAGAGAAAGAGAAGCTGTGAGTAAGAGAGAGAGAGTGAAAGAGAAGCTGTGAGTGAGAGAGAGAAGTGTTGAGAGAGAGAGAGAATAAGAAAAGCTGTGAGTGAGATAGAGAGAGAAAAGCTGTGAGTGAGAAGACAGAGAGAGTGAAAGAGAAGCTGTGAGTGAGAGAGAGAGAAAGAGAAGATGTGAGTGTGTGAGAAAGAAAGAGAAGCTGTGAGTGAGAGAGAGAGAGAAAGAGACTCTGTGAGTGAGAGACAGAGGGAAAGAGAAGCTGTGAGTGAGAAGAGAGAGAGAGTGAAAGAGAAGCTGTGAGTGAGAGAGAGAGAAAGAGAAGATGTGAGTGAGTGAGAAAGAAAGAAAAGCTGTGAGTGAGAGAGATAGAAAGAGAAAGAGAAGATGTGTGTGTGAGAGAGAGACAGAAGCTGTGAGTGAGAGATAGAGAATGAGATGCTGCGAGTGAGAGAGAGAGAGAGGAATAGAAGCTGTGAGTGAGAGAGAGAAAAAACGAAGCTGTGAGTGAGAGAGAAATAGAAGCTGTGAGTGACAGAAAGAGAGAAATTGAAGATGTGAGTGAGAGAGAGAGAGAAGGAGAAGCTGTGAGTGAGAGAGAGAGAAAGAGAAGCTGTGATTGAGAGAGAGAGAAGCTGTGAGTGAGTGAGAGAGAGAAAGTGAAGCTGTGAGTGCGAGAGAGATAGAGATAGAGAAGCTGTGAGTGAGAGAGATAGAAAGAGAAGATGTGTGTGTGAGAGAGAGAAAGAGAAGCTGAGAGTGAGAGAGAGAGAAAGAGAAGATGTGAGTGAGAGAGAGAGAAAGAGAAGCTGTGAGTGAGAGAGAGAGAAAGAGATGCTGTGAGTGAGAGAGAAAGAGAAGCTGTGTGTGTGTGAGAGAGAAGCTGTGAGTGAGAGAGAGAGAAAGAGAAGCTGTGAGTGAGAGAGGGAGAGAAAGAAGCTGTGAGTGAGAGAGAGAGAAAGAAAGGGATGCTGTGAGTGAGAGAAAGAGAAAGAGAAGCTGTGAGTGAGAGAGAGAGAAAGTGAAGCTGTGAGTGAGAGAGAGAGAGAGAGAAAGAGAAGATGTGAGTGTGTGAGAGAGAAAGAGAAGCTGTGAGTGAGAGAGAGAGAAAGAGATGCTGTGAGTGAGAGAGAGAGGAATAGAAGCTGTGAGTGAGAGAGAGAGGAAAAAAGAGAAGCTGTGAGTGACAGAAAAATAGAAGCTGGGAGTGACAGAAAGAGAGAAATATAAGCTGTGAGTGTGAGAGAGAGAAAGAGAAGCTGTGAGTGAGAGAGAGAGAGAGAGAAAGAGAAGCTTTGATTGAGAGAGAGAGGGAGAGAGAAGCTGTGAGTGAGAGAGAGAGAGAAAGAGAAGCTGTGAGTGAGAGAGAGAGAAAGAGAAGCTGTGATTGAGAGAGAGAGAGAGAGAAGCTGTGAGTGAGAGAGAGAGAAAGAGAAACTGTGAGTGAGAGAGAGATAGAGAAGCTGTGAGTGAGAGAGAGAGAAAGAGAAGCTCTGAGTGAGCGAGAGAGAGAGAAAGAGAAGCTATGTGTGTGTGTGAGAGAGAAAGAGAAGCTGTGAGTAAGAGAGAGAGAGTGAAAGAGAAGCTGTGAGTGAGAGAGAGAAGTGTTGAGAGAGAGAGGGAATAAGAGAAGCTGTGAGTGAGAGAGAGAGAGAGAAGCTGTGAGTGAGAAGAGAGAGAGAGTGAAAGAGAAGCTGTGAGTGAGAGAGAGAGAAAGAGAAGATGTGAGTAAGAGAGGGAGAGAGAAAGATAAGATATGAGTGAGAGCTGTGAGTCAGTGAGAGAGAGAGAGAGAGAAGATGTGAGTGTGTGAGAGAGAAAGAGAAGCTGTGAGTGAGAGAGAGAGAGAAAGAGAAGCTGTGAGTGAGAGAGAGAGAGAAAGAGAAGCTATGAGTGAGAGAGAGAGAAAGTGAAGCTGTGAGTGTGTGAGAGAGAAAGAGAAGCTGTGAGTGAGAGAGAGAGAGAAAGAGAAGCTATGAGTGAGAGAGAGAGAAAGTGAAGCTGTGAGTTAGTGAGAGAGAGAGGGAATAAGAGAAGCTGTGAGTGAGAGAGAGAGAGAGAGAAGCTGTATGTGAGAAGAGAGAGAGAGTGAAAGAGAAGCTGTGAGTGAGAGAGAGAGAGAAAGAGAAGATGTGAGTAAGAGAGGGAGAGAGAAAGATAAGATATGAGTGAGAGCTGTGAGTCAGTGAGAGAGAGAGAGAGAAAGAGAAGATGAGTGTGTGTGAGAGAGAATGAGAAGCTGTGAGTGAGAGAGAGAGACAAAGAGAAGCTGTGAGTGAGAGAGAAAGAAAGAGAAGCTGTGAGTGAGAGAGAGAGGAAGAGAAACTATGTGTGTGTGAGAGCGAGAGAAAGAGAAGCAGTGAGTGAGAGAGAGAAAGAAAAGCTGTGAGTGATGAGAGAGAGAGAATAAGAGAAGCTGTGAGTGAGAGAGAGAGAGAAAGCGAAGCTGTGTGAGAGAAGAGAGAGAGTGAAAGAGAAGCTGTGAGTGTGTGAGAGAGAGAAAGAGAAGATGTGAGTGAGTGAGAAAGAAAGAAAAGCTGTGAGTGAGAGAGAGAGAGAAAGAGACTCTGTGAGTGAGAGAGAGAGAGAGAGAAGCTGTGAGTGAGATAGAGAGAGAGAGAAGCTGTGAGTGAGAGAGGGAGAGAGAAAGAAACGCTGTGAGAGAGAGAGAGAGAGAAAGAGAAGCTGTGAGTGAGAGAGAGAAAGAGAAGCTGTGAGTGAGAGAGAAAGAGAAGCTGTGAGTGAGAGAGAGAGAGCGAGAAGCTGTGAGTGAGTGAGACAGAGAAATAGAAGCTGTGAGTGAGAGACAGACAGAGTGAAAAAGCTTTGAGTGAGAGAGATAGAAAGAGAAAGATAAGCTGTGAGTGAGAGAGAGAAAGTGAAGCTGTGAGTTAGTGAGAGAGAGAGAGAAAGAGAAGATGTGAGTGAGAGAGCGAGAGAGAAGCTGTGAGTGAGTGTGAGAGAGAAATAGAAGCTGTGAGTGAGAGAGAGAGAAAGAGAAGCTGTGAGTGAGAGAGAGAGAAAAAGATGCTGTGAGTGAGAGAGAGAGAGAGGAATAGAAGCTGTGAGTGAGAGAGAGAGAGAAAGAGAAGCTTTGAGTGAGAGAGAAATAGAAGCTGTGAGTGACAGAAAGAGAGAAATTGAAGCTGTGAGTGAGAGAGAGAGAAAGAGAAGCTGTGTGAGAGAGAGAGAGAGAAAGAGAAGCTGTGGTTGAGAGAGAGAGAGAAAGAGAAGCTGTGAGTGAGAGAGAGAAAGAGAAGCTGTGAGTGAGAGAGAGAGAAAGTGAAACTGTGAGTGAGAGAGAGATAGAGATAGAGAAGCTGTGAGTGAGAGAGAGAGAAAGAGAAGCTGTGAGTGAGCGAGTGAGAGAGAAAGAGAAGCTATGTGTGTGTGTGAGAGAGAAAGAGAAGCTGTGAGTAAGAGAGAGAGAGTGAAAGAGAAGCTGTGAGTGAGAGAGAGAAGTGTTGAGAGAGAGAGAATAAGAAAAGCTGTGAGTGAGAGAGAGAGAGAGAGAGAGAAGCTGTGAGTGAGAAGAGAGAGAGTTGAAGAGAAGCTGTGAGTGAGAGAGAGAGAGAAAGAGAAGATGCGAGTGTGTGAGAAAGAAAGAGAAGCTGTGAGTGAGAGAGAGAGAGAAAGAGACTCTGTGAGTGAGAGACAGAGGGAAAGAGAATCTGTGAGTGAGAAGAGAGAGAGAGTGAAAGAGAAGCTGTGAGTGAGAGAGAGAGAAAGAGAAGATGTGAGTGAGAGAGAGAGAGAGAGAGAAAGAGAAGATGTGTGTGAGAGAGACAGAAACTGTGAGTGAGAGAGAGAGAATGAGATGCTGCGAGTGAGAGAGAGAGAGAGGAATAGAAGCTGTGAGTGAGAGAGAGAAAAAAAGAAGCTGTGAGTGAGAGAGAAATAGAAGCTGTGAGTGACAGAAAGAGAGAAATTGAAGATGTGAGTGAGAGAGAGAGAGAAGGAGAAGCTGTGAGTGAGAGAGAGAGAAAGAGAAGCTGTGATTGAGAGAGAGAGAGAAGCTGTGAGTGAGTGAGAGAGAGAAAGTGAAGCTGTGAGTGCGAGAGATATAGAGATAGAGAAGCTGTGAGTGAGAGAGATAGAAAGAGAAGATGTGAGTGAGAGAGAGAGAAAGAGAAGCTGAGAGTGAGAGAGAGAGAGAAAGAGAAGATGTGAGTGAGAGAGAGAGAAAGAGAAGCTGTGAGTGTGTGAGAGAGAAAGAGAAGCTGTGAGTGAGAGAGAGAGAGAAAGAGAAGCTGTGAGTGAGAGAGAGAGAAAGAGAAGCTGTGAGTGAGAGAGAGAGAAAGTGAAGCTGTGAGTTAGTGAGAGAGAGAGGGAATAAGAGAAGCTGTGAGTGAGAGAGAGAGAGAGAAGCTGTGAGTGAGAAGAGAGAGAGAGTGAAAGAGAAGCTGTGAGTGAGAGAGAGAGAGAAAGAGAAGATGTGAGTAAGAGAGGGAGAGAGAAAGAGAAGATATGAGTGAGAGCTGTGAGTCAGTGAGAGAGAGAGAGAGAAAGAGAAGATGAGTGTGTGTGAGAGAGAATGAGAAGCTGTGAGTGAGAGAGAGAGACAAAGAGAAGCTGTGAGTGAGAGAGAGAGAAAGAGAAGCTGTGAGTGAGAGAGAGAGGAAGAGAAACTATGTGTGTGTGAGAGCGAGAGAAAGAGAAGCAGTGAGTGAGAGAGAGAAAGAGAAGCTGTGAGTGATGAGAGAGAGAGAATAAGAGAAGCTGTGAGTGAGAGAGAGAGAGAAAGCGAAGCTGTGAGAGAGAAGAGAGAGAGTGAAAGAGAAGCTGTGAGTGTGTGAGAGAGAGAAAGAGAAGATGTGAGTGAGTGAGAAAGAAAGAAAAGCTGTGAGTGAGAGAGAGAGAGAAAGAGACTCTGTGAGTGAGAGAGAGAGAGAGAAAGAGAAGCTGTGAGTGAGATAGAGAGAGAGAGAAGCTGTGAGTGAGAGAGGGAGAGAGAAAGAAACGCTGTGAGAGAGAGAGAGAGAGAAAGAGAAGCTGTGAGTGAGAGAGAGAAAGAGAAGCTGTGAGTGAGAGAGAAAGAGAAGCTGTGAGTGAGAGAGAGAGAGAGAGAAGCTGTGAGTGAGTGAGACAGAGAAATAGAAGCTGTGAGTGAGAGACAGACAGAGGGAAAAAGCTTTGAGTGAGAGAGATAGAAAGAGAAAGATAAGCTGTGAGTGAGAGAGAGAGAAAGTGAAGCTGTGAGTTAGTGAGAGAGAGAGAGAAAGAGAAGATGTGATTGAGAGAGAGAGAAAAAGAAGCTGTGGGTGAGAGAGAGAGAAAGAGATGCTGTGAGTGAGAGAGGGAGAGAGAAAGAGAAGCTGTGAGAGAGAGAGAGAGAAGCTGTGAGTGAGAGAGAAAGAGAAGCTGTGAGTGAGAGAGAAAGAGAAGCTGTGAGTGAGAGAGCGAGAGAGAAGCTGTGAGTGAGTGAGAGAGAGAAATAGAAGCTGTGAGTGAGAGAGAGAGAAAGAGAAGCTGTGAGTGAGAGAGAGAGAGAAAGATGCTGTGAGTGAGAGAGAGAGAGAGGAATAGAAGCTGTGAGTGAGAGAGAGAGAGAGAGAGAAGCTGTGAGTGAGAGAGAAATAGAAGCTGTGAGTGACAGAAAGAGAGAAATTGAAGCTGTGAGTGAGAGAGAGAGAAAGAGAAGCTGTGTGAGAGAGAGAGAGAGAAAGAGAAGCTGTGGTTGAGAGAGAGAGAGAGAGACAGAGCAGCTGTGAGTGAGAGAGAGAAAGAGAAGCTGTGAGTGAGAGAGAGAGAAAGTGAAACTGTGAGTGAAAGAGAGAAAGAGATAGAGAAGCTGTGAGTGAGAGAGAGAGAAAGAGAAGCTGTGAGTGAGCGAGAGAGAGAGAAAGAGAAGCTATGTGTGTGTGTGTGAGAGAAAGAGAAGCTGTGAGTAAGAGAGAGAGAGTGAAAGAGAAGCTGTGAGTGAGAGAGAGAAGTGTTGAGAGAGAGAGAATAAGAAAAGCTGTGAGTGAGAGAGAGAGAGAGAGAGAAGCTGTGAGTGAGAAGAGAGAGAGTTGAAGAGAAGCTGTGAGTGAGAGAGAGAGAGAAAGAGAAGATGCGAGTGTGTGAGAAAGACAGAGAAGCTGTGAGTGAGAGAGAGAGAGAAAGAGACTCTGTGAGTGAGAGACAGAGGGAAAGAGAATCTGTGAGTGAGAAGAGAGAGAGAGTGAAAGAGAAGCTGTGAGTGAGAGAGAGAGAAAGAGAAGATGTGAGTGAGAGAGAGAGAGAAAGAGAAGATGTGTGTGTGAGAGAGACAGAAACTGTGAGTGAGAGAGAGAGAATGAGATGCTGCGAGTGAGAGAGAGAGAGAGGAATAGAAGCTGTGAGTGAGAGAGAGAAAAAAAGAAGCTGTGAGTGAGAGAGAAATAGAAGCTGTGAGTGACAGAAAGAGAGAAATTGAAGATGTGAGTGAGAGAGAGAGAGAAGGAGAAGCTGTGAGTGAGAGAGAGAGAAAGAGAAGCTGTGATTGAGAGAGAGAGAGAAGCTGTGAGTGAGTGAGAGAGAGAAAGTGAAGCTGTGAGTGCGAGAGAGATAGAGATAGAGAAGCTGTGAGTGAGAGAGATAGAAAGAGAAGATGTGAGTGAGAGAGAGAGAAAGAGAAGCTGAGAGTGAGAGAGAGAGAGAAAGAGAAGATGTGAGTGAGAGAGAGAGAAAGAGAAGCTGTGAGTGAGAGAGAGAGAAAGAGATGCTGTGCGTGAGAGAGAAAGAGAAGCTGTGTGTGTGTGAGAGAGAAGCTGTGAGTGAGAGAGAGAGAAAGAGAAGCTGTGAGTGAGAGAGGGAGAGAAAGAAGCTGTGAGTGAGAGAGAAAGAAAGAAAGGGATGCTGTGAGTGAGAGAAAGAGAAAGAGAAGCTGTGAGTGAGAGAGAGAGAGAAAGTGAAGCTGTGAGTGAGAGAGAGAGAGAGAAAGAGAAGATGTGAGTGTGTGTGAGAGAAAGAGAAGCTGTGAGTGAGAGAGAGAGAGAGAAAGAGAAGCTTTGAGTGAGAGAGAGAGAGAAAGAGAAGCTATGTGTGAGAGAGAGAGAGAGTGAAAGAGAAGCTGTGAGTGAGAGAGAGAGAGAGAGAAGCTGTGAGTGAGTGAGACAGAGAAATAGAAGCTGTGAGTGAGAGACAGACAGAGTGAAAAAGCTTTGAGTGAGAGAGATAGAAAGAGAAAGATAAGCTGTGAGTGAGAGAGAGAGAAAGTGAAGCTGTGAGTTAGTGAGAGAGAGAGAGAAAGAGAAGATGTGAGTGAGAGAGAGAGAAAGAGAAGCTGTGAGTGAGAGAGCGAGAGAGAAGCTGTGAGTGAGTGAGAGAGAGAAATAGAAGCTGTGAGTGAGAGAGAGAGAAAGAGAAGCTGTGAGTGAGAGAGAGAGAAAAAGATGCTGTGAGTGAGAGAGAGAGAGAGGAATAGAAGCTGTGAGTGAGAGAGAGAGAGAGAGAGAAGCTGTGAGTGAGAGAGAAATAGAAGCTGTGAGTGACAGAAAGAGAGAAATTGAAGCTGTGAGTGAGAGAGAGAGAAAGAGAAGCTGTGTGAGAGAGAGAGAGAGAAAGAGAAGCTGTGGTTGAGAGAGAGAGAGAGACAGAGAAGCTGTGAGTGAGAGAGAGAAAGAGAAGCTGTGAGTGAGAGAGAGAGAAAGTGAAACTGTGAGTGAGAGAGAGATAGAGATAGAGAAGCTGTGAGTGAGAGAGAGAGAAAGAGAAGCTGTGAGTGAGCGAGAGAGAGAGAAAGAGAAGCTATGTGTGTGTGTGAGAGAGAAAGAGAAGCTGTGAGTAAGAGAGAGAGAGTGAAAGGGAAGCTGTGAGTGAGAGAGAGAAGTGTTGAGAGAGAGAGAATAAGAAAAGCTGTGAGTGAGAGAGAGAGAGAGAGAAGCTGTGAGTGAGAAGAGAGAGAGTTGAAGAGAAGCTGTGAGTGAGAGAGAGAGAGAAAGAGAAGATGCGAGTGTGTGAGAAAGAAAGAGAAGCTGTGAGTGAGAGAGAGAGAGAAAGAGACTCTGTGAGTGAGAGACAGAGGGAAAGAGAATCTGTGAGTGAGAAGAGAGAGAGAGTGAAAGAGAAGCTGTGAGTGAGAGAGAGAGAAAGAGAAGATGTGAGTGAGAGAGAGAGAGAAAGAGAAGATGTGTGTGTGAGAGAGACAGAAACTGTGAGTGAGAGAGAGAGAATGAGATGCTGCGAGTGAGAGAGAGAGAGAGGAATAGAAGCTGTGAGTGAGAGAGAGAAAAAAAGAAGCTGTGAGTGAGAGAGAAATAGAAGCTGTGAGTGACAGAAAGAGAGAAATTGAAGATGTGAGTGAGAGAGAGAGAGAAGGAGAAGCTGTGAGTGAGAGAGAGAGAAAGAGAAGCTGTGATTGAGAGAGAGAGAGAAGCTGTGAGTGAGTGAGAGAGAGAAAGTGAAGCTGTGAGTGTGAGAGAGATAGAGATAGAGAAGCTGTGAGTGAGAGAGATAGAAAGAGAAGATGTGAGTGAGAGAGAGAGAAAGAGAAGCTGAGAGTGAGAGAGAGAGAGAAAGAGAAGATGTGAGTGAGAGAGAGAGAAAGAGAAGCTGTGAGTGAGAGAGAGAGAAAGAGATGCTGTGCGTGAGAGAGAAAGAGAAGCTGTGTGTGTGTGAGAGAGAAGCTGTGAGTGAGAGAGAGAGAAAGAGAAGCTGTGAGTGAGAGAGGGAGAGAAAGAAGCTGTGAGTGAGAGAGAAAGAAAGAAAGGGATGCTGTGAGTGAGAGAAAGAGAAAGAGAAGCTGTGAGTGAGAGAGAGAGAAAGTGAAGCTGTGAGTGAGAGAGAGAGAGAGAAAGAGAAGATGTGAGTGTGTGTGAGAGAAAGAGAAGCTGTGAGTGAGAGAGAGAGAGAGAAAGAGAAGCTTTGAGTGAGAGAGAGAGAGAAAGAGAAGCTATGTGTGAGAGAGAGAGAGTGAAAGAGAAGCTGTGAGTGAGAGAGAGAGAGAGAGAAGCTGTGAGTGAGTGAGACAGAGAAATAGAAGCTGTGAGTGAGAGACAGACAGAGTGAAAAAGCTTTGAGTGAGAGAGATAGAAAGAGAAAGATAAGCTGTGAGTGAGAGAGAGAGAAAGTGAAGCTGTGAGTTAGTGAGAGAGAGAGAGAAAGAGAAGATGTGAGTGAGAGAGAGAGAAAGAGAAGCGGTGGGTGAGAGAGAGAGAAAGAGATGCTGTGAGTGAGAGAGGGAGAGAGAAAGAGAAGCTGTGTGTGAGAGAGAGAGAGAAGCTGTGAGTGAGAGAGAGAGAAAGAGAAGCTGTAAGTGAGAGAGAAAGAGAAGCTGTGAGTGAGAGAGAGAGAGAAGCTGTGAGTGAGTGAGAGAGAGAAATAGAAGCTGTGAGTGAGAGAGAGAGAAAGAGAAGCTGTGAGTGAGAGAGAGAGAAAAAGATGCTGTGAGTGAGAGAGAGAGGAATAGAAGCTGTGAGTGAGAGATAGAGAGAAAGAGAAGCTGTGAGTGAGAGAGAAATAGAAGCTGTGAGTGACAGAAAGAGAGAAATTGAAGCTGTGAGTGAGAGAGAGAGAAAGAGAAGCTGTGAGAGAGAGAGAGAGAGAGAGAAGCTGTGGTTGAGAGAGAGAGAGAGAGAGAAGCTGTGAGTGAGAGAGAGAGAGAAACTGTGAGTGTGAGAGAGATAGAGATAGAGAAGCTGTGAGTGAGAGAGAGAGAAAGAGAAGCTGTGAGTGAGCGAGAGAGAGAGAAAGAGAAGCTGTGTGTGTGAGAGAGAGAAAGAGAAGCTGTGAGTAAGAGAGAGAGAGTGAAAGAGAAGCTGTGAGTGAGAGAGAGAAGTGTTGAGAGAGAGAGAGAATAAGAGAAGCTGTGAGTGAGAGAGAGAGAGAGAAGCTGTGAGAAGAGATAGAGTGAAAGAGAAGCTGTGAGTGAGAGAGAGAGAGAAAGAGAAGATGTGAGTGTGTGAGAAAGAAAGCGAAGCTGTGAGTGAGAGAGAGAGAGAAAGAGACTCTGTGAGTGAGAGAGAGAGGGAAAGAGAAGCTGTGAGTGAGATAGAGAGAGAGAGAAAGAGAAGCTGTGAGTGAGAGAGGGAGAGAGAAAGAGAAGCTGTGTGAGAGAGAGAGAGAAGCTGTGAGAGAGAGAGAGAGAAAGAGAAGGTGTGAGTGAGAGAGAAAGAGAAGCTGTGAGTGAGAATGAGAGAGAGAAAGAGAAGCTGTGAGTGAGTGAGAGAGAGAAATAGAATGTGTGAGTGAGAGACAGACAGAGTGAAAAAGCTGTGAGTGAGATAGAGAGAGAGAGAGAGAAGCTGTGAGTGAGAGAGGGAGAGAAAAAGAGAAGCTGTGAGAAAGAGAGAGAGAAAGAGAAGGTGTGAGAGAGAGAGAAAGAGAAGCTGTGAGTGAGCGAGAGAGAGAGAAAGAGAAGCTATGTGTGTGTGTGAGAGAGAAAGAGAAGCTGTGAGTAAGAGAGAGAGAGTGAAAGAGAAGCTGTGAGTGAGAGAGAGAAGTGTTGAGAGAGAGAGAATAAGAAAAGCTGTGAGTGAGAGAGAGAGAGATAAGCTGTGAGTGAGAAGAGAGAGAGTTGAAGAGAAGCTGTGAGTGAGAGAGAGAGAGAAAGAGAAGATGCGAGTGTGTGAGAAAGAAAGAGAAGCTGTGAGTGAGAGAGAGAGAGAAAGAGACTCTGTGAGTGAGAGACAGAGGGAAAGAGAATCTGTGAGTGAGAAGAGAGAGAGAGTGAAAGAGAAGCTGTGAGTGAGAGAGAGAGAAAGAGAAGATGTGAGTGAGAGAGAGAGAGAGAGAGAAAGAGAAGATGTGTGTGAGAGAGACAGAAACTGTGAGTGAGAGAGAGAGAATGAGATGCTGCGAGTGAGAGAGAGAGAGAGGAATAGAAGCTGTGAGTGAGAGAGAGAAAAAAGAAGCTGTGAGTGAGAGAGAAATAGAAGCTGTGAGTGACAGAAAGAGAGAAATTGAAGATGTGAGTGAGAGAGAGAGAGAAGGAGAAGCTGTGAGTGAGAGAGAGAGAAAGAGAAGCTGTGATTGAGAGAGAGAGAGAAGTTGTGAGTGAGTTAGAGAGAGAAAGTGAAGCTGTGAGTGCGAGAGAGATAGAGATAGAGAAGCTGTGAGTGAGAGAGATAGAAAGAGAAGATGTGAGTGAGAGAGAGAGAAAGAGAAGCTGAGAGTGAGAGAGAGAGAGAGAGAGAAGATGTGAGTGAGAGAGAATGAAAGAGAAGCTGTGAGTGTGTGAGAGAGAGAGGGAATAAGAGAAGCTGTGAGTGAGAGAGAGAGAGAGTGAAAGAGAAGCTGTGAGTGAGAGAGAGAGAGAAAGAGAAGATGTGAGTAAGAGAGGGAGAGAGAAAGATAAGATATGAGTGAGAGCTGTGAGTCAGTGAGAGAGAGAGAGAGAGAAAGAGAAGATGAGTGTGTGTGAGAGAGAATGAGAAACTGTGAGTGAGAGAGAGAGACAAAGAGAAGCTGTGAGTGAGAGAGAGAGAAAGAGAAGCTGTGAGTGAGAGAGAGAGGAAGAGAAACTATGTGTGTGTGAGAGCGAGAGAAAGAGAAGCAGTGAGTGAGAGAGAGAAAGAGAAGCTGTGAGTGATGAGAGAGAGAGAATAAGAGAAGCTGTGAGTGAGAGAGAGAGAGAAAGCGAAGCTGTGAGAGAGAAGAGAGAGAGTGAAAGAGAAGCTGTGAGTGTGTGAGAGAGAGAAAGAGAAGATGTGAGTGAGTGAGAAAGAAAGAAAAGCTGTGAGTGAGAGAGAGAGAGAAAGAGACTCTGTGAGTGAGAGAGAGAGAGAGAAAGAGAAGCTGTGAGTGAGATAGAGAGAGAGAAGCTGTGAGTGAGTGAGGGAGAGAGAAAGAAACGCTGTGAGAGAGAGAGAGAGAAAGAGAAGCTGTGAGTGAGAGAGAGAAAGAGAAGCTGTGAGTGAGAGAGAAAGAGAAGCTGTGAGTGAGAGAGAGAGAGAGAGAAGCTGTGAGTGAGTGAGACAGAGAAATAGAAGCTGTGAGTGAGAGACAGAGTGAAAAAGCTTTGAGTGAGAGAGATAGAAAGAGAAAGATAAGCTGTGAGTGAGAGAGAGAGAAAGTGAAGCTGTGAGTTAGTGAGAGTGAGAGAGAAAGAGAAGATGTGAGTGAGAGAGAGAGAAAAAGAAGCTGTGGGTGAGAGAGAGAGAAAGAGATGCTGTGAGTGAGAGAGGGAGAGAGAAAGAGAAGCTGTGAGAGAGAGAGAGAAGCTGTGAGTGAGAGAGAGAGAAAGAGAAGCTGTGAGTGAGAGAGAAAGAGAAGCTGTGAGTGAGAGAGCGAGAGAGAAGCTGTGAGTGAGTGAGAGAGAGAAATAGAAGCTGTGAGTGAGAGAGAGAGAAAGAGAAGCTGTGAGTGAGAGAGAGAGAAAAAGATGCTGTGAGTGAGAGAGAGAGAGAGGAATAGAAGCTGTGAGTGAGAGAGAGAGAAAGAGAAGCTGTGAGTGAGAGAAAAATAGAAGCTGTGAGTGACAGAAAGAGAGAAATTGAAGCTGTGAGTGAGAGAGAGAGAAAGAGAAGCTGTGTGAGAGAGAGAGAGAGAAAGAGAAGCTGTGGTTGAGAGAGAGAGAGAAAGAGAAGCTGTGAGTGAGAGAGAGAAAGAGAACCTGTGAGTGAGAGAGAGAGAAAGTGAAACTGTGAGTGAGAGAGAGATAGAGATAGAGAAGCTGTGAGTGAGAGAGAGAGAAAGAGAAGCTGTGAGTGAGCGAGAGAGAGAGAAAGAGAAGCTATGTGTGTGTGTGTGTGTGAGAGAAAGAGAAGCTGTGAGTAAGAGAGAGAGAGTGAAAGAGAAGCTGTGAGTGAGAGAGAGAAGTGTTGAGAGAGAGAGAATAAGAAAAGCTGTGAGTGAGAGAGAGAGAGAGAGAGAAGCTGTGAGTGAGAAGAGAGAGAGTTGAAGAGAAGCTGTGAGTGAGAGAGAGAGAGAAAGAGAAGATGCGAGTGTGTGAGAAAGAAAGAGAAGCTGTGAGTGAGAGAGAGAGAGAAAGAGACTCTGTGAGTGAGAGACAGAGGGAAAGAGAATCTGTGAGTGAGAAGAGAGAGAGAGTGAAAGAGAAGCTGTGAGTGAGAGAGAGAGAAAGAGAAGATGTGAGTGAGAGAGAGAGAGAAAGAGAAGATGTGTGTGTGAGAGAGACAGAAACTGTGAGTGAGAGAGAGAGAATGAGATGCTGCGAGTGAGAGAGAGAGAGAGGAATAGAAGCTGTGAGTGAGAGAGAGAAAAAAAGAAGCTGTGAGTGAGAGAGAAATAGAAGCTGTGAGTGACAGAAAGAGAGAAATTGAAGATGTGAGTGAGAGAGAGAGAGAAGGAGAAGCTGTGAGTGAGAGAGAGAGAAAGAGAAGCTGTGATTGAGAGAGAGAGAGAAGCTGTGAGTGAGTGAGAGAGAGAAAGTGAAGCTGTGAGTGCGAGAGAGATAGAGATAGAGAAGCTGTGAGTGAGAGAGATAGAAAGAGAAGATGTGAGTGAGAGAGAGAGAAAGAGAAGCTGAGAGTGAGAGAGAGAGAGAAAGAGAAGATGTGAGTGAGAGAGAGAGAAAGAGAAGCTTTGAGTGAGAGAGAGAGAAAGAGAAGCTATGTGTGAGAGAGAGAGAGTGAAAGAGAAGCTGTGAGTGTGAGAGAGAGAGAGAGAAGCTGTGAGTGAGTGAGACAGAGAAATAGAAGCTGTGAGTGAGAGACAGACAGAGTGAAAAAGCTTTGAGTGAGAGAGATAGAAAGAGAAAGATAAGCTGTGAGTGAGAGAGAGAGAAAGTGAAGCTGTGAGTTAGTGAGAGAGAGAGAGAAAGAGAAGATGTGAGTGAGAGAGAAAGAAAGAGAAGCGGTGGGTGAGAGAGAGAGAAAGAGATGCTGTGAGTGAGAGAGGGAGAGAGAAAGAGAAGCTGTGTGTGAGAGAGAGAGAGAAGCTGTGAGTGAGAGAGAGAGAAAGAGAAGCTGTAAGTGAGAGAGAAAGAGAAGCTGTGAGTGAGAGAGAGAGAGAAGCTGTGAGTGAGTGAGAGAGAGAAATAGAAGCTGTGAGTGAGAGAGAGAGAAAGAGAAGCTGTGAGTGAGAGAGAGAGAAAAAGATGCTGTGAGTGAGAGAGAGAGGAATAGAAGCTGTGAGTGAGAGAGAGAGAGAAAGAGAAGCTGTGAGTGAGAGAGAAATAGAAGCTGTGAGTGACAGAAAGAGAGAAATTGAAGCTGTGAGTGAGAGAGAGAGAAAGAGAAGCTGTGTGAGAGAGAGAGAGAAGCTGTGAGAGAGAGAGAGAGAAAGAGAAGGTGTGAGTGAGAGAGAAAGAGAAGCTGTGAGTGAGAATGAGAGAGAGAAAGAGAAGCTGTGAGTGAGTGAGAGAGAGAAATAGAATGTGTGAGTGAGAGACAGACAGAGTGAAAAAGCTGTGAGTGAGATAGAGAGAGAGAGAAAGAGAAGCTGTGAGTGAGAGAGGGAGAGAAAAAGAGAAGCTGTGAGAAAGAGAGAGAGAAAGAGAAGGTGTGAGAGAGAGAGAAAGAGAAGCTGTGAGTGAGCGAGAGAGAGAGAAAGAGAAGCTATGTGTGTGTGAGAGAGAGAAAGAGAAGCTGTGAGTAAGAGAGAGAGAGTGAAAGAGAAGCTGTGAGTGAGAGAGAGAAGTGTTGAGAGAGAGAGAATAAGAAAAGCTGTGAGTGAGAGAGAGAGAAGCTGTGAGTGAGAAGAGAGAGAGTTGAAGAGAAGCTGTGAGTGAGAGAGAGAGAGAAAGAGAAGATGCGAGTGTGTGAGAAAGAAAGAGAAGCTGTGAGTGAGAGAGAGAGAGAAAGAGACTCTGTGAGTGAGAGACAGAGGGAAAGAGAATCTGTGAGTGAGAAGAGAGAGAGAGTGAAAGAGAAGCTGTGAGTGAGAGAGAGAGAAAGAGAAGATGTGAGTGAGAGAGAGAGAGAGAGAAAGAGAAGATGTGTGTGAGAGAGACAGAAACTGTGAGTGAGAGAGAGAGAATGAGATGCTGCGAGTGAGAGAGAGAGAGAGGAATAGAAGCTGTGAGTGAGAGAGAGAAAAAAGAAGCTGTGAGTGAGAGAGAAATAGAAGCTGTGAGTGACAGAAAGAGAGAAATTGAAGATGTGAGTGAGAGAGAGAGAGAAGGAGAAGCTGTGAGTGAGAGAGAGAGAAAGAGAAGCTGTGATTGAGAGAGAGAGAGAAGTTGTGAGTGAGTTAGAGAGAGAAAGTGAAGCTGTGAGTGCGAGAGAGATAGAGATAGAGAAGCTGTGAGTGAGAGAGATAGAAAGAGAAGATGTGAGTGAGAGAGAGAGAAAGAGAAGCTGAGAGTGAGAGAGAGAGAGAAAGAGAAGATGTGAGTGAGTGAGAGAGAAAGAGAAGCTGTGAGTGTGTGAGAGAGAGAGGGAATAAGAGAAGCTGTGAGTGAGAGAGAGAGAGAGTGAAAGAGAAGTTGTGAGTGAGAGAGAGAGAGAAAGAGAAGATGTGAGTAAGAGAGGGAGAGAGAAAGATAAGATATGAGTGAGAGCTGTGAGTCAGTGAGAGAGAGAGAGAGAAAGAGAAGATGAGTGTGTGTGAGAGAATGAGAAACTGTGAGTGAGAGAGAGAGACAAAGAGAAGCTGTGAGTGAGAGAGAGAGAAAGAGAAGCTGTGAGTGAGAGAGAGAGGAAGAGAAACTATGTGTGTGTGAGAGCGAGAGAAAGAGAAGCAGTGAGTGAGAGAGAGAAAGAGAAGCTGTGAGTGATGAGAGAGAGAGAATAAGAGAAGCTGTGAGTGAGAGAGAGAGAGAAAGCGAAGCTGTGAGAGAGAAGAGAGAGAGTGAAAGAGAAGCTGTGAGTGTGTGAGAGAGAGAAAGAGAAGATGTGAGTGAGTGAGAAAGAAAGAAAAGCTGTGAGTGAGAGAGAGAGAGAAAGAGACTCTGTGAGTGAGAGAGAGAGAGAGAAAGAGAAGCTGTGAGTGAGATAGAGAGAGAGAAGCTGTGAGTGAGAGAGGGAGAGAGAAAGAAACGCTGTGAGAGAGAGAGAGAGAAAGAGAAGCTGTGAGTGAGAGAGAGAAAGAGAAGCTGTGAGTGAGAGAGAAAGAGAAGCTGTGAGTGAGAGAGAGAGAGAGAGAAGCTGTGAGTGAGTGAGACAGAGAAATAGAAGCTGTGAGTGAGAGACAGACAGAGTGAAAAAGCTTTAAGTGAGAGAGATAGAAAGAGAAAGATAAGCTGTGAGTGAGAGAGAGAGAAAGTGAAGCTGTGAGTTAGTGAGAGTGAGAGAGAAAGAGAAGATGTGAGTGAGAGAGAGAGAAAAAGAAGCTGTGGGTGAGAGAGAGAGAAAGAGATGCTGTGAGTGAGAGAGGGAGAGAGAAAGAGAAGCTGTGAGAGAGAGAGAGAGAAGCTGTGAGTGAGAGAGAGAGAAAGAGAAGCTGTGAGTGAGAGAGAAAGAGAAGCTGTGAGTGAGAGAGCGAGAGAGAAGCTGTGAGTGAGTGAGAGAGAGAAATAGAAGCTGTGAGTGAGAGAGAGAGAAAGAGAAGCTGTGAGTGAGAGAGAGAGAAAAAGATGCTGTGAGTGAGAGAGAGAGAGAAAGAGACTCTGTGAGTGAGAGACAGAGGGAAAGAGAATCTGTGAGTGAGAAGAGAGAGAGAGTGAAAGAGAAGCTGTGAGTGAGAGAGAGAGAAAGAGAAGATGTGAGTGAGAGAGAGAGAGAAAGAGAAGATGTGTGTGTGAGAGAGACAGAAACTGTGAGTGAGAGAGAGAGAATGAGATGCTGTGAGTGAGAGAGAGAGAGAGGAATAGACGCTGTGAGTGAGAGAGAGAAAAAAAGAAGCTGTGAGGGAGAGAGAAATAGAAGCTGTGAGTGACAGAAAGAGAGAAATTGAAGATGTGAGTGAGAGAGAGAGAGAAGGAGAAGCTGTGAGTGAGAGAGAGAGAAAGAGAAGCTGTGATTGAGAGAGAGAGAGAAGCTGTGAGTGAGTGAGAGAGAGAAAGTGAAGCTGTGAGTGCGAGAGAGATAGAGATAGAGAAGCTGTGAGTGAGAGAGATAGAAAGAGAAGATGTGAGTGAGAGAGAGAGAAAGAGAAGCTGAGAGTGAGAGAGAGAGAGAAAGAGAAGATGTGAGTGAGAGAGAGAGAAAGAGAAGCTGTGAGTGAGAGAGAGAGAAAGAGATGCTGTGCGTGAGAGAGAAAGAGAAGCTGTGTGTGTGAGAGAGAGAAGCTGTGAGTGAGAGAGAGAGAAAGAGAAGCTGTGAGTGAGAGAGGGAGAGAAAGAAGCTGTGAGTGAGAGAGAGAGAAAGAAAGGGATGCTGTGAGTGAGAGAAAGAGAAAGAGAAGCTGTGAGTGAGAGAGAGAGAGAAAGTGAAGCTGTGAGTGAGAGAGAGAGAGAGAAAGAGAAGATGTGAGTGTGTGTGAGAGAAAGAGAAGCTGTGAGTGAGAGAGAGAGAGAGAAAGAGAAGCTTTGAGTGAGAGAGAGAGAGAAAGAGAAGCTATGTGTGTGAGAGAGAGAGTGAAAGAGAAGCTGTGAGTGAGAGAGAGAGAGAGAGAAGCTGTGAGTGAGTGAGACAGAGAAATAGAAGCTGTGAGTGAGAGACAGACAGAGTGAAAAAGCTTTGAGTGAGAGAGATAGAAAGAGAAAGATAAGCTGTGAGTGAGAGAGAGAGAAAGTGAAGCTGTGAGTTAGTGAGAGAGAGAGAGAAAGAGAAGATGTGAGTGAGAGAGAGAGAAAGAGAAGCGGTGGGTGAGAGAGAGAGAAAGAGATGCTGTGAGTGAGAGAGGGAGAGAGAAAGAGAAGCTGTGTGAGAGAGAGAGAGAGAAGCTGTGAGTGAGAGAGAGAGAAAGAGAAGCTGTGAGTGAGAGAGAAAGAGAAGCTGTGAGTGAGAGAGAGAGAGAAGCTGTGAGTGAGTGAGAGAGAGAAATAGAAGCTGTGAGTGAGAGAGAGAGAAAGAGAAGCTGTGAGTGAGAGAGAGAGAAAAAGATGCTGTGAGTGAGAGAGAGAGAGAGAAAGAGAAGCTGTGAGTGAGAGAGAAATAGAAGCTGTGAGTGACAGAAAGAGAGAAATTGAAGCTGTGAGTGAGAGAGAGAGAAAGAGAAGCTGTGAGAGAGAGAGAGGGAGAAAGAGAAGCTGTGGTTGAGAGAAAGAGAGAGAGAGAAGCTGTGAGTGAGAGAGAGAGAGAAACTGTGAGTGTGAGAGAGATAGAGATAGAGAAGCTGTGAGTAAGAGAGAGAGAAAGAGAAGCTGTGAGTGAGCGAGAGAGAGAGAAAGAGAAGCTGTGTGTGTGTAAGAGAGAAATAGAAGCTGTGAGTAAGAGAGAGAGAGTGAAAGAGAAGCTGTGTGAGAGAGAGAAGTGTTGAGAGAGAGAGAATAAGAGAAGCTGTGAGTGAGAGAGAGAGAGAAGCTGTGAGTGAGAAGAGATAGAGTGAAAGAGAAGCTGTGAGTGAGAGAGAGAGAGAAAGAGAAGATGTGAGTGTGTGAGAAAGAAAGCGAAGCTGTGAGTGAGAGAGAGAGAGAAAGAGACTCTGTGAGTGAGAGAGAGAGGGAAAGAGAAGCTGTGAGTGAGATAGAGAGAGAGAGAAAGAGAAGCTGTGAGTGAGAGAGGGAGAGAGAAAGAGAAGCTGTGTGTGAGAGAGAGAAGCTGTGAGAGAGAGAGAGAGAAAGAGAAGGTGTGAGTGAGAGAGAAAGAGAAGCTGTGAGTGAGAATGAGAGAGAGAAAGAGAAGCTGTGAGTGAGTGAGAGAGAGAAATAGAAGCTGTGAGTGAGAGACAGACAGAGTGAAAAAGCTGTGAGTGAGATAGGGAGAGAGAGAAAGAGAAGCTGTGAGTGAGAGAGGGAGAGAGAAAGAGAAGCTGTGAGAAAGAGAGAGAGAAAGAGAAGGTGTGAGTGAGAGAGAAAGTGAAGCTGTGAGTGAGTGAGAGAGAGAGAGAAAGAGAAGATGTGAGGGTGTGAGAGAGAAAGAGAAGCTGTGAGTGAGAGAGAGAGAAAGAGATGCTGTCAGTTTGAGAGATAGAAAGAGAAGCTGTGAGTGAGAGAGAGAGAGAGAAAGAGAAGCTATGTGTGTGAGAAAGAGAGAGAAAGAGAAGCTGTGAGTGAGAGAGAGAGAAAGAGAAGCTGTGAGTGAGAGAGGGAGAGAGAAAGAGAAGCCGTGAGAGAGAGAGAGAAAGAGAAGTTGTGAGTACGAGAGAGAGATAAAGAGAAGATGTCAGTGAGAAGAGAGAGAGAGAGAAAGAGATGCTGTGAGTGAGAGAGGGAGAGAGAAAGAGAAGCTGTGTGTTTGAGAGAGAGAGAAGCTGTGAGTGAGAGAGAGAGAAAGAGAAGCTGTGAGTGAGAGAGAAAGAGAAGCTGTGAGTGAGAGAGAGAGAGAAGCTGTGAGTGAGTGAGAGAGAGAAATAGAAGCTGTGTGAGAGAGAGAAAGAGAAGCTGTGAGTGAGAGAGAGAGAAAAAGATGCTGTGAGTGAGAGAGAGAGAGAGAAAGAGAAGCTGTGAGTGAGAGAGAAATAGAAGCTGTGAGTGACAGAAAGAGAGAAATTGAAGCTGTGAGTGAGAGAGAGAGAAAGAGAAGCTGTGAGAGAGAGAGAGAGAGAAAGAGAAGCTGTGGTTGAGAGAGAGAGAGAGAGAAGCTGTGAGTGAGAGAGAGAGAGAAACTGTGAGTGTGAGAGAGATAGAGATAGAGAAGCTGTGAGTGAGAGAGAGAGAAAGAGAAGCTGTGAGTGAGCGAGAGAGAGAGAAAGAGAAGCTGTGTGTGTGTGAGAGAGAAAGAGAAGCTGTGAGTAAGAGAGAGAGAGTGAAAGAGAAGCTGTGAGTGAGAGAGAGAAGTGTTGAGAGAGAGAGAGAATAAGAGAAGCTGTGAGTGAGAGAGAGAGAGAAGCTGTGAGTGAGAAGAGATAGAGTGAAAGAGAAGCTGTGAGTGAGAGAGAGAGAGAAAGAGAAGATGTGAGTGTGTGAGAAAGAAAGCGAAGCTGTGAGTGAGAGAGAGAGAGAAAGAGACTCTGTGAGTGAGAGAGAGAGGGAAAGAGAAGCTGTGAGTGAGATAGAGAGAGAGAGAAAGAGAAGCTGTGAGTGAGAGAGGGAGAGAGAACGAGAAGCTGTGTGAGAGAGAGAGAGAAGCTGTGAGAGAGAGAGAGAGAAAGAGAAGGTGTGAGTGAGAGAGAAAGAGAAGCTGTGAGTGAGAATGAGATAGAGAAAGAGAAGCTGTGAGTGAGTGAGAGAGAGAAATAGAAGGTGTGAGTGAGAGACAGACAGAGTGAAAAAGCTGTGAGTGAGATAGGGAGAGAGAGAAAGAGAAGCTGTGAGTGAGAGAGGGAGAGAGAAAGAGAAGCTGTGAGAAAGAGAGAGAGAAAGAGAAGGTGTGAGTGAGAGAGAAAGTGAAGCTGTGAGTGAGTGAGAGAGAGAGAGAGAAAGAGAAGATGTGAGGGTGTGAGAGAGAAAGAGAAGCTGTGAGTGAGAGAGAGAGAGAAAGAGATGCTGTCAGTTTGAGAGATAGAAAGAGAAGCTGTGAGTGAGAGAGAGAGAGAGAAAGAGAAGCTATGTGTGTGAGAAAGAGAGAGAAAGAGAAGCTGTGAGTGAGAGAGAGAGAAAGAGAAGCTGTGAGTGAGAGAGGGAGAGAGAAAGAGAAGCCGTGAGAGAGAGAGAGAAAGAGAAGTTGTGAGTACGAGAGAGAGATAAAGAGAAGATGTGAGTGAGAAGAGAGAGAGTGAAAGAGAAGCTGTGAGTGAGAGAGAGAGAGAAAGAGAAGATGTGAGTGAGTGAGAAAGAAAGAAAAGCTGTGAGGGAGAGAGAGAGAGTAAGAGTCTGTGAGTGAGAGAGAGAGAGAGAAACAGAAGCTGTGAGTGAGATAGAGAGAGAGAAAGAGAAGCTGTGAGTGAGTGAGAGAGAGAAATAGAAGCTGTGAGTGAGACAGACAGAGTGAAAAAGCTGTGAGTGAGATATATATAGAGAGAAAGAGAAGCTGTGAGTGAGAGAGGGAGAGAGAAAGAGAAGCTGTGAGAAAGAGAGAGAGAAAGAGAAGGTGTGAGTGAGAGAGAAAGTGAAGCTGTGAGTGAGTGAGAGAGAAAGAGAAGCTGTGAGAAAGAGAGAGAGAAAGAGAAGGTGTGAGTGAGCGAGAAAGTGAAGCTGTGAGTGTGTGAGAGAGAAAGAGAAGCTGTGAGTGAGAGAGAGAGAAAGAGAAGCTGTGAGTGAGAGAGAGAGAAAGAGAAGCTGTGATTGAGAGAGAGAGAGAGAGAAAGAGAAGCTATGTGTGTGTGTGAGAGAGAAAGAGAAGATGTGAGTTAGAGAGAGAAAGAGAAGCTGTGAGTGAGAGAGGGAGAGAGAAAGAGAAGCTGTGAGTGAGAGAGAGAGAAAGAGAAGATGTGAGTGAGTGAGAAAGAAAGAAAAGCTGTGAGTGAGAGAGAGAGAGAAAGAGACTCTGTGAGTGAGAGAGAGAGAGAAAGAGAAGCTGTGAGTGAGATAGAGAGAGAGAAAGAGAAGCTGTGAGTGAGAGAGGGAGAGGGAAAGTGAAGCTGTGAGTGAGAGAGGGAGAGAGAAAGAGAAGCTGTGAGTGAGTGAGAGAGAGAAATGGAAGCTGTGAGTGACAGACAGACAGAGTGAAAAAGCTGTGAGTGAGAGAGATAGAAAGAGAAAGATAAGCTATGAGTGAGTGAGAGAGAGAAAGTGAAGCTGTGAGTGAGTGAGAGAGAGAGAAAGAGAAGATGTGAGTGAGAGAGAGAGAGAAAGAGAAGCTGTGAGTGAGAGAGAGAGAAAGAGATGCTGTGAGTGAGAGAGAGAGGAATAGAAGCTGTGAGTGAGAGAGAGAGAAAAAAAGAGAAGCTGTGAGTGAGAGAGAAATAGAAGCTGGGAGTGACAGAAAGAGAGAAATTGAAGCTGTGTGTGTGAGAGAGAGAAAGAGAAGCTGTGAGTGAGAGAGAGAGAGAAAGAGAAGCTGTGATTGAGAGAGAGAGAGAGAGAAGCTGTGAGTGAGAGAGAGAGAGAAAGAGAAGCTGTGATTGAGAGAGAGAGAGAGAGAAAGAGAAGCTGTGAGTGAGAGAGAGAGAAAGTGAAATTGTGAGTGAGAGAGAGATAGAGATAGAGAAGCTATGAGTGAGAGAGAGAGAAAGAGAAGCTGTGAGTGAGCGAGAGAGAGAGAAAGAGAAGCTATGTGTGTGTGTGAGAGAGAAAGAGAAGCTGTGAGTAAGAGAGAGAGAGTGAAAGAGAAGCTGTGAGTGAGAGAGAGAAGTGTTGAGAGAGAGAGAGAATAAGAAAAGCTGTGAGTGAGAGAGAGAGAGAGAGAAGCTGTGAGTGAGAAGAGAGAGAGAGAGTGAAAGAGAAGCTGTGAGTGAGAGAGAGAGAGAAAGAGAAGATGTGAGTGTGTGAGAAAGAAAGAGAAGCTGTGAGTGAGAGAGAGAGAAAGAGACTCTGTGAGTGAGAGACAGAGGGAAAGAGAAGCTGTGAGTGAGAAGAGAGAGAGAGTGAAAGAGAAGCTGTGAGTGAGTGAGAGAGAAAGAGAAGATGTGAGTGAGTGAGAAAGAAAGAAAAGCTGTGAGTGAGAGAGAGAGAGAGAAGCTGTGAGTGAGAAGAGAGAGAGAGAGTGAAAGAGAAGCTGTGAGTGAGAGAGAGAGAGAAAGAGAAGATGTGAGTGTGTGAGAAAGAAAGAGAAGCTGTGAGTGAGAGAGAGAGAAAGAGACTCTGTGAGTGAGAGACAGAGGGAAAGAGAAGCTGTGAGTGAGAAGAGAGAGAGAGTGAAAGAGAAGCTGTGAGTGAGAGAGAGAGAAAGTGAAGCTGTGAGTGAGTGAGAGAGAGAGAGAAAGAGAAGATGTGAGTGAGAGAGAGAGAGAAAGAGAAGCTGTGAGTGAGAGAGAGAGAAAGAGATGCTGTGAGTGAGAGAGAGAGGAATAGAAGCTGTGAGTGAGAGAGAGAGAAAAAAAGAGAAGCTGTGAGTGAGAGAGAAATAGAAGCTGGGAGTGACAGAAAGAGAGAAATATAAGCTGTGAGTGTGAGAGAGAGAAAGAGAAGCTGTGAGTGAGAGAGAGAGAAAGAGAAGCTTTGATTGAGAGAGAGAGGGAGAGAGAAGCTGTAAGTGAGAGAGAGAGAAAGAGAAGCTGTGAGGGAGAGAGAGAGAGAAAGAGAAGCTGTGATTGAGAGAGAGAGAGAGAAAGAGAAGCTGTGAGTGAGAGAGAGAGAAAGTGAAACTGTGAGTGAGATAGAGATAGAGATAGAGAAGCTGTGAGTGAGAGAGAGAGAAAGAGAAGCTCTGAGTGAGCGAGAGAGAGAGAAAGAGAAGCTATGTGTGTGTGTGAGAGAGAAAGAGAAGCTGTGAGTAAGAGAGAGAGAGTGAAAGAGAAGCTGTGAGTGAGAGAGAGAAGTGTTTAGAGAGAGAGGGAATAAGAGAAGCTGTGAGTGAGAGAGAGAGAAGCTGTGAGTGAGAAGAGAGAGAGAGTGAAAGAGAAGCTGTGAGTGAGAGAGAGAGAAAGAGAAGATGTGAGTAAGAGAGGGAGAGAGAAAGATAAGATATGAGTGAGAGCTGTGAGTCAGTGAGAGAGAGAGAGAGAAAGAGAAGATGTGAGTGTGTGAGAGAGAAAGAGAAGCTGTGAGTGAGAGAGAGAGAGACAAAGAGAAGCTGTGAGTGAGAGAGAGAGAAAGAGAAGCTTGAGTGAGTGAGAGAGAAAGTGAAGCTGTGAGTTAGTGAGAGAGAGAGGGAATAAGAGAAGCTGTGAGTGAGAGAGAGAGAGAGAAGCTGTGAGTGAGAAGAGAGAGAGAGTGAAAGAGAAGCTGTGAGTGAGAGAGAGAGAGAAAGAGAAGATGTGAGTAAGAGAGGGAGAGAGAAAGATAAGATATGAGTGAGAGCTGTGAGTCAGTGAGAGAGAGAGAGAGAAAGAGAAGATGTGAGTGTGTGAGAGAGAAAGAGAAGCTGTGAGTGAGAGAGAGAGACAAAGAGAAGCTGTGAGTGAGAGAGAGAGAAAGAGAAGCTGTGAGTGAGAGAGAGAGGAAGAGAAACTATGTGTGTGTGAGAGCGAGAGAAAGAGAAGCAGTGAGTGAGAGAGAGAAAGAGAAGCTGTGAGTGATGAGAGAGAGAGAATAAGAGAAGCTGTGAGTGAGAGAGAGAGAGAAAGCGAAGCTGTGAGAGAGAAGAGAGAGAGTGAAAGAGAAGCTGTGAGTGTGTGAGAGAGAGAAAGAGAAGATGTGAGTGAGTGAGAAAGAAAGAAAAGCTGTGAGTGAGAGAGAGAGAGAAAGAGACTCTGTGAGTGAGAGAGAGAGAGAAAGAGAAGCTGTGAGTGAGATAGAGAGAGAGAGAAGCTGTGAGTGAGAGAGGGAGAGAGAAAGAAACGCTGTGAGAGAGAGAGAGAGAGAGAGCAAGAGAAGCTGTGAGTGAGAGAGAGAAAGAGAAGCTGTGAGTGAGAGAGAAAGAGAAGCTGTGAGTGAGAGAGAGAGAGAGAAGCTGTGAGTGAGTGAGACAGAGAAATAGAAGCTGTGAGTGAGAGACAGACAGAGTGAAAAAGCTTTGAGTGAGAGAGATAGAAAGAGAAAGATAAGCTGTGAGTGAGAGAGAGAGAAAGTGAAGCTGTGAGTTAGTGAGAGAGAGAGAGAAAGAGAAGATGTGAGTGAGAGAGAGAGAAAGAGAAGCTGTGGGTGAGAGAGAGAGAAAGAGATGCTGTGAGTGAGAGAGGGAGAGAGAAAGAGAAGCTGTGAGAGAGAGAGAGAGAAGCTGTGAGTGAGAGAGAGAGAAAGAGAAGCTGTGAGTGAGAGAGAAAGAGAAGCTGTGAGTGAGAGAGCGAGAGAGAAGCTGTGAGTGAGTGAGAGAGAGAAATAGAAGCTGTGAGTGAGAGAGAGAGAAAGAGAAGCTGTGAGTGAGAGAGAGAGAAAAAGATGTTGTGAGTGAGAGAGAGAGAGAGGAATAGAAGCTGTGAGTGAGAGAGAGAGAGAAAGAGAAGCTGTGAGTGAGAGAGAAATAGAAGCTGTGAGTGACAGAAAGAGAGAAATTGAAGCTGTGAGTGAGAGAGAGAGAGAAAGAGAAGCTGTGTGAGAGAGAGAGAAAGAGAAGCTGTGGTTGAGAGAGAGAGAGAGAGAAAGAGAAGCTGTGAGTGAGAGAGAGAAAGAGAAGCTGTGAGTGAGAGAGAGAGAAAGTGAAACTGTGAGTGAGAGAGAGATAGAGATAGAGAAGCTGTGAGTGAGAGAGAGAGAAAGAGAAGCTGTGAGTGAGCGAAGGAGAGAGAAAGAGAAGCTATGTGTGTGTGTGAGAGAGAAAGAGAAGCTGTGAGTAAGAGAGAGAGAGTGAAAGAGAAGCTGTGAGTGAGAGAGAGAAGTGTTGAGAGAGAGAGAGAATAAGAAAAGCTGTGAGTGAGAGAGAGAGAGAGAGAAGCTGTGAGTGAGAAGAGAGAGAGAGTGAAAGAGAAGCTGTGAGTGAGAGAGAGAGAGAAAGAAAAGATGTGAGTGTGTGAGAAAGAAAGAGAAGCTGTGAGTGAGAGAGAGAGAGAGAAAGAGACTCTGTGAGTGAGAGACAGAGGGAAAGAGAATCTGTGAGTGAGAAGAGAGAGAGTGAAAGAGAAGCTGTGAGTGAGAGAGAGAGAAAGAGAAGATGTGAGTGAGTGAGAAAGAAAGAAAAGCTGTGAGTGAGAGAGATAGAAAGAGAAAGATAAGCTGTGAGTGAGTGAGAGAGAGAAAGTGAAGCTGTGAGTGAGAGAGAGAGAGAGAAAGAGAAGATGTGTGTGTGAGAGAGACAGAAACTGTGAGTGAGAGAGAGAGAATGAGATGCTGCGAGTGAGAGAGAGAGAGAGGAATAGAAGCTGTGAGTGAGAGAGAGAAAAAAAGAAGCTGTGAGTGAGAGAGAAATAGAAGCTGTGAGCGACAGAAAGAGAGAAATTGAAGATGTGAGTGAGAGAGAGAGAGAAGGAGAAGCTGTGAGTGAGAGAGAGAGAAAGAGAAGCTGTGATTGAGAGAGAGAGAGAGAAGCTGTGAGTGAGTGAGAGAGAGAAAGTGAAGCTGTGAGTGCGAGAGAGATAGAGATAGAGAAGCTGTGAGTGAGAGAGATAGAAAGAAAAGATGTGAGTGAGAGAGAGAGAAAGAGAAGCTGAGAGTGAGAGAGAGAGAGAAAGAGAAGATGTGAGTGAGAGAGAGAGAAAGAGAAGCTGTGAGTGAGAGAGAGAGAAAGAGATGCTTTGCGTGAGAGAGAAAGAGAAGCTGTGTGTGTGTGAGAGAGAAGCTGTGAGTGAGAGAGAGAGAAAGAGAAGCTGTGAGTGAGAGAGGGAGAGAAAGAAGCTGTGAGTGAGAGAGAGAGAAAGAAAGGGATGCTGTGAGTGAGAGAAAGAGAAAGAGAAGCTGTGAGTGAGAGAGAGAGAGAAAGTGAAGCTGTGAGTGAGAGAGAGAGAGAGAGAAAGAGAAGATGTGAGTGTGTGTGAGAGAAAGAGAAGCTGTGAGTGAGAGAGAGAGAGAAAGAGAAGCTTTGAGTGAGAGAGAGAGAGAAAGAGAAGCTATGTGTGTGAGAGAGAGAGTGAAAGAAGCTGTGAGTGAGAGAGAGAGAGAGAAGCTGTGAGTGAGTGAGACAGAGAAATAGAAGCTGTGAGTGAGAGACAGACAGAGTGAAAAAGCTTTGAGTGAGAGAGATAGAAAGAGAAAGATAAGCTGTGAGTGAGAGAGAGAGAAAGTGAAGCTGTGAGTTAGTGAGAGAGAGAGAGAAAGAGAAGATGTGAGTGAGAGAGAGAGAAAGAGAAGCGGTGGGTGAGAGAGAGAGAAAGAGATGCTGTGAGTGAGAGCGGGAGAGAGAAAGAGTAGCTGTGAGAGAGAGAGAGAGAAGCTGTGAGTGAGAGAGAGAGAAAGAGAAGCTGTGAGTGAGAGAGAAAGAGAAGCTGTGAGTGAGAGAGAGAGAAGCTGTGAGTGAGTGAGAGAGAGAAATAGAAGCTGTGAGTGAGAGAGAGAGAAAGAGAAGCTGTGAGTGAGAGAGAGAGAAAAAGATGCTGTGAGTGAGAGAGAGAGAGGAATAGAAGCTGTGAGTGAGAGAGAGAGAGAGAAAGAGAAGCTGTGAGTGAGAGAGAAATAGAAGCTGTGAGTGACAGAAAGAGAGAAATTGAAGCTGTGAGTGAGAGAGAGAGAAAGAGAAGCTGTGAGAGAGAGAGAGAGAGAAAGAGAAGCTGTGGTTGAGAGAGAGAGAGAGAGAAAGAGAAGCTGTGAGTGAGAGAGAGAGAGAGAAACTGTGAGTGTGAGAGAGATAGAGATAGAGAAGCTGTGAGTGAGAGAGAGAGAAAGAGAAGCTGTGAGTGAGCGAGAGAGAGAGAAAGAGAAGCTGTGTGTGTGTGAGAGAGAACGAGAAGCTGTGAGTAAGAGAGAGAGAGTGAAAGAGAAGCTGTGAGTGAGAATGAGAGAGAGAAAGAGAAGCTGTGAGTGAGTGAGAGAGAGAAATAGAAGGTGTGAGTGAGAGACAGACAGAGTGAAAAAGCTGTGAGTGAGATAGAGAGAGAGAGAAAGAGAAGCTGTGAGTGAGAGAGAGAGAGAGAAGCTGTGAGTGAGAAGAGAGAGAGAGAGTGAAAGAGAAGCTGTGAGTGAGAGAGAGAGAGAAAGAGAAGATGTGAGTGTGTGAGAAAGAAAGAGAAGCTGTGAGTGAGAGAGAGAGAAAGAGACTCTGTGAGTGAGAGACAGAGGGAAAGAGAAGCTGTGAGTGAGAAGAGAGAGAGAGTGAAAGAGAAGCTGTGAGTGAGAGAGAGAGAAAGTGAAGCTGTGAGTGAGAGAGAGAGAGAGAGAAAGAGAAGATGTGAGTGTGTGTGAGAGAAAGAGAAGCTGTGAGTGAGAGAGAGAGAGAAAGAGAAGCTTTGAGTGAGAGAGAGAGAGAAAGAGAAGCTATGTGTGTGAGAGAGAGAGTGAAAGAAGCTGTGAGTGAGAGAGAGAGAGAGAAGCTGTGAGTGAGTGAGACAGAGAAATAGAAGCTGTGAGTGAGAGACAGACAGAGTGAAAAAGCTTTGAGTGAGAGAGATAGAAAGAGAAAGATAAGCTGTGAGTGAGAGAGAGAGAAAGTGAAGCTGTGAGTTAGTGAGAGAGAGAGAGAAAGAGAAGATGTGAGTGAGAGAGAGAGAAAGAGAAGCGGTGGGTGAGAGAGAGAGAAAGAGATGCTGTGAGTGAGAGCGGGAGAGAGAAAGAGAAGCTGTGAGAGAGAGAGAGAGAAGCTGTGAGTGAGAGAGAGAGAAAGAGAAGCTGTGAGTGAGAGAGAAAGAGAAGCTGTGAGTGAGAGAGAGAGAAGCTGTGAGTGAGTGAGAGATTGAAATAGAAGCTGTGAGTGAGAGAGAGAGAAAGAGAAGCTGTGAGTGAGAGAGAGAGAAAAAGATGCTGTGAGTGAGAGAGAGAGAGGAATAGAAGCTGTGAGTGAGAGAGAGAGAGAGAAAGAGAAGCTGTGAGTGAGAGAGAAATAGAAGCTGTGAGTGACAGAAAGAGAGAAATTGAAGCTGTGAGTGAGAGAGAGAGAAAGAGAAGCTGTGAGAGAGAGAGAGAGAGAAAGAGAAGCTGTGGTTGAGAGAGAGAGAGAGAAAGAGAAGCTGTGAGTGAGAGAGAGAGAGAGAAACTGTGAGTGTGAGAGAGATAGAGATAGAGAAGCTGTGAGTGAGAGAGAGAGAAAGAGAAGCTGTGAGTGAGCGAGAGAGAGAGAAAGAGAAGCTGTGTGTGTGTGAGAGAGAACGAGAAGCTGTGAGTAAGAGAGAGAGAGTGAAAGAGAAGCTGTGAGTGAGAATGAGAGAGAGAAAGAGAAGCTGTGAGTGAGTGAGAGAGAGAAATAGAAGGTGTGAGTGAGAGACAGACAGAGTGAAAAAGCTGTGAGTGAGATAGAGAGAGAGAGAAAGAGAAGCTGTGAGTGAGAGAGGGAGAGAGAAAGAGAAGCTGTGAGAAAGAGAGAGAGAAAGAGAAGGTGTGAGTGAGAGAGAAAGTGAAGCTGTGAGTGAGTGAGAGAGAGAGAGAAAGAGAAGATGTGAGTGTGTGAGAGAGAAAGAGAAGCTGTGAGTGAGAGAGAGAGAGAAAGAGATGCTGTCAGTTTGAGAGATAGAAAGAGAAGCTGTGAGTGAGAGAGAGAGAGAGAAAGAGAAGCTATGTGTGTGAGAAAGAGAGAGAAAGAGAAGCTGTGAGTGAGAGAGAGAGAAAGAGAAGCTATGAGTGAGAGAGGGAGAGAGAAAGAGAAGCCATGAGAGAGAGAGAGAAAGAGAAGTTGTGAGTATGAGAGAGAGATAAAGAGAAGATGTGAGTGAGAAAAGAGAGAGAGTGAAAGAGAAGCTGTGAGTGAGAGAGAGAGAGAAAGAGAAGATGTGAGTGAGTGAGAAAGAAAGAAAAGCTGTGAGGGAGAGAGAGAGAGTAAGAGACTCTGTGAGTGAGAGAGAGAGAGAGAAACAGAAGCTGTGAGTGAGATAGAGAGAGAGAAAGAGAAGCTGTGAGTGAGTGAGAGAGAGAAATAGAAGCTGTGAGTGAGACAGACAGAGTGAAAAAGCTGTGAGTGAGATATATATAGAGAGAAAGAGAAGCTGTGAGTGAGAGAGGGAGAGAGAAAGAGAAGCTGTGAGTGAGAGAGAGAGAAGCTGTGAGTGAGTGAGAGAGAGAAATAGAAGCTGTGAGTGAGAGAGAGAGAAAGAGAAGCTGTGAGTGAGAGAGAGAGAAAAAGATGCTGTGAGTGAGAGAGAGAGAGGAATAGAAGCTGTGAGTGAGAGAGAGAGAGAGAAAGAGAAGCTGTGAGTGAGAGAGAAATAGAAGCTGTGAGTGACAGAAAGAGAGAAATTGAAGCTGTGAGTGAGAGAGAGAGAAAGAGAAGCTGTGAGAGAGAGAGAGAGAGAAAGTGAAGCTGTGAGTGAGAGAGAGAGAGAGAAAGAGAAGATGTGAGTGTGTGTGAGAGAAAGAGAAGCTGTGAGTGAGAGAGAGAGAGAGAAAGAGAAGCTTTGAGTGAGAGGAGAGAAAGAGAAGCTATGTGTGTGAGAGAGAGAGTGAAAGAGAAGCTGTGAGTGAGAGAGAGAGAAAGAGAAACTGTGAGGGAGAGAGAAAGTGAAGCTGTGTGAGAGAGAGAGAAAGAGAAGCTGTGAGTAAGAGAGAGAGAGAAAGAGAAGCTGTGAGTGAGAAGAGAGAGAGAGTGAAAGAGAAGCTGTGAGTGAGAGAGAGAAAGAGAAGATGTCAGTGAGTGAGAAAGAAAGAAAAGCTGTGAGTGAGTGAGAGAGAGAGGGAGACTCTGTGAGTGAGAGAGAGAGAGAGAGAAAGAGAAGCTGTGAGTGAGAATGGAGAGAGAGAAAGAGAAGCTGTGAGTGAGAGAGGGAGAGAGAAAGAGAAGCTGTGAGTGAGTGAGAGAGAGAAATGGAAGCTGTGAGTGACAGACAGACAGAGTGAAAAAGCTGTGAGTGTGAGAGATAGAAAGAGAAAGATAAGCTGTGAGTGAGAGAGACAGAGAAAGTGAAGCTGTGAGTGAGTGAGAGAGAGAGAGAAAGAGAAGATGTGTGTGTGAGAGAGACAGAAACTGTGAGTGAGAGAGAGAGAATGAGATGCTGCGAGTGAGAGAGAGAGAGGAATAGAAGCTGTGAGTGAGAGAGAGAAAAAAAGAAGCTGTGAGTGAGAGAGAAATAGAAGCTGTGAGCGACAGAAAGAGAGAAATTGAAGATGTGAGTGAGAGAGAGAGAGAAGGAGAAGCTGTGAGTGTGAGAGAGAGAAAGAGAAGCTGTGATTGAGAGAGAGAGAGAGAAGCTGTGAGTGAGTGAGAGAGAGAAAGTGAAGCTGTGAGTGCGAGAGAGATAGAGATAGAGAAGCTGTGAGTGAGAGAGATAGAAAGAGAAGATGTGAGTGAGAGAGAGAGAAAGAGAAGCTGAGAGTGAGAGAGAGAGAGAAAGAGAAGATGTGAGTGAGAGAGAGAGAAAGAGAAGCTGTGAGTGAGAGAGAGAGAAAGAGATGCTTTGCGTGAGAGAGAAAGAGAAGCTGTGTGTGTGTGAGAGAGAAGCTGTGAGTGAGAGAGAGAGAAAGAGAAGCTGTGAGTGAGAGAGGGAGAGAAAGAAGCTGTGAGTGAGAGAGAGAGAAAGAAAGGGATGCTGTGAGTGAGAGAAAGAGAAAGAGAAGCTGTGAGTGAGAGAGAGAGAGAAAGAGAAGCTGTGAGTGAGAGAGAGAGAGAGAAAGAGAAGCTGTGAGTGAGAGAGAGAGAGAGAAACTGTGAGTGTGAGAGAGATAGAGATAGAGAAGCTGTGAGTGAGAGAGAGAGAAAGAGAAGCTGTGAGTGAGCGAGAGAGAGAGAAAGAGAAGCTGTGTGTGTGAGAGAGAGAACGAGAAGCTGTGA
Source organism: Bradypodion ventrale (assembly GCA_035047345.1). Lineage (NCBI taxonomy): Eukaryota > Metazoa > Chordata > Lepidosauria > Squamata > Chamaeleonidae > Bradypodion > Bradypodion ventrale. Next base: position 176,461,302 of record JAWDJE010000002.1, read on the forward strand.
GTAAGAGAGAGAGAGTGAAAGAGAAGCTGTGAGTGAGAATGAGAGAGAGAAAGAGAAGCTGTGAGTGAGTGAGAGAGAGAAATAGAAGGTGTGAGTGAGAGACAGACAGAGTGAAAAAGCTGTGAGTGAGATAGAGAGAGAGAGAAAGAGAAGCTGTGAGTGAGAGAGGGAGAGAGAAAGAGAAGCTGTGAGAAAGAGAGAGAGAAAGAGAAGGTGTGAGTGAGAGAGAAAGTGAAGCTGTGAGTGAGTGAGAGAGAGAGAGAGAGAAAGAGAAGATGTGAGTGTGTGAGAGAGAAAGAGAAGCTGTGAGTGAGAGAGAGAGAGAAAGAGATGCTGTCAGTTTGAGAGATAGAAAGAGAAGCTGTGAGTGAGAGAGAGAGAGAGAAAGAGAAGCTATGTGTGTGAGAAAGAGAGAGAAAGAGAAGCTGTGAGTGAGAGAGAGAGAAAGAGAAGCTGTGAGTGAGAGAGGGAGAGAGAAAGAGAAGCCGTGAGAGAGAGAGAGAAAGAGAAGTTGTGAGTACGAGAGAGAGATAAAGAGAAGATGTGAGTGAGAAAAGAGAGAGAGTGAAAGAGAAGCTGTGAGTGAGAGAGAGAGAGAAAGAGAAGATGTGAGTGAGTGAGAAAGAAAGAAAAGCTGTGAGGGAGAGAGAGAGAGTAAGAGACTCTGTGAGTTAGAGAGAGAGAGAGAAACAGAAGCTGTGAGTGAGATAGAGAGAGAGAAAGAGAAGCTGTGAGTGAGTGAGAGAGAGAAATAGAAGCTGTGAGTGAGACAGACAGAGTGAAAAAGCTGTGAGTGAGATATATATAGAGAGAAAGAGAAGCTGTGAGTGAGAGAGGGAGAGAGAAAGAGAAGCTGTGAGAAAGAGAGAGAGAAAGAGAAGGTGTGAGTGAGAGAGAAAGTGAAGCTGTGAGTGAGAGAGAGAGAAAGAGAAGCTGTGAGTGAGAGAGAGAGAAAGAGAAGCTGTGATTGAGAGAGAGAGAGAGAAAGAGAAGCTATGTGTGTGTGTGAGAGAGAAAGAGAAGCTGTGAGTTAGAGAGAGAAAGAGAAGCTGTGAGTGAGAGAGGGAGAGAGAAAGAGAAGCTGTGAGTGAGAGAGAGAGAAAGAGAAGCTGTGAGTTAGAGAGAGAAAGAGAAGCTGTGAGTGAGAGAGAGAGAAAGAGAAGATGTGAGTGAGTGAGAAAGAAAGAAAAGCTGTGAGTGAGAGAGAGAGAGAAAGAGACTCTGTGAGTGAGAGAGAGAGAGAAAGAGAAGCTGTGAGTGAGAGAGAGAGAAAGAGAAGCTGTGAGTGAGAGAGGGAGAGGGAAAGTGAAGCTGTGAGTGAGAGAGGGAGAGAGAAAGAGAAGCTGTGAGTGAGTGAGAGAGAGAAATGGAAGCTGTGAGTGACAGACAGACAGAGTGAAAAAGCTGTGAGTGAGAGAGATAGAAAGAGAAAGATAAGCTGTGAGTGAGAGAGAGAGAGAAAGTGAAGCTGTGAGTGAGTGAGAGAGAGGGAAAGAGAAGATGTGAATGAGAGAGAGAGAGAAAGAGAAGCTGTGAGTGAGTGAGAGAGAAAGAGATGCTGTGAGTGAGAGAGAGAGGAATAGAAGCTGTGAGTGAGCGAGAGAGAGAGAAAGAGAAGCTGTGTGTGTGTGAGAGAGAACGAGAAGCTGTGAGTAAGAGAGAGAGAGTGAAAGAGAAGCTGTGAGTGAGAATGAGAGAGAGAAAGAGAAGCTGTGAGTGAGTGAGAGAGAGAAATAGAAGGTGTGAGTGAGAGACAGACAGAGTGAAAAAGCTGTGAGTGAGATAGAGAGAGAGAGAAAGAGAAGCTGTGAGTGAGAGAGAGAGAGAGAAGCTGTGAGTGAGAAGAGAGAGAGAGAGTGAAAGAGAAGCTGTGAGTGAGAGAGAGAGAGAAAGAGAAGATGTGAGTGTGTGAGAAAGAAAGAGAAGCTGTGAGTGAGAGAGAGAGAAAGAGACTCTGTGAGTGAGAGACAGAGGGAAAGAGAAGCTGTGAGTGAGAAGAGAGAGAGAGTGAAAGAGAAGCTGTGAGTGAGAGAGAGAGAAAGTGAAGCTGTGAGTGAGAGAGAGAGAGAGAGAAAGAGAAGATGTGAGTGTGTGTGAGAGAAAGAGAAGCTGTGAGTGAGAGAGAGAGAGAAAGAGAAGCTTTGAGTGAGAGAGAGAGAGAAAGAGAAGCTATGTGTGTGAGAGAGAGAGTGAAAGAAGCTGTGAGTGAGAGAGAGAGAGAGAAGCTGTGAGTGAGTGAGACAGAGAAATAGAAGCTGTGAGTGAGAGACAGACAGAGTGAAAAAGCTTTGAGTGAGAGAGATAGAAAGAGAAAGATAAGCTGTGAGTGAGAGAGAGAGAAAGTGAAGCTGTGAGTTAGTGAGAGAGAGAGAGAAAGAGAAGATGTGAGTGAGAGAGAGAGAAAGAGAAGCGGTGGGTGAGAGAGAGAGAAAGAGATGCTGTGAGTGAGAGCGGGAGAGAGAAAGAGAAGCTGTGAGAGAGAGAGAGAGAAGCTGTGAGTGAGAGAGAGAGAAAGAGAAGCTGTGAGTGAGAGAGAAAGAGAAGCTGTGAGTGAGAGAGAGAGAAGCTGTGAGTGAGTGAGAGAGAGAAATAGAAGCTGTGAGTGAGAGAGAGAGAAAGAGAAGCTGTGAGTGAGAGAGAGAGAAAAAGATGCTGTGAGTGAGAGAGAGAGAGGAATAGAAGCTGTGAGTGAGAGAGAGAGAGAGAAAGAGAAGCTGTGAGTGAGAGAGAAATAGAAGCTGTGAGTGACAGAAAGAGAGAAATTGAAGTTGTGAGTGAGAGAGAGAGAAAGAGAAGCTGTGAGAGAGAGAGAGAGAGAAAGAGAAGCTGTGGTTGAGAGAGAGAGAGAGAGAAAGAGAAGCTGTGAGTGAGAGAGAGAGAGAGAAACTGTGAGTGTGAGAGAGATAGAGATAGAGAAGCTGTGAGTGAGCGAGAGAGAGAGAAAGAGAAGCTGTGTGTGTGTGAGAGAGAACGAGAAGCTGTGAGTAAGAGAGAGAGAGTGAAAGAGAAGCTGTGAGTGAGAATGAGAGAGAGAAAGAGAAGCTGTGAGTGAGTGAGAGAGAGAAATAGAAGGTGTGAGTGAGAGACAGACAGAGTGAAAAAGCTGTGAGTGAGATAGAGAGAGAGAGAAAGAGAAGCTGTGAGTGAGAGAGGGAGAGAGAAAGAGAAGCTGTGAGAAAGAGAGAGAGAAAGAGAAGGTGTGAGTGAGAGAGAAAGTGAAGCTGTGAGTGAGTGAGAGAGAGAGAGAAAGAGAAGATGTGAGTGTGTGAGAGAGAAAGAGAAGCTGTGAGTGAGAGAGAGAGAGAAAGAGATGCTGTCAGTTTGAGAGATAGAAAGAGAAGCTGTGAGTGAGAGAGAGAGAGAGAAAGAGAAGCTATGTGTGTGAGAAAGAGAGAGAAAGAGAAGCTGTGAGTGAGAGAGAGAGAAAGAGAAGCTATGAGTGAGAGAGGGAGAGAGAAAGAGAAGCCATGAGAGAGAGAGAGAAAGAGAAGTTGTGAGTATGAGAGAGAGATAAAGAGAAGATGTGAGTGAGAAAAGAGAGAGAGTGAAAGAGAAGCTGTGAGTGAGAGAGAGAGAGAAAGAGAAGATGTGAGTGAGTGAGAAAGAAAGAAAAGCTGTGAGGGAGAGAGAGAGAGTAAGAGACTCTGTGAGTGAGAGAGAGAGAGAGAAACAGAAGCTGTGAGTGAGATAGAGAGAGAGAAAGAGAAGCTGTGAGTGAGTGAGAGAGAGAAATAGAAGCTGTGAGTGAGACAGACAGAGTGAAAAAGCTGTGAGTGAGATATATATATAGAGAAAGAGAAGCTGTGAGTGAGAGAGGGAGAGAGAAAGAGAAGCTGTGAGTGAGAGAGAGAGAAGCTGTGAGTGAGTGAGAGAGAGAAATAGAAGCTGTGAGTGAGAGAGAGAGAAAGAGAAGCTGTGAGTGAGAGAGAGAGAAAAAGATGCTGTGAGTGAGAGAGAGAGAGGAATAGAAGCTGTGAGTGAGAGAGAGAGAGAGAAAGAGAAGCTGTGAGTGAGAGAGAAATAGAAGCTGTGAGTGACAGAAAGAGAGAAATTGAAGCTGTGAGTGAGAGAGAGAGAAAGAGAAGCTGTGAGAGAGAGAGAGAGAGAAAGTGAAGCTGTGAGTGAGAGAGAGAGAGAGAAAGAGAAGATGTGAGTGTGTGTGAGAGAAAGAGAAGCTGTGAGTGAGAGAGAGAGAGAGAAAGAGAAGCTTTGAGTGAGAGGAGAGAAAGAGAAGCTATGTGTGTGAGAGAGAGAGTGAAAGAGAAGCTGTGAGTGAGAGAGAGAGAAAGAGAAACTGTGAGGGAGAGAGAAAGTGAAGCTGTGAGAGAGAGAGAAAGAGAAGCTGTGAGTAAGAGAGAGAGAGAAAGAGAAGCTGTGAGTGAGAAGAGAGAGAGAGTGAAAGAGAAGCTGTGAGTGAGAGAGAGAAAGAGAAGATGTCAGTGAGTGAGAAAGAAAGAAAAGCTGTGAGTGAGTGAGAGAGAGAGGGAGACTCTGTGAGTGAGAGAGAGAGAGAGAGAAAGAGAAGCTGTGAGTGAGAATGGAGAGAGAGAAAGAGAAGCTGTGAGTGAGAGAGGGAGAGAGAAAGAGAAGCTGTGAGTGAGTGAGAGAGAGAAATGGAAGTGAGTGACAGACAGACAGAGTGAAAAAGCTGTGAGTGTGAGAGATAGAAAGAGAAAGATAAGCTGTGAGTGAGAGAGACAGAGAAAGTGAAGCTGTGAGTGAGTGAGAGAGAGAGAGAAAGAGAAGATGTGTGTGTGAGAGAGACAGAAACTGTGAGTGAGAGAGAGAGAATGAGATGCTGCGAGTGAGAGAGAGAGAGGAATAGAAGCTGTGAGTGAGAGAGAGAAAAAAAGAAGCTGTGAGTGAGAGAGAAATAGAAGCTGTGAGCGACAGAAAGAGAGAAATTGAAGATGTGAGTGAGAGAGAGAGAGAAGGAGAAGCTGTGAGTGAGAGAGAGAGAAAGAGAAGCTGTGATTGAGAGAGAGAGAGAGAAGCTGTGAGTGAGTGAGAGAGAGAAAGTGAAGCTGTGAGTGCGAGAGAGATAGAGATAGAGAAGCTGTGAGTGAGAGAGATAGAAAGAGAAGATGTGAGTGAGAGAGAGAGAAAGAGAAGCTGAGAGTGAGAGAGAGAGAGAAAGAGAAGATGTGAGTGAGAGAGAGAGAAAGAGAAGCTGTGAGTGAGAGAGAGAGAAAGAGATGCTTTGCGTGAGAGAGAAAGAGAAGCTGTGTGTGTGTGAGAGAGAAGCTGTGAGTGAGAGAGAGAGAAAGAGAAGCTGTGAGTGAGAGAGGGAGAGAAAGAAGCTGTGAGTGAGAGAGAGAGAAAGAAAGGGATGCTGTGAGTGAGAGAAAGAGAAAGAGAAGCTGTGAGTGAGAGAGAGAGAGAAAGTGAAGCTGTGAGTGAGAGAGAGAGAGAGAAAAAGAGAAGCTGTGAGTGAGAGAGAGAGAGAGAAACTGTGAGTGTGAGAGAGATAGAGATAGAGAAGCTGTGAGTGAGAGAGAGAGAAAGAGAAGCTGTGAGTGAGCGAGAGAGAGAGAAAGAGAAGCTGTGTGTGTGTGAGAGAGAACGAGAAGCTGTGAGTAAGAGAGAGAGTGAAAGAGAAGCTGTGAGTGAGAATGAGAGAGAGAAAGAGAAGCTGTGAGTGAGTGAGAGAGAGAAATAGAAGGTGTGAGTGAGAGACAGACAGAGTGAAAAAGCTGTGAGTGAGATAGAGAGAGAGAGAAAGAGAAGCTGTGAGTGAGAGAGGGAGAGAGAAAGAGAAGCTGTGAGAAAGAGAGAGAGAAAGAGAAGGTGTGAGTGAGAGAGAAAGTGAAGCTGTGAGTGAGTGAGAGAGAGAGAGAGAGAAAGAGAAGATGTGAGTGTGTGAGAGAGAAAGAGAAGCTGTGAGTGAGAGAGAGAGAGAAAGAGATGCTGTCAGTTTGAGAGATAGAAAGAGAAGCTGTGAGTGAGAGAGAGAGAGAGAAAGAGAAGCTATGTGTGTGAGAAAGAGAGAGAAAGAGAAGCTGTGAGTGAGAGAGAGAGAAAGAGAAGCTGTGAGTGAGAGAGGGAGAGAGAAAGAGAAGCCATGAGAGAGAGAGAGAAAGAGAAGTTTTGAGTACGAGAGAGAGATAAAGAGAAGATGTGAGTGAGAAAAGAGAGAGTGAAAGAGAAGCTGTGAGTGAGAGAGAGAGAAAGAGAAGATGTGAGTGAGTGAGAAAGAAAGAAAAGCTGTGAGGGAGAGAGAGAGAGTAAGAGACTCTGTGAGTGAGAGAGAGAGAGAGAAACAGAAGCTGTGAGTGAGATAGAGAGAGAGAAAGAGAAGCTGTGAGTGAGTGAGAGAGAGAAATAGAAGCTGTGAGTGAGACAGACAGAGTGAAAAAGCTGTGAGTGAGATATATATAGAGAGAAAGAGAAGCTGTGAGTGAGAGAGGGAGAGAGAAAGAGAAGCTGTGAGAAAGAGAGAGAGAAAGAGAAGGTGTGAGTGAGAGAGAAAGTGAAGCTGTGAGTGAGAGAGAGAGAGAGAAAGAGAAGCTATGTGTGTGTGTGAGAGAGAAAGAGAAGCTGTGAGTTAGAGAGAGAAAGAGAAGCTGTGAGTGAGAGAGGGAGAGAGAAAGAGAAGCTGTGAGTGAGAGAGAGAGAAAGAGAAGCTGTGAGTTAGAGAGAGAAAGAGAAGCTGTGAGTGAGAGAGAGAGAAAGAGAAGATGTGAGTGAGTGAGAAAGAAAGAAAAGCTGTGAGTGAGAGAGAGAGAGAAAGAGACTCTGTGAGTGAGAGAGAGAGAGAAAGAGAAGCTGTGAGTGAGAGAGAGAGAAAGAGAAGCTGTGAGTGAGAGAGGGAGAGGGAAAGTGAAGCTGTGAGTGAGAGAGGGAGAGAGAAAGAGAAGCTGTGAGTGAGTGAGAGAGAGAAATGGAAGCTGTGAGTGACAGACAGACAGAGTGAAAAAGCTGTGAGTGAGAGAGATAGAAAGAGAAAGATAAGCTGTGAGTGAGAGAGAGAGAGAAAGTGAAGCTGTGAGTGAGTGAGAGAGAGAGAAAGAGAAGATGTGAGTGAGAGAGAGAGAGAAAGAGAAGCTGTGAGTGAGAGAGAAAGAGATGCTGTGAGTGAGAGAGAGAGGAATAGAAGCTGTGAGTGAGAGAGAGAAAAAAAAGAGAAGCTGGGTGTGAGAGAGAAATAGAAGCTGGGAGTGACAGAAAGAGAGAAATTGAAGCTGTGTGTGTGAGAGAGAGAAAGAGAAGCTGTGAGTGAGTGAGAGAGAGAAAGAGAAGCTGTGATTGAGAGAGAGAGAGAGAAGCTGTGAGTGAGAGAGATAGAGAGAAAGAGAAGCTGTGAGTGAGAGAGAGAGAGAAAGAGAAGCTGTGATTGAGAGAGAGAGAGAGAGAGAAAGAGAAGCTGTGAGTGAGAGAGAGAAAGTGAAACTGTGAGTGAGAGAGAGATAGAGATAGAGAAGCTGTGAGTGAGAGAGAGAGAGAAAGAGAAGCTGTGAGTGAGCGAGAGAGAGAGAAAGAGAAGCTATGTGTGTGTGTGTGAGAGAAAGAGAAGCTGTGAGTAAGATAGAGAGAGTGAAAGAGAAGCTGTGAGTGAGAGAGAGAAGTGTTGAGAGAGAGAGAGAGAATAAGAAAAGCTGTGAGTGAGAGAGAGAGAGAAGCTGTGAGTGAGAAGAGAGAGAGAGAGTGAAAGAGAAGCTGTGAGTGAGAGAGAGAGAGAAAGAGAAGATGTGAGTGTGTGAGAAAGAAAGAGAAGCTGTGAGTGAGAGAGAGAGAAAGAGACTCTGTGAGTGAGAGACAGAGGGAAAGAGAATCTGTGAGTGAGAAGAGAGAGAGAGTGAAAGAGAAGCTGTGAGTGAGAGAGAGAGAAAGAGAAGATGTGAGTGAGAGAGAGAGAAAGAGAAGATGTGTGTGTGAGAGAGACAGAAACTGTGAGTGAGAGAGAGAGAATGAGATGCTGCGAGTGAGAGAGAGAGAGAGGAATAGAAGCTGTGAGTGAGAGAGAGAAAAAAAGAAGCTGTGAGTGAGAGAGAAATAGAAGCTGTGAGTGACAGAAAGAGAGAAATTGAAGATGTGAGTGAGAGAGAGAGAGAAGGAGAAGCTGTGAGTGAGAGAGAGAGAAAGAGAAGCTGTGATTGAGAGAGAGAGAGAAGCTGTGAGTGAGTGAGAGAGAGAAAGTGAAGCTGTGAGTGCGAGAGAGATAGAGATAGAGAAGCTGTGAGTGAGAGAGATAGAAAGAGAAGATGTGAGTGAGAGAGAGAGAAAGAGAAGCTGAGAGTGAGAGAGAGAGAGAAAGAGAAGATGTGAGTGAGAGAGAGAGAAAGAGAAGCTGTGAGTGAGAGAGAGAGAAAGAGATGCTGTGCGTGAGAGAGAAAGAGAAGCTGTGTGTGTGTGAGAGAGAAGCTGTGAGTGAGAGAGAGAGAAAGAGAAGCTGTGAGTGAGAGAGGGAGAGAAAGAAGCTGTGAGTGAGAGAGAAAGAAAGAAAGGGATGCTGTGAGTGAGAGAAAGAGAAAGAGAAGCTGTGAGTGAGAGAGAGAGAGAAAGTGAAGCTGTGAGTGAGAGAGAGAGAGAGAAAGAGAAGATGTGAGTGTGTGTGAGAGAAAGAGAAGCTGTGAGTGAGAGAGAGAGAGAAAGAGAAGCTTTGAGTGAGAGAGAGAGAGAAAGAGAAGCTATGTGTGAGAGAGAGAGAGAGTGAAAGAGAAGCTGTGAGTTTGAGAGAGAGAGAGAGAAGCTGTGAGTGAGTGAGACAGAGAAATAGAAGCTGTGAGTGAGAGACAGACAGAGTGAAAAAGCTTTGAGTGAGAGAGATAGAAAGAGAAAGATAAGCTGTGAGTGAGAGAGAGAGAAAGTGAAGCTGTGAGTTAGTGAGAGAGAGAGAGAAAGAGAAGATGTGAGTGAGTGAGAGAGAGAGAAAGAGAAGCTGTGAGTGAGAGAGCGAGAGAGAAGCTGTGAGTGAGTGAGAGAGAGAAATAGAAGCTGTGAGTGAGAGAGAGAGAAAGAGAAGCTGTGAGTGAGAGAGAGAGAAAAAGATGCTGTGAGTGAGAGAGAGAGAGAGGAATAGAAGCTGTGAGTGAGAGAGAGAGAGAGAGAGAAGCTGTGAGTGAGAGAGAAATAGAAGCTGTGAGTGACAGAAAGAGAGAAATTGAAGCTGTGAGTGAGAGAGAGAGAAAGAGAAGCTGTGTGAGAGAGAGAGAGAGAAAGAGAAGCTGTGGTTGAGAGAGAGAGAGACAGAGAAGCTGTGAGTGAGAGAGAGAAAGAGAAGCTGTGAGTGAGAGAGAGAGAAAGTGAAACTGTGAGTGAGAGAGAGATAGAGATAGAGAAGCTGTGAGTGAGAGAGAGAGAAAGAGAAGCTGTGAGTGAGCGAGAGAGAGAGAAAGAGAAGCTATGTGTGTGTGTGTGAGAGAAAGAGAAGCTGTGAGTAAGAGAGAGAGAGTGAAAGAGAAGCTGTGAGTGAGAGAGAGAAGTGTTGAGAGAGAGAGAATAAGAAAAGCTGTGAGTGAGAGAGAGAGAGAGATAAGCTGTGAGTGAGAAGAGAGAGAGTTGAAGAGAAGCTGTGAGTGAGAGAGAGAGAGAAAGAGAAGATGCGAGTGTGTGAGAAAGAAAGAGAAGCTGTGAGTGAGAGAGAGAGAGAAAGAGACTCTGTGAGTGAGAGACAGAGGGAAAGAGAATCTGTGAGTGAGAAGAGAGAGAGAGTGAAAGAGAAGCTGTGAGTGAGAGAGAGAGAAAGAGAAGATGTGAGTGAGAGAGAGAGAGAAAGAGAAGATGTGTGTGTGAGAGAGACAGAAACTGTGAGTGAGAGAGAGAGAATGAGATGCTGCGAGTGAGAGAGAGAGAGAGGAATAGAAGCTGTGAGTGAGAGAGAGAAAAAAAGAAGCTGTGAGTGAGAGAGAAATAGAAGCTGTGAGTGACAGAAAGAGAGAAATTGAAGATGTGAGTGAGAGAGAGAGAGAAGGAGAAGCTGTGAGTGAGAGAGAGAGAAAGAGAAGCTGTGATTGAGAGAGAGAGAGAAGCTGTGAGTGAGTGAGAGAGAGAAAGTGAAGCTGTGAGTGCGAGAGAGATAGAGATAGAGAAGCTGTGAGTGAGAGAGATAGAAAGAGAAGATGTGAGTGAGAGAGAGAGAAAGAGAAGCTGAGAGTGAGAGAGAGAGAGAAAGAGAAGATGTGAGTGAGAGAGAGAGAAAGAGAAGCTGTGAGTGAGAGAGAGAGAAAGAGATGCTGTGCGTGAGAGAGAAAGAGAAGCTGTGTGTGTGTGAGAGAGAAGCTGTGAGTGAGAGAGAGAGAAAGAGAAGCTGTGAGTGAGAGAGGGAGAGAAAGAAGCTGTGAGTGAGAGAGAAAGAAAGAAAGGGATGCTGTGAGTGAGAGAAAGAGAAAGAGAAGCTGTGAGTGAGAGAGAGAGAGAAAGTGAAGCTGTGAGTGAGAGAGAGAGAGAGAAAGAGAAGATGTGAGTGTGTGTGAGAGAAAGAGAAGCTGTGAGTGAGAGAGAGAGAGAGAAAGAGAAGCTTTGAGTGAGAGAGAGAGAGAAAGAGAAGCTATGTGTGAGAGAGAGAGAGTGAAAGAGAAGCTGTGAGTGAGAGAGAGAGAGAGAGAAGCTGTGAGTGAGTGAGACAGAGAAATAGAAGCTGTGAGTGAGAGACAGACAGAGTGAAAAAGCTTTGAGTGAGAGAGATAGAAAGAGAAAGATAAGCTGTGAGTGAGAGAGAGAGAAAGTGAAGCTGTGAGTTAGTGAGAGAGAGAGAGAAAGAGAAGATGTGAGTGAGAGAGAGAGAAAGAGAAGCAGTGGGTGAGAGAGAGAGAAAGAGATGCTGTGAGTGAGAGAGGGAGAGAGAAAGAGAAGCTGTGTGTGAGAGAGAGAGAGAAGCTGTGAGTGAGAGAGAGAGAAAGAGAAGCTGTAAGTGAGAGAGAAAGAGAAGCTGTGAGTGAGAGAGAGAGAGAAGCTGTGAGTGAGTGAGAGAGAGAAATAGAAGCTGTGAGTGAGAGAGAGAGAAAGAGAAGCTGTGAGTGAGAGAGAGAGAAAAAGATGCTGTGAGTGAGAGAGAGAGGAATAGAAGCTGTGAGTGAGAGATAGAGAGAAAGAGAAGCTGTGAGTGAGAGAGAAATAGAAGCTGTGAGTGACAGAAAGAGAGAAATTGAAGCTGTGAGTGAGAGAGAGAGAAAGAGAAGCTGTGAGAGAGAGAGAGAGAGAGAGAAGCTGTGGTTGAGAGAGAGAGAGAGAGAGAAGCTGTGAGTGAGAGAGAGAGAGAAACTGTGAGTGTGAGAGAGATAGAGATAGAGAAGCTGTGAGTGAGAGAGAGAGAAAGAGAAGCTGTGAGTGAGCGAGAGAGAGAGAGAAAGAGAAGCTGTGTGTGTGAGAGAGAGAAAGAGAAGCTGTGAGTAAGAGAGAGAGAGTGAAAGAGAAGCTGTGAGTGAGAGAGAGAAGTGTTGAGAGAGAGAGAGAATAAGAGAAGCTGTGAGTGAGAGAGAGAGAGAGAAGCTGTGAGAAGAGATAGAGTGAAAGAGAAGCTGTGAGTGAGAGAGAGAGAGAAAGAGAAGATGTGAGTGTGTGAGAAAGAAAGCGAAGCTGTGAGTGAGAGAGAGAGAGAAAGAGACTCTGTGAGTGAGAGAGAGAGGGAAAGAGAAGCTGTGAGTGAGATAGAGAGAGAGAGAAAGAGAAGCTGTGAGTGAGAGAGGGAGAGAGAAAGAGAAGCTGTGTGAGAGAGAGAGAGAAGCTGTGAGAGAGAGAGAGAGAAAGAGAAGGTGTGAGTGAGAGAGAAAGAGAAGCTGTGAGTGAGAATGAGAGAGAGAAAGAGAAGCTGTGAGTGAGTGAGAGAGAGAAATAGAATGTGTGAGTGAGAGACAGACAGAGTGAAAAAGCTGTGAGTGAGATAGAGAGAGAGAGAGAGAAGCTGTGAGTGAGAGAGGGAGAGAAAAAGAGAAGCTGTGAGAAAGAGAGAGAGAAAGAGAAGGTGTGAGAGAGAGAGAAAGAGAAGCTGTGAGTGAGCGAGAGAGAGAGAAAGAGAAGCTATGTGTGTGTGTGAGAGAGAAAGAGAAGCTGTGAGTAAGAGAGAGAGAGTGAAAGAGAAGCTGTGAGTGAGAGAGAGAAGTGTTGAGAGAGAGAGAATAAGAAAAGCTGTGAGTGAGAGAGAGAGAGATAAGCTGTGAGTGAGAAGAGAGAGAGTTGAAGAGAAGCTGTGAGTGAGAGAGAGAGAGAAAGAGAAGATGCGAGTGTGTGAGAAAGAAAGAGAAGCTGTGAGTGAGAGAGAGAGAGAAAGAGACTCTGTGAGTGAGAGACAGAGGGAAAGAGAATCTGTGAGTGAGAAGAGAGAGAGAGTGAAAGAGAAGCTGTGAGTGAGAGAGAGAGAAAGAGAAGATGTGAGTGAGAGAGAGAGAGAGAGAGAAAGAGAAGATGTGTGTGAGAGAGACAGAAACTGTGAGTGAGAGAGAGAGAATGAGATGCTGCGAGTGAGAGAGAGAGAGAGGAATAGAAGCTGTGAGTGAGAGAGAGAAAAAAGAAGCTGTGAGTGAGAGAGAAATAGAAGCTGTGAGTGACAGAAAGAGAGAAATTGAAGATGTGAGTGAGAGAGAGAGAGAAGGAGAAGCTGTGAGTGAGAGAGAGAGAAAGAGAAGCTGTGATTGAGAGAGAGAGAAGTTGTGAGTGAGTTAGAGAGAGAAAGTGAAGCTGTGAGTGCGAGAGAGATAGAGATAGAGAAGCTGTGAGTGAGAGAGATAGAAAGAGAAGATGTGAGTGAGAGAGAGAGAAAGAGAAGCTGAGAGTGAGAGAGAGAGAGAGAGAGAAGATGTGAGTGAGAGAGAATGAAAGAGAAGCTGTGAGTGTGTGAGAGAGAGAGGGAATAAGAGAAGCTGTGAGTGAGAGAGAGAGAGAGTGAAAGAGAAGCTGTGAGTGAGAGAGAGAGAGAAAGAGAAGATGTGAGTAAGAGAGGGAGAGAGAAAGATAAGATATGAGTGAGAGCTGTGAGTCAGGGAGAGAGAGAGAGAGAGAAAGAGAAGATGAGTGTGTGTGAGAGAGAATGAGAAACTGTGAGTGAGAGAGAGAGACAAAGAGAAGCTGTGAGTGAGAGAGAGAGAAAGAGAAGCTGTGAGTGAGAGAGAGAGGAAGAGAAACTATGTGTGTGTGAGAGCGAGAGAAAGAGAAGCAGTGAGTGAGAGAGAGAAAGAGAAGCTGTGAGTGATGAGAGAGAGAGAATAAGAGAAGCTGTGAGTGAGAGAGAGAGAGAAAGCGAAGCTGTGAGAGAGAAGAGAGAGAGTGAAAGAGAAGCTGTGAGTGTGTGAGAGAGAGAAAGAGAAGATGTGAGTGAGTGAGAAAGAAAGAAAAGCTGTGAGTGAGAGAGAGAGAGAAAGAGACTCTGTGAGTGAGAGAGAGAGAGAGAAAGAGAAGCTGTGAGTGAGATAGAGAGAGAGAAGCTGTGAGTGAGAGAGGGAGAGAGAAAGAAACGCTGTGAGAGAGAGAGAGAGAAAGAGAAGCTGTGAGTGAGAGAGAGAAAGAGAAGCTGTGAGTGAGAGAGAAAGAGAAGCTGTGAGTGAGAGAGAGAGAGAGAGAAGCTGTGAGTGAGAGAGAGAGAAAAAGATGCTGTGAGTGAGAGAGAGAGGAATAGAAGCTGTGAGTGAGAGATAGAGAGAAAGAGAAGCTGTGAGTGAGAGAGAAATAGAAGCTGTGAGTGACAGAAAGAGAGAAATTGAAGCTGTGAGTGAGAGAGAGAGAAAGAGAAGCTGTGAGAGAGAGAGAGAGAGAGAGAAGCTGTGGTTGAGAGAGAGAGAGAGAGAGAAGCTGTGAGTGAGAGAGAGAGAGAAACTGTGAGTGTGAGAGAGATAGAGATAGAGAAGCTGTGAGTGAGAGAGAGAGAAAGAGAAGCTGTGAGTGAGCGAGAGAGAGAGAGAAAGAGAAGCTGTGTGTGTGAGAGAGAGAAAGAGAAGCTGTGAGTAAGAGAGAGAGAGTGAAAGAGAAGCTGTGAGTGAGAGAGAGAAGTGTTGAGAGAGAGAGAGAATAAGAGAAGCTGTGAGTGAGAGAGAGAGAGAGAAGCTGTGAGAAGAGATAGAGTGAAAGAGAAGCTGTGAGTGAGAGAGAGAGAGAAAGAGAAGATGTGAGTGTGTGAGAAAGAAAGCGAAGCTGTGAGTGAGAGAGAGAGAGAAAGAGACTCTGTGAGTGAGAGAGAGAGGGAAAGAGAAGCTGTGAGTGAGATAGAGAGAGAGAGAAAGAGAAGCTGTGAGTGAGAGAGGGAGAGAGAAAGAGAAGCTGTGTGAGAGAGAGAGAGAAGCTGTGAGAGAGAGAGAGAGAAAGAGAAGGTGTGAGTGAGAGAGAAAGAGAAGCTGTGAGTGAGAATGAGAGAGAGAAAGAGAAGCTGTGAGTGAGTGAGAGAGAGAAATAGAATGTGTGAGTGAGAGACAGACAGAGTGAAAAAGCTGTGAGTGAGATAGAGAGAGAGAGAGAGAAGCTGTGAGTGAGAGAGGGAGAGAAAAAGAGAAGCTGTGAGAAAGAGAGAGAGAAAGAGAAGGTGTGAGAGAGAGAGAAAGAGAAGCTGTGAGTGAGCGAGAGAGAGAGAAAGAGAAGCTATGTGTGTGTGTGAGAGAGAAAGAGAAGCTGTGAGTAAGAGAGAGAGAGTGAAAGAGAAGCTGTGAGTGAGAGAGAGAAGTGTTGAGAGAGAGAGAATAAGAAAAGCTGTGAGTGAGAGAGAGAGAGATAAGCTGTGAGTGAGAAGAGAGAGAGTTGAAGAGAAGCTGTGAGTGAGAGAGAGAGAGAAAGAGAAGATGCGAGTGTGTGAGAAAGAAAGAGAAGCTGTGAGTGAGAGAGAGAGAGAAAGAGACTCTGTGAGTGAGAGACAGAGGGAAAGAGAATCTGTGAGTGAGAAGAGAGAGAGAGTGAAAGAGAAGCTGTGAGTGAGAGAGAGAGAAAGAGAAGATGTGAGTGAGAGAGAGAGAGAGAGAGAAAGAGAAGATGTGTGTGAGAGAGACAGAAACTGTGAGTGAGAGAGAGAGAATGAGATGCTGCGAGTGAGAGAGAGAGAGAGGAATAGAAGCTGTGAGTGAGAGACAGAAAAAAGAAGCTGTGAGTGAGAGAGAAATAGAAGCTGTGAGTGACAGAAAGAGAGAAATTGAAGATGTGAGTGAGAGAGAGAGAGAAGGAGAAGCTGTGAGTGAGAGAGAGAGAAAGAGAAGCTGTGATTGAGAGAGAGAGAGAAGTTGTGAGTGAGTTAGAGAGAGAAAGTGAAGCTGTGAGTGCGAGAGAGATAGAGATAGAGAAGCTGTGAGTGAGAGAGATAGAAAGAGAAGATGTGAGTGAGAGAGAGAGAAAGAGAAGCTGAGAGTGAGAGAGAGAGAGAGAGAGAAGATGTGAGTGAGAGAGAATGAAAGAGAAGCTGTGAGTGTGTGAGAGAGAGAGGGAATAAGAGAAGCTGTGAGTGAGAGAGAGAGAGAGTGAAAGAGAAGCTGTGAGTGAGAGAGAGAGAGAAAGAGAAGATGTGAGTAAGAGAGGGAGAGAGAAAGATAAGATATGAGTGAGAGCTGTGAGTCAGTGAGAGAGAGAGAGAGAAAGAGAAGATGAGTGTGTGTGAGAGAGAATGAGAAACTGTGAGTGAGAGAGAGAGACAAAGAGAAGCTGTGAGTGAGAGAGAGAGAAAGAGAAGCTGTGAGTGAGAGAGAGAGGAAGAGAAACTATGTGTGTGTGAGAGCGAGAGAAAGAGAAGCAGTGAGTGAGAGAGAGAAAGAGAAGCTGTGAGTGATGAGAGAGAGAGAATAAGAGAAGCTGTGAGTGAGAGAGAGAGAGAAAGCGAAGCTGTGAGAGAGAAGAGAGAGAGTGAAAGAGAAGCTGTGAGTGTGTGAGAGAGAGAAAGAGAAGATGTGAGTGAGTGAGAAAGAAAGAAAAGCTGTGAGTGAGAGAGAGAGAGAAAGAGACTCTGTGAGTGAGAGAGAGAGAGAGAAAGAGAAGCTGTGAGTGAGATAGAGAGAGAGAAGCTGTGAGTGAGAGAGGGAGAGAGAAAGAAACGCTGTGAGAGAGAGAGAGAGAAAGAGAAGCTGTGAGTGAGAGAGAGAAAGAGAAGCTGTGAGTGAGAGAGAAAGAGAAGCTATGAGTGAGAGAGAGAGAGAGAGAAGCTGTGAGTGAGTGAGACAGAGAAATAGAAGCTGTGAGTGAGAGACAGACAGAGTGAAAAAGCTTTGAGTGAGAGAGATAGAAAGAGAAAGATAAGCTGTGAGTGAGAGAGAGAGAAAGTGAAGCTGTGAGTTAGTGAGAGTGAGAGAGAAAGAGAAGATGTGAGTGAGAGAGAGAGAAAAAGAAGCTGTGGGTGAGAGAGAGAAAGAGATGCTGTGAGTGAGAGAGGGAGAGAGAAAGAGAAGCTGTGAGAGAGAGAGAGAAGCTGTGAGTGAGAGAGAGAGAAAGAGAAGCTGTGAGTGAGAGAGAAAGAGAAGCTGTGAGTGAGAGAGCGAGAGAGAAGCTGTGAGTGAGTGAGAGAGAGAAATAGAAGCTGTGAGTGAGAGAGAGAGAAAGAGAAGCTGTGAGTGAGAGAGAGAGAAAAAGATGCTGTGAGTGAGAGAGAGAGAGAGGAATAGAAGCTGTGAGTGAGAGAGAGAGAGAAAGAGAAGCTGTGAGTGAGAGAAAAATAGAAGCTGTGAGTGACAGAAAGAGAGAAATTGAAGCTGTGAGTGAGAGAGAGAGAAAGAGAAGCTGTGAGAGAGAGAGAGAGAGAAAGAGAAGCTGTGGTTGAGAGAGAGAGAGAAAGAGAAGCTGTGAGTGAGAGAGAGAAAGAGAACCTGTGAGTGAGAGAGAGAGAAAGTGAAACTGTGAGTGAGAGAGAGATAGAGATAGAGAAGCTGTGAGTGAGAGAGAGAGAAAGAGAAGCTGTGAGTGAGCGAGAGAGAGAGAAAGAGAAGCTATGTGTGTGTGTGTGTGAGAGAGAAAGAGAAGCTGTGAGTAAGAGAGAGAGAGTGAAAGAGAAGCTGTGAGTGAGAGAGAGAAGTGTTGAGAGAGAGAGAATAAGAAAAGCTGTGAGTGAGAGAGAGAGAGAGAGAGAAGCTGTGAGTGAGAAGAGAGAGAGTTGAAGAGAAGCTGTGAGTGAGAGAGAGAGAGAAAGAGAAGATGCGAGTGTGTGAGAAAGAAAGAGAAGCTGTGAGTGAGAGAGAGAGAGAAAGAGACTCTGTGAGTGAGAGACAGAGGGAAAGAGAATCTGTGAGTGAGAAGAGAGAGAGAGTGAAAGAGAAGCTGTGAGTGAGAGAGAGAGAAAGAGAAGATGTGAGTGAGAGAGAGAGAGAAAGAGAAGATGTGTGTGTGAGAGAGACAGAAACTGTGAGTGAGAGAGAGAGAATGAGATGCTGCGAGTGAGAGAGAGAGAGAGGAATAGAAGCTGTGAGTGAGAGAGAGAAAAAAAGAAGCTGTGAGTGAGAGAGAAATAGAAGCTGTGAGTGACAGAAAGAGAGAAATTGAAGATGTGAGTGAGAGAGAGAGAGAAGGAGAAGCTGTGAGTGAGAGAGAGAGAAAGAGAAGCTGTGATTGAGAGAGAGAGAGAAGCTGTGAGTGAGTGAGAGAGAGAAAGTGAAGCTGTGAGTGCGAGAGAGATAGAGATAGAGAAGCTGTGAGTGAGAGAGATAGAAAGAGAAGATGTGAGTGAGAGAGAGAGAAAGAGAAGCTGAGAGTGAGAGAGAGAGAGAAAGAGAAGATGTGAGTGAGAGAGAGAGAAAGAGAAGCTTTGAGTGAGAAAGAGAGAAAGAGAAGCTATGTGTGAGAGAGAGAGAGTGAAAGAGAAGCTGTGAGTGTGAGAGAGAGAGAGAGAAGCTGTGAGTGAGTGAGACAGAGAAATAGAAGCTGTGAGTGAGAGACAGACAGAGTGAAAAAGCTTTGAGTGAGAGAGATAGAAAGAGAAAGATAAGCTGTGAGTGAGAGAGAGAGAAAGTGAAGCTGTGAGTTAGTGAGAGAGAGAGAGAAAGAGAAGATGTGAGTGAGAGAGAGAGAAAGAGAAGCGGTGGGTGAGAGAGAGAGAAAGAGATGCTGTGAGTGAGAGAGGGAGAGAGAAAGAGAAGCTGTGTGAGAGAGAGAGAGAGAAGCTGTGAGTGAGAGAGAGAGAAAGAGAAGCTGTAAGTGAGAGAGAAAGAGAAGCTGTGAGTGAGAGAGAGAGAGAAGCTGTGAGTGAGTGAGAGAGAGAAATAGAAGCTGTGAGTGAGAGAGAGAGAAAGAGAAGCTGTGAGTGAGAGAGAGAGAAAAAGATGCTGTGAGTGAGAGAGAGAGGAATAGAAGCTGTGAGTGAGAGAGAGAGAGAAAGAGAAGCTGTGAGTGAGAGAGAAAGAGAAGCTGTGAGTGACAGAAAGAGAGAAATTGAAGCTGTGAGTGAGAGAGAGAGAAAGAGAAGCTGTGTGAGAGAGAGAGAGAAGCTGTGAGAGAGAGAGAGAGAAAGAGAAGGTGTGAGTGAGAGAGAAAGAGAAGCTGTGAGTGAGAATGAGAGAGAGAAAGAGAAGCTGTGAGTGAGTGAGAGAGAGAAATAGAATGTGTGAGTGAGAGACAGACAGAGTGAAAAAGCTGTGAGTGAGATAGAGAGAGAGAGAAAGAGAAGCTGTGAGTGAGAGAGGGAGAGAAAAAGAGAAGCTGTGAGAAAGAGAGAGAGAAAGAGAAGGTGTGAGAGAGAGAGAAAGAGAAGCTGTGAGTGAGCGAGAGAGAGAGAAAGAGAAGCTATGTGTGTGTGAGAGAGAGAAAGAGAAGCTGTGAGTAAGAGAGAGAGAGTGAAAGAGAAGCTGTGAGTGAGAGAGAGAAGTGTTGAGAGAGAGAGAATAAGAAAAGCTGTGAGTGAGAGAGAGAGAAGCTGTGAGTGAGAAGAGAGAGAGTTGAAGAGAAGCTGTGAGTGAGAGAGAGAGAGAAAGAGAAGATGCGAGTGTGTGAGAAAGAAAGAGAAGCTGTGAGTGAGAGAGAGAGAGAAAGAGACTCTGTGAGTGAGAGACAGAGGGAAAGAGAATCTGTGAGTGAGAAGAGAGAGAGAGTGAAAGAGAAGCTGTGAGTGAGAGAGAGAGAAAGAGAAGATGTGAGTGAGAGAGAGAGAGAGAGAGAAAGAGAAGATGTGTGTGAGAGAGACAGAAACTGTGAGTGAGAGAGAGAGAATGAGATGCTGCGAGTGAGAGAGAGAGAGAGGAATAGAAGCTGTGAGTGAGAGAGAGAAAAAAGAAGCTGTGAGTGAGAGAGAAATAGAAGCTGTGAGTGACAGAAAGAGAGAAATTGAAGATGTGAGTGAGAGAGAGAGAGAAGGAGAAGCTGTGAGTGAGAGAGAGAGAAAGAGAAGCTGTGATTGAGAGAGAGAGAGAAGTTGTGAGTGAGTTAGAGAGAGAAAGTGAAGCTGTGAGTGCGAGAGAGATAGAGATAGAGAAGCTGTGAGTGAGAGAGATAGAAAGAGAAGATGTGAGTGAGAGAGAGAGAAAGAGAAGCTGAGAGTGAGAGAGAGAGAGAAAGAGAAGATGTGAGTGAGAGAGAGAGAAAGAGAAGCTGTGAGTGTGTGAGAGAGAGAGGGAATAAGAGAAGCTGTGAGTGAGAGAGAGAGAGAGTGAAAGAGAAGTTGTGAGTGAGAGAGAGAGAGAAAGAGAAGATGTGAGTAAGAGAGGGAGAGAGAAAGATAAGATATGAGTGAGAGCTGTGAGTCAGTGAGAGAGAGAGAGAGAAAGAGAAGATGAGTGTGTGTGAGAGAATGAGAAACTGTGAGTGAGAGAGAGAGACAAAGAGAAGCTGTGAGTGAGAGAGAGAGAAAGAGAAGCTGTGAGTGAGAGAGAGAGGAAGAGAAACTATGTGTGTGTGAGAGCGAGAGAAAGAGAAGCAGTGAGTGAGAGAGAGAAAGAGAAGCTGTGAGTGATGAGAGAGAGAGAATAAGAGAAGCTGTGAGTGAGAGAGTGAGAGAAAGCGAAGCTGTGAGAGAGAAGAGAGAGAGTGAAAGAGAAGCTGTGAGTGTGTGAGAGAGAGAAAGAGAAGATGTGAGTGAGTGAGAAAGAAAGAAAAGCTGTGAGTGAGAGAGAGAGAGAAAGAGACTCTGTGAGTGAGAGAGAGAGAGAGAAAGAGAAGCTGTGAGTGAGATAGAGAGAGAGAAGCTGTGAGTGAGAGAGGGAGAGAGAAAGAAACGCTGTGAGAGAGAGAGAGAGAAAGAGAAGCTGTGAGTGAGAGAGAGAAAGAGAAGCTGTGAGTGAGAGAGAAAGAGAAGCTGTGAGTGAGAGAGAGAGAGAGAGAAGCTGTGAGTGAGTGAGACAGAGAAATAGAAGCTGTGAGTGAGAGACAGACAGAGTGAAAAAGCTTTAAGTGAGAGAGATAGAAAGAGAAAGATAAGCTGTGAGTGAGAGAGAGAGAAAGTGAAGCTGTGAGTTAGTGAGAGTGAGAGAGAAAGAGAAGATGTGAGTGAGAGAGAGAGAAAAAGAAGCTGTGGGTGAGAGAGAGAGAAAGAGATGCTGTGAGTGAGAGAGGGAGAGAGAAAGAGAAGCTGTGAGAGAGAGAGAGAGAAGCTGTGAGTGAGAGAGAGAGAAAGAGAAGCTGTGAGTGAGAGAGAAAGAGAAGCTGTGAGTGAGAGAGCGAGAGAGAAGCTGTGAGTGAGTGAGAGAGAGAAATAGAAGCTGTGAGTGAGAGAGAGAGAAAGAGAAGCTGTGAGTGAGAGAGAGAGAAAAAGATGCTGTGAGTGAGAGAGAGAGAGAAAGAGACTCTGTGAGTGAGAGACAGAGGGAAAGAGAATCTGTGAGTGAGAAGAGAGAGAGAGTGAAAGAGAAGCTGTGAGTGAGAGAGAGAGAAAGAGAAGATGTGAGTGAGAGAGAGAGAGAAAGAGAAGATGTGTGTGTGAGAGAGACAGAAACTGTGAGTGAGAGAGAGAGAATGAGATGCTGCGAGTGAGAGAGAGAGAGAGGAATAGAAGCTGTGAGTGAGAGAGAGAAAAAAAGAAGCTGTGAGTGAGAGAGAAATAGAAGCTGTGAGTGACAGAAAGAGAGAAATTGAAGATGTGAGTGAGAGAGAGAGAGAAGGAGAAGCTGTGAGTGAGAGAGAGAGAAAGAGAAGCTGTGATTGAGAGAGAGAGAGAAGCTGTGAGTGAGTGAGAGAGAGAAAGTGAAGCTGTGAGTGCGAGAGAGATAGAGATAGAGAAGCTGTGAGTGAGAGAGATAGAAAGAGAAGATGTGAGTGAGAGAGAGAGAAAGAGAAGCTGAGAGTGAGAGAGAGAGAGAAAGAGAAGATGTGAGTGAGAGAGAGAGAAAGAGAAGCTGTGAGTGAGAGAGAGAGAAAGAGATGCTGTGCGTGAGAGAGAAAGAGAAGCTGTGTGTGTGAGAGAGAGAAGCTGTGAGTGAGAGAGAGAGAAAGAGAAGCTGTGAGTGAGAGAGGGAGAGAAAGAAGCTGTGAGTGAGAGAGAGAGAAAGAAAGGGATGCTGTGAGTGAGAGAAAGAGAAAGAGAAGCTGTGAGTGAGAGAGAGAGAGAAAGTGAAGCTGTGAGTGAGAGAGAGAGAGAGAAAGAGAAGATGTGAGTGTGTGTGAGAGAAAGAGAAGCTGTGAGTGAGAGAGAGAGAGAGAAAGAGAAGCTTTGAGTGAGAGAGAGAGAGAAAGAGAAGCTATGTGTGTGAGAGAGAGAGTGAAAGAGAAGCTGTGAGTGAGAGAGAGAGAGAGAGAAGCTGTGAGTGAGTGAGACAGAGAAATAGAAGCTGTGTGAGAGACAGACAGAGTGAAAAAGCTTTGAGTGAGAGAGATAGAAAGAGAAAGATAAGCTGTGAGTGAGAGAGAGAGAAAGTGAAGCTGTGAGTTAGTGAGAGAGAGAGAGAAAGAGAAGATGTGAGTGAGAGAGAGAGAAAGAGAAGCGGTGGGTGAGAGAGAGAGAAAGAGATGCTGTGAGTGAGAGAGGGAGAGAGAAAGAGAAGCTGTGAGAGAGAGAGAGAGAGAAGCTGTGAGTGAGAGAGAGAGAAAGAGAAGCTGTGAGTGAGAGAGAAAGAGAAGCTGTGAGTGAGAGAGAGAGAGAAGCTGTGAGTGAGTGAGAGAGAGAAATAGAAGCTGTGAGTGAGAGAGAGAGAAAGAGAAGCTGTGAGTGAGAGAGAGAGAAAAAGATGCTGTGAGTGAGAGAGAGAGAGAGAAAGAGAAGCTGTGAGTGAGAGAGAAATAGAAGCTGTGAGTGACAGAAAGAGAGAAATTGAAGCTGTGAGTGAGAGAGAGAGAAAGAGAAGCTGTGAGAGAGAGAGAGGGAGAAAGAGAAGCTGTGGTTGAGAGAAAGAGAGAGAGAGAAGCTGTGAGTGAGAGAGAGAGAGAAACTGTGAGTGTGAGAGAGATAGAGATAGAGAAGCTATGAGTGAGAGAGAGAGAAAGAGAAGCTGTGAGTGAGCGAGAGAGAGAGAAAGAGAAGCTGTGTGTGTGTAAGAGAGAAATAGAAGCTGTGAGTAAGAGAGAGAGAGTGAAAGAGAAGCTGTGTGAGAGAGAGAAGTGTTGAGAGAGAGAGAATAAGAGAAGCTGTGAGTGAGAGAGAGAGAGAAGCTGTGAGTGAGAAGAGATAGAGTGAAAGAGAAGCTGTGAGTGAGAGAGAGAGAGAAAGAGAAGATGTGAGTGTGTGAGAAAGAAAGCGAAGCTGTGAGTGAGAGAGAGAGAGAAAGAGACTCTGTGAGTGAGAGAGAGAGGGAAAGAGAAGCTGTGAGTGAGATAGAGAGAGAGAGAAAGAGAAGCTGTGAGTGAGAGAGGGAGAGAGAAAGAGAAGCTGTGTGAGAGAGAGAGAGAAGCTGTGAGAGAGAGAGAGAGAAAGAGAAGGTGTGAGTGAGAGAGAAAGAGAAGCTGTGAGTGAGAATGAGAGAGAGAAAGAGAAGCTGTGAGTGAGTGAGAGAGAGAAATAGAAGGTGTGAGTGAGAGACAGACAGAGTGAAAAAGCTGTGAGTGAGATAGGGAGAGAGAGAAAGAGAAGCTGTGAGTGAGAGAGGGAGAGAGAAAGGGAAGCTGTGAGAAAGAGAGAGAGAAAGAGAAGGTGTGAGTGAGAAAGAAAGTGAAGCTGTGAGTGAGTGAGAGAGAGAGAGAAAGAGAAGATGTGAGGGTGTGAGAGAGAAAGAGAAGCTGTGAGTGAGTGAGAGAGAGAAAGAGATGCTGTCAGTTTGAGAGATAGAAAGAGAAGCTGTGAGTGAGAGAGAGAGAGAGAAAGAGAAGCTATGTGTGTGAGAAAGAGAGAGAAAGAGAAGCTGTGAGTGAGAGAGAGAGAAAGAGAAGCTGTGAGTGAGAGAGGGAGAGAGAAAGAGAAGCCGTGAGAGAGAGAGAGAAAGAGAAGTTGTGAGTACGAGAGAGAGATAAAGAGAAGATGTGAGTGAGAAGAGAGAGAGAGAGAAAGAGATGCTGTGAGTGAGAGAGGGAGAGAGAAAGAGAAGCTGTGTGTGTGTGAGAGAGAGAAGCTGTGAGTGAGAGAGAGAGAAAGAGAAGCTGTGAGTGAGAGAGAAAGAGAAGCTGTGAGTGAGAGAGAGAGAGAAGCTGTGAGTGAGTGAGAGAGAGAAATAGAAGCTGTGAGAGAGAGAGAAAGAGAAGCTGTGAGTGAGAGAGAGAGAAAAAGATGCTGTGAGTGAGAGAGAGAGAGAGAAAGAGAAGCTGTGAGTGAGAGAGAAATAGAAGCTGTGAGTGACAGAAAGAGAGAAATTGAAGCTGTGAGTGAGAGAGAGAGAAAGAGAAGCTGTGAGAGAGAGAGAGAGAGAGAAAGAGAAGCTGTGGTTGAGAGAGAGAGAGAGAGAAGCTGTGAGTGAGAGAGAGAGAGAGAAACTGTGAGTGTGAGAGAGATAGAGATAGAGAAGCTGTGAGTGAGAGAGAGAGAAAGAGAAGCTGTGAGTGAGCGAGAGAGAGAGAAAGAGAAGCTGTGTGTGTGTGTGAGAGAAAGAGAAGCTGTGAGTAAGAGAGAGAGAGTGAAAGAGAAGCTGTGAGTGAGAGAGAGAAGTGTTGAGAGAGAGAGAGAGAATAAGAGAAGCTGTGAGTGAGAGAGAGAGAGAAGCTGTGAGTGAGAAGAGATAGAGTGAAAGAGAAGCTGTGAGTGAGAGAGAGAGAGAAAGAGAAGATGTGAGTGTGTGAGAAAGAAAGCGAAGCTGTGAGTGAGAGAGAGAGAGAAAGAGACTCTGTGAGTGAGAGAGAGAGGGAAAGAGAAGCTGTGAGTGAGATAGAGAGAGAGAGAAAGAGAAGCTGTGAGTGAGAGAGGGAGAGAGAACGAGAAGCTGTGTGAGAGAGAGAGAGAAGCTGTGAGAGAGAGAGAGAGAAAGAGAAGGTGTGAGTGAGAGAGAAAGAGAAGCTGTGAGTGAGAATGAGAGAGAGAAAGAGAAGCTGTGAGTGAGTGAGAGAGAGAAATAGAAGGTGTGAGTGAGAGACAGACAGAGTGAAAAAGCTGTGAGTGAGATAGGGAGAGAGAGAAAGAGAAGCTGTGAGTGAGAGAGGGAGAGAGAAAGAGAAGCTGTGAGAAAGAGAGAGAGAAAGAGAAGGTGTGAGTGAGAGAGAAAGTGAAGCTGTGAGTGAGTGAGAGAGAGAGAGAAAGAGAAGATGTGAGGGTGTGAGAGAGAAAGAGAAGCTGTGAGTGAGAGAGAGAGAGAAAGAGATGCTGTCAGTTTGAGAGATAGAAAGAGAAGCTGTGAGTGAGAGAGAGAGAGAGAAAGAGAAAGAGAAGCTATGTGTGTGAGAAAGAGAGAGAAAGAGAAGCTGTGAGTGAGAGAGAGAGAAAGAGAAGCTGTGAGTGAGAGAGGGAGAGAGAAAGAGAAGCCGTGAGAGAGAGAGAGAAAGAGAAGTTGTGAGTACGAGAGAGAGATAAAGAGAAGATGTGAGTGAGAAGAGAGAGAGAGTGAAAGAGAAGCTGTGAGTGAGAGAGAGAGAGAAAGAGAAGATGTGAGTGAGTGAGAAAGAAAGAAAAGCTGTGAGGGAGAGAGAGAGAGTAAGAGACTCTGTGAGTGAGAGAGAGAGAGAGAAACAGAAGCTGTGAGTGAGATAGAGAGAGAGAAAGAGAAGCTGTGAGTGAGTGAGAGAGAGAAATAGAAGCTGTGAGTGAGACAGACAGAGTGAAAAAGCTGTGAGTGAGATATATATAGAGAGAAAGAGAAGCTGTGAGTGAGAGAGGGAGAGAGAAAGAGAAGCTGTGAGAAAGAGAGAGAGAAAGAGAAGGTGTGAGTGAGAGAGAAAGTGAAGCTGTGAGTGAGTGAGAGAGAAAGAGAAGCTGTGAGAAAGAGAGAGAGAAAGAGAAGGTGTGAGTGAGCGAGAAAGTGAAGCTGTGAGTGAGTGAGAGAGAAAGAGAAGCTGTGAGTGAGAGAGAGAGAAAGAGAAGCTGTGAGTGAGAGAGAGAGAAAGAGAAGCTGTGATTGAGAGAGAGAGAGAGAGAAAGAGAAGCTATGTGTGTGTGTGAGAGAGAAAGAGAAGCTGTGAGTTAGAGAGAGAAAGAGAAGCTGTGAGTGAGAGAGGGAGAGAGAAAGAGAAGCTGTGAGTGAGAGAGAGAGAAAGAGAAGATGTGAGTGAGTGAGAAAGAAAGAAAAGCTGTGAGTGAGAGAGAGAGAGAAAGAGACTCTGTGAGTGAGAGAGAGAGAGAAAGAGAAGCTGTGAGTGAGATAGAGAGAGAGAAAGAGAAGCTGTGAGTGAGAGAGGGAGAGGGAAAGTGAAGCTGTGAGTGAGAGAGGGAGAGAGAAAGAGAAGCTGTGAGTGAGTGAGAGAGAGAAATGGAAGCTGTGAGTGACAGACAGACAGAGTGAAAAAGCTGTGAGTGAGAGAGATAGAAAGAGAAAGATAAGCTATGAGTGAGTGAGAGAGAGAAAGTGAAGCTGTGAGTGAGTGAGAGAGAGAGAAAGAGAAGATGTGAGTGAGAGAGAGAGAGAAAGAGAAGCTGTGAGTGAGAGAGAGAGAAAGAGATGCTGTGAGTGAGAGAGAGAGGAATAGAAGCTGTGAGTGAGAGAGAGAGAAAAAAAGAGAAGCTGTGAGTGAGAGAGAAATAGAAGCTGGGAGTGACAGAAAGAGAGAAATTGAAGCTGTGTGTGTGTGAGAGAGAAAGAGAAGCTGTGAGTGAGAGAGAGAGAGAAAGAGAAGCTGTGATTGAGAGAGAGAGAGAGAGAAGCTGTGAGTGAGAGAGAGAGAGAAAGAGAAGCTGTGATTGAGAGAGAGAGAGAGAGAAAGAGAAGCTGTGAGTGAGAGAGAGAGAAAGTGAAATTGTGAGTGAGAGAGAGATAGATATAGAGAAGCTATGAGTGAGAGAGAGAGAAAGAGAAGCTGTGAGTGAGCGAGAGAGAGAGAAAGAGAAGCTATGTGTGTGTGTGAGAGAGAAAGAGAAGCTGTGAGTAAGAGAGAGAGAGTGAAAGAGAAGCTGTGAGTGAGAGAGAGAAGTGTTGAGAGAGAGAGAGAATAAGAAAAGCTGTGAGTGAGAGAGAGAGAAAGAGAAGCTGTGAGTGAGAAGAGAGAGAGAGAGTGAAAGAGAAGCTGTGAGTGAGAGAGAGAGAGAAAGAGAAGATGTGAGTGTGTGAGAAAGAAAGAGAAGCTGTGAGTGAGAGAGAGAGAAAGAGACTCTGTGAGTGAGAGACAGAGGGAAAGAGAAGCTGTGAGTGAGAAGAGAGATAGAGTGAAAGAGAAGCTGTGAGTGAGTGAGAGAGAAAGAGAAGATGTGAGTGAGTGAGAAAGAAAGAAAAGCTGTGAGTGAGAGAGAGAGAGAAGCTGTGAGTGAGAAGAGAGAGAGAGAGTGAAAGAGAAGCTGTGAGTGAGAGAGAGAGAGAAAGAGAAGATGTGAGTGTGTGAGAAAGAAAGAGAAGCTGTGAGTGAGAGAGAGAGAAAGAGACTCTGTGAGTGAGAGACAGAGGGAAAGAGAAGCTGTGAGTGAGAAGAGAGAGAGAGTGAAAGAGAAGCTGTGAGTGAGAGAGAGAGAAAGTGAAGCTGTGAGTGAGTGAGAGAGAGAGAGAAAGAGAAGATGTGAGTGAGAGAGAGAGAGAAAGAGAAGCTGTGAGTGAGAGAGAGAGAAAGAGATGCTGTGAGTGAGAGAGAGAGGAATAGAAGCTGTGAGTGAGAGAGAGAGAAAAAAAGAGAAGCTGTGAGTGAGAGAGAAATAGAAGCTGGGAGTGACAGAAAGAGAGAAATATAAGCTGTGAGTGTGAGAGAGAGAAAGAGAAGCTGTGAGTGAGAGAGAGAGAAAGAGAAGCTTTGATTGAGAGAGAGAGGGAGAGAGAAGCTGTAAGTGAGAGAGAGAGAAAGAGAAGCTGTGAGGGAGAGAGAGAGAGAAAGAGAAGTTGTGATTGAGAGAGAGAGAGAGAAAGAGAAGCTGTGAGTGAGAGAGAGAGAAAGTGAAACTGTGAGTGAGATAGAGATAGAGATAGAGAAGCTGTGAGTGAGAGAGAGAGAAAGAGAAGCTCTGAGTGAGCGAGAGAGAGAGAAAGAGAAGCTATGTGTGTGTGTGAGAGAGAAAGAGAAGCTGTGAGTAAGAGAGAGAGAGTGAAAGAGAAGCTGTGAGTGAGAGAGAGAAGTGTTGAGAGAGAGAGGGAATAAGAGAAGCTGTGAGTGAGAGAGAGAGAGAGAAGCTGTGAGTGAGAAGAGAAAGAGAGTGAAAGAGAAGCTGTGAGTGAGAGAGAGAGAAAGAGAAGATGTGAGTAAGAGAGGGAGAGAGAAAGATAAGATATGAGTGAGAGCTGTGAGTCAGTGAGAGAGAGAGAGAGAAAGAGAAGATGTGAGTGTGTGAGAGAGAAAGAGAAGCTGTGAGTGAGAGAGAGAGACAAAGAGAAGCTGTGAGTGAGAGAGAGAGAAAGAGAAGCTTGAGTGAGTGAGAGAGAAAGTGAAGCTGTGAGTTAGTGAGAGAGAGAGGGAATAAGAGAAGCTGTGAGTGAGAGAGAGAGAGAGAGAGAAGCTGTGAGTGAGAAGAGAGAGAGAGTGAAAGAGAAGCTGTGAGTGAGAGAGAGAGAGAAAGAGAAGATGTGAGTAAGAGAGGGAGAGAGAAAGATAAGATATGAGTGAGAGCTGTGAGTCAGTGAGAGAGAGAGAGAGAAAGAGAAGATGTGAGTGTGTGAGAGAGAAAGAGAAGCTGTGAGTGAGAGAGAGAGACAAAGAGAAGCTGTGAGTGAGAGAGAGAGAAAGAGAAGCTGTGAGTGAGAGAGAGAGGAAGAGAAACTATGTGTGTGTGAGAGCGAGAGAAAGAGAAGCAGTGAGTGAGAGAGAGAAAGAGAAGCTGTGAGTGATGAGAGAGAGAGAATAAGAGAAGCTGTGAGTGAGAGAGAGAGAGAAAGCGAAGCTGTGAGAGAGAAGAGAGAGAGTGAAAGAGAAGCTGTGAGTGTGTGAGAGAGAGAAAGAGAAGATGTGAGTGAGTGAGAAAGAAAGAAAAGCTGTGAGTGAGAGAGAGAGAGAAAGAGACTCTGTGAGTGAGAGAGAGAGAGAAAGAGAAGCTGTGAGTGAGATAGAGAGAGAGAGAGAAGCTGTGAGTGAGAGAGGGAGAGAGAAAGAAACGCTGTGAGAGAGAGAGAGAGAGAAAGAGAAGCTGTGAGTGAGAGAGAGAAAGAGAAGCTGTGAGTGAGAGAGAAAGAGAAGCTGTGAGTGAGAGAGAGAGAGAGAAGCTGTGAGTGAGTGAGACAGAGAAATAGAAGCTGTGAGTGAGAGACAGACAGAGTGAAAAAGCTTTGAGTGAGAGAGATAGAAAGAGAAAGATAAGCTGTGAGTGAGAGAGAGAGAAAGTGAAGCTGTGAGTTAGTGAGAGAGAGAGAGAAAGAGAAGATGTGAGTGAGAGAGAGAGAAAGAGAAGCTGTGGGTGAGAGAGAGAAAGAGATGCTGTGAGTGAGAGAGGGAGAGAGAAAGAGAAGCTGTGAGAGAGAGAGAGAGAAGCTGTGAGTGAGAGAGAGAGAAAGAGAAGCTGTGAGTGAGAGAGAAAGAGAAGCTGTGAGTGAGAGAGCGAGAGAGAAGCTGTGAGTGAGTGAGAGAGAGAAATAGAAGCTGTGAGTGAGAGAGAGAGAAAGAGAAGCTGTGAGTGAGAGAGAGAGAAAAAGATGTTGTGAGTGAGAGAGAGAGAGAGGAATAGAAGCTGTGAGTGAGAGAGAGAGAGAAAGAGAAGCTGTGAGTGAGAGAGAAATAGAAGCTGTGAGTGACAGAAAGAGAGAAATTGAAGCTGTGAGTGAGAGAGAGAGAAAGAGAAGCTGTGTGAGAGAGAGAGAAAGAGAAGCTGTGGTTGAGAGAGAGAGAGAGAGAAAGAGAAGCTGTGAGTGAGAGAGAGAAAGAGAAGCTGTGAGTGAGAGAGAGAGAAAGTGAAACTGTGAGTGAGAGAGAGATAGAGATAGAGAAGCTGTGAGTGAGAGAGAGAGAAAGAGAAGCTGTGAGTGAGCGAGAGAGAGAGAAAGAGAAGCTATGTGTGTGTGTGAGAGAGAAAGAGAAGCTGTGAGTAAGAGAGAGAGAGTGAAAGAGAAGCTGTGAGTGAGAGAGAGAAGTGTTGAGAGAGAGAGAGAATAAGAAAAGCTGTGAGTGAGAGAGAGAGAGAGAGAAGCTGTGAGTGAGAAGAGAGAGAGAGAGTGAAAGAGAAGCTGTGAGTGAGAGAGAGAGAGAAAGAAAAGATGTGAGTGTGTGAGAAAGAAAGAGAAGCTGTGAGTGAGAGAGAGAGAGAGAAAGAGACTCTGTGAGTGAGAGACAGAGGGAAAGAGAATCTGTGAGTGAGAAGAGAGAGAGTGAAAGAGAAGCTGTGAGTGAGAGAGAGAGAAAGAGAAGATGTGAGTGAGTGAGAAAGAAAGAAAAGCTGTGAGTGAGAGAGATAGAAAGAGAAAGATAAGCTGTGAGTGAGTGAGAGAGAGAAAGTGAAGCTGTGAGTGAGAGAGAGAGAGAAAGAGAAGATGTGTGTGTGAGAGAGACAGAAACTGTGAGTGAGAGAGAGAGAATGAGATGCTGCGAGTGAGAGAGAGAGAGAGGAATAGATGCTGTGAGTGAGAGAGAGAAAAAAAGAAGCTGTGAGTGAGAGAGAAATAGAAGCTGTGAGCGACAGAAAGAGAGAAATTGAAGATGTGAGTGAGAGAGAGAGAGAAGGAGAAGCTGTGAGTGAGAGAGAGAGAAAGAGAAGCTGTGATTGAGAGAGAGAGAGAGAAGCTGTGAGTGAGTGAGAGAGAGAAAGTGAAGCTGTGAGTGCGAGAGAGATAGAGATAGAGAAGCTGTGAGTGAGAGAGATAGAAAGAGAAGATGTGAGTGAGAGAGAGAGAAAGAGAAGCTGAGAGTGAGAGAGAGAGAGAAAGAGAAGATGTGAGTGAGAGAGAGAGAAAGAGAAGCTGTGAGTGAGAGAGAGAGAAAGAGATGCTTTGCGTGAGAGAGAAAGAGAAGCTGTGTGTGTGTGAGAGAGAAGCTGTGAGTGAGAGAGAGAGAAAGAGAAGCTGTGAGTGAGAGAGGGAGAGAAAGAAGCTGTGAGTGAGAGAGAGAGAAAGAAAGGGATGCTGTGAGTGAGAGAAAGAGAAAGAGAAGCTGTGAGTGAGAGAGAGAGAGAAAGTGAAGCTGTGAGTGAGAGAGAGAGAGAGAGAAAGAGAAGATGTGAGTGTGTGTGAGAGAAAGAGAAGCTGTGAGTGAGAGAGAGAGAGAAAGAGAAGCTTTGAGTGAGAGAGAGAGAGAAAGAGAAGCTATGTGTGTGAGAGAGAGAGTGAAAGAAGCTGTGAGTGAGAGAGAGAGAGAGAAGCTGTGAGTGAGTGAGACAGAGAAATAGAAGCTGTGAGTGAGAGACAGACAGAGTGAAAAAGCTTTGAGTGAGAGAGATAGAAAGAGAAAGATAAGCTGTGAGTGAGAGAGAGAGAAAGTGAAGCTGTGAGTTAGTGAGAGAGAGAGAGAAAGAGAAGATGTGAGTGAGAGAGAGAGAAAGAGAAGCGGTGGGTGAGAGAGAGAGAAAGAGATGCTGTGAGTGAGAGCGGGAGAGAGAAAGAGAAGCTGTGAGAGAGAGAGAGAGAAGCTGTGAGTGAGAGAGAGAGAAAGAGAAGCTGTGAGTGAGAGAGAAAGAGAAGCTGTGAGTGAGAGAGAGAGAAGCTGTGAGTGAGTGAGAGAGAGAAATAGAAGCTGTGAGTGAGAGAGAGAGAAAGAGAAGCTGTGAGTGAGAGAGAGAGAAAAAGAT
This sequence comes from Bradypodion ventrale, assembly GCA_035047345.1. Taxonomy (NCBI): domain Eukaryota; kingdom Metazoa; phylum Chordata; class Lepidosauria; order Squamata; family Chamaeleonidae; genus Bradypodion; species Bradypodion ventrale. The sequence goes on from JAWDJE010000002.1 coordinate 176,492,227, forward strand.
GCTGTGAGTGAGAGAGAGAGAGGAATAGAAGCTGTGAGTGAGAGAGAGAGAGAGAAAGAGAAGCTGTGAGTGAGAGAGAAATAGAAGCTGTGAGTGACAGAAAGAGAGAAATTGAAGCTGTGAGTGAGAGAGAGAGAAAGAGAAGCTGTGAGAGAGAGAGAGAGAAAGAGAAGCTGTGGTTGAGAGAGAGAGAGAGAGAAAGAGAAGCTGTGAGTGAGAGAGAGAGAGAGAAACTGTGAGTGTGAGAGAGATAGAGATAGAGAAGCTGTGAGTGAGAGAGAGAGAAAGAGAAGCTGTGAGTGAGCGAGAGAGAGAGAAAGAGAAGCTGTGTGTGTGTGAGAGAGAACGAGAAGCTGTGAGTAAGAGAGAGAGAGTGAAAGAGAAGCTGTGAGTGAGAATGAGAGAGAGAAAGAGAAGCTGTGAGTGAGTGAGAGAGAGAAATAGAAGGTGTGAGTGAGAGACAGACAGAGTGAAAAAGCTGTGAGTGAGATAGAGAGAGAGAGAAAGAGAAGCTGTGAGTGAGAGAGGGAGAGAGAAAGAGAAGCTGTGAGAAAGAGAGAGAGAAAGAGAAGGTGTGAGTGAGAGAGAGAAAGTGAAGCTGTGAGTGAGTGAGAGAGAGAGAGAAAGAGAAGATGTGAGTGTGTGAGAGAGAAAGAGAAGCTGTGAGTGAGAGAGAGAGAAAGAGATGCTGTCAGTTTGAGAGATAGAAAGAGAAGCTGTGAGTGAGAGAGAGAGAGAGAAAGAGAAGCTATGTGTGTGAGAAAGAGAGAGAAAGAGAAGCTGTGAGTGAGAGAGAGAGAAAGAGAAGCTATGAGTGAGAGAGGGAGAGAGAAAGAGAAGCCATGAGAGAGAGAGAGAAAGAGAAGTTGTGAGTATGAGAGAGAGATAAAGAGAAGATGTGAGTGAGAAAAGAGAGAGAGTGAAAGAGAAACTGTGAGTGAGAGAGAGAGAGAAAGAGAAGATGTGAGTGAGTGAGAAAGAAAGAAAAGCTGTGAGGGAGAGAGAGAGAGTAAGAGACTCTGTGAGTGAGAGAGAGAGAGAGAAACAGAAGCTGTGAGTGAGATAGAGAGAGAGAAAGAGAAGCTGTGAGTGAGTGAGAGAGAGAAATAGAAGCTGTGAGTGAGACAGACAGAGTGAAAAAGCTGTGAGTGAGATATATATAGAGAGAAAGAGAAGCTGTGAGTGAGAGAGGGAGAGAGAAAGAGAAGCTGTGAGTGAGAGAGAGAGAAGCTGTGAGTGAGTGAGAGAGAGAAATAGAAGCTGTGAGTGAGAGAGAGAGAAAGAGAAGCTGTGAGTGAGAGAGAGAGAAAAAGATGCTGTGAGTGAGAGAGAGAGAGGAATAGAAGCTGTGAGTGAGAGAGAGAGAGAGAAAGAGAAGCTGTGAGTGAGAGAGAAATAGAAGCTGTGAGTGACAGAAAGAGAGAAATTGAAGCTGTGAGTGAGAGAGAGAGAAAGAGAAGCTGTGAGAGAGAGAGAGAGAGAAAGTGAAGCTGTGAGTGAGAGAGAGAGAGAGAAAGAGAAGATGTGAGTGTGTGTGAGAGAAAGAGAAGCTGTGAGTGAGAGAGAGAGAGAGAAAGAGAAGCTTTGAGTGAGAGGAGAGAAAGAGAAGCTATGTGTGTGAGAGAGAGAGTGAAAGAGAAGCTGTGAGTGAGAGAGAGAGAAAGAGAAACTGTGAGGGAGAGAGAAAGTGAAGCTGTGAGAGAGAGAGAGAAAGAGAAGCTGTGAGTAAGAGAGAGAGAGAAAGAGAAGCTGTGAGTGAGAAGAGAGAGAGAGTGAAAGAGAAGCTGTGAGTGAGAGAGAGAAAGAGAAGATGTCAGTGAGTGAGAAAGAAAGAAAAGCTGTGAGTGAGTGAGAGAGAGAGGGAGACTCTGTGAGTGAGAGAGAGAGAGAGAGAAAGAGAAGCTGTGAGTGAGAATGGAGAGAGAGAAAGAGAAGCTGTGAGTGAGAGAGGGAGAGAGAAAGAGAAGCTGTGAGTGAGTGAGAGAGAGAAATGGAAGCTGTGAGTGACAGACAGACAGAGTGAAAAAGCTGTGAGTGTGAGAGATAGAAAGAGAAAGATAAGCTGTGAGTGAGAGAGACAGAGAAAGTGAAGCTGTGAGTGAGTGAGAGAGAGAGAAAAAGATGCTGTGAGTGAGAGAGAGAGAGGAATAGAAGCTGTGAGTGAGAGAGAGAGAGAGAAAGAGAAGCTGTGAGTGAGAGAGAAATAGAAGCTGTGAGTGACAGAAAGAGAGAAATTGAAGCTGTGAGTGAGAGAGAGAGAAAGAGAAGCTGTGAGAGAGAGAGAGAGAGAAAGAGAAGCTGTGGTTGAGAGAGAGAGAGAGAGAAAGAGAAGCTGTGAGTGAGAGAGAGAAAGAGAAACTGTGAGTGTGAGAGAGATAGAGATAGAGAAGCTGTGAGTGAGAGAGAGAGAAAGAGAAGCTGTGAGTGAGTGAGAGAGAGAGAAAGAGAAGCTGTGTGTGTGTGAGAGAGAACGAGAAGCTGTGAGTAAGAGAGAGAGAGTGAAAGAGAAGCTGTGAGTGAGAATGAGAGAGAGAAAGAGAAGCTGTGAGTGAGTGAGAGAGAGAAATAGAAGGTGTGAGTGAGAGACAGACAGAGTGAAAAAGCTGTGAGTGAGATAGAGAGAGAGAGAAAGAGAAGCTGTGAGTGAGAGAGGGAGAGAGAAAGAGAAGCTGTGAGAAAGAGAGAGAGAAAGAGAAGGTGTGAGTGAGAGAGAAAGTGAAGCTGTGAGTGAGTGAGAGAGAGAGAGAAAGAGAAGATGTGAGTGTGTGAGAGAGAAAGAGAAGCTGTGAGTGAGAGAGAGAGAAAGAGATGCTGTCAGTTTGAGAGATAGAAAGAGAAGCTGTGAGTGAGAGAGAGAGAGAGAAAGAGAAGCTATGTGTGTGAGAAAGAGAGAGAAAGAGAAGCTGTGAGTGAGAGAGAGAGAAAGAGAAGCTATGAGTGAGAGAGGGAGAGAGAAAGAGAAGCCATGAGAGAGAGAGAGAAAGAGAAGTTGTGAGTATGAGAGAGAGATAAAGAGAAGATGTGAGTGAGAAAAGAGAGAGAGTGAAAGAGAAGCTGTGAGTGAGAGAGAGAGAGAAAGAGAAGATGTGAGTGAGTGAGAAAGAAAGAAAAGCTGTGAGGGAGAGAGAGAGAGTAAGAGACTCTGTGAGTGAGAGAGAGAGAGAGAAACAGAAGCTGTGAGTGAGATAGAGAGAGAGAAAGAGAAGCTGTGAGTGAGTGAGAGAGAGAAATAGAAGCTGTGAGTGAGACAGACAGAGTGAAAAAGCTGTGAGTGAGATATATATAGAGAGAAAGAGAAGCTGTGAGTGAGAGAGGGAGAGAGAAAGAGAAGCTGTGAGTGAGAGAGAGAGAAGCTGTGAGTGAGTGAGAGAGAGAAATAGAAGCTGTGAGTGAGAGAGAGAGAAAGAGAAGCTGTGAGTGAGAGAGAGAGAAAAAGATGCTGTGAGTGAGAGAGAGAGAGGAATAGAAGCTGTGAGTGAGAGAGAGAGAGAGAAAGAGAAGCTGTGAGTGAGAGAGAAATAGAAGCTGTGAGTGACAGAAAGAGAGAAATTGAAGCTGTGAGTGAGAGAGAGAGAAAGAGAAGCTGTGAGAGAGAGAGAGAGAGAAAGTGAAGCTGTGAGTGAGAGAGAGAGAGAGAAAGAGAAGATGTGAGTGTGTGTGAGAGAAAGAGAAGCTGTGAGTGAGAGAGAGAGAGAGAAAGAGAAGCTTTGAGTGAGAGGAGAGAAAGAGAAGCTATGTGTGTGAGAGAGAGAGTGAAAGAGAAGCTGTGAGTGAGAGAGAGAGAAAGAGAAACTGTGAGGGAGAGAGAAAGTGAAGCTGTGAGAGAGAGAGAGAAAGAGAAGCTGTGAGTAAGAGAGAGAGAGAAAGAGAAGCTGTGAGTGAGAAGAGAGAGAGAGTGAAAGAGAAGCTGTGAGTGAGAGAGAGAAAGAGAAGATGTCAGTGAGTGAGAAAGAAAGAAAAGCTGTGAGTGAGTGAGAGAGAGAGGGAGACTCTGTGAGTGAGAGAGAGAGAGAGAGAAAGAGAAGCTGTGAGTGAGAATGGAGAGAGAGAAAGAGAAGCTGTGAGTGAGAGAGGGAGAGAGAAAGAGAAGCTGTGAGTGAGTGAGAGAGAGAAATGGAAGCTGTGAGTGACAGACAGACAGAGTGAAAAAGCTGTGAGTGTGAGAGATAGAAAGAGAAAGATAAGCTGTGAGTGAGAGAGACAGAGAAAGTGAAGCTGTGAGTGAGTGAGAGAGAGAGAGAAAGAGAAGATGTGTGTGTGAGAGAGACAGAAACTGTGAGTGAGAGAGAGAGAATGTGATGCTGCGAGTGAGAGAGAGAGAGGAATAGAAGCTGTGAGTGAGAGAGAGAAAAAAAGAAGCTGTGAGTGAGAGAGAAATAGAAGCTGTGAGCGACAGAAAGAGAGAAATTGAAGATGTGAGTGAGAGAGAGAGAGAAGGAGAAGCTGTGAGTGAGAGAGAGAGAAAGAGAAGCTGTGATTGAGAGAGAGAGAGAGAAGCTGTGAGTGAGTGAGAGAGAGAAAGTGAAGCTGTGAGTGCGAGAGAGATAGAGATAGAGAAGCTGTGAGTGAGAGAGATAGAAAGAGAAGATGTGAGTGAGAGAGAGAGAAAGAGTAGCTGAGAGTGAGAGAGAGAGAGAAAGAGAAGATGTGAGTGAGAGAGAGAGAAAGAGAAGCTGTGAGTGAGAGAGAGAGAAAGAGATGCTTTGCGTGAGAGAGAAAGAGAAGCTGTGTGTGTGTGAGAGAGAAGCTGTGAGTGAGAGAGAGAGAAAGAGAAGCTGTGAGTGAGAGAGGGAGAGAAAGAAGCTGTGAGTGAGAGAGAGAGAAAGAAAGGGATGCTGTGAGTGAGAGAAAGAGAAAGAGAAGCTGTGAGTGAGAGAGAGAGAGAAAGTGAAGCTGTGAGTGAGAGAGAGAGAGAGAGAAAGAGAAGCTGTGAGTGAGAGAGAGAGAGAGAAACTGTGAGTGTGAGAGAGATAGAGATAGAGAAGCTGTGAGTGAGAGAGAGAGAAAGAGAAGCTGTGTGTGTGTGAGAGAGAACGAGAAGCTGTGAGTAAGAGAGAGAGAGTGAAAGAGAAGCTGTGAGTGAGAATGAGAGAGAGAAAGAGAAGCTGTGAGTGAGTGAGAGAGAGAAATAGAAGGTGTGAGTGAGAGACAGACAGAGTGAAAAAGCTGTGAGTGAGATAGAGAGAGAGAGAAAGAGAAGCTGTGAGTGAGAGAGGGAGAGAGAAAGAGAAGCTGTGAGAAAGAGAGAGAGAAAGAGAAGGTGTGAATGAGAGAGAAAGTGAAGCTGTGAGTGAGTGAGAGAGAGAGAGAGAGAAAGAGAAGATGTGAGTGTGTGAGAGAGAAAGAGAAGCTGTGAGTGAGAGAGAGAGAGAAAGAGATGCTGTCAGTTTGAGAGATAGAAAGAGAAGCTGTGAGTGAGAGAGAGAGAGAGAAAGAGAAGCTATGTGTGTGAGAAAGAGAGAGAAAGAGAAGCTGTGAGTGAGAGAGAGAGAAAGAGAAGCTGTGAGTGAGAGAGGGAGAGAGAAAGAGAAGCCGTGAGAGAGAGAGAGAAAGAGAAGTTGTGAGTACGAGAGAGAGATAAAGAGAAGATGTGAGTGAGAAAAGAGAGAGAGTGAAAGAGAAGCTGTGAGTGAGAGAGAGAGAGAAAGAGAAGATGTGAGTGAGTGAGAAAGAAAGAAAAGCTGTGAGGGAGAGAGAGAGAGTAAGAGACTCTGTGAGTGAGAGAGAGAGAGAGAAACAGAAGCTGTGAGTGAGATAGAGAGAGAGAAAGAGAAGCTGTGAGTGAGTGAGAGAGAGAAATAGAAGCTGTGAGTGAGACAGACAGAGTGAAAAAGCTGTGAGTGAGATATATATAGAGAGAAAGAGAAGCTGTGAGTGAGAGAGGGAGAGAGAAAGAGAAGCTGTGAGAAAGAGAGAGAGAAAGAGAAGGTGTGAGTGAGAGAGAAAGTGAAGCTGTGAGTGAGAGAGAGAGAAAGAGAAGCTGTGAGTGAGAGAGAGAGAAAGAGAAGCTGTGATTGAGAGAGAGAGAGAGAAAGAGAAGCTATGTGTGTGTGTGAGAGAGAAAGAGAAGCTGTGAGTTAGAGAGAGAAAGAGAAGCTGTGAGTGAGAGAGGGAGAGAGAAAGAGAAGCTGTGAGTGAGAGAGAGAGAAAGAGAAGCTGTGAGTTAGAGAGAGAAAGAGAAGCTGTGAGTGAGAGAGAGAGAAAGAGAAGATGTGAGTGAGTGAGAAAGAAAGAAAAGCTGTGAGTGAGAGAGAGAGAGAAAGAGACTCTGTGAGTGAGAGAGAGAGAGAAAGAGAAGCTGTGAGTGAGAGAGAGAGAAAGAGAAGCTGTGAGTGAGAGAGGGAGAGGGAAAGTGAAGCTGTGAGTGAGAGAGGGAGAGAGAAAGAGAAGCTGTGAGTGAGTGAGAGAGAGAAATGGAAGCTGTGAGTGACAGACAGACAGAGTGAAAAAGCTGTGAGTGAGAGAGATAGAAAGAGAAAGATAAGCTGTGAGTGAGAGAGAGAGAGAAAGTGAAGCTGTGAGTGAGTGAGAGAGAGAGAAAGAGAAGATGTGAGTGAGAGAGAGAGAGAAAGAGAAGCTGTGAGTGAGTGAGAGAGAAAGAGATGCTGTGAGTGAGAGAGAGAGGAATAGAAGCTGTGAGTGAGAGAGAGAAAAAAAAGAGAAGCTGGGTGTGAGAGAGAAATAGAAGCTGGGAGTGACAGAAAGAGAGAAATTGAAGCTGTGTGTGAGAGAGAGAGAAAGAGAAGCTGTGAGTGAGTGAGAGAGAGAAAGAGAAGCTGTGATTGAGAGAGAGAGAGAAGCTGTGAGTGAGAGAGATAGAGAGAAAGAGAAGCTGTGAGTGAGAGAGAGAGAGAAAGAGAAGCTGTGATTGAGAGAGAGAGAGAGAGAGAAAGAGAAGCTGTGAGTGAGAGAGAGAAAGTGAAACTGTGAGTGAGAGAGAGATAGAGATAGAGAAGCTGTGAGTGAGAGAGAGAGAGAAAGAGAAGCTGTGAGTGAGCGAGAGAGAGAGAAAGAGAAGCTATGTGTGTGTGTGTGTGAGAAAGAGAAGCTGTGAGTAAGATAGAGAGAGTGAAAGAGAAGCTGTGAGTGAGAGAGAGAAGTGTTGAGAGAGAGAGAGAGAATAAGAAAAGCTGTGACTGAGAGAGAGAGAGAAGCTGTGAGTGAGAAGAGAGAGAGAGAGTGAAAGAGAAGCTGTGAGTGAGAGAGAGAGAGAAAGAGAAGATGTGAGTGTGTGAGAAAGAAAGAGAAGCTGTGAGTGAGAGAGAGAGAAAGAGACTCTGTGAGTGAGAGACAGAGGGAAAGAGAAGCTGTGAGTGAGAAGAGAGAGAGAGTGAAAGAGAAGCTGTGAGTGAGAGAGAGAGAAAGAGAAGATGTGAGTGAGTGAGAAAGCAAGAGAAGCTGTGAGTGAGAGAGATAGAAAGAGAAAGATAAGCTGTGAGTGAGTGAGAGAGAGAAAGTGAAGCTGTGAGTGAGAGAGAGAGAGAGAGAAAGAGAAGATGTGTGTGTGTGAGAGAGACAGAAGCTGTGAGTGAGAGAGAGAGAATGAGATGCTGCGAGTGAGAGAGAGAGAGGAATAGAAGCTGTGAGTGAGAGAGAGAAAAAAGAAGCTGTGAGTGAGAGAGAAAGAGAAGCTGTGAGTGACAGAAAGAGAGAAATTGAAGATGTGAGTGAGAGAGAGAGAGAAGGAGAAGCTGTGAGTGAGAGAGAGAGAAATAGAAGCTGTGATTGAGAGAGAGAGAGAAGCTGTGAGTGAGAGAGAGAGAGAAAGTGAAGCTGTGAGTGCGAGAGAGATAGAGATAGTGAAGCTGTGAGTGAGAGAGATAGAAATTGAAGATGTGAGTGAGAGAGAGAGAAAGAGAAGCTGAGAGTAAGAGAGAGAGAGAAAGAGAAGATGTGAGTGAGAGAGAGAGAAAGAGAAGCTGTGAGTGAGAGAGAGAGAAAGAGATGCTGTGAGTGAGAGAGAAAGAGAAGCTGTGTGTGTGTGAGAGCGAAGCTGTGAGTGAGAGAGAGAGAAAAAGAAGCTGTGAGTGAGAGAGGGAGAGAAAGAAGCTGTGAGTGAGAGAGAGAAAGAAAGGGATGCTGTGAGTGAGAGAAAGAGAAAGAGAAGCTGTGAGTGAGAGAGAGAGAGAAAGTGAAGCTGTGAGTGAGAGAGAGAGAGAGAAAGAGAAGATGTGAGTGTGTGTGAGAGAAAGAGAAGCTGTGAGTGAGAGAGAGAGAGAGAAAGAGAAGCTTTGAGTGAGAGGAGAGAAAGAGAAGCTATGTGTGTGAGAGAGAGAGTGAAAGAGAAGCTGTGAGTGAGAGAGAGAGAAAGAGAAACTGTGAGTGAGAGAGGGAGAGAGAAAGTGAAGCTGTGAGAGAGAGAGAGAAAGAGAAGCTGTGAGTAAGAGAGAGAGAGAAAGAGAAGCTGTGAGTGAGAAGAGAGAGAGAGTGAAAGAGAAGCTGTGAGTGAGAGAGAGAAAGAGAAGATGTCAGTGAGTGAGAAAGAAAGAAAAGCTGTGAGTGAGTGAGAGAGAGAGGGAGACTCTGTGAGTGAGAGAGAGAGAGAGAGAAAGAGAAGCTGTGAGTGAGAATGGAGAGAGAGAAAGAGAAGCTGTGAGTGAGAGAGGGAGAGAGAAAGAGAAGATGTGAGTGAGAGAGAGAGAGAAAGAGAAGCTGTGAGTGAGAGAGAGAGAAAGAAATGCTGTGAGTGAGAGAGAGAGAGGAATAGAAGCTGTGAGTGAGAGAGAGAAAAAGAGAAGCTGTGAGTGAGAGAGAAATAGAAGCTGGGAGTGACAGAAAGAGAGAAATATAAGCTGTGAGTGTGAGAGAGAGAAAGAGAAGCTGTGAGTGAGAGAGAGAGAGAAAGAGAAGCTGTGATTGAGAGAGAGAGGGAGAGAGAAGCTGTGAGTGAGAGAGAGAGAGAGAGAAGCTATGAGTGAGAGAGGGAGAGAGAAAGAGAAGCCATGAGAGAGAGAGAGAAAGAGAAGTTGTGAGTATGAGAGAGAGATAAAGAGAAGATGTGAGTGAGAAAAGAGAGAGAGTGAAAGAGAAGCTGTGAGTGAGAGAGAGAGAGAAAGAGAAGATGTGAGTGAGTGAGAAAGAAAGAAAAGCTGTGAGGGAGAGAGAGAGAGTAAGAGACTCTGTGAGTGAGAGAGAGAGAGAGAAACAGAAGCTGTGAGTGAGATAGAGAGAGAGAAAGAGAAGCTGTGAGTGAGTGAGAGAGAGAAATAGAAGCTGTGAGTGAGACAGACAGAGTGAAAAAGCTGTGAGTGAGATATATATAGAGAGAAAGAGAAGCTGTGAGTGAGAGAGGGAGAGAGAAAGAGAAGCTGTGAGTGAGAGAGAGAGAAGCTGTGAGTGAGTGAGAGAGAGAAATAGAAGCTGTGAGTGAGAGAGAGAGAAAGAGAAGCTGTGAGTGAGAGAGAGAGAAAAAGATGCTGTGAGTGAGAGAGAGAGAGGAATAGAAGCTGTGAGTGAGAGAGAGAGAGAGAAAGAGAAGCTGTGAGTGAGAGAGAAATAGAAGCTGTGAGTGACAGAAAGAGAGAAATTGAAGCTGTGAGTGAGAGAGAGAGAAAGAGAAGCTGTGAGAGAGAGAGAGAGAAAGTGAAGCTGTGAGTGAGAGAGAGAGAGAGAAAGAGAAGATGTGAGTGTGTGTGAGAGAAAGAGAAGCTGTGAGTGAGAGAGAGAGAGAGAAAGAGAAGCTTTGAGTGAGAGGAGAGAAAGAGAAGCTATGTGTGTGAGAGAGAGAGTGAAAGAGAAGCTGTGAGTGAGAGAGAGAGAAAGAGAAACTGTGAGGGAGAGAGAAAGTGAAGCTGTGAGAGAGAGAGAGAAAGAGAAGCTGTGAGTAAGAGAGAGAGAGAAAGAGAAGCTGTGAGTGAGAAGAGAGAGAGAGTGAAAGAGAAGCTGTGAGTGAGAGAGAGAAAGAGAAGATGTCAGTGAGTGAGAAAGAAAGAAAAGCTGTGAGTGAGTGAGAGAGAGAGGGAGACTCTGTGAGTGAGAGAGAGAGAGAGAGAAAGAGAAGCTGTGAGTGAGAATGGAGAGAGAGAAAGAGAAGCTGTGAGTGAGAGAGGGAGAGAGAAAGAGAAGCTGTGAGTGAGTGAGAGAGAGAAATGGAAGCTGTGAGTGACAGACAGACAGAGTGAAAAAGCTGTGAGTGTGAGAGATAGAAAGAGAAAGATAAGCTGTGAGTGAGAGAGACAGAGAAAGTGAAGCTGTGAGTGAGTGAGAGAGAGAGAGAAAGAGAAGATGTGTGTGTGAGAGAGACAGAAACTGTGAGTGAGAGAGAGAGAATGTGATGCTGCGAGTGAGAGAGAGAGAGGAATAGAAGCTGTGAGTGAGAGAGAGAAAAAAAGAAGCTGTGAGTGAGAGAGAAATAGAAGCTGTGAGCGACAGAAAGAGAGAAATTGAAGATGTGAGTGAGAGAGAGAGAGAAGGAGAAGCTGTGAGTGAGAGAGAGAGAAAGAGAAGCTGTGATTGAGAGAGAGAGAGAGAAGCTGTGAGTGAGTGAGAGAGAGAAAGTGAAGCTGTGAGTGCGAGAGAGATAGAGATAGAGAAGCTGTGAGTGAGAGAGATAGAAAGAGAAGATGTGAGTGAGAGAGAGAGAAAGAGTAGCTGAGAGTGAGAGAGAGAGAGAAAGAGAAGATGTGAGTGAGAGAGAGAGAAAGAGAAGCTGTGAGTGAGAGAGAGAGAAAGAGATGCTTTGCGTGAGAGAGAAAGAGAAGCTGTGTGTGTGTGAGAGAGAAGCTGTGAGTGAGAGAGAGAGAAAGAGAAGCTGTGAGTGAGAGAGGGAGAGAAAGAAGCTGTGAGTGAGAGAGAGAGAAAGAAAGGGATGCTGTGAGTGAGAGAAAGAGAAAGAGAAGCTGTGAGTGAGAGAGAGAGAGAAAGTGAAGCTGTGAGTGAGAGAGAGAGAGAGAGAAAGAGAAGCTGTGAGTGAGAGAGAGAGAGAGAAACTGTGAGTGTGAGAGAGATAGAGATAGAGAAGCTGTGAGTGAGAGAGAGAGAAAGAGAAGCTGTGTGTGTGTGAGAGAGAACGAGAAGCTGTGAGTAAGAGAGAGAGAGTGAAAGAGAAGCTGTGAGTGAGAATGAGAGAGAGAAAGAGAAGCTGTGAGTGAGTGAGAGAGAGAAATAGAAGGTGTGAGTGAGAGACAGACAGAGTGAAAAAGCTGTGAGTGAGATAGAGAGAGAGAGAAAGAGAAGCTGTGAGTGAGAGAGGGAGAGAGAAAGAGAAGCTGTGAGAAAGAGAGAGAGAAAGAGAAGGTGTGAATGAGAGAGAAAGTGAAGCTGTGAGTGAGTGAGAGAGAGAGAGAGAGAAAGAGAAGATGTGAGTGTGTGAGAGAGAAAGAGAAGCTGTGAGTGAGAGAGAGAGAGAAAGAGATGCTGTCAGTTTGAGAGATAGAAAGAGAAGCTGTGAGTGAGAGAGAGAGAGAGAAAGAGAAGCTATGTGTGTGAGAAAGAGAGAGAAAGAGAAGCTGTGAGTGAGAGAGAGAGAAAGAGAAGCTGTGAGTGAGAGAGGGAGAGAGAAAGAGAAGCCGTGAGAGAGAGAGAGAAAGAGAAGTTGTGAGTACGAGAGAGAGATAAAGAGAAGATGTGAGTGAGAAAAGAGAGAGAGTGAAAGAGAAGCTGTGAGTGAGAGAGAGAGAGAAAGAGAAGATGTGAGTGAGTGAGAAAGAAAGAAAAGCTGTGAGGGAGAGAGAGAGAGTAAGAGACTCTGTGAGTGAGAGAGAGAGAGAGAAACAGAAGCTGTGAGTGAGATAGAGAGAGAGAAAGAGAAGCTGTGAGTGAGTGAGAGAGAGAAATAGAAGCTGTGAGTGAGACAGACAGAGTGAAAAAGCTGTGAGTGAGATATATATAGAGAGAAAGAGAAGCTGTGAGTGAGAGAGGGAGAGAGAAAGAGAAGCTGTGAGAAAGAGAGAGAGAAAGAGAAGGTGTGAGTGAGAGAGAAAGTGAAGCTGTGAGTGAGAGAGAGAGAAAGAGAAGCTGTGAGTGAGAGAGAGAGAAAGAGAAGCTGTGATTGAGAGAGAGAGAGAGAAAGAGAAGCTATGTGTGTGTGTGAGAGAGAAAGAGAAGCTGTGAGTTAGAGAGAGAAAGAGAAGCTGTGAGTGAGAGAGGGAGAGAGAAAGAGAAGCTGTGAGTGAGAGAGAGAGAAAGAGAAGCTGTGAGTTAGAGAGAGAAAGAGAAGCTGTGAGTGAGAGAGAGAGAAAGAGAAGATGTGAGTGAGTGAGAAAGAAAGAAAAGCTGTGAGTGAGAGAGAGAGAGAAAGAGACTCTGTGAGTGAGAGAGAGAGAGAAAGAGAAGCTGTGAGTGAGAGAGAGAGAAAGAGAAGCTGTGAGTGAGAGAGGGAGAGGGAAAGTGAAGCTGTGAGTGAGAGAGGGAGAGAGAAAGAGAAGCTGTGAGTGAGTGAGAGAGAGAAATGGAAGCTGTGAGTGACAGACAGACAGAGTGAAAAAGCTGTGAGTGAGAGAGATAGAAAGAGAAAGATAAGCTGTGAGTGAGAGAGAGAGAGAAAGTGAAGCTGTGAGTGAGTGAGAGAGAGAGAAAGAGAAGATGTGAGTGAGAGAGAGAGAGAAAGAGAAGCTGTGAGTGAGTGAGAGAGAAAGAGATGCTGTGAGTGAGAGAGAGAGGAATAGAAGCTGTGAGTGAGAGAGAGAAAAAAAAGAGAAGCTGGGTGTGAGAGAGAAATAGAAGCTGGGAGTGACAGAAAGAGAGAAATTGAAGCTGTGTGTGAGAGAGAGAGAAAGAGAAGCTGTGAGTGAGTGAGAGAGAGAAAGAGAAGCTGTGATTGAGAGAGAGAGAGAAGCTGTGAGTGAGAGAGATAGAGAGAAAGAGAAGCTGTGAGTGAGAGAGAGAGAGAAAGAGAAGCTGTGATTGAGAGAGAGAGAGAGAGAGAAAGAGAAGCTGTGAGTGAGAGAGAGAAAGTGAAACTGTGAGTGAGAGAGAGATAGAGATAGAGAAGCTGTGAGTGAGAGAGAGAGAGAAAGAGAAGCTGTGAGTGAGCGAGAGAGAGAGAAAGAGAAGCTATGTGTGTGTGTGTGTGAGAAAGAGAAGCTGTGAGTAAGATAGAGAGAGTGAAAGAGAAGCTGTGAGTGAGAGAGAGAAGTGTTGAGAGAGAGAGAGAGAATAAGAAAAGCTGTGACTGAGAGAGAGAGAGAAGCTGTGAGTGAGAAGAGAGAGAGAGAGTGAAAGAGAAGCTGTGAGTGAGAGAGAGAGAGAAAGAGAAGATGTGAGTGTGTGAGAAAGAAAGAGAAGCTGTGAGTGAGAGAGAGAGAAAGAGACTCTGTGAGTGAGAGACAGAGGGAAAGAGAAGCTGTGAGTGAGAAGAGAGAGAGAGTGAAAGAGAAGCTGTGAGTGAGAGAGAGAGAAAGAGAAGATGTGAGTGAGTGAGAAAGCAAGAGAAGCTGTGAGTGAGAGAGATAGAAAGAGAAAGATAAGCTGTGAGTGAGTGAGAGAGAGAAAGTGAAGCTGTGAGTGAGAGAGAGAGAGAGAGAAAGAGAAGATGTGTGTGTGTGAGAGAGACAGAAGCTGTGAGTGAGAGAGAGAGAATGAGATGCTGCGAGTGAGAGAGAGAGAGGAATAGAAGCTGTGAGTGAGAGAGAGAAAAAAGAAGCTGTGAGTGAGAGAGAAAGAGAAGCTGTGAGTGACAGAAAGAGAGAAATTGAAGATGTGAGTGAGAGAGAGAGAGAAGGAGAAGCTGTGAGTGAGAGAGAGAGAAATAGAAGCTGTGATTGAGAGAGAGAGAGAAGCTGTGAGTGAGAGAGAGAGAGAAAGTGAAGCTGTGAGTGCGAGAGAGATAGAGATAGTGAAGCTGTGAGTGAGAGAGATAGAAATTGAAGATGTGAGTGAGAGAGAGAGAAAGAGAAGCTGAGAGTAAGAGAGAGAGAGAAAGAGAAGATGTGAGTGAGAGAGAGAGAAAGAGAAGCTGTGAGTGAGAGAGAGAGAAAGAGATGCTGTGAGTGAGAGAGAAAGAGAAGCTGTGTGTGTGTGAGAGAGAAGCTGTGAGTGAGAGAGAGAGAAAAAGAAGCTGTGAGTGAGAGAGGGAGAGAAAGAAGCTGTGAGTGAGAGAGAGAAAGAAAGGGATGCTGTGAGTGAGAGAAAGAGAAAGAGAAGCTGTGAGTGAGAGAGAGAGAGAAAGTGAAGCTGTGAGTGAGAGAGAGAGAGAGAAAGAGAAGATGTGAGTGTGTGTGAGAGAAAGAGAAGCTGTGAGTGAGAGAGAGAGAGAGAAAGAGAAGCTTTGAGTGAGAGGAGAGAAAGAGAAGCTATGTGTGTGAGAGAGAGAGTGAAAGAGAAGCTGTGAGTGAGAGAGAGAGAAAGAGAAACTGTGAGTGAGAGAGGGAGAGAGAAAGTGAAGCTGTGAGAGAGAGAGAGAAAGAGAAGCTGTGAGTAAGAGAGAGAGAGAAAGAGAAGCTGTGAGTGAGAAGAGAGAGAGAGTGAAAGAGAAGCTGTGAGTGAGAGAGAGAAAGAGAAGATGTCAGTGAGTGAGAAAGAAAGAAAAGCTGTGAGTGAGTGAGAGAGAGAGGGAGACTCTGTGAGTGAGAGAGAGAGAGAGAGAAAGAGAAGCTGTGAGTGAGAATGGAGAGAGAGAAAGAGAAGCTGTGAGTGAGAGAGGGAGAGAGAAAGAGAAGATGTGAGTGAGAGAGAGAGAGAAAGAGAAGCTGTGAGTGAGAGAGAGAGAAAGAAATGCTGTGAGTGAGAGAGAGAGAGGAATAGAAGCTGTGAGTGAGAGAGAGAAAAAGAGAAGCTGTGAGTGAGAGAGAAATAGAAGCTGGGAGTGACAGAAAGAGAGAAATATAAGCTGTGAGTGTGAGAGAGAGAAAGAGAAGCTGTGAGTGAGAGAGAGAGAGAAAGAGAAGCTGTGATTGAGAGAGAGAGGGAGAGAGAACCTGTGAGTGAGAGAGAGAGAGAGAAAGAGAAGCTGTGAGTGAGAGAGAGAGAGAAAGAGAAGCTGTGATTGAGAGAGAGAGAGAGAGAGAAAGAGAAGCTGTGAGTGAGAGAGAGAGAAAGTGAAACTGTGAGTGAGAGAGAGATAGAGATAGAGAAGCTGTGAGTGAGAGAGAGAGAAAGAGAAGCTGTGAGTGAGCGAGAGAGAGAGAAAGAGAATCTATGTGTGTGTGAGAGAAAGAAAGAGAAGCTGTGAGTAAGAGAGAGAGAGTGAAAGAGAAGCTGTGAGTGAGAGAGAGAAGTGTTGAGAGAGAGAGGGAATAAGAGAAGCTGTGAGTGAGAGAGAGAGAGAAGCTGTGAGTGAGAAGAG
The DNA here is from genome assembly GCA_035047345.1 of Bradypodion ventrale. Lineage (NCBI taxonomy): Eukaryota > Metazoa > Chordata > Lepidosauria > Squamata > Chamaeleonidae > Bradypodion > Bradypodion ventrale. The sequence goes on from JAWDJE010000002.1 coordinate 176,507,450, forward strand.
AGAGAGAGTGAAAGAGAAGCTGTGAGTGTGTGAGAGAGAGAGAGAGAAGATGTGAGTAAGTGAGGGAGAGAGAAAGAGAAGCTGTGAGAGAGAGAGAGAAAGAGAAGGTGTGAGTGAGAGAGAGAGAGAAAGTGAAGCTGTGAGTCAGTGAGAGAGAGAGAGAGAGAGAGAAGATGTGAGTGTGTGAGAGAGAAAGAGAAGCTGTGAATGAGAGAGAGAGACAAAGAGAAGCTGTGAGTGAGAGAGAGAGAAAGAGAAGCTGTGAGTGAGAGAGAGAGAAAGAGAAACTATGTGTGTGAGAGAGAGAGAGAGAAAGAGAAGCTGTGAGAGAGAGAGAGAAAGAGAAGCTGTGCGTAAGAGAGAGAGAGAAAGAGAAGCAGTGAGTGAGAGAGAGAGAGAGAAAGTGAAGCTGTGAGTCAGTGAGTGAGAGAGAGAGAGAGAAGATGTGAGTGTTTGAGAGAGAAAGAGAAGCTGTGAATGAGAGAGAGAGACAAAGAGAAGCTGTGAGTGAGAGAGAGAGAAAGAGAAGCTGTGAGTGAGAGAGAGAGAAAGAGAAACTATGTGTGTGTGTGAGAGAGAGAGAGAAAGAGAAGCAGTGAGTGAGAGAGAGAGAAAGAGAAGCTGTGAGTGATGAGAGAGAGAGAATAAGAGAAGCTGTGAGGGAGAGAGAGAGAGAAAGTGAAGCTGTGAGAGAGAAGAGAGAGAGTGAAAGAGAAGCTGTGAGTGTGTGTGAGAGAGAAAGAGAAGATGTTAGTGAGTGAGAAAGAAAGAAAAGCTGTGAGTGAGAGAGGGAGAGAGAAAGAGAAGCTGTGAGAAAGAGAGAGAGAAAGAGAAGGTGTGAGTGAGAGAGAAAGTGAAGCTGTGAGTGATAGAGAGAGAAAGAGAAGCTGTGAGTGAGAGAGAGAGAAAGAGAAGCTGTGATTGAGAGAGAGAGAGAGAAAGAGAAGCTATGTGTGTGTGTGAGAGAGAAAGAGAAGCTGTGAGTTAGAGAGAGAAAGAGAAGCTGTGAGTGAGAGAGGGAGAGAGAAAGAGAAGCTGTGAGTGAGAGAGAGAGAAAGAGAAGCTGTGAGTTAGAGAGAGAAAGAGAAGCTGTGAGTGAGAGAGAGAGAAAGAGAAGATGTGAGTGAGTGAGAAAGAAAGAAAAGCTGTGAGTGAGAGAGAGAGAGAAAGAGACTCTGTGAGTGAGAGAGAGAGAGAAAGAGAAGCTGTGAGTGAGATAGAGAGAGAGAAAGAGAAGCTGTGAGTGAGAGAGGGAGAGGGAAAGTGAAGCTGTGAGTGAGAGAGGGAGAGAGAAAGAGTAGCTGTGAGTGAGTGAGAGAGAGAAATGGAAGCTGTGAGTGACAGACAGACAGAGTGAAAAAGCTGTGAGTGAGAGAGATAGAAAGAGAAAGATAAGCTGTGAGTGAGAGAGAGAGAGAAAGTGAAGCTGTGAGTGAGTGAGAGAGAGAGAAAGAGAAGATGTGAGTGAGAGAGAGAGAGAAAGAGAAGCTGTGAGTGAGAGAGAGAGAAAGAGATGCTGTGAGTGAGAGAGAGAGGAATAGAAGCTGTGAGTGAGAGAGAGAAAAAAAGAGAAGCTGGGTGTGAGAGAGAAATAGAAGCTGGGAGTGACAGAAAGAGAGAAATTGAAGCTGTGTGTGTGAGAGAGAGAAAGAGAAGCTGTGAGTGAGTGAGAGAGAGAAAGAGAAGCTGTGATTGAGAGAGAGAGAGAGAGAAGCTGTGAGTGAGAGAGATAGAGAGAAAGAGAAGCTGTGAGTGAGAGAGAGAGAGAAAGAGAAGCTGCGATTGAGAGAGAGAGAGAGAGAGAAAGAGAAGCTGTGAGTGAGAGAGAGAAAGTGAAACTGTGAGTGAGAGAGAGGTAGAGATAGAGAAGCTGTGAGTGAGAGAGAGAGAGAAAGAGAAGCTGTGAGTGAGCGAGAGAGAGAGAAAGAGAAGCTATGTGTGTGTGTGTGAGAGAAAGAGAAGCTGTGAGTAAGAGAGAGAGAGTGAAAGAGAAGCTGTGAGTGAGAGAGAGAAGTGTTGAGAGAGAGAGAGAATAAGAAAAGCTGTGAGTGAGAGAGAGAGAGAAGCTGTGAGTGAGAAGAGAGAGAGAGAGTGAAAGAGAAGCTGTGAGTGAGAGAGAGAGAGAAGCTGTGAGTGAGAAGAGAGAGAGAGTGAAAGAGAAGCTGTGAGTGTGTGAGAGAGAGAGAGAGAAGATGTGAGTAAGTGAGGGAGAGAGAAAGAGAAGCTGTGAGAGAGAGAGAGAAAGAGAAGGTGTGAGTGAGAGAGAGAGAAAGTGAAGCTGTGAGTCAGTGAGAGAGAGAGAGAGAGAGAGAAGATGTGAGTGTGTGAGAGAGAAAGAGAAGCTGTGAATGAGAGAGAGAGACAAAGAGAAGCTGTGAGTGAGAGAGAGAGAAAGAGAAGCTGTGAGTGAGAGAGAGAGAAAGAGAAACTATGTGTGTGAGAGAGAGAGAGAGAAAGAGAAGCTGTGAGAGAGAGAGAGAAAGAGAAGCTGTGCGTAAGAGAGAGAGAGAAAGAGAAGCAGTGAGTGAGCGAGAGAGAGAGAAAGTGAAGCTGTGAGTCAGTGAGTGAGAGAGAGAGAGAGAAGATGTGAGTGTTTGAGAGAGAAAGAGAAGCTGTGAATGAGAGAGAGAGACAAAGAGAAGCTGTGAGTGAGAGAGAGAGAAAGAGAAGCTGTGAGTGAGAGAGGGAGAGGGAAAGTGAAGCTGTGAGTGAGAGAGGGAGAGAGAAAGAGTAGCTGTGAGTGAGTGAGAGAGAGAAATGGAAGCTGTGAGTGACAGACAGACAGAGTGAAAAAGCTGTGAGTGAGAGAGATAGAAAGAGAAAGATAAGCTGTGAGTGAGAGAGAGAGAGAAAGTGAAGCTGTGAGTGAGTGAGAGAGAGAGAAAGAGAAGATGTGAGTGAGAGAGAGAGAGAAAGAGAAGCTGTGAGTGAGAGAGAGAGAAAGAGATGCTGTGAGTGAGAGAGAGAGGAATAGAAGCTGTGAGTGAGAGAGAGAAAAAAAGAGAAGCTGGGTGTGAGAGAGAAATAGAAGCTGGGAGTGACAGAAAGAGAGAAATTGAAGCTGTGTGTGTGAGAGAGAGAAAGAGAAGCTGTGAGTGAGTGAGAGAGAGAAAGAGAAGCTGTGATTGAGAGAGAGAGAGAGAGAAGCTGTGAGTGAGAGAGATAGAGAGAAAGAGAAGCTGTGAGTGAGAGAGAGAGAGAAAGAGAAGCTGCGATTGAGAGAGAGAGAGAGAGAGAAAGAGAAGCTGTGAGTGAGAGAGAGAAAGTGAAACTGTGAGTGAGAGAGAGGTAGAGATAGAGAAGCTGTGAGTGAGAGAGAGAGAGAAAGAGAAGCTGTGAGTGAGCGAGAGAGAGAGAAAGAGAAGCTATGTGTGTGTGTGTGAGAGAAAGAGAAGCTGTGAGTAAGAGAGAGAGAGTGAAAGAGAAGCTGTGAGTGAGAGAGAGAAGTGTTGAGAGAGAGAGAGAATAAGAAAAGCTGTGAGTGAGAGAGAGAGAGAAGCTGTGAGTGAGAAGAGAGAGAGAGAGTGAAAGAGAAGCTGTGAGTGAGAGAGAGAGAGAAGCTGTGAGTGAGAAGAGAGAGAGAGTGAAAGAGAAGCTGTGAGTGTGTGAGAGAGAGAGAGAGAAGATGTGAGTAAGTGAGGGAGAGAGAAAGAGAAGCTGTGAGAGAGAGAGAGAAAGAGAAGGTGTGAGTGAGAGAGAGAGAAAGTGAAGCTGTGAGTCAGTGAGAGAGAGAGAGAGAGAGAGAGAAGATGTGAGTGTGTGAGAGAGAAAGAGAAGCTGTGAATGAGAGAGAGAGACAAAGAGAAGCTGTGAGTGAGAGAGAGAGAAAGAGAAGCTGTGAGTGAGAGAGAGAGAAAGAGAAACTATGTGTGTGAGAGAGAGAGAGAGAAAGAGAAGCTGTGAGAGAGAGAGAGAAAGAGAAGCTGTGCGTAAGAGAGAGAGAGAAAGAGAAGCAGTGAGTGAGCGAGAGAGAGAGAAAGTGAAGCTGTGAGTCAGTGAGTGAGAGAGAGAGAGAGAAGATGTGAGTGTTTGAGAGAGAAAGAGAAGCTGTGAATGAGAGAGAGAGACAAAGAGAAGCTGTGAGTGAGAGAGAGAGAAAGAGAAGCTGTGAGTGAGAGAGAGAGAAAGAGAAACTATGTGTGTGTGTGAGAGAGAGAGAGAAAGAGAAGCAGTGAGTGAGAGAGAGAGAAAGAGAAGCTGTGAGTGATGAGAGAGAGAGAATAAGAGAAGCTGTGAGGGAGAGAGAGAGAGAAAGTGAAGCTGTGAGAGAGAAGAGAGAGTGAAAGAGAAGCTGTGAGTGTGTGTGAGAGAGAAAGAGAAGATGTTAGTGAGTGAGAAAGAAAGAAAAGCTGTGAGTGAGAGAGGGAGAGAGAAAGAGAAGCTGTGAGAAAGAGAGAGAGAAAGAGAAGGTGTGAGTGAGGGAGAAAGTGAAGCTGTGAGTGATAGAGAGAGAAAGAGAAGCTGTGAGTGAGAGAGAGAGAAAGAGAAGCTGTGATTGAGAGAGAGAGAGAGAAAGAGAAGCTATGTGTGTGTGTGAGAGAGAAAGAGAAGCTGTGAGTTAGAGAGAGAAAGAGAAGCTGTGAGTGAGAGAGGGAGAGAGAAAGAGAAGCTGTGAGTGAGAGAGAGAGAAAGAGAAGATGTGAGTTAGAGAGAGAAAGAGAAGCTGTGAGTGAGAGAGAGAGAAAGAGAAGATGTGAGTGAGTGAGAAAGAAAGAAAAGCTGTGAGTGAGAGAGAGAGAGAAAGAGACTCTGTGAGTGAGAGAGAGAGAGAAAGAGAAGCTGTGAGTGAGATAGAGAGAGAGAAAGAGAAGCTGTGAGTGAGAGAGGGAGAGGGAAAGTGAAGCTGTGAGTGAGAGAGGGAGAGAGAAAGAGTAGCTGTGAGTGAGTGAGAGAGAGAAATGGAAGCTGTGAGTGACAGACAGACAGAGTGAAAAAGCTGTGAGTGAGAGAGATAGAAAGAGAAAGATAAGCTGTGAGTGAGAGAGAGAGAGAAAGTGAAGCTGTGAGTGAGTGAGAGAGAGAGAAAGAGAAGATGTGAGTGAGAGAGAGAGAGAAAGAGAAGCTGTGAGTGAGAGAGAGAGAAAGAGATGCTGTGAGTGAGAGAGAGAGGAATAGAAGCTGTGAGTGAGAGAGAGAAAAAAAGAGAAGCTGGGTGTGAGAGAGAAATAGAAGCTGGGAGTGACAGAAAGAGAGAAATTGAAGCTGTGTGTGTGAGAGAGAGAAAGAGAAGCTGTGAGTGAGTGAGAGAGAGAAAGAGAAGCTGTGATTGAGAGAGAGAGAGAGAGAAGCTGTGAGTGAGAGAGATAGAGAGAAAGAGAAGCTGTGAGTGAGAGAGAGAGAGAAAGAGAAGCTGTGATTGAGAGAGAGAGAGAGAGAGAAAGAGAAGCTGTGAGTGAGAGAGAGAAAGTGAAACTGTGAGTGAGAGAGAGATAGAGATAGAGAAGCTGTGAGTGAGAGAGAGAGAGAAAGAGAAGCTGTGAGTGAGCGAGAGAGAGAGAAAGAGAAGCTATGTGTGTGTGTGAGAGAGAAAGAGAAGCTGTGAGTAAGAGAGAGAGAGTGAAAGAGAAGCTGTGAGTGAGGGAGAGAAGTGTTGAGAGAGAGAGAGAATAAGAAAAGCTGTGAGTGAGAGAGAGAGAGAAGCTGTGAGTGAGAAGAGAGAGAGAGTGAAAGAGAAGCTGTGAGTGAGAGAGAGAGAGAAAGAGAAGATGTGAGTGTGTGAGAAAGAAAGAGAAGCTGTGAGTGAGAGAAAGAGACTCTGTGAGTGAGAGACAGAGGGAAAGAGAAGCTGTGAGTGAGAAGAGAGAGAGAGTGAAAGAGAAGCTGTGAGTGAGAGAGAGAGAAAGAGAAGATGTGAGTGAGTGAGAAAGCAAGAGAAGCTGTGAGTGAGAGAGATAGAAAGAGAAAGATAAGCTGTGAGTGAGTGAGAGAGAGAAAGTGAAGCTGTGAGTGAGAGAGAGAGAGAGAGAAAGAGAAGATGTGTGTGTGAGAGAGACAGAAGCTGTGAGTGAGAGAGAGAGAATGAGATGCTGCGAGTGAGAGAGAGAGAGGAATAGAAGCTGTGAGTGAGAGAGAGAAAAAAGAAGCTGTGAGTGAGAGAGAAAGAGAAGCTGTGAGTGACAGAAAGAGAGAAATTGAAGATGTGAGTGAGAGAGAGAGAGAAGGAGAAGCTGTGAGTGAGAGAGAGAGAAATAGAAGCTGTGATTGAGAGAGAGAGAGAAGCTGTGAGTGAGTGAGAGAGAGAAAGTGAAGCTGTGAGTGCGAGAGAGATAGAGATAGAGAAGCTGTGAGTGAGAGAGATAGAAATTGAAGATGTGAGTGAGAGAGAGAGAAAGAGAAGCTGAGAGTAAGAGAGAGAGAGAAAGAGAAGATGTGAGTGAGAGAGAGAGAAAGAGAAGCTGTGAGTGAGAGAGAGAGAAAGAGATGCTGTGAGTGAGAGAGAAAGAGAAGCTGTGTGTGTGTGAGAGAGAAGCTGTGAGTGAGAGAGAGAGAAAGAGAAGCTGTGAGTGAGAGAGGGAGAGAAAGAAGCTGTGAGTGAGAGAGAGAAAGAAAGGGATGCTGTGAGTGAGAGAAAGAGAAAGAGAAGCTGTGAGTGAGAGAGAGAGAGAAAGTGAAGCTGTGAGTGAGAGAGAGAGAGAGAAAGAGAAGATGTGAGTGTGTGTGAGAGAAAGAGAAGCTGTGAGTGAGAGAGAGAGAGAGAAAGAGAAGCTTTGAGTGAGAGGAGAGAAAGAGAAGCTATGTGTGTGAGAGAGAGAGTGAAAGAGAAGCTGTGAGTGAGAGAGAGAGAAAGAGAAACTGTGAGTGAGAGAGGGAGAGAGAAAGTGAAGCTGTGAGAGAGAGAGAGAAAGAGAAGCTGTGAGTAAGAGAGAGAGAGAAAGAGAAGCTGTGAGTGAGAAGAGAGAGAGAGTGAAAGAGAAGCTGTGAGTGAGAGAGAGAAAGAGAAGATGTCAGTGAGTGAGAAAGAAAGAAAAGCTGTGAGTGAGTGAGAGAGAGAGGGAGACTCTGTGAGTGAGAGAGAGAGAGAGAGAAAGAGAAGCTGTGAGTGAGAATGGAGAGAGAGAAAGAGAAGCTGTGAGTGAGAGAGGGAGAGAGAAAGAGAAGCTGTGAGTGAGTGAGAGAGAGAAATTGAAGCTGTGAGTGACAGACAGACAGAGTGAAAAAGCTGTGAGTGTGAGAGATAGAAAGAGAAAGATAAGCTGTGAGTGAGAGAGAGAGAGAAAGTGAAGCTGTGAGTGAGTGAGAGAGAGAGAAAGAGAAGATGTGAGTGAGAGAGAGAGAGAAAGAGAAGCTGTGAGTGAGAGAGAGAGAAAGAAATGCTGTGAGTGAGAGAGAGAGAGGAATAGAAGCTGTGAGTGAGAGAGAGAGAGAAAAAGAGAAGCTGGGAGTGAGAGAGAAATAGAAGCTGGGAGTGACAGAAAGAGAGAAATATAAGCTGTGAGTGAGAGAGAGAGAAAGAGAAGCTGTGAGTGAGAGAGAGAGAGAAAGAGAAGCTGTGATTGAGAGAGAGAGGGAGAGAGAACCTGTGAGTGAGAGAGAGAGAGAGAAAGAGAAGCTGTGAGTGAGAGAGAGAGAGAAAGAGAAGCTGTGATTGAGAGAGAGAGAGAGAAAGAGAAGCTGTGAGTGAGAGAGAGAGAAAGTGAAACTGTGAGTGAGAGAGAGATAGAGATAGAGAACCTGTGAGTGAGAGAGAGAGAAAGAGTAGCTGTGAGTGAGCGAGAGAGAGAGAGAAAGAGAATCTATGTGTGTGTGAGAGAAAGAATGTGAAGCTGTGAGTAAGAGAGAGAGAGTGAAAGAGAAGCTGTCAGTGAGAGAGAGAAGTGTTGAGAGAGAGAGGGAATAAGAGAAGCTGTGAGTGAGAGAGAGAGAGAAGCTGTGAGTGAGAAGAGAGAGAGAGTGAAAGAGAAGCTGTGAGTGAGAGAGAGAGAGAGAGAGAAGATGTGAGTAAGTGAGGGAGAGAGAAAGAGAAGCTCTGAGAGAGAGAGAGAAAGAGAAGGTGTGAGTGAGAGAGAGAGAGAAAGTGAAGCTGTGAGTCAGTGAGAGAGAGAGAGAGAAGATGTGAGTGTGTGAGAGAGAAAGAGAAGCTGTGAATGAGAGAGAGAGACAAAGAGAAGCTGTGAGTGAGAGAGAGAGAAAGAGAAGCTGTGAGTGAGAGAGAGAGAAAGAGAAACTATGTGTGTGAGAGAGAGAGAGAGAAAGAGAAGCAGTGAGTGAGAGAGAGAGAGAAAGTGAAGCTGTGAGTCAGTGAGAGAGAGAGAGAGAGAGAGAAGATGTGAGTGTGTGAGAGAGAAAGAGAAGCTGTGAATGAGAGAGAGAGACAAAGAGAAGCTGTAAGTGAGAGAGAGAGAAAGAGAAGCTGTGAGTGAGAGAGAGAGAAAGAGAAACTATGTGTGTGAGAGAGAGAGAGAGAAAGAGAAGCAGTGAGTGAGAGAGAGAGAAAGAGAAGCTGTGAGTGATGAGAGAGAGAGAATAAGAGAAGCTGTGAGGGAGAGAGAGAGAGAAAGTGAAGCTGCGAGAGAGAAGAGAGAGAGTGAAAGAGAAGCTGTGAGTGTGTGAGAGAGAGAAAGAGAAGATGTTAGTGAGTGAGAAAGAAAGAAAAGCTGTGAGTGAGAGAGAGAGAGAAAGAGACTCTGTGTGAGAGAGAGAGAGAGAAAGAGAAGCTGTGAGTGAGATAGAGAGAGAGAGAGAGAAGCTGTGAGTGAGAGAGGGAGAAAGAAAGAGACGCTGTGAGAGAGAGAGAGAGAAAGAGAAGCTGTGAGTGAGAGAGAGAAAGAGAAGCTGTGAGTGAGAGAGAAAGAGAAGCTGTGAGTGAGAGAGAGAGAGAGAAGCTGTGAGTGAGTGAGACAGAGAAATAGAAGCTGTGAGTGAGAGACAGACAGAGTGAAAAAGCTTTGAGTGAGAGAGATAGAAAGAGAAAGATAAGCTGTGAGTGAGAGAGAGAAAGTGAAGCTGTGAGTTAGTGAGAGAGAGATAGAAAGAGAAGCTGTGAGGGAGAGAGAGAGAGAGAAAGAGAAGCTATGTGTGTGAGAAAGAGAGAGAAAGAGATGCTGTGAGTGATAGTGGGAGAGAGAAAGAGAAGCTGTGAGAGAGAGAGAGAGAAGTTGTGAGTGAGAGAGAGAGAAAGAGAAGCTGTGAGTGAGAGAGAAAGAGAAGCTGTGAGTGAGAGAGAGAGAGAAGCTGTGAGTGAGTGAGAGAGAGAAATAGACGCTGTGAGTGAGAGAGAAAGAGAAGCTGTGAGTGAGTGAGAGAGAAAAAGATGCTGTGAGTGAGAGAGAGAGAGAGGAATAGAAGGTGTGAGTGAGAGAGAGAGAGAGAGAAAGAGAAGCTGTGAGTGAGAGAGAAATAGAAGCTGTGAGTGACAGAAAGAGAGAAATTGAAGCTGTGAGTGAGAGAGAGAGAAAGAGAAGCTGTGAGAGAGAGAGAGAGAGAGAGAAGCTGTGATTGAGAGAGAGAGAGATAGAGAGAAGCTGTGAGTGAGAGAGAGAGAGAAACTGTGAGTGTGAGAGAGATAGAGATAGAGAAGCTGTGAGTGAGAGAGAGAGAAAGAGAAGCTGTGAGTGAGCGAGAGAGAGAGAAAGAGAAGCTGTGTGTGTGAGAGAGAAAGAGAAGCTGTGAGTAAGAGAGAGAGAGTGAAAGAGAAGCTGTGAGTGAGAGAGAGAAGTGTTGAGATAGAGAGAGAATAAGAGAAGCTGTGAGTGAGAGAGAGAGAGAAAGAGAAGATGTGAGTGTGTGAGAAAGAAAGAGAAGCTGTGCGTGAGAGAGAGAGATAAAGAGACTCTGTGAGTGAGAGAGAGAGGGAAAGAGAAGCTGTGAGTGAGATAGAGAGAGAGAGAAAGAGAAGCTGTGAGTGAGAGAGGGAGAGAGAAAGAGAAGCTGTGTGAGAGAGAGAGAAGCTGTGAGAGAGAGAGAGAAAGAGAAGGTTGTGAGAGAGAAAGAGAAGCTGTGAGTGAGAATGAGAGAGAGAAAGAGAAGCTGTGAGTGAGTGAGAGAGAGAAATAGAAGGTGTGAGTGAGAGACAGACAGAGTGAAAAAGCTGTGAGTGAGATAGAGAGAGAGAGAAAGAGAAGCTGTGAGTGAGAGAGGGAGAGAGAAAGAGAAGCTGTGAGAAAGAGAGAGAGAAAGAGAAGGTGTGAGTGAGAGAGAAAGTGAAGCTGTGAGTGAGTGAGAGAGAGAGAAAGAGAAGATGTGAGTGTGTGAGAGAGAAAGAGAAGCTGTGAGTGAGAGAGAGAGAGAAAGAGAAGCTGTCAGTTTGAGAGATAGAAAGAGAAGCTGTGAGGGAGAGAGAGAGAGAGAAAGAGAAGCTATGTGTGTGAGAAAGAGAGAGAAAGAGAAGCTGTGAGTGAGAGAGAGAAAGAGAAGTTGTGAGTACGAGAGAGAGATAAAGAGAAGATGTGAGTGAGAAGAGAGAGATTGAAAGAGAAGCTGTGAGTGAGAGAGAGAGAGAAAGAGAAGATGTGAGTGAGTGAGAAAGAAAGAACAGCTGTGAGGGAGAGAGAGAGAGTAAGAGACTCTGTGAGTGAGAGAGAGAGAGAGAAACAGAAGCTGTGAGTGAGATACAGAGAGAGAAAGAGAAGCTGTGAGTGAGTGAGAGAGAGAAATAGAAGCTGTGAGTGAGACAGACAGAGTGAAAAAGCTGTGAGTGAGATATATATAGAGAGAAAGAGAAGCTGTGAGTGAGAGAGGGAGAGAGAAAGAGAAGCTGTGAGAAAGAGAGAGAGAAAGAGAAGGTGTGAGTGAGAGAGAAAGTGAAGCTGTGAGTGAGTGAGAGAGAAAGAGAAGCTGTGAGTGAGAGAGAGAGAAAGAGAAGCTGTGAGTGAGAGAGAGAGAAAGAGAAGCTGTGATTGAGAGAGAGAGAGAGAAAGGGAAGCTATGTGTGTGTGAGAGAGAAAGAGAAGCTGTGAGTTAGAGAGAGAAAGAGAAGCTGTGAGTGAGAGAGGGAGAGAGAAAGAGAAGCTGTGAGTGAGAAGAGAGAGAGTGAAAGAGAAGCTGTGAGTGAGAGAGAGAGAAAGAGAAGATGTGAGTGAGTGAGAAAGAAAGAAAAGCTGTGAGTGAGAGAGAGAGAGAAAGAGACTCTGTGAGTGAGAGAGAGAGAGAAAGAGAAGCTGTGAGTGAGATAGAGAGAGAGAAAGAAGCTGTGAGTGAGAGAGGGAGAGGGAAAGAGAAGCTGTGTGTGAGAGAGAGAAATAGAAGTTGTGAGTGAGAGAGAGAGAAAGAGAAGCTGTGAGTGAGAGAGAAAGAGAAGCTGTGAGTGGGAGAGAGAGAAAGAGAAGCTGTGAGTGAGTGAGAGAGAGAAATAGAAGCTGTGAGTGAGAGACAGACAGAGTGAAAAAGCTGTGAGTGAGAGAGATAGAAAGAGAAAGATAAGCTGTGAGTGAGAGAGAGAGAGAAAGTGAAGCTGTGAGTGAGAGAGAGAGAAAGAGATGCTGTGAGTGAGAGAGAGAGGAATAGAATCTGTGAGTGAGAGAGAGAGAGTAAGAGAATCTGTGAGTGAGAGAGAAATAGAAGCTGTGAGTGACAGAAAGAGAGAAATTGAAACTGAGAGAGAGAGAGAAAGAGAAGCTGTGAGTGAGAGAGAGAGAAAGAGAAGCTGTGATTGAGAGAGAGAGAGAGAAAGAGAAGCTGTGACTGAGAGAGTGAGAAAGTGAAGCTGTGAGTTAGAGAGACATAGAGAAGCTGTGAGTGAGAGAGAGAGAAGCTGTGAGTGAGAGAGAGAGAGAAAGAGAAGCTGTGAGTGAGAAGAGAGAGAGAATGAAAGAGAAGCTGTGAGTGAGAGAGAGAGAGAAAGAGACTCTGTGAGTGAGAGAGAGAGAGAAAGAGAAGCTGTGAGTGAGATAGAGAGAGAGAAAGAGAAAGAGAAGCTGTGAGTGAGAGAGGGAGAGAAAGAGAAGCTGTGAGTGAGAGAGGGAGAGAGAAAGAGAAGCTGTGACAGAGAGAGAGAAACAGAAGCTGTGAGTGAGAGAGAGAAAGAGAAGCTGTGAGAGAGAGAGAAAGAGAAGCTGTGAGTGAGAGAGAGAAAGAGAAGCTGTGTGAGTGAGAGAGAAATAGAAGGTGTGAGTGAGAGACAGACAGAGTGAAAAAGCTGTGAGTGAGAGAGAGAGAGAGAGAGAGAAGCTGTGAGTGAGAGAGGGAGAGAGAAAGAGAAGTTGTGAGAAAGAGAGAGAGAAAGAGAAGGTGTGAGTGAGAGAGAGAGAAAGTGAAGCTGTGAGTGAGTGAGAGAGAGAGAAAGAGAAGATGTGAGTGTGTGAGAGAGAAAGAGAAGCTGTGAGTGAGAGAGAGAGAGAGAAAGAGAAGCTATGAGAGAAAGAGAGAGAAAGAGAAGCTGTGAGTGAGATAGAGAGAGAAAGAGAAGCTATGTGTGTGAGAGAGAAATAGAAGCTGTGAGTGACAGAAAGAGAGAAATTGAAGCTGTGAGTGAGAGAGAGAGAGAGAGAAAGAGAAGCTGTGTGTGAGAGACAGAGAGAAAGAGAAGCTGTGATTGAGAGAGAGAGAGAGAAGCTGTGAGTGAGAGAGAGAGAGAAAATGAAGCTGTGAGTGAGAGAGCGAAAGAGAAGCTGTGAGTGAGAGAGAGAGAGAGAAAGAGAAGGTGTGAGTGAGAGACAGAAAGAGTGAAAAAGCTGTGAGTGAGATAGAGAGAGAGAAAGAGAAGCTGTGTGTGAGAGAGGGAGAGAGAAAGAGAAGCTGTGAGAAAGAGAGAGAGAAAGAGAAGGTGTGAGTGAGAGAGAAAGTGAAGCTGTGAGTGAGTGAGAGAGAGAGAGAAAGAGAAGATGTGATTGTGTGAGAGAGAAAGAGAAGCTGTGAGTGAGAGAGAGAGAGAAAGAGAAGCTGTGAGTGAGAGAGAGAGAAAGAGAAGCTGTGAGTGAGAGAGAGAGAGAAAGAGAAGCTAAGTGTGAGAGAGAGAGAGAGAAAGAGAAGCTGTGAGTGAGAGAGAGAGAAAGAAAAGCTGTGAGTGAGAGAGGAAGAGAGAAAGAGAAGCTGTGAGAGAGAGAGAGAGAAAGAGAAGCTGTGAGTAAGAGAGAGAGATAAAGAGAAGCTGTGAGTGAGAAAAGAGAGAGAGTGAAAGAGAAGCTGTGAGTGAGAGAGAGAGAGAAAGAGAAGATGTGAGTGAGTGAGAAAGAAAGAAAAGCTGTGAGTGAGAGAGAGAGAGAAAGAGACTCTGTGAGTGAGAGAGAGAGAGAGAGAGATAAGCTGTGAGTGAGATAGAGAGAGAGAAAGAGAAGCTGTGAGTGAGTGAGAGAGAAATAGAAGCTGTGAGTGAGAGACAGACAGGGTGAAAAAGCTGTGAGTGAGATAGAGAGAGAGAGAAAGAGAAGCTGTGAGTGAGAGAGGGAAAGAGAAAGAGAAGCTGTGAGAAAGAGAGAGAGAAAGAGAAGATGTGAGTGAGAGAGAAAGTGAAGCTGTGAGTGAGAGAGAGAGAGAAAGAGAAGATGTGAGTGTGTGAGAGAGAAAGAGAAGCTGTGAGTGAGAGAGAGAGAAAGAGAAGCTGTGAGTGAGAGAGAGAGAAAGAGAAGCTGTGAGTGAGAGAGAGAGAGAAGCTATGTGTGTGTGAGAGAGAGAAAGAGAAGCTGTGAGTGAGAGAGAGAAAGAGAAGCTGTGAGTAAGAGAGGGAGAGAGAAAGAGAAGCTGTGAGTGAGAGAGAGAAGTGTTGAGAGAGAGAGAGAATAAGAGAAGCTGTGAGTGAGAGAGAGAGAGAGAAGCTGTGAGTGAGAAGAGAGAGAGTGAAAGAGAAGCTGTGAGTGAGAGAGAGAGAGAAAGAGAAGATGTGAGTGTGTGAGAAAGAAAGAGAAGCTGTGAGTGAGAGAGAGAGAGAAAGAGACTCTGTGAGTGAGAGAGAGAGGGGAAGAGAAGCTGTGAGTGAGATAGAGAGAGAGAAAGAGAAGCTGTGAGTGAGAGAGAGAGAGAGAAGCTGTGAGTGAGAGAGAGAGAGAAAGAGAAGCTGTGAGTGAGAAGAGAGAGAGACTGAAAGAGAAGCTGTGAGTGAGAGAGAGAAAAAGAGAAGATGTGAGTGAGTGAGAAAGAAAGAGAAGCTGTGAGTGAGAGAGAGAGAGAAAGAGACTCTGTGAGTGAAAGAGAGAAAGAGAAGCTGTGAGTGAGATAGAGAGAGAGAAAGAGAAGCTGTGAGTAAGAGAGGAAGAGAGAAAGAGAAGCTGTGTGAGAGAGAGAGAAAGAGAAGGTGTGAGTGAGAGAGAGAGAGAAAGTGAAGCTGTGAGTCAGTGTGAGAGAGAGAGAAAGAGAAGTTGTGAGTGAGAGAGAGAGAAAGAGAAGCTATGTGAGTGAGAAAGAAAGAAAAGCTGTGAGTGAGAGAGCAAGAGAAAGAGACTCTGTGAGTGAGAGAGAGAGAGAGAAAGAGAAGCTGTAAGTGAGATAGATAGAGAGAGAGAGAGAAGCTGTGAGTGAGAGAGGGAGAGAGAAAAAGAAGCTGTGAGTGAGAGAGAGAGAAAGAAGCTGTGAGTGAGAGAGAAAGAGAAGCTGTGAGTGAGAGAGAGAGAGAGAAGCTGTGAGTGAGTGAGACAGAGAAATAGAAGCTGTGAGTGAGAGACAGACAGAGTGAAAAAGCTTTGAGTGAGAGAGATAGAAAGAGAAAGATAAGCTGTGAGTGAGAGAGAGAGAGAAAGTGAAGCTGTGAGTGAGTGAGAGAGAGAGAGAAAGAGAATATGTGAGTGAGAGAGAAATAGAAGCTGTGAGTGACAGAAAGAGAGAAATTGAAGCTGTGAGTGAGAGAGAGAGAGAAGCTGTGAGTGAGAGAGAGAGAGAAAGAGAAGCTGTGATTGAGAGAGAGAGAGAGAAGCTGTGAATGAGAGAGAGAGAGAAAGTGATACTGTGAGTGAGAGAGAGAGAGAAAGAGAAGCTATGTGTGTGTGAGAGAGAGAAAGAGAAGCTGTGAGTGAGAGAGGGAGAGAGAAAGAGAAGCTGTGAGAGAGAGAGAGAGAAAGAGAAGCTGTGAGTAAGACAGAGAGAGAAAGAGAGGCAGTGAGTGAGAAGAGAGAGAGAGTGAAAGAGAAGCTGTGAGTTATAGAGAGAGAAAGAGAAGATGTGAGTGAGTGAGAAAGAAAGAAAAGCTGTGAGTGAGAGAGAGAGAAAGAGACTGTGAGTGAGAGAGAGAGAGAGAAAGAGAAGCTGTGAGTGAGTGAGAGAGAGAGAGAGAAGCTGTGAGTAAGAGAGGGAGAGAGAAAGAGAAGCTGTGAGTGAGAGAGAAAGAGAAGCTGTGAGTGAGAGTGAAAGAGAGAAAGAGAAGCTGTGTGAGTGAGAGAGAAATAGAAGGTGTGAGTGAGTGACAGACAGAGTGAAAAAGCTGTGAGTGAGATAGAGAGAGAGAGAAAGAGAAGGTGTGAGTGAGAGAGAGAGAAAGTGAAGCTGTGAATGAGTGAGAGAGAGAGAAAGAGAAGATGTGAGTGTGTGAGAGAGAAAGAGAAGCTGTGAGAAAGAGAGAGAGAAAGAGAAGGTGTGAGTGAGAGAGAAAGTGAAGATGTGAGTGAGTGAGAGAGAGAGAAAGAGAAGATGTGAGTGTGTGAGAGAGAAAGAGAAGCTGTGAGTGAGAACAGAGAGAGTGAAAGAGAAGCTGTGAGTGAGAGAGAGAGAAAGAGAAGATGTGAGTGAGTGAGAAAGAAAGAAAAGCTGTGAGTGAGTGAGAGAGAAAGAGACTCTGTGAGTGAGAGAGAGAGAGAGAGAAAGAGAAGCTGTGAGTGAGATAGAGAGAGAGAAAGATAAGCTGTGATTGAGAGAGGGAGAGAGAAAGAGAAGCTGTGAGAGATAGAGAGAGAAAGAGAAGCTGTGAGTGAGAGAGAGAGAAAGAGAAGCTGTGAGTGAGAGAGAAAGAGAAGCTGTGAGTGAGAGAGAGAGAGAAAGAGAAGCTGTGAGTGAGTGAGAGAGAGAAATAGAAGCTGTGAGTGAGAGACAGACAGAGTGAAAAAGCTGTGAGTGAGATAGAAAGAGAAAGATAAGCTGTGAGTGAGAGAGAGAGAGAAAGTGAAGCTGTGAGTGAGAGAGAGAAAGAGATGCTGTGTGTGAGAGAGAGGAATAGAATCTGTGAGTGAGAGAGAGAGAGAAAGAGAATCTGTGAGTGAGAGAGAAATAGAAGCTGTGAGTGACAGAAAGAGAGAAATTGAAGCTGTGAGTGAGAGAGAGAGAGAAAGAGAAGCTGTGAGTGAGAGAGAGAGAGAGAAAGAGAAGCTGTGATTGAGAGAGAGAGAGAGAAAGAGAAGCTGTGAGTGAGAGAGTGAGAAAGTGAAGCTGTGAGTGAGAGAGATATAGAGATAGAGAAGCTGTGAGTGAGAGAGAGAGAAAGAGAAGCTGTGAGTGAGAGAGAGAGAGAAAGAGAAGCTATGTGTGTGAGAGAGAGAAAGTGAAGCTGTGAGTAAGAGAGAGTGAAAGAGAAGCTGTCAGTGAGAGAGAGAGAAGTGGTGAGAGAGAGAGAATAAGAGAAGCTGTGAGTGAGAGAGAGAGAAAGAGAAGCTGTGAGTGAGAAGAGAGAGAGAGTGAAAGAGAAGCTGTGAGTGAGAGAGAGAGAAAGAGACTCTGTGAGTGAGAGAGAGAGAAAGAGAAGCTGTGAGTGAGATAGAGAGAGAGAAAGAGAAACAGTGAGTGAGAGAGGGAGAGAGAAAGAGAAGCTGTGAGAGAGAGAGAGAAAGAGAAGCTGTGAGTGAGAGAGAGAGAGAAAGAGAAGCTGTGAGTGAGAGAGAAAGAGAAGCTGTGAGTGAGAGTGAGAGTGAGAAAGAGAAGCTGTGTGAGTGAGAGAGAAATAGAAGGTGTGAGTGAGAGACAGACAGAGTGAAAAAGCTGTGAGTGAGATAGAGAGAGAGAGAGAGAGAAGGTGTGAGTGAGAGAGAGAGAAAGTGAAGCTGTGAGTGAGTGAGAGAGAGAGAAAGAGAAGATGTGTGTGAGAGATTAAGAGAAGCTGTGAGTGAGAGAGAGGGAAAGAGAAGCTGTGAGTGAGAGAGAGAGAAAGAGAAGCTGTGAGTGAGATAGAGAGAGAAAGAGAAGCTATGTGTGTGAGAGAGAAATAGAAGCTGTGAGTGACAGAAAGAGAGAAATTGAAGCTGTGTGTGAGAGAGAGAGAGAAAGAGAAGCTGTGAGTGAGAGAGAGAGAGAGAAAGAGAAGCTGTGATTGAGAGAGAGAGAGAGAAAGAGAAGCTGTGAGTGAGAGAGAGAGAGAAAGTGAAGCTGTGAGTGAGAGAGAGATAGAGAAGCTGTGAGAGAGAGAGAAAGAGAAGCTGTGAGTGAGAGAGAGAGAGAGAGAAGGTGTGAGTGAGAGACAGACAGAGTGAAAAAGCTGTGAGTGAGATAGAGAGAGAGAGAGAAAGAGTAGCTGTGAGTGAGAGAGCGAGAGAGAAAGAGAAGCTGTGAGAAAGAGAGAGAGAGAAGGTGTGAGTGAGAGAGAAAGTGAAGCTGTGAGTGAGTGAGAGAGAGAGAGAAAGAGAAGCTGTGAGTGTGTGAGAGAGAAAGAGAAGCTGTGAGTGAGAGAGAGAGAGAAAGAGAAGCTGTGAGTGAGAGAGAGAAAGAGAAGCTGTGAGTGAGAGAGAGAGAGAGAAAGAGAAGCTAAGTGTGTGTGTGAGAGAGAAAGAGAAGCTGTGAGTGAGAGAAAGAAAGAGAAGCTGTGAGTGAGAGAGGGAGAGAGAAAGAGAAGCTGTGAGAGAGAGAGAGAAAGAGAAGCTGTGCGTAAGAGAGAGAGAGAAAGAAAAGCTGTGAGTGAGTGAGAGAGAGAAATAGAAGCTGTGAGTGAGAGACAGACAGAGTGAAAAAGCTGTGAGTGAGAGAGATAGAAAGAGAAAGATAAGCTGTGAGTGAGAGAGAGAGAGAAAGTGAAGCTGTGAGTGAGAGAGAGAAAGAGATGCTGTGTGAGAGAGAGGAATAGAATCTGTGAGTGAGAGAGAGAGAGAGAAAGAGAATCTGTGAGTGACAGAGAAATAGAAGCTGTGAGTGACAGAAAGAGAGAAAAAGCTGTGAGTGAGTGAGAGAGAGAGAAGATGTGAGTGAGAGAGAGAGAGAGAAAGAGAAGTTGTGATTGAGAGAGAGAGAGAGAAAGAGAAGCTGTGAGAGAGTGAGAAAGTTAAGCTGTGAGTGAGAGAGATATAGAGATAGAGAAGCTGTGAGTGAGAGAGAAAGAGAAACTGTGAGTGAGAGTGAGAGAAAGAGAAGCTATGTGTGTGAGAGAGAGAAAGTGAAGCTGTGAGTAAGAGAGAGTGAGTGAAAGAGAAGCTGTCAGTGAGAGAGAGAGAAGTGGTGAGAGAGAGAGAATAAGAGAAGGTGTGAGTGAGAGAGAGAGAGAAAGAGAAGCTGTGAGTGAGAAGAGAGAGAGTGAAAGAGAAGCTGTGAGTGAGAGAGAGAGAAAGAGAAGATGTGAGTGTGTGAGAAAGAAAGAGAAGCTGTGAAAGAGAGAGAGAAAAAGAGACTCTGTGAGTGAGAGAGAGAGAGAAAGAGAAGCTGTGAGTGAGTGAGAGAGAGAAAGAGAAAGAGAAGCTGTGAGTGAGAGAGGGAGAGAGAAAGAGAAGCTGTGAGAGAGAGAGAGAAAGAGAAGCTGTGAGTGAGAGAGAGAGAAAGAGAAGCTGTGAGTGAGAGAGAAAGAGAAGCTGTGAGTGAGAGTGAGAGAGAGAAAGAGAAGCTGTGTGAGTGAGAGAGAAATAGAACGTGTGAGTGAGAGAGAGAGAGAAAGAGAAGCTGTGAGTGAGAGAGAGAGAGAGAAAGAGAAGCTGTGATTGAGAGAGAGAGAGAGAGAAAGAGAAGCTTTGAGTGAGAGAGAGAGAGAAAGTGAAGCTGTGAGTGAGAGAGAGATAGAGATAGAGAAGCTGTGAGAGAGAGAGAAAGAGAAGCTGTGAGTGAGAGAGAGAGAGAGAGAAGGTGTGAGTGAGAGACAGACAGAGTGAAAGAGCTGTGAGTGAGATAGAGAGAGAGAGAAAGAGAAGCTGTGAGTGAGAGAGGGAGAGAGAAAGAGAAGCTGTGAGAAAGAGAGAGAGAAAGAGAAGGTGTGAGTGAGAGAGAAAGTGAAGCTGTGAGTGAGTGAGAGAGAGAGAGAGAAAGAGAAGATGTGAGTGTGTGAGAGAGAAAGAGAAGCTGTGAGTGAGAGAGAGAGAGAGAAAGAGAAGCTAAGTGTGTGTGTGAGAGAGAGAAAGAGAAGCTGTGAGTGAGAGAGAGAAAGAGAAGCTGTGAGTGAGAGAGAGAGAGAAAGAGAAGCTGTGAGTGAGAGAGAGAGAAAGAGAAGCTGTGAGTGAGAGAGAGAGAGAGAAAGAGAAGCTAAGTGTGTGTGTGAGAGAGAGAAAGAGAAGCTGTGAGTGAGAGAGAGAAAGAGAACCTGTGAGTGAGAGAGAGAAAGAGATGCTGTGTGAGAGAGAGAGGAATAGAATCTGTGAGTGAGAGAGAGAGAGAAAGAGAATCTGTGAGTGAGAGAGAAATAGAAGCTGTGAGTGACAGAAAGAGAGAAATTGAACCTGTGAGTGAGATAGAGAGAGAAAGAGAAGCTGTGAGTGAGAGAGAGAGAGAGAAAGAGAAGCTGTGATTGAGAGAGAGAAAGAGAAGCTGTGAGAGAGTGAGAAAGTGAAGCTATGAGTGAGAGAGATATAGAGATAGAGAAGCTGTGAGTGAGAGAGAAAGAGAAGCTGTGAGTGAGAGAGAGAGAAAGAGAAGCTATGTGTGTGTGTGAGAGAAAGAGAAGCTGTGAGTGAGAGAGAGAGAGAAAGAGAAGCTGTCAGTGAGAGAGAGAGAAAGAGAAGCTGTGAGTGAGAGAGAGAGAGAAAGAGAAGCTAAGTGTGTGAGAGAGAGAGAGAAAGAGAAGCTGTGAGTGAGAGAGAGAAAGAGAAGCTGTGAGTGAGAGAGGGAGAGAAAGAGAAGCTGTGAGAGAGAGAGAGAAAGAGAAGCTGTGCGTAAGAGAGAGAGAGAAAGAGAAGCTGTGAGTGAGTGAGAGAGAGAAATAGAAGCTGTGAGTGAGAGACAGACAGAGTGAAAAAGCTGTGAGTGAGAGAGATAGAAAGAGAAAGATAAGCTGTGAGTGAGAGAGAGAGAGAAAGTGAAGCTGTGAGTGAGAGAGAGAAAGAGATGCTGTGTGAGAGAGAGAGGAATAGAATCTGTGAGTGAGAGAGAGAGAGAGAGAGAGAGAATCTGTGAGTGAGAGAGAAATAGAAGCTGTGAGTGACAGAAAGAGAGAAATTGATGCTGTGAGTGAGAGAGAGAGAGAGAGAGAAAGAGAAGCTGTGAGTGAGAGAGAGAGAGAGAAAGAGAAGCTGTGATTGAGAGAGAGAAAGAGAAGCTGTGAGAGAGTGAGAAAGTGAAGCTGTGAGTGAGAGAGATATAGAGATAGAGAAGCTGTGAGTGAGAGAGAAAGAGAAGCTGTGAGTGAGAGAGAGAGAAAGAGAAGCTGAGTGAGAGAGGGAGAGAGAAAGAGAAGCTGTGAGAGAGAGAGAGAGAGAGAGTGAAAGAGAAGCTGTGAGTGAGAGAGGGAGAGAGAGAGAGAAGCTGTGAGAGAGTGAGAAAGTGAAGCTGTGAGTGAGAGAGATATAGAGATAGAGAAGCTGTGAGTGAGAGAGAAAGAGAAGCTGTGAGTGAGAGAGAGAGAAAGAGAAGCTATGTGTGTGTGAGAGAGAAAGTGAAGCTGTGAGTAAGAGAGAGAGAGTGAAAGAGAAGTTGTCAGTGAGAGAGAGAGAAGTGGTGAGAGAGAGAGAATAAGAGAAGCTGTCAGTGAGAGAGAGAGGGAAAGAGAAGCTGTCAGTGAGAAGAGAGTGAAAGAGAAGCTGTGAGTGAGAGAGAGAGAAAGAGAAGATGTGAGTGTGAGAAAGAAAGAGAAGGTGTGAGTGAGAGAGAGAGAAAAAGAGACTCTGTGAGTGAGAGAGAGAGAAATTGAAGCTGTGAGTGAGAGAGAGAGAGAGAGAAAGAGAAGCTGTGAGTGAGAGAGAGAGAGAAAGAGAAGCTGTGATTGAGAGAGAGAGAGAGAAAGAGAAGCTGTGAGTGAGAGAGAGAGAAAGTGAAGCTGTGAGTGAGAGAGAGATAGAGATAGAGAAGCTGTGAGAGAGAGAGAGAGAGAAAGAGAAGCTGTGAGTGAGAGAGAGAGAGAGAGAAGGTGTGAGTGAGAGACAGACAGAGTGAAAAAGCTGTGAGTGAGATAGAGAGAGAGAGAAAGAGAAGCTGTGAGTGAGAGAGGGAGAGAGAAATAGAAGCTGTGAGAAAGAGAGAGAAAGAGAAGGTGTGAGTGAGAGAGAAAGTGAAGCTGTGAGTGAGTGAGAGAGAGAGAGAGAAAGAGAAGCTGTGAGTGTGTGAGAGAGAAAGAGAAGCTGTGAGTGAGAGAGAGAGAGAAAGAGAAGCTGTGAGTGAGAGAGAGAGAAAGAGAAGCTGAGTGAGAGAGGGAGAGAGAAAGAGAAGCTGTGAGAGCGAGAGAGAGAGAGTGAAAGAGAAGCTGTGAGTGAGAGAGAGAGAGAAAGAGAAGATGTGAGTGAGTGAAAAAGAAAGAAAAGCTGTGAGTGAGTGAGAGAGAGAAAGAGACTGTGAGTGAGAGAGAGAGAGAGAAAGAGAAGCTGTGAGTGAGATAGAGAGAGAGAAAGAGAAGCTGTGAGTGAGTGAGAGAGAGAAATAGAAGCTGTGAGTGAGAGACAGACAAAGTGAAAAAGCTGTGAGTGAGATAGAGAGAGAGAAAGAGAAGCTGTGAGTGAGAGAGAGAGAGAGAAAGAGAAGCTGTGAGAAAGAGAGAGAGAAAGAGAAGGTGTGAGTGAGAGAGAAAGTGAAGCTGTGAGTGAGTGGGAGAGAGAGAGAGAAAGAGAAGATGTGAGTGTGTGAGAGAGAAAGAGAAGCTGTGAGTGAGAGAGAGAGAAAGAGATGCTGTGAGTGAGAGAGAGAGAAAGAGAAGCTGTGAGTGAGAGAGAGAGAGAAAGAGAAGCTATGTGTGTGTGAGAGAGAGAAAGAGAAGCTGTGAGTAAGAGAGAGAGAGAGTGAAAGAGAAGCTGTGAGTGAGAGAGAGAAGTGTTGAGAGAGAGAGAGAATAAGAGAAGCTGTGAGTGAGAGAGAGAGAGAGAGAAGCTGTGAGTGAGAAGAGAGAGAGAGTGAAAGAGAAGCTGTGAGTGAGAGAGAGAGAGAAAGAGAAAGATAAGCTGTGAGTGAGAGAGAGAGAGAAAGTGAAGCTGTGAGTGAGAGAGAGAAAGAGATGCTGTGTGAGAGAGAGAGGAATAGAATCTGTGAGAGAGAGAGAGAGAGAGAAATAGAAGCTGTGAGTGAGAGAGAAATAGATGCTGTGAGTGACAGAAAGAAAGAAATTGAAGCTGTGAGTGAGAGAGAGAGAGAAAGAGAAGCTGTGAGAGAGAGAGAGAGAGAAAGAGAAGCTGTGATTGAGAGAGAGAAAGAGAAGCTGTGAAAGAGTGAGAAAGTGAAGCTGTGAGTGAGAGAGATATAGAGATAGAGAAGCTGTGAGTGAGAGAGAAAGAGAAGCTGTGAGTGAGAGAGAGAGAAAGAGAAGCTATGTGTGTGTGAGAGAGAAAGTGAAGCTGTGAGTAAGAGAGAGAGAGTGAAAGAGAAGCTGTCAGTGAGAGAGAGAGAAGTGGTGAGAGAGAGAGAATAAGAGAAGCTGTCAGTGAGAGAGAGAGGGAAAGAGAAGCTGTCAGTGAGAAGAGAGAGAGTGAAAGAGAAGCTGTGAGTGAGAGAGAGAGAAAGAGAAGATGTGAGTGTGTGAGAAAGAAAGAGAAGCTGTGAGTGAGAGAGAGAGAAAAAGAGACTCTGTGAGTGAGAGAGAGAGAGAGAGAGAAAGAGAAGCTGTGAGTGAGATAGAGAGAGAGAAAGAGAAAGAGAAGCTGTGAGTGAGAGAGGGAGAGAGAAAGAGAAGCTGTGAGAGAGAGAGAGAAAGAGAAGCTGTGAGTGAGAGAGAGAGAGAGAGAAAGAGAAGCTGTGAGTGAGAGAGAAAGAGAAGCTGTGAGTGAGAGTGAGAGAGAAAGAGAAGCTGTGTGAGTGAGAGAGAAATAGAAGGTGTGAGTGAGAGACAGACAGAGTGAAAAAGCTGTGAGTGAGATAGAGAGAGAGAGAAAGAGAAGCTGTGAGTGAGAGAGGGAGAGAGAAAGAGAAGCTGTGAGAAAGAGAGAGAGAAAGAGAAGGTGTGAGTGAGAGAGAGAAAGAGAAGCTGTGAGTGAGAGAGAGAGAGAAAGAGAAGCTAAGTGTGTGAGAGAGAGAGAGAAAGAGAAGCTGTGAGTGAGAGAGAGAAAGAGAAGCTGTGAGTGAGAGAGGGAGAGAAAGAGAAGCTGTGAGAGAGAGAGAGAAAGAGAAGCTGTGCGTAAGAGAGAGAGAGAAAGAGAAGCTGTGAGTGAGTGAGAGAGAGAAATAGAAGCTGTGAGTGAGAGACAGACAGAGTGAAAAAGCTGTGAGTGAGAGAGATAGAAAGAGAAAGATAAGCTGTGAGTGAGAGAGAGAGAGAAAGTGAAGCTGTGAGTGAGAGAGAGAAAGAGATGCTGTGTGAGAGAGAGAGGAATAGAATCTGTGAGTGAGAGAGAGAGAGAGAGAGAGAGAATCTGTGAGTGAGAGAGAAATAGAAGCTGTGAGTGACAGAAAGAGAGAAATTGATGCTGTGAGTGAGAGAGAGAGAGAGAGAAAGAGAAGCTGTGAGTGAGAGAGAGAGAGAGAAAGAGAAGCTGTGATTGAGAGAGAGAAAGAGAAGCTGTGAGAGAGTGAGAAAGTGAAGCTGTGAGTGAGAGAGATATAGAGATAGAGAAGCTGTGAGTGAGAGAGAAAGAGAAGCTGTGAGTGAGAGAGAGAGAAAGAGAAGCTGAGTGAGAGAGGGAGAGAGAAAGAGAAGCTGTGAGAGAGAGAGAGAGAGAGAGTGAAAGAGAAGCTGTGAGTGAGAGAGGGAGAGAGAGAGAGAAGCTGTGAGAGAGTGAGAAAGTGAAGCTGTGAGTGAGAGAGATATAGAGATAGAGAAGCTGTGAGTGAGAGAGAAAGAGAAGCTGTGAGTGAGAGAGAGAGAAAGAGAAGCTATGTGTGTGTGAGAGAGAAAGTGAAGCTGTGAGTAAGAGAGAGAGAGTGAAAGAGAAGCTGTCAGTGAGAGAGAGAGAAGTGGTGAGAGAGAGAGAATAAGAGAAGCTGTCAGTGAGAGAGAGAGGGAAAGAGAAGCTGTCAGTGAGAAGAGAGTGAAAGAGAAGCTGTGAGTGAGAGAGAGAGAAAGAGAAGATGTGAGTGTGAGAAAGAAAGAGAAGGTGTGAGTGAGAGAGAGAGAAAAAGAGACTCTGTGAGTGAGAGAGAGAGAAATTGAAGCTGTGAGTGAGAGAGAGAGAGAGAGAAAGAGAAGCTGTGAGTGAGAGAGAGAGAGAGAAAGAGAAGCTGTGATTGAGAGAGAGAGAGAGAGAGAAGCTGTGAGTGAGAGAGAGAGAAAGTGAAGCTGTGAGTGAGAGAGATAGAGATAGAGAAGCTGTGAGAGAGAGAGAGAGAGAAAGAGAAGCTGTGAGTGAGAGAGAGAGAGAGAGAGAAGGTGTGAGTGAGAGACAGACAGAGTGAAAAAGCTGTGAGTGAGATAGAGAGAGAGAGAAAGAGAAGCTGTGAGTGAGAGAGGGAGAGAGAAATAGAAGCTGTGAGAAAGAGAGAGAAAGAGAAGGTGTGAGTGAGAGAGAAAGTGAAGCTGTGAGTGAGTGAGAGAGAGAGAGAGAAAGAGAAGCTGTGAGTGTGTGAGAGAGAAAGAGAAGCTGTGAGTGAGAGAGAGAGAGAAAGAGAAGCTGTGAGTGAGAGAGAGAGAAAGAGAAGCTGAGTGAGAGAGGGAGAGAGAAAGAGAAGCTGTGAGAGCGAGAGAGAGAGAGTGAAAGAGAAGCTGTGAGTGAGAGAGAGAGAGAAAGAGAAGATGTGAGTGAGTGAAAAAGAAAGAAAAGCTGTGAGTGAGAGAGAGAAAGAGACTGTGAGTGAGAGAGAGAGAGAGAAAGAGAAGCTGTGAGTGAGATAGAGAGAGAGAAAGAGAAGCTGTGAGTGAGTGAGAGAGAGAAATAGAAGCTGTGAGTGAGAGACAGACAAAGTGAAAAAGCTGTGAGTGAGATAGAGAGAGAGAAAGAGAAGCTGTGAGTGAGAGAGAGAGAGAGAAAGAGAAGCTGTGAGAAAGAGAGAGAGAAAGAGAAGGTGTGAGTGAGAGAGAGAGTGAAGCTGTGAGTGAGTGGGAGAGAGAGAGAGAAAGAGAAGATGTGAGTGTGTGAGAGAGAAAGAGAAGCTGTGAGTGAGAGAGAGAGAAAGAGATGCTGTGAGTGAGAGAGAGAGAAAGAGAAGCTGTGAGTGAGAGAGAGAGAGAAAGAGAAGCTATGTGTGTGTGAGAGAGAGAAAGAGAAGCTGTGAGTAAGAGAGAGAGAGAGTGAAAGAGAAGCTGTGAGTGAGAGAGAGAAGTGTTGAGAGAGAGAGAGAATAAGAGAAGCTGTGAGTGAGAGAGAGAGAGAGAGAAGCTGTGAGTGAGAAGAGAGAGAGAGTGAAAGAGAAGCTGTGAGTGAGAGAGAGAGAGAAAGAGAAAGATAAGCTGTGAGTGAGAGAGAGAGAGAAAGTGAAGCTGTGAGTGAGAGAGAGAAAGAGATGCTGTGTGAGAGAGAGAGGAATAGAATCTGTGAGAGAGAGAGAGAGAAATAGAAGCTGTGAGTGAGAGAGAAATAGAAGCTGTGAGTGACAGAAAGAAAGAAATTGAAGCTGTGAGTGAGAGAGAGAGAGAAAGAGAAGCTGTGAGAGAGAGAGAGAGAGAGAGAGAAAGAGAAGCTGTGATTGAGAGAGAGAAAGAGAAGCTGTGAAAGAGTGAGAAAGTGAAGCTGTGAGTGAGAGAGATATAGAGATAGAGAAGCTGTGAGTGAGAGAGAAAGAGAAGCTGTGAGTGAGAGAGAGAGAAAGAGAAGCTATGTGTGTGTGAGAGAGAAAGTGAAGCTGTGAGTAAGAGAGAGAGAGTGAAAGAGAAGCTGTCAGTGAGAGAGAGAGAAGTGGTGAGAGAGAGAGAATAAGAGAAGCTGTCAGTGAGAGAGAGAGGGAAAGAGAAGCTGTCAGTGAGAAGAGAGAGAGTGAAAGAGAAGCTGTGAGTGAGAGAGAGAGAAAGAGAAGATGTGAGTGTGTGAGAAAGAAAGAGAAGCTGTGAGTGAGAGAGAGAGAAAAAGAGACTCTGTGAGTGAGAGAGAGAGAGAGAGAAAGAGAAGCTGTGAGTGAGAGAGAGAGAGAGAAAGAGAAAGAGAAGCTGTGAGTGAGAGAGGGAGAGAGAAAGAGAAGCTGTGAGAGAGAGAGAGAAAGAGAAGCTGTGAGTGAGAGAGAGAGAGAGAGAAAGAGAAGCTGTGAGTGAGAGAGAAAGAGAAGCTGTGAGTGAGAGTGAGAGAGAAAGAGAAGCTGTGTGAGTGAGAGAGAAATAGAAGGTGTGAGTGAGAGACAGACAGAGTGAAAAAGCTGTGAGTGAGATAGAGAGAGAGAGAAAGAGAAGCTGTGAGTGAGAGAGGGAGAGAGAAAGAGAAGCTGTGAGAAAGAGAGAGAGAAAGAGAAGGTGTGAGTGAGAGAGAGAAAGTGAAGCTGTGAGTGAGTGAGAGAGAGAGAGAAAGAGAAGATGTGAGTGTGTGAGAGAGAAAGAGAAGCTGTGAGTGAGAGAGAGAGAGAAAGAGAAGCTGTGAGTGAGAGAGGGAGAGAAGCTGTGAGTGAGATAGAGAGAGAAAGAGAAGCTATGTGTGTGAGAGAGAAATAGAAGCTGTGAGTGACAGAAAGAGAGAAATTGAAGCTGTGAGTGAGAGAGAGAGAGAGAGAAAGAGAAGCTGTGAGTGAGAGAGAGAGAGAGAAAGAGAAGCTGTGATTGAGAGAGAGAGAGAGAAAGAGAAGCTGTGAGTGAGAGAGAGAGAAAAAGTGAAGCTGTGAGTGAGAGAGAGATAGAGATAGAGAAGCTGTGAGAGAGAGAGAGAGAAAGAGAAGCTGTGAGTGAGAGAGAGAGAGAGAGAGAAGGTGTGAGTGAGAGACAGACAGAGTGAAAAAGCTGTGAGTGAGATAGAGAGAGAGAGAAAGAGAAGCTGTGAGTGAGAGAGGGAGAGAGAAATAGAAGCTGTGAGAAAGAGAGAGAAAGAGAAGGTGTGAGTGAGAGAGAAAGTGAAGCTGTGAGTGAGTGAGAGAGAGAGAGAGAAAGAGAAGCTGTGAGTGTGTGAGAGAGAAAGAGAAGCTGTGAGTGAGAGAGAGAGAGAAAGAGAAGCTGTGAGTGAGAGAGAGAGAAAGAGAACCTGAGTGAGAGAGGGAGAGAGAAAGAGAACCTGAGTGAGAGAGGGAGAGAGAAAGAAAAGCTGTGAGTGAGAGAGAGAGAGAGAAAGAGACTCTGTGAGTGAGAGAGAGAGAGAGAAAGAGAAGCTGTGAGTGAGATAGAGAGAGAGAAAGAGAAGCTGTGAATGAGTGAGAGAGAGAAATAGAAGCTGTGAGTGAGAGACAGACAGAGTGAAGAAGCTGTGAGTGAGAGAGGGAGAGAGAAAGAGAAGCTGTGAGTGAGAGAGAGAGAAAGAGATGCTGTGAGTGAGAGAGAGAGAAAGAGAAGCTGTGAGTGAGAGAGAGAGAGAAAGAGAAGCTATGTGTGTGTGTGAGAGAGAAAGAGAAGCTGTGAGTAAGAGAGAGAGAGAGTGAAAGAGAAGCTGTGAGTGAGAGAGAGAAGTGTTGAGAGAGAGAGAGAATAAGAGAAGCTGTGAGTGAGAGAGAGAGAGAAGCTGTGAGTGAGAAGAGAGAGAGAGTGAAAGAGAAGCTGTGAGTGAGAGAGAGAGAGAAAGAGAAGATGTGAGTGTGTGAGAAAGAAAGAGAAGCTGTGAGTGAGAGAGAGAGAAAGTGAAACTGTGAATGAGTGAGAGAGAGATAGAGACAGAGATAGAGAAGCTGTGAATGAGAGAGAGAGAGAGAGAAGCTGTGAGTGAGTGAGAGAGAGAAATAGACGCTGTGAGTGAGAGAGAGAGAGAAAGAAGCTGTGAGTGAGTGAGAGAGAAAAAGATGCTGTGAGTGAGAGAGAGAGAGAGGAATAGAAGCTGTGAGTGAGAGAGAGAGAGAGAGAAAGAGAAGCTGTGAGTGAGAGAGAAATAGAAGCTGTGAGTGACAGAAAGAGAGAAATTGAAGCTGTGAGTGAGAGAAAGAGAAGCTGTGAGAGAGAGAGAGAGAAAGAGAAGCTGTGATTGAGAGAGAGAGAGATAGAGAATCTGTGAGTGAGAGAGAGAGAGAAACTGTGAGTGTGAGAGAGATAGAGATAGAGAAGCTGTGAGTGAGAGAGAGAGAAAGAGAAGCTGTGAGTGAGCGAGAGAGAGAGAAAGAGAAGCTGTGTGTGTGAGAGAGAAAGAGAAGCTGTGAGTAAGAGAGAGAGAGTGAAAGAGAAGCTGTGAGTGAGAGAGAGAAGTGTTGAGATAGAGAGAGAATAAGAGAAGCTGTGAGTGAGAGAGAGAGAGAAAGAGAAGATGTGAGTGTGTGAGAAAGAAAGAGAAGCTGTGAGTGAGAGAGAGAGATAAAGAGACTCTGTGAGTGAGAGAGAGAGGGAAAGAGAAGCTGTGAGTGAGATAGAGAGAGAGAGAAAGAGAAGCTGTGAGTGAGAGAGGGAGAGAGAAAGAGAAGCTGTGTGAGAGAGAGAGAAGCTGTGAGAGAGAGAGAGAAAGAGAAGATGTCTGTGAGAGAGAAAGAGAAGCTGTGAGTGAGAATGAGAGAGAGAAAGAGAAGCTGTGAGTGAGTGAGAGAGAGAAATAGAAGGTGTGAGTGAGAGACAGACAGTGAAAAAGCTGTGAGTGAGATAGAGAGAGAGAGAAAGAGAAGCTGTGAGTGAGAGAGGGAGAGAGAAAGAGAAGCTGTGAGAAAGAGAGAGAGAAAGAGAAGGTGTGAGTGAGAGAGAAAGTGAAGCTGTGAGTGAGTGAGAGAGAGAGAGAAAGAGAAGATGTGAGTGTGTGAGAGAGAAAGAGAAGCTGTGAGTGAGAGAGAGAGAGAAAGAGAAGCTGTCAGTTTGAGAGATAGAAAGAGAAGCTGTGAGGGAGAGAGAGAGAGAGAAAGAGAAGCTATGTGTGTGAGAAAGAGAGAGAAAGAGAAGCTGTGAGTGAGAGAGAGAAAGAGAAGTTGTGAGTACGAGAGAGAGAGAGAAAGAGATTGTGAGTGAGAGAGAAAGAGAGAAAGAGAAGCTGTGAGTGAGAGAAAGAGAGAGAAGCTGTGAGTTTGAGAGGGAGAGAGAAAGAGAAGCTGTGAGAGAGAGAGAGAGAAAGAGAAGCTGTGAGTGAGAGAGAGAGAAAGAGAAGCTGTGAGTGAGAGAGAAAGAGAAGCTGTGAGTGAGAGAGAGAGAGAGTTAGAAGCTGTGAGTGAGTGAGAGAGAGAAATAGAAGCTGTGAGTGAGAGACAGACAGAGTGAAAAAGCTTTGAGTGAGAGAGATAGAAAGAGAAAGATAAGCTGTGAGTTAGTGAGAGAGAGTAAGTGAAGCTGTGAGTGAGTGAGAGAGAGAGAAAGAGAAGATGTGACTGAGAGAGAGAGAAAGAGAAGCTGTGAGTGAGAGAGAGAGAAAGAGATGCTGTGAGTGAGAGAGAGAGAGGAATAGAAGCTGTGAGTGAGAGAGAGAGAGAAAGAGAAGCTGTGAGTGAGAGAGAAATAGAAGCTGTGAGTGACAGAAAGAGAGAAATTGAAGATGTGAGTGAGAGAGAGAGAGAGAAAGAGAAGCTGTGAGTGAGAGAGAGAGAGAAAGAGAAGCTGTGATTGAGAGAGAGAGAGAGAGAAGCTGTGAGTGAGAGAGATAGAAAGAGAAGCTGTGAGTAAGAGAGAGAGAGTGAAAGAGAAGCTGTGAGTGAGAGAGAGAAGTGTTGAGAGAGAGAGAATAAGGTAAGCTGTGAGAGAGAGAGAGAGAGAGTGAAAGGGAAGCTGTGATTGAGAGAGAGAGAAAGAGAAGATGTGAGTGTGTGAGAAAGAAAGAGAAGCTGTGAGTGAGAGAGAGAGAGAAAGAGACTCTGTGAGTGAGAGAGAGAGGGAAAGAGAATCTGTGAGTGAGATAGAGAGAGAAAGAAAGAGAAGCTGTGAGTGAGAGAGGGAGAGAGAAAGAGAAGCTGTGTGTGAGAGAGAGAGAAGCTGTGAGAGAGAGAGAGAGAGAAAGAGAAGCTGTGAGTGAGAGAGAAAGAGAAGCTGTGAGTGAGAGTGAGGGAGAGAAAGAGAAGCTGTGAGTGAGTGAGAGAGAGAAATAGAAAGTGTGAGTGAGAAACAGACAGTGAAAAAGCTGTGAGTGAGATAGAGAGAGAGAAAGAGAAGCTGTGAGTGAGAGAGAGAGAGAGAATTAGAAGCTGTGAGAAAGAGAGAGAGAAAGACAAGGTGTGAGTGAGAGAGAGAGAGAGAGAAGATGTGAGTGAGAGAGATAGAAAGAGAAGCTGTGAGTGAGAGAGAGAGAGAGAAGCTATGTGTGTGAGAGAGAGAGAGAAAGAGAAGCTGTGAGTGAGAGAGAGAGAGAAAGAGAAGCTGTGAGTGAGAGAGGGAGAGAGAAAGAGAAACTGTGAGAGAGAGAGAGAAAGAGAAGCTGTGAGTAAGAGAGAGAGATAAAGAGAAGCTGTTAGTGAGAAGAGAGAGAGAGTGAAAGAGAAGCTGTGAGTGAGAGAGAGAGAGAAAGAGAAGATGTGAGTGAGTGAGAAAGAAAGATAAGCTGTGAGTGAGAGAGAGAGAAAGAGACTCTGTGAGTGAGAGAGAGAGAGAAAGAGAAGCTGTGAGTGAGATAGAGATAGAGAAAGAGAAGCTGTGAGTGAGTGTGAGAGAGAAATAGAAGCTGTGAGTGAGAGACAGACAGAGTGAAAAAGCTGTGAGTGAGATAGAGAGATATAGAGATATAGAGAAGCTGTGAGTGAGAGAGGGAGAGAGAAAGAGAAGGTGTGAGAAAGAGAGACAGAAAGAGAAGGTGTGAGTGAGAGAGAAAGTGAAGCTGTGAGTGAGTGAGAGAGAGAGAGAAAGAGAAGAGGTGAGTGTGTGAGAGAGAAAGAGAAGCTGTGAGTGAGAGAGAGAAAGAGAAGCTGTGAGTGAGAGAGGGAGAGAGAAAGAGAAGCTGTGAGTGAGAAGAGAGAGAGTGAAAGAGAAGCTGTGAGTGAGAGAGAGAGAGAAAGAGAAGATGTGAGTGAGTGAGAAAGAAAGAGAAGCTGTGAGTAAGAGAGAGAAAGAGACTCTGTGAGTGAGAGAGAAAGAGAAGCTGTGAGTGAGATAGAGAGAGAGAAAGAGAAGCTGTGAGTGAGAGAGGGAGGGAGAGAGAGAAGCTGTGAGAGAGAGAGAGAGAGAGAAGCTGTGAGTGAGAGAGAGAGAAAGAGAAGCTGTGAGTGAGAGAGAAAGAGAAGCTGTGAGTGAGAGAGAGAGAAAGAGAAGCTGTGAGTGAGTGAGAGAGAAAGTGAAGCTGTGAGTGAGTGGGAGAGAGAGAGAGAAAGAGAAGATGTGAGTGTGTGAGAGAGAAAGAGAAGCTGTGAGTGAGAGAGAGAGAAAGAGATGCTGTGAGTGAGAGAGAGAGAAAGAGAAGCTGTGAGTGAGATAGAGAATGAAAGAGAAGCTATGTGTGTGTGTGAGAGAGAAAGAGAAGCTGTGAGTAAGAGAGAGAGAGAGTGAAAGAGAAGCTGTGAGTGAGAGAGAGAAGTGTTGAGAGAGAGAGAGAATAAGAGAAGCTGTGAGTGAGAGAGAGAGAGAGAAGCTGTGAGTGAGAAGAGAGAGAGAGTGAAAGAGAAGCTGTGAGTGAGAGAGAGAGAGAAAGAGAAAGATAAGCTGTGAGTGAGAGAGAGAAAGAGATGCTGTGTGAGAGAGAGAGGAATAGAATCTGTGAGTGAGAGAGAGAGAGAGAAAGAGAATCTGTGAGTGAGAGAGAAATAGAAGCTGTGAGTGACAGAAAGAGAGAAATTGAAGCTGTGAGTGAGAGAGAGAGAGAGAAAGAGAAGCTGTGAGTGAGAGAGAGAGAGAGAAAGAGAAGCTGTGATTGAGAGAGAGAAAGAGAAGCTGTGAGAGAGTGAGAAAGTGAAGCTGTGAGTGAGAGAGATATAGAGATAGAGAAGCTGTGAGTGAGAGAGAAAGAGAAGCTGTGAGTGAGAGAGAGAGAAAGAGAAGCTATGTGTGTGTGAGAGAGAAAGTGAAGCTGTGAGTAAGAGAGAGAGAGTGAAAGAGAAGCTGTCAGTGAGAGAGAGAGAAGTGGTGAGAGAGAGAGAATAAGAGAAGCTGTCAGTGAGAGAGAGAGGGAAAGAGAAGCTGTCAGTGAGAAGAGAGAGAGGGAAAGAGAAGCTGTGAGTGAGAGAGAGAGAAAGAGAAGATGTGAGTGTGGGAGAAAGAAAGAGAAGCTGTGAGTGAGAGAGAGAGAAAAAGAGACTCTGTGAGTGAGAGAGAGAGAGAGAGAAGCTGTGAGTGAGATAGAGAGAGAAAGAGAAGATGTGAGTGAGTGAGAAAGAAAGATAAGCTGTGAGTGAGAGAGAGAGAAAGAGACTCTGTGAGTGAGAGAGAGAGAGAAAGAGAAGCTGTGAGTGAGATAGAGATAGAGAAAGAGAAGCTGTGAGTGAGTGTGAGAGAGAAATAGAAGCTGTGAGTGAGAGACAGACAGAGTGAAAAAGCAGTGAGTGAGATAGAGAGAGAGAGAAAGAGAAGCTGTGAGTGAGAGAGGGAGAGAGAAAGAGAAGGTGTGAGAAAGAGAGACAGAAAGAGAAGGTGTGAGTGAGAGAGAAAGTGAAGCTGTGAGTGAGTGAGAGAGAGAGAGAGAAAGAGAAGATGTGAGTGTGTGAGAGAGAAAGAGAAGCTGTGAGTGAGAGAGAGAGAAAGAGAAGCTGTGTGTGTGAGAGAGAGAAAGAGAGGCTGTGAGTGAGAGAGAGAAAGAGAAGCTGTGAGTGAGAGAGGGAGAGAGAAAGAGAAGCTGTGAGTGAGAAGAGAGAGAGTGAAAGAGAAGCTGTGAGTGAGAGAGAGAGAGAAAGAGAAGATGTGAGTGAGTGAGAAAGAAAGAGAAGCTGTGAGTAAGAGAGAGAAAGAGACTCTGTGAGTGAGAGAGAGAGAAAGAGAAGCTGTGAGTGAGATAGAGAGAGAGAAAGAGAAGCTGTGAGTGAGAGAGGGAGGGAGAGAGAGAAGCTGTGTGTGAGAGAGAGAGAGAAGCTGTGAGTGAGAGAGAGAGAAAGAGAAGCTGTGAGTGAGAGAGAAAGAGAAGCTGTGAGTGAGAGAGAGAGAAAGAGAAGCTGTGAGTGAGTGAGAGAGAGAAAGAGAAGCTGTGAGTGAGAGACAGACAGAGTGAAAAAGCTGTGAGTTAGATAGAGAGAGAGAAAGAGAAGCTGTGAGTGAGAGAGGGAGAGAGAAAGAGAAGCTGTGAGAAAGAGAGAGAGAAAGAGAAGGTGTGAGTGAGAGAGAAAGTGAAGCTGTGAGTGAGTGGGAGAGAGAGAGAGAAAGAGAAGATGTGAGTGTGTGAGAGAGAAAGAGAAGCTGTGAGTGAGAGAGAGAGAAAGAGATGCTGTGAGTGAGAGAGAGAGAAAGAGAAGCTGTGAGTGAGATAGAGAATGAAAGAGAAGCTATGTGTGTGTGAGAGAGAGAAAGAGAAGCTGTGAGTAAGAGAGAGAGAGAGTGAAAAAGAAGCTGTGAGTGAGAGAGAGAAGTGTTGAGAGAGAGAGAGAATAAGAGAAGCTGTGAGTGAGAGAGAGAGAGAGAGAAGCTGTGAGTGAGAAGAGAGAGAGAGTGAAAGAGAAGCTGTGAGTGAGAGAGAGAGAGAAAGAGAAAGATAAGCTGTGAGTGAGAGAGAGAAAGAGATGCTGTGTGAGAGAGAGAGGAATAGAATCTGTGAGTGAGAGAGAGAGAGAGAAAGAGAATCTGTGAGTGAGAGAGAAATAGAAGCTGTGAGTGACAGAAAGAGAGAAATTGAAGCTGTGAGTGAGAGAGAGAGAGAGAAAGAGAAGCTGTGAGTGAGAGAGAGAGAGAGAAAGAGAAGCTGTGATTGAGAGAGATATAGAGATAGAGAAGCTGTGAGTGAGAGAGAGAGAAAGAGAAGCTATGTGTGTGAGAGAGAGAAAGTGAAGCTGTGAGTAAGAGAGAGAGAGTGAAAGAGAAGCTGTCAGTGAGAGAGAGAGAAGTGGTGAGAGAGAGAGAATAAGAGAAGCTGTCAGTGAGAGAGAGAGGGAAAGAGAAGCTGTCAGTGAGAAGAGAGAGAGTGAAAGAGAAGCTGTGAGTGAGAGAGAGAGAAAGAGAAGATGTGAGTGTGTGAGAAAGAAAGAGAAGCTGTGAGTGAGAGAGAGAGAAAAAGAGACTCTGTGAGTGAGAGAGAGAGAGAGAGAGAAGCTGTGAGTGAGATAGAGAGAGAGAAAGAGAAAGAGAAGCTGTGAGTGAGAGAGGGAGAGAGAAAGAGAAGCTGTGAGAGAG
Organism: Bradypodion ventrale; assembly: GCA_035047345.1. Classification (NCBI taxonomy): domain Eukaryota; kingdom Metazoa; phylum Chordata; class Lepidosauria; order Squamata; family Chamaeleonidae; genus Bradypodion; species Bradypodion ventrale. Next base: position 176,541,675 of record JAWDJE010000002.1, read on the forward strand.
AGAGAGAAAGAGAAGCTGTGAGTGAGAGAGAGAGAGAGAGAATGAGAAGCTGTGAGTGAGAGAGAAAGAGAAGCTGTGAGTGAGAGTGAGAGAGAGAAAGAGAAGCTGTGTGAGTGAGAGAGAAATAGAAGGTGTGAGTGAGAGACAGACAGAGTGAAAAAGCTGTGCGTGAGATAGAGAGAGAGAGAAAGAGAAGCTGTGAGTGAGAGAGGGAGAGAGAAAGAGAAGCTGTGAGAAAGAGAGAGAGAAAGAGAAGGTGTGAGTGAGAGAGAGAAAGTGAAGCTGTGAGTGAGTGAGAGAGAGAGAAAGAGAAGATGTGAGTGTGTGAGAGAGAAAGAGAAGCTGTGAGTGAGAGAGAGAGAGAAAGAGAAGCTGTGAGTGAGAGAGGGAGAGAAGCTGTGAGTGAGATAGAGAGAGAAAGAGAAGCTATGTGTGTGAGAGAGAAATAGAAGCTGTGAGTGACAGAAAGAGAGAAATTGAAGCTGTGAGAGAGAGAGAGAGAGAGAAGCTGTGAGTGAGAGAGAGAGAGAGAAAGAGAAGCTGTGATTGAGAGAGAGAGAGAGAAAGAGAAGCTGTGAGTGAGAGAGAGAGAAAGTGAAGCTGTGAGTGAGAGAGAGATAGAGATAGAGAAGCTGTGAGAGAGAGAGAGAAAGAGAAGCTGTGAGTGAGACAGAGAGAGAGAGAGAAGGTGTGAGTGAGAGACAGACAGAGTGAAAAAGCTGTGAGTGAGATAGAGAGAGAGAGAAAGAGAAGCTGTGAGTGAGAGAGGGAGAGAGAAATAGAAGCTGTGAGAAAGAGAGAGAAAGAGAAGGTGTGAGTGAGAGAGAAAGTGAAGCTGTGAGTGAGTGAGAGAGAGAGAGAGAAAGAGAAGCTGTGAGTGTGTGAGAGAGAAAGAGAAGCTGTGAGTGAGAGAGAGAGAGAAAGAGAAGCTGTGAGTGAGAGAGAGAGAAAGAGAACCTGAGTGAGAGAGGGAGAGAGAAAGAGAAGCTGTGAGAGAGAGAGAGTGAAAGAGAAGCTGTGAGTGAGAGAGAGAGAGAGAAAGAGAAGATGTGAGTGAGTGAAAAAGAAAGAAAAGCTGTGAGTGAGAGAGAGAGAGAAAGAGACTCTGTGAGTGAGAGAGAGAGAGAAAGAGAAGCTGTGAGTGAGATAGAGAGAGAGAAAGAGAAGCTGTGAGTGAGTGAGAGAGAGAAATAGAAGCTGTGAGTGAGAGACAGACAGAGTGAAAAAGCTGTGAGTGAGATAGAGAGAGAGAAAGAGAAGCTGTGAGTGAGAGAGGGAGAGAGAAAGAGAAGCTGTGAGAAAGAGAGAGAGAAAGAGAAGGTGTGAGTGAGAGAGAAAGTGAAGCTGTGAGTGAGTGGGAGAGAGAGAGAGAAAGAGAAGATGTGAGTGTGTGAGAGAGAAAGAGAAGCTGTGAGTGAGAGAGAGAGAAAGAGATGCTGTGAGTGAGAGAGAGAGAAAGAGAAGCTGTGAGTGAGAGAGAGAGAGAAAGAGAAGCTATGTGTGTGTGTGAGAGAGAAAGAGAAGCTGTGAGTAAGAGAGAGAGAGAGTGAAAGAGAAGCTGTGAGTGAGAGAGAGAAGTGTTGAGAGAGAGAGAGAATAAGAGAAGCTGTGAGTGAGAGAGAGAGAGAAGCTGTGAGTGAGAAGAGAGAGAGAGTGAAAGAGAAGCTGTGAGTGAGAGAGAGAGAAAGAGAAGATGTGAGTGTGTGAGAAAGAAAGAGAAGCTGTGAGTGAGAGAGAGAGAGAAAGAGACTCTGTGAGTGAGAGAGAGAGGGAAAGAGAAGCTGTGAGTGAGATAGAGAGAGAGAGAGAAAGAGAAGCTGTGAGTGAGAGAGAGAGAGAAGCTATGTGTGTGTGTGAGAGAGAGAAAGAGAAGCTGTGAGTAAGAGAGAGAGTGAAAGAGAAGCTGTGAGTGAGAGAGAGAGAAGTAATCAGGGAGAGAGAATAAGAGAAGCTGTGAGTGAGAGAGAGAGAGAAAGAGAAGGTGTGAGTGAGATAGAGAGAGAGAGAAAGAGAAGCTGTGAGTAAGAGAGGGAGAGAGAAAGAGAAGCTGTGAAAGAGAGAGAGAAAGAGAAGGTGTGCATGAGAGAGAGAGAGAAAGTGAAGCTGTGAGTCAGTGAGAGAGAGAGAGAGAAAGAGATGTGAGTGTGTGAGAGAGAAAGAGAAGCTGTGAGTGAGAGAGAGAGAGAAAGAGAAGCTGTGAGTGAGAGAGAGAGAAAGAGAGGCTGTGAGTGAGAGAGAGAGAAAGAGAAGCTGTGTGTGTGAGAGAGAGAAAGAGAAGCAGTGAGTGAGAGAGAGAGAAAGAGAAGCTGTGAGTGAGAGAGGGAGAGAGAAAGAGAAGCTGTGAGAGAGAGCGAGAGAAAGAGAAGCTGTGAGTGAGAAGAGAGAGAGTGAAAGAGAAGCTGTGAGTGTGTGAGAGAGAGAAAGAGAAGATGTGAGTGAGTGAGAAAGAGAGAAAAGCTGTGAGTGAGAGAGAGAGAGAAAGAGACTCTATGAGTGAGAGAGAGAGAGAGAGTAAGAGAAGCTGTGAGTGAGATAGAGAGAGAGAAGCTGTGAGTGAGAGAGGGAGAGAGAAAGAGAAGCTGTGAGTGAGAGAGAGAGAAAGAGAAGCTGTGAGTGAGAGAGAAAGAGAAGCTGTGAGTGAGAGAGAGAGAGAGAGAAGCTGTGAGTGAGTGAGACAGAGAAATAGAAGCTGTGAGTGAGAGACAGACAGAATGAAAAAGCTTTGAGTGAGAGAGATAGAAAGAGATAGATAAGCTGTGAGTGAGAGAGAGAGAGAAAGAGAAGCTGTGAGTGAGAGAGAAATAGAAGCTGTGAGTGACAGAAAGAGAGAAATTGAAGCTGTGAGTGAGAGAGAGAGAAAGAAGCTGTGAGTGAGAGAGAGAGAGAAAGAGAAGCTGTGATTGAGAGAGAGAGAGAGAGAAAGAGAAGCTGTGAGTGAGAGAGAGAGAAAGTGAAACTGTGAATGAGTGAGAGAGAGATAGAGACAGAGATAGAGAAACTGTGAGTGAGAGAGAGAGAACGAGAAGCTGTGAGTGAGAGAGAGAGAGAAAGAGAAGCAATGTGTGTGAGAGAGAGAAAGACAAGCTGTGAGTGAGAGAGAGAGAGAAAGAGATTGTGAGTGAGAGAGAAAGAGAGAAAGAGAAGCTGTGAGTGAGAGAGAGAGAGAGAAGCTGTGAGTTTGAGAGGGAGAGAGAAAGAGAAGCTGTGAGAGAGAGAGAGAGAAAGAGAAGCTGTGAGTGAGAGAGAGAGAAAGAGAAGCTGTGAGTGAGAGAGAAAGAGAAGCTGTGAGTGAGAGAGAGAGAGAGTTAGAAGCTGTGAGTGAGTGAGAGAGAGAAATAGAAGCTGTGAGTGAGAGAGAGAGAGAAAGAGAAGCTGTGAGTGAGAGAGAAATAGAAGCTGTGAGTGACAGAAAGAGAGAAATTGAAGATGTGAGTGAGAGAGAGAGAGAGAGAAAGAGAAGCTGTGAGTGAGAGAGAGAGAGAAAGAGAAGCTGTGATTGAGAGAGAGAGAGAGAGAGAAGCTGTGAGTGAGAGAGATAGAAAGAGAAGCTGTGAGTAAGAGAGAGAGAGAGTGAAAGAGAAGCTGTGAGTGAGAGAGAGAAGTGTTGAGAGAGAGAGAATAAGGTAAGCTGTGTGAGAGAGAGAGAGAGAGTGAAAGGGAAGCTGTGATTGAGAGAGAGAGAGAAAGAGAAGATGTGAGTGTGTGAGAAAGAAAGAGAAGCTGTGAGTGAGAGAGAGAGAGAAAGAGACTCTGTGAGTGAGAGAGAGAGGGAAAGAGAATCTGTGAGTGAGATAGAGAGAGAGAGAAAGAGAAGCTGTGAGTGAGAGAGGGAGAGAGAAAGAGAAGCTGTGTGAGAGAGAGAGAGAAGCTGTGAGAGAGAGAGAGAGAGAAAGAGAAGCTGTGAGTGAGAGAGAAAGAGAAGCTGTGAGTGAGAGTGAGGGAGAGAAAGAGAAGCTGTGAGTGAGATAGAGAGAGAGAAAGAGAAGCTGTGAGTGAGAGAGGGAGAGAGAATTAGAAGCTGTGAGAAAGAGAGAGAGAAAGACAAGGTGTGAGTGAGAGAGAGAGAGAGAGAGAAGATGTGAGTGTGTGAGAGAGAAAGAGCTGTAAGTGAGAGAGAGAGAGAAATTGAAGCTGTGAGTGAGAGAGATAGAAAGAGAAGCTGTGAGTGAGAGAGAGAGAAGCTATGTGTGTGAGAGAGAGAGAGAAAGAGAAGCTGTGAGTGAGAGAGAGAGAAAGAGAAGCTGTGAGTGAGAGAGGGAGAGAGAAAGAGAAACTGTGAGAGAGAGAGAGAAAGAGAAGCTGTGAGTGAGAGAGAGAGAAAGAGATGCTGTGAGTGAGAGAGAGAGGAATAGAATCTGTGAGTGAGAGAGAGAGAGAGAAAGAGAATCTGTGAGTGAGAGAGAAATAGAAGCTGTGAGTGAAAGAAAGAGAGAAATTTAAGCTGTGAGTGAGAGAGAGAGAGAGAAAGAGAAGCTGTGAGAGAGAGAGAGAGAGAGAGAGAGAAGCTGTGATTGAGAGAGTGAGAGAGAAAGAGAAGCTGTGATTGAGAGAGAGAGAGAGAGAGAAGCTGTGAGAGAGTGAGAAAGTGAAGCTGTGAGTGAGAGAGAGATAGAGATAGAGAAGCTGTGAGTGAGAGAGAGAGAAAGAGAAGCTGTGAGTGAGAGAGAGAGAGAAACAGAAGATATGTGTGTGTGAGAGAGAAAGAGTAGCTGTGAGTAAGAGAGAGAAAGAGTGAAAGAGAAGCTGTCAATGAGAGAGAGAGAAGTGGTGAGAGAGAGAGAATAAGAGAAGCTGTGAGTGAGTGAGAGAGAGAAAGAGAAGCTGTGAGTGAGAAGAGAGAGAGAGTGAAAGAGAAGCTGTGAGTGAGAGAGAGAGAGAAAGAGAAAATGTGAGTGTGTGAGAAAGAAAGAGAAGCTGTGAGTGAGAGAGAGAGAAAGAGACTCTGTGAGTGAGAGAGAGAGAGAGAGAGAGAAGCTGTGAGTGATATAGAGAGAGAGAAAGTGAAAGAGAAGCTGTGAGTGAGAGAGGGAGAGAGAAAGAGAAGCTTGAGTGAGAGAGAGAGAGAAAGAGAAGCTGTGAGTGAGAGAGAAAGAGAAGCTGTGAGTGAGAGTGAGAGAGAGAAAGAGAAGCTGTGTGAGTGAGAGAGAAATAGAAGGTGTGTGAGAGACAGACAGAGTGAAAAAGCTTTGAGTGAAATAGAGAGAGAGAGAAAGAGAAGCTGTGAGTGAGAGAGGGAGAGAGAAAGAGAAGCTGTGAGAAAGAGAGAGAGAAAGAGAAGGTGTGAGTGAGAGAGAGAGAAAGTGAAGCTGTGAGTGAGTGAGAGAGAGAGAGAGAAAGAGAAGATGTGAGTGTGTGAGAGAGAAAGAGAAGCTGTGAGTGAGAGAGAGAGAAAGAGAAGCTGTGAGTGAGAGAGAGAGAAAGAGAAGCTGTGAGTGAGATAGAGAGAGAAAGAGAAGCTATGTGTGTGAGAGAGAAATAGAAGCTGTGAGTGACAGAAAGAGAGAAATTGAAGCTGTGAGTGAGAGAGAGAGAGAGAGAGAGAAGCTGTGAGTGAGAGAGAGAGAGAGAAGCTGTGATTGAGAGAGAGAGAGGGAGAAAGAGAAGCTGTGAGTGAGAGAGAGAGAGAAAGTGAAGCTGTGAGTTTGAGAGAGATAGAGATAGAGAAGCTGTGAGTGAGAGATAGAGAAAGAGAAGCTGTGAGTGAGAGAGAGAGAGAGAAAGAGAAGGTGTGAGTGAGAGACAGACAGAGTGAAAAAGCTGTGAGTGAGAGAGAGAGAGAGAAGCTGTGAGTGAGAGAGGGAGAGAGAAAGAGAAGCTGTGAGAAAGAGAGAGAGAAAGAGAAGGTGTGAGTGAGAGAGAAAGTGAAGCTGTGAGTGAGTGAGAGAGAGAGAGAGAAAGAGAAGATGTGAGTGTGTGAGAGAGAAAGAGAAGATGTGAGTGAGTGAGAAAGAAATAAAAGCTGTGAGTGAGAGAGAGAGAGAGAAGCTGTGAGTGAGATAGAGAGAGAGAAAGAGAATCTGTGAGTGAGTGAGAGAGAGAAATAGAAGCTGTGAGTGAGAGACAGACAGAGTGAAAAAGCTGTGAGTGAGATAGAGAGAGAGAGAAAGAGAAGCTGTGAGAAAGAGAGAGAGAAAGAGAAGGTGTGAGTGAGAGAGTGAAGCTGTGAGTGAGTGAGTGAGAGAGAGAGAGAGAAAGAGAAGATTTGAGTGTGTGAGAGAGAAAGAGAAGCTGTGAGTGAGAGAGAGAGAAAGAGAAGCTGTGAGTGAGAGAGAGAAAGAGAAGCTGTGAGTGAGAGAAGGGAGAGAGAAAGAGAAGCTGTGAGTGAGAAGAGAGAGAGTGAAAGAGAAGTTGTGAGTGAGAGAGAGAGAGAAAGAGAAGATGTGAGGGAGTGAGAAAGAAAGAAAAGCTGTTAGTGAGAGAGAGAGAGAGAAAGAGACTCTGTGAGTGAGAGAGAGAGAGAGAAAGAGAAGCTGTGAGTGAGATAGAGAGAGAGAAAGAGAAGCTGTGAGTGAGAGAGGGAGAGAGAAAGAGATGCGGTGAGAGAGAGAGAGAAAGAGAAGCTGTGAGTGAGAGAGAGAGAAAGAGAAGCTTTGAGTGAGAGAGAAAGAGAAGCTGTGAGTGAGAGAGAGAGAGAAAGCGAAGCTGTGAGTGAGTGAGAGAGAGAAATAGAAGCTGTGAGTGAGAGACAGACAGAGTGACAAAGTGGTGAGTGAGATAGAAAGAGAAAGATAAGCTGTGAGTGAGAGAGAGAGAGAAAGTGAAGCTGTGAGTGAGAGAGAGAGAAAGAGATGCTGTGAGTGAGAGAGAGAGGAATAGAATCTATGAGTGAGAGAGAGAGAGAGAAAGAGAATCTTTGAGTGAGAGAGAAATAGAAGCTGTGAGTGACAGAAAGAGAGAAATTGAAGCTGTGAGTGAGAGAGAGAGAGAAAGAGAAGCTGTGAGTGAGAGAGTGAGAAAGTGAAGCTGTGAGTGAGAGAGAGATAGAGATAGAGAAGCTGTGATTGAGAGAGAGAGAAAGAGAAGCTGTGAGTGAGAGAGAGAGAGAAAGAGAAGCTATGTGTGTGTGAGAGAGAAAGAGAAGCTGTGAGTAAGAGAGAGAGAGAGAGTGAAAGAGAATCTGTCAGTGAGAGAGAGAGAAGTGGTGAGAGAGAGAGAATAAGAGAAGCTGTGAGTGAGAGAGAGAGAGAAAGAGAAGCTGTGAGTGAGAAGAGAGAGAGAGTGAAAGAGAAGTTGTGAGTGAGAGAGAGAAAGAGAAGATGTGAGTGTGTGAGAAAGAAAGAGAAGCTGTGAGTGAGAGAGAGAGAAAGAGACTCTGTGAGAGAGAGAGAGAAAGAGAAGCTGTGAGTGAGCTAGAGAGAGAGAAAGAGAAAGAGAAGCTGTGAGTGAGAGGGAGAGAGAAAGAAGCTGTGAGAGAGAGAGAGAAAGAGAAGCTGTGAGAGAGAGAGAGAGAAGCTGTGAGTGAGAGAGAAAGAGAAGCTGTGAGTGAGAGTGAGAGAGAGAAAGAGAAGCTCTGTGAGTGAGAGAGAAATAGAAGGTGTGAGTGAGAAACAGACAGAGTTAAAAAGCTGTGAGAGAGATAGAGAGAGAGAAAGAGAAGCTGTGAGTGAGAGAGGGAGAGAGAAAGAGAAGCTGTGAGAAAGAGAGAGAGAAAGAGAAGCTGTGAGTGAGAGAGAAAGAGAAGCTGTGAGTGAGAGTGAGAGAGAGAAAGAGAAGCTCTGTGAGTGAGAGAGAAATAGAAGGTGTGAGTGAGAGACAGACAGAGTGAAAAAGCTGTGAGTGAGATAGATAGAGAGAGAAAGAGAAGCTGTGAGTGAGTGAGAAAGAAAGAAAAGCTGTTAGTGAGAGAGAGAGAGAAAGAGACTCTGTGAGTGAGAGAGAGAGAGAGAAAGAGAAGCTGTGAGTGAGATAGAGAGAGAGAAAGAGAAGCTGTGAGTGAGAGAGAGAGAGAAAGAGAAGCTGTGAGTGAGATAGAGAGAGAGAAAGAGAAGCTGTGAGTGAGAGAGGGAGAGAGAAAGAGATGCGGTGAGAGAGAGAGAGAAAGAGAAGCTGTGATTGAGAGAGAGAGAGAGAAGCTTTGAGTGAGAGAGAAAGAGAAGCTGTGAGTGAGAGAGAGAGAGAAAGCGAAGCTGTGAGTGAGTGAGAGAGAGAAATAGAAGCTGTGAGTGAGAGACAGACAGAGTGACAAAGTTGTGAGTGAGAGAGATAGAAAGAGAAAGATAAGCTGTGAGTGAGAGAGAGAGAGAAAGTGAAGCTGTGAGTGAGAGAGAGAGAAAGAGATGCTGTGAGTGAGAGAGAGAGGAATAGAATCTATGAGTGAGAGAGAGAGAGAGAAAGAGAATCTTTGAGTGAGAGAGAAATAGAAGCTGTGAGTGACAGAAAGAGAGAAATTGAAGCTGTGAGTGAGAGAGAGAGAGAAAGAGAAGCTGTGAGTGAGAGAGTGAGAAAGTGAAGCTGTGAGTGAGAGAGAGATAGAGATAGAGAAGCTGTGATTGAGAGAGAGAGAAAGAGAAGCTGTGAGTGAGAGAGAGAGAGAAAGAGAAGCTATGTGTGTGTGAGAGAGAAAGAGAAGCTGTGAGTAAGAGAGAGAGAGAGTGAAAGAGAATCTGTCAGTGAGAGAGAGAGAAGTGGTGAGAGAGAGAGAATAAGAGAAGCTGTGAGTGAGAGAGAGAGAGAAAGAGAAGCTGTGAGTGAGAAGAGAGAGAGAGTGAAAGAGAAGTTGTGAGTGAGAGAGAGAGAGAAAGAGAAGATGTGAGTGTGTGAGAAAGAAAGAGAAGCTGTGAGTGAGAGAGAGAGAAAGAGACTCTGTGTGAGAGAGAGAGAGAAAGAGAAGCTGTGAGTGAGCTAGAGAGAGAGAAAGAGAAAGAGAAGCTGTGAGTGAGAGGGAGAGAGAAAGAAGCTGTGAGAGAGAGAGAGAAAGAGAAGCTGTGAGAGAGAGAGAGAGAAGCTGTGAGTGAGAGAGAAAGAGAAGCTGTGAGTGAGAGTGAGAGAGAGAAAGAGAAGCTCTGTGAGTGAGAGAGAAATAGAAGGTGTGAGTGAGAGACAGACAGAGTTAAAAAGCTGTGAGAGAGATAGAGAGAGAGAAAGAGAAGCTGTGAGTGAGAGAGGGAGAGAGAAAGAGAAGCTGTGAGAAAGAGAGAGAGAAAGAGAAGCTGTGAGTGAGAGAGAAAGAGAAGCTGTGAGTGAGAGTGAGAGAGAGAAAGAGAAGCTCTGTGAGTGAGAGAGAAATAGAAGGTGTGAGTGAGAGACAGACAGAGTGAAAAAGCTGTGAGTGAGATAGATAGAGAGAGAAAGAGAAGCTGTGAGTGAGAGAGGGAGAGAGAAAGAGAAGCTGTGAGAAAGAGAGAGAGAAAGAGAAGGTGTGAGTGAGAGAGAGAGAAAGTGAAGCTGTGAGTGAGTGAGAGAGAGAGAGAAAGAGAAGATGTGATGGTGTGAGAGAGAAAGAGAAGCTGTGAGTGAGAGAGAGAGAAAGAGAAGCTGTGAGTGAGAGAGAGAGAAAGAGAAGCTTGTGTGAGATAGAGAGAGAAAGAGAAGCTATGTGTGTGAGAGAGAAATAGAAGCTGTGAGTGACAGAAAGAGATAAATTGAAGCTGTGAGTGAGAGAGAGAGAGAGAAAGAGAAGCTGTGAGTGAGAGAGAGAGAAAGAGAAGCTGTGAGTAAGAGAGAGAGAGAGTGAAAGAGAACCTGTGAGTGAGAGAGAGAAGTGTTGAGAGAGAGAGAATAAGAGAAGCTGTGAGTGAGAGAGAGAGAGAGTGAAAGAGAAGCTGTGATTGAGAGAGAGAGAGAAAGAGAAGATGTGAGTGTGTGAGAAAGAAAGAGAAGCTGTGAGTGAGAGAGAGAGAGAGAAAGAGACTCTGTGAGTGAGAGAGAGAGGGAAAGAGAATCTGTGAGTGAGATAGAGAGAGAGAGAAAGAGAAGCTGTGAGTGAGAGAGGGAGAGAGAAAGAGAAGCTGTGTGAGAGAGAGAGAGAAGCTGTGAGAGAGAGAGAGAGAGAAAGAGAAGCTGTGAGTGAGAGTGAGGGAGAGAAAGAGAAGCTGTGAGTGAGTGAGAGAGAGAAATAGAAGGTGTGAGTGAGAGACAGACAGAGTGAAAAAGCTGTGAGTGAGATAGAGAGAGAGAAAGAGAAGCTGTGAGTGAGAAAGGGAGAGAGAATGAGAAGCTGTGAGAAAGAGAGAGAGAAAGACAAGGTGTGAGTGAGAGAGAAAGTGAAGCTGTGAGTGAGTGAGAGAGAGAGAGAGAGAGAAAAGATGTGAGTGAGTGAGAAAGAAAGAAAAGCTGTGAGTAAGAGAGAGAAAGAGACTCTGTGAGTGAGAGAGAGAGAGAAAGAGAAGCTGTGAGTGAGATGGAGAGAGAGAAAGTGAAGCTGTGAGTGAGAGAGGGAGGGAGAGAGAGAAGCTGTGTGAGAGAGAGAGAAATAGAAGCTGTGAGTGAGAGAGAGAGAAGCTGTGAGTGAGAGAGAAAGAGAAGCTGTGAGTGAGAGAGAGAGAGAAAGAGAAGCTGTGAGTGAGTGAGAGAGAGAAATAGAAGCTGTGAGTGAGAGACAGACAGAGTGAAAAAGCTGTGAGTGAGAGAGATAGAAAGAGAAAAAAGCTGTGAGTGAGAGAGAAATAGAAGCTGTGAGTGAAAGAAAGAGAGAAATTGAAGCTGTGAGTGAGAGAGAGAGAGAAAGAGAAGCTGTGAGAGAGAGAGAGAAAGAGAAGCTGTGATTGAGAGAGAGAGAGAGAAAGAGAAGCTGTGAGAGAGTGAGAAAGTGAAGCTGTGAGTGAGAGAGAGAGAGAGAGATAGAGAAGCTGTGAGAGAGAGAGAAAGAGAAGCTGTGAGTGAGAGAGAGAGAGAAAGAGAAGCTATGTGTGTGAGAGAGAGAAAGAGAAGCTGTGAGTAAGAGAGAGACAGAGTGAAAGAGAAGCTGTCAGTGAGAGAGAGAGAAGTGGTGAGAGAGAGAGAATAAGAGAAGCTGTGAGTGAGAGAGAGAGAAAGAGAATCTGTGAGTGAGAAGAGAGAGAGAGAGTGAAAGAGAAGCTGTGAGTGAGAGAGAGAGAGAAAGAGAAAATGTGAGTGTGTGAGAAAGAAAGAGAAGCTGTGAGTGAGAGAGAGAGAGAGAGACTCTGTGAGTGAGAGAGAGAGAGAAGCTGTGAGTGAGATAGAGAGAGAGAAAGTGAAAGAGAAGCTGTGAGTGAGAGAGGGAGAGAGAAAGAGAAGCTGTGTGTGAGAGAGAGAAATAGAAGCTGTGAGTGAGAGAGAGAGAGAAAGAGAAGCTGTGAGTGAGAGAGAAAGAGAAGCTGTGAGTGAGATAGAGAGAGAGAAAGTGAAGCTGTGAGTGAGAGAGGGAGGGAGAGAGAGAAGCTGTGTGAGAGAGAGAGAGAAAGAGAAGCTGTGAGTGAGAGAGAGAGAGAGAGAAGCTGTGAGTGAGAGAGAAAGAGAAGCTGTGAGTGAGAGAGAGAGAGAAAGAGAAGCTGTGAGTGAGTGAGAGAGAGAAATAGAAGCTGTGAGTGAGAGACAGACAGAGTGAAAAATCTGTGAGTGAGAGAGATAGAAAGAGAAAGATAAGCTGTGAGTGAGAGAGAGAGAAAGTGAAGCTGTGAGTGAGAGAGAGAGAAAGAGATGCTGTGAGTGAGAGAGAGAGGAATAGAATCTGTGAGTGAGAGAGAGAGAGAAAGAGAATCTGTGAGTGAGAGAGAAATAGAAGCTGTGAGTGAAAGAAAGAGAGAAATTGAAGCTGTGAGTGAGAGAGAGAGAGAAAGAGAAGCTGTGAGAGAGAGAGAAAGAGAAGCTGTGATTGAGAGAGAGAGAGAGAGAAGCTGTGAGAGAGTGAGAAAGTGAAGCTGTGAGTGAGAGAGAGATAGAGATAGAGAAGCTGTGAGTGAGAGAGAGAGAAAGAGAAGCTGTGAATGAGAGAGAGAGAGAAAGAGAAGCTATGTGTGTGTGAGAGAGAAAGAGAAGCTGTGAGTAAGAGAGAGAGAGAGTGAAAGAGAAGCTGTCAGTGAGAGAGAGAGAAGTGGTGAGAGAGAGAGAATAAGAGAAGCTGTGAGTGAGAGAGAGAGAGAAAGAGAACCTGTGAGTGAGAAGAGAGAGAGAGAGTGAAAGAGAAGCTGTGAGTGAGAGAGAGAGAGAAAGAGAAAATGTGAGTGTGTGAGAAAGAAAGAGAAGCTGTGAGTGAAAGAGAGAGAAAGAGACTCTGTGAGTGAGAGAGAGAGAGAGAGAGAAGCTGTGAGTGAGATAGAGAGAGAGAAAGTGAAAGAGAAGCTGTGAGTGAGAGAGGGAGAGAGAAAGAGAAGCTGTGTGTGAGAGAGAGAAAGAGAAGCTGTGAGTGAGAGAGAGAAAGAGAAGCTGTGAGTGAGAGAGAGAGAGAAAGAGTAGCTGTGAGTGAGAGAGAAAGAGAAGCTGTGAGTGAGAGTGAGAGAGAGAAAGAGAAGCTGTGTGAGTGAGAGAGAAATAGAAGGTGTGAGTGACAGACAGAGTGAAAAAGCTGTGAGTGAGATAGAGAGAGAGAGAAAGAGAAGCTGTGAGTGAGAGAGGGAGAGAGAAAGAGAAGCTGTGAGAAAGAGAGAGAGAAAGAGAAGGTATGAGTGAGAGAGAGAGAAAGTGAAGCTGTGAGTGAGTGAGAGAGAGAGAGAGAAAGAGAAGATGTGAGTGTGTGAGAGAGAAAGAGAAGCTGTGAGAGAGAGAGAGAGAGAGAGAAGCTGTGAGTGAGAGAGAGAGAAAGAGAAGCTGTGAGTGAGATAGAGAGAGAAGGAGAAGCTATGTGTGTGAGAGAGAAATAGAAGCTGTGAGTGAGAGAGAGAGTGAAAGAGAAGCTGTGAGTGAGAGAGAGAGAAAGAGAAGATGTGAGTGAGTGAGAAAGAAATAAAAGCTGTGAGTGAGAGAGAGAGAGAAGCTGTGAGTGAGATAGAGAGAAAGAGAAGCTGTGAGAAAGAGAGAGAGAAAGAGAAGGTGTGAGTGAGAGAGAGTGAAGCTGTGAGTGAGTGAGAGAGAGAGAGAAAGAGAAGATTTGAGTGTGTGAGAGAGAAAGAGAAGCTGTGAGTGAGAGAGAGAGAAAGAGAAGCTGTGAGTGAGAGAGAGAAAGAGAAGCTGTGAGTGAGAGAAGGGAGGGAGAAAGAGAAGCTGTGAGTGAGAAGAGAGAGAGTGAAAGAGAAGCTGTGAGTGAGAGAGAGAGAAAGAGTAGATGTGAGTGAGTGAGAAAGAAAGAAAAGCTGTTAGTGAGAGAGAGAGAGAAAGAGACTGTGTGAGTGAGAGAGAGAGAGAGAAAGAGAAGCTGTGAGTGAGATAGAGAGAGAAAGAGAAGCTGTGAGTGAGAGAGGGAGAGAGAAAGAGATGCTGTGAGAGAGAGAGAGAAAGAGAAGCTGTGAGTGAGAGAGAGAGAAAGAGAAGCTTTGAGTGAGAGAGAAAGAGAAGCTGTGAGTGAGAGAGAGAGAGAAAGCGAAGCTGTGAGTGAGTGAGAGAGAGAAATAGAAGCTGTGAGTGAGAGACAGACAGAGTGACAAAGTTGTGAGTGAGAGAGATAGAAAGAGAAAGATAAGCTGTGAGTGAGAGAGAGAGAGAGAAGATGTGAGTGAGAGAGAGAGAGAGAAAGAGAAGCTGTGAGTGAGAGAGAGAGAAATAGAAGCTGTGAGTGAAACAGAGAGATAGAGAAAGAGAAGCTGTGAGTGAGAGAAAGAAAGAAAGAGAAGATGTGAGTGAGAGAGAGAGAGAGAAAGAGAAGCTGTGAGTGAGAGAGAGAGAGAAAGAGATGCTGTGAGTGAGAGAGAGAGAGAGAGAAGCTGTGTGTGTGTGAGAGAGAAGCTGTGAGTGAGTGAGAGAGAAAGAGAATCTGTGAGTGAGAGAGGGAGAGAAAGAAGCTATGAGTGACAGAGAGAGAGAAAGAAAGGGAAGCTGTGAGTGAGAGAAAGAGATGCTGTGAGTGAGAGAGAGAGGAATAGAATCTGTGAGTGAGAGAGAGAGAGAGAAAGAGAATCTGTGAGTGAGAGAGAAAGATAAGCTGTGAGTGAGAGAGAGAGAGAAAGTGAAGCTGTGAGTGAGTGAGAGAGAGAGAGAAAGAGAAGATGTGAATGAGAGAGAGAGAGAGAGAAGCTGTGAGTGAGAGAGAGAGATAGAAAGAGAAGCTGTGATTGAGAGAGAGAGAAAGAGAAGCTGTGAGTGAGAGAGAGAGAAAGTGAAGCTGTGAGTGAGAGAGAGAGAGAGAGAAGCTGTGAGTGAGAGAGAGAGAGAAAGAGAAAGAGAAGATGTGGGAGAGAGAGAGAAAGAGAAGCTGTGAGTGAGAGAGAGAGAGAAATAGATGCTGTTAGTGAGAGAGAGAGAGAGCTGAATAGAAGCTGTGAGTGAGAGATAGAGAGAGAAAGAGAAGCTGTGAGTGAGAGAGAAATAGAAGCTGTGAGTGAGAGAGAGAGAGAGAAAGAGAAGCTGTGAGTGAGACAGAGAGAAAGAGAAAGAGAAGCTGTGAGTGAGAGAGAAAGAAAGAGAAGCTGTGAGTGAGAGAGAGAAAGAGAAGATGTGAGTGAGTGAGAGAGAGAAAGAGAAGCTGTGAGTGAGAGAGAGAGAGAAAGAGAAAATGTGAGTGTGTGAGAAAGAAAGAGAAGCTGTGAGTGAGAGAGAGAGAAAGAGACTCTGTGGGTGAGAGAGAGAGAGAGAGAGAAGCTGTGAGTGAGATAGAGAGAGAGAAAGTGAAAGAGAAGCTGTGAGTGAGAGAGGGAGAGAGAAAGAGAAGCTGTGTGTGAGAGAGAGAAAGAGAAGCTGTGAGTGAGAGAGAGTGAGAAAGAGAAGCTGTGAGTGAGAGAGAAAGGGAAGCTGTGTGAGTGAGAGAGAAATAGAAGGTGTGAGTGAGAGACAGACAGAGTGAAAAAGCTGTGATTGAGATAGAGAGAGAGAAAGAGAAGCTGTGAGTGAGAGAGGGAGAGAGAAAGAGAAGCTGTGAGAAAGAGAGAGAGAAAGAGAAGGTGTGAGTGAGAGTGAGAGAAAGTGAAGCTGTGAGTGAGTGAGAGAGAGAGAGAAAGAGAAGATGTGAGTGTGTGAGAGAGAAAGAGAAGCTGTGAGAGAGAGAGAGAGAAAGTGAAGCTGTGAGTGAGAGAGAGAGAAAGAGAAGCTGTGAGTGAGATAGAGAGAGAAAGAGAAGCTATGTGTGTGAGAGAGAAATAGAAGCTGTGAGTGACAGAAAGAGAGAAATTGAAGCTGTGAGTGAGAGAGAGAGAGAAAGATAAGCTGTGAGTGAGAGAGAGAGAGAGAGTGAAAGAGAAGCTGTGTTTGAGAGAGAGAGAGGGAGAAAGAGAAGCTGTGAGTGAGAGAGAGAGAGAAAGTGAAGCTGTGAGTGAGAGAGAGATAGAGATAGAGAAGCTGTGAGTGAGAGATAGAGAAAGAGAAGCTGTGAGTGAGAGAGAGAGAGAGGAAGAGAAGGTGTGAGTGAGAGACAGACAGAGTGAAAAAGCTGTGAGTGAGAGAGAGAGAGAGAGAGAAGCTGTGAGTGAGAGAGGGAGAGAGAAAGAGAAGCTGTGAGAAAGAGAGAGAGAAAGAGAAGGTGTGAGTGAGAGAGAAAGTGAAGCTGTGAGTGAGTGAGAGAGAGAGAGAAAGAGAAGATGTGAGTGTGTGAGAGAGAAAGAGAAGTTGTGAGTGAGAGAGAGAGAGAAAGAGAAGCTGTGAGTGAGTGAGAGAGAAAGAGAAGCTGTGAGTGAGAGAGAGAGAGAGAAAGAGAAGCTAAGTGTGTGTGAGAGAGAGAGAAAGAGAAGCTGTGAGTGAGAGAGAGAGAGAAGCTGTGAGTGAGAGAGGGAGAGAGAAAGAGAAGCTGTGAGAGAGAGAAAGAGAAGCTGTGAGTAAGAGAGAGAGATAAAGAGAAGCTGTGAGTGAGAAGAGAGAGAGTGAAAGAGAAGCTGTGAGTGAGAGAGAGAGAGAGAAAGAGAAGATGTGAGTGAGTGAGAAAGAAATAAAAGCTGTGAGTGAGAGAGAGAGAGAGAAGCTGTGAGTGAGATAGAGAGAGAGAAAGAGAATCTGTGAGTGAGTGAGAGAGAGAAATAGAAGCTGTGAGTGAGAGACAGGCAGAGTGAAAAAGCTGTGAGTGAGATAGAGAGAGAGAGAAAGAGAAGCTGTGAGAAAGAGAGAGAGAAAGAGAAGGTGTGAGTGAGAGAGAGTGAAGCTGTGAGTGAGTGAGAGAGAGAGAAAGAACGAGAAGATTTGAGTGTGTGAGAGAGAAAGAGAAGCTGTGAGTGAGAGAGAGAGAAAGAGAAGCTGTGAGTGAGAGAGAGAAAGAGAAGCTGTGAGTGAGAGAAGGGAGAGAGAAAGAGAAGCTGTGAGTGAGAAGAGAGAGAGTGAAAGAGAAGCTGTGAGTGAGAGAGAGAGAAAGAGTAGATGTGAGTGAGTGAGAAAGAAAGAAAAGCTGTTAGTGAGAGAGAGAGAAAGAGACTGTGAGTGAGAGAGAGGGAGAGAAAGAGAAGCTGTGAGTGAGATAGAGAGAGAAAGAGAAGCTGTGAGTGAGAGAGGGAGAGAGAGAAAGAGATGCTGTGGGAGAGAGAGAGAAAGAGAAGCTGTGAGTGAGAGACAGAGAAAGAGAAGCTTTGAGTGAGAGAGAAAGAGAAGCTGTGAGTGAGAGAGAGAGAAAGCGAAGCTGTGAGTGAGTGAGAGAGAGAAATAGAAGCTGTGAGTGAGAGACAGACAGAGTGACAAAGTTGTGAGTGAGATAAATAGAAAGAGAAAGATAAGCTGTGAGTGAGAGAGAGAGAGAGAAGATGTGAGTGAGAGAGAGAGAGAGAAAGAGAAGCTATGAGTGAGAGAGAGAGAGAAATAGAAGCTGTGAGTGAAACAGAGAGATAGAGAAAGAGAAGCTGTGAGTGAGAGAGGAAGAGAAAGAAGCTATGAGTGACAGAGAGAGAGAAAGAAAGGGAAGCTGTGAGTGAGAGAAAGAGAAAGAGAAGCTGTGAGTGAGAGAGAGAGAAAGTGTAGCTGTGAGTGAGTGAGAGAGAGATAGAGAAGATGTGAGTGAGTGAGAGAGAAAGAGAAGCTGTGAGTGAGAGAGAGAGAGAAAGAGAAGCTGTGAGTGAGAGAGAGAGAGAGAGAAAGAGAAGCTAAGTGTGTGTGTGAGAGAGAAAGAGAAGCTGTGAGTGAGAGAGAGAGAAAGAGAAGCTGTGAGTGAGAGAGGGAGAGAGAAAGAGAAGCTGTGAGAGAGAGAGAGAGAAAGAGAAGCTGTGAGTAAGAGAGAGAGAGAAAGAGAATCTGTGAGTTAGAAGAGAGAGAGAGAAGCTGTGAGTGAGTGAGAGAGAGAGAAAGAGAAGATGTGAGTGAGTGAGAAAGAAAGAGAAACTGTGAGTTAGAAGAGAGAGAGAGTGAAAGAGAAGCTGTGAGTGAGAGAGAAAGAGAAGCTGTGAGTGAGATAGAGAGAGAGAAAGTGAAGCTGTGAGTGAGAGAGGGAGGGAGAGAGAGAAGCTGTGAGAGAGAGAGAGAGAAAGAGAAGCTGTGAGTGAGAGAGAGAGAGAGAGAAGCTGTGAGTGAGAGAGAAAGAGAAGCTGTGAGTGAGAGAGAGAGAAAGAGAAGCTGTGTGAGTGAGAGAGAGAAATAGAAGCTGTGAGAGACAGACAGAGTGAAAAAGCTGTGAGTGAGAGAGATAGAAAGAGAAAGATAAGCTGTGAGTGAGAGAGAGAGAGAAAGTGAAGCTGTGAGTGAGAGAGAGAGAAAGAGATGCTGTGAGTGAGAGAGAGAGGAATAGAATCTGTGAGTGAGAGAGAGAGAGAAAGAGAATCTGTGAGTGAGAGAGAAATAGAAGCTGTGAGTGAAAGAAAGAGAGAAATTGAAGCTGTGAGTGAGAGAGAGAGAGAAAGAGAAGGTGTGAGAGAGAGAGAGAAAGAGAAGCTGTGATTGAGAGAGAGAGAGAGAGAAGCTGTGAGAGAGTGAGACAGTGAAGCTGTGAGTGAGAGAGAGAGAGAGATAGAGAAGCTGTGAGTGAGAGAGAGAGAAAGAGAAGCTGGGAATGAGAGAGAGAGAGAAAGAGAAGCAATGTGTGTGTGAGAGAGAAAGAGAAGCTGTGTGTAAGAGAGAGAGAGAGTGAAAGAGAAGCTGTCAGTGAGTGAGAGAGAAGTGGTGAGAGAGAGAGAATAAGAGAAGCTGTGAGTGAGAGAGAGAGAGAAAGAGAACCTGTGAGTGAGAAGAGAGAGAGAGAGTGAAAGAGAAGCTGTGAGTGAGAGAGAGAGAGAAAGAGAAAATGTGAGTGTGTGAGAAAGAAAGAGAAGTTGTGAGTGAGAGAGAGAGAAAGAGACTCTGTGAGTGAGAGAGAGAGAGGGAGAAGCTGTGAGTGAGATAGAGAGAGAGAAAGTGAAAGAGAAGCTGTGAGTGAGAGAGGGAGAGAGAAAGAGAAGCTGTGTGAGAGAGAAAGAGAAGCTGTGAGTGAGAGAGAGAGAGAAAGAGAAGCTGTGAGTGAGAGAGAAAGAGATGCTGTGAGTGAGAGTGAGAGAGAGAAAGAGAAGCTGAGTGAGTGAGAGAGAAATAGAAGGTGTGAGTGAGACACAGACAGAGTGAAAAAGCTGTGAGTGAGATAGAGAGAGAGAGAAAGAGAAGCTGTGAGTGAGAGAGGGAGAGAGAAAGAGAAGCTGTGAGAAAGAGAGAGAGAAAGAGAAGGTGTGAGTGAGAGAGAGAGAAAGTGAAGCTGTGAGTGAGTGAGAGAGAGAGAGAAAGAGAAGATGTGAGTGTGTGAGAGAGAAAGAGAAGCTGTGAGAGAGAGAGAGAGAAAGAGAAGCTGTGAGTGAGAGAGAGAGAAAGAGAAGCTGTGAGTGAGATAGAGAGAGAAAGAGAAGCTATGTGTGTGAGAGAGAAATAGAAGCTGTGAGTGAGAGAGAGAGAGAGAAAGAGAAGCTGTGAGTGAGATAGAGATAGAGATAGAGAAGCTGTGAGTGAGAGAGAGAGAGAAAGAGAAGCTAAGTGTGTGAGAGAGAGAGAGAAAGAGAAGCTGTGAGAAAGAGAGAGAAAGAGAAGGTGTGAGTGAGAGAGAGTGAAGCTGTGAGTGAGTGAGAGAGAGAGAGAGAAAGAGAAGATTTGAGTGTGTGAGAGAGAAAGAGAAGCTGTGAGTGAGAGAGAGAGAAAGAGAAGCTGTGAGTGAGAGAGAGAAAGAGAAGCTGTGAGTGAGAGAAGGGAGAGAGAAAGAGAAGCTGTGAGTGAGAAGAGAGAGAGTGAAAGAGAAGCTGTGAGTGAGAGAGAGA
The DNA here is from genome assembly GCA_035047345.1 of Bradypodion ventrale. Taxonomy (NCBI): domain Eukaryota; kingdom Metazoa; phylum Chordata; class Lepidosauria; order Squamata; family Chamaeleonidae; genus Bradypodion; species Bradypodion ventrale. The sequence continues at coordinate 176,560,835 of JAWDJE010000002.1, forward strand.
GAAAGAGTAGATGTGAGTGAGTGAGAAAGAAAGAAAAGCTGTTAGTGAGAGAGAGAGAAAGAGACTCTGTGAGTGAGAGAGAGAGAGAGAAAGAGAAGCTGTGAGTGAGATAGAGAGAGAAAGAGAAGCTGTGAGTGAGAGAGAGAGAGAAAGAGAAAATGTGAGTGTGTGAGAAAGAAAGAGAAGCTGTGAGTGAGAGACAGAGTGAAAAAGCTGTGAGTGAGATAGAGAGAGAGAGAAAGAGAAGCTGTGAGTGAGAGAGGGAGAGAGAAAGAGAAGCTGTGAGTGTGTGAGAGAGAAAGAGAAGCTGTGAGAGAGAGAGAGAGAGAGAAAGAGAAGCTGTGAGTGAGAGAGAGAGAAAGAGAAGCTGTGAGTGAGATAGAGAGAGAAAGAGAAGCTATGTGTGTGAGAGAGAAATAGAAGCTGTGAGTGACAGAAAGAGAAAAATTGAAGCTGTGAGTGAGAGAGAGAGAGAAAGAGAAGCTGTGAGAGAGAGAGAGAGAGAGAGAGAGAAGCTGTGATTGAGAGAGAGAGGGAGAAAGAGAAGCTGTGAGTGAGAGAGAGAGAGAAAGTGAAGCTGTGAGTGAGAGAGAGATAGAGATAGAGAAGCTGTGAGTGAGAGATAGAGAAAGAGAAGCTGTGAGTGAGAGAGAGAGAGAGAAAGAGAAGGTGTGAGTGAGAGACAGAGTGAAAAAGCTGTGAGTGTGAGAGAGAGAGAGAGAGAGAGAAGCTGTGAGTGAGAGAGGGAGAGAGAAAGAGAAGCTGTGAGAAAGAGAGAGAGAAAGAGAAGGTGTGAGTGAGAGAGAAAGTGAAGCTGTGAGTGAGTGAGAGAGAGAGAGAAAGAAAGAAAGAGAAGATGTGAGTGTGTGAGAGAGAAAGAGAAGTTGTGAGTGAGAGAGAGAGAGAAAGAGAAGCTGTGAGTGAGAGAGAGAGAAAGAGAAGCTGTGAGTGAGAGAGAGAGAGAGAGAAAGAGAAGCTAAGTGTGTGTGTGAGAGAGAGAAAGAGAAGCTGTGAGTGAGAGAGAGAGAGAGAAGCTGTGAGTGAGAGAGGGAGAGAGAAAGAGAAGCTGTGAGAGAGAGAGAAAGAGAAGCTGTGAGTAAGAGAGAGAGATAAAGAGAAGCTGTGAGTGAGAAGAGAGAGAGTGAAAGAGAAGCTGTGAGTGAGAGAGAGAGAGAAAGAGAAGATGTGAGTGAGTGAGAAAGAAATAAAAGCTGTGAGTGAGAGAGAGAGAGAGAAGCTGTGAGTGAGATAGAGAGAGAGAAAGAGAATCTGTGAGTGAGTGAGAGAGAGAAATAGAAGCTGTGAGTGAGAGACAGACAGAGTGAAAAAGCGGTGAGTGAGATAGAGAGAGAGAGAAAGAGAAGCTGTGAGAAAGAGAGAGAGAAAGAGAAGGTGTGAGTGAGAGAGAGTGAAGCTGTGAGTGAGTGAGTGAGAGAGAGAGAACGAGAAGATTTGAGTGTGTGAGAGAGAAAGAGAAGCTGTGAGTGAGAGAGAGAGAAAGAGAAGCTGTGAGTGAGAGAGAGAAAGAGAAGCTGTGAGTGAGAGAAGGGAGAGAGAAAGAGAAGCTGTGATTGAGAAGAGAGAGAGTGAAAGAGAAGCTGTGAGTGAGAGAGAGAGAAAGAGTAGATGTGAGTGAGTGAGAAAGAAAGAAAAGCTGTTAGTGAGAGAGAGAGAAAGAGACTGTGAGTGAGAGAGAGAGAGAAAGAGAAGCTGTGAGTGAGATAGAGAGAGAAAGAGAAGCTGTGAGTGAGAGAGGGAGAGAGAAAGAGATGCTGTGGGAGAGAGAGAGAAAGAGAAGCTGTGAGTGAGAGAGAGAGAAAGAGAAGCTTTGAGTGAGAGAGAAAGAGAAGCTGTGAGTGAGAGAGAGAGAGAAAGCGAAGCTGTGAGTGAGTGAGAGAGAGAAATAGAAGCTGTGAGTGAGAGACAGACAGAGTGACAAAGTTGTGAGTGAGAGAGATAGAAAGAGAAAGATAAGCTGTGAGTGAGAGAGAGAGAGAAGATGTGAGTGAGAGAGAGAGAGAGAAAGAGAAGCTATGAGTGAGTGAGAGAGAGAAATAGAAGCTGTGAGTGAAACAGAGAGATAGAGAAAGAGAAGCTGTGAGTGAGAGAAAGAAAGAAAGAGAAGATGTGAGTGAGAGAGAGAGAGAGAGAGAGAAGCTGTGCGTAAGAGAGAGAGAGAAAAAGAAGCTGTGAGTGAGTGAGAGAGAGAAATAGAAGCTGTTAGTGAGAGACAGACAGAGTGACAAAGTTGTGAGTGAGATAGATAGAAAGAGAAAGATAAGCTGTGAGTGAGAGAGAGAGAGAAAGAGAAGCTGTGAGAGAGTGAGAAAGTGAAGCTGTGAGTGAGAGAGAGAGAGAGATAGAGAAGCTGTGAGTGAGAGAGAGAGAAAGAGAAGCTGTGAATGAGAGAGAGAGAGAAAGAGAAGCTATGTGTGTGAGAGAGAAAGAGAAGCTGTGAGTGAGAGAGAGAGAGAGAAAGAGAAGCTGTGAGTGAGAGAGAGAGAGAGAAAGAGAAGCTGTGATTGAGAGAGAGAGAGAGAGAGAAGCTGTGAGTGAGATAGAGAGAGAGAAAGTGAAAGAGAAGCTGTGAGTGAGAGAGGGAGAGAGAAAGAGAAGCTGTGTGAGAGAGAGAAAAAGAGAAGCTGTGAGTGAGAGAGAGAGAGAAAGAGAAGCTGTGAGTGAGAGAGAAAGAGAAGCTGTGAGTGAGAGTGAGAGAGAGAAAAAGAAGCTGTGTGAGTGAGAGAGAAATAGAAGGTGTGAGTGAGAGACAGACAGAGTGAAAAAGCTGTGAGTGAGATAGAGAGAGAGAGAAAGAGAAGCTGTGAGTTAGAGAGGGAGAGAGAAAGAGAAGCTGTGAGAAAGAGAGAGAGAAAGAGAAGGTGTGAGTGAGAGAGAGAGAAAGTGAAGCTGTGAGTGAGTGAGAGAGAGAGAGAAAGATAAGATGTGAGTGTGTGAGAGAGAAAGAGAAGCTGTGAGAGAGAGAGAGAGAAAAAGAGAAGCTGTGAGTGAGAGAGAGAGAAAGAGAAGCTGTGAGTGAGATAGAGAGAGAAAGAGAAGCTATGTGTGTGAGAGAGAAAGAGAAGCTGTGAGTGAGAGAGAGAGAGAGAAAGAGAAGCTGTGATTGAGAGAGAGAGAGGGAGAAAGAGAAGCTGTGAGTGAGAGAGAGAGAGAAAGTGAAGCTGTGAGTGAGAGAGAGATAGAGATAGAGAAGCTGTGAGTGAGAGATAGAGAAATAGAAGCTGTGAGTGAGAGAGAGAGAGAGAAAGAGAAGGTGTGAGTGAGAGACAGACAGAGTGAAAAAGCTGTGAGTGAGAGAGAGAGAGAGAGAGAGAGAGAAGCTGTGAGTGAGAGAGGGAGAGAGAAAGAGAAGCTGTGAGAAAGAGAGAGAGAAAGAGAAGGTGTGAGAGAGAGAGAAAGTGAAGCTGTGAGTGAGTGAGAGAGAGAGAGAGAAAGAGAAGATGTGAGTGTGTGAGAGAGAAAGAGAAGTTGTGAGTGAGAGAGAGAGAGAAAGAGAAGCTGTGAGTGAGAGAGAGAGAAAGAGAAGCTGTGAGTGAGAGAGAGAGAGAGAAAGAGAAGCTAAGTGTGTGTGAGAGAGAGAGAAAGAGAAGCTGTGAGTGAGAGAGAGAGAAAGAGAAGCTGTGAGTGAGAGAGGGAGAGAGAAAGGGAAGCTGTGAGAGAGAGAGAAAGAGAAGCTGTGAGTAAGAGAGAGAGATAAAGAGAAGCTGTGAGTGAGAAGAGAGAGAGTGAAAGAGAAGCTGTGAGTGAGAGAGAGAGAGAGAGAGAAGATGTGAGTGAGTGAGAAAGAAATAAAAGCTGTGAGTGAGAGAGAGAGAGAGAAGCTGTGAGTGAGATAGAGAGAGAGAAAGAGAATCTGTGAGTGAGTGAGAGAGAAATAGAAGCTGTGAGTGAGAGACGGACAGAGTGAAAAAGCTGTGAGTGAGAGAGAGAGAGAGAGAAAGAGAAGCTGTGAGAAAGAGAGAGAGAAAGAGAAGGTGTGAGTGAGAGAGAGTGAAGCTGTGAGTGAGTGAGAGAGAGAGAGAGAGAGAGAGAAGCTGTGAGTGAGAGAGAGAGAAAGAGAAGCTGTGAGTGAGATAGAGAGAGAAAGAGAAGCTATGTGTGTGAGAGAGAAATAGAAGCTGTGAGTGACAGAAAGAGAGAAATTGAAGCTGTGAGTGAGAGAGAGAGAGAGAAAGAGAAGCTGTGAGTGAGAGAGAGAGAGAGAGAAAGAGAAGCTGTGATTGAGAGAGAGAGAGGGAGAAAGAGAAGCTGTGAGTGAGAGAGAGAGAGAAAGTGAAGCTGTGAGTGAGAGAGAGATAGAGATAGAGAAGCTGTGAGTGAGAGATAGAGAAAGAGGAGCTGTGAGTGAGAGAGAGAGAGAGAAAGAGAAGGTGTGAGTGAGAGACAGACAGAGTGAAAAAGCTGTGAGTGAGAGAGGGAGAGAGAGAAGCTGTGAGTGAGAGAGGGAGAGAGAAAGAGAAGCTGTGAGAAAGAGAGAGAGAAAGAGAAGGTGTGAGAGAGAGAGAAAGTGAAGCTGTGAGTGAGTGAGAGAGAGAGAGAGAAAGAGAAGATGTGAGTGTGTGAGAGAGAAAGAGAAGTTGTGAGTGAGAGAGAGAGAGAAAGAAAAGCTGTGTGTGTGAGAGAAAGAAAGAGAAGCTGTGAGTGAGAGAGAGAGAGAAAGAGAAGCTAAGTGTGTGTGAGAGAGAGAGAAAGAGAAGCTGTGAGTAGAGAGAGAGAAAGAGAAGCTGTGAGTGAGAGAGGGAGAGAGAAAGAGAAGCTGTGAGAGAGAGAGAAAGAGAAGCTGTGAGTAAGAGAGAGAGATAAAGAGAAGCTGTGAGTGAGAAGAGAGAGAGTGAAAGAGAAGCTGTGAGTGAGAGAGAGAGAGAAAGAGTAGATGTGAGTGAGTGAGAAAGAAATAAAAGCTGTGAGTGAGAGAGAGAGAGAGAAGCTGTGAGTGAGATAGAGAGAGAGAAAGAGAATCTGTGAGTGAGTGAGAGAGAGAAATAGAAGCTGTGAGTGAGAGACAGAGAGAGTGAAAAAGCTGTGAGTGAGATAGAGAGAGAGAAAGAGAAGCTGTGAGAAAGAGAGAGAGAAAGAGAAGGTGTGAGTGAGAGAGAGTGAAGCTGTGAGTGAGTGAGAGAGAGAGAGAGAAAGAGAAGATTTGAGTGTGTGAGAGAGAAAGAGAAGCTGTGAGTGAGAGAGAGAGAAAGAGAAGCTGTGAGTGAGAGAGAGAAAGAGAAGCTGTGAGTGAGAGAAGGGAGAGAGAAAGAGAAGCTGTGAGTGAGAAGAGAGAGAGTGAAAGAGAAGCTGTGAGTGAGAGAGAGAGAAAGAGTAGATGTGAGTGAGTGAGAAAGAAAGAAAAGCTGTTAGTGAGAGAGAGAGAGAAAGAGACTCTGTGAGTGAGAGAGAGAGAGAGAAACAGAAGCTGTGAGTGAGATAGAGAGAGAAAGAGAAGCTGTGAGTGAGAGAGAGAGAGAAAGAGAAAATGTGAGTGTGTGAGAAAGAAAGAGAAGCTGTGAGTGAGAGAGAGAGAAAGAGACTCTGTGAGTGAGAGAGAGAGAGAGAGAAGCTGTGAGTGAGATAGAGAGAGAGAAAGTGAAAGAGAAGCTGTGAGTGAGAGAGGGAGAGAGAAAGAGAAGCTGTGTGTGAGAGAGAGAAAGAGAAGCTGTGAGTGAGAGAGAGAGAGAAAGAGAAGCTGTGAGTGAGAGAGAAAGAGAAGCTGTGTGAGTGAGAGAGAAATAGAAGGTGTGAGTGAGAGACAGACAGAGTGAAAAAGCTGTGAGTGAGATAGAGAGAGAGAAAGAGAAGCTGTGAGTGAGAGAGTGAGAGAGAAAGAGAAGCTGTGAGTGTGTGAGAGAGAAAGAGAACCTGTGAGAGAGAGAGAGAGAGAGAAAGAGAAGCTGTGAGTGAGAGAGAGAGAAAGAGAAGCTGTGAGTGAGATAGAGAGAGAAAGAGAAGCTATGTGTGTGAGAGAGAAATAGAAGCTGTGAGTGACAGAAAGAGAGAAATTGAAGCTGTGAGTGAGAGAGAGAGAGAAAGAGATGCTGTGAGTGAGAGAGAGGGAGAGAGAAAGAGAAGCTGTGATTGAGAGAGAGAGAGGGAGAAAGAGAAGCTGTGAGTGAGAGAGAGAGAGAAAGTGAAGCTGTGAGTGAGAGAGAGATAGAGATAGAGAAGCTGTGAGTGAGAGATAGAGAAAGAGAAGCTGTGAGTGAGAGAGAGAGAGAGAAAGAGAAGGTGTGAGTGAGAGACAGACAGAGTGAAAAAGCTGTGAGTGTGAAAGAGAGAGAGAGAGAGAAGCTGTGAGTGAGAGAGGGAGAGAGAAAGAGAAGCTGTGAGAAAGAGAGAGAGAAAGAGAAGGTGTGAGTGAGAGAGAAAGTGAAGCTGTGAGTGAGTGAGAGAGAGAGAGAGAAAGAAAGAGAAGATGTGTGTGTGAGAGAGAGAAAGAGAAGTTGTGAGTGAGAGAGAGAGAGAAAGAGAAGCTGTGAGTGAGAGAGAGAGAAAGAGAAGCTGTGAGTGAGAGAGAGAGAGAGAAAGAGAAGCTAAGTGTGTGTGAGAGAGAGAGAAAGAGAAGCTGTGAGTGAGAGAGAGAGAAGCTGTGAGTGAGAGAGGGAGAGAGAAAGAGAAGCTGTGAGAGAGAGAGAAAGAGAAGCTGTGAGTAAGAGAGAGAGATAAAGAGAAGCTGTGTGTGAGAAGAGAGAGAGTGAAAGAGAAGCTGTGAGTGAGAGAGAGAGAGAAAGAGAAGATGTGAGTGAGTGAGAAAGAAATAAAAGCTGTGAGTGAGAGAGAGAGAGAAGCTGTGAGTGAGATAGAGAGAGAGAAAGAGAATCTGTGAGTGAGAGAGAGAGAGAAATAGAAGCTGTGAGTGAGAGACAGACAGAGTGAAAAAGCTGTGAGTGAGATAGAGAGAGAGAAAGAGAAGCTGTGAGAAAGAGAGAGAGAAAGAGAAGGTGTGAGTGAGAGTGAAGCTGTGAGTGAGTGAGTGAGAGAGAGAGAGAGAAAGAGAAGATTTGAGTGTGTGAGAGAGAAAGAGAAGCTGTGAGTGAGAGAGAGAGAAAGAGAAGCTGTGAGTGAGGGAGAGAAAGAGAAGCTGTGAGTGAGAGAAGGGAGAGAGAAAGAGAAGCTGTGAGTGAGAAGAGAGAGAGTGAAAGAGAAGCTGTGAGTGAGAGAGAGAGAGAAAGAGAAGATGTGAGTGAGTGAGAAAGAAAGAAAATCTGTTAGTGAGAGAGAGAGAGAAAGAGACTCTGTGAGTGAGAGAGAGAGAGAGAAAGAGAAGCTGTGAGTGAGATAGAGAGAGAAAAAGAGAAGCTGTGAGTGAGAGAGGGAGAGAGAAAGAGATGCGGTGAGAGAGAGAGAGAAAGAGAAGCTGTGAGTGAGAGAGAGAGAAAGAGAAGCTTTGAGTGAGAGAGAAAGAGAAGCTGTGAGTGAGAGAGAGAGAGAAAGCGAAGCTGTGAGTGAGTGAGAGAGAGAAATAGAAGCTGTGAGTGAGAGACAGACAGAGTGACAAAGTTGTGAGTGAGAGAGATAGAAAGAGAAAGATAAGCTGTGAGTGAGAGAGAGAGAGAAAGTGAAGCTGTGAGTGAGAGAGAGAGAAAGAGATGCTGTGAGTGAGAGAGAGAGGAATAGAATCTATGAGTGAGAGAGAGAGAGAGAAAGAGAATCTTTGAGTGAGAGAGAAATAGAAGCTGTGAGTGACAGAAAGAGAGAAATTGAAGCTGTGAGTGAGAGAGAGAGAGAAAGAGAAGCTGTGAGTGAGAGAGTGAGAAAGTGAAGCTGTGAGTGAGAGAGAGATAGAGATAGAGAAGCTGTGATTGAGAGAGAGAGAAAGAGAAGCTGTGAGTAAGAGAGAGAGAGAGTGAAAGAGAATCTGTCAGTGAGAGAGAGAAGTGGTGAGAGAGAGAGAATAAGAGAAGCTGTGAGTGAGAGAGAGAGAGAAAGAGAAGCTGTGAGTGAGAAGAGAGAGAGAGTGAAAGAGAAGTTGTGAGTGAGAGAGAGAGAGAAAGAGAAGATGTGAGTGTGTGAGAAAGAAAGAGAAGCTGTGAGTGAGAGAGAGAGAAAGAGACTCTGTGAGAGAGAGAGAGAGAAAGAGAAGCTGTGAGTGAGCTAGAGAGAGAGAAAGAGAAAGAGAAGCTGTGAGTGAGAGGGAGAGAGAAAGAAGCTGTGAGAGAGAGAGAGAAAGAGAAGCTGTGAGAGAGAGAGAGAGAAGCTGTGAGTGAGAGAGAAAGAGAAGCTGTGAGTGAGAGTGAGAGAGAGAAAGAGAAGCTCTGTGAGTGAGAGAGAAATAGAAGGTGTGAGTGAGAGACAGACAGAGTTAAAAAGCTGTGAGAGAGATAGAGAGAGAGAAAGAGAAGCTGTGAGTGAGAGAGGGAGAGAGAAAGAGAAGCTGTGAGAAAGAGAGAGAGAAAGAGAAGCTGTGAGTGAGAGAGAAAGAGAAGCTGTGAGTGAGAGTGAGAGAGAGAAAGAGAAGCTCTGTGAGTGAGAGAGAAATAGAAGGTGTGAGTGAGAGACAGACAGAGTGAAAAAGCTGTGAGTGAGATAGATAGAGAGAGAAAGAGAAGCTGTGAGTGAGAGAGGGAGAGAGAAAGAGAAGCTGTGAGAAAGAGAGAGAGAAAGAGAAGGTGTGACTGAGAGAGAGAGAAAGTGAAGCTGTGAGTGAGTGAGAGAGAAAGAGAAAGAGAAGATGTAATGGTGTGAGAGAGAAAGAGAAGCTGTGAGTGAGAGAGAGAGAAAGAGAAGCTGTGAGTGAGAGAGAGAGAAAGAGAAGCTTGTGTGAGATAGAGAGAGAAAGAGAAGCTATGTGTGTGAGAGAGAAATAGAAGCTGTGAGTGACAGAAAGAGATAAATTGAAGCTGTGAGTGAGAGAGAGAGAGAGAAAGAGAAGCTGTGAGTAAGAGAGAGAGAGTGAAAGAGAACCTGTGAGTGAGAGAGAGAAGTGTTGAGAGAGAGAGAATAAGAGAAGCTGTGAGTGAGAGAGAGAGAGAGTGAAAGAGAAGCTGTGATTGAGAGAGAGAGAGAAAGAGAAGATGTGAGTGTGTGAGAAAGAAAGAGAAGCTGTGAGTGAGAGAGAGAGAGAAAGAGACTCTGTGAGTGAGAGAGAGAGGGAAAGAGAATCTGTGAGTGAGATAGAGAGAGAGAGAAAGAGAAGCTGTGAGTGAGAGAGGGAGAGAGAAAGAGAAGCTGTGTGAGAGAGAGAGAGAAGCTGTGAGAGAGAGAGAGAGAAAGAGAAGCTGTGAGTGAGAGTGAGGGAGAGAAAGAGAAGCTGTGAGTGAGTGAGCGAGAGAAATAGAAGGTGTGAGTGAGAGACAGACAGAGTGAAAAAGCTGTGAGTGAGATAGAGAGAGAGAGAAAGAGAAGCTGTGAGTGAGAAAGGGAGAGAGAATGAGAAGCTGTGAGAAAGAGAGAGAGAAAGACAAGGTGTGAGTGAGAGAGAAAGTGAAGCTGTGAGTGAGTGAGAGAGAGAGAGAGAGAAGATGTGAGTGAGTGAGAAAGAAAGAAAAGCTGTGAGTAAGAGAGAGAAAGAGACTCTGTGAGTGAGAGAGAGAGAGAAAGAGAAGTTGTGAGTGAGATGGAGAGAGAGAAAGTGAAGCTGTGAGTGAGAGAGGGATGGAGAGAGAGAAGCTGTGAGAGAGAGAGAGAGAAATAGAAGCTGTGAGTGAGAGAGAGAGAGAAGCTGTGAGTGAGAGAGAAAGAGAAGCTGTGAGTGAGAGAGAGAGAAAGAGAAGCTGTGAGTGAGTGAGAGAGAAAAATAGAAGCTGTGAGTGAGAGACAAACAGAGTGAAAAAGCTGTGAGTGAGAGAGATAGAAAGAGAAAAATAAGCTGTGAGTGAGAGAGAAATAGAAGCTGTGAGTGAAAGAAAGACAGAAATTGAAGCTGTGAGTGAGAGAGAGAGAGAAAGAGAAGCTGTGAGAGAGAGAGAGAAAGAGAAGCTGTGATTGAGAGAGAGAGAGAAAGAGAAGCTGTGAGAGAGTGAGAAAGTTAAGCTGTGAGTGAGAGAGAGAGAGAGAGAGAAGCTGTGAGTGAGAGAGAGAGAAAGAGAAGCTGTGAGTGAGAGAGAGAGAGAAAGAGAAGCTATGTGTGTGTGAGAGAGAGAAAGAGAAGCTGTGAGTAAGAGAGAGAGAGAGTGAAAGAGAAGCTGTCAGTGAGAGAGAGAGAAGTGGTGAGAGAGAGAGAATAAGAGAAGCTGTGAGTGAGAGAGAGAGAGAAAGAGAATCTGTGAGTGAGAAGAGAGAGAGAGTGAAAGAGAAGCTGTGAGTGAGAGAGAGAGAGAAAGAGAAAATGTGAGTGTGTGAGAAAGAAAGAGAAGCTGTGAGTGAGAGAGAGAGAGAGACTCTGTGAGTGAGAGAGAGAAGCTGTGAGTGAGATAGAGAGAGAGAAAGTGAAAGAGAAGCTGTGAGTGAGAGAGGGAGAGAGAAAGAGAAGCTGTGTGTGAGAGAGAGAAATAGAAGCTGTGAGTGAGAGAGAGAGAGAAAGAGAAGCTGTGAGTGAGAGAGAAAGAGAAGCTGTGAGTGAGATAGAGAGAGAGAAAGTGAAGCTGTGAGTGAGAGAGGGAGGGAGAGAGAGAAGCTGTGAGAGAGAGAGAGAGAAAGAGAAGCTGTGAGTGAGAGAGAGAGAGAGAAGCTGTGAGTGAGAGAGAAAGAGAAGCTGTGAGTGAGAGAGAGAGAGAAAGAGAAGCTGTGAGTGAGTGAGAGAGAGAAATAGAAGCTGTGAGTGAGAGACAGATAGAGTGAAAAAGCTGTGAGTGAGAGAGATAGAAAGAGAAAGATAAGCTGTGAGTGAGAGAGAGAGAAAGTGAAGCTGTGAGTGAGAGAGAGAGAAAGAGATGCTGTGAGTGAGAGAGAGAGGAATAGAATCTGTGAGTGAGAGAGAGAGAGAAAGAGAATCTGTGAGTGAGAGAGAAATAGAAGCTGTGAGTGAAAGAAAGAGAGAAATTGAAGCTGTGAGTGAGAGAGAGAGAGAAAGAGAAGCTGTGTGAGAGAGAGAAAGAGAAGCTGTGATTGAGAGAGAGAGAGAGAAGCTGTGAGAGAGTGAGAAAGTGAAGCTGTGAGTGAGAGAGAGATAGAGATAGAGAAGCTGTGAATGAGAGAGAGAGAAAGAGAAGCTGTGAATGAGAGAGAGAGAGAAAGAGAAGCTATGTGTGTGTGAGAGAGAAAGAGAAGCTGTGAGTAAGAGAGAGAGAGAGTGAAAGAGAAGCTGTCAGTGAGAGAGAGAGAAGTGGTGAGAGAGAGAGAATAAGAGAAGCTGTGAGTGAGAGAGAGAGAGAAAGAGAACCTGTGAGTGAGAAGAGAGAGAGAGAGTGAAAGAGAAGCTGTGAGTGAGAGAGAGAGAGAAAGAGAAAATATGAGTGTGTGAGAAAGAAAGAGAAGCTGTGAGTGAGAGAGAGAGAAAGAGACTCTGTGAGTGAGAGAGAGAGAGAGAGAGAGAAGCTGTGAGTGAGATAGAGAGAGAGAAAGTGAAAGAGAAGCTGTGAGTGAGAGAGGGAGAGAGAAAGAGAAGCTGTGTTTGAGAGAGAGAAAGAGAAGCTGTGAGTGAGAGAGAGAGAGAAAGAGAAGCTGTGAGTGAGAGAGAAAGAGAAGCTGTGAGTGAGAGTGAGAGAGAGAAAGAGAAGCTGTGTGAGTGAGAGAGAAATAGAAGGTGTGAGTGAGAGACAGACAGAGTGAAAAAGCTGTGAGTGAGATAGAGAGAGAGAAAGAGAAGCTGTGAGTGAGAGAGGGAGAGAGAAAGAGAAGCTGTGAGAAAGAGAGAGAGAAAGAGAAGGTGTGAGTGAGAGAGAGAGAAAGTGAAGCTGTGAGTGAGTGAGAGAGAGAGAGAGAAAGAGAAGATGTGAGTGTGTGAGAGAGAAAGAGAAGCTGTGAGAGAGAGAGAGAGAAAGAGAAGCTGTGAGTGAGAGAGAGAGAAAGAGAAGCTGTGAGTGAGAGAGGGAGAGAAAGAAGCTGTGAGTGAGAGACAGACAGAGTGAAAAAGCTGTGAGTGAGATAGAGAGAGAGAAAGAGAAGCTGTGAGAAAGAGAGAGAGAAAGAGAAGGTGTGAGTGAGAGAGTGAAGCTGTGAGTGAGTGAGTGAGAGAGAGAGAGAGAAAGAGAAGATTTGAGTGTGTGAGAGAGAAAGAGAAGCTGTGAGTGAGAGAGAGAGAAAGAGAAGCTGTGAGTGAGGGAGAGAAAGAGAAGCTGTGAGTGAGAGAAGGGAGAGAGAAAGAGAAGCTGTGAGTGAGAAGAGAGAGAGTGAAAGAGAAGCTGTGAGTGAGAGAGAGAGAGAAAGAGAAGATGTGAGTGAGTGAGAAAGAAAGAAAAGCTGTTAGTGAGAGAGAGAGAGAAAGAGACTCTGTGAGTGAGAGAGAGAGAGAGAAAGAGAAGCTGTGAGTGAGATAGAGAGAGAAAAAGAGAAGCTGTGAGTGAGAGAGGGAGAGAGAAAGAGATGCGGTGAGAGAGAGAGAGAAAGAGAAGCTGTGAGTGAGAGAGAGAGAAAGAGAAGCTTTGAGTGAGAGAGAAAGAGAAGCTGTGAGTGAGAGAGAGAGAGAAAGCGAAGCTGTGAGTGAGTGAGAGAGAGAAATAGAAGCTGTGAGTGAGAGACAGACAGAGTGACAAAGTTGTGAGTGAGAGAGATAGAAAGAGAAAGATAAGCTGTGAGTGAGAGAGAGAGAGAAAGTGAAGCTGTGAGTGAGAGAGAGAGAAAGAGATGCTGTGAGTGAGAGAGAGAGGAATAGAATCTATGAGTGAGAGAGAGAGAGAGAAAGAGAATCTTTGAGTGAGAGAGAAATAGAAGCTGTGAGTGACAGAAAGAGAGAAATTGAAGCTGTGAGTGAGAGAGAGAGAGAAAGAGCTGTGAGTGAGAGAGTGAGAAAGTGAAGCTGTGAGTGAGAGAGAGATAGAGATAGAGAAGCTGTGATTGAGAGAGAGAGAAAGAGAAGCTGTGAGTAAGAGAGAGAGAGAGTGAAAGAGAATCTGTCAGTGAGAGAGAGAGAAGTGGTGAGAGAGAGAGAATAAGAGAAGCTGTGAGTGAGAGAGAGAGAGAAAGAGAAGCTGTGAGTGAGAAGAGAGAGAGTGAAAGAGAAGTTGTGAGTGAGAGAGAGAGAGAAAGAGAAGATGTGAGTGTGTGAGAAAGAAAGAGAAGCTGTGAGTGAGAGAGAGAGAAAGAGACTCTGTGAGAGAGAGAGAGAGAAAGAGAAGCTGTGAGTGAGCTAGAGAGAGAGAAAGAGAAAGAGAAGCTGTGAGTGAGAGGGAGAGAGAAAGAAGCTGTGAGAGAGAGAGAGAAAGAGAAGCTGTGAGAGAGAGAGAGAGAAGCTGTGAGTGAGAGAGAAAGAGAAGCTGTGAGTGAGTGAGAGTGAGAGAGAGAAAGAGAAGCTCTGTGAGTGAGAGAGAAATAGAAGGTGTGAGTGAGAGACAGACAGAGTTAAAAAGCTGTGAGAGAGATAGAGAGAGAGAAAGAGAAGCTGTGAGTGAGAGAGGGAGAGAGAAAGAGAAGCTGTGAGAAAGAGAGAGAGAAAGAGAAGCTGTGAGTGAGAGAGAAAGAGAAGCTGTGAGTGAGAGTGAGAGAGAGAAAGAGAAGCTCTGTGAGTGAGAGAGAAATAGAAGGTGTGAGTGAGAGACAGACAGAGTGAAAAGCTGTGAGTGAGATAGATAGAGAGAGAAAGAGAAGCTGTGAGTGAGAGAGGGAGAGAGAAAGAGAAGCTGTGAGAAAGAGAGAGAGAAAGAGAAGGTGTGAGTGAGAGAGAGAGAAAGTGAAGCTGTGAGTGAGTGAGAGAGAAAGAGAAAGAGAAGATGTAATGGTGTGAGAGAGAAAGAGAAGCTGTGAGTGAGAGAGAGAGAAAGAGAAGCTGTGAGTGAGAGAGAGAGAAAGAGAAGCTTGTGTGAGATAGAGAGAGAAAGAGAAGCTATGTGTGTGAGAGAGAAATAGAAGCTGTGAGTGACAGAAAGAGATAAATTGAAGCTGTGAGTGAGAGAGAGAGAGAGAAAGAGAAGCTGTGAGTAAGAGAGAGAGAGAGTGAAAGAGAACCTGTGAGTGAGAGAGAGAAGTGTTGAGAGAGAGAGAATAAGAGAAGCTGTGAGTGAGAGAGAGAGAGAGTGAAAGAGAAGCTGTGATTGAGAGAGAGAGAGAAAGAGAAGATGTGAGTGTGTGAGAAAGAAAGAGAAGCTGTGAGTGAGAGAGAGAGAGAAAGAGACTCTGTGAGTGAGAGAGAGAGGGAAAGAGAATCTGTGAGTGAGATAGAGAGAGAGAGAAAGAGAAGCTGTGAGTGAGAGAGGGAGAGAGAAAGAGAAGCTGTGTGAGAGAGAGAGAGAAGCTGTGAGAGAGAGAGAGAGAAAGAGAAGCTGTGAGTGAGAGTGAGGGAGAGAAAGAGAAGCTGTGAGTGAGTGAGAGAGAGAAATAGAAGGTGTGAGTGAGAGACAGACAGAGTGAAAAAGCTGTGAGTGAGATAGAGAGAGAGAGAAAGAGAAGCTGTGAGTGAGAAAGGGAGAGAGAATGAGAAGCTGTGAGAAAGAGAGAGAGAAAGACAAGGTGTGAGTGAGAGAGAAAGTGAAGCTGTGAGTGAGTGAGAGAGAGAGAGAGAGAAGATGTGAGTGAGTGAGAAAGAAAGAAAAGCTCTGAGTAAGAGAGAGAAAGAGACTCTGTGAGTGAGAGAGAGAGAGAAAGAGAAGTTGTGAGTGAGATGGAGAGAGAGAAAGTGAAGCTGTGAGTGAGAGAGGGAGGGAGAGAGAGCAGCTGTGAGAGAGAGAGAGAGAAATAGAAGCTGTGAGTGAGAGAGAGAGAGAAGCTGTGAGTGAGAGAGAAAGAGAAGCTGTGAGTGAGAGAGAGAGAGAAAGAGAAGCTGTGAGTGAGTGAGAGAGAGAAATAGAAGCTGTGAGTGAGAGACAAACAGAGTGAAAAAGCTGTGAGTGAGAGAGATAGAAAGAGAAAAATAAGCTGTGAGTGAGAGAGAAATAGAAGCTGTGAGTGAAAGAAAGACAGAAATTGAAGCTGTGAGTGAGAGAGAGAGAGAAAGAGAAGCTGTGAGAGAGAGAGAGAAAGAGAAGCTGTGATTGAGAGAGAGAGAGAGAAAGAGAAGCTGTGAGAGAGTGAGAAAGTTAAGCTGTGAGTGAGAGAGAGAGAGAGAGAGAGAAGCTGTGAGTGAGAGAGAGAGAAAGAGAAGCTGTGAGTGAGAGAGAGAGAGAAAGAGAAGCTATGTGTGTGAGAGAGAGAAAGAGAAGCTGTGAGTAAGAGAGAGAGAGAGTGAAAGAGAAGCTGTCAGTGAGAGAGAGAGAAGTGGTGAGAGAGAGAGAATAAGAGAAGCTGTGAGTGAGAGAGAGAGAGAAAGAGAATCTGTGAGTGAGAAGAGAGAGAGAGTGAAAGAGAAGCTGTGAGTGAAAGAGAGAGAGAGAGAGAAAATGTGAGTGTGTGAGAAAGAAAGAGAAGCTGTGAGTGAGAGAGAGAGAGAGACTCTGTGAGTGAGAGAGAGAAGCTGTGAGTGAGATAGAGAGAGAGAAAGTGAAAGAGAAGCTGTGAGTGAGAGAGGGAGAGAGAAAGAGAAGCTGTGTGTGAGAGAGAGAAATAGAAGCTGTGAGTGAGAGAGAGAGAGAAAGAGAAGCTGTGAGTGAGAGAGAAAGAGAAGCTGTGAGTGAGATAGAGAGAGAGAAAGTGAAGCTGTGAGTGAGAGAGGGAGGGAGAGAGAGAAGCTGTGAGAGAGAGAGAGAAAGAGAAGCTGTGAGTGAGAGAGAGAGAGAGAGAGAGAAGCTGTGAGTGAGAGAGAAAGAGAAGCTGTGAGTGAGAGAGAGAGAGAAAGAGAAGCTGTGAGTGAGTGAGAGAGAGAAATAGAAGCTGTGAGTGAGAGACAGACAGAGTGAAAAAGCTGTGAGTGAGAGAGATAGAAAGAGAAAGATAAGCTGTGAGTGAGAGAGAGAGAAAGTGAAGCTGTGAGTGAGAGAGAGAGAAAGAGATGCTGTGAGTGAGAGAGAGAGGAATAGAATCTGTGAGTGAGAGAGAGAGAGAAAGAGAATCTGTGAGTGAGAGAGAAATAGAAGCTGTGAGTGAAAGAAAGAGAGAAATTGAAGCTGTGAGTGAGAGAGAGAGAGAAAGAGAAGCTGTGTGAGAGAGAGAAAGAGAAGCTGTGATTGAGAGAGAGAGAGAAGCTGTGAGAGAGTGAGAAAGTGAAGCTGTGAGTGAGAGAGAGATAGAGATAGAGAAGCTGTGAGTGAGAGAGAGAGAAAGAGAAGCTGTGAATGAGAGAGAGAGAGAAAGAGAAGCTATGTGTGTGTGAGAGAGAAAGAGAAGCTGTGAGTAAGAGAGAGAGAGAGTGAAAGAGAAGCTGTCAGTGAGAGAGAGAGAAGTGGTGAGAGAGAGAGAATAAGAGAAGCTGTGAGTGAGAGAGAGAGAGAAAGAGAACCTGTGAGTGAGAAGAGAGAGAGAGTGAAAGAGAAGCTGTGAGTGAGAGAGAGAGAGAAAGAGAAAATATGAGTGTGTGAGAAAGAAAGAGAAGCTGTGAGTGAGAGAGAGAGAAAGAGACTCTGTGAGTGAGAGAGAGAGAGAGAGAGAGAAGCTGTGAGTGAGATAGAGAGAGAGAAAGTGAAAGAGAAGCTGTGAGTGAGAGAGGGAGAGAGAAAGAGAAGCTGTGTTTGAGAGAGAGAAAGAGAAGCTGTGAGTGAGAGAGAGAGAGAAAGAGAAGCTGTGAGTGAGAGAGAAAGAGAAGCTGTGAGTGAGAGTGAGAGAGAGAAAGAGAAGCTGTGTGAGTGAGAGAGAAATAGAAGGTGTGAGTGAGAGACAGACAGAGTGAAAAAGCTGTGAGTGAGATAGAGAGAGAGAAAGAGAAGCTGTGAGTGAGAGAGGGAGAGAGAAAGAGAAGCTGTGAGAAAGAGAGAGAGAAAGAGAAGGTGTGAGTGAGAGAGAGAGAAAGTGAAGCTGTGAGTGAGTGAGAGAGAGAGAGAGAAAGAGAAGATGTGAGTGTGTGAGAGAGAAAGAGAAGCTGTGAGAGAGAGAGAGAGAAAGAGAAGCTGTGAGTGAGAGAGAGAGAAAGAGAAGCTGTGAGTGAGATAGAGAGAGAAAGAGAAGCTATGTGTGTGAGAGAGAAATAGAAGCTGTGAGTGACAGAAAGAGAGAAATTGAAGCTGTGAGTGAGAGAGAGAGAGAGAAAGAGAAGCTGTGAGTGAGAGAGAGAGAAAGAGAAGCTGTGATTGAGAGAGAGAGAAGGAGAAAGAGAAGCTGTGAGTGAGAGAGAGAGAGAAAGTGAAGCTGTGAGTGAGAGAGAGATAGAGATAGAGAAGCTGTGAGTGAGAGATAGAGAAAGAGAAGCTGTGAGTGAGAGAGAGAGAGAGAAAGAGAAGGTGTGAGTGAGAGACAGACAGAGTGAAAAAGCTGTGAGTGAGAGAGAGAGAGAGAGAGAGAAGCTGTGAGTGAGAGAGGGAGAGAGAAAGAGAAGCTGTGAGAAAGAGAGAGAGAAAGAGAAGGTGTGTGAGAGAGAGAAAGTGAATCTGTGAGTGAGTCAGAGAGAGAGAGAAAGAGAAGATGTGAGTGTGTGAGAGAGAAAGAGAAGTTGTGAGTGAGAGAGAGAGAGAAAGAGAAGCTGTGTGTGTGAGAGAGAGAAAGAGAAGCTGTGTGAGAGAGAGAGAGAGAAAGAGAAGCTAAGTGTGTGTGAGAGAGAGAGAGAAAGAGAAGCTGTGAGTGAGAGAGAGAGAAAGAGAAGCTGTGAGTGAGAGAGGGAGAGAGAAAGAGAAGCTGTGAGAGAGAGAGAAAGAGAAGCTGTGAGTAAGAGAGAGAGATAAAGAGAAGCTGTGAGTGAGAAGAGAGAGAGTGAAAGAGAAGCTGTGAGTGAGAGAGAGAGAGAGAGAGAAGATGTGAGTGAGTGAGAAAGAAATAAAAGCTGTGAGTGAGAGAGAGAGAGAAGCTGTGAGTGAGATAGAGAGAGAGAAAGAGAATCTGTGAGTGAGTGAGAGAGAGAAATAGAAGCTGTGAGTGAGAGACAGACAGAGTGAAAAAGCTGTGAGTGAGATAGAGAGAGAGAGAAAGAGAAGCTGTGAGAAAGAGAGAGAGAAAGAGAAGGTGTGAGTGAAAGAGAGTGTGACTGTGAGTGAGTGAGAGAGAGAGAGAAAGAGAAGATTTGAGTGTGTGAGAGAGAAAGAGAAGCTGTGAGTGAGAGAGAGAGAAAGAGAAGCTGTGAGTGAGAGAGAGAAAGAGAAGCTGTGAGTGAGAGAAGGGAGGGAGAAAGAGAAGATGTGAGTGAGAAGAGAGAGAGTGAAAGAGAAGCTGTGAGTGAGAGAGAGAGAAAGAGTAGATGTGAGTGAGTGAGAAAGAAAGAAAAGCTGTTAGTGAGAGAGAGAGAGAAAGAGACTCTGTGAGTGAGAGAGAGAAAGAGAAGCTGTGAGTGAGATAGAGAGAGAAAGAGAAGCTGTGAGTGAGAGAGGGAGAGAGAAAGAGATGCTGAGAGAGAGAGAGAGAAAGAGAAGCTGTGAGTGAGAGAGAAATAGAAGCTGTGAGTGACAGAAAGAGAGAAATTGAAGCTGTGAGTGAGAGAGAGAGAGAGAAAGAGAAGCTGTGAGTGAGAGAGAGAGAAAGAGAAGCTGTGATTGAGAGAGAGAGAAGGAGAAAGAGAAGCTGTGAGTGAGAGAGAGAGAGAAAGTGAAGCTGTGAGTGAGAGAGAGATAGAGATAGAGAAGCTGTGAGTGAGAGATAGAGAAAGAGAAGCTGTGAGTGAGAGAGAGAGAGAGAAAGAGAAGGTGTGAGTGAGAGACAGACAGAGTGAAAAAGCTGTGAGTGAGAGAGAGAGAGAGAGAGAGAAGCTGTGAGTGAGAGAGGGAGAGAGAAAGAGAAGCTGTGAGAAAGAGAGAGAGAAAGAGAAGGTGTGAGAGAGAGAGAAAGTGAATCTGTGAGTGAGTGAGAGAGAGAGAGAAAAAGAAGATGTGAGTGTGTGAGAGAGAAAGAGAAGTTGTGAGTGAGAGAGAGAGAGAAAGAGAAGCTGTGTGTGTGAGAGAGAGAAAGAGAAGCTGTGTGAGAGAGAGAGAGAGAAAGAGAAGCTAAGTGTGTGTGAGAGAGAGAGAAAGAGAAGCTGTGAGTGAGAGAGAGAGAAAGAGAAGCTGTGAGTGAGAGAGGGAGAGAGAAAGAGAAGCTGTGAGAGAGAGAGAAAGAGAAGCTGTGAGTAAGAGAGAGAGATAAAGAGAAGCTGTGAGTGAGAAGAGAGAGAGTGAAAGAGAAGCTGTGAGTGAGAGAGAGAGAGAGAGAAGATGTGAGTGAGTGAGAAAGAAATAAAAGCTGTGAGTGAGAGAGAGAGAGAAGCTGTGAGTGAGATAGAGAGAGAGAAAGAGAATCTGTGAGTGAGTGAGAGAGAGAAATAGAAGCTGTGAGTGAGAGACAGACAGAGTGAAAAAGCTGTGAGTGAGATAGAGAGAGAGAGAAAGAGAAGCTGTGAGAAAGAGAGAGAGAAAGAGAAGGTGTGAGTGAAAGAGAGTGTGACTGTGTTTGAGTGAGAGAGAGAGAGAAAGAGAAGATTTGAGTGTGTGAGAGAGAAAGAGAAGCTGTGAGTGAGAGAGAGAGAAAGAGAAGCTGTGAGTGAGAGAGAGAAAGAGAAGCTGTGAGTGAGAGAAGGGAGGGAGAAAGAGAAGATGTGAGTGAGAAGAGAGAGAGTGAAAGAGAAGCTGTGAGTGAGAGAGAGAGAAAGAGTAGATGTGAGTGAGTGAGAAAGAAAGAAAAGCTGTTAGTGAGAGAGAGAGAGAAAGAGACTCTGTGAGTGAGAGAGAGAAAGAGAAGCTGTGAGTGAGATAGAGAGAGAAAGAGAAGCTGTGAGTGAGAGAGGGAGAGAGAAAGAGATGCTGAGAGAGAGAGAGAGAAAGAGAAGCTGTGAGTGAGAGAGAGAGAAAGAGAAGCTTTGAGTGAGAGAGAAAGAGAAGCTGTGAGTGAGAGAGAGAGAGAAAGCGAAGCTGTGAGTGAGTGAGAGAGAGAAATAGAAGCTGTGAGTGAGAGACAGACAGAGTGACAAAGTTGTGAGTGAGAGAGATAGAAAGAGAAAGATAAGCTGTGAGTGAGAGAGAGAGAGAGAAGATGTGAGTGAGAGAGAGAGAGAGAGAAAGAGAAGCTATGAGTGAGAGAGAGAGAAATAGAAGCTGTGAGTGAAACAGAGAGATAGAGAAAGAGAAGCTGTGAGTGAGAGAAAGAAAGAAAGAGAAGATGTGAGTGAGAGAGAGAGAGAGAAAGAGAAGCTGTGAGTGAGAGAGAGAGAGAAAGAGATGCTGTGAGTGAGAGAGAGAGAGAGAGAAGCTGTGTGTGTGAGAGAGAGAAGCTGTGAGTGAGTGAGAGAGAAAGAGAATCTGTGAGTGAGAGAGGGAGAGAAAGAAGCTATGAGTGACAGAGAGAGAGAAAGAAAGGGAAGCTGTGAGTGAGAGAAAGAGATGCTGTGAGTGAGAGAGAGGAATAGAATCTGTGAGTGAGAGAGAGAGAGAGAAAGAGAATCTGTGAGTGAGAGAGAAAGATAAGCTGTGAGTGAGAGAGAGAGAGAAAGTGAAGCTGTGAGTGAGTGAGAGAGAGAGAGAAAGAGAAGATGTGAATGAGAGAGAGAGAGAGAAGCTGTGAGTGAGAGAGAGAGATAGAAAGAGAAGCTGTGATTGAGAGACAGAGAAAGATAAGCTGTGAGTGAGAGAGAGAGAAAGTGAAGCTGTGAGTGAGAGAGAGAGAGAGAGAGAGAAGCTGTGAGTGAGAGAGAGAGAGAAAGAGAAAGAGAAGATGTGGGAGAGAGAGAGAAAGAGAAGCTGTGAGTGAGAGAGAGAGAGAAATAGATGCTGTTAGTGAGTGAGAGAGAGAGCTGAATAGAAGCTGTGAGTGAGAGATAGAGAGAGAAAGAGAAGCTGTGAGTGAGAGAGAAATAGAAGCTGTGAGTGAGAGAGAGAGAGAGAAAGAGAAGCTGTGAGTGAGACAGAGAGAAAGAGAAAGAGAAGCTGTGAGTGAGAGAGAAAGAAAGAGAAGCTGTGAGTGAGAGAGAGAAAGAGAAGATGTGAGTGAGAGAGAGAGAGAAAGAGAAGCTGTGAGTGAGAGAGAGAGAGA
This sequence comes from Bradypodion ventrale, assembly GCA_035047345.1. Classification (NCBI taxonomy): domain Eukaryota; kingdom Metazoa; phylum Chordata; class Lepidosauria; order Squamata; family Chamaeleonidae; genus Bradypodion; species Bradypodion ventrale. The sequence continues at coordinate 176,581,817 of JAWDJE010000002.1, forward strand.
AAGAGAAAATGTGAGTGTGTGAGAAAGAAAGAGAAGCTGTGAGTGAGAGAGAGAGAAAGAAAGAGACTCTGTCAGTGAGAGAGAGAGAAAGTGAAGCTGTGAGTGAGTGAGAGAGAGAGAGAAAGAGAAGATGTGAGTGTGTGAGAGAGAAAGAGAAGCTGTGAGAGAGAGAGAGAGAGAAAGAGAAGCTGTGAGTGAGAGAGAGAGAAAGAGAAGCTGTGAGTGAGATAGAGAGAGAAAGAGAAGCTATGTGTGTGAGAGAGAAATAGAAGCTGTGAGTGAGAGAGAGAGAGAGAAAGAGAAGCTGTGAGTGAGAGAGAGATAGAGATAGCGAAGCTGTGAGTGAGAGATAGAGAAAGAGAAGCTGTGAGTGAGATAGAGAGAGAGAAAGTGAAAGAGAAGCTGTGTGAGAGAGGGAGAGAGAAAGAGAAGCTGTGTGAGAGAGAGAGAAAGAGAAGCTGTGAGTGAGAGAGAGAGAGAAAGAGAAGCTGTGAGTGAGAGAGAAAGAGAAGCTGTGTGAGTGAGAGAGAAATAGAAGGTGTGAGTGAGAGACAGACATATTGAAAAAGCTGTGATTGAGATAGAGAGAGAGAAAGAGAAGCTGTGAGTGAGAGAGGGAGAGAGAAAGAGAAGATGTGAGTGTGTGAGAGAGAAAGAGAAGCTGTGTGAGAGAGAGAGAGAGAGAGAGAAGCTGTGAGTGAGATAGAGAGAGAAAGAGAAGCTATGTGTGTGAGAGAGAAATAGAAGCTGTGAGTGACAGAAAGAGAGAAATTGAAGCTGTGAGTGAGAGAGAGAGAGAAAGATAAGCTGTGAGTGAGAGAGAGAGAGAGAGTGAAAGAGAAGCTGTGTTTGAGAGAGAGAGAGGGAGAAAGAGAAGCTGTGAGTGAGAGAGAGAGAGAAAGTGAAGCTGTGAGTGAGAGAGAGATAGAGATAGAGAAGCTGTGAGTGAGAGATAGAGAAAGAGAAGCTGTGAGTGAGAGAGAGAGAGAGAGAGGAAGAGAAGGTGTGAGTGAGAGACAGACAGAGTGAAAAAGCTGTGAGTGAGAGAGAGAGAGAGAGAGAGAAGCTGTGAGTGAGAGAGGGAGAGAGAAAGAGAAGCTGTGAGAAAGAGAGAGAGGAAGAGAAGGTGTGAGTGAGAGAGAAAGTGAAGCTGTGAGTGAGTGAGAGAGAGAGAGAAAGAGAAGATGTGAGTGTGTGAGAGAGAAAGAGAAGTTGTGAGTGAGAGAGAGAGAGAAAGAGAAGCTGTGAGTGAGAGAGAGAGAAAGAGAAGCTGTGAGTGAGAGAGAGAGAGAGAAAGAGAAGCTAAGTGTGTGTGTGAGAGAGAGAAAGAGAAGCTGTGAGTGAGAGAGAGAGAGAAGCTGTGAGTGAGAGAGGGAGAGAGAAAGAGAAGCTGTGAGAGAGAGAAAGAGAAGCTGTGAGTAAGAGAGAGAGATAAAGAGAAGCTGTGAGTGAGAAGAGAGAGAGTGAAAGAGAAGCTGTGAGTGAGAGAGAGAGAGAAAGAGAAGATGTGAGTGAGTGAGAAAGAAATAAAAGCTGTGAGTGAGAGAGAGAGAGAGAAGCTGTGAGTGAGATAGAGAGAGAGAAAGAGAATCTGTGAGTGAGTGAGAGAGAAAAATAGAAGCTGTGAGTGAGAGACAGACAGAGTGAAAAAGCTGTGAGTGAGATAGAGAGAGAGAGAAAGAGAAGCTGTGAGAAAGAGAGAGAGAAAGAGAAGGTGTGAGTGAGAGAGAGTGAAGCTGTGAGTGAGTGAGAGAGAGAGAGAGAACGAGAAGATTTGAGTGTGTGAGAGAGAAAGAGAAGCTGTGAGTGAGAGAGAGAGAAAGAGAAGCTGTGAGTGAGAGAGAGAAAGAGAAGCTGTGAGTGAGAGAAGGGAGAGAGAAAGAGAAGCTGTGAGTGAGAAGAGAGAGAGTGAAAGAGAAGCTGTGAGTGAGAGAGAGAGAAAGAGTAGATGTGAGTGAGTGAGAAAGAAAGAAAAGCTGTTAGTGAGAGAGAGAGAAAGAGACTCTGTGAGTGAGAGAGAGAGAGAGAGAGAAGCTGTGAGTGAGATAGAGAGAGAAAGAGAAGCTGTGAGTGAGAGAGGGAGAGAGAGAAAGAGATGCTGTGGGAGAGAGAGAGAAAGAGAAGCTGTGAGTGAGAGACAGAGAAAGAGAAGCTTTGAGTGAGAGAGAAAGAGAAGCTGTGAGTGAGAGAGAGAGAGAAAGCGAAGCTGTGAGTGAGTGAGAGAGAGAAATAGAAGCTGTGAGTGAGAGACAGACAGAGTGACAAAGTTGTGAGTGAGATAAATAGAAAGAGAAAGATAAGCTGTGAGTGAGAGAGAGAGAGAGAAGATGTGAGTGAGAGAGAGAGAGAGAGAAAGAGAAGCTATGAGTGAGAGAGAGAGAGAAATAGAAGCTGTGAGTGAAACAGAGAGATAGAGAAAGAGAAGCTGTGAGTGAGAGAGGGAGAGAAAGAAGCTATGAGTGACAGAGAGAGAGAAAGAAAGGGAAGCTGTGAGTGAGAGAAAGAGAAAGAGAAGCTGTGAGTGAGAGAGAGAGAAAGTGTAGCTGTGAGTGAGTGAGAGAGAGAGATAGAGAAGATGTGAGTGAGTGAGAGAGAAAGAGAAGCTGTGAGTGAGAGAGAGAGAGAAAGAGAAGCTGTGAGTGAGAGAGAGAGAGAGAAAGAGAAGCTAAGTGTGTGTGAGAGAGAGAAAGAGAAGCTGTGAGTGAGAGAGAGAGAAAGAGAAGCTGTGAGTGAGAGAGGGAGAGAGAAAGAGAAGCTGTGAGAGAGAGAGAGAGAAAGAGAAGCTGTGAGTAAGAGAGAGAGAGAAAGAGAAGCTGTGAGTTAGAAGAGAGAGAGAGAGAAAGAGAAGCTGTGAGTGAGTGAGAGAGAGAGAAAGAGAAGATGTGAGTGAGTGAGTAAGAAAGAGAAACTGTGAGTTAGAAGAGAGAGAGAGTGAAAGAGAAGCTGTGAGTGAGAGAGAAAGAGAAGCTGTGAGTGAGATAGAGAGAGAGAAAGTGAAGCTGTGAGTGAGAGAGGGAGGGAGAGAGAGAAGCTGTGAGAGAGAGAGAGAGAAAGAGAAGCTGTGAGTGAGAGAGAGAGAGAGAGAAGCTGTGAGTGAGAGAGAAAGAGAAGCTGTGAGTGAGAGAGAGAGAAAGAGAAGCTGTGTGAGTGAGAGAGAGAAATAGAAGCTGTGAGTGAGAGAGATAGAAAGAGAAAGATAAGCTGTGAGTGAGAGAGAGAGAGAAAGTGAAGCTGTGAGTGAGAGAGAGAGAAAGAGATGCTGTGAGTGAGAGAGAGAGGAATAGAATCTGTGAGTGAGAGAGAGAGAGAAAGAGAATCTGTGAGTGAGAGAGAAATAGAAGCTGTGAGTGAAAGAAAGAGAGAAATTGAAGCTGTGAGTGAGAGAGAGAGAGAAAGAGAAGGTGTGAGAGAGAGAGAGAGAAAGAGAAGCTGTGATTGAGAGAGAGAGAGAGAAGCTGTGAGAGAGTGAGAAAGTGAAGCTGTGAGTGAGAGAAAGATAGAGATACAGAAGCTGTGAGTGAGAGAGAGAGAAAGAGAAGCTGTGAATGAGAGAGAGAGAGAAAGTGAAGCTATGTGTGTGTGAGAGAGAAAGAGAAGCTGTGAGTAAGAGAGAGAGAGAGTGAAAGAGAAGCTGTCAGTGAGAGAGAGAGAAGTGGTGAGAGAGAGAGAATAAGAGAAGCTGTGAGTGAGAGAGAGAGAGAAAGAGAACCTGTGAGTGAGAAGAGAGAGAGAGAGTGAAAGAGAAGCTGTGAGTGAGAGAGAGAGAGAAAGAGAAAATGTGAGTGTGTGAGAAAGAAAGAGAAGTTGTGAGTGAGAGAGAGAGAAAGAGACTCTGTGAGTGAGAGAGAGAGAGAGAGAGAGAAGCTGTGAGTGAGATAGAGAGAGAGAAAGTGAAAGAGAAGCTGTGAGTGAGAGAGGGAGAGAGAAAGAGAAGCTGTGTGAGAGAGAGAGAAAGTGAAGCTGTGAGTGAGAGAGAGAGAGAAAGAGAAGCTGTGAGTGAGAGAGAAAGAGATGCTGTGAGTGAGAGTGAGAGAGAGAAAGAGAAGCTGTGTGAGTGAGAGAGAAATAGAAGGTGTGAGTGAGACACAGACAGAGTGAAAAAGCTGTGAGTGAGATAGAGAGAGAGAGAAAGAGAAGCTGTGAGTGAGAGAGGGAGAGAGAAAGAGAAGCTGTGAGAAAGAGAGAGAGAAAGAGAAGGTGTGAGTGAGAGAGAGAGAAAGTGAAGCTGTGAGTGAGTGAGAGAGAGAGAGAAAGAGAAGATGTGAGTGTGTGAGAGAGAAAGAGAAGCTGTGAGAGAGAGAGAGAGAGAAAGAGAAGCTGTGAGTGAGAGAGAGAGAAAGAGAAGCTGTGAGTGAGATAGAGAGAGAAAGAGAAGCTATGTGTGTGAGAGAGAAATAGAAGCTGTGAGTGACAGAAAGAGAGAAATTGAAGCTGTGAGTGAGAGAGAGAGAGAGAAAGAGAAGCTGTGAGTGAGAGAGAGAGAGAGAGAAAGAGAAGCTGTGATTGAGAGAGAGAGAGGGAGAAAGAGAAGCTGTGAGTGAGAGAGAGAGAAAGTGAAGCTGTGAGTGAGAGAGAGAGAGAGATAGAGAAGCTGTGAGTGAGAGATAGAGAAAGAGAAGCTGTGAGTGAGAGAGAGAGAGAGAAAGAGAAGGTGTGAGTGAGAGACAGACAGAGTGAAAAAGCTGTGAGTGAGAGAGAGAGAGAGAAGCTGTGAGTGAGAGAGGGAGAGAGAAAGAGAAGCTGTGAGAAAGAGAGAGAGAAAGAGAAGGTGTGAGAGAGAGAGAAAGTGAAGCTGTGAGTGAGTGAGAGAGAGAGAGAGAAAGAGAAGATGTGAGTGTGTGAGAGAGAAAGAGAAGTTGTGAGTGAGAGAGAGAGAGAAAGAAAAGCTGTGTGTGAGAGAGAGAGAAAGAGAAGCTGTGAGTGAGAGAGAGAGAGAAAGAGAAGCTAAGTGTGTGTGAGAGAGAGAGAAAGAAAAGCTGTGAGTGAGAGAGAGAGAAAGAGAAGCTGTGAGTGAGAGAGGGAGAGAGAAAGAGAAGCTGTGAGAGAGAGAGAAAGAGAAGCTGTGAGTAAGAGAGAGAGATAAAGAGAAGCTGTGAGTGAGAAGAGAGAGAGTGAAAGAGAAGCTGTGAGTGAGAGAGAGAGAGAAAGAGTAGATGTGAGTGAGTGAGAAAGAAATAAAAGCTGTGAGTGAGAGAGAGAGAGAGAAGCTGTGAGTGAGATAGAGAGAGAGAAAGAGAATCTGTGAGTGAGTGAGAGAGAGAAATAGAAGCTGTGAGTGAGAGACAGAGAGAGTGAAAAAGCTGTGAGTGAGAGAGAGAGAGAGAGAAAGAGAAGCTGTGAGAAAGAGAGAGAAAGAGAAGGTGTGAGTGAGAGAGAGTGAAGCTGTGAGTGAGTGAGAGGGAGAGAGAGAAAGAGAAGATTTGAGTGTGTGAGAGAGAAAGAGAAGCTGTGAGTGAGAGAGAGAGAAAGAGAAGCTGTGAGTGAGAGAGAGAAAGAGAAGCTGTGAGTGAGAGAAGGGAGAGCGAAAGAGAAGCTGTGAGTGAGAAGAGAGAGAGTGAAAGAGAAGCTGTGAGTGAGAGAGAGAAAAAGAGTAGATGTGAGTGAGTGAGAAAGAAAGAAAAGCTGTTAGTGAGAGAGAGAGAAAGAGACTCTGTGAGTGAGAGAGAGAGAAAGAGAAGCTGTGAGTGAGATAGAGAGAGAAAGAGAAGCTGTGAGTGAGAGAGAGAGAGAAAGAGAAAATGTGAGTGTGTGAGAAAGAAAGAGAAGCTGTGAGTGAGAGAGAGAGAAAGAGACTCTGTGAGTGAGAGAGAGAGAGAGAGAGAGAAGCTGTGAGTGAGATAGAGAGAGAGAAAGTGAAAGAGAAGCTGTGAGTGAGAGAGGGAGAGAGAAAGAGAAGCTGTGTGAGAGAGTGAGAAAGAGAAGCTGTGAGTGAGAGAGAGAGAGAAAGAGAAGCTGTGAGTGAGAGAGAAAGAGAAGCTGTGTGAGTGAGAGAGAAATAGAAGGTGTGAGTGAGAGACAGAGTGAAAAAGCTGTGAGTGAGATAGAGAGAGAGAGAAAGAGAAGCTGTGAGTGAGAGAGGGAGAGAGAAAGAGAAGCTGTGAGTGTGTGAGAGAGAAAGAGAAGCTGTGAAAGAGAGAGAGAGAGAGAAAGAGAAGCTGTGAGTGAGAGAGAGAGAAAGAGAAGCTGTGAGTGAGATAGAGAGAGAAAGAGAAGCTATGTGTGTGAGAGAGAAATAGAAGCTGTGAGTGACAGAAAGAGAGAAATTGAAGCTGTGAGTGAGAGAGAGAGAGAAAGAGAAGCTGTGAGTGAGAGAGAGAGAGAGAGAAAGAGAAGCTGTGATTGAGAGAGAGAGAGGGAGAAAGAGAAGCTGTGAGTGAGAGAGAGAGAGAAAGTGAAGCTGTGAGTGAGAGAGAGATAGAGATAGAGAAGCTGTGAGTGAGAGATAGAGAAAGAGAAGCTGTGAGTGAGAGAGAGAGAGAGAAAGAGAAGGTGTGAGTGAGAGACAGACAGAGTGAAAAAGCTGTGAGTGTGAGAGAGAGAGAGAGAGAGAAGCTGTGAGTGAGAGAGGGAGAGAGAAAGAGAAGCTGTGAGAAAGAGAGAGAGAAAGAGAAGGTGTGAGTGAGAGAGAAAGTGAAGCTGTGAGTGAGTGAGAGAGAGAGAGAGAGAAAGAAAGAGAAGATGTGAGTGTGTGAGAGAGAAAGAGAAGTTGTGAGTGAGAGAGAGAGAGAAAGAGAAGCTGTGAGTGAGAGAGAGAGAAAGAGAAGCTGTGAGTGAGAGAGAGAGAGAAAGAGAAGCTAAGTGTGTGTGAGAGAGAGAGAAAGAGAAGCTGTGAGTGAGAGAGAGAGAGAGAGAAGCTGTGAGTGAGAGAGGGAGAGAGAAAGAGAAGCTGTGAGAGAGAGAGAAAGAGAAGCTGTGAGTAAGAGAGAGAGATAAAGAGAAGCTGTGAGTGAGAAGAGAGAGAGTGAAAGAGAAGCTGTGAGTGAGAGAGAGAGAGAAAGAGAAGATGTGAGTGAGTGAGAAAGAAATAAAAGCTGTGAGTGAGAGAGAGAGAGAGAAGCTGTGAGTGAGATAGAGAGAGAGAAAGAGAATCTGTGAGTGAGTGAGAGAGAGAAATAGAAGCTGTGAGTGAGAGACAGACAGAGTGAAAAAGCTGTGAGTGAGATAGAGAGAGAGAGAAAGAGAAGCTGTGAGAAAGAGAGAGAGAAAGAGAAGGTGTGAGTGAGAGAGAGTGAAGCTGTGAGTGAGTGAGTGAGAGAGAGAGAACGAGAAGATTTGAGTGTGTGAGAGAGAAAGAGAAGCTGTGAGTGAGAGAGAGAGAAAGAGAAGCTGTGAGTGAGAGAGAGAAAGAGAAGCTGTGAGTGAGAGAAGGGAGAGAGAAAGAGAAGCTGTGAGTGAGAAGAGAGAGAGTGAAAGAGAAGCTGTGAGTGAGAGAGAGAGAAAGAGTAGATGTGAGTGAGTGAGAAAGAAAGAAAAGCTGTTAGTGAGAGAGAGAGAGAGAAAGAGACTCTGTGAGTGAGAGAGAGAGAGAAAGAGAAGCTGTGAGTGAGATAGAGAGAGAAAGAGAAGCTGTGAGTGAGAGAGGGAGAGAGAAAGAGATGCTGTGGGAGAGAGAGAGAAAGAGAAGCTGTGAGTGAGAGAGAGAGAAAGAGAAGCTTTGAGTGAGAGAGAAAGAGAAGCTGTGAGTGAGAGAGAGAGAGAAAGCGAAGCTGTGAGTGAGTGAGAGAGAGAAATAGAAGCTGTGAGTGAGAGACAGACAGAGTGACAAAGTTGTGAGTGAGAGAGATAGAAAGAGAAAGATAAGCTGTGAGTGAGAGAGAGAGAGAGAAGATGTGAGTGAGAGAGAGAGAGAGAAAGAGAAGCTATGAGTGAGAGAGAGAGAAATAGAAGCTGTGAGTGAAACAGAGAGATAGAGAAAGAGAAGCTGTGAGTGAGAGAAAGAAAGAAAGAGAAGATGTGAGTGAGAGAGAGAGAGAGAAAGAGAAGCTGTGCGTGAGAGAGAGAGAGAAAGAGAAGCTGTGAGTGAGTGAGAGAGAGAAATAGAAGCTGTTAGAGAGAGACAGACAGAGTGACAAAGTTGTGAGTGAGATAGATAGAAAGAGAAAGATAAGCTGTGAGTGAGAGAGAGAGAGAGAGAAGATGTGAGTGAGAGAGAGAGAGAGAAAGAGAAGCTATGAGTGAGAGAGAGAGAGAAATAGAAGCTGTGAGTGAAACAGAGAGATAGAGAAAGAGAAGCTGTGAGTGAAAGAAAGAAAGAAAGAGAAGATGTGAGTGAGAGAGAGAGAGAAAGAGAAGCTGTGAGTGAGAGAGAGAGAGAAAGAGATGCTGTGAGTGAGAGAGAGAGAGAGAGAAGCTGAGTGAGAGAGAAATAGAAGCTGTGAGTGAGAGAGAGAGAGAAAGAGAAGCTGTGAGTGAGACAGAGAGAAAGAGAAAGAGAAGCTGTGAGTGAGAGAGAAAGAAAGAGAATCTGTGAGTGAGAGAGGGAGAGAAAGAAGCTATGAGTGACAGAGAGAGAGAAAGAAAGGGAAGCTGTGAGTGAGAGAAAGAGAAAGAGAAGCTGTGAGTGAGAGAGAGAGAGAGAAAGTGTAGCTGTGAGTGAGTGAGAGATAGAGATAGAGAAGATGTGAGTGAGTGAGAGAGAAAGAGAAGCTGTGAGTGAGAGAGAGAGAGAAAGAGAAGCTGTGAGTGAGAGAGAGAGAGAGAGAAAGAGAAGCTAAGTGTGTGTGTGAGAGAGAAAGAGAAGCTGTGAGTGAGAGAGAGAGAAAGAGAAGCTGTGAGTGAGAGAGGGAGAGAGAAAGAGAAGCTGTGAGAGAGAGAGAGAGAAAGAGAAGCTGTGAGTAAGAGAGAGAGAGAAAGAGAAGCTGTGAGTTAGAAGAGAGAGAGAGAGAAAGAGAAGCTGTGAGTGAGTGAGAGAGAGAGAAAGAGAAGATGTGAGTGAGTGAGAAAGAAAGAGAAACTGTGAGTTAGAAGAGAGAGAGAGTGAAAGAGAAGCTGTGAGTGAGAGAGAAAGAGAAGCTGTGAGTGAGATAGAGAGAAAGTGAAGCTGTGAGTGAGAGAGGGAGGGAGAGAGAGAAGCTGTGAGAGAGAGAGAGAGAAAGAGAAGCTGTGAGTGAGAGAGAGAGAGAGAGAAGCTGTGAGTGAGAGAGAAAGAGAAGCTGTGAGTGAGAGAGAGAGAGAGAAAGAGAAGCTGTGTGAGTGTGAGAGAGAAATAGAAGCTGTGAGTGAGAGACAGACAGAGTGAAAAAGCTGTGAGTGAGAGAGATAGAAAGAGAAAGATAAGCTGTGAGTGAGAGAGAGAGAGAAAGTGAAGCTGTGAGTGAGAGAGAGAGAAAGAGATGCTGTGAGTGAGAGAGAGAGGAATAGAATCTGTGAGTGAGAGAGAGAGAGAAAGAGAATCTGTGAGTGAGAGAGAAATAGAAGCTGTGAGTGAAAGAAAGAGAGAAATTGAAGCTGTGAGTGAGAGAGAGAGAGAAAGAGAAGGTGTGAGAGAGAGAGAGAGAAAGAGAAGCTGTGATTGAGAGAGAGAGAGAGAGAGAGAAGCTGTGAGAGAGTGAGAAATTGAAGCTGTGAGTGTGGGAATGCATCTGGATTCTGTCTTGCCTGTCTCTGACACTTTTTGTAAACAAAAGCCTCTGCTCACTGAGAGACAGCGCTCCTTATCTCTCTTTCTTTGGGTTCTGACACTTCTGATTGGCTGTAAGGACTCAGCTTTGTCTCTGCGAAGTTTCGTTTCTGCTGTACAATGATTGCTAGTTTCGTTTCTCTCTCTCACTGCCTAAATAAAGAAAAAGGCTTCAGTAGCATTTGACCAGCCAAGGACTGCAGAGTGCTTTCTCTCTGTCTCTCTGTTCCTCCCTACAAAAAGCCTAAGGAAGCAGGACTTCTTGGGACTGATTGTTATCTTAAAGATCTGAGGATATAACTGCTGCTAATGAGGCTGACTGAATAAAGAAGATATCTTTACATGAAGCAGAATCCCAACAAGTGGCGCCCCGTCGTGAGGCCAATTGAATGAAATTCAAAGGAATGCTTTGAAAGCTGCTTCAATAATTAACACCTCATCGACCGGGAAGGTCTCATTCACCTACGACCAGGAAAGGTCTAATCGAGCGCTCGAGAATTACAACTAGGTGAGTGAAAATGGGGTGTGTTTTTTCTTCGCAAATGTATGAACTTTGTAAAGATATCTCAGATCTTTTGCATGACAATGGGCGAAAAGTTGATGAGCAGGAGATACGGAAGCTAGCTAAAGCGATAGCACAAAACTGTCCTTGGTTTAAATATGAAGGTCTGGACTTAAAACAGTGGAAACAGATTGGGAATGAATTGCAGAAGCATAAAGGGATTTCTAGATCAATATTATTTACTTGGGAGGAAGTGAGAGGCTGCCTTCAAAGACTTACTCCAAAAAATATTTTATTGTCTCAAAGACTTGATGGCCATCCCCTCCCACAGCTTTTGCCTTCAGAGAAAGGGGGGGCCATGGCAACCATGGCAGCCATGGCAACTGCTCCTCCATCATATGAGAAACAACAGACTCCTGATGGGGGTGGAGGTAGAAAAGAAGATGGGCAATTATATCCTGACTTGCAAAAATCAGGCACTTTTAGCCCTACCAAGACACAATTCTCTGCTGCGTTAACGGCAGCTGTGCTGGACCTGCAATCTCCTGAAATATACCCAGTGATAAGGGGGGCTCCGGCTGTGGGCAACGCAATTGCAGTCCCAGATAGGTATGAAACCCTCCATTACAAATATCTGAAGGAACTAAGAGTCAGCATACGTGACTATGGATTTAATGCACCTTTTACTAAAGCTTTGTTGGAAGCCATTGCATCTCAAAAATTGCTACCAGTGGATTGGAAACAGATGATTAAAGCGCTTTTGCCCCCAGCAGAAGCCATGCTCTGCTTGCAAGAGTGGAGGGATGTGGCTTGGGAGGTTCATCATACACGCCCTGCACTCACAATGGATATGTTATGTGGGGAGGGAAATTTTGCCAACCCCACACAGCAATTGGCCCTCAATGATGCCCAGCTGGGAGAGATTGCTCAGATAGTCATGCGGGCCTGGAGTAAGATCCCTTCCAAAGGGGATAGCTCCGTTGCTGGATTTGCAGCAATTAGGCAGGGCCCTAAAGAGAATTACACTGAGTTCATTAACAGACTCATGACTGCTCTCAGCCGCCAGGTGGAAAATGTGCCGGCACGGGAAATGCTCATGAAACAACTGGCTTTTGAAAATGCCAATGAGGATTGTAAGGGTGCTCTGACAGCTGTTTATGCTAGGCCAGGAACATCTATAGCAGACATGATGAAAGTTTGTCAAAATGTGGGGACTCACAGTTACAAGGCTCAACTTCTGGCAGCTGCAGTTCAATTGCCCACAACTCAGGCTCAAAACAAACGTTGTTTTGGCTGTGGGAAGGAAGGGCATTTTAAAGCACAATGTCGCTCCTCTCAAAAGCAGGCAGCACGCCCTTCAAGGAAGTGTCCCATTTGCCAGAAAGGGTACCATTGGGCCAATCAGTGCCGCTCAAATCCTAATGCCAACTCCTCAGCTGCTCAGCACAAAGACTCTGACTTTTCTCCACAGCAGCAGGGAAATGGGAGTGCGGGCCAGGCTCGGGCCCAGGCAAAATAATAGGGCTACCAGAGGTCAGTGAAGAAGCAATACAGGAGGTTTTGGCAGAAGATATGGAACTTGCCCAAGAAATGATTTCACGATATAGAAAAAACCATCCTCTAAAAGAAGGATTTTTATTGAGGTTATCTAAGGACTGTACTTTTACTATGCCAGGGTGTGTGGAGGCTCTTCCCACACTGGTTGATGATGTTAATTTCCAGGGCATGATGGGCATCGTTCTTCCTTGTCCAGACGCCTTACCCGCTTCTGTACACATTGCAGCAGGGTCAGTTACATTGGGTCACCAAGAAATTGTCATCCCTGCTTCAGCCACGCAACATATCACCCTGCCTAAGGGACAACCTGTAGGACGCCTTCATCTGCTCCCACTAGGGACCACTGCAACTCCATCCCAGGAGGGGACTGCAACAGCGGCTATGGCGGTGATACAAATCACCGAGGATAGACCGACCCGTTCGCTGCTTATGGGTGGACGTTCAGTGTCTGGACTGGTCGATACAGGAGCCGATATTTCAGTGGTGGCAAAAAAAGATTGGCCAACTGGATGGGCCGTCCGCCCCTGTAGGGAAGTTTATGGGGTGGGCGGGTACGAGCCAGCACAGCAAAGTGTTCATCCAATCGTCTTTGAGACCTCAGGGGGAACAAAAGTTTCTCTTCACCCCTTGATTATGGATATTCCTATTACTCTGTGGGGCCGGGATCTCCTGGCTAAAACAGGGTGTACCTTGCAGACAAATTTTTGATACGGGCCTCCCCTGCAGCGCCGTTGCATGCACTTCCACTACAATGGAAAAACACCCCACCAGTGTGGACGGATCAATGGCCGCTCTCAAAAGAAAAGCTCCAAGCGGCGGAGGCCCTTGTACAGGAGCAATTAAATCTGGGACATATTCAAACAACCACTAGTCCTTGGAACTCTCCGATTTTTGTGGTGAAAAAGAAGTCTGGAAAATGGCGATTGTTACATGATTTGAGGAAAGTTAATGAGCACATCTTGCCAATGGGACCTCTACAATCTGGACTTCCTAATCCGAACATGATTCCGGAAGATCATCAACTCATGGTTATAGATTTGAAGGACTGTTTTTATACAATCTTGCTAGTGCCACAAGACAGAGAAAAATTTGCATTTACATTGCCAGTATACAATAATGAACATCCTACTCAACGGTTTGAATGGTGTGTCTTGCCTATGGGTATGGCCAACTCGCCGACTCTATGCCAACATTTTGTGAACAAGGCTTTGGAACCTTTCAGGCAACGCCATCCAGAGGTTAAAGTCTATCATTACACAGATGACATTTTATTGCATGGTCCACAAGTCACGGAGAAACACCTGCAGGACCTAGCAGACATTTTGCAACAAGCGGGCTTGATCATAGCTCCTGAAAAAGTGCAGCGGATGTATCCATTCCAATATCTGGGACATAGGCTCTCAGCTACAGCTTCAACTCCGCTATTGCCAACAATAGCTATTCCGGAGCAGTTCACTCTTGTACAATTGCAACAATTGCTAGGGAACATAAATTGGGCTCGTCCTTTCTTGGCCCTGAGCACGGAGGAACTATCACCACTCTTTGCTGCTCTTTCTGGACACACTTCTCCAGCGGACATCATTCCCTGCACAACGGAGATGCGTACAGCTCTTCAACGCCTCAACGAAAAGCTGCATACCATCGCTGTGGATCAGGTGCCCTCAGGCACCATTGCGCTGGCATGCGCTCTTCTTCCTACACCGAGGCTGCCCACTGCGGTTTCGTTCGCGCCTGTCAACGCTCAGAAGGTGGCCATCGTGGAATGGCTACACTTGGCGCACACTCCCTCGAAAAACTGTTATCGCCTGCCTGATGCGATTGCTGATCTTTTCCTCAAATGCCGTACTAGGGCAAAGCATTTGACTGGCTATGATGTTGACTTTGTTTGTTTTCCTTTTTCACAGGATCAGCTAACCGCCTTGCTACAGCATTCTGAGGCATTTCAGGTGGCCATGGCGGACTTTGTGGGACAAGTTAAATTTAACCCCCCCAAGGATAAGCGGTTTACCTTGCTGAATCTCACTTCTTACTCCCTGTCATCCCCACTTTGCATGCAACCTATCTTGCATGCCATTACTCTCTTCTCGGATGGCTCCCCCTCCCGTGGAGTCCTTACATGGCAGGGTCCTACTGGGGAATGGGAGGTTGTCTTTACAGGACCTCAAGCATCGGCCCAGCGGTCGGAACTGGCAGCGGTCATACTTGCTTTCTCTACGTTTTCTGATGTGCCTTTTAACCTGATTGTGGATACTCAATATGTTTACCGCCTTGTCTTTACCTTAGCTCAAGCTTATTTGTCTCCATCGATGGATAGGGATCTTTTTGCTTTATTCCAACAGCTTCAAGGTTTTCTTACTAACCGTACGGTCCCATTCTTTATTGCCCACATACGCTCTCACACAAGGATTCCAGGTTATTTGACGGAGGGCAATGCACGAGCAGATTCTGCTCTCCGAGACTCTGCTGAGGTTTTTTCTCTCTTTGACAACCCCATTGACAGTCATGCAATGTTTCATCAATCTGCTAAGGTTTTGCATAAACGGTTTTCCATTCCTATGTCACAGGCTAGAGACATTGTGTCGTCCTGTGCTTCCTGTACGAAGTCTCCTATATTCCTGCCATTTGATGCTGTTAATCCTCGAGGAACAGAAGCTAATCAGCTATGGCAGATGGATGTCACGCAAGTACCTGCTTTGGCTCCGCTTTCTAAGTTACATGTGACTGTTGATACCTTCTCTGGATTTATATGGGCTACACCCTTACGGGGTGAAACATCCAGACATGTTATACAACATTGCATTCGTTCGTTTGCGGCAATGGGTAAACCTAAAAGCCTTAAGACAGACAATGGGCCATCATATGTTTCTTCTGCCTTTCAGGACTTTTGCCGTCAGTGGGACATTAAGCTAACCCATGGAATACCCTATAACTCGACTGGACAGGCGATTGTTGAAAGAGCCCACCTGACATTCAAAAATTTGTTACACAAGCAAGTGGGAGATAGAGGGGTTCCTGTGGCGGAAATACCTACAGCTGTTGCTAAAGTACTGTATACTCTTAATTTTCTTCTTGCTCCCCATAACAGGTCACACTCTCCAGTCGAATTGCATTTCAGGACTGAGGAGTGTCTTCCTAAGCCATTGGTCGTTTATCGGCAGCAACCCGATCCTGAGTGGAAGGGTCCTGTACCTCTAATCACCTGGGGACGAGGATACGCAGCGGTTTCTACAACCTCAGGACCTGTGTGGATTCCTGCTCGAGCGATCCGCCCATGGAGAGAGAAGAAGGTTACTCAGCTCCAGGATGGTGGTTCACCAGTAAACTAACTTTGCTGACATTTGTTGTTTTCTTTCTTACTGTGCTTCCAGCTGTAAGAACAATGCCTCATGGGGGCAACCCCAACTTTTGGATTCGTCATGCTAACTATATGTTTGAGGTTCATGGTAAGAATGCAACGTTATACTATGAGCATCCACTGGCAGTGTCTCAAATGGCCTTTCTTCCGGCATTGTTCAACACACCTGAGCTGGTTATTGGACATTTGCAACATCTTGATAGGTCTACACTCTTCTCTAATCCTCCAGAACAATTTAACAACACCCGCTGGCGAAGCATGACATTCAAGAAATACACTAAAGGACTTTGTTTCTGCTGTCATAGTTCTGGAGTCTGGAATAGTAAATGGAAGTACTGGACTCAAGCAAAAAGGGTTTTGCAGAATGTAGGCAATTATACGGGTTGTGACGATTATTTTTGGCTATGGGGTAGTTATAACAGTTCTTATAAGCTTAATTATACCTTGTATAACACTACTATTGAAGATATATATGATGTGTTTCCTATGTTTACTCCTGATTATTCTGCTATAGATAGTGGTTCAATTTGCAATGGATGGCAAATCAAGGATCCGAACATGTGGTTCTTTTTTAATGGAGTTGCCACGAATTTCCATCCAGGTCAATATCAATGTGCAGCATTGGGTTATTTTACCTTATCCGTACAAGTGCAAATGCCGCCTCAGGCACATGCACGGCGCCGGAGAGCTGCTGCCGGCCCGATGGGTTCTGGTTGCAATGATGAAGTGATAATCGATGTTCAGCTGTCTGATGGTAGCTCCTGGGGGAGAGCTATAGGGAGTGCTATCACTGGAGCACTCACCTTGGGATCATACCCAGGTGTCATTTCCCAGGAGAATAGAAGGTCCATTTTGGGACTCACCTGTAGGCTGGAGAAATCAATCAATGCCACAGGGAGGGTCATACGGGATCTTCAAATGGAAATCACTGAACTCCATCAAGACCAAATGCAGGACAGACTGGCCATAGATTACCTGTTAGCAAAATCCGGAGGATTTTGTAAACTGGTCGGGAACCAGGGATGTCGGGTAAAATTCCAGGATCTGAATAATACTATTGAGAAAGAACTTCAGAATTTACAGGAGAGTATTACTAACAATGTACGCACTGATGTTAATCTCTTTGATTGGGTGACTTCTTGGTTGCCTGATTTATCTGTCCTTAGACAAGTTTTCTTTTATGGGTTTATTATTATTATCTGCTTTATACCTTTGTATTTTTGCATTACTTTTATTCCTAATCTTATTTCTATGTGTAACACATGTCCATTGCGTAGAAGGGAGACATCGAGTTTTGCACGACGGCAATTGTACTCAATGAGGTATCACCCTCCGGAACAAAGTACCAGGAGTCAGGAGGGGTACGATGTCCAGGTGGACAGTGATGATGTATATGATGACATGCAGGGGTATGATTAGCCGTCCCTCTCTCAAATTGAAATGAAAAAGGAGGACATGTGGGAATGCATCTGGATTCTGTCTTGCCTGTCTCTGACACTTTTTGTAAACAAAAGCCTCTGCTCACTGAGAGACAGCGCTCCTTATCTCTCTTTCTTTGGGTTCTGACACTTCTGATTGGCTGTAAGGACTCAGCTTTGTCTCTGCGAAGTTTCGTTTCTGCTGTACAATGATTGCTAGTTTCGTTTCTCTCTCTCACTGCCTAAATAAAGAAAAAGGCTTCAGTAGCATTTGACCAGCCAAGGACTGCAGAGTGCTTTCTCTCTGTCTCTCTGTTCCTCCCTACAAAAAGCCTAAGGAAGCAGGACTTCTTGGGACTGATTGTTATCTTAAAGATCTGAGGATATAACTGCTGCTAATGAGGCTGACTGAATAAAGAAGATATCTTTACATGAAGCAGAATCCCAACAAGTGAGTGAGAGAGAGATAGAGATAGAGAAGCTGTGAGTGAGAGAGAGAGAAAGAGAAGCTGTGAATGAGAGAGAGAGAGAAAGAGAAGCTATGTGTGTGAGAGAGAAAGAGAAGCTGTGAGTAAGAGAGAGAGAGAGTGAAAGAGAAGCTGTCAGTGAGAGAGAGAGAAGTGGTGAGAGAGAGAGAATAAGAGAAGCTGTGAGTGAGAGAGAGAGAGAAAGAGAACCTGTGAGTGAGAAGAGAGAGAGAGAGTGAAAGAGAAGCTGTGAGTGAGAGAGAGAGAGAAAGAGAAAATGTGAGTGTGTGAGAAAGAAAGAGAAGCTGTGAGTGAGAGAGAGAGAAAGAGACTCTGTGAGTGAGAGAGAGAGAGAGAAGCTGTGAGTGAGATAGAGAGAGAGAAAGTGAAAGAGAAGCTGTGAGTGAGAGAGGGAGAGAGAAAGAGAAGCTGTGTGTGAGAGAGAGAAAGAGAAGCTGTGAGTGAGAGAGAGAGAGAAAGAGAAGCTGTGAGTGAGAGAGAAGGAGAAGCTGTGAGTGAGAGTGAGAGAGAGAAAGAGAAGCTGTGTGAGTGAGAGAGAAATAGAAGGTGTGAGTGAGAGACAGACAGAGTGAAAAAGCTGTGAGTGAGATAGAGAGAGAGAGAAAGAGAAGCTGTGAGTGAGAGAGGGAGAGAGAAAGAGAAGCTGTGAGAAAGAGAGAGAGAAAGAGAAGGTGTGAGTGAGAGAGAGAGAAAGTGAAGCTGTGAGTGAGTGAGAGAGAGAGAGAAAGAGAAGATGTGAGTGTGTGAGAGAGAAAGAGAAGCTGTGAGAGAGAGAGAGAGAGAAAGAGAAGCTGTGAGTGAGAGAGAGAGAAAGAGAAGCTGTGAGTGAGATAGAGAGAGAAAGAGAAGCTATGTGTGAGTGAGAGAGAGAGAAAGAGAAGCTGTGAGTGAGAGAGAGAGAAAGAGAAGCTGTGAGTGAGAGAGAAAGTGAAGCTGTGAGTGAGTGAGAGAGAGATAGAGAAAGATAAGATGTGAGTGTGTGAGAGAGTAAGAGAGAGAGAGAGTAAGAGAGAGAGAGTAAGAGAGAGAGAGAGAGAAATAGAAGCTGTGAGTGAAACAGAGAGATAGAGAAAGAGAAGCTGTGAGTGAGAGAAAGAAAGAAATAGAAGATGTGAGTGAGAGAGAGAGAGAAAGATAAGCTGTGAGTGAGAGCGAGAGAAAGAGATGCTGTGAGTGAGAGAGAGAGAAAGAGAAGCTGTGAGTGAGATAGAGAGAGAGAGAGAAGCTGTGTGTGTGTGAGAGAGAAGCTGTGAGTGAGTGAAAGAGAAAGAGAATCTGTGAGTGAGAGAGGGAGAGAAAGAAGCTATGAGTGACAGAGAGAGAGAAAGAAAGGGAAGCTGTGAGTGAGAGAAAGAGATGCTGTGAGTGAGAGAGAGAGGAATAGAATCTGTGAGTGAGAGAGAGAGAGAGAAAGAGAATCTGTGAGTGAGAGAGTAAGATAAGCTGTGAGTGAGAGAGAGAAAGTGGAGCTGTGAGTGAGTGAGAGAGAGAGAGAAAGAGAAGATGTGAATGAGAGAGAGAGAGAGAGAAGCTGTGAGTGAGAGAGAGAGAGAGAAAGTGAAGCTGTGATTGAGAGAGAAAGAGAAGCTGTGAGTGAGAGAGAGAGAAAGTGAAGCTGTGAGTGAGAGAGAGAGAGAGAGAGAAGCTGTGAGTGAGAGAGAGAGAGAAAGAGAAAGAGAAGATGTGGGAGAGAGAGAGAAAGAGAAGCTGTGAGTGAGAGAGAGAGAGAAATAGATGCTGTTAGTGAGAGAGAGAGAGAGCTGAATAGAAGCTGTGAGTGAGAGATAGAGAGAGAAAGAGAAGCTGTGAGTGAGAGAGAAATAGAAGCTGTGAGTGAGAGAGAGAGAGAGAGAAAGAGAAGCTGTGAGTGAGACAGAGAGAAAGAGAAAGAGAAGCTGTGAGTGAGAGAGAAAGAAAGAGAAGCTGTGAGTGAGAGAGAGAAAGAGAAGATGTGAGTGAGAGAGAGAGAGAGAGAAAGAGAAGCTATGAGTGAGAGAGAGAGAGAAATAGAAGCTGTGAGTGAAACAGAGAGATAGAGAAAGAGAAGCTGTGAGTGAGAGAAAGAAAGAAAGAGAAGATGTGAGTGAGAGAGAGAGAAAGAGAAGCTGTGAGTGAGAGAGAAAGAGATGCTGTGAGTGAGAAAGAGAGAGAAGCTGTGTGTGTGTGAGAGAAGCTGTGAGTGAGTGAGAGAGGGAGAGAAAGAAGCTATGAGTGACAGAGAGAGAGAAAGAAAGGGAAGCTGTGAGTGAGAGAAAGAGAAGCTGTGAGTGAGAGAGAGAGAGAAAGTGTAGCTGTGAGTGAGTGAGAGAGAGAGATAGAGAAGATGTGAGTGAGTGAGAGAGAAAGAGAAGCTGTGAGTGAGAGAGAGAGAGAAAGAGAAGCTGTGAGTGAGAAAGAGAGAGAGAAGCTAAGTGTGTGTGTGAGAGAGAAAGAGAAGCTGTGAGTGAGAGAGAGAGAAAGAGAAGCTGTGAGTGAGAGAGGGAGAGAGAAAGAGAAGCTGTGTGTGAGAGAGAGAGAGAGAGAGAAGCTGTGAGTAAGAGAGAGAGAGAAAGAGAAGCTGTGAGTTAGAAGAGAGAGAGAGTGAAAGAGAAGCTGTGAGTGAGTGAGAGAGAGAGAAAGAGAAGATGTGAGTGAGTGAGAAAGAAAGAGAAACTGTGAGTTAGAAGAGATAGAGAGTGAAAGAGAAGCTGTGAGTGAGAGAGAGAGAGAAAGAGATGATGTGAGTGAGTGAGAAAGAAAGAGAAGCTGTGAGAGAGAGAGAGAGACTGTGAGTGAGAGAGAGAGAGAGAAAGAGAATCTGTGAGTGAGATAGAGAGGGAGAGAATGAGAATCTGTGAGTGAGAGAGGGAGAGAGAAATAGAAGCTGTGAGAGAGAGAGGGAGAGAGAAAGAGAAGCTGTGAGTGAGAGAGAGAGAACGAGAAGCTGTGAGTGAGAGAGAAAGAGAAGCTGCGAGTGAGAGAGAGAGAGAAAGAGATGCTGTGAGTGAGAGAGAGAGAGAAGCTGTGAGTGAGAAGAGAGAGAGAGAAAGAGTAGATGTGAGTGAGTGAGAAAGAAAGAAAAGCTGTTAGTGAGAGAGAGAGAGAAAGAGACTCTGTGAGTGAGAGAGAGAGAGAAAGAGAAGCTGTGAGTGAGATAGAGAGAGAAAGAGAAGCTGTGAGTGAGAGAGGGAGAGAGAAAGAGATGCTGTGGGAGAGAGAGAGAAACAGAAGCTGTGAGTGAGAGAGAGAGAAAGAGAAGCTTTGAGTGAGAGAGAAAGAGAAGCTGTGAGTGAGAGAGAGAGAGAAAGCGAAGCTGTGAGTGAGTGAGAGAGAGAAATAGATGCTGTGAGTGAGAGACAGACAGAGTGACAAAGTTGTGAGTGAGAGAGATAGAAAGAGAAAGATAAGCTGTGAGTGAGAGAGAGAGAGAGAAGATGTGAGTGAGAGAGAGAGAGAGAAAGAGAAGCTATGAGTGAGAGAGAGAGAGAAATAGAAGCTGTGAGTGAAACAGAGAGATAGAGAAAGAGAAGCTGTGAGTGAGAGAAAGAAAGAAAGAGAAGATGTGAGTGAGAGAGAGAGAGAAATATAAGCTGTGAGTGAGAGAGAGAGAGAAAGAGATGCTGTGAGTGAGAGAGAGAGAGAGAGAGAAGCTGTGTGTGTGAGAGAGAGAAGCTGTGAGTGAGTGAGAGAGAAAGAGAATCTGTGAGTGAGAGAGGGAGAGAAAGAAGCTATGAGTGACAGAGAGAGAAAGAAAGGGAAGCTGTGAGTGAGAGAAAGAGATGCTGTGAGTGAGAGAGAGAGGAATAGAATCTGTGAGTGAGAGAGAGAGAAAGAGAATCTGTGAGTGAGAGAGTAAGATAAGCTGTGAGTGAGAGAGAGAAAGTGAAGCTGTGAGTGAGTGAGAGAGAGAGAGAAAGAGAAGATGTGAATGAGAGAGAGAGAGAGAAGCTGTGAGTGAGAGAGAGAGAGAAAGAGAAGCTGTGATTGAGAGAGAAAGAGAAGTTGTGAGTGAGAGAGAGAGAAAGTGAAGCTGTGAGTGAGAGAGAGAGAGATAGAGAAGCTGTGAGTGAGAGAGAGAGAGAAAGAGAAAGAGAAGATGTGGGAGAGAGAGAGAAAGAGAAGCTGTGAGTGAGAGAGAGAGAGAAATAGATGCTGTTAGTGAGAGAGAGAGAGAGCTGAATAGAAGCTGTGAGTGAGAGATAGAGAGAGAAAGAGAAGCTGTGAGTGAGAGAGAAATAGAAGCTGTGAGTGAGAGAGAGAGAGAGAAAGAGAAGCTGTGAGTGAGACAGAGAGAAAGAGAAAGAGAAGCTGTGAGTGAGAGAGAAAGAAAGAGAAGCTGTGAGTGAGAGAGAGAAAGAGAAGATGTGAGTGAGAGAGAGAGAGAGAAAGAGAAGCTATGAGTGAGAGAGAGAGAGAAATAGAAGCTGTGAGTGAAACAGAGAGATAGAGAAAGAGAAGCTGTGAGTGAGAGAAAGAAAGAAAGAGAAGATGTGAGTGAGAGAGAGAGAGAAAGAGAAGCTGTGAGTGAGAGAGAGAGAGAAAGAGATGCTGTGAGTGAGAGAGAGAGAGAAGCTGTGTGTGTGAGAGAGAGAAGCTGTGAGTGAGTGAGAGAGAAAGAGAATCTGTGAGTGAGAGAGGGAGAGAAAGAAGCTATGAGTGACAGAGAGAGAGAAAGAAAGGGAAGCTGTGAGTGAGAGAAAGAGAAAGAGAAGCTATGAGTGAGAGAGAGAGAGAAAGTGTAGCTGTGAGTGAGTGAGAGAGAGAGATTGAGAAGATGTGAGTGAGTGAGAGAGAAAGAGAAGCTGTGAGTGAGAGAGAGAGAAAGAGAAAGAGAAGCTGTGAGTGAGAGAGAAAGAAAGAGAAGCTGTGAGTGAGAGAGAGAAAGAGAAGATGTGAGTGAGAGAGAGAGAAAGAGAAGCTATGAGTGAGAGAGAGAGAGAAATAGAAGCTGTGAGTGAAACAGAGAGATAGAGAAAGAGAAGCTGTGAGTGAGAGAAAGAAAGAAAGAGAAGATGTGAGTGAGAGAGAGAGAGAAAGAGAAGCTGTGAGTGAGAGAGAGAGAGAAAGAGATGCTGTGAGTGAGAGAGAGAGAGAAGCTGTGTGTGTGAGAGAGAAGCTGTGAGTGAGTGAGAGAGAAAGAGAATCTGTGAGTGAGAGAGGGAGAGAAAGAAGCTATGAGTGACAGAGAGAGAGAAAGAAAGGGAAGCTGTGAGTGAGAGAAAGAGAAAGAGAAGCTGTGAGTGAGAGAGAGAGAGAAAGTGTAGCTGTGAGTGAGTCAGAGAGAGAGATAGAGAAGATGTGAGTGAGTGAGAGAGGAAGAGAAGCTGTGAGTGAGAGAGAGAGAGAAAGAGAAGCTGTGAGTGAGAGAGAGAGAGAGAAAGAGAAGCTAAGTGTGTGTGTGAGAGAGAAAGAGAAGCTATGAGTGAGAGAGAGAGAAAGAGAAGCTGTGAGTGAGAGAGGGAGAGAGAAAGAGAAGCTGTGAGAGAGAGAGAGAGAGAGAGAGAGAAGCTGTGAGTAAGAGAGAGAGAGAAAGAGAAGCTGTGAGTTAGAAGAGAGAGAGAGTGAAAGAGAAGCTGTGAGTGAGTGAGAGAGAGAGAAAGAGAAGATGTGAGTGAATGAGAAAGAAAGAGAAACTGTGAGTTAGAAGAGAGAGAGAGTGAAAGAGAAGCTGTGAGTGAGAGAGAGAGAGAAAGAGATGATGTGAGTGAGTGAGAAAGAAAGAGAAGCTGTGAGAGAGAGAGAGACTGTGAGTGAGAGAGAGAGAGAGAAAGAGAATCTGTGAGTGAGATAGAGAGGGAGAGAATGAGAATCTGTGAGTGAGAGAGGGAGAGAGAAAGAGAAGCTGTGAGAGAGAGAGGGAGAGAGAAAGAGAAGCTGTGTGAGAGAGAGAGAGAACGAGAAGCTGTGAGTGAGAGAGAAAGAGAAGCTGCGAGTGAGAGAGAGATAGAGAAAGAGAAGCTGTGAGTGAGTGAGAGAGAGAAATAGAAGCTGTGAGTGAGAGACAGACAGAGTGAAAAAGCTGTGATTGAGAGAGATAGAAAGAGAAAGATAAGCTGTGAGGGAGAGAGGGAGAGAAAGTGAAGCTGTGAGTGAGTGAGAGAGAGAGAGAAAGAGAAGATGTGAGTGAGAGAGAGAAAGAGAAGCTGTGAATGAGAGAGAGAGAAAGAGATGCTGTGAGTGAGAGAGAGAGAGGAATAGAATCTGTGAGTGAGAGAGAGAGAGAAAGAGAAGCTGTGAGTGGGAGAGAGAGAGAGAGAAGCTGTGAGTAAGAGAGAGAGAGAAAGAGAAGCTCTGAGTGAGAGAGAGAAGCTGTGAGTGAGAGAGAGAGAGAGAAAGAGAAGTTGTGAGTGAGAGAGAGAAAGAGAAGGTTTGAGTGAGAGAGAGAGAGAGAAGCTGTGTGTGAGAGAGAAGCTGTGTGTGAGAGATAGAGAGAGAAAGAGAAGCTGCGAGTGAGAGAGAAATAGAAGCTGTGAGTGAGAGAGAGAGAAAGAGAAGCTGTGAGTGAGAAAGAGAAAGAGAAGCTGTGAGTTAGAGAGAGAGAAAGAGAAAGTGAAGCTGTGTGAGAGAGAGAGAGAAAGAGAACATTTGAGTGAGAGTGAGAGAAAGAGAAGCTGTGAGTGAGAGAGAAAGAAAGAGAAGCTGTGAGTGAGAGAGAGAGGGAAAGAGAAGATGTGAGTGAGAGAGAGAGAGAAGATGTGAGTGAGAGAGAGATAGAGAGAAAGAGAAGATGTGAGTGTGAGACAGAGAAAGAGAAGCTGTGAGTGAGAGAGAGAGAGAAATAGAAGCTGTGAGTGAAAGAGAGAGATAGAGAAAGATACGCTGTGAGTGAGAGAGAGAAAGAAAGAGAAGATGTGATTGAGAGAGAGAGAAAGAGAATCTGTGAGAGAGAGTGAGAGAGATGCTGTGAGTGAGAGAGAGAGAAAGAGAAGCTGTGTTTTTTGAGAGAGAGAAGCTGTGAGTGAGAGAGAGAGAAAGAGAAGCTGTAAGTGAGAGAGGGAGAGAAAGAAGCTATGAGTGAGAGAGAGAAAGAAAGGGAAGCTGTGAGTGAGAGAAAGAGAAAGAGAAGCTGTGAGTGAGAGAGAGAGAGAAAGTGAAGCTGTGAGTGAGTGAGAGAGAGAAAAGAAAGAGAAGATGTGAGTGAGAGAGAGAGAAAGAGATGATGTGGGAGAGAGAGAGAAAGAGAAGATGTGAGTGAGAGAGAGAGAAAGAGAAGCTTTGAGTGAGAGAGAAAGAGAAGCTGTGAGTGAGAGAGAGAGAGAAAGCGAAGCTGTGAGTGAGTGAGAGAGAGAAATAGAAGCTGTGAGTGAGAGACAGACAGAGTGACAAAGTTGTGAGTGAGAGAGATAGAAAGAGAAAGATAAGCTGTGAGTGAGAGAGAGAGAGAGAAGATGTGAGTGAGAGAGAGAGAGAGAGAAAGAGAAGCTATGAGTGAGAGAGAGAGAAATAGAAGCTGTGAGTGAAACAGAGAGATAGAGAAAGAGAAGCTGTGAGTGAGAGAAAGAAAGAAAGAGAAGATGTGAGTGAGAGAGAGAGAGAAAGATAAGCTGTGAGTGAGAGAGAGAGAGAAAGAGATGCTGTGAGTGAGAGAGAGAGAGAGAAGCTGTGTGTGTGTGAGAGAGAAGCTGTGAGTGAGTGAGAGGGAAAGAGAATCTGTGAGTGGGAGAGGGAGAGAAAGAAGCTATGAGTGACAGAGAGAGAGAAAGAAAGGGAAGCTGTGAGTGAGAGAAAGAGATGCTGTGAGTGAGAGAGAGAGGAATAGAATCTGTGAGTGAGAGAGAGTGAGAGAAAGAGAATCTGTGAGTGAGAGAGTAAGATAAGCTGTGAGTGAGAGAGAGAAAGTGAAGCTGTGAGTGAGTGAGAGAGAGAGAGAAAGAGAAGATGTGAATGAGAGAGAGAGAGAAGCTGTGAGTGAGAGAGAGAGAGAGAAAGAGAAGCTGTGATTGAGAGAGAGAGAAAGAGAAGCTGTGAGTGAGAGAGAGAGAAAGTGAAGCTGTGAGTGAGAGAGAGAGAGAGATAGAGAAGCTGTGAGTGAGAGAGAGAGAGAAAGAGAAGATGTGGGAGAGAGAGAGAAAGAGAAGCTGTGAGTTAGAAGAGAGAGAGAAATAGATGCTGTTAGTGAGAGAGAGAGAGAGCTGAATAGAAGCTGTGAGTGAGAGATAGAGAGAGAAAGAGAAGCTGTGAGTGAGAGAGAAATAGAAGCTGTGAGTGAGAGAGAGAGAGAGAAAGAGAAGCTGTGAGTGAGACAGAGAGAAAGAGAAAGAGAAGCTGTGAGTGAGAGAGAAAGTAAGAGAAGCTGTGAGTGAGAGAGAGAAAGAGATGTGAGTGAGAGAGAGAGAGAGAGAAAGAGAAGCTATGAGTGAGAGAAAGAGAGAAATAGAAGCTGTGAGTGAAACAGAGAGATAGAGAAAGAGAAGCTGTGAGTGAGAGAAAGAAAGAAAGAGAAGATGTGAGTGAGAGAGAGAGAGAAAGAGAAGCTGTGAGTGAGAGAGAGAGAGAAGCTGTGTGTGTGAGAGAGAGAAGCTGTGAGTGAGTGAGAGAGAAAGAGAATCTGTGAGTGAGAGAGGGAGAGAAAGAAGCTATGAGTGACAGAGAGAGAGAAAGAAAGGGAAGCTGTGAGTGAGAGAAAGAGAAAGAGAAGCTGTGAGTGAGAGAGAGAGAGAAAGTGTAGCTGTGAGTGAGTGAGAGAGAGAGATAGAGAAGATGTGAGTGAGTGAGAGAGAAAGAGAAGCTGTGAGTGAGAGAGAGAGAAAGAGAAAGAGAAGCTGTGAGTGAGAGAGAAAGAAAGAGAAGCTGTGAGTGAGAGAGAGAAAGAGAAGATGTGAGTGAGAGAGAGAGAGAAAGAGAAGCTATGAGTGAGAGAGAGAGAGAAATAGAAGCTGTGAGTGAAACAGAGAGATAGAGAAAGAGAAGCTGTGAGTGAGAGAAAGAAAGAAAGAGAAGATGTGAGTGAGAGAGAGAGAGAAAGAGAAGCTGTGAGTGAGAGAGAGAGAGAAAGAGATGCTGTGAGTGAGAGAGAGAGAGAAGCTGTGTGTGTGTGAGAGAGAAGCTGTGAGTGAGTGAGAGAGAAAGAGAATCTGTGAGTGAGAGAGGGAGAGAAAGAAGCTATGAGTGACAGAGAGAGAGAAAGAAAGGGAAGCTGTGAGTGAGAGAAAGAGAAAGAGAAGCTGTGAGTGAGAGAGAGAGAGAAAGTGTAGCTGTGAGTGAGTGAGAGAGAGAGAGAAGATGTGAGTGAGTGAGAGAGAAAGAGAAGCTGTGAGTGAGAGAGAGAGAAAGAGAAGATGTGAGTGAGTGAGAAAGAAAGAGAAACTGTGAGTTAGAAGAGAGAGAGAGTGAAAGAGAAGCTGTGAGTGAGAGAGAGAGAGAAAGAGATGATGTGAGTGAGTGAGAAAGAAAGAGAAGCTGTGAGAGAGAGAGAGAGACTGTGAGTGAGAGAGAGAGAGAGAAAGAGAATCTGTGAGTGAGATAGAGAGGGAGAGAATGAGAATCTGTGAGTGAGAGAGGGAGAGAGAAAGAGAAGCTGTGAGAGAGAGAGGGAGAGAGAAAGAGAAGCTGTGAGTGAGAGAGAGAGAACGAGAAGCTGTGAGTGAGAGAGAAAGAGAAGCTGCGAGTGAGAGAGAGAGAGAGAAAGAGAAGCTGTGAGTGAGTGAGAGAGAGAAATAGAAGCTGTGAGTGAGAGACAGACAGAGTGAAAAAGCTGTGATTGAGAGAGATAGAAAGAGAAAGATAAGCTGTGAGGGAGAGAGGGAGAGAAAGTGAAGCTGTGAGTGAGTGAGAGAGAGAGATAAAGAGAAGATGTGAGTGAGAGAGAGAAAGAGAAGCTGTGAATGAGAGAGAGAGAAAGAGATGCTGTGAGTGAGAGAGAGAGAGGAATAGAAGCTGTGAGTGAGAGAGAGAGAGAAAGAGAAGCTGTGAGTGGGGGAGAGAGAGAGAGAAGCTGTGAGTAAGAGAGAGAGAGAAAGAGAAGCTGTGAGTGAGAGAGAGAGAGAGAAAGAGAAGCTGTGAGTGAGAGAGAGAGAGAGAGAGAGAAAGAGAAGTTGTGAGTGAGAGAGAGAAAGAGAAGGTTTGAGTGAGAGAGAGAGAGAAGCTGTGTGTGAGAGATAGAGAGAGAAAGAGAAGCTGCGAGTGAGAGAGAAATAGAAGCTGTGAGTGAGAGAGAGAAAAAGAGAAGCTGTGAGTGAGAAAGAGAAAGAGAAGCTGTGAGTTAGAGAGAGAGAAAGAGAAAGTGAAGCTGTGAGAGAGAGAGAGAGAAAGAGAACATTTGAGTGAGAGTGAGAGAAAGAGAAGCTGTGAGTGAGAGAGAAAGAAAGAGAAGCTGTGAGTGAGAGAGAGAGGGAAAGAGAAGATGTGAGTGAGAGAGAGAGAGAGAAGATGTGAGTGAGAGAGAGATAGAGAGAAAGAGAAGATGTGAGTGTGAGACAGAGAAAGAGAAGCTGTGAGTGAGAGAGAGAGAAATAGAAGCTCTGAGTGAAAGAGAGAGATAGAGAAAGATACGCTGTGAGTGAGAGAGAGAAAGAAAGAGAAGATGTGATTGAGAGAGAGAGAAAGAGAATCTGTGAGAGAGAGTGAGAGAGATGCTGTGAGTGAGAGAGACAGAAAGAGAAGCTGTAAGTGAGAGAGGGAGAGAAAGAAGCTATGAGTGAGAGAGAGAAAGAAAGGGAAGCTGTGAGTGAGAGAAAGAGAAAGAGAAGCTGTGAGTGAGAGAGAGAGAGAAAGTGAAGCTGTGAGTGAGTGAGAGAGAGAAAAGAAAGAGAAGATGTGAGTGAGAGAGAGAGAAAGAGAAGCTGTGAGTGAGAGAGAGAGAAAGAGAAGCTGTGAGTGAGAGAGAGAGAAAGAGAAGCTGTTAGTGAGAGATAGAGAGAGAGAAAGTGAAGCTGTGAGTGAGAGAGAGAGAAAGAGATGCTGTGAGTGAGAGAGAGAGGAATAGAATCTGTGAGTGAGAGAGAGAGAGAGAAAGAGAATCTGTGAGTGAGAGAGAAATAGAAGCTGTGAGTGACAGAAAGAGAGAAATTGAAGCTGTGAGTGAGAGAGAGAGAGAGAAAGAGAAGCTGTGAGTGAGAGAGTGAGAAAGTGAAGCTGTGAGTGAGAGAGAGATAGAGATAGAGAAGCTGTGAGTGAGAGAGAGAGAAAGAGAAGCTTTGAGTGAGAGAGAGAGAGAAAGAGAAGCTATGTGTGTGTGAGAGAGAAAGAGAAGCTGTGAGTGAGAAGAGAGAGAGAGTGAAAGAGAAGCTGTGAGTGAGAGAGAGAGAGAAAGAGAAGCTGTGAGTGAGAAGAGAGAGAGAGTGAAAGAGAAGCTGTGAGTGAGAGAGAGAGAGAAAGAGAAGATGTGAGTGTGTGAGAAAGAAAGAGAAGCTGTGAGTGAGAGAGAGAGAAAGAGACTCTGTGAGAGAGAGAGAGAGAAAGAGAAGCTGTGAGTGAGATAGAGAGAGAGAAAGATAAAAAGAAGCTGTGAGTGAGAGAGGGAGAGAGAAAGAAGCTGTGAGAGAGAGAGAGAAAGAGAAGCTGTGAGAGAGAGAGAGAGAAGCTGTGAGTGAGAGAGAAAGAGAAGCTGTGAGTGAGAGTGAGAGAGAGAAAGAGAAGCTCTGTGAGTGAGAGAGAAATAGAAGGTGTGGGTGAGAGACAGACAGAGTGAAAAAGCTGTGAGTGAGATAGAGAGAGAGAGAAAGAGAAGCTGTGAGTGAGAGAGGGAGAGAGAAAGAGAAGCTGTGAGAAAGAGAGAGAGAAAGAGAAGGTGTGAGTGAGAGAGAGAGAAAGTGAAGCTGTGAGTGAGTGAGAGAGAGAGAGAAAGAGAAGATGTGAGTGTGTGAGAGAGAAAGAGAAGCTGTGAGTGAGAGAGAGAGAAAGAGAAGCTTGAGTGAGATAGAGAGAGAAAGAGAAGCTATGTGTGTGAGAGAGAAATAGAAGCTGTGAGTAACAGAAAGAGAGAAATTGAAGCTGTGAGTGAGAGAGAAAGAGAAAGAGAAGCTGTGAGAGAGAGAGACAGAAAGAGAAGCTGTGATTGAGAGAGAGAGAGGGAGAAAGAGAAGCTGTGAGAGAGAGAGAGAAAGTGAAGCTGTGAGTGAGAGAGAGAGAGATAGAGAAGCTGTGAGTGTGAGAGAGAGAAAGAGAAGCTGAGAGTGAGAGAGAGAGAGAGAGAAAGAAAAGGTGTGAGTGAGAGACAGACAGAGTGAAAAAGCTGTGAGTGAGAGAGAGAGAGAGAGAGAAGCTGTTAGTGAGAGAGGGAGAGAGAAAGAGAAGCTGTGAGAAAGAGAGAAAGAGAAGGTGTGAGTGAGAGAGAAAGTGAAGCTGTGAGTGAGTGAGAGAGAGAGAGAGAAAGAGAAGATGTGAGTGTGTGAGAGAGAAAGAGAAGCTGTGAGTGAGAGAGAGAGAGAAAGAGAAAGAGAAGCTGTGAGTGAGAGAGGGAGAGAGAAAGAGAAGCTGTGAGAGAGAGAGAGAAAGAGACGCTGTGAGTGAGAGAGAAAGAGAAGCTGTGAGTGAGAGTGAGAGATGGCAAGAGAAGCTGTGTGAGTGAGAGAGAAATAGAAGGTGTGAGTGAGAGACAGAGAGAGTGAAAAAGCTGTGAGTGAGATAGAGAGAGAGAGAGAGAGAAACTGTGAGTGAGAGAGGGAAAGAGAAAGAGAAGCTGTGATTGAGAGAGAGAGAGGGAGAAAGAAAAGCTGTGAGTGAGAGAGAGAGAGAAAGTGAAGCTGTGAGTGAGAGAGATAGAGATAGAGAAGCTGTGAGTGAGAGAGAGAGAAAGAGAAGCTGAGAGTGAGAGAGAGAGAGAGAAAGAGAAGGTGTGAGTGAGAGACAGACAGAGTGAAAAAGCTGTGAGTGAGAGAGAGAGAGAGAGAGAGAGAAGCTGTTAGTGAGAGAGGGAGAGAGAAAGAGAAGCTGTGAGAAAGAGAGAAAGAGAAGGTGTGAGTGAGAGAGAAAGTGAAGCTGTGAGTGAGTGAGAGAGAGAGAGAGAAAGAGAAGATGTGAGTGTGTGAGAGAGAAAGAGAAGCTGTGAGTGAGAGAGAGAGGGAGAGAAAGAGAAAGAGAAGCTGTGAGTGAGAGAGGGAGAGAGAAAGAGAAGCTGTGAGAGAGAGAGAGAAAGAGAAGCTGTGAGTGAGAGAGAGAGAGAAAGAGAAGCTGTGAGTGAGAGAGAAAGAGAAGCTGTGAGTGAGAGTGAGAGAGAGCAAGAGAACCTGTGTGAGTGAGAGAGAAATAGAAGGTGAGAGTGAGAGACAAAGAGAGTGAAAAAGCTGTGAGTGAGATAGAGAGAGAGAAAGAGAAACTGTGAGTGAGAGAGGGAGAGAGAAAGAGAAGCTGTGAGAAAGAGAGAGAGAAAGAGAAACTGTGAGTGAGAGAGGGAGAGAGAAAGAGAAGCTGTGAGAAAGAGAGAGAGAAAGAGAAGGTGTGTGTGTGAGAGAGAGAGAAATTGAAGCTGTGAGTGAGAGAGAGAGAGAGAGAAAGAGAAGATGTGAGTGAGAGAGAGAGAAAGAGAAGCTGTGAGTGAGAGAGAGAGAGAAAGAGAAGCTGTGAGTGAGAGAGAGAGAAAGAGAAGCTGTGATTGAGAGAGAGAGAGAAAGAGAAGCTGTGAGTGAGAGAGAGAGAGAACGTGAAGCTGTGAGTGAGAGAGAGATAGAGATAGAGAAGCTGTGAGTGAGACAGAGAGAAAGAGAAGCTATGAGTGAGAGAGAGAGAGAGAAAGAGAAGCTATGTGTGTGAGAGAGAGAAAGAGAAGCTGTGAGTAAGAGAGAGTGAAAGAGAAGCTGTGAGTGAGAGAGAGAGAAGTGGTGAGAGAGAGAGAGAATAAGAGAAGCTGTGAGTGAGAGAGAGAGAGAAAGAGAAGCTGTGAGTGAGAAGAGAGAGAGAGAGTGAAAGAGAAGCTGTGAGTGAGAGAGAGAGAGAAAGAGAAGATGTGAGTGTGTGAGAAAGAGAAGCTGTAAGTGAGAGAGAGAGAAAGAGACTGTGAGTGAGAGAGAGAGAGAAAGAGAAGCTGTGAGTGAGATAGAGAGAGAAAGTGAAGCTGTGAGTGAGTGAGAGAGAGAGCGAAAGAGATGCTGTGAGTGAGAGTGAGAGAGAGAAAGAGAAGCTGTGTGAGTGAGAGAGAAATAGAAGGTGTGAGTGAGAGACAGGCAGAGTGAAAAAGCTGTGAGTGAGATAGAGAGAGAGAGAAAGAGAAGCTGTGAGTGAGAGAGGGAGAGAGAAAGAGAAGCTGTGAGAAAGAGAGAGAGAAAGAGAAGGTGTGAGTGAGAGAGAGAGAAAGTGAAGCTGTGAGTGAGTGAGAGAGAGAGAGAGAAAGAGAAGATGTGAGTGTGTGAGAGAGAAAGAGAAGCTGTGAGTGAGAGAGAGAGAAAGAGAAGCTGTGAGTGAGAGAGAGACAAGCTGTGAGTGAGATAGAGAGAGAAAGAGAAGCTATGTGTGTGAGAGAGAAATAGAAGCTGTGTGTGACAGAAAGAGAGAAATTGAAGCTGTGAGTGAGAGAGAGAGAGAGAGAGAAGCTGTGAGTGAGAGAGAGAGAGAAAGAGAAGCTGTGATTGAGAGAGAGAGAGAGAGAAAGAAAAGCTGTGAGTGAGAGAGAGAAAGTGAAGCTGTGAGTGAGAGAGAGATAGAGATAGAGAAGCTGTGAGTGAGAGAGAGAGAAAGAGAAGCTGTGAGTGAGAGAGAGAGAAAGAGAAGCTATGTGTGTGTGAGAGAGAGAGAAGCTGTGAGGAAGAGAGAGAGAGTGAAAGAGAAGCTGTGAGTGAGAGAGAGAGAAGTGGTTAGTGAGAGAGAATAAGAGAAGCTGTGAGTGAGAGAGAGAGAGAAAGAGAAGCTGTGAGTGAGAAGAGGGAGAGAGAGTGAAAGAGAAGCTGTGAGTGAGAGAGAGAAAGAGAAGATGTGAGTGTGTGAGAAAGAGAAGCTGTGAGTGAGAGAGAGAGAGAGAAAGAGACTCTGTGAGTGAGTGAGAGAGAGAAAGAGAAGCTGTGAGTGAGATAGAGAGAGAAAGTGAAGCTGTGTGAGGGAGAGGAGAGCGAAAGATGCTGTGAGTGAGAGTGAGAGAGGAATAGAAGCTGTGAGTGAGAGAGAGAGAAAGAGAAGCTGTGAGTGAGAGAGAAATAGAAGCTGTGAGTGACAGAAAGAGAGAAATTGAAGTTGTGAGTGAGAGAGAGAGAGAGAAGCTGTGAGTGAGAGAGAGAGTGAAAGAGAAGCTGTGATTGAGAGAGAGAGAGAGAAAGAGAAGCTGTGAGTGAGAGAGAGAGAGAAAGTGAAGCTGTGAGTGAGAGAGAGATAGAGATAGAGAAGCTGTGAGTGAGTGAGAGAGAAAGAGAAGCTGTGAGTGAGAGAGAGAGAGAAAGAGAAGCTGTGAGTGAGAGAGAGAGAGAAAGTGAAGCTGTGAGTGAGAGAGAGAGAGAAAGAGAAGCTGTGAGTGAGAGAGAGAGAAAGAGAAGCTGTGATTGAGAGAGAGAGAGAGAGAAAGAGAAGCTGTGAGTGAGAGAGAGAGAGAAAGTGAAGCTGTGAGTGAGAGAGAGATAGAGATAGAGAAGCTGTGAGTGAGAGAGAGAGAAAGAGAAGCTGTGAGTGAGAGAGAGAGAAAGAGAAGCTATGTGTGTGAGAGTGAGAGAGAAAGAGAAGCTGTGAGTAAGAGAGAGTGAAAGAGAAGCTGTGAGTGAGATAGAGAGAAGAGGTGAGAGAGAGAGAATAAGGGAAGGTGTGAGTGAGAGAGAGAGAGTAAGAGAAGCTGTGAGTGAGAAGAGAGAGTGAAAGAGAAGCTGTGAGTGAGAGAGAGAGAGAAAGAGAAGTGAGTGTGTGCGAAAGAAAGAGAAGCTGTGTGTGTGTGAGAGAGAGAAAGAGACTGTGACTAAGAGAGAGAGAGAAAGAGAAGCTGTGAGTGAGATAGAGAGAGAGAGAAAGAGAAGCTGTGAGTGAGAGAGGGAGAGAGAAAGAGAAGGTGTGAGAGAGAGAGAGAAGTTGTGATTGAGAGAGAGAGAGAAAGAGAAGCTGTGAGTGAGAGAGAGAGAGAGAGAGAGAAAGAGAAGCTGTGAGTGAGTGAGAGAGAGAAATAGAAGCTGTGAGTGAGGGACAGACAGAGTGAAAAAGCTGTGAGTGAGAGAGATAGAAAGAGAAAGATAAGCTGTGAGTGAGAGAGAGAGAGAAAGTGAAGCTGTGAGTGAGTGAGAGAGAGAGAGAAAGAGAAGATGTGAATGAGAGAGAGAGAGAGAAAGAGAAGCTGTGAGTGAGAGAGAGAGAGAGAAAGAGAAGCTGTGATTGAGAGAGAGAGAAAGAGAAGCTGTGAGTGAGAGAGAGAGAGAGAGAGAAGCTGTGAGTGAGAGAGAAAGAGAAAGAGAAGATGTGGGAGAGAGAGAGAAAGAGAAGCTGTGAGTGAGAGAGAGAGAGAAATAGATGCTGTTAGTGAGAGACAGAGAGAGATGAATAGAAGCTGTGAGTGAGAGATAGAGAGAGAAAGAGAAGCTGTGAGTGAGAGAGAAATAGAAGCTGTGAGTGAGAGAGAGAGAGAGAGAAGCTGTGAGTGAGACAGAGACAAAGAGAAAGATAAGCTGTGAGAGAGAGAGAAAGAAAGAGTAGCTGTGAGTGAGAGAGAGAAAGAGAAGAAGTGAGTGAGAGAGAGAGAGAGAGAGAGAGAGAAGCTATGAGTGAGAGAGAGAGAGAAATAGAAGCTGTGAGTGAAACAGAGAGATAGAGAAAGAGAAGCTGTGAGTGAGAGAAAGAAAGAAAGGGAAGATGTGAGTGAGAGAGAGAGAGAAAGAGAAGCTGTGAGTGAGAGAGAGAGAGAAAGAGATGCTGTGAGTGAGAGAGAGAGAGAAGCTGTGTGTGTGTGAGAGAGAAGCTGTGAGTGAGTGAGAGAGAAAGAGTATCTATGAGTGAGAGAGGGAGAGAAAGAAGCTATGAGTGACAGAGAGAGAGAAAGAAAGGGAAGCTGTGAGTGAGAGAAAGAGAAAGAGAAGCTGTGAGTGAGAGAGAGAGAGAAAGTGAAGCTGTGAGTGAGTGAGAGAGAGAGATAGAGAAGATGTGAGTGAGTGAGAGAGAAAGAGAAGCTGTGAGTGAGAGAGAGAGAGAAAGAGAAGCTGTGAGTGAGAGAGAGAGAGAGAGAAGCTAAGTGTGTGTGTGAGAGAGAAAGAGAAGCTGTGAGTGAGAGAGAGAGAAAGAGAAGCTGTGAGTGAGAGAGGGAGAGAGAAAGAGAAGCTGTGAGAGAGAGAGAGAGAAAGAGAAGCTGTGAGTAAGAGAGAGAGAAAGAGAAGCTGTGAGTTAGAAGAGAGAGAGAGTGAAAGAGAAGCTGTGAGTGAGTGAGAGAGAGAGAAAGAGAAGATGTGAGTGAGTGAGAAAGAAAGAGAAACTGTGAGTTAGAAGAGAGAGAGAGTGAAAGAGAAGCTGTGAGTGAGAGAGAGAGAGAAAGAGATGATGTGAGTGAGTGAGAAAGAAAGAGAAACTGTGAGAGAGAGAGAGAGAGACTGTGAGTGAGAGAGAGAGAGAGAGAAAGAGAATCTGTGAGTGAGATAGAGAGGGAGAGAATGAGAAGCTGTGAGTGAGAGAGAGATACAGAGAAAGAGAAGCTGTGAGAGAGAGAGAGAAAGAGAAGCTGTGAGTGAGAGAGAGAGAACGAGAAGCTGTGAGTGAGAGAGAAAGAGAAGCTGCGAGTGAGAGAGAGAGAGAAAGAGAAGCTGTGAGTGAGTGAGAGAGAGAAATAGAAGCTGTGAGTGAGAGACAGACAGAGTGAAAAAGCGGTGATTGAGAGAGATAGAAAGAGAAATATAAGCTGTGAGGGAGAGAGGGAGAGAAAGTGAAGCTGTGAGTGAGTGAGAGAGAGAGAGAAAGAGAAGATGTGAGTGAGAGAGAGAAAGAGAAGCTGTGAATGAGAGAGAGAGAAAGAGATGCTGTGAGTGAGA
Organism: Bradypodion ventrale; assembly: GCA_035047345.1. Taxonomy (NCBI): domain Eukaryota; kingdom Metazoa; phylum Chordata; class Lepidosauria; order Squamata; family Chamaeleonidae; genus Bradypodion; species Bradypodion ventrale. The sequence continues at coordinate 176,616,584 of JAWDJE010000002.1, forward strand.
GAGAGAGAGGAATAGAAGCTGTGAGTGAGAGAGAGAGAGAGAAAGAGAAGCTGTGAGTGGGGGAGAGAGAGAGAGAAGCTGTGAGTAAGAGAGAGAGAGAAAGAGAAGCTGTGAGTGAGAGAGAGAGAGAAAGAGAAGCTGTGAGTGAGAGAGAGAGAGAAAGAGAAGTTGTGAGTGAGAGAGAGAAAGAGAAGGTTTGAGTGAGAGAGAGAGAGAGAGAGAAGCTGTGTGAGAGAGAGAGAAGCTGTGTGTGAGAGATAGAGAGAGAAAGAGAAGCTGCGAGTGAGAGAGAAATAGAAGGTGTGAGTGAGAGAGAGAGAAAGAGAAGCTGTGAGTGAGAAAGAGAAAGAGAAGCTGTGAGTTAGAGAGAGAGAAAAAGTGAAGCTGTGTGTGAGAGAGAGAAAGAGAACATTTGAGTGAGAGTGAGAGAAAGAGAAGCTGTGAGTGAGAGAGAAAGAAAGAGAAGCTGTGAGTGAGAGAGAGAGGGAAAGAGAAGATGTGAGTGAGAGAGAGAGAAGATGTGAGTGAGAGAGAGATAGAGAGAAAGAGAAGATGTGAGTGTGAGACAGAGAGAGAAAGAGAAGCTGTGAGTGAGAGAGAGAGAGAAATAGAAGCTGTGAGTGAAAGAGAGAGATAGAGAAAGATACGCTGTGAGTGAGAGAGAGAAAGAAAGAGAAGATGTGATTGAGAGAGAGAGAAAGAGAATCTGTGAGAGAGAGTGAGAGAGATGCTGTGAGTGAGAGAGAGAGAAAGAGAAGCTGTGTGTGTGAGAGAGAGAAGCTGTGAGTGAGAGAGAGAGAAAGAGAAGCTGTAAGTGAGAGAGGGAGAGAAAGAAGCTATGAGTGAGAGAGAGAAAGAAAGGGAAGCTGTGAGTGAGAGAAAGAGAAAGAGAAGCTGTGAGTGAGAGAGAGAGAGAAAGTGAAGCTGTGAGTGAGTGAGAGAGAGAAAAGAAAGAGAAGATGTGAGTGAGAGAGAGAGAAAGAGAAGCTGTGAGTGAGAGAGAGAGAAAGAGAAGCTGTGAGTGAGAGAGAGAGAAAGAGAAGCTGTGAGTGAGAGATAGAGAGAGAGAAAGAGAAGCTATGTGTGTGTGAGAGAGAGAAAGAGAAGCTGTGAGTGAGAGAGAGAGAAAGAGAAGCTGTGAGTGAGAGAGGGAGTGTGGGAAGGCATCTGGTTTCTGTCTCCTGTCTGCCTTCACATTGTGTAAACAAAGGCCTCTTTGTCTACATGAGAGACAACGCTTGATTTTGGGCATGCTTAGAATATGAGTAGATTTCTCCTTTCTTCTCCTTATTTGGGTTCTGACTTTCTGATTGGCTCTGTGCCTTAAGTTTTGTTTCTGTTAAGTTTCGTTTCTGATATACTCTGCTTGAATAAAGAGAAGCCATTAGTATCTTTTGTTCAGCCAAAAGTGCAGCGTGTGTGTGTCTGTTTTCTCTCTATCTCTGTTTCCTACTTACTCCGTCTTATGAAGCTGGACTCCGTTAGACCTTTTAACTCTCTCTCTTAAAAGATCTGGGGCTATAAACTGCTGCTAATGAGGCTGATTGATTATCTTTACATGGATCAGATTCCTATAAGTGACGCACCGTGTGAGGCGGGTTGAATGAAATTCAAATGAATGCTTTGAAGCAGCAATGAGCAATTAACACCTCATAATTGGCGACCAGGGACAAGGTCTTCACTTGCTTCGACCAGAGGAAAGGTCCAATCAAGCGCTTGAGAATTACAACAGGGTGAGTGGAAAATACAATTTAATTATGGGATGCGTGTTAACTTCGCCAGGGAAGGAACTTTGTAAAGATATCTCAGATCTTTTGCATATGAATGGTCGAACGGCTGATGAGAAGGAAATACAACAGCTGGTCAAAGCTATAGAAAAAATCTGTCCTTGGGTTAAATATAATGAATGTTTGGACTTAAAACAGTGGAATCAGGTGGGGAAAGAATTGCAAAAGCATGAGAGAATTTTTGTATCAGTTCAATTTACGTGGGAGGAAGTCAGAAACTGCCTTCAAAGACTTACTCCAAGAAATATGTTATTCTCTCAGAGGCTTGATGGCCCCCTCCCACAGCTTTTGCCTCCAGCCAAGGGAGGGAGTCCAACTGCCCCTCCATCATATGAGAAACAACAGCATAAGCCCCCTGATGGGGATGGGGGTGGAAAAGAAGATGGGACATTATATCCTGCCTTGCAGCAATCAAGCACTTTTAGCCCTACAAAAGACCTGTTCTCTGCTGCTTTAACTGCAGCTGTGCTGGATGTGGAATCTCCTGAGATATATCCAGTGAACAGAGAGGCCATGGCAAATGGGAATGCTGCAATTCTGCCTGCCGAGTCTGAAAAACAACTAGTGCCAGCTGATGGGGAACAAATGGTGGGGACCTCATCACAGATTGAAGCTATTAATGCATGCAAAGTGGCGAGAAGCAAGGAGTGTGATTCAAAGGGCAGCATAGGGGATCTCAGCTCACCCCTGAAGCAACCCTCATCACAAAAGCAGGAGAAGCTGAGTAGTAAATTTGATACCTCACGTTTGGGCAGGAAGATCCTACAGAAATGGAAGGATGGCCCAGAGGAGGAATGCAGAAAACCCAAGACCAGAAAGGGGTGCAAGTACAAACTAACAGATGCAGTTTGTCATAGAATTGAGATTCAGATGCTGCAGATGAAAGAAATCCAGAGGAATAGGGGGGTGAATCCTGCCTGTATGGACAGCAGGCTTTTGCAAAAATACAAGGAGTGAGAAGACATACAGTTTTTGGCTGATTTTGAACTGCCCAACCCTCAAACAAAGAGATCCAGAGTGAGCTGTCCCAAGTTTCAAGCATCAGGATTGCAGGGAAAGCAACTTGGACTTCCCTGTGATTTTCTTCTGTGTGAAATACTTGCAATTTCTGGAGAAGTCCTTTGTGCCTTCATACCTCATCGGCCTGCCTTAATGCAGATGGGTGTGGCTGGAGCATGAAGGAATGTGTGTTTGCCTGAAAAGCTGAAAAGGGGGGTTGTGTGGGATTGTCTTGTGAAGTCAGTGAGACTTAATTTATGGCTTAATTTCAACCTTTTCCATGCCAAGAACTGTGCTGGAGAGAAGAGAGTGTTTAAGAAGAAAGCTTAATCAACATTTGGACTTTTAATTTGTACATTTTAATTGGACTAAAAGGAAAAAAGTTTGTGTGGACTCTAAGGAAGAATTGGCTTTGTTTGCATTTTAAAACCTGAAAACCTTTTTGAAGGAAAAGAATTGTCTACCTGCTCATGCTATGAGTGTGAAATGCTTTAATGTTTTGTTCATGCTTAAATGTTTGCTTATTCTCTTGCAGGGGAAACACCTGCCTTTGCTTATGTTATGTTTTGCTTTATGAAACTGCATTTCTCAAGGTACCTTCAGAAGTACATGGAAGAGTTTTCAGTACCCTACACATGTAAATGGGTTTGTGATATTGCATTTGTGTTATACATCAGGCATGTTTCACGTTTAGTTACATGGTATTAGTAATAACAGGGCATGCTCCTGTTTTTTAGGGGAGTGTCTTCCTAAGCCATTGGTCGTTTATTGGCAACAAGGGGATCCTGAGTGGAAGGATTCCTGCTGGAGCGATCCGCCCATGGAGAGAGAAGAAGGTTACTCAGCTCCAGGATGGTGGTTCACCAGTAAACTAAATGTGCTGACATTTGTTCTTTTCTTTCTTACTGTGCTTCCAGCTGTAAGAACAATACCTCATGGGGGCAACCCCAACTTTTGGATTCGTCATGCTAACTATATGTTTGAAGTTCATGGTAAGAATGCAACGTTATACTACGAGCATCCACTGGCAGTGTCTCAAATGGCCTTTCTTCCGGCATTGTTCAACACGCCAGAGTTGGTTATTGGACATTTGCAACATCTTGATAGGTCTACACTCTTCTCTAATCCTCCAGAACAATTTAACAACACCCGCTGGCGAAGCATGACATTCAAGAAATACACTAAAGGACTTTGTTTCTGCTGTCATAGTTCTGGAGTCTGGAATAGTAAATGGAAGCACTGGACTCAAGCAAAAAGGGTTTTGCAGAATGTAGGCAATTATACGGGTTGTGACGATTATTTTTGGTTATGGGGTAGTTATAACAGTTCTTATAAGCTTAATTATACCTTGTTTAACACTACTATTGAAGATATATATGATGTGTTTCCTATGTTTACTCCTGATTATTCTGCTATAGATAGTGGTTCAATTTGCAATGGATGGCAAATTAAGGATCCCAACATGTGGTTCTTTTTTAATGGAGTTGCCACAAATTTCCATCCAGGACAATATCAATGTGCAGCATTGGGTTATTTTACCTTACCCGTACAAGTGCAAATGCCGCTTCAGGCAGATGCACGGCGCCGGAGAGCTGCTGCCGGCCCGATGGGTTCTGGTTGCAATGATGAAGTGATAATCGATGTTCAGCTTTCTGATGGTAGCTCCTGGGGGAGAGCTATAGGGGGTGCAATCACTGGAGCACTCACATTGGGATCATACCCAGGTGTCATTTCCCAGGAGAATAGAAGGTCCATTTTGGGACTCACCTGTAGGCTGGAGAAATCAATCAATGCCACAGGGAGGGTCATACGGGATCTTCAAATGGAAATCACTGAGCTTCATCAAGACCAAATGCAGGACAGACTAGCCATAGATTACCTGTTAGCAAAATCCGGAGGATTTTGTAAACTGGTCGGGAACCAGGGATGTCGGGTAAAATTCCAGGATCTGAATAATACTATTGAGAAAGAACTTCAGAATTTACAGGAGAGCATTACTAACAATGTACGCACTGATGTTAATCTCTTTGATTGGGTGACTTCTTGGTTGCCTGATTTGTCTGTCCTTAGACAAGTTTTCTTTTATGGGTTTATTATTATTATCTGCCTTATACCTTTGTGTTTTTGCATTTATTGTATTCCTAATCTTATTTCTATGTGTAACACATGTCCACTGTGTAGAAGGGAGACATCGAGTTTTGCACGGCGGCAATTGTACTCAATGAGGTATCATCCTCCGGAACAAGGTACCTGGAGTCAGGAGGGGTACGATGTCCAGGAGGACAGTGATGATGTATATGGAGGAGTAGTTATGGAGTATGATGACATGCAGGGGTATGATTAGCCGTCCCTCTCTCAAATTTAAATGAAAAAGGAGGACATGTGGGAAGGCATCTGGTTTCTGTCTCCTGTCTGCCTTCACATTGTGTAAACAAAGGCCTCTTTGTCTACATGAGAGACAACGCTTGATTTTGGGCATGCGTAGAATATGAGAAGATTTCTCCTTTCTTCTCCTTATTTGGGTTCTGACTTTCTGATTGGCTCTGTGCCTTAAGTTTTGTTTCTGTTAAGTGTCGTTTCTGATATACTCTGCTTGAATAAAGAGAAGCCATTAGTATCTTTTGTTCAGCCAAAAGTGCAGCGTGTGTGTGTCTGTTTTCTCTCTATCTCTGTTTCCTACTTACTCCGTCTTATGAAGCTGGACTCCATTAGACCTTTTAACTCTCTCTCTTAAAAGATCTGGGGCTATAAACTGCTGCTAATGAGGCTGATTGATTATCTTTACATGGATCAGATTCCTACAAGGGAGAGAGAAAGAGAAGCTGTGAGTAAGAGAGAGAGAGAAAGAGAAGCTTGTGAGAGAGAGAGAGAGAAGCTGTGAGTGAGTGAGAGAGAGAAAGAGAAGCTGTGAGTGAGAGAGGGAGAGAAAGAAGCTATGAGTGAGAGAGAGAATGGGAAGCTGTGAGTGAGAGAAAGAGAGTGAAAAAGAGCTGTGAGTGAGAGAGGGAGAGAGAAATTGAAGCTTCTCTTTCTCTCTCTCTCTCACTCACAAGTTCTCTTTCTCTCTCACTCACTCACAGCTTCTCTTTCTCTCTCACACACACTGACAGCTTCTCTTTCTCTCTCTCTCTCTCACTTATAGCTTCTCTTTCTCACTCTCTCTCACTCACAGCTTCTCTTTCTCTCTCTCTCACTCACAGCTTCTATTTCTCTCTCTCACTCACAGCTTCTCTTTCTCTCTCTCACACACACATCTTCTCTTTCTTTCTCTCTCTCTCTCCCACAGCTTCTCTTTCTCTCTTTCTCTCTCTTTCTCTCACTCACAGTCTCTTTCTCCCAATCCTGGGAGCTTTGATGCTATGGGGCGAGGAGTGGGCCGACTCAGTGGTCCAATTTTGGTGTGAAAATGCGGCAGTGGTGCTCATTGTCAACGCTCAGACGTCTAAATCACCTAGGGTGATGGCGTTGGTTCGCCAGTTTGTGTTACGGAGCCTACGCCTAAATGTGCTGTTTAAGGCCAGACATGTACCAGGCATTAATAACGATATTGCTGATGCTTTATCCTGCCTGCAGATCCCCCTGTTCCGTGCCTTGGCTCCGGAAGCAGAGGAATTCCCCTCGCCACTCCCGGCCGAGATTTGGACATTTGGCGAGGAGAGGTGAACTGGGCGATCGGCATGTCTTTGGCACCCCGCACGCGTAAGGCGTATCAACATGCTTTTACACAATTTAGAATCGTTTGTGTACAACTACAGTTGCCCGAAGTGTGGCCCATTCCAGTGGAACAGGTTTTACAATTTATGGTTTAGCTACACAGTCAGGGTTTGGCTCCTCGTACTAGGCTGTCGGCACTGGCATTTATCGCCAAAGTGCGGGGTTTTGCTGACTGTGTTAATGATTTCCGCATACGTCATGTTTTGGAGGGGTGGACACGGGAACGTGGCCGCCGCCCGGACACTCGCCACCCAATTTCACCAGAGGTGACCGACCTTGCACAAGGCTGGCATGACTTGTGGTATGATAGGTACGAGGTGGCTCTTTTTCACGCGGCTACCACGGTGGCTTTCTTTGGAGCGCTCCGCATCAGTGAGTTGGTACTACTATCTAAGGCGGATGTGACTCGTAGGGCACTGGAACTCGACGATGTCTATGTTACTAATGAGTGGGCTCAGTTGAGGATACGGTCCTCAAAAGTTGATCAGCACTGCATAGGCAGTGGAGTTAGACTGCTACGATGTTCCATTGCAGACATCTGTCGGGTTGGTGCCCTACATGAGTTCTTGGCAGTGCGTGGCGCGCACCCCGACCCGTTTTTCTACCACCAGGATGGGTCTCCCTTTACTAAATTTCAATTTTGGAAGGTGACCGGTATGGCACTATCCAGTGTTGGCCTCCCTGGGGCTCGTTACGGCACCCATTCATTTAGGATAGGTGCTGCATCCACTGCGGCTGCATTTGGGTACTCTGAGGATGATTTACGCCGTATGGGGAGATGGGGATCCATGCGTTTTGCATTGTATGTTCGCCCACTTCAGACATGAGTACCAGTTAACTCATTATTCTCTTTTCTTCTTTTACAGACCCTGTGTGTCCCCGCACAGTGGTTGCAGTATGGCTGGTGGGCCTCAGTTACGTGCACTGGGCACCGCAGTATGCTGCGGCGACAGAATGGGGACCCCAGCTTGGACTACGTGCAACCGCACGTATACGTTGGTACGGTAAGCGCGGAATGAGATGGCGGGAACTGTTGCCATTCCTGTTTTCCATCAGGGATGCTGAACCGCCTGATGTCCTTGTACTGCACCTCGGGGGCAATGACCTTGCCAGGTCATTGGCCTTTCCTTAAAATTCACGATCTGCAGTGACCTAGCTTATTTGCATTATGTGTGGCCCTCCACAAGGTTGCTATGGTCGGACATCGTACAGCGTCATACATACAGGGGAGGTATTGACCTCCGTGCCCTTCACCGCGCTCGCCGCTTGGTGAACAGGGCAGTTGCCCGGTTCTTGTCAGACAAGGGTTTGGGGATGGTCATCCGGCATCCCATGATTAGTTTGCAAAATTACGATCTCAATGCAGGGGATGGGGTCCACCTGTCGGCTAGAGGTATGAACCTCTTTCTGCAAGATTTGCAAGCAGGCCTGTTGACCGAGCTGACGGTCTGGGGGGGCGGCGGTGAGTCTTCATTGAAGCCTCGCCGTGTGGCGGGTAGCACTGGTAAGGTAAAGATTTATGACCCATAGGTATCCGGCAGGTTCGCAATTGACTGGCCAACACTTAGACAGGTACAGGTGTAATAACGTTGACCGGTCAACGACGAACCAGGCAAGGGGTGATGGCAGAAGCTTTTCAGCATGCATAACCCAGTGATTTGACGGATACACGTCAGAGGCTGGGGTCAGTAGATAGTTTATTGATTACGGTCAACAATTTGTTTGTGTCAACAAACAAATTGATACAAAATGGATACATTGTAGCCAATTGCAGTTGGCAATTTTGGGAGGAACCTTACCAGTGTTACTGCGGCCTGCTTGCCTTAACGAATTATAATTGGATGAGTACCAATTGAAAGTTATAATTCGGACTAGGGCATTATTCAATAAAAGTGGCCCAATGCCTTTATCCATATACCGGTGTCTGAGTCTTTCTTTGGGGGGTGCGCCTGCAATGAAAGTGTGGCGCCAAAATGGCCACCGTGCTCTTTGCGGACCCCCACCCACCCGGACTCAGACATCCGGGTGAGTTAGGGGGCGTGGCCACCCCTCTATAAAAGGGGTAGCCACGAGGCAGCCGAGCTGCCATTTTAAAAGTGCGACGGAGAGGAGAAGTTTTCCCTCCACCCCCTCCCTAGTGAACAGTGTGATATTTTGGTCGCTTCGGGGCCGGGTGGGAATTTTTGGTTGGAACCCACAATTGGCCCTTGGGTTCTGGCTTTTTTGCCCATCCCACACTGTTGCTGAGGTTTGATATAGGGTTTTTTCTTGTTCTTGAATTTGGTCACTTAGGCGGGTAGCACTGGTAAGGTAAAGATTTATGACCCATAGGTATCCGGCAGGTTCGCAATTGACTGACCAACACTTAGACAGGTACAGGTGTAATAATTTTGACCGGTCAACGACGAACCAGGCAAGGGGTGATGGCAGGAGCTTTTCAGCATGCATCACCCCGAGATTTGACGGATACACGTCAGAGGGTGGGGTCAGTAGATAGTTAATTGACTACGGTCAACAATTTGTTTGTGTCAACAAACAAATTGATACAAAATGGATACATTGTAGCCACTTGCCATTGGCAATTTTGGGAGGAACCTTACCAGTGTTACTGTGGCCTGCTTGCCTTAAAGAATTATAATTGAATGAGTACCAATTGAAAGTTATAATTCGGACTAGGGCATTATTCAATAAAAGTGGCCCAATGCCTTTATGTCTGAGTCTTTCTTTGGGGGGTGCGCCTGCAACGACTCACGTAAAGTAAAAAATCTTTTTCTGTTCAGTTACATGGTTAGTTGGCTTTATGCAGTGTAATTGGTGGGTTAATTCAGCTACCTATTCCTCACAATGCACAAGGCAAAGTAATCTGAAAACTTAGAAGTGCCCATTTAGTCAAGTTTTTAAAGAGTTAAAAAAGGAGAGGTGTCTTGCTCACAAGCTATAGACTCACGTAAAGCAAAAAATCTGTTCTGTTCAGTTACATGGTTAGTTGGCTTTATGCAGTGTAATGTTCTAGATTATATTTCTCATTCACTGACTACAGTGAACATTCTGAGTGGTGGGCACCATAATGGTCTGCAATGCAGAACTGGACACAGCTAAATTCTTCAAGGAAATTTTTAAGGGAAATTTTCATTACTGTATTTGTCTTTTCCCACCTGCTTCCTGTTTTGTAGTGATAGTTTTAATTTTAATATTTTAAGTTCTCCTGAAAGTAGGTTATATCTGGGTGTTGTAAATGAAACTTTTTAAAATATATGTGGTACAATAGTGTAATTATAGAACACCGAGAATATTTGACACGGCTGTTTTAATAAACTGTGGAGCTAAAAGTTCTTGTGATAAAACTTCTAACAGGCACTAAATAGCACTGAGGTTGTTTTTTTGTTGTTGTTTTGGGGGGAGGTCTGAAACAACGTTCTTGTCAATACAGTAATCAGACAACTAGATACTGTTTTATTATTTCAAGACCAGTAGGCATGGTGACTTTTCTGCCACACATGGCGACATATTTTACACTTTTTGGAGCACATATTTTACACTTTTTGGAGCACACCAAAATTACTGGACAAAAGGGGTGGGGTGGGGTGTTGGATCCATGAAATATATCATGTATATTACTGAGTGTGCGTAGAATACAGCACAAGCAGAAAGTACACGAATGCATAAACATAAAGCAATGCATAAAAAACAGGCCAGAATCTTACTGCAGTAAATTGACTGGCTGCTAGGTCAGGTCTCAGGATGTGTTTCAGCTGTGTACCCATTACACATCTAGGCTTCTGTCCATAATTACTGGAAACTGTATTTACGGAGAGATCTGACCCTTATTAATACGAAATACGTGAAGGGTGTATTGTAGAAAGATTGATTAGGAAATCCATCCTTCCCTCATGCGGGTTCCGCGAGCGCAATTGGCATAAAACGGCTCCTGGCAGAGGTCACACCAGTCGAGAAGGCTCCTGGCCACTGGCCCTTGCCAGTATGGAAATTGGAGAGCGGATTAATAATCATAGGGTTGATTCACCCACATCTGACCTGACCGACAGTTCTGCTGAGGGAAGCGAGATCGCTAACTCCTGTTAGCGATTAGGCAATTACTCACTCACAGAAGAGCCCAAGCTCTAGTGCAAATAGTGGCCATGTTTACCCTGGTGTAAGCCACGAACAATGGATTTCCCCTGTCAGTGTTTGCCCTAGTTAATTAACTTCCCCAAGAGAGATTCCCCATTAACCCGAGTAAATGGGTGATGTGATTTTCTGTCAGATGACGATTCTATCACACGTTGCCTTCTATTCCTATATATGCTGATGCTTTTCCCTCAATAAACCACTGGTCTTCGCTCCATCTTGTCTCGTGTCGTTCCTTTGACCAGTCTCCTCCGGGACCCTAAGGGCCGCTTCACGGCCCCAATCCAACACCCTCACCACTGAATACAGTACTCATTGTAATAATGCTGCAATGATAATAAAGGGAACCTGTTATGTATGTACAATGCTGCTTTAAGAAATGTATGAATGTAACCTGACCACAATACAATGTAGCACAGCTGTTAATGGAACGCGAGCAAGCTGCCCATAGAGGGCAGCTGCGAGTGTTCAACTCACATGGTTCTCATTCCTCAAATCACCTGCAGCCACGGGAACTCCCCCGCAATAGCAAACTACTACTGAGCCACCACCGAAGATGGGTGTGACCAGGACGATGTCACGCCGGTAGCAGCCAATGAGCTACCGTGCAGCAAGATTCAAATGTATTGTACCACTGTATATAATGTGAGGTATCTCCGCCATTACCACATGTTCGCAATGACCATCAATGAATAAACCTGTGTTAGTCCTTCCTGCGACTCCTTCTTTGTCTTCCGTGCAAGACACTAAATTGGCGACGAAGGTGGGATCGATGGCGAATCCCAAGGTCAAGCCGTACCAGTTCGATGTCAGCGAGCCCGAACAATGGGAGCTCTACGAGTGCCAGTTTCAGCACGCGATGGAAGCCGCAGGCGTCGACGACGATGCAAAAATGCGCTCCCACTTCCTGGCTCAGGTGGGGCCGGCCACGCTGCGGATCCTGATGACCCTGGTGGCCCCCCGGAAGGTGGATGAGGTGCCCATCGACCGTATCCTGGAGAGGCTGGGCGAGCACTTCCAGCCGCCCGTCTTGATCGTCCCAGCCCGGGTCGCGTTCCACAGGCGAGACCAGCGACCGGGCGAATCCGTGTCCGCCTACGCGGCGGCCCTCAGGCTTGCAGCGGTGCATTGCCAGTGGGACGACCTGGACCAGGCCCTCCGGGACCGCATGCTGTGTGGTTTGAGGGACGAGGAGCTTCAGAGAAGGCTCATGACCCGCGACCATCGCCTCACGTTCAACGAGGTACTGCGGGAGGCACAAGCAGCCGAGGAGGCCAGGAACGGAGTCAGGCTGTTCAAGTCTTGAGGGGCCACGTCCAAGAGGGCCAAGTCACCAGTACAGGCGGCCCGGCGGACACCAGCGAAGACGGCCTGGCGGGCCCCAAGCCGCCCGCCGGCACACCAATGTCATCCGAGGAGTCGTCCACGACAGCGGACCCCTAGTCCAGCGAGGACGACGACGTCCAGAGGATCAAGAAGCGAGGTGAGAAGCGGCAGACCCGTGAACGGCAGGACCGCCGCTGCGACGGTTGTGGGGCGGCCCACGACCACACGAGGTGCCCGTTCCGGAAGGCCGAGTGCCACAACTGCGGCCGAAAGGGACACATCGCCAGAGTATGCAGGCGCGGGCGAGTCGAGGACAAGGGCAGTTCCAGTCATTCCCAGATGCACCAACAGAAGGCGACCGGCACCAGGAAGGTCTCAGCCAGCTACAGCGTGGAAGGCGTGAACCGCGTGGGCCTGGAGCACCGGCGGTTTTTCATAGAGGTACTGTTGCAAGGGGTCCCAGTGAGGATGGAGATAGACTCGGGGTCATCTTATTCCATCCTGTCACAAAAAGAGTTCATGCGCATTCCCCCAGAGAAGCGGCCCAAACTGCGGGCCATGAGATCCAATCTACGGGACGTGCAGGGAAATGGGATCCCGGTGTTGGGGGTGGGGAACTTCAAGGTGAAGTTCAAGAACTACTCCGAGAAACTGCCCCTCGTGGTCCTCAAAGGGGGGAGGTGCTGCCTTTTGGGAACGCAGTGGTTTGCTCCCCTGGGGATCGAACTGTCCGGCATTAACGCCATCGAGACTGACCCAATGCGGGACGTGTGCAATGCACACCTGGACGTTTTCAAGAAGGGGCTCGGGAAATACAAGGGGGCCCCGGTTTCATTTGAGCTGGACCCAGAAATCCGGCCCATCCACCTCAAGCCAAGGAGAGTGCCCTTTGCCCTCAAGGACAAGATTGAGGCGGAACTGGACAAATTGGTGGGGCAGGGGATTTTGGTTCCAGTTGACTCGGCGGAGTGGGAAACGCCGATTGTTACAGCCCTCAAGTCAAATGGGGAGGTCAGGATTTGTGCGGACTATAAATGTACGATAAATAAGGCCATTCGGCCAAACGCATACCCGGTGCCCGTGGTCACCATTTGCTGGCCACGTTACATGGGGGGAGGTGTTTCGCCAAGCTAGATCTGGCCCAGGCGTACCAGCAGCTCTCTGTAACCCCGGCTGCTGCCGCCGCGCAAACGATCGTAACGCACAAGGGGGCGTTTAAGGTAACGCGCCTTCAGTTTGGTGTGAATTCGGCCCCCGGAATTTTCCAGTCCCTCGTGGAACGCCTTTTAAAGGGGCTTCCAGGCGTCCTCCCATACTTCGACGACGTGTTGATAACAGCGGGGAGCGAATTAGAGTTAGCAAAGAGGCTAGATGGGGTTCTCTCAGTATTCGAGAGGGCAGGACTTCGATTGAGGAGGGACAAGTGCGTATTCTTCATGAGGGAAGTAGAGTTCCTAGGGTTTAAGGTAACCCCGGATGGAATCAAACCCTCCGAGTCCAAGGTAGCGGCCGTGAGAGACACCCCTCGCCCCACGGCGAAACCGGAGCTGCAGTCATTTCTAGGGCTCCTAAATTTCTATCACTCCTTCCTGCCTCGGAAGGCATCGGTCGTGGAGCCACTGCACGTGTTACTTAAGAAGGATGCGGTTTGGCGGTGGGGGGACAAGCAGGAGAGAGCATTCAAAGAGCTTAAGTCACTCCTGTCTTCGGATGCTGTCCTGACCCACTTCAATCCGAAAAAACCAGTGGTGCTAGTCTGTGATGCGTCCCCGGTGGGGGTGGGGGGGGGTCCTGTGCATGTGTTGGAGAGCGGGAGGGAAGCCCCGGTGGCGTACTACTCAAGGTCCCTCTCGAAGGCCGAGCGCAATTACGCGCAAACAGATAGGGAGGCCCTAGCCATAATCGCGGGAACAAAGAAGTTCCACGATTTCCTATACGGCCGCGAGTTTACGGTAGTGACGGATCACAAGCCGCTTCTGGGAATCTTCACTACCGGCAAACCCACCCCGCAAATTCTATCCCCCAGGATGCTGCGTTGGGCCATTTTCCTCAATGCCTACCAATATGAGCTGGTCTATCGCCCAGGGAAGGAGATCTCCCATGCGGACGCCCTGTCCCGATCCCCTCTCCCTAGCTTAATCCTGCTGATTGAGTCTCTTGACTCACCCCCAATTGTGCCGGCCGACCTCGCCAAGGCCACGGCGGCCGACAAGATCCTGGCCCAAGTTAGTTCCTGGGTTAGGAAAGGGTGGCCCACCTCTCCCCCCGAGGAACATTTCAAGCCGTTTTTCAGGCGCAGAGTAGAGCTTTCTCTGGAAAGGGGCTGCTTACTCTGGGGCCAGCGGGTGGTTATCCCAGAGAAGCTGAGGGCCAAGGTGCTGAGGCTACTACACACCAGCCACCCCGGGATCGTGCGCTCCAAGGCTCTGGCCAGGAGTTTCTTTTGATGGCCCCAGATAGACGGAGACATAGAGCGTTTAGTGGGCACGTGTGAGAGCTGCCAGAGCTCTCAGCCCGAGGAGTCCCGGTTACCCCATAGGGAATGGGATACGGCCCGCGGGCCATGGTCCCGTATCCATGTCGACTTCGCTGGCCCCTTCCGCGGGTCCATGTTCCTACTGGTAGTCGACTCCTACTCCAAGTGGTTGGAGGTAATCCCCATGAACAGCACTTCCTCTGCCGCAACCATTAAACAGTTGCGCAAACTTTTTGCCTGCTTCGGCCTGCCAGACGTCCTTGTTAGCGATAACGCGAGTACCTTCATGTCGGCAGAGTTCAAGACGTTTATGGAGAGGAACGCCGTCAGGCACATAACCGCTGCCCCATTTCACCCCACCACAAACGGTCAGGTAGAGTGCCAAGTGCACACTACGAAAGACGCACTGCGGTGCATGGGTCCCGGTGAGTTGAACCTGCATCTGTGCCAGTTCCTCATCTGCTACAGGACAACCCCCTTAGCTTCAGGTTTTTCCCCAGCCGAACTCCTCATGAGGAGGCGTCCGGTAACACTTTTTGACCGGATGGATCCGTCCAGGGTGGAGGATGAAGGGAGAAATATAAGCATAGGGGGAGAGAGCTCCAAAAGTTTTTCGGTAGGGGACCCGGTTCACTGCAGGAACTACGCGGCCTCGGGTCCAGCGTGGGTACCAGGGACAATTGTTGAGCAAACGGGGCCGGTATCCTACAGGGTCAAGACTAGTTCAGGTCTACTCTGGAGAAGGCACGCCGACCAACTCAGAAGGCGAGTCACCGGTGAGGGGGAATCAGCGTTAGGGTCCTCCCCCACCCGCGTTACCCAAGGGGGAGACATGGCGGCACCCGGGGATACAAATGCATATCCTCGGTTCTCAACCGCAGAGGAAGATACTTTGGAGGAGAGGGATGAATTCGATTATGAGTTGCAGTACCAGGGGGATGTCGCGGAGTGGTCCCCCACCCGTCCGAGCGAGAAGAGGGGTTTCAGTTCAGCCCCTGGTACCTCCAGTCCCCCTAGCCCTTTTGTTTTAGAGTATACCATAGCTCCAGCTCCCTGGAGACCAGCACCCCCAAGTCTGGCAACAGGGGCGAGTCTGCCCACCACAGTCTCTAGAACTCCCGGACAGGTAGCGGGGGGTGGCAAGGCAACGAGGGCCTCTTCGTCGGTCCCGAGATTCATACTGGGGGGGTCCCCAAACGGTAGGCAGGGATTCACTTCCCAACTGTTCATTCCATTCCCGTCCCCCAATGCAAGGTTACCGCAGACGCCGCACCGAGCCACTAATGAGTCCCCCCTTTCCATTGCAGGGCAGGACTCCACGGAACCAGGAGCCTCCGGCTCCCCTGTGTTAAGTCAAGCGGCCGCACACCCAAGGTGCACGTGCGGCAAGCCACAATGGTTGAGGGACTTCGTCCCATCCTAGGAGGGAGGGATGTTATGTATGTACAATGCTGCTTTAAGAAATGTATGAATGTAACCTGACCACAATACAATGTAGCACAGCTGTTAATGGAACGCGAGCAAGCTGCCCATAGAGGGCAGCTGCGAGTGTTCAACTCACATGGTTCTCATTCCTCAAATCACCTGCAGCCGCGGGAACTCCCCCGCAATAGCAAACTACTACTGAGCCACCACCGAAGATGGGTGTGACCAGGACGACGTCACGCCGGTAGCAGCCAATGAGCTACCGTGCAGCAAGATTCAAATGTATTGTACCACTGTATATAATGTGAGGTATCTCCGCCATTACCACATGTTCGCAATGACCATCAATGAATAAACCTGTGTTAGTCCTTCCTGCGACTCCTTCTTTGTCTTCTGTGCAAGACACTAAAGAACCCCTCTCTCCCCCTCCCCTACCAGGAAATAAACTGAATGACCTTGAGTCAGCAATTCTCTCAACATGGTCTACTTCATAGGATTATTGTAAGGGGGTGGGGGTGAGAGGAGGGAAACCATGTGAGCTGCTTGGCACTCTTAGAAGGAAGGGCAAGACATAAATGCAAATAATAAACACTGTACAGTGGAAACCAGTACAATGCAGTTTATAGAATGTCAGACTAAGATCAGAAGACCAGAGTTCTAAACTTTGCTCAGTTTGAGGAGCTCACTGAGTAATGATGACATAATTATCCTTTAGTATATTACATACCTTGAAAATCTTATTATGGTTGTCATAAGCTGGATGTGGCAGGGTGCTACATGCATTTGCTTACATCCATACATTAACTAAACTCCGGTCCCAAGGAAAATTAGAAAACTAGAGACTTCTTGGCTGATACCTCAATTATGCTACTCAAACTCCTTCTATACTTCTTTAAAGAAGTAGCCCTGAAGGAAGAAGCAGACAAGTACCAAAAAGCACATAAGCTGAAGTACAGCACTGATAGTTACCTGTAATATATATGTGGATGGTAGAACATCCCATGTCAACATGTAAATGGAGGATCAAATGCTTAAGTGTGTCTTTATTTGCAAAAATCTTCTCCATAATAAATAAAATCTCACTGTGAAAACAAAGTTTGAGGAAAGGATTCAATACTAATTAGTAACCCTTGGACATACCTACTGGTATGCACAAGAAGGCTCAAGCTATGTACATATACCTGTAAATATCTCAATACAGTATATCAAAATGAATCAACTCTGTGAAGCCACCAAGCGCTCATTTTTCTCCTCACGTGGCGGTGTATACATCCCACACCTCCAACCTGCTTATCGGGGTTCCACATGGCAGTGTCTCCATGAGTGTAAATGCTTCTAGGAAGTATTAATGTGTGATGTAGTTGTTTCTGGCGCTTTGTTATCCAACGTTTGGGATGCACTCAGCGCTATTCCATGCTCATAAAGAAGTTTTGTTGTTCAGTTGCACAGTCGATTCCGATGCTTTGACTGTCACTCTAAAATCTCAAGGAAACATAATTATCATTTTTCTAGCTTTATGTTTTTGTTTTAAGACATCACTATCAGGAGTTGTCAGAAATTTGTTTATAAAGTGAATTCTTGTTTAATTACTGTTTAAATTTCAGAAGGAGATAGAAGCTTAAAATGACTATGTCATTTTTGTGAATAATTGAAGTTACTGTATTTTCTGGTGTATAAGACTACTTTTTAACCCTGAAAAATCTGTGCCAAAGTCGGGGGTCGTCTTATAGGACAGGTACTTAACTGCAGCTTGTTTCCTCTTGCTTCATATGTCCGGCGCATATGGTGGGGGGTGCCGCGGCCGAGTCCGTGCTCTGTGCGGGGAGTATGAAGCAAGGGGAAGCAAGCTGCACACATCTTCCTATACCTCGAGGAGGAGAACGTGAGCGTGGATTGGCTCTCCACCAGAACCTGCCCTTTCGACTCGGAGGGCTGCGCGTCTTCAGGTTAAGTGTGGGTTAATTTTTATTTGGTGTGCATTGGAAGAGAGGTAGTCTTATATGGCAAGTATATTCCAAACTCTATATTTTAACTGGAAAAGTTGGGGGTCATCTTATATGCCCAGTCGTCTTATACACCAGAAAATATGGTACTTTTGTTGAAATAGCTTTTCTTGTAGCGTTCTGCTGGGGCATCCATTTTAACAAATTAAGACTATGGAAACCTTCCTAATGTACATCATCATTAAACATACATGATCAGCAGTAGCAGTTACAGAGACATTAATTAAATATGGAAGTATCCATCATATTTAACTTATCTTGTTACAGTTAGTAGTGAAGGATGAGTTAATGCTAACTTTGTACACTTTGATAACTTCCCCAAACCCTTCAGTGCTGATTTTGGAGCCTTCAGTGCTTCTCAGAGCAACACAACTGCAGCCAGCAAAGCAGCAGTGAATAAATTTAATCTCTAGTCAGCAGATAGATATGCAGCTCTTGCTAATTTAGATAATACAGTATCTTCACAGGGCACGGTACTAGTTCTTATTCTTTGGCCTGTGTCTTACCCTGTTTGCCTCAGCAACAGGGTACACTCATCAACGTTACAGGGTACACTCATCAATGTTTACACTCATCAACGTTACAGGAGATATGATGACATGATGACATTCTTAATGCTCTTCAAATAACTAAACAGTTGCATTTTATATGCAGATCTGGTATTCCAGCAGCAGTAACATAAATGTGGTGAATTGGTGGGAAATAAGTACTTAGATGTGGCATTCCCTGGAACATTCAGCATTTTCATACTGGACTCCAGAGTTCCCTTAATATTTCATGAGTTGTTAGATCAAGACATCTTAGAATGTGCATTTATTGATAACTTATTTGGTCTATAACGGGGGATGAGGCTTCCAAGTAAACATCATTTTCCGGACACGAAATGTCACCGAACTCACCAGCTGTTGGCAATGCTAATATAGAAATGTTAGCATTTAAAGAAATGTAAAAATAAATGTACTTTCTACTGTACCTTTAAAAATCTATTTCACATATTCATAATGCATGGTTTTGAGTACTCTTACAAATACAAAAATTATCTTGTCATTGATATTAATTCAGGGAATAATGCAACAAAAATCATTTGAATGATTTATAGGTATGGCAGGTAGGTTGTGTAACGTGTTGTGGCTAACTAATAAGGCACCTGATCCATTACGGGGTTCATGCTTCGTGGCACAGGTGACTTGTGCCTCATTGTGACTGGTGCAACAGTAGTTGTTCTTTGCTATGGCAAGTTACACAATTTAACGTTCATATGCATAAACCACAAATGTTTCTCGCCATTATTTTGCTACTGACATTGTTTGGTGGGTTAATTCAGCTACCTATTCCTCACAATGCACAAGGCAAAGTAATCTGAAAACTTAGAAGTGCCCATTTAGTCAAGTTTTTAAAGAGTTAAAAAAGGAGAGGTGTCTTGCTCACAAGCTATAGACTCACGTAAAGCAAAAAATCTGTTCTGTTCAGTTACATGGTTAGTTGGCTTTATGCAGTGTAATGTTCTAGATTATATTTCTCATTCACTGACTACAGTGAACATTCTGAGTGGTGGGCACCGTAATGGTCTGCAATGCAGAATTGGACACAGCTAAAACCTTCAAGGAAAATTTTAAGGGAAATTTTCATTACTGTATTTGTCTTTTCCCACCTACTTCCTGCTTTGTAGTGATAGTTTTAATTTTAATATTTTAAGTTCTCCTGAAAGTAGGTTATATCTGCATGTTGTAAATGAAACATTTTAAAATATATGTGGTACAATACTGTAATTATAGAACACCAAGAATATTTGACACGGCTGTTTTAATAAACTGTGGAGCTAAAAGTTCTTGTGATAAAACTTCTAACAGGCACTAAATAGCACGGAGGTTGTTTTTTTTTTTGTTGTTGTTGTACATATACCTGGAAATATCTCAATACAGTATATCAAAACGAATCATTTTGCGCTCATTTTTCTCCTCGCGTGGCGGTGTATACACCCTACACCTCCTACCTGCCTATCGGGGTTCCATGAGTGTAAATGCCTCTAGGTTGTATTAATGTGTGTAGTTGTTTCTGGCACTTTGTTATCCAAAGTTTGGGATGCACTCAGCGCTATTCCATGCTCATAAAGCAGTTTTGTTGTTCAGTCGCATAGTCGATTCCGATGCTTTGACTGTCACTCTAAATTCTTAAGGAAACATAATTTCCATTTCTCTAGCTTTATGTTTTTGTTTTAAGACATCACTATCAGGAGTGGTCAGAAATTTGTTTATAAAGTGAATTCTTGTTTAATTACTGTTTAAAATTTCAGAAGGAGATAGAAGCTTAAAATGACTATGTCATTTTTGTGAATAATTGAAGTTACTTTTGTTGAAATAGCTTTTCTTGTAGCGTTCTGCTGGGGCATCCATTTTAACAAATTGAGACTATGGAAACCTTCCTAATGTACATCATCTTTAAACATACATGATCAGCAGTAGCAGTTACAGAGACATTAATTAAATATGGAAGTATCCATCACGTTTAACTTATCTTGTTACAGGTAGTAGTGCTGGATGAGTTAATGCTAACTTTGTACACTTTGATAACTTCCCCAAACCCTTCAGTGCTGATTTTGGAGCCTTCAGTGCTTCTCAGAGCAACACAACTGCAGCCAGCAAAGCAGCAGTGAATAAATTTAATCTCTAGTCAGCAGATAGATATGCAGCTCTTGCTAATTTAGATAATACAGTATCTTCACAGGGCACGGTACTAGTTCTTATTCTTTGGCCTGTGTCTTACCCTGTTTGCCTCAGCAACAGGGTACACTCATCAACGTTACAGGGTACACTCATCAATGTTTACACTCATCAACGTTACAGGAGATATGATGACATGATGACATTCTTAATGCTCTTCAAATAACTAAACAGTTGCATTTTATATGCAGATCTGGTATTCCAGCAGCAGTAACATAAATGTGGTGAATTGGTGGGAAATAAGTACTTAGATGTGGCATTCCCTGGAACATTCAGCATTTTCATACTGGACTCCAGAGTTCCCTTAATATTTCATGAGTTGTTAGATCAAGACATCTTAGAATGTGCATTTATTGATAACTTATTTGGTCTATAACGGGGGATGAGGCTTCCAAGTAAACATCATTTTCCGGACACGAAATGTCACCGAACTCACCAGCTGTTGGCAATGCTAATATAGAAATGTTAGCATTTAAAGAAATGTAAAAATAAATGTACTTTCTACTGTACCTTTAAAAATCTATTTCACATATTCATAATGCATGGTTTTGAGTACTCTTACAAATACAAAAATTATCTTGTCATTGATATTAATTCAGGGAATAATGCAACAAAAATCATTTGAATGATTTATAGGTATGGCAGGTAGGTTGTGTAACGTGTTGTGGCTAACTAATAAGGCACCTGATCCATTACGGGGTTCATGCTTCGTGGCACAGGTGACTTGTGCCTCATTGTGACTGGTGCAACAGTAGTTGTTCTTTGCTATGGCAAGTTACACAATTTAACGTTCATATGCATAAACCACAAATGTTTCTCGCCATTATTTTGCTACTGACATTGTTTGGTGGGTTAATTCAGCTACCTATTCCTCACAATGCACAAGGCAAAGTAATCTGAAAACTTAGAAGTGCCCATTTAGTCAAGTTTTTAAAGAGTTAAAAAAGGAGAGGTGTCTTGCTCACAAGCTATAGACTCACGTAAAGCAAAAAATCTGTTCTGTTCAGTTACATGGTTAGTTGGCTTTATGCAGTGTAATGTTCTAGATTATATTTCTCATTCACTGACTACAGTGAACATTCTGAGTGGTGGGCACCGTAATGGTCTGCAATGCAGAATTGGACACAGCTAAAACCTTCAAGGAAAATTTTAAGGGAAATTTTCATTACTGTATTTGTCTTTTCCCACCTACTTCCTGCTTTGTAGTGATAGTTTTAATTTTAATATTTTAAGTTCTCCTGAAAGTAGGTTATATCTGCATGTTGTAAATGAAACATTTTAAAATATATGTGGTACAATACTGTAATTATAGAACACCAAGAATATTTGACACGGCTGTTTTAATAAACTGTGGAGCTAAAAGTTCTTGTGATAAAACTTCTAACAGGCACTAAATAGCACGGAGGTTGTTTTTTTTTTGTTGTTGTTGTACATATACCTGGAAATATCTCAATACAGTATATCAAAACGAATCATTTTGCGCTCATTTTTCTCCTCGCGTGGCGGTGTATACACCCTACACCTCCTACCTGCCTATCGGGGTTCCATGAGTGTAAATGCCTCTAGGTTGTATTAATGTGTGTAGTTGTTTCTGGCACTTTGTTATCCAAAGTTTGGGATGCACTCAGCGCTATTCCATGCTCATAAAGCAGTTTTGTTGTTCAGTCGCATAGTCGATTCCGATGCTTTGACTGTCACTCTAAATTCTTAAGGAAACATAATTTCCATTTCTCTAGCTTTATGTTTTTGTTTTAAGACATCACTATCAGGAGTGGTCAGAAATTTGTTTATAAAGTGAATTCTTGTTTAATTACTGTTTAAAATTTCAGAAGGAGATAGAAGCTTAAAATGACTATGTCATTTTTGTGAATAATTGAAGTTACTTTTGTTGAAATAGCTTTTCTTGTAGCGTTCTGCTGGGGCATCCATTTTAACAAATTGAGACTATGGAAACCTTCCTAATGTACATCATCTTTAAACATACATGATCAGCAGTAGCAGTTACAGAGACATTAATTAAATATGGAAGTATCCATCACGTTTAACTTATCTTGTTACAGGTAGTAGTGCTGGATGAGTTAATGCTAACTTTGTACACTTTGATAACTTCCCCAAACCCTTCAGTGCTGATTTTGGAGCCTTCAGTGCTTCTCAGAGCAACACAACTGCAGCCAGCAAAGCAGCAGTGAATAAATTTAATCTCTAGTCAGCAGATAGATATGCAGCTCTTGCTAATTTAGATAATACAGTATCTTCACAGGGCACGGTACTAGTTCTTATTCTTTGGCCTGTGTCTTACCCTGTTTGCCTCAGCAACAGGGTACACTCATCAACGTTACAGGGTACACTCATCAATGTTTACACTCATCAACGTTACAGGAGATATGATGACATGATGACATTCTTAATGCTCTTCAAATAACTAAACAGTTGCATTTTATATGCAGATCTGGTATTCCAGCAGCAGTAACATAAATGTGGTGAATTGGTGGGAAATAAGTACTTAGATGTGGCATTCCCTGGAACATTCAGCATTTTCATACTGGACTCCAGAGTTCCCTTAATATTTCATGAGTTGTTAGATCAAGACATCTTAGAATGTGCATTTATTGATAACTTATTTGGTCTATAACGGGGGATGAGGCTTCCAAGTAAACATCATTTTCCGGACACGAAATGTCACCGAACTCACCAGCTGTTGGCAATGCTAATA
Organism: Bradypodion ventrale; assembly: GCA_035047345.1. Taxonomy (NCBI): domain Eukaryota; kingdom Metazoa; phylum Chordata; class Lepidosauria; order Squamata; family Chamaeleonidae; genus Bradypodion; species Bradypodion ventrale. Next base: position 176,639,875 of record JAWDJE010000002.1, read on the forward strand.
TAGAAATGTTAGCATTTAAAGAAATGTAAAAATAAATGTACTTTCTACTGTACCTTTAAAAATCTATTTCACATATTCATAATGCATGGTTTTGAGTACTCTTACAAATACAAAAATTATCTTGTCATTGATATTAATTCAGGGAATAATGCAACAAAAATCATTTGAATGATTTATAGGTATGGCAGGTAGGTTGTGTAACGTGTTGTGGCTAACTAATAAGGCACCTGATCCATTACGGGGTTCATGCTTCGTGGCACAGGTGACTTGTGCCTCATTGTGACTGGTGCAACAGTAGTTGTTCTTTGCTATGGCAAGTTACACAATTTAACGTTCATATGCATAAACCACAAATGTTTCTCGCCATTATTTTGCTACTGACATTGTTTGGTGGGTTAATTCAGCTACCTATTCCTCACAATGCACAAGGCAAAGTAATCTGAAAACTTAGAAGTGCCCATTTAGTCAAGTTTTTAAAGAGTTAAAAAAGGAGAGGTGTCTTGCTCACAAGCTATAGACTCACGTAAAGCAAAAAATCTGTTCTGTTCAGTTACATGGTTAGTTGGCTTTATGCAGTGTAATGTTCTAGATTATATTTCTCATTCACTGACTACAGTGAACATTCTGAGTGGTGGGCACCGTAATGGTCTGCAATGCAGAATTGGACACAGCTAAAACCTTCAAGGAAAATTTTAAGGGAAATTTTCATTACTGTATTTGTCTTTTCCCACCTACTTCCTGCTTTGTAGTGATAGTTTTAATTTTAATATTTTAAGTTCTCCTGAAAGTAGGTTATATCTGCATGTTGTAAATGAAACATTTTAAAATATATGTGGTACAATACTGTAATTATAGAACACCAAGAATATTTGACACGGCTGTTTTAATAAACTGTGGAGCTAAAAGTTCTTGTGATAAAACTTCTAACAGGCACTAAATAGCACGGAGGTTGTTTTTTTTTTGTTGTTGTTGTACATATACCTGGAAATATCTCAATACAGTATATCAAAACGAATCATTTTGCGCTCATTTTTCTCCTCGCGTGGCGGTGTATACACCCTACACCTCCTACCTGCCTATCGGGGTTCCATGAGTGTAAATGCCTCTAGGTTGTATTAATGTGTGTAGTTGTTTCTGGCACTTTGTTATCCAAAGTTTGGGATGCACTCAGCGCTATTCCATGCTCATAAAGCAGTTTTGTTGTTCAGTCGCATAGTCGATTCCGATGCTTTGACTGTCACTCTAAATTCTTAAGGAAACATAATTTCCATTTCTCTAGCTTTATGTTTTTGTTTTAAGACATCACTATCAGGAGTGGTCAGAAATTTGTTTATAAAGTGAATTCTTGTTTAATTACTGTTTAAAATTTCAGAAGGAGATAGAAGCTTAAAATGACTATGTCATTTTTGTGAATAATTGAAGTTACTTTTGTTGAAATAGCTTTTCTTGTAGCGTTCTGCTGCGGCATCCATTTTAACAAATTGAGACTATGGAAACCTTCCTAATGTACATCATCTTTAAACATACATGATCAGCAGTAGCAGTTACAGAGACATTAATTAAATATGGAAGTATCCATCACGTTTAACTTATCTTGTTACAGGTAGTAGTGCTGGATGAGTTAATGCTAACTTTGTACACTTTGATAACTTCCCCAAACCCTTCAGTGCTGATTTTGGAGCCTTCAGTGCTTCTCAGAGCAACACAACTGCAGCCAGCAAAGCAGCAGTGAATAAATTTAATCTCTAGTCAGCAGATAGATATGCAGCTCTTGCTAATTTAGATAATACAGTATCTTCACAGGGCACGGTACTAGTTCTTATTCTTTGGCCTGTGTCTTACCCTGTTTGCCTCAGCAACAGGGTACACTCATCAACGTTACAGGGTACACTCATCAATGTTTACACTCATCAACGTTACAGGAGATATGATGACATGATGACATTCTTAATGCTCTTCAAATAACTAAACAGTTGCATTTTATATGCAGATCTGGTATTCCAGCAGCAGTAACATAAATGTGGTGAATTGGTGGGAAATAAGTACTTAGATGTGGCATTCCCTGGAACATTCAGCATTTTCATACTGGACTCCAGAGTTCCCTTACTATTTCATGAGTTGTTAGATCAAGACATCTTAGAATGTGTATTTATTGATAACGTATTTGGTCTATAAATGGGGGTGAGGGTTCCAAGTAAACATCATTTTCCGGACACGAAATGTCACCGAACTCACCAGCTGTTGGCAATGCTAATATAGAAATGGTAGCATTTAAAGAAATGTAAAAATAAATGTACTTTCTACTGTACCTTTAAAAAATCTAGTTCACATATTCATAATGCATGGTTTTGAGTACTCTTACAAATACAAAAATTATCTTGTCATTGATATTAATGCAGGGAATAATGCAACAAAAATCATTTGAATGATTTATAGGTATGGCAGGTAGGTTGCGTAATGTATTGTGGCTAACTAATAAGGCACCTGATCCATTACGGGGTTCATGCTTTGTGGCACAGGTGACTTGTGCCTCATTGTGACTGGTGCAACAGTAGTTGTTCTTTGCTGTGGCAAGTTACACAATTTAACGTTCATATGCATAAACCACAAATGTTTCTCGCCATTATTTTGCTACTGACATTGTATGGTGGGTTATTTCAGCTACCTATTCCTCACAATGCACAAGGTAAAGTAATCTGAAAACTTAGAAGTGCCCATTTAGTCAAGTTTTTAAAGAGTTAAAAAAGGAGAGGTGTCTTGCTCACAAGCTATAGACTTACGTAAAGGAAAAAATCTGTTCTGTTCAGTTACATGGTTAGTTGGCTTTATGCAGTGTAATGTTCTAGATTATATTTCTCATTCACTGACTACAGTGAACATTCTGATGGGTGGGAACCGTAATGGTCTGCAATGCAGAATTGGACACAGCTAAATCCTTCAAGGAAAATTTTAAGGGAAATTTTCATTACTGTATTTGTCTTTTCCCACCTGCTTCCTGCTTTGTAGTGATAGTTTTAATTTTAATATTTTAAGTTCTCCTGAAAGTAGGTTATATTTGCGTGTTGTAAATGAAACATTTTAAAATATATGTGGTACAATACTGTAATTATAGAACACCAAGAATATTTGACACGGCTGTTTTAATAAACTGTGGAGCTAAAAGTTCTTGTGATAAAACTTCTAAAAGGCACTAAATAGCACGGAGGTTGTTTTTTTTTGTTGTTGTACATATACCTGGAAATATCTCAATACAGTATATCAAAATGAATCATTTTGCGCTCATTTTTCTCCTCGCGTGGCGGTGTATACACCCCACACCTCCTACCTTCCTATCGGGGTTCCATATGGCAGTGTCTCCATGAGTGTAAATGCCTCTAGGAAGTATTAATGTGTGTAGTTGTTTCTGGCGCTTTTGTTATCCAAAGTTTGGGATGCACTCAGCGCTATTCCATGCTCATAAAGCAGTTTTGTTGTTCAGTCGCACAGTCGATTCCGATGCTTTGACTGTCATTCTAAAATCTTAAGGAAACATAATTTCCATTTCTCTAGCTTTTTGTTTTTGTTTTAAGACATCACTATCAGGAGTGGTCAGAAATTTGTTTATAAAGTGAATTCTTGTTTAATTACTGTTTAAAATTTCAATGGAGATAGAAGCTTAAAATGACTATGTCATTTTTGTGAATAATTGAAGTTACTTTTGTTGAAATAGCTTTTCTTGTAGCGTTCTGCTGGGGCATCCATTTTAACAAATTAAGACTATGAAAGCGCGGCGCCAAAATGGCCGCTGCGCTCTTTGCGGCCCCGCCCCACCCGGACGCAGACATCCGGCTGAGTTAGGGGGCGTGGCCACCCCTCTATAAAAGGAATGGCCACGAGGCTGACGAGCTGCCATTTTAAGAAGAAGTGATGGAGAGGAGAAGTTTTCTCCGTCGCTCTTCGTTTCTCTTCAGCTCTTCAGCCTAGACTTCGGCTGTTCAGCCATTCCAGCGCTTCTGATCCCTGGAAAGGGATCATCTCCGCCAGCTATGCCTCCCAAAAGGAAGGCCCCGGCGACCAAGCCGCAGCCAAGAGTGAGGCACTTGCCAGGCTCTGTGCTTACGAGGGGGCAGCAATCGGGTCGGAGGACCGCGACTGCGCTCCTGCAACAGGCCCCCACATCGGTGGCACCCACCGTTACCGGTGGGATGGGGCAGATTAGGGCATGGCCCTCGGCTCTCCAGCCTCAGGATGGCCCTGCAGCGGCTTCGGCCCCCGGCCCGCAATTGCCGGCCATTAGTCCAGACAATGGGGGGGGGGCTGGTCCGGTCACCCAGCAGGGCTTGCCTCCGGCCCCTCATGGGCCGGAGTTTTGGGCATGGCCCTATTCAGGACCTGGCTCCCAGATGGGGGTCCCCAGTCTACCACCAAGTGGGCCGTGCGGCCCACCTTGCCCGCCTTATACTGGGGGTTCTGCGACTGTGGATGCATTGCTGGCACGTTTAGCCGTGCTGGAAGCATCCTTGGGGGTCATTAACAACCCCTTGGGAGGGGGGACTGCACTGCCGACTGGGGCTCCTCTTTGCCCGCCTTCCACCTCGACAGCCGCTACTCTGCAGCAGGCGACCAGCAGGGTTGAGCTGCTAGAGACGCTCCGGCCTGTGCCGGCTGTGATCACGTAGCTCCCCGTTTGTCCTGAAATCCAGCCGGGGGGTGGCCAGATATGGCCCCAGCGCTCGATTGCAGTCGTGAGCTCCGACACCCGCCGTGGGCTGGAGCCCCCAGTGGGGGCGGCTCACGGGGGTGCACCCAGTGAGTATCAGGTTCAAGCTAATGTCCCCACACCACAGTCCACTTCAGGTGTTTATTTTTCAGTGGCCTTGGCCTCGTTATGTTGAGGCGGGTGGGTATCAGTTCCCAGCTTACTCTGGTGCCAATGGGTCCAATACTGGCACAACATTGGGGGGGGGGGGGGGTTCCGCCCCCAGGACTGTAATGGGTATCCCAGGCACTGTACAGGCACTGCTGCCAATGCCCAGGGTGAATACAGTGCCGGTGTCGGCACTGCCAACGGCAGGGTATTCCCTGCCCCTCGGGGATCATTTGTCCCAGGCCACGAGGGAAAAGATTTGGCGGGGGGGGGGGAATATGTTGATATTTTCTCCCTATTGAACCGCGAGCCCACCAAGGAAGAGAAGGAGGGGCAGGATGACAGAGACAAAGAGCTGTCTCGTCATCGCAAGCCACCTCGCACTTGGGCCAACGGGTTACCCGCATATCTTATTTATATGGCGGTGTACCTCAGGGCCCGGCCAGATTTGGCCATCCCTATGGTCCAATATTTGGACAATATTTACAGGGCGATGGTGGATTTTCCTGGCCCATCGTGGTTGGCTTACGATGAGGAATTCAGAATGAGGGTGCCCTTACACCCGGAGATGAGATGGGATGAGCCATGCCAGAAGTTGTGGCTTTTATACATGACACCCACACGCCCCGCACCTGGGGAGAGGTACCATTGCGGCCATTACATCCAGCGAGCTACTCCAATGCAGGCTCCCCGCCAAGTGGCGGGGCAGGGGGTTCCAGCCCGCCTGCTGTGTTGGAGTTTCTCGGCCAATGGCACATGCAATAGAAAACAGTGCCGATACAAACACGAGTGTCCCTCTTGCGTTGGCCCCCACGCCGCCGCTGCGTGTCCGCGAGCCGGTGGGTCACGGGGCAGAGGTAGAGGTGGACAGGGAGCGGGCAGAACTGCCGCTGAAGGAGCTGGTCAGTCAAAAGGCCCCCTCCCCGGTTAACATATTTATGTTAGAGAGGTGGCTCTCGACTTACCCGAGGAGGGACGAGGCGAGGTACCTACTCGAAGGTTTCCAGTACGGTTTTCGTATACCATTCAAGGGGGTGCAGAGACCCCAAGATGCTCCTCATTTGCTTTCCCTGAAGGGTAGGGAGGAGGTGGCCGCCCTAAGTATTGCCAAGGAGGTAAATGCAGGGAGGGTAGCTGGCCCCTTTTCTAGGCCTCCCTTTCCTAATCTTAAGGTTTCCCCTTTAGGTTTGGTTCCCAAAAAGGTCCCTGGGGAATTTCGTCTAATTCACCATTTATCATACCCGGCGGGTCATTCGGTCAATGACGCCATTCCTGATGACCTTTGTTCAGTCAGGTATACGTCATTTGACCAGGCCCTGCGCATGGTGCGCGCTTGTGGCCCGGGTGCACTCCTGGCAAAATGTGACATTAAATCGGCATTCCGGTTGTTGCTAGTGCACCCGGGTGATTTTGAGTTATTGGGTTTTAAATTTCAAGGGAAATTTTATGTAGATAAAGCCATGCCTTTTGGCTGCTCTATTTCCTGTTCAGCATTTGAATGCTTTAGCACTTTTCTCCAGTGGTCCTTTGTTCGCAGGTCTGGGTCCCGGTCTGTAGCCCATTACCTCGATGATTTTTTGTTCGGGGGTGAACGGGGCTTGGACACGTGCACGCGTCTCCTCACTACATTTCAGACGCTAATGCAGGAACTTGGTGTCCCTTTAGCGCCCGAAAAGACCGAGGGCCCATCAACTACGCTCACATTTCTGGGCATTGAAATTGACACGGTCGCGTAGACATCTAGGTTACCTATGGACAAGGTCACACGGATCTCTGCGATGGTGTTGGCCTTGCTGGCCAAACGTAAGGTGTCACTTCGTGAGCTCCAAGTTCTACATGGTCATCTTAATTTTGCCTGTAGGGTGGTCACGCCTGGCAGAGCTTTTGCTCGACGCCTATGTGACGCCATGATTGGGTTATCAAGGCGCCACCACAGGGTCCGACTGACCAGGGGCATGAGGGCTGATCTGTTGGTTTGGCTTAAGTTCCTGCGGGAATTCAATGAGGTATCATTTTGGAGGTCTGACCTCTTGGTCTCCCCTAGGTTTCAGGTTCAGTCGGATGCCTCTGGGTCCCTCGGATACGGGATTTATTTTGAGGGGAGGTGGGCCTACGGCCAATGGCCTCCAGCATGGCGGGGCACGGATCGTCTACGCGATCTCACATTCCTCGAGTTCTTCCCGATACTGGGAGCTTTGATGCTATGGGGCGAGGAGTGGGCCAATTCAGTAGTCCATTTTTGGTGTGACAATGCTGCGGTGGTCCACATTGTCAATTCTCAGACATCTAAATCACCCAGGGTCATGGGGTTAGTTCGCCAATTTGTGTTACGCAGCTTGCGCCTCAATGTGCTCTTTAGGGCCAGACATGTTTTGACAAGTATGAGGCAGCTCTTTTTCATGCGGCTACCACGGTGGCCTTCTTTGGAGCGCTCCGCATCAGTGAGTTGCTACTACTGTCTAAGGCGGATGCGACTCGTAGGGTACTGGAACTTGAAGATGTCTATGTCTCTAATGAGTGGGCTCAGTTGAGGATACGGTCCTCAAAAGGTGATCAGCACGGTGTGGGCAGTGGTGTTAGACTGCTACGATGTTCCATTGCAGACATCTGTCCGGTTGGTGCCCTACAGGAGTTCCTTGCAGTGCGTGGCACGCACCCTGGCCCGTTTTTCTGCCACCAGGATGGGGCTCCCCTGACTAAATTTCAATTTTGGAAGGTGACCGGTAAGGCACTGTCCAGTGTTGGCCTCCCCGGGGCTCGTTACGGCACCCATTCTTTTAGAATAGGGGCTGCTTCTACTGCGGCTGCTTTTGGGTACTCTGAGGCTGATATACGCCGTATGGGGAGATGGGGATCTAAGTGTTTTGCATTATATGTTCACCCTCTTCAGGCATGAGTACCAGTTAAGTCACTGTTCTCTTTTTCTCTTACAGATCCTGTGTGTCCCCGCACACCGGTGGCAGTATGGCTGGTGGGCCATAGTTATGTGCACTGGGCAGCACAGTACGCTGCGGCGACAGAGTGGGGACCCCAGCTTGGACTACGTGCCTCCACATGTATCAGGTGGTATGGTAAGTGTGGAATGTTATGGCGGGAACTGTTGCCATTCCTTTTCTCCATCAGGGATGCTGAACCGCCTGATGTCCTGGTGCTGCACCTCGGGGGCAATGACCTAGGCCAGGTCACTGGCCTTTCTTTAAAATATGCGATTTGCAGCGACCTAGCTTATTTGCATTATGTGTGGCCTTCCACAACGCTGCTATGGTCGGACATCATACCGCGTCACGCTTACAGAGGGGGTATTAACCTCCATGCCCTTGACCGTGCTCGCCGCTCGGTGAACAGGGCAGTGTCCCGGTTCTTTGCAGACAAGGGTTTGGGACGGGTCATCCGACTCCCAACCATTAGTTTACAAAATTATGATCTTTATACAGGGGATGGGGTCCATCTGTCGGCTAGAGGTATGAATCTCTTTTTGGAAGATTTGCAAGCAGGCCTGTTGACCTAGCTGATGGTCTGGGGGGGGGGGGCGTTGAGTCTTTATTGAAGCCTCCCCGTGTGGCAGGTAGCACTGGTAAGGTAAATATTTATGACGCATAGGTATCCGGCAGGTTCGCAATTGACTGGCCAACACTTAGACAGGTAAAAGTTTAATAACGTTGACCGGTCAACGACGAACCAGGCAATGGGGTGATGGCAGGAGTTCTTCAGCATGCATCACCCCGTGATTTGACGGATACACGTCATAGGGTGGGGTCAGTAGATAGTTTATTGACTACGGTCAACAATTTGTTTGTATTAACAAACAAATTGATACAAATGGATACATTGTAGCCAATTGCCGTTGTCAATTTTGGGAGGAACCTTACCAGTGTTACTGCGGCCTGCTTGCCTTAAGAATTATAATTGGTTGAGTACCAATTGAAATTTATAATTCGGACTAAGGCATGATTCAATAAATGTGGCCCAATGCCTTTATCCATATACCGGTGTCTGAGTCTTTCTTGGGGGGTGCGCCTGCAATGGAAACCTTCCTAATTTTACATCATCTTTAAACATACATGATCAGCAGTTACAGAGACATTAATTAAATATGGTAGTATCCATCATGTTTAACTTATCTTGTTACAGGTAGTGGTGCTGGATCAGTTAATGCTAACTTTGTACACTTTGATAACTTCCCCAAACCCTTCAGTGCTGATTTTGGAGCCTTCAGTGCTTCTCAGAGCAACACAACTGCAGCCAGCAAAGCAGCAGTGAATAGATTTAATCTCTAGTCAGCAGATAGATATGCAGCTCTTGCTAATTTAGATAATACAGTATCTTTACAGGTCACGGTACTAGTTCTTATTCTTTGGCCTGTGTCTTACCCTGTTTGCCTCAGCAACAGGGTACACTCATCAACGTTACAGGGTACACTCATCAATGTTTACACTTATCAACGTTACAGGAGATATGATGACATGATGACATTCTTAATGCTCTTCAATAAACTAAACAGTTGCATTGCAGGCGCACCCCCCAAAGAAAGACTCAGACACCGGTATATGGATATCCATACTCATAAAGAAGTTTTGTTGTTCATTCGCACAGTCGATTCCGATGCTTTGACTGTCACTCTAAAATTTCAAGGAAGATAATTTCCATTTCTCTAGCTTTATGTTTTTGTTTTAAGACATAACTATCAGGAGTGGTCAGAAATTTGTTGATAAAGTGAATTCTTGTTTAATTACTGTTTAAACGTTACAGGGTACACTCATCAACGTTTACACTCATCAATGTTACAGGAGATATGATGACATGATGACATTCTTAATGCTCTTCAATAAACTAAATAGTTGCATTTTATATGCAGATCTGGTATACCAGCAGCAGTAACATAAATGTGGTGAATCTGGTGGGAAAATAGTACTTAGATGTGGCATTCCCTGGCACATTCAGCATTGCAGGCGCACCCGCCAAAGAAAGACTCAGACACCGGTATATGGATAAAGGCATCGGGCCACTTTTATTGAATAATGCCCTAGTCCGAATTATAACTTTCAATTGGGTATATCCAATTGTAATTCTTTAAGGCAAGCAGGCCGCAGTAACACTGGTAAGGTTCCACCCAAAATGCCAATGGCAATTGGCTACAGGTAACTCTTTGTATCAATTTGTTTGTTGACACAAACAAATTATTGACCGGAGTCAATAAACTATCTACTGACCCCACCCTATGACGTGTATCCGTCAAATCATGGGGTGATGCAAGCTGAAAAGCTCCTGCCATCACCCCTTGCCTGGTTCGTCGTTGACCGGTCAAAGCTATTACACCTGTACCTGTCTAAGTGTTGGCCAGTCAATTGCGAACCTGCCAGATACCTATGGGTCATAAATCTTTACCTTACCAGTGCTACCCGCCACACGGGGAGGCTTCAATGAAGACTCACCGCCGCCGCCCCCCCCAGACCGTCAGCTCGGTCAACAGGCCTGTTTGCAAATCTTCCAAAAAGAGGTTCATACCTCTAGCCGACAGGTGGACCCCATCCCCTGCATAAAGATCATAATTTTGTAAACTAATGGTGGTGTGTCGGATGACCATCCCCAAACCCTTGTCTGCCAAGAACCGGGCAACAGCCCTGTTCACCGAGCGGCGAGCGTGGTCAAGGCCAAGGAGGTCAATACCTCCCCTGTAGGAATGACGCGGTATGATGTCCGACCACAGCAGCCTTGTGGACGGCCACACATAATGCAAATAAGCTAGGTCACTGCAAATCATGAATTTTAAAGAAAGGCCAGTGAACTGGGCGAGGTCATTGCCCCCGAGGTGCAGTACAAGGACATCAGGCGGTTCAGCATCCCTGATGGAAAACAGGAATGGCAACAGTTCCCGCCATCTCATTCCGCGCTTACCGTACCAACGCATGCGTGCGGTTGCACGCAGTCCAAGCTGGGGTCCCCACTCTGTCGCTGCAGCATACTGCGCTGCCCAGTGCACGTAACTGTGGCCCACCAGCCATACTGCCACCGGTGTGCGGGGACACACAGGGTCTGTAAAAGAAGAAAAGAGAACAATGACTTAACTGGTACTCATACCTGAAGAGGGCGAACATATAATGCAAAACGCATAGATCCCCATCTTCCCATACGGCGTATATCAGCCTCAGAGTACCCAAATGCAGCCGCAGTGGATGCAGCACCTATCCTAAATGAATGGGTGCCGTAATGAGCCCCGGGGAGGCCAACACTGGATAGTGCCATACCGGTCACCTTCCAAAATTGAAATTTAGTAAGGGGAGACCCATCCTGGTGGCAGAAAAACGGATCAGGGTGCGTGCCACGCACTGCCAAGAACTCCTGTAGGGCACCAACCGGACAGATGTCTGCAATGGAACATCGTAGCAGTCTAACTCCACTGCCTACGCCGTGCTGATCAACCTTTGAGGACCGTATCCTCAACTGAGCCCACTCATTAGTGACATAGACATCGTCGAGTTCCAGTGCCCTACGAGTCGCATCCACCTGAGACAGTAGTAGCAACTCACTGATGCGGAGCGCTCCAAAGAAGGCCACCGTGGTAGCCGCGTGAAAAAGAGCCGCCTCATACTTATCAAAACACAGATTATGCCAGCCTCGTGCAAGGTGGGTCAGTACCCCTGGTGAAATTGGGTGGCGAGTGTCCGGGCGGCGGCCACGTTCCCGTGTCCACCCCTCCAAAACATGTCGTATGCGGAAATCATTCTCGCAGTGAGCAAAACCCCTCACTTTGGCCATAAATGCCAGTGCCGACAGCCTGGATGCTATAGTGCAAGGAGCCAAACCCTGACTGTGTAAATAAACCATAAATTGTAAAACTTGTTCGACTGGAATGGGCCACACTTCGGGCAACTGAAGTTGCACACAAAAGGTTCTAAATTGAACGAAAGCATGTTGATACGCCTTACGCGTGCGAGGTGCCAAAGACATGCCGATCGCCCGGTTCACCTCTCCTTGCCAAATGTCCAAATCTCAGCCGGGAGTGGCGAGGGGAATTCCTCTGCTTCCGGAGCCAAGGCACGGAACCGGGGGATCTGCAGGCGGGATAAAGCATCAGCAATATCATTATTAATGCCTGGTACATGTCTGGACTTAAAAAGCACATTCAGGCGTAGGCTACGTAACACAAACTGATGAACCAACACCATCACCCTGGGTGACTTAGACGTCTGAGCGTTGACAATGTGCACTACCGCCGCATTGTCACACCAAAAATGGACCACTGTGTCAGCCCACTCCTCGCCCCATAGCATCAAAGCTCCCAGGATTGGAAAGAACTCAAGGAATGTAAGATCGCGGATGCGATCCATGCCCTGCCATGCTGGAGGCCATTGGCCATAATCCCACCTCCCCTCAAAGTAAATCCCATATCCCAGGGAGCCGGAGGCATCCGACTGTACTTGGAATCTAGGGGAAACCAAAAGGTCGGATCTCCAGAAAAATACCCCATTAAATTTCCGCAGGAATTTATGCCAAACCAAAAGGTCAGGTCGCATGCCCCTGGTCAGTCGGACCCTGTAGTGGTGCTTTAAAAGGCCAGACATGGCATCACATTGGCGCCGCGCAAATGCTCTGCCGGGCGTCACCACCCTGTAGGCAAAGTTAAGATGGCCATGAAGTACCTGAAGCTCACGAAGTGACACCTCACGTTTGGCCAGCAAGGCCAAAATCATCGCCGAGATCCGGGTGACCTTGTCAATGGGTAACCGGGATGCCTGTGCGACCATGTCAATTTCAATACCGAGAAATGTGAGCATAGTGGATGGGCCCTCGGTCTTTTCGGGCGCTAAAGGGACACCCAGTTCCCGCATTAGCGTCTGAAATGTAGTGAGGAGACGCGTGCCAGTTATTCCTTGCCCTTGGGTGATCATTTGTCCCAGGTCACGAGGGAGAAGATCAGGCCGGGCCCTCCTCAACCGAACAAAAAGTCATCGAGGTAATGGGCTACAGACCGAGACCCGGACCTGCGAACAAAGGCCCACCGAAGGAAAGTGCTAAAATGTTCGAATGCTGAACATGAAATAGAGCAGCCAAAAGGCATGGCCTTGTCTACATAGAACTTCCCTTGGAATCTAAAACCCAATAGCTCGAAGTCCCCAGGGTGCACTTGGCAGCAATCGGAATGCCGATTTAATGTCACATTTTGCCAGGAGGGCACCGGGACCACAAGAGCGCACCATCCGTAGGGCTTGGTCAAATGACGTATATCTGACCAAACAAAGGTCATCAGTAATAGCATCATTGACAGAAGAACCCGCCGGGTACGATAAGTGGTGGATTAAATGGAATTCACCCGGGGTCTATTTAGGTACTAGCCCCAGAGGGGAGACCTTCAGGTTAGGGAAAGGTGGTTCGGAAAAGGGGCCCGCTACCCTCCTAGCCTCTTCCTCTTTGGCAATACTCAGGGCAGCTACCCCCTCCTTACCCTTCAGGGAAACTAAATTGGGGCATCTTGGGGTCCCCGCACCCCTTTGAATGGGATATGAAAGCCCCACTGGAAACCCTCCAGGAGGTACCTCGCGTCCTCCCTCCTTGGATAAGTTGAGAGCCATCGCGCCAGCATATACACATTAACCGGGGAGGGGGCCTTTTGAATGGCTAGCTCCGTCAGAGGAAGCCCTGACCGCCCCCTGTCCACCTCTACCTCTGCCCCGTGACCCACCAGCCCGCGGGCACACGGCAGCTGTGTGGGGGCCAGCGCAAGAGGGACACTCGTGTTTATATCGGCACTGTCGCTTATTGCACACACCATTAGTCGAGAAGCTCCAACACAGCAAGCGGGCTGGAACCCCCTGCCCCGCCGGCTGGCGGAGAGCCTGTGTTGGAGCAGCTCACTGCACGGCATGGCCACAATGGTACCTATCCCCAGGCGCCGGACACGTGGGGGTCATGTACAAGAGCCACAATTTTTGACAGGGCTCGTCCCATCTCATCTCCGGGTGTAGGGGCACCCTCATTCTAAATTCCTCATCGTAAGCCAACCACGATGGGCCAGGGAAATCCACCATCGCCCTGTAAATATTGTCCAAGTATTGGACCATAGGAATGGCCAGATCAGGCCGGGCCCTAAGGTATACCGCCATATAAATAAGATATGCCGGCAACCAGTTGGCCCATGTGCGCGGTGGCTCACGACAATGGGACAGCTCCTTGTCTCTGTCATCCTGTCTCTCTCTCTCTTCCTCAGTGGGCTCACAGTTCAATAGGGAGAATATATCCACCTACTCCCCTCACCAGATCTTATCCCTCGTGACCTGTGACAAATGATCACCCAGGGGCAAGGAATAGCCAGCTGTCGGCAAAGCCATCGTCGGCACATTTTGTATAGAGGGCATACGCAGCGGGACCTGGACAGCCCCTGCGATGCTCGGCGCTGCCCCAGGGGCAGACACCCCCGCCCTTAACGAGGGACCATTTAGAAACCATGGGATACTGCCAGCCTCGTGCAAGGTGGTTCGGAAAAGGGGCCCGCTACCCTCCTAGCCTCTTCCTCTTTGGCAATACTCTGTTCGTCAGAAACTCTGGCGAACTGAGGTGACGCGTGTTCGGGCAGCGGACACGTTCACGTGTCCACCCCTCCAAAACACGACGCATGCGGAAGTAACTCACGCAGTGCCGTAACGAGCCCCGGGGAGGCCAACACTGGCTAGTGCCATACCAGTCACCTTCCAAAACTGGAATTTAGTAAGGGGAGACCCATCCTGGTGGCAGAAAAACGGGCCATGGTGCGCGCCACGCACTGCCAAAAACTCATGTAGGGCACCAACCGGACAGGTTAATACCCCCTCTGTAAGCGTGACGCGGTATGATGTCCGACCATAGCAGCGTTGTGGAAGGCCACACATAATGCAAATAAGCTAGGTCGCTGCAAATCGCATATTTTAAAGAAAGGCCAGTGACCTGGCCTAGGTCATTGCCCCCGAGGTGCAGCACCAGGACATCAGGCGGTTCAGCATCCCTGATGGAGAAAAGGAATGGCAACAGTTCCCGCCATAACATTCCACGCTTACCATACCACCTGATACATGCGGAGGCACGTAGTCCAAGCTGGGGTCCCCACTCTGTCGCCGCAGCGTACTGTGCTGCCCAGTGCACATAACTATGGCCCACCAGCCATACTGCCACCGGTGTGCGGGGACACACAGGATCTGTAAGAGAAAAAGAGAACAGTGACTTAACTGGTACTCATGCCTGAAGAGGGCAAACATATAATGCAAAACACTTAGATCCCCATCTCCCCATATGGCATATATCAGCCTCAGAGTACCCAAAAGCAGCAGCAGTAGAAGCAGCCCCTATTATAAAAGAATGGGTGCCGTAACGAGCCCCGGGGAGGCCAACACTGGACAGTGCCTTACCGGTCACCTTCCAAAATTGAAATTTAGTCAGGGGAGCCCCATCCTGGTGGCAGAAAAACGGGCCAGGGCACGTGCCACGCACTGCAAGGAACTCCTGTAGGGCACCAACCGGACAGATGTCTGCAATGGAACATCGTAGCAGTCTAACTCCACTGCCTACCCCGTGCTGATCAACCTTTGAGGACCGTATCCTCAACTGAGCCCACTCATTAGTGACATAGACATCGTCGAGTTCCAGTGCCCTACGAGTCGCATCCGCCTTAGACAGTAGTACAAACTCACTGATTCGGAGCGCTCCAAAGAAGGCCACCGTGTAGCCGCGTGAAAAAGAGCCACCTCATACCTATCAAAACACAAGCTATGCCAGCCTAGTGCAAGGTGGGTCAGGACCTCTGGTGAAATTGGGTGGCGAGTGTCCGGACGGCGGCCACGTTCCCGTGTCCACCCCTCCAAAACATGACGTATGCGGAAATCATTCACACAGTCAGCGAAGCCCCTCACTTTGGCCATAGATGCCAGTGCCGACAGCCTGGACGCTATAGTACGAGGAGCCAAACCCTGACTGTGAAGATAAACCATAAATTGTAAAACCTGTTCGACTGGTATGGACCACACTTCGGGCAACTGTAGTTGCACACAAAAGGTTCTAAATTGTATAAATGGAAGTGTGGCGCCAAAATGGCCGCCGCGCTCTTTGCGGGGCCCCCCCACCGGACGAAGCCATCCGGGTAGTTAGGGGCGTGGCCAGCACCCTAATAAAAGGGCTGGCCACGAGGCAGCCGTGCTGCCATTTTGGCGAAGCGACGGAGCGGAGAAGTTTTTCCCTCTTACCTCCGTCGCTCGTGTCCTTCCAGGGGAAGCCTTTTCGGGCAGCTTTTTTCTTTTCTTCGGCTTCCTAGCTAACTCAGCTATGCCCTCTAAGAAGAAGGCAGCTGTGAACATGGCTCGATTGGCGCGGAGACGTCAGCCGGGTCGGAGGACCATGACTGCGCCCGCCCAGCAGCCACCTTTAGCGGAGCCCACCGGGACCGGTGGGATGGGATCGGTGGCTCCTTGGCCCGCTGCGTGGTGCGCGCAGGCTGCCCCAGACGGGGCCTCGGCCCTTGGCCCGCAAACGGTGACCACTGCCCCCGGCATGGTCCGTGCGGCTGGGCCCTCTTGCCAGGGCGCACAGTTACCCATGGGGGGAGCGAGCCACGGAGGGTGGTTGGGTTCCCTGCCTTGGCAGGGCGTGCCCACGGCTCCCCAAGGGCCGAGCATGGGCTCTTGGCCTTATCTGGCCCCTGGGGCCCAGGGATCTGGACAGGTACCCGTGACTTATGGGCCGGCTGCCCATTTGCCCCCTGTCGGGGCTGGGGCCTATGTTAACGTGGAGGCCCTTCTGGCCCATGTAGCGGCCCTTGAGACATCCTTGGCGAGGGCCGATCAGGCGGGGGCATCTCTCGGATTCCAGGTTGACCCTTTGGCTGCCGAACAGCGGCTGGCGACGGGTCGGGTTGAGCTGCCTGAGGCGCGCGGGCCGGTGGCGGCCACTGCCTCGCAGCTCCCCACTCAACAGGTGCAGCAGTCTGGTGCTGGTCTGGCCCCGTCGACGAGCTCAGCTTCGGTCGTGAGCTCCGACGCCCCCAGCGGGCCGGAACCCCCGGTGGGGGCGGCCCGTGGGGGTGCATCGGGTGAGTATGCAGTTCAAGCTAGTGCACCCACACAACTGACTTCCCTGGGGGGGGCTTTCCAGTGGCCATGGCCTCGCACGGGTGGCCCGGCGGTCCAATTGCCCCCGGCCCACCCGGCGACTTCATCCCTGACCCAGGGCCCGGGTTGGGGTAGCGCTCCCTATGTGGTAGGGAATGTGTTGGGGATCCCTGGGCTGGTGCAGGCCCCCTTTGCTTTGCCCGCAGTTCCCTCTGTGCCGGTGTCGGCATTGCCGACAGCAGGGTATTCCTTGCCCCTGGGGGACCATCTGGCCCAGTCCACCAATGAAAAGATCTGGAGGGGCGAGTACGTAGACATTTTCTCCCTTCTTAATAGGGAGCCAACCAAGGAAGAGAGGGAAGGGCTGGACGAGAAGGATAAGGAGCAGGCACGTCGTCGTAAGCCGCCACGCACGTGGGCAAATTGGTTGCCAGCGTACCTAATTTACATGGCCGTTTACCTCAGGGCTAGGCCGGATTTGGCCATCCCTATGGTCCAGTATCTGGACAACATTTACCGGGCTATGGTTGACTTCCCGGGTCCGTCGTGGCTGGCTTACGACGAAGAATTCCGCATGAGGATTCCACTGCACCCAGAGATGAGGTGGGATGAGCCCTGCCAGAAGCTGTGGCTTCTGTATATGACCCCCACGCGCCCGGCGCCTGGGGAGAGATACCATTGTGGACATGTGGTCAGGGGGTTCCAGCCCGCCTGCTGTGCTGGACCTTCTCGTCCAATGGTTCTTGCAACAGGAAAAATTGCAAGTACAAGCATGAGTGCCCCTCTTGTTCTGGCCCCCATGCTGCCTCCGCCTGTCCCAGGCCGGGAGGATTCAGGGGCAGGGGTAGGGGCGGACAAGGGGCAGGTAGGACTGCCGCGGAGGGAGCGGCTACACCAAAAGGCCCCCTCCTCAATTAATGTCGACATGCTGGAGCGTTGGCTCGCATTGTACCCGAAGAGGGCAGATGCAGTGTACCTCCTTCAGCGTTTTCAACTGCGGTTTCGTATTCCTTTCACGGGGGATAGGTCGCCGCAAGACGCACCCAACCTTTTGTCACTTAGAGGAAGGGAGGAGGTGGCTGCCGCCAGCATTAATAAGGAGATTGATGCGGGCAGGGTTGCTGGCCCTTTCCCCGCGCCCCCGTTCCCCAACCTTAAAGTGTCTCCTCTAGGACTAGTGCCCAAGAAGTCCCCGGGCGAGTTCCGCCTGATTCATCACTTGTCCTACCCAGCCGGTCACTCGGTCAATGATGCTATCCCTGATGACCTTTGTTCGGTCAGGTATACATCCTTCAACCAAGCATTGCGCATGGTGCGCTCTTGTGGCCCGGGTGTGCTGTTGGCTAAGTGTGACATTAAGTCGGCTTTTCGTCTCCTGCCGGTGCACCCGGGTGACTTTGAGTTGCTGGGTTTCAAATTCCGGGGTGAATATTATTTTGACAAAGCCATGCCATTCGGCTGTTCCATATCCTGCTCGGCTTTCGAGCGTTTCAGTACATTCCTGCAGTGGGCATTTGTCCGTAGGTCAGGGTCTCGGTCTGTAGCCCATTACCTGGATGACTTTTTGTTCGGGGGTGAACGGGGCTGGGACACGTGCACACGTCTCCTCAATACATTTCAGACGCTAATGGAGGAACTTGGTGTCCCTTTAGCGCCCGAAAAGACCGAAGGCCCGTCTAATAAGTTAGTATTCCTGGGGGTGGAGATTGACACGGTAGCGCAGGCGTCTAGGTTGCCGGGAGACAAGGTGTCAAGGATAGTGGCCCTTATATCGGACTTGCTGGCTAAGCGCAAGGCATCCCTTCGGGAACTGCAGGTGCTACATGGACACCTTAATTTTGCTTGCAGGGTGGTCGCACCTGGCAGGGCATTTGCTCGGCGCTTGTGCGACGCCATGGCAGGCTTATCCAGGCCCCATCATAGGGTGAGATTGACACGGGGCATCAGGGCAGATATGCACATATGGCTCCAGTTCCTGAGGGAGTTCAATGGGGTCTCATTTTGGAGGTCCGACCTCCTGGCTTCACCTCACTTTCAGATTCAGTCTGATGCCTCAGGATCCCTTGGATATGGGATGTACTTCAATGGGAAGTGGGCCTATGGTGGATGGCCCCCAGCCTGGTCAGGCACGGGTCGCCTGAGGGATCTCACATATTTGGAATTTTTTCCCATACTGGGGGCTTTGATGCTATGGGGTGAGGAGTGGGCCAACTCTGTGGTGCATTTCTGGTGTGACAACATTGTCAACTCACAGACCTCTAAATCTCCCAGGGTCATGGACCTCGTGCGCCAGTTTGTATTGCGCAGCCTGCGCCTCAATGTACTGTTCAGGGCCAGGCATGTCCCGGGGGTGAATAATGATATTGCTGACGCTTTGTCCCGTCTGCAGATCTCCCGGTTCCGTGCCTTGGCCCCGGATGCGGAGGAATTTCCCTCGCCACTCCTGGAGGAGATATGGACCTTTGGCAAGGAGAGGTGAACCGGGCGCCACGCACGCGTAAGGCGTATCACCACGCGTTGGTTTCCTTTCAGACTTTCTGTACCCAATCTCGACTGCCAGATACCTGGCCGATCCCAGTGGCCCACCTCCTTCGTTTCATGGTTTACCTGCACGCCCAGGGCCTTGCACCCCGCACCATAGCATCTAGGCTATAAGCGCTGGCTTTCATGGCCAAGGGGGAGGTCATGCGGACAGTACCGCTGATTTCCGTGTGAGACACGTTTTGGAGGGGTGGGCATGGGAACGTGGGCGTAGCCTGGACGACCGCCACCCAATTTCCCCGGGGGTACTTACCCAACTGGCACGGGGCTGGCATGACCTATGTTTCGATAGGTATGAGGCAGCCCTGTTTCATGCGGCTACAACGGTGGCCTTTTTTGGAGCGCTCCGCATCAGCGAGCTTGTGATGCTGTCTAAGGCGGATGCAAGTCGTAGGGCACTAGAACTCGAAGATGTCTATGTTTGCAATAATTGGGCTCAGTTGAGGATACGCTCCTCTAAAACAGATCAGCACGGCGTAGGCAGTGGTGTAAGACTGCTACGATGTTCCTTGGCAGACATCTGTCCGGTTGGTGCCCTACAGGAGTTCCTTGCACTGCGTGGCACGCACCATGGCCCGTTTTTCTGTCACCAAGATGGGTCTCCCCTCACTAAATTTCAATTTTGGAAGGTGACCGGTACTCCGGGGCTGACATACGCAGCATGGGGAGGTGGGGCTCGCAGTGTTTCCAGTTTTATGTTCGCCCACTCCCACCGTGAGTACCGTTTTAGTCACCACACATCTCTTCCTTCCCTGTTTTTTCCCTTGACAGACCCTGGGTGTCGTATCACACCAGTGACAGTATGGCTGGTGGGCCATAGCTACGTGCACAGGGCAGCGCGTTACGCTGCGGCGACAGATTGGGGACCCCGACTGGGACTGGGTGCATACGCAAGTCTCACATGGTACGGTAAGCCCGGTATGTTGTGGCGGGAGCTCTTGCCATTCCTCTTTTCGGCAAGGAATGCTGACCCACCCGACATTCTGATCATACACCTTGGGGGTAATGACTTGGGACAGGTCACTGGCTTATCGCTGAAGCATGCGATTTGCGGTGACCTCGCCTACTTACATTACGTATGGCCCGCCACAACCCTTGTTTGGTCAGATATGGTCCCACGGCGCGCTTATAGGGGAGGCTTTGACCTTCAGGCCCTGGACCGCGCTAGGCGCATGGTGAACAGGGCTGTGGCCTGATTCCTTTCGACCAAGGGCTGGGGGCGTGTCAGCCGTCATCCCGCCATCAGTTTGCAAAATTATGGCCTTTATTCAGGGGATGGGGTCCATCTGTTGCGAGGAGGTATGGACCTCCTGCTGGGCGATTGGCGAGCAGGCCTGTCGACCGAGCTGACGGTCTTGGGGGGGGGCGTCGAGCCTTTATTGAAGCCTCTCCGGGTGGCGGGTAGCACTGGTAAGGTAAACATTTATGACCCACAGGTATCCGGCAGGTTCGCAATTGACTGGACAACACTAGATAGGCATAAGTTGTTTAAACGTTGTCCGGTCAACGACGAACCAGGCGAGGGGGTGATGGTTACAACTAGACAGCTGGCATCACCCCCTGATTTTACGGATACACGTCAGAGGGTGGGGTCATTAGTTAGATATTGACTACGGTCAACAATTTGTTTGTTGTCAACAAACAAATTGATACAAATAGATACATTGTAACAATTGCCGTTGGCAATTTTGGGTGGTACCTTACCAGTGTTACTTTGGCCTGCTTGCCTTAAGAATTATGATTGGTCGTTTTACCAATAGAAATTTATAATTCGGACTAGGGCATGAATCAATAAATGTGGCCCAATGCCGTTATCCACTTTCATTTGTGTCTGAGTCCATTATTGGGGGTGTGTGCCTGCAAAGCATGTTGATACGCCTTATGCGTGCGAGGTGCCAAAGACATGCCGATCACCCGGTTCACCTCTCCTCACCAAATGTCCAAATCTCGGCTGGGAGTGACGAGGGGAATTCCTCTGCTTCCGGAGCCAAGGCACGGAACCGGGGGATCTGCAGGCGGGATAAAGCATCAGCAATATCATTATTAATTTAGACATCTGAGCGTTGACAATGTGCACCACTGCCGCATTGTCACACCAGAAATGGACCGCTGAGTCGGCCCACTCCTCACCCCATAGCATCAAAGCTCTCAGGATTGGAAGGAACTCAAGAAATTTAAGATCACGGAGGTGATCCGTGCCAAGCCATGCTGGAGGCCATTGGCCATAAACCCACCTCCCATCAAAATAAATCCCATATCCCAGGGAGCCGGAGGCATCCGACTGTACTTGGAATCTAGGGGAAACCAAAAGGTCCGATCTCCAGAAAGAAACCCCGTTAAATTCCCGTAGAAATGTGAGCCAAACCAAAAGGTCAGCCCGCATGCCCCTGGTTAGTCGGACCCTGTGGTGGCGCTTTAACAGGCCAGACATGGCGTCACATAGGCGCCGAGCAAATGCTCTGCCGGGTGTCACCAACCGGCAGGCAAAGTTAAGATGGCCATGAAGTACCTGGAGCTCACGAAGTGACACTTTACGTTTGGCTAGCAACGCCAAAATCATCGCGGAGATCCAGGTGACCTTCTCAATGGGTAACCGGGATGCCTGTGCGACCGTGTCAATTTCAATACCCAGAAATGTGAGCGTAGTAGATGGGCCCTCGGTCTTTTCGGGCGCTAAAGGGACACCCAGTTCCAGCATTAGCGTCTGAAATGTAGTGAGGAGACGCGTGCACGTGTCCGAGCCCCGTTCACCCCCGAACAAAAAGTCATCAATGTAATGGGCTACAGACCGAGACCCTGACCTGCGAACAAAGGCCCACTGAAGAAAAGTGCTAAAACGTTCGAATGCCGAACATGAAATAGAGCAGCCAAAAGGCATGGCCTTATCTACATAGAACTTCCCTTGAAAAACCCAATAGCTCGAAGTCCCCAGGGTGCACTTGGCAGCAATCGGAATGCCGATTTAATGTCACATTTTGCCAGGAGGGCACCGGGACCACAAGAGCGCACCATCCGTAGGGCTTGGTCAAATGACGTATATCTGACCAAACAAAGGTCATCAGTAATAGCATCATTGACAGAAGAACCCGCCAGGTACGATAAGTGGTGGATTAAATGGAATTCACCCGGGGTCTTTTTAGGTACTAGCCCCAGAGGGGAGACCTTCAGGTTAGGGAAAGGTGGTTCGGAAAAGGGGCCCGCTACCCTCCTAGCCTCTTCCTCTTTGGCAATACTCAGGGCAGCTACCCCCTCCTTACCCTTCAGGGAAACTAAATTGGGGGCATCTTGGGGTCCCCGCACCCCTTTGAATGGGATACGAAAGCCCCACTGGAAACCCTCCAGGAGGTACCTCGCGTCCTCCCTCCTTGGATAAGTTGAGAGCCATCGCGCCAGCATATACACATTAACCGGGGAGGGGGCCTTTTGAATGGCTAGCTCCGTCAGAGGAAGCCCTGACCGCCCCCTGTCCACCTCTACCTCTGCCCCGTGACCCACCAGCCCGCGGGCACGCGGAGGAGGCGTGGGGGCCAGCGCAAGAGGGACACTCGTGTTTGTACTGACACTGTCGCTTATTGCACACGCCATTAGCTGAGAAGCTCCAACACAGCAAGCGGGCTGGAACCCCCTGCCCCGCCGGCTGGTGGGGAGCCTGTGTTGGAGCAGCTCGCTGCACAGCATGGCCACAATGGTACCTATCCCCAGGAGCCGGACGCGTGGGGGTCATGAACAAGAGCCACAATTTCTGGCAGGGCTCATCCCACCTCATTTCTGGGTGTAGGGCCACCCTCATTCTAAATTCCTCATCGTAAGCCAACCACGATGGGCCAGTGAAATCAACCATCGCCCTGTAAATATTGTCCAAGTATTGGACCATAGGAATGGCCAGATCAGGCCGGGCCCTCAGGTATACTGCCATATAAATAAGATATGCCGGCAACCAGTTGGCCCATGTGCGCGGTGGCTTGCGACGACGGGACAGCTCTTTGTCTCTGTCGTCCTGTCCCTCTCTCTCTTCCTTAGTGGGCTCACGGTTCAATAGGGAGAATATATCCACGTACTCCCCTCGCCAAATCTTATCCCTCGTGACCTGTGACAAATGATCACCCAGGGGCAAGGAATAACCAGCCGTCGGCAAAGCCATCGTCGGCACATTCTGTATAGAGGGCATACGCAGCGGGACCTGGACAGCCCCTGTGATGCTCGGCACTGCCCCAGGGGCAGACACCCCCGCCCTTAACGAGGGACCATTTTGAAACCATGGGATACTAGGATAGGATGGTAACTGATGCCCACTCGCCTCAACTTGACGAGGCCAGGGCCACTGAACTGTGGCTGTGGTGTTGGTGCACTAAATTGAACCTGATACTCACTAGGTGCACCCCTGTGAGCCGCCCCCACCGGGGGGTCCGGCCCACGGCAGGCGTCGGAGCTCGCGACCGGAATCGAGCTCTGGGACCACCCCTGACTGCTCCCAGTCTGGACATCAGGTCGAACGGGGAGCTGCGGGACACCAGCTGGGGCCGGCCGGACCGTCTCAAGCAGCTCGACCCGGTTGGCCACCCGCTGAAGCGTTGCGGCCAGCAAGGTAGCCGGGGCCGACAAAGGGGCCCCTGTTGAAGAAAGAGTAGCGCCCCCCTCCGAAGGAGGCTGTGCAATGCCCAAGGATGCTTCCAGCACTGCTAGCCATGCTAACAGAGCATCCACTGCCCCAGAGCCCCCAGTATAAGGCGGGCCGGGTGGGCCGGACGGCCCACTATGCAGTTGAGGAAAAGGCAACCCAAAAGGAGAGCCAGGGCCAGAATAGGGCCATGCCCAAAACTCGGGCCCATGAGGAGCCGGAGGAGCAGTGGGTTGGGCACCCGCACCAGGCCCCCCCCCCCAGGCCGCCCTGTCCCATGCCCGGGAAAGGTGGGCTGAGGGCCGAAGCCCCGGAAGGGCCGGCCTGTAGCTGTCCAGCCTGTAGCTGACCAGGAACCCGGCTGCCAAGTGGTAGCCTGACCAGCCCCACTGGTACCAGTGGGCAAGGCTGGCACATCGCCCTGCCGTGGGGGCGCAGCCCTGGTCCTCCGACCCAAAGGCGCAGGGCCGGTAAAAGTTCTTCCCCTCGGACGTGGCTTTAGCACCGGGGCCTTCCGCTTGGGAGCCATGTCTCCCTAGTAGAAGAAAGACGCTGCAGGATCCCTATCCAGGGATCCAACTCCTAGCGTTTAAGTACCACGGTAGCCAAGCAATCCAAAAAGGCTCCAGGTACTTTGATCCTCCTTTCCCAGCCAGGAAACGAACTGCAAGGCTCAATAGCCGAAGACTAAAGAGAAAACAGCAACAGAGAAAACTTCTCCTCTCCGTTGCTATTCTAAAATGGCAGCTCGGCTGCCTCGTGGCCACCCCTTTTATAGAGGGGTGGCCACGCCCCCTAACTCACCCGGATGTCTGAGTCCGGGGGGGCCCGCAAAGATCACAGCGGCCATTTTGGCGCTGCGCTTTCATTTGATGGGGAAGACCATTTCTCATAGTTTCCTTCCCAGGTCCCTACACAGAGTAGATCTCCTACTGGGACTCCTATGGAAGCATTCCTTTTTCTAGAGAAACAGTTCCTTCCCACCAAATTTGTTGTCAATGTCCATATCATTCCTTCCGACTTGGCATGTTTTGTAATACTGCCATTCCGGCTCATGTTATTATATATCTCTGGCTCTGCTTCAAGAGCTTCCCATGGCCATTGTTCTCCCATGTTTGTTCCACCACAAACAAAGCAGTTCTTGACTGCCAATGTTTTGGCAATATGTTCTGCCATTTCCATAAACAAATTTCGTGCCATTTTGCTTATAGGTAAAGCATTAGAGTTATCTTCCAATCGTTGGATTTTATCATATATTGTCCATTTTAGTGACCTTACATCCCCTTCAATTACCTCTTGTGTTTTTATGGTTATGAAGGTTTTTGGGTCAACACCTCTACCTTCTATACCTATCCCATAACTAATACCTGAAGGAATGGTTTGTTCCATTTTTAGGGTCACCTTATTTGTGCCTGGGATTCTTGAAAACTCTTTTATATATTGACAACCAGTATATCCACCTCCAGTGTAATCACAGACACAACCCCATCCCTGGCAGTCTACGCGACCACCACATGGTGTAAATTGGTCTGAATGTCCCTTTGTCACATCCAAATTTCTGGCACAGAGATATTTATGGTTCCCAGCATATTCCCTTTTCCAACCTGGACTTCCACATGTGGTTTCAGCTATCTTATCCATAGCTGAGCATAAGTCAAAGGTTACAGTCATAGGAACCTTTCCATTTTGAAGGATGACTGTATGATTTACATAATAAAGTGTGGATTGAGTAGGCATATTTTTTTAAATTCAGTCCTGCCCACACCGTGACATTGATTCTTAGTGGAGTAGCTGGGTCGTAACAAAGGGTTTCATTTTCATGGGTACAGACACTATACATAGTTCTATTATACACACAGGTGTATGGGGAAGGTTTACACCCACCTGGTCTTTGTGTATGATAGAGTAAAGTTACTAGTGTCTCAGACCCTCTTTTAACCTTTTTAATACATGACTGGCAAACCTCATCTGTAGCGGGGGTTGGGACTACTTTTGAAGTGTTTGTGTCCCCTGTTTCTTTCTGTCTTTTACTCCTTGGTAAGATTTTACTTTTAATTCTGCACATCCCACGCCATCCTGGATTTAATTGCTCAACCGTATTCACCACCCAGGATGAGACTATAGGGGTTCCGCAATTTATATCTATGGGTTGTACATCAGCCATCATGTGTGGGGGATCTGGACATACTCCTCTCAAGATCATCCAAACTGCCCATCTACACTCATTATGTATGGTGGAATAATCTTTGCCTTCCTCTTATTTGTTGCTGATGGTTACACATCTCATAGGCTCTATGTTGAAATATGTTCCTATAGGGGTATTTACATGGAGGTGTATTATAGGTCCAGGCTCTGATGGGAATTTTAAATGGCACAGTGTCACACTCTGGGCCTGGGGTTCCCACATTGTATGCAGATATAATTGTCAATTTGGTACTATTTCCCTTTCTTCCCCATATTCCTCTATTTCTAATACATATTTCACTTTCTACATGTATAGCAAGAAGAAGTATTCCCAGCAGGTATCTTGCTTGTAGCATCCTCAATCTTCAACTGTACGTAGAAAAGACCGCTTCCAGGTTTGGGCCTTTAGTAGAATTTACCGCCTTTCTTCTTACGCTGACTATTGAAGCAAAGTCTATATGTATGGATTTATTGCACAGAGTTCAGTTCTTACCAGCCTTCCGGCTGAATCTCAAAACCAAAGGTTTATCTGTTCCTTGGACCTGGTAGTTCACTGGATCTGAATTTGTAGCAGCTTTCAGTCATGTCCAATGGATCCAGGATTTTCCTTCCAACGTTTTAACTGCAAGAGGAGAACACATGACAACAGTATACGGTCCTTTCCACCTTGGTTTCAAAGGTTCATTTTTCCAATGCTTAACCCACACCCGATCTCCTGGCTTAAAGCCATGTGTTGCGGTGGAGATGGGGGGAGGGCAAGCTTCATGTACATAGTGTCTCAACTTATTCACATGCTCATTATGCTGTTGTAATTGAGTTAATAATTTTCTCACTTCTATTCCCCCTTTGTGGGCCAAATCTGGCCAACCTCCAAAGGTATGTTTAAACAATGCTGGAGGACGTCCATATAAAAGTTCAAATGGGGATAAACGATATTTTGCACGGGGGGTTGTCCTCAGAATGTATAATGCCATAGGCAAAACCTGTATCCATGTTGATTGGGTTTCCATACACAATTTTGTGATACATGCTTTAATAGTTCTATTTGCCCTCTCAACCTTTCCTCCTGACTGTGGGTGAAATGAACAATGATAGTTCCACTTAACTTCTGCTGCCTCGGCTAAATGTTTGTTTACAGAATGTACGAATTCAGGACCATTGTCCGAAGACAATCTTGAAGGACAAGAATGTCTTGGGATTAATTCTTTAAGGAGGAATCTAGCTACTTGAATAGCTTGCTTATTCCTTGTTGGGAAAGCTTCAATCCAACCTGAATATGTATCAATGAAAACTAGCAAGGCCTTGTACCCATTGCATCTGGGCATGTCTGTAAAATCCACTATCAAATAATCCATAGGAAGGTATGAGATTGCTGTTGCTCCTTATGATATGGATTGGCCTTGTCTGAGCACAGGTAGTACATTGAGATGTTACTTTTGCTACCAGTGCTGTTAAATTAGGGATGTAAAAGGTTTGTTCAAGCTGCGTTCCTAATGCAGTCTTTCCTATGTGTGAAGTTGCATGTGCTTCCTGCACCAGTGGCCAAGATAATGCAATAGGAACTACTGGTCTTCCATCTGGTAAAATATACCATCCCTTTACAATTGTTGCTTTTAAATCCTGAGTGGCCTTTTCTTGTTCTACCTTTGAGTAGATAGGCTGGTGTCGTATTTTTAAGTCCTCAAACTCTTTAATCAAATATAATTCATGTATATATTCTGGCTTCTCAAACATTGCTGCACGTTTTGCTTCAGCATCTGCGCTTCTATTTCCTGTTGCTATTAAGTCTTTTGTCTTTTGATGTCCAGGACAATGAATGACTGCAAGAGATTTAGGCATCTGAGTGGCCTTAATCAGTCTTTTAATTAACTGAGCATACTGTATAACTTTCCCACTAGAATCAGTGTATCCTCTTTCTTTGTAAATTGCAGTGTGTGCCTGCACGGTCAGAAAGGCATATTTGCTGTCTGTGTAAACATTCAATGTCTGCTGCCAAGCTAATTCCAGAGCTCGAATAAGACCCCATATTTCCGCAGCTTGGGCGCTTGTTCCTGGGTATAATGCTCCACTTTCTATAGTTCTTGCATCATCAACTACAGCATACCCTGCATGCCTAATTCCCTCATGCATGAAGCTAGATCCATCTGTGTACCAAGTTAACTGAGCATTAGGCAAAGGTGTGTCTTGTAAATCTGGACGGCAAGAATACTGAGATTCTGTTGTGTTCTAAAGCATGTGCCTTTAAACAATGTATCTATCCATGTGTAGCCAATGTAACCTTTTCCATGTGTAACATTGTAACCTCAGCTGCATCACTGTAACCCTAATAGGACGCGAGCTAGTGACCACTAGATGGCAATAGCGAGCGTCCAAGCTCATTGGTCCAAGACTCACCTAAGAGCAACAGCGCGGGAAGATTCCCGCCACCACCTTCACCTGGACAAGAAGGGCGTGACCTGAAATGACGTCACGCGGACAGTAGCCAATAGACTGTCAAGGAGCCACATTCAAATGTATAGCCTCTGTATATATTGAGCTGTTCGTCCGCCATTACCACATGTTCCCTCTGACCAGCATGTAATAAAGTTGTGTTAAGTCAGCTCTTCGGCTGTCCTGGCGTCTTTGGTCCCATACACTAAATTGGCGACGAAGGTGGGATCATGGCTGCCCACGGGACCAAGACATACGCCGGTTTCGACATCAAGAAACCGCAAGATTGGGAACTCTTCGAAATGGACTTCCAAGGCGCGCTGGTGGAGTTCGAGGTTAAGGACGAGGCGAAGAAAAGAGCCATCCTCACCAGAATGCTCGGGCACGACGGCAAGAGGGTATTGATTGAACTCATCGCACCCAAAAAGGCGGCTGAATTCAAGGCAGAAGAGCTCCTGAAGGTGTTGTGAGACCATTTTCGGCCCTCGGTGGCGGTGTTTCCCGCTCGGAGCGCGTTTTGGAGGCGAGTCCAAGCGCCTGGAGAGTCGGTCGCCGCTTTCGTAGCGGCCCTGCGCCTGGCTGCCGGCCCATGCAAATGGGAGAACTTGGAAGTCACCCTCAGGGACTGCGTGCTATGCGGCCTGAAGGATGCTGAGATTCAGCGCACGCTGATGAATCAGGAGCCGCCCCCCACGTTGCAGGAGTTCCTGAAAGCGGCGCAGGCTGCGGAAGCCACGAAGGCCGGGGTGCAAGAGCTCCAGGACTGGCGGCCGAAGGCCGACAAAACAGAGAGTTCGGTGCACGCAGCCCGGCGAATTTCAAAATCGTCTGCCGAAAGCAGCGACGACGAGGACGTCCGGAGGGTCCGGAAGGAGGGCCGGCGTTGCGACGGCTGCGGGGCGGCTCACGACTGTGCCAGGTGTCCGTTCAGAAAAGCAGAGTGCCACAACTGCAGGCGACACGGGCACATCGCCAAAGTCTGCAGACAATGGCGCAAGGACCGGAGGAGCTCACCCGACCGCTCAGTGAGGCCAGACCGCTCGACGAGACTAAAGGATGGCGCCCGGCCCACGAGGAAGCAGGACGGCGTGGGCCGCATCTCCGACGACAGCGACGACGACGCCCCAGTTTTCAACGTGTCCATGGGACACCCCCGTTACTTTGTTGAGGTACTGGTGCAAGGGGCCCCTGTTAGGATGGAGATTGACTCTGGCTCCTCATACTCCATCATTTCCCAGAGGGAGTTTTTGAGAATTGCCCCCCGCGTACGGCCCAAGCTCAAAGCGTTGAGGTCCACGCTTCGGGACGTGCAAGGGAACTGTATTCCGGTGTTGGGGGTTGGGAAATTCCAGGTCCAGTATAAGTGGCATGCCGCGGAACTCCCCCTAGTCGTTCTTAAGGGGGGTAATTGCAGCCTCCTCGGGACTCAATGGTTTCAGCCCCTGGGTCTGTTCATTGGGGGGATGCACGCCGTTGGGTCTGACCCAATACAGGAGGTGTGCGACGCGCACCCCGAAGTCTTCAAAAAGGGACTTGGGAAATTCAATGGACCCCCAGTAACTTTCGACCTGGACCCGGAGGTCCGCCCAATAAGACTCAAACCGTGCAGAGTGCCTTTTGCACTAAAGGACAAAATAGAGGCGGAACTGGACAAATTAGTGGGCCAGGGGATTCTTGTTCCTGTTGATTCTGCGGAGTGGGAAACTCCAATTATCACTGCATTGAAGGCCAATGGGGAGGTTCGCATTTGCGCCGATTATAAGTGCACCATTAATAAGGCAACGCCCTAATGCGTATCCGGTGCTGGTGGTCAGCCATTTGCTAGCCAGGTTACATGGGGGAAAGTGTTTCGCTAAGCTCGACCTGGCACAGGCCTATCAGCAACTCATGGTAACCCCTGCCGCAGCTGCTGCACAAACCATAGTCACGCATAAGGGGGCGTTCCAGGTGACGCGCCTCCAATTCAGCGTGAACTCGGCGCCTGGGATTTTCCAGTCGCTCGTGGAACGCCTCCTCAAAGGGCTGGACAGCGTTTTACCATATTTTGATGATGTCTTGATAACGGGGGGGGGGGGGTGAGGTTGAGTTGGCTGAAAGGCTAAACAAGGTCCTGGCGGCATTCGAACAGGCGGGGTTGAGGTTGCGAAAAGACAAATGCGTCTTCTTCGCGAAGGAGGTTGAGTTCTTAGGGTTCTGAGTAACACCCGAGGGGATCAAACCGTCCAAATCCAAGGTGGCCGCCATCAAGAAAGCCCCTCGCCCCACATCCAAGCCCGAGTTGCAGTCCTTCCTAGGGCTCTTAAATTTCTACCACTCCTTCCTTCCACGGAAGGCTGTGGTGGCTGAGCCGCTTCACAAGTTGCTCAAGAAAGATGCGGCATGGAAGTGGGGCGATGACCAGGAGAGGGCATTCACGGAACTGAAACTACTCCTGGCGTCTGACGCCGTTCTGACCCATTTCGACCCCAAACGGCCGGTGGTACTGATCTGTGATGCATCCCCGGTGGGGGTGGGGGCAGTGTTATGCCACATGTTGGAAAACGGGAGGGAGGCCCCAATAGCGTTTTACTCCAGGTCCCTGTCCCAAGCGGAGAGGA
Source organism: Bradypodion ventrale (assembly GCA_035047345.1). Taxonomy (NCBI): domain Eukaryota; kingdom Metazoa; phylum Chordata; class Lepidosauria; order Squamata; family Chamaeleonidae; genus Bradypodion; species Bradypodion ventrale. Next base: position 176,671,159 of record JAWDJE010000002.1, read on the forward strand.
ATTACGCCCAGACAGACAGGGAAGCGCTGGCAATAATTGCAGGGACCAAAAAATTTCATGATTTTCTTTATGGCCGCCCCTTCACCATCGTGACCGACCACAAGGCCCTACTAGGCATTTTCGCTGCAGATAAGCCCACACCACAGATCCTGTCCCCGAGGATGCTTAGGTGGGCCATTTTTCTCAACGCCTACCAGCACGCGTTGGTGTACCGGCCCGGGAAAGAGATTAGCCATGCGGACGCTCTGTCGAGGTCCCCCCTTCCTCAGACGCACAGCCACGTGGGCGAGGAGGGGCGGGACCGCCAGGTGCTCATGATAGAGGTTTTGGATTCGCCCCCCATAGTACCCGCCGACATCGCTAAAGCGACAGGCAAGGACAAGACGTTGGCGGCGGTTAGCTCCTGGGTGCAGAAAGGGTGGCCAGCGTCGTCCCCAGCGGAGGAATTCGCCCCATTTTTCAGAAAGAAGCTGGAACTGTCCCTAGAGAGGGGGTGTCTCTTGTGGGGGCAGCGGGTAGTGATCCCTACATCCCTTCGGCCGCGGGTGCTTAAACTGCTGCACGTCAGCCACCCCGGAATTGTGTGCTCCAAAGCGCTGGCCCGGAGCTACTTTTGATGGCCCCAATTAGACGCCGACATCGAGCACATGGTCGGCATTTGTGAGAGATGCCAATGCTCCAGACCGGAGGAGGCCCGTCTTCCCCACAGGGAGTGGGACGCAGCTAAGGGGTCGTGGTCCCGGATACACATAGATTTCGCGGGCCCGTTCCGAGGAACTCTGTTTCTCCTTGTTGTGGATGCTTTCTCTAAGTGGTTGGAGGTCATCCCAGTCACGAGCACCTCCTCGTCCGCGACAATAAAGCATTTGCGGAGAATTTTTTCTACGTTCGGCATACCCGACACTCTAATTAGCGATAACGCTAGTTGCTTCACGTCCGCTGAGTTCAGGGCATTCACAGAGATTAACGCCATCCGGCACATCACCTCCGCCCCTTTCCATCCGGCCACCAATGGCCAAGTGGAGCGCCTCGTACGCACCGCGAAGGACGCGCTCCGGCACATGGGCCCCGGGGACCTCAACCTGCAAGTGTGTCAGTTTCTGCTAGGGTAAAGGGTGACCCCGTTGGCGTCAGGATACTCCCCCGCGGAGCTCTTAATGTGCAGGAAACTGGCCACCATTCTCACTAGGCTAGACCCCACGAGAGTTGAAGACACGGGGAGGAACATCGGGATAGAAGCCACAAAGAGTTTTAGTGTAGGTGCCCCGGTGCACTGCAGGAACTATGCCAACGCGGGGCCAGCCTGGGTACCGGGGGTTGTCGTGGAGCAGACCGGTCCCGTATCGTACCGCGTTGAGACCAACACAGGTCTACTCTGGCGGCGGCACACGGACCAGCTATGGAACCGGGTCCCGGGAAGGCAGGGCGCTGAAAGCGCAGAGCCAAATTCAGCGTTAGGGTTCTCCCCCACCCGTTTAGCCCAAGGGGGAGGAGAGGGGGGTCCAGAGTCCCCACCAAGGGGGGAGGAGAAGGAATTTGTCCTCATAGATATCCCGCGGGATCCCCCAGCAGAGTTTAATTTTGAGTTACAGCACCGGGGGGGGGGTTCGGAGTGGTCCCCCACCCATCCAAGCTAGAAGAGGGGGTTTACGTTAGCCCCTGGTGCCCCCGGTTCACCCACAACGGAGTCTACCCTTTCCCCTAAAGCTGCAAAACCGCAGCAGGCCACTAACAAGTCTCCCTCTCCCATTACAGGACAAGGGTCCAGGGAACAAGGAAGCGGGAGCCAACCCACATCGCGGCCCAAACGCGAGTGCAAGAAACCATCTTGGTTAAGAGACTTCGTCTCATCCTAGGGGGGAGGGATGTTGTGTTCTAAAGCATGTGCCTTTAAACAATGTATCTATCCATGTGTAGCCAATGTAACCTTTTCCATGTGTAACATTGTAACCTCAGCTGCATCACTGTAACCCTAATAGGACGCGAGCTAGTGACCACTAGATGGCAATAGCGAGCGTCCAAGCTCATTGGTCCAAGACTCACCTAAGAGCAACAGCGCGGGAAGATTCCCGCCACCACCTTCACCTGGACAAGAAGGGCGTGACCTGAAATGACGTCACGCGGACAGTAGCCAATAGACTGTCAAGGAGCCACATTCAAATGTATAGCCTCTGTATATATTGAGCTGTTCGTCCACCATTACCACATGTTCCCTCTGACCAGCATGTAATAAAGTTGTGTTAAGCTGTCCTGGTGTCCTGGTGTCTTTGGTCCCATACACTAAAGATTCCAAAGTATGCAAACAACTATGAAGAATTGTCTCTGTCCCTTGATCAGGATCTACTGGTAAAAGGGTGGCAGGATTTATAGTTGTGCACTGATGTAAGGTAATTTGAGGATTATCCATTAGCAAAGCTTGATACTTGTATAGTCTCTGATTACTAATCCACAAATTTCCTTTGTTCTCCAGGATTGCCTGGAGAGCGTGACTAGTGTACACTTGTACATCTGCAGAAAAGGTAAGTTTGTTGGTCTCTCTCAGAAGCTCTGCTACTGCTGCTAGCACTTTAATACACTGGGGCCATCCTTGGGCAGTGCTATCAAGTTGTTTGGATAGATAGGCAACTGGCCTTTGCCACGATCCATACAGTTGTGTTAAAACTCCCACAGCTATATTTTTACGTACATCCACATATAGACGGAAAGGTCTAGTCATATCTGGCAAGCCCAAAGTTGGTGCTGACATGAGTGCTTCTTTCAATTGCTCAAAAGCTTCTTGCTGTTGGCCACCCCATTCAAAAGGATCTGTTTCAGCCCCCCTTATAGAAGTGTACAAGGGCTTTGCTATCAGAGCAAAGCTTGGGATCCAAAGACGACAGAATCCCATCATTCCTAGTGCTCCCCTCAATTCCTTCCTATTCCTGGGGGCAGCCAATAATTGCACGGCTTGTTTCCTAGGCTCTCCCAAATTCCTCTGGCCTTGACTAATAATATAACCCAAATAATCCACCTTTTCTTTGACTAACTGGGCCTTCTTCTTGGAGGCCCTATAACCACAATCTTGGAGTAAGTGCAAGAGCCTTGAGGTATTTTCATGACACTCTGGAGCTGTTATTCTGGAGATGAGAATATCATCTGCATACTGCAAGAGGCAGTCTTCCTCTCTTACTGGATGATAGGCTTGCAAGTCCTGGGCTAATGCCTGACCAAATAAAGTCGGGGAATTTTTATATCCTTGAGGAAGCCGGGCCCACTTGAATTGGGACCTTGTTCTGGTATTTACATCTCCCCATTCAAAAGCAAAGATGTCCTGACTATCTTCATGTAGGGGTATAGTGAAGAAAGCATCCTTTAAGTCCACTACTGAGAACCATGCTGCTGATGTAGGTATTGTTCCTAATAAAATGTACGGGTTGGGTACCACTGCATGTATGGTCACCACTGCCTCATTTACTGGACGCAAATCCTGTACAGGCCTCCATCCCCCATCTGGCTTTTTAACTGGCAGGATGGCTGTGTTCCAGGGTGACTGTGCTCTCCGTACAATTCCAGCAGCCAAATATTTCTCAATCAATTGCTGTATGGCTGTCATAGCATCTGGATTATAATATCGCTGTGGCACTCTGACTGGATGATATCCCTTCTTCATCTGGACTTTTACTGGCGTGGCATTTATGGCAAATCCCAGAGGATTATCCTCTGCCCATAATTGTGGCACATCATAATGTCGCCATCTATCATCTGGACTTGTCTCAATCAGCATTAATCTCCAAGTCTCATCCACTGGATGTTTTATCTGCAAATGGTGAGTACTATCTTCATAGCTTATAGTAGCTTTAAGTTTAGCCAGTAAATCTCTTCCCAGCAAAGATACTGGGCATTCAGGTACATAAAGAAATTGATGGATTAATTGTCCCTCTCCTATTTGGCATTTTACAGGTTTCAATAATGTTCGTGAAGCCATGGTTCCTGTGATTCCTTGTATAGCTATCTTGATTGGAGAGAGAGGGGCTAATTGTTGATTCAATACTGATCTACTAGCTCCAGTATCTATCATCATTCTCACATCTTGGCCTCCCACCTTCAGTTTCACCATGGGTTCCGGAGGTGGGCACGGAAATCCCTGGCCTCTTCAATCATCCCATTCCATCTCAGCCAGTCCAACTAGTTCCTCATATTCCTCCTGTCTTCCTACATAATTCCCTCTAGTTTGCCTTCCATTTCCACCACGTGGGTTTCCCATCCATCTATTAGCAGGGGCACTTCTGGGGTTTCCTCTCCATGCTCCACTCTGGGGCATCTCATTTCCATGTCCTCTTCCCCTTCCTCTGCCAAACGGACGCATATTCCTCATACCTCTTCCTATATTTCCTTTCTTGGGACAATTTTGTTGCCAATGACCCTCCTGCTTACAATAAGCACATTGATTGGAACCCAGCATTTCATTGCCTCTTCCTTCCGGGCTCCCATAGCTAGGGCCATCATTTCAACTTTCCTCTTCTCCTTTCCATCCTGTTTCCTCTCTTGTTCTTTATCTCTATTAAAATAAACTTTCCTTGCCACCTCAACCAGCTCACAAGTGTTTTTCCCGAGTGCTCCTTCCAGTTTTTGTAATTTTTTCTTTATATCTGGTGCACTCTGCGTAATGAATCTTTCATTCAACATCTTACGATTCTCAGGGTCCTCCATATTGATTCCTGTGTTTATCTTATACGCCTCTATCAGCCTAGCTAAGAAACTTTCAGGGGCCTCTTCCTTTTCTTGAACCACACTTGCAGGTATACTAAAATTGACAGGGCATTTTGCCGCCTCTCTTAAGCTTTCTAGAATCAAATGCCTGCACTGTTGGAGGCTAGTCCTGTCATTTGGGTCCCAATTTGGGTTCTGCTCAGCTGCTGCCTCAAAGTGCTCTGCCTCCTGGTCAGCGTTTGGAAAATTTCTACGAAGAATCCTGTCTTTGGCCAGTTTCAATTTTTCCTTATCTTCCATATTAAGGAGTGTATTTATTATTTGTTGCATATCATTCCACGTCGGATTATGAGTCTGAGCTATGGTTCCAACTAATTCAATTACCTCATTTGGCTTGGTACTAAAAGGTCCATAATGCTGTTTCCAGTTTAATAAGTCTGTTATGGTAAATGGCACATATTGGAAGATTGACTGATTTACTGGTTCATCATCTTCCCTCATGTGGCTGGTTATTATTTCCCTCAATGGGGCCTCTATCTCTTTTCCTTTTTTCATTATTGGCATATTGTATGCCATTGGGGTGTTCGGGGTGGCTTCCTTCCAACTTCATTGTTATGTGGTGAAGGTCTATTATACCTTTTAAATTTTATCTCTCCTTCCTCAATCACATCTTCCAAAATCTCAGTTACTTTTCTCAGTTTCTCTGTGGTTGGAGTGACTGCTTCTTGCAAGATCTGGATAAATTTGTGGAACCTGACCAACCTGTACCACTGATTGGTTTTTAACATATGGTGGTGGTTTTTGAAACAGTACCTCCTCTTCTTCTCCATCCCTACTTTGGATTTTCAGTTTTTCCTGTGTCTGCATTTCTGCTATTTGGAGATTGAGTGGTTGGACCATTTTCCTTCCTAATTTAAATTTCTTATCTTTGAATTTCTTTTCTTTCATTAAATATGCCTTTACACATTCACCCTGGCATTCTTTTAGCCAAGATGGCCATGGTTTCTCTGCAACTGTTGCCTGCCATACAGACATATAAGGATACTGATCCCAATGTTTGTCCTCTGCTATCCTTCTAAATACCCTATTTATAAGCTCCAAATCTAAGGAACCTTCTGGTGGCCAGCCTACTTGAAAAGTTGGCCATTCAAACTCACAAAACTTTTTTAAATCAAACTTTGTTAAAGGTGGATCATGTGTTTCTTGATAGAATACCTCAAAGTTTTCTAAAAAGCACTTCAGTGGCGTTCTTGGAACGCTACTGCAACCTCCCATTCTAAACTAAGCACTACCACTGGCCTGGGGCACCCGAAAAATCAAGGGTCACCGGCAGGAACCGCAATGGTTTAACCACCCACACAATATAAATTTTACACACTCAAAAATCAGGTTCGCCGCCCCGATTTTTCCCCCCAGGAACTCTGGGTCACTGCCCGTCGTTCTTTTAAGGATTTAGGATTACTTCCAGTCCTCTCGAGGGTAATTAAGCCCCGCTTCCACTTCTTAAATAAGTGGGCACACACACAGTTATTTCATATAGCTTTATACTTGCCTGCAGGCTTTGAAAATCCGGCTCCCGGGAGAATTCTGTCTGCTTTTAGCCCTTTTAGCCCTTTGGATTCTCCGATTGGTCCACTATCGACAGTTGTCCTTCGGCGCGCCCTCACTGAATTCCCAAAGCAGAACAAAGGTCTACCTATGCCGGCATGAAGGGTCTTCTTTGGAGAGGCATCGCCCACCCGTCGGGTTGACCGTCTCGAAGCAACAATGGTGCCTCTCTGTCGTGGCAGAGTTCGCCAGAAAATGTTATAGAAAACAAGATGAGACAGTATTCCGGACTCAAAAGCAGAAGCAGATTTATTTTGGCCAAATGGCTCACAATACTCTCACGAGTTCAAAACTGTGAACAAAAATGCATTCTCAGCGTCTCCTCTTTATTGTAAGAAATCACAGGATAATTCCATAATTACATCATATGTATTATTAGTCATTAATCAATGACATTGTCATTCATATCAGGTTACCCCAAGAATGTCATTTACGACATGTCATATAAGCGATAAACATCCAACATTTCACTCTCTGTATAGAATCTTACTTGTTATTCTCACAGATAGAAATTCAGTTCACTTTGCATATTTACTCAGTCTATTTGTTTGGCTTCTGTTTGCTTAAGCTTTTGTTGACTGTCCTCTTAGGGAGAGAGTTTGACCATGTCATGCCATTATCGATCCCTATACCTGTTCATGTAACCAGCAAGCTAAGAAATGATTTCTGTTTAATTTATGACATTAATGGAAACCTTAATTCATTTAACACCATTTCAGGACGGCACGAGCAACGAGAATGAGGAAACGACCGTATTTTAAAAAAAACTGTCTGCGCCGCACCAAACAAAACCGTAAACTCAATGAAGACGCAAACAGAAAAAGGGAACTTCAAATCCCAACGTTCCGGGCGCCGCGCCGCACCAGAGCTAATTAGGCAGACAGAGCGGTGCGGGCAAAAGGAACGTTTGCAAACGCGGCGCAACCAATCAAAAAGGAGCCACATAAAAATACTCACTGTGGGTCGGCAAAAAGCAGACGTAGAACTTATTGTTCCAGCGTCCTTTGTGCCTGAACAAGGACAACTAAGAGAGTGGGACGGCATGACCAACGAGAATGAGGAAACGACCGTATTTAAAAAAACCTGTCTGCGCCGCACCAAACAAAATCGTAAACTCAATGAAGGCGCGAGACAGAAAAAAGGCGAGGGCGCACAGCAACTGACGAGATACATGAACTCCGAACACGAAACACCATTGAATTAAACAAAATAAACAAATCACCACATAAATAAAAAATATGACAAAAAAAAAACAAATCCCAGCATCCAAAGCGAAAACACAACAACAGCCAATCACGGCGCCCGGGGGGGGGGGGGAAGCGACACACGCGTCACATGTTGGCCGAAACCCCATAAAAGGAGCGACCACAGAAACCCCTCACAGTTGAGTATAGAGAAATACGCAACGCTTACGGAGCACAGTCTATGTTCTATTGTAGAAAATAAACTAGAACCAATAAAAAACTTTGAAAGGGAAACAAATTAGAAGTAATACACAGAAAACCAAATTAGATCTCACCGTAATTAACAAACAAAATAAATATACAGCCAAAATAACCAAAAGAGCGCATGAGGAAAAAGCGCAACACGCTACGTAAACTACTGAACAACAGATGAGAGGAGATGAAGAGTGTCTCTGAACTCTGCATTTCTAGGATTCAAAGAGAGACCAGTAAAGCTGTTTCAAAAGTACATAAATACACATAACATTTTAAAATCACCACAGAGCTCACTTTTACAGCAACAGAAACCAAATACTTTGAGCTACAGAACCAAAAATTCTAGACACATAACAATTATAAATCACCACAGAGCTCACTATTACAGCAACAGAAACCAAATACTGAGGAATAAGGCATTAAAAATCAGAACTCAAAAATAAATTGCCTCAGAAAATATTACAAATACATTGTAAGTCAGGATGCCTAAAAAAAGAGGAAATATAGGTCAAAGAACACGCCAAAAATAGAAACGTAAACTAGACAAAGCACAACAAACAACAGAAGAAAGGGAAGAAGAACTTCATAACCGAAAAAAGAAATATGCTGAAAAAAAAGAACACACATCTTCGCAGGCACATGAGGCTATGTTAAGAGAACGTAGAGAAATTGACAGTACATCTAGGGCAATTGAAACCCAAAAAAGACATGACAGGAGATTACAACAGAATAAAAAGACAAGAGACAAGCAAAAAGAAAAAAAGTGAAGCTCAGAAATTGACATTACAAATGGCTGCCTTCAACTATGATCCAGAAATAAATTATTCAGAACATGCCAAAGTATAGATTGGAAATCTAGACATGATTTGCCAATTCTGCCAAGCCCGAAAATTCAAAACCGAAACAAAAACATTATGTTGTAAAGGTGGAAAGATTAGAATTCAGCAGCAAATGTCACCACAAGAACTAATCGAGTATACCAGAGGAGAAACCCCAGATTCAAAACATTTCTTAAAAAATATCCAAAAGTACAACTCCTGCTTTCAAATGACATCATTTGGTGCCACAGCCATTATACAACACAAAGGATTCAATCCAACATTCACCATTCAAGGACAGATTTACCACAACATTGGTTCACTACTACCACTACCAGAAGAAGAACCAAAGTTCTTACAAATTTTTTTCATGGGGGATGAGGAAAAAGAAACAACACAGCGATGTACAAAGCATTGAAGGGACAAAGCAACATATTGTTTTAAAAATACAAAGAATGTTACATGAACATAATAATTTAATCCTCACTTTCAAAAATGCAATGCAATACATGCCAGCCAATGAATACCAAATTGTAATAGCTGCAGACAAAACTCCAACAGGAGAGCATATACGGAGATATAATGCTCCAGAAACAAATGAAGTGGCAGCACTTATTTCAGGGGACACTTTCCACCCAAGAGATATTGTACTTAAAAGACATGACAAAAAACTACAACGCATCTCGGAAACACATCGCTCCTATGATGCTCTTCAGTATCCCATTCTTTTCCCATATGGTGAAGATGGTTATCATTTTAATTTGAGACGCATTGATCCAAAAACAGGTAAAGAAACAGAGAAAAAAATAACAGCTGTGGACTACTACTCCTACATTTTGATGATTAGAAATGAGGAACAAAACCACATACTACATTGCAGAGAACTTTTAAATCAATTTGTGGTAGATATGTATGCTAAAATAGAGAGTGAAAGACTACTTTACATTAGAAATAATCAAAAAACACACAGAGCAGAACAATATATACATTTAAAAGATGCAGTCCAACAAGATGGAAATCTGGCAAATGTGGGAAAACTACTCATCCTACCAGCAACATATACAGGAAGCCCAAGGCATATGCATGAGTATACTCAGTACGCTATGACCTATGTTAGGAAACATGGGAGACCAGATTTGTTCATAACCTTCACATGTAACCCGACATGGCCTGACATAAAAAATCACCTCAGAAATGACAAAACATCTAATGACCGGCATGACATAATTGCCAGAGTATTTAGACTAAAGCAAACTCAATTAATTAATCTGATCACAAAAAACCAGATATTTGGAGAATGTAATTGTTTTATGTTCATGATAGAATGGCAAAAACGTGGGTTGCCACATGCTCACAACTTAATCTTGCTGAAAAACAAAATACATCCAACTGAAATAGACAAAATAATCTCTGCTGAACTACCTAATGAAAATGAAGACACGGAACTACATGCCATTGTGAAGAAAAACATGATTCATGGCCCATGTGGCCTTCTGAACCCACAAGCAAAATGCATGAAAGATAAAATCTGCACCAAACGATACCCGAAAGCACTGTTAAAAGAAACACAAACTGCAGAAGATGGATACCCACAATACAGAAGACGTGCTGTGGAGGATGGAGGACAAACCACAAAATTTAAAATGAAGACACAAGGAGAAGAAGTAATTGACAACACCTGGATAGTCCCATACTGTCCACTACTTTCAAAAATATTCAACGCACACATAAATGTAGAATATTGCAACCGTGTTAAATCAATAAAATATGTGTGCAAGTATATCAACAAAGGCAGTGACATGGCCATTTATGATGTTAGAAACATGAACAAGAATGATGAGGTGTAGGAATCGGGGCCGTTAGGACGGCCGTAGGTCCCGGAGGAGACTGATCAAGAAACGATACGAGGCAGTATGGAGCGAGATCAGATCAGTGGTTTATTGAAGGAAAAGTATTTACATTTATAGATCAGAAGGCAAGGCAGGAAAAAACCGTCATCCGACAGAAAATCACATCACCTGTTTACTTGGGTTAATTGGGAATCTCTCTTGGGGAAGTTAATTAACTAGGGCAAACATTGACAGGGGAAACACCAGTGTCTAAAGCTTAGACCGGGGTAAACATGGCTTCTATTTGCGCCAGGGATAAGGCTTGACTCGGAGATGAGTGATTACCTTAATGGATAACAGATTCTGGAGAAATGCCCTCTCAGCAGAACCGTCGGTCAGGTCATTAATTGGGTGAATGAAACCCTATCATAAATCCACCCCCCTTAATTTCCGTACTGGCAAGGGCCAGCGGCCAGGAGTGTGCTCAACTGGTTTAACCTCTGCCAAGGTCCCGTGCCAATTGGGCATGGGGAATCCATATCTCCCCTTTCTGTTTTATTTAAGAGCCTGACCGGCGACTCTGCGCAAGAGGGGCATCAGCTGATGGTCGGGAAGGACACTTCGGGGTTTCTTCTTGGGGCGGCACTTGGATATCAGTGAGGGAATACATTGCGTGAAGCAGCACACCGCTATGCCTAGTATAGTCACCCCCACAACCACCTTGAGTACCATCTGGAGCCACCCCCACGGGATCCACGACCACATCCAGTTCCACAATGAGCTCCACAAGTTCCCCATGCAGAACCTTCTCTTATGCCCTCGACTATGGTGTGGAGGGCCGTGAGCCGACTCTGTACCTTGCGGGAGTTGTCAGTAAGATTGAAACAACACATACCGTGAAAGGATTCGCAACCCAGATGATGAAGCAATAAGAGATAGTCTATAGCCGCTCGATTGTCGAGTATGGCATGGCGAAGCTCCGCCTGCTCCTGGTTGAGCAGCGCTATCGCCGAGGAGGTATGGTTAATGGCTTTAGCTAGTCCGCAAGCCAATCGACCAATTCTCTGAGCGTTGCCAACGGCTAAGCCTGGCACGCCAATTATGCTGACTGCCAACGAGAGATATTCGGCTGAACTCATTACTCTAAAGCTGCTCTCACATGAGCTGTCTAACTGGGTGGTGCGAGTGTGTCGTATGGGTGCTGAAACATTTGTAACATTTGTGTTTGGGGTGACCATATCCTTAGTAGGGAGTAACAGTGTCAGACGACTAATACAACAAGTAGCATCTGATACATTTGAAGGGATGTAGTTCCACGTGTACTGATTACATGTAAAGAACCAACCAGATGGTAACGTAACATGAGCATACATTGAACCAAGCTTCACTGGGTTATCACAAGTCCAATTGCCACTGCCGACGTAGAGGCAGCAGCGCTGGGTTCGGCCGACTGCGGAGCAGCCGCTCATTCGAGCACAAGTAGAGCTCGGGCTGACCGCCACTCGAGGAGTGTGGAGAGTGGCTGCATCAGCCGGCAAAGTCATGGTGAGCAGCATCTCCCAACGGGCGTATTCTGAAGAAGCCGCTGGGTTGTATGGGCTGAAAATCCATTTCACAAGCCAATCCCCATCCCTGGGGTATGCGCCTGGAGAATGGCACACTGGGATGAGGCAGGTGCTCAGGATTGAGGCAGAACCAATGTCCTGTCTCAGGCAAAAATCGGACTGGTTGACATGGCCCACCAACCTTTCCCATATGTTGTACTGCATCCTGGCAGAGAGGTCTCCGCCAGGCAGCAAATCGCTGGCCTTTAATGAGGCAGCCTAAACGCCTCCCCCCGCAAATAGGGAGAGGATCAGGATGATGGCGAATGCCACGGAGTTGGCATTGATCTGGGCAAAGACTGCAGCTACAAAATTCTCCGGTGTCGGCTCCTTCTCCTCGCGTTGGAGGGCGTCCCGGGCCTCACTGCAAAGGGTCTTGACCATCCCCCAGGTGATCCTCGGTGCTGGCGTCCGCAGTCGTCGCCTCTCCCGCCGGGTCCCCTCGGTCAGGGTGAGGTCCTCCATCTCCGGGATCGGACTCGGGTCGGACTGGGTCCACGCCATGTGGTTCCAAGTGAGGTTTAACACACCAGGCTGGAATCCAAACAAAACCTGTAGGAGACATAACTGCAGCATACCCTCTTCCCCAGGTTACGAGTGGCGTCCGGCCCCTCCATGAAGGGTCCGGTGGCACCCGGTATCGGACCATCGGTCGCGGGAGAGCTTCCGAACGGCGGAAGTGCTTCTCCTGCGGCGTGCAATCCGAAAAAACATTAAGGTGATTGTATGTGAACAATACCTTATTCAGACAATGCTGTGCCTGAGCCTGTGACTTGGGGAGGGCTGGTGGCTCCCCCCTTTCTGTTTGTTTGTCAATATAGGACTTGAGTGTCTGATTGACTCGTTCCACAATCGCTTGCCCTTGCGGATTGTAAGGAACACCAAAAGTATGCTTAATATCCCAAGTGGCCATGAAGGCCGCCAGCTGCCTGGAGCTGTAGGATGGGGCGTTATCGGTTTTAATGTGCCGCGGCTTGCCCATCGCCGCAATGCAGGAAAGGAGGTGCTGCTCCATGTGGGAAGCAGTTTCCCCTTTCTGCGCCGTTGCCCAAACGAATTGAGAAAAAGTGTCAATGCAAACGTGCATGTACTGCCATCTGCCAAACTGCGGAACATGTGTGACATCCATCTGCCACACCTGGTTAGCCTCTGTCCCTCGTGGGTTGACCCCCCACGAGGGCCCCCCCCGGTGCCCCTGCACAATGCTGGCAAGAGCGAACTATGCCTTGGGCTTGAGAAAGTGGCAGATTGAACTGTCTGGCGAGTGCTTTGGCATTTTGGTGAAAGAATGCATGACTCTGAATTGGCGTAGTGAAAACACCTAACACTGAACGTTGCTGAATTTCCTTTGCCGCCGCATCCGCTCTGCTATTGCCCGCAGAAATCGGACCCGGTAGGTCTTGGTGACTTCGGATGTGGGCGATATAGAGCGGCTCCGTGCGGTTTCGCAAATGAAATTGAGCAGTGAGAAACAGACTAAGCAAATTCTTGTCTATCGCGGGAGTGATGTATGCTCCCGGTAGACTGTGAAGCAAGTTCCTGACATACTGACTATCAGTAATGATGTTTAGAAGCTCTTTGGCGAAGGTGCGCAAAGCAAGGTTCACCACTGCCAACTCCGCCCGCTGCGTGGACTTCTGTGGTAGAGTTAACACCGTGCGCCAAGCCTGGCCTTCCTGCCAAGTCAAGACACCATATGTGCGACCCCCATCTGTGAAAACTGTCCTGGCCCCCTGAAGTGGGACCAGCGAGAGCAATTCGAACAAGCTGACTGTCTGCCTTTGAAGTGAGACAAGTCTGGGGTCCTTTGGCAAGTGGTATGCCAAGCATCCGGTGAATCCCTCCAAAGCAATTGGAAGCGAGTCACCGAGCTGCATCAACTGCTGAATTTGTTCTTTGGTGAACGGGACCACGATTTTGGCTAAGTCGTGCCCTGAAATGTCCCTAGCTCTCAGCCTCCCGTGGTAGACCACCGCGGAAACCAACTCTTGGGGAGGAACGATGTTCCGGGAAGAGGTGTTCGGCAAGTACACCCATTCCACGGTACTCGCTCCTTTCTCGGAGTCCACTCCTAGAGCTCCGGTGAACATGGATCCTGCTCGAATGATGTACAAGTTCAGGATCGGAGCATATGGCCCTGGGGTGATCCTATCTACCCATCTCTGGCTGAGAACTTGGTTGACTTTCTCGAGAGCCAAGCGCGCTTCTCGAGAAATTTGTATCCGGTCTGCTGGCTGCTTACCTAATGTGAGCAGCGAGAAGAGCAGTTTCAAAAGATCGGTATCCAATCGGAAATACGGTCTGGCCCAATTAATGTTCCCTAAAACCTGCTGCAATTCCACTAAGGTGACTGAATCCTTCAAGTTGATCTGAGGCAAAACTGGTGCTGCGAAAGAGCGGAGAAGCCGATGACCCAAGTATGAGAAGGGCTCGGTTCTCTGCACTTTCTCCGGGGCAATGAATAAACCTTTCTCCCCCAGACTGGCCTGGAGGTCAGAAAACATTTTGCTGCCGAGTTGTGGCACCACGACCAAGATGTCGTCCATGAAATGACAAACTAAAGCTTTTGGGTAAAGGTTTTGAAACTTTGCCAGTGCATTGTGAGCATAAATTTGGCACAGGGTGGGCAAATTGAGCATGCCCTGTGGCAAAAATTTCCACGCGTAACGCTGCGTGGGCTCGCTGTGGTTCACAACCGGCACCGTAAAGGCAAACCTTTCCCGGTCCCTGGGGTCTAAGGGAATCGTGTAAAAACAATCCTTGAGATCTACAACTAGGATCTCCCACCCCTCGGGAATCATATTAGGATTTGGGATACCGCATTGAAGTGGACCCATTGGCTGTATGCACTTATTGATCTCTCTGAGATCGTGGAGGAGTCGCCACTTCCCCGACTTCTTCTTAATGACAAAAATTGGCGAATTCCAAGGACTAGTGGACTGCTCTATATGTCCTGGGTCTAGCTGCTCTTTGACTAGCTGTTTCAGGGTGACTAATTTCTCTCCCACTACCGGCCATTGTTCTACCCAGACCGGCGTATCGGTGAGCCATTTAAGTGGCAACGCCATTACCCGAAGGTAAGCGTAGCACCGTACTGCTGTAAAATATCTCACCCCCAAAGATTGATGTGCACGTCAAGAATGTGTGGTCGAATTACCGCTGTGCCGTCAGCCCTTGGAATCGTGACTGTCACCCACTCCCAGCTCCTAAACGCTTCCTGAATGCCGCCTACCCCACACACATCGGAGACCGGCTCAATGGCCCACTCCCTTGGCCACTGGCTTCTGCTTATCACGGACACATCAGCTCCGGTATCTAACAGGCCTGAGAATGATCTATTATTCAGAAATACCTCAATAACCGGGCGCTGTTTCCACTCAATGTTGGTCTCCACTGTCGCTAAGACCTGGTATCCTTGTACTGCCTCACTGGCGCTCGAGCGGTCCTCTGACCGGGACTCTGAGCTGTCCCTGAGCCTTCCCTGGCTATCTGCTGGCGAGTGACAAGGAACCATGATCAGTTGCGCTAACCTGTCTCCTTTGTGAATTGTCTGAGGCAGGTGCGTCCACAGCTGAACTTGGAGAATGCCTGAAAAATTGGAGTCAACAACTCCTGGAATTACAAGAATTCCCCGTGCTCCTGCTACACTGCGGGGCAAAACTAAACCTATAAAGCCCTTGGGCAGTGGACCCATGTACTGGGAGTCCACCAGATAGACCGTGCCTGGCAGGTCGCATGTGACGTCTGCCTGACAAGTCAAGTCTAACCCTGTACTACCCTTGGGGCTGGCCTGCACCCTCGCAGTGCCTGGAATGTGACCTGAATCTAGTCTAGCTCTGGCGAGCCTTGAATCTGGGAAGTCTCTGTTTGGACTGGGGCCAGAGACATGCCCGCGTGCCGGTTTCCCGAACTCGGACAGTTTCTGGCCCAATGGTAGCCTTTCTTGCACTTCGGACACAGGGTGTTTGGAGCCTTGGAATGGCCGGAATTTTGTCCGCCTCCCTTGGATCGGCACTCCCTAGCGAAGTGACCGACCTTGCCACAATTGTGACATGCCCCCTGGTGTTTACCTTTAGGTCTTCTACCCCCTTGCACTGCTGCCGCTAGCAAACCCATCTTGTAGGATTCTGTGCCAACGTCGGCACAAGCTCTAATCATGTCCGTGAGAGTCAAGTCGGGACGATTGCCCAGTGACTGCAAGATTTTACGGCAGTCTAAATTGGCATTGTCCTTGGCTAACTTCATCATGAGCTCTTGTTGGGCTTCCTCATTATCGATCTGACTACTGATCGCTTCCTCTAAGCGATTGATGAAATCCATGTAGGGTTCCTGAGCTCCCTGCTTAACTGCGGTATAATTCTTAGTCGCTTTGCCGGTCACAGGGACCTTGAAAAAAGCCCTAAAGGCAGCCTCTGCCGACATCTGAAGAGTGGCGAGTGGCAAGTTGATCTGCGCATCGATGGATTCGAAGACACCTGAACCATATAACTGGTCAGGAATTACTGCGCCTCCCATCCTGGCAGCCCTAGTTTGAGCTTCAAGGCGGAACTCGCTGTCCCAAATCAGGTACTGGCTAGGGTTGAGCATCATCCGCATGACGGCTTTCCAGTCGTGTGGAATGAACATGGTGTTCTCGCACACTTGCTGAAGCGTGCCCCTAGTAAACCGACTTTGGAGCCCTGTTTCTGAAATGGCCTTCCGTATAGCCATGAGAAGCTTATACGGGACTGGTGAATGAACTATCATCTGGGCCCCTGTGAGGGCATCCATCTCTAAGCGAATTGGACAAATCTGACTAAGCTCAGCTAGTTCTTCCGCTGGCAATTCCCCCTTCTTCAGTTCTTCCTCAACTGTGCGCTGAAGGGCACTCTTGGTAACCTGGGAACCTGGAACTGTCAGAGAAGCGCCTGAGCTCCCCATTCCTTGCATTCCGTCGGTGACGTCTGCAGCTGTCACCAAGGGAAAGTTCCCTACGCTACTCTGCCTAAACTGCAATGATGGATAGAGCGCCGTGGGCGCCGATGGTTCGGCTGGCACTGGGGGTTCTTTGGTCTCTACCCGGACTGGTTCTATCTCCGCTAAGAGTTTCCTACATTTGTTCCAAGTGCGAATTACGCCTCCTGGAGCTTTCGGGGGTTGCTGAATGCAGTCTCCTATCTGATCCCAAAGCTCAAGGGTTAACGTACCTACTTCTGGGTAAAGCAGGCAGTGTTCCCTTAGGTACGCCAAAAGTCTCAGTAGCTCTCGGACAGGATTCTGAACTCTTCTTCACGAGTTCTTTGGCTAGCGGACGGACGCTGTCGCTGAGGACAGGTCCCCATATTACCTGCGAAGGGTCCTCCGAAGTTTCCTCCGCGGGACGAGTCGACGCGTCTTGGGCAAGTAATAGGTTCTGGTGACGATTCTCTGGGTAGAGCTCGGAGCGTGGTCCCCTACCACGGGCCCTCGGTGGCCTCTGCGCTGTCAGGGATTCACAGCTGACCCTGCGGAACGCGTTTTTCCGTAACCTGCAAGCCGCAGCGAAAGTCGGGAGCAAACTGTAGGAAGCCTCTCGGTAATGCCTCGCCGCTTAGGCCGTCTTCCCGACCGGCTGGTTTACTGGCTGAGCTGCCGCGCTGTCCTCCGGGATGATCGGACGTGGTTCAAGCGCAGAACCGGACCGTGTGATCGCTTACTCACGGGTAAGATCACGTCTTGGGGTCACCAGATGTAGGAATCGGGGCCGTTAGGACGGCCGTAGGTCCCGGAGGAGACTGATCAAGAAACGATACGAGGCAGTATGGAGCGAGATCAGATCAGTGGTTTATTGAAGGAAAAGTATTTACATTTATAGATCAGAAGGCAAGGCAGGAAAAAACCGTCATCCGACAGAAAATCACATCACCTGTTTACTCGGGTTAATTGGGAATCTCTCTTGGGGAACTTAATTAACTAGGGCAAACATTGACAGGGGAAACACCAGTGTCTAAAGCTTAGACCGGGGTAAACATGGCTTCTATTTGCGCCAGGGATAAGGCTTGACTCGGAGATGAGTGATTACCTTAATGGATAACAGAGTCTGGAGAAATGCCCTCTCAGCGGAACCGTCGGTCAGGTCATTAATTGGGTGAATGAAACCCTATCATAAATCCACCCCCCTTAATTTCCGTACTGGCAAGGGCCAGCGGCCAGGAGTGTGCTCAACTGGTTTAACCTCTGCCAAGGTCCCGTGCCAATTGGGCATGGGGAATCCATAATGAGATCTTACAGTACCAATGTGGCAGATACATAAGTACAAATGAGGGTTTCTGGCGGATTCTAGGTTTCAATATACATGATAGACATCCTGCAGTCCTTCATCTAAGTGTACACCTAGAAAATGGCCAAAGAGTATATTTCACTCCTGAATCAGCCACAAATGTCGCTGAAAATCCTCAGGAAACAACTTTAACTGCCTTTTTCAAATTGTGCCAGAAAGATCCATTCGCAAAAACTATCCTATACCATGATGTGGCAACATATTACACGTGGAATAAAAGTAGTAAACAATTCTGCAGAAAAAAACTGGCAAATATCTACCAGAACATGACATTTACGAAAGTGATGCCATAGGAAGACTGTATACTGTGCATCCAAATAATAGTGAATGCTTCTATCTAAGAATGTTGCTCCATACAATACCTGGACCAACATCTTTTTAAGAACTAAAAACTGTGGATGGAAAAGTCATGGAAACATACAGAGAAGTTTGTCAACACATGGGATTATTGGAAGCAGATCAACATTGGGAAACAACTTTAGAAGAAGCATTACTATTTTCAATGCCACACCAAATGAGAACCTTAATAGCTATAATTCTCACTTCATGTAATCCATCAAACCCAAAACATTTGTGGGAAAAATTTAAAAACCCACTGAGTGAAGATAAGCTAAACAAAGCCAGAAAGGAAAATCCAAACTTAAACATAGACTATGGACCACACATATACAACATGGCATTAATAGAAATTGAAGACCAATGCATACGCATGGCAAATAAAACACTAGAAGCAGTTGTCTTACCCAAACCAAATCGCACAGAAGGAGATGCATTAAATGCAGATTATATAAGAGAGACAAACTATGACATAGAAAGATTACAAGAATACATAAATGTAAACAAACCAATGCTGAATGAACAACAGAAATCTGCCTATCAGAACATAATGACAAAACTAGAAACAGAAGAGGGAGGAATAATTTTCCTACAAGCATCTGGAGGAACTGGAAAAACATTCCTGACAAACCTAATACTCGCAGAAATACGCATACAAGGAAATGTGGCATTAGCTGTAGCATCTTCTGGTATTGCAGCCACATTAATGGAAGGCGGGAGAACTGCCCATTCTGCACTACAAATACCAATTAACATAGCAACACAGGAAAATCCAACATGTAATATAACAAAAGGTAGTGACCGTGCAAAAGTACTGAAGGAAGCAAAAATTATTGTATGGGATGAATGTACAATGGCACATAAAAAGGCAATAGAGGCATTGCACTTGACTTTAACAGATATTCGAGAAAATAAAAAAATAATGGGGGGTCTTCTCCTCCTACTATGTGGTGATTTTAGACAGACTCTACCAGTCTTTGCAAAATCCACTCCAGCTGACCAAATCAACGCATGCATAAATCAATCCTATCTATGGAAAAATGTGGAAAAAATAAGATTAACAGAAAACATGAGAGTACACCAAAATGAAAATACAGAAAGGTTTATTAAGTTCCTCCTTAAGATAGGAGATGGTAAAGTGACAAAAAATGAGGAAAACAACATAGAATTTCCTGACTCTTTTTGTACCACATTAACCACTACATCAGAACTTATAGATGCCATAAATGAAAATTATCAGCATCATGAATGGCTCACACAAAGAGTAATATTGGCAGCACGGAATGATGATGTCAACTTAATAAACCAAGAAATTCTAGACATCTTACCAGGGGAACCTACAGTATACAAATCAATATATACTGTAGTGGATAAAGATGATGCAGTAAACTTTCCCACAGAATTCTTAAATTCACTAGAAATGCCAAGAATGCCATCACATCATCTGTTACTAAAAGAAGGTGCACCAATAATTCTACTTAGAAATTTAAACCCACCAAACCTATGCAATGGGACCCACCTCTGTGTAAAAAACTTAATGCCCAATGTAATAGAAGCCATCATTACTACAGGAAAAGGATCCAGAGAATCAGTATGCATTCCACGCATTCCATTGATTCCAAGTGATCAAACAATACCATTCAGAAGACTACAATTCCCAGTGCGACTTGCATTCACAATTACCATAAATAAATCTGAAGGACAGACACTGCAACATTGTGGTGTTCATCTGACAAAACCATGTTTCTCACATGGACAGTTATATGTTGCCTGCTCAAGAGTGGTTTCGGCAGAGAATTTATTCATACTAGCACCAAACAGCCAAACCAAAAACATTGTATACCAACAAGTGCTGCAAAAATGACAGAACAATCCATTGATGCTAATTACTATCAATACAAGAACGAACCTGCAATGAGAGAAACAAGCGGCCCGAACTACGAACAGAGTCGGAGCCCAAATTCTTCCCCCCTTTCCCAAAAAGCCAAAGCCACAAGAAAGGAGAAAGCAAGCTATAGCCACACCGACGAAAATTAATACAAGCGACCCCCCAAAAAAGACGAAAACGCAACACACAAAGACACAAACCCAATGCTGGAAAAAAACGTGCAAGCACAAAACTTTAACATACATAATTATCCATACAAGCACAGAATGATTGCACAAAAAAAGAAAGAATTGCTTAAGAACATTCACGCTTACCGAAAGATGAACACAGAAACCATCAGGACCCTTCTCCAAAAGCCACAAAGAACAAAAAAAAGGGAGGAATCTCGGAGCTGCAGAAAGAGCCGAAAGCAAAAGACAGGCTTCGAAACCAGACTACTCCGCAAAAAGCGGACACTAACAAAAAAGCCGAAACTTCACAAATCGCGCGAGAACGAGAGGAAGAAAAGCAGACCAAATAAGGAAAGAGAAAGAGCCAGAAGCACTGAGGAGAGCGTGGCAAAGAAACGGAGGGAACGAAGCGCAAAATTAGGGAGCCCAATAAATCCCAAAAACCAGAAAGAACAGAAAAATAAAATTAGAAAATGGAAAAAATAAACAGAACACCAACCGGAAGAGGAAAGAAACTAAGCGAACAGCCACAAGACAGACAGCACCCCCAAATGATTCAAAGATATATAATGAGCAACATACCAAATTAGAGGAGAAACAGATACTAGCCAACTATGGGTTGTTTCCCCAAAAACCAAAACAATACAAAAAAGAAATAATGCCCTGGAAAATAAGCACAAATAAGACAAATACCATAATTGAGGCACCCCCAAAAATTAATAACAGAAACATCAGAAGATCAGAAACATAACAAGGAAAAGCAGGAAATAAATGACAAATTTAATAAGAAAACTAATGCCCCAATGGACCACAGTTACACAAGAATAAAAATCAGTGACCAGGAAAACGAAATTACAAAGGATAAAATGAAAGATGACAAACAAAGACCCTACATAAACAGAGAAAACGAACCTGTGGTAAGAAGAAAAATGACACAAACCCAACCCATAGGTGACAAACAGAAATCCATAGATGACAAGCAAAAAAATACAAATACCCAAAATGAACACTTACAACAAATAATAGAAAAAAATAAACAACAAACAAATCCCAAACAAGGGGAAAATGACAAACCAAAAACAAATATATCAGGAAAAAGAAGAAATCAAACACAAACAAACAGAAGACGACATACCAACAAAAGAAATCACAAACATGAACTTGGAAGAGAATCCTGTGGTGAGAAGAAAGGTAACACAAACAAAAACAAGAGCTGGCAAACAGACAAATACAAACAACTCAAATGAACAATTAGAACAAATAATTGCTACAATAAACAACAAACAAATCCAAGAAGAAGGAGAAATACATTACAGGACACCCACAAAACAAGAAGAAGAATACAAGACAACGAAAGGTACAGAAGACAAAATACCAAACAGGCCACATTCAATAATTCCAATGCAATTCATCATCCAAAGGCATATACTTATGATGCTAAACCCATCAATGCAACTCAACCTGCCATTGGCTCTCCTCATGTTAAATCATCTAATCATACAACACAACAACGAAACTCTTCCAAAAGCAGGTAAAGAAAACAAACAAAAGAAAACACTTATCAAATAAGGTAACACAATAATTAAAAATATTATTTCTATTTTCCAGATTCCACAAATTCAACAATGGGCAAACAAACAAACAACAAACCAGACCAAGACAACAAAAAACAATATTAAAGGTAACAAACAATTATCTATTAACACATCATAATCAAACTTAAATAAAAACACCAAACATTCATTATAAACAAATACCTAAAATACATTTCTATTTTTCCCCCACAGAAAAAAACCAAAACAAGAAAAAAACCCAAGGTAAGTAACTTTCAAATAGAAGGCAAAAAGATATGTAGATATAGATATGTATATCTATAGCTATATTTCTTTGCAGGCGCACCCCCCAAAGAAAGACTCAGACACCGGTATATGGATAAAGGCATTGGGCCACTTTTATTGAATAATGCCCTAGTCCGAATTATAACTTTCAATTGGTGTATTCATCCAATTGTAATTCTTAAGGCAAGCAGGCCGCAGTAACACTGGTAAGGTTCTTCCCAAAATTGCCAATGGCAATTGGCTACAATGTATCAATTTGTATCAATTTGTTTGTTGATACAAACAAATTGTTGACCGGAGTCAATAAACTATCTACTGACCCCACCCTATGACGTGTATCCGTCAAATCACGGGGTGATGCAGGCTGAAAAGCTCCTGCCATCACCCCTTGCCTGGTTCATCGTTGACCGGTCAAAGCTATTACACCTGTACCTGTCTAAGTGTTGGCCAGTCAATTGCGAACCTGCCGGATACCTCTGGGTCATAAATCTTTACCTTACCAGTGCTACCCGCCTAAAGTGACCAAAGTCAAAGAAAAACCCCTTTGCTCAAACACTAGCAACAGTGTGGGATGGGCAAAAAAGCCAGAAACCAATGGCCAATTGTGGTTCAGGCCAAAAATTCCCACCCGGCCCCGAAGCGACCAAAATATCAAACTGTTAACTAGGGAGGGGGTGGAGGGAAAAACTTCTAAACTCCGTCGCTATTTCTAAAATGGCAGCTCGTCTGCCTCGTGGCCACCCCTTTTATAGAGGGGTGGCCACGCCCCCTAACTCACCCGGATGTCTGAGTCTGGGTGGGGGGGCCGCAAAGAACGTGGTGGCCATTTTGGCACCGCGCTTTCATTGCAGGCACCC
This sequence comes from Bradypodion ventrale, assembly GCA_035047345.1. Classification (NCBI taxonomy): domain Eukaryota; kingdom Metazoa; phylum Chordata; class Lepidosauria; order Squamata; family Chamaeleonidae; genus Bradypodion; species Bradypodion ventrale. Next base: position 176,694,533 of record JAWDJE010000002.1, read on the forward strand.
CCCCCCCCAAAGAAAGACTCAGACACCGGTATATGGATAAAGGCATTGGGCCACTTTTATTGAATAATGCCCTAGTCCGAATTATAACATTCAATTGGTGTATTCATCCAATTGTAATTCTTAAGGCAAGCAGGCCGCAGTAACACTGGTAAGGTTCCTCCCAAAATTGTCAATGGCAATTGGCTACAATGTATCCATTTGTATCAATTTGTTTGTTGATTCAAACAAATTGTTGACCAGAGTCAATAAACTATCTACTGACCCACCCTATGACGTGTATCCGTCAAATCACGGGGTGATGCATGCTGAGAAGCTCCTGCCATCACCCCTTGCCTGGTTCGTCATTGACCGGTCAAAGCTATTACACCTGTACCTGTCTAAGTGTTGACCAGTCAATTGCGAACCTGCCGGATACCTCTGGGTCATAAATCTTTACCTTACCAGTGCTACCCGCCACACGGGGAGGCGTCCATGATGACTCACGCCCCCCCCCCCCCCGACCGTCAGCTCGGTCGCCAGGCCTGCTTGCACCACACCCAGAAAGAGGTACATACCTTCAGCCGACAGGTGGACCCCTACCAGCAAAATTTTTTGTAAGCCTATCCGCAGGTGTCCAATGGCTGGTTCCCAGCCATGCTCAGCAAGGAACCGAGCAACAGCCCTATCCACTGACTGCCAGAACAGTCCGAACCACGGAGATCCACGTCTCCCCTAAATTGGTGTCTCGGCACGATGTTAGACCATAGCGACCGTGTGTAAGCCATACATGATATAAAACGCCAGGTCACTGCCCCTCGACAGTTTAGGAATAGCAGTGATCCGTATAAGATCATTGCCGCCGAGGTGCCTATTAAGAACATCGGGTGGTCCAGCATCCCTGACGGACATCAGGAATGGCCACAGTTCCCGCCCCTTGTGCCGTGCATACCATACCATCACATACGTGCAGATGCACACAGCCCAAGTCGGGGTCCACTCTCTGTTGTCGCAGCATATACTGCTGCCCAGTGTACATAGCTGCGGCCCACCAGCCCCACTGCCACCGGTGTGCAGAGACACACAGGATCTGTAAAAGAGGAGAAGAGGTGAAGGACATAACTAGGTACTCATACAGTGAGGGGACGTACATATAAGAAATTACGCGTACACACATATCCGCCTCCGAGTACCCCAAACGTAGCCGCTATCAACGCAACGCCTATCCTAAATAAATGGGTGCCAAAACGGGCCCCACACCGCGAAGCGCGGTACCGGTCACCCTCAGTAACTTTCCTTTGGTAAGGGTAGACCCATCCTGGTGGCAGAAAAACAGGCTGGGGCGCGCAGCAGGCACTGCCGAAAATTCATGTAGGGCACCAACCGGACAGATGTCTCCAATTAAACTTCGTAGCAGTCGGACTCCACTGCCTACGCCGTGCTGAACAACCTTTGAGGACCGTTTCCCCAATTGAGCCCACTCATGTGTGACATAGACATCGTCGAGTTCCAGTGCCCTACGAGACACATCCGCCTTACACAGATGGTGCCAACTCTGGCACCCACTCACTGATGCGGAGCGCTCCAAAAAGGCTACCGTGGTAGCTTCGTGACCAAGAGCCACTTCACACCTATCCGAACATAAGTCATGCCAGCCTCGTGCAAGGTGGGTCAGAAACTCTGGCGAACTGGGTGACGCGTGTCCAGGCGGCGGACACGTTCACGTGTCCACCCCTCCAAAACACGATGCATGCGGAAGTAACTCACGCAGTCATTGAATTCCCGACCCACGTTGGCCATAAATGCCAGTGCCGAAAGCCTGGAGGCTATAGAACGGGGGGCCAAACCCTGACTGCGAAGATAAACATGCATTGTAAAACCTGGTCCACAGATATTGACCACACTTGAGGTAACTGTAGTTACTCGCAAAAAGTTCTAAATCACATGAAAGCATGTTGATACGCCTTACGCGTGCGAGGTGGCAATGACATGCCCAGTTCACCTCTCCTCGCCAAACGTCCAAATATCGGCCGGTAGTGGCGAGTGGAATTCCTCTGCTTCCGGAGCAAGGCACGGAACCGGGGGATCTGCAGGCGGGATAAAGCATCAGCAATATCGTTATTAATACCTGGAACATGTCTGGCCCTGAACAGCACATTTAGGCGTAGGCTTCTCAAGACTTGACAAACTAATGCCATGAACCTGGGGGATTTGCACGTGATTTCCACTCATCGCCCCATAGCATCAGTGCTCCCCAATTTGGGAAGAAACTCAAGGAAGGTAAGATTGCGGAGGCGATCCGTGCCCAGCCATGCATGAAACCCTCGGTCGTAAGTCCCCCTACCCTCAGAGTGAACCCCCATAATCCAGGGAGTCGGAGGCATCCGACCGTACTTGAAATCTAGGGCAGACCATAAGGTCCGATCTCCAGGAAGAGACCCCGTTAAATCCCTGGAGGAATTTGAGCCAGACCGGAAGGTCCGCCCGTATGCTCCTGATCAGCCGGACCCTGTGGTGACGTTTAACAGGCCAGCCATGGCGTCACAGAGGCGCCTGGCCAATGCTCTGCCGGGTGTAACCACCCTGCAGGCAAAGTTAAGGTGGCCATGAAGTAGCTGCAGCTCACAAGGGGACACTGTATGTTTGGCAATCAATGCCAAAATCACCGCAGAGATCCGAGCCACCTTATCCCTGGGTAACCCGGATGCCTGTGGACAGAGTCAATTCCAATGCCTATAAATGTGAGCTTAATAGCTGGGCCCTCGGTCTATTCAGGCGCTAAGGGGACACCCAGTTTCCACATGAGTGTCTGAAATGTAGTGAGGAGATGCGTGCACGTGTCCAAGCCCCATTCACCCCTGAACCAAAAGTCATCGAGGTAATGGGCTAGAGACCGGGACCCCGACCTGCGAGCAAAGGCCCACTGAATGAAAGTACCAAATCGTTCGAATGCCAAACATGGAATAGAGCAGTCAAAAGGCATGGCCTTATCGAAGTAGAATTCCCCTTGGAACCTGAAACCCAATAGCTCAAAATCCCCTGGGTGCACAGGCAATAAATGTAAAGCCGTGTGCATATCAGACTGTGCCAGGAAAGCACTGGGACCGCATGAGTGTACCACCCTTAGGGGCTGAATAAACGACGTCCACCTGACTGAAAAAGGTAATCGGGAATGGCATCCCTGACCGAAGAACCCATAGGGTAAGCTAAAAGGAGGATTAAATGACATTCACCCTGGTTCTACCTCGGTACTAGCCCCATAGGGGAGACCTTCAAATTAGGAAAGGTGGTTCCAAGAAGGGGCCCGCTACTCTCATAGCCTCAACTCCCTTAGCTGTGCTCAGTGGAGCAACCTCTTCATTACCTTTCAAGGGAACTAGATTAGTAGCATCTTGGGGCCCCTAACACCCCCGAACGGAATACAAAAGCCCCATTGAAAACCCTCCCGCAGGTACCCTGCATCATCCCTTCTTGGATAAGCTGAGTGCCACCGCTCCAGCATGAGTACAATAATTGGTGAGGGGGGGGCTTGACATGGCTAGTTCCGTCAGACAGAGCTCTGATCGCCCCCTGTGCACCCCTACCCCTGTAACCCACCAACCCGCGGGCACGCGGAGGCGGCGTAGGGGCCAGCGCAAAAGGGGGCACCCAAGTCGGTAACGACACTGGCACTTATTACACACGTCGCTAGCTGAGCATGTCCAACACAGCAGGCGGGCCGGAACCCCCTGCCCCACCAGTTAGCGTGGAGCCTGTGTCTGAGCAGCCCGCTGCACAGCATGACCACAATGGTACCTATCACCAGGTGCCAGTCACGTGGGAGTCATGTATAAGAGCAACAATTGCTGACAGGGCTCATCCCACCTCATCTCAGGATGTAGGGCCACCCTCATCCAAATTCCTCATCGTAAGCCAACTGCGATGGGCCCATGAAATCAACCATTGCCCTGTAAATATTATCAAGGCATTGAACCATCGGGGTGGCCCAATCAGGCCGGGCCCTGAGGCATACCACCATATACATAAGGTATGCCGGCCACCAGTTGACCCAGGTGCGCGGTGGCTTACGACGACGGGACAGCTCTTAGTCTCTGTCGTCCTGTCCCTCTCTCTCTTCCTCAGTGGGCTCACAGTTCAATAGGGAGAATATCCACGTACTCCCCTCCAGATCTTATCCCTCGTGACCTGCGACAAATGATCACCCAGGGGCAAGGAATAACCAGCAGTCAGCAAAGCCATCGATGGCACATTCTGTATAAAGGGCATACGCAGCAGGACCTGGACAGCCCCTGCGATGCTCGGCACTGCCCCAGGGGCGGACACCCCCGCCCTTAATGAGGGACCATTTAGAAACCATGGGATACTGGGATAAGATGGTAACTGATGCCCGCTCGCATCAACTTGACGAGGCCAGGGCCACTAAACCCCACCACTGTAAGTGGGATGTTGTGTTGGTGCACTTAAATTGAACCTGATACTCACTAGGTGCACCCCTGTGAGCCGCCCCCACCGGGGGTTCTGGCCCACGGCGGGCGTCGGAGCTCGCGACCGGAATCGAGCTCTGGGACCACCCCCGACTGCTCCCAGCCTAGACATCAGGTAGAACGGGGAGCTGCGAGACACCAGCTGGGCCGGCCAGACCGTCTCACGCAGCTTGACCCGTTTGGCCGCCCGCTGAAGCATAGCGGCTGGCAAGGTAGCCGGGGTCGACGAAGGGGACCCTGGTGAAGAAATAGAAATGCCCCCCCCCCTCCACAGGAGGCTGTGCAATGCCCAAGGATGCTTCCAGCACTGCCAAACGTGCTAAAAGAGCATCCACTGCCACAGAGCCCCCAGCATAAGGCGGGACGGGTGGGCCGGACGGCCCACTAGGCAGTTGGAAAGGTAACCCGAAAGGCGAGCCAGGGCCAGAATAGGGCCATGCCCAAAACTCCGGCCCATGAGGGGCCGGAGGGGGAACAGGTTGTATGCCCACACCAGGCCCTCCCACGCTGCCCTGACCCACGGCCGGTAACGGCGGGCCGGGGGCCGAAGCCCCTGAGGGGCCGGACTGTAGCTGGCCAGCCACCAAGCTGGAGCCCAGCTGCCAAGTGGTAGCCTGAGTAGCCCCACCGGTATCAGTGGGCAAGCCTGGCACAGTGCCCTGCTGCGGGGGCGCAGCCCTGGTCCTCCGGCCCAAAGGCTGGCCCCTGTCCTGCGCAGGGCCAGGAAAAGTCCTCCCCTTTGGCTGCGGCTTCATCACCAGTGCCTTCCGTTTGGGAGGCATGTCCTCAAAGAAAAAGTAGGATCCCTTTGAGGGATCAAAAACCTAGCGCCAAAGCACGCAGTAGCCAAACGAACCAAAGCTCTGCGTGCTCGAATCCTTCTTTCCCTGGGAAAGGCTCAAGGGCTAAACAGCCGAAGACTGGAAAGCAAACAGCGATGGAGAAAACTTCTCCTCTCCGTCGCTATTTCTAAAATGGCAGCTCGTCAGCCTCATGGCCACCCCTTTTATAGAGGGGTGGCCATGCCCCCTAACTCACCTGGATGTCTGAGTCCGGGTGGGGGGGGCCGCAAAGAATGCGGCGGCCATTTTGGTGCTTTTTTGCAGACCCAACAACAACAGACAACAAAAGAAACAACATCAACAACTTGAGTAAAAAATGTATATAGTTTAACTTTCAAAAAAAGTTTTTTTGCATAGTTACAAAAATAGTTGCAAGATAAGAAAGTTTTTTCATAAATTTTAAAAATTATAATACAAGAAAAAGATTCAAAATGTTACTTAGTAAAAAAGTTAAAAAAAAGATTATTTTGCGAACAAATCAAAAAATCATACCTGTAACACAAATGTAAAAAATTAACCAAAACTTGAACAAGAAATGTTTAAAATATATATAATTTTTAAAGAAAACATGTTTATAACAGTTACTTTCTGAAAAAAAGGGAAAACTGTATATTTGTCTACAAAAAAAACATATCTGTAACACAAATGTGAAACATCAACAAACAGTTGACAAACATTTGCCTTTTTCAAAAAAAATTTATTCAAATACAATGAAAAAAGTGTGGCCAAATAAACTGTTCACAAAGAAAATCATATTGTCAGCTTTTCATTAACACCCCCCCAACCAAAAAAACCAACACAAATTAAAAGAGCCCGGCACTGCCGGGCAAAATCTGCTAGTAATATATATGTGGATGGTAGAACATCCCATGTCAACATGTAAATGGAGGATTAAATGCTTAAGTGTGTCTTTATTTGCAAAAATCTTCTCCATAATAAATAAAATCTCACTGTGAAAACAAAGTTTGAGGAAAGGATTCAATACTAATTAGTAACCCTTCGACATACCTACTGGTATGCACAAGAAGGCTCAAGCTATGTACATATACCTGTAAATATCTCAATACAGTATATCAAAATGAATCAACTCTGTGAAGCCACCAAGCGCTCATTTTTCTCCTCGCGTGGCGGTGTATACACCCCACACCTCCTACCTGCCTATCGGGGTTCCACATGGCAGTGTCTCCATGAGTGTAAATGCTTCTAGGAAGTATTAATGTGTGATGTAGTTGTTTCTGGCGCTTTGTTATCCAAAGTTTGGGATGCACTCAGCGCTATTCCATGCTCATAAAGAAGTTTTGTTGTTCAGTCGCACAGTCGATTCTGATGCTTTGACTGTCACTCTAAAATCTTAAGGAAACATAATTTCCGTTTCTCTAGCTTTATGTTTTTGTTTTAAGACATCACTATCAGGAGTGGTCAGAAATTTGTTTATAAAGTGAATTCTTGTTTAATTATTGTTTAAAATTTCAGAAGGAGATAGAAGCTTAAAATGACTATGTCATTTTTGTGAATAATTGAAGTTACTTTTGTTGAAATAGCTTTTCTTGTAGCGTTCTGCTGGGGCATCCATTTTAACAAATTAAGACTATGGAAACCTTCCTAATGTACATCATCTTTAAACATACATGATCAGCAGTTGTAATTACAGAGACATTAATTAAATATGGAAGTATCCATCATGTTTAACTTATCTTGTTACAGGTAGTAGTGCTGGATCAGTTCATGCTAACTTTGTACACTGATAACTTCCCCAAACCCTTCAGTGCTGATTTTGGAGCATTCAGTGCTTCTCAGAGCAACACAACTGCAGCCAGCAAAGCAGCAGTGAATAAATTTAATCTCTAGTCAGCAGATAGATATGCAGCTCTTGCTAATTTAGATAATACAGTATCTTCACAGGGCACAGTACTAGTACTTATTCTTTGGCCTGTGTCTTACCCTGTTTGCCTCAGCAACAGGCTACACTCATCAACGTTACAGGGTACACTCATCAACGTTTACACTCATCAATGTTACAGGAGATATGATGACATGATGACATTCTTAATGCTCTTCAATAAACTAAACAGTTGCAGTTTATATGCAGATCTGGTATACCAGCAGCAGTAACATAAATGTGGTGAATCTGGTGGGAAAATAGTACTTAGATGTGGCATTCCCTGGCACATTCAGCATTTTCATACTGGACTCCAGAGTTCCCTTAATATTTCATGAGTTGTTAGATCAAGACATCTTAGTATCTGTATTTATTATTTTTATAAATTTTTATTAGATATTTTCAAGAAAAAAAACCATTACAAACTTACAAATCATATAACAAAACAAGAATACATAAACCTCATTAAAAATTTCCACATAAATGATAGTTGAACTAATATCCGTTATAGTATACATACTGTTAAATATCCCCTTTGAGGATTAATACTATAGCTATAGCTTTCATATAAGCTTTCAATAATACAATTGTTTATTGTTGTGTCTAGAATATTATACCTTTAAGTAATGTAGCACTCGAATGAGTGGATATAATAACCACCAGCTGTAACACTGTAACCTTCTGTATCAGGACGCGAACTAGTGACCTCTAGGGGGCAATAGCGAGCGCCCAGCTCACATGGTTCCAATTCCCCAAACAACTACAGTGCGGGAAGATTCCCGCCACCACCTCACCTGGACAAGAAGGGCGTGACGGGGAATGACATCACGCAGACAGTAGCCAATGGGCTATCGAGGAGCCACTTTCAAATGTATAGTCACAGTATATATTGAGCTGTTCATCCACCATTACCACATGTTCCCCCGAACCATCATGCAATAAAGATGTGTTAGGCCAACCCTTCGGCTGTTTCAATTGTCTTGGTTCTCATACACCAAACTGGCGACGAGGATGGGATACTGGATCCCCACGGAATCAAGACAACGCAGGCCGGTTTCAACATCAACAAACTGGAAGAATGTGGGCTCTTCGAGATAGACTTCTAAAGCGCACTGATGGTGTCCGATATCACAGACGAGGGGAAGAAGAGGGCCATTCTCATCAGGATGCTCAGGTTCCCTGCCATGAAGGTATTGGTGGACCTGGTGTCTCCGAAGAAGGTGAATGAAGTGTCGGTCAAGCAGCTCCTGAAAGCGATGCGCGACCATTTCCAGCCCTCGGTTTCAATGTTTTCGGCTTGAGACGCGTTCTGGAAGAGAGTCCAAGCGCCTGGTGAGTCCGTGGCTGCCTTTGCAGTGGCCCTCCGGTTGGCCGCCGGCCCATGCAAATGGGAGAACCTGGAAATCGCCCTCAGGGACCGCATTCTGTGCGGCCTGTGGGACGAGGAGGTTCAGCGAAAGCTGATGAACCAGGAGCCACCCCCGACGCTGCAAGATGTCGTGAAGGAGGCGCAGGCAGCGGAAGCCACGAGAGCCGGAGTTAAGGGGTTCAGAGCAAGGCCCCCACAACCCGACAAGGCAGCGGGCTCGGTGCAAGCGGCCAGGCGGTGCCACAATCCTCCACGGAGAGCAGAGAGGACAAGGACATCCGGAAGGTGCGGAAGGATGGCCGACGTTGTGAGGGCTGCGGGGCGACCCATGACCGCATCAAGTGCCCGTTCCGGAAGGCCGAGTGCCACAACTGTGGGTGCCGAGGGCACATAGCCAAGGTTTGCAGATGGCGGTGCAGAGACCAGAAAGGCTCAACAGACTGCTCACCGAGGATCCAGGAAGGCGTCCGGCCCTCGAGGAAGCAGGACGGCGTGGGCCACATCTCCGACGACAGCGACGACGACACCGCAGTCCACAGCGTGTCCTTAGGACACCCCCGTTATTTTGTTGAGGTACTGGTGCAAGGGGGCCCCGTTAAGATGGAGATAGACTCGGGTTCCTCTTATTCAATCATTTCCCAGAGGGTTTTTTTTGGGAATTTCCCCCAACGTGCGGCCCAAGCTCAGAGCACTGAGGTCTACGCTGCGGGACGTGCAGGGAAATAGCATTCAGGTGTTGGGGGTTGGAAAATTCAAGGTCCAATACAAGCAACGCGCTGCGGAACTTCCCCTGGTTGTTCTCAAGGGGGGGGAGTTGTTGCCTCCTCGGGACTCAATGGTTTAAGCCCCTGGGTTTGTTCATTGGGGGGGGTGCATGCCTTTGGGAATGACCCAATACAGGAGGTGTGTGACACGCACCCCGAAGTGTTCAAGAAGGGACTCGGAAAATTCAAGGGACCTCCAGTTGCGTTCGACCTGGACCCAGAGGTCCGCCCAATAAGACTCAAACCGCGCAGAGTGCCTTTTGCACTCAAGGACAAGATAGAGGCGGAACTGGACAAATTGGTGGGCCAGGGGATCCTTGTTCCTGTTGATTCCGCGGAGTGGGAAACTCCGATTGTAACAGCGCTGAAGGCCAACGGGGAGGTTCGAATATGCGCTGATTACAAATGCACCATTAATAAGGCGATACGCCCAAATGCGTATCTGGTGCCGGTAGTCAGCCACCTGTTGGCCAGGTTACATGGGGGAAAGTGTTTTGCAAAGCTTGACCTGGCGCAGGCATACCAGCAGCTCTCGGTAACCCCAGCTGCAGCTGCTGTGCAGACGATAGTCACTCATAAGGGGGCGTTCCAGGTGACGCGCCTACAGTTTGGCGTGAACTCGGCACCAGGCATCTTCCAATCGCTCGTGGAACGCCTCTTAAAGGGTCTAGAGGGGGTCTTACCATACTTTGATGACGTGTTGATAACGGGGGGAGTGAGTCAGAATTGGCTGAGAGGCTAGACAAAGTACTGATGGTATTCGAAAAGGCGGGGTTGAGGCTGCGGAAAGACAAATGCGTCTTCTTCGCAAAAGAGGTTGAGTTCTTGGGTTTCCGGGTAACCCCTGCAGGCATCAAACCCTCCAAATCAAAGGTGGCCGCTGTTCAAAATGCTCCTCGCCCCACCTCCAAGCCCGAATTACAGTCGTTCCTGGGGCTCTTAAACTTCTACCATTCCTTCCTGCCTCGGAAGGCATCGGTAGCAGAGCCGCTTCATAAGCTACTAAAAAAGGACGAGGCGTGGAAATGGGGAGAGAGCCAGGAGAGGGCATTCAATGAGCTAAAGCAACTCTTATCCTCAGATGCCATATTAACCCATTTTGACCCCAAGAGACCAGTGGTTCTGATATGTGATGCATCCCCAGTGGGGGTGGGGGCGGTTCTGTGCCACGTGTTGGAAAACGGGCGGGAGGCCCCGGTGGCATTCTACTCCAGGTCCCTGTCTAAGGCAGAGCGGAACTACGCACAGACAGACAGGGAGGCGTTAGCGATAATTGCTGGGACGAAAAAGTTCCACGACTTCCTCTATGGCCGCCCCTTTACCATCGTGACTGACCACAAGCCCCTGCTAGGCATTTTTACTGCAGACAAGCCCATGCTACAGATCCTGTCCCCTAGGATGCTCAGGTGGGCCATTTTTTAAACGCGTACCAGAACGCGCTGGTGTATCGCCCTGGAAAGGACATAAGCCACGCGGACGCCCTGTCGAGGTCACCCCTCCCCCACACAAGCAGCCACGTGTGTGAGGTGGAACAAGACCACCAAGTGCTCATGATAGAGGTCTTAGATTCACCCCCCATAGTGCCCGCAGAGATCGCCAAGGCGACAGGCAAGGACAAGACATTGGCCCTGGTCAGTTCTTGGGTGCAGAAAGGGTGGCCAAGGTCCTCCCCGGCGGCGGAGTTCGCCCCATTTTTTTGGAAAAAGCTAGAACTGTCTTTGGAGAGGGGGTGCCTCCTGTGGGGCCAGCGGGTAATGTCCCTGAATCCCTGAGAGCTAGGGTGCTTAAGCTGCTGCACGTCAGCCACCCTGGAATTGTCCGCTCCAAGGCATTGGCCAGGAGCTACTTCTGGTGGCCCCAGTTGGACGCCGATATCGAGCACATGGTGGGCACTTGCGAGAGTTGCCAAAGCTCCCGGCCTGAAGAGGCTCGACTTCCGCACAGGGAATGGGATGCGGCAAAGGGGCCGTGGTCCCGCGTGCACATTGACTTTGCGGGCCCTTTCAGAGGATCGCTTTTTCTCCTCATAGTGGATGCTTACTCCAAGTGGTTGGAGGTTATCCCAGTTGCGAACACCTCCTCGGCCGCAACAATTAAATAATTGCGCAGGGTGTTCAGCACGTTCGGTATACCCGACACCCTTATTAGCGATAACGCTAGTTGTTTCACGTCCGCCAAATTCAGGGCATTCACCGACATCACCGCCATCCGGCACATCACCTCCGCGCCTTTCCACCCGGCGACGAATGGCCAGGTAGAACGCCTCGTGCGTACCACCAAAGATGCGCTGAGGCGCATGGGCCCCGGGGATTTAAACCTGCAGTTGTGTCAGTTTTTGCTGGGATACAGGGTGACCCCCCTAGCATCAGGATACTCGCCCGTGGAGCTCCTAATGCGCAGAAAGCTGACTACGATACTGACAAGGCTAGACCCTACGAGGGTGGAGGACACTGGGAGGAACATTGGGTTAGCGGGCATGAAGAGTTTCGAAATAGGTGCCCCGGTTCATTGCAGAAACTACGCTAGTGCAGGGCCAGTCTGGGTTCCGGGCGTAGTCATTGGGCAGACAGGTCCCGTGTCGTATTGCGTAGAGACCAGCACAGGTCTACTCTGGAGGCGGCACGCAGACCAACTCCGGCACCGGGTCTCCAGAAACCAGAGCGCGGACAGCGCAGAACAGGATTCAACGTTAGGGTTCTCCCCCACCCGTTCAGCCCAAGGGGGAGGAGAGGGGGGCCAGTGGTCCCCACCAAGGCGGGAAGGGCCCCCACCAAGGGGGAAAGGGAATAAGTTTGTCCCCATAGATATCCTGAGTGATACCTCCACAGATACCCCAGTAGATGAATTTGAGTTTGAGTTACAAAACTGGGGGGTTTTTCGTTAGCCCCCAATGCCCCCGGTTTTCCCACAATGGAGTTTACCCCTACCCCGAAAGCCGCGGAGCTGCGGCAAGTCATTAACGAGTCTCCCTCTCCCATTGCAGGACAAGAGACCAGGGAACAAAGAAGTGATAGCACCCCCGGGACAAGCCAGCCAGCCTTGCGCCCAAAACGTGTTTGCAATAAACCATATTGGATGAGAGACTTCGTCTCATCCTAGGGGGGAGGGATGTTATGTCTAGAATATTATACCTTTAAGTAATGTAACACTCGAATGAGTGGATATAATAACCACCAGCTGTAACACTGTAACCTTCTGTATCAGGACGCGAGCTAGTGACCTCTAGGGGGCAATAGCGAGCGCCCAGCTCACATGGTTCCAATTCCCCAAACAACTACAGCGCAGGAAGATTCCCGCCACCACCTCACCTGGACAAGAAGGGCGTGACGGGGAATGATGTCACGCAGACAGTAGCCAATGGGCTATCGAGGAGCCACTTTCAAATGTATAGTCACAGTATATATTGAGCTGTTCATCCACCATTACCACATGTTCCCCCGGACCATCATGCAATAAAGATGTGTTAGGCCAACCCTTCGGCTTTTTCAATTGTCTTGGTTCTCATACACCAAATTTATCAACAACTATCAAGCTCCAAATTTTCAATTTACATATCACCCAGTTTATATTTACATTGCCCTGGAAAGTTTGGTCTCTATATTATCTCCAAAAACTACTTTGAGATGGTACAGGTCTAAAACATTCCATACCCATAAGGGAGTGATCAACAAAAGGCTTCCAAACATTCCAAAATCTATTTTCCTTCAATTTATCCCTTTTTACTTTTATCTCCCATGTCAATTTATCATTCAATGCTAGGTTCCACATTTCTTTATACCATTCTCCCCTCTGTATAATTATATCATTTTTCCAATTTCTAACAATACATTGTCTACCCGTAGTTAGCATTATTTCTAATAACTCTTTTTCCTCCTTATTTAAACACATACCTTCCACATCTGTTAGCATAATGGTACCTGACGCCAGCTTAATTTTCTTACCCATTATTTCCCCTATCTCTCTTTCTATTCTTCTCCAAAAACCATTTATCACTTTACAACTCCACCACATGTGCTCATAAGTTCCAACAGTGTCTTTACATCTCCAACATAAATTATCCCTTTTATTGTCAATCTGATGTAACCTCACTGGTGTCAGGTACCATTGCCACAACATTTTGTACTTATGTTCCTTAATTCTTACTGACATAGTTTTCATTATCCTGTTTTTCCACTTATTTCTCTATTCATCGTTTCCTAATTTTATATTCAAATCCTGTTCCCACTTCAGTTTCAAATCTTCCTGTGGATCACTACCCTTATTTATTAAAGCATAGAGTTTGCTTACTAGACCCTTAATACTTTTATCTCCTTTTCAAATTTTCAAAACCAGTTCCTCGAATTCAGTCTTTTCTCTATCTGTACATAATTCTCTTCTATATTTTTTATTCCAGTTGTCAACCTTCATTATCTGAAACCAATCCAATTTTAACTGTTCAAACAGTTTTTTCTTCTTAATTTCATCTCCACAAGTCCTTAACCATTCTTTCACCAAAGAAACTTCATTTTTATCCAATATTTCCTTTATTTTTTTAATCTAATTTTATCGGAAAACACGCCATATCTGCCAGTTCCAAAATTGGAGAGACATCTGGGACCAAATCCTTCTTTAATATTTTCCATACCTTCATGAGTCCCCTCATCATAATATTGCCCGTGCCTGTCATTTTAGCCTTAGCTCCCCAAAAAACCCCTTTACCAATATTCCTATAATCTTTCATCTCCAATTCCTCCCAAATTACTTTTCCTCTTGCTAAGATCTTCACAACATTCTTAACTTGAAATGCTCGATAATACGCTAACAGATTTGGCATTCCCAAACCCCCTTCTTTCTGAGGCAGATACCAAAGTTTCTTTGGCAGTCTAGATTTTTTACCTCCGTTGCAGAAGTTATTAAACATCTTTTGAAACTCATTAATTTCCTTTTCCTCCAATTGGATTGCAAGTGCATCAAATAGGAAGTTAATCCTCGGCAACAACATCATTTTGCAAATTGCAATCCTCCCAAACCATGACAACTTCAACTTCTGAAGACTTTGTATTCTAATCTTAAATTCTGCTTTCAAGCTGTCATAGTTCAATCTTTTAAGTTCTTCCAATTTATTTGAAATAATTATCCCCAAATATTTCAGCTTATCTTTAATTTGTATATTAGATAACCTCACCATCTTTTCCTTCTCCTCTTCCCCCATATTACACAACATCATTTCCGATTTATCCCAATTTATCATCAATCCTGTTATATCCTCAAAATCCTCTATTTGCACTTTAATCCTATCCATTGTCCCCTCTGGGTGTTTCACCATTAACAGCGTATCATCTGCATACATACTCACTTTATTACCCTTTATCCCTTCTATACTTGAGTCCTCCCTTATATTTTTTGCCAAAATTTCCATTGCCATAATAAACAAGATAGGGGACAGAGGACAACCCTGCCTAGTGCCTGCCTCAAGCTTTACCTCATCTGTAACCTCTTCATTTACTCTAATCCTGGCAATCCCTTTTTGATATAATAAATCAATTACCCTTCTAAATCTATCCCCGAATCCATAACTTTGATATAATAAATCAATTACCCTTCTAAATCTATCCCCGAATCCATAACTTTCAACTATTTCCTTAATTGAAGACCATTGTAACGAATCAAATGCCTTAAAAATATCCAAAGATATTAACCCCACCTTTTCCTTCGTTTGATTAACATTATCAATTAAGTCTAACACCCTCCTGGTCAGATCGGCCATATGCCTTCCTTTTAAAAAACCTACTTGATCGACATTTATATACTCTCCCATAAATTTATTTAACCAATTAGCCAATATCGCTGTGAAGATCTTAGCGTCCTGGTTTATAAGAGAAATTGGTCTATATGATTCCACTTTTTCCAAATTCTTTCCCATTTTTGGCAGCAGAACAATTGTAGTCCTATACCATGAAGTCGGAATTTGTCCACCATCTAGAATATAATTATATAACTTTACCAACTTTGGTACCACAACATCTTTAAATTCCTTATAAAACTCTGTCGATAGTCCCGGGGCTTTCCCCAGCTTCAAACCACAAATTACCTCTTTTATCTCTTTCTCAGAGACCTGTTCTTCCATTTTATCCCGGTGTTCCTGCTTTATTCCATTCCCTAACTGCCTATCCAATACCCCTTTAAGTTTCCCAACGTCTATCTCTTTTTTTGCATATAATGCTTGATAGAAATCCTTCACAATTTTACATTTATCACTAACTTTATTACATCTTATCCCTTGTTTGTTAACCAACACCCCAATTTCCCTTTTTTCCTTTTTAGCTTTAGCCGCTCTTGCTAGTAATCTTGAATTTTTGTTGCTAAATTCGAAATACTCTCTATTTAAATATATCAAGTCTCTTTTTACTTTTTCTATATCCTTACCCAATAATTCTGCCTTAAGTCTTTGTAATTTAGCAAAAAAAGAATTATCCTTCTTTTTTGAGAGTTCCTCCTGTAATTGTTTTATTTCTTTTTCTTTTTCCTCCTGTGCTGCTTTATACTTTTTATACTTGGTACTTGCCAACTTTATACTTTCCCCTCTAAAAACCGACTTCATGGCATCCCAAACCACATTAAAATTTACCTCTTCATTATCATTCCACTGCCAACTTTCCATCCAGCTTTCTGTAATTTGTTCTTTACATTTTTGGTCTTTGAATAAATTGGGATCATATATCCAACTCCTTCCTCTCCTGTTATCCTTTTGTGTCCTCAGTTCCAAAAGTACTTTAGCATGATCTGATTCCTTAAAAATTCCTATTTCAATTCCCTCAATATTTTTGACCATGTTTTCCGACAAAAATACATAATCTATTCTAGAGTAGGACCCATGAACATGTGAAAAATAAGAATATGCCCTTTCTGAGCCCTTGATCTCTCTCCAAGAGTCCTTCAATCCCATCACAACCATCCAGTTATCTAAAACATTCCCTTTCATCCCTACTCCACACCTTGCTAAATTCGTACAATCTAAGTTTGACCTTATCAAATTAAAATCTCCAGCCACAATCATCTTTGGCACGTTTTCTAACGCCACAATTTTACGAACTTTTTCTAGAAATTCCGCTTGACGTTCGTTTGGGGCATAAATATTCACCAAAATTATTTCCTTATCATCTATTTTTCCTCTCACGATCAAATATCTACCTTCTTGGTCAACAACACTTTTTGTTATCTCAAATCCTAATCTTTTAGACATCATAATTGCAACTCCTCTTGCTTTTGAAGTACCAAACGCCATTTCATAAATCCATCCTAGGAAAATTTTGTTTGATTTTTGGTGCGTTTCCTGTAAAAACAGTGTATCAGGTCTATCTTTCTTCAAAGCCAATTCCACCCTCCTCCTCTTGAGAACAGAACCTGTACCCTTTACATTCCAGGTTAATACTTTAATATTTCTCATAGTTTATCACCTTTTCACCTTTTCTACTTTCCAAACTCTCCATCGGGCGTGCCACCACAAACCCCTTACCACTAAAAAACAAAAATATGCATAAAACACACAATATCTCTCTCCCCACTTTCTTCACAAAAAAAGGTGCCTTCGATAACCAAAGAGGGGAGAGGGGGGACATGAAAGATGTGCGTATAGATTAGTGCGCCACGCATCTCACCTTTCTACATTCTTGAGTAATATAACAAAAGTTATTACATCCTAACCCATTGCTCACTGCTCCTTACTTGCCTCCTCCTCCACCATGATCAACGACAACTCCTCTTCTTCTCTTCCCTGCGGGGTTCCACCCATAGCACCACCGGCATCTGCCCCCTCGTAATCCCTACTTATGGCTCCCGATTCCAACAAATCTTTTCTAAGAGTTAGCCACTCTTCCGAACCTGCTTTAACGAGATCCAGCAAGCTCAAATACTCCAGTGGGTCGGTCCTCTCATCAATAACCTGCATTTTTTCCCGTAAAAGAATCGCAGTTGCTGTGGAAATCTCCAATTATACCTTACACCTTTACTCATCAACAATTTGGTTGCCGGTCTTATACCTCCAAATTCTTTCCCTTATTGAAATATCATTATATACCTCCACATCAGAACCATCAATTTTCAGGGCGCCAGAACCAGCTTGTTTTAAAAAAGCCATTACTCTAAGTTTATCTCCCCAATTTGCAAATTTTACCAACACATTTCTTTGAGCAGCTTTCCCTCTTCTTGGACCCACCCTATACGCACTTACAATGTCTTCCTGTATAAATTCCTTTCCCATGCTCAAATTGTTTAACCACTGAACCACCCTTTCTCTCAGCTGGTCTGGCGTCCTTTCAATCACATGACGTAGGACAATATTCTGCTTTCTCATCATTTCTTCCATAGCATCAATCCTTTTCTCATGTTCATCCATTTTCACTTTATTCTCCCTCACCGCCTCCTGAGTCCCTTTTATTTCCTTTTTCATAACCTTCACCTCATTTTGAACCAATTTCACATTTCCTTCTATTTTTTGCAAACTTAATTCCACTTTTTTTTGTAAAATCCATTACAGATGTTACCACCTTATCCTGTTTTTTCATCATTTCATTTCTATCCTTCCCCCTTGAATCTTCCATCTTCTCCATCTTCTGAAACAATTTACCAATTTCCACCATAATTTGAGTTTGATCATAGGGTTCGGGTGGTGGTGATGACGACAAAGGGACCTCTTCCATTGGTGCTTTTTCTTTTCTCTTAGATTTCACCACTGGCTCCTCCTCCTTTGCTTTTCCTCTTGTACCCTTATCCATGATGAAGGTCCCTGAGCTGTTTTAATGCTGCAATGTATTATAAGCTTGTTGAACACTCAACTTGAATCTGTCCCAATGCAGCTAAAGCTGACGACAATCCTATTAAGTATAATGTGACTTGAGTAAAGGAGGAGGGCCAGCGAAAAATTAATTGCTGTAATCCATAAAGAAACGGAAACCACAAACAGCCAGAAAAATGTTATAATCCACGGGAAGGTCACCAAAGTCAACCAATGCACCTCAAGTAGCAACAACTCGCAAAGTTTGGCTTTAAAAAAAAATTAAATCTTTCACAGAGATCCCCTCTTGCAAACAGAGTAATATGATCCCATCAGCATACACAGGAATTCCAAGGAGACGGGTGCCCAAATATATCCACTTGTATGAGTTCCACAGGGAAGGAAAAAAAAAACCAAAAGTCGCAAGCTCCAACTTTTGATGAGAAAAAGAAGAGGAGGAGTATAAAAAGAAAAGATGAGTACTATAATCCACACAGTGAAGGAGTAAAAAATTGGTAATCCCTCTCTTAGAGCGAGCGAGGCAAAACTCCCTTTTCCCAGGAGCTACGGGAGCTTCAGGGGGAGTATCTGTATTTATTGATAACTTATTTGGTATGTAACTGGGGATGAGGCTTCCAAGTAAACATCATTTTCCGGACACGAAATGTCACCAAACTCACCAGCTGTTGGCAATGCTAATATAGAAATGTTAGCATTTAAAGAAATGTAAAAATAAATGTACTTTGTACTGTACCTTAAAAAAAATCTATTTCACATATTCATAATGCATGGTTTTGAGTACTCTTACAAATACAAAAAATATCTTGTCATTGATATTAATGCAGGGAATAATGCAACAAAAATCATTTGAATGATTTATAGGTATGGCAGGTAGGTTGCGTAACTCATTGTGGCTAACTAATAAGGCACCTGTTCCATTACGGGGTTCATGCTTTGTAGCACAGGTGTCTTGTGCCTCATTGTGACTGGTGCAACAGTAGTTGTTCTTTGCTGTGGCAAGTTACACAATTTAACGTTCATGTGCATAAACCACAGATGTTTCTCGCTATTATTTTGCTACTGACATTGTTTGGTGGGTTAATTCAGCTACCTATTCCTCACAATGCACAAGGCAAAGTAATCTGAAAACTTAAAAGTTCCCACTTAGTCAAGTTTTTTAAGAGTTAAAAAAGGAGAGATGTCTTGCTCACAAGCTATAGACTCACGTAAAGCAAAAAAACCTGTTCTGTTCAGTTACATGGTTAGTTGGCTTTATGCAGTGTAATGTTCTAGATTATATTTCTCATTCACTGACTACAGTGAACATTGCAGGCGCACCCCCCAAAGAAAGACTCAGACACCGGTATATGGATAAAGGCATCGGGCCACTTTTATTGAATAATGCCCTAGTCAGAATTATAACTTTCAATTGGTGTAATCATCCAATTGTAATTCTTTAAGGCAAGCAGGCCGCAGTAACACTGGTAAGGTTCCATCCAAAATGCCAATGGCAATTGGCTACATGTAACTATTTGTATCAATTTGCTTGTTGACACAAACAAATTGTTGACCAGAGTCAATAAACTATCTACTGACCACAACCTATGACGTGTATCCGTTAAATCTCAAGGTGATGCAGGCTGTTAAGCTCCTGCCATCACTCCTTGCCTGGTTCGTCGTTGACCAGCCAAAGCTATAATGATATTGCTGATGCTTTATCCTGCCTGCAGATCCCCTGGATCCGTGCCTTGGCTCCGGAAGCAGAGGAATTCCCCTCGCCACTCCCGGCTGAGATTTGGACATTTGGCGAGGAGAGGTGAACCGGGCGATAGGCATGACTTTGGCACCCCGCACGCGTAAGGCGTATCAACATGCTTTTACACAATTTAGAATCTTTTGTGTACAACTACAGTTGCCCGAAGTGTGGCCCATTCCAGTGGAACAGGTTTTACAATTTATGGTTTATCTACACAGTCAGGATTTGGCTCCTCGTACTATAGCATCCAGGCTGTCGGCACTGGCATTTATCGCCAAAGTGCGGGGTTTTCCTGACTGTGTTAATGATTTCCGCATACGTCATATTTTAGAGGGGTGGACACGGGAACGTGGCCGCCGCCTGGACACTCGCCACCCAATTTCACCAGAGGTGACCAACCTTGCACGAGGCTGGCATGACTTGTGGTATGATAGGTACAAGGTGGCTCTTTTTCACGCGGCTACCACGGTGGCTTTCTTTGGAGCGCTCCGCATCAGTGAGTTGGTACTACTGTCTAAGGCGGAAGCGACTCGTAGGGCACTGGAACTCGACGATGTCTATGTTACTAATGAGTGGGCTCAGTTGAGGATACGGTCCTCAAAAGTTGATCAGCACGGCGTAGGCAGTGGAGTTAGACTGCTACGATGTTCCATTGCAGACATCTGTCCGGTTGGTGCCCTACATGAGTTCTTGGCAGTGCATGGCGCGCACCCTGGCCCATTTTTCTGCCACCAGGATGGGTCTCCCCTGACTAAATTCCAATTTTGGAAGGTGACCGGTATGGCACTATCCAGTGTTGGCCTCCCCGGGGCTCATTACGGCACCCATTCATTTAGGATAGGTGCTGCATCCACTGCGGCTGCATTTGGGTACTCTGAGGCTGATATACGCCGGATGGGGAGATGGGGATCCATGCGTTTTGCATTGTATGTTCGCCCACTTCAGACATGAGTACCAGTTAAGTCATTATTCACTTTTCTTCTTTTACAGACCCTGTGTGTCCCCATACACCGGTGTCAGTATGGCTGGTGGGCCACAGTTACGTGCACTGGGCAGTGCAGTATGCTGCAGCGACAGAGTGGGGACCCCAGCTTGGACTACGTGCAACCGCACGTAGACGTTGGTACGGTAAGCGCGGAATGAGATGGCGGGGACTGTTGCCATTCCTGTTTTCCATCAGGGATGCTGAACCGCCTGATGTTCTTGTACTGCACCTCGGGGGCAATGATCTTGCCCAGGTCACTGGCCTTTCCTTAAAATTCACGATCTGCAGTGACCTAGCTTATTTGCATTATGTGTGGCCCTCCACAAGGTTGCTATGGTCGGACATCGTACCGCGTCATACATACAGGGGAGGTATTGACCTCCGTGCCATTGACCGCACTTGCCGCTCGGTGAACAGGGCAGTTGCCCGGTTCTTGTCAGACAAGTGTTTGGGGATGGTCATCCGGCATCCCACGATTAGTTTGCAAAATTACGATCTCAATGCAGGGGATGGGGTCCACCTGTCGGCTAGAGGTATGAACCTCTTTCTGGAAGATTTGCAAGCAGGCCTGGTGACCGAGCTGACGGTCTGGGGGGGCGGGGGCGGTGAGTCTTTATAGACGCCTCCCCGTGTGGCGGGTAGCACTGGTAAGGTAAAGATTGATGATCCATAGGTATCCGGCAGGTTCGCAATTGACTGGCCAACACTTAGACAGGTACAGGTGTAATCGCTTTGGCCGGTCAACGACGAACCAGGCAAGGGGTGATCGCAGGAGCTTTACAGCATGCACCACCTCAGTAGATAGTTTATTGACTCCGGTCAACAATTTGTTTGTGTCAACAAACAAATTGATACAAATGGTTACATTGTAGCCAATTACAATTGGCAATTTTGGGAGGAACCTTACCAGTGTTACTGCGGCCTGCTTGCCTTAAGAATTACAATTGGATGAATACACCAATTGAAAGTTATAATTCGGACTAGGGCATTATTCAATAAAAGTGGCCCAATGCCTTTATCCATATAACGGTGTCTGAGTCTTTCTTTAGGGGGTGCGCCTGCAAAGCTGCATATCTATCTGCTGACTAGAGATTAAATTTATTCACTGCTGCTTTGCTGGCTGCAGTTGTGTTGCTCTGAGAAGCAATGAAGGCTCCAAAATCAGCACTGAAGGGTTTGGGGAAGTTATCAAAGTGTACAAAGTTAGTATTAACTGATCCAGCACTACTACTTGTAACAAGATAAGTTAAACATGATGGATACTTCCATATTTAATTAATGTCTCTGTAACTGCTACTGCTGATCATGTATGTTTAAAGATGATGTACATTACGAAGGTTTCCATAGTCTTAATTTGTTAAAACGGATGCCCCAGCAGAACACTACAAGAAAAGCTATTTCAACAAAAGTAACTTCAAATATTCACAAAAATGACATAGTCATTTTAAGCTTCTATCTCCTTCTGAAATTTTAAACAGTAATTAAACAAGAATTCACTTTATAAACAAATTTCTGACCACTCCTGATAGTGATGTCTTAAAACAAAAACATAAAGCTAGAGAAATGGAAATTATGTTTCCTTAAGATTTTAGAGTGACAGTCAAAGCATCGGAATCGACTGTGCGACTGAACAACAAAACTTCTTTATGAGCATGGAATAGCGCTGAGTGCATCCCAAACTTTGGATAACAAAGCGCCAGAAACAACTACATCACACATTAATACTTCCTAGAAGCATTTACACTCATGGAGACACTGCCATGTGGAACCCCGATAGGCAAGTAGGAGGTGTGGGGTGTATACACCGCCACGCAAGGAGAAAAATGAGTGCTTGGTGGCTTCACAGAGTTGATTCATTTTGATATACTGTATTGAGATATTTACAGGTATATGTACATAGCTTGAGCCTTCTTGTGCATACCAGTAGGTATGTCGAAGGGTTATTAATTAGTATTGAATCCTTTCCTCAAACTTTGTTTTCACAGTGAGATTTTATTTATTATGGAGAAGATTTGCAAATAAAGAAATCATAGATAAATGATAGACACACTTAAGCATTTGATCCTCCATTTACATGTTGACATGGAATGTTCTACCATCCACATATATATTATAGGTAACTATCAGTGCTGTACTTCAGCTTATGTGCTTTTTGGTGCTTTTTTGCTTCTTCCTTCGGGGCTACTTCTTTAAAGAAGTACAGAAGGAGTTTGAGTAGCATAATTGAGGTATAAGGCAAGAAGTCTCTAGTTTTCTAATTTTCCTTGGGACCGGAGTTTAGTTATGTATGGTTGTAAGCAAATGCATGTAGCACCCTGCCACATCCAGCTTATGACAACCATAATAAGATTTTCAAGGTATGTGATATACTAAAGGATAATTATATCATCATCACTCAGTGAGCTCCTCAAACTGAACAAAGATTAGAACTCTGGTCTTCTGATCTTAGTCTGACATTCTATAAACTGCATTGTACTGGTTCCCACTGTACAGTGTTTATTATTTGCATTTATGTCTTGCCCTTCCTTCTAAGAGTGCCAAGCAGCTCACATGGTTTCCCTTCTCTCACCCCCCCCCTTTACAACAATCCTATGAAGTAGACCATGTTGAGAGAATTGCTGACTCAAGGTCATTCAGTTTATTTCCTGGTAGGGGCGGGGGAGAGAGGGGTGCCCTTTATTATCATTGCAACATTATTACAATGAGTACTGTATTCAGTGGTGAGGGAAGGATGGATTGACTAATCGTTCTACAGTACACCCTTCATGTATTTCGTATTAATAAGGGTCAGATCTCTCCGTAAATACAGTTTTCAGTAATTATGGACAGAAACCTAGATGTGTAATGGGTACACAGCTGAAACACATCCTGAGACCTGACCTAGCAGCCAGTCAATTAACTGTAGTAAGAGTTTGGCCTGTTTTTTATGCATTGCTTTATGTTTATGCATTCGTGTACTTTCTGCTTGTGCTGTATTCTACACACACTCAGTAATATACGTGATATATTTCATGGATCCAACACTGTAGGAATCGGGGCTGCTAGGACGGCCGTTAGGTCCCGGAGGAGACTGATCAAGGAACGATACGAGGCAATATGGAGCGAGATCAGATCAGTGGTTTATTGAGGAAAAGACATCATCATTTATAGATCAGAAGGCAAGGAAGGAAAAACCGTCATCTGACAGAAGAATCACATCACCCATTTACTCAGGTTAATGGGAATCTTTCTGGGGGAAGTTAATTAACTCGGGCAAACACTGACGGAGGAAAACCATTGTCTGGGGCTTAGACCAGGGTAAATATGGCCACTATTTGCACCCAAGATTAGGCTGATCTGAGGGTCAGTAATTGCCTAATGGGTAACGGGTGGTTAGCGTTCTGCTTCCTCAGCAGAGTCGTAGGTCAGGTCAGATGCAGGCGAATTAATCCCTTATTATTAATCCACCCCCCTTAATTTCCGTACTGGCAAGGGCCAGTGACCAGGAACCTCCTTCGCCGGTGTAACCTCTGCCAGGGGCTGATTATGCCCATTGGGCATGCGGAATCCGCATCTCCCCTTTTTCTATTGTTTAGGAACCTGACAGGCGACTCTGCGCAAGAGAGGCATCAGCTGATGAGCGGGAATGACGCTTCGGGGCTCCCTCCTGGAGCGGCACTTAGATATCAGTGAGGGAATACATTGCGCGAAGCAGCATACGGCTATGCCTGGTATAATCACCCCCACAATCCCTTTGAGCACTGTCTGAAGCCATCCCCACGGGATCCATGACCACAACCAATTCCACAATGAGCTCCACCAAGTTCCCCATGCAGAACCCTCTCTGATGCCCTCGACTATGGTGTGGAGGTCCGTGAGCTGACTCTGTACCTTGCGGGAGTTATCAGTGAGATTGAAGCAACACATACCATGAAAAGGTTCGCAACCCAGATGATGTAGCAATAAGAGGTAGTCTATAGCCGCTCGATTGTCGAGAAAGGCATGGCGAAGCTCTGCCTGCTCCTGGTTGAGCAGCGCTATCGCAGAGGAGGTATGGTTAATGGCTTTAGCTAATCCGCAAGCCAGTCGACCAATCCTCCGAGCATTGCCAACGGCTAAGCCTGGCACGCCAAGTATGCTGACCGCCAACTAAACGTATTCGGCTGGACTCATTACTCTAAAGCTGCTTTCACATGAGCTGTCTAACTGGGTGGTTTGGGCGCGCCGTATGGGCGCGGAAACATTTGAAACATTTGTGCTTTGGGTAACCATATCCTTAGTGGGGAGTAACAGTGTCAAACGACTGATACAACATATAGCATCTGATACATTTGCAGGAATGTAGTTCCAAGTGTACTGATTACATGTAAAGAACCAACCAGATGGTAGGGTAACATGAGCATACATTGAACCAAGTGTCTGTGGGTGATTACAAGTCCAGTTGCCGCTGCCAACTTCGAGGCAGCGACGACGGGATCGGCCGATTGAAGCGCAGCGGGACATTCGAGCACAAGTAGAGTTCGGGCTGACCGCCACTTGAGGAGTGTGGAGAGTGGCTGCATCAGCCGGCAAAGTCATGGTGAGCCGCATTTCCCAGCGAGCATATTCTGAGGAAGCTGCTGGGATGTACGGGCCGAAAATCCGTTTCACAAGCCAGTCCCCATCCCTGGGGTGCGCGCCTGGAGTGGCACACTGGGATGAGGCAGGTGCTCAAGATTGAGGCAGAACCAATGTCCTGCTTCAGGCAAAAATCGGACTGGTTGACGAGACCTGCCAACCTTTCCCAAATGTTGTAATGCATCCTGGCAGAGAGGTCTCCGCCTGGCATCAAATCGTTGGCCTTTAGTGAGGCAGCCTGGACGCCTCCCCCCGCAAGTAGGGAGAGGGTCAGGATGATGGTGACTGCCACGGTGTTGGCACTAATCTGGGCAAGGATTGCAGTCATGAAGTTCTCCGGTGTCGGTTCCCTCTCCTCGAGTCGGATGACGTCCTCGGCCTCACGGCAGAGAATCTTGACCATCCCCCAGGTGACCTTCGGCTCCATCCGCTGTCACCCCTTCTTCCGACGGGTACCCTCGGTCAGGGTGAGGTCCTCCATCTCCGGGATCGGACTCGGGTCAGCCTGGGTCCACGCCATGTGGTTCCAAGTGAGGCTTAATACACCGAGCTGGAATCCAAACGACACCTGTAGGAGACATAACTGCAGCATACCCTCTTCCCCAGGTTACGAGTGGTGCCGGGCCCCTCCAGGAAGGGTCCGGTGGCACCCGGTATCGGACCATCGGTCACGGGAGAGCTTCCGAACGGCGGAAGTGCTTCTCCTGCGGCGTGCAATCCGAAAAAACATTAAGGTGATTGTATGTGAACAATACCTTATTCAGACAATGCTGTGCCTGACCCTGTGACTTGGGGAGGGCTGGTGGCTCCCCCCTTTCTGTTTGTTTGTCAATATAGGACTTGAGTGTCCGATTGACCCGTTCCACAATCGCTTGCCCCTGCAGATTGTAAGGAACGCCAAAAGTATGCTTAATATCCCAGATGGCCATGAAGGCCGCCAGCTGCCTGGAGCTGTAGGACAAGGCGTTATCAGTTTTAACGTGCCGTGGCTTGCCCATTGCCGCGATGCAGGAAAGGAGGTGCTGCTCCACGTGGGAAGCAGTCTCCCCTTTCCGCGCCGTTGCCCAAACGAATTGTGAAAAAGTATCAATGCAAACGTGCATGTACTGCCATCTGCCAAACTGCGGAACATGCGTGACATCCATTTGCCACACCTGGTTAGCCTCTGTCCCTCGTGGGTTGACCCCCCACGAGGGCCCCCCCGGTGCCCCTGCACAATGCTGGCAAGAGCGAACTATGCCTTGGGCTTAGTGGCAAATTGAACTGTCTGGCGAGAGCTTTGGCATTTTGGTGAAAGAATGCATGACTCTGAATTGGAGTAGTGAAAACACCTAACACTGAACGTTGCTGAATTTCCTTTGCCGCCGCATCCGCTCTGCTATTGCCTGCAGAAATCGGACCCGGTAGGTCTTGGTGACTTCGGATGTGGGCGATATAGAGCGGCTCCGTGCGGTTTCGCAAATGAAATTGAGCAGTGAGAAACAGACTAAGCAAATTCTTGTCTATCGCGGGAGTGATGTATGCTCCCGGTAGACTGTGAAGCAAGTTCCTGACATACTGACTGTCAGTAATGATGTTGAGGCGCTCTTTGGCGAAGGTGCGCAAAGTGAGGTTCACCGCTGCCAACTCCGCCCGCTGCGCGGACTTCTGTGGAAGAGTTAACAGCGTGCGCCAAGCTTGGCCCTCCTGCCAAGTCAAGACACCATATGTGCGACCCCCATCAGTAAAAACTGTCCTGGCCCCCTGAAGCGGAACCAGCGAGAGCAATTCGAACAAGCTGACTGTCTGCGTTTGAAGCGAGACAAGTCTGGGGTCCTTCGGCAAGTGGTATGCCAAGCATCCGGTGAATCCCTCCAGAGCAATTGGAAGCGAGTCACCGAGCTGCATCAATTGCTGAACCTGCTCTTTGGTGAACGGGACCACGATCTTTGCTAAGTCGTGCCCTGAAATGTCCCTAGCTCTCAGCCTTCCGCGGTAAACCACCGCGGAGACCAACTCTTGGGGAGGAACGATGTTTCGGGAAGAGGTGTTCGGCAAGTACACCCATTCCACGATACTCGCCCCTTTCTCGGAGTCCACTCCTAGGGCTCCGGTGAACATGGATCCTGCCCGAACGATGTACAAGTTCCGGATCGGAGCATATGGCCCCTGAGCAATCCTGTCCACCCACCTTTGGCTTAGAATTTAGTTGACTTTCTCGAGAGCCAAGCGTGCTTCTCGAGAAATGTGTATCCGGTCTGCTGGCTGCTTGCCTAATGTGAGCAGTGAGAAGAGCGGCTTCAAAAGATCCGTATCCAATCGGAAATACGGTCTGGCCCAATTAATGTTTCCTAAAACCTGCTGCAATTCTACCATGGTGACTGAGTCCTTCAAGTTGATTTGGGGCAAAACTGGTGCTGCGAAAGAGCGGAGAAGCCGATGACCCAAGTATGAGAAGGGCTCGGTCCTCTGCACTTTCTCTGGGGCAATGAGTAACCCTTTCTCCCCCAGGCTGGCCTGGAGGTCTGAAAACATTTCGCTGCCGAGTTGCGGCACTGCGACCAAGATATCATCCATGAAATGGCAAACTAAAGCTGTGGGATGAAGGCTTCGAAACTTTGCCAGTGCGTTGTGAACATAAATTTGGCACAGGGTGGGCGAATTGAGCATGCCCTGTGGCAAAAATTTCCACACGTAACGCTGCGTGGGCTCGCTGTGGTTCACAACCGGCACCGTAAAGGCAAACCTTTCCCTGTCCCTGGGGTCTAAGGGAATGGTGTAAAAGCAATCCTTGAGATCTACAACTAGGATCTCCCACCCCTCGGGAATCATATTTGGATTTGGGATGCCGCATTGAAGCGGACCCATTGGCTGTATGCATTTATTGATCTCTCTGAGATCGTGGAGGAGTCGCCACTTCCCCGACTTCTTTTTAATGACAAAAATTGGCGAATTCCAAGGACTGGTGGACTGCTCTATGTGTCCTGCGTCTAGCTGTTATTTAACCAGTTGCTTTAGGGCGACTAATTTCTCTCCCACTACCGGCCATTGTTCCACCCAGACCGGTGTATCGGTGAGCCATTTAAGTGGCAACGCCATTACCCGAAGGTAAGCGTAGCACCGTACTGCTGTAAAATATCTCGCCCCCAAAGGTTGATGTGCACGTCAAGAATGTGCGGCCGAATTACCGCTGTGCCGTCAGCCTTTGGAATCGTGACTTCCACCCACTCCTGGCTCCTAAACGCTTCCTGAATGCCGCCTACCCCCCACACATCGGAGACCGGCTCAATGGCCCACTCCCTTGGCCACTGGCTTCTGCTTATCATGCTCACAACAGCTCCGGTATCTAACAATCCTGAAAATGATATTTTATTCAGAAATACCTCAATAACTGGGCGC
The DNA here is from genome assembly GCA_035047345.1 of Bradypodion ventrale. NCBI lineage: Eukaryota > Metazoa > Chordata > Lepidosauria > Squamata > Chamaeleonidae > Bradypodion > Bradypodion ventrale. The sequence continues at coordinate 176,723,314 of JAWDJE010000002.1, forward strand.
TGTTTCCACTCAATGTTGGTCTCCACTGTCGCTAAGACTTGGTATCCTTGCACTGCCTCACTTGCGCTCGAGCGGTCTGCTGACCTGGACTCTGAGCTGTCCCTGAGCCTTCCCTGGCTATCTGCTGGCGAGTGACAAGGAACCATAATCAGTTGTGCTAATGTGTCTCCTTTGTGAATTGTCTGGGGTAAATGGGTCCAAAGCTGAACTTGGGGAACGCCTGAAAAATTGGAGTCAATGACTCCTGGAATTACAAGAATTCCGCGTGCTCCTGCTACACTACGAGGCAAAACTAAACCTATAAAGCCTTTGGGCAGTGGACCCATGTACTGGGAGTCCACTAGATAGACTGTGCCTGGCAGGTCGCATGTAACGTCCGCCTGGCAAGTCAATTCTAGCCCTGTACTACCCTTGGGGCTGGCCTGTGCCTTCGTAGCGCTAGGAATGTGATCAGTATCTAGTCTAGCTCTGACGAGCTCAGAGCGAGGGAAGCCTCTGTTTGGACCGGGGCCAGAGACGTGCCCGCGTGCCGGTTTCCCGAATTCGGACAGTGTCTGGCCCAATGGTAGCCTTTCTTACACTTCGGACACAGGGTGTTTGGAGCCTTGGAACGGCTGGAATTTTGTCCGCCTCCCTTGGATCGGCACTCCCTAGCGAAGTGACCGACCTTGCCACAAGTGTGACATGCCCCTTTGGTCTTGGGTCTTCTACCCCCTTGCACCGCTGCCGCTAGCAATCCCATTTTGTAGGATTCTGTGCCAACGTCGGCGCAAGCTCTAATCATGTCCGTGAGAGTCAAGTCGGGACGATTACCCAGTGACTGCAAGATTTTACGGCAGTCTAAATTGGCATTGTCTTTGGCCAATTTCATCATGAGCTCTTGTTGGGCTTGCTCATTGTCTATTTGCCTACTGATCGCTTCCTCCAAGAGATTGATAAAATCCATTTAGGGCTCCTGGGCTCCCTGTTTGACTGCGGTGTAATTCTTGGCCGCTTTGCCAGTTGCTGGAACCTTGAGAAAAGCCTTGAAGGCAGCCTCGGCTGAAATCTGAAGAGTAGCTAATGGCAAGTTGGTCTGCGCATCGATGGATTCGAAGGCACCTGAACCATATAGCTGGTCAGGAAGTACTGCGCCTCCCATCCTGGCAGCCCTTGTCTGAGCTTCGAGGCGATACTCGCTGTCCTATAGCAAATACTGGCTGGGTTTGAGCATCATCCGCATGGCGGATTTCCAATCGTGCAGGATGAACATGGTATTCTCGCACACTTGCTGAAGCGTGCCCCTAGTGAAGCAACTTTGGAGTCCTGTCTCTGAAATGGCCTTCCGTATAGCCATGAGAAGCTTATACGGGACTGGTGAATGAACTACCTTCTGGGCCCCTGTGAGGGCATCCAGTTCCAAGCGAATTGGACAAATCTGACTAAGCTCAGCTAGTTCTTCTGCTGGCAAATCCCCCTTCTTGATTTCCTCCTCTATTGTGCGCTGAAGGGCACTCTTGGTCTGGGAACCTGTAGCTGTCAGAGAAGCGCCTGCACTCCTCATTCCATGCATTCCGCCGGTGACGTCTGCAGCTGTCACCGAGGGAAGGCTCCCTACACTACTCTGCTTAAACTGCAATGACGGATAGAGCGCCGTGGGCACTGATGGCTCGGCTGGCGCTGGGGGTTCTTTGGCCTCTACCTGGACTGGGTCTATCTCCGCTAAGAGCTTCCTACATTTACTCCATGTGCGAATTACGCCCTCAGGAGCTTTCGGGGGTTGCTGAATGCAGTCTCCTATCTGATCCCAAAGCTGAAGGGTTAACGTACCTACTTCTGGGTAAAGCAGGCAGTGTTCCCTTAGGTACACCAAAAGTCTCGCTAGCTCTCCGCTGTGAAAACGCAACTGAAATACCCTGGCCAGGATTCTGAACTCTTCCTCATGAGTTCTTTGGCTAGCAGATGGACGTTGCCACTGAGGGCAAGTCCCCATATTACCTGCGAGGGTCTCCAAAGATTCCTCCTCGGGACGAGCGACGCGTCTCTGGGCAAGGTAATAGGTCTTGGCGATGATTCTCTGGGTAGAGCTCGGAGCGTGGTCTCCTACCACGGGCCCTCGGTGGCCTCTGCGCTGTCAGGGGTTCACAGCCGACCCTGAGCGGAACGCGTTTTTCCGTGCTGCAAGCCGGCGCGAAAGTCGGGAGCAAGCTGTAGGATGCCTCTTCTGTAATGCCTCGCCGCTTGGGCCGTCTTCCCGATCGGCTGGCTTACCGACCGGGCTGCCGCGCTGTCCTCCAGGACGATCGGACGCGGTTCAAGCGCAGAACCGGACTGTGTGATCGCTTACTCTCGAGTAGATCACGTCTCGGGGTCACCAGATGTAGGAATCGGGGCCGCTAGGACGGCCGTTAGGTCCCGGAGGAGATTGATCAAGGAACGATACAAGGCAATATGGAGCGAGATCAGATCAGTGGTTTATTGAGGAAAAGACATCATCATTTATAGATCAGAAGGCAAGGAAGGAAAAACCGTCATCTGACAGAAGAATCACATCACCCATTTACTCAGGTTAATGGGAAATCTTTCTGGGGGAAGTTAATTAACTCGGGCAAACACTGACGGAGGAAAACCATTGTCTGGGGCTTAGACCAGGGTAAATATGGCCACTATTTGCACCCAAGATTAGGCTGATCTGAGGGTCAGTAATTGCCTAATGGGTAACGGGAGGTTAGCGTTCTGCTTCCTCAGCAGAGTCGTAGGTCAGGTCAGATGCAGGCGAATTAATCCCTTATTATTAATCCACCCCCCTTAATTTCCGTACTGGCAAGGGCCAGTGACCAAGAACCTCCTTCGCCGGTGTAACCTCTGCCAGGGGCTGATTATGCCCATTGGGCATGCGGAATCCGCACAACACCACCCCCCCACACACACCCCATTTGTCCATTAATATTGGTGTGCTCCAAAAAGTGTAAAATATGTGCTCCAAAAAGTGTCAAATATCAGGTAAAATATGTCGCCATGCTATGGATCTTGATATAATAAACAGTGTCTAATTGTCTAAAGTGAACTCGCCTGTTTCAAAAACCCCAAATCACAACTTTCCTTAAAAACAATACAGTTTATAAAAATAAAAGAAGCCACATGCAAGGTATTCAGTGTAGCAAAAAAATTCAAAACTTATGCTGTGGGATATTTAGCATTAACATAAGCATAATTTATTGTGCCTCCCATAATCTTTAAGCCAACATATATGGTAGGCCTAAAAAGCAACATTTTAAAGTTCCACAATCTCCACTCTCTGTTTTGCAATTTCACATCTGTGAGCTGTAAGATAACAGATAGTGCATGCTAGCCTGCTTTTTGCATCTTAAAAGTGTAAAGGACATCACAGAGGGCCCTGCATTCTCATCACAAGCCTTGCCCCTGTCTATTCCTAGAGTTCGTTCCTTGCCTCTGTATATTTGGTGAGTTTTGTCTATATCGGCAGGTCTCAGGTTGCTGATGTTTCTCACAGCAATCTTAATTCCTGCTTGTGCTTCATCCAGCCCTGCATGAATAATGTACTCAGTGGTTTGGGAAGGATGGATTTCCTAGTCAATTGTTCTACAGTACATCCTTCACTTCTCTTATTTTGTATTAATAAGGGTCAGATCTCTCTGTAAATACAGTTTTCAGTAATTATAGATGTGTAATGTGGTACACAGATGAAACACCTCCTGAGACATGACTTAGCAGCCAGTCAATTAATCGCAGTAAGATTCTGGCCTGTTTTTTTTTAATGGGTATGGTTTGCAATGCTTTATGTTTATGCATTATGTTTATACTGTTTGTGATATATTTTACACACTCAGTAATATGCGCGATATATTTCATGGATGTTCTCATATTCCCCTCCCCCCCAGGTTTATCCCTTAATGTTGTGCTCTAAAAGTGTGAGGTATCAGATAAAAAAAATATGTCACCATGCCTGCAGATCTTGATATAATAAATAGTGTCTAGTTGTCTAAAGTGAACTCGCCTGTTTCAGACCCCCAAAATCACTACTTTTCTTAAGAAACAATACAGTTTATAAAAACAAAAGCCACCACATGCTAGGTATTCAGTATAGCATAAATTGAAAAACCTAAGCTGTAGGATATTTAGCATTAACATAAACATAATTTATTGTGCCTCCCATAATCTTTAAGCCAATATATATGGTAGGCCTAAAAAGCAACATTTTAAAGTTCCACCATCTCCACTCCCTGTTTTGCAATTTCACATCTGTGAGCTGTAAGATAACAGATAGTGCATGCTAGCCTGCTTTTTGCATCTTAAAAGTGTAAAGGACATCACAGAGGGCCCTGCATTCTCATCACAAGCCTTGCCCCTGTCTATTCCTAGAGTTCGTTCCTTGCCTCTGTATATTTGGTGAGTTTTATTTATTTATTTGGTGAGTTTTATTTATTTATTTGGTGAGTTTTATTTATTTATTTATTTATTTATTTATTTATTTATTTATTTATTTATTTATTTATTTATTTATTTATTTATTTATTTATTTATTTATTTATTTATATCCCACCCTCCTGGTGGGGTCACCACTCAGGGTGGCTAACAACATGTAATACAATACAAAACAATAACACAACTAAAGCAGCATTAGCTAAAAGCACTCAACCCCGCTAAAAACAATGTTAAAAACCTAAACCTAGAAAGTTAAGCATTAAAAGCATTTGTCTATATCGGCAGGTCTCAGGTTGTTGATGTTTCTCACAGCAATCTTAATTCTTGCTTGTGCTTCATCCCACCCATGATGTTTGTGCAGTGTGACATACACCCTTGCATACTCCTTTGCCTGTTCTAAAGCTATCAGTGCTACATGTCAACAGGCCACCCCAGTGTACACCTGTACTTTATTTATTTTTATTTTTGGACTATAGTTCTTAAAATTACCCACATCCACCAAAGACTAACCAAAAACTACCTTTCTAAAGCTCTGACAGTTTGCTGATTATTATTTGGAAGAAAGAGTATACCAGGTCCCTGGGGAGCTTTGGATGCTGAGAAGTGTGTGGTTTAGTGTGGTATCCGCGAGCATAATTGGCATAACTGTCCCTGACAGAGGTTACACCGGTCGAGGAAGGCTCCTGGTCACTGGCCTCTGCGGGAACAGAAATTGGGGAGCAGATTAATAGTCATAAGATTGATTCACCCATATCTGACCTGGCAGGCAGTTCGGCAGGAGGAGGTTGAATATCTAACTCGAGTTAGGAATTAGGTAATTCCACACTTGCAGATTAGCCCAAACCCTAGCGCAAATAGTGGCCATGTTTACTCTTGTGCAAGCCATGAACAATGGATTTCCCCTGTCAGTATTTGCCTTAGTTAATTAACTTCCCCAAGAGAGGTTCCCAATTAACCCAGGTAAATGGGTGATGTGATTTTCTGTCAGATAACGATTCTATCACACGCTGCCTTGAATTCCTATATATGATGATGATTTTCCCTCAATAAACCACTGGTCTTCGCTCCATCTTGTCTCGCGTCTTCTTCTGACCAGTCTCCTCCGGGACCCAAGGGCCGCTTCACGGCCCCAATCCAACAGTTTAGACTAGGCTAGAAATGGGAGGTTGCAACCCAATTTCTTCTGTTTTGTTCAGGCTAGACAAATCTTCAACTCAATTTCAGCATTCTTTTCTCTCCCCCCCCCCACACACACACAAAATTACACATCATTTCAGAGACAAGCCCTCTGTTACAAAATGATCAATTCTGCTCTGAAAGGGGTTGCTTATTTAGCTCAAATGCGATGTTTTGTACATATTTACATAGAAATTACCCACAACCTACAATGCTTGATTATATGTCGTATCCTTGTAACATTAGACCAGTTTTAAAATGTTTCTCTACCATATTCCTCCCTACACTAATACCGCTAGACAGTGCAGGGAAAGAGATCATTCAGAGTTGTGCAGTCCCCTTTGGTGAAGATAGTGCCTCTCACCTTCATTTTTGAACTGGCATCTCTTACAAGTTATCCCACAGCCTCCTGCGCGCTCTGTATTTCAGAGGTAAAGAGCATTTTTGCCCTTTCAGGACCAGAGTAGGCAACCCCATAGCTTTACAATTGGAGGTGGTAAAATGTTAATCCTATATCTTTAAACCTCCCTTTTTGCAAAACTGCCTGTACCCCAATTGGTTTTCCCTGGTAAACCTTTTGCAACTTATAATGCTGGAGGCGATGAACTTTCATCCTTATGTCCTTCAAGTTGTAGAAGTCTCCTATTTGTCTGTTTTGTCTGTCAGTTAACTTCCAAGCAAAAGAAGATGCTGTACTAAGTGGGGGAGGGGGGGTTTAACATGATGCAGTGATACACCTTAGTAATAACAGAGACTTTAAAGCGGTAGAGGCATTTCTTACCATGGTAAGAGTTTATCAGAGCAGGGACTGTATTACTGCTGTCTGTCCTTTGTGTGTGTTTGTGTGTCCACATTCACACAACGTGTTGTCTGCCTGCAGACCCCCCAAAAGCATCTCTAAATCCTGATGCCATGTGGGTCATATAATTCTTAGTATTCAAAAAGTATTCCATTCTTGTAAAAGGCCATACACTTGGTCTAGCTTCTTCACAAATTGCCCTCCCCCCCTTAAAATATGCTATCTGGGGTTGTATAGTAAGAGTAAACCTTTGACCTGTTTATACACACACACACACACACACACACACACACACACACACACACACACACACACACACACACACACACACACACACACACACTGTAGCATAAATTGAAAACTCCAATAGACTTTGTCTCTTAGAGAAATGGTATTGACTTATGTGATTCTAGTAAACAGCATAGGCTTTATTGAAAATACTTAATGTGTTCTCATTTTACAGTGAAATTAATGCTTTCTTTTTCTCTCACACAGTATTGGAGAAAGGCTGCAGTTTCTTTATGACTCATTTATCCAGTAAAATTGCCGACTTAATAAAACACCCAGACTTGAGGAATCCTTGGGGGGAGTACAAATCACCCTAGGGGAGGAGTGCTTTACACTGTGGGGTTGGTGGATGGATCATGCTGTACACTCATTGGCTGGGATCCCTCTCAGAAAAGGACCTAGCCTTTTCGGTGGTGGCCCATGGTGGGAGGTCCATGGTGGGAGGAGCTTTAAGACCATTTAAGAGTGCTTCTCAAACCTGCACAGCTCAGTCACTCAGCTCCAGACACAGAGGCCAGGCAGACACCAGGCAGAGGACAGCTAGAGACCCGAGGCTGCCATGCAATGCTCCCACCAGAAGCCCCTCACTGCTCCTCTCAAACTCAGATACAGCTGCACCCAAGGAATCAGGTTTTGAGATGACCGTGACTAATTCTTTTTAATTGCATGCCTGTCTGTCTTTCAAAATAATAAATACATAATATTAATATTAAACAAACCCTTGTCTGATCTCTGCTTTTGCACACTCATCAGGCACTTTCTGTATAGGAGGGTTTCCTCTAGAAACAAGGGGGTGGGGGTGGGGGTGGGGTGGGGTGGGGTGGGGTTCCTCTAGAAATAAGGTGGGGGCACTCCATAGGGGCTGACAGTCTCTACACACAGCTCGTGGTGGTGGTGGGGTGGCAGGGCAAAGTCATGGACATGCTACATGCCCATCCCCTAACAAACACCTGTTTTGGGGTACCCCTGTGCATCCCAAAATGACCCAGGAAGCCCCAGGAAGTGGGGATAACAACCAAACCCATAAAATGGGGTCCCAGACAGCACACAAGAAAAGGGTCCACAAAACATTTTGGGGTACACACAAGCACCCCAAAAACAACAGTCTGCATCCCCAAAAAGCCCATGAAGCTGGCTGCCCACTGAACCCCTGAAAACAAGAGGAATAACAACTGAAACCCATAAAATGGGTCCCAGACAGCACACAAGAAAAGGGGCCACAAAATGTTTCAGGGTACACACAGGCACCCCAAAAACAACAACCTGCACCCCAAAAAACAACAGCCTGCATCCCCAAAAATGCCCATGAAGCTGGATGACCACTGAACCCCTAAAAACAAGAGGAATAACAACTGAAAACCTAAAGGGGTGGGACTAAAGACGGAACCCCCAAAAGGAAGGGCCTGAACCCCTAAAAAGGGGGTGGGGCACCTGTCACTTTTAGTTTGATGGAAAGTATGTCTCTAATTCTTCTGCGGTCAAACAATTTTGTGGGTCTTCTTTGCATCAGAATCTCCGTGGGGGATTGCCCCGACGCAAGCGGAATAACAGTACAGGAGCAATTTGCAGAGCTGTAGCTCCAGATCCCCCGGACCCATCCTCCATAGCACCCCCTTTGTAGTGCAGACCAGGTGCTCTACTTGGCCGTTTGTGGCAGGGTGAAACGGAGTGGAGGTCACATGCCTGATCGCATTCCGTTTGAGGAATCCCTGGAATTCAGCGGACGTGAATGTGGTCGCGTTATCCGAAATTAACCCATCAGGCAGGCCAAAACACGTGAACACCCTCCTCAGGTGTTTGACTGTGGCTGCGGAGGACATGTTTCGCACTGGAATGACCTCCAGCCATTTCGAGAACGCATTAACCACTAACAGGAACATTGTACCCTGGAAAGGCCCCGCAAAATCCACATGAACCCTTGACCATGGTCCGCGGGCTGTGTCCCACTCCCTGGGGGGTAATCTGTGCTCATCGGGCCATGAGTGTTGGCAACTCTCACACACACACACCAACTGCTCTATGTTCCTATCTATGTTAGGCCACCAGAAATAACTCCTTGCCAGAGCTTTCGACTTCATGATCCCCGGGTGGCTCGTGTGGAGCAAATGGAGCACCCAGGCTCGAAAAACCTCGGGAATTACCACCCTCTGCCCACAGAGGAGGCATCCTCTCTTGAGTGAAAGCTCGAAATGTTTCCTGAAAAATGATGCAAGTTCCTTGGATGGGGACATTGTGGGCCAGCCCTTCTTTACCCATGCCAACGCCTGGGACAGAACCTTGTCTTTGGCGGTTGCCTTGGCGATGTCTGCGGGCATGATTGGGGGGGGGGAATCGAGAGAGTCAATGAGCAGCATCTGGTGATCTTGCTCAACCTCGCACTCAGGTTCTCCTAATTCTGGAAGGGGGGACCTGGAAAGGGAAATCCGCATGAGCGATGTCTTTCCCTGGGCGGTGCACCAGCGTGAACTGGTATGCATTTAAGAAAATCGCCCACCGTAGCATTCGTGGGGACAGGATCTGGGGAGTGGGCTTGGCCATGACAAAAATTCCCAGGAAGGGCTTGTGGTCTATGACAATAGTGAACTCCCTCCCATACAAGAAGTCATGGAATTTCTTTGTCCCTGCAATGATCACGAGGGCTTCCCTGTCTGTCTGGGCATAGTTGTGCTCCACTTTTGAGAGGGATCTCAAGTAGAACGAAATCGGTGCCTTCCCCCCCCCCCATTCTCAAGCACATGGCAGAGGACAGCCCCGACCCCCACCAGAGAGGCATCACACACAAGTACTACGGGCTTCCTGGGGTCGAAATGAGTTAATATCACCTCGGAAGAGAGGAGGCACTTTAACTCATTGAACGCTCGCTCCTGACCCTCCCCCCACCTCCAGAGTGCAACCTTCTTCAGCAGGCCGTTAGCGGCTCTGCCACAGATGCCTTCCGTAGGAGGAAGGAGTGGTAGAAGTTCAGGAGCCCTAAGAATGACTGCAGCTCTGGTTTGGCGGCTGGTACTGCTGCAACCTTGGATTTTGATGGTTTTACCCCATTGGGGGCCATTCAAAACCCCAGAAACTCAACCTCGTTTGCGTAGAACACACATTTGTCCCTTCTCAGGTGGAGCCCAGCCCTCTCAAAAATGGATAGTACACCGTCTAGCCTCTGGGCTAGCTCTGACTCATCCCCAGCTGTTATCAACATGTCGTCAAAATATGGCAGGACCCCGGGGAGACCCTTAAGACTACAAGCACCTGAAATATCCTGGGGGCTGAGTTCATGCCAAACTGGAGACATGTCACCTTAAACGCATCCTTGTGCATAACTATTGTCTGGGCAGCTGCTGCTGCAGGTGTAACCGTTAACTGTTGATACGCCTGAGCTAAGTCTAGCATCGCAAAGTCCTTTCCAGATGTCTGGAGGCTGTTGGGGTCTGGATGGGGGCTAACGGGCTACAACTGAATCCTAGCAAGATTGAGTGGCTATGGATAAGGGGTCCTGCATTATCCCGGGAGCTACCATCTTTGGTTTTGGATGGGAGTATTCTGCCCCAGACTGACCCGGTGTGCAACTTGGGGGTCCTCCTGGATTCACAGCTGCTGCTAGAAGAACAGTTGGCGGCTGTAGCCAGGAGGGCTTCCGCCCAACTTTGGGTGATTCGCCTGTTGCGCCCGCTCCTGGACCGGGACTCTTTGCTCATGGTCACTCATGCTCTGGTGACCTCCAGACTAGACTACTGTAATGCGCTGTACAAGGGGCTGCCCTTGATGACCATTCGGAGGCTGCAGCTGGTCCAGAATGCTGCAGCCTGGGTGGTGATGGGGTGTGGACATTATGCCCATGCCTCACCACTGCTTCGGGAGTTGCACTGGTTACCAGTCTGCCTCCGGGTGCAATTCAAGGTGCTGGTTTTGACCTTTAAAGCCCTATATGGTAGAGGGCCAGGTTACCTCAGAGACCGCATCGCCCTAAGGACGTCTGTCCGTCCAACCAGAGCGGACCGGAGAAGCTCTCTAATTGTGCCATTGGCCAGGGGTGCTCGCCTCTCTGGCACATGGAGGAGGGCCTTCTCCATGTCTGCACTAGCCCTTTGGAACCTCCTGCCAGTGGAATTGCGTCTCCAGACGGAGTTGCTGCCCTTTAGGAAAGAACTAAAAACCTGGCTGGCGGGCCAAGTTTGGAGTGCAGGTGGAGGGATGGTTTCCATTGGGTGGCTGGTTTAGATGATTATGCCTTCCCCCTCGGTTCCTTCAGTACCTGCACCCCTTTTTAGGGGGTGGATTTTTATTCTGTTTTATCGGTTTTTATCTGTTTTATGTTGTGATTGTGAACCGCTCTGAGTCGGCCTTGGTCGAGTGGGCGGTATAGAAGTCCAACAATAAATAAATAAATAAATTTACCCCCATGTAACTTGGGTAGCAAGTGGCTAACTACCGGCACTGGGTAGGCGTTGGGGCAAATGGGCTTATTGATAGTACACTTGTAATCAGCACAAGTTCTAACCTCCCCATTAGATTTCATGGCAGTCACAATCGGTGTCTCCCACTCCACGGAGTCCACTGGAACCAAAATCCCCTGACCCACCAGTTGTCCAGTTCCACTTTGATTTTGTCCTTCAGTGCAAAAGGCACTCTTTGTGGCTTGAACCGTGCGGGGTGAACGGAAAGGTCTATATCAAAGTCCACTGGAGGCCCCCTGTACTTCCCAAATCCTTTTTCAAAAACAGCAGGATGTGCGTTGCACACATCCTGAATGGGGTCAGCCCAGACAGCGTTGATGCCAGACAATGCAATGCCCAGCGGTTTGAACCACTGAGTCCCTAGAAGACAACTGGACTCCCCCTTAAGAACTACCAGGGGCAGCTTCTTCGTGAAGTTTTTGAAACGGACGGTGAAATCTCCCACCCCCAGGATTGGAATGTAGTTACCTTGAACGTCCTGCAAGTTCATCCTGACGGCTCTCAGTTTGGGGGTATTCGTAGGAACTCCATCTCTGAGACTATGGAATAGGCGGTCCCTGAATCCACCTCCATCTTCACCTGGACACCCTGCAACAGTACACAAAAAACTGGGTGCATCGGTCCGACACACGTCTAATCACGGTGTCCCCTGCGTGCACCTTTCCGATGGCCTTGTCTTTTTGGCCGTAGCGTCTGGTCTGGTCAGGGTCTCGACTTCTGCATTGCCTGCACACCTTCGCTATGTGCCCCAACCGCCCGCAGTTGTGGCACTCTGCCTTCTTGAATGGGCATTTCTTCTGGTCGTGTGAGCCCCTGCACCCCTCGCAGCGCCGGCTTGCTTCAGTGGTGTCTCTCCTTTCGGGTGGCCTTTTTCTCACTTTCTGGACCTCTGATTCACTCTCTCTCTGGCTGGAGCCAGAAGAGGATGTCGCGGTGTCTGCTGCAGCTCTCGACTCTCGTGCACGTGGTGACAAACAGCGGTGAGCTTGCACCACGGATGCCGAGCTTCCCGGGGCTGTGGACCTCATTCTGCATGCCCGTACCCCGTCCTTTACCACCTCAGCAACTTGTGCGGCCCACAAGACCTTCTCGAACATAATGTCCTCATCTCGGGCTAACAATTTCCACTGAGCCTCTTCGTCTCACAGGCCGAGTAGGAGACGGTCTTGCAAGGCCTCGGCCAGGAAGGCTCCCCACCGATATGGAACGGCCACCAGCCTCAGCATGGCTACATATTCCGCCACAGTTTCTCCAGGCCATTGGTTTCGCCAGTTGAACGCCAATCTTGCCGTGAACACTGATATCTTTGGGCGAAAATGTGCCCGCAGGGCAGCGAGGATTTCGGCCAGTGGTACCATCTTGAGTACCCTCAGCATCAGGAGGTTCCTTGCCAGCTCCAGGGTTGGCAACCCACACTGGGACAGTATGCAGGCTTGCCTTTGCGATTCACCCTTGATCTTCTCTGCATCCATCATGTACAGAAACTGCTCCTCATAGAGGTCCCATGACTCCGACTGGGAGGTATCGAACGGAGAGAGGGTGACCCTGTGGTACGCCATTATCCCATCCTCATCGCCAGTTTGATGTATGCAGATTGATTGTACACGAGCCGGCAGTTGGGCTAAACACTACTTTATTGTAACATGGTCAATCTGTACATGAGGCAATGGATAAGGCCTTGCCTTATATGTGGTACCTGATATATTTTAATCTTGCCCAAAGGTGCCTATTGATTACAGTATTGGTGACGTCTTCCTGACGTAATGCATACCTGACATAGTTTCACCTGTGGCGGGAAGGTTTCCCACGTTAGTTACTCATTGGGTGAATTGGAGCCACGTGAGCTCCATCAGCTGCGCTAATGGTGAGCAGCTGAACTGCATGTATACACAACACCTTCTCTTTCCACATATGCCATGTAAGGTATGGAATTCCAAGCCATTCTCTCCAAATAGGCAAACACTTTATTTGTTGTCTCTGCATAGTGTACTGTTCCAATTACCGTATATACTCGAATATAAACTGAGTTTTTAACCCCAGAAACGAGGTCAAAAGTGTGGGAATCTGTCTGGTTTAAAACTGCTCTGTCTGCCTGTATTCTCCCTGCCTGCATTCTCCACATTTTGTAAACAAAGGTCCCTCTGTGATGACATGAGACAATGCTTGCTTTTGTACATGTGCAGACAGTGTGAAAAAATGCTGATTCACCCTCTATATATGGGTCTGAGATTCTGATTAATAAAGCAGACGCCATTATTCCTTTGTTGAGCTCTAAAGACTGCAGTTGTATGTATTTCATTCTATCTTTACTTCTTCTATAATTCTTCCTAATGGAGCTGGCTCTGCTTAGGAACTTTTCTTTCTCTGATTCTCTGTGGCTATAAACTGCTCTGAGTAACACTGATAAAATCTCTGTACAAAAGGGGGCGGGACTTGGTCTATACATGGGTCAACAACCACGAGGTCTAAAGATAGGGTTTTTTAAAAAAGTTATTTGGCCCTTTAAAAGTAAGTTTCGGGACTTCCGTGGCAAAAGAATCTGAGGCGCAATTACACAACTGACCACAAGAGGATGCAAATCGCGATTTTCCATTAGAATACATTGAAGATCAAGATCTCCTATTCTGGTTTGTTTTCAATTAATTCCTATGGAAAACTGCAAATGAAGAAAGAAGCTCTACAATGCAATCATGTCCCCCTTCCAAACTGGTGTGGAAAAAGAAAGTATATTACTTACTGTACATTCGTGCCTTTGTCCCTGCTCCATGTGTCCAACTCTGGGATGTTGTGTATTGAGTGTGGAGCTACACTCAATTTACCCAACAAAATTTCCTTGTTGAAGTGGTGTTGCAACCGCTGACTGCGTGAAGAAACAGGATGTCTTTTGGATCGATCTTGCATGAAGCTGCTGAATATAAGGTTGATGGGGCATTGCCTCTCCCACTCTTCTGAAAATAGATGTTTTGTGAGTATTGGAGGCAAGGGATGTCAGTATCACAAGGAGATCGACATCTTCATCTGTGATTACAACACTGCCATATGCAGCAGCCTTCGATATTGGGGGTTGGGGTGGGTCAAAATTTCCAAACTGAAAGATGAACTCAGTTTCCATGTTCTTTGAACCTTAGATGGACACTGTAAGTATGAACAAACTACAGAGGAGGGGGTAGTGGGAGGGGGAAGAAGGGGGAGGGGGGGATGTAGTTGAACATTTTGAAATTGAAGTAGAATCCAAAATTCCATTAAATATGTTGCGGAATAGAAGATATATAGCAAAAAAACAGCCTTTAGCAGTTTTAAAAATAAATTTGAGAAATTTAGCACTGTTTCAAAGCCCTGTATCTCAGTACCTATGGGGTTAAAAAATAAGTTTGACCAATGATAATTGAAGGAAGTTTAATGCTGTACAACTTTCTAATTACATGTAGTAGACAACAAATGCATGGTTTAGAAGATATAATCGAAAAACTGAGAAGAGTGCTAAAATTTTGCAGTTTTTGCCCCCCCCCCCCCCCCCCAGTTCCACAAGGAAATTTTGTTGGATAAATTGAGTGTAGCTCCACTGGGCACCCATACACAACATCCCAGAGTTTTATTAACTTGGGAATTTTTACAAGGTAACACGCCCCCCCGCCCCCAATTTTGGACCTATGGTGACTGGGCTAGAATGGTGTTGTGTTCTAATAGTGTAACCTTATTCATGTGATAACAATGTATCTTAACAATGTAACCTTTCCTACAAGTAACAATATAGTCGTCAGCTGTATCACCATAAACCCTGTATTAGGACGCGAGCTAATAACCACCAGTGGGCAGCAGCGAGCGTCCAAGCTCTCTTGGTTCATACTCATCAATAGCCACAGCGCGGAGTTTCCCGCCACTACCTACACCTGGACAAGAAGGGCGTGACCAGCAATGATGTCACGCAGACAATAGCCAACCGGCTATCGTGGAGCCACATTCGAATGTTTACCACTGTATATATAGAGCTTTGCATCCGCCATTACCTCATGTTCCCTCTGTCCACCATGGAATAAACCTGAGTTAAACCAGCCCATGGCTGTTTCCTGTGTCTTGGTTCTCATACACTAAAAATGGTTACTGCACAAATATCTTCTGCCTTCTGTTGTGAGATGTATCAACAATTTCAACATCTTTTGGTAACCCTAAATGGGCCATTGCCACCCAATCCACCCCATGAAGCAGACGACAACCATTTGTTGGTCAAAACATGGGCCACTTTATTAATAACATAAGAATACAATATTAACATTACCTGCAATGGGGCATCCTAGTGGGTAAATGGTATTATGTTATGGGTGCACAGTCGATTCCGACCCTATGGACTATTGTCCTCCAGGCACCTCTGTCCCCCACCCTCCTCCTCAACCCACCCAGCTCTGTGCCCTTTGTGTCTACAATACCATCTAGCCATCTCATCTTTGGCCACCCCCTTCATCTTTACCCTTCCCAGCATCAAGGCTCTCTCAAGTGAATCCTCTCTTCTCATTTGATATCCAAAGTACTTCAGCTTCATCTTTACTATTTTACCTTCTAAGGAGCAGTCAGGATTGATTTCCTCCAATATTGACCTATTTGTTCTCACTGTCCAGGGGACTCTCAAAACTCTCCTCCAACACCACATTTCAAATGTGTCTATTCTTCTGTGTTCCACTTTCCTAATGGTCCAGTTCTCACAACCATACATTACCACCAGGAATACCATTGTTTTGACTATACAAATTTTTGTTTGCAATGTGATGGTCTCTGTTTTTCACTATGTTCCCCAGGTTTTTCATAGCTTGTCTCCCAAGAATCAGTCGCTTTTTTATTTCATGGCTGCAATCACCATCTGCAGTGATCTTAGATCCTAAGAAAGTAAATGCTTCTACTTCTTCCCCATCTATTTTCCAGGGACTGATCAGGCCTGTTGCCATTATCTTCAAGCCAGCTTTTGCGTTCTCTTCTTTCAACCTAAGCAGCAGCTTCTTTAGGTCTTCCTCACTTTCTGTCATTAAGGTGGTATCATCTGCAGATCTCAAATTGTTGATGTTTCTCCCAGCAATTTTGATCCCATATTGTGATTCCTCCATCCCTGCACTGCACATTATGTGCTCTGTGTATAAGTTGAATAAGCAGAGTGATAAAATGCAGCCTTGTCTTACTCCTTTTCCTATTCCAAACCACTCTGTCATTATGTATTCTGTCCTAACTGTTGCTTCTTGACTCAGGTACAGATTTCTCAAGAGGCATATAAGATGTTCTGGTATTCCCATCTCTTTAATTACTTGCCACATTTTGTTGTGGTCAACACAGTCAAAGGCCTTGGTGTAGTCAATAAAACAGAAGTAGACTTGTTTCTGTTATTCCTTTGTTTTTTCCCATGATCCAACATAGGTTAATGTTGTCTCTAGTCCCCCTGCCTCTTCTGAACCCCACCTGCATTTCTGGTAATTCTCTCTCCACGTGTATTATCTGGAGCATCACTTTGCTAGCGTGTGGGATGAGCGCAAATTTTTAAAAAATAATTTTTATTACCATAGTAATTATCACATATTAACATCAAATTTAACCCCAGAGCAATAACATTTCATATCTCCTCCCACCCACCCCGCCCCCACTGACTTCCAACAACTACTTCTCCTGCACTTATTTTAATCATTACGGCGTTTACTGGTTATTCCACTGAGCACAATTGTTAATTATGATCTTGTATGGAGTGATGATGTCTCACACCATACCTTTTAGATCACAATTTCCTTCAGGCTAACAAGCCTGTTCCCTTGTAACTGAGGGTTCCTACCCACGACAGTAGATACCTTCAGTGCCTCTGTCCTTCTGTTATGGTGAGGAACCCCCATTACGTATGGTCTATTAACATACCGTATTTTCCGGCATATAAGACGACTGGGCGTATAAGACGACCCCCAACTTTTCCAGTTAAAATATAGAGTTTGGAATATACTTGCCGTATAAGACTACCTCACTTCCAATGCACACCAAATAAAAATTAACCCACACTCAACCCGAAGACGCGCAGCCCTCCGAGTCGAATGGGCAGGTTCTGGTGGAGAGCCAATCCACACTCACGTTCTCCTCCTCGAGGTACAGGAAGATGTGTGCAGCTTGCTTCCCCTTGCTTCATACTCCATGCACAGAGCAGGGACTCGGCCGCGGCACCCCCCACCATATGCGCCGGATATATGAAGCAAGGGGAAACAAGCTGCAGTTAAGTACCTGTCCTATAAGATGACCCCCGACTTTGGCACAGATTTTTTGGGGTTAAAAAGTAGTCTTATACGCCAGAAAATACAGTAGTTTCGATTACCATTTACTCCACTAATGCCCCATTGGGTTCACATTACTTACCTCTAGCTCCCCCTCGTAAGTATGGAGAGGGCGGAAAACATCATCACAAAGGCTAATCAGTGATGATGAAAAAATTCCCTCTCGGCCCTGAAGCGACCACAAAATTGCCATACTTAAGAAAAGAGAGTGAGTGAGGGGCTTTTGCCAGATTATGAAGAAGAGGGCAAGGCGAGAAGGAGACACGCTCTTATTTAGAATATGCTCCTTCCCGAAACACAGAGGCCTCTGGGTGGTTTTTTATTTTAAATGGTTGCCGCCTTGGGGTGGATGGGTAGCAAAACATGTGCACACGTTAATTCACATGACGCAGCCATTGGACTTGAATCCCTCAACACTCTCTACTTTGATCAAACATTACATTGTGTCACCAGCGAACTTCAAACCAACAACATCAATTTATAAATTTTTATCAGAAAACATTTCATTTCTTGATCACTTAGGAGAATTGAACAAAATAGAGACCTGGATTGTCTTGTATAAGGTAACTATTTTTTTAAAAAATGCCTTAGCTTCAGTAGCTGAAATCTTTAAAATAAAGATTTGATTGCTCTATGCAATTAACATAACAGTTGTTAAATCTGCTCATGTGATCACATTGTGCCACCTCCAAGAACGAATTCATTGTCTTTATAAGACATCAGAGTAAGACTTTTTGAAGGGATTCTTCTCATATACATCTAGAGTTCCAGGAAACTTCATCAGGTTTCCAGTGCAGTGAAGACTTGATTCCTTCTTGCCCTTGCAGGCATTGCCTTTATCAGGGAGGCCGAAGGTGAATCATGCTCTTTGGTTCCCTTTTTCCTTTGGGTTAATTCCTTTCCAATGAAATTGAGCCCTGATGGGAATCGTCTCTTGATATCCCTAGTTCATTTCCTCCTGATCTTGTTGTTGTTCAGTTGCACAGTCGATTCCGATCCTTTGCGACCCTATGGACCATTGTCCTCCAGGCACCTCTGTCTTTCACCATCCTCCTCAGCCCACCCAGCTCTGTGTCCATTGTGTCTACAATACCATCTAGCCATCTCATCTTTGGCCACCCCCTTCTTCTTTTGCCCTCCACCTTTCCCAGCATCAAGGCCTTCTCAATTGATGTCCAAAGTACTTCAGCTTAATCTTCACTATTTGACCTTCCAATGAGCAGTCAGGGTTGATTTCTTCTAAGATTGACCTATTTGTTCTCCTCGCTGTCCAGGGGACTCTCAAAACTCTCCTCCAACACCACATCTTAAAGGCATCTATTCTTCTGCGCTCAGCTTTCCTAATGGTCCAGCTCTCACATCCATACATCCTGATCAAGAAACTGAGCAAATAAGAGAACTCCAAACATTCAATGGCAGGCTCATATGGGCTTACGTGTACTCAATGTGGATCTGCCTGTCATAAAGTTATTTAATATCCTTGAGACTTGTTTGCATCCTAACAAAATACCATTCCCTTCATTTTGGATAATGGGGATGGGAAGTGACAGTTCTTTTGACCATTAAAATATAAAACATGTAGAATGCTAAAGATAAAAAAAAGTTTTAGCAACATTTTTATTTTCATGTCTACACATTTTTTTTAGGTGGGAAGCTTCGATCTTAAAAAAATGAAAGCTTGAAAAAATGACTGCTGGTCCTGTACTAAGCCACAGGAGTGGTGGCCGGGTTGACCATGCAGTGTCCATATGGTGGTTTATTCCTGGCAGAGGGACTTTGGCAGTGGTGGGCATCAGCAGGTTCGCACCAGTTTGCCAGAAGTGATATTCTGATATTCTGGCTGGCCCCGCCCATCCAAGTTTTGAAATAAAGTAGTCCTAATTCGGGTGCAATGCAGGACTTTCCCCCTGGCCACCCCCACCATACCACGCTCACAGTGTGTTAGTAAAAAATTTGGGCTTTGGGATTTGGGGGATGACTTTTTCACCTTAGCATCTGAAGTGCCATTGGTTGTTAGGGTCCTCTGCTTCACTCTTCCTACCATAGTAGGCCTGGGGGCAGGAGGCCTTTCTGACTTGGCAAAAGGGAGTAAAGCAGCACAACTAAGGAGGGTGGCTGATTACATTGTCTCTTTCCACTCAATTTAGGTTATGTGCCAGTGTCGACTGGTGATGGAACCAAAGTAGGGCAAATGGGAGCCAATGTAGGACAAGAGATTGGAAGTGGTGGACCCCCGGCACAAGATTGCATCCCTGAAGGTAAATATGCTGCATCAAGCCAACACCAAATGACTGGTGGAAAATGAGGATGATGGTGGTGTCTACGGGTGGGAACCAATAACTCTGGTTCTACCATACCAATCTCCAACTCCAGGGGAAGAACTTCACACCTCTTATGAGGTGCTTGTGGCAGTGCTAGCCAGTGACCTTCGGTGCTTATATTCAGTGGGAGCAGAGAGGATTATCTGGGGACACAGAAAGAGGATGGGTTCCCACAATTTCATAAGCTAGCTTGCCTCTCATGTCATAAAACCAACTTGCCTCCACACCTTGCCTTTCCGATTGTCCGACCCTCAATGATTATTCGATATGTTGGCAGAGATTTCTGAGAATTGTCACCCAAAACATCTGGTGGGCAAACACCATTTTGGGACATCTTTGAGAAACCTATTCAGGTCTTTCCAAACTTTATCCGGTATATAAACATATGACTCATCCTGGCTGGAGGGAGAATCTCTACATGAACAAGAACTTCCTTTCATTGCCATTTTCCACATGAGAAAAATTATAAATGTGTGTTCATTAAACCATGGTTGGTAATGCCTGAATAGGCATTACAACATATAGGACTTTACAGGATGGTGTCAATGCTTTTAAAACACAGCCAGATGTTTTCAGCTGTGCTGCTTATTTATTGAATGATGAATAGTAATTTGGAAATAAATATGTAGCTAAAATGGAAAGTCCAGCCAAGAAATCAAATGAAGAAAGATTGCCAACTGTAGGGTTGTGTTACTGTAGAATCATGTACTTGTGTATCCCCAATCATCATGTATGGGTGTGAAAGCTGGATAGTGAAGAAAGATGGCAGGGAACAAAATGATTCATTTGAAATACAGTTCTAGAAGATAATCTTACAGATTATTTGGGCTGCCAAAAAGATGAACAAACTGGTCATTGAGCAAATCCAGGCTGAATTGTCTATGATGAAACTGAGCTTTCCTACACTAAACCAATCATGAGAAGGCAGATTCTTGTGATAGTTTTAGACAATTAACAAAGTTTGATGAATTGATAATACAGATGGAACAGAAAGAAATAACAATAAAGGGTCTAGTACAGGGGTTCTCAACCATTTCCAGCCATGGGCCAGACCACACCACCTCAGACAGCTGACATGTAGTTTTCCCCACTGTAAATGCTGCCCTAAAACGCATCCACAGCTGTCATAAATGGATTTATGACAGCCATGGATGCATTTACAGCATGTTTTTGGCAGTATACATGAAATGGTGCCGTTGGCCAGGTCCAGGCAGTGGGCCATAGATTGTGAACCCCTGGTCTAGTAAATACAATATTGTTGAAATATCAAGCTGAACAACAAGCTTTAAGATTGAGTTGGGAAATGGATTTAGGAGGTAAAATGAAAGAGAAGGAATGGGTTAGGCTATGGAAACAAAGAACTGTTAAAATGTCAGATTTAAAGACAATTGTTATGGAGATGATACATAACTCTGGTGCATTTCAGTTATTATGATTTGAAATATTCAAAAGGCTGCTGGAGATGTAAAAAAGAACCTGGGATATATTTTCATAAATGAGAATAAAATATGGAAAATGTTTTTTAACCAATCTAATATTGTCAGTAAAAATAGAGATATGTCCTAAAATAGTGTTATTAATGGATTTTGGAAATACACAGAATAGAATAAGAAAGATGATTCTTTTATTTTTTTACAGCTTTGGGATCGAATATATTTTTTAAATGGAAGGTAGATTGTGAATTTGAATTGATTTGTTATAAAGAGATTAGGGAGATAGCTACAAATGAAATTAACATGTGAGTTGAAGGTAAAAAGGAAAGAAAGAGTGTACCAATTTATTGAAGGAAATAGATGAACTAAAGGAGGGGGTGAATGCTATCGGGAAAGAAGTTTGGGAAATGAAACATGAGTTAAGAGAGATCAAGGAGCAGGTGCAGTTAAAAGAGGAGAAACAGAAAAAATATGATAAAAGGCTGGAAAGAATGGAAGATCAGGGGAGAAGGTGCAACGTGGTTATTAGGAATATACCAGAACGGAACCCGGATAACTTGAGACAAAGATTGGTAGAATGGATTAACGCAATGGGAATGGGGGAGGAAATGGAATTGGAGGATATAGACAGTGTGTACAGACTAGGACAAAAAAGGAACCAAGAAAGACCTAGAAATGTTTTTTTTAAGATTTGGCAATCTAGGACAAAAGTTAAGGATAATGAAATATGTTAACTCCTTGGGGGATGATGCTTTAAAAATGGAGGGGGCACAGCTAGAAATATATAAAGATATTTCGTTAGAAGAACACATTTGGAGACTACAAATTAAGCCAATCACAAAAAAATTGCGTGAGTAAAACATACAATATAAATGGAGACCACATAAACAATTAATTTTTACAGTGAAGGGGAAGAATTATTGGATTAGGGAAGAATCTGATGCCTTAGAAATTTTGATGGAAGCTAAGATTATAGAAAAAGGGTCTACAGAATGGAAGCAACTTAAAGATGCCTTAATAAATGTGGGAGTAGTGCCCATGTTAGAACGGGAAGAGGAGGAAGTTGAAGGAGCAGAAGGAGGGAAAGACTAGGTCATTAAAGGATAAAAAGAGAGAATCTACTGCGTGGAATAAATTATGACAAATTAAGATAACCATTTGTAATAAGAAATAAACAATGAACAAGAAACGGATGTTAAGTATTAAGGTCCACTCGCCACCCATAACCCCCCCTCCCCTCTTTGGTTTTCAAAGGTTACTTTTAGTAGAAAGTGGGGAGGGCAGAGCTTTTTTTTTCTTTTTCTTTTTTCCCCCTCTTTCTTACTTGTTTGATTGTTGGTTTGTTTAAGCTTTGTTATTTTTGTATATTTTTTTCTTCTTAAGATAATTGTATATTATTTAATTTAAGATGCGCTGGAGGAGGGAGAGTATAACTTGTTGTGGGTTGAGGTATTGGTTCACATATTATGGGGAATTCTGCAGTAACAGTAGAGAAAGCACTAAATATGTATACTTAAAAAGTTAAAAATTATCTCATGGAATGTCAGGGGCCTAGGGAACCAAATTAAGAGGAAACGTGTGGAAGGAGTTCTGAGAAGGGAAAAAGCGGATATCATTTTTCTCCAGGAGACACATCAGAAAAGTGAAAATAAGAATAATATTTATGTAAAAGGGATGGAAATATATGAGAAAAGCCTAGGTTCAAGTAATTCAAGAGGGGTTGCTGTATTAATATCAAATAAACTAGATTTTTCATTGAGCAAGAACGTTAAAGATAAGAAGGGAAGGTTTCAGCTAATAAAAGGTAAAATAGAGGAGGAAGATTATACATTTGTCAACGTATACTCACCAAACAAGAATCAAGGGATCTTTCTAGATAAAATTCTACCCATTATAAAAAAAGAAAGATCAGTAAATTTAATTATAGGGGGAGATTTTAATTTAATCAGGTCAGGATTAGATACAACAAATAATCTTAGAAAGACTCAAGATAAATTGATTGACAAATGGACAGGGAAATTAGGATTACGGGATGTGATGAGAATGTTGACAGGTAAAAAAATATATTTACCTTTTGCTCCTTAAAACATAGATCTTACTCTCGTTTGGATTATTTCTTTGTATCAGAAAATATGCTTAAGAATTTAGAAAACTTTAATTATGGCAATTTTAATATCTCAGATCATACATTTATTTCGATAGAGATGCGGCTGAATAGCAGTACCTATCGAAATAAGGTATGGAGGATGGATACTAAACTATTAAAAAATGAAGAGATAAAAAAAGATTAATAAATAAATGGATAAAGAATTGGGAAGATAATGACACGGGCGAGGTGAAATTACATATTCTTTGGGACGCAATGAAAGCAGTTATTAGAGGTGATTATATACAAGAGAAGGCAATATTTGAAAAAAAAATGAAAAGTCAAGTAATTAAAAGAGATAAAGATATAAAAGAACTAGAAAGGAAGCACGCAGCTACAGGAAGTAACTCAATTTGGAATAAATTACAGGCATTAAAAAAGGAAACAATTGCAGTAGAAGTTGAAAAGGTTAGGGTAGATTTGGCATATTTAAAAAGAAATGATTTCGAATTCAATAATAAAGATATGAAAAATTTAGCAAAAAAAGTAAGACAAAAAAAGTAAGGGATATATAGAGGCTCTAATTAATAAAGAAGGTATAAGGCAGTATAAACTGGAAAATAAATTATCAGTAGCAGAAGAATTCTATACAAAATTATATACAGAACACAGAATTGATGATAATGTACTTCAAGCATATTTGGATAGAAACTTGACATACCAATTAAAGGAAGAACATGTAAATATAATGGAACAAGATATTAAAGACAAGGAGATTGAAGAGGTAATTAACAACTTAAAAAAGGATAAAACGCCAGGAGAGGATGGTATCCCTTCGGAATTTTATAAGGAATGCCGAGAGGTATTAATTCCCAAGTAAAATATATATATATATATATAATTATATATTGGAAGGGGGGAGATCCCCAAGTCTTGGAGTAATTCGATAATGGCTCTAATTCCTAAACCTGGAAAGGATAAAGAGAATATAGAAGCATATAGACCAATATCATTATTAAATCAGGATGCAAAAATTTTTACTTCAATAATTAACAATCGGCTTAATAAATTCATAGACACTTATATTGGAGAAGACCAAGTAGGATTTGTTAAAGGAAGACAAATGGATAAATTAATAAATCGGTTAATTAATATTATTGATAAATTAAAAAATAATAAACAAAAAGTATGTATAGTGGCATTAGACATATATAAAGCATTTGATTCAATTCAATGGAAAACAATAAAAGGAATATGTGAGAAATTACAATTCGGCCCTAAATTTAATCATGTGATAGGACAATTGTATAAAGAAAGTAAATCTAAAATTAAAATGAATAATTGTCTGGGGAAAGAAATTGATATAAACGCGGGGACAAGACAAGGATGTCCACTGTCCCCATGTCTGTTTATACTGGCAATGGAAATACTAGCAAATGATATAAGGCAAAATGAGAAATTAGTAGGAATAGAAAATAAAAAAATAAGTCTATTTGCGGATGATACTCTATTAGTTGTAAAAGATCCTTTAAATAATTTGAACAAAATACAAGAACATTTAAGAGCCTTTGAAGAAGTAACAGGATTAAAAATTAATTGGACGAAAACTGAGGCTATCACATGCAATTTAACCCAGGCGGAAAAGGAAAAAATTGGAGATAGATTTAGTATTACAATAAGATATGAATTGAAATATTTGGGAATATTCGTGACGAACGAACCAAAAGATCTATATAACATTAACTTCAATAAATTAAGAAATAAATTGAAACCATTACTAGAACAGATAAAACGAGCAAAGACTTCATGGTTTGGAAGGATTAATATTTGCAAAATGAAAGTTATACCCAAATTGAATTTTTTGTTTGAAAACTTACCGATTAAAATCAAAGAGTCAGAACTAAATAAATGGCAAAAATTGATAAACGGAATTTGCAATAATAATAAAAGAGCAAGAATTAGTAAAGGATTATGGTACATGAAGAATAAACAGGGAGGGTTAAACATTCCAAACATTAAAGTGTATTTTCAAGCCTTTCATATAAAGAAATTAATTAAATTATTAATTCAGCAAAATGAGGTAATAGGTGAAGGGGATCAAGAAGAATTTAAAAAATTAAAAGGTGAAATATTTCTTGCACAAGTAAATAATAAAACAGAGATTAACTGCTTTTCTATAAAGAATATTTATAACGTATGGAAAGGGGTTAAGAGGAAATTGGCACCAGACATTTCCCCAATTTTAGAAATTTTAGATTTCCAGAGTTGCCCATTATTATCCTCGCAAAAAATAAGACCTATTCTATTGCAAGAAAAAGTGTTGTTAATAACAGAGTGGATTAAAAATTGCAATACATATCAGAAAAGGAAGGAGGTATATAATAAATTAAAATTAAATTGGCTACAAGAATTGGGGATGGAGAAATGGGACAAATCGATAAGGGGGATTATAGGAGTACCTAGGGCAAAGACGCCCTTTGAAGAATTGGTCTTGGAAATAAGGAAAGGGAAGATAAGATTTCAGGGGTTAGTAGGTAAACTGTACCAAATGCTTATCCCAGGGGAAGGATCACACTTTACACGAATTTGGGAGGAAGATTTAAATATTAAAATTGAAGAAGAGTGGAGGAAAAAGTGGGGAAACAGAATAACAAAAACTATGTCAATCAAGGAAAAGGAGCATGTTTGTAAGGTACTTTGGAGGTGGTACCTTACCCCAATCAGACTCAAGCAAATGGATATTAATAAATCTGATTTGTGTTGGAGATGCAATGAACAAAAGGGGACATATTTGCATCTGTGGTGGTTTTGTAAGAAAACAAATACATTTTGGAAAGTGATAGAGAAGGAGATAAACAAGATTCTTGGCATAACAATGATTTTAGAACCCAAACTAGCTATATTAGGAGAAATAGGAGAAATGAGATTAAGTGAGGGTAATAAAGAATTAATTTTGACATTGTTGCTGGTTGCTAGACAGCTGATAGCCCAAGAATGGAATAGTAACGAAAATCTAAATAAGAATAGGTGGTATAAAGAGGTTTGGCAACTGGCACTAAATGAAAAATTAACTAGCCAAATTCGGTTAAAACAGGGTTTTAAAATCAAAATACAATTTTGGGAAATCTGGAAACCTTTCATACAGCACGCGTTAACAAGTGAAGAAGGAAGTAAGCCTGGCCCTGACATGATTCAATTTTGGAAGATTTAAGTATATTGTGCCAATTGAAATTGCTGCAGAATAGGGTTTTGCACGGATTAAAAGTTGAAAGAATGAAAGAGTGAACAAGATTTTGATATATTGTTGTTATTCCTTTCTCTTTTCTTGGTGTTTTTTTCTTTATTGTTAGTTTTAAGTATTTATATTTTTATGTTTGTTTGTATTTTATGATTATTAATAATAAAAAAAATCTCTCAAAAAAAGGGAATTAATAAAAAAACTGATTTCAGAGAAATATGAGGAATTTTTGTAGATTATACACTAACTAGCAGAGGTGCCTGACTGTGCCCAGGGATTTTTTGGGGGGGGCTCACCTCCCGGTGTGGTGTGTTTTCCTGGGATGCTGGTGAGTCTCTCTCTCTCACACACACACACACACACAGAGAGAGAGAGAGAGAGAGAGAGATGGAGAGAGATGGGGGAGGGGCTTGGGTCTGTATACCAGCCTCACCTGGAAGTCCGCATGTTTCTGTGCTTTGATCTCCGTTGCTGTTTGAGGCGAAAGAAGGAGGCAGAGGAGGAGGGGAAGAAGATCGGTGAGTCCTGCTGTTGTCTGGCTGGCCAGGCAGGGAGTTGGTTCGGGGAGGAGGGGGATTGCTGGCTTGGTGGGGAGGGGGGATCATGGCTGACCAGGTGGTCCATGCCTCCGCCAGCAGCCTGTGGGCACTGGCGTGGGTTTTTGCTCCTCTTCTCTTTTCCCTAGCCAGACATTTCTGCATGGATTCCGGCCCCTGTCTTGTGCTTTGCACGGCAAGGAGGGCCTTGCAAAGGCACCTCCATAGTCATGGAAATGCCACCTAGGAGGCTGGCCACCTTGGGCTGTGGCCTGAATTCCCTGTGGAAGGCCGGGCTGTGGGAGCTTGGCTCGCAATCCTTGCAGGCCCCTCTGTAGAGGCGAGCTCGAGTTCTCCATGACTGCTGTGTGTGTGTGTGGCGGCCATTGGTATTTCTGCCAGCAGCCCCACCTCTGCATGTGGCATCTCTGATTGGCTGGGGTGTGCCACAGGGGGTGCTGGGTTTTGTCCAATTTGTGGGGCACAGGCCCCATCCTCGGCCTCGGGACCCTTGCAGTGTTGCCTTTCATTTCGAAAGGTATGTGTGTGCCAAGTATTATGGGATATGCTCCAGGGGTGTGGAAACACATTTGGCATACTACCGTCCACACCTCTTCCTTATAGGTATAGACTAGCAGAGGTTGCCCGGCGTTGCCGGGCTGTTTTAAATGGTGTTGGAAGGTTTTTGTTGTTGTTAATGTTTGTAAAAAAGAGGTTAGTCTATAATTGACATTTTAATTTTTTTATATATACACATTTTTTTGGCGGGCTGTTATAAACTGTGATCAGTTTTGTTTGGTGTTTTGGTTTTGTGGATTAAAGAAAGAACAAAGGATGATATACTTTTTAATAAAAAATTTATTTAACCAAATAATGTTTTAGTATGTATTTTTTTAACTGTTGTACTGTAGGTAATAATTTTAAAAATGTGAAAGTACATGTTTTTTACAATAAATGTTTTTAAACTGTGTTTAGATGTTTTTGGTTTTTATTTGAGTTAAAATTCAGCACAGGATTTTTGAATAGTTTTTATTTTATTGACATATGTTTGTGATTTGTGTAAAATTGTGATTTTGTGTTATGTTTTTGACTTGTTTTTACTCTTGGGGCCTTTTGTGTGGGGCTGTTGTGTCTTTTTGAATTGTTTTTACTATTGTGGCCAGCAGGTGGGGCTTGTAGGGGTTATCTTGCATTTTGACTGTTTTTTTTCTTGTGGCCTCTGGGTGGAGCTTCTTCCGGTAAGTAGTCTCTTTCTTTATTCATTTCTTTTCTGGTCATCGTGGAGTGAGGTCGTGTGCTGGTGAGTTGGCTGTTTTTCTTTATTTTGTGTGTGTGTGAGAGGGGCGCATTTTGTGGTGTTTGGCTGGGTGCTGTGTGTGTTTGGAAATTTTTGTTTTTGTTTACTTTGTATTGTTTTTTGGTGTTACTTTTGGTTGTGTTTGTGTATTTTTGGATTTTTTTGTGTTTTTTGTTTTAAGGAATTTTTATTTAAATTATTTATTTATTTTAAAAAGTTTTGTTTGTTGTTGTGGCTTGGGGGTGTTTTCTTTCTGCAGGCCGGCCTTGCTGGCCGGACCACAGGAATCCCCACGCCACTTCAGGCGGCATTGGGGGTTCCTTTCTGCGGGCCGGCCTTGGAGAGCCATCGGAGAGGGTTTTTCCCCCAAAACACTCCGTTTTTAAAGAGAAGTAACCGCTTGGTTTCTTCTCTTTAATAACGGGGTGTCCTACGGGGGGATCCCCTCTCTGCCATGTCCCCTGGCTCTGGAAGGGTTGGGGGGACAGACCCCTTTCATCCCCCCAAACCTTCCAGACTCATGGGACCCAGGAGAGGGATCGAATCCAATCCACCCTCTGATATCAAAAGGGAAATCTCAATTGGGGTTTCCCCTTTAATATCAGTGTGGGGGGGTTGTGATCCCCCTCTCCACTTGCTTCCTTGGGTTTGGGAGGGTTGGGGGGGGACAAAAGGGGTCTGTCTCCCCAACTCTTCCAAACCCAGGAGAGCCATCGGAGAGGGGGATTCCCCCCAAAAAAACCTCCATTTTTAAAGAGAAGTAACCGCTTGGTTTCTTCTCTTTAATATGGTGTGTGTGTGTAGGGGAATCCCCTCTCTGCCGGGTCCCCTGGGGTCAGGAGGGTTGGGGAGACAGACTCCTTTTGTACCCCCAACCCTCCCAACCCCAGGGGAGCCAGTAGAGAGGGGGAGCGCAACCCCCCCAGTGATATTAAAGGAGAAACTCCGATCGGGAGCTTCAGGCGCTGTTGGGGAGGGGGGCTTTGGTTCCCACGGCTTGGCCTCGCTGAAAGCGAAACCCTTTTGCGGAAAGTAAAGTCAGTGGACAGAGCGCTGTCCGATGGCTTTGCTTACCTGGGAATGGGTTCACTTTCAAGGGGGGGCAGTGCCTTTTCCCTCCTTGACCCCCCTGTTTTTGTTTTTCTGTGAGGCGCTGTGTCCGGCTGTGGTGGACTTGCGCTCCTGGTGTGTTTTTTATTTTAATTTTTCACTCGCCAGCTTCTTTAGTGTTCTGTGTGCTCATGGCGCGCAGGACGCTGGGGCTTGTAGTTTGGCGTTTGTGTTTTTGGCTTGTGCGTCATTTCCCCCCCTGCGGTTTTCTTTTGATTGGCCACTGCGTGTTTCCGAACGTTCCTTTTGCTCGCGCCTCTCAGCCTGATTGGCTCTGGTGCGGCATGGTGCAAGGAACGTTGGGAAATGAAGTTGCTTCCCCTTTTTCACGTTTGTGGGGCTCTTGCCCCACTGGCACATTTCTCAATCCTTTGTTGACCTGCTGACCCAGTTTGGGCATCTGCACAAATGGTCGGTGCGGGCTAGTAGGGCCTGGCTTAGGATCCTATGTGAAGTTCCAACGGTTAACGTTTCATTTTATAGGTATAGACGAATTGAAAAGGAGTTAAGTTTTTTTGGAATTAGGGAATATATAAAAGTTTAATGATATTGAGAACATTTAATTGAGAAGGTTATAAGTTCCACTGGTGGTGAGTGCACATAGTGCACATATGGTACTATATATAATTTTGTCAATATTTTTGCTTTTTGAGTGGTTTTTTGTATTTTAAAATGATCAGAGCACAACTGACAGGGAATTATTGTATGTCTTGGGAGATTTATTTTCAAGGACAACAGGTTGTATAGTCAGGAAGTGAAGAAAGAACATGTAAGAACATGTACAGATAGTTTTTTAGCCCACTCTGCAGCTCTCAGAGGTCAGCCCTTATTCCATGTGTCTATTCCAAGTTCTTTGAATTTGCCCATTGTAGAAGAGGAGCAAATACCAATATATTTGATAATATAGCCATGCAATAAGTTGATCTTCTGGGGATTCAAGAGGTTCTATAATTCTTTTTTTTTAATTTTTTTTATTAATAATCATAAAATACAAACAAACATAAACATATAAATACTTAAAACTAACAATAAAGAGAAAAAAAACACCAAGAAAAGAGAAAGGAATAACAACAATATATCAATATCTTGTTCACTCTTTCATTCTTTCAACTTTTAATCCGTGCAAAACCCTATTCTGCAGCAATTTCAATTGGCACAATATACTTAAATCTTCCAAAATTGAATCATGTCAGGGCCAGGCTTACTTCCTTCTTCACTTGTTAACGCGTGCTGTATGAAAGGTTTCCAGATTTCCCAAAATTGTATTTTGATTTTAAAACCCTGTTTTAACCGAATTTGGCTAGTTAATTTTTCATTTAGTGCCAGTTGCCAAACCTCTTTATACCACCTATTCTTATTTAGATTTTCATTACTCTTCCATTCTTGGGCTATCAGCTGTCTAGCAACCAGCAACAATGTCAAAATTAATTCTTTATTACCCTCACTTAATCTCATTTTTCCTATTTCTCCTAATATAGCTAGTTTGGGTTCTAGAATCATTGTTATGCCAAGAATCTCGTTTATCTCCTTCTCTATCACTTTCCAAAATGTATTTGTTTTCTTACAAAACCACCACAGATGCAAATATGTCCCCTTTTGTTCATTGCATCTCCAACACAAATCAGATTTATTAATATCAATTTGCTTGAGTCTGATTGGGGTAAGGTACCACCAGGTTCTATAATTCTAATATCTCATTGCTCCAGAATAAATTAACAAATTTTCACAGTACAGTAAAACGTTTGCACCACACATGCAAACTTGATAATGAAGGGAAATCTGGGGGGAAATTTGCACCACACAACGTTAAATTAACATTGTGCAGTGAATCCATTTCCGCCCAGATTTCCTCTGGAGATCTCTGCCCCAAAGCCAACAGGGCCGCTCTCCGCTTGGGAAGCACCATCCCAGGTGGAGACCAACCCTGTCAGCTTTGCGGCTTGGTGCCCTTGCTGTTTCAAGGCAGATCCCACTGGGGATCCAAGCTGCAAAGCCCACAAGGCTGGTCTCTGGCAGAACCTTTGCAGAAGGGGCTGCGATTGGGTCATCGCTGCACTTGGTCACTTCCCTTCCTGGAGGGCCAGCAGGCATTTCTGCACTAACCAGGCGCTTGGCTTCCTTCCTGGAGTGTGAGTGCAGACACATCTGCTTGACCCTCCAGGAAGGTGAGGCTCACTTGCGGCCCCTTCTTTGGGAAGGGAACTGCACCTTTTTAAACATTGTATCACATAACATTAAAAACCGGTAATGCTATGACTTGTAGAACCAAGTTTTAGCATTATCCGGGGTATTACTGTATTAGATAACTCATTTCTTCATTTTTCACTTTACAAAAATGTTACAATTGTTTTCCCTTGTTTTAGCTGCACTCTACTTTTAAATAATTTTTAAAATAAATAACATGTGATTGTATGCATATTAGATTTGGAATTAATGGATTAGAAATTTTTAAATTCTAGTTTTTGTTTTGTTTTTTCTGATTACAGGCGATGACGAAAGATCTGGGTATGGTCAGAATGGTGCTCATCTACCTGGCCTTTTGGATGAATTATTCACTACGTTAGGTTAACTGGACTGTGTTAGAAGATTGATAAATGCATTGCTTTTAAAATAATTTCTGTGATTGTATCATGTAGCTTCAAATAAAGTAGCCTGACTATTCTCAACAAACATAAATACATGGTGTGTGTGTGTGTGTGTGTGTGTGTGTGTGTGTGTGTGTGTGTGTGTGTGTGTGTGTGTGACACACAACTATATGCACTTATGCACTTCTACTCCAGAAATTGCAATTTAGAGTCACCGTAACTCTAGGAGTTACTATACTCTGGGTCGGAATCTGGCAGTCAAGAAAACAGTCCACAGCAGCATGGACAGATTAAGAGGCCACCCTTTCCAAGTCAGGGATTGGAGACCCTTCCCCTTCACAGAGGGGTCAGCACTGCAAAGACCTCACTGAAGGAATTGGGGTAGATTGGGGCTGCCTTGAGGAGCCAACACCACTTCACAGGCTGATAATCATTGACAACATTTATAGAAATTTGGGATTGGGAAGAAACTGGACTGATTTAGGGGCAAGGGAAGAAATATTTGTTAAATCTTGTAGAAGCTGAAGCAAGTAACCCAGTTTTCCTTTTTATTTCAGCTAATAAAATGCTCAGACAATTTTTTTAAAGAAAAAATGTGTATTCCTTGCAAAAATGTGCTCTGAAGATACATGTGCTCAGACATCTCAATAGACAAAATGTGATAATTAAAAATGTTGCTGAATCTGAGCCAGACCAATTAAAGCCAAGAATCTTAGAATGGTTGAATGATTTACAAATGGATAAGACCTCTACTTCTGAAGATATTATTAGTGTCCATAGGCTGGGTCCAAAAAGGAATAAATCAGTAAACAGAAATGTACTATTAAGGTTTATAAATGAAGACTGAAAGCCAGTGTATTGCTATATATCAAAAGAATGGGGCATGCACCAAAATTAGGGAACAACAATATAGAGATCTATCATGATTTGCCCATTGAAGAGAGAATTTGGCGAAAGCAAATTAAATCAATAACTAAAATGCTAAGAGATAAAGAAGACAATTGGAGACCACCACGGCAATTAACGTTCACTTTTCAAGAGAAGAAACATGTTATTAAGGAAGGATCGCCAATGTTAGACCTTTTAACTGATGCTAACATAATTGAACATGGCTCACAGGAATGGAAGGTCATTAAAGATGCCCTAACTGTGTCAGGAAACTATGAGTAATAAAGATTTAAGTGGGTAAGGTAATCCTAAATACAGTGGATAAAATATTTTAAAAGAAGTTAGTAGCGACAAACATGATGTTCATTTATATTTCTATCACCTTCCCCCCCCTCCCCAACCTTGATTTTCAAGGATCTTTTTAGCAGAAAAGATGGGGATTAGGATGATTTATGTTATTTGTTGTTCATTTTATGTTGTTTTTGGAATTTATGGGGTTATATGGGTTTGTTTTTTATGTACAATTGCACATGTCTTTAGGAAGTTGGTTTTAATTAATAAAATTTTGAATTTGGTATGAAAGATTTAAAGATATTATTTTGGAATATTAATGGTTCTGGCAATCTGATTAAAAGAAAAAGATTGGAATCTGCCATAAGGAAAAGCAAACCTGATGTAATTTTTATCCAAGAGACACACCAAAAAAAACTGAAAATGATAACAATTTGAAATTAGGGTGGATCCAGAATTATGAAAAAGCTTGTGGATCATCAAAATCAAGGGGAGTGGCGATTATGTTTTCAAGAGATTGGATTTTATAAAGTCCAAAAGTATCATTGATCCTGAAGGTAGGTATAATTGATAAGAGGTAAAATTGATGATGAGGAATTCTTGTTTGTTAGTTAATATATATGCCCCCAATGACAACCAGAAAACTTTTCTAGAAAATAATCATCAAATGATAATTAAAGAAAATATATTGAAAATAATAATTGCAGGAGATTTCAATCAGATATCAAACATAGATACTACTAACATAACAAGATATAAAAGTATTTCTCAAGGAATGTTAGATAAATGGATGATAAGTTTAAGTTTATGTTATGTTTGGAGAACATTTAGAGGACAAGAGAGAAGATATACATTTTACTCAGGAGTCCATGACACATACTCCAGAATTGATTATATATTTGTAACTGAGAATTTATGTAATATTTTGGAATCTATTGAAATCGAAACAATTAAAGAATCAGATCATGCCAAAATAATATTAGATATGGAGAGTATTAAAAAAAAGATTATGGAAGATGAACATATGATGCAAAATTATTCAACAACCAAAAAGATAAAGATGAGATAATTAAGAAATGGGAGCAGCTATGGGAGTTGAACGATACAAATGATGTACCTGATGGAATATTGTGGGACCCAATGAAATTAATATTTAGGGGTGAATGTGTTAGACTCTCAGCAATTAAGAATAAATGACATAAAGAACACCAAAAAAGTAGAGGAAGAAATAAAGCAATTACAGACTGAACATGCTAGAACAAAAGATAGTGTCACTTTTGACAAATTACAAAAATTAAAAGCAAAAGTTACAAATACTGAAATTGAACAAATAAAGAGAAATTTAATATACTTAAAAAGGGAATACTTTGAATACGGTAATAAAAATTCAAAATTACTAGCAAAAGCAGCCGAAAGAAAAAAGGATAAGAGAGAGATAGGAGTATTGGTAGGTAAGGATGGAAACAGATATAATAAAACTGAACAGAAAATTGAAATTGTAAAAGAATTTTTTCAAAGACTATATTCAGAAAAGAAAATAGATTAGATAATTATCTAAGAAAATGGTCAAAAAAGACGATAAGTCAGGAACATATGGAATATATGGAAAGTAAAATTACCATCAAAGAGATTAATGATACAATAGATAAACTGAAAATTGGAAAAGCCTCTGGAGAAGATGGATTAAGTGTTGAGTTTTATAAACAATTTAGGGAAATGGTAATATATACAATTAGTCGACTTTTCAATAATATACTTGATGGAGGAGTAATCCCAAACTCTTGGAATAAGATAAATATAATTTTAATTCCCAAACCTAGATTTTTTTTAGAAAAGATAGATTCATACCGACCAATATCTTTAATCAATCAAGATGCCAAAATTTTCACAGCTATTTTAACCAACAGATTAAACAAATTCATTGGTGAATATATATTGGTGAATAACAGTGACCAAGCAGGCTTTTTTAACGGATGACATTTAACAGATTTGACAAGGAGAGTAATTGATGTAATGAACAAAGCTGAAACAAAAAAAGAAAAAGTAGGCATATTAGCATTAGATATATATATATATATAAAGCCTTTGATTCTTTGCAATGGTTAACTATTAAGAAAATGATTGAAAGTTATGGCTTTGGAGTAAAGTTTAGAAGGATAATTGAAAATTTATATCAACAAAGTTCAGCAAGATTTAATGATAAATATACACCGTAAATTAAATTGGAAGCTGGTACACGACAAGGAGACCCTCTATCTGCAGTATTATTTGTGATGGCAATGGAATTAATGGCAAACGTAATAAGGGATGATACCGAATTAGTTGGAGTGGAAGGAGTTAAAATCAACCTATACGCCGATGATACCCTAATATTAATAAAAAAACCCATTAATTGCAGTACCAAAAATTCAAGCACATTTGAAAGATTTTCAGGAGGTTACTGGTTTAGAGATAAACTGGGAGAAATCAGAAGTGATTATTCTTAACATTAGTAAGGAAGATATGATAAAGATTAAAAACAATTACAAAATACAAATAAAAGAACAGGTAAGATATTTAGATATAAATATTTCAGATAAATTTGAGAAATTAAAAAAAACTAAATTATGATAAATTGTTAAAAGAGCTCCAAGAAATTACACAAAAATATAACAAATTGAATTTGTCATGGTTCGGCAGAATAGCCTTGGCTAAAATGAAACTACTACCAAAAATTAATTTCCTATTCAATAGCCTGCCAATTCAACTGAAAGAAAAAGATTTGAGGTTATTTCAAAATTTGATAAACAAATACTGTAATGGTGGTAAAAAGGCTAGAATTACAAAAAGCTTATGGTATATGAATCAAAAGGGGGGGGATTGGGACTCCCTAATATTCAAAATTATTATAAAGCATTTCATGTGAGGAACTTGTGTAAACTTTTGACTAAAAAAGAAGTTATATGGGGGTAGCATAGAAATGAAAGAGCTAAATGGTATAGGGCGAGCAGCTTTTCTAGATAGAATTAAAGTAGCTATTAGCTCTGAAAATAAACTTTTGAAAGCAACAATGAAGACATGGATTGATGTAAAAGAGGTTAGCTCCTAATATTTCCCCAATTATAGAATTAATGGATATTGAAAAATTTCCAGTTGAAATGAGTAGAAGAACAGAAGAAGTCATTAAAAGTAATGAGGTGTCAAAGTTGAAGGATTGGATCAGGATTTGCAAAGACAAAAAGAAAAAATTGGATATATATAAACAATTAAAGTTAAATTGACTTCAAGTTATTTCTGTAGATAATTGGACAAAAAAGTATATGGCAGATGATGGTCTGAATAGAACAAATAATTCACAAGAAGCTTTAAGGGCAGCTTGGGAGCAAGATCTAGATATAAAAATAAGCAAAGAAAATTGGAAAAGAATATGGGGTAGAAGGATCATGAAGACATTATCAGTGAGGGTTAAGAAGCATAATTTCAAAATGCTATGGAAATGGTATTTAACACCTATTCGCCTGCATCGAATGGATAAATCAAAATCGTCAAAATGCTGGAGATGTAAAAACGAGAGAGGTACCTACTCACATATGTGGTGGGACTGTAATGTTAAAACCATTCTGGTCAGCAGTTGAAAACGAAATAAAGGGTATGATTGATGTTAAATTCAATTTAAAGGCGCACATAGCATTGTTAACTGACGTAGAAGATTTAAATTTTGATATACAGTGATACCTGATACAACGTCCAAACTTGGTTCCACAAGTTTGGACTTTATACGGATTTGGACTTTGTATGAGGCATGCAAAATCCTAGCCGCGATGCCTCATACAACGTCCAAATCTTTGCAGCGTCATTTCCATAGAGATACATTGTACTGTAACAGCACAGACTTCAGGGCAAAGTCAAGGAAACAGACAGGAAACTGACAGAACTTTAAGAAATCATTGTCTAAAGGCTAAAAACTTTACAAAAACATGTCAAACAACCCTGATTGTCCAAGAACCTGAAGAATGCTGCAAAAATCCCAGGAATGCTTCTAAAAATTCTGATGAAAAAATTCAAAAAAATCCAAAACCATGCTCAAAACCACTCCTAAACACTCTTCGCCTCATGCAAAACCCACAAGAGCAATGCACGCACGTGTCCTGCCTTTTATACTGCCCAGGCACAATGCAACCTGGGAAAACCCCAATGCCTCAAGTCGCACGACTTTGTATGAGGCAACTTTTTTCAAGGAATTAGGTGATGTATGAATCCGATGTTGTATGAAGTAGACTTTGTATGAGGTATTACTGTATATAGGAAAGATCTTGTTTCAATCTACTGCAAGGGAATAGATTGTATCTACTGCAAGGCAGTGTATAGCACGGAAATGGAAAGGCGAAAATGCTCCTGTAATTAAGGAATGGTATAAAGAGACGTGGGTAATGGCCTTAAATGATAAATTAACTTGGGAAATTAATTTAAAAAGAGGATTTGTTAAAGAGAATATTTTTTTTGCAATTTGGAAAGCCTTTATAGAATATGCAATAGAGAAAGGAAACAAATGTGCGCCAGCAACTGACAAATTAACTTTCTGGAAATCAAATGTATAATTACAAATATTTTCAGCTTCCTTGACAAATGTAAATATCACCTGGGTATTATTTGTTGCTACAAAATGTAATAACTATTATAATATTGGTAGAGTTATTGAGTGATGGATAAGATTGCAACAATTATAAAGTACTAGCAAAGGTTGCCCGGCGTTGCCGGGCTGTTTTAAATGGTGTTGGAAAGTTTTTGTTGTTGTTGTTGTTGTTAATGTTTGTAAAGAAGAGGTTAATCTATATTTGAATTTTTTTAAAATTTTATTTATACAAATTTTTTTGATGGCCTGTTTTAAACTGTGATGAGTTTTGTTTGGTGTTTTGGTTTTGTGGATGAAAAAAAGAATAAAGGATGATATACTTTTTCGAAAAACTCTTGGGGCCTTTTGTGTGGGGCTATTGTGTCTTTTTGATTTTTTTTTGTTATTGTGGGCAGCAAGTGCTGCTGGTAGGGGTTATCTTGTATTTTGACTGTGTTTTCTCTCGTGGCCTCTGGGTGGAGCTTCTTCCACTAAGTAGTCTCTTTCTTTATTCATTTCTTTTCCAGTCGTTGTGGTATGAGGTCGTGTGGTGGTGAGTTAGCTGTTTTTCTTTATTTGGAGTGGTGGTGGTGGTTGGATGTTATGGTGTTTGGCTGGGGACTGGGTGTGTTTGGAAATGTTTGTTGTTGTTTACTTTTTTGGTGTTATTTTTGTTTGTTTTTGAATGTTTTGATTGTTTGTTTTTGTGTTTTTTGGTGTCCTGGGGGGGATCCCCTCTCAGACAGACTCCTTTGACCCCCCCCCCCACCCTCTGAACCCCAGGGGAGCCAGTAGAGAGGGGGATTTCCCCCCCCCAACTCTGTTTTTAAAGAGAAGTAACCACTTGGTTTCTTCTCTTTAATATGGTGTGTGTGTGTGGGGGGGGAGGGAATCCCCTCTCTGCCGGGTCCCCTGGGGTGAGGAGGGTGGGGGAGACAGACTCCTTTTGTCCCCCCCACCCTCTCAACCCCAGGGGAGCCAGTAGAGAGGGGGATTCCCCCCCAACTCCATTTTTAAAGAGAAGAAACCACTTCTCTTTAACATGGGGCGTGTGTGTGGGGGAGGGAATCCCCTCTCTGCTGGGTCCCCTGAGGTCAGGAGGGTGGGGGAGACAGACTCCTTTTGTCCCCCCACCCTCTCAACCCCCGGGGAGCCAGTAGAGAGGGGGATTTCCCCCCCCAACTACGTTTTTAAAGAGAAGAAACCACTTCTCTTTAACATGGGGCGTGTGTGTGTGGGGGGGGAGGGAATCCCCTCTCTGCCGGGTCCCCTGAGGTCAGGAGGGTGGGGGAGACAGACTCCTTTTGTCCCCCCACCCTCTCAACCCCCGGGGAGCCAGTAGAGAGGGGGAGCACAACACCCCCCACCCACCCAGTGATATTAAAGGGGAAACTCCGATTAGGCGCTTCAGGCGCTGATGGGGAGGGGGGCTTTGGTTCCCGCGGCTTGGCGGACTTGCTCTCCCGGGGGTTTTGTTTTTGCTTTATTTCTTGGGTGCTGGCTTCCTCAGCGTTCTGCGCGCTCATGGCACGCAGGACGCTGGGGCTTGTAGTTAAGGGTTGGTGCTTTGTGTTTGTGCTGCGTTTTTTTAAAATGCTTTTCTTTTGATTGGCTGTGGCGCGTGTCCGAACGCTGCACCGTGCGAGAGCCTCTCAGCCTGATTGGCTCTGGCGCGGCGCGGCGCAAGGAATGTTGGGAAGTGAAGTTGTTTCCCTTTCTTCGCGTTTGTGGGGCTGTTGACCCACTGCCGGTTTTCTCAATCCTTCGTTGACCTGCGTAACCAGATCGGCCGTGTGCACGAAGGGTGAGTGCAGGCAAGTAGGGCGAGGCATAGCAACCTATAGCCAGTTCCAACGGTTAACCCTTAGATTTATAGGTTAAGATTATATATGAATATTACTCAACTATAAAAGTGTTAAAGATGAACTAATATATTTCAATTGTATACCTAGTTTTAAAGATTTACAGGTATCTCTACCAATATTTTTGTACTTTCTTTTTTATAATATATTTTTATTGTTTTTATCATACAAAACAAACAAAATGCATAAAATACAACCATGAAATATACATAAAGAAAAAACAAAATCAAAGAAAAAAACACCTATCCTAATACAATATTCAAAATAACATACTACAAATCATTGTTCTCCAGGATAGGAGAGCAGACAAGGACCACGGAAACCACAGTATATTACGTCCAAAAACTACTTTGGTCCGGTACAGGCCTGTAACTTTTATCTCCCTTAATTGCATAATCCACAAAAGGCCTCCAAATATTCCAGAATCTGTTCTCTTTTAGGTTATCTCTTTTTTTGTTTTATTTCCCAAGTTAATTTGTCATTCAATGCTAAATTCCACATTTCTCTGTACCATTCTTCAATCTGTATAATTATATCATTTTTCCAATTTCTAGCAATACATTGTCTTCCCGTTGTAAGCATTATTTCTAATAATTCTCTCTCATCTTTGTCATGACAAATACATTCCACATTTGTTAACATGATGGTGCCCGACCCCACCTTAATTCTCTTACTCATTATTTCACTCATTTCTTTTTCAATTCTTTTCCAAAAATCATTTACCACCTTACAACTCCTTACAGCATATGTTCATAGAATCCCACTGTATCTTTGCATCTCCAACACATCCTATCTTTTTTATTATTCATCTGGTGTAACCTCACTGGGGTCAAGTACCATCTCCATAACATTTTAAAATTGTGCTCTTTTATCCTGACTGACATAGTTCTCATTATTCACTTCTTCCATTTATTTTTCCATATGGCTTTGTCTATCTTTATTTTCAGCTCTTCCTCCCAAGTTGATACCAAATCTTCCTGTAGATCACCCTCATTATTTAATAAAGTGTATAATTTACTAACTAAACCTTTAGTACTTCTTTCTTCTTTTGGGTAACACCATCATTTTAATAAGCGCTATTCTCCCAAACCACGACAATTTCAATTTTTGAAAAGATTGTATTTTATTTTTAATCTCCGTCTTTAAACTATCATAATTTAATCTTTTAAGATCCTCCAATCTATTAGATATAACTATTCCCAAATACTTCAGTTTATCTTTAATTTGAATGTTACTCCTCCCAATCATCTTCTTCCTATCTTCTTCTCCTACATTACACAATATCATTTCGGATTTATCCCAATTTATCTTAAGGCCGGTAATATCTTCAAAATCCTGTAGTTGTAATCTAATTTTCTCCATTGCCCTCTCAGGATGTCTTACAATTATCATTGTGTCATCTGCATACATACTTATTTTATTTTCCATAATCCCTTCTATATTTCCATCATCTCTTATAGCTTTTGCTAAAATCTCCATGGCCATAATAAACAAAAATTGGTGATAAGGGACAACCCTGCCTCGTACCTGCCTCCAACTTTATTTCATCTGTATAGTCATCATTGACTCTGACAAGTGCTGTTCCTTGATGGTACAATTGATCTATTACTCTTCTAAATTTATCACCAAATCCATAACATTTAATTATTTCCTTAATTGAGATCCATTGCAATGAGTCAAATGCTTTAAATATATCCAGTGAAATTAATCCCACTTTTTCTTTTGTTTGACTCACAACATCTATTAAGTCCACCACTCTTCTAGTCAATTCTGCCATATGGCGCCCCTTCAAAAAGCCTACTTGGTCCGCATTTACATAATTACCCATGAAATTGTTTAAACGATTAGCTAATATCGCGGTGAAGATCTTGGCATCTTGATTTATCAATAAGATTCTACCTTTTCTAAATTTTTACCAGGTTTTGGCAATAACACAATTGTGGTCCTGTGCCATGAGGTCGGAATTTGGCCTCCATCTATGATTATATAGTTTTACTAATTTTGGTACCACTATATCTTTAAATTCCTTATAAAAATCAGCCGGCAATCCATCTTCTCCTGGGGCCTTCCCCAGTTTCAATCTCCCTATCACCTCCCTTACCTCCTTTTCCAACACTTGATCTTCCATTCTTTCTTTATGTTCCTGTTTTATTTCATTGACTATTTGTTTCTCTAATTGCTGTTTAAGCTTTCCCTCATCTATTTCTTTTTTTGCATACAAAGCTTGATAAAAATCCTTCACAATCTTGCATTTATCCTTATTCTTGTTACATCTTACCCCTTGTTTTTCAATCAAAACTCCAATTTCCCTTTTTACCCACTTGTCTTTTGCTGCTTTTGCTAATAATTTTGAATTTTTATTACTGAATTCAAAATACTCTCTTTTCGAATACACCAAATTTCTTTTAACCTTTTCTATATCTTTGCCTACCACTTCAGTTTTAAGTCTTTGTAGATTTGCAAAAACCTTATTATCCTTTGCCCTTGAATGTTCCTCCTGTAACTGCTTTATCTCCTCTTCAATTTTAACCTGTGCCAACTTATAGTCTTTATATCTACTGCTTGCCAATTTAATACATTCTCCTCTAAAAACCGACTTCATGGCATCCCAGACCATATTAAAATTTACTTCATTGTTATCATTCAATTGCCAAATTTCCTTCCAATTTTCAGTGATTTGAGCCTTGACCCTTTGATCTTTCAATAAGTTTGCATCGTATCTCCAGGTCTTTCTCCCTCTACTTTCACTTTGTAATCTCTCTATTCGAATTTTGAGATTTTTTTGATGGGTTTCCTGTAAAAAAAGTATATCCGGTCTATCTTTCCTCATAGCTGATTCTCTTCTCTTCTCTTCTGATTCTATTCTCTTCCTCTTAATAACAGATCCTGTACCATGTTAACACTTTAATTACCCTCATTACTGATTATATCACCTCCATTTCTATCACATCCGAGTCCTCCAATGGGCGTGCTACCTAATGAACTACAATACACTACACAACCACGAAAAAAATACTATTAAAAAAAGAAAAACAAGAAACATTCATCTTTACCCTCCACACTTTCCTCACAGAAAAATCACCTTCGTCTTCCAAAGGGAGGAGGGGGGGGACATGCCAGATGTACGTCTTTCCCTCTAGCGCACCTTATACAATTTTAAGTTAGCTATTTAACTCTTTTAGCCATTTCCTTCTTCTTCCTCCGCCACTATCAGTGTCAATGCCTCCTCAGCTGTGCCAGGCTGTTCTCCTCCCACGGCACCACCCTCCTCTGCACCATTAAATTCTCTTCTTATGGCACCAGAAGCCAGCAACTCCTTTCTCAAAGCCAACCATTCATTTGAGCTCACCTTAACCAAATCAATCAAACTCAAGAATTCCAAAGCATCAGTCTCAGCATCGATAACTTGCATCTTTTTATCTTAAAAAAATCTTAATTGTTGCGGAAATCGCCAGTTATATTTTATCCCTTTCGTAATCAGAAGTTTTGTAACCGGTTTCATCTTGTATCTCCAACCGCATTCTGTGATCGAAATGTCATTATAAACCTCCACATCACTCCCATCAATTTTTAGAGCGCCAGACCCTGCTTGTTTCAAAAAAGCCATAACCTTCAATTTATTTCCCCAATTTGCGAATTTAACCAGAACATTTCTTTGAACTGCCTTCCCCTTCCTTGATCCCACTCCATAAACACTTACAATGTCTTCATTAACAAAATATTTCCCCATTTTCAACTCGTTTAGCCAATCAACTATTCTGTCTCTTAAATTGTCTGGCGCTCTTTCCGGGATCTGACGTATCACAATATTTTGTTTCCTCATCACCTCTTCCATCAAATCAATTCTTTTTTCCTGTAAATCCACTTTCTTCTTTATCTCCCTCCCCTCTTTCTTAACCTCTTTTATTTTTCCCTCAATACCCTTTATATCGACTTTCATTGTACTGACACTTCCCTCCAATTTCTGCAAACTTGTTTCCACTTTTTTTGAAAAATCAAAGAACATT
Source organism: Bradypodion ventrale (assembly GCA_035047345.1). NCBI lineage: Eukaryota > Metazoa > Chordata > Lepidosauria > Squamata > Chamaeleonidae > Bradypodion > Bradypodion ventrale. The sequence continues at coordinate 176,766,982 of JAWDJE010000002.1, forward strand.
GCAGCCAATTTATCCTGTCTTCCCAAAATTTCACCTCTATCCTTCACTCTTGCCTGTTCCATACTATCAAACTTCTGAAACATTTTACTAAATTCCGCCATTATTTGTGATTGATCAAATGTTGATGGTTCAGGGGATGCTGATGATGTTGCTAATGGCATTTCCGCTGCTGCTGGTTTATCCCTCTTCTTGGCTTTCACCACCGGTTCCTCCTCTTTATCCTTCCCCTTTGTACACGTATCCATTGTGGCGTCGCCTAAAAGCTTCAAAGCTGCAACAGTTTTGGCTCTTCTAGGCCTCTGCTCCTGATATTGATCCAGCACTACTATAATCCAGAATTCCCTTCCAGATCCAATACGCCAAGTCATTAACAGCTGATAAAACTCCTAAGGACCTTTAGAATCTTTGTCTCCTCCTCTTGATTGAAGCCACTGATCCTCAATTTAATTTAAAATCACCTTATATAGCCAAATAATCTGCAAATTTGATTGAAGCCAGCGATCCTCAATAATCAATTTGCAAAATCACACTTTAATATATCCAAAGGTCTTCTATCACTGTAAATTGAAAGTTAGTGACCAGCAACTTCCTCGCTAAAACAATGTATCTCAAAAGACCAAAAGAAGGGAGGGATTTCACCTAGAACAGGAGCGGAGGGAAACACAGTACATACAGGGTCGGAGGCTCTTGCAATCAAAAATTACAGCAATGATCCATAGTGCAGGAAGACACTAAAAACTTATGTCCATCATAAAACAAAAGAGTAAATCCCATTAAATGTTCAAGGAAAGAGAAAAAATCCAAAACTTTACAAGCTCCAAAAGCCCCCAAAGCCAAAGACTACTTCTCCTCACAAACTTAAGGGCTCTTTCGTCCTCCAAGCAACGCTTCTCCATGATTGTTCCTTTTCCCATTCTTTCTTTTCATCCATGCACCTTCTCCACATGCCCTCAAGCCTCTGTTACTCACGCCAACACTTGGCTCCTTCTCCAAAATTCCTTCCTCAGCACACACTCTTAGGTTTTGTTTTCTGCATCGCCGCCATTACCCCTTGAACTTCCAAGCCGTACTCTCTCTCGTAAGTTTACCTTTATCTCTCATCTTGTTCCAAGCCTCGGCTTCCAGAGGGCTCTCCTCCCACCACAATTCTGTTTGTCCGGTCGTCTTGTGCCTCTTTAGTGCTTATTTATTTAGCTTTTCCCAACTTTCTCTGGCCCCCCTTCTCATTGTTTTGCCCGCCCGCGGCACAGCTGGCTTGGCCCTGGCTTCAGCGGCCTACCTCGCCACCCGTCACTGCTCCGCGGACTCCGACTTCTCAAAAAGGGAACAGACTAAATCTACACAGCAAGACTGGCACGATCCAAATTTTTTTAGGATAGAACTCTTTCGACTTTGATGGAAAAAATCGCTTTCAATACCCCATTGTGTGCGCAGGAAATTACAGTAGATGTTACTCCTTCTCCATCTTGGCCAAGGCCCCATTTTTTTTGTACTTTCTAATGTTGTTGAGGTTTGTTATGTATTTTTATTATTATTCATTTTTCCATGTGTTTTCTTTGTGTGTATGTATATTAATTTTGAATACAAACTTAATAAAAAATAAAAATAAAAATAAAAAAGACATCTCAATAGAGTGGCATCAGGTTAATAGTGCAAGTAGGAAAACTCAGGTAAGATAGTTTAAAATGTAGGTGATGGTGATCTTTCTTCCAAGACACTTCACATGTATGTCTTCCCTTTTTCAAGGTGAACAGAACAAAGATAACAAGATATGCAAACAGGGTCAGGTAACCCCTGTCATGTGAAGACAGGAACTTTTCTAATTGGCTGGTTGCTTGAACCAATAGGGTAGGGTATAAATATACATAAATAAATACATTCAGAAATTCTGGAGTTTTATCCTATAAAGACCCTTCAATTCTCATCCAGAAGTTCCCAGTGGTGTCCTCAGAGCAGAAGGCAGCCCTACAGGGTCTCCAAGGAGGGAGGCATAGGAAACTTGATAAGTTTGTATTAAATGTTTCCTGTACCCAACCCAGGTTATGATAAGTGCCAGTGCTATCACAATGATAAAGTGGTACGATTAATACATTAAAAACCAAGAATCATCATCTCCTGCCAAATGATTGGAGCCGGATGGTACAGGAAAGTCCACTAAACTTGGTTTAAGCTGGGCCCAAGGTAATTGAAGCCAATTTCCTTGTAAAAAGAGCAATAGAAAAGAAAATGGGTAACATTCAGCTTGTTTGGCCCCGCAAGGGCACAACCTGTCACCATATGGGATTTTATTGAATCTCTGAAATACAGCAGTAGCTCAGAGGACAAAAAAGTTAAAACTTGCCAGGACAAAATGTTAAACCTTGATGTTGATGAAGAAGTAGGGAAGGATAACCAACCTCAGGGGGAAGGAAATTTTGTTGACAGCATCGCAAAATTCTGGTTGTCAATATCTAATAGTCTTTGCTTAATTAATCTAAAAACCTCTGAAGCAGTGGATAATACCAATGCTAGGCCTAAGGATTTAATTTTTTGCCCAATGGAAGTGAGCCAACTGGAAGACTGACTCCTTAAGAAATTAGAAGCTGAGGCTAGGAGGATTTTGCCACTCCCCCTCCCCCCCAAGGAGCAGACAGGTGACCATTTATTTGGTAAAAACTTGGGCCACTTTATTTGAATATAACAGATTATAACACACATTAAGATGATCTGCAATGTGGCATCGTAGTGTGAAAATGGTAAGTTATTTATGGGTACACCTACTCATCTCATCGTAACTGATTACTCATCTTTTTCTTTCATGCCTGCTATGATCAACAAACCCTCCATTGTCATTTCCCAAATGCAACAACTTAATCAAAAGATGAAACTGTGATATGGTTTTCATAATACAAAACTGTGTCTCAGCCATGAATTTCAAACATATAGTGTGCATGTCATACCCACATGTTGAGGCTGTTTATTCCCCCCTCCCCCAGTGGAAGTCCACATGTTAAAATGAACAAGATGAGCAGTGAGCTGGGCAATGATAGCTCCAGTGTATTGTCCCTTCCTTGGCCTTGCAAAAAGGTGGCTGCCTGGTTGCTAAGGCGCTTGATCTGTCCCCAGGTCAGTGGGGGGGCTGGTACTGCCTTGTGGGCCTCGCACTTCCTCCGCTTCGGCGGCTGGGGCTGGACTCCCATCTACTGGAGCTCTAGAATTGGATTCTGGGGGAACTTGTGCCACAACATGTGGTCATCTCAAGGCTGGTTTTACACACTTGCTTGGCACCCAAAGTGGACCTGTAGGGATGAGAACAGCTGTGTAACCCCTTCCCCATGTAATTAGATTAACTGGACCTCTCTAAGTGGGGTCCGGCATCTGTCTATAATAGACCTCCGGCTGCAGAAGCAGCATTGTGCTTTGGAAATGCAACTCCTGAGGGGAAAATTCTGAAAAAGTTAAATTTAAATGGTTATAGGTGAATAGAACGGTGTATAGCCTTGGTTGAAAATCCGGGAGGGTATGGCCGGTACCCTCCCTCCTTTGTTTTTCTAAAAGAGACTTCAAAGTATGGTTAGTTCTCTCCACAATCGTCTGCCCTGTGGAATTGTAAGGAATGCCATGGGTTAATTTGATGTCCCAGATCCGACAGAAGCTCGCCACGGCCGCAGAAACATAAGTGGGCCCGTTGTCAATTTTCACGGCCTCCAGTTTGCTTAAAATAGCAATGCAGGTTAATAAGTGATTCTGTACATGTTTTGCATTCTCCCCCTTTTGAGCGGTTGCCCACGCATAATGAGAAAAAGTGTCCACTGTAATGTGCAAATATTTCCACTTCCCAAACTCAGGATAGTGTGTTACATCCATTTGCCAAAGTTGGTTAGCCTTGAGACCACGGGGATTGACTCCTCGTTCTGGTGCGCAGTACATTCCTGTGCACTGTGGGCATGAGCAGGCAATTTGTTGCACCTAGGCGAGAGGCAGGTCAAACTGCTTTGCCAGGGCTTTTGCGTTCTGGTGGAAAAAAGTGTGACTTTGAATCGGAGTGGTGAATAAGCCTCCCGCTACTTTGACCTCTTGGTCTGCCCGGTCATTGCCTTCTGACAGCCAACCGGGCAGCGCTTGATGGCTGCGAATATGGGCTACATACAGATTGTGCGTGCATTTGTGCAGCAAGTGCTGCAGAGAAAGAAACAATTCCATTAAATTATTGTCAATAGCAGGCATAACGTAAGCTCCTGGCAACTGGTAAACGAGATTCCTCACACACATGCTGTCAGTGATGATGTTTAAGTTCTGCTTGGGGAATAACTGAAGGGCTAAAATGACCGCTGCAACCTCTGCTCTTTGAGCAGACATTTGTGGCATGGTGATTTTAATATCCCACTTTTTGGGGTTTTTCCAGGTGACCACCCCCGGTAAAGACTGTCAGCAAGTCCTGTAAAGGATGATTGAAAAGGAGGGATCCTAAAGTAACAGCATCTCTCTGCATGCAGATCAATCACTTGTGTTTAGGGTAGTGAAAGCCTATTTCCCCTGTGTACTCCATCAAAGCGATGGGGAGCGAGTTTCCTATGGCCATAAGATATAAGACTTGCTCCTTGCTAATTGGGAGGACGATTTCCTTGACATCGAATCCTGAGAGATCCTTGGTTCTCATGCACCCTTTTGAATCAATTCTGCTAGCATTTCTGAAGGGGAAATTATGTTCCTGGTTGGCGTGTGAGGCAAATAAATCCATTCAACCAAAAATGCAACATCCTTGTCTCCCTTGGTGCCCAAAACTGCAAAATAGGACTTAGACATGTCCAGAATGAAAAGTCTGAGTGGCTGATTTGGTGCTGGGACCTGACCCACCCAGATCTCTGCCAGCACCACGTTAATGTGCCTTATGGCCTCTTGCATGGATTTTGTCAGGAGGCTGTTTCCCTTTGGTTAGGAGGTGAAACAGAGTGCTGAGCATTTTGGTGGATAGCTTGAAAAAGGGTCTCGCCCAATTCAGCATACCCAGGAGCTGTTGGAGCTCCACAAAAGTGATCGAATCCCCAATTTTCAGCCGTGGAATGGTGGGGATCGAATATGCCTGCATTAAGTTATTATGTCATATAATAATAACATAAGGCATAAGTTATTATGACCAAGGTACAAATACGGCTGCTGCTTTTGGACTTTCTCTGGGGCTATGAGTAGCCCGTATGGCTTTAGCAAATCTTCTAGTTCTCCTATCCATTGTTGGGGTACCCCCCCCCCCAAGATGTCATCCATGTAATGATACACTATGGCTTTGGGGTGCATCTCTCTGAATTTTTGAAGGGCATTGTGGACATAAATTTGACATAAAGTCGGCGAGTTGAGCATTCCCTGTGGGAGCATTTCCCAATGGAAATGGCGAGTGGGCTCTTTGTGATTCTCGACTGGCACAGTAAATGTGAATTTTTCTCGATCTTGAAGGCACAGTGGAATTGTGTAAAAGCAATCCTTCAGGTCAATGACAAAAACCTCCAAATCCCAGGGTATCATGTTGGGATTCAGTATGCCACACTGCAAAGCTCTCATGGGTTGTATGCATTTATTGATACTTCTTAAATGATGCAAAAGCCCCCACTTGCCAGATTTTTTCATAATTACAAAAATGGGTGAGTTCCACAGTGAAGTGGAAGGCTCGATGTGCCCTCCGTCCAGCTGTTCCTGGACTAATTGTTAGAGCGCTATTAACCTTTCCCCCACAATCAGCCACTGGGGGTCTGTTAGTGTTAGTGGCAGGGCAGTGTGGCTCATTCTAGCTTAAGGGTGGTGGAGAACTGCACAAGCAAGTCTCTCCCCCACAAGTTTACATGCACGAGGAGGACGTGAGGCCGAATTAGCGCTTGAACTTTTGAATCAGCTGTGGTGGCTATCTTCCAAGACAAGCCCTGGAATGCAACTTGCATTCCTCCTACCCCCCAAACCTGATCTACCTCTACTAAAGGCCAATTTTGAGGCCACTCATGTTTCAAGATGACTGTGACGTCTGCTCCTGTGTCAAGCAGCCCCACGAAAGGTCTATAGTTAACAAATACCTTCAGTTTTGGGCGCTCCTGTTCAATGTGTTTTGTGATTGCTAAAATCTGTGCTGCCTCCTCTTCAAGATCTCTAATCTTGGGCCAGTCTGTGAATCCAAGCACCCCCCCCCCCCGGAACCTCTCCTAGCCTTTAAACCTCCTGCAGGCAGGAAAAAAGGGAGAAAAATCAGTTGGGCCACTGACTCTCCCTTCTTGATCGTTTGAGGCATCGTGGTCCAAATCTGTATTTTAACAATTCCCTCATAGTCCGAGTCAATTACTCCCGGGACTATAAAGACCCCCTTCTTCCCTGCACTTGAGCGGGAAAGCACAAGACCGATGACATCAAATGGAAAGGGGCTGCCGATCTGTGAATTGGCGAGACAAACCTGCCCAGGCAAAGCTAATTGAATGTCATTCTGAACCACCAAATCTATCCCTGCACTCCCCCACGTTTTGGCTGGGGTGTTGAAAACTGTCTGCCTCTCTTTTATTGAGTCTCTGTTTGCACCGGGGCCAGAGACACGTCTGATTGGAAGTTTTCCAAATTTGAGGAATTCAAGGAGTTCCAACATTCATTGGCGCAGTGAAACCCCTTGTGGCATTTTGGGCAAAACTTGTATGGCTTTCTAGGGCTACCTCCTCCTGTCCTAGAGTCATTGCCTCTCCCCCTCCCCCCCCCCCCCCCCGCTCGGCAATCTCTCTTCCTGAGTTTCTGTGTTATCGATCTGCTGTCTGATCGCAACTTCCAGCCTATTGATGAAATCCATGTAGGGCTCTTGTGGACCTTGCTTTATGCTTGTGTAGCTCTTTGCAGATTTTCCGCTTGCTGGTACCTTCTGATAAGCTCTGTAGGCACACTGACTGGCTACAGACAGAATGGCCTCTGGCAGCATGCATTGTGCATCGAGGGTTGTGAAACCTCCCACGCCATAGAGCTGTTCTGCGGTATAAATTGGCTCAGCATGAGCATAATTCTCAGCATGTCTTTCCAGTCTTGAGGCAAAAGAGTATGGGCATGAAAGAAAGTATCGAGAAGACCCCTGACAAAGGTCCTCTGCAGCCCCGTGTCCCTAATTGCTGTCCGAATTTGTAGGCATCAGATTGTAGGTCACTGTCGTGTTGCCCTTATTGTCAGTGCTGTACTGGATGGGACAGACCTGCAGCAATTCGCTCAATTCCTCTGTGTGAAGCTCACCTTTCTCCCTCTCTAGCTCTACCAAGGCTCGAAATGCGCTCTTGTGTTCCCTACAGAGGGGGTTCTGTCTTTCTGTGTCCCCCAAGTTAAGTGCTGCAGTCGGGGCGGGCACCGACGCTGAGGGGGGCATTATGATTGTGGTGGGTTGCACTAACTGCGGGACTTGTGTGCGCGTCAATGCGTAAGTGGGGGGCAGCTTGTACGATCGACGCGCCTGCAAGACTGCAGGTTGCCTCTGTGCCAAACTTTTTGAGAGCTCCCTACACTGCTGCCAAGCTGTCAAAATCTCCGCTGGGGCTCTCAGTTCCTCATGTAAAGTTATTCCTGCCTTGACCCAATCCGTGACCTTAAGCGTTCCATGTTCCGGGAACCACGGGCAATGCTCTCCTATGTACTGCACTAAATGGCTTATCTGCTCAGGGGGAACCCGTCTCCCCATCTTCCTAAGCAAATAACCCAGATCCTTCGCATAGGCTGATTGTGGAGCTGTCCGAGAGGCACCCATACTCACCGAGATGAATCCTTTCTTCAAGGATGGTCGGTGCGCACCGTGGGGTCCTTCCTTCTGGATGGGTGAGATGGGCCTGAGGGTCCATTCGTCTGTGCACGGTTTGCTTCTGTGTGGCCCTGTGGCTCCGCAATTGCCCTACGCTGGCTTGCAGTCACCCCTATGCTGGCCAACTGCCCTCAGATTGCTCTGGATCGTGGTGGGGTGGTTCTGGATCGCGTCTGGATTGCCCCATGTTGGGCACCACTTGTAGGGATTGGGGCCACTTGCAGGGATGAAATAACACACACACACGGATCAGGGTGCAAGTGAGGCAACACCCGGGGTCAACTGGATGTCTCTTTTATTGACAGCCTAGTATACCTTGGATCGCGTGTCCATTACAGGCTAAAGGAAACAGAGTGGAACAATAGGCTACATGCATGTTGGTCATAGATTAGGGATCCTATGTGTCAGAGGGCAACTGGCAAGTGAGGGGTCAAGTAAAGGGTCAAGGAGTGGAGCGATGGAGATGATCTGGTGGGAAAGATAGGCAGGGAGTTCGTGACTAGGGAAGCAGCCCTGTGGATCTTGATAAGGGGCTTGTGTTAGGGATGCACTTATCAGCGGGGTCCAGGAGATGTCCAGAGGTTTGCTCTCATGCCTTCGGGACGATTCCCAGGTCACGTGGCCCATGTGACCTAGCCTTTCTCCTGTCAGGGACTGAAGGCTTATGGGATGAGGGCAATTCTTGGGGTGATCTAGGAATACTTTCAGGGTGAAGACTAAGTCATTCCTACAGGTGCAGGGGCAGCCACCATGCATGCCACCCACAAGACATCACTGCAGACATATATGCACCACCAATTTACATCATCCCCCCAGCCCACACCAACGTGGCAGGCAAGACTCCCCCTCGTAACCCGTTCTTTGCCCCGGCAGGCTTCTTTGAGATTGGGGGGGGGGGGGATCTTGCCTGGTGGGTTGGCAGCGATTCCTCTGAAACCAAGGCTAATGCAAGATTCCCCTGCCACCAACCAGGTCTTTTCCCCAGCACTGAGAAAGCTGAGAGCACTCTGTTCCTTTTCTCTCCCCCTCCGTTCACACCACTTTGCTTTGTGGAGGGTAAAAGGGGGAAGAGAGCATTTTTGGCTTTCCCAGTGCCCAAGAGGGTGGTTTACAGCAGGCAGGCAAGAGGGTCTGGCAAGGCGGGGAGTATGTGAGACAGTGATGGGCGTGGGACCAACGGAGGCACACACTTTGATGTTGGCAGATTGATACGCAGCAGCCAGCAGTTACAAAGCTAAACACATCTTTATTTGGTGGTATGCAATCTGAACATGTGGTAATGGCGGAGGTACAGCTCCTTTTATACAGCAACAACACATTTGAATATGTTTACACGGTAGCCCATTGGCCACCGCTTGCGTGATGACATTCTGAGTCACGCCCTTCTTCACCAGGTGTAGTGTGGCGGGAATGTTCCCCGCGGCTGACAGTAATTGGGGAATTTGTACTATGTGAGCTGAATGCTGCCCTCTATGGGTAGCTAGCTCACGTTCCATTACAGCTGAGAAACATTGTATTCATTGCAAGGTTACATTCTTACATTGAAGTGGTTACATTCATTCTTAAAGATTTAGTGTTTCCATACACAACACCCCTCCCCCCTAGGATGGGACAAAGTCCCTCAACCATTGTGGTTTTCCGCATGTGCGCTTGGGGTGTATGGCAGCTTGGCCGAGCTCGGGGGAACTAGGGTTTCCGTGTTCAGTGGACTCTCGCCCTGCAAGGGGAGAATGAGACTCATTAGCGGTCTGCTGTGGGTTCGCTGTCCTCGATGGTTCTCGTTGAGGGCTAGGGGTAAATTCTAACTCTGAGAAACCGGGGGCACCTGGGACTAAACAAAAACCCTGCTTTTCGCTTGGACCACTCCGCAAACCCACCCACCCTGGTTTCGAAAATCAAAATCAAACTCCTCAACCACTTCGTCATCCTCTTCCCCCCTGATGCTTCCAAAGGATATGGATTTGTATCATCCCCCTCCCCTCTTGGTGGGAGCTGATTGTAGAATAGGCTGCCTGTCAGTTCCTCTTTTCCTCATTGCTGCTTCGAATTTTGGTTTCGATGCCTTAGGAAGTCCCAGCAAAATTAAATTGGAGAGAATGCAAAATCAGGTAGCGTGAAGATTGGCTCAACTCTTATCTTACCCCTTTCAAAGATCAGTCAGGTAGCTGAATCAAAGTTGTTTATTTCTTCAGGTTCATAGGTAGTTCAGGATACATAAAGTATCAGGATATGACAGGATACAACAAATCAAAATACATCAGGGTTTCCACATAACAAGCTTCTCCACTAAAGAAACATAATCTAACTACTTCTAAGTTACCATTATGAGCAGCAGCACCAGGTGAGGTGCTAATCCTCCATCTTTCGGGATTCGCCTGACCATGAGGTCTGGTCGAGCAAAGGAAGCCTGGCCTGACCTCCCCCTTTGGCCTAAAGCCAATCAGGGTCAAAATTTATCTAAACAATACCTAGCTTTCAAATCAATTGGCTATCTATGTCAGGTGATGAAGATGAGCATCTTCATCCAGAGTGGTAAACAACATTCTTTAGCACCATTTGGCTATTTACAACACAATAAACTTACAAGAGGAAGTCAAGAGGCCCACCTTCGATACAGGGCAAAACAGCTCCTCTGAGAAACAGGAAAATGCCATGTTTGATGACTAGTGACATACTATTACAGCAGCAATGGGGGAAAGGAGGAGGAGGCAGTCAGCCCGTTCTTCCCCCGGCTGGTAAGGTTCCTTAGGTAGGTCGGGGGAAAAGCAGGGGGCAGAGAAGAGCTTTCTCTGCCTAACGATGGTTGTCTCCTCTCTGTCTCCTTTTTCTCCTGGCTTACCTAACCGGAGAAGGGCAGGCAGCGATCCGTAAGGGGTGGGGTTCTTCCTTGCAGATTGCTGGCTGCTGTTTTTGTATTTGGAAGTACAAAGGCATCAGCCAGTCATTCGCCAGGGAGGGTGCTTCCCCTGATGAACTGCTGCCTGTTTTGGGGGGTTTTCCCCACCCCTGCCAGAGGTGGTCTCGCCATGGTGGTCTCGCCATGTCTTCGGCGGGGTAGCATGTAGGAGAGAGAGTCCCTCTTCTCCCCGTTGCTCCAGGAAAGAAGGCTGGCGGGTGTCTCATGGTGGAGTTTTGTGATTGGTTTGTTTGTTTTGCATGGCTGCTGGGGACTTGCACTCCCGTTGCTTTTTGTATTTTTATTTTTCACGTGCCGGCTTTCTCAGCGTTCTGCACGCTTACGGCACGCAGGACGCTGGGGCTTGTAGTATTGCATTTGTGGTTTCCGTTCGTGCGGCGGTTTTTTTCCTGCGGCTCAATTTTGATTGGCCGCTGCGCATCTCACAACGTTCTTTTTGCTCATGCCTCTCAACCTGATTGGCTGCAGTGCGGCACAAAGAACGTTGGGTAGTGAAGTTCTCTTTCTTTGTTTGCATTCGTGGGGCTCTTGCCCCACTGGCGTGTTTCTCAAACATTTAGTGACCTCCATACCAGGTTCGGGTGAGTGCAGGAGGCTCAGTATGGGATAGGATGGACAGGTGCAGAAATGTATAGCAAGTTCCAATGGTTAACCCTTGGATTTATAGGTATAGATTTAGCCCCAGCCAGTCCATTTCGCAAACAGAAATCTGTCCAATAAGAAAGGCATTCTTCTAGCTTTTAAGCGGTATAGTTCTCTTCCCCCAACTGAGCCTTGTGGTCCAACCTGTACATAGGTAAGCACACCCTTGCTCAAAAGCCAGTTGTATCCAACTATCGGGTTCAGTGCTCATCTCTGTTTATAGCCAAAGAGCCTGTAACAGAAATTGGTCACAAGTTATTCAACATGGAGTCTCTTTGGTCTTTAAACTGTGTTAAAATGTAGCTTTGTAGTCTTTCTTCCCAATTCTGGAATGTCCGTTATGTAAACAGACCGGAGCCGGGGAATGTTTACACTAACCCCGGGCTCTAATTGGTTATATGCCAATATAGGCTATAGGTAGGCCAAGTTCGTTTCTTTCCTATAGGCACATGGGTATGGGAGTTAGTGGGAGTTCAAGTGTGGGCTTCTGAGATGGACGCCTCAGAAGAGAGAGGAGGCATCCAGCCCTAGCCCTTTCTCTAACCCAAGTAATTATGCTTCTTTAGAGTAGTCAGGGTTGTTTTTTGTTCTGGAATGAAGCCTGAGTGTGGATTTCCCTAACTGCATTTTTAAATTAGTTTTCTTTTTGTGTGCTGTACTGCTGTATGATGAACCATCACAAGAACTGCTATTTCTTCAATATGTTTTGAGAACAATATATAATATATAATAGTAAGGCACTGCATTGTGCTGCCATTGCGTGAGGCGTTTTTTATTTTATTTTTCATGTGTTGGCTTTTTCAGCGTTCTGCGCGCTTGCACTGTTCAGCATGATTGGCTGGTGGTCACGGCGCGGAGGACGCTGGGACTTGAAGTTTAGATTATTTTGTTTGTGTTCGTGTTGCGTTTTTTTCCCCCTGCGGCTCGGTTTCTATTGGGCATGCCAGCTTTCCCAACATTCTCTTTGCTCTCGCTTGTCAGCCTGATCGGCTGAGAGGTGGTGTGGCACGGAGGACGTTGGGAATTGTAGTTGAATTGTTTTGTTTGCATTTGTGGGGCAACTGCCCCACTGGCGACTGCCAGACCCTTGCAGTGATGTGTGGGCCGGGTAAAGGCGAGTGCAGGTGGCTCGGTACAGGATAGTAGTGATGGGTGCGAGAGCCTTTGTTACATTCCAATGGTTAACGTCCTTCCTTATAGGTAAAGATTGATTGTATTGTCTGGCCAAACATCCTGCTACAGCAATGGAGCAGATCATACAGCCAGTGACTCAACGTTGTGTGTTGGGCAGCGGTAAATAACCTAACTCCCTAAAGGGGCCAATGGCTACAAGAGTGGATGAGCCTTCAGTTGAGGAAATGCCACTGGAAACCATCATATTGGGCCCAATGGCAAAATAAGCAGAGGAGAAACTCTGATTCTTAATGGTCATAGGCTGCAGTAGTCCATTGCAGTTCCAGTGTTAAATCCTGCATGTCTCATTTCATATGTGCAGCAGGAGATGGATCCATGATCATAGTGTGTGGATCATTTCATGGCAAGCTGGGATCGACCTTAAACAAATTCACATCAGTGGCATTTTTTGTCCTTCAGGGGAAACAAATCTCGGATATGAGTTGCAGCCACCACCACCAAATTATTGGATAGCTCAGTGGTTTAGGCATATGGTTACCGAGCCAGAAATTGGGAGTTTGATTCTCACTGTGCTTCCCAAGAGAAGAGCCAGCTTGTGTAATGTAAAGGTAAAGGTTGCCCTTGCTTGAAAGCCAGTTGTACCCGACTCTAGGGTGTAGTGCTCATCTCTGTTTCAAAGCTGAAGAGCCAGTGCTGTCTGCTTCTGCAGACGTATCCATGGTCACGTGGCAGGCATGACTAGACACTGGAGCACACCTTCCCACTGAAGTGGTGCCTATTTATCTCCTTGAAATTTCTTGCTTTCAAACTGCTAGGTTGGCCTTGCACAGTTCCGGAAATGCCCCCAGCAAAAGAGAACAGTAAACCACTTCTTACTGTCTACCTACTGGTGAAGGAATGCTATATGTAAGAATGGGCTTGATGGCATGCAATTATTTAATTAACTAAGAAAGAGGCAGAAAAGGCCAAACTCTTTGGATTGATCAGCACTTTATTGATGCTTCACAACATTTATGGCAGGATGTTGAAATATATTGATGCCAAAGGTTTCATCATTCTCCACTCCCCACCCCCAATATAGTGAAGTCATAACTGGAAGATCTTAGTGGCCAGACAGCTTTTTCTGGTCCAAAGCTCTGAAAAGGAGCAAGAAATAAAATCAGCACTCTTGCAACAATCAAAGGGCAATGAAAATAAGGACAAGACAATGCCTGGAACAGAAGTTTTAGCAAGGATTGATGTTTATGACAAGAACCAGCTAACAAGGCAAGCTTCTTACCCACTTAGCCACCGCGGCTCACTTAAACAAATGGAAGTGGGTGAACGGGCCAGTATTCTTTTTAAGGATTTGCAAAGATGATTTTTCTGGGAGCGAATAGGTAATTATTCCACTAGATGGCAGCAAAAGATACCAAAACTATCATAGAAACACCCCCACCCCCCCACCCCCTATCATCATATTTGGTTATGTTTTAAAAGTTCATATTATTTCCTTAATGAGCAAGATAGCACTGGCAATTTAGGCTGGAGCATCAATATCTGTGTTGGGGCAGATGGATAACAGCTATCCGATTCAATCTTCCAAGCGGGAAAAATATTATTTGATGTCAATCTATGCCTTTCATGCAAGATAACAATATGTTTACAATTAATGCCATCCAATCGTGCTTTCATATGGCACAGTTAGATGGAAAATAGACTGCAAACTGATAAACCATCAATTTATTTTAATTGAAGATATGATTTAAAAATCCTTGGTTAGGTGATAGAAGAAAAGAAAGATGAAATGAAAGATTGTGTTTTGCTGGCAGAGGGAAGAGGCAGTTTGTTTATAGCTTTATAGCTAATGTTCTGTGTGTTCGGTGTGTTAATATGCTAAACGCTTACCCCTCTTAAAAATAAAATCTCTTTCAAGCACACATAATTGGCTAAGAGTGTTTGTCTGTTTCCCCTACATTTTTTTGTCTGATATAAAAGCTTTCAGAATAAAAGAAGAGGATATATATGTGTCCACTTGAGTTATGCCTTAAGTGGTAAATATATATTATATAAAAGATATTGAGAAGATTTTTTCTGGTGGGGGGGCAGATTATCGGGGGGGGGGGCAGAGGCTAAAAAGCAGAAATGTTAGCAGAGGTTTCTCCACATCCTTAAGTTCTACTCTAGTGTAGGGACTTTGAAAGAGATTTAGTGTCAGACTTGATACATTGATCAAACAGGGAGAGGCACTTTGACCCACAGTTGGGGCATCACTGCTACTGTACATTCAGACTTCTCCCCCACTCTCCATCTCCTCTTCCAATGCTCTGACCCATGCGAAAGATTACCTTATGCTTTGTCCAGAGAAAGGTACTTCCCTCTTTTGGCAAACGTTTTTATTTCTACATTGGTCTAGAGGAAAACATTATCCATTTTTTTGCCACCACACCTCTACATGAAATTCCACGTCAATCATAGTGACTCCACCAGTAGTGAAGTAGAAAGCTATCTTAAGCCTTTTCTATTGGGAAGGAAGACAATATTTTTCCGACACCCCCGCCCTCTGGAAGGGTTGAGCATTCTTGTAGCACAGTGGTTAAAATGCAGCCCAAATTGCTCACATTGCAAATTCAATCCTGACAGGGATCATGCTTGACTCAGCCTTCCTTCCTTATGAGGTCATTAAAATGAATAGCTGGCATGTTAGGGGGCAAAAATATTAATTACATTGTGAACCTCCCAGAGAGTGCTCTAAGTGTTGTATGTAAGTATAATTGGTATTGCTATTCGTTCCAGTCTTCATCTCCCACACGTCTATTTCCCAAGGTTTGAATAAAAGTGCCCAGCACCAATTGACAGAATTATTCCCTTGTACTTACTTAATACTAAACAGTTTCTGCTCCCTCGACAATGAATACTTCTCTACTTGGTTCACCGTCAGAGCTGATTCCTAACAAGATTAAGTTCAGTGAATAATCTTACATTCTTTACAATTTCCTCCATCATTGGCTTGGTAGCCCAAGAAAACTGAGGCATCTCCTGCCATCTTTGTGCCTTCCCTCCCTACACTTCAGAAACAAACCCTGAAACTCAGTCTTCCCAGGGGAGCCACCAGCATCTTATAAGTGGAAGGTGGGTAAAGGAGTAGTAGTGTTTCCCAACCTTTGGTTTTTGGACTTCAACTCCCAGAAGTCTAAGTCAGTTCCCCAAAGCACTGCTCAGCCAATGTACTGACTGAGGCTTCTGGGAATTAAAGTCCCCCTATGGGCTCCACGTTGTGAACCACTAGAACTGGGAGACAGTCTACATGGGCATAACAGCATGCTCTTTGGGTTTGTTTGTTTTTAGGGTGAGTTGTGGCAAGTTGGTGTTGTGGACCAGAAAGTGGGCCTTGACTTAGAGATGGATGCGGGACTGGTCATTGTCCATCCTGCCATGGATCACTGTTAGGGATATGCCAAACCAAGCAGAGGAGGCAAGGATTAAGGCAGAGGTGGCAGAAGCGGCAGCTGGAGCGAGGTTGGTGCCATGCAACTCCTCCAGGCACCGGTAAGCAGGGAAGCAGCGGGGGAGGTGGCGGCGAATGGTGGCAGAGGTGGGACCCCACCACTCCACACCACCACCACTCCTGCCAACTCCACTAAAGACAGCGGTGACAGCACCTAATTGGCCTGCCAACAGTCTGAGGGGTTGTGGCACCCATCCCACCCATCAATGGTCTGAAGGGGAGTGATCCGGTCCTCGGCAAAATGGTTGCTTGCCATAGAATTTAACATAGCTTGCAGTCTCCTCTGGATGTAAAACCAATATTTAAAAATTAATTGTAGATCATATGGGCAATCCCCCCCCCCTTGAATCTGAAACCTTTCCTGCTGAAACTCATACTCTGTTTTAAAGATCAAAGAAGTCTCATGATCGTATGTTGAGACCACAAATAACATCAGTTATTAAGGTCATTGATAGTATAAAAACCAGTATTTGCATAGCAAATAAATGAAGCATCCCATCTTTTATGACCCTGGCATTTGTCATTAGGAGAAAAAACAATCTTACTACCAACATCACAGCGTAGAAGCCTTTTAACCTATTTCCCATACAACAACCACAGGCTCTCCACAAATTGCTTAAATTAAAATTAGATCAATGTTCTTAACTGTTAAGTTATTTTTATGTTCCCAATAAAATATAACTGAATTATTTGGCATGCCAGATGAGGTAACAACAGTAACAATGACCAAGTGTATCCACATTTCTTCTCATCACTGGTGGTTTAACAGAGCCAGTGCTTGTAGGGTTGAAGCTTTGGATTTTTGAGTAGCAGGGATATGTCACCATATGTCACCATCTGAACTGGTCAGGAAATAGATTTTCTTAGAAACAGGATGTTTTTATGAGACACCTCTTATGTAAAGCCAGTATTGAGGGTTGTTTGTCTTCAATGGACCGCCAACATGGCTCTCCAGATATTATTGGACTTCAGTTCCCAGAAGCACTGATCAGCAGGGCTGATAAAAAAACACCTGGCAGTTTGCTGATCCCTGGCCAAGATCCTTGCAAAAGACCTGCTCCTAGTGGCCTGCATTTTTTGATTCAGCTCAGGTTGGGTGGGGCTTGCTTGGGAGACTGTAAGGATAAGTTCCTGCACTTCCAGATTTCTCATTACACCACAGCTCATCCCATTCTCACCATTCTCTTCCGTACTTAGTATGCAAAACATATTTTTGAATGCAACCCTTGCTTGTTCTTTCTTCCAAACACTTACTTGTTTTTCCAAAAACTGACCCAAAAAATTGGGACCCGAGTTCACCCACAGCATTAGAGGAGTGTACAACTGCATCCAGTAGACTTGGTAAAAATCCACTCTGTGTTTCAGGTGTCCCTAGATTCCAAGAAAGAAAAGATTAATTTATTCCTTTCTACAGCTAACTTCCTACCCTGGATTAAGGATGTGGCAAATACAAAATTTCTCATTCTTGGTTATTTTTCATGTTTTCCAATGCCGAAACCTGCCCCTGTACCCATGAGATTTCCTGACTTCCCACAGAAAGAGATAATGGTCTTGTTTTCTCCTACTTTGTTCTGGATAAGGAACTACAAAATTTTGTACCACTTATTGCTCCTCCCTTCACCAGCTAAATCTCTGCAGAAAAGATATCATTCCACAAAGGAATCGTAGCGTGATGTTTCTTCTATTTATTGTCCTTCCATTGTGAATACTGTAAAGGAAAAATACCTGGAATTGTGGATAGGTGAACATTTTCAATGCAGACAGTGGCTTCTCATGGCCAGCTCAGGTAATGAACCATATTATGTATTTCAGGAATTTTTAATTGGATTTTTTAAACCTGTGGATAACTGAAACTATGGAAACTGAACCTATGTACATGGAGGGGGTTGACCTGTACTGAGAAATATCCTTATTAGAGAACAGTAAGTTCTCCCTACCTTCTCTGACAGTGAGAGTCCATGAAATTTTTACCCCTGTCCCTCCTCTCTCTCTTGCTTTTAGCAAAAAATTCACATATGCATCTCTCCATTGCTGCCAGTTCAAAAGAAATAATAAAAGTTACAATAAACAACTTCCAGCCTTTGTTGACACATTAACTCTACTGCCTGAAGCATTAATTTTTTTCTAATAGGAGGGCCTGCTCTGTAAGTTATGTGTATGCCTATTCTTCATGTGTCTCAGTGTATTTACCAGGTGCAGAGTGTGGTTCAGGCTGTTGGCTAATATTTTGGGGCTCTGGAAGAGAATTACCACTACTTACTTGCTTATGGACAATTTCTCAGTACTATATTTGCAAGTAATTTTGACATGCATTCAGGAAAACTGACAGTATTTCCCTTGTTTGTGATGTTTTTGCCTTGAAATGTGTGTGTTTTCATGTCAGAGATTACTCTGGGTTGGAAGGATTTTTAGGGGATGTCTGAATTAGTCTCCTCTCATGCCCCCAAGTGCAGCTCTTTGGTATTGAACCCCGTCCTTCCAGTCTCCATCTCAGCACCTAAACCACTAAGCAACCGGAGAAGCTGCTGCCTTGAAACACATCCATACTTGTGATGTGACAGTATTTTGGATGCTGGTACTCACTAAAGCCCTGTGTGTGGGTGAGTCACTTTGAAATAATTTGACAAACTACCCTCATCTTCTTCTTCTATATCTAATTCCAAATGTTGGTGATAATCATGGCAATCAGCCATTAAGATTGTCCAGAGAATATAATGCACTGGCCTTCTATTTCCCCTGCGTTGCAGTGTGAGACTCGTACAGATGATCCTGTAACTGATTCCCTCCATCAAGATGGATTAAAGTGGGATTTAATCCACTTGGGGACCATCATCTTTCCCTGTGGACTTTAGTCCTCAGGGTTGTCAGGTTAGTTAACTGCTGCCTGACCATCAGCACTGAGTCACTGGCAATAGGGTCTACTCTATTACCATAGCAGGATAACCTAGCCAGACTTCAAAACCACATCACAAAATAAAAATAGAATTTTAAATCTGATATAAGCCAAGGTGGATGCCTAGATATAGCTAATCGGCACTTTGTATTAGACATAACCATCACAGCTCCAAAGTGAAGAATAATGGAAGCTGGGGTCCTGCAACATCTTGAGGGGCTCATATTCTCCAATCCTGACCTAAGAAGTTGGTGAGGTATCACCAGAGGGGAAATACAAAATAAAAGCCTACTTATTAAGGTGGGCCTATTAAACAGCGTTCTGTGCACTCCGGTGTCTAGTCATGCTTGCCACATGACCACAGAAACGTCTGCAGAAGCAGACAGTGCTAACTCTTCAGCTATGAAACAGAGATGAGCACTGAACCCTAGAGTTGGCTATGACTGGCTTTCGAGCAAGGGTGACCTTTACCTTTACTTTTACACAATCCAGAGTATTTCATTATTACATGCCATGTACTAAAAACTTCTCTCTGTGTCTCTATTATTGTGTGAAGTGCTTGCCTTTGAACTTCACAAAGAAATTTTGAGTCAGGACAGAGAGTTCACCATCCAATAAGTTTTGTTTGCTGTCTCTACTACAGAGCAGCTCAATCAGTTCTTCCTTTTGGCCTGTGCATGGACAGATTGTTCTTAAACTCTCATATTATTTTCCAAATTTAAAAGAGTTAGTTGGTTTGGGGGGTTGGGATTTTAAGTTTCCAGAATGTGACATGCTGGCTGAGGTATCCGGATGGATCCCGAATGGGTTTTCCATACTCTGTGAACTTTCTGAGCTAGATAATAACTTCAGCTGGTAAATCCCAGTATACTGGGAATAGCACATTCCACATTCCATACACAACCTGTAAGAGAAGGCTGTTCTTTTCAATGGATATAGTTGATGAGACATCTATAAACATGAGAGATATGTCACACTGAAAGAGAAGCCATCTCATCCAGAAAACGCTTTGAGGGTGTCTGTTGCTTCCTTACCTTCTGGTACTAAAGCCCAGGTAGTGGCTGACAGCATGAGCAGAATCCAAAGTGTCTTCATCTCCAAGACACAGAGAGTAACTTTGAAGGCTTTCTGATGCTCAGGGTGATGAGATGGAACTGAGACCCTGGTTGTTACTGAGTGCTTGGGTGATACTGAGCACTACACCTTTATACACGCAACAAGCACCAATCATAGGGTGACTACAGGAAACTGCCACCTACAGATGACTGGCCAGAATTAAAATTAGCAAGGATATATGAAACATTGGCTACCATTCATAAAATAGTCACCTGAAGGTAAGTGCATAGTCTCTTTGTTCCAAAGAGCCAATGAACTCAACAGATGTATGTGGCACTTGTCCATAATTTATCCATTGTAACGTAGTTTATGCTGAAACAGAGATAGAAACAGGTCAACGATTACCCAGTGAGTGTTGACTCAGTGAGGATTAGATCTACCATGCGCTAGTCCAATAACCCCTCTAACCCCTCCCCTCTCCTGTAATTAATTTTTTAATGTTAAGGTCTTGTAGATTTTACATTTGTTTTTAGATAATAAATGACACAGGGGGGGATATTGCTATGTTTTTAAGGGTTTTTAAATTGTTTTATATTGGTTTTAACTTGTGTACACTGTTCAGAGTCCATTGGATGGAGCAGTATATAAATCTATTAAATTAAATTTAAATTAAATTTAAAAAGGAGGAAACTCAAGATTAGTTTTGGTGGATTGTGACTTTGAAATGGTCTACGGCAGTGGTTCCCAACCTTGGGTCCCCAGGTGTTTTTGGACTACAGCTCCCAGAAATCTTAGCCAGCACAGCTGTTGTGTTCTCAAACACTGTACCTTTATACAATGTACCTATTCATGTGTAACCAATGTATCCTTCTACTTGTTACATGATAACCCTCAGCTGCATCACTGTAACCCTAATAGGACGCGAGCTAGTGACCACCAGATGGCAATAGCGAGCGTCCAAGCTCATTGGTCCAAACTCACCTAAGAACAACAGCGCGGGAAGATTCCCGCCACTACCTTCACCTGGACAAGAAGGGCGTGACCTACAATGACGTCACGTGGACAGTAACCAATAGACTGTCAAGGAGCCACATTCAAATGTATAGCCACTGTATATATTGAGCTGTTCGTCCGCCATTACCACATGTTCCCTCTGACCAGCATGTAATAAAGTTGTGTTAAGCCAGCTCTTCGGCTGTCCTGGTGTCTTTGGTCCCATACACTAAATTGGCGACGAAGGTGGGATTATGGCTGCCCACGGGACCAAGACATACGCCGGTTTCGACATCAAGAAACCGCAAGACTGGGAACTTTTCGAAATGGACTTCCAAGGCGCACTGGTGGAGTTCGAGGTGACGGACGAGGCAAAGAAGAGAGACATCCTCACCAGAATGCTCGGGCACGACGCCAAGAGGGTATTGATTGACCTCATCGCACCCAAAAAGGCGGCTGAATTCAAAGCGAAAGAGCTCCTGCAGGTGTTGCGAGACCATTTCCGGCCCTCAGTAGTGATGTTTCCCACTCGGAGCGCGTTTTGGAGGCGAGTCCAAGCGCCTGGTGAGTCGGTTGCCGCCTTCGTAGCGGCCCTGCGCCTGGCTGCCGGCCCATGCAAATGGGAGAACTTGGAAGTCACCCTCAGGGACTGCGTGCTATGCGGCCTGAAGGATGCCGAAATCCAGCGCACGCTGATGAATCAGGAGCCGCCCCCCACATTGCAGGAGGTCCTGAAAGCGGCACAGGCCGCGGAAGCCACGAAGGCCGGGGTACAGGAGCTCCAGGACTGGCGTCCGAAGGCCGACAAAACAGAGAGTTTGGTGCACGCAGCCCGGTGAATTTCGGA
Source organism: Bradypodion ventrale (assembly GCA_035047345.1). Lineage (NCBI taxonomy): Eukaryota > Metazoa > Chordata > Lepidosauria > Squamata > Chamaeleonidae > Bradypodion > Bradypodion ventrale. The sequence continues at coordinate 176,788,725 of JAWDJE010000002.1, forward strand.
AACGTCCGCCGAAAACAGCGGCGACGAGGACGTCCGGAGGGTCCGGAAGGAGGGCCGGCGCTGCGACGGCTGCGGAGCGGCCCACGACCGTGCCAGGTGTCCTTTCAGAAAAGCCGAGTGCCACAACTGTGGACGACGCGGGCACATCGCAAAAGTATGCAGACAACGGCGCAAGGACTGGGGGAGCTCGCCCGACCGCGCGGCGAGGCCAGACCGCTCGATGAGAATCAAGGATGGCGCCCGGCCCACGAGGAAGCAGGACGGCATGGGCCGCATCTCCGACGACAGCGGCGACGACGCTCCAGTTTTCAGCGTGTCCTTGGGACACCCCCGCTACTTTGTTGAGGTACTGGTGCAAGGGGCCCCTGTTAGGATGGAGATTGACTCTGGCTCCTCATATTCCCTCATTTCCCAGAGGGAGTTTTTGAGAATTGCCCCCCGCGTACGGCCCAAGCTCAAAGCGTTGAGGTCCACGCTTCGGGACGTGCAAGGGAACAGTATCCCGGTGTTGGGGGTTGTGAAATTCCAGGTCCAGTATAAGCGGCACGCCACGGAGCTCCCCCTAGTCGTTCTCAAGGGGGGTAATTGCAGCCTCCTCGGGACTCAATGGTTCCAGCCCCTGGGTCTGTTCATTGGGGGGATGCACGCTGTTGGGACTGATCCAATACAGAGGGTGTGTGACGCGCACCCTGAAGTCTTCAAAAAGGGACGTGGGAAATTCAATGGACCCCCAGTAACTTTCGACCTGGACCCGGAGGTCCGCCCAATAAGACTCAAACCGCGCAGAGTGCCTTTTGCACTAAAGGACAAAATAGAGGCGGAACTGGACAAATTAGTGGGCCAGGGGATTCTTGTTCCTGTTGATTCTGTGGAGTGGGAAACTCCAATTGTCACGGCATTGAAGGCAAATGGGGAGGTTCGCATTTGCGCCGATTATAAGTGCACCATTAATAAGGCAATCCGCCCTAATGCGTATCCGGTGCCGGTGGTCAGCCATTTGCTAGCCAGGTTACATGGGGGAAAGTGTTTCGCTAAGCTCGACCTGGCACAGGCTTATCAGCAACTCATGGTAACCCCTGCCGCAGCTGCTGCACAGACCATAGTCATGCATAAGGGGGCGTTCCAGGTGACGCGCCTCCAATTCGGCGTGAACTCGGCGCCTGGAATTTTCCAGTCGCTCGTGGAACGCCTCCTCAAAGGGCTGGACGGCGTTTTGCCATATTTTGATGATGTTTTGATAACGGGGGGGAGTGAGGTTGAGTTGGCTGAAAGGCTAAACAAGGTCCTGCAGGCATTCGAACAGGCGGGGTTGAGGTTGCGGAAAGACAAATGCGTCTTCTTCGCGAAGGAGGTTGAGTTCTTAGGGTTCCGAGTAACACCCGAGGGGATCAAACCGTCCAAATCCAAGGTGGCCGCCATCAAGAAAGCCCCTTGCCCCACCTCCAAGCCCGAGTTGCAGTCGTTCCTAGGGCTCTTAAATTTCTACCACTCCTTCCTTCCTCGGAAGGCTGCGGTGGCTGAGCCGCTTCACAAGTTGCTCAAGAAAGATGCGGCATGGAAGTGGGGTGATGAACAGGAGAGAGCATTCATGGAACTGAAACAACTCCTGGCGTCAGACGCCATTCTGACCCATTTCAACCCCAAACGGCCGGTGGTACTGATCTGTGATGCATCCCCGGTGGGGGTGGGGGCAGTGTTATGCCACATGTCGGAAAACGGGAGGGAGGCCCCAATAGCGTTTTACTCCAGGTCCCTGTCCCAAGCGGAGAGGAATTACGCCCAGACAGACAGGGAAGCGCTGGCGATAATTGCAGGGACCAAAAAATTTCACGATTTTCTATATGGCCGCCCCTTCACCATCGTGACCGACCACAAGCCCCTACTAGGCATTTTCACCGCAGATAAGCCCACGCCACAGATCCTGTCCCCAAGGATGCTTAGGTGGGCCATTTTTCTCAACGCCTACCAGCACGCGTTGGTGTACCGGCCCGGGAGAGAAATCAGCCATGCGGACGCCCTGTCGAGGTCCCCCCTCCCCCAGACACACAGCCACGTGGGCGGGGAGGAGCCGGACCGCCAGGTGCTCATGATAGAAGTCTTAGATTCGCCCCCCATAGTACCCGCCGATATTGCTAAAGCGACAAGCAGAGACAAGACGTTGGCGGCGGTTAGCTCCTGGGTACAGAAAGGGTGGCCAGCGTCTTCCCCAGCGGAAGAATTCGCTCCATTTTTTAGGAAAAAGTTGGAGCTGTCCCTAGAGAGGGGGTGTCTCTTGTGGGGGCAGCGGGTAGTGATCCCCACATCCCTTCGGCTGCGGGTGCTTAAACTGCTGCACGTCAGCCACCCCGGAATCGTGCGCTCCAAAGCGCTGGCCCGTAGTTACTTTTGGTGGCCCCAGTTAGACGCCGACATCGAGCACATGGTCGGCACTTGTGAAAATTGCCAATGCTCCAGACCGGAAGAGGCCCGTCTTCCCCACAGGGAGTGGGACACGGCTAAGGGGCCGTGGTCCCGGATACACATAGATTTCGTTGGCCCGTTCCGAGGAACCCTGTTTCTCCTTGTTGTGGACGCTTTCTCCAAGTGGTTGGAGGTCATCCCAGTCACGAGCACCTCCTCGGCCATGACAATAAAGCATTTGCGGAGAATTTTTTCCACGTTCGGCATACCCGACACTCTAATTAGCGATAACACTAGTTGCTTCATGTCCGCTGAGTTCAGGGCATTCACAGAGATTAACGCCATCCGGCACATCACCTCCGCCCCTTTCCATCCGGCCACCAATGGCCAAGTGGAGCGCCTCATCAGCACCACGAAGGATGCGCTGCGGCGCATGGGCCCCGGGGACCTCAACCTGCAAGTGTGTCAGTTTCTGCTAGGGTACAGGGTGACCCCGTTGGCGTCAGGATACTCCCCCGCGGAGCTCTTAATGCGCAGGAAACTGACCACCATCCTCACTAGGCTAGACCCCATGAGAGTAGAAGACAAGGGGAGGAACATCGGGCTAGAGGCCACAAAGAGTTTCAGCGTAGGTGCCCCCGTGCATTGCAGGAACTACGCCAGCGCAGGGCCAGCCTGGGTGCCGGGGGTTGTCATGGAGCAGACCGGTCCCGTATCATACCGCGTGGAGACCAGCACGGGTCTACTGTGGCGGCGACATGCGGACCAGCTCCGGAGCCGGGTCCCAGAGAGGCAGGGCTCAGAAAGCACAGACAGGGATTCAGCGTTAGGGTTCTCCCCCACCCGTTTAGCCCAAGGGGGAGGAGAGGGGGGTCATGGGCCCCCACCGAGGGGGGAGGAGAAGGAATTTGTCCTCATAGATGCCCCGCGGGATCACCCAGCAGAGTTTGATTTTGAGTTTCAGAACCGGGGGGGTTTTTCGGAGTGGTCCCCCACCCATCCAAGCGAGAAGAGGGGTTTTACATTAGCCCCTAGTGCCCCCGGTCTGCCCACAATGGAGTTTGTCCCTTCCCCTAAAGCTGCAAAACCGCAGCAAGCCACTAACAAGTCTCCCTCTCCCATTACAGGACAAGGGACCAGGGAACAAGGAAGCGGTAGTGCCCCCAGGGCGGGCCAGCCCACATTGCGGCCCAAACGCAATTGCAATAAGCCATCTTGGCTGAGAGACTTCGTCTCATCCTAGGGGGGAGGGATGTTGTGTTCTCAAACACTGTACCTTTATACAATGTACCTATTCATGTGTAACCAATGTATCCTTCTACTTGTTACATGATAACCCTCAGCTGCATCACTGTAACCCTAATAGGACGCGAGCTAGTGACCACCAGATGGCAATAGCGAGCGTCCAAGCTCATTGGTCCAAACTCACCTAAGAACAACAGCGCGGGAAGATTCCCGCCACTACCTTCACCTGGACAAGAAGGGCGTGACCTACAATGACGTCACGCGGACAGTAACCAATAGACTGTCAAGGAGCCACATTCAAATGTATAGCCACTGTATATATTGAGCTGTTCGTCCGCCATTACCACATGTTCCCTCTGACCAGCATGTAATAAAGTTGTGTTAAGCCAGCTCTTCGGCTGTCCTGGTGTCTTTGGTCCCATACACTAAAACAGCCCATGGTGAAGACCTAGGAACTGTAGTCCAAAAACCCATGGAGACCAAACCACTGGATTATAAATGGTCATGGTGGAGGGGGATTTTAAAGTCCTTTTATAACCTCTGTGAATAATAATAGGAAAAATAACGTGTAAAGGCATACAGCTCTGTAGAGATCTGAAAGGTCCATCTGAAAAGAAAAGACTATCATTCGTATGCAGTGACTGGCCTAAGACTAAGAAAATCAGGGATTTTGTCCTTACCAAAGCTTGCAGTTTGAACCATGTACCATCTTAGTTTGACCACTTTAGAGTTTGTCAAGGAGAAGAAATGGAGAGGACTGTGTTTGAACCCATGGTGGGATAGAACTGTGATTATTATACATGCATAAAAAGACCCTTTAGTGTTTGTGGTGCTCTAGGAGTTTCCTGTGGTCATCACATTGTCTTACTAACCAGTTTTCAATAACTAATCAGTCAGACAAAGTGAAGAATTAAATCTGGACAAACATGGCCTCAGCAAATCAACTGAATGCAGCAGATTACAACCTCAAGCTATTTTACATCACACATTTTAGAGAACTATGTAGAAGCATCCTGCTGTCCCTGAGCTTCTAAACCAATAAACTTTAAACTATTGCCAATTCATTATTTGAACCATAAAATGCCAAATGACTCTTGGGTGTTTTCCTAACAATGAATGGACATGCCCATCCTTCTGGGACTTGTTCCAAATTTGCAAAATAACTTGCTGCCAGGAAATTGCCAATGTAGAGCATAATATTAGGGATGTGCAACATGTTTTTGTTTAAAATTAGGATTATACATTTGAACAAACACACAAAAGATCCTTAAAGTCAGATCCTGATCCAGGCTAATCCACTGAACTGAACAACGCTGATGCAATTGGAGAAACTTGGTTATTAGTTGAGTATACCTTCCCTCTCTGTTTTCAGTATGATCACTCTTCTGCCTGTGGAAACCAAAGAGTCCAATGAAGTGAGCCTCCACTACTCATGAGGCAGTGGAAACTGTGTGAGTCAGTATGTGGGTGGGTGGGTGAACAGACCGACTGATCAACTAACTGACCAACTGATCCCCATTTCCCTGTAGCATGATTTTGCACTGCCAGCACACAAAATTGGCTGTACTAGCTAAATGCTAAGTTGCTTTCTCGGCTGCTAACAATCTGCATGTTAGAACGATGAAGTGTTATTAGGAAAGAAAAGTGATTCCTCTTCTCTTCGAGAATGAGAGTTGAACTTTGGCATTCCAGCTGTTCTTGAGCTTCAATTTCCAATTTGGACTTCTGGGAATTGAATCCAAAAACACCTAGCGTGCCAAGGTTGGCCATCACAGGTCTATGAGATTCATATCCCTGACTCAAACATGTCATAATTGCTACACTCTGGATCCTGGATGTTACCCACCCTGTGCTCAACAGTGTCAAAGTTAGGGCTCCCTGACTCAGTCTCAGCATGTTTGCCAATAAACTTCCTTTCTGCCCAGTCTCAATATCCACCATCCTTTCAGGTACCTGTCCCTCTTCACACTTTCATACAATACAAGATCATTCCATGTATGATGTTGTGGGGTTACCATTAGGATAAAGGTGGCTTATGAATGAATGGATGGATGAATGAATGAATGAATGTGATGGACATACAGTATATGTAGATTTTTGACAAACAACTTCCTTAATATAAACCTACTTTAAATGTTTCTTTCGGTAATATGTACATTTTTATATCACACTTTTACATTTAAATCTGAGTACCTTTTTCATCAGGTGACTCTCCCCATCTCTCTCTCTCACTCACTAAAATCTGAAGGGAAAACCAATTCCTGTTCAACTGGAGCCTAGCCAAGTTGAAGAAGGGAGCTGGCAGCAAGGGACTCTGCTTCCTTTCTACTGTGTGCCAAGCTACTGAAACAGTCACTTATAGCATCTGAGCATCCATGCCACATTAACCCTTGGGAAATGCCAAAGCATCTGCCAGAGGAGCTTGCCAAGTATCCAGATAGTGGCTGAACTATGCCCACAGCACAACATCTGGGGCCTATGGTTCATGTGGGGTTACTGTGAAAAGGGTGGAGGCAAAACATTCTAATCACCTTTCATTTAAACTGCTATGCATGCTTGTAGTGTGCTGCCTCCTAGCCTATTCCTCATGTTCATCTCCATGAAGGAGGACAGACTTGGAATAGGCCTCTAAGCTGCTTTATAATTTATATATAAATAAATAATTTATATATAAATATCCTACTTAAGGATCTGCAGGTAATCCCAGCTGCAGGGCAAACTTATTTTTGTCCCATATTGTTGACTGCAACTCGTTTCCTAGAATTTTCTGAAGCAGAAAAAAATGTCACTGGTGTGAATTTCTTTAAGGTGGATCCCTGCTTGACATGAAGTGACCCACACACTATCATCACAGAGCCATCTCCTGTGACACACATTAAATAAGACATGCAGGATTTAGCATCGGGACTGTAATGGATTGCAGCAGCCTTAAGGATATGGACAAGGTGCGCCTTCACAGCCAGTCCATCTGGCATGGCCTCTTCCACCTCCATGACCATTGGGAATCAGAGTTCCTCCTCCACTCATTTTGCCATTGGGCCTAATATGATGGTTTCCAGTGGCATTTCCTCCCACCTAAAGGGTCTCATCTGCCTGTAGCCATTGGGCCCTTTAGGGAGTCAGGTTAGTTATGTATTTGATGGGTTGTGGTGATTGAAAGGGACAAAGGAGAACACTACCCCCTTTACTTCCACTACTCTAGCATTTTAATATTTTTTAAAAATTGTTTGCTACTGACACAGTGTTATTCTGGGTAAATATGAAACATTGGCAATAGGTAGATGCATTACTGTTTCACCTTATTTACCCCAACAACAACAACAAAAGTCAGCACAGCCCACTGTGGGGGGAAAGGAAAGGAAGGAGCCAGGAAGGAAAGCGTCATTAAAAAATTTTAAAGGGACAAATTGAAGACCTTTTCTCTTACTTTATAAATGTCAATCAGTGTGAGTGGATCACTCAAGCAAGATATAAAAGAGGTCACACTAAAGATAATAATTGTTTAAGTGTGAACCAGACTGCTCCATCTTCCCTCATCTATATGTGCCTTAGTTGCCTGGGTGAAGAATAAAAGTGAGAGAGGAAACAAATCATCTTCTTTCCAGCAGAGGACAACAAAAGACAGTTTCCAATTCAGCAGAGTGTGAGGTGAACTCTGTCATGAAGGAAAGAACAAAAAAGTTGACTCTACTCTTTACTGCACCTTTTTTCAGATAAAGGCAGTACTTTAAAAAATCTATAATTTTATGTGAAGGATTTTTTAAAATTCAGTATGAAATTGATCCATGTAAGGTGGTTGGAAAGATAATAAACCTACAATTACAAAACCTATCCTATTATTTTATCCTGCATGCCTATAAATCACTCAGAAGGATACAAACAGAATTAGATAATTGGTGGTTGAAAAATATAAACAGAAGGTCAGAAACTGGGTGATTGCAACAGCACTCTGAAATATGTTTGACTGAAATGGATTACTGGGAGTGATCTCAACTATATTTTTGACATGAATCTGTGGCAGCAGCACATTTCAGAAAACAATCATCCTCCCACCCCCCGCCCTTCATGGATTTAATTTCTCATGGACAAGAGTTCCCTGTTCATTCAGAGCAGTACAAAATCACAATTTGACAGCCTATTCCCCATGTATATGCAGAAATTAAACCCTGGCAGCATTTTAATTTGATTTGAAAATATTGCTCTTAAAACATAGACTCATGTTTTACCCCAAAATGAAACTTTTAATGTGACATATTTTAAGCATGTAGTGCTTCCTTGTTGTGACTTTGGCAGGGAAAAAAGAGGAAATGCCATGATATTTTTACTTACCAGTATTTACTACTAAGCAGTGTTTCATGCTCTCTATCCATTATAGCAGAAATTGAACACCCCTGTACGTCAAGTCTCAAAATAGGAAAAAAAATTGTTGGCCATGTGAGCTACTGAGATCAAATACTGTTAGGTTTTTGATGATGATGATAAATGTTTCTAATGAATACAGTAAATTTATTGGTAACATCAGGTAGAGAAAGTCAAGATCCTGTGGGACTTTAGAATTCGAACAGATAAACATCTGACTTACAACACACCTGATATAACTGGAGAATATCACAAAATATATATCATTATTTGCAAATTGAATTTGAACGTTTATGGAAGAATATGCTGTTGTTCTGTGATTTATGGCCCTTGGAGCAATACCTAAAGGGCTCCCTAGTTATTTGAAAACTAACTTTACAAAAAACTTTACTTAGGAACTGCCTGTATACAATTCTTGGATCCTAATTTAAGTTTTGAATTTTTACCTCAACTGTGAATCTAAAAGGATGATGATGATGTGTTGCCAAGTTAATTTCCAAGGTTTTACTATTTCCTTCCTCTCAGGTAGGGGACACCCTCAGTTGGCCCAACACAGTTAGCCCAACACAACTCAGGCTGGCTTTTCTTTCAGAAGGGAATCGATCCCCCAACCACTGGCTCCACAGCAGTTTTAAGAGAGGAAATTCCTTCTAATATACCATGATCCTATGCAGATTTGTTTAAAATTTAATCCTACTATGCTAAATTGTACTTATTTCTGAAGAAATACATCCGATAACAGATAAAGTATATTTAAAAGGCAGCTCTCCCACAGGCTACATTAATACTGTTTAAATTGACTGTGAAACTCCAGAGATTTGAAATTCTGTTCTATACTTCATAATCAGTTTTGAGATTCTGATTTTTTTTAAAAAAAATCTCTAAATAACACAATGACAAGCATGAGGTTAAAAATTGCTGTTTTACACCACAGACACACACACACAGACAGAGACAGAGACAGACACACACACACAGAGGGCACATGCAACAGTCCCTTTGCCCACCCCCTTCAGTGTGGGCAGTGCATCTCCTATCCAGTGTGCCTTATGTAAGAACTATGCCAGCTTGAAGAGCCCCTTGGGGCAAATCCCAGGATAGAATGTACGACCATTTGCAGATGGGAACAACAAAACCTCAGTGAACATCTCTGTGTTCAGAGCAGCCCTTGGACTAAAGGTGGGAGGCATTAAGGTTATATAAGGGCTTCAGTCTTGTTGTAAACTTGAGGATGAAGGCCACCTGCCTCTGGACTCCCAAGATCATCAGTGGAGGCTCTAAGAAAACAAAGTCCAACTTTTTTTTTGGGGGGGGGGGAATTACTCAACCCCTCTGTAAGGTAGCTTCCTTAATCTAAAACCCAAAGGCAAACAGATTAGCCTGGCCATTATTACCTTGGCCCAGTTATCTGAAGGGAGGACAAATATGTCACAGATAGTCTCTCTGCTTTAGAATAGAATAGAATTTTATTTGTATACCGCTTTCCTCAACCCAATGGGCGACCCAAAGCGGTTTACAGACATTCAAAGGTACAATAGAACAAAGGACAAAGATCAGTGATGGGCACCAAAACATTTTACTACCACACCGTGGGGCGTGGCCTAACTGGTGGGCATGACCTAACTGGTGGGTGTGGCCTAACTGGTGGGTGTGGCCTAAGTAGTGGGTGTGGCCTAATTGGTGGGCATGGCCTAATCGGTCTTTAAGGTGCCACAACATTTTTTTGTTTACTCTCTGATATGCTTGCACAGAATAAAATGGCACCAATTCTAAAGTTTTATTCTATGCAAGCAGATCAGGAGGTAAACAAAACAAAAACACAAAATTGTTGTGGCACCTTAAAGACTCACTGCCACCCCACCCCCGCCCTGGGAAATCCCTTTAGCCTCTGTTCCCCTCTACACACACCCTCTACACACACACACACACACACACACACACACACACACACACATACACGGCGGGGGGAGGAACAATATATTTTTAAAAGATGGAACATTTATTAAAATAATATGTCTATAATTTAAATCAATTCAATGACCTTTTATCTTCAATACTGTGTACAATACATATTTCGGCTTTTATTTCTTCCAGCAGTTGTTAAATATGCTAATGGAAAAGTAAGCCTGTATAAATTCATAATTAAATCCATTGCTCTAAGACAGGGGTGGGCAAACCTTTTGACTCGAGGGCCATGTAATAGATGAAGTTGAAGAATGGAAGTGCTGGGTGATTAGCAAGAAATGATTAATGGTTTTTATTCTCTGGCTTCCCCTCTGCAAAATCTTAATTAGGGCTCCTCGCTATACATCAGTTAACAAGTCAATAAACTGTGGTTCATTATACAGTCTTCAGAAGATACAAAGAGAATTAAGAAATGAGAGATTCGTCTCTGATCCAAACTAAATCAAAAACATTTTAATCTTGGAGGTGTGTGTGTGTGTCACACACACACACACACACACACACACACACACACACACACACACACACACACACACACACACACACACACACACACACACACACACACACACCGGGGGGGGGGGGGGAGGGAAGGAAACAAAAAGACACACTTACCCAGAAAGCAACACATCGGGGTGTTCCTTCCTCCCATGGCGTTTCCCTCCTCCTTTAGTCCTCCAGGACCAGTGAGTCCAGTCCTACTGCTGCTTGCAGAGTGGCTGCTGCTGGTGGAGGTGGCAGCGAGTGTGCGCCTGGCCCTGGGGGGGGGGAGGAGGGGGAGCTGACGTCACACGCCACCCAGGAGAGCTCACCTGCATGCCCCGGCACCCCCAGCGCCACTCTTTGCTGCCTCCTTCTAGCAGCAGCAGCAACTTTCGCAATGCCTGGACCTATTCCTGCAGGAAGAGAACTTCCTGCAGGAGGTTTGTCTGGGCATTGCGAGAGGTGTCCAGGCATGGCAACTCTCACAATGCCCAGAGTCAGACAGACATCCTGCAGGAAGTTCTCTTCCTGCAGGAATAGGTCCAGGCATTGTGAAAGTTGCTGCTGCTGCTAGAAGGAGGCAGCAAAGAGTGGCACCGGGGGCGGCGGGGTGCGCAGGCGAGCTCTCCTGGGTGGCGCATGATGTCAGCTCCCCCCTCTTCCCCCAGGGCCAGGCGCACACACGCCACCACCTCCACCACCACCCGAGCGGCACCCGCAGCCGCTCCGGAGGAGAATGAAGCACCAAAGCTGTTGGGTTGCCTGCTCTCCTGGGAAGAGGTGGGTGGGGTGGGGAGGGGAGAGGGCGTGGTCAGCCAGGTTTCCTACCGGTCCCCTCGGACCGGGGCGGACCGGTTGATGCCAGACACTGGCAAAGATACAATATTATAAAATACAATACAGGATACAATAAAAACCATGACAGTAACAACTCAGCAATACCCTGCACAACTCACTCTAACCCCAGGCAAGTCCCAAAGAAAAGCAAAAATGCTGTCATCTCAGTGGATTCAGACGTCCTAGTTGAGAGCAAGGTCCGGAGAAGGAGGGTGGGAGCGGATCTCCACCACCCAGCCTCTGCAGCTGTGGCCGCTCTTCCTCTCCTCTGGCAATGCCGGGACCAAAGGTAGGTGGCAGGTGCATCTCGGGACCAGGAGCTACCGCCGGCTTTTTATCCTTCTCTGGGCAGGCAGGGCCCAGGCCGGCTTTTTATCCTTCTCTGGGCAGGCAGGGCCCAGGCCGGCTTTTTATCCTTCTCTGGGCAGGCAGGGCCCAGAGAAGGAGGGCGGGAGTGAAACTCCACTGCCCACCCTCCGCAGCTGTGGCTGCTCTTCCTCTCCTCTGGCGGTGTCAGGGCTGAAGGTGGGCAGCCCTGACACCGCTTTTCAGTGCCAGTAAACATTGTTGTTTATTTATTTTGCCCATGCTTCTTTTCTTTAATTTTTGAAGGATATTTATTTTATTTGTCTGTTCTTTATCTTTTTGTGTATCTAGATCAGACTTTAAACTGCCAAAATGAAGCCACCTTTTGGTGAATTAATTCCATAATTCCTTTCACCTGACCTAGCATGAGAAAGATTAGTTAGCACAACATGGTTGCTGTTGCCTGGAGTATGCCCAGTTGTGGTTCAAAAATACTATATTTATGATCTTCATTTGTTTTGAAAAAATACCAGTGCAAGGAACAATACTGAAACAACAAAATGCATTCAGGAATACTACAAAAGTAAGGTGGGAGGTATCTAACACTAGCAGACAGCTAACTTGGTGTGGAGATTTTTAAACATTTTATCTTTTGGGAAAGAATTGTCACATTGTTGTTGTTGTTTTTGTGAGAATGACTGAACTAAATTATATGGAACATTTTCCTGCAAGCTGTTGCTATTCTGGTTTTATTAGTAATTGGAACAATATGCCTTTTTGAATGTTTGATTTTACATTTCTGCAGATCCAGTACAAATTTCTGTTAAAAACTAGATCACACAGAAAAGAGCCTCCTCAAAGATTGTGGTGTTACCCTATGTAACAATCACTCACCTGTTTTCCTACGAAAATTTTGTTCTGAGATCATACCAGGCAGGACACTTTTAACTGTAAAGTCTGGCCTGGATTTTTCTAGCAGACAAGCCCTGGGATATTCAATAGCTCAAATTATAGCCGGCCCTCTTCCTAGGGTTGGCTAATAACCAGCGTTCGAGCCTGCAGAATGAACTCACCAAAAGGTGCCTTCATTTTGGCAGTTTCACATCTGGCCTAGACACGGAAGAAAAAGTAACAAGACAAAGGCAGGCAGGCATGCTTTCTCATGCACATACACAAAATGGATAGTTTCACCATAAATCACTCTGAGCTTTTGCCTTCTAAAAGCTCGTGACCCAGTCTGAAAGAGAAAACAGAGAGGCCCTCCTGTGCAACAGCTCCTTAGGGCTCCTTCGGGCCCATGGGACTTCCTGCCTGTGAAAAAACATTGTTTAGGCTATTGAAACCCTTAAATCAAATCATGTTAAATTTCTAAGGCCCTTTCAGATGCTAAACAGGCTATCCCGCCTGGTGCTGGGCCGTAGACTTGACAATTGATGAAGACCTGTGGATGTGGACAGCCACAAGGAAAGGGAAATAGCATTATTCTTCCTCAGCTGCTTAGTACACTCATAGAACATGGCTAGAAAGGAGCACCTTGTCCAACCTATCCTGTAAAACAGCATTTGAAACAATTCCCAAAAAGAGCATCCCCAAAATAAAATTCAGACATCCCAGAGATTAAGGGCCAGATAACATAACCCATTCTTTCTTTCTTTCTTTGTATCAGAATGCACCAGCCGCATATAATAGCACCAAAATTAAAATCAACACATCTATTTATTTATTTATTTATTTATAGTCATATTTGTATATGCCGCCCACTCAGGCAGAACCCGACTCAGGGCGGCATTACAACAATTCTAAGGTAAAGGTAAAGGTTTCCCTTGCTCGAAAGCCAGTCGTATCCGACTCTAGGGTGCAGTGCTCATCTCTGTTTCTAAGCCGAAGAGCCAGCGCTGTCTGCTTCTGCAGACGTTTCCGTGGTCATGTGGCAGGCATGACTAGACACGGAACGCTGTTACCTTCCCACCGAAGTGGTCCCTATTTATCTACTTGCAATTTCTTGCTTTAGAACTGCTAGGTTGGCAGGAGCTAGGATGAAGACGGTAGCTCATTTCCGTCCTGCAGTACTCGGGAATCGAACTGCTGACCTTCCGCTTCCCAGTCAGCGTCTTAGCGACTTGTAAAAACATTATAAAAACCTTATAAAAAACCCACATCCACCCCATTTAAAAACCCATATCCCACCCACCCATCCCACCTACTATACAAAAGGGAAGAAGAGAGAGTTCTTATTTTTATAAAAGCCAGCCGGCGGGAACCATAGTCCCGTTCGGGCCCCACACCTGCCCTGCCAGCCAGGTCTTTACTCCTTTCCTGAAGGGCAGCAGTTCACTTTGAAGTCTTATATCTATTGGCAGGAGGTTCCAGAGGGTTGGTGCGGACACGGAGAAGGCCCTCCTACGGGTGCTAGACAGATGTGCACCCCTAGTGGACGGCACCATTAGAGAGCCCCTCCGGTCCGCTCTGGTTGGACGGGCAGTCACTCTTGGGATGATGCGGTCTCTAAGGTATCCTGGCCCCCTGCCATATAGGGCTTTAAAGGTCAAAACCAGCACCTTAAATTGCACCCGGAGACAAACTGGTAACCAGTGCAGTTCCCGAAGCAGCGGTGAGGCATGGGCATATCGCCCACACCCCATTCTGGACCAGCTGCAGCCTCCGAATGGTCGTCAAGGGCAGCCCCATGTAGAGCACATTACAATAATCTAGTCGGGAAGTAACCAGAGCATGAGTGACCATAAGCAAGGAGCCCCGGCCCAGGAGTGTGCGCAGTTGGCGAATCACCCGAAGTTGGGCAAAAGCCCTCCTGGCCACAGCCGCCACTTGTTCTTCTAGCAGCAGCCGTGAGTCCAGAAGGACCCCCAAGTTGCGCACTGGGTCTGTCTGGGGCAAAACAGCCCCATCCAGTACCAAAGATGGTAACTCCTTGGATAACATGGGGCCCCTTATCCACAGCCACTCTGTCTTGCTGGGATTCAGCCGAAGCCCATTGGCCCCCATCCAGACCCCAACGGCCTCCAGGCATCCGGATAGGATTTCAACAGCATCACTGGGGTCCCCACGGGGCGAGATGTACAGCTGAGTATCATCCGCGTACTGATGGTACCGCACCCCATGGGAACGAATGATCTCACCCAGTGGCTTCATGTAGATGTTAAATAAGAGAGGAGAGAGCACAGAGCCCTGAGGCACCCCATACTTGAGGGGCCTAGGGCTGGACCTCTCACTCTCTAACCACACCGACTGGGTACGGCCCTCCAGAAAAGAGGAAAACCAGGACAACACAGTGCCCTGGATCCCCAATCCTTCGAGCCGTTCCAGAAGGATACCGTGGTCGACGGTATCGAAGGCCGCTGAGAGGTCAAGAAGAGCGAGGACGGATGGACAACCCCCGTCCCGCTCCCGCCAGAGATCATCCATCAGTGCGACCAATGCCGTCTCCGTTCCATACCCGGGCCTGAATCCTGATTGAAAGGGGTCTAGATAATCCGCTTCCTCCAGGACACTCTGCAGCTGGCGCGCCACCGCCTTCTCCAAAACCTTACCCAGAAAGGGCAGGTTGGAGACCGGCCTGTAGTTGTTAAGGACAGCTGGGTCGAGGGACATTTTCTTCAGGAGGGGGCGCACCAAAGCATGTTTTAGCTGTGCAGGGAATACCCCCTCCCATAAAGAAGCATTTATTATCCCCCCAACCCAGCCCCCTGTTACCTCCTTGGAGGCTTTCACCAACCAGGTGGGACAGGGGTCCAGAGGACATGTAGTGGCACGAACAGCTGCAAGGAGCCTGTCCACTTCATCAGGGACAACAGGATCAAACTGATCCCAGATCGTACAGCAAGACTGTGCACCGGCACCCCCCCGACCCTCCCCATCCACGCCAGGATTCAATCCTGAACGAATCCGATCGATTTTCTCCACCACAAAATAGAATTAAAATAGAATTAAAAAGGGCTACATGACATCTGCCCAATATTGGACCACTTCAACAGCATTTCTTCTTGCCAACATAAGGTCCTTCTCAGTACACGTTGAGGGGCATAATGTGCATTGTATCATATGGGAGATTGTCATACCTGTCAAGTTTTGGATTTGGAAATAAGGGAAATTTCCCGGCAAATACGGGATACTTGACAGCTTTGCTTATCCTGTGTTGCCCTCCAATGGTGGCAATAGGGCATTGCAGTCTAATTAATAAGGGATGACGGTGGGAAAGAGGGTAAAATAAGGGGTTTCCCCGGCCAATAAGGGATACTTGACAACTATGGAGATTGTACTTTTCCACATTCACACAGGCTGTCAGGGAAACCCCACTTTCTAATTTTGGAACAATACAATGCTAGAGTTCCTATGAGCAGAACCTGCATTGGAGCCATGTAGAGCAAACCAGAATGAAAATACATGACCACTTGACAGCAGTGTAAAAAAAAAAACAGAAAAAAAGAGAGGAGGCTTTGATTTTGTTTGGACACCAGGGTGCAGTATCAGCATGACAGATGCAAAGAAAGTTGAACAAATGCTCAGTGAGGATCTGCTCTTTGAGATCTATCCAATATAATGTAAGAATATGAGATCATCATCAACATCAATATCTACAACATTTGTGAAGCCTGTTGAAGTGTTCAAGGAGCTTCATACAACTCTCTATGTTACAATAGTCACCTTGTAAGGAAAGGTAGTAGTATTATATCCCCACATTGCAAATAATGAAAGAACTGAGACTCAAAGTAAAGCAATCCTGCCTGTGAAAAAATATACCCACCACATGGCACAGTGCGCTCTCTGGGTGGTTCATAAATTAATTAGCATTTGCCCCCAACTTGTTGGTTGTTCATTTTACTGACCTCGGAAGGCTGGAAGGTTGAATCAACCTTGATTCCTGGTTAGGATTGAACTCGCTACCTTTCGCTTGCAGGACAGCCACTGCACCACCAGGACTCCTAGATAGTTACTTTCTAAGGCTGCTCAACAAGTCAATGGCATTGAGCTATGCTGTACCGTACTAAACTTGTTGCTGGGGCAGCATTATAATAGTTAAGAAACCAATGAGAAGGCTCTATGAACACATTATTGGAGTATGTAGTTTCACAACAAATGTGGGGTGATTATTTAGGTTAAATTGTCTGCAAGTACCCCTCCCTAAAGTTCCCATCATGCTCGCCACTTGCCCTAGCCCCTCAACATCTTCTTCTTTAGTAGTATTCCTGATTGTGTGTTACACAGCACCTTTTATCATACAGTACTCATTTTCTTCTCCACATTTAACCCAGAGAACACTAAGCTGACCAGAGGGATGTGTTGGGGGAGCCCTTGTCAACTACTTTCTGTGTCCCATCATCTCCATCAGACAACAATAGCCCTGATTCAGTCTGGATTTACGTGTTTATCTGAATCCAGTGCCTGTCCCTATTTGTGAACATCTTGCAACACTGAGTTGCCCTTAAAGCTACTAGTTTAATAGAAGGTAAGGCTACAACACTTAAAAGTAACACATTTGCATCAGAGTTGACACTGGCAAAACTAATTCATATTTATTCATTTTCAAGAAAATCATGCAATTTCATGTTATATGCCCAAGGGGGTTGTTATTTTTAAATTGATATTCATGCAATGTTAAATTATCCCAGTTGTGTGTGTGTGTTGTGTGCCCAGGTTAATCGGTGTACACTTCCCCTTGGTAAATTTTGAATTCGTTTACAGAGAAACAAGTTTATGTTCCATTGCCAGGGGCACTCACATGTGATCAATCTCCCTTGCTCAAAAGTCAGTTGTGTCCAACTCCACTTACAGCCATGTGGTCATGTGGCAGGCATGACTCAATGCTGCCATGCACATAATGCTATTACCTTTCCCACCTATTTATCTACTTGCAATTTCTTTCTTTTCACCTACTCGGTTTGCAGGAGCTGGGACGGATGACAGGAGCTCACTCCATTGTGCAGCACGGGTCACTTTCTAGTCATCAAGCTCAGCATCTTAACCACTAAAGCCACCACAGCCCCTGCACATGATCAGGCCACAGCTACAAAATAAAGCAATTTTCAAGACTTGACCAATGGGCACAAATATCAATTCTTATTCCACGTAACCTTTTGTCAATTTGTTAACATACAGGTTGAAAATTGTGGGTTTTTAAAAAGTCATCTAACTGTAAAGCCAGAGAGAGTGTGTATGCATTTAATATAAAAAGCAGAAACACTTTGATAACACACCAGCAAGTTGCCACTTCTATCCTTCAGTTCCAGCTTATAAAATTGA
This sequence comes from Bradypodion ventrale, assembly GCA_035047345.1. Classification (NCBI taxonomy): domain Eukaryota; kingdom Metazoa; phylum Chordata; class Lepidosauria; order Squamata; family Chamaeleonidae; genus Bradypodion; species Bradypodion ventrale. The sequence continues at coordinate 176,806,578 of JAWDJE010000002.1, forward strand.
AATGTGAATGATTTATTGAGAAATGTGTGTGTGTGTTCTTGGACTTAAGCTCCAAGAAATCCGTTGCCTTCAACAGCAATGACACCCTAATAGTTGGGTCTTTGGTCTGATCCTCAATAAGGGATGCAATAGTGTAAAATCCTGCCAGTCGCTCTCATTTGATCATTCCTAGGGTCAGGGTACAACTGTGCAATCCTCTCATGGAGGGGGTGGGTGGGTGTCAGAAACATCAGGGCTCCTTGTCACCCTTGAAAGCTCAGCCTCCTCTTGATCCTTCCTGGCCCTGAGGCTAAGGAAGATAAAGAGAGTCGGACTGTAAAGTGTGCTTAATACCAACTGTTGGGATACTTTGGCCTTCTCTTTCATTAAAGCTGTAAGTTTCCCTTGCCTGTGACATGCTACACCTGCATCATTTTAACTTCTTCTTCCCAGCTACTAAAACCACAGGGGGACCCTGTGATCATTTGCCATCAGGTTTACCCCAATAAATCAAGTGCATAAACACTGCTTTCTTTCAGAGATTGCTGAAACCCAGTTTTTCATGGAAGCTGGTCTCTCTCTCTCTCTCCTCCTACAGTGATTGCTAATACAATTTCCTGTCAAGTCTCCAAATGGGACCACATTGCACCAGCAAATATTAGGAAAATAAATTTCCATCATGGGTTTATTTTTCCCTTTCGCCTGCATAGGAGAATGCCTGAGACTCTGCATGGAAATAGAATTACCCAGTATTATGTGACAGTTCTAATTGAATTCGGCACCTGCCACAAATGGGCTTCCATTAGCATGACACTGGAGTGGGGAGATGGGGGGGATACAATTAAGGGGGGAATCAGGTGTGAGCTGATCAGAGCAAAGGGGATGAGGGGTTTCCTTATGTCTTGGCTAGTGATCATTCACCAACCTGCCTTGGCCCTTGCTTGTCAAGTTGAGTGATTGTAGAGCCACACTGGGGATAAGAAGGTGGTGAGGAGACAGGAGTGTGTGGCCTTTTTTGCATGACAAAAGGACAGTGTCCAGAGGGATCATCCTGATAGATTGAGGAGCCAGAGCTACCAGCTGTGGCAATAGGTGGATGGTGGCAATAGCAGTGGACAATACAGCAGTGTGTAGGGTGGCTCATGCGATCACAGGGAGGAGGAACAAAAGCAAGATGGCAGCTCCAAGGCCCCATAGGTAGATGAAGGGGAGCTTAAAGACAGATATAAAAGTGAGAATGAATGTGAATTCTTCTTCTTCAAGTGTCAAATTTGATTCCGAATATTGGCTACCATCATGGCAATGAGCCATGAAGAGTGTCCATGGAGCAATGTAATGTCATGTCCTTCCATTTGCCTTCTGCATTGCAGCATGACTTGTGATCCAGTATCACAAGTCTCCATCTGGTCCTAAGCCCTTTTGGCACACAAAGTCCTCCTCAACCCCAGACCAGTGTTGATGAAGTTGCCATCCTCCATCAAGATGGATTCAAGTGGGATTTAATCCCCTTGGGGACCATCACCCTTCCCTGTGGACTTTGGCACCAAAGGCCATTAGCAGTGGTGGGATTTCAGTAGGTTCACCCCAGTTTGTCAGAACTGGTAGCAGAAATTCCAGCTGTCCCCGTCCATCCAAGTTTTGAAATAAAGTATAGTCCCAATTTACCCCTGGCCACACCCACCATACCACGTCCACAGAGTAGGTAGTAAAAATGTTTTGAATCCCACGACTGGCCATTAGTCCTCAGAGTTGTCAGGTTAGTTAACCACCACCTGACAATCGGCATTGAGTCACTGGCAGTATGGTGTAATCTATTACCATGACAGGATAACTTGGCCAGACTGGTGAATGTGAATAAGTTACAGATAGTAAAGGTAAAGGTTTCCTTTGCTCAAAAGCCAGTCGTATCCGACTCTAGGGTTCAGTGCTCATCTCTGTTTCAAAGATGAAGAGCCAACGTTGTCTGCTTCTGCAGACGTTTCCATGGTCATGTGGCAAGCATGACTAGAAACTGGAGCACACAGAACGCTGTTACCTTCCCACCAAAGTGGGAAGCAATTTCTTGCTTTCGAACTGCTAGGTTGGCAGGAGCTGGGACAAAGAGGGGAGCTCATTCCATCCTGCAGTACTCAGGAATCGAACTGCTGACCTTCCGCCTCCCAGTCAGCGTCTTAGCCATGTGAGCCACTGCAGTTGTGGTGGTAATAAATAGTGACATTCATACTTGTGATGGCAGTGGCAATCTTAACCTATAAAACCAAGGGTTAACCATTGGAACTGGCTATAGGTTGCTATGCCTCGCCCTACTTGCCTGCACTCACCCTTCGTGCACACGGCCGATGTGGGTCGGCAGGTCAATGAAGGATTGAGAAAACCGGCAGTGGGTCAACAGCCCCACAAATGCGAAAAAAGGGAAACAACTTCACTTCCCAACATTCCTTGTACCACGCCGCGCCAGAGCCAATCAAAAGAAAACCATTTTAAAAAAACGCAGCACAAACACAAAAGCACAAACCCATAACTACAAGCCCCAGCGTCCTGCGCGCCATGAGCGCACAGAACGCTGAGGAAGCCGGCACCCAAAAAAACAACAACACCGGGAGAGCAAATCCGCCAAGCTGCGGGAACCAAAGCCTCCCTCCCCAATGGCGCCTAAAGCTCCCGATCGGAGTTTCCCCTTTAATATCACTAGGGGTGTGTGTTGTGCTTCCCCTCTCTACTGGCTCCCCTGGGGTTGGGAGGGTTGGGGGAACAAAAGGAGTCTGTCTTCCCAACCCTCCTAACCCCAGGGGACCTGGCAGAGAGGGGATTCCCCTCCACAAACACACACATGCCCCATATTAAAGAGAAGAAACCAAGCGGTTACTTCTCTTTAAAAATGGAGTTTGGGGGCGTGGCTAAGATGCTGGGCGAGTAGCATGGACTTTTGATCGGCTCCCACCAGTAATGTGAATTAAAGTGGGTATTTACAAAGTGGCAAGGTAAAATTATCAGAAAAATGAAGTGCATGAGGCTCCGAAACTGAAGATTATTTTCTGGCACCTTCAGGAGACCGGAGGTCGGAGTCTGAGGATCAGGCAGGGGGAGAGGTGCGGCGTAAGCTGTACCACTTGATCCGCATTGTGGTTCGGATGGGATCTCCAAGATTTGTTTTTGGCTGAGACTTTACTTTTTTCCTTGTTGCTGTAATTTGAAGAATGTGGCTGAGGAGGTTCCGAGGCAAGAGTCGGAATGGAGCAGGCTTTGAAGTCACAGTAAGTGGTGAGAGCGTGGGAAAGTGAAGAAGGAGGAGGAGAGAGATGGCTGAGTAATGGCGGTGGAGGCATGAAAACGAAACGTAATAATTAAAAGCACAACACTGAGGGGAAGGGAAAGAGAGGAGCTGCGGAAGGCTTGGAGGAGGATGAAAGGAGTTTGTGGATGGAAAGTAAATTTGAAAGTTTGAGACAAGGATATAAATTTGTTTGAGAACATCCCTGGGTGAAGCCCCTGGTTGGAGGAGCAGAGGAATAGAGAAGAGTCCCATTCCGTGCCTGAGGTTGCCCTTTGCGGATGGAAATGGAGACTGAGTTTTAAGAGAGAAGTCTGGGAACTGTGTTTGGACAGATTTTCACCTTAAGCTGCTCCTCCGGATAAGCCTCCGGATAAGCCTCCTGGCTTGCTACAAAGTATATCTGTTTCTTTTTTCATTTTCCCTCTTCCCTCACTGAGTGTTTCCCCTCCTCTGCCTTGCAACAGGAGGCTGCCTTGCTACAAAGTTATGGAAGCAGCTCGGTCTTTGTATATTATCTGGGAGCTCTGTCGGAGTGTTTCAACTTCAGTTGGATACTTATATTGATTTTTTTCCTTCTTCCCTGATTTGGATTTACTTCAATCAAGTCTTTGCATTTGGACTATAACTGCCTGTGGATTACAAATAACTATTCTGATCTCCCAGATTTTTTTGAAGCAAGGTAATAGAGAGGTAATAGAGAGTTGGACAGGCTTCCTGTGGATTACAATATTTTTTGTTTGGGCTGTTTTTGGTTCCTGCCCCTTTGTGGATTATAATAATAATTATTTTTTTTTGCTGGACCTCTTTTTCTTTGCAAGCTTTAACAGAATTAATGGGACTGTTGTCAGTTTTGGCTGCATCGGATTAGGTTTAAACCGAGAGTGTAATGAACTTATAATACGTTGCAGCATTAAAGCTTTTTAGGGATTGTCACCATGGATAAAGGCACAAAAGGAAAAGCAAAGGAGGAGGAGCCAGTGGTGAAATCTAAGAGGAAGGAAAAAGCACCAGCGGAAGAGGTCCCTCCGTCATCACCACCACCACCTGAACCCTATGATCATACTCAAATTATGGTGAAAATTGGCAAATTGTTTCAGAAGATGGAGAAAAATGAGGATTCAAGGGTGAAAGATAGAAAAGAAATGATGAAAAAGCAGGATAAGGTGGAAACATCTGTTATGGATTTTACAAAAAAAGTGGAATTAAGTTTGCAAAAAATAGAAGGAAATGTGAAATTGGTTCAAAATGAGATGAATACTATGAAAAAGGAAATAAAAGGGACTCAGGAGATGGTGAGGGAGAATAAACTGAAAATGGATGAGCATGAGAAAAGGATTGATGCTGTGGAAGATATGATGAGAATGAAAGCGTGGCGCCAAAATGGCCACCGTGCTCTTTGCGGGGGGCCCCCACCCGGACTCAGACATCTGGGTGAGTTAGGGGGCGTGGCCACCCCTCTATAAAAGGGGTGGCCACGAGGCAGACGAGCTGCCATTTTAGAAATAGCGACGGAGAGGAGAAGTTTTCTCCATCACTGTTTGTCCGTAGTCTTCGGCTGTTTAGCCCTTGATCCCTTCCCGGCTGGGAAGGGAGGATTAGCGCACACAGAGCCTTAGCTACTGCGTGCTTTGGGCGCTAGGTTTTCAATCCCTGGAAAAGGATCCTACTTTTTCTTTTACGAGGACATGCCTCCCAAACAGAAGGCCCCGGCGATGAAGCCGCGGCCAAAGGGGAGGACTTTTCCTGGCCCTGCGCAGGACGGGGGACAGCCATCAGGTCGGAAGACCAGGGCTGCGCCCCCACGGCAGGGCACTATGCCAGCCTTGCCCACCGATTCCGGTGGGGTGATTCAGGCTGGCACTTGGCAGCCGGGCTTGGCTGGCCAGCCTCAGGCCGGCCCCTCAGGGGCTTCGGCCCTCGGCCCACTGTTACTGGCCATGGGTTAGGACAGCAGAGGAGGGCCTGGTGCGGGCATACAACCCGTTCCTCCTCCGGCCCCTCATGGGCCGGAGTTTTGGGCATGGCCCTATTCTAGCCCTGGCTCTCCTTTTGGTGTACTGTTCCAACAGCCTACTGGGTCTTCCGGCCAACCCGGCCCGCCTTATGCTGGGGGCTCTGTGGCAGTGGATGCTCTACTGGCATGTTTAGTGGTGCTGGAGGCATCCTTGGGTATTGCACAGCCTCCTGTGGAGGGGGGCGCTGCTCTTTCTGCCGGGGCCCCTTCGTTTGCACCGGCTACCTCGACGGCCGCCACGCTGCAACGGGCGGCCAGTCGGGTTGAGCTGCTTGAGACGCTCCGGCCTGCGCCTGCCGGTGTCTCGCAGCTCTCTGTTCGTCCAGGTTTGGAGACTGGGAGTAATCAGGTGTGGCCCCAGAGCTCGATTCCGGTCGCGAGCTCCGACGCCCACTGTGAGCCCGAACCCCCAGTGGGGGCGGCTCACGGGGGTGCACCTAGTGAGTATCAGGTTCAAATTAGTGCACCTACATCACAGCCCACTTCCAGTGGTGGGGTTCAGTGGCCCTGGCCTCGTCAAGTTGAGGCGAGTGGGCATCAGTTACCAGTCTATCCCAGTGTCCCATGGTTTCAAAATGGCACCTCATTGAGGGTGGGGGTTTCCGCCCCTGGGGCAGTGCCGAGCATCGCAGGGGCTATCCAGGTCCCAGATTTGGCGGGGGGAATACGTGGATATATTCTCCCTATTGAACCGTGAGCCCACTAAGGAAGAGAGAGAGGGACAGGATGACAGAGACAAGGAACTGTCTCCTCGTCGTAAGCCACCGCGCACCTGGGCCAACTGGTTGCCGGCATATCTTATTTATATGGCGGTATACCTTAGGGCCCTGCTTGATCTGGCCATTCCTATGGTCCAATACTTGGACAATATTTACAGGGTGATGGTGGATTTCCCTGGCCCATCGTGGTTGGCTTACAATGAGGAATTTAGAACGAGGGTGCCCCTACACCCGGAGATGAGATGGAATGAGCCCTGTCAAAAATTGTGGCTCTTGTACATGACCCCCACGTGTCCGGCGCCTGGGGATAGGTACCATTGTGGCCATGCTGTGCAGCGAGCTGCTCCAACACAGGCTCCCCGCCAGCCGGCGGGGCAGGGGGTTCCAGCCCGCTTGCTGTGTTGGAGCTTCTCAGCTAATGGCGTGTGCAATAAGCGACAATGCCGATATAAACATGAGTGTCCCTCTTGCGCTGGACCCACGCCGCCTCCGCGTGCCCGTGGGCTGGTGGGTCACGGGGCAGAGGTAGAGGTGGACAGGGAGCGGGCAGAGCTTCTGCTGATGGAACTAGCCAGTCAAAAGGCCCCCTCACCAGTTAACGTGTATATGTTGGAGCGATGGCTCTCAACCTATCCAAGGAGGGAGGACGCGAGGTACCTCCTGGAGGGTTTCCAGTGGGGCTTTCGTGTCCCATTCAAAGGGGTGCAGGGACCCCAAGATGCCCCCAATTTACTTTCCCTGAAGGGTAAGGAGGAGGTAGCTGCCCTGAGTATTGCCAAAGAAGTAGAGGCTAGGAGGGTAGCGGGCCCCTTTTCTGAACCACGTTTCCTAACCTGAAGGTCTCCCCCCTCGGGCTAGTACCTAAAAAGACCCCGGGTGAATTTTGTTTAATCCACCATCTATCGTACCCGGCGGGTTACTCTGTCAATGACACTATTCCTGATGACCTTTGTTCGGTCAGGTATACGTTGTTTGACCAAGCCCTACGGATGGTGCGCTCTTGTGGTCCCGGTGCCCTCCTGGCAAAATGTGACATTAAATCGGCATTCCGATTATTGCCAGTGCACCCAGGGGACTTTGAGCTATTGGGTTTTAGATTCCAAGGGAAGTTCTATGTAGACAAGGCCATGCCTTTTGGCTGCTCTATTTCGTGTTCAGCATTCAAACATTTTAGCACTTTCCTTCAGTGGGCCTTTGTTCGCAGGTCCGGGTCTCGGTCTGTAGCCCATTACCTCGATGACTTTTTGTTTGGGGGTGAATGGGGCTTGGAGACGTGCACGGGTCTCCTCACCACATTTCAGACGCTAATGCGGGAACTGGGTGTCCCTTTAGTGCCCAAAAAGACCGAGGGCCCATCTACTACGCTCACATTTCTGGGTATTGAAATTGACATGGTCGCACAGGCATCCCGGTTACCCATTGAGAAGGTCACCCGGATCTCCGCGATGATTTTGGCCTTGCTGGCCAAATGTAAGGTGTCACTTCGTGAGCTTCAGGTACTTTATGGCCATCTTAACTTTGCCTGCAGGGTGGTGACACCATGGCTGGCCTGTTAAAGCGCCACCATAGGGTCCGATTGACCAGGGGCATGCGGGCTGACCTTTTGGTTTGGCTTACATTCCTGCGGGAATTTAATGGGGTCTCTTTCTGGATATCTGACCTTTTGGTTTCCCCTAGATTCCAAGTACAGTCGGATGCCTCCGGCTCCCTGGGATATGGGATTTATTTTGAGGGGAGGTGGGCTTATGGCCAATGGCCTCCAGCATGGTGGGGCACGGATCGCCTCCACGATCTTACATTCCTTGAGTTCCTTCCAATCCTAGGAGCTTTGATGCTATGGGGCGAGGAGTGGGCCAACTCAGTGGTCCATTTTTGGTGTGACAATGCGGCGGTAGTGCACATTGTCAACGCTCAGACGTCTAAGTCACCCAGGGTGATGGCGTTGGTTCGCCAGTTTGTGTTATGAAGCCTACGCCTCAATGTACTTTTTAAGGCCAGACATGTACCAGGCATTAATAATGATATTGCTGATGCTTTATCCCGCCTGCAGATCCCCCGGTTCCGTGCCTTGGCTCCGGAAGCAGAGGAATTCCCCTCGCCACTCCCGGCCGAGATTTGGACATTTGGCGAGGAGAGGTGAACCGGGCGATCGGCATGTCTTTGGCACCTCGCACGCGTAAGGCGTATCAACATGCTTTCCTTCAATTTAGATCCTTTTGTTTGCAACTTCAGTTGCCCGAAGTGTGGCCCATTCCAGTGGAACAAGTTTTACAATTTATGGTTTATTTACACAGTCAGGGTTTGGCTCCTCGCACTATAGCATCCAGGCTGTCGGCACTGGCATTTATTGCCAAAGTGAGGGGTTTTGCTGACTGCGTGAATGATTTCCGCATACGACATGTTTTGGAGGGGTGGACACGGGAACGTGGCTGCCGCCCGGACACTCACCACCCAATTTCACCAGAGGTACTGACGCACCTTGCACGAGGCTGGCATAATCTGTGTTATGATAAGTATGAGGTGGCTCTTTTTCATGCGGCTACCACGGTGGCCTTCTTTGCAAGCGCTCCGCATCAGTGAGATGATACTACTGTCTAAGGCGGAAGCGACTCGTAGGGCACTGGAACTCGACGATGTCTATGTCACTAATGAGTGGGCTCAGTTGAGGATACGGTCCTCAAAGGTTGATCAGCACGGCGTAGGCAGTGGAGTTAGACTGCTACGATGTTCCATTGCAGACATCTGTCCGGTTGGTGCCCTACATGAGTTTTTGGCAGTGCGTGGCGCGCACCCTGGCCCGTTTTTCTGCCACCAGGATGGGTCTCCCCTTACTAAATTTCTAGCTTGGACTGTGTGCAACCGCACGCATACGTTGGTACGGTAAGCATGGAATGAGATGGCGGGAACTGTTGCCATTCCTGCCATCGTACCGCATCATTCATACAGGGGAGGTATTGACCTCCGTGCCCTTGACCGCGCTCACCGCTCTGTGAACAGGGCTGTTTCCCGGTTCTTGGCAGACAAGGGTTTGGGGATGGTCATCCGACACCCCACGATTAGTTTACAAAATTATGATCTTTATGCAGCGGATGGGGTCCACCTGTCGGCTAGAGGTATGAACCTCTTTTTCGAAGATTTGCAAGCAGGCCTGTTGACCGAGCTGACGGTCTGGGGGGGGGGGCGTGAGTCTTCATAGAAGCCTCCCCGTGTGGCAGGTAGCACTGGTAAGGTAAAGATTTATGACCCATAGGTATCCGGCAGGTTCGCAATTGACTGGCCAACACTTAGACAGGTACAGGTGTAATAGCTTTGACCAGTCAACGACGAACCAGGCAAGGGATGATGGCAGGAGCTTTTCAGCATGCATCACCCCGTGATTTGATGGATACACGTCATAGGGTGGGGTCAGTAGATAGTTTATTGACTCCGGCCAACAATTTGTTTGTGTCAACAAACAAATTGATATAAATGGATAAATTGTAGCTAATTGCCATTGGCAATTTTGGGACGAACCTTACCAGTGTTACTGAGGCCTGCTTGCCTTAAGAATTACAATTGGATGAATACACCAATTGAAAGTTATAATTCGGACTAGGGCATTATTCAATAAAAGTGGCCCAATGCCTTTATCCATATACCGGTGTCTGAGTCTTTCTTTGGGGAGTGTGCCTGCAATGAAAGCGCGGTGCCAAAATGGCCTCCATGCTCTTTGCGGGGGCCCCCCACCCGGACTCAGACATCCGGGTGAGTTAGGGGGCGTGGCCACCCCTCTATAAAAGGGGTGGCCACGAGGCAGACGAGCTGCCATTTTAGAAATAGCGACGGAGAGGAGAAGTTTTTCCCTCCACCCCCTCCCTAGTGAACAGTGTGATATTTTGGTCGCTTCGGGGCCGTTTGGGAATTTTTGGCCTGAACCACAATTGGCCCTTGCTTTCTGGCTTTTTTGCCCATCCAACACTGTTGCTAGTGTTTGAGCAAAGGGGTTTTGTTCTTGACTTTGGTCACTTTAGGCGGGTAGCACTGGTAAAGTAAAGATTTATGACCCATAGGTATCCGGCAGGTTCGCAATTGACTGGCCAACACTTAGACAGGTACAGGTGTAATAGCTTTGACCGGTCAACGACGAACCAGGCAAGGGGTGATGGCAGGAGCTTTTCAGCATGCATCACCCCGTGATTTGATGGATACACATCATAGGGTGGGGTCAGTAGATAGTTTATTGACTCCGGTCAACAATTTGTTTGTGTCAACAAACAAATGGATACAAATGGATACATTGTAGCCAATTGCCATTGGCAATTTTGGGAGGAACCTTACCAGTGTTACTGCGGCCTGCTTGCCGTAAGACTTACAATTGGATGAATACACCAATTGAAAGTTATAATTCGGACTAGGGCATTATTCAATAAAAGTGGCCCAATGCCTTTATCCATCTGAGTCTTTCTTTGGGGGGTGCGCCTGCAAAGCAGAATATTGTGATCCGTCAGGTGGTTGAAAGGATGCCAGACCAGCTAAGAGAAAGAGTGGTTCAGTGGCTAAATAATTTGAGTATGGGAAAGGAATTTGTACAGGAGGACATTGTAAGTGCATATAGGGTGGGTCCAAGAAGAGGGAAGGCATCTCAAAGAAATGTTCTGGTAAAATTTGCAAATTGGGGAGATAAACTTAGAGTAATGGCTTTCTTGAAACAAGCTGGTTCTGGCGCCCTAAAAATCGATGGTTCCGATGTGGAAGTATATAATGATATTTCAATGAAGGAAAGGATTTGGAGATATAAGATGAGACTGGTAACTAAACTGTTGATGAGTAAAGGTGTAAGGTACACTTGGAGATTCCCACAGCAATTGTGTTTCTTCTATGAGAAAAAAATGCAGGTTATTGATGAGGGGATTGACCCATTGGAATATCTGAGTCTGCTGGAGCTTGTTAAAGCGGGTTCGGAAGAGTGGTTAACTCTCAGGAAAGATTTGTTGGAATCGGGGGCTATAAGAAGGGAGTATGAGGGGGCGGATGCTGGTGGTGCTACAGGTGGAACCCCGCAGGGAAGAGAAGAAGAGGAGTTGTCATTGATTATTGTCGAGGAGGAGGCAAGTAAGGAGCATTGAGCAATAGATTAGGATTTTTTTTAAAAAATAATATCACTTAAGTACTATATAAAGGTGGGTGGTGCGAAGCATTAATCTGCATGTACATCTTCCATGTCCCCCCTCTCCCCTCTTTGGTCATCAAAGGCGTCTTTTTTTCGGTGAAGGTGGGGAGAGAGATATTGTGTGTTATGTGTATAATTTTGTGTTTTAGTGGTAAGGGGTTGGTGGTGGCACGCCCAATGGAGAGTTTAGAAGTTAGAAGGGAAGAAATTGTAATAGACTATGGGAAATATTAAAGTATTAACCTGGAATGTAAAGGGTACAGGTTCTGTTCTTAAGAGGAGGAGGCTGGAATTGGCTTTGAAGAAGGATAGACCTGATATAGTGTTTTTACAGGAAATGCACCAAAAGTCAAAGGATACAAACAAAATTTTCTTGGGATGGATACAACATTATGAGATAGCATTTGATACTTCAAAAGCAAGAGGAGTGTCAATTATGATTTCTAAAAGATTAGGATTTGAGACAATAAAAAGTGTTGCCGACCAGGAAGGAAGATACTTGCTCGTAAGAGGAAAAATAGATGATGAGGAGATAATGTTGGTGAACATTTATGCTCCAAACGAACACCAAGCTGAATTTTTAGAAAAAGTCCGAAAAGTTGTGGAGCTAGAAAGAGGGGCAAAAATGATTGTGGCCAGAGACTTTAATTTGATAAGGTCAAATTTAGACTGTACGAATTTAGCAAGGTGAGGAACTGGATTGAAAGGGAAGGTTTTAGATAAATGGATGGGTGCGATGGGACTGAAAGATTCTTGGAGAGAGATCAAGGGTTCGGAAAGGGCATACTCTTATTTTTCACACGTTCATGGGTCCTATTCTAGAATAGACTATGTTTTGTTAACGGAAAATATGATTTAAAATATTGAGGGAATGGAAATAGGGATTTTCAAGGAATCAGACCATGCTAAAGTACTTTTGGAGCTGAGGTTACAAAAGGATAATCGGAGAGGAAGAAGTTGGAGGTATGATACCAAAAATGTAAAGAACAAATCATGGAAAGTTGGATGAAAAGCTGGCAGTGGAACTATAACGAAGAGGTAAGTTTTAATGTGGTTTGGGATGCCATTAAGTCGGTTTTTGAGGGGAAAGTATAAAGTTGGCGAGTATAAAGTATAGAAGATATAAGGCAGATCAGGTGGAAAAAGAAAAAAGAAATAAAGCAATTACAGGAAGATCACTCCAAAAACAAGGATAAAATAATCTTCGCTAAACTACAAAGACTTAAGGCAGAATTAATGGGCAAGGATATAGATAAAGTTAAAAGAGATTTGAAATATCTAAATAGAGAGTATTTTGAATTTAGCAATAAAAATTCAAGATTATTAGCAAGAGCGGCCAAAGCTAAAAAGGAAAAAAGGGAAATTGGGGTGTTGGTTGATAAACAAGGGATAAGGTGTAATAAGATTAGCGACAAATGTAAAATTGTGAGTGAATTTTATCAAGCATTATATGCAAAAAAAGAGATAGACGTTGGTAAGCTTAAAGGGATATTGGAAAGGCAGTTAGGGAATGGAATAAAACAGGAACACCGGGGGAAAATGGAGGAACGGGTTACTGATAAAGAGGTAAAAGATGTAATTAGTGGTTTGAAGTTGGGGAAAGCCCCGGGAAATTATGGATTATAGACAGAGTTTTATAAGGAATTTAAAGACGTTGTGGTACCAAAGTTAGTGAAGCTATATAACTATATTTTAGACGGTGGACAAATTCCAACTTCATGGTATAGGACTATAATTGTTCTGCTGCCAAAATTGGGAAAGAATTTGGAAAAGGTGGAATCATACAGACCAATTTCTCTTATAAATCAGGATGCCAAGATTTTCACAGCAATACTGGCTAATCGGTTAAATAGATTTATGGGGGAATATATAAATGTTGATCAAGTTGGTTTTTTAAAAGGAAGGCATATGGCTGATTTGACTAGGAGGGTGTTAGACTTAATTGACAATGTTAATCAGACGAAGGAAAAGGTGGGTTTATTATCTTTAGATATTTTTAAGGCATTTGATTCGCTACAATGGTCTTCGAGTAAGGAAATAGTTAGAAATTATGGATTTGGGGATAGATTTAGAAGGGTAATTGACTTATTATATCAAAAAGGGAGTGCTAGGATTAGAGTAAATGAAGAGGTTACGGATGAGGTAAAGCTTGAGGCAGGCACTAGGCAGGGTTGTCCACTATCCCCTATTTTGTTTATTATGGCAATGGAAATTTTAGCTAAAAATATAAGGGAAGACTCAACTATAGAAGGGATATTGGGCAATAAAGTGAGCATGTATGCAGATGATACGTTGTTAATGGTGAAACATTCAGAGGTGGTAATGGATAGGATTAAAGAGCAAATAGAGGAATTTGAGGTTATAACTGGATTGAGGATAAATTGGGATAAATCAGAATTGATGCTGTGTAATATGGGGGATGAGGAGAGGGAAAAGATGGCGGGGTTATCTAATATACAAATTAAAGAAAAGTTGAAATATTTGGGGATAACTATTTCAAATAGATTTGAAGAACTTAAAAGACTGAACTATGACAACTTGAAAGCAGAATTCAAGAACAAAATAAAAAGTTTTCAGAAGTTGAAGTTGTCATGGTTTGGGAGGATTGCAATTTGCAAAATGATGTTGCTGCCGAGGATTAATTTTCTATTTGATGCACTTGCAATCCAATTGAAGGAAAAGGAGATTAATGAGTTCCAAAAGATGTTTAATAATTTTTGTAATGGTGGCAAGAAATCCAGACTTTCAAAGAAACTCTGGTATCTGCCTCAGAAAGAAGGAGGTTTGGGAATGCCAAATTTGTTAGCGTACTATCGAGCATTTCAAATCAAGAACGTTGTGAAGATCTTGGCAAGAGAAAAAGTAATTTGGGAGGAAATGGAGATGAAAGATTATAAGAATATTGGTAAAATGATTTTTTTGGGAACTAAGGTTAAAATGATAAATACAAGCAATACTATGATGAGGGGACTCATGAGGGTGTGGAAAAGATTAAAGAAAGACTTGATCCCAGATCCCTCTCCAATTTTGGAATTGGCTGATATGGTGTGTTTTCCGATAAAAATAGACAAAACAAAAAAGGAAATATTGGATAAAAACGAAGTTTTCCTGGTGAAGGAATGGTTAAGGGCTTGCAAAGATGAAACTAAGAAGAAAAAACTATTTGAACAGTTAAAATTGGACTGGTTTCAGAAATTGAAGGTTGATAATTGGAATAAAAAATATAGAAGAGAATTAGCTATAGACAGAGAAAAGACCAAATTTGAAGAAATGGTTTTAAAGATTAGAAAAGGTGAGAAAAGTACCAAGGGTCTAGTAAGTAAACTTTATATTTTAACAAATAAGGGTAGTGATCCACAGGAAGATTTTAAATTGAAGTGGGAACAGGATTTGAATATAAAATTAGGAAATGATGAATGGAGAAATAAGTGGAAAATGAGGATAATGAAAACAATGTCAGTAAGAATTAAGGAACATAACTATAAAATGTTGTGGCAATGGTACTTGACACCACTGAGGTTGCATCAGATTGATAATAAAAGGGATAATTTATGTTGGAGATGTAAAGAAACTGTTGGAACCTATGAACATATGTGGTGGAGTTGTAAAAACATAAATGAATTCTGGAGAAGAATAGAAGGAGAGATAGGGGAAATAATGGGTAAGAAAATTAAGTTGGTGTCAGGTACCATTTTGCTAACAGACGTGGAAGGTATGTGTTTGAATAAGGTGGGAAAAAAGCTATTGGAAATAATGTTAACTACTGGCAGACAATGTATCGCTAGAAATTTGAAAAATGATGTAACAATACAGACGGGAGAGTGGTATAAGGAAATGTGGAATCTAGCATTGAATGACAAATTGACATGGGAGATAAAAGTAAAAAGGGATAAATTGAAGGAAAATAGATTTTGGAATATTTGGAAGCCGTTTGTAGATCACTCCCTTATGGGCAGAGATAGTTTTAGACCTGTACCATCTCAAAGTGGGTTTTGGAGATGATACAGACACTAAACTCTCCGGGGCAATGTAAATATTCACTGGGTGATTTGTAATTTGAAAAGAAGGAATTTGATGGTTGTTAACAAATAACTGTAATATTGAAAGCTTTTATGAAGGTTATGGTTATAGTACTAACCTACAATGTGGATATCTAATTGTGTGTGTACCATGACAAATAATCAGTTTAACTACCATGTATGTGTTATTTTTCATGAGTTTTATGTAATATTGTTATGATGTATTGTTCTTTTTTTGTATGTTTGTTTTTTTTTCTTTTGAAAATAAATAAAAAATATATTTTTTTAAAAACGGGCTTACCATCAGTTTTCCAAAGTATACTGCACTTTCTAGTCCAATATAACCAATTGGGCAGTGCTAAATCCCGGTAGTTTAGTGGTTAAGACACTGAACATGCCAACTGGAAGGTTGGCAGGTCAGCAGCTCAAGACCTGAGTACTGCACGACAGTGAGCTCCCATCTGTGTCCCAGCTTCTGCCAACCTAGCAGTTTAGAAGCAAGAAATTGCAAGTAGATAAATAGGTGCCACTTCAGTCTTGACAGGCGGAGTCCTCTTAGAATAATGAAAAGCAGCAGCTGACAGGTGGCTCCCATCTGGGGGGAGCACGGGACCTCTTGTGCAGCAACGGTGGCTTTTCTCCCCTTTGGGCCAGGCATGGCTGCGAAGGGGGCGGCAGCGGCGGCAGCTGCCCACAGGTCGCTCCCATCCCCAGAGCAATGGCAAGGCTCCGAGGAGAGCGCGGGACCTCTTATGCGGCGGTGGCAGCGGCTTTACTCCCCTTCGGGCCAGGCGTGGCTGTGAAGGGGGCGGAAGTGGTGGCGGCTGCCCACAGATGGCTCCCATCCCTGGAGCAATGGTGAGGCTCCAGGGAGAGCGCAAGACCCCTTGTGCAGCAGCGGCTTTTCTCCCCTTCGGGCCAAGCATGGCTGCAAAGGGGGTGGCAGCAGCTGCCCACAGGTGGCTCCCATCTCCTGAGCAATGGCGAGGTACCAGGGAGAATGCGAGACCTCTTGTACAGTGGCAGCTTTTCTCCCCTTCGGGCCAGGCATGGCTGCGAAGGGGGGGCAGCGGCGGCCACGGCAGCGGTGGCTGCCCACAGTTGGCTCCCATCCCCAGAGCGATGGCGAGGCTCCAGGGAGAGCGCGAGACTCCTACGGCATGACCACAGAAACATCTACAGACACAGACAGCACTGGCTCTTTGGCTATAAAGATGAACACTGAACCCTAGAGTCAGATACCACTGGCTTTTGAACAAGGTGACTTGTCCCTTTATCTTTACTTAAGTCCCAATTATACCAACTTAATTCATTGCTAGGAAGAAGGAAGACACATCAAAGGGAATTAAGAGGAAGATATGGTGACTGTCCATTGCTCTCTGTGTGCAGAAAAGTTTCCATCGGGGTACAGGAATTATGATTGTCTCTCAACTTGTCTGATCGTCAGCCATACTTTTATGAGCTGGAGTCCACCAGAAACATTTGGAAAGCTATGGAGGTGCCTTATCCTCTATTTATAAAATAAGCAAAGACACATCCCTGCCCCAAAGAGTTTCCAATCACAATTTGACAGGAGGAGGAGAGGAGAGTGAAGGACAGCAGTAACAAGGAATCAATGTTAAGGAATATCCTAGATAGAAAAGGCCCTTGGGGAAAGAACATACAACTCAGGATGATAGAACTAGAAAATATGAAGGTAAGAGCTCAGAACAATTACTTTTAGAAACTATAGTGTGGCCTGCTGGTTGGAGAATTCTGGGAAATGAATTCTAAAAAAATATTTTCCTACATTCTGATAGAATTAATTGCCCGGTGAGTAGATAGAATCTGGCTAGATAAGTTAGGTACCTGGCTTTAGAACTAGAGGTTGGGAGATTGATTCCCTAATATGCCTCCTGGGAGAAGAGCCACCCTATGTGGTCTTGTTCAAGCTGCATAATCCCAGGGCACCCCCAGAAAAAAAGGGAAAGATAAACCACTTATGGGTATTCTATTTCTGAAAAGGCAGAAGCAGATGAGTGGCACAAATTATTGCTACTTAACAGTTTGAAAGCATGAAATTGCAAGTAGGTAAATAGGGACCACTTAGGAGGGAAGGTAAGCAGCACTCCGGAAAATGTCTGCACAAGCAGACAGTGCTGTATCTTCGGTTATGAAACAGAGATGAGCACTGAACTCTACAGTTGGATATGACTAGCTTTTGAGCAAGGATGACCTTTACCTTTACTGGTATACTGTATAATGAAAAGAAAAAAGGGGGCAAAAATTGGGAAACTTTAAAAGCACCAACTTTAAAAGCACAATTAAGGATGGAAATCTGTTGGGATAATTTCACAACACACTTTCTCTGCCGCAAATAGGGTGGAAAATTGCAAGAGACCCTTTGCAGGCACACACCCCCAAAGAAAGACTCAGACACCGGTATATGGATAAAGGCATTGGGCCACTTTTTTTTGAATAATGCCCTAGTCCGAATTATAACTTTCAATTGGTGTATTCATCCAATTGTAATTCTTAAGGCAAGCAGGCCGCAGTAACACTGGTAAGGTTCCTCCCAAAATTGCCAATGACAATTGGCTACAATGTATCCATTTGTATCCATTTGTTTGTTGACACAAACAAATTGTTGGCCGGAGTCAATAAACTATCTACTGACCCCACCCTATGACGTGTATCTGTCAAATCACGGGGTGATGCATGCTGAAAAGCTCCTGCCATCACCCCTTGCCTGGTTCGTCGTTGACCGGTCAAAGCTATTACACCTGTACCTGTCTAAGTGTTGGCCAGTCAATTGAGAACCTGCCAGATACCTATGGGTCATAAATCTTTACCTTACCAGTGCTACCCGCCTAAAGTGACCAAAGTCAAGGACAAAACCCCTTTGCTCAAACACTAGCAACAGTGTGGGATGGGCAAAAAAGCCAGAAACCAAGGGCCAATTGTGGTTCAGGCTAAAAATTCCCACCCGGCCCCGAAGCGACCAAAATATCACACTGTTCACTAGGGAGGGGGTGGAGGGAAAAACTTCTCCTCTCCATCGCTATTTCTAAAATGGCAGCTCGTCTGCCTCGTGGCCACCCCTTTTATAGAGGGGTGGCCACGCCCCCTAACTCACCCGGATGTCTGAGTCCGGGTTGGGGGGGCCTGCAAAGAGCGCGGCGGCCATTTTGGCGCCGCGCTTTCATTGCAGGCGCACCCCCCCAAAGAAAGACTCAGACACCGGTATATGGATAAAGGCATTGGGCCACTTTTATTGAATAATGCCCTAGTCCGAATTATAACTTTCAATTGGTGTATTCATCCAATTGTACTTCTTAAGGCAAGCAGGCCGCAGTAACACTGGTAAGGTTCCTCCCAAAATTGCCAATGGCAATTGGCTACAATGTATCCATTTGTATCAATTTGTTTGTTGACACAAACAAATTGTTGACTGGAGTCAATAAACTATCTACTGACCCCACCCTATGACGTGTATCCATCAAATCACGGGGTGATGCATGCTGAAAAGCTCCTGCCATCATCCCTTGCCTGGTTCGTCGTTGACCGGTCAAAGCTATTACACCTGTACCTGTCTAAGTGTTGGCCAGTCAATTGCGAACCTGCCGGATACCTATGGGTCATAAATCTTTACCTTACCAGTGCTACCCGCCACACGGGGAGGCTTCTATGAAGACTCACCGCCCCCCCACCAGGCCTGCTTGCAAATCTTCCAAAAAGAGGTTCATACCTCTAGCCGACAGGTGGACCCCATCCGCTGCATAAAGATCATAATTTTGTAAACTAATCGTGGGGTGTCGGATGACCATCCCCAAACCCTTGTCTGCCAAGAACCGGGCAATAGCCCTGTTCACCGAGCGGCGAGCACGGTCAAGGGCACGGAGGTCAATACCTCCCCTGTATGAATGACGCGGTACGATGTCCGACCATAGCAGCCTTGTGGGCGGCCACACATAATGCAAATAAGCTAGGTCACTGCAAATCGTGAATTTTAAGGAGAGGCCAGTGACCTAGGCGAGGTCATTGCCCCCGAGGTGCAGTACAAGGACATCAGGTGGTTCAGCATCCCTGATGGAAAACAGGAATGGCAACAGTTCCCGCCATCTCATTCCGCGCTTACCGTACCAACGTATGCGTGCGGTTGCACACAGTCCAAGCTGGGGTCCCCACTCTGTCGCCGCAGCATACTGCGCTGCCCAGTGCACGTAACTGTGGCCCACCAGCCATACTGCCACCGGTGTGCGGGGACACACAGGGTCTGTAAAAGAAGAAAAGAGAACAATGACTTAACTGGTACTCATGCCTGAAGAGGGCGAACATATAATGCAAAACGCATGGCTCCCCATCTTCCCATCTGGCGTATATCAGCCTCAGAGTACCCAAATGCAGCCGCAGTGAATGCAGCACCTATCCTAAATGAATGGGTGCCGTAATGAGCCCCAGGGAGGCCAACACTGGATAGTGCCATACCGGTCACCTTCCAAAATTGAAATTTAGTAAGGGGAGACCCATCCTGGTGGCAGAAAAATGGGCCAGGGTGCGCGCCACGCACCGCCAAAAACTCATGTAGGGCACCAACCGGACAGATGTCTGCAATGGAACATCGTAGCAGTCTAACTCCACTGCCTACGCCGTGCTGATCAACCTTTGAGGACCGTATCCTCAACTGAGCCCACTCATTAGTGACATAGACATCGTCGAGTTCCAGTGCCCTACGAGTCACATCCGCCTTAGACAGTAGTACCAACTCACTGATGCAGAGCGCTCCAAAGAAAGCCACCGTGGTAGCCGCGTGAAAAAGAGCCACCTCATACTTATCATAACACAAGTTATGCCAGCCTCGTGCAAGGTGGGTCAGTACCTCTGGTGAAATTGGGTGTCGAGTATCCGGGCGGCGGCCAGGTTCCTGTGTCCACCCCTCCAAAACATGACGTATGCAGAAATCATTCACGCAGTCAGCAAAACCCCTCACTTTGGCCATTAATGCCAGTGCCGACAGCCTGGATGCTATAGTGCGAGGAGCCAAACCCTGACTGTGTAAATAAACCATAAATTGTAAAACTTGTCCCACTGGAATGGACCACACTTTGGGCAACTGCAGTTGCAAACAAAAGGATCTAAATTGAAGGAAAGCATGTTGATATGCCTTACGCGTGCGAGGTGCCAAAGACATGCCGATCGCCCGGTTCACCTCTCCTCGCCAAATGTCCAAATCTCGGCTGGGAGTGGCGAGGGGAATTCCTCTGCTTCCGGAGCCAAGGCACGGAACCGGGGGATCTGCAGGCGGGATAAAGCATCAGCAATATCACTATTATTGCGTCACATAGGCGCTGAGCAAATGCTCTGCCGGGCGTCACCACTCTGCAGGCAAAGTTAAGATGGCCATGAAGTACCTGAAGCTCACGAAGTGACACCTTACGTTTGGCCAGCAAGGCCAAAATCATCGCGGAGATCTGGGTTACCTTCTCAATGGGTAACCGGGATGCCTGTGCGACCGTGTCAATTTCAATACCCAGAAATGTGAGCGTAGTGGATGGGCCCTCGGTCTTTTCGGGCGCTAAAGGGACACCCAGTTCCCGCATTAGCGTCTGAAATGTAGTGAGGAGACGCGTGCACGTGTCCGAGCCCCGTTCACCCCCAAACAAAAAGTCATCGAGGTAATGGGCTACAGACCGAGACCCGGACCTGCAAACAAAGGCCCACTGAAGGAAAGTGCTAAAACGTTTGAATGCTGAACACGAAATAGAGCAGCCAAAAGGCATGGCCTTGTCTACATAGAACTTCCCTTGGAATCTAAAACCCAATAGCTCAAAGTCCCCTGGGTGCACTGGCAGTAATCGGAATGCCGATTTAATGTCACATTTTGCCAGGAGGGCACCAGGACCACAAGAGCGCACCATCCGTAGGGCTTGGTCAAACGATGTATACCTGAGCGAACAAAGGTCATCAGGAATAGCATCATTGACAGAGTAACCCGCCGGGTACGATAGATGGTGGATTAAACAAAATTCACCCGGGGTCTTTTTAGGTACTAACCCCAGAGGGAAGACCTTCAGGTTAGGAAAAGGTGGTTCGGAAAAGGGGCCCCGCTACCCTCTTAGCCTCTACTTCTTTGGCAATACTCAGGGCAGCTACCTCCTCCTTACCCTTCAGGGAAAGTAAATTGGGGGCATCTTGGGGTCCCCGCACCCCTTTGAACGGGATACGAAAGCCCCACTGGAAACCCTCCAGGATGTACCTAGCGTCCTCCCTCCTTGGATAAGTTGAGAGCCATCGCTCCAACATATACACATTAACTGGTGAGGGGGCCTTTTGACTAGCCAACTCCATCAGCAGAAGCTCTGCCTGCTCCCTGTCCACCTCTACCTCTGCCCCGTGACCCACCAGCCCGCGGGCACACGGAGGCGGCGTGGGGGCCAGCGCAAGAGGGACACTCATGTTTATATCGGCACTGTCGCTTATTGCACACGCCATTAGCTGAGAAGCTCCAACACAGCAAGCGGGCTGGAACCCCCTGCCCCGCCGGCTGGCGGGGAGCCTGTGTTGGAGCAGCTCGCTGCACAGCATGGCCACAATGGTACCTATCCCCAGGCGCCGGACACGTGGGGGTCATGTACAAGAGCCACAATTTTTGACAGGGCTCATTCCATCTCATCTCCGGGTGTAGGGGCACCCTCGTTCTAAATTCCTCATCGTAAGCCAACCACGATGGGCCAGGGAAATCCACCATCGCCCTGTAAATATTGTCCAAGTATTGGACCATAGGAATGGCCAGATCAGGCAGGGCCCTAAGGTATACCGCCATATAAATAAGATATGCCGGCAACCAGTTGGCCCAGGTGCGCGGTGGCTTACGACGAGGAGACAGTTCCTTGTCTCTGTCATCCTGTCCCTCTCTCTCTTCCTTAGTGGGCTCACGGTTCAATAGGGAGAATATATCCACGTACTCCCCCCGCCAAATCTTCTCCCACGTGACCTGGGACAAATGATCACCAAGGGGCAAGGAATAACCAGCCGTCGGCAAAGCCATCACCGGCACATTATCTATAGAGGGCATACGCAGCGGGACCTGGATAGCCCCTGCAATGCTCGGCACTGCCCCGGGGGCGGCAACCCCCGCCCTCAATGAGGTGCCATTTTGAAACCATGGGGCACTGGGATAGACTGGTAACTGATGCCCTCTCGCCTCAACTTGACGAGGCCAGGGCCACTGAACCCCACCACTGGAAGTGGGCTGTGATGTAGGTGCACTAATTTGAACCTGATACTCACTAGGTGCACCCCCGTGAGCCGCCCCCCACTGGGGGTTCCGGCCCATGGCGGGCGTCGGAGCTCGCGACCGGAATCGAGCTCTGGGGCCACACCTGATTACTCCCAGTCTGCAGATCTGGACGAACAGGGAGCTGCGAGACACCGGCAGGCGCAGGCCGGAGCGTCTCAAGCAGCTCAACCCGGCTGGCCGCCTGGTGCAGCGTGGCGGCCGTCGAGTTAGCTGGTGCAAACGAAGGGGCCCCGGCAGAAAGAGAAGCGCCCCCCTCCACAGGAGGCTGTGCAATACCCAAGGATGTTTCCAGCACTGCTAAACGTGCTAGTAAAGCATCCACTGCCACAGAGCACCCAGCATAAGGCAGGCTGGGTTGGCCGGAAGACCCACTAGGCAGTTGTAATGGTACACCGAAAGGAGAGCCAGGGCCAGAATAGGGCCATACCCAAAACTCCGGCCCATGAGGGGCCGGAGGAGGAACGGGTTGTGTGCCCGCACCAGGCCCTCCCCCGCTGCCCTGACCCATGGCCGGTAATGGCGGGCCGAGGGCCGAAGCCCCTGAGGGGCCGGCCTGTGGCAGGCCAGCCAAGCCCGGCTGCCAAGTGCCAGCCTGAATCACCCACCGGTATCGGTGGGCAAGGCTGGCATAGTGCCCTGCCGCGGGGGCGCAGCCCTGGTCCTCCGACCTGATGGCTGTCCCCCGTCTTGCGCAGGGCCAGGAAAAGTCCTCCCCTTTGGACGTGGCTTCATCGCTGGGGCCTTCCGTTTGGGAGGCATGTCTTCAAAAAGAAAAAGTAGGATCCCTTTCCAGGGATCGAAAACCTAGCGCCAAAGCACGCAGTAGCCAAGCGAACCAAAGCCCTGCGTGCGCTAATCCTCCTTTCCCAGCCGGGAAAGGATCGAGGGCTAAACAGCCAAAGACTACAGAACAAACAGCGACGGAGAAAACTTCTCCTCTCCGTCGCTATTTCTAAAATGGCAGCTCGTCTGCCTTGTGGCCACCCTTTTTATAGAGGGGTGGCCACGCCCCCTAACTCACCCGGATGTCTGAGTCCGGGTGGGGGGCCCACGCAAAGAGCGCGGTGGCCATTTTGGCGCCGCGCTTTCATTCTGCACAACCCGTGACTCCTTCCCCTCCCTTTGCAGCAGCTGCCAGTGTCAGAGAACAGAATGGGATGCAAACCTGTAACTACACACGTGCACGCATATGCAGGGACAGTTGCATACACACACAGAGGCAACACGTACAAAGCAAATGCTGCTTGGTGAAACATCCAGGGTGACAGTCAATTCAGGAGGTTGAAAAAAGATGAATAGCACACAGTTGGAAACAACAGTGATACCCTCTAAGGACTGGTGCAGGGGAGGATGTTTCAAACCACCTTCACTTTTTGTGACCCCCACCAACCATGCCAGTACTGCTTCCTCTAGGAAGTGTCAGGAAGTGCAGAAAGTCTAACTGTCCCTGCCCCAGGTTTTTGAGTCACGTTATACTGAGGCAAGGATTTTTCTTCTGCAAAAGAACCCTTAGAGGAGGGTTGTCTGCTATATAGCCCTCCAGATGTTTGGGTCCATCTTTAGTCATCCCTGGCCACATTGGTCATGGTGCCTAGAGCTGATGGATTCCTGCAACATCTGGAGAGAGACTTTTTTCACCCCCACAATTTCTTACAGGCCTCTGGGTTGGGGAACCATAATGTCCTTGGTTGGAACTTGAAGGGGAACAAAAATATCAGGGAATGGGGTTGAACTTGAGATGTCTGTTTGGTTTTATAGTTTATGATTAATTACTGTGATATCCAACTATTCCTCCAATGAGATCAAAGTAGCATAGCTGGCTGCAGAGTGAGGAAGGGTTTGTCATGTTTCCTATAAAATTAGGGAGTAAACACAAAGTGAATTTGATCCATTAAAGCTAACATTATAATACAGGAGTTAGTCTTTAAAGTGCCACAACGATTTTCAATATTTAGCAGAATGGAATGGAGACTCTTTCCTTTTTTCTTTTGTTTACTCTCTGATATGCTTGCACAGACTAATAGGGCTACCACTTCAACATTTCCAGTGCTAAAATTAGGATGTCAGATCAAGGTTTAATCTTTCTCCTTGGATTTCTCTGTGCAAGGCAAAGATCTTCCACCCTGCACTTCCCCACCTTTTATTTTGACTGAACTTTCAGACTTGCAGCCTCTGTTTGCCAGCTGTTTGCCACTAGGGCAAAGCATGATAACCTGGCCTGGAAGTGGCTTGTAAGTAAAACCCAGGTTGAAAACCCAGCCTTACCCAGAGTGAGGGAGAAACCCAGAGAAGAACAGCAAAGGGGATATGTGCACACACACACATTGGATTACGTTGTTACTGAATTTGTATTAATATGTATTTATCTATTTTGTGACATTAATTGTATCGCTTTGCACAGCATGCTTTGTTGTGAACCGCTTGAGTCGCCTTCGGGCTGAGAAAATGCGGTATACAAATAAAAGTGATGATGATGATATCTTGACTGAGAGCTCCCAGGAGGAGAGGCTTCCTGGCTCCCTTAACTCTAACAGATGTAGGCACCTCTTGACAATAGGATTAAGTCTGCGGCACATGCCCTTCTCAAACTGTGGCTTTGAAAGGAAAACAATGGGGGGGGGGGAAGGGCCTCTCCCAGTCTGGCATTAGAGTGTTCAAAACATTGCCAGCAAAAGAAAGAAGGAAGAACATACAGAATTTAAAAACCAATCAATGAAAGCATCCACACATCCATCCTAGCACAGAACAGGGATGGTTTCCATGCATGTGGAGGCTACAATCCAGGGACCAGCATCTTATCCTGAGCATCCCCCCCCCCCACCGGCCTGCCTGCTCAGATCACACAAGCCGATTGGGGGAGTGGGGCTCAGTCTTGGAACTTTTTGGGACCATCTGCCAGGCAGCGGGGCTGGTGAGTGCCGCCACAAGCAGGCTGATGGGGTGTGCAATCTGTTCCCTACAAACCCACACACACAGCCCCCCTTCAGGCCAAGAAGAGAAGTGAGGTTTCTTAAGCATCCGCTCATTTAATTAATTCATTAGTATGGCTGGTAATTGAGGAGTCAAACCCCCCCCCCCCCCAAGGATCTGAGCCTGGTCCTTGCATGTGGCGAGTGGGGAGTGGGGAGGGGAGGGGCGGATCCCAAGCCAATCATTTACTCACCTTTCGGCCTCTGACAGTCTCCAGAAGTTTCAGCCCTGCCAGCCTTGATCAAGCCTAGTGCGTTTCCATGAAAGCATCTATCTCATTCGATTATTCACTTGGTGTCACTGCCTGTCTTTTACACCCAGAAGGACCTGTCTCTGGCATCTCTAGATGGTTCTTGGGGGAAATCCTACCTAAGACCCTGGAGCACTGCTCCCAATCAGTGCTTGGAGTTCCTAATTTGATCGATCAAAGGCCTAACACAGTATAAGTCAGGTTCCTGTGTCCCTAGGACAGCAGGATCCTGCACCTCTTGACACAGAAGGACATCGCTTTGTGTTCTATGGGTGTTATGTATGCATGTTCTCTGTACTGATAAGAATGTAACCACTCCAAATACAATGTATCTCAGCTGTAAAGGAACGCGAGCAAGCAGCCCATAGAGGGCAGCTGCGAGCGTTCAGTCTCACATGGTTCACATTGCTCAATCACGGACAGCCGCGGGAAAACCTTCCCCGCATTCAGCAGCAGGAGAAAGAACTACTGAAGAGAGGCGTGCCTGGGCGAGGCCACGCCGGTAGCAGCCAATGAGCTACCGTGCTACAAGATTCAAATGTACAATGCTACTGTATATATTGAGATGTATCACCGCCATTACCTCATGCTCCACCGGATCATCATGCAATAAACCTGTGTTAAGCCAACCCTTCGGCTGTTCTGTTGTCTTTGGTCCCATACAGTAAACTGGCGACGAAGGTGGGATTATGGCTGCCCACGGGACCAAGACATGCGCCGGCTACGAGATCAGGAAGCCGGGAGACTTGGAGCTGTTTGAGATAGACTTCAATGGAGCGCTGGTGGAGCTCGAAGTCTCAGATGAGGATAAGAAGAGGGCCATCTTCGTCCGCATGCTCGGACATGAGACCAAGAGGACCTTGGTGGACCTGATCGCGCCGAGGAGGGTGAGCGACTTCAAAGCCAAGGAGCTCCTGGCGGTGCTGCGCGCCCACCTCCGGCCCGCGATAGCGATGTTCCCCGCTCGGAGCGCGTTCTGGAGGCGAGTCCAAGCGCCCGGGGAATCGGTCGCCGAGTTCGCCGCGGCCCTGCGGCTGGCCGCCGGCCCATGCAAGTGGGAGACCCCAGAAGTCACCCTCCGGGACTGCCTGCTCTGCGGTCTGAGGGACACCGAGACTCAGCGCGCGCTGATGAAACAGGAGCCGCCTCCCACGTGGCAACAAGTCCTCGACACGGCACAGGCCGCGGAAGCCACGACGGCCGGGGTGCAAGAGCTCCAGGACTGGCACCCGAAACCCGCCAAGGCAGAGAGCTCGGTGCGCGCGGCCCGGCGAGTTTCGAACTCGTCCGCGGAGAGCGGCGACGACGAGGACATCCGGAAGGTCCAGAAGGAAGGCCGGCGCTGCGACGGCTGCGGCGCCGCCCACGCCCGCGCCAAATGCCCGTTCCGCAAGGCCGAGTGCCACAACTGCGGCCGGCGCGGGCACATCGCCAAGGTCTGCCGGAGACGGCGCGAGGCCAAGAGGAGTTCCCCAGACCGCTCGGCGAGGCAGGACCGCACCACGAGGCCCAAGGACGGCACCCGGACCACGAGGAAGCGGGACGGAGTAGGGCGCATCTCCGACGACAGCGAGGACAACGCTCCGGTTTTCAGCGTATCCACGGAGCACCCCCGATACTTCGTTGAGGTAGTAATACAAGGGGCCCCTGTTAGGATGGAGGTGGACTCGGGTTCTTCATACTCTATCATTTCCCAGGGAGAGTTCCAAAAAATAGCCCCCCACGTGCGGCCCAAGCTCAAAGCGTTGAGGTCCACGCTGAAGGACGTGCAAGGGAACCGCATCCCGGTGTTGGGGGTTGGGAAGTTCCAGGTCCAGTTCAAAAAGCACGCCACAACGCTTCCCCTAGTCGTCCTCAAGGGAGGTAAATGCAGCCTCCTCGGGACTCAATGGTTTCAGCCCCTGGTACTTCCAGTCCCAACCCCTGCGAGTTAGAGTGTAACATAGCGCCAGCCCTCAGGAGACCAACACCCCCAAGACAGGAGGCGAGTGCGAGTCCGCCCGTCACAGTCTCAAGATCCCCCGAACGGATATCAGGAGGTAGCGAGACCACAAGGGCATCCTCGTCGGTTCCAAGATTCGTAATGGGGGGGTCCCCAGGGTCCGCAGGCAACAGGCAGGGGTTCACTTCCCAGCTGTTCATTCCATTCCCATCCCCCAGCGCAAGTCAGGCGCGGACGCCCCACAGAGCCACTAATGAATCCCCGTTTTCCGTTACAGGACAAGCACCCACGGAGCCAGGGATCACAGGCTCCCCTGTACTAGGTCAGGCGCAAGCACGCCCCAAGCGCACGTGCGGCAAGCCACAGTGGCTGCGGGACTTCGTCCCATCCTAGGGGGGAGGGATGTTATGTATGCATGTTCTCTGTACTGATAAGAATGTAACCACTCCAAATACAATGTATCTCAGCTGTAAAGGAACGCGAGCAAGCAGCCCATAGAGGGCAGCTGCGAGCGTTCAGTCTCACATGGTTCACATTGCTCAATCACGGACAGCCGCGGGAAAACCTTCCCCGCATTCAGCAGCAGGAGAAAGAACTATCGAAGAGAGGCGTGCCTGGGCGAGGCCACGCCGGTAGCAGCCAATGAGCTACCGTGCTACAAGATTCAAATGTACAATGCTACTGTATATATTGAGATGTATCACCGCCATTACCTCATGCTCCACCGGATCATCATGCAATAAACCTGAGTTAAGCCAACCCTTCGGCTGTTCTGTTGTCTTTGGTCCCATACAGTAAAATGGGTTTTTAGTCTTTGTCATTGTGGTTACCTGTTCTCAAGTCACCTCTGACTTATTGCAACCGTATGAATAAACAACCTTCAAATTTCCTCCTTACATCCATTTGTTCCTTTTTAATTTCCATTTCTCTTCTGCCTTTCCTCTCATGAGCTCAGAGTAGCACAAAGGGGGTCATATTTCTCACTTCCTTATTTTCACAACAAACGTGAGGTGGGACAAGTGACTGGGCAAAAAACATCCAATGAATGTCAGGTCTAAGAGGGGACTTGAAGCTGATTCCCTGAGTTTCCAGTCCAGTTTAACCACTGTGTGTGTTTAGACTTTCAAGGTTAGGGAGATATTAAAAGAGTGGTTTTACTGATGCTACCTCACTTTTCCAGTGAGTTTCAATGGCCAGGTGGAGATTCAAACCCAGGTCTCCTGTATCCTCTTCCAACACATTACTGGGTATCTCTTCTAACCACTCAACCATAGTATTTCTTTTATATTTGCAATCTGTGTTAGTCTAACTCGACCTATGTTGTCTCAAGACAAGAGTTTTGTTCAAACATTGTAGGATGAGGTGCTGTCAACTGAAATGCAGCTGGCAGTTGCAGATTCACCTTTCACCATTTAAGGAGATAAGTTTCTAATTCTCTGTTGGGTCATGAAGAAATGTATAGAAGCATTTTAGTAGTGCACAGACATAGGATTATACCTCTTCAGGATCAGCAGCAATCACAAAAAATAAATAAATATGCCAATTCATTTGGCTTAATTTACATAATTGAGAGATATTTCAGAATTGAAATCTATGCAGTGTGGTTACATGTTAGCCCCCACAAACC
Organism: Bradypodion ventrale; assembly: GCA_035047345.1. Taxonomy (NCBI): domain Eukaryota; kingdom Metazoa; phylum Chordata; class Lepidosauria; order Squamata; family Chamaeleonidae; genus Bradypodion; species Bradypodion ventrale. The sequence continues at coordinate 176,835,800 of JAWDJE010000002.1, forward strand.
AGACCATAATTACAATTGGTCATACTGGTTGAGGCTGCTAGGAGATGAGATCTAAGATAACTGGAGTGACAAAGGTCCTCCCAGAAAAATTCTGAAGTAGTAGCAGTAATAAAGGAATCAAGAAAACAATTGAAGAGGGGGGTGGGAAATCTAGATGGAATTTACTTCCAACAAGACATGGAGTATGAGATGTACCTAACACCACTTATGCAGCTCCCCTGTTGGGTTAGTGGTTAAGACACTGAGCTTGGAGACTGGAAGGTTGGGTTTTGAAAGAAGCTCATTCGGGCGTCCCTTGAGCAGAGTTTCTCCAGCAAAAATCCTTTCAACTCAGAGTAAGCTCTGATAAGGAATTAACACCACTTATGAGTAATTGTGCTGTGATATGTTTGAAGGCACTTCAGTCAGAAGATGCTATATATTTGAAAAGAACAGGTAGTTTTTGAGCATTATATTCTGTCCCCAAAAATCTAAAATTGATACCTAAGGACAGAGTTTGCTCCTATCAACACTGCACAAGCATTGTGGAACAGGCAAACATCACAAGCAACTGTGAAGCCCCGGTGGTGCAGTAGTGAAACTGCTGTACTGCAACCAGAAGGTTGTGAGTTTGATCCTGACTAGGTCGTAAGGTTGACTCATCCTTCCATCCTTCCAAGGATGGTAAAATGAGCAGCAAAATGCTAATTGACTTGTGAACTGCCCAGAGAATGCATTAAGTGCTATAATAAGTGTGATTGCTTTTGTTTTGCAACTCTAGCACATTCAATACATTTCTGTAGTACTTCCTGCATTACACAACCTCTCTTTGGTAGCATGGCCTTAGGAGACACCCAAGCTCCATCCACTAATGTTTGAATATTTGTCACATTCTGTGGTGGCTTAGAGGAACTGCAGTGGCCTAGAGGTTAAGATGCTGAACTTGATAACTGGACAGTCAGCAGGTCAGCAGTTGGAGACCCAAGTGCTGCATGATGGAGTGAACTCCCATCTCTGTCCCAACTCCTGCCAACCTAGCAGTTCGAAAGCAAGAAATTACAAGTAGATAAATAAGGACCACTTCAGTGGGAAGGTAAACAGTGTTCCATGCATTCCAGCATCTAGTCATGCCTGCTACATGTCCACAGAAAAGTCTGCAAATGCAGACAGTGCTGGCTCTTTGGCTATAAACAGAGATTAGCACTGAACCCTAGAGTCAGATGTGATGGGCTTTCGAGAAAGGATAACCTTTACTACAGAATGTGGTCAGTAGCACAATATCTAGTGATACGTCTGTTTGATGCTGCACACTTTGGATGATGTTAACTGATAACAAATATTCAAACATTAGTGGATGGAGCTTGGGTGTCTCCTAAGGCCATGCTACCAAAGAGAGGTTGTGTAATGAAAGTGCGGTGCCAAAATGGCCGGCACGCTCTTTGCGCCCCCCCCCCACCTGGACTCAGACATCCGGGTGAATTAGGGGGCGTGGCAACCCCTCTATAAAAGGGGTGGCCACGAGGCAGCCGAGCTGCCATTTTAGAATTGTGACGGAGAGGAGAAGTTTTCTCCGTCGCTGTTTTCTCCTTAGTCTTTGGCTATTGAGCCTTGCAGTTCGTTTCCCGGCTGGGAAAGGAGGATTAAAGTACCCGGAGCCTTTTGGATTGCTAGGCTACCACGGTACTTACACGCTAGGAGTTTGATCCCTGGATAGGGATCCTGCAGCGTCTTTCTTCTCCTAGGGAGACATGGCTCCCAAGCGGAAGGCCCCAGCGCTAAAGCCACGGCCGAGAGGAAGAACTTTTACCGGCCCTGCACCGGATGGGGGCCAGCCTTTGGGTCGGAGGACCAGGGCTGCGCCCCCACGGCAGGGCGATGTGCCAGCCTTGCCCACTGGTACCAGTGGGGCTGGTCAGGCTACCACTTGGCAGCTGGGTTCCAGCTTGGTAGCTGGTCAGCTACAGGCCGGCCCCTCTGGGGCTTCGGCCCTCAGCCCGCCTTTGCCGGACATGGAACAGGGCAGCCTGGGGGGGGGGGCTGGTGCGGGTGTCCAACCCACTGCTCCTCCGGCCCCCCATGGGCCAGAGTTTTGGGCATGGCCCTATTCTGGCCCTGGCTCTCCTTTTGGGTTGCCTTTTCCTCAACTGACTAGTGGGCCATCTGGCCCACCCGGCCCGCTTTATACTGGGGTTTCTGGGGCAGTGGATGCTCTGTTAGCACAGATAGCAGTGCTGGAAGCATCCTTGGGCATTGCACAGCCTCCTTCGGAGGGGGGCGCTACTCTTTCTTCAACTGGGGCCCCTTCGTCGGCCCCGGCTACCTTGCCGGCCACAACGCTTCAGCGGGCAGCCAACCGGGTCGAGCTGCTTGAGACGGTCCGGCCAGCCCCAGCTGGTGTCTTACAGCTCCCCATTCGACCTGATGTCCAGGCTGGGAGCAGTCAGGGGTGGTCCCAGAGCTCGATTCCGGTCGCGAGCTCCGACGCCCGCCGTAGTTCCGGAACCCCCGGAACTCACGGGGTGCACCTAGTGAATATAAGGTTCAATTTAGTGCACCAACACCACAGCCCACTTACAGTGGTGGGGTTCAGTGGCCCTGGCCTCGTCAAGTTGATGCGAGTGGGCATCAGTTACCATCCTATCCCAGTATCCCATGGTTTCTAAATGGTCCCTCGTTAAGGGCAGGGGAGTCCACCCCTGGGACAGTGCCGAGCATCGCAGGGGCTGTCCAGGTCCTGCTGCGTATGCCCTCTATACAGAATGTGCCGACGATGGCTTTGCCGACGGCTGGTTATTCCTTGCCCCTGGGTGATCATTTGTCACAGGTCACGAGGGATAGGATCTGGTGAGGGGAGTACGTGGAGTTCGCGCTGGCCCCCACGCCGCCTCCGCGTGCCCGCGGGTTGGTGGGTTACGGGGCAGAGGTAGGGGTAGGGGTGCACAGGGGGCATTCGGAGCTCCGTCTGACGGAACTAGCCACGTCAAAGCCCCCCTCCCCAATTAGTGTATTCATGCTGGAGCGATGGCTCTCAGCTTATCCAAGAAGGGATGATGCGAGGTACCTGCTGGAGGGTTTCCAATGGGGCTTTCGTATTCCATTCGGGGGTGTTAGGGGCCCCAAGATGCTACTAATTTAGTTCCCTTGAAAGGTAACGAGAAGGTTGCTGCACTGAGCACAGCTAAGGAAGTTGAGGCTATGAGAGTAGCGGGCCCCTTCTTGGAACCACCTTTCCCTAATTTGAAGGTCTCCCCTCTGGGGCTAGTACCGAAGTAGAACCCGGGTGAATGTCGTCTAATCCTCCATCTAGCTTACCCTGCGGGTTCTTCAGTCAGTGATGCCATTCCAGATGACCTTTTTCAGTCAGGTAAACGTCATTTGTTCAGCCCCTACGGGTGGTTCGCTCATGCGGTCCCGGTGCTTTCCTGGCACAGTGTGATATGCACTTGGCTTTCCGATTACTGCCAGTGCACCCAGGGGATTTTGAGCTATTGGGTTTTAGGTTCCAAGGGGAATTTTACTTAGATAAGGCCATGCGTTTTGACTGCTCTATTCCATGTTCGGCATTCAAACGATTCGGTACTTTCATTCAGTGGGCCTTTGCTCGCAGGTCGGGGTCCCGGTCTCTAGCCCATTACCTCGATGACTTTTGGTTCGGGGGTGAACGGGGCCCGGACACGTGCACGCGTCTCCTCACTACATTTCAGACACTCATGTGGGAACTGGGTGTCCCTTTAGCGCCTGGAAAGACCGAGGGCCCAGCTACTAAGCTCACATTTATAGACATTGGAATTGACTCTGTCGCACAGGCATCCAGGTTACCCATGGATAAGGTGGCTCGGATCTCTGCGGCGATTTTGGCATTGATTGCCAAACATAAAGTGTCCCCTCGTGAGCTGCAGCTACTTCATGGACACCTTAACTTTGCCTGCAGGGTGGTTACACCCGGCAGAGCATTGGCCAGGCGCCTGTGTGATGCCATGGCTGGCCTGTTAAACGTCACCACAGGGTCCGGCTGATCAGGAGCATCAATTGGGTGTTGACAATGTGCACCACTGATACAAATAGTTACATGTAGCCAATTGCCATTGGCATTTTGGGTGGAACCTTACCAGTGTTACTGCGGCCTGCTTGCCTTAAAGAATTACAATTGGATGATTACACCAATTGAAAGTTATAATTCGGACTAGGGCATTATTCAATAAAAGTGGCCCGATGCCTTATCCATTACCGGTGTCTGAGTCTTTCTTTGGGGGGTGCGCCTGCAATGCAGGAAGTACTACAGAAATGTATTGAATGTGCTAGAGTTGCAAAACAAAAGCAATCACACTTATTATAGCACTTAATGCATTCTCTGGGCAGTTCACAAGTCAACTTGTTAACTTGTTTTCTGCTGTTGTTGAAAGTCTAATGCTGTTATGTGATTTAATTTTTTTAAAAAAAATTCCTCCAGGGTTTTAACAGGGTCTCTTCCTGGAGATCAGACCTTATGGTCTGCCCTAGATTTCAAGTACAGTCGGATGCCTCCGTCTCCCTGGGTTATGGGGGTTTACTCTGAGGGTAGGTGGACTTACGGCCGAGGGCATCACGCATGGCTTGGCATGTATCGCCTCCACGATCTTACCTTCCTTGAGTTTCTTCCCAATTTGGGGAGCACTGATGCTATGGGGCGACGAATGGGCCAACTCAGTGGTCCATTTTTGGTGTGACAATGCGGCAGTGGTGCACATTGTCAACACCCATACGTGCAAATCCCCCAGGGTCATGGCATTGGTTTGTCAAGTCTTTTTGAGAAGCCTACGCCTAAATGTGCTGTTCAGGGCCAGACATGTTCCAGGTATTAATAACGATATTGCTGATGCTTTATCCCGCCTGCAGATCCCCTGGTTCCGTGCCTTGCTTCGGAAGCAGAGGAATTCCACTCGCCGCTCCCGGCTGATATTTGGACGTTTGGCGAGGAGAGGTGAACCGGGCATGTCATTGGCACCTTGCACGCGCAAGGCGTATCAACATGCTTTCATGCGATTTAGAACTTTTTGCGAGTAACTACAGTTACCTCAAGTGTGGTCAATATCAGCGGACCAGGATTTACAATGCATGTTTATCTTCGCAGTCAGCGTTTGCCCCCCCCCCCGTACTATAGCCTTCAGGCTTTCGGCACTGGCATTTATGGCCAACGTGGGGGGGGGGGGGGGTTTCAATGACTGCGTGAGTTACTTCCACATGCGTCGTGTTTTGGAGGGGTGGACACGTGAACGTGTCCGCCGCCTAGACACGCGTCACCCCAATTCGCCAGAGTGTCTGACCCACCTTGCACGAGGCTGGCATGACTTATGTTCGGATAGGTGTGAAGTGGCTCTTGGTCACGCAGCTACCATGGTAGCCTTTTTGGAGCGGTCCGCATCAGTGAGTGGGTGCCAGAGTTGGTACCATTGTGTAAGGCGGATGTGTCTCGTAGGGCACTGGAACTCGACGATGTCTATGTCACACATGAGTGGGCTCAATTGGGGAAACGGTCCTCAAAGGTTGTTCAGCACGGCGTAGGCAGTGGAGTTAGACTGCTACAAAGTTTCATTGGAGACATCTGTCTGGTTGGTGCCCTACACGAATTTTCGGCAGTGTCTGCTGCGCGCCCCAGCCTGTTTTTCTGCCACCAGGATGGGTCTACCCTTACCAAAGTAAAGTTACTGAGGGTGACCGGTGCCGCGCTTCGCGGTGTGGGGCCCGTTTTGGCACCCATTTATTTAGGATAGGCGTCGCGTTGATCGCGGCTACGTCTTGGGGTACTCGGAGGTGGATATATGTGTACGCGTAATTTCTTATATGTACGTCCCCTCACTGTATGAGTACCTAGTTATGTCCTTCACCTCTTCTCCTCTTTTGCAGATCCTGTGTGTCTCTGCACACCGGTGGCAGTGGGGCTGGTGGGCCGCAGCTATGTACACTGGGCAGCAGTATATGCTGCGGCGACAGAGACTGAACCCCAACTTGGGCTGTGTGCATCTGCACGTATGCGATGGTATGGTATGCGCGGCACAAGGGGGTGGGAACTGTGGCCATTCCTGATGTCCGTCAGGGATGCTGGACCGCCCGATGTTCTTATTAGGCACCTCGGCGGCGATGATCTTATACGGATCACTGCTATTCCTAAACTGTCGAGGGGCAGTGACCTGGCGTTTTATATCATGTATGGCTTACACACGGTCACTATGGTCTAACATCGTGCCGAGACACCAATTTAGGGGAGACATGGATCTCCGTGGTTCGAACTGTTCCGGCAGTCAGTGGACAGGGCTGTTGCTCGGTCCCTTGCTGAGCATGGCTGGGAGACAGCCATTGGAAACCTGCGGATAGGGTGGCAAAAAATTTTGCTGGTAGGCAGGGGATGGGGTCCACCTGTCGGCTGGAGGTATGTACCTCTTTCTGGGCATGGTGCAAGCAGGCCTGGCAACCGAGCTGACGGTCGGGGGGGGGGGGGGGCGGTGAGTCATCATGGACGCCTCCCCGTGTGGCGGGTAGTACTGGTAAGGTAAAGATTTATGACCCAGAGGTATCTAGCAGGTTCGCAATTGACTGGCCAACACTTAGACAGGTACAGGGGTAATAGCAATGGCCGGTCAATGACGAACCAGGCAAGGGGTGATGGCAGGAGCTTAACAGCCTGCATCACCTTGAGATTTAACGGATACACGTCATAGGGTGGGGTCAGTAGATAGTTTATTAACTCTGGTCAACAATTTGTTTGTGTCAACAAACAAATTCATACAAATAGTTACATGTAGCCAATTGCCATTGGCATTTTGGGTGGAACCTTACCAGTGTTACTGCGGCCTGCTTGCCTTAAAGAATTACAATTGGATGATTACACCAATTGAAAGTTATAATTCGGACTAGGGCATTATTCAATAAAAGTGGCCCAATGCCTTATCCATTACCGGTGTCTGAGTCTTTCTTTGGGGGGTGCGCCTGCAATGCAGGAAGTACTACAGAAATGTATTGAATGTGCTAGAGTTGCAAAACAAAAGCAATCACACTTATTATAGCACTTAATGCATTCTCTGGGCAGTTCACAAGTCAACTTGTTAACTTGTTTTCTGCTGTTGTTGAAAGTCTAATGCTGTTATGTGATTTAATTTTTTTTAAAAAAAATAATTAATACGGATATTAAGTCTAAAATTTGCAGACAAGATTGAAAATCTAGAACTGAATGGAGTGAACAGCAGTCTGTCTTCTTCTTCCAGGAAAATGCCAAAATAAAGGCATCTTTTGTTGAGTTCATTCTGCAGTTCCTTTCACCTTACCTAGTGTGAGAAAGATGAGCTGTTAACGCAGAGTTGCCCTTACCAGGCTACGTCCAATTGTGGTTCAAAAATACCACAATCTTCAAGGAGGCTCTTTCTGTGTACCCCAGGAGCCCTCTGTGAGTTAATCTAAATTTGCCAGAGCCTCTAAACTTTGAAGAAACATAGAATGCACAGATACATAAATGCAAGCAGAATAAAATGTACCATATGCCACTGAAGGAGCCGAATAGGACACAAGCTCTGTTGCAAGCATATTCATTCAACTTTATGAATTGTCAGTAGGAAGTTGTTGTTGTTTTTTAAAGCTTGCTTTGCCAATACTACCATTTGTCCCGGACTTGTAGACCCAGTGTCTTTATCCGTGTCAAATCTCTCTGTGTCTCTCCCTCTCGCTTTCCCTTTTTTTCCCTTTTCCCCTCTCCCACTTTCTCCTCTTCATCCTTCCCCGCCCCAGGCGCTCCTGGACAGCTAAAATCTTAGCTCTTCCTCGCGGCACCAATTAAAGCCAGAACACAATACGGACTAGAAAACTTTCCGCTTGGGAGGCGTCACTACGGAGCGGCTCCTAATTCTCTCTCCTCAAGTGGGAGGAGTTCCCGGAGTCCATTCAGCCAAGCAGAAACCACCAACACCAGAAAGCTTTCAAAAGTGCCGAGTTCTCAGGAAAGAATTCGCCAGAAGCAGCTAAGAGCCGCCCGGTGAACTTGTGGTCTGAACACTCCTAGGCGAAGGAATTATCTTGGAGAGGGACACGAAGACCAGGCTCACCCAGGGAGATCTGGGAGAGAGTTTAATGCCCACACGCACTCTGCTTGCCCGGTAAGAGGATTGAGAGAACTCGGAGGTTATTTCCCTGCTGCCGGTGCAACATTGAAAGGAGGGAGCTGGCCACGGCCGGTGGTGCTGAAACATCCCGCCCCGTAGGAAGAATGTACGGAGATCACTAAAGCCTCGTTCTCTGGTCACAGGTGGCCAAAGCTGCCCTTCGCCAGGTGAGTTGGACTGGGGTGTGGAGGCAAACTTTATTTTGGATTTTAAAAGTTACCTAGGGCTGAAATGATATTTAATACTGTTTTACCAAGGAAAGTGCTGAATATGAATTCACCAGGCTCTAATATCGAATCTTCATTCATAGACAGATCTGCAGGAAAGGTGTCCATGGGAAAGGTGTCCATGGGATGACTGAATTAATCAGTCTTTATTAAGAACTTTGATAACAACTACAAAAAGAAGATTAAATGGTCATTAAAATGTAATTAATCCACATTAATCAGTCTCGACCATCTCCCTTAACCTGAGCCCTCTCTCTCTCTCTCTCTCTCTCTCTCTCTCTCTCTCACACACACACACACACACACACACACACACACACAGAGAGAGAGAGAGAGAGAGAGAGAGAGGGAGAGAGTCAACCAGTTCTGTGAAGACCTACAGCACCTTCTAGAACTGGCATACACAAAAATGATGTCCTTCTCATCATAGGAGACTGGAATGCAAAGGTAGGAAGTCAAATAATTACTGGAATAATAGGCAAGTTTGGCCTGGGAGTACAAAATGAATCAGGGCAAAGGATAATAGAGTTGTGCCAAGAGAATGCACTGGCCATACCAAACATCCTCTTCTAACAACCTTAGAGATCGATTACGTACTCTGCAGCCAAAGATGCCGAAGCTCGGCTGAGATCATGAGCTACTGATGGCCAAATTCTGCCTTACAATGAAGAAAGTAGGAAAAACAATTAGACCACTCAGGTATGATCTAGATAACATTCTTCATGAATATACAGTGAAGAATAGATTTAAAAGATTAGACTTGACAGACAGCATTCGTGAAGAATTATGGACTGAAATTCATAACATCATACAAGATGCAGCAATTAGAACTATCCCAAAAGAAAAAGAAATGCAAAAAAAGTGAAGTGGTCTGATGAGGCTCTACAAATAGCTGAAGAAAGGACAAAGGCAAAAAGCAAAGATGAAAGAGAAAGATCCACTCAACTGAATGCAGAATTCCAGAGAACAGCAAGATAAGGAGGCCTTCTTAAATGAACACTGCAAAGTACATAAGAACAGCCTTTTTGGAACAGGCACAGCCCATCCAGTCCACCATTCTGTCTCACTCAGTGGCTCACCATTTGCTTCAGGGTATTCCCAAGCATATTGCCTTCACGTGCTTAGGATTCCCTGGAAATGGCATTGAGAGATATCCTGCCTATCTCTCCAACCCCGAGGTTGTCTTTAGGTATCCATAATTATAGCCATTGATACCTTTGTCCTCCATGAACTTGTCTAATCCTTTCTTAAAGCTGTCAAGACTGACAGCTGTCACCACTTCTTCTGGCAGGGAGTTCCATAGACCAGTGATCCTCTGGTTGAAAAAGTACTTTGCAGGCGCCCCCCCCCCCCCCCCAAAGAAAGACTCAGACACCGGTATTGGATTAAAGGCATCGGGCCACTTTTATTGAATAATGTCCTAGTCCGAATTATCACTTTCAATTGGTGTATCATCCAATTGTAATTCTTTAAGGCAAGCAGGCCGCAGTAACACTGGTAAGGTTCTTCCCAAAATGCCAATGGCAATTGGCTACATGTATCTATTTGTATCAATTTGTTTGTTGACACAAACAAATTGTTGACCGGAGTCAATACACTATCTACTGACCCCACCCTATGACGTGTATCTGTTCAATATCAGGGTGATGCAGGCTGTGCAGCTCCTGCCATCAGCCCTTGCATGGTTCGCCCTTGACCGGCCAAACCTATTTCCCCTGTACCTGTTTACGTGTTGGCCAGTCAATTGCGAACCTGCTGGATACCTATGGGTCATAAATCTGTTACCTTACCAGTGCTACCCGCCACACGGGGAGGCGTCCGTGATGACTCACCGCCCCCCTCCCAGACCGTCAGCTCGGTCACCAGGCCTGCTTGCACATCCTCCAGAAAGAGGTCCAAACCTCTGGCTGACAGATGGACCCCATCTCTTGCATATAGACCTTAATCCTGCAAGCCTATCCTAGGATGTTGAATGGCTGTTCCAAAGCCATTGTCAAAAAGGAACCGGGCGACAGCCCTGTTCAGTGACCGTCGAGCACGATCCAAACCATGGAGGTCAATGCCTCCCTTGTAACGGTGTCTCGGCATGATGTCAGACCATAGCAGCCGCGTGTACTGCCATAAGTGATGTAAAAAGGCCAGGTCAATACACACCGACATTTTTAAAGAGAGGCCAGTGATCTGTCCGAGATCATTGCCGCCGAGGTGCAGAATCAAGACATCAGGCGGTCCAGCATCCCTGATGGACATCAGGAATGGCAACAGTTCCCGCCATCTCATGCCACACTTACCGTACCAACGCATACGTGCGGCTGCACGTAGCCCGAGATGGGGTCCCCAGTCTGTCGCCGCAGCATACTGCGCTGCCCAGTGCACAAAATTGTGGCCCACCAGCCATACTGCCACCGGTGTGCGTAAACACACAGGGTCTGTAAAAGAAGGAAAGAAGGGGAATTAATGACATAACTGGCACTCATACAGTAAGGGGGTGTACATATAAAGAAAAACACGTGGACCCCCATATGCCCATGCGACGTATATCAGCATCAGAGTACCCAAACGCAGCCGCAGTTGAAGCGGCGCCTATCCTAAATGAGTGGGTGCCGTAACGAGCCCCAGGGAGGCCGACACTGTGAAGTGCCATACCGGTCACCTTCCAAAACTGGAATTTGGTCAGGGGAGGCCCATCCTGGTGTCAGAAAAACGGGCCAGGGTGTGTGCCACGCACTGCCAAAAACTCATGTAGTGCTGGATGCCGGACAGGGTTGGTACCGGACAGATGTCAGCAATTGTACACTGTAGAAGTCTAACACCACTGCCTACTCCGTGCTGATCAGCCTTTGAGGAACGAATCCTCAACTGGGCCCACTCCTGGGTAAGAAAGACATCGTCGAGTTCCAGTGCCCTAAGAGACATGTCCCCCTTTGACAATGGGACCAGCTCACTGATACGGAGCACTCCAAAAAAGGCTACGGTGGTAGCCACATGAAAGAGAGCCTCCTCATACCTATTGTAACACAAGCTATGCCAACCTTGTGCAAGGTGCGTCAGGACCTCTGGTGAAACAGGGTGACGTGTGTCCAGGCGGCGGCCTCGTTCACGTGTCCACCCTTCTAATACATGATGTATGCAGAAGTCATTCACGCAGTCAACGAAACCCCTCGCCTTAGCCATTAATGCCAAAGCTGAAAGCCTAGTGGCAATGGTGCGAGGGGCTAACTCTAGATCATGGAGGTAAACCATGAACTGCAGAATCTGGTCGACCGGGATCGGCCACACTTTGGGCAACTGCCTTTGCCCGCAAAAATTCCTAAACTGTAGGAGTGCATGTAGGTATGCCTTACGCATGCGAGGTGCCAAAGACATGCCGATCGCCCGGTTCACCTCCAGGAGTGGAGAGGGCAGTTCCCCTGCTTCTGGTGCCAAGGCATGGAACCGGGGGATCTGCAGGCGGGATAAAGCGTCAGCAATATCATTATCAATGCCTGGTACATGTCTGGCCCTGAAAAACACATTAAGGCGTAAAGACCTCAAAACAAATTGGCGAACTAATGCCATAACTCTGGGGGATTTAGATGTCTGGGCGTTGACAATGTGCACCACTGCAGCATTGTCACACCAAAAGTGAACTACTGAATTAGCCCACCTATCCCCCCAGAGCATCAGGGCACCCAAAATGGGAAAAAACTCCAGAAAAGTAAGGTCACGTAAACAATCTGTGCCTTGCCATGTCTGAGGCCATCGGCCATAGGACCACCTCCCTTCAAAGTAAACCCCATAACCCAGGAAGCCGGAGGCATCCGACTGTACTTGGAAATGCGGGCTGAGCATAAGCTCCGATCTCCAGAAGGAGATGCCATTAAAATCCTGAAGAAATGTGAGCCAGACCGTAAGATCCGCCCATAAACCTTTGGTCAGCCAAACCCTGTGGTGGCGTTTTAAAAGGCCAGCCATGGCGTCGCACAGACGCCTGGCAAAGGCCCTGCCAGGTGTTACTACCCTACAGGCAAAGTTGAGGTGGCTGTGAAGCACCTGTAACTCTCGGAGAGACACCTTACGCCTGGCAAGCATTGCCAGAATGGCATCAGAGATCCGCGTCACCTTTTCCATGGGCAACCTGGATGTCTGGGCAACAGTGTCAATCTCAATACCTAAAAAGGTGAGAGTGGTGGCCGGTCCCTCAGTCTTTTCAGGCGCCAGGGGCACACCTAGTTCCCGCATAAGCACCTGAAAAGTGGCGGTTAGCCGAGCGCACATGTCCGTGCCCTGTTCCCCTCCGAACAAAAAGTCATCGAGGTAGTGGGCTACAGACTGGGACCCTGATCTACGAACAAAAGCCCAGTGAAGGAAGGTGCTAAACTGTTTGAAAGCAGAACATGAGACAGAACAGCCAAAAGGCATGGCCTTATCTACATAAAAACTGCCCCGAAAACGGAAACCTAACAGCTCAAAGTCGTCCGGGTGCACTGGTAACAATCGGAATGCCGATTTGATATCACACTTTGCCAGTAGTGCCCCTGGGCCACATGAGCGTACCATCTGCAAGGCCTGGTCAAAGGAAGTATACCTGACCGAGCAAAGGTCATCAGGTATTGCGTCATTGACCGAAGAACCCGCAGGGTAAGAAAGGTGGTGAATTAACCGAAATTCACCAGGGGACTTCTTAGGGACTAAACCCAAAGGTGACACCTTCAAGTTCGGGAATGGTGGGTCAGCAAATGGCCCAGCAATCCTCAGTGCGGTGACCTCCTTAGCTATAGATTGGGCGGCGATATCCTCATTACCCCTGAGGGAAATTAAGTTCGGGGCGTCTTGAGGCCAGCGTACCCCCTGAAATGGTATGCAGAAGCCGAATTGAAAACCCTCAAGTAGGTACTTCGCATCATCCCATCTAGGATAAGCAGTAAGCCAATGTTCCAGCACCTGGACATCAATTGGGGAGGGGGCCTTTCTGATTGGACGCACTGTCAGAGGGAGCTCTGACCGCCCCCTGACCACCCCTACCTCTGCCTCGTGATCCACCAGCCCGCGGGCAAGCGGAGGCGGGGTGAGGGCCAGAGCAAGAGGGGCACTCGTGCCGGAACCGACACTGACACTTGTTGCACACTCTGTTGCGGAGAAGCTCCAACACAGCAGGCGGGCTGGAACCCCCTGCCCCGCCGTTTGGCGGGGAACCTGTGTAGCAGCCGCCCGCTGCATGGCATGGCCACAATGGTACTGATCACCAGGCGCCGGCCGCGTGGGGGTCATGTACAAGAGCCACAATTGCTGGCAGGGCTCATCCCACCTCATCTCAGGATGGAGGGCCACTCTCATCCTAAACTCCTCATCATAGGCCAACCATGACGGTCCAGGGAAATCGACCACCGCCCGATAAATATTATCCAGGTATTGCACCATTGGAATGGCCAAGTCAGGGCGAGCCCTCAGGTATACCGCCATATAAATGAGGTAGGCCGGTAACCAATTGGCCCAGGTGCGTGGCAGCTTACGACGACGGGACAACTCCTTGTCCCTATCGTCCTGCCCTTCCCTCTCTTCCTTGGTGGGCTCACGGTTTAGGAGGGAGAAAATGTCCACATATTCCCCCTCCAAATCTTCTCCCTAGTGGCCTGGGAAAGATGGTCACCCGGGGCAAGGAATAACCGGCCATCGGTGGGGCCGCAGTTGGGACAGATTGAATCAAGGGTGAACCCAGTGGTCCCTGAACATTAGGCATACCCCTAGGGGCGGTCACCCCTGTCATAACCAGGGGTAATTGGGTAACCAGGAGCTAACGGGACAGTGCGGATACAACTGTCCACCCGTGGTAACCTGTTGTGGCCATGGCCACTGCACCTCCCCAGTGTGGCTGGGCAGTGTCACTGGTGTACTCAATTGACGAGGATACTCACCCGGTGCACTCCCGTGGGCCGCCCCCACTGGGGGTTCCAGCCCACGGCGGGCGTCGGAGCTCGCAATGGGAATCGAGCTCTGCGTGCCGCTACACCCTTGCCACGCAGGACCAGGCCCCTGCGGCAAGCCCCGCTGCGATGATCTAGCAGGGAGCTGCGAGGTGCCAGCTTGGGCTGGCCTGATGGTCTCAAGCAGCTCGACCCTGGCAGCAGCCCGCTGGACAGCGGTGGTCGACGTGCGGGCCGGAAACGCAGGAGGTGCAAATCCACCTTCCGAAGGTGGCGGGGCAATGCCCATTGATGCCTCCAGCACCGAAATGTATGCTAGGAGGGCATCAACGGCCTTAGACCCACCGGTATAAGGTGGGCCGGGTGGGCCAGATGGCCCACCGGGCAATTACAGAGTTACAAACCCAAGTGTGGATCCTGGGCCCAAATAGGGCCAGGACCAATAATCTGGCCCATGTGGGGCCGGTGGAATGGTGGAGCGGAAACCCGCACCAGGCCCAAGTGGGCCGCCCTGCCCAGCTTAGATCCCGGCGTCGGGCGGGTAGGCAGCAGCCTGTCTGCCCACATTGGTGGTAGTGGGTAAACAGGCCCTACCACCAGGTTGCAGGGGCGCCGCCCGAGCCCTCCGGCCTGAGGGCGGCCCCCTAGATGTGGGTGGTGGGTGGGCAGAGCCCTCCCCCTCGTCCACGGCTTGGGAGCCATGTCTCCCAAGCCAGAGAGTGAAGAAGAAAGGGGAATTCCCTTTTAAAAGAGAGCAGGCGAAAGCCGGGGAGAAAAGCGACGGAGAAAACTTCTCCTCTCCGTCGCTTCCACAAAATGGCAGCCGAGCTGCCTCATGGCCACCCCTTTTAAAGAGGGTGGCCACACACCCCTAACTCACCCGGATGTCTGAGTCCGGGTGGGGGCCCCCCCGCAAAGAGCGCGGTGGCCATTTTGGCGCTGCGCTTGCATTGTCTTATTTGTTTGAGAATTAGTACCCAAAATTTCATGGAGTGCCCCCTAGTTCTAGTGTTATGCAATAGGGAAAACAGTTTTTCCTTATCTACCTTGTTCACACTGTGCATGATTTTATAAACTTCAGTCAGGTCACCTCTTAGATGCCGTCGTTCAAGAGTGAAGAGGCCCAACCGTTGCTGCCTCAGATGGTAAGGAAGGTGTTCCAGTCCCCTAATCATTCTGGTTGCCCTCCTCTGCACTATTTCCAGCTCCATAATATCCTTCTGGAGGTATGGCGACCAGAACTGTACACAGTATTCCAGACGGGGCCTCACCATAGATTTATAAAGGGGCAAAATGACATTTGCTGACTTATTTTTTTATACCCATCTTAATGATCCCTAGCATTCAGTTTGCTTTTTTCACTGCTGGTTTTTCCTGGTTTGTCGCAGAGAGTTTAGACCCCATCAGTTTATAAATGTAGTTGGGATTTTTTGCCCCAATGTGCATCACTCTGCATTTACTAGTGTTGAAGCTCATTTGCCACTGTTTTGCCCACTCCCCCAGTGTCACGAGATCCCTCTGGAGCTCCTCACAATCTCTCACAGTTTTCACTACCCTGTATAATTTAGTGTCGTCAGCAAATTTGGCTACCTTGCTATTTAGTAGTAGAGGAAAGCAACAGAAGTGGAAGGACTAGAGATCTCTTAAAGAAAATTGGAGAAATTAAGGGACGTATCAAGCAAAAATGGCCATGATTAAGGACAAAACTGGTAGGGAACTAACAGATACAGAAGAGAATAGGAAAAAATGGGAAGAATACACAGAAGAACTGTACAAAAAGGACCTTAATATCCGTGGCAATCACAATGGTGTGATCATTAACCTCAAGCCAGACATTCTGGAGAGTGAAGTCAAGTGGGCCATAGAAAGTATTACTAACAACAAAGCTAGTGTATATGATTGTATTCCAGTTGAGCTATTTAAAGCCTAAAAAGAAGATGTAATTAAAGTTTTGCACTCAAAATGCCAACAGGTTTGGAAAATGCAACAGTGGCCACAGGATTAGAAAAGGTCAGTTTATGTTCCAATTCCAAAGAAGGGCAATGTAAAAGACCTTGCTTTCATCTCACATGCAAGTAAGTTCATGCTCAAGATCTTACAAGCTAGGCTTCAACAGTAGGTGGATTGAGAACTTCCAAAAATACAAGCTGGATTCCGAAGAGGCAGGGGAACTAGAGACCAAATTGCCAACATTCGCTGGGTCATGGAGAAAGCCAGAGAGTACCAGACTGGATCAAAAGAGATCAAATCAGTCAACCCTAAAGGAAATAAATATTGACTGCTCCTTGGAAGGACAAATACTGAAGCTGAAGTTCAAGAACTTTGGCCACCAAATGAGAAGAGAGGACTCACTGGAGAAGGCCCTAATGCTAGGAAAGATTCAAAGGCAAAAGGAGAAGTGGCAGCTGAGGATGAGATGGCTAGTTGGCATCATTGACACAACAGAGGAGCCTGGCATGTGGTGGTCCATATGGTATCAAGGAGCCGCAAAGAGTCAGACTCGACTGTGTGACTGAACAAGAACTGACCCAGATGATCAAATTTCACTTTTGTTGATTTGGTTATCTGTAAACAGAGTCTGATTCACAAGCGCTGGAGGTGTGGTGTGTTAAAAATTATGTTTGCGGGGTAGAGTGATTAAATTAAATCTGAATTAAAACACTGTGTGTAGAGGAAACATGGAATAATTTCAGGATAAAGATTTATTTACATTTACATTTAAAGTATATGATATAAGAGGACTTTCTAGTTTGCATTCCTTCTCAACTGTCTAGCATAAATAATGGAGCATTCTATAATTGTTAATGCAATAGGAACTAGAATATATTTTTATTTTTCCATCTGTACTGAATTTTAGCCAGAGATTCATATCCCAAATTGTGATCCTATTCAGTTAGCTTTATAAAAGCTGCTGATACTATCTCAATTTCTCATTTGTCAAATAGTTATGTTATGGATTGTTTCTTAAGGTTTTGCTTTTAAGGTGCTTAATGGAAAGAAATGTTATTACAGCCTCTTTGGGAATTAGGCTAAAGGGAGGTTATGCTGCTAACTTAATTCAACCATTCACTGCAAGTTCAAGGTTTCCAAGAATGAGTTTTCCCAGTATTGATACATGTTTATAACATCTTCTTTTATCAATGTTGAAGAACAACATTTTGTGAGTTCCCCACATCACTTGTTCCATTCTTCTACTCTTGTTTTCAGGGCTTAGTAGAAGCATTTCTTAGCACCCCATTTATGTTCACTGTGACTCGTTGAATCTATTGCTTTGATTACTTGGTAAATCTTTGGAAAGAGGCCATCATTCAATACATGGGTTGGGTAGAGAACTGCTTTTCCAGCCGACTGTCCTATCTCTGATTTGAAACTTCTTTGGCTAGAAGGAGCCAAGACAGGGAAAGAGATATGGCTTCAATGTATTGGAGCTACCACCAGCCAGAACTGAGGCTCATGTTACATATTGTAATTTCCACCCTATTTATTTAGAAGCCAATAGGAAATTTACAGAGCTTGGAAAGCATAGGTGATGTTTCAGTAGTCTAATACAAAGGAACAGCCCAGTGTGTATTTTGTCTTTTTACTACAACACATGAAGTCTTCCAAGCCAATATGGCCAGTTGGGAACGGTATTTCAAAAAGTAACTTTTGCTGGATCTGAAAATATAAGTGGAATCAAATAAATCGAACAAGAACTTCCCTCTCAAATAATTTGGTGTCTACTATTACCATATGAAAAGAAAAACAAATTGTAGTCCAGAACCACAGTTACTTAAAATGGGGAAATCTGATATATTTTCCTCTGCCCTTTGGCCATGCCCCATCTGTTTGCATTTCCCCCCCCCCCCCCAGATCTCCCTGAGTGCATTGACAGACAGCTTGTAATTTTCCAGAAATATTAATGAGACACACCAACCCTTTAGTCCCATTGCAAAGGGAAGACTGAGATTTTGAGCCTAAAGAAGAGAGTGTTTCACTCTCAATTTCTTTCTTCTGCACTTGAGACATTTCTTATAAGCGGCAACGCTGCTTGGGTCTATGGCAGGACAGGTAAGCATAGGTTCTGATTTGTGATATTTCTGTCTGTTGGCAAAATATGGACTCCGCCAGAATTTCAGATACAATATTTTAGGTGTGTAATCCAAGCTCCATAGACTAAGGAGCTTTCTGATGGGATTCCTAAAATATAAAGTTCCCAAAAGAACATAGCAGATTTCTTTCACTGTTGACCTGAGATAAGAGATCTAAAGTCCCATCGGGCTTACATGACCTTGTCCAATTTGCTTAAGAAGAGGTTGTGTCCCCTGAACCAATGGGGCTTTTGGATTTTATCATTTCTTCCTGTGTTTTCATGGAGGATGTTGAACAATTTAGGACTGACCAGAGTGTTCTTTTGATTTTGTTTTAATCTTGAGAGCAGCAAAATCCTTCCTAACCCCCAAAGTCCCTTTGTTCTTATGGGTGTTGTATCAGTACTCACAACTATTCACAGTCACTGTGGCCAGTCCATTGTGGTCTCTGTGCTATTCTTAGTAAAGGTTTCCCTTGCTATTCATACCTCTGGTTTTCTCCTGTGATGTTGGCCAATCAGAGTTGATACAACTTGAAGTGATGATGGTACAACACCGTGTTGCCAGTATAGATGAATGATGTCCTGACATCACAACATCAAATGAAGCCGCTAAAGGGAGCTATTTAGAATGAGGACAATGCTTCTTATTCATGGAAAGTCCTGGTTAATCAGAGATCACTCAAACAACCAGACACAGCCTTTTCCACATGAGTCCCAGAAAGGTGCCTAAATTCTGGTGCAGTTGAGATTTTATGAGTTGTAATTTTTTGTTTTTGCAGGGGGACATTTCCAGTCTTTCAGCACATACTCCAAATATTTTTTCTTCTTTCAGGCCACCTTTTTATATGCAAGTTAATATACTTTCTTATGGTTTCAATGTGTATCAGGACAGGTATCTTGTTAGGTTACTTCAGAAATTCATAATAAGGACAGATGGAATTGTATGTTGCCCTTAAAATTAATCAGAACAGTGAATGTCATGTAATTCAGAAAAGAGAGGGATATCTTAATAACCATTTTCCCTGTGCTCAAAGGTTCCTTTAAAAATCTCCAAGGCAAATCTTGAAACAACAACAAAAAAATCACTAAACTTATCACCATGGTTGTTAGTACACTGTCATCAAAGCACTAACATTGATTTAGCCATGGCTTTCATCTTGGCATCCAACACATGTGCAAACACAGACACACATACAATCTCAAGAGAGGCCACATGGTATGCACAGAATTATAGATGCAGATTAATCATTGAGATTAGAGAGCAGCATTATTGCCCATCCTGAAAAAATGTTCGCCCACCCACATCTATATCTATCTATATATATACCCACCCTGGTCACCACTTGGCCATGGCCCTGGAGAGCAGGTGCTTGATGGTAAAAGTAAAGGTCTACCTTGCTCAAAAGCCAGCTATGTCCTACTCTAAGGGGAGGTTCTCATCTCTGTTTACAGCCAACGAGCCATTGCTGTCTCCAGCTGCAAAAATTTCCGTAGTGCATGGAACACTGCTACTTTTCCTGCCAAAGTGGTACCTATTTATCTATTTGCAGTTTCTTGCTCTCTACTGTAACTGCTAGGTTGCCAAGAGCTGGGACAGATTATGGGAACTCACTCTGTCATACAACACTCTGGTCTTGGCCTGTTGACCTGCTGACCCTCCACTCATCAATCTCAGCTTCTTAACCACCAAGTCCCCATAGGGTGCTTGATAGGATATATTCTTTAGGGCTAAGGTTTTGGTTTTTGTCTCCTCGTCCCACAGTCTTCTTTCAAAGCTGCTGAAGTGTTAGTCAGCTTTACAAGGCCTGCTTCCAGTTGTGGAGGAGATGAGATGAAAGTACTGGACTAGAAGCAAGGAGTGATGTGGAAATGAAGACAGCCCTGCTTTCCTCACAAGGATTAGGCAGATTTTCTCTGTGTTCCACTGCCCTCCACCCTGCAGTAAAATACTATGTTGTACAGTTGGGGAAAGAAGAAGATGAAAAGACATGGGTAGGTGTTGCCAGTGTGTTGGGGAGGACTGAGTAATGGAGTAGGACTCAAGAGACCAGAGTTCAAATCCACCCCTCAGCCATGAAAACTGATTGATAGAAGAGTGGCTCTGCTGACACCACTCCTCAAATACCTCATTTTGAAAGCCTCATTACAATCACTGTAAGTGGGTTCCAACTTGATGGCACAGGACACATAGCTCTCATGAAAAGGGAAAGATATTTTAATTAGCTACATCTGACTGCAATTGATTAGCTACAGCTGACTGCAATCTTTTCACCTCTTCCATTGTTTTTAAATTAGCTTATTTTGTTTTGTGATTGGTCATTGGGTATTAAACATGGGCTTTGTTTGCACGTATGATTGTTCAGACATGAAATTATGTCAGAATCATACCTCTAGAACACTATCTGATTTCAATTTCTAATTATACATTAACTGTACCATATAATTTAACCCCCTCCCCCATGTAACTTGTTTATTTCATTTTTATAAAGAATGGATGAGAATTTCATTGGGTTGATTCTTGGATAAAATTTATCCAGTAAGCACTTTCTTCATATACCCAAAGGAAAGAACCTGAAATTTTAAAAAAGAAATTGATCATGAGAGAGAAACACAGCATTTTCACCTGTCCAGGCAGAGGAAATTTCAGTGTTCAGCTCTTAAAAGTATGGGTTTTGATTTATGTTTATTCCAAAAGCCACATCTGTGTTACTTAATTAAGGTTGCCACTTGTGGATGTGGAAATGATTTTTTTTAGTTTTCCCTTTTTTGGAAATACCTTTTTTTTATATCAATGAGGGTTGAATTTGGCTGCTTTTTTATAAGACTGTCCCCCTAATTTTAATTTATTCTCATATTTCATAAAAGCAGTTACAATTTTACAAAGTTCTGACATGGGAGAATACATACCTGAGAGATTTGCCAGTCCTCTAATGTTTATTTCTACCTTTCCTCTAAAAGTTGAGTGATTGACAAGAACACCTCTTATTCCTCCTATGCTATTTTCAAAACACATCTAAGAAGAAGGTTAGGAAGAAAGATTGTTGTGCACTGGTCTGAGACTATCCTGCAAGCTTGTAGTTAGATGGAGATTTGAACATACATGTCCCAGATACTAGTAGGGCATTCTTCCACCATACTACATGGTGCAATTTAACTACTGTATGTAAAGTAAGTCACAATTAGAGCACACCAATTTAACTCAATGGTATTTACAGAGGAGTTAGCAGATCAATTCTCCATTGATTCAACTGGCCTACTCTAATGCAACAGGATTTTGACCATGGTCTCAAAGAAAAGTCTGCCTTACTTTTACCAATCAAGTGCATGAAGATATCTTTTCTCATTTCAGATTAAGGCTAGGCTGGTTGTATTATAATTAATAAGACATAATTAGGCTGTGTTTAGAGTTTGCACAACAATTATCACTGTAATCCATTATACAAGTCCCATCAAGCATATTAAAAGTAGGATTTGCTACATTAGATGAGGCGATGGCCAGTTTGACCGATTGGTTGGATGGCACATTTTCAACAAAGCTGCTTACACATTAAGCTTTATTAAATGAGTACGTCAAACTGACAAGCAGTTGATTATAATGAAATCTGGTCTGTTTTTCTTGTAGCAATGCTGGAACATACATTATTTACCAGAGGTAAATGAGGTCACCAGGAAAAGGGGGCCATTATGGAAAGACAGGTTAGTAGAGGTCAGCCTCTTGAATAAATACATTTGTGCCCAAAAATACTGGATTGAAATCCTTGGCTCAAACCACTTAACATTTTAAGAAGTATGTCCATGCAAATACAGGTAAGGCAAAAATAAACATTTTATATGTGTCCCTCAATTTTTATGAGAAACCTCCAGTGCTCCTCATTATGACCCCTATATAGTACAAGATAATAGTAGAAAATGTGGAGAAAGCTCAGGGTTTACAGAAGTAGAAAAAGTCCCAAGAAACTTTTAAGAAACTGGTTAAGAAAATAAAAACATGAGGGGAAGTTGTTTTTTAAAAAAAACAGTTTAATAAGGACTGGGTATTGAGTGGTTATAGGGATGTGTAGATATGATGACTAGTTGATAGACTGGCTGAAGCCCTGGGCAGAAGCACTCTTCTATACTGCAAAATTAGATTGCAGGGCATACTTGCTGGTAGACAACACACACCTCTAGATGTTCAATGTGGAGTTCAATCTTACTATTTAATCAAGAGAGGGAAAACATTAAAGCTGCACCTTGCAAGATTCCTAAATTCTGCAGTTGGAAACTTTAGCGTTTCAGAAATAATGAGCAGCAGCCAACAATACGAGCCAAACATAACTTTATTACAGGGTACTGAACACAATTTTAACTGTGCCACAGCTACTTATATACAGGTGCACAAGGATACATTTTGGCGGGCTTTAACAGGATTGGTAAAAGGAGAGTGGGGTGATCGAGGACTTGTTCTCAATCACGCTTCTCATAGTAAAATGGCGCAAACCCCAATCTCATGATACTTATAAGCTGAGGGAAACACAAAATGGTGGACAAATTTTATTCAATACACAACACCCCCTCCCCCCTAGGATCGCACAAAACCTTTAAGCCATTGCAGGGGGCCACAGGATCTTCTTGGCTGCACTGGTGCCTGGTCAGTTGGCTGAGCCCTAAGGCTTTCTGAGGAATGTAATAGTTGTTCCGCAATGGATGATCTGCTAGGACTAATAGCATGTTGGGAGCAATTGCCCATTTCTGAATTAGACTTAGGGAGTGAAGAAACCAACTCAAAATCCTGTTTTGTAAATGAAGGAGCAGGAAAATGCTCAAACTCAAACCCAGAATTCGAAGGGGGAAAACCCAACTGAAAGTCCCTCCGATGAACATGAGTGGAGGGTGACTCAACACAAACTTCCCCGTTTTGGGTGTGAGTAGGGGTAGACTTGAACACTAGAGGATGGAGGACCCCAGGGGAGAAATCAAAACCCCATTTTTTGCATGGTTGAGTAGGGGAACACTTGAAAAACTCTCTCTGATCCTGTAAAACAAAGGGCAAATTACCAGTTTCCTGGGACTCCTTTGGTCGCTTCAAATTAGAAAGCTGGGGATTATGAACCAAGACGAAACCTTCTTCATCTCCCCCTTGGAATAAGCGGGTGGGCGAGGACCCTAGCATAGAATCATGGCGAACCTCATCGGCTCCTGGCACCCAAAACTCAAAACTGTCCTCCTGCTCTACCAGTGATTGATCTGTCACCCTATGTCTGATTTGGTCAGCGTGTCGCTGCCAAAGAAGGCCATTTCCCAGTTTTAACCGGTAGGAGACTGGTCCCATTTGCTCTACGACAGTATCTGGAACCCAAGCCGGCCCTCTTGCAATGTAATTCCAGCAATGCACAGGGTCTCCTACTGCAAAAACTTTTCTCTGCCCAATTCCTATTTTAATCCCCCAATCCTCCACCCTGGAAGGATCCAACCTATCCATCAAAGTGGTTGGCTTTCTGTGCATGAGAATGTCAGCTGGAGATAAACCTGAGGCGAGAGGGGTAATCCGATAGGTTAGAAGGAATTGGCAGATCTGCAGGTCAATGTCTCCTGGTCCCATATGATGCATATCCAGGGACTGGATATGCATTGGGCAGAAAGGCTTTGTTGATTGTGCACGTAGTCTGCACAGATCCTAACCTCCCCATTAGACTTAATGGCAGTTACAATAGGAGTTTCCCATTCAGCAGAATCAATAGGAACTAGAATACCTTGGCCCACAGGTATCAATTTTCACCTCTATTTTGTCCTTAAGAGCAAAGGGAACAAGGCGAGGTTTAAGGCGGATAGGCCGTACATCCGGGTCAAGTTCAAAAGAGACCGGGGCCCCCACATAAGTTCCAAGTCCTTTTTTGAACACCTCTGGGTGCATGTTGCAAACGTCCAGCACCGGATCAGAACTCACAGCATTGATTCCAGATAGTTTTATGCCCAGAGGTTCGAACCACTGGACCCCCAGCAAACAGTTAGTTCCTTGTTTCACAACCACAAGGGGCAATTTGGTTCGGATGTTCTTGAAAGTACACAGAAATCCCCTACCCCCAAAGTTGGAATGTGGCACCCTTATTATTCTTATAATAAACTGGTTCCCGCAGGAGGGCTGTATGCCTGCCTGCTTAAAAGAGATGTCTGTGCAACTGACCCTGAAAAACCTTTGCTACTGACAGATGATCTGAATAATTTCAGACCTGTTTTCAATGTTCCGTTTATGAACAAGGTGATAGATAAAATGGTAGCAATACCAATTATAGTTATATACTGCCCCATAACGCTTGCAAGCAGTTCACAGCATAATTAGCATTTTTGTCCCCAACATGCCAAGTACTCATTTTACCGACCTTGGAAGGATGGAAGGCTAAGTTAACCTTGGTCCCATCAGGATCAACCTCACGATGTTAGCAGTTTTTAAAAAAATATTTTTATTAAATTTTCCAACAACACTACAATTAATAAAATAAAACAAATCTTATACATATCAAAAGTACAAATACAGTACAAAAAATAAAGACATAAAAATTCAATCAAATTGTGAACTTAGCAGTATAACTGTGACACTCTTATTATTATAAAAAGCTTATTGATTAATTACATTGCTATACTTCTACTAAGTTAAAACAAAAATACATAACAAAATATTATAAACAATTTTCACAATACACACCCAGTGCCCTGGAGGATGTGGGATGTCACAGTTACTTTCACTGTTTCCAAAATCTCATTTGATCTGGTACTGGCCTGCTCCATCACACCCCCATCAATGAGTAATCCACAAATGTTGCCATATTTTTCAAAATCTATTTTCTTTAACTATGCCCTTAATCTTATTCATCTCCCATGTTAATTTGTCATTTAATGCGTGATCCCACATCTCCTTGTATCACTCTTCTATTTTCAGAATTACTTCATTTTTCCACTTTCTTGCAATACACTGTCTACCCGTTGTCAACATTATATACAATAACTCTTTTTTATCCTCATTTAGATTCATATTTTCCACATCCGTTAGTAGTTTTGGATACAATCCTGCAGCTTAGCCACTGTGCCACAAGGATTCACAATGGTGGTAGACCATTAGAAATCCTTGTACCACTAAGAATCCTTGCGGCTGGTCTGCCACCGTTAAGAATCCTTGTGCTTTTTAATATCTACATGAAGTTGTTGGGGGAGATTATCTGGAGATTTGGAGTATTTACTGATCACCTACCACTCTATCTCTCCTTTATATCAACAGAGGAAGCTATCCAGACCTTAAACCTCTGTCTGGCTGTAGTAATGAGCCAGATGGGGGCTAATAGGCTGAAGCTAAATCCAGGCAAGATATAAATATTATTGTAGGGTGGCCCTGCTGATAGGCTGGGTGAAAATCAACCTAGTCTTTATGGGGTCAGACTTTCACTGAAGGTTCAGGTTTAGGGTCTGTGTATTATTTTGGACGTGGGCTTTCTCACTAGAGATGCAGATACCTGTAATGCCTAAGTCAGTTTTATTCCATTTTAGACAGATTGCCTGGCTGTAATTCTTTGATGCAAGGCTTCTGACAACATTTGGAAATCTTGTGAATTGATTATTGCAGTGTTCTCTATGTGGGGCTTCATTGAAGACAACATGAAAGATGCAGTACCCCTATGTTTAACCACATATGCCCAATCTTTTCTTGCCCTTTTGGCTTGCCTGTTCAGTTTCTAAATTCAAGGTTCTAGTATTAGCTTACAAAACCCTACACAGCCTAAATTCAGCCTGGACCACTCAGTCTTTCTGGGCATTATGTCTCCAGGTGCTCACCCCAAGGTAGACCAGGAAGATTATGACAAGGAGCTAGGCTTTATCAGTGGTGGCACCAATGATCTGGAACACCCTTTATGCATATGTTACCCTGGCTCTCTCAATCCAGGAATTTTTAAAACTTGCAAAGACTTGACGTTTCAGACAGGGTTTCTATGATGTTGTGTCTCCCCCTGCTAGAGTTATGATTGGCTGTATTTTTAAAAAACTCAGTTGTTAAACCAACTTAGCAAAAACAAATTAGAAGATGGTGGAAGGAGCTCATTGAACAAGGAAGTTAAAGGAAGTTTTGGCTGAGGAACTCAAACTGCCCTACATCACTTGGAGGACTCTGAACAGGCTGAGGGTTGGAGTCCTTAAATGCAAGACCAACATGTTCAAGTGAGGTCTGCTGGCAGACAACCACTCGCTATGTGAATGTGTAGAGATACAGAATCCAGCTCATTTTGACCAATGACAATGCCAAGTAGGTGGCTTGCTTTTGCCAATCCAAAGTGTGAGCTAGACATGAAAGGAGAAGAAGAACTCAGTTATTTTTAACTCATCTATTGTTTTAATGTATTTTAATTGGTTTAACTATATCAGGAGTTCTCAACCTTTTTAAGCTGGGGGCCAGGTCATGCTCCCTCAGACAGCTTCGGGGCCATTTTGCCTTTCCTCCACCACATGACACCTCCGGGTGTGGTGGAGGCAGGGGGGGGTGCACATGAAATGGCACCACAGGCCACATCCGGCCCACAGGCCACAGGTTGAGAATCCCTGATCTATATCATTGAGTTCCATCCACTTGTTTACCACTCTGTATGGTCTTTAACCAAAAGGGCAGTATATAAATGTAACAAACATACAATGTGAACTGAATTTCACATATTTCACTATAGCTTTTTTTGCCTGCTCTTCTTCACTGTGCTCATTGTACTGAGATGGGTGGAAAATTATGCAATGCAGATTTTTCTTTTTTAACTTTAAGGTCTTTATGTGTCACATATGCAAAAATGCTAGTACATTCCAATCTATACCTATAAATCTGAGTGTTAACCGTTGGAACTTGACAAAGGATCCTGCACCAGGCCATACTAACCTGTACCGAGCCTTCATGCACTTGCCCGAACTGGGTCTGCAGGTCAACAACTGTTTGAGAAATGTGCCAGTGTGGCAGGAGACCCATGAAAGCACTCAAAGAAAAAGGACTTCAAGTCCCAACGTTCCTTGCGCCGCCAATCAGGCTGAGAGTCGCAAGCAAAAGGAACGTTCAGAAACGCGCTGCGGCCAATCACAAACGGTAACCACAAACCCAAAACTACAAGCCCCAGTGTCCTGCGCGCCATGAGCGTGCAGAACGCTGAGGAAGCCGGCGTGTGAAAAATAAAAATGCAAAGCGGCGCTGCGGTTCCCGCGGCCCGGTCAGCGAGGCCAGGCTGCAGGAAGGGAAGCCAATCCCCCAACGCTGCCTGAAGTGGTGCTGGGTTACCCGCAGCCTGGCCAGTGAGGCCAGGCCGCAGGAAGGGAAGCCCACCCCCCAACGTCACTTGAAGTGGCACTGGGGTTCCCGCGGCCCAGCCAGCAAGGCCAGGCCACAGGAAAGGAAGCCCACCTCCCAATGCCACCTGAAGCGGCACTGGGATTCCTGTGGCCCAGCCAGCGAGGCCAGGCTGCGGGAAGGGAAGCCCACCCCCCAATGCCACCTGAAGCGGCGCTGGGGTTCTCGCGGCCTGGCCTCGCTGGCCAGGCTGCCGAAAGGAAACCCCCACACACACACACAACGCCAAAACAATAAAAAAACCAAAAAACACAAACACCACCAAAGAAACAAAGCCACTAACAAAACACTTAACTAGAAAACTAAAAAAACTCCAAATAACACAAACAAACAAGAAAAAATAAATAAAACCAGAAATAACCAAAACAATTAAACAAACGTAAAACTAAACCAAAACAAAAAAGAACAAAAAGAAACACCTACGAGACCACAACCACTAAAGCTAACAAAACCAAACACCCAAAATAAATAAAACCAGCCAACTGAGTTTTAAGTCAAATAAAGACCCAAAACATCTAAACACAGTTTAAAAACATTGAATGTAAAAATATTTACTTTCACATTTTTAAAATTATTACCTACGTTAAAACTATTAAAATAAAATACACACAATAAAACATTATTTGGTTAAATAATTTTTTTAAAAAAAATATAGCATTCTTTGTTCTTTTTAAAATCCACAAAAAAAACCCCAAAAAGCTGATCACAGTTTATAACAGCCCGTGTGTATAAATAAACATTTTAAAAATGACAATTACAGACAAACCTCTTTTTTACAAACATTAACAAAAAAAACCCTTCCAACACAATTTAAAACAGCCCGGCACATATATGCTAGTATATTCTATATGTTGATGGTGGAGTGAATAGCGTTTTGGAACAGGGCTCAAGGGGTTATGGTTCCCAGGAAGGATTGCTTTAGTAAGCTTGGGCTAGTTACATTCTCTCAACCCAATTTATCTCACAGAGAAGAGATTCAAGTTAGGCTGATCTGAACCCATGGAGAAAAGGCATAAATGGGATAGACGCTAAATATTTGTAAGCTGCTTTGGGTCCCCTACCCAGGGAAATGCTAGCCTAGAAATGAAATAGACAAACCAACAAACATTGTTCTTTAGTTATTAGCAAAGTTTTTTTTAAAAAATGGAGACATTATGTCAAATTCAATAGAAAAATCTGTTTCCTTTATAGAGAGGACTATCTTGTGCCTGCCTACTTTACAGGATCAAATAGGAAGAATCTCGGAAGGGGTAGGAAGAATCTCGGGGCGGGCGGAGGTTGTTGTTATGTAGCATCAGGTGGGATAAGTGAGATATTTAAAGAATGATATTTGAAGTGGTGGTCGTGTTAGTAAACAAAACAGCAAAAAATAAAAAAAATGTTGTGGTATCTTAAGACTAACTCCTGTATTAAAATGTGAAACCTCATGGTTTCAATTTATACACATCAGGCACACAATGATTGGCCAGCCTAACAGAAAAGTAACATTGTAGCTTTTGAAGAACATAAGAACGGCCTTGCTGGAACAGGCCACAGCCCATCCATTCCAGCATTCTGTCTCACACATGGAGGTATAAAAAAACAGGAGATGGCACTACAGGCTTCATGCTGTAAATTTTTTGAAGCCAGTGGGCGTGGCCTGCTGCCATATTAGGTGGACCAAAACATTAGCAGACTAATGTTTATGATTGCTTCTTGTGTTGGAGGGGTGTGTGGATTAATCCTCTCTCCCAGGTCCCCGGCAGAGAGGGGATCCCCCCATGGGACACCCCATTATTAAAGAGAAGAAAGCAAGCGGTTTCTTCTCTTCAACAACAGAGTGTTGGAGGGGGTGGAATCGGTCACCTATTCTGGGTCTCCTGGGTCCAGAAGGGTTGGGAGAACAGACCCCTTTTGTCTCCCCAACTCTTCCAAACCCATGGGACCAGGGAGAGGGAATTGATTCCACCCCCCTCCCAAACACTCCATTTTTAAAGAGAAGAAACTGCTTGGTTTCTCCTCTATTTAATAATGGGGTGTCCTGCGGGGGATCCCCTCTCTGCCGGGTCCCCTGGCTCTGGAAGGGTTGGGGAGACAGACCCCTTTTGTCCTCCCAAACCTTCCATACCCAAGGGACCAGGGAGAGGAATCGATTCCACCCCCTCCCAAACACTCAATTTTTTAAGAGAAGAAACCGCTTGCGCAGAAACAAACCTCCTTGCCATTGGTTGTAGTTAAGCAGGGCACTAGCTGTCTTATTGGGACCCAATGGTTTAGGCCCCTGGGAATCCAGCTTTCTGGCATTCACGCAATAGATGCTGACCCAATCCGGGACGTTTGTGCTGCTCATCCTGAGGTGTTCAGAAAGGGTTTAGGGTTATAAAAAGGACCCCCTGTGGACTTTGACCTTGACACAACCGTCCGGCCCATCTGGATGAAGCCATGCCGGGTACCCTTTGCTTTAAAGGAGAAGATAGAAGGTGAGCTAGACAAACTGGTGGGACAGGGCATCCTAGTGCCAGTGGACTCCGCAGAGTGGGAGACACCAATAGTGACTGCTTTGAAAAGTAACGGGGAGGTCAGGATATGCGCTGACTACAAGTGTACCATCAATAAAGCTATTCGCCCGAACGCATATCCTGTGCCCGTGGTAAGCCACCTTCTTGCCTCCTTGCAAGGAGGAAATTGCTTCGCAAAACTTGACCTTGCCCAGGCTTACCAACAATTGAATGTGTCTCCTGCTGCTGCCATAGTCCAGACCATAGTAATGCATAGGGGGGCATTTAAGGTAACTCGGCTACAATTCGGGGTGAATGTGGCCCCTGGAATATTTCAATCTCTTGTAGAACATATTTTAAAAGGTTTGCCCAGTGGTCCTGCCATATTTTGACAATGTCCTGATCACTGCTAAGGACACCGTCGAACTAGCGGCCAGGCTCAATCGAGTCCTCTCACATTTTGAGAGGGCCGGTCTACGTCTCAGAAGAGACAAATGTGTGTTTTTGGCACAGGAAGTGGAGTTCCTGGGGTACCGAATTATACCCCAAGGTATCATGCCCTCTGACTCCAAGGTGGCGGCCGTGCAAAATGCATCCAGGTCAAAATGTAAAGCTGAATTGCAATCATTTCTAGGATTGTTAAACTTGTATCACGCTTTTCTCCATCGCAAAGCCTCAGTTGCCGAACCATTACATTGGCTTCTTAAGAAAGATACTGTTTGGCATCGGGGCCATTGCCAGGAGAAAGCATTCCTAGAACTTAAAAGGCTGCTATCTTCAGATGCTGTATTAACTCATTTTGATCCTAACAAGGAAGTTGTACTTGTGTGAGATGCATCCTCTGTGGGGGTGGGAGCTGCGTTATGCCATGTGCTAAATGATGGGAGGGAACCCCCCATAGCATTCTATTCCCGTTCACTCTCAAAGCCTGAGAAAAATTACGCCCAGACAGACAGGGAGGCATTGGCAATCGTGGCAGGCACTAAGAAATTCCACGATTACCTTTACAGAAGACCTTTTACCATCATAACTGACCACAAGCCCCTTCTTGGAATCTTTGTGAATGTGAAGCCCATGCCTCAAATTCTGTCCCCAAGGATGTTGCGTCGGGCAATTTTCCTAAATGCATACGATTTTACTTTGTTGCACAGACCCGGCAAGAACATCAGCCACGCTGATGCCCTGCCACATTCTCCACTGCCAGGGGTCGGGGAAGCCAATTGCAAGATCGAAAGCTACTACCAGGTCCTTATGATTGAGGCTTTCGACTCACCCCCAATCATCCCCTCAGATATAGCCAAGGCTACGGCCAAGGATGTAACATTGACTAAAGTAATGTCTTGGGTACAAAAAGGCTGGTCTGTCTCTCCTCTAGCTGAGGAATTCAGAATATTCCACTGCAAGCATTTGGAACTGTCAGTGGAATGAGGTTGCCTTCTATGGGGCCAGCGGGTGGTCATTCCTGTCACTCTCAGGAAAAAGTTTTTACATCTACTTCACACAAGTCACCTGGGAATTGTCCGTTCCAAAGCCCTTGCCCGTAGCTACTTTTGGTGGCCTCAACTGGACCTAGACATAGAACAAATGGTCGGCACTTGTGCTAGTTGTCAATCCTCTTGCCCAGAGCAATCCCAACTTCCCTCTTGGGAATGGGATTCTGCTCAGGGCCCGTGGTCCAGGTTGCACATAGATTTTGCAGGTCCATTTAGGGGTGCCCTATTTTTGTTGGTTGTGGATTCATTCTCTAAGTGGCTGGAAGTGATTAGGGTGCCTAATACCACTTCAGCCACCATGATAATGCACCTAAGAAGGTTGTTTGCCGCATTTGGACTTCCAGATGTGCTGGTGTCCGACAACACATCTATATTCACATCTGCAGAATTCCAATCCTTCATGGAAAGGAATGCGATTAAGCACATCACTGCTGCCCCACTCCACCCAGCCACCATCAAGAATTCACTGTGGGAGGCTTTGCAATGCAAAATAAACTTTCTAAAATAATGTAGTATTGTATCATTTTGCTGACGAAGAATATTATTTTGAAATATCCATTACCGGATGGGTGTCGAAAATTCTTGTATATATCTACTTTATATCAAATGATATAAAGAATTATTTGTTTTGAAACAATTTTTGGACTGTTACAACTGTTGGTGAAGTTAACTACTTCATTATTATTATTATTATTTTGAAGACACATTAAATTTCATAAGAATATACATTACGTTGGATTTTCATTTCAATTTATGAGTGGGTTTTCTTCTAATAGACTTCTATAAATAAACATATGCATGTACTTAATCTCTGCTGTCTTTCTCTGGATTCCAGTCTTATAATTCTTCTGCTCTGAAATAGCAGCCTTCAAATCTGTGGCCGAGTGTCCAGGTACTGTAGATTAAAGTGGTTTGAAACAGTTTCATGGCTGAATGAGGATTTGAACTCAGAATTCCAACTCCTTTGTCACTCTGTTCACAACATCACAGTGGGTATTTCAATGATAGTAATAATTGTGTGCCACCAAGCCAGTTCTGAGTCATGGTGACCCTTTCCAGCGTTTTCTAGATAGAGAATGCACAGATGTGGTTTCCCATTCCTTTTTCTGGGGACTGTGCAGATGAACCAAGGTTACACAAGCTGGCTTTTCTAGGCTGTACAGTGGGGAATTTAATTTATTTATTTAGATATGTATGACTGTACCTATTGCCATAGCGACTCTGGGCGGCTCATAATTCATAACCCACAATCACAATAAAATGGTCCACTATCGTTAAAAACCATTACGCTAAAGAAATACAAGCCCAATTAAAAAACCCATTGTCAAAACATCTGTAACACTAAAATCTGAAAATCTAAAATCAAAATCTAAGATGGAAGTCGTTCTCATGGTCATCTAAGCCAGTGGAGGCGGGCTGTTCCTCCCGCAGTCCCCTACACCTCGTGAGCCAGCCATGTCTTCAGCCCTTTCCTAAAAACCAACAAATCTGAATGAAGACAGAGGTGAGTCAGCAAGAAGTTCCACAGTCCCAGAGCGGACACCGAAAAGGCCCTCTTTTTTGTGCTAGAGAGGCAAACCTCTCCAGCCATTGGTACTTTTAGAGACCCCCTCTAGTCCACTCTCATGGGATGGGCAGATATCTTCGGGGTGACACGGTCTCTTAGGTACCCTGGTCCACTACCATGTAGGGCTTGAAAGGTAATAACCAGCACCTTGAATTGCACCCGGAGGCACATTGTTAGCCAATACAGCTCCTGCAACAAGGGTGAGGCATAGGCATAATGACCACACCCCATCACCATGCTGGCCACCGCCTTCTGCACCAGTTGCAGCCTCCAAATGGTCATCAGGGCAGCCCCATAATCCAACCAGGAGGTGACCAGTGCGTGAGTGACTATGAGCAGGGAGTCCTGGTCCAGGAATGGCATAACTGCTGAATTCCCAATGTTTGGCTCTACAGCCCAATTCACTGAGCTATCCACCCAACATGTTGTTGGGGGTTTTTGGGGGGTGGGGGGGATTAGCAACTTCGAATAGCAGGGAGGTTTCAAGTTTGGTTCTGAATCACTGTGTAATTTAGTCATGACTTTTAAAAGTTAAGTTTTCAAAGTCCTGGGGTATGGATAGATGAATTATTGTTTGTTTCCATCACATTTAATTTTTTGAAACCTCAAATACTTTCCACCCACCCACCCATCCATTTCTATCCTATCCTACAACAACAGATCTCAGGGCATTGCCACTTATGTAGCTCTGTGCTTCTGTAATGACCATGTCAAAGACAGAGAACTTTCTAGAAGTTACTGACCTCTGAAAACAATGAGATGTTGGTTGGGGCATGGAAGGTAGGGGCGAATTATGCACTTAATGCAGCATAGTACAGAGTTTATTCCCTTTATTGTAGCTACTCAGTTATAAAGAATTTATTAGCTATAAGTTACTGAATTTATCTGAATGTCTGGTTTTCCTCTCTTCAGAATACTGGGATGACCGAACTCTACACCAAACACAAAGAGATGGCTGATCTCATGTCAACTCAACCATGGATTGATGAAGCTCTGAGTTCCCAAGATGAGATGAAGGAAGAGGACAGCAGACAAGCTTCCTATGGACTCAATGAAGAACAGGACAGCATTGAAGAGGAAGAAGAGGATGAAGATGGGGGAAAGCCAAAGAGAAGAGGCCCAAAGAAGAAAAAGATGACCAAGGCCAGACTGGAGCGGTTCAGGGCCCGCCGAGTGAAGGCCAATGCTCGTGAACGAACACGTATGCATGGGCTCAATGATGCTCTAGATAACCTTAGACGTGTGATGCCTTGCTACTCTAAAACACAAAAGTTATCCAAAATTGAAACCCTGAGACTAGCCAGAAACTACATCTGGGCATTGTCAGAGGTGCTGGAAAGTGGAGAAAATCCAGAAGGAAAGGGATTCATAGAGATGCTATGTAAAGGTTTGTCCCAACCAACCAGTAACCTGGTTGCTGGTTGTCTCCATTTGGGACCTCAGTCCTTGTTCTTGGAGAAGCATGCGGAGAAGGTTCCTGTTTCAGACTCAGCAGTGCCCAGCCACAGTTTTTCCTATCATTCGCCAGGGCTGCCCAGCCCACCATATGGAAGCATGGAGACCCATCTTGTCCACTTAAAGCCCCCCACATTCAAAAGTCTGGTGGATCCTTCCTTTGGCAATCACCACCAAGACTGCACATCTCCGCCATACGAGGGTCCCTTGACACCTCCTCTGAGCATCAGTGGGAATTTTTCCTTGAAGCAAGATGGATCTTCAGACCTGGAGAAGTCATACAGTTTCATGGCTCACTACCCTTCTGTTTCTCTGGGTGGTACTCATGGGCACACTTCTCATTTCTCAACTACTGTGCCTCGGTATGATGTCCCCATAGATATGACCTATGACTCCTATCCTCACCATGTGGTTGGGGGACCAATCAATGCAATATTCAGTGAATAACTCAAGAGAATGAAATGTGTTCATGGAGAAAAAATATATAATGCTTTTGTAGAGATGCTGTGACATCTATAGTAATACAGTGAAAGCCGGGATTTAATCTACTTCAAAGCAAAGGAGATCTATAGTTTTATAGTTTTAACTATAATTTCCCAAAGCCCTTTTTGAAGGGGAAAAACATCCCAGTGAGCCCAAGGCTGTTTACAATCATTAAAACTGGTTCCCATATACTTCAATATTTCTGATGGCCTTGGCCTTTAGGCAGAAGAATATAGTTGCATCACTAGATCAGACTCACAAAATGATTCTGCAAGTTTGAGGAACATCTCACTGTTACTGCATCAGTTGGCTATCCCAGGTATTTCTTTAACACACCCCCAAACCACGTTCAAAGGTTTCTTTAAAATAAAAAGGTAAAAGATCCGTAAATTTAATACCTGTGGTACATGTTAAAAGTCCCCCAATGCACAGAGAAGAAGGCAAGACTGACAGTTCTGGTCCATCCCAATACAATGTCATCTCCCTCATGAAAACCACAAATAAAGAGCCTACTATGACCTTGGTTGGGACACCAGATTCCTCTTCCTCCCATTTACATTCATGTGGCTGTAAACTGAAAGTTCAGTGCTTCCACTTTTATTTATAGAGGTCTGTTGGAAGTAGTATATGCCTTATGTAAATGCTTAGAAAATCTGGAGACTAGATCTTATCAATGAAGGCCACTGTGTTGTCTTCATGCTCCTGATTGTTTTATCTGTAGCTTTGAAACTTAAAATGCAAGAAAGGCAGGGTCAGTTTCACTTTTAGCCATCCACTTCAGGCAGCAGATACTCTGGGCTCATTCCTTCTTTGGGAGGGCAGAGGTGAATTGATCTTGTGTTTGTAGCCTCAGTGTGGTCAAGGTCTATAACATTGCCAGTGTTGAAATAAGTTTGAAAGGGTAGTCCAGTCGATTTCTCTACATGGAACTGGGAAGTAGTGCCATTTTGTATTTTGCTTCAAAGTGGGCCAGCCATGGTAGCAGGATTGAATTAAACCCTATTATTGAGACTAAACACCCTCTCTAGAATCCGGTAGCAGCAATTGGCACATGCAGAGAGAGAGATGTGTAGATGAAGCGGCTAGTGTCACTGGATTTTTAAAAATAATCTCTTTCCATGTTCCTGACATTTTTTACTTGCAAAATGATAAATCTGTGCCCAGAATTTTTACCTGCCTGGAGCAAAATTTTGATGTCAGTCCTCAAAGAGATATGCAAGCCCATCCTTCCTTTCCTCCTTTTGCCCTTCTTTTGTTTGTTGTAAAAGGCAACATTCAGTGACAGTAATTTTAAAAATGTTGGGGGAAATCTTAGAAGTTTTATAAGTCCACCAAGTTTGACTTCTATAGCAGTCCTACAAGCCAATAGGAAGGGAAAGTGCAGAATGGGAAACACAGAGACTGTAAACATTCTACTCCTTTCCTCTCCTGCCAGGACACAATGGAGTGGAAGAGCCATACTGTTGTCTGCCCACTAGGAACGCCTCACATTAACTCAAGCAATAAATTTGGACACTCACAACCCTCAAATATTGCCAAATCTCAACACGTCTTCCCTACCCCTAGCCAGCATTATCCAGTAGTGAGGAACACTGGGAACTGCAGACTAGTCATATCTAGAGGGCTGCTTTTGTCCACCCTTTGTCTACATCAACCCAACATCTTTAGCCTTGGATATATTTAGAAGCTTGAAGACATGGCCACACACATCAATGCACCTCTGAATAGTGACAGCTCTTCCAAAGCAGCCATAATTAATTTAGATCTTGCAACTGCACATTTTAAAGCTTCAGTTGCTGGTATTCTGTCACCTTATGCCCTGTCTTATCTTTTCTAGAATTAAACCAAGGTTGGGGAACCTGTCCGCCCTCTGAATGTTAATAATCTGCATCTCCTGCCATGCTTGGCTGTTAACCATGTTGATTTTTGCTGAAGATTGTCATCTAGAAGGCTAAAGGTTTCTTATCCTTGAAGTACATAATAGTGGGGATGGGAGGGCTTCATGACTTCATCCCAAAGAGCTTTGAGAAAACAGAAAGGTGTTAAAAAATAATAGCAAAACACCAGACAGTAAGACAACATGTAAGACGGAGATGCTTTTCTCTGCAGTATAGAAACCAGCACTTTATCTTACACTGGCAAATTCTCATGTAAGAGCCCAACAGCCAACTACTTTATAGAGAGGGTACTCTTATCACTCATTGGGCAATGGTACCTGTTGGATAATAAAAAAAGGGTTTTTTTTAATTTGTTTTGGAAAGAAATGCTATGCTGGCTATTCTCTGGGTCCAGCGTTAGATGATCTCTACATGTTTGTGTGAAACACAAAGTTGCTGACACTCAGGACCTCAAAAAAATAGCAATAAATGAAATGTTGGCATGGTGCAGACAATATCATTTCATCCTCTTCATGAACTTCCCTTGCAAAACAGAACAGAACTCAACTTGAAACATATATTTCCATGCTTCCAATACCACAATGAACTCTACTTTTAGAGGGAGGAGAGGGGAAACCATATTTACAACTGAAAGAGAAGTTGGTTTTTGGTCTCTTCATGATATCCATGTGCTTTCTCTCGGCAATAGAAAATACATATTTCTTATTTGTTGATGACAAATTGTGAACAATAAGAAACCAATGAACTCCAGCTTCAAGCAACAAGTGTCTACTATCATTATTTACCATCTTCATTGAGAACAATCAAGGGTGTTCGTTTATCCAAAACCACAGACATGCAAGAGTTGGCTCTGGGTATTTCAATATGTGTTCAGGAGATCTCTTCTCTTCAGCCTGTTTACTGTATGGGACCAAAGACAACAGAACAGCCAAAGGGTTGGCTTAACACAGGTTTATTGCATAGGGATCGGGTGGAGCATGAGGTAATGGCGGTGATACATCTCTTTATATACAGTAGGGTTATACATTTGAATCTTGTAGCACGGTAGCTCATTGGCCGCTACCTGCGAGGCCTCGCCCAGGCACGCCTCTCTTCAGTAGTTCTTCTTTCCTGCTGCTGAATGCGGGGAAGGTTTTCCCGCGGCTGTCCGTGATTGAGCAATGTGAACCATGTGAGATTGAACGCTCGCAGCTGCCCTCTATGGGCTGCTTGCTCGCGTTCCTTTACAGCTGCAATACATTGTAATTGGGGTGGTTACATTCTGACAGTACAAGACATGCATACACAACATCCCTCCCCCCTAGGATGGGACGAAGTCCCGCAACCAATGTGGCTTGCCGCACATTCGCTTGGGGCGCGCTTGCGCCTGCCCTAGTACCGGAGAGCCTGTGATCCCTGACTCCGTGGGTGCTTGTCCTGCAACGGGAAACGGGGATTCATTAGTGGCTCTGTGGGGCGTCTGTGCCTGCCTTGCGCTGGGGGAAGGGAATGGGATGAACAACTGGGAAGTGAACCCCTGTCTGTTTCCCTCGGACCCCGGGGACCCTCCGATCGTGAACCGCGGGACCGATGAGGATGCCCTTGTGGTTCTGCTCCCTTCTGTCCCCCGCTCGGGGGACCTTGAGACTGTGGCGGACGGCCTCACCGTTGCCTCCTGCCTTGGGGGTGTCGGTCTCCGGGACATTGGCGCTATGTTGCACTCTAATTCACAGGGGCTACTGGGACTGGAAGTACCAGGGGCTGAACTGAAACCCCTCTTTTCGCTAGGACGGGTGGGGGACCACTCCGCTAACTCCCCCTGGCACTGTAAATCAAGGTCTAAACTCCTTGGGGAATCTGTATTTCTGGGACGCTCCCGGGGGATGTGTGTGGGATCGGGGCTCTTCCTTTCCGCCGCAAACTCCCGCAAAAGATTTCTGAGGATCGATTCCCTTTCCTCCCCCCTTGGTGGGGACCCATGTTCCCCTTTCCCTCCCCCTTGGGTTAAGCGGGTGGGGGAGTACCCTAACGCTGATTCGTTGCTACTCTCGTCTTCGTCCTGCTTTCCGGGGACCCTCCGCCTGAGTTGATCTGCGTGCCGCCTCCACAGGAGGCCTGTATTGGTCTCCACGCGGTATGAGACGGGGCCGGTTTGTTCTATTACAATGCCGGGCACCCAGGCTGGTCCCCCGCTGGCGTAGTTCCTGCAATGCACGGGGGCGCCTACGCTAAAACTCTTTGAGGAATCCATCTCTACATTTCGCCCTTTGTCTTCTACTCTGGTGGGGTCTAGCCTGGAGATTACCGTAGCCAGCTTCCTGCGCATTAGCAATTCCGCGGGGGAGTACCCTGACGCTAACGGGGTGACCCTGTACCGTAGCAGGAATTGGCATAGTTGTCGGTCTAGATCTCCGGAGCCCATGCGCCGTAGCGCGTCTTTAGTGGTGCGCACGAGGCGCTCTACTTGGCCGTTGGTGGCCGGGTGGAAAGGGGCGGAGGTGATGTGCCGAATGGCATTGAGATCCACGAATTCCCTGAACTCTGCGGACGTAAAACAGCTAGCGTTATCGCTGACGAGGGTGTCGGGTAAACCGAACGTGGAAAAGACCCTCCGTAACTGTTTAACTGTGGTGGCCGAGGAGGTGCTCGAGACTGGGATGACCTCCAACCACTTTGAGAACGCATCCACCACTAGGAGGAAGAGCGTTCCCCTGAACGGCCCTGCAAAATCTACGTGTACCCGGGACCAGGGCCCCCTCGCTGCGTCCCACTCTCTATGTGGCAGACGAGCCTCTTCTGGCCTGGAGCTTTGGCACGCTTCGCAAGTGCCGACCATGTGCTCAATGTCGGCGTCTAGCTGCGGCCACCAAAAGTAACTGCGGGCTAGAGCCTTCGAGCGGACGATCCCCGGGTGGCTGACGTGCAGCAGCTTAAGCACCCTCGGCCGGAGGGACGTGGGAATCACTACCCGCTGCCCCCACAACAGGCAACCCCTCTCTAGGGACAACTCTAGTTTCTTTTTGAAAAATGTGTCGAATTCCGCTGCTGGGGAAGACACGGGCCACCCTTTCTGTACCCAGGAGCAGACTGTAGCTAACGTTTTGTCCTTGCCGGTCGCTTTGGCGATGTCGGCCGGTACTACTGGAGGGGAGTCTAGGACCTCTATCATTAAAACCTGGTGGTCTCTCTCTTCCTCGCCCACGTGGCAGCAATCCCGGGGAATGGGGGACCTCGACAGGGCATCCGCGTGGCTGATCTCCTTTCCGGGCCGGTATACCAATGCGTGCTGATACGCGTTGAGAAAAATGGCCCACCTGAGCATTCTCGGGGACAGGATTTGGGGTGTGGGCTTATCTGCGGTGAAAATGCCTAGCAAGGGCTTGTGGTCAGTCACTATGGTGAAGGGGCGGCCATACACGAAATCATGAAATTTCTTGGTCCCCGCAATTATTGCTAGTGCTTCCCTGTCTGTCTGGGCGTAGTTTCTCTCCGCTTGGGACAAGGACCTAGAGTAAAACGCTATCGGGGCCTCCCTCCCGTTCTCCAGCACGTGGCATAACACCGCCCCCACCCCCACCGGGGATGCATCGCAAATCAGGACCACTGGGCGTTTGGGATTGAAGTGGGTCAGTACAGCATCTGATGCCAGGAGTCGCTTCAGGTCATTGAAAGCCTTCTCGTGGTCGTCGCCCCACTTCCATGCCTCGTCCTTTTTTAACAATTTGTGTAGCGGTTCCGCCACGGCTGCCTTCCGAGGAAGGAAGGAGTGGTAGAAGTTGAGCAGCCCAAGGAACGACTGCAGCTCAGGCTTGGAGGTGGGGCGAGGGGCCTTTTTGATGGCGGCCACTTTGGATTGGGATGGCCTTATTCCCTCGGGAGTAATGCGGAACCCTAGAAACTCGACCTCGGTTGCGAAGAAGACGCATTTGTCTTTTCGCAACCGCAACCCCGCCTTTTCGAATTTTTCTAGGACCCTTCCCAACCTTTCTGCCAATTCTGCCCGGCTCCCCCCTGTAATCAATACGTCATCAAAGTAGGGTAACACCCCCTCTAGTCCCTTTAGGAGGCGTTCCACGAGTGATTGGAAAATCCCGGGCGCCGAATTCACGCCGAATTGGAGGCGCGATACTTGGAACGCCCCTTTGTGTGTGACTATGGTCTGCGCAGCAGCTGCGGCGGGGGTGACCAGGAGCTGCTGGTAGGCTTGGGCCAGGTCGAGCTTAGCAAAACACCTCCCCCCGTGCAACCTGGCCAACAAGTGGCTGACTACCGGCACCGGATACGCATTAGGGCGGATCGCCTTATTGATGGTGCACTTGTAATCGGCGCATATGCGGACCTCCCCGTTGGCCTTGAGTGCTGTTACAATTGGAGTTTCCCACTCCGCAGAATCAACAGGAACAAGAATCCCCTGGCCCACCAATTTGTCCAACTCCGCCTCTATTTTGTCTTTTAGGGCGAAAGGCACCTTGCGCGGTTTAAGTCTGATTGGACGTACTCCAGGGTCCAGGTCGAAAGTCACTGGGGGGCCCTTGAACTTTCCGAGTTCTTTTTTAAAGACTTCGGGGTGCGCCTCACACACGCTCTGTATTGGATCAGTCCCGGCGGCGTGTACTCCCACGGCGTGCACCCCCCCGATGAACAACCCCAGGGGCTGAAACCCTTGAGTCCCGAGGAGGCTGCATTTACCTCCTTTGAGGACGACTAGGGGAAGCGTTGCAGCGCGCTTTTTGAACTGGACCTGGAACTTCCCAACCCCCAGTACCGGGATGCGGTTCCCTTGCACGTCCTTTAGTGTGGCCCTCAACGCCTTGAGCTTGGGCCGCACGTGGGGGGGTATCTTTAGGAACTCTCCCTGAGAGATAATAGAGTAAGAAGAACCCGAGTCCACCTCCATCCTAACAGGGGCCCCTTGTATTACTACCTCGACGAAGTATCGGGGATGCTCCGTGGAAACGCTGAAAACCGGAGCGTCGTCCTCGCTGTCGTCGGAGATGCGTCCGACGCCGTCCCGCTTCCTCGTGGTCCGGGTGCCGTGGTCCTTGGGCCTCGTGGTGCGGTCCTGCCTCGCCGAGCGGTCTGGGGAACTCCTCTTGGCCTCGCGCCGCTTCCGGCAGACCCTGGCAATGTGCCCGCGCCGGCCGCAGTTGTGGCACTCGGCCTTGCGGAACGGGCATTTGGCGCGGGCGTGGGCGGCGCCGCAGCCGTCGCAGCGTCGGCCATCCTTCTGGACCCGCCGGACGTCCTCGTCGTCGCCGCTCTCCGTGGACGAGTTCGAAACCCGCCGGGCCGCACGCACCGAGCTCTCTGCCTTGGCGTTTTTTGGTCGCCAGTCCTGGAGCTCTTGCACGCCGGCCGTCGTGGCTTCCGTGGCCTGCGCCGTGTCGAGGACCTGTTGCCACGTGGGAGGCGGCTCCTGTTTCATCAGCGCGCGCTGGGTCTCGGTGTCCCTCAGGCCGCAGAGCAGGCAGTCGCGGAGGGTGACTTCTGGGGTCTCCCACTTGCAGGGGCCGGCGGCCAGCCGCAGGGCCGCGGCGAACTCGGCGACCGATTCCCCGGGCGCTTGGACTCGCCTCCAGAACGCGCTCCGAGCGGGGAACATCGCTATCGCGGGCCGGAGGTGGGCGCGCAACACAGCCAGAAGCTCTTTGGCTTTGTAGTCGCTCACCCTCCTCGGCGCGATCAGGTCCACCAGAGTCCTTTTTGTCTCGTGTCCGAGCATGCAGACGAAGATGGCCCTCTTCTTGTCTTTATCTGAGACTTCGAGCTCCACCAGCGCTCCGTTGAAGTCTATCTCAAACAGCTCCAAGTCTCCCGGCTTCCTGATCTCGTAGCCGGCGCATGTCTTGGTCCCGTGGGCAGCCATATCCCACCTTCGTCGCCAGTTTACTGTATGGGACCAAAGACAACAGAACAGCCGAAGGGTTGGCTTAACACAGGTTTATTGCATAGGGATCGGGTGGAGCATGAGGTAATGGCGGTGATACATCTCTTTATATACAGTAGGGTTATACATTTGAATCTTGTAGCACGGTAGCTCATTGGCCGCTACCTGCGAGGCCTCGCCCAGGCACGCCTCTCTTCAG
Source organism: Bradypodion ventrale (assembly GCA_035047345.1). Lineage (NCBI taxonomy): Eukaryota > Metazoa > Chordata > Lepidosauria > Squamata > Chamaeleonidae > Bradypodion > Bradypodion ventrale. The sequence continues at coordinate 176,878,888 of JAWDJE010000002.1, forward strand.
TAGTTCTTCTTTCCTGCTGCTGAATGCGGGGAAGGTTTTCCCGCGGCTGTCCGTGATTGAGCAATGTGAACCATGTGAGATTGAACGCTCGCAGCTGCCCTCTATGGGCTGCTTGCTCGCGTTCCTTTACAGCTGCAATACATTGTAATTGGGGTGGTTACATTCTGACAGTACAAGACATGCATACACAACAGCCTGCCAATATGATTATGTTTTATTACACATCTGAGATGATACAATGAAACTCAGTAGGTTTTAGGTCCCAACTTACTTTGCATAGTTGGCTACCTGAATTATACTGAATGTTAGTCACATAAAGTTGTCATCTTCATCCATCAAAGTATATTTTTGTTCATTTTAGTACAGCAGCTTAAAAATAATTGTTAACTTTTCTCCCAAGAAACTTCATGTGCTATAATCAATGTCTACAGATGTCATGGTTTGGTTGTTTCTTCACTTGAAGAAATGCAGTAAATCAGCCTTAAAATCACTACTCACAAAATATGGGAGATTTTGAGAAATACTCACTCCAGAGTGACATTAGGAATCTTGAATGGTCAATACTATTTCCTCAGTTTTAATTAACATTCGTACCCTTAGCTTTCCCCTCTAAAGTCAGCAAGCAACATGAATGCTGGTAGTTGAATTTTGTTTTGTTTTGGTGCACTACCCAAATTATCTGTGAATACATTACATAGCACTGTTTCAGTAAATGATTTATCATAATGTTCAAGGTGGCCCACTAGGAGTTCTAGAGTGTCCCAAGTCGCCAGTGAAATGTTGCCTGCAGCATAACTTGAAAACATGATGTAGAATTTCCTCCCGAAGTATCCAAGTGGAAATATTAAAAAGAGTTTGATAAATTTCTAGATAGCTGGCTCACAGGAGGTTTACACACACACCATCATGTTCTTTCAGTGATTGCACCTGTGGTAGAATTAAAAACACAGAAGTGATCCGTCCTCAAGCAAAACATCTGAGACCTTGTAGAGGAAGTGAAATCTCCAGGTTGGTTTGGTTGTACTTTTGCTTGGGTGCTGTCAGGCTGTGATTTATAAACTAACACACGCACAGAGCAGGAGCATTGCCTATTAATACTCTGGTGTCATCTGTATTTTAGATTAAAGCCAGTCAATATAAACCATGTCTTAAGCACCCTTATTTATTATTTATCTGGATTCTAAGTTATCTTCATTTTGCAAAAAATGTGAAACATGCAAAATGACCTTGGTTTTCAAAAACTGATTTGAAGTCTAGGTAGTTGGAGGTTTTTAGCACTGTGCAGGGTAAATGTGTGCATGTAAAGTTGTTTTTCTCTTGTTCTTTGTTTTGTGGTGCCTTTGCTCCATGGTTATTTATTAGCAATTATTTAACTTATTCCTCTCTCTCTTTCTCTTGTTGGGGAGGTGGGCATTCTTACCCTTAGTTTCACCAAGCAATAATATATATGAATACTGTTGTGTATCCCTTTCAGAAGTAATTTATATGAAAATTCATTACTGTTTGTAGCAACAGCAGTATCTATATATAAAAGAAAGGTGTCGTGTTGTATGTTCTTCATACAAATTGGCACCATGCAACCAATCATGCTGGAAACCGCACGCACACCTACCTGGAATGCCTGGGATGGCTGGCGTGGGGGACCGGCAGCCCATTTTGGGATTTGTTACCACAAAAATGGGCCGCAAATGCCCCTCCACTGGCAGGCAGATGCAGTCAAGGGAGGTGGTAATGTGCATGCATGAGAGTCCACGCAAGTGCCCAGGCCTGCCCACCATCCCAGACAATGGTGAGGTGAGTGCATATGCGCAAGAGTCTGCACAGGCGCCTAGCCCTCACTCCAGCTGGCAGTGGCAGCGGCCTCCATTGACTACTGCTGGTGGCCGGCCATCACGGCCTGGCTCCTATGCCTTCCTGTGGGGTGCCTCGGGTGGTAAGGAGGACCCACACAGGTGGAGCCAGGACCGGGCCACCACCGTCTGCCTGGGACACCCCTCAGGAGGAAGATGAAGCTAGGCTGCGATGGCCACCTCCAACAGTAGTCGCTGGGGAGGCTGCCGCCATCAGCTGGAGAGGGGCAAGGCGGGACGGGGGATTGGGCAGGGGCTCTGGAGCAGGCTGTGGCCCCGGCTGTGATGGCGCATCGGCCTGCCCTGCCTGGGTGCTGCGCCACTCTTTGTTCACTGCCTTCTGAGCCATGCCCTGGATGCGCCTCCACCCCTGCTCAGCGATGGACCCGGCCGCGGCACCGCGGGCCCTGGCGAGGCCCAGGTCGTCGCCGTCGGCACCATCATGAGGGCAACACCAGCAGACAAAAAGGTAAGGCAACTGGGGTGGGGTGGGGGCTAGGGCCCCACCGGCCCAGGTATCTCCTCACCCTGGGTTTGGTACTCTGGGCTCCCATGCATGTCAGAGAGCAATCTTACACTTCACAGTAAGCAGAGAATGGTAGTGTTCTTTCCACAGAGAAAGCGGGGGCGGGGAGCAGAGCTTGGAAATATTACTAAGATTACTGATTTGTTAATACTATCATTGCTAGTAAAAGGTACTTATAAAAGTAATAGTAAACAAGAAATAGAGAGAGCTTAGTACCAGTTTCTGTAGATATGCCAAGAAATAGAAATTTCAAAATGACATGTTACTACAATCTCCCATTTCCAAAGCTCCAAAATAACATGCCAAAAATGTTACTTGATACCTTCCTCTTTTCTTTTCATATGATGAGGGTCAACATCAATACTTCTAATTGTTCTAATTGGAATGCCATTAACATTTCCCCCCCCCCCGAATATAAAGGACAGTTACTAAAATCATTAATTTTCTTCTTCTTCTTGTGTCTTATCCGATTCTCAATATTAGTGATCCTCATGGTAGTCAGCCATGAAAACTGTCCTATGAATATAATGCAGTGGCATTTCATTTGCCTTCCACATCACTGTGTGACTCCTCCCAGCTCAAAGAGTAATGAGGGGCACTAACTTTGCTAATTAACAGCAGAGAGTAAGTATTTTATTTTTTAAATTGTTTAAATTTTTTTTAAAAAAAAACCAAGTTTCCCACAAAGAATCCCGAAAGTAAAATTCAATGGTAATTAGTAATGTTTTCTGTATTATTGGGGGGGGGGGGCTTACTCAATGTGTTGTCATAGCAGTTACCAACAATTATGTTATCCCTTATTACTGGGAGTGGGGGGAGGAGATTGAGTAACATGTAATATTAGTTTACATATCTTACTTCTAAGCTTTGAAAATGGATGCATTTCAGCTATGTGTTGATGTGTCATTTGCAGAGTTTTTGTTTTTGCTTTCTGATATGCTTGCAAAAATGTTACCTAACATGCTTACATAAAGTCAGTATTTCTTCCATCTCTCTTTTTTAATATGATCAGTAAGATTGCTCATAAGATTAATATTATTATGTTCTTTGACAGCCTAAAGTAATGGGCAGTCATTGACAGTCTTCAGGCCAAATCCTTCCTGCAGAATTCTGCTTTCCTTATCCACTTATTTGCCAATAACACTGTCTCATCAGTGCAAACCAGGGTTGTCAGCCCCTAACATATGTGCTGATGAACAAACTTCACATTCTATTGAGGATTTATATGTATGCAGATATTAGAATTTTGTAAATCTGTTGTGCTTCAAAAGGAATCTATTAATAACAATAGCTTCTGAAACAGGCAGGATGATTACAGATGGTTGTATTTATTTCATGATGTTTATGTTTTTTTTACTAATACAGTATATATATTATCCTTTTGTAAAGAATACAGAAATGGCTCTTCAGCCCAAATAAAATTGTAAACTTTGTTTCAACTGAAAGACTTGTTTTATATATAAATAAACAAACAAACAAACCTAATCTGCAGGCATATATCCTATTGACTACAGTTTAAAGAGAAAAAGAAAATACAGTAAAACCTGGATTACAGAATTAGTCCATTCCAGGACTTTTTCCATAAAGCAGTTTTTCCATAACTCAAAGCACAATTTCCCATAAAAAGCTCCCAACCCTCCAAAAAAAATATAATCAAAATAAAATTTTAAAAATCCTCAAAAAATGCCAGACATGATTTTCTCCTACACCTTAATCGATCTCCCCAGCTGGTGAGTGGCTGGGGTAGAGAAGAGGGTGTGTTCTTAGAGGATTCCCCTTTCTCTCTCGCACCTTGATCAATTGATCTCCCCAGTTGGTGAGCGAGTGGGGTGGAGAAGAGGGAATTGTTAGAGTTCTATCAAGGTGCAGGAGAGAAAGCGGAATCCCCTAAGAACACCTCTCCTCCCAAGCTGCTCCGCAGCTGGGGAGATCGATCGATCGAGGTGCAGAAGAGAGAGAAAACCATTTTTTAAAGGAAAAAATGCATAGCACACAATGCAAAAGATGAAGCTAAGCTCCCTACCTTTTCTGGTGCTTTGTCCTGAGGGCATTGGGTGCGCCTCTCTGTCTAGGAAGGTGAAAAACATGAGCTGTTTGTCCAGCTGCCAGGGAAGCCCACTTGCTAAAGAAGCTGCCAAGCTCCCCTCGCTTGCCGGCAGCTTCCTCACCAAAACTCCCACTCAAACTCCTCCTGAAGAGAGGACTCTTTGGGCTATCCAGATACTCATGGTTCACAACTTTTTTTCTCATGCAGTTGTGAGGGCTGGCGGCAGGTTGCTCTCCATACCTACATTGCTGTCATCTGTCGTGAAAGTGGTATGGGAAAGGCTGGGTGGCTGAACGTGGTAGCGTATATATGGTAGCAAAGCTTTAATAACTGTCTGTTATATTAACCACCTCCCCACACCTCCACAAGTACACAAACCAACAAACAGAGCAGTCTGGCCCTGGGAAACTGGACAACTTGAAGATAACTTTTACCTTCTCATTCTGGGTCTCATTCTGGGACAGATGCGCCCTAGGGTGAGGTGGCAGCATACAAATTTGAATGAATGAATGAATGAATGAATGAATGAATAAAAATAATTTTCCCAGGCCAAAGATTGAAGAAAGCAGTCCTCCCTTCTAATCACCGTGGCAACCTTATATCTCCCAAGCAAGATGTCTTTGAGAAAGGTTAACCCTTTCCCATTCTGTAAAACTCCTTCTTCTCTCAGATGACAAACCAGACATTGTTGTTTTTCCCCAAGATTTTATTGAAGAATAATAATAGTCCAATAATATGCCGGATACATATCGAAGAAATAAACTATTCTACTCTAACTTAACAAAATAAGAAAATAACTAACTCTCTAAGTTGACATCTCTGTCAGAAACTAAGTCCTTTGCCCAGATGATTTCCGGCAAAGACTCAGACAAAATAAGCATGGCTGCTTTGGGCTGGAAGCCCCCATCAAGGTTTTCTTAGATGTCCATGGTGTGAGTTCGAAATGCCGTATGCTCGTGTCCACTTCCAAATGGTGGATTCTGAACTCCCCAAAAGGTGCTGTTTAAATACTCTTTCTGGGTCTTCCAGAATGTTAAACATGTGAGACGATCTAATTGTTTTGACTAGCTGTTGTTTACTCAAACAGGTGTTCATGATGTAACTAAAATTCCCCTGACATGAATTGACGTCACCACCATTCCTAAATGTCTGTACAGTTGTGCAGGTGTTTGTTTATCACAGATGTTATGTCCCATGATCCACTTTCTCATGTGAATGTCTACTTTCCCTCTTTCTCAGCTGATGTGTTATTGACCTATTGTTACCCTTTGGGAACACCCTTGTTGTGCAAGTGTGACTTCCCTAACAGGTGTCTTAAGTGACTGCCATTGATTCTTAGCAACCCAAATGCTTAGTGACGTGTTAATGTGTGAAATGTCTGGTATATGTTGATTGGAATGTAACTGCTTCAGTATGCTTCCCTTATGAGTTAGCTATCCTCAAAGCTTACAAAGAATTAACACTTAACACTTAATAAATGTAAAGAAAATTAAAATATGAATTCACCCCTTGTGATTATCATGACATCATCATCGTAGTCATTAGCAGTGGCAGCGGCGATCTTGGTGGTTTTGCCATTGTTTCCACAGTCTGCTGCTTCTCCCAGCAGCAGGAGACTGTGGGGAGCATATTGGCTCCATTTCGGTCTTTGTCCCAAGTCCCTTAGTGGTGCTTCAGCAGGGAAAGTGCACCATTCTGGGACTTCCTGGTTCCGTGCTGGGTGCCCTGGTGATGACATCATCATTCAGGCACCCAGTGCAGAATCAGGAAGTCCCAGAGCAGCATGATTTCCCTGCTGAAGCACCACCGAGGGACCTGGGACAAATACCAAAATGGAGCCAATATGCTCCCTACAGTCTCCTGCTGCTGGGAGAAGCAACAGAGACTGTGGAAACAGCGGCAAAACTGCGACGATCATCTCCACCATCACGGTAAGTGATGTATAATGACTTCCAGCGGTGGGTGGTGGGTGGTGGCAGGTGTGGAGATGGTCCTAAAGGTGCCCGGGTGACCACCATGGGCCGGATTAATGGTATGAATGGGCCTAATTAGGTCTGAGTCTAAAATGGCATGGGGTCATCATTTTAGACTAAAATGGTGTGGGCCGCCATTTTAAACTCTAAAATGGCATGGTACTGCCATTTTAAACTCTAAAATGACAAGGGACTGCCATTTGAAACCCTCCCAGATGCAATTTTTTCTGGGGAAACCCATTCCGTAATGTGAATTTTTCCCACGTAGCTAACCATGTTTCAGAAGGCAATCCTGCCAGACCAGAGGTCAGCAAATTTAGATCTCCAGCTATTCATGGACTTCAATTCGCAGGAGCCCTGTTCAGCATAAGTGCTGACTTGGGCTTCTGGTAATTGAAGTCCAAGAATATCTGGAGAGCCAGGTTTGCTGACTCCTGTGCTAGACTGAAAGAACTGGCAGGTCCTAGAAGGCTGGTAAGGCCTTGAGATCAGCTTGAGTGATAGACTGTGTGTCTGTTGCCCAAGGACTAGCCTAAGTAAGTACAAAGATTTTTGTCACCAGAAAGATAGCCAACAGCTGATGAATGAGTCACAGTAGCTATGTAGAGAATAGTTGCAGTCTGGGTTGGTAGAAGAATACCAGCTTTGGCAAAATCACCAGTCTTCAATGTATTTAATGCTGGAGTGGGGGCTAGAAAGTCAGACTGCCTTCCCAACTGCACAAATGGTATCTCTCTTGCAGAAACCAAACTGTTGAGCAAAGTGCATGTCTGGAATTATTAAATGCCTTTTCTGGGAGACCTGCAACTCAATGCGAAACTGAAAGTCTTCCCTTCCACTTCTCAAGCAGAAGGGCAAGTTATGGAATGCAAATCCCAAGAATGTAAGCCATGCATTATCTGAACATCTTCAAATGCCTCATCCTTATTTAAGTCTACAAGTTTTCAGGCAACCTATGCCATTCGGACTACAGTTGGCTCAAGATATTTTCTGCAAGAAACCTGATGAAACTCCTTCCACTTCAGCAATTGGATAATGCATTTCACATGTCTCATACCAGATCAGATGAGTTTTCTGCCCAGGCCAGCATGGTAAGCAGCTATCACTGAAGCTATCTGAGACATTTTCCAAAAGCAGAGGTCTTACTACATTTGGTTTGAATCTGGTCTCCGACCTTGTCTCACCTAGAACAGACCCCCTGGGGGGGACAGGCCAATTCTTCACTCACCTCCCCCAAGGCCTCTGGATGATAACTGGGCAGTTGAGGCCTATGTCTTTCCCTGTCTTTTCCTTCCCTGGACCCAGGTTTTAAGATGGGGTGGGGTGTGTGGTATCCGCGCATACAATTGGTAGACTGGCCCTGACAGAACCCCGGTGATGGGTGATCACCTCATTACCAGGGGTTCCTGAAGGGACAGAAATTGGGGGAGCGGAATATTAGATAGGGTTTAATTCACCTACAGCTGACCTGAGAAGCAGCTCGGACAATAAGAAGCTAATGACTAACTCACGAGTCATGTAATGGGTAATCTGGCATCTGCGGATTACCTTAAATCCTAAAACCAATACCAGCCACATGTTTACCCCAGATAGCTTGGAACAATGGAGTTCCCCTGTCATTGATTAAGTTAGTTAATTAACTCCCCTGAAGAGTTTCCCAATTAACTCATGTAAACATGGCATATGGATTCTGCCAGATTGCAGTTCTTTTGCATGCAGCCTGTACATGATAAATACTGATGATTTGCCTCATTAAATCACTGGTCTTCGCTCCGTCTTGCCTCGTGTCTCATTGCTTGACCAGTCTCCTCCGGGACCCAACTGCCACTTCGCGGCCCCGATCCAACATCTGGTGACCCCGACGTGATTCTACTCATGAGTAAGTGATCTTCGTGGTCTGGTTCTACGCCAGAACCGTGTCCGAATCGTCCCGGAGGACAGCGCGGCAGCTCTGGTTGGAAAGCCATCCGATCTGAGTGACAGCTACACGGCGAGGAATTCCAGAGAGGCAGAGCACGCTCCAAAGCTCTGCGTCACCTTGCTCAGTGGGAAAACGCGTTCCGCTCAGGGTCAGCTGTGAAACCCTGACTCCAGCGCAAAGGCCGCCGAGGGCCTGTGGCAGCAGCCCATGCTCCAAGCTCCTTCCCAGAGGTTCATCACGCCAGACCTGTTACCTAGAACTCAGACGCATTGCTTCATCCCGAGGAGAACCACTTCAAAGGACCGGCAGGTAATATGGGGACTTGTCCTCAGAGACAATGTCCGACCGCTAACCAGAGAGTTCACTTAATGGAACTCAAGTCCCTGGCCAGGGTATACCATACACGCATTCACAGCGCTAAGTTAGCGGATCTTTTGGCGTACTTGGGGGATAATTGTCTGCTTTATCCAGAAACAGGCATGCTTAACCTCCAACTTTGGGACAGGATAGGAGCCTGCATTCATCAAGTCCCGAGAGCTCCAGCACGTGGAGCAAGTGTAGGAAGCTCTTAGCAGAGGTAGACCCGGTCCGGATAGAGACCCAGGAACCCCCGGTGCAGTCAGAGCCATCAGCCCCAACGGCTCTCTATCCGTCATTTCAGCTCAAGCAGGGTAGTGTAGGGAGCTTTCCCTCAGTGACAGCTGCAGACGTCACTGATGGAATGCATGGAATGAGAAGCGCTGGCGCTTCTCTGACAGTTACAGGTTCCCAAGCTACCAAGAGTTCCATTCAGCGCATGGTTGAGGAAGAGATCAGTAAGGGGGAGTTGCCAGCAGAAGAGATAGCTGAGCTTAGGCAGATATGCCCAGTTCGCATAGAGATAGATGCCCTCACGGGCCAGCAGCGAACAGTCCATTCGCCAGTTCCGTACAAGCTGCTCATGACTATACGGAAGGCCATCACAGAGACAGGACTTCAGAGTCACTTCACCAGGGGCACGCTTCAGCAAGTGTGCGAAACCATGATGCTCATTCCGCACAACTGGAAAGCCAGCATGCGAATGATGCTCAACCCCAGCCAGTATTTGCTATGGGACAGCGAGTATCGTCTCGAGGCACAGGCAAGGGCTGCCAGGATGGGCGGAGCAGTAATCCCTGACCAGCTATATGGTTCAGGTCCATTCGTATCCGTTGATGCGCAGACCGCCTTGCCAATCACCACCCTTCAGTTGGCGGCTGAGACAGCCTTCAGGGCTTATCTCAAGGTCCCGGCAGCTGGCAAAGCAGCAAAAAATTACACAGCAGTCAAACAGGGTGCCCAGGAGTCCTACATGGACTTTATCAATAGACTGGAGGAAGCAGTCAGTAGACAGATCGATAATGAGCAAGCCCAACAGGAGCTCATGATGAAATTGGCAAAGACAACGCCAACCTTGACTGCTGTAAGATCTTGCAGCCACTGGGCAATCGTCCCGATCTGACTCTCACTGACATGAGTAGGGCTTGTGCCGATGTTGGTACAGATTCCTACAAAATGGGTCTGTTGGCAGCGGTGGTACAAGGCGGTAGGAAACCCAAGAACAAGACCAAAGGAGCATGTCACAATTGTGGCAAGGTCGGTCATTTCGCTAGGGAATGCCGATCTAACAAGGGCAGCGGCCAAAACACCGGCCGTCCCAAGGCTCTGACCACCCCATGTCCAAGGTGCAATAAGGTTTTCTACTGGGCCAGGAACTGCCCAAATTCGGGAAACTGGAGCGGGGGTTGTCTCTGGCCCCGGTCCAAACAGAGACCTCAATTGCTCTGGGAGAGCCAGAGCTGGATTAAATTCCGGTCACATTCCCTGCATTCCGGAGGTGTAGGCCAGCCCTAGAGGCAGCACGGGGCTAGATTTGACTTGCCAGTCAGAAGTCACATGTGACTTGCCAGGCACATTTTATCTGGTCAATTCCCAATACATGGGACCCCTGGCTAAAGGCTACATAGGTTTAGTTTTGCCCCGTAGTGTTGCAGGAACACGAGGAATTCTTGTAATTCCGGGAGTCATTGATTCCAATTTTTTGGGTGTTCTCCAAGTTCAACTCTGGACTCACCTACCCCAAACCATTTACAAGGGACACACATTAGCGCAACTGATCATGGTTCCTTGTAACTCGCCAGCAGGCAGCCAGGACAGGCTCAGGGACAGCTCAGAGTCTGGGACGGAAGACCGCTCGAGCGCAGAAGGGGCAGTGCAAGGATACCAGGTCTTAGCGGCAGTGGAGACCAACATAGAGTGGAAGCGGCGGCCAGTCATAAAAGTATTTTTAAATAAAAAACCTTTTACTGGGCTGCTAGACACCAGAGCTGACGTCAGCATGGTCAGCCAGAGTCAGTGGCTGCGTGAGTGGGCTCTTGAGCCGGTCTCTGATGTATGGGGGGTAGGCGGTGTTCAAGAAGCATTTAGAAGCCTAGATTGGGTAGAAGTCACGATTCCTGAAGCGGACGGCACACCGGTCATCCGGCCGCACATTCTGGACATGCACGTCAACCTTTGGGGGCGAGACATTCTGCAGCAGTACCGTGCCACTCTTACCTTTGGGTAATGGCTCTACTGCTTAAATGGCTGACCAACACGCCAGTCTGGGTAGAACAATGGCCGGTAGAAGGGGAGAAATTAGTCACCCTGAAACAGCTGGTGAAAGAACAGCTAGATGCAGGACACATAGAGCAGTCCACCAGTCTTTGGAATTCGCCCATATTGTCATCAAGAAAAAGTCAGGGAAGTGGCGACTCCTTCACGATCTCAGAGAGATCAATAAATGTATCCAGCCAATGGGTCCGCTTCAATGCGGCATCCCGAATCCGAACATGATCCCAGAGGGTTGGGAGATCTTGGTCGTAGACCTAAAAGATTGCTTTTATACAATTCCCTTAGATGCTAGGGATCAGGAAAGGTTTGCCTTTACGGTGCCAGTTGTGAACCACAGAGAGCCCACGCAACGTTACACGTGAAAATATTTGCCACAGGGGATGCTCAACTCACCCACCCTGTGCCAAATTTACGTTCACAATGCACTGGAAAAGTTCCGAAACCTTCACCCCACAGTCTTAGTGTGTCATTTCATGGATGACATCCTGGTCGCAGCGCCGCAATTCGGCAGTGAAATGTTTAAAAACCTCCAGGCCACTCTGGAGGAAAAAAGGTTACTCATTGCCCCGGAGAAAATTCAGAGAACCGAGCCATTTTCATACTTGGGCCATCGGCTTCTCCGTTCTTTCGCAGCACCAGTTCTGCCACAGACCAACTTAAAAGATTCAGTCACCCTTGTGGAATTGCAGCAGATTCTGGGGAATATTAATTGGGACAGACCGTATTTTAGACTAGATATGGATCTTCTAAAACCGCTCTTTTCACTGCTAACGCTAGGTAAGCAGCCGGCAGACTGAATGCACATTCCTCGAGAGGCGCGCTTGACTCGAAAAGGTCAACCAAGTTCTCAGCCAGAGATGGGTGGACAGGATTAGTTAGGGGCCATATGCTCCAATTCTAAACCTGTACATCGTTCGGACCGGATCCATGTCTACCGGAGCCCTAGGGGTGGACTCCGAGCGGGGGGTGAGTATCGTGGAATGGATGTATTTACCACACACCTCTTCCCGAAACATCGTTCCTCCGCAGGAACTGGTCTCTGCGGTGATTTACCGAGGAAGGCTGAGAGCTAGGGACATCTCAGGGCACGATTTAGCAAAAATTGTGGTCCCATTCACAAAAGAGCAAATTCAGCAACTGATGCAGCTCGGTGACTCACTTCCGATTGCTTTGGAGGGATTCACTGGATGCTTGGCATACCATTTGCCAAAAGACCCCAGACTCGTCTCGCTTCAAACACAGACAGTCGGTTTGCGTGAGTTAATGTCACTGGTTCCACTTCAGGGGGCTAGGACAGTTTTCACTGATGGGGGTCGCACATATGGTGTTCTTACTTGGCAGGAGGACCAGGCTTGGCGCACGCTTCTAACTCTTCCACAGAAGTCCGCGCAGCGGGCAGAGTTGGCAGCGGTGAACCTCGCTTTGCGCACCTTTGCCAAATAACGCTTAAACATAATTACTGACAGCCAGTATGTTAGGAATTTGCTTCACAGTCTACCAGGAATGTACATCACTCCCGCGATAGACAAAAACTTGTTGAGTCTTTTCCTCACAACTCAATTTCACTTGCGGAACTGCACCGAAGCACTCTATATCGCCCACATCAGAAGCCACCAGGACTTGCCTGGCCGATTTCCGCGGGCAATAGCAGAGCGGATGCGGCCACAAAGGAAATTCAGCAACGGTCAGTTTTGGGAGTCTTCACAACTCCAATTTGAAGTCATGCATTCATTCATCAGAATGCCAAAGCAGTCGCACGGCAGTTTAACCTGCCACTTTCCCAAGCCCAAGGCATAGTCCGTTCCTGTCCACATTGTGCAGGGGCGGTAGGGGGCCCCCCATGAGGGACAGTGGCCAACCAGGTGTGGCAGATGGACGTCACATATGTTCCGCAGTTTGGCAGATGGCAGTACATGCACGTTTGCATTGACACCTTTTCACAGTTTGTTTGGGCTACAGCGAAGAAGGGAGAAACAGCTTCCCATGTGGAGCAGCATCTCCTTTCCTGCTTCGCGGCCATGGGCAAACCACAGCACGTGAAGACCGACAATGCTCTAGCTTACAGCTCCAGGCAGCTGGCCACCTTCATGGCCACCTGGGACATTAAGGACACCTTTGGCGTTCCATACAATCCGCAAGGGCAAGCGATTGTGGAACAGGTCAATCGGACGCTTAAGTCCTACATTGACAAACAAACAGAAAGGGGGGAACCACCAGCCCAGCCCTCCCCAAAAATCAGGGTCAGGCACAACATTGTCTGAACAAGGTACTGTTTACGTACAATCACCTTCTTTTTTTTTAGATTGCACTCCGCAGGAGAAGCACTTCCGTCGCACGGAGGCTCTCTCGCAGCCGATGGTGCATTACCGAGTGCCACCGGATCCTTCCTGGAAGGGCCTGGTGCCACTCATAACATGGGGAAGAGGGTATGCTGCAATTATGTCTCCTACAGGAGTCATCTGGATTCCAGCCCGGTGTGTCAAGCCGCACTTCGAGTCCAATGGCGTGGACCCAGGCAGTTCCGGACCCGATCCCGGAGATGGAGGAACTAACCCTGATGAGGAGAGCCAAGCGGAGGAAGCGGTGACAGCAGATGACAGCACCGAAGATCACCTGGGGGATGGCCAAGTCCCTGTGCCAGGAGGCGGCGGACGCCGTTTGGCGGGAGGACAAGGAGCCGACACCGGAGAACATCTTGATTGCAGCCTTTTCCCTGATTATAGCTAATTCCGTGATGACCACCATCATCTTGATCCTTTCCCTGCTTGTGGGGGGGAGGCGTTCAAGCAGCTTCACTGGAAGCCAACAACCTGATGCCAGGCGGAGATCTCTCTGCCCGGCTGCAGTACAACGTTTGGGAAAGATTGGCAAACCTCATCAATCAGTCCGATTTTTGCCTGAGGCAGACCACCACTTCTGCCTCTATTTTGAGCACTTGAGCACTTGTGACCGGTGTGTCACTCCCCAGATGCGCGCATCAGGAACGGTGACTGGTTGGTGAAGCGGCTATTTGGTCCATTTTACAAGACTGCCTTTTCAACGTACGCACATTGGGGAACCCAAGTCACCAAAGTCTTACCGGCTGATGCGGCCACTCTCTACACTCCCCGAGTGGCGATCAGCCCGAACTCTACTTGTGCTCGTATGACCTGCTGTTCCGCGGTCGAAGGGCCACAGCGCCGTTGCCTCGACCCCGGAAACAGCAACTGGACTTGCAATAACCCAGAGACTATTAGCTCAATGTATGCTCATGTTACTTTGCCTTCAGGATGGTTTTTTACATGTAACCAGTATACTTGGAACTACATTCCTGCAAATGTATCTTGCCTCATGTCTCATTGCTTGACCAGTCTCCTCTGGGACCCAACTGCCGCTTCGTGGCCCCGATCCAACAGGGGGGAGGGGTCGATTCTTCACTCACCTCCCCCAAGGCCTCTAGATGGTAACTGGGCAGTTGGGGCCTATGTATGTACTGTATACTGGTTTTCCATTCAGCATTTCATTCAATAGGTCTGCTCTAACAGATAATTGCAACTGGATCCTAGATGAAAAAGTTTTTATCATCCACAATTTTTTCTTCACCAGAGGACTTTTTTTGCCTGTGATAAAGAGGTCTGGTGGCACAGTGGTTAAACTGCTGTAGTGCAGCCAAAATATATGTAAGTTCAATCCTGATGGGGATCAAAGTTGACTCAGCCTTTCATCTCTTCATTGGTAAAACCAATACACAGCATGTTGGGAGCAAAATGCTAATTACCTTGTGAACCACCCTATGCGCTACGAGGTGGTATGTAAGTGTAATTGCTTTCCTTTTGCAGTCCATAAAAGTTCAACATTTTTATAAAAAATACCCTTAGTTTAGAAGGCTCTATATAGCAAGATGAAGAAGACACAAAGACAGAGAGGTAGAGCTGTTCTCTTGGTTTGATGTGCTGAACAACAATCAAGAGAAAAATCCTCCAAAGTCATCTCACTCATTCTGTAACTCTCCCTGGCGGGTTATGGTTCCAGCTGGAAGGTTATTCACAGCCCCGTCTGTCAGCCCTGCTAGTGCCAGCCCCTCCTTTGACCTTGTCCCTCTTGCCTAATTTATGGAAAAGTGCAGCTGACAACCCCCAGGGAGATGCTGCCTCAGCCAGGCTCCGGCACTCGCGGGCACCCAGCTGAGCACCTTCCGCCAGCCTCCTGCCTGTGGAGAATTGGAGAGAAAGGAACTAAGAGACCCTTTGGCTACTGGCCTCCTAGTGCAGGGGGGGGGACCAGGAAAGGCACTTACCTAATTGCCCCTAGCAATCAGGTGTCTTTATGGTTGGGGGGAGGAGACAAAGCAGCTTGCTTACTTGTTCAGTATACATGTAAGAGTCTCATAAGGCAGCTGTAAGGGAAAATCAGAGAGTCAACTGGAGGAGGGAAAGAACAGCCCTGAGGCTTATTCTGAGAAGGAGCATCTCTTTTGCCTCAGCTGCTTTTCAATTTGCTTGGCCATTTCAGGCCTCTCTCTCTCTCTCTATGCCACTGAAAAGCCAACAGTATTTATAATGAATACTTCTAGTGGGATGGAAGAGTCAGGGGGAAAAAAGCAGTTTCAGAAATCTGTGCAGAGGGGAAAGAAGAAAGGTGGAGGCAAAAATATTCAGGAGAAGGGGCCCAAAAGCCTACACTTGGTTGTAAGCTTCTAGGAGAAAGCAAGGACCTCCCAGGTGCAACTGGTCCAGAATGCGGCTGCCCGGGTGGTGATGGGTTGCTGGCGCTATGCCCGCACCTCGCCACTGCTCCGGGAGTTGCACTGGTTACTGGTATGCCTCCGGGTGCAATTCAAGGTGCTTTAAAGCCCTACATGGTAGTGGGCCAGGATATCTAAGAGACCATGTCACCCCAAGAACATTTGTCTGTCCAACCAGAGTGGACTTGAGTGGCTCTCTAATTGTACCATCTGCTAGAGGGGCTCGTCTCTCTAGCACAAGAATGAGGGCCTTCTCTGTGTCCGCACCGGCCCTATGGAACCTCCTGCCAACAGAGTTAGGGCTGCAGACCATAACTCTGGAAAAGTTATTAGCTTTGTGAAGAGACATTTTGTGCAAATTGTAGATGTTTCACCTCCGCCCCAAGTCCGTTGTCTTGTTCTGAGGATGGAGGTGAGACATCTCTTAGGCCATCTCAATGAGTCAAGACAGTCTACCTTACCAAGAAAGAGGAATTTTGTGATATTTCTTATCATTGTAGTTCAGAGTTTTTCCTATTACTTCACTTCCTACTGCAATTTAGAGTTATCGATGAAAGTGGGTGGTACTGTTAGCTGTCAGATTACAGTGAAAAGTGATATCCATACAATTCTTGTAGCCAAACCGATTTATCTCTGTATCTTTCAAACATTCATATCATGAAAGCTGATTGCCAAAATCAAACCGTGGTAAGATGGGGAAAACAGGACACCATCCCTTAAAAGAAAAAGATGATTTATTCCAGAGTCATCAATCTGATATTTAGCTCAGAACAGATTAAATCCTCCATGCTCACTCAGCTTGGGCACATTAGAAGCTCACTGCTCATGGAGTTATCAGATTACAAAACTATCAGAATTATAGCCATAAACCAGGGTTTTAAAAGGCTTAGCAATTATGTAGCTCAGGCCTCCCGAACCAGCTGGGTGTGGATTTGGCCAGGGAAAGAGTAGGTCAGCTGGCTTGGGACAGAGAGCAGTTATTCTACCTTTCTCTCCCTTTTTTTCCCCTGCCAGACCTGAGGAGTAAATTGAAAAACTGGAAAGGAAAGGAACTAGATATAAATGATGTGTCACATGTAATTAACTCCTTTTTGCTATAGTTAAGGCATAACAAAGTCATGCTGCAACTGCAGTATAATGAGGGATCACACAAATCCTTTTGCAGTATAACTGTAATTGGTTTAATTCCTTTTATAATTGTTCAGATTCTTGATTTCTACTAGCCAGCAGTTTAAAGTATTCTGATAATCTAATTTTCTTTAAAGGTTAACTGTTAACACACTTTTCAGCTGTTGTATGCAACCCACCCACCCCCAATTTGTCTATGTGTTACCCCAAATCTGAAAATTTACCACTTAAATTATTATTTTTTATATTTTTATTTTCCAATAAAAATGTTTTTATTCTTTTTTTTCTCCCCCCCCCCCCCTTCAACTGTTAGGCTCACGTATGCATAAGTACCATACTAATACATGCATCCATTCAACATGCTTTGCAGATAAATAACTGCAAAGACCTATTTTTAATACATTTTTAAAGGATCGCAAAAACTGTGATTTTAAACAGCTCCGCAAAAATGGCCGCCGTGCTCTTTGCGCCCCCCCCCCAGACTCAGACATCCAGGTGAGTTAGGGGGCGTGGCCACCCCTCTATAAAAGGGGTGGCCACGAGGCAGATGAGCTGCCATTTTAGAAATAGCAACGGAGAGGAGAAGTTTTCTCCGTCGCTGCTTTTTCCTCTTAATCTTCGGCTATTGAGCCCTTGCAGTTCTTTTCCCGGCTGGGAAAGGAGGATTGACGCACGCGGAGCCTTGTTGCTTGACTCCGTGGTGCTTAGGCGCTAGGAGTTCAATCCCTGGATAGGGATCCTGCTTTTCTTCTCCTAGGGAGACATGGCTCCCAAGCGGAAGGCCCCAGCTGTAGGATTGGGGCCGTGAAGCGGCCCTTGGGGCCCTGGAGGAGACTGGTCAAAGGAACGACACGAGGCAAGATGGAGTGAAGACCAGTGATTTATTGAGGGAAAATCATCAGTATATATTATGCAGAAGGCTGCGCATGGTAGAATGGTCACCTGACAGAAGATCACATCACCTATTTACCCGGGTTAATTGAGAACCTCTCTTGGGGAAGTTAATTAACTTGGACAAACACTGACAGAGGAAAACTATTGTCTGAGGCTTAAACCAGAGTAAACATGGCTTCTATTTGCACCAGGGATTAAGCTTAACTCAGAGTGAGTAATTGCCTAATACGTAACAGAGGTTAGAGATTTGCTCTCTCAGCAGAGCCGCTGGTCAGGTCAAGGAATTGGGTGAATCAAACCCTATCATTTATCCACCCCCCTTAATTTGTCTGCCCGCAGAGCCCACGGCTCAAGGAGCGTTCTCCCGAAGTGGCCTCTGCAAGGGCCGTTTCCATGCCAGATGGGCATGGGGAAACCATATTTCCACTTTCTGTTTTATTTAAGAGCCTGACCGGCAATTCTGCGCAAGAGAGGTACCAGCTGATGAGCGGGAATGACGCTTCGGGGTTCCCTCCATGGGGGACATCACGATAGCAGTGAGGGAATACATTGCACGAAACAACACACTGTTGTGCCCAGTATTACCACCCCCACAATCACTTTGAGTGTCGTCTGAATCCATCCCCATGGGAACCACGACCACAAGGAGTCCTACCACCCCCATGAAGAATCCTCCTTGATGTTCTTAACTAGGGTGTGGAGGTCCGTGAGCTGGCTCTGTATCTAGTGGGTATTGTCTGTGAGATTGAAACAACACATGCTGTGGACAGATTCGCAACCCAAATGATGTAACCACAGGGGGTAATCGATGGCTGCTTGATTATCCAGTATGGCATGGCGAAGCTCTGTCTGCTCCTGGCTGAGCAGCGCTATTGCTGAGGAGGTGTGGTTAATGGCTTTTGCTAATCTGCAAGCCAATTGACCACTTCTCCGAGCGTTGCCTATGGCTAAGCCGGGCACGCTGAAATATACTGACTGCCGCCTGGTTTTTCAGAGCTGTGGGTCTGAATCCAGACTGCTTTCTGTAGCAAGGCAAGATAGTGAGATGTGTCATTGATGCTGTGACCTGGGGTGATTCTAAGCTATTTCTGCAGCTTCTGGTGTTGTGCAAATGTCTTTTCTAACACCTATGGGGAGGTGTGAAGATAAACTGGGGATTACCGGCTACCGGGTGCTCAATCTTTCCAAGCAATGGGCCGGTGCAAACATGGGCCGGTCTGGCTTCCTTTGGTGGAAGCTGGCCGTTATTAACAATATACAGAAATTCAAGTGTCCCTTGCAAATCCCAACTGGAGCATTGTACAAGGCATGAATAAATAAAGAGCAACTACAGATAATAATAGCAAGAAAAGACATTCAGCAGCTTTTCCGGAGGTGCGGCTTCCCTTCTTGGTGGGGTTTCCTGTGTGACTTGAGTTTGGAAAAGTCTTGTTTTGGGGAGCACTGAGTATGCAAAACGTTCATAGAAATGTCTTTGGAGATGTAAGTCATAAAGGAAGACGGACAGCTGATGACATCCAGGACAGTGACTGGTGCCGCTCTTTGCAATCATCCGGGTCTGACTCTGGCCTCTGGGACCTGCATGGGGAAGAGACTTGTTTGGGAGATAAAAATTCTGAAAGAGTTAGTTAGTTTTCTGCACTTATAGGATAGCAATTGCTGTGCAACTATGGGATGTGGTTTCTCCCCCTTTCTGTTTGTTTGTCAATGGAGGACTTAAGCGTCCGATAGACCCGTTCCACAATCGCTTGCCCCTGCGGATTGTAAGGAACGCCAAAAGTGAGCTTAATATCCCAGGTGGCCCTGAAGGTGGCCAGCTGCCTGGAGCTATAAGCTGGGGCGTCATCGCACTTCGTGTGCCGAGGTTTGCCCTTGGCCGTGGGAAAGGAGATGCTGCTCCACACGGGGAGCCGTTTCTCCCTTCTGTGCTGTTGCCCAAACAAACTGTGGGAAGGTATTAATGCAAACGTGCATGTACTGCCATTTGCCAAAATGTGGGGATGTGTGATGTCCATTTGCCACACCTGGATGGCCTCTGTTCCTTGTGGGTTGACCCCCCACAAGGCCCCCCCCCCCCGGTGCCCCTGCACGATGCAGGCAGGGACGGACTATGCCTTGGGCTTGGGAAAGTGGCAGGTTGAACTGCCTTGCAAGTGCTTGGCATTCTGAAGAAGGAATGCATGACTCTGAATTGGAGTTGTGAGGAACAAACTTAGCAAATTTTTGTCTAACACGGGAGTGATGTATGCTCCCGGTAGACTGTGAAGCAAATTCCTAGGAAACTGGCTGCCAGCAATTATGTTGGAGCGTTCTTTGGCAAAGGTACACAAAGTGAGGTTCACGGCTGCTAACTCTGCCCGCTTGCGGAAGAGTCAGGAGCGTGCGCCAAGCTTGGTCCTCTTGCCAAGGAAGAACCTAATATGTGCGACCCCCATAAGTGAAAACTGTCCTAGCCCCCTGAAGAGGAACCAGTGACATTAATTCACACAAGGTGACTGTCTGCGTTTGAAGCGAGACGAGTCTGGGGTCTAATGGCAAACCTTGGCGCATGAAGCGCCAGGCTTCCCTTGGGTAAATTTCTCAAGAAGGCCCCCCGGCGCACATCCATTCATGGTGTGCGTGCACACTTTTAGAAGGGTGCCAGATGGTGGCTTAGCCTTTTGCCTGTGCTTAGACTAGCAGCCAAAAGGGAAGGGGTGGCCTAAAAATGTCTGTATCTGATTGAAGGTGTGACCTGACTGCACTCTTAAAATGGTCCTAGGCAGTCCTGGCTAATGGGTGGCACTCTGCATATGCTCGGGAGCTCAGGGACTAATCCTTCCTCTGTGCTCTGGAGTTTGCAAAATGTGTCTGCACACTAGAGAGGGTGCTGTGGGCCAGGTGCCATACTTAAAATGACCGACTAAGACTTATTACAAGCAAGCCAACTATGACGTGCCAGCTGTAAGGAAATAATACACAAAAAAATGAAAAGACACACAAGTTAAACATTTCCAGCAGGGAGTTCCACTGGCGAAAGGAGGAAAGGAGGAAAGACAAGTCAGAAGTTAGCACAAGGAGAATGCAACAACTCTTATCATGACGAAATCAGATTAGGTCAGGTAACTAAGACAACCGGGTCCTCCTGTTAAGAAAATCCCTATCAGTAATTAACTCTGGAGCCTGTGAAAGGAAGCAAGTTAAGGCTGTAGGAAGAAATGAATTGGTTACAATTAAGGCCTGGAGAGGAATTTTGTTCCTGTAAAAAGGTAAGCATTTTCTGAATATGCAGAGCGCAAGAATGTTTGCGTGCTTTTTCCTGTGAAAGGGGTACAATGAGTGAGTTGCTTTGCACAGATTCAAGTCAAAATACCAGAACAGTATCTTTCCTAAGAGAATGAAGGAGAGCTAGAACGATTCTCAACCTGCGGCCAGATGTGGGCAAGTGGGCCAGAGCCCACGTTGCTCTGCCCCTACCTCCACCGAGCCAAGAGGGGCTGTGCAGCGAAGGAAGGGCAGGATGACTGTCCGGACGCCCAGAGCTGCCTGCGGCCCCGGAACTTTGGCCCCTGACTTTAAAAGGTTGAGAACCGAGGTTACAAGATGATAACACAGTACACACATGAAGACAATGTAATTCTCTCACTCTTGGTGAGATACGTGGCTCCAAGACGCTAAGAGACATTAAAAAAAACCTTAAAACACAGAGATGGGGGTTTGAGGAACACAGACGTAGGGAGGGGCCCCATAGCTTATGATCTAGAGAGGAAAACTCATAGAAGTGATTCTTGTTTTCAGATCGCGCTTCTGAAAAGAAAAATCTGTTTTCCTGAGTGGCTTAATCCTTTGACAAAGAAAAAGTCTCAAGGGAGGAAGGGGGAATCACCCCGCCCTATTGTAGGTTAGGATTTCCCCCCCCCTCCTCTCCTGCTTAAGATGCTAAGCAGGCAAGGCAAAGGGTTTTGTAAGGGTTTTGTACATCCTGCTTTCTCAAACTTTAAATAGTTCCTGCCCATGAGCAGAGTGCAAACTGTTTAACACATATTTCACAGTGACATTCCCACGCAGTTACACACAAGGAACACTTTTTCAATCATACTGTGGTCATAGAGACAAGGCTTTTGCAATCATACACAGCTCTTGCAGTCATACATTCAGTGGTGCACCACGCATACACACATTTATTTACGCATTTGCACATTCCTCCCCTGATCTGCAGCGTTCTATACTACACATGAGGAGATGGCTAATACACAGCTGGCTATTTACTACCACCTGGGTGCTTCTACTTAGGGGTGAGTTTCTCTGGGCTACTCCCAAGGTGAGACAAGTAGGTTCTGCCTGTGCCCTGGGGGAACTCGGGGTACTATTGCTGGGATGGTTCCTCTGGCATAGCCAGGGCGATGGCTGCCTCCTTTCTAGCCTGGGCCAGATGCATGCCAGCGTGGCCATTTGGCATTAAGACAACCTTTTGAAGATCTGCCTGGTCTAGATTGGCATTCTCTTCTAAGGTGGCTCATTTTACCACACTGGAAGCAGGCGCCTTGGGGTTTTGGCACTGCTCTGCGCCTGAGTGTGGTAATGGGTCTGCTCTGGAGCCCTGCGTGGCCAGGGGCCGTGCAGATTTCCGTGAGCAGTGGGCGCTGAGCAGCCCTGCCTAAACGTGTGTCTGCCTTCAGATAGGCTGAGCACAGCAGTTGGGCGCTAGCTAATGGTGCCACTGGCAATTTCCCCGTGAATGGATCTTCCTCACCCCTGCGCTGAATATTCTTAATTGGCAGGGGACTTTTAACTGTCAGAGAAGCGCCAAGGCCTCTCATGCCATGAATTCCTTCAGTGACGTCTGCAGCTGTCACTGAGGGAATGCTCCCTACCCTGCCCTGCTTAAGCTGAAATGACGGATAGAGACTCCTTGGGGCTGATGGTTCTGACTGCGCTGGGGGTTTCTGGGTCTCTATCCGGACTGGGTCTACCTCTGCTGAGAGCTTCCTACATTTGCTCCATGTGCGAATTATGCCCTCTGGAGCTTTCGGGGGTTGCTGAATGCAGTCTCCTATCTGATCCCAGAGCTCAAGGGTTAACGTACCTACTTCTGGGTAAAGCAGGCAGTGTTCCCCTAGGTACACCAAAAGTCTCGCTAGCTCCCCACTGTGAAAACGCAACTTAAAAACCCTGGCCAGGATTCTGAACTCTCCCTCACGAGTTCTTTGGCTAGCGGATGGACGCTGTCGCTGAGGACAGGTCCCCATATTACCTGCGATTGGGTCCTCGGAAGATTCCTCCTCGGGACGAGTTGACGCGTCTTTGGCAGGCAATTGGTTCTGGCGACGACGCTTCTGGGTAGAGCTCGGAGCGTGGACTGCGGCCACGGGCCCTCGGTGGCCACTGCGCTGTCAGGGGCTCACAGCTGCCCTGAGCGGAACGCGTTTTTCCCTTTGGCGCAAGCTGCCTCGAAAGTCGGGAGCAAGTTGTAGGATGCCTCTTCTGTAATGCCTCGCCGCTTGGGCCGTCTTCCCGATTGGCTGGCTTACCAACCAGGCTGCCGCGCTGTCCTCCAGGATGATGGGACAAGGTTCTGGCGCAGAACCTGGCTGTGCTGATCGCTTACTCACGAGTAGACCGCTCGGGGGTCGCTTACTCTCGAGTAGATCACGTCTTGGGGTCACCAGATGTAGGATTGGGGCCGTGAAGCGGCCCTTGGGGTCCCGGAGGAGACTGGTCAAAGGAACGACACGAGGCAAGATGGAGTGAAGACCAGTGATTTATTGAGGGAAAATCATCAGTATATATTATGCAGAAGGCTGTGCATGGTAGAATGGTCACCTGACAGAAGATCACATCACCTATTTACCCGGGTTAATTGAGAACCTCTCTTGGGGAAGTTAATTAACTTGGACAAACACTGACAGAGGAAAACTATTGTCTGAGGCTTAAGCCAGAGTAAACATGGCTTCTATTTGCACCAGAGATTAAGCTTAACTCAGAGTGAGTAATTGCCTAATACGTAACAGAGGTTAGAGATTTGCTCTCTCAGCAGAGCCGCTGGTCAGGTCAAGGAATTGGGTGAATCAAACCCTATCATTTATCCACCCCCCTTAATTTGTCTGCCCGCAGAGCCCACGGCTCAAGGAGCGTTCTCCCGAAGTGGCCTCTGCAAGGGCCGTTTCCATGCCAGATGGGCATGGGGAAACCATACCCGGCGATGAAGCCGCAGCCGAGGGGGAGAACTTTCACTGGCCCTGCGCCGGACGGGGGCCAGCCACCGGGTCGGAGGACCAGGGCTGCGCCCCCGCGGCAGGGCAATGTACCAGCCTTGCCCACTGGTACCGGTGGGGCTACTCAGGCTGATACTTGGCAGCCGGGCTCCAGCTCGGTAGCTGGGCAACTACAGGCCAGCCCCTCAGGGGCTTTGGCCCTCGGCCCGCCGTTACCGGCCATGGGACAGGGCAGCATTGGGGGGCCTGGTGCGGGTATCCAACCCGCCCCTCCTCCAGCACCTCATGGGCCGGAGTTTTGGGCATGGCCCTATTCTGGCCCTGCCTCGCCTTTTGGGTTACCTTTTCAATTGCCTGGTGGGCCGTCCGGCCCACCCAGCCCACCTTATGCTGGGGGCTCTGTGGCAGTGGATGTGCTGTTAGCATGGTTAGCAGTGCTGGAAGCATCCTTGGGCATTGCACAGCCTCCTGCGGAGGGGGGCGCTACTCTTTCCACTGGGGCTCCTTCGTTGGCCCCGGCTACCTTGCCTGCCGCAATGCTTCAACAGGCGGCCAGCCGGGTCGAGCTGCTTGAGACGCTCCGGCCAGCACCAGCTGGTAATCTCGCAGCTCCCCGTTCGTCCCGATGTGCAGACTACGAGTAGTCAAGTTTGGTCCCAGAGCTCGATTCCGGTCGCGAGCTCCGACGCCCGCCGTGGGCCGGAACCCCCAGTGGGGGCGGCTCACGGGGGTGCACCTAGTGAGTATCAGGTTCAATTTAGTGCACCTACATCACAGCCCACTTACAGTGGTGGGGTTCAGTGGCCCTGGCCTCGTCAAGTTGAGGCGAGTGGGCATCAGTTACCAGTCTATCCCAGTGCCCCATGTTTTCAAAATGGCCCATTGTTAAGGGCAGGGGTTTCCGCCCCTGGGGCAGTGCCAAGCATCGCAGGGGCGGTCCAGGTCCCGCTGCGTATGCCCTCTATACAGAATGTGCCGATGACGGCTTTGCCGACGGCTGGTTATTCCTTGCCCCTTGGTGACCATTTGTCACAGGTCACGAGGGAGAAGATTTGGCGAGGGGAGTACGTGGATATATTCTTCCTATTGAACCATGAGCCCACTAAGGAAGAGAGAGAGGGACAGGATGACAGAGACAAGGAGCTGTCTCGTCGTCGTAAGCCACCGCGTACCTGGGCCAACTGGTTGCCGGCATATCTTATTTATATGGCGGTGTACCTTAGGGCCCGGCCTGATCTGGCCATTCCTATTGTCCAATACTCGGACAATATTTACAGGGCGATGGTTGATTTCCCTGGCCCATCGTGGTTGGCTTACGATGAGGAATTTAGAATGAGGGTGGCCCTACACCCGGAGTTGAGATGGGATGAGCCCTGCCAGAAATTGTGGCTCTTGTACATGACCCCCACGTGTCCGGCGCCTAGGGAGAGGTACCATTGTGGCCATGCTGTGCAGCGAGCTGCTCCAACAGAGGCTCCCCGCCAGCCGGCGGGGCAGGGGGTTCCAGCCCGCTTGCTGTGTTGGAGCTTCTCAGCTAATGGCGTGTGCAATAAGTGACAGTGTCGATACAAACATGAGTGTCCCTCTTGCGCTGGCCCCCACGCCACCTCCGCGTGCCCGCGGGCTGGTGGGTCACGGGGCAGAGGTAGAGGTGGACAGGGAGCGGGCAGGGCTTCCACTGATGGAGCTAGCCAGTCAAAAGGCCCCCTACCCAGTTAATGTGTATATGTTGGAGCGATGGCTCTCAACTTATCCAAGAAGGGAAGGACGCTAGGTACCTCCTGGAGGGTTTCCAGTGGGGCTTTTGTATCCCGTTCAAAGGGGTGCGGGGACCCCAAGATGCCCCCAATTTGGTTTCCCTGAAAGGTAAGGAGGGGGTAGCTGCCCTGAGTATTGCCAAGGAACTAGAGGCCAGGAGGGTAGCGGGCCCCTTTTCCGAACCACCTTTCCTTAACCTGAAGGTCTCCCCTCTGGGGCTAGTACCTAAAAAGACCCCGGGTAAATTCCGTTTAATCCACCATCTATCGTACCCCGCGGGTTCTTCTGTCAATGATGCTATTCCTGATTACCTTTGTTCGGTTAGGTATACGTCATTTGACCAAGCCCTATGGATGGTGCGCTCATGTGGTCCCGGTGCCCTCCTGGCAAAATGTGATATTAAATCGGCATTCCGATTGCTGCCAGTGCACCCTGGAGACTTTGAGCTATTGGGTTTTAGATTCCAGGGAAAGTTCTATGTTGATAAGCCCATGCCTTTTGGCTGCTCTATTTCATGTTCGGCATTCGAACGTTTTAGCACTTTCCTTCAGTGGGCCTTTGTTCGCAGGTCCGGGTCTCGGTCTGTAGCCCATTACCTCGATGATTTTTTGCTCGGGGGTGAACGGGGCTCGGACACGTGCACGCGTCTCCTCACTACATTTCAGACGCTAATGCGGGAACTGGGTGTCCCTTTAGCACCCGAAAAGACCGAGGGCCCATCTACTACGCTCACATTTCTGGGTATTGAAATCGACATGGTCGCACAGGCATGGTTACCCATTGAGAAGGTCACCCGGATCTCCGCAATGATTTTGGCATTGCTGGCCAAACGTAAAGTGTCACTTCGTGAGCTTCAGGTACTTCATGGACATCTTAACTTTGCCTGCCGGGTCGTGACACCTGGCAGAGCATTTGCCCAGCACTTATGTGATGCCATGTCTGGCCTGTCAAAGCGCCACCATAGGGTCCGACTGACCAGAGGCATGTGGGCTGACCTTTTGGTTTGGCTCACATTCCTACGGGAATTTAATGGGGTCTCTTTCTGGAGATCGGACCTTTTGGTTCCCCCTAGATTTCAAGTACAGTTGGATGCCTCCGGCTCCCTGGGATATGGGATTTATTTTGAGGGGAGGTGGGCTTATGGCCAATGGCCTCCTGCATGGCGGAGCACGGATCGCCTCCGCGATCTTACCTTTCTTGAGTTCCTTCCAATCCTGGGAGCTTTGATGCTATGGGGTGAGGAGTGGGCCGACTCAGTGGTCCATTTTTGGTGTGACAATGCGGCAGTGGTGCACATTGTCAACGCTCAGACATCTAAACCACCTAGGGTGATGGCGTTGGTTCGCCAGTTTGTGTTACGGAGCCTACGCCTAAATGTGCTGTTTAAGGCCAGACATGTCCCAGGCATTAATAATGATATTGCTGATGCTTTATCCCGCCTGCAGATCCCCCGGTTCCGTGCCTTGGCTCTGGAAGCAGAGGAATTCCCCTCGCCACTCCCGGCCAAGATTTGGACATTTGGCGAGGAGAGGTGAACCGGGCGATCGGCATGTCTTTGGCACCCTGCACGCATAAGGCGTATCAACATGCTTTTACACAATTTAGAATCTTTTGTGTACAACTACAGTTCCCCGAAGTGTGGCCCATTCCAGTGGAACAGGTTTTACAATTTATGGTTTATCTACACAGTCAGGGTTTGGCTCCTCATACTATAGCATCCAGGCTGTCGGCACTGGCATTTATCGCCAAAGTGTGGGGTTTTGCTGACTGTGTTAATGATTTCCGCATACATCATGTTTTGGAGGGGTGGACATGGGAACGTGGCCGCCGCCCGGACACTCGCCACCCAATTTCACCAGAGGTACTGACCCACCTTGCACGAGGCTGGCATGACTTGTGCTATGATAGGTACGAGGTGGCTCTTTTTCACGCGGCTACCACGGTGGCTTTCTTTGGAGTGCTCCACATCAGTGAGTTGGTACTACTGTCTAAGGCGGATGCGACTCGTAGGGCACTGGAACTCGACGATGTCTGTGTTACTAATGAGTGGGCTCAGTTGAGGATACGGTCCTCAAAAGTTGATCAGCACGGCGTAGGCAGTGGAGTTAGACTGCTATGATGTTCCATTTATTTATTTATTTATTTATTTATTTATTTTATTTATTAGTCAAATTTGTATATGCCGCCCGCTCAGGCAGAACCCGACTCAGGGCGGCATCACAACAATTTAAAAGACATAAAAACAATTATAAAAAATAATTATAAAAAAAAACCCCCCAACCCACCCCCTTTAAAAACCCCCATGTCCCACCCACCCATCCCATCCACTATACAAAGGAGGAAGAGAAAGTTCTTATACAAGCCAGCAGGCGGGCATCATAGTCCCATTCGGGCCCCACACCTGCCCTGCCAGCCAGGTCTTCACTCCTTTCCTGAAGGGCAGCAGTTCACTTTGGAGTCTTAGGTCTATTGGCAGGAGGTTCCAGAGAGTTGGTGCGGACACGGAGAAGGCCCTCCTTCGGGTGCTAGACAAATGTGCATCCCTAGTCGGTGGCACCACTAGAGAACCCCTTCCATTGCAGATATCTGTCCGGTTGGTGCCCTACATGAGTTCTTGGCACTGCGTGGTGCGCACCCTGGCCCGTTTTTCTGCCACCAGGATGGGTCTCCCCTGACTAAATTCCAATTTTGGAAGGTGACCAGTATGGCACTATCCAGTGTTGGCCTCCCCGGGGCTCGTTATGGCACCCATTCATTTAGGATAGGTGCTGCATCCACTGCGGCTGCATTTGGGTACTCTGAGGCTGATATACGCCGGATGGGGAGATGGGGATCCATGCGTTTTGCATTGTATGTTCGCCCACTTCAGACATGAGTACCAGTTAAGTCATTATTCTCTTTTCTTCTTTTACAGACCCTGTGTGTCCCCGCACACCGGTGGCAGTATGGCTGGTGGGCCACAGTTATGTGCACTGGGCAGCGCAGTATGCTGCGGCGACAGAGTGAGGACCCCAGCTTGGACTACGTGCAACCGCATGTATACGTTGGTACGGTAAGCATGGAATGAGATGGCGGGAACTGTTGCCATTCCTGTTTTCCATCAGGAAAACCACCTGAACCACCTGATGTCCTTGTACTGCACCTCGGGGGCAATGACCTTGCCCAGGTCACTGGCCTTTCCTTAAAATTCACGATCTGCAGTGACCTAGCTTATTTGCATTATGTGTGGCCCTCCACAAGGTTGCTATGGTCGGACATCGTACCGCGTCATACATACAGGGGAGGTATTGACCTCCATGCCCTTGACCGCACTCGCCGCTCGGTGAACAGGGCAGTTGCCCGCTTCTTGTCAGACAAGGGTTTGGGGATGGTCATCCGGCATCCCACGATTAGTTTGCAAAATTACGATCTATATGCAGGGGATGGGGTCCACCTGTCGGCTAGATGTATGAACCTCTTTCTGGAAGATTTGCAAGCAGGCCTGGTAACCGAGCTGACGGTCTGGGGGGCGGGCGGTGAGTCTTCATAGACGCCTCCCCGTGTGGCGGGTAGCACTGGTAAGGTAAAGATTGATGACCCATAGGTATCCGGCAGGTTTGCAATTGACTGGCCAACACTTAGACAGGTACAGGTGTAATCGCTTTGGCCGGTCAACGACGAACCAGGCAAGGGGTGATGGCAGGAGCTTTACAGCATGCATCACCTCGTGATTTGACGGATACACGTCATAGGGTGGGGTCAGTACATAGTTTATTGACTCCGGTCAACAATTTGTTTGTGTCAACAAACAAATTGATACAAATGGTTACATTGTAGCCTATTACCATTGGCAATTTTGGGAGGAACCTTACCAGTGTTACTGCGGCCTGCTTGCCTTAAGAATTACAATTGGATGAATACACCAATTGAAAGTTATAATTCGGACTAGGGCATTATTCAATAAAAGTGGCCCAATGCCTTTATCCATATACCGGTGTCTGAGTCTTTCTTTGGGGGGTGCGCCTGCAAAGCCTATTCAGTTGCATGGGTGGTAGACTGGCGTTTGCTCATTCACTTGTATAAGAGGTAGACAGGCTGGCCGTTCTGTTCAATTGAATGGTGGTAGACCAAGCCTCACTCTGGAAATGAGGCCTCAGCCAATGGGCCTATGCAGTTGTAGTGGAGGCAGACTGGCTCTTTTCAAAAGAAGGAAGAGTAGACCAAGCCTCAGAAGTGAACAAGATTTTTTAAAAATGAAAAGCTGAGTAGACCGGGCCGATTTTGAGAGTGAGTTTTTTTTTTAAAAAAAAAGAAAGGTAGACTGACCTGATTTAGAGAGTGGGAATTTTTAAAATACAGTAAATGACTAGGCAATTTTCTGGGACGATCACATTCACTTGAGAATAGCCAGTAGACCAAATCCATGTCCTCGGATGATCCATCAACTTACATGAATGGGGTTCCAAATATGGTAGTTCAAAGAACTTCAAAGATTGGAGTTTTGAAACATTGTATCCACTTACATGATTCAATCAGGGCATCAAAGGCCTTCAAAGAAATTGTTACTTTCCAGGGATTCTTAGAGAGCACCGTGATCAAAAAATGATAGTAAAAATTCAGAGTGATCGGGGAAGATGGTGGAAGGGAATCTAAAGATGAAAGTTAACCTTTTAAATGCTGAATTAAGCTTTAAAATGATTATTAAAAATCGTGTCTTCACTCCCGAAGCTTGGTCAAGCCTCAGAATCGGTTAACCGGCAAAGTTCCAATAGCAGGACTGAACCAAGGATGGTCTACTCAAGAGTAAGCCGGTAAAAGTGTCTTTATGTCTGATTGGCTTAGACCATAAAAGAGCGGGCTTTTTGAAACTGGCTTAGATCTTGAAGTAGCGGGCTTTTTGAAATTGGATTTATCTCTGCCTCTTCTCCTGCCTAAAAGTTGTCCCTGAGGAAGTGGAAAGGCTCCTTGCAGCTGTTCGCGCCACCAGATGCCTGTTAGATCCCTGTCCTGCGTGGCTGGTGAAAGCCTCCAAGGCGGTGACAGGTAGCTGGGTTGGGGCAATAATTAATTCATCATTATGGGAGGGGGTGTTTCCTGCACCTTTAAAACATGCTCTGGTGCACCCCCTCCTATAGAAACCATCTCTCGACCCAGTTGTGTTAACTAATTATAATTGTGTTAACTAATTATAATTATCCAGTGGTCGGCTTCAAAAAAATTTACTACCACACTGTGGGTGTGGCCAACTCTGTGGGCGTGGCCAACTCTGTGGGTGTGGCCAACTCTGTGGGCATGGCCAGGTGACTGGGTGGACATGGTTAAACTGCTGTATTTTAATGTGAGCTTTTGTGGATTGAGTCCACTTCGTCAGACCATTAGTTAGCAATTACACTTTGATGCTCTAATTTTCCTTTAAAGAGTAACTGCAGCAGAGTAACTGCTGGCTCAGCCTCACCCCACTCCAGGTGCCCAGACCCAGCAGCAAGGATGTTGGAGTTGCGTCCGGAGCAAGGTGAGAGGAGGAAGAGGTTGGCGGAGCAGGGCAGGGCAGTGGGCGGGGCCAGCCAGTTTTACTACCGGTTCTCCCGAACCTCTTTGAACCTGCTGGAGCCCAACACTGCCTGTATCCAACCTCCCTTTTTTAGGGAAGGTTTTGGAGAAGGCCGTGGCATGGCAGTTGCAGGGGGTCCCGGATGAAGCGGATTATCTGGACCCCTTTCAGTCAGGATTCAGGCCTGGATATGGTACAGAGATGGCATTGGTCGCACTGATGGATGATCTCTGGTGGGAGCGGGATTGAGGGCGGCCATCCGTCCTTGCTCTTCTTGACCTCTCAGTGGCTTTTGATACCGTCAACCACAGTATCCTTCTGGGACGGCTCAAAGGATTGGGGATCCAGGGCACTGTGTGGTCCTGGTTCTCCTCATTCCTGAAGGGCTGGACCTAGTCGGTGTGGCTGGAGAGTGAGAGGTCCAGCCCTAGGCCCCTCCAGTATGGGGTGCCTCAGGGCTCGGCGCTTTCTCCTCTCCTATTCAACATCTACATAAAGCCATTGGGTGAGATCATCCATTCCCATGGGATGAAGTATTGTTGTTGTTCAGTCGCACAGTCGGTTCCGACCCTTTGCGACCCTATGGACCATTGTTCTCCAGGCACCTCTGTCCTCCACCATCCCCCTCAGCACTCCCAGTTCTGTGCCCGTTGTGTCTACAATACCATCTAGCCATCTCATCTTTGGCCTCCCCCTTCTTCTTTTGCCCTCCACCTTTCCCAACATCAGGGCCTTCTCAAGTGAATCCTCCCTTCTCATTTGATGTCCAAAATACTTTAGCTTCGTCTTTACTATTAGCCCTTCCAATGAGCAGTCAGTGTTGATTTCTTCTAAGATTGACCTATTTGTTCTCCTCGCTGTCCAGGGTACTCTCAAAACTCTCCTCCAACACCACATTTCAAAGGCATCTATTCTTCTGCGTTCAGCTTTCCTAATTGTCCAGCTCTCACATCCGTACATTACCACTGGGAATACCATTGCTTTGACTATTCTAATTTTTGTTTTCAGTGTGATGTCTCTGCTTTTCACTATGTTCCCCAGGTTTCTCATGGCTTGTCTCCCAAGAATCAGTCGCCTTTTTATTTCATGGCTGCAATCCCCATCTGCCGTGATCTTTGATCCCAGGAAAGTAAAATCTGTCACTGCTTCTACTTCTTCCCCATCTATTTTCCAGGAACTGATTGGGCCTGTTGCCATTACCTTGGTTTTCTTGATATTGAGTCTCAAACCAGCTTTTGCACTCTCCTCCTTCAGCCCAATCAATAGGTTCTTTAGGTCTTCCTCACTTTCTGCCATTAGGGTGGTATCGTCTGCATATCTCAGATTGTTTATGTTTCTCCCAGCAATTTTAATCCCATATTGTGATTCCTCCATCCCTGCATTTCGCATTATGTGCTCTGTGTATAGATTGAATAAGCAGGGTGATAAAATGCAGCCTTGTCTTACTCCTTTTCCTATTCCAAACCACTCTGTCATTCCATGTTCTGTCCTAACTGTTGCTTCTTGGTTCATGTACAGATTTCTCAGGAGGCATATGAGGTGCTCTGGTATTCCCATCTCTTTAATTACTTGCCACATCTTGTTGTGGTCCACACAGTCAAATGCCTTAGTGTAATCAATGAAACAAAAGTAAACTTGTTTCTGGTATTCCTTTGTTTTCTCCATGATCCAACGTATGTTGGCAATGTGGTCTCTAGTCCCCCTGCCTCTTCTGAAACCGGCCTGCACCTCTGGTAGTTCTCTCTCCACATGCTGCTGAAGTCTGTCCTGTATTATCTTGAGCATCACCTTGCTGGCGTGTGGGATGAGTGCAATTGTTCGGTAATTTGAGCATTCTTTGGCGTTGCCCTTTTTTGGGATTGGGACGTATACTGATCTTTTCCAATCCTGTGGCCACTGTTTTGTTTTCCAGATTTGCTGGCATATTGAGTGTAGTAATTTGACGCCATCATCTTTTAGCGCTTTGAAAAATTCGACTGGGATACCATCATATCCACTAGCTTTGTTGTTTGCAGTGCTCTTTAGGGCCTTTATAACTTCGCTCTCCAGGATGTCTGGCTCGAGTTCAGTTTTTTCATCATTGTGGTTATCAGGAGTGTTGAGGTCCTTTTTGTAGAGTTCCTCTGTGTACTCTTTCCATCTTTTCTTAATCTCTTCTGCATCAGCTAGCTCTTTTCCGTCTTTGTCCCTTATCATGGTCATTTTTGCTTTAAATGTTCCCTTTATTTCCCCGATTTTTCTGAAGAGATCTCTAGTCCTGCCTCTTTTGTTGTTTTCCTCCATTTCTTTGCACTGTTCTTTTAGGTAGTTTTCCTTATCTCTCCTTGCTTTTCTTTGAAATTCTGTGTTCAGAAGGTTGTATTTTTTCCTTTCTCTTTTGACTTTTGCCTTCCTTCTTTCCTCTGCTATTTTAAGAGCCTCATCAGACAACCATTTTGCTTTCTTACGCTTCTTTTCTTTTGGTATGGTTTTCTTTGCCGCTTCCTGCATGATGTCCTTTATCTCTGTCCATAATTCTTCTGGCACTCTGTCTATTGCGTCCAGGCCATTATATCTGTTCATCACCTCCACCGTGTATTCTTTAGGGATGCTGTCTAGGTGATATCTGTCTGGTCTTCTTGTTTTCCCTATTTTCTTTAGTCTTAACCTGAATTTTGCGATCAGTAGGTTGTGATCTGAGCCACAGTCTGCTCCAGGTCTTGTTTTTGCTGATTGTATGGAGGTTCTCCATCTTTGGCTGCAGAGTATGTAGTCAATTTGGTTTCGGTGTTGGCCATCTGGTGATGTCCATGTGTAAAGTCGCCTCTTGTGTTGCTGGAAGAGAGTGTTTGCTATGACCAGTGCGTTCTCTTGGCAGAACTCTATCAATCTTTGCCCTGCTTCGTTCTGTACTCCAAGACCAAACTTGCCTGTTATTCCCTCCACTTTTTGATTTCCTACTTTGGCATTCCAGTCTCCTAATATAATTTGGACATCATTTCTTGGTGTCTGTTCTATGAGGTGTTCTAGGTCCTCATAGAACTGGTCCACTGTGGCTTCATCTGCACTAGTGGTTGGTGCATAGACTTGGATTACGGTGATATTGAAAGGTTTGCCTTGAATTCTGACTGACATCATTCTGTCATTTTTGAGGTTATATCCCATTACTGCTTTTCTTACTCTCTTATTGACAATTATGGCTACTCCATGCCTTCTAAGGTTTTCTTGTCCACAATAGTAGATATGATGGTTTCCAGAGCTGAATTCACCCATCCCTGTCCATTTTAGCTCACTCATGCCCAAGATGTCAATGCTTATTCTTTCCATCTCATTTTTTACCACTTCCAGTTTACCTTGGTTCATTGATCTCACATTCCATGTCCCTATGCAGTATTGCTCCTTACAACATTGCATTTCCCCTCCCCCTTTCCTGTCCCTCCCCTTCCTCCCCTCTGTGGTGTTAAGCATCCTGTATCACCTAGCCTGCCCTTTTGTTTTGCCTTTTGTTTTGGTCAATAGGGTTCTCTTGGCAAGATTTATGGCGTGGTTGCCGGTGTCTGCGCCATTTTTCTCTCCTCATACATTTTATCACAGTTTTTAAAAGTTTAAAAACATTTAAGACAACATATTATCATGCATATTATCACACTTTAAAGCACAGTCTCTATGTCAGTTGCTATATTAAGTCATTTTAAAGTCTTTATGTGAGTTACTATATTAAGTCATCAACATTTCTGCATATTTAACTACTTATCCTTTGTATGGGGCTCTGAGTCTCACCCCCTGGTTTAACTCCTTTGCCTTCTTCCCTTCTGCCAATTGGACCTCTCCTTCGGCGCTTGGTTGTTTTCAGGGCTTGGAAAAGGCTCTCGTCGGGGCGACTGGCTGGCCTCTCCCCGCCCGGCTGGTCTTCCTCCTCCCTCACCTGCCCTGCTGGAAATGGTGGGGACCGGCTCGGAAGGGCTCGCGTTGGGGCGACTGGCTGGCCTCTCCCCGCCCGGCTGGTCTTCCTCCTCCCTCACCTGCCCTGCTGGAAATGGTGGGGACCGGCTTAGGAGGGCTCGCGTTGGGGCGGCTGGCTGGCCTCTCCCCGCCCGGCTGGTCTTCCTCCTCCCTTGCCTGCCCAGCTGGAGATGGTGGGGACCGGCTCGGAAGGGCTCGCGTTGGGGCGACTGGCTGGCCTCTCCCCGCCCGGCTGGTCTTCCTCCTCCCTTGCCTGCCCAGAAGGGTGCGGGGTGGTGATGGTGGTGGTTGGGGGTCGGTCCTCCCTCCCCCCCCCATCTCCTTCCACCCCCGGAGAAAAAACCTGGCTTGGAAATTGCTGATGATACTGATGATGATACTCATGCTGATGATACTCAGCTGTACATCTCAGCCTGTGGTGATCCAAGCGATGCTGTCAAAGTCCTATCCAGGTGTCTGGAGGCTGTGGGGGTCTGGATGGGGGACAACGGGCTACAATTGAATCCCAGCAAGACTGAGTGGCTATGGATTAGGGGTCCTGCATTATCTAGGGAGCTACCATCTTTGGTTCTGGATGGGGCCGTCTTGCCCCAAACAGACCCAGTGCGCAACTTGGGGGTCCTCCTGGACTCACGACTACTGCATGAGTAGAGCAGGTGGCAGTTGTGGCCAGGAGGGCTTTTGCACAACTTTGTGTAATCCACCAGTTGCAGCCTCTCCTGGACTGGGTTACACATGCTCTCGTCACCTCCAGACTAGAGTATTGTAATGCGCTCTACGCAAAGTAAGACTGGCTGATTGATCAAAAATATGCAAACAACCAAAAAATTAAAGTTTTCTATACTGCATCCAGCATTTTGTAGTGACTGAATTCATCATTATTTAATTGTTAAATTGTTTTGGGAAGGTGAGTTGCTAGTGTTTAGAAAGGTTATATGAAGTCCATTTTCCCCTGTAGCATGACATATGCTTCTCTGCCATTATCCA
The DNA here is from genome assembly GCA_035047345.1 of Bradypodion ventrale. NCBI lineage: Eukaryota > Metazoa > Chordata > Lepidosauria > Squamata > Chamaeleonidae > Bradypodion > Bradypodion ventrale. Next base: position 176,914,992 of record JAWDJE010000002.1, read on the forward strand.
TGCATTCTGCCCCATCAGCTTCCCCACTTTTTATTCAGTTTACACATAGCATTGCATTGACAAGACCCAGCCATTTTTAATTACTGTTGCATCACTCCTCGTGATAGGCACTTGTGGGATCTGGTCTTCAGAATCCATCTTCCATCCAGCAGGGTCAAGATGGACTCACAGTTTCTTCTCAGCCCTTTCCCAATGAGCTCATCCCTCAGAGCTATTTCCTTACCTGCCACTTCTCTGCCCAGGAACAATCTTGTAAAAAACCTATTAGATGTTGATCAGTTGTCCCTGGCAGTTTCTCCATCCACAAGAAATATATTTTATGAATAAGAACCCACCTTCTCACAGGAAATCAAAGAGGACTCTTTTATGTGGTCAACTTTATTTCCTACTACAGGATCCTTGCAGAAGAGTCTTGCCTTTTACAGCCAATGTTAAAACATTATGCAAAAGACTAACACCTTCTCTACTTTGGAACCAGTGTCCAACTTGGGGGGGGGGGCAGTTTGGCATACACTTACATGTGAGTAAGCCTGATTGAACAAAATGGGACTGAATTCTGAGGAGACATGAATCAATGGGGCAGGAACCTGTGAAACTCTTTACTGCATATAATTCTATTTTGTATTTTTAAAAATGTATACTGTGTTGTTTTTCTGCCCAGAGACTAATAACACTAATAGAGTGATATACCAAATCTACCCAATGCTTGAAATTTTGAAATGTCCAGGCAAGATGGTATATCATCAAGGCAACAAGAGTTTTTGACTTGCACTTCAGTCAACATATCACTAGCTGTGGCAATTTCAACTCTTCCATCCTGAAAAATTCCACCTGTCTTTCCTCATATCATCATGTCCCAATTCCCCAGCAGGTCCACTTCTTGGCCAGCTATTTAGATGATATCTGCTCAAATGCCCTTGGAGTCAAAACTTACAGTTGGGAAAATGTTACCAATTATGATGACAATCTGCCTCCTCCTTTGCATCCTTCCCAAATTAATTGTGGCAAAAATTGTCCTCCAGTTTCCCAGACGTTTTATTTCCCAATGAAGGATGCTCCATTTCCCCTCCTGATTCTCATTTCCCTCCTCCTACTTCATGCAGTTTCCACTGTTGTGATTGTACAATTCATACATGCTCCCCAGCCATATATGAATAAGTACTGTACAAGAATCACAATAATTGTTAGGAAATTTTCTCTTTTAAAATTCTGTTTGAAAGAGTCTTATTTTCTATCAAACTGCATGAAAATGTTTGGAGGAATTATGGAATTCAGTTTATTTATTTTTCACGCGTATATACCGCCCACTCAGGTACAACCCAACTCAGGGCGGTTTACATAGCAGACAGTAAATACATAAAAAGACACATGATAAAACAAAGTTAAAAGTTAAAAAAGCCACCCCTAAAAGGTGCGCAAGTACCGAAGGGACCTTGGGGGAAGGCACACTTCTCTATACCAACCACCTAATGGTACCCCTATCTCCACCCGCACCCCAAACTTGGCCCGCCAGCCAGGTCTTTAGTTCCTTCCTAAAGGGCAACAACTCCGTCTGGAGACGCAGTTCCACAGGCAGGAGGCTCCAAAGGACCAGTGCGGACACGGAAAAGGCCCTCCTCCTTGTGCCAGAGAGGCGAGCCCCCCTGGCTGATGGCCTCCGGTCCGCTCTGGTTGGACGGACAGACGTCGTTAGGGCGATGCGGTCTCTGAGATACCCTGGCCCACTACCATGTAGGGCTTTAAAGGTCAAAACCAGCACCTTGAATTGCACCCGTAGACAAACTGGTAACCAGTGCAGCCTCCGAAGCAGTGGTGAGTCATGGGCATAATGTCCACACCCCATCACCACCCGGGCCGCGGCATTCTGGACCAGCTGCAGCCTCCGAATGGTCATCAAGGGCAGCCTCATGTAGAGCACATTACAGTAGTCTAGTCTGGAGGTCACCAGAGCGAGAGTGACCATGAGCAAAGAGTTTAGCATGGTTTATCTGAGCTGGGAAAAACTTCCAGTAGATTTGGAGTTTGACTAGACAAAGCATCAATTCTTCTACCCAAACTTTCATTCTTCAAGCTCACTAATGCCACAATGTGGGAATTTATCTGGTTTCTGTCTGCCTGCTTTCTACACATTTTGTAAACAAAGGTCCCTTTGTTTACATGAGAGACAACGCTTGATTTTGGGCATGCGCAGAAAGTGAGATGGTTCTGACATTCTGATTGGTTGTATGTGCCTTAGTTTTGCTTTGATATACTCTGTTGAATAAAGAGACACCATTATTATTCCTTTGTTAAGCTAAGACTGCAGTCGTGTGTATGTTTGCTCTCTATTTCTCTGTCTCTTCCTTACTCTGCCTAATGAAGCTGGACTCCGTTAGAATTCTTAACTCTTCCTTTGTTTATTTGGGGCTGAAAATTACTCTGCCTTAGGCTGATTGGATCTTTACATGAATCGAATTTCTACAACTGGTGCCCCGTGTGAGGCCTTTGAACACTGCTTGAGCAATTAGCACCTCATTGTGACCAGGGACAAGGTCCCATTCACCCCCGACCAGGGAAAGGTCTTCAAGTGCTTGAAAATCATCCAAGTTTAACTTCGGATCCCAACAAGGTGAGTGGAAAGATTTATTATGGGGTGTGTGCTAACTTCGCCAGAGCAGAAGTTTTGTCTGAATAGACAAAGGGCAGAAACAAAAGAGGTGCATGAAGTCAGTAATTGTCTTCAAAGACTTACTCCAAAGAATATTCTGTTGTCCCAGAGGCTTGCTGGCTCCCTTCCACAGCTTTTGCCCCCAGCCAAGGGAGGGAGTCTGACTGCCCCTCCATCATATGAGAAACAACAGCATGAGCCCCCTGATGGAGGTGGGGGTGGAAATGGAGATGGGACATTATATCCTGCCTTGCAGCAATCAAGCACTTTTAGCCCTACAAAAGACCTGTTCTCTGCTGCTTTAACTGCAGCTGTGCTGGATATGGAACCTGTTGCTGTATATCCAGTGAACAGAGAGGCTCTTGCAAATGGGACTGCTGCAATACTGTCTGCCAAGTCTAAAAAACAACTAGTGCCAGCTGATTGGGAACAAATGGTGGGGACCTCATCACAGATTGAAGTTATTAATGCATGCAAAGTGGCAGGAAACAAGGATTGTGATTCCAAGGGCAGCACAGGAGACCTCAGCTCGCCCCTGAAGCAACCCTCATCACAAAAGCAGGAGAAGCTGAGTAGTAAACTTGATTCCTCACGTGTGGCCAGGAAGTGGAAGGATGGCCCAGAGGAGGAATGCAGAAAACCCAAGCCCAGAAAGGGGTCTTCTTGCAAATACAAACTAACAGATGCAGTTTGTCATAAAGTTGAGATTCAGATGCTGCAGATGAAAGAAGTCCAGAGGAAAAGGGGTGTGGATCCTTCCTCTATGGACAGCAGACTTTTGCAAAAATACAAAGAGGGAGAAGACATACTCCAGTTTTTGGCTGATTTTGAATTGCCCAACCCTCAAGCAAAGAGATCCAGAGTGGGCAGTTCCAAGTTTCAAGCATCAGGAATGCAGGGACAGCAACTGGGAATTCCCTGTACTGTTTATCTGTGTGGAAGTTACTTGCAACTTCTGGAGAAGTTGTTCTTTGTGCTCATACCTCATCTGCCCGCTTTAATACAGATGGGCGTGCCTGGAGCATGAAGGAATGAGTGTTTGCCTGAAAAGCTGAAGGGGGGTTGTCTGGTTGTCTTGTGAATTCAGTGAGAATTAACTCATGGCCTAATTTCAACCTTGCCATACCAAGAACTGTGCTGGAGAGAAGATAGTGTTTAAGTTATAATCTGAGAAGAAGAAAGCTTCAATCAACATTTGGACTTTTAATTTGGACATTTTAATTGGACTAAAAAGTTTGTGTGGACTCTAAAGAAAATTGGCTTTGTTTGCATGATAAAACCTGAAAACCTTTTTAAAAAAATTGTCTACCTGCTCATGCTATGAGTGTGGAATGCTCTAATGCAAGCGCGGCGCCAAAATGGCCACCGCGCTCTTTGCGGCCCCCCCACCGGACTTGGACATCCGGGTAGTTAGGGGGCGTGGCCAGCACCCTTTAAAAGGGGTGGCCACGAGGCAGCCGCGCTGCCATTTCGCGAAGCGACGGAGAGGAGAAGTTTTTCCCCAATCGCTCCATCGCTCTTCCCTTTAGCTGGGAAGCCTGTTTTGGGCAGCGGTTTCTTCTTCGCTTCTTTTCTTCGGCTTCCCAACGATTTGCAGCGATGCCTTCTAAAAAGAAGGCGATGGCGAACGCGGTTCGCTCTTCACGGAGGCGCCAGCCGGGTCGGAGGACCGTGACTGCGCCCCCTCAGCAGGCCCCCTTTCCGAGGGCACCCACCGGGACCGGCGGGATGGGGTCGATTGCTCCCTGGCCTGAGGCTGGGCAGCCTCAGACCGGCCCTGCAGGGGATGCGGCCCCCGGCCCGCACTTAGCGGCCACCGGCCCGGGCTTGGCGCATAGCCAAGCTGGGCCTTCGGGCCTTGGCATGCAGCTTCCAGCGGTGGGCTTTAACCAAGGGGGTTGGCTGGGTTCCCTTCCCTGGCAGGGCATGCCCCCGGCCCCTCAGGGGCCGGTGGTTGGGGCATGGCCATATTCGGGCCCCGGGGTCCAGAGACCTGGCCCGGCGCCAGCGACCGGTGGGCCGGCCGGCCCTTTGCCCCCCATCAGCGTTGGGGGCTATGTAAACATTGATGCCCTACTGGCCCACGTAGCGGCCCTGGAGGCATCTTTAGGGGTAGTTAATCCATCCGGGGCACCTTTTGGTTTACAGGTCAACTCAGCGCCTGCCGGTCCTCAGCAGGCGGCCGAAAGGGTTGAGCTGCCTGAGGCAAGTGGGTCGGCGCCAGCCGCAGCCTCGCAGCTCCCCACGCAGCAGATGCCGCCAGCAGGTAGTGGTCAGGCCCCATCTACGAGCTCGGTTGCGGTCGTGAGCTCCGACGCCCGCAGTGGGCTGGAACCCCCGGTGGGGGCGGCCCATGGGGGTGCAACTTGTGAGTATATGGTCCAAACTATTGCACCCACACCACAACCCACAACGGGGGGAGGTTTACAGTGGCCGTGGCCTCGCCGGGCTGGGGCGGCGGGTCAGCTGCCGCCGGCCCATCCGGGAACGGCTCCAACACTCCAAGGCCCCTCTTGGGGTGGGGTACCCTGTCCTGCAGGGAACTTACTGGGGGTGGCGGGGCTGGTCCAGGCTCCTTTCATGGTGCCCAGCATTGTCAATGTTCCGGTGTCGGCCTTGCCGACAGCAGGTTATTCGTTGCCCCTCGGGTATCACCTGGCCCAGGCCACCAAGGAAAAGATCTGGCGGGGGGGAGTATGTGGACATTTTCTCCCTCTTGAATAGAGAACCCACCAAAGATGAGAGGGAGGGGCAGGACGAGAAGGACAAGGAGCAGTCTCGTCGATGTAAGCCGCCACACACGTGGGCCAACTGGTTACCCGCGTACCTTATATACATGGCGGTGTACCTCAGGGCCCGGCCTGACCTGGCAATTCCGATGGTCCAGTATTTGGACAACATATACCGGGCGATGGTTGATTTCCCTGGCCCGTCGTGGTTGGCTTACGACGAGGAATTCCATATGAGAGTGCCCCTACACCCAGAGATGAGGTGGGATGAGCCCTGCCAGAAGCTGTGGCTTCTGTACATGACCCCCACACGCCCGGCGCCAGGGGAGAGGTACCATTGTGGACATGCGGTCCAGCGAGCTGCTCCAGCCCAGGCACCCCGCTAGGTGGCGGGGCAGGGGGTTCCTGCCCGCCTGCTGTGTTGGAGCTTCTCGGCAAATGGTGCGTGCAACAGGAAGCAGTGCCGATACCGGCACGAGTGTCCCTCTTGTGCTGGCCCCCATGCCGCCTCCGCGTGTCCTAGGGCAGGCGGACTGCGGGGCAGAGGTAGAGGTGGACAGGGAGCAGGCAGAACTGCCGCAGAGGGAGCTAGTCAAGCAAAAGGCCCCCTCCCCAATTAATGTGGACATGTTGGAGCGTTGGCTCACGATGTACCCGAGGAGGGCAGACGCAGCTTACCTGCTTGAGGGTTTCCAGCAGGGGTTTCACATTCCTTTCACAGGGGTCAGGTCCCCTCAAGATGCACCCAACCTGTTATCACTCAGGGGAAGGGAGGAGGTGGCTGCCATGAGCATTGCTAAGGAGGTTGCTGCTGGCAGGGTCGCTGGCCCTTTCCCTCTCCCACCATTCCCAATCTCAAGGTTTCCCCGTTGGGGTTAGTGCCCAAGAAGTCACCGGGGGAGTTCCGTTTGATACACCACTTGTCTTACCCGGCTGGCCGTTCGGTCAACGATGCTATCCCTGACGACCTTTGTTCGGTCAGGTATACGTCTTTTGACCAGGCCCTGCGCATGGTGCGCTCATGTGGCCCGGGTGCACTACTAGCTAAGTGCGACATTAAGTCCGCGTTCCGTCTCCTGCCAGTGCACCCGGGCGACTTTGAGTTGCTGGGTTTCAAGTTCCGGGGTGAATTTTATTTCGACAAAGCCATGCCTTTTGGCTGCTCCATTTCATGCTCGGCATTTGAGCGCTTCCGCACCTTCCTCCAATGGGCCTTTGTTCGCAGGTCAGGGTCCCGGTCTGTAGCCCACTACCTCGACGATTTATTATTCGGGGGTGAACGGGGCTGGGACACGTGCACGCGTCTCCTAAATACATTTCAGATGCTAATGAAGGAACTCGGTGTCCCTTTAGCGCCCGAAAAGACTGAGGGCCCTTCAACCAAGCTCACATTCCTGGGGGTTGAGATTGACACGGTTGTGCAAGCATCCAGGTTACCTGTTGATAAGGTTTCCCGGATCGTTGCACTCATTTTGGACTTGCTGGCAAAATGCAAGGTGTCCCTTCGGGAGCTCCAGGTGTTACATGGTCACCTCAAATTCGCTTGCAGGGTCGTCGCACCTGGCAGAGCACCTGGCTTGGCCAGGCCCCACCACAGGGTCCGACTGAACATGGGCATGAGGGCTGATATGCTCATCTGGCTCCAGTTCCTGAGGGAATTCAACGGGGTGTCCTTTTGGAGGTCCGACCTTTTGGTTTCCCCTCGTTTTCAGCTTCAGTCGGATGCATCAGGGTCCCTGGGTTATGGGATTTACTTCGAAGGGAAGTGGGCCTACGGCAGATCGCCGCCAGCCTGGTGGGGCACGGATCGTTTGCGCGATCTCATGTACCTGGAATTTTTCCCCATTCTGGGAGCTTTGATGCTATGGGCGAAGAGTGGGCCAATTCGGTCGTCCATTTCTGGTGTGACAATGCGGCAGTTGTCCACATTGTCAACTCACAGACGTCAAAATCTCCCAGGGTTATGGAACTGGTTCGCCAGTTTGTGTTGCGCAGCCTACGCCTCAATGTGCTTTTTATGGCCAGACATGTTCCAGGTATTAATAACGATATTGCTGACGTTTTGTCCCGCCTGCAGATGCCCCGGTTCCGTGCCTTGGCCCCGGACGCAGAGGAATTTCCCTCGCCGCTCCCGGACAAGATATGGACGCTTGGCAAGGAGAGGTCAACCGGGCGATCGGCATGTCGCTCGCCCCCCGCACGCGTAAGGCGTATAACCATGCATTCAGTTCATTCAGGGCCTTTTGTGCCCAATCATGGCTGCCTGAAAGTTGGCCCATCCCAGTGGCTCACGTCCTCCAATTTATGGTTTACTTACATGCCCAGGGCTTAGCCCCCCGCACCATAGCATCCAGGCTGTCAGCGCTGGCATTCATGACCAAGGTGGGTGGTTTTACTGACAGCACAAATGATTTCCGCATAAGACATGTTTTGGAAGGGTGGGTGCGGGAACGTGGGCGCAGCCCGGACGACCGCCACCCTATTACTCCAGGGGTACTTACCCACCTTACACGGGGTTGGCATGACCTGTGTTTCGACAGGTATGAGGCAACCCTGTTTCACGCGGCTACCACAGTGGCCTTCTTTGGAGCGCTCCGCATCAGTGAGTTGGTACTACTGTCTAAGGCGGATGTGGCTCGTAGGGCACTGGAACTCGAAGATGTCTATGTCTCTAATGAGTGGGCTCAGTTGAGGATACGGTCCTCGAAAGTTGATCAGCACGGCGTAGGCAGTGGTGTTAGACTGCTACGATGTTCCATTGTAGACATCTGTCCGGTTGGTGCCCTACAGGAGTTCCTTGCAGTGCGTGGCACGCACCCTGGCCCGTTTTTCTGCCACCAGGATGGGTCTCCCCTGACTAAATTTCAATTTTGGAAGGTGACCGGTAAGGCACTGTCCAGTGTTGGCCTCCCTGGGGCTCGTTACGGCACCCATTCATTCAGGATAGGGGCGGCTTCCACCGCAGCGGCGTTTGGGTACTCTGGGGCTGAAATATGCAACATGGGACGGTGGGGATCACGATGTTTTCAGTTGTATGTTCACCCTCTTCAACAGTGAGTACCAGTTAAGTCACTACCCTGTTTCCTTTTTTCCTTGACAGACCCTGGGTGTCGTTTTACACCGGTGACAGTATGGCTGGTGGGCCACAGCTATGTGCACAGGGCAGCGCAGTTTGCTGCGGCGACAGAGTGGGGACCCCTGCTGGGACTGGGTTCATCCGCAAGTCTCAGGTGGTACGGTAAGCGTGGAATGTTATGGCGGGAACTGTTGCCATTCCTTTTCTCCATCAGGAATGCTGACCCACCTGATGTCCTGATTATACACCTGGGGGTAATGATTTGGGACAGGTCACGGGCCTATCGCTGACGCATGCGATTTGCGGTGACCTGGCCTACTTGCATTATGTGTGGCCTGCCACAGCCCTGCCTTGGTCGGACATGATACCGCGGCACGCTTACAGGGGAGGGTTTACCCTCCAGGCCCTTGATCGGGCTTGGCGCTCGATGAACAGGGCTATTGCCTGGTTCTTTCTGGACAAGGGTTGGGGGCGCGTCATACGACACCCCACCATCAGTCTCCAAAATTATGACCTTTACACAGGGGATGGGTCCCATCTGTCACAGGGAGGTATGGACCTCTTGTTGGGAGATTGGCGAGCAGGCCTGTTGACCGAGCTGACGGTCGGGGGGGGGGCGGTGAGCCTTTGTTGAAGCCTCCCCGTGTGGCGGGTAGCACTGGTAAGGTAAACATTTATGACCCACAGGTATCCGGCAGGTTCGCAATTGACTGGACAACACTAGACAGGCACAAGTTGGTTAACGTTGTCCGGTCAACGATGAACCAGGCAATGGGGTGATGGCACGAGCTAGGCAGCATGCATCACCCCGTTATTTTACAGATACGCGTCAGAGGGTGGGGTCAGTAGTTAGATTATTGACTACGGTCAACAATTTGTTTGTTGTCAACAAACAAATTGATACAAATGGATACATTGTAACCAATTGCCGTTGGCAATTTTGGGTGGAACCTTACCAGTGTTACTTCGGCCTGCTTGCCTTAAGAATTATAATTGGTTGAATACCAATAGAAATTTATAATTCGGACTAGGGCATGAATCAATAAATGTGGCCCAATGCCGTTATCCACTTTTACCAGTGTCTGAGTCCTGTATTGGGGGTGCGCCTGCAATGCAAGCGCGGCGCCAAAATGGCCACCGCGCTCTTTGCAGGGGCCCCCCCACCGGACGCAGACATCCGGGTAGTTAGGGGGCGTGGCCAGCACCCTTTAAAAGGGGTGGCCACGAGGCAGCCACACTGCCATTTCGCGAAGTGACGGAGAGGAGAAGTTTTTCCCCTCCACCCCCTCCCTAGTTAACAGTGTGATATTTTGGTCACTTCGGGGCCGGGTGGGAATTTTTGGCTGGGACCTACAATTGGCTTTCGGGTCCTGGCTTTTTTGCCCATCCCACACTGTTGCTATGGTTTGACATAGGGGTTTTCTTGCTCTGCTGTTGACTTTGGTCACATGGGCGGGTAGCACTGGTAAGGTAAACATTTATGACCCACAGGTATCCGGCAGGTTCGCAATTGACTGGACAACACTAGACAGGCACAAGTTGGTTAACGTTGTCCAGTCAACGATGAACCAGGCAATGGGGTGATGGCACGAGCTAGGCAGCATGCACCACCCCGTTATTTTACGGATACACGTCAGAGGGTGGGGTCAGTAGTTAGATTATTGACTACGGTCAACAATTTGTTTGTTGTCAACAAACAAATTGATACAAATGGATACATTGTAACCAATTGCCGTTGGCAATTTTGGGTGGAACCTTACCAGTGTTACTTCGGCCTGCTTGCCTTAAGAATTATAATTGGTTGAATACCAATAGAAATTTATAATTCGGACTAGGGCATGAATCAATAAATGTGGCCCAATGCCGTTATCCACTTTTACCAGTGTCTGAGTCCTTTATTGGGGGTGCGCCTGCAATGATATTTGTACTGTATTTGATTTACCATGCTATGCTGGTTTTAAGATGTGGAATGCCTCTTTCATTTACACCAGTGAGAGAAGAAGAAATGTAATGCCTTACTCATGTAATTGGGGAGTGAGAAATGCTTGCTAGAATGCAACAGAAACCTCCTTCATGTAAGGAAGAAGAGAAATGTTCATGTTTTGTTCATGCTTAAATGTTTTGCTTATTCTCTTGCAGGGGAAAGACATGTCTTTGCTTATGCTATATTTTGCCTTATGTAACTGCATATCTCAAGGTACCTCCAGAAGTACATGGAAGAGTTTTCAGTACCCTACACATGTAAATGGGTTTGTGATATTGCATTTGTGTTATAGGTCAGGCATGTTTCATGTCTGGTTCCATGGTGCTAGTAATAACATAGCACTGGTCATCAAACAGGGCATGATCCTGTTTCTTAGGGGAGTGTCTTCCTAAGCCATTGGTCGTTTATTGGCAACAAGGGAATCCTGAGTGTGTGGGTTCCTGCCCGAGCGATCCGCCCATGGAGAGAAAAGAAGGTTACTCAGCTCCAGGACGGTGGTTCACCAGTAAACTAAATTTGCTGACATTTGTTCTTTTCTTTCTTACTGTGCTTCCAGCTGTAAGAACAATGACTCATGGGGGCAACCCCAACTTTTGGCTTCATCATGCTAACTATATGTTTGAGGTTCATGGTAAGAATGCAACATTATACTATGAGCATCCACTGGCAGTGTCTCAAATGGCCTTTCTTCCGGCATTGTTCAACATGCCTGAGTTGGTTATTGGACACTTGCAACATATTGACAGGTCTACACTCTTCTCCAATCCCCCAGAACAATTTAACAACACCTGCTGGCGAAGCATGACATTCAAGAAATACACTAAAGGGCTTTGTTTCTGCTGTCATAGTTCTGGAGTCTGGAATAGTAAATGGAAGCACTGGCCTCAAGCAAAAAGGGTTTTGCGGAATGTAGGCAATTATACGGGATGTGATGATTATTTTTGGTTATGGGGTAGTTATAACAGTTCTTATAAGCTTAATTTTACCTTGTTTAACACTACTATTGAAGATATATATGATGTGTTTCCTATGTTTACTCCTGATTATTCTGCTATAGATAGTGGTTCAATTTGCAATGGATGGCAAATTAAGGATCCCAACATGTGGTTCTTTTTTAATGGAGTTGCCACGAATTTCCATCCAGGACAATATCAATGTGCAGCATTGGGTTATTTTACCTTACCCGTACAAGTGCAAACGCCGCTTCAGGCAGATGCACGGCGCTGGAGAGCTGTTGCTGGCCCGATGGGTTCTGGTTGCAATGATGAAGTGATAATCGATGTTCAGCTTTCTGATGGCAGCTCCTGGGGGAGAGCTATAGGGAGTGTTATCACTGGAGCACTCACCTTGGGATCGTACCCAGGCGTCATTTCCCAGGAGAATAGAAGGTCCATTTTGGGACTCACCTGTAGGCTGGAGAAATCAATCAACGCTACAGGGAGGGTTATACGGGATCTTCAAATGGAAATCACTGAGCTCCATCAAGACCAAATGCAGGACAGACTGGCCATAGATTACCTGTTAGCAAAATCCGGAGGATTTTGTAAACTGGTCGGGAACCAGGGATGTCGGGTAAAATTCCAGGATCTGAACAATACTATTGAGAAAGAACTTCAGAATTTACAGGAGAGCATTACTAACAATGTACGCACTGATGTTAATCTCTTTGATTGGATGACTTCTTGGTTGCCTGCTCTGTCTGTCCTTAGACAAGTTTTCTTTTATGGGGTCATTACTATTATTTGCCTTATATTTTTATGTTTTTGCATTTATTGTATTCCTAATCTTATTTCTATGTGTAACACATGTCCACTGCGTAGAAGGGAGACATCGGGTTTTGCACGACGGCAATTGTACTCAATGAGGTATCATCCTCTGGAACAAGGTACCAGGAGTCAGGAGGGGTACGATGTCCAGGAGGACAGTGATGATGTATATGGAGGAGTAGTTATGGAGTATGATGACATGCAGGGGTATGATTAGTCGTCCCTCTCTCAAATTTAAATGAAAAAGGAGGACATGTGGGAATTTATCTGGTTTCTGTCTGCCTGCTTTCTACACATTTTGTAAACAAAGGTCCCTTTGTTTACAACGCTTGATTTTGGGCATGCGCAGAAAGTGAGAAAAATGCTTAATCACCCTCCTTATATGGTTCTGAGATTCTGATTGGATATGTGTGCATTAGTTTTGTTTTGATATACTCTGTTGAATAAAGAGACACCATGATTCCTTTGTTCAGCCCTAAGACTGCAGTCGTGTGTATGTTTTCTCTCTATTTCTCTGTCTCTTCCTTACTCTGCCAAAAGGAGCTGGACTTCGTTAGAATTCTTAATTCTTCCTTTGTTTATTTGGGGCTGTAAACTACTTTGCCTGAGACTGATTAGATCTTTACATGGATCGGATTGCGACAACTGGCGCTCCGTGGGAGGCTTCTTTGAACTCTTTGAACTCTGCTTGAGCAATTAGCACCTCATTATTACCTCATTGCAACCAGGACAAGGTCTATTATTCACCCCCAACCAGAGAAAAGGTCAGACAGGAAAGGTCTTCAACCGCTTGAAAATCATCCAAGTTTTACTTTGGATCTCACAGGGAGAGTGAAAGATTTATTATGGGGTGTGTGCTAACATCGCCAGAGCAGAAGTTTTGTCTGAATAAGAATGGACAAAGGGAAGAAACAAAAGAAGGGAATGAAGTCAGAAATTGTCTTCAAAGACTTACTCCAAAAATATTTTGTTGTCCCAGCGGCTTGCTGCTCCCTTTCCACAGCTTTTGCCCCCAGCCAAGGGAGTGTAAAAGAAAACAGAGAATGCTAAGGAAATGGTGCCATGTCAGGTGTTTTCTTGAGCTATGTAGTGCTCACATAACCTCCTCCTCCTAATCCTTTCACATTACAACCCACCTTAAAATGTGGGCAGATGCAGATTTCCTAAACCAACACAACCATTGCCAAACCAACCCTTTCTGGAGGTCCACAAATAAGATTATTCCTGCTGTAACCAGTAGCAGACATCTGAGGAACTTTCCTGAATTTTGTTTCCTTATATGCTTGGAAAACATACTGATTTGAACTTTTGAGCCACATCTCTAAGATCACCATTAGTCATTTCTGGATATAGCTGTGAGGAGTCATAATCTCCAAAGACAAATTTCCCCTAAGATCTGATTAGAAGATGCAGGGCTGAGAGGAGGGAACGCCATCAGCCTGGCAGCAAGATCTGATCAGGGTTGTGAACAACTTTAGTAACACATGAAATTCTGAGGTGGAAACACAGAGGGAGGGAAGAGATTAGTGGCAAAAGCTTTATGAGAGAAGAAGAATTCATCTGCTGAGCAGAAAGAGTCCTTGCAACCCTCTGAGGAGCCTGCTCAGTCAGATAGCAGTACAGTACTGACATGATGGTGGGAATTGAGATGTTGCAGAGATTTAACATACATTGTTTGGGAACATTGGATGTATCTTCACACAACTGCCTCTCTATTCCTGGCAGTCACAGCATGGTAGTAGGAACATAAATGGACTTCAGAGATGCCTTGTTATAGTATGCTCGTTGCAGGCGCACCCCCCAAGAAAGACTCAGACACCGGTATATGGATAAAGGCATTGGGCCACATTTATTGAATCATGCCCTAGTCCGAATTATAAATTTCAATTGGTACTCAACCAATTATAATTCTTAAGGCAAGCAGGCCGCAGTAACACTGGTAAGGTTCCTCCCAAAATTGCCAATGGCAATTGGCTACAATGTATCCATTTGTATCAATTTGTTTGTTACTACAAACAAATTGTTGACCGTAGTCAATAAACTATCTACTGACCCCACCCTCTGACGTGTATCCGTCAAATCACGGGGTGATGCATGCTGAAGAGCTCCTGCCATCACCCCATTGCCTGGTTCGTCGTTGACCGGTCAACGTTATTAAACTTGTACCTGTCTAAGTGTTGGCCAGTCAATTGCGAACCTGCCGGATACCTATGGGTCATAAATATTTACCTTACCAGTGCTACCCACCCATGTGACCAAAGTCAAGAGCAAAAACCCCTGTATCAAACCTCAGCAACAGTGTGGGATGGGCAAAAAAGCCAGAACCAAGAGGCCAATTGTAGGTTCAAGCCAAAAATTCCCACCTGGCCCCGAAGCGACCAAAATATCACACTGTTAACTAGGGAGGGGGTGGAGGGAAAAACTTCTCCTCTCCGTCGCTTCTTCTTAAAATGGCAGCACGTCTGCCTCGTGGCCACCCCTTTTATAGAGGGGTGGCCACGCCCCCTAACTCACCCGGATGTCTGCGTCCGGGTGGGGGCCCCGCAAAGAGCGCAGCGGCCATTTTGGCACTGCACTTTCATTGCAGGCGCACCCCCCAAGAAAGACTCAGACACCGGTATATGGATAAAGGCATTGGGCCACATTTATTGAATCATGCCCTAGTCCGAATTATAAATTTCAATTGGTACTCAACCAATTATAATTCTTAAGGCAAGCAGGCCGCAGTAACACTGGTAAGGTTCCTCCCAAAATTGCCAACGGCAATTGGCTACAATGTATCCATTTGTATCAATTTGTTTGTTACTACAAACAAATTGTTGACCGTAGTCAATAAACTATCTACTGACCCCACCCTCTGATGTGTATCCGTCAAATCACGGGGTGATGCATGCTGAAGAGCTCCTGCCATCACCCCATTGCCTGGTTCGTCGTTGACCGGTCAACGTTATTAAACTTGTACCTGTCTAAGTGTTGGCCAGTCAATTGCGAACCTGCCGGGTACCTATGGGTCATAAATATTTACCTTACCAGTGCTACCCGCCACACGGGGAGGCTTAATAAAGACTCACCACCACCACCACCCAGACCGTCAGCTCGGTCAACAGGCCTGCTTGCAAATCTTCCAAAAAGAGGTTCATACCTCTAGCCGACAGATGGACCCCATCCCCTGTATAAAGATCATAATTTTGTAAACTAATGGTGGGGTGTCGGATGACCCGCCCTAAACCCTTGTCTGCAAAGAACCGGGCCACTGCCCTGTTCACCGAGCGGCGAGCACGGTCAAGGGCATGGAGGTTAATACCCCCTCTGTAAGTGTGACGCGGTATGATGTCCGACCATAGCAGCGTTGTGGAAGGCCACACATAATGCAAATAAGCTAGGTCACTGCAAATCGCATATTTTAAAGAAAGGCCAGTGACCTGGCCTAGGTCATTGCCCCCGAGGTGCAGCACTAGGACATCAGGCGGTTCAGCATCCCTGATGGAGAAAAGGAATGGCAACAGTTCCCGCCATAACATTCCACGCTTACCATACCACCTGATACATGCGGAGGCACGTAGTCCAAGCTGGGGTCCCACTCTGTCGCCGCAGCTTACTGCGCTGCCCAGTGCACATAGCTATGGCCCACCAGCCATACTGCCACCGGTGTGCGGGGACACACAGGGTCTGTAAGAGAAAAAAGAGAACAGTGACTTAACTGGTACTCATGCCTGAAGAGGGCGAACATATAATGCAAAACACTTAAATCCCCATTTCCCCATACGGCGTATATCAGCCTCAGAGTACCCAAATGCAGCCGCAGTAGAAGCAGCCCCTATTCTAAAAGAATGGGTGCCGTAACGAGCCCCGGGGAGGCCAACACTGGACAGTGCCTTACCAGTCACCTTCCAAAATTGAAATTTAGTCAGGGGAGACCCATCCTGGTGGCAGAAAAACGGGCCAGGGTGCGTGCCACGCACTGCAAGGAACTCCTGTAGGGCACCAACCGGACAGATGTCTACAATGGAACATCGTAGCAGTCTAACACCACTGCCTACGCCGTGCTGATCAACTTTCGAGGACCGTATCCTCAACTGAGCCCACTCATTAGAGACATAGACATCTTCGAGTTCCAGTGCCCTGCGAGCCGCATCCGCCTTAGACAGTAGTACCAACTCACTGATGCGGAGCACTCCAAAGAAGGCCACCGTGGTAGCCGCATGAAAAAGAGCTGCCTCATACCTGTCAAAACATAGGTTAGGCCAGCCTCGTGCAAGGTGTGTAAGCACCCCTGGGGAAATTGGGTGCCGAGTGTCCAGGCGGCGTCCACGTTCCCGTGTCCACCCCTCCAAAACATGTCGTATACGAAAATCAGTCATGTTGTCAGCAAAACCCCTCACCTTCGCCATGAATGCCAGTGCTGACAGCCTAGATGCTATGGTGCGGGGAGCTAGGCCCAGACTGTGTAGGTAAACCAGAATGGGCCAGACTTCTGCCAACCGGAGTTGCACACAAAATTGTTTAAACTGATTAAATGCGTGTTGATACGCCTTACGCGTTATTAATGCCCGGTACATGTCTGGCCCTAAAGAGAACATTGAGGCGCAAGCTGCGTAACACAACCTGGCGAACTAACCCCATGACCCTGGGTGATTTAGATGTCTGAGAATTGACAATGTGGACAACCGCAGCATTGTCACACCAAAAATGGACTACTGAATTGGCCCACTCCTCGCCCCATAGCATCATAGCTCCCAGTATCGGGAAGAACTCAAGGAATGTGAGATCGCGTAGACGATCCGTGCCCCGCCATGCTGGAGGCCATTGGCCGTAGGCCCACCTCCCCTCAAAATAAATCCCGTATCCGAGGGACCCAGAGGCATCCGACTGGACCTGAAACCTGGGGGAGACCAAGAGGTCAGACCTCCAAAATGATACTCCATTGAATTCCCGCAGGAACTTAAGCCAAATCAACAGGTCAGCCCTCATGCCCCTGGTCAGTCGGACCCTGTGGTGGGGCCTTGATAACCCAATCATGGTGTCACACAGGCGTTGAGCAAAAGCTCTGCCAGGCGTGACCACCCTGCAGGCAAAATTAAGATGACCATGTAGAACTTGGAGCTCACGAAGTGACACCTTACGTTTGGCCAGCAAGGCCAACACCATCGCAGAGATCCGTGTGACCTTGTCCATAGGTAACCTGGATGTCTACGCGACCGTGTCAATTTCAATGCCCAGAAATGTGAGCGTAGTTGATGGGCCCTCGGTCTTTTCGGGCGCTAAAGGGACACCAAGTTCCTGCATTAGCGTCTGAAATGTAGTGAGGAGACCCGTGCACGTGTCCAAGCCCCGTTCACCCCCGAACAAAAAATCATCGAGTTAATGGGCTACAGACCTGGACCCAGACCTGTGAACAAAGGCCCACTGGAGAAAAGTACTAAATGCTGAACAGGAAATAGAGCAGCCAAAAAGCATGGCTTTATCTACATAAAATTTCCCTTGAAATTTAAAACCCAATAACTCAAAGTCACCCGGGTGCACTGGCAACAACCGGAATGCCGATTTAATGTCACATTTTGCCAGGAGTGCACCTGGGCCACAGGCGCGCACCATGCGCAGGGCCTGGTCAAATGACGTATACCTGACTGAACAAAGGTCATCAGGAATGGTGTCATTGACCGAATGACCCGCCGGGTATGATAAATGGTGAATTAGACGAAATTCACCAGGGACCTTTTTGGAACCAAACCTAAAGGGGAAACCTTAAGATTAGGAAAGGGAGGCCTAGAAAAGGGGCCAGCTACCCTCCCTGCATTTACCTCCTTGGCGATACTAAGGGCGGCCACCTCCTCCCTACCCTTCAGGGAAAGCAAATTAGGAGCATCTTGGGGTCCCCGCACCCCCTTAAAGGGATACAGAAACCGTACTGGAAACCTTCGAGTAGGTACCTAGCCTCGTCCCTTCTTGGGTAAGTCGAGAGCCACCTCTCTAACATAAATATGTTAACCGGGGAGGGGGCCTTTTGACTGACCAGCTCCTTCAGCGGCAGTTCTGCCTGCTCCCTGTCCACCTCTACCTCTGCCCCGTGACCCACCGGCTCGCGGACACGCAGCGGCGGCGTGGGGGCCAACACAAGAGGAACACTCGTGTTTGTATCGGCACTGTTTTCTATTGCATGCGCCATTGGCCGAGAAACTCCAACACAGCAAGTGGGCTGGAACCCCCTGCCCCGCCACTTGGCGGGGAGCCTGCATTGGAGTAGCTCGCTGGACTGCATGGCCACAATGGTACCTCTCCCCAGGCGCCGGGCGCGTGGGGGTCATGTATAAAAGCCACAACTTCTGGCATGGCTCATCCCATCTCATCTCCGGGTGTAAGGGCACCCTCATTCTGAATTCCTCATTGTAAGCCAACCACGATGGGCCAGGAAAATCCACCATCGCCCTATAAATATTGTCCAAATATTGGACCATAGCGATGGCGAAATCGGGCCGGGCCCTGAGGTACACCGCCATATAAATGAGATATGCGGGTAACCAGTTAGCCCAAGTGTGAGGTGGCTTGCGACAATGAGACAGCTCTTTGTCTCTGTCATCCTGCCCCTCCTTCTCTTCCTTGGTGGGCTCACGGTTCAATAGGGAGAAAATATCAACATATTCCCCCCGCCAAATCTTTTCCCTCGTGGCCTGGGACAAATGATGCCTGAGGGGGAGGGAATACCCTGCCGTTGGCAATGCCGACACCGGCACTGTATTCGCCCTGGGCATTGGCAGCAGTGCCTGTACAGTGCCTGGGATACCCGTTACAGTCCTGGGGGCGGAAACCCCCCCACCCAATGTTGTGCCAGTATTGGACCCATTGGCACCAGGGTAAGCTGGGAACTGATACCCACCCGCCTCCACGTAACAAGGCCATGGCCACTGAAAACTGATACCTGAAGTGGACTGTGGTGTGGGGACATTAGCTTGAACTTGATACTCAATGGGTGCACCCCCGCGAGCCGCCACCACTGGGGGTTCCGGCCCACGGCGGGCGTCGGAGCTCGCGACCGCAATCAAGCTCTGGGGCCACATCTGGCCACCCCCGGGCTGGAGTTCATGACGAACAGGGAGCTGCGAGATCGCAGCCAGCGCAGGCCGGAGCGTCTCCAGCAGCTCAACCCTGCTGGCCGCCTGCTGGAGAATGGCGGCTGTCGAGGTGGAAGGCGGGAAAAAAGGAGCCCCAGTTGGCAATGCATTCCCCCCACCCGAGGGGTTGTTAATGACAACCAAGGATGCCTCCAGCACTGCTAAACGTGCCAGCAATGCATCCACAGTTGCAGAACCCCCGGTATAAGGCGGGCAAGGTGGGCCGCACGGCCCACTTGGTGGTACACTGGGGACCCCCATCTGGGCGCCAGGTCCTGAATAGGGCCATGCCCAAAACTCAGGCCCATGAGGGGCCGGAGGCAAGCCCTGTTGAGCGACCGGACCAGGCCCTCCCCCATTGTCTGGACCCATGGCCGGCAATTGCGGGCCGGGGGCCGAAGCCCCATCACGGCCATCCTGAGGCTGGAGAGCTGAGGGCCATGCCCTAATCTGCCCCATCCCACCGGTAACGGTGGGTGCCACTGATGAGGGGGCCTGTTGCGGGGGCGCAGTCGCGGTCCTCCGACCCGATTGCTGCCCCCTCGGAAGTACAGAGCCAGGCAATTGCCTCCCTCTTGGCCGCAGCTTGGTCGCCGGGGCCTTCCTTTTGGGAGGCATAGCTGGCGGAGACGATCCCTTTCCGGGGATCAGAAGCGCTAGACTGGCTGAACAGCCGAAGACCGGGCTGAAGAGCCGAAGAAACACGAAGAGCGACGGAGAAAACTTCTCCTCTCCGTCGCTTCTTCTTAAAATGGCAGCTCGTCTGCCTCGTGGCCACCCCTTTTATAGAGGGGTGGCCACGCCCCCTAACTCACCCGGATGTCTGCGTCCGGGTGGGGGGGGGCCCGCAAAGAGCGTGGTGGCCATTTTGGCGCCGCGCTTTCATTGCAGGCGCACCACCCAAAGAAAGACTCAGACACCGGTATATGGATAAAGGCATCGGGCCACTTTTATTGAATAATGCCCTAGTCCGAATTATAACTTTCAATTGGTGTAATCATCCAATTGTAATTCTTTAAGGCAATCAGGCCGAAGTAACAATGGTAAGGTTACTGGTAACACTGTAACACTGGTAACACTCAGAGTCAACCCTTTTGACTCTGCATGTGCTCTTAAGCAGAGCTGCTGCTGAGGAGAGCCAAACAAAGGAAGTGAGCACTGGTAAATTTTGCAGTTGCAGTAGAGCTGCTTTAGAGGCCCGCGCACCGTTAGAGATTGCAAACTAATAACAAAGGAAGAATATAGTCTTACAAGGTAGAAAGGTAGTAAACGTGTACATTTTTGAGGCCCAGAATACTGCACTTGTTAAAATGGATTCTGAGGGAACAGCTGTAGTTACCTGCAATACTTGTGCCATGTTTGTGTTCTTGCCAAAGTATATGGAGAACTACACTTGCAGCAAGTGCAAGCTGGTTGCACTACTAGAATAGAAGGTCCAGCAGCTAGAGGCCCACATATCTAACCACCAACAAATTAAGCAGCTTGAGCTGTTCTTGGAGAGAGCGGAGCAGACTATGCTGGACAAAGAAGAGACAGGGCACAGTTCTGAGGGAGAAGGCCCTTCACTAACTCAGGAGGGAGATGTTTGGAGGAATGTGACTCAAAGGAGGAGAAGAGTAGGGGATCACTCTGAGAGTCTGAAATTAGAGAATAAATTTGAGGCTCTTTCCCTCATCACACCTGATGAGGAACACACAGAGGAACAACTGGTTCCACCTGATGATCTCTCCTTCATCACACTTGATGAGATCCAGGAAAATAAACAACAGGAACAAACTGAGTTTCTCTCCCTTAATATGGTTGATGAGGTGCATGTAGATGAACAGATTGCAGGAGAGAGGCTCCTTGTACTAGGCGATTCAATAATTAGAAATACAGAGAAATGGATTTGTGATGCACATGATAACCGTATGGTGACTTGCCTGCCAGGTGCAAAAGTTGCAGACATCACAAGAAATCTAGATAGATTGTTAGAGAGAACTGGGAACGAGCCAGTTGTCATGGTACACGTTGGTACCAATGATGTTGGGAAGGCCGAGCGGTCTGTCCTGGAAGCCAAATTTAGGTTGTTAGGAAGAAGATTGAAGTCCCGGACTTCCAAGGTAGCATTTTCAGAAGTGCTGCCTGTCCCTCGCGCCGGACCTACCAGGCAGGCAGAGCTCAGAATCCTCAATGCGTGGATGAGGCGGTGGTGTCGAGAGGAGGGTTTCAGATTTGTCAGGAACTGGAGAACATTTTGGGACAAGCCAAATCTGTTCAGGAAGGATGGGTTGCATTTGAACCATAATGGGACCAGATTGCTGGCACTCAACATCAAAAAGGCTGCAGAGCAGCTTTTAAACTGATAAGAACATAAGAACAGCCTTGCTGGAAGAGGCCACAGCCCATCCAGTCCAGCATTCTGTCTCACACAGTGGCTCACCATTTCCTTCAGGGTATTCCCAAGGAGATGCCATCACCTGCTTAGGATTCCCTGGAAATGGCATTGAGAGATATCCTGCCTATCTCTCCAACCCCGAGGTTGTCCTTAAGTATCCATAATTATAGCCATTGATACCCTTGTCCTCCATGAACTTGTCTAATCCTTTCTTAAAGCTGTCAAGACTGACAGCTGTCACCACTTCTTCTGGCAGGGAGTTCCATAGACAAGTAATCCTCTGGGTGAAAAATTACTTTCTCTTATTTGTTTGAGAACTAGTACACAAAAGTTTCATGGAGTGTCCCCTAGTTCTAGTGTTGTGCGATAGGGAAAACAGTTTTTCCTTATCTACTTTGTCCACACCGTGCATGATTTTATAAACTTCAATCAGGTCACCTCTTAGACGCCGTCGTTCAAGACTGAAAAGGCCCAACCGTTGCAGCCTCAGATGGTAAGGAAGGTGTTCCAGTCCCCTAATCATTCTGTTTCCCTCCTCTGTACTTTCTCCAACACCATAATATCCTTCTGGAGGTATGGCGACCAGAACTGTACACAGTATTCCAGATGGGGCCTCACCATAGATTTATAAAGAGGCAAAATGACACTTGCTAACTTATTTTCTTTACCGTTGCTAATGATCCCTAACATTGAGTTTGCTTTTTTCACTGCTGAGGCACACTGGGTTGACATCTTCATTGAGCTGTCAACCAGGACACCAAGGTCCTTTTCCTGGTTTGTCACAGAGAGTTCAGACCCCATCAGTTTATAAATGTAATTGGGGTTTTTTGCCCCAACATGCATCACTCTGCACTTACTAATGTTGAAGCTCATTTGCCACTGTTTTGCTCACTCCCCCAGTGTCAAGAGATCCCTCTGGAGCTCCTCACAATCTCTCACAGTTTTCACTACCCTGTATAATTTAGTGTCGTCAGCAAATTTGGCTACCTGGCTTTTTACTCCTACCTCTAGATCATTTATGAAGAGGTTGAAAAGCAGGGGTCCCAGTACTGAACCTTGGGGGATCCCACTCTTTACTTCCATCCACTTGGAAAAGTGTCCATTTAGTGCTACCCTCTGTTTCCTGTCCCTTAGCCAGTTGCTGATCCAGGACAAGACCTGTCCCTTTATTCCATGACTGGTAAGTTTATTCAAGAGCCTTTGGTGTGGGACCTTGTCAAAAGCCTTCTGAAAGTCCAGATAAACAATGTCAACTGGATCCCCCTTATCGACATGCTTGTTGACACTCTCAAAAAATTCCAACAGATTAGTGAGGCATGATTTGCCCTTGCAAAAGTCATGTTGGCTCTCTTTTAGCAGCGCCTTCTCTTCTATGTACCTATTAATTCTATCTTTTAGGATGGTTTCCATCACTTTACCTGGGACACATGTCAAACTGACAGGTCGGTAATTTCCTGGATCACCCCTGGATCCTTTTTTGAAAATTGGTGTTACATTTGCTACCTTCCAGTCATCAGGCACAAAGCCTGATTTGAGGGAAAGATTATATATTTTGGCTAGGAGATCAGCAATTTCATCTTTAAGTTCCCTGAGAACTCGTGGATGGATGCCATCTGGTCCTGGTGATTTGTTAGTGTTTAGTTTAACAAGACATGCAAGGACCTCCTCCCTGGTTATTTCTATCTTAGTTAATTCTTCAGTTTCCCTCCCTATGAAGATAGGCTCTGTTTTGGGCATGTGGTCTCTGTCTTCTTCAGTGAATACTGAAGCAAAGAATTCATTGAGTCTCTCTGCAATCTCTGTTTCCTCTTTAATAACCCCTTGCCTTCCATTGTCATCTAATGGTCCAATGGCCTTCCTAGTTGGGTTCTTACTTCTAATGTACTTAAAGAAGTCTTTGTTATTTCTCTGAGTATTTTTAGCTATACGCTCCTCAAAGTCTTGCTTTGCTTTCCTGATTGTTGCCTTGCATTTGTTCAGCCAGAATTTATGTTTCTGCCTGCTGTCCTCATTCGGACAAGCCTTCCATCTTCTAAATGAGCTTTTCTTGCTCTTGATCACTTTCCGAACAGCTCCTGTAAGCCACATCGGAGTCGTCTTGGAACTGGCGGTGCCCTTTTTCCTTTTGGGTATACATTCCAATTCGGCCTCTGTTATTGTTTTTGTAAACAACCTCCATGCCTCTTGGAGTGTTTGGACTCTCTCAATTTTCCCTTTCAGTTTCTTTTTTACTAGTTTCCTCATCTTTGGGAAATTTCCTTTTTGAAAATTTAAGGTCTCTGTGTTAGATTTTATCAGTGACTTGCAGTCTATGATCAAGTTAAACATAATTGAGTTGTGGTCACTGTTCCCTATTGGATCAGTCACATTAACATCTTGCACCAGATCCTGAGTATTACTCAGGATCAAGTAAAGGATTCTTGTATCTCTAGTTGGGTCTTCAACCATCTGTCCCAGGGAACAATCATTTAGCATATCTAGGAACTTTATCTCTTTATCATGTGCTGAACAACAGTTCACCCAGTCTATGTGAGGGTAATTGAAGTCCCCCATTATAACCAGGCTTCCCTTCTTGGATGCCTCCTTTACAACATTCTCCAACTGCCAGTCTCCCTCAAGAGTTTGGGTCAGAGACCAATAGTATATGCCTACTGTTAGACCATCCTTGTGGCCTGGTACTCTTACCCACAGAGCTTCTAATGGTGACTCTAAATCACCTAGATATTCCAATTCATATGATTTTATCACTTCTTTGACATACAAGGCTACACCACCTCCTGTTTGCCCCTTCCTATCCTTCCTGTACAGTTTGTAGCCTGGGATAACTGTATCCCATTGGTTATCATCCGTCCACCAGGTTTCAGTGATACCAATAATATCAATATTCTTATCTATTGCTAAGTATTCCAGCTCCCCTATTTTGTTCCAGAGGCTGACTAGCTCCTTGCTCTGCTCAGTAATTTTTGCATCCTCCTCACTACTCAAGTACAGACTTTCCGGAACCGGATGCTGCCCAGCTCCTGTCGGCTTTCCCCCAAATATCAGTTTAAAAGCTGCCCTGCAGCCTTTTTGATGTTGAGTGCCAGCAATCTGGTCCCATCATGGTTCAAATGCAACCCATCCCTCCTGAACAGATTTGGCTTGTCCCAAAATGTTCTCCAGTTCCTGACAAATCTGAAGCCCTCCTCTCGACACCACCGCCTCATCCATGCATTGAGGCTTCTGAGCTCTGCCTGCCTGGTAGGTCCGGCGCGAGGGACAGGCAGCACTTCTGAAAATGCTACCTTGGAAGTCCGGGACTTCAATCTTCTTCCTAACAACCTAAATTTGGCTTCCAGGACAGACCGCTTGGCCTTCCCAACATCATTGGTACCAACGTGTACCATGACAACTGGCTCGTTCCCAGTTCTCTCTAACAATCTATCTAGATTTCTTGTGATGTCTGCAACTTTTGCACCTGGCAGGCAAGTCACCATACGGTTATCATGTGCATCACAAATCCATTTCTCTGTATTTCTAATTATTGAATCGCCTAGTACAAGAAGCCTCTCTCCTGCAATCTGTTCATCTACATGCACCTCATCAACCATATTAAGGGAGAGAACCTCAGTTTGTTCCTGTTGTTTATCTTCCTGGATCTCATCAAGTGTGATGAAGGAGAGATCATCAGGTGGAACCAGTTGTTCCTCTGTGTGTTCCTCATCAGGTGTGATGAGGGAAAGAGCCTCAAATTTATTCTATAATTTCAGACTCTCAGAGTGATCCCCTACTCTTCTCCTCCTTTGAGTCACATTCCTCCAACCATCTCCCTCCTGAGTTAGTGAAGGGCCTTCTCCCTCAGAACTGTGCCCTGTCTCTTCTTTGTCCAGCATAGTCTTCTCCGCTCTCTCCAAGAACAGCTCAAGCTGCTTAATTTGTTGGTGGTTAGATATGTGGGCCTCTAGCTGCTGGACCTTCTCTTCTAGTAGTGCAACCAGCTTGCACTTGCTGCAAGTGTAGTTCTCCATATGCTTTGGCAAGAACACAAACATGGCACAAGTGTTGCAGGTAACTACAGCTGTTCCCTCAGAATCCATTTTAACAAGTGCAGTATTCTGGGCCTCAAAAATGTACACGTTTACTATCTTTCTACCTAGTAAGACTATATTCTTCCTTTGTTACTAGTTTGCGGGCCTCTAAAGCAGCTCTACTCCAACTGCAAAACTTACCAGTGCTCACTTCCTTTGTTTGGCTCTCCTCAGCAGCAGCTCTGCTTAAGAGCACATGCAGAGTCAAAAGGGGGAAAACTGGGGGAAAGCCGACAGGATAACTGGGGGAAAGCCGACAGGAGCTGGGCAGCATCCGGTTCAGGAAAGTGTGTACTTGAGTAGTGAGGAGGATGCAAAAATTACTGAGCAGAGCGAGGAGCTAGTCACTAGCATTCTAGCAGAAGGATGCAAGAGGCAGTCTAACAATGCAACTGGACACAAAAGACTGTGTCAGAAAAGCATATATAAATGCTTGTATACAAATGCCAGAAGCCTCCGGAACAAAATAGGGGAGCTGGAATACTTAGCAATAGATGAGAATATTGATATTATTGGTATCACTGAAACCTGGTGGACGGATTATAACCAATGGGATACAGTTATCCCAGGCTACAAACTGTACAGGAAGGATAGGAAGGGGCAAATGGGAGGTGGTGTGGCCTTGTATGTCAAAGAAGTGATAAAATCGTATGAATTGGAATATCTAGGTGATTTGGAGTCACCATTAGAAGCTCTGTGGGTAAGAGTACCAGGCCACAAGGATGGTCTAACGGTAGGCATATACTATCGGCCTCCGACCCAAACTCTTGAGGGAGACTGGCAGTTGGAGAATGTTGTAAAAGAGGCATCCAAGAAGGGAAGCCTGGTTATAATGGGGGACTTCAATTACCCTCACATAGACTGGGTGAACTGTTGTTCAGCACATGATAAAGAGATAAAGTTCCTAGATATGCTAAATGATTGTTCCCTGGGACAGATGGTTGAAGACCCAACTAGAGGTACAAGAATCCTTGACTTGATCCTGAGTAATACTCAGGATCTGGTGCAAGATGTTAATGTGACTGATCCAATAGGGAACAGTGACCACAACTCAATTATGTTTAACTTGATCATAGACCACAAGTCACTGATAAAATCTAACACAGAGACCTTAAATTTTCAAAAAGGAAATTTCCCAAAGTTGAGGAAACTAGTAAAAAAGAAGCTGAAAGGGAAAATTGAGAGAGTCCAAACACTCCAAGAGGCATGGAGGCTGTTTACAAAAACAATAACAGAGGCTCAATTGGAATGTATACCCAAAAGGAAAAAGGGCACTGCCAGGTCCAAGAGGACTCCAATGTGGCTTACAGGAGCTGTTCGGGAAGTGATCAAGAGCAAGAAAAACTCACTTAGAAGATGGAAGGCTTGTCCGAATGAGGACAGCAGGCAGAAACATAAATTCTGGCTGAACAAATGCAAGGCAACAATCAGGAAAGCAAAGCAAGACTTTGAGGAGCGTATAGCTAAAAATACTCAGAGAAATAACAAAGACTTCTTTAAGTACATTAGAAGTAAGAACCCAACTAGGAAGGCCATTGGACCATTAGATGACAATGGAAGGCAAGGGGTTATTAAAGAGGAAACAGAGATTGCAGAGAGACTCAATGAATTCTTTGCTTCAGTATTCACTGAAGAAGACAGAGGCCACATGCCCAAAACAGAGCCTATCTTCGTAGGAAGGGAAACCAAAGAATTAAGCCAGATAGAAATAACCAGGGAGGAGGTCCTTGCATGTCTTGTTAAACTAAACACTAACAAATCACCAGGACCAGATGGCATCCATCCACGAGTTCTCAGGGACCTTAAAGATGAAATTGCTGATCTCCTAGCCAAAATATATAATCTTTCCCTCAAATCAGGCTTTGTGCCGGATGACTGGAAGGTAGCGAATGTAACACCAATTTTCAAAAAAGGATCCAGGGGGAATCCAGGAAATTACCGACCTGTCAGTCTGACATGTGTCCCAGGTAAAGTGATGGAAACCATCTTAAAATATAGAATTAATAGGCACATAGAAGAGAAGGCACTGCTAAAGGAGAGCCAACATGGCTTTTGCAAGGGCAAATCATGCCTCACTAATCTGTTGGAATTTTTTGAGAGTGTCAACAAGCATGTGGATAAGGGGGATCCAGTTGACATTGTTTATCTGGACTTTCAGAAGGCTTTTGACAAGGTCCCACACCAAAGGCTCTTGAATAAACTTACCAGTCATGGAATAAAGGGACAGGTCTTGTCCTGGATCAGCAACAGGCTAAGGGACAGGAAACAGAGGGTAGCACTAAATGGACACTTCTCCAAGTGGAGGGAAGTAAAGAGTGGGGTCCCTCAAGGTTCAGTACTGGGACCCCTGCTTTTCAACCTCTTCATAAATGATCTAGAGGTAGGAGTAAAAAGCAAGGTAGCCAAATTTGCTGACGACACTAAGTTATACAGGGTAGTGAAAACTGTGAGAGATTGTGAGGAGCTCCAGAGGGATCTCTTGACACTGGGGGAGTGGGCAAAACAGTGGCAAATGAGTTTCAACATTAGTAAGTGCAGAGTGATGCATGTTGGGGCAAAGAACCTCAATTATATTTATAAACTGATGTGGTCTGAACTCTCTGCGACAAACCAGGAAAGGGACCTTGGTGGACAACTCAATGAAGGTGTCAACCCAGTGTGCCTCAGCAGTGAAAAAAGCAAACTCAATGCTAGGGATCATTAGGAAGGGTATAGAAAATAAGTCAGCAAGTGTCATTTTGCCTCTTTATAAATCTATGGTGAGGCCCCATCTGGAATACTGTGTACAGTTCTGGTCGCCATACCTCCAGAAGGATATTATAGAGCTGGAAAAAGTGCAGAGGAGGGCAACCAGAATGATTAGGGGACTGGAACACCTTCCTTACCATCTGATGCTGCAACGGTTGGGCCTCTTCACTCTTGAACGACGACGTCTAAGAGGTGACCTGATTGAAGTTTATAAAATCATGCACGGTGTGGACAAAGTAGATAAGGAAAAACTGTTTTCCCTATCGCACAACACTAGAACTAGGGGACACTCGATGAAACTTTTGGGTACTAGTTCTCAAACAAATAAGAGAAAGTACTTTTTCACCCAGAGGATTACTGGTCTATGGAACTCCCTGCCAGAAGAAGTGGTGACAGCTGTCAGTCTTGACAGCTTTAAGAAAGGATTAGACAAGTTCATGGAGGACAAGAGTATCAATGGCTATAATTATGGATACTTAAGGACAACCTCCGGGTTGGAGAGATAGGCAGGATATCTCTCAATATCATTTCCCTAATATCATTAGGGAATCCTAAGCAGGTGAAGGCATCTGCTTGGGAATACCCTGAAGGAAATGGTGAGCCACTGTGTGAGACAGAATGCTGGACTGGATGGGCTATGGCCTGTTCCAGCAAGGCTGTTCTTATGTTCTTATGTTCCTCCCAAAATGCCAATGGCAATTGGCTACATGTAACTATTTGTATCAATTTGTTTGTTGACACAAACAAATTGTTGACCGGAGTCAATAAACTATCTACTGACCCCACCCTATGCCGTGTATCCGTTAAATATCAAGGTGATGCAGGCTGTTAAGCTCCTGCCATCACCCCTTGCCTGGTTCGTCCTTGACCGGCCAAAGCTATTACCCCTGTACCTGTCTAAGTGTTGGCCATTCAATTGCGAACCTGCCGGATACCTATGGGTCATAAATCTTTACCTTACCAGTGCTATCCGCCACACGGGGAGGCGTCCATGATGACTCACCGCCCACCCCCAGACCGTCAGCTCGGTCACCAGGCCTGCTTGCAAATCTTCCAGAAAGAGGTTCATACCTCTCGCCGACAGGTGGACCCCATCCCCTGCATAGAGATCGTAATCTTGCAAACCTATCCTGGGGTGCGGATGGCCGTCCCCAAGCCCTTGTCTGCCAAGAACCGGCAACAGCCCTGTTCACTGAGCAACGAGCGCGGTCAAGGGCACGGAGGTCAGTACCTCCTCAGTAATTATGTCGCGGCATGATGTCCGACCATAGCAGCCGCGTGGATGGCCACACATAATGCAAATAGGCTAGGTCACTGCAGATCGTGAATTTTAAGGAAAGGCCAGTGATCTGGGCAAGGTCATTGCCACCGAGGTGCAGTGTAAGGACATCAGGCGGTGCAGCATCCCTGATGGAAAACAGGAATGGCAACAGCTCCCGCCATCTCATTCCGCGCTTGCCGTACCAACGCATACATGCGGTTGCACGTAGCCCGAGGTGGGGTCCCCACTCTGTCGCCGCAGCATACTGCACTGCCCAGTGCACGTAACTGTGGCCCACCAGCCATACTGCCACCGGTGTGCGGGGACACACAGGGTCTGTAAAAGAAGAAAAGAAAAGAACGACTTGATTGGTACACATACAATGCAAAACGCATGGATCCCCATCTTCCCATCTGGCGTATATCAGCCTCAGAGTACCCAAATGCAGCCGCAGTTGATGCAGCGCCTATCCTAAATGAATGGGTGCCGTAACGAGCCCCGGGGAGGCCAACACTAGTTAGTGCCATACCGGTCACCTTCCAAAATTGGAATTTAGTCAGGGGAGACCCATCCTGGTGGCAGAAAAATGGGCCAGGGTGCGCACCATGCACTGCCAAAAACTCATGTAGGGCACCAACCGGACAGATGTCTTCAATGGAACATCGTAGCAGTCTAACTCCACTGCCTATGCCGTGCTGATCAACCTTGAGGACAGTATCCTCAACTGAGCCCACTCAGTAATATAGACATCGTCGAGTTCCAGTGCCCTATGAGTCGCATCCGCCTTAGACAGTGGTACCAACTCACTGATGCGGAGCGCTCCAAAGAAGGCCACCGTGGTAGCTGCGTGAAAAAGAGCCACCTCATACCTATCATAACACAAGTTATGCCAGCCTCGTGCAAGGTGGGTCAGGACCTCTGGCGAAATCGGGTGACGAGTGTCAGGGCGGCGGCCACGTTCCCATGTCCACCCCTCCAAAACATGACGTATGCGAAAGTCATTCACGCAGTCAGTGAAGCCCCTCACTTTGGCCATAAATGCCAGTGCCAAAAGCCTGGATGCTATAGTACAAGGCGCCAGACCCTGACTGTGAAGATAAACCATGTATTGTAAAACTTGTTCCACTGGTATGGGCCACACTTCAGGCAACCGCAGTTGCGCACAAAAAGTTCTAAACTGTATGAAAGCATGTTGATATGCCTTACGCGTGCGTGGTGCCAAAGACATGCCGATCGCCCGGTTCACCTCTCCTCGCCAAACGTCCAAATCTTGGCCGGGAGTGGTGAGGGGAATTCCTCTCCTTCCGGAGCCAGGGCACGGAACCGGGGGATCTGCAGGCGATATAAAGCATCAGCAATATCATTATTAATACCTGGAACATGTCTGGCCCTAAATAGCACATTTAGGCGTAGGCTTCTTAACACGAATTGACGAACCAACGCCATGACCCTAGGGGATTTGGACATCTGGGTGTTGACAATGTGCACCACTGCCGCATTGTCACACCAAAAATGGACCACTGAGTTGGCCCACTCGTCGCCCCATAGCATAAATGCTCCCAGAATGGGAAGGAACTCAAGGAAGGTAAGATCACGGAGGCGATCAGTGCCAAGCCATACATGAGGCCATCGGCCGTAAGCCCACCTCCCCTCAAAATAAATCCCATAACCCAGGGAGCTGGAGGCATCCGACTGTACTTGAAATCTAGGGCACACCATAAGGTCTGATCTCCAGAAAGAGACCCCGTTAAAATCCTGTAGGAATGTGAGCCAAACCGAAAGGTCCGCCCGTATGCCCCTGGTCAGTCGGACCCTGTGGTGGCGCTTTGACAGGCCAGCCATGGCGTCACACAGGCGCCGGGCAAATGCTCTGCCGGGTGTCACCACCCTGCAGGCAAAGTTAAGGTGGCCATGAAGTACCTGCAGCTCACGAAGGGACACTTTATGTTTGGCAATCAATGCCAAAATCGCCGCGGAGATCCGAGTCACCTTATCCATGGGTAACCTGGATGCTTGTGCGACCGTGTCAATTTCAATGCCTAGAAATGTGAGCTTAGTAGCTGGGCCCTCGGTCTTTTCAGGCGCTAAGGGGACACCCAGTTCCCGCATTAGCGTCTGAAATGTAGTGAGGAGACGCGTGCACGTGTCCGAGCCCCGTTCACCCCCAAACAAAAAGTCATTGAGGTAATGGGCCACAGACTGAGACCCTGACCTGCGAACAAAGGCCCACTGAAGGAAAGTGCTAAAACGTTTGAACGCCGAACATGAAATAGAGCAGCCAAAAGGCATGGCCTTATCTACATAAAACTTCCCTTGGAACTTAAAACCCAATAGCTCAAAGTCCCCTGAGTGCACTGGCAGTAATCGGAATGCCGATTTAATGTCACACTTTGCCAGGAGGGCACCGGGACCACATGAGCGTACCATCCGTAGGGCCTGGTCAAACGACGTGTACCTGACTGAACAAAGGTCATCAGGAATCGCAATATTGACCGAAGAACCTGCAGGGTAAGATTAAACGAAATTCACCTGGGTTCTTCTTCGGTACTAACCCCAGAGGGGAGACCTTCAAGTTAGGGAAAGGTGGTTCTAAGAAGGGGCCCGCCACCCTCATAGCCTCCACTTCTTTAGCTATGCTCAGTGCAGCAACCTCCTCATTACCTTTCAAGGAAATTAAATTAGGAGTGTCTTGGGGTCCCCGAACACCCCTGAACGGAATACAAAAGCCCCACTGGAAACCCTCCAACAGGTACCTCACATCCTCCCTCCTTGGATGTGTAGATTAATTGGGGAGGGGGCCTTTTGAATGGCTAGCCCCTTCAGATGGAGCCCTGACCGCCCCCTGTCCACCCCTACCTCTGCCCCGTGACTCACCAGCCCGCGGGCACGCGGAGGCGGTGTGGGGGCCAGCGCAAGAGGGACACTCATGTCGGAAACGACACTGGCGCTTATTACACACGCCGTTAGCTGAGAAGCTCCAACACAGCAGGCAGGCTGGAACCCCCTGCCCCGCCGGTTGGCGGGGAGCCTGTGCTGGAGCAGCCCGCTGCACGGCATGGCCACAATGGAACCTATCACCAGGCGCCGGACATGTGGGAGTCATGTACAAAAGCCACAATTTCTGGCAGGGCTCATCCCACCTCATCTCAGGGTGTAGGGTCACCCTCATTCTAAATTCCTCATCGTAAGCCAACCACGATGGGCCAGGGATATCAACCATCGCCCTGTAAATATTGTCAAGGTATTGGACCATCGGAATGGCCAGATCAGGCTGGGCCCTGAGGTATACTGCCATATATATGAGGTATGCCGGTAACCAGTCGGCCCAGGTGCGTGGTGGCTTACGACGACGGGACAGCTCTTTGTCTCTGTCATCCTGTCCCTCCCTCTCCTCTTTAGTGGGCTCACGGTTCAATAGGGAGAAGATATCCACGTACTCCCCTCGCCAAATCTTATCCCTCGTGACCTGTGACAAATGATCACCCAGGGGCAAGGAATAGCCAGCCGTCGGTAAAGCCGTTGACGGCACATTTTGCATAGAGGGTATGCACAGCGGGACCTGAACAGCCCCTGTGAAGCTCGGCACGGCCCCAGGGGCGGACACCCTCGCCCTGAATGAGGGACCATTTGGCAACCAGGGGTTAATGGGGCAGTGTGGGAGCGGCTGCCCACCCACATTGACTTGACGTGGCCAGGGCCAGTGTAAGTGGACAGTGTTGGTGGTGCACTAAATTGAACCTCATACTCACTAGACACACCCCCATGAGCCGCCCCCACCGGGGGTTCCGGCCCACGGTGGGCGTCGGAGCTCGCGACTGGCATCGAGCTCTGGGACCACACCTGACCACTTCCAGCCTGTACATCAGGTTGTATGGGGAGCTGCGAGGCACCAGCCGGAGCTGGCCAGATAGCCTCAAGCAGCTCGACCCTGTTGGCTGCCCGCTGAAGGGTCACGGCCGCCGAGTTGGCCGGGATCGACAAAGGGGCCGCGGTTGAAGAAGCAGTTGCGCCCCCTTCGGAAGGTGGCTGGGTAATGCCCAATGATGCTTCCAGCACTGCTATACGTGCTATTAGAGCATCCACCACCTCCAAGCCCCCAGTGTAAGGTGGGCCGGGTGGGCCGGACGGCCCACTATGCAGTTGGTGAAATGGCAACCCAAAAGGGGATCCAGGGCCAGAATAGGGCCATGCCCAAAACTCAGGCCCGTGGGGGGCCGGAGGAGCTGTGGGGCGGAAACCCGCACCAGGCCCCCCTGGGCCACCTTGTCCTGGGCCCTGCAAAGGCGCGTTCAGGGCCGAAGCCCCCGAGGGGCCAGCCTGTGCCGGCCCGGCCAGAAAGCTGGCGCCCGGCTGCCAGGTGGTAGCCTGATCGGCCCCTCTGGTAACAGTGGGCAAGGTCCAGTCGCTGCCCTGTCGTGGGGGCGCAGCCCTGGTCCTCCGACCCGGAGGCTGCCCCCCATCCGATGAAGGGCCAGGAAAAGCCCTTCCTCTCGGCCGCGGCTTCATTGCCGGAGCCCTTCACTTGGGAGCCATGTCTCCCTAAAATGAAGATCCGATCGCCAAAGGATCCCTATCCAGGGATCAGCTCCTGAGCCCAAAGTACCGCGGTAGCAAAGAGGTAAGCTAAAACCGCTCTGGGTACGCAGGGCAAGCAACTAGAGAACGCGACGGAGAAAACTTCTCCTCTCCATCGCGAATCTAAAATGGCAGCTCTGCTGCCTCGTGGCCATCCCTTTTATAGAGGGGTGGCCATGCCCCCTAACTCACCCGGATGTCTGAGTCCGGGTGGGTGGGGGTCCACAAAGAGCGCGGCAGCCATTTTGGTGCCACACTTTCATTTGCTCCTCTCCCACCGTTAGATAATGCTAAAGGACAGTATTTTTGCATACATAATGCAATGACACCAGATTATAATACAGATGTCAATGCTATGTTTTTGTGCCCACCATCCTGACTGGTCTCTTTGATCTGCATTGGAAAATATATTGCTACACTCAATGTGTCATTCATGCACCTCAGGCTAGCCAACCTCCTCTTTCTCTGCCTGACAATTCACCCTTTTCCCTCCCCAAACCTGCCACCTCCAGACCTCATTTTTGCTCCCTTCCTTTCCTCTCTCTTACTTCCAACCAGCCCTAATCCATTCCAAATTCCAACATATTAAGTCTTCTTCTTCTTTTTATTATTATTATTATTATTGTTGTTGTTGTTGTTGTTGTTGTTGTTGTTGTTGTTGTTGTTGTTGTTGTTGTTGTTGTTGTTGTTGTTGTTGTTGTTACAGTATTGGATACAAATCCACCATCTGGTTCATAGTCAAAGACTGTGTATATATGTGGTTCCTAGTAGAGTATATTATTTATTTATTTATTTATTTATTTATTTATTCACATTTTACTACTGCCCTCTCGCCAAGGCAACTTCAGGTGGTTTACACATATAAAAACACCACAGATAAAAACTACAAAACAATAGGATAAAAAACAGTAAAATACTAAATTGTTTAAAATTTAAAATCTCCTCCTGAATGCCACACCATCAAATTTCTAAAACTAACACTAAAAGCTGGAAACCCAGGTGGCACTCATATGAGCCAACCTGAAGTGGTTATCTCCCCAGCCTCCCCCCACACCCGCTGCGCAAGCCAGGTTTTGAGGTTTTTACGGAGGGATAAAAGCTCTGCCTGGAGACAGAGCTCAGTTGGTAAGAGGTTCCACAGGACCAGAGCAGAAACAGAGAAGGTCCTCCTACTCGTGCTAGAGAGGCGAGCCTCTCTAGCAGATAGGAAATTTGGGAGCCCCTTCGGTCTGCTCTAGTGGGATGGGCAGATGTCCTTGGGGTGATGTGGTCTCTTAAGTACCCTGGTCCACTACCATGTAGGGCTTTAAAGGTTATCACCAGCACCTTGAATTATACCCGGAGGCACACCGGCAACCAGTGCAGCAACTGAAGCAGTGGCAAGGCATGGGAATAACGCCTGCATCCCGTCACCACCTGAGCAGCCACATTCTGGACCAGTTGCAGCCTCTGAATGGTCATCAAGGGCAGTCCCATGTAGAGCGCATTACAATAATCAAGTCTGGAGGTGACCAGAGTGTGCGTGACCATGAGCAAGGAATCCAGGAGTGGGCATAACTGGTGAATGACACGAAGTTGTGCAAAAGCCCTCCTAGCCACGACTGCCACCTGCTCATCGAGGAGGACCCCCAGTCCAGGAGGACCCCCAGTTCCTAGTAGAGTTGTCTTTTGGAGAGTTAGGCTGTTTAAGTCTGATAAGTCCAAAATTTCCAAATATCTGGGGAGTCCTTTGGGTATTGCTTCAGGGGCTCCAATCACTATGAATATAACAAAAGATTTCTTTCTCCATAGTCGCTTGACTTCAATTTGCACATCACAGTATTTTGTGATTTTCTCCAGTTGTTAGTCTTCAATTCGTGCGTCTCCTGGTATGGCAATGTCAATAAACCAGACCTTCTTCTTTTCTACAACAGTTATATCAGGTGTGCTGTGAGGCAAATGTCTATCTGTTTGAATTTTACTGGTAATAGGCTTCCATAATTGAATAGTTTTCTTCCCTCCCTGTGTTTTTATTGTCCTCCAGTAGCTTATTACCTCCATGCCCTGGTTGCCTAGCAGAGGGAGTTGAGTCCCATAGTCCATTTTTCAATGAATGCTCAGGAGCCATTGCATCCATCGTGGGCCTTGTTAATCTGGGTGATGATGGAGTCAGCATAGGATTAGAATTATTTCTTCTCACCATATTCAATGGGTTGTGAAGCAGTTTTAGTCTGGTTCTTCCAAACATGCAAGCGTGTCAAGGTACTGCTCCTTGAGGGGGATTAATAATAATAATAATAATAATAATAATAATAATAATAATAATAATAATAATAATAATAATAATAATAATAATAATAATAATAATAATAATAATAATAATAATAATCTGCCCATCTAGGAGATTTTTCCCATGTTGGGTGGCCAACTAACTTAACTATGTTGTAGCAATACATTTAATAATATATATCTTACTGATCTAGCGCTAAACTGCAAAAACATCCAGATGGAACTGTGTTTCTCTTAGTAGGTTTTTTTGTTTTTAGTGATAATTCACAAATAGGTGACTAACATTAAGAACACCTAGGAAATCACTGGGTTTTCACCTGAGTGAAGG
Organism: Bradypodion ventrale; assembly: GCA_035047345.1. Classification (NCBI taxonomy): domain Eukaryota; kingdom Metazoa; phylum Chordata; class Lepidosauria; order Squamata; family Chamaeleonidae; genus Bradypodion; species Bradypodion ventrale. Next base: position 176,951,927 of record JAWDJE010000002.1, read on the forward strand.
AGTTGTTGTCAAACGGCCTCAAAAGATGTCATAACATAAGGCTCATCTGAAGTCATAGCTCAGGGATTCTCAACCTGTGGCCCATGGCACCATTCCATGTGTCCACCACCACCTCCACCACACCAGGAAGTGGCATGTGGTAGAAGAAGGGCAAAATGTCCATTCAGCCCCTGAAGCTGTCTGAGGGAGTGTGACCTAGCCCCTGGCTTTAAAAGGTTGAGAACTCCTGTCATAGGGGCTATGAGGGCTGGGCTTTACTACCATAATGCAAGATTTAGCAGAGCATAGTGAATATAACTTTAAGAGAGGTACATTCTTCTTCTTCCATGTCTAGGCCAGATGTGAAGCTGCCATAATGAAGGCACCTTTTGGAGAGTTCATTCTGCACTTCCTTTCACCTGACCTAGTGTGAGAAAGATTAGCCAGCAACACAAGGTTGTCCTTACCAGGGTACACCTGATTGTGTTTACAAAAGTACCACAATCTTTGAGGAGGCTCTTTCTGTGTATCCCAGAGAAGTACATTATCCTCAGCCATTAACTAAAAAATAAATAGAACAGGTTTTTTTTAACCATACAAAACAACAGTCTTAATCCTTTCCTCTTTTTTCAGCTGATCTACTAGTGCTTTAGAGTCTGACTTGGAAGGGATTCTCAATTTGGTAAACTGCCCTTTTTCATCTTGGAAAACATCTATTTGCACATTGGAATATTGATTTTAAAATAAATTAGTTAAGCATTATAACTTCAAGACAAAAAAAAGCATTTTATGGCTCTTGGATATTCCTTTTTTAAAATTAAAGAAACACCAAGATCTTGAGATTTGCGCCAGAAGGATTGTCTTTTCCTCCAATAGTTCTGTTCATCTCATTTAAGAGCAGAAAATGTTGTGGTGGTTGACATATTTTTATGGGATTATGGCACCTTTTTTCAGGGGGATAAGAAATTTTGTTAGCATTCATTCATATTGTTAAACCCACCTGTACTGTGAAATCTTTAGTGATCTACCTGCTGCCCAAGCCTTGTAACCTCCCACCAGAACTCTTGTTGTTAGACAATTCTCCCAAGCACTTTTACCAGATACTATATCTTGTTTAAAAACCTAGGATGTCAGGAGCTGGCCTTGTGACCTTGCACATATCAAGTTCCAATGCCAAGTGAAGGTCTTTCCCCCATCCCTTACCTCTAAACAATTTTCAAGTTTGTCTGTTTTTACCTGTGATCAGGAAAACGCACAATGGTAAATGTGTACATGGAAGCCAATTGCCAAAGCCTACTCAAAAAAATACATTGATTGAAATCCTGTTGTGCAGTTACACTAATTATGTAACTTGAAACTGATTTAAGAAATCTCCATAGACCATGGATTCTCAACCTATGGCCCATGGGCTAGATGCAGTCCGCAGCACCATTTCATGTGCCCCCGCACTGCCTCCACCACACCAGGAATTGCCATGTGGTGGAGGAAGGGCAAAATTGCTATCCGGCCCCCAAAACTGTCTGAGGGAGTGTGACCCGGCCCGCGTCTTTAAAAGGTTGAGAACTCCTGCCATAGACACCTGTTGCATACTGAGTGGTTCAAATTGGTGAGTAATAGATAAGGACTACAAAGATTTCTTAACTTATGGCAAGTTGTTCCCAGAGATTATACCATTTCAGTACTGTATATATACTCGAGTATGTCGAGTTTTTTAGCCCCCAAAATGAGGTCCAAAAATGGGACACAACATAAACACTCAAAAACATACCCACACTAATGTCTAAATTAATTAATTTTATGGTTTTTCATGTATTTTAATTACTTAAACTCACTAGCAGCTGCTGCATTTTCCACCCCTGATTTATACTCGGGTCAATCTATTTTCCTAGTTTTAGAGGTCCAAATTAGGTACCTTGATTTATATTTGGGATGATTTATAGTTGAGTATATACAGTAACCGCATAACAGAATTTCTGCCAATGTCTTGCAAGGAAGCATGATTGCTATAGGTGCAAAGTCAATTTCCATTTGAAAAGTTGTAAAAGCGCAAAGCTACACCACGCTAAGCCTCTCCACGCTAAACCACAGAAGTTTTTTTGCTCCTGAGAAAACATGGTCTGTGTAATGCCACCCTGACTTTGTACTTCACAGCATTGACTAGAGATTCTACCCAATCATTGGGAGGGACAAGACAATAATTCGTGTAAATCTGAGCTACAATCTGCAAACCTCCTATAAGCTCCAGATCAGCCAGCATTTCAATCTGTTTTTGGAGAAGTACAGAATGTTTGCTTAGTCGTGGCCAAGAGCCAGGAGATTAATCAGTGGGTTCCCCCCTTCCCCCTCTTATCTCCTCAGACATCCTACAAACAAGACACTCTGCAACCATAAAAGGATCAACAAGCTCATGTTGCTTATGGTGGCTGTGGCCCACTACCATGTAGGGCTTTAAAGGTAATTACCAGCACCTTGAATTGCACCCGGAACACACTGGCAACCATTGCAGCTCCCAAAATAGTGGCGAGGCATGGGCATAATGCCCGCACCCCATCACCACACGACCAGCTGCATTCTGGATCAGTTGCAGCCTCCATGTAGAGCGCATTACAATAGTCAAGTCTGGAGGTGACCAGAGCATGCGTGACCATGAGCATGGAGTCCCAATCTAGGAGCAGGCATAACTGGCATATAACAGGAACTTGTGCAAAAGCCCTACTGTCCACGACTGCCACCTGCCCCATCTAGAACCAAAGATGGTAGCTCCCGAGATAATGCAGGGCTCCTGACCCACAGCCACTCAGTCTTGTCAGGATTCAGTTGTAGCCCGTTGTCCCCCCATCCAGACCCTAACAGCCTCCAGACATCGGGATAGGAAAATCTAGATTGATTTTCCTACAGATACAGTTGGCAGACCAGTTGTACTGTTCAGTATTTATTTGGAATAATGATACAACTTGAATCAATTGTAATAAACAACATTGCTACTGAACATATATCCCTGAACCACACAGCTTTATCTTGGTATGTGAAACAAAAGGAGAACGAAGTGGCTTGGCTTTGGATTTTCAGAAGACTTGAGCCAAATACAGATGAACACTGAAGTACTCATCTTGAGGCAGAGTTGAAAGCTTGTATCCCTATCACTTGTCCATATGCACACCCTAAGCTGACATAGCTGTTCCAGATGGAGAGAAACCTGCTTCCTGGAGGCTCAGAAGAACAGCTGGTGGAAAATATGGAGAAGTGGACTAAATATTGGCTAAAGCAATATGGTAATTGCAAGAAAGTTAACCAAGTTTAAGGAATTGATAGTCCAGTTAGACCATAAAGTAATAACAACAAAGGGTTTAATCAGCAAGATCTACAAATTATTAACAGAGAATGAGGAGACACAAAAAGCATTAATAATAGTCTGGAAAACAGATTTAAGGGTTAAGGTTAGAGAAGGAGAAAGGGAAGAAATATGAAAACATAGGAATATGAAGAATATGTCTGTTAGAATCAAAGAGAATTGCTACAAAACGATCTAGAAGTCGTATAGTAAAGATAAAGGTTTCCCTTGCTCAAAAGCCAGTCGTATCTGGCTCTAGGGTTTAGTGCTCATCTCTGTTTCAAAGCCGAAGAGCCAGCGCTGCCTGCTTCTGCAGACGTTACCATGGTCATGTGGCAGACATGACTAGAGCGCACAGAACGCTGTTACCTTCCCACCGAAGTGGTCCCTAATTATCTACTTGCAATTTCTTGCTTCCAAACTGCTAGGTTGGCAGGAACCGGGACAAAGATGGGCGCTCATTCCGTCCTGCAGTACTCAGGAATCAAACTGCTGACCTTCCGCCTCCCAGTCAGCATCTTAGCCACTTGAGCCACTGCAGTCCTTGGAGGTGGTGTACGACTAAGTTATTATAACTCCACATACAAGAAGGAATGTTGGAGGTGTAAAAAAGAGTATGGGACATACAGTACCTACATTTATGGTGGGAATGTGTATCTGTAAAAAGGTTATTAATGAAATTTATCAAATACTGTCTATAGAACTAGAAGTCTGTCCCAGAATAGCTTTATTAATGGACTTTGGAAACATCACCATAGCAAGAAATAAGAAAGAAATGATTATAACAATGGTAACAGCCATGAGACTACTTATTGTTAAAAGATGGACAGTATATTGTGAAATTGAGCTGGACAAAGGACTATGGAACATTGCAATGAACGACAGACTGACATGCGAATTAAAGTTTAAGAAAGGATTAACAAAAAGAAACAACTTCGAAGAGATTTGGGAAGAATTTGTAGAGCATATCTTAATTAAAGCAAAAGGAACAACATAACTTTTTTGGAAGTTGGGATGAATATATAGAATATTATTAACAGGGGTGGGGAGCACAAAGATGTAAAAATATGTTATTGTAATAGCTATTAATGTGATAATATAATTTTTGTGGAAGTCTGTATGCTACCTTTTCTGCATGAAACTGCTCAAATCTGCTCCAAATTTGGTTGGGCTGGTGCTCTATTTAGGCAGAGTGATTGTCACCTCAGGTTACAGATTTGGGTTATTTTTCAAATAATTTTATTTAATAACTTGACACAAATTGATATATACCAACAATACAAACAAACAAATAATAACAAATCATAATACAAGCTATGTGATACACACACACACACACACCCCAGCATCTTTGAGTCAAAAGCCTCTGCTGGGGACAGGAATTCAATGACATCTGACCAGTGATGAGGTTTTTATTTTAAAAAAATAATTTCTATTTTGATTTCATTTCATTCTATTTTTTGTGGGGTTTTTTTTTTGTTTTTTTCATTAGATCTGGGGATTCTGGGAGCTGTAGTTCAGACAAAGACTATTCTGGAAACAGTATGCCAGAAAGTAGTTTTCTTGCCATTGTATCTGTTCCTGATGAAAAATTCTATTTGACGAAAGATTTAACACCAATAGGATTTGTCCTACTTTCTAAACCTTCCTTCCTTCCCTTCTTCCTTCCTTCCACTGTTAAATGAATGTATTTAACAGCTGTGATGCAGGCAGAAATTCAGCACACCGTGTGCTTCCCAGAGATCCAGCAATAAGACAACTTTGGCTCCACTATTTCAAAACTGTCATCATGTGGTTCACATAGAAATAGTCATGAAGGTGGACCATTGCACATCACTGAAAAAGGAGGACTCAAATGGGAACTGACTTGGACACCACTGTTCTTATATAAATACAGGTGCAAAATTAGAAATAACTGATACATTTAAAAGACAACACTGCATATCTCACCATAGAGTGTAAACAGGTGATCTGTGTAGCTGCAGAGCCTGAGGCTAAGGTAAAGGTCCCCCTTGCTTGAAAGCCAGTCATATCCATCTATGGGGGTGGTGCTCATCTCCATTTACAGCCAAAGAGCCATCACTGCCTGCATCTGCAGATATTTCTTTGGTCGTGTGGCAGACATGACTAGACACAGGAATGTTGTTACGTTTTCCATAGAGGCAGTACCTACTTATATACTGTACTTACAATTTTTTGCTTTCAAACTGCTAGGTTGGCAGGAGCTGGGACATAAAATGGACACTCATACTGTCACATGAGTGTCAAACTGCTGATCTTCTGGTCACCAAGCTCAGCATTTTTATTATTCAGCCACCATGGTCCAGGAGGTCCAGATGCAGTCCTTCTCAATAGCCTTCATAAAAATCCCAATATCTTCCTCCATATGGCTCTTTATAAGTCACACTCAGACTAGACAGCTTTTGAAATGGACATCTTTAAAAAGTGGGCAATCCTTTTGACAGCCCTTTGGATGGAGAACCTTATTCCCTAAAAGAGGGCATTTGGCCACCCTAACAGCAGCAGCAGTGTAAAAAGCAAACTAATCAATCTGTGAGCCCAACCCTTCTGTTTCCTTTACCCACCCTGTCTTAACTAGTTTCTGCTAGAGTTCTTCTACTTCTTGTTTCACTTTTCTTCAGGTAAGTACAGATTTGGTTCTCCCATTTTAGACACAAGGACAAGTGGGAGGAAGAGGAAGCCACAAGGAACAGAATGACCTATCCACTTCCTAATCTCCCCCTCACTAACTTGCATGAGCTGAGGGGGACACAGAACCGCCTCTGCCTCTTTTGTCAGCTGGTGTCAGCTTTCAGAGCAGATGGTGCTTTCTTAGCAAAGAGGCTGAGGCCCCACTTGGTCTATTGTGCAGCTTGAGATGGCTGGGGCTGACTGAGTTGTGAGCCCAATAGGTTCAGCCAAAAACAGCAGGAGGAGCAGCTCACCTAAAACAGCAATACAGTCTTCCAAGCATCATAGGTCTTCACATCTTTGGGAAACCACAAGGCAGCAATCATAAACCAGAGGTTCCTTAGAACAGGGGTCTATAAACTTGGTTCTCCAGCTGTTGTTGGACTTCAATTCCCAGAAGTCCAAGTAGGCACTCTTGCTGATCAGGGCTTCTGGGAATTGAAGTCCAACAACAGCTGGAGAGCCAAGTTTGCAGACCCCGCCATAGAAAACACTCCATCCAATCATGGATCTGTTGATCAACAAATAAATGCAAAGGTCAAGACTAGAGCTTGTCTGACAACCATATTATTGGTCTTGGAGCCTTGGCGGCTGTTGTGTATTAAGGCACATTTGCAAGTAGCATGGTTTGGAGTTCAGGGAATCACGACAATGGAAACAGCCGTACAAGGCTTAGCACATCTTTATTGCATGGCATACAGTATGAACACGAGGTAATGGCGGTGATACAGCTCCTTTTATACAGTAACTATACATTTTGAATGTGGCTAAACAGTAGCCTCTTGGCTACTGTCGGTGTGACATCATCCGGAGTCACGCCCTTCTTGTCCAGGGTCATCCGGAGTCATGCCCTTCTTGTCCAGGTGTGTCCGTGGCGGGAATGTTTCCTGCGGCTGGAGATGGTTGGGGAATTTGTACCATGTGAACTGAATGCTCGCTGCTTCCCTCTCTGGTAGCAAGCTCGCATTCTCATACAGCTGAAATACATTGTGTTCTATTACAGATTGCTTAAGGATACATTCTTTCCTGAAGTAGTTACATTCATCTTAAAGGTATAATGTAGCAGTTACATTCCATACACAACACCCCTCCCACCTAGGATGGGACGAAGTCCTTCATCCAATATGGTTTTCCGCATGTGCGCTTAGGGCGTGCGGCTGCTGGGCTTGGTTCAGGGGCACTTTGGTATATGAAGACCAAGACACAGGACACAGCCTCGGGCTGGGTTAACTCAGGTTTATTGCATCGTGGACAGAGGGAACATGAGGTAATGGCGGATCGATAGCTCTTTTTATACAGCAGTAATACATTTGAACGTGGTGCCATGGTAGCCCATTGGCTACTGCCTGCGTGACGTCATTGCGAGTCACGCCCTTCTTGTCCAGGTGTAGGTAGTGGCGGGAAAGCTTCCCGCGCTGTTGCCTTTGATGAGTTCGGACCAAGAGAGCTTGGACGCTCGCTGCTGCCAGCTGGTGGTCATTAGCTCGCGTCCTATTACAGGGTTTATATGATACAGCTGAAGGTTACATTGTTGCTATAGGCAAGGTTACATTGGCTCCGATACATTGTAATCCATGTGGAAGGAAAACCATTAGAACACAACACCCCTCCCCCCTAGGATGAGACAAAGTCTCGAGCCCCCACTCAAACACACTCCCCCCCTAGGAGACAAAGTCTCTCAGCCAAGATGGCTTATTTCGAACACGCTGGGGTCTCGATGCGGGCTGCCTTTGCCCGGGTTTGCTACCTTCTCTTTGTCCCCTGGTTTCCTGCCCTGTAATTGGAGAGGGAGACTCGTTAGTGACTTGCCGCGGCTCCGCGGCGTTGTTGGGAGGTGTGCTCTCTCTTAGGGAAGAACCGGGGGCACTGGGGACTAACGAAAAACCCCTCTTCTCGCTTGGATGGGTGGGGGAACACTCCTGAAAACCCCCCCGGCTCGCAAAACCAAAACCAAAATTACATTCGGGGGCAGCGGTCGCGAATTCCTCTCCCCCTTCCCCGGCCTCTGATGGAACTGGTTTATCAAAAGGATATGAGTCGGGGCCGCTGCTTCTTCCTTCCCCCCTTGCTTGGGACTGTTGTCCGCTGATGTCTCCCCCTTGGGCTAAGCGGGTGGGGGAGAACCCTAACGCTGAATCCTGTTGATGGGCCCCACTGTCTGGTACGCTCACTCGGTGCCTCAGCTGGTCCGCGTGCCTCCTCCAGAGGAGACCTGTGCTGGTCTCGACCCGGTACGACACTGGCCCCGTCTGTTCTACTACCGTCCCCGGCACCCAGGCTGGCCCTGCGCTGGCATAGTTTCTACAGTGAACAGGGTCGCCGGCGGCGAATCCTTTCGAGACTGCCAGCCCTATGTTTTTTCCCTTCTCCTCGACTCTCGTCGGGTCTAGCCTGGACAGAATCGTGGTCAGTTTTCGCCGCATCAAGAGCTCTGCCGGCGAGTAACCTGACGCTAAGGGGGTCACCCTATACGCTAATAAGAACTGACATACTTGGTGATTTAGGTCCCCCGGGCCCATGCGCCGAAGCGCATCCTTTGTTGTACGCACCAACCGTTCCACTTGGCCATTCGTGGCCGGGTGAAACGGTGCGGATGTGACATGCCGAATTGCGTTCGCCGCCATGAATGCTCCGAACTCCGAGGAGGTGAAGCAACTCGCGTTATCGCTGACTAACGTGTCGGGTAAACCGAACGTGGAAAAGACTCTCCGTAGCTGGCTAATTGTCGTGGCGGAGGACGTGCTCTTTACTGGGATAACCTCCAGCCACTTGGAGAACGCATCCACCACCAGGAGAAACATGGTTCCTCGGAATGGGCCAGCGAAATCTATGTGTACTCTGGACCACGGCCCCCTTGCTGCGTCCCATTCCCTATGCGGGAGGCGAGCCTCCTCTGGACGGGATCCCTGACATGCCTCACAAGTGCCGACCATGTGCTCAATGTCCGCGTCCAGTTGTGGCCACCAAAAATAACTGCGGGCCAGCGCCTTCGAACGAACGATCCCCGGGTGGCTGACGTGCAGCAGTTTGAGCACCCTCGGCCGCATGGATGTAGGGACCACCACCCGTTGGCCCCACAACAGGCACCCCCTTTCTAGGGACAGCTCTAGCTTTTTTCGAAAGAATGTGTCGAATTCCGTGCTCGGGGACGATGCCGGCCACCCCTTCTGTACCCATGAGCTAACTTTTTCCAGCGTTTTGTCCTTGCCTGTCGCCCTAGCAATATCGGCTGGTACTAGTGGGGGTGCGTCTAAGACCTCGATTAGCAACACCTGGCGGTCTCTTTCTACTCTAGCCTTTTGGTCATCCGACAGGGGCAAAGGGGATCTCGAAAGTGCATCAGCATGGCTGATCTCCTTTCCGGGCCGGTACTCCAACTCGTGTTGGTATGCGTTGAGAAAGATAGCCCAACGCAGCATTCTCGGGGATAGGATCTGCGGCGTGGGCTTGCTTGCCGTGAAAATCCCTAACAGGGGCTTGTGATCCGTTACAATTTTAAACGGGCGGCCATACAGAAAATCGTGGAACTTTTTGGTCCCCGCTACTATGGCTAATGCCTCCCTGTCGGTTTGTGCGTAATTTCGCTCTGCTTGGGACAGGGACCTTGAATAAAACGCAACCGGGGCCTCCCTTCCGTCATCCAATACGTGGCAAAGCACCGCCCCCACCCCCACCGGTGATGCATCGCAGACTAATACCACCGGCCGTTTGGGGTCGAAATGCGTTAGAATTGCGTCAGAAGTCAAGAGTTGCTTTAGCTCTTTGAATGCCCTCTCGTGTTCGTCACCCCACATCCATGTCTCCTCCTTTTTAAGCAACCGATGAAGCGGTTCGGCTACGGACGCTTTCCGCGGAAGGAATGTATGGTAAAAATTGAGGAGCCCCAGGAATGACTGTAGCTCGGTTTTGGATGTGGGGCGAGGGGCCTTCTTGATGGCTGCCACTTTGGATTTGGATGGCCTAATACCCTCGGGTGTGATTCGGAACCCTAAAAACTCGACCTCGGTTTCGAAAAAGACACATTTGTCCTTCCTCAGTCTCAGCCCCGCTTTCTCGAACACAGTTAGTACTTTGTCCAATCTTTTTGCCAGTTCGGCCTCACTCCCCCCTGTTATCAACACGTCATCAAAGTAAGGCAACACCCCCTCCAGCCCCTTCAGGAGGCGTTCCACAAGCGACTGAAAAAGGCCGGGTGCCGAGTTCACGCCGAACTGTAAACGCGACACCTGGAACGCTCCTTTATGTGTGACTATCGTTTGGGCCGCGGCCGTGGCGGGAGTTACGGGGAGTTGCTGATAGGCTTGTGCTAGATCGAGCTTAGCGAAACACTTTCCCCCATTTAGCCTGGCCAAAAGGTGGCTGACCACCGGCACCGGGTATGCATTAGGGCGGATCGCCTTGTTAATTGTACACTTATAATCAGCGCAAATGCGCACCTCCCCGTTAGCCTTCAGAGCTGTTACAATTGGAGTTTCCCACTCCGCGGAATCAACAGGAATAAGAATCCCCTGGCCCACCAATTTGTCCAGTTCCGCCTCTATTTTGTCCTTTAGTGCGAAGGGCACCCTGCGCGGTTTGAGTCTTATCGGGCGGACCTCCGGGTCTAGGTCGAAGGCTACAGGGGGTCCCTTGAATTTTCCCAGTCCTTTTTTAAAAACGTCGGGATGCGCGTCGCACACCGCTTGTATTGGATCCCCCCCCACCGAATGTACTCCCCCTATGAACAGGCCTAAAGGCTGAAACCACTGTGTCCCAAGGAGGCTACAACTTCCCCCCTTGAGGACAACTAGGGGCAGTTCCGCAGAATGTCTCTTGAAATTAACCCGAAATTTCCCGACCCCCAATACTGGAATGCTGTTTCCCTGTACATCTCGTAGCGTGGACCTCAATGTTTTAAGTTTGGGCCGCACGTGGGGGTCGATTTTCAAGAACTCTTTCTGGGGGATTATGGAATAGGAGAACCCTGAGTCAATTTCCATCCTGATAGGGGCCCCTTGTATTAGTACCTCAACGAAGTAATGGGACTGTCCCGTGGACACGCTGAACACCGGGGCGTCATCTTCGCTGCCGTCCGAGACGCGGCCCACGCCGTCCTTCTTCCTCGTGGTCTGGGCGCCATCTTTGGGCCTCGCGGGACGGTCCGGTCTGGTCGGACGGTCTGGTGACTGCCTCCGGCCCTCCTTTCTTTTTCTGCATGCCTTGGCAATGTGCCCCCGACGGCCGCAGGTGTAGCATTCAGCCTTTCTAAATGGGCATCTCGCGCGTTCGTGGGCCGCCCCGCAACCATCGCAGCGGCGCCCCCCTTTTCGGACCTTCTGGACCTCCTCGCCGTCGCTGCCTTCCGAGGACGATTTTGAGGCCCGCCGAGTTGCGTGCACCGATTGTCCGGACTTCCCGTGCACCGAATTTTCTGCTTTGCCGGCCCTGGGACGCCACTCACGCCACTGGTGCATCTCGTCTACTCCAGCATTCGTGGACTCCGCGGCTTCGGCGGCCTCGACGACCTCTGCCAGCGTGGGTGGCGGCTCCTTGTTCATCAAGCTGCGCTGCACCTCCTTGTCTCTCAGGCCACACAGCACGCCGTCCCTGAGGGCCATGTCTAGGATGTCGCCCCATTTGCAGGGGACGGCGGCTACCCTCATGGCGGCCACGAATGCCTCAACCGACTCGTCCGGCGCTTGGACTCGCCTCCAAAACGCGCTCCGAGCGGGAAACATCGCCCTCGAGGGTTGGAAGCGCTCCCGTAGTAGCTTCATGATGTCGTCCGCCTTAAATTGGCTCACCTTCTTCGGAGCGATGATGCCCACCAGCGTCCGCTTGGTTTCCACCCCGAGCATTCTGGTGAGGATGGCCCTCTTCCGCTCCTCATCGTCTTCCTTGACTTTGAGTTCCACCAGCGCCGCCTGGAAGTCCATCTCCAACAGCTCCCAGTCTTGCGGTTTGGTGATGTTGAACCCGCTCTGTGCCCTGGCTGCTCCTTGGGGATCCATCATCCCACCTTCGTCGCCAATTTGGTATATGAAGACCAAGACACAGGACACAGCCTCGGGCTGGGTTAACTCAGGTTTATTGCATCGTGGACAGAGGGAACATGAGGTAATGGCGGATCGATAGCTCTTTTTATACAGCAGTAATACATTTGAACGTGGTGCCATGGTAGCCCATTGGCTACTGCCTGCGTGACGTCATTGCGAGTCACGCCCTTCTTGTCCAGGTGTAGGTAGTGGCGGGAAAGCTTCCCGCGCTGTTGCCTTTGATGAGTTCGGACCAAGAGAGCTTGGACGCTCGCTGCTGCCAGCTGGTGGTCATTAGCTCGCGTCCTATTACAGGGTTTATATGATACAGCTGAAGGTTACATTGTTGCTATAGGCAAGGTTACATTGGCTCCGATACATTGTAATCCATGTGGAAGGAAAACCATTAGAACACAACAGGCACTAGTGCTTTTCTGTTTGCTCGGCTCTTACCCTGCAATGGGAGAGTTAGACTCATTAGCAGCTTGCCACGGTTGTGCAGCCCCTGGCTGGGAGCGCGGGGAAACGGGGGTGCGCGGTTGTGGTTGTGCAGCCCCTGACTGGGGACGTGGGGAAGTGGGGGTGAATTCCAACCCTGAGAAACCGGGGGCACCTGGGATTAAACCAAAACTCCTCTTCTCACTTGGACGGGTGGGGGAACACTCTGCAAACCCCCCCCCCCTGGTTTCGAAAATCAAAATCAAAGTCAAACTCCTCTACGCACTCATACTCATCCCTCTCTTCCAAAGTATTCTCCTTCCCCCCCAGGTGGAAACCGAGGATCTGCATTTGTACCTGGGGGGTGCCCTGTGTCTCCCCCTTGGGATAAGCAGGTGGGGGATGACCCTAATGTTGAATTCTGTGACTGAGTGTCTAAACCCTGTCTGTCGGTAACCCATCGCCTGAGTTGGTCAGCATGCCTTCTCCAGAGTAGACCCGTGCTGATTTCTACACAGTACGAAACTGGCCCCGTCTGCTCAATGATTACTCCCGGGACCCAAGTTGGCCCTGTGGCCGCCTAATTCCTGCAATGTACGGGCTCTCCTATCTCAAAACTTTTGGTGTTTCCCATTTCTATGTTACTCCCTTTGTCCTCCACCCTGGTTGGATCCAGCCGGTTAAGAAGTGTTACCGGCTTCCCGTGCATGAGGAGCTCAGCAGGCGAGAGTCCCGATGCCAAAGGGGTCAACCTGTAGCACAGCAGAAACTGGCACAGTTGCAGGTTTAAATCCCCGGGCCCATACACCATAGGGCGTCTTTCATGGTTCGCACCTGGCGTTCTACCTGCCCATTTGTTGCGGGATGAAAAGGGGCGGAGGTAATGTGCTGAATGGCATTCCTCTCAATGAATGCTTGAAATTCCGAAGACATGAAGGTACTGGTGTTGTCGCTCACAAGCACATCCAGCAGGCCGAAACAGCTGAACACCTTGCGCAGTTGCTTTACAGTTGCGGCTGATGAGGTGCTGGACATCAGAATAACCTCCAACCATTTGGAGTATGCATCAACTATTAACAGAAAAAGGGAGCCCCTGAAAGGACCGGCAAAATCTACATGCACCCGAGACCACAGTCCTCAGGCTGTGTCTCATTCTCTGTGCGGAAGTCGGGACTCTTCGGGTGGAGAACGTTGGCAATTCTCGCAAGTGCCGACCATGTGCTCTATGTCAGCGTCCATTTGGGGCCACCAGAAATAGCTTTTGGGCAGAGCTTTAGAGCGTACAATCCCTGGGTGGCTGATGTGTAGTAGCTTGAGCACTTTTGACCTCAATGCCTCGGGAATGACCACTCGCTGGCCCCAAAGGAGGCAGCCCCTCTCTGTGGAGAGTTCAACCCTCTTTCTAAAATATGCCGCAAATTCCTCCACGGGGGGAGTCGCTGGCCACCCTTTCTGTACCCAGGAGCTAACTAGGGACAGGGTCTTATCCTTCGCCGTGGCTTTGGCGAGGTCTGCGGGTGCTATCGGGGGCGAGTCTAGGGCTTCGATCAGGAGCACCTGATGATCTCACTCCACCTCGCACTCAGGGTCTCCTATCGGGGCAGGGGTGACCTGGAAAGGGCATCCACATGGCTAATGTCTTTGCCCGGGCGGTGGACCAATGTGTACTGGTAGGCATTGAGAAAAACAGCCCATTGGAGCATTCTGGGGGACAGAATCTGTGGCATGGGCTTGCCCGTGGTGAAGATACCCAGCAGTGGCTTGTGGTCGGTCACAATAGTGAATGGCCAACCATACTGGAAGTCGTGGAATTTCTTTGTCCCTGCGACTATGGCGAGGGCCTCCTTGTCTGTTTGCGCATAGTTATGCTCCGCCCTTGAAAGTGATCTGGAGTAAAATGCAACCGGTGCTTCCTGCCCGTTTCCCAACATGTGGCACAACACCGCCCCCACCCCCACTGGTGAGGCGTCACAGACCAAAACTATGGGCTTTCTTGGATCGAAATGGTTCAGGACCGCGTCTGAGGATAACAACTGCTTTAACTCTTTAAAAGCCTTTTCCTGACTATCTCCCCACCACCAGACCGCATCTTTCTTGAGAAGCCTATGTAGAGGCTCTGCAACGGACACCTTCCTTGGCAAGAAGGAATGGTAGAAGTTCAGGAGCCCTAGAAATGACTGCAACTCCGGTTTTGAGGTGGGGTGAGGGGCATTTTGGATGGCTGCAACTTTCAACTCAGAGGGCTTTACACCATCAGGGGTTATTTTGAACCCCAGGAACTCCACCTCCCTCACAAGAAACACACATTTGTCCCTCTTCAGTCTCAGCCCCACTTTCTTGAATATTGTCAGAACTTTGTCCAGTCTCTTAGCCAGTTCCGACAGGCTTCCCGCTGTTATCAATATGTCATCAAAGTATGGGAAAACTCTGGGGAGCCCCTTAAGCAGACGTTCCACGAGGGACTGGAAGACCCCGGGGGCCGAATTTACGCTGAACTGCAGGCGCATGACCTTAAAAGCCCCCTTGTGGGTTACAATCGTTTGCGCAGTGGCGGCAGCTGGAGTTACAGTCAGCTGTTGGTATGCCTGCGCCAAATCCAATTTAGTGAAGCACTTTCCCCCGTGTAACGTGGCTAACAAGTGGCTAACTACCGGCACTGGGTATGCATTTGGGTGGATTGCCTTGTTAATTGTACACTTATAATTTGCACAAATCCTAACCTCCCCATTAGGCTTTAACGCAGTCACAAAAGGGGTTTCCCACTCCGAAGAGTCCACTGGAACCAAAATCCCCTGGCCCACCAGTTTGTCCAATTCCGCCTCTATCTTGTCCTTGAGGGCGAATGGGACCCTCCTTGGCTTGAGCCGAATGGGCCGGATTTCCGGGTCCAGGTCGAACGAGACTGGGGGGCCCTTGAACTTTCCAAGCCCCTTCTCGGATATTGCAGGGTGTGTGTTGCACACGTCTTGGATTGGGTCGGCCCTGATGGCATGGATGCCCGCTATTGCAATTCCCAGGGGCATGAACCACTGTGTTCCCAGGAGACAACATGCCCCCTCTTTAAGAACTACTAGGGGCAGCTTCTCCATGTATTGTTTGAATTGGACCTTGAATTCCCCCACCCCCCACACTGGAATCCCACAGCCTTGAACGTCCCGCAAATGAGTCTTTAGGGCTTTAAGCTTTGGTTGTGCATTGGGTTGAATGCGCAGGAACTCCCTCTGGGAGATAATGGAGTAGGATGATCCCGAGTCTATCTCCATCCTAACTGGGACCCTTTGCAATAGTACCTCAACAATAAAAGGGGGTGCCCCAAGGACATGCTGTGAATGGCCGTGTTGTCGTCGCCAAAGACCCGTCGATACACGCGGTGCACTTCCGAGTTGCTGTCGTTCGAGATCCTGCTGACGCCGTCCGATCTCCAAGGAGGACGTTCCGCCAGGCCCTTGTTCTCCCCTCACCGTCGTTTGCATACCTTGGCGATGTGGCCCTGCCATCCACAGTTGTGGCACTCGGCTTTCCGGAACGGGCATCTACTTCAGTCGTGGGATGCTCCGCAGCTGTCGCAGCAGCGGCTTTCCTTGCTCTGCTTCTCGGCCACCCCCTTCCGGACCTTTCGGCCATCTTCGTCCTCGCTGGAGCATGTTGAGATCTCCGCGGAAGAGGGGGTGAAGTTGGGGTTTGTGGATCCCGCCAGGCCACCTGTACTGGGGTAGTTGCCCCTTCAAGTGGAGGAGGCTTTGCCCTGAACAGCTTAACCCCGGCCCTCGTTGCTTTGGCCGCCTGCGCTTCTTTCAGTACCTCTTGGAATGTCAGCTCGTGGCCCCGGTTCATGAGCTTCCGTTGGGTCCCTTCATCCCACAGACCGCAAAGCATGCGGTCCCTGAGGGCAAACTCTAGGTTTTCCCAATCACATGGGCCTGTGGCTAGGCGGAGGGCCGCCGCATAGTCCGCCACGGACTCTCCCGGGTTCTGTGCCCTTCTCCAGAACGCAGCTCGAGCCGTGAAGATGGAGATAGTTGGCTGAAAATGCCCCCGCAGCACTGCCAGGAGTTGCTTCATGGGGACCTCCTCTACCTTCCTCGGTGCCATTAAGTTCACCAGGAGCTTCATAGCGGGGTACCCGAGCATCGTGATGAGATGGGCCCATTTTTTCCCTTCGTCTGTGATGTTGGCAGCCGCCAGAACGCTCTGAAAGTGCATTTCGAACAATTCCCATTGCTCCGGATGCTTGATGTCGAAACTCGGTGGTGTCTTGATCCCGTGGGAAGCCATATCCCACCTTCGTTGCCAATTTGGAGTTCAGGAAATCAAGACAATGGAAACAGCCATACAAGGCTTAGCACATCTTTATTGCATGGCATACAGTATGAACACGAGGTAATAGCGTGATACAGCTCCTTTTATACAGTAACTATATATTTTGAATGTGGCTACATGGTAGCCTATTGGCTACTGTCGGTGTGACGTCATCCAGAGTCACGCCCTTCTTGTCCAGGGTCATCCAGAGTCACACCCTTCTTGTCCAGGTGTGTCTGTGGCGGGAATGTTTCCCGTAGCTGTAGATGGTTGGGGAATTTGTACCATGTGAGCTGAATGCTCGCTGCTTCCCTCTCTGGTAGCAAGCACGCATTCTCATACAGCTGAAATACATTGTGTTCTATTACAGATTGCTTAAGGATACATTCTTTCCTGAAGTAGTTACATTCATCTTAAAGGTATAATGCAGCAGTTACATTCCATACACAACACATGGGCAAATCAATATGCATCTAGGATAGAAATTAAATTGGATGGAGTACATATCACTCCAGACCAAGTCATTCCAAAGCTTCCAACTGGTCTTCATGTTGAATGGGGGGGGGGGCGCTTTTGGACAACTCTAATGAAACTTATTTTATTTAAATGACAATAATTATTTCAAGGTTTGTAGCTGACTGGATAGTTCAACAAGTTTAGGTCTCTGGCTAAAGAGATAGAGACTGGGAGTTAAATTTTCCACAGTGTATTGTAAGGCAGCCAGCCTGTGGCCTTCAGCAAATTGCCCTTGTTCTAGGATGCTCCCAGAAGAAAAGAATGGGAAACCACTTCTGAGCATTCTCTATCTAGAAAACCCTGAAAAGAGTCGCTCTAATTCGGAATTGACTTGAGGGCATATGGTTGTTGTTGTTTTTCTCCTGCCAACCTAGCAGTTTGAAAGCAAGAAACTGCAAGTAGATAAAGAGGTACTGCTTTAGTGGGAAAGGTAACAGCATTATGTGTGCTCTGGTGTCTAGTTATGCCTGCCGCATGACCACAGAATCGTCTGCAGGCACAGACAGCACTGCCTCTTTGGTTGTAAACGGAGATGAGCACTGACTGCTTGAGTCGGACATGACTGGCTTTCAAGCAAGGGAGACCTTGACATTGTTGTTGTCGTTGTTGTTGTTTTCAGAATTTGCATCTACGCCTATACTTGTACCTTATTTGATAATCCATTTGTTCCCCCCTTGACAACATTTAATCTATACCTATAAAATGGTGCGTTAACTGTTGGAATGTGACAAAGGATGTTGCACCAGGCCCCACTAGCCCGTTGTGGGCCTCCGTTCACTCGTCCGAACCCGGTTCGCAGGTAACTGTCAGGTTGAAATTTTCGGCCGGGGGGCAGGAGCCCCCCGGACGCAAAAAAAGGGGGAACTTCAATTCCCAATGTTCCTTGCACTGCACCACACCAGAGCCAATCAGGCTGAGCGGCACGGCAAAAGGAACGTTCAGAAACCCCCACCGCCGCTGCCCTTCCTTCCCACGGGCCAGCCAGCATGGCCCGCGGAAAAGAAAGCCCAGCCGCCGCTGCTGCCCTTCCTTCCCACAGGCCAGCCAGCATGGCCCATGGAAAAGAAAGCCCTCCCCAGCCATTGCCCTTCCTTCCCACGGGCCAGCCAGCATTGCCCGCGAAAAAAGACCCCCCCTTGCCCCTGTCTTTCCTTTCCACAAGCCAGGCATTGAGCCTGGCCCGCGGAAAAGAAAGAACCCCCTCCTAAAAAAGTAAACACAAAAACACAAACCAAAAACAGTCAAAAACAGTCAAGAACAAAAATCAAAAATACAAAAATGAAACCCAAAAACATCCAAAAAGTAACCAAAAAAAATCACAAAGACCCCCCCAACCCAACACAATACCCCCCCCCCCAAAAAAAAAAACCCCAGAGAGCTTACCAGGAGACGTCTTCACTGCATGACGACCGGAACTCAACTGAGAAAATAGAGAAAATACTTACCGGAAGCGACACCCAGAGGACAGTAGAGAACAATTGTAGAGAGGAAGAAAAGCTCACCACCCCCACCCAGATGCCACAAGAGAAAAAACATTCAAAAATATTGAAACTAATAAGATTAATTCCCTAATTAATCAAATAAGTTATCAAAACATTCAAAAATATTCACAATAATCTCAAAAAATACCAAAAAATACCAGAAATCACTTTTCACTAAAAAAAAACCAAAAAACCGAACCAAAAAATAAAAATGCGTAAAAATAAAGATTTAAAAAAACAAAATTAAATTTTAAATTATTTTTTTAAAAAAATTACATTAAATAAATTAAAATAAAATTTGCATAAACATAAAATAAAAACCTTCCAAAACCAATTTAAAGAGCCCGGCACTGAGGAAGCCAGTGCACAAAAAATAAAAATAAAACACACACTGGGAGCACAAGTCCGCCGCAGGCGGATGCAGCGCCTCGAAGCCACAAAATCACAAAACCTTTCAACACCATTTAAAACAGCCCAGCACCATTAGTTCAAGAAAAAAAAACCTTTACTATCCAACACAATTTTAAAAAGCCCGGTACCGCCGGGCAAAATATGCTAGTTTTTAAATAAAATATTGTAGAGCAGGGGTGCCCAAACCTTTTGGGCCGTGGGCTGGTCACATGGTTCAGGGGGTCACTATGGCCCATTGGCTGGATCCGGCCCCTGACACTAATTCATCTGGCCCATGAAGCCCTTGTTGCTCCCAGAAGTAGAAGTAAAACACACCTGTCCAGGCATGTTTTACTTCCACTTCCAGGAGCAATGAGGGCTTTGTTGGCCGGGTGAATTGGCATCAGGGCCAGATCCGGCCCATGGGCCATAGTTTGGGCACCCCTGTTGTAGAGCAAGAGGACATGTGTAATTATCCTAACAGACTCTGTTACACTTTATCAGGGTCTTCTCTTGTCAGTCTGATGTTACAATATTTTGGGTCGTTTTGGGGGAACCAAATCTGCTACACGGACTACACTTCAGTCTCAATTATTGGGGATAGCATTACAATAGGGGGAGGCTGACATGGGGAAAAAAATCAGAATTCCTCTCTGCCTCTCCTAAAGATTTTTCCTTCCACCCCCACAATTGCCCTCTCCACCCCTTGACGTCTGTGCCTAAGAACATCTTGCCTGATTACAACTTTCCGGGAGGATTTTTCTATGGGACGAGTTTAAAGACAGGATTATTCCTGCACAAATTCTCATTAAACCGTCTCCCAAACCCTCATTGTACAAGATTAAGCAGAGCTGTAATCTCATCGGAGCAGCAAGATTTTGCAAATCATTCCAAATCTCTCCTCTCTTAGTTTATCTGTTGGGGATTAAGCTGGGCGGGCTTTTGAACTATACCAAATAATATTAAAACTGGGTATGTCTGCCTGGCCTCTGCCTGACAGCTGTCAGGTCAGGAATCTTTGGTGAGAGACAGGACAAGAGCCAAAGCACAAAAACAACTTTTATCACTCACTTTTGAAACACCTGTCTCTCCCACTCAAATCCATGTTTTATAGCAGCCTTCCCCAGCATGGTGATTTCTGTATGTGTTGGACTGTAAATTCCAATATCCTCATCTACTAGGGCTGGCTGTGTGATGGGATTTGTAATCTAACACAATATTGGAAGGGCTCAGGTTAAGGAAGGGTGACATTGAGCCAGGAAATCTTGGCCAAAACTACTAGCCTAGATCCATTCCAGTTGTGATTTAGACTGCAATATGGCACTGAGATGACACTGGTCATGCTGCATGATGACCTACGAAGGAGGCTGACTGAAGGGTGGGTATGACCCTGATGGAACTCTTGCATCTCTCAGTGGCTTTTGATTCAACCAACCACAAAATTTGGAGCTAACAGTATGGAGAATGCAGTCAAATTTATTCTTCCTTTCCAACAAAATCCAAAGAAACTATTGAAATGCTGACAACATAGAAGATCAGTAACAGAGTGGATGAAGGTGAACATATTGAAGCTTAATCCAGATAAAGAGGTGGTCCTGATTAGTGCAAAGATAGAGCAGGAAATAGGGTTTAAACCTGTACTGTAATGACACCAACAAAGCTTTTAATGGCTAAAAATTGGAAAATGTATACCGAATTTATATTGGAGGGTTGGTATAAAGAATTATGAAATATAGCTATAAATGATAAATTGACATGCAAATTAAAGTTAAAGAAAGGACTGATAAAGAGAAAAAAATGATGTAAAGGGATAAAACCAATACAAGAATATTTAACTTTTTGGAAATAGGGGCTAAGAATAAGAAAGGTAAAGTTTTATTTAGACTATAAGGGGAAGAGAAATAATGCTCTATTGTTGGTGGGTGCACATATTTGTTGTTGTAATGTTATTTTGATATTTTGAGTGTTGTATTCTTATGTTTTTTGTGTTAATAATAAACATGAATAAATAAAAATTGGGAAAAAACAAACCTGTACTGGATGGAGTTACACTACTTTTAGTTTCAGTACCAAGCCTGGATGCCCAAATTCTGGTGCTGTGCTGACAGGAGTATACTTGCATAGTCGAAACGAGAGCACCAGCTGTGCCCATTTCTGGAGAAATCAGCCCTCAGTGTGGTGGCTCATGCCTTAGTTATATCCCATCGAATTACAGTAACATGCTCTCCATAGGGGTAACTTTGGAAGCATTCAGAATGTCCAAAGGTTCCAAAATGTTATGGACAGGCTGTTGAGCAAAGCCAGAATTACAACTACCAGACCATATCTGGACACAACATAAAAATTATTTTTTTGACTAATCAAGCAGCTCTAAGCTATCTGAATTGTACTTCTCTGTTGGATCGGGGCCGCAAAGTGGCGGTTGGGTCCCGGAGGAGACTGGTCAAGCAATGAGACACGAGGTAAGATGGAGCGAAGACCAGTGATTTAATGAGGCAAATCATCAGTATTTATAATGTACAGGCTACATGCAAAAGAACTGCGATCTGGCAGAATCCATATGCCATGTTTACATGAGTTAATTGGGAAACTCTTCAGGGGAGTTAATTAACTAACTTAATCAATGACAGGGGAACTCCATTGTTCCAAGCTATCTGGGGTAAACATGTGGCTGGTATTGGTTTTGGATTTAAGGTAATCCGCAGATGCGAGATTACCCATTACATGACTAGACTATTGTCTGAGCTGCTTGTCAAGTCAGCTGTAGGTGAATTAAACCCTATCTAATATTCCACTCCCCCAATTTCTGTCCCTTCAGGAACCCCTGGTAACGAGGTGATCACCCATCACCGGGGTTCTGTCAGGGCCAGTATACCAATTGTGTACGCGGATACCACACTCCCCCTTTATTTGTTTAATTGGACCTGACAGACGGCTCGGCGTAGGAGCGGCATCAGCTGACGTGGAGTGAGGACATTCCGGGGTTCTCTCCATGGGGGACATCTTGACATCAGCGAGGGAATACATTGCATGAAACAACACACAGTCGTTCCCAGTATTATCACCCCCACAATCACCTTGAGTGTCGTTTGTAGCCAACCCCACGGGAACCAGGACCATAACGAATTCCACCACGCCCACGTAGCATCTTCCTTGATGTTTTTAACCAAGGTATGGAGGTCTGTGAGTTGACTCTGTACCTTATGCGAGTTGTCAGTGAGGTTAAAACAACACATGCCATGGACAGACTCACAACCCAAATGATGTAACAATAAGAGGTAATCGATGGCTGCTCGATTATCCGGTATGGCATGGCGAAGCTCTGTCTGCTCTTGATTAAGCAGCGCTATCGCCAAGGAGGTGTGGTTAATGGCTTTTGCCAAAGTGCAAGCCAATTGACCAATTCTCCGAGCGTTGCCTATGGCTAAGCCTGGCACGCCAAACAAGCTGACTGCTAACGAAACATACTCAGCTTTACTCAGAATTCTGATGTTGCTATCACATGAGCTGTCTAACTGGGTGGCACGAGTGTGCCGTATGTGTGAAGGTACATTTATGCTTGGGGCAACCATGTCTCTAGTGGGAAGCAACAATGTCAAATGACTGATACAGCAAAGGGAATCAGATACATTTGCAGGAATGTAGTTCCAAGTGTACTGGTTACATGTAAAAAACCATCCTGAAGGCAAAGTAACATGAGCATACATTGAGCTAATAGTCTCTGGGTTATTGCAAGTCCAGTTGCTGTTGCCAGGGTCGAGGCAACGGCGCTGTGGCCCTTTGACTGCGGAACAGCCGTTCATGCGAGCACAAGTAGAGTTCGGGCTGACCGCCACTCGGGGAGTGTAGAGAGTGGCCGCATCAGCCGGTAAGACTTTGGTGACTTGGGTTCCCCAATGCGCGTACGTTGAAAAGGCAGTCTTGTAAAACGGACCAAATATCCGCTTCACCAACCAGTCACCGTTCCTGATGCGCGCATCTGGGGAGTGACACACCGGGATGAGACAAGTGTTCAAAATAGAGGCAGAAGTGGTGGTCTGCCTCAGGCAAAAATTGGACTGATTGACGAGGTTCGCCAACCTTTCCCAAACGTTGTACTGCAGCCGGGCAGAGAGATCTCTGCCTGGCATCAGATTGTAGGCTTCCAGTGAAGCTGCTTGAATGCCTCCCCCCGCAAGCAGGGAAAGGATCAAGATGATGGTGGTCATCATGGAATTAGCTGTAATCAGGGAAAAGGCTGCCTGCGTCCGATTGACCCGTTCCACAATCGCTTGCCCTTGTGGATTGTACGGAACGCCAAAGGTGTGCTTAATGTCCCAGGTGGCCATGAAAGTGGCCAGCTGCCTGGAGCTGTAAGCTGGAGCATTGTCGGTCTTCACATGCCGTGGTTTGCCCATGGTCGCGAAGCAGGAAAGGAGATGCTGCTCGACATGGGAAGCCATTTCTCCCTTCTGTGCTGTAGCCCAAACGAACTGTGAAAAGGTGTCAATGCAAATGTGCATGTACTGTCATCTGCCAAACTGCGGAACATGTGTGACGTCCGTCTGCCACACCTGGTTGGCCTCTGTCCCTCGTGGGTTGACCCCCCACGAGGGCCCCCCTACCGCCCCTGCACAATGTGGACAGGAACGGACTATGCCTTATGCTTGGGAAAGTGGCAGGTTAAACTGCCGTGCGACTGCTTTGGCATTCTGATGAATGAATGCATGACTTCAAATTGGAGTTGTGAAGACTCCCAAAACTGACCGTTGCTGAATTTCCTTTGCGGCCACATCCGCTCTGCTATTGCCCGTGGAAATCGGACCAGGCAAGTCCTGGTGGCTTCTGATGTGGGCGATATAGAGTGCTTCGGTGCGGTTCCGCAAGTGAAATTGAGTTGTGAGGAAAAGACTTAACAAGTTTTTGTCTCTCGTGGGAGTGATGTATGCTCCCGGTAGACTGTGAAGCAAATTCCTAACATACTGGCTGTCAGTAATTATGTTTAAGCATTCTTTGGCAAAGGTGCGCAAAGCGAGGTTCACCCCTGCCAACTCTGCCCGCTGCACGGACTTCTGCGGAAGAGTTAGAAGCGTGTGCCAAGCCTGGTCCTCCTGCCAAGTAAGAACACCATATGTGCGACCCCCATCAGTGAAAACTGTCCTAGCCCCCTGAAGTGGAACCAGTGACATTAACTCACATAAACTGACTGTCTACATTTGAAGCGAGACGAGTCTGGGGTCTTTTGGCAAATGGTATGCCAAGCATCCAGTGAATCCCTCCAAAGCAATCGGAAGTGAGTCACCGAGCTGCATCAGTTGCTGAATTTGCTCTTTTGTGAATGGGACCACAATTTTTGCTAAATCGTGCCCTGAGATGTCCCTAGCTCTCAGCCTTCCTCGGTAAATCACTGCGGAGACCAGTTTCTGCGGAGGAATGATGTTTCGGGAAGAGATGTGTGGTAAATACACCCATTCCATGATACTCGCCCCCCGCTCGGAGTCCACCCCTAGGACTCCAGTAAACATGGATCCGTTCTGAATGATGTACAGGTTTAGAATCGGAGCATATGGCCCCTGACTAATCCTGTCCCCCCATCTCTGGCTGAGAAATTGGTTGACCTTTTCGAGAGTCAAGCGCACCTCTCGAGGAATGTGTATTCGGTCTGCCGGCTGCTTACCTAGCGTTAGCAGCGAGAAGAGTGGTTTTAGAAGATCCGTATCTAGTCTAAAATACGGACTGGCCCAATTAATATTCCCCAGAATCTGCTGCAATTCCACAAGGGTGACTGAATCTTTTAAGTTGATCTGTGGCAAAACTGGTGCTGCAAAAGAACGGAGAAGCCAATGGGCCAAGTATGAAAATGGCTCGGTTCTCTAAACTTTCTCCGGGGCAATGAATAACCCTTTCCCCCCCAGAGTGGCCTGGAGGTTTTTAAACATTTCGCTGCCGAGTTGCGGCGCTGCGACCAGGATGTCATCCATGAAATGACACACTAAGACTGTGGGGTGAAGGTTTCGGAACTTTTCCAGTGCATTGTGAACGTAAATTTGGCACAGGGTGGCACAGGCGAGTTGAGTATATCCTGTGGCAGATATTTCCACGTGTAATGTTGCGTGGGCTCTCTATGGTTCACAACTGGCACTGTAAAGGCGAACTTTTCCCGATCCCTAGCATCTAAGGGAATTGTATAAAAGCAATCTTTTAGGTCTACGACCAAGATCTCCCAAATCTCTGGGATCATATTCAGATTCAGGATGCCGCATTGAAGCGGACCCATTGGCTGGATACATTTATTGATCTCTCTGAGATCGTGAAGGAGTCGCCACTTCCCCGACTTTTTCTTGATGACAAATATGGGCGAATTCCAAGGACTGGTGGACTGCTCTACGTGTCCTGCGTCTAGCTGTTCTTTCACCAGCTGTTTCAGGGCAACTAATTTCTCCCCTACTACTGGCCATTGCTCTACCCAGACTGGCGTGTTGGTCAGCCATTTAAGCAGTAGAGCCATTGTTTGGGGTAGGTGTGTCCAGAGTTGAACTTGGAGAACACCCGAAAAATTGGAGTCAATGACTCCTGGAATTACAAGAATTCCTTGTGTTCCTGCAACACTATGGGGCAAAACTAAACCTATGTAGCCTTTAGGCAGGGGTCCCATGTACTGGGAATTGACCAGATAGACTGTGCCTGGCAAGTCACATGTGACCTCTAACTGGCAAGTCAAATCTAGTCCCGTGCTGCCTCTAGGGCTGGCCTGCGCCTCCGGAATGCAGGGAATGTGACCGGAATTTAATCCAGCTCTGGCTCTCCCAGAGCGATTGAGGTCTCTGTTTGGACCGGGGCCAGAGACAAGCCCGCATTCCGGTTTCCCGAATTCGGGCAGTTCCTGGCCCAGTGGAAGCCTTTATTGCACCTTGGACATGGGGTGGTCAGAGCCTTGGAACGGCCGGCGTTTTGGCCGCTGCCCTTGTTGGATCGGCATTCCCTAGTGAAATGACCGACCTTGCCACAATTTTGACATGCTCCTTTGGTCTTGTTCTTGGGTTTCCTACCACCTTGTACCGATGCTGCCAACAGACCCATTTTGTAGGAATCTGTACCAACGTCGGCACAAGCCCTAATCATGTCCGTGAGAGTCAGATCGGGACAATTACCCAGTGACTGCAAGATCTTACGGCAGTCAAGGTTGGCATTGTCTTTTGCCAATTTCATCATGAGCTCCTGTTGGGCTTGCTCATTATCGATCTGTCTACTGACTGCTTCCTCCAGTCTATTGAAAAAGTCCATGTAGGACTCCTGGGCACCATGTTTGACTGTTGTGTAATTTTTGGCTGCTTTGCCAGCTGCTGGGACCTTGAGATAAGCCCTGAAGGCTGTCTCAGCCACCAACTGAAGGGTGGTGATTGGCAAGGCGGTCTGCGCATCAACGGATTCGAACGGACCTGAACCATATAGGTGGTCAGGGATTACTGCTCTGCCCATCCTGGCAGCCCTTGCCTGTGCCTCGTGATGATACTCGCTGTCCCATAGCAAATACTGGCTGGGGTTGAGCATCATTCGCATGATGGCTTTCCAGTTGTGCGGAATGAGCATCATGGTTTCGCACACTTGCTGAAGCATGCCCCTGGTGAAGCGACTCTGAAGTCCTGTCTTTGTAATGGCCTTACGTATAGCCATGAGCAGCTTGTACGGAACTGGCGAATGGACTGTTCGCTGCTGGCCCATGAGGGCATCTATCTCTATGCGAACTGGGCATATCTGCCCAAGCTCAGCTATCTCTTCTGCTGGCAACTCCCCCTTACTGATCTCTTCCTCAACCATGCACTGAATGGAACTCTTGGTAGTCTGGGAACTTTTAACTGTCAGAGAAGCGCCAGCGCTTCTCATTCCATGCATTCCATCAGTGACGTCTGCAGCTGTCACTGAGGGAAAGCTCCCTACACTACCCTTGCTTGAGCTGAAATGACGGATAGAGAGCCGTTGGGGCTGATGGCTCTGACTGTGCTGGGGGTTCCTGGGTCTCTATCCGGACCGGGTCTACCTCTGCTAAGAGCTTCCTACACTTGCTCCATGTGCTGATTATGCTATCTGGAGCTCTCAGGGCTTGCTGAATGCAGACTCCTATCCTGTCCCAAAGTTGGAGGTTAAGCATGCCTGTTTCTGGATAAAGCAGACAATTATCCCCCAACTACGCCAAACGATCCGCTAACTTAGCGCTGTGAATGAGTGTATGGTATACCCTGGCCAGGGCCTTGAGTTCCATTAAGTGAACTCTCTGGTTAGCGGTCGGACATTGTCTCTGAGGACAAGTCCCCATATTACCTGCCGGTCCTTTGAAGTGGTTCTCCTCGGGATGAAGCGACGCGTCTGAGTTCTAGGTAACAGGTCTGGCATGACGAACCTCTGGGAAGGAGCTCGGAGTATGGGCTGCTGCCACAGGCCCTTGGCGGCCTTTGCGTTGGAGTCAGGGTTTCACAGCCGACCCTGAGCGGAACGTGTTTTCCCACTGAGCAAGCTGCCGCAGAGCTTTGAAGTGTGCTCTGCCTCTCTGGAATGACTCACCGCGTAGCTGTCACTCAGATCGGATGGCTTTCCGACCAGAGCTGCCGCGCTGTCCTCCGGGATGATTCAGACATGGTTCTGGTGTAGAACCGGACCACGAAGATCACTTACTCACAAGTAGAATCACGTTGGGGTCACCAGATGTTGGATCGGGGCCGCGAAGCAGCCATTGGGTCCCGGAGGAGACTGGTCAAGCAATGAGACACGAGGCAAGATGGAGCGAAGACCAGTGATTTAATGAGGCAAATCATCAGTATTTATCATGTACAGGCTGCATGCAAAAGAACTGCGATCTGGCAGAATCCATATGCCATGTTTACATGAGTTAATTGGGAAACTCTTCAGGGGAGTTAATTAACTAACTTAATAGATGACAGGGGAACTCCATTGTTCCAAGCTATCTGGGGTAAACATGTGGCTGGTATTGGTTTTAGGATTTAAAGTAATCCGCAGATGCGAGATTACCCATTACATGACTCGCGAGTTAGTCATTAGCTTCCTATTGTCCGAGCTGCTTGTCAGGTCAGCTGTAGGTGAATTAAACCCTATCTAATATTCCGCTCCCCCAATTTCTGTCCCTTCAGGAACCCCTGGTAACGAGGTGATCACCCATCACCGGGGTTCTGTCAGGGCCAGTATACCAATTGTGCGTGCGGATACCACACTTCTTTCTATATGCCTGCCTGGATCCTAAGAGCTTCAGAAAGGTCTTTCCTTCTGTTCCACCAGCCTCATCTTGGGTGAAAAGAGAATGGGAGCTTTTTCAGTGGCCACTCCCAGCCTGTAGAATTCTCTTCCTTCAAAACCATGCTGAACCCCATTCCCTGCTGCTCTTCTGACATGCAGCAAAGACATAATTTTTTACACATGTCTTTGACCCTTCCTAATGTTAAGGAAGAGCTTTGTGGTTGTAGATATCATGTTTCTGTTTATTGTTTAATAATGTTAATTCAATGCTGGTTTTATCATGCTAACTATTTAATAGTGTTTTTTTGTGCTGCAATGTATTTTGCTTTAAGTTCCATTTTTTTAAATTAACATTTATATTGAAAGCCATTGCCAAAGCATCGTAAACAGCTGAGCTGGTGTCTTCCCTGCTTAGGGAACCCTTCAAAGACCTGAAACAGGGATAGTCAATGTCATAGACATGTTTCAGACCTGCGAAGAGGTTCTCTGGACTGTCTGAAGGACTCATGCCCCCCCTCCTCCTCTTCCTCATCTCGGGCAGCCAGGAAGGTTAAAGGGTGGGTGGCAGTGAAAGTGAAATGGGCCAGGGCCATTGCAAGCTGGAGTCAGTATCACCAACCTTTGCCAAGTGCAGTTACCCTTTCAGAGCAAGACAAAAGCAACAACTTGGTGGTACAGATGGCCCCTTTCAAAACAACGTAGCCTCCATCCCTGCCTTCCCATAGCTTCCATCCTGCTTCAAAATCCCTTTTAATTGAATCCACACTTTTATACTTCATTACCTCTCTGATAAATTGGATTAGAACAGAGGCTGCCGTGGCTGCCAGAAGCCCCACTGCAGGGGTACAGTTGGCTGCTTTCAATCACTGTGCGGGCCATGCATGAGAGGTCAAGGAGTGTCAAGGAAGAGCCCAGGCATTAAGAGGAGCTCCAGAAATAACATTCTCCTTCCCTTCTGTATATTTGTTATTATCATTTTCCCTTGGTGGTGTCAACATTATTTGTAGTTAGTGGGCAGAACCATGCGTTCCACCCCTCCTTCACAAAGTCATTAATGCAACTCTGCATTGTATCCCTTCTTTAATGATAGGTTAGTTAAGAATTTTGTTCAGCTTACATTATGAAGTGAACTGAAGTAACCGCCACCTGCTGGACTAAGGGATGTGGAAAGCCTCAGTGGTGGTGGTGGTGAAAAAAGAAGAAGATGATGATGATGATGACGACGACAACGACCTGAAATAGTGGGTTTCTACTAATTTGGGTGGGTTTTGTTGTTGTTGTTCAGTCACACAGTCGATTCCAACTCTCTGCGACCACATGGACCATTGCCCTCCAGGCATTTCTGTCCTCCACTATCCTCCTCAAACCGCCCAGCTCTGTGCCCATTGCATCTACAACAAGCAAGCAAGCAAGCAAGCAAGCAAGCAAGCAAGCAAACAAACAAACAAACAAACAATGACAATTCCTTTGAATCTTACCTGCATTTTCTCCACTTCTCTGCTTAATATTGGGCTCTGAAACTTGTAATTGGGGATTCACACTGAAGTCTGTACACACTTTGTCCCCCCCCCCTAATGTGTAAATTTCATGCAGATTTTCCCATACTGATTCATGTATGTTCATCTGTATTTTTCAGGTGTTTTTTTTTTCAGCTTAGCTATCCTCATCTCTAATGGTGAACATTATTTTGTGCTCCTTTGATTACTCTAAAGCACTTTGTGAGACTTCAAGCCATAGACTCTATCAAGGTGAAATGTGGTTCTTCTCACATTAAGGTGTCAAAGAGTTCTTATCAAGTCTTTCATTTTCCCATCTATCTCTTGACCAATGCCTGGATTAAAATGCAGCCCATGTGCACCTAAGCCCACTCACTTCAGTATGTGGAAAAAAATATCCTACATTACTTACTAAACAATTTAACAAGAATCCTTTGTCATACAGTAATTGTTTATGTATTCACAGTGTATATCAACCCAACCTTTTCCCTTAAGACTGCTGAAGAAACAACACATTCCCCCTCACACATCCCGTGCCTGGTGGAAAGTGCACATGAAAAGAATCACTGGTCTTCCTGCACATTCCCTGTGCATCAAAACAAGTTTGGAAATTTAAAAAATCAAAATGAAGATAATTCCACATGTCCAGCTGAATCTTGCCTATGCAGTAAAAACAACAACAAGTGAATTCATGAATTCATGCTAAGGCCAGATCTACCTCTGAGGTGGAGAGAAGCAGCTGGCTTTAGATACTGTAAAACAGGGGTTTGAAGCTTATGGCCCATGGGCCTGTGGTACCAAATAATCTGGCTCCCGACCCTGCTTCAGTTGCCAGCAGTGGTGGCAGCAGCAGCGGCATTAACCTTGAACTCATTTACAGCTATGTAAATGCATTTACGGCAGCCATAAATGAGTCCACAGTCGTCGTAAATGCATTTACTACAGCCATAAATGAATCTACAGCCATAGTAAACACGTTTACGATGGCTGTGTATGCATTTTATGGCAGCGTTTATGGTGGGGGAAACCACCAGTCCAGCCCACTCAACTGTCCAATCTGCAGCTGAAAAACAACAGCAAATGGTTACTTCTTTGCTACTGCAGGTTTTCTCCTCGGCCATGACTGAAAAGGAAGCTGTTATGGATTTTCCCCTGCCTCAAGAGCCAAAATAACTTGACTATCCTTAGTTACCATGTGCTTTGAGTTGAGAGTGCTGTTGTGGATTAGCCTCAGGCAGTAACACAACATGGGGTGGCCCTGTTCCAAATCCTTTGGTGTATCTGGTCAACCAAGCAGAACAGTCAGAAGGACAGAGCCTCATGTTCAGTGAAAGTGCAGAGTACATAGACACAAAATCATCCTTAGTATGAGCTGTCTGTTAAACTGAACTAGAACTTTATGCATTTATTGAATAAATTTATATCCCAAATTTTCCCCAATGAGCTCATGGCAGCGAGCAATGTCCTCTTCCTCCCTATTTTATCCTCACAACACCTCTTCCAAGGTGACAGGCATCCAGAGAGTGTATGCACTGGGGGGGGGGGTGTAAGTTGGAAGGGAGGGAGGGAGGAAGCGAGGGAAGAAAGAGAGAGAGAGGGGGTAGAGAGAGAGAGAGAGAGAGATTATCAGTCACTACTTGATATGAACATTCATTTTTTCCCTGCCCCGGGCACTGGGAGGCCTCCTCCGCCTTTGCCCTCCAAGGCAAGCAGGAAAAATACCACTGGTGTTGTTATGTATTGAATGTAATGATGCAATGCTCCCTTTAACAGAATGTAACCAGTCAATGTATCCAATTGTATCTAATCAGGAACACATTGTAACAGGCTGTATAAGGATGCGAGCTAAGTGGCCACAGGTGGCAGTAGCGAGCATCCAGCTCACATGGTACAGATTCCCCGAATACCTGAAGAGTGGGAAACCTTCCCGCCACACCGCACCTGGAGAAGATGGGCATGACGATCAATGACATCACATGGACAGTAGCCAATGAGCTACCACACCGGCATATTCAAATGTACAGTGTACTATAAATAGAGCTGTTTGTCTGCCATTACCTCATGTTCACTCTGACCATCATGCAATAAAGTTGTGTTTAGCCTTGTTACGGCTCCTTCTATTGTCTTCCTTGCAAGACACCAAAGGTGTGAATTTGTTTAAGGTGGATCCCAGCTTGCCAAGAAGTGACCCATGCACT
The DNA here is from genome assembly GCA_035047345.1 of Bradypodion ventrale. Classification (NCBI taxonomy): domain Eukaryota; kingdom Metazoa; phylum Chordata; class Lepidosauria; order Squamata; family Chamaeleonidae; genus Bradypodion; species Bradypodion ventrale. Next base: position 176,983,985 of record JAWDJE010000002.1, read on the forward strand.
ATGATCTTGGAGCCATCTCCTGTGGCAAATATGAGACGTGATATGCAGGATTTAATACCTGGACTGCAATGGACTGCCACAGCCTTAATGTTATTATCAAGGTGATTTTCAAAGCCAGTCCATCTGGCATGGCCAATTCTGCCTCCATTGACCATTGGGAATCAGAATTCCTCCTCTGCTCATTTTGCCGTTGGGCCCAATATGATGGTTTCCAGTAGCATTTCCTCCACTAAAGGAGCTCATCGGTCCATAGCCATTGGCCCCTTTAGGGAGTCAGGTTAGTTAACCACTGCCTGACACTCAACATTGAGTCACTGGATGTACGGTCTACTCCATTATCATAGCAGGATGTCCAGCCAGACAAGCAATAGATAGCTATAGGTCTAATGCTGTGTTCAGACTGGTTCATGCCTTGAGTTACTTTTTTCTCCAAGCTCACCCAATGGACAAGAGATTAAGTGGCTAAAAATGACCCTCTTCCCACCCTGCCACTCCAGGCTATAAATACACAGAACTTCCCCCCTCCTTCTCCCCCCCCCTCTCTCCTGGTAGCTACTAAAAGAGTTTTCTATATCCATATGGGGTAACTGCCACACATTCTTCTGTTCAAAAGAGCACCATTCCCTCATTAACCTTTGCTCCAAGTTGCTTTGTTTCATACCCAGCTGTCAACAAGCTGCCAGCCAGGCTCAAGAGACCTGCTCCCTGCCCCTACCCCGCCTGCCTCCCCAACTCCATTTCCCCCTTTTCCTTTCAATATAAAGAGCAGGAAGGAAAATGTGCATTGTTACGCAGTGCACCAAATGGCCCGACCCAAATGCTAGGGGTGCTTAGCTGCCTCTCCTTTCCCCCTGCAGTTCAGCAAGCTGAGTGGTGTAGCTGTTCCGCAGATAAGGTTACAAGTTTTTTTATTCAAGGACTTAGAAGGAAATTTACTTTTTTGATTGTTTTAATCAGAGAAATGAGGGGAAATTTTAGTCTGCAAGCCCCTGAGTACCCCAGCCACAATGGCCAGGTATTCTGAAATGTATAGCCCCGAAAACTAATATTTCCCATCTTGAACCTTAATACATTTGAAGTAACTCACATTCTGTGCCAGATGATCCAAAACTCTAATGGGAGAATTTAAAGAGCTTGTGGGTGATCGGACATTTCTGTCCTTCTCTGCAAAGTGTAAAATGTAAAGTCACATTAGGCAACAGTTTTCTCCAGATATTTTCAGTCTCCAGGTCCCATGAAAATAGGCAAAATAGCCAATAAATTGGAAAATGACTTTTAATGTAAGCAATTAAAAAGTGAGGGAAAAATTATTTTCAATGGCATACTTGTTTATATGCTGAGTGCTCAGCTAGCATTGAACTGTTCAGGAAGTAAGTAAGTGTTGGGCTAATAACAATCTTGCATGCACTAACACTGGGCATTAGTGGGAGGAGGACTTTACAGCCTAATGTGATTATCCTTTGCAACTAACTTGATTGGTAAAGTTCTTTCCTCACCTTTAGCATTTGGGGCAAGCCCTATCCATGCCATTGTTTTGTTTAAAGACCTTCTTCCTCTGGCTACCCTCCAACTAGCAAGCAGGTAATGGATGCTAGAGATGCCTTTCTCCCCTTTTCCTTCTGACTATGCCTACACATGCTATGTAACTATACTTTTTTTTCTAATTTAAATGCTTCTGGACTGCAGTGGCTCAAGTAGCTAAGACGCTGACTGGGAAGTGGAAGGTCAGCAGTTCAATTCCCGAGTACTGCAGAATGGAAATGAGCTCCTGTCTTCGTCCCAGCTCCTGCCAACCTAGCAGTTCGAAAGCAAGAAATTGCAAGTAGATAAATAGGGACCACTTTGGTGGGAAGGTAAACAGCGTTCTGTGCGCTGCCACATGACCACGGAAACGTCTGCAGAAGCAGACAACACTGACTCTTCGGCTTAGAAACAGAGATGAGCACTGCACCCTAGAGTTGGATACGACTGGCTTTCGAGCAAGGGAAACCTTTACCTTTACCTAGAGTGATATTTAAATGCTTCTAGAGTGATATTTTATCATACTAAATGCTAGTTTGTGTGCAAACAAGGATGGGAGAGACTGGCTGCTTTCCATGTTTCTGAGCAGCTTTTTTGTTGGATCGGGGCCGCGGGGCAGCCGTGAGGTCCCGGAGGAGACTGGTCAAGGAACGACACGAGACAAGATGGAGCGAAGACCAGTGGTTTATTGAGGGAAAATCATCATCATATATAGGAATTCAAGGCAGCGTGTGATAGAATCGTCATCTGACAGAAAATCACATCACCCATTTACCCGGGTTAATTGGGAATATCTCTTGGGGAAGTTAATTAACTAAGGCAAATACTGACAGGGGAAATCCATTGTTCATGGCTTGCACAAGAGTAAACATGGCCACTATTTGCGCTAGGGCTTGGGCTAATCTGTAAGTGCGGAATTACCTAATTCCTAACTTGAGTTAGATATTCAACTTCCTCCTGCCAAACTGCCTGCCAGGTTAGATATGGGTGAATCAATCTTATGACTATTAATCCGCTCCCCAATTTCTGTTCCCGCAGAGGCCAGTGACCAGGAGCCTTCCTCGACCGGTGTAACCTCTGTCAGGGACAGTTATGCCAATTGTGCTCGTGGATACCACACTCCCCCTTTATTTGTTGTGGACCTAACAGACGGCCCTGCGTAGGAGGGGCATCAGCTGGTGTGGGGGGATGACGTTTCGGGGTTCCCTCCATAGGGGACATCTCGATAGCAGTGAGGGAATACATTGCATGAAACAACACACTGTTGTGCCCAGTATTACCACCCCCACAATCACCTTGAGTGTCGTCTGAAGCCAACCCCATGGGAACCACGGCCACAACGAATCCCACCACCCCCATGAAGCATCCTCCTTGATGTTCTTGACCAGGGTGTGGAGGTCCGTGAGCTGGCTCTGTACTTTGTGTGTGTTGTCTGTGAGATTAAAGCAACACATGCCGTGGACAGACTCGCAACCCAAATAATGTAACAACAGAAGGTAATCGATAGCTGCCCGATTGTCTAGTATGGCATGGCGAAGTTCTGCCTGCTCCTGGTTGAGCAGCGCTATCGCCGAAGAGGTGTGGTTAATGGCTTTGGCTAGCCCGCAAGCCAGTTGACCAATTCTCCGAGCATTGCCAACGGCTAAGCCTGGCACGCCAAGTATGCTGACTGCCAACGAGACGTACTCAGCTTGACTCAGAACCCTAATGTTGCTATCACATCAGCTATCTAGATGGGTGGCGCGAGTGCGCCGGATGGGTGAGGAAACATTCGTGCTTGGAACAATCATATCCCTAGTGGGGAGTAACAATGTTAAGCGACTGATACAACATGTGGAATCTGATACATTTAATTTAATTTAATTTAATTTAATTTAATTTAATTTAATTTAATTATCACATTTATATACCGCCCACTCGGCCAAAGCCAACTCAGGGCGGGTCACAACAAGAATTAAAAGCACATGTTAAAAACAGTTAAAACAGTTAAAACTACCCACCCCCGAAAACAAGGGCTGCAGGATCCAAAGGCACCGTGGGGAAGAGTTCTTCTACACCAACCACCCCATGGTGGTTACCCTTCCACCTGTACCCCAGACTTGACCCGCCAGCCAGGTTTTAAGATCCTTTCTGAAAGGCAGCAACTCCGTCCGGAGACGTAATTCTGTTGGCAGGAGGTTCCAGAGAGCCGGTGCATACACGGAGAAGGCTCTCCTCCTTGTGCCAGAGAGGCGAGCCCCTCTGGCTGATGGAACAATTAGAGAGCCCCTCCGGTCCGCTCTGGTTGGACGGACAGACGTCCTCAGGGCGATGCGGTCTCTTAGGTAACCCGGCCCACTACCATATAGGGCTTTAAAGGTCAAAACCAGCACCTTGAATTGCACCCGGAGACAAACTGGCAGCCAGTGCAGCTCCCGGAGCAGTGGCGAAGCACGGGCATAACGCCCACACCCCATCACCACCCGGGCAGCCGCACTTTGGACCAGCTGTAGCCTCCGAATGGTCGTCAAGGGCAGTCCCATGTAGAGCGCATTGCAATAATCTAGTCTGGAGGTAACCAGAGCGTGGGTGACCATGAGCAACGAGTCCCGGTCCAGGAGTGGGCGCAACTGGCGAATCACCCGAAGTTGGGTGAAAGCCCTCCTGGTCACAGCCGCCACCTGTTCTTCTAGCAGTAGCCGTGAATCCAGGAGGACCCCCAAGTTGCGCACCGGGTCTGTCTGGGGCAAAATAGCCCCATCCAGAATCAACGATGGTAGCTCCCGGATTAACGCAGGACCCCCTATCCATAGCCACTCAGTCTTGCTGGGATTCAGTTGTAGCCTGTTATCCCCCATCCAGACCCCCACAGCTTCCAGGCATCTGTAAAGGACTTTGACGGCATCACTGGGGTCCCCATGGGCCGAGATGTACAACTGAGTGTCATCCGCGTACTGATGGTACCGCACCCCATGGGAACGAATGAAATCACCCAGCGGTTTCATGTAGATGTTAAATAGGAGAGGAGAGAGCACCCCCCATTTGAGGGGCCTAGGACTGGACCTCTCACTCTCCAACCACACCGACTGGGACCGACCCCTCAGAAATGAGGAAAACCAGGACCACACAGTACCCTGGATTCCCAAACCTCGGAGCCGTTCCAGAAGGATACCGTGGTCGACGGTATTGAAAACTGCTGAGAGGTCAAGAAGAGCAAGGACGGATGGGTGACCACCGTCCCGCTCCCGCCAGAGATCATCCATCAGCGCGACCAATGCCGTCTCGGTACCATATCCAGGCCTGAATCCTGACTGAAAGGGGTCCAGGTAATCCGCTTCATCCAGTACCCCCTGCAGCCGATACGCCACTGCCTTCTCCAACACCTTCCCTAAAAAGGGGAGGTTTGAGACAGGCCTATAGTTAGTTAGGACAGCTGGGTCGAGGGAAGATTTCTTCAGGAGGGGGCGCACCAAAGCATGTTTTAAAGGTGCAGGAAACACCCCCTCCCGCAATGATGCATTGATCACAGCCCCAACCCAGCCACCTGTCACTGCCTTGGAGGTTTTCACCAACCAGGTGGGACAGGGGTCCAATGGGCAGGTAGTGGCGCGCACAGCTGCAAGGAGCCTGTCCACTTCATCAGGGGCAACTGGATCAAACTGGTCCCAGATGGTATGGCCAGACTGTGCTCCAGCTCCCTCCGGACTCTCCCCATCCACGCCAGGATTAAACCCAGAGCGAATCCGATCGATTTTCTCCACTAGATGGTCAGCAAAGTCCTCAGCCGACCCCTGCCAACCAGGCACCGAGGTCCCCCTACCAAGGAGAGACCTGGTAACCCGGAACAGGGTGGCTGGGCGATTATCAGCGGAGACAATAAGGGTGGTGAAGTATTGCCGTCTCACCACCTCCATCGCCACTAGATAGGCCCTGATAGCGGCTCTAGCTAGTGACCAATCGGAGTCTCTCCGGGTCTTCACCCAGCGGCGCTCTAGGCGTCTCTTTGCCCGTTTGAGCTCCCGCAGTTCATCTGTGAACCACGGAGATGACCTAGCTCCATGAGCTCTGAGAGGCCGTAGTGGTGCGATTTCATCCAAGGCCACTGTTGTCATCCTGTTCCACAGGTCAACCAGCGCCTCAGGCGAATCGTGTTGCTGATCCAGAGGAAAATCCCCCAGTTCCCTCTGGAATCCGTCAGGATCCATCAGTTGCCGGGGGCAGGCCATTCTAATAGGCCCTGCCTCCCTACGATGAAGCGTCGCACCCAGGAAGTCTAGAGCCACCAAATAATGATCTGACCATGGCACAGGTGTTATATCTAATTTCTGTAGTCTCAGATCACTCTGCCACTGCTCCGACAAAAAGATTAAATCTGGTGTGTGGCCACTGCCCCTGGTTGGGCCCTGAATTACCTGAATCAGGTCCATAGCTGTCATGGAAGCCATGAACTCCTGAGCCACCTCGGAGCCAGTCCCCAGCGAAGGCAAATTGAAGTCCCCCAGAACCATCAGTCTAGGGAACTCCAACGCCAACGCTGAGATGGCCTCGAGGAGCTCAGGCAGGGAGTCCCTTACCCTGCAAGGGGGCAGGTACAGGAGTAAGATTCCCAACTGACCCTTAGAGCCCAGACGCAGAAGCAAGGCCTCACAACCCAGAATTTGTGGAGCGGTAGCCCTGGCGACTCCCAGTGACTCCCTGGCTATGATGGCAACGCCACCGCCCTTACCCTCATCCCTAGGCTGGTGCCAAATACTGAACCCAGCTGGACACATTTCTGACAGAGGAACCCCATCCTCTGGTCTCAGCCAGGTCTCAGTGATACATGCCAGGTCGGCCCGCTCCCCCGTAATGGAATCTTGTATCAGGGGGGCCTTATTACATACCGACCTGGCATTCAGCAGCAGCAGCCTAAGGACAGGGTCACCCTGGGTCAGCTGCTCAGGACCTAGAGGTGTAACCGAGGGGCTGGAATGAGGGACAGATACTAAGCATCTCCCCCGCATTCCCCGAGTGCGGCCCGCCCCTCGGTACCCGCGATATCGCCCCATGCCCATCACAACCTCTATCCTGGCCTCCGGAGCCTCCCTGATTGCCCCGGACAGAGTGCTGCCCCCCTTCCTGGCTGGCCGACCAGTCTCTCCCTCCCTCCCTTCCAAGTAATTCCAAGTGTACTGGTTGCATGTGAAGAACCAACCTGAGGGCAGGGTAACATGAGCGTACATTGAACCAATTGTCTCTGGGTTATCACAAGTCCAATTGCCGCTGCCAGTGTCGAGGCAGCGACGCTGAGTCCGGCCGACTGCGGAGCAGCCGGTCATTCTAGCACATGTAGCGTTCGGGCTGACCGCCACTCGAGGGGTGTAGAGAGTGGCTGCATCAGCCGGCAAAGTCATGGTCAGCTGGGTTCCCCAGCGAGCGTACGTGGAGAAACCCATTGGGTAAAGCGGGCCAAAAATCCGCTTCACCAGCCAGTCGCCGTTCCTGGTGTGCGCCTCTGGAGTATGGCACACCGGGATGAGACAGGTGCTCAAGATTGAGGCAGAACTGGTGTTCTGCTTTAGGCAAAAATCGGACTGGTTGACGAGACTCGCCAACTTTTCCCATAGGTTGTAGTGCATCCGGGCAGAGAGGTCTCCGCCCGGCATCAGGTAGCTGGCCTTCAGTGAAGCTGCCTGAATGCCTCCCCCCGCAAGTAGGGAGAGAGTCAGGATGATGGTGACCGCCACGGTGTTGGTGGTAATCAGGGCAAGGACTGCAGACACGAAGTTCTCCGGCGTCGGTTCCCAGTCCCCGCGTTGGACGACGTCCTCGGCCTCACGGCAAAGGGTCTTGACCATCCCCAGGTGACCCTCGGCTCTGTCTGCTGTCGCCGCTTCCTCCGCCGGGTCCCCTTGGTCAGGGTGAGGTCCTCCATCTCCGGGATCAGACTCGGGTCGGTCTGGGTCCACGCCATGTGGCTCCAAGTGGGGCTTGACGCACCGGGCTGGGATCCAGATGACACCTGTAGGAGACATAACTGCAGCATACCCTCTTCCCCAGGTTACGAGTGGCGCCGGGCCCCTCCAAGAAGGATCCGGTGGCACTCGGTAACGCACCATCGGCTGCAGGAGAGCTTCCGAGCGGCGGAAGTGCTTCTCTTGCGGCGTGCAATCCGAAAAAACATTAAGGTGATTGTATGTGAACAACACCTTGTTCAGACAATGCTGTGCCTGACCCTGAGACTTGGGGAGGGCTGGTGGCTCCCCCTTTCTGTTTGTTTGTCAATGTAGGACTTGAGTGTCCGATTGACTCGTTCCACAATCACTTGCCCCTGCGGATTGTATGGAACGCCAAAGGCATGCTTGATATCCCAGGTCATGAAGTCAGCCAGCTGCCTGGAGCTGTAGGCCGGGCCGTTATCGGTTTTCACGTGCCGTGGTTTGCCCATCGCCGTGAAGCAGGAAAGGAGATGCTGCTCCACCTGGGAAGCTGTCTCCCCTTTTTGTGCCGTTGCCCAAACGAATTGTGAAAAGGTATCAATGCAAACGTGCATGTACTGTCATCTGCCAAATTGCGGGACATGTGTGACGTCCATTTGCCACACCTGATTGGCCTCTGTCCCTTGTGGGTTGACCCCCCACGAGGGGCCCCCCGGTGCCCCTGCACAATGCTGACAAGAGTGAACTATGCCTTGGGCTTGAGAAAGTGGCAGGTTAAACTGTCTGGCGAGTGCTTTGGCATTCTGGTGAAAGAATGCATGACTCTGAATTGGAGTTGTGAATACACCCAAAACTGACCATTGCTGAATTTCCTTTGCGGCCGCATCCACTCTGCTATTGCCCGTGGAAATCGGACCAGGTAGGTCCTGGTGACTTCGGAAGTGGGCGACATAGAGCGCTTCTGTGCGGTTCCGCAAGTGAAATTGAGCTGTGAGGAACAAACTCAGCAAATTTTTGTCTATTGCGGGAGTGATGTATGCTCCCGCTAGACTGTGAAGCAAATTCCTAACGTATTGACTGTCAGTAATAATGCTGAGGCGTTCTTTGGCGAAGGTGCACAAAGCAAGGTTCACCGCTGCCAACTCTGCCCGCTGCACGGACTTCTGTGGAAGAGTTAGAAGCGTGCGCCAAGCTTGGCCCTCCTGCCAAGTTAAGACACCATATGTGTGACCCCCATCAGTGAAGACTGTTCTGGCCCCCTGAAGTGGAACCAGCAATATCAATTCATACAAGCTGACTGTCTGCGTTTGAAGCGAGACGAGTCTGGGGTCCTTTGGCAAGTGGTATGCCAAGCATCCGGTGAATCCTTCCAAGGCAATTGGAAGCGAGTCACCGAGCTGCATCAGCTGCTGAACTTGCTCCTTGGTGAACGGGACCACGATCTTTGCTAAGTCGTGCCCTGAAATGTCCCTTGCTCTCAGCCTTCTGCGGTAGACCACCGCAGAGACCAACTCTTGGGGGGGAATGATGTTTCGGGAAGAGGTGTTCGGTAAATACACCCATTCCACGATACTCGCTCCTCGCTCGGAGTCCACTCCTAGGGCTCCGGTGAACATGGATCCGGCCCGAACGATGGACAAGTTGGATCGGGGCATATGGCCCCTGAGCAATCCTGTCCACCCATCTTTGGCTGAGAATTTGGTTGACCTTCTCGAGAGTCAAGCGTGCCTCTCGAGGAATTTGTATCCGATCTGCCGGCTGCTTACCTAACGTTAGCAGCGAGAAGAGCGGCTTCAAAAGATCCGTATCCAATCTGAAATACGGTCTGGCCCAATTAATGTTGCCTAAAACCTGCTGCAATTCTACCAAGGTGACTGAGTCTTTTAAGTTGTTCTGGGGCAAAACGGGTGCTGCGAAAGAACGGAGAAGCCGATGACCCAAGTATGAGAATGGCTCGGTTCTCTGCACTTTCTCTGGGGCAATGAGTAACCCTTTCTCCCCCAGGGTGGCCTGGAGGTCTTTAAACATTTCGCTGCCGAGTTGCGGCGCTGCAACCAAGATGTCGTCCATGAAATGGCATACTAAGGCTGTGGGGTGAAGGTTTCGAAACTTTGCCAGTGCATTGTGAACATAAATTTGGCACAGGGTGGGCGAATTGAGCATCCCCTGTGGCAAATACTTCCACATGTAACGCTGCGTGGGCTCGCTGTGGTTCACAACCGGCACCGTAAAGGCGAACCTTTCCTGATCCCTCGGATCTAGGGGAATGGTATAAAAACAATCCTTAAGGTCTAATACCAGGATCTCCCAACCCTCGGTGATTATATTTGGATTCGGAATGCCGCATTGAAGCGGACCCATTGGCTGAATACATTTATTGATCTCTCTGAGATCGTGGAGGAGTCGCTACTTCCCCGACTTTTTCTTAATGACAAAAATGGGCGAATTCCAAGGACTGGTGGACTGCTCTATATGTCCTGCGTCTAGCTGTTCCCTAACCAGTTGCTTTAGGGCGACTAATTTCTCCCCCCCTACCGGCCATTGCTCCACCCAGAGTGGCGTGTTGGTAAGCCATTTAAGTGGCAGAGCCATTACCCGAAGGTAAGAGTGGCACGGCATTGCTGCACAATGTCTCGCCCCCCAAGGTTGACGTGCACGTCCAGAATGTGCGGCCGAATGACCGCTGTGCCGTCAGCCCTAGGGATCGTGACTTCCACCCACTCCCGGCATCTAAACGCTTCTTGGATGCCGCCTACCCCCCACACATCGGAGACAGGCCCAATGACCCACTCCTGCGGCCACTGACTTCGGCTGACCACGCTGACGTCAGCTCCGGTATCTAGCAGCCCTGAGAACGATTTTTTATTCAAAAATACCTCAATAACTGGCCGCCGTTTCCATTCTATGTTGGTCTCCACTGTCGCTAAGACCTGGTATCCTTGCACTGCCTCACTTGCGCTCGAGCGGTCTTCCGACCCGGACTCTGAGCTGTCCCTGAGCCTTCCCTGGCTATCTGCTGGCGGGTTACAAGGAACCATAATCAGTTGCGCTAGCGTGTCTCCCTTGTGAATGGTCTGGGGTAGGTGCGTCCAGAGTTGAATTTGGAGAACACCCAAAAAATTGGAGTCAATGACTCCCGGAATTACAAGAATTCCGCGTGCTCCTGCTACACTATAAGGCAAAACTAAACCTATGAAGCCTTTGGGCAGGGGTCCCATGTACTGGGAATCCACCAGATAGACTGTGCCTGGCAAGTCGCATGTGACGTCTGCCTGGCAAGTCAATTCTAGCCCTCTACTACCCTTGGGGATGGCCTGCACCTTCGCAATGTCTGGAATGTGATTGGAATCTAATCCAGCTCTGGCTCGCCCAGAGCGAGAGAAGCCTTTGTTTGGACCGGGGCTAGAGACGTGCCCGCATTCCGGTTTCCAGAATTTGGACAGAATTTGGACCAATGGAAGCCTTTGTTACACTTCAGACACGGGGTGGTTGGAGCCTTGGAATGGCCGGAATGTTGTCCGCCGCCCTTGGATCGGCACTTCCTAGCGAAGTGGCCGACCTTGCCACAATTGTGACATGCCCCTAGGTTTTTGTTTTTGGGTTTCCTACCCCCTTGCACCGCCGCTGCCAGCAGACCCATTTTGTAGGAGTCCGTGCCAACGTCGGCGCAAGCCCTAATCATGTCCGTGAGAGTCAAGTCGGGACGATTGCCCAGTGACTGCAAGATCTTACGGCAGTCGAGATTGGCATTGTCTTTAGCCGATTTCATCATGAGCTCCTGTTGGGCTTGCTCGTTATCGATCTGTCTACTAATTGCTTCCTCTAAGCGATTGATAAAGTCCATGTAGGACTCCTGGGCGCCCTGTTTGACTGCGGTGTAATTTTTGGCTGCTTTGCCAGTTGCTGGCACCTTGAAAAAAGCCCTGAAGGCCGTCTCAGCTGACAACTGAAGGGTGGCGAGCAGCAAGGCGGTCTGCGCATCAATGGATTCGAAGGCACCTGAACCATATAGTTGGTCAGGAATTATTGCCCCACCCATCCTGGCAGCCCTTGCCTGAGCCTCGAGGCGATACTCGCTGTCCCATAACAAATACTGGCTGGGGTTGAGCATCATCCGCATGACGGCTTTCCAGTTGTGCGGGATGAACATCGTGTTCTCGCACACTTGCTGAAGCGTGCCCCTAGTGAAGCGACTCTGGAGTCCTGTCTCTGAAATGGCCTTCCGTATAGCCATGAGGAGCTTATACGGAACTGGTGAATGAACTATCTGCTGCTGCCCGGTGAGGGCATCTACCTCCAAGCGAATTGGACAAATCTGACTAAGCTCAGCTAGTTCTTCTGCTGGCAATTCCCCCTTCCTGATCTCTTCCTCAACTGTGCGCTGAAGGGCACTCTTGGTAGTTCGGGAACCTGTAGCTATCAGAGAAGCGCCAGTGCTCCCCATTCCATGCATTCCACCGGTGACGTCTGCAGCTGTCACCGAGGGAAAGCTCCCTACACTACTCTGCTTAAACTGAAATGATGGATAGAGCGCCGTGGGCGCCGATGGCTCTGCTGATGCTGGGGGTTCTTTGGCCTCTACCCGGACTGGGTCCACCTCTGCTAAGAGTTTCCTACATTTGCTCCATGTGCGAATTACGCCATCTGGAGCTTTCGGGGGTTGCTGAATGCAGACTCCTATCTGATCCCAGAGCTGAAGGGATAACGTACCTACTTCTGGGTAAAGCAGGCAGTGTTCCCTCAAGAACACCAAAAGCCGTGCTAATTCTCCGCTGTGAAAGCTTATCTGATATACCCTGGCCAGGGTCTTGAATTCTTCCTCATCAATTCTTTGACTAGCGGACGGACGTTGCCGCTGAGGACAAGTCCCCATATTACCTGCCAGTCCTTTGAAGTCTCCTTCTCGGGATGAGTCGGCGCGTCTGAAGTTCAGGCAATAGGTTTTGCGTGACGAATCTCTGGGTAGAGCTCGGAGCGTGGACTGCTGCCACGGGCCCTCGGTGGCCTCTGCGCTGTCAGGGGTTCACAGCCGACCCTGAGCGGAACGCGTTTTTCTGTGCTGCAAGCCGCCGCGATAGCCGGAGCAAGCTGTAGGAAGCCTCTCTGAGATGCCTCGCTGCATAGCTGTCTTCCCGATCAGCTGGCTTTCCGACCGGGCTGCCGCGCTGTCCTCCAGGGTGATCGGACACGGTTCTAGCGTAGAACCGGACCGCGTTGATCGCTTACTCACGAGTAGGATCACGCCGGGGTCACCAGATGTTGGATCGGGGCCGCGGGGCGGCCGTGACGTCCCGGAGGAGACTGGTCAAGGAACGACACGAGACAAGATGGAGCGAAGACCAGTGGTTTATTGAGGGAAAATCATCATCATATATAGGAATTCAAGGCAGCGTGTGATAGAATCGTCATCTGACAGAAAATCACATCACCCATTTACCTGGGTTAATTGGGAATATCTCTTGGGGAAGTTAATTAACTAAGGCAAATACTGACAGGGGAAATCCATGGCTTGCACAAAAGTAAACATGGCCACTATTTGCGCTAGGGCTTGGGCTAATCTGCAAGTGCGGAATTACCTAATTCCTAACTTGAGTTAGATATTCAACTTCCTCCTGCCGAACTGCCTGCTAGGTCAGATATGGGTGAATCAATCTTATGACTATTAATCCGCTCCCCAATTTCTGTTCCCGCAGAGGCCAGTGACCAGGAGCCTTCCTCGACCGGTGTAACCTCTGTCAGGGACAGTTATGCCAATTGTGCTCGCGGATACCACACTTTTTCCTTTCTCTCTCTCTCCCTCTCTCACACACACAGCTTCTCTTTCTTTCTTTCTCTCTCTCTCTCACACACACTCACAGCTTCTCTTTCTTTCTCTCTCTCTCTCTCTCACACACACAGCTTCTCTCTCTCTTTCTCTCTCACACACAGCTTCTCTTTCTCTCTCACACACACAGCTTCTCTCTCTCTTTCTCTCTCACACACAGCTTCTCTTTCTCTCTCACACACACAGCTTCTCTCTCTCTCACACACACACACACACACAGCTTCTCTTTCTCTCTCTCTCTCACACACACACAGCTTCTCTCTCACACACACACACACACATCTTCTCTTTCTCTCTCTCACACACACACTCACACATATTCCTCTTCTGCTCCTTTCCCTAATGAGCTCTCTCTCTCACACACACACAGCTTCTCTTTCTCTCTCTCTCTCTCACACACACACACATAGCTTCTCTTTCTTTCTCTCTCTCTCACACACACTCACACATATTCCTCTTCTGCTCCTTTCCCTAATGAGCTCTCTCTCTCACACACACAGCTTCTCTTTCTTTCTTTCTTTCTTTCTCTCTCTCTCTCTCTCACACACACACAGCTTCTCTTTCTTTCTTTCTCTGTCTCTCTCTCACACACACATGTTCCTCTTCTACTCCTTTCCCTAATGAGCTCTCTCTCTCACACACACACACAAACACACACACACAGCTTCTCTCTCTCTGTCTCTCTCTCTCTCTCTGTCTGTCTCTCTCTCACACACACACACGCACACACACACACACACACGACACTCCTGCCTTGCCATAAATTTTTAATATGTGTGTTGGTGATTGGAGTGGTATTCTATGGGTGGTGGTGGTTGTGCACACCCAAAACCACCCTTAACCACCAACACACACTTTTGAAAAAAGACACAATATAAAACATTATTTGGTAATGTTCTTTTTTTTAATCCCCCCCAACACCCCCCCCCCAAACACCAAAACAACTGATCACAGTTTATAACAGCCCGGCAACGCCATCTTCCTCAGTCCACACAACTCCGTACCAATTGTATCTAATGCCATCTAGCCATCTCATCCTTGGCCGTCCCCTTTTTCTTTTGCCCACCACCTTCCCCAGTATTAAGGCCTTCTCAAGTGAATCCCCTCTTCTCATTTGATGTCCAAAATACTTCAGCTTCATCTTTACTATTTGACCTTATAATGAGCACTCAGGGCTAATCTCTTCTACTATTGACCTATTTGTTCTTCTCGCTGTCCAAGGGACTCTCAAAACTCTCCTCCAGCACCACATCTCAAAGGCATCTATTTTTCTTCACTCAGCCTTTCTAATGGTCCATTAAAAAACCCTCATTTTAAACAGCCTGGCAACGCCGGGCAACCTCTGCTAGTATCATAATAAAACCCTAAAAGACATCTGGTTGGTGAGGCATGAGCATAACACCCACGCTCCATCACCACCCAGGCAGCTGCATTCTGGACCAGCTGAAGCCTCCGAATGGTCTTCAAGGGCAGCCCCATGTAGAGCGCATTGCATTAATCCAATCTTGAGGTGACCAGAGTGTGAGTGACCATGAGCAAGGAGTCCCGGTCCAGGAGCGGGCATAATTGGTAAATAACATGAAGTTGTGCAAAGGCCCTCCTGGCCACACCCACCACCTGCTCTTCGAGCAGCAGTCATGAGTCTAGGAGGACCCCCAAGTTATGCACCGGATCTGTCTGGGGCAGCGATGCCTCATCCAGAACCAAAGCTGGTAGCTCTCAGGATAACATGGGCCCCCGAATCCACAGCCACTCAGTCTTGCTGGGATTCAGCTGAAGCACATTGTCCCCCATCCAGACCCGTACAGCCTCCAGACACCTGGTTAGGACTTTGACTGCATCACTCAGGTCCCCACGGGCCATGATATACAATTGAGTATCATCAGCGTACTGATGCTACCTAACCCCATGGGAACGAATGATCTTACCCAGCGGTTTCATGTAGATGTTAAATAATAGAGGCAAGAGTACCGAGCCCTGTGGAATCCCGCATGGGAGCAGCCTTGGACTGGACAGCTCGCTCTCTAGAGACACCGACTGGGTCCGGTCCCTCAGAAATGAGAAAAACCAGGACAACACAGTGCCCTGGGCCCCCAATCCTCAGAGCAGGCCCAGAAGGATACTGTGGTCGACGGTATTGAAAGCTGATGAGAGGTCAAGAAGAGTGAGAACAGAGGGATTTCCCCCCTCATATCTCGCTCCCGCCAGAGCTCATCCATGAGTGCGACCAATGCGGTCTCAGTACCATAACAGGGCCTGAATCCTGACTGAATTGGGGCCAGATAATCCATATCATCCAGAACCCCCTGTAGCTGCCATGCCACTGCTCTTTCAAACACCTTCCCCAAAAACATCCATGCTAGGGATCATTAGGAAGGGTATAGAAAATAAGTCAGCAAGTGTCATTTTGCCTCTTTATAAATCTATGGTGAGGCCCCATCTGGAATACTGTGTACAGTTCTGGTCGCCATACCTCCAGAAGGGTATTAATGAGTTGGAGAAAGTGCAGAGAAGGGCAACCAGAATGATTAGGGGACTGGAACACCTTCCTTACCATCTGAGGCTGCAACGGTTAGGCCTTTTCACTCTTGAGCGACGGCGTCTAAGAGGTGACCTGATTGAAGTTTATAAAATCATGCACGGTGTGGACAAAGTAGATGAGGAAAAACTGTTTTCCCTATCGCACAACACTAGAACTAGGGGACACTCCATGAAACTTTTGGGTACTAGTTCTCAAACAAATAAGAGAAAGTACTTTTTCACCCAGAGGATCACTGGCCTATGGAACTCCCTGCCAGAAGAAGTGGTGACAGCTGTCAGTCCTGACAGCTTTAAGAAAGGATTAGACAAGTTCATGGAGGACAAGGGGATCAATGGCTATAATTATGGATACTTAAGGACAACCTCCGGGTTAGAGAGATAGGCAGGATATCTCTCAACGCCATTTCCAGGGAATCCTAAGCAGGGGAAGGCATCTCCTTGGGAATACCCTGAAGGAAATGGTGAGCCACTGTGTGAGACAGAATGCTGGACAGGATGGGCTGTGGCCTGTTCCAGCAAGGCTGTTCTTGTGTTCTTATGTAAGGGAAGGTTTGAGGTTGGTCTAAAGTTAGAAATAACTGTGGGGTAGGGTGATGGCTTTTTCAGAAGGGGGCGCAGCAGCGCATGTTTAAAAGCCTCTGGAAACACCCCCTCCCATAAGGAGGAATTCACCATCACATCGACCCAGCTGCCCGTAGTAGCCTTGGCTGCTTTAACCATCCCTGTCTGAAACCAATTCAGTTTCAATTGTCCATACAAATTTATTTTCCTCTCTCTCATTCCTGCTGAGAATGAGGTCTCTCAGCAGGAATACCTCATTCTTATCAAGTACTTCTTTGACCCTTTTATCAATTTTTATTGGAAAATTTGCTATATCCTCCAACTCTATAATAGGGGAAATGTCCGGTACCAAGTCCCTTTTTACTTTTTTCCATACTCCCAATGTTGCCTTCATCATTCTATTTTTAGTTACTACTTTACTCATACTACCTTATAAAAAGACCACTTTTCCAATATGAATAGAATCTTTCATTTCTAATTCTTCCCAAATTGCCTTTTCATTAGCCAGGATCTTCACAACGTTTTTAATTTGGAAAGCTCGATAATATGCCACCAAGTTTGGCATTCCTAATCCCCCTTCCTTCTGGGATAAATACCAAGAAATTTTAACCATTACAAAAATTGTTGATCAATTTTTGAAACTCCTTAATTTCTTTATCATTCAATTGGATTGGAAGAGCATCAAATAAAAAATTAATTCTTGGTAACAACATCATTTTACATATTGCAATTCTTCCAAACCATGACAGTTTCAATTTTTGCAATTGTTGTATTCTATCTTTAATTTCCTTTTTCAACTTTATGTAATTCAATTTCTTAAATTTGTCGAATTTATTTGAGATATTAATCCCCAAATATTTCAAATCATCCTTAATTCATAAATTACATTTTTCCTTTATCCTTTTCTGTTTTTCTTTATCCATATTACAGAGTATCATTTCAGATTTATCCCAGTTTATTCTCAAACCCGTTATATACTCAAAATTTTTCAGCTGCAGTTGTATTCTATCCAATGCCTTTCCAAGTTGTTTAACTGTTATCAAAGTATCATCGGCATATAAACTTATCTTATTACCTAGAACCCCTTCTATCTCTTTGTCTTCCCTTACCTTCTTCGCCAACATCTCCATTGCCAAAATAAATAAGATTGGAGACAAAGGACAACCCTGCCTTGTACCTGCTTCTAACTTTACCTCCTCTGTAACTACATCATTTACCCTTACTACTGCCTTCCCTTGCTGGTATAATTGTCCAATTATCTCCTTAAATTTATCACAACATACATAACATTTAATTATCTTGTTAATTGTTACCCATTGTAAAGAATCAAATGCTTTGAAGATATCCAAAGATAATAGTCCGACTTTCTCTTTTATTTGTCCTACCTTATCAATTAAATTTAAAACTCTTCTTGTCAAATCTGATATATGTCTACCCCTCAAAAATCCCACTTGGTCCTCATTTATATAAGTGCCCATAAAACTATTCAACCTATTAGCTAATATCGCTGTGAAGATCTTGGCATCTTGGTTTATTAATGAAATTGGTCTGTATGATTCAATTTTTTCTAAATCTTTTCCTGGCTTCGGCAACAGAATTATTATAGTCCTATACCATGAAGTCAGGATTTGCCCTCCTTTTAATATATAGTTATATAACTTATTCAAATTTGGAACCACTATCTCTTT
This sequence comes from Bradypodion ventrale, assembly GCA_035047345.1. Lineage (NCBI taxonomy): Eukaryota > Metazoa > Chordata > Lepidosauria > Squamata > Chamaeleonidae > Bradypodion > Bradypodion ventrale. The sequence continues at coordinate 177,002,017 of JAWDJE010000002.1, forward strand.
AAACTCCTTGTAATCCGTCCTCTCCAGGTGCTTTATCTGTTTTTAAGCTAGCTATGACCTCTTTTATTTCCTTTTCTGTTATTCGTTCTTCCATCCTGTTCCTATGTTCTTGCGTTATCTTATTATTTATTTGTTTCTCCAATTGTTTTTTCAATTTTGGTATATCTATGTTCTTTTTCGCATATAATGCCTGGTAGAAATCTTTAACAATTTTACATTTATCTCCAATCTTATTGCATCTTATTCCATCCTTATTGACCAAAGTTCCAATTTCTCTTTTTTCTCTCTTTTCTTTTGCGGCCCTTGCTAGCAATTTTGAATTTTTATTGCTAAATTCAAAATATTCTCTTTTTAAATATACCAAGTCTCATTTTACTTTTTTTATGTCCTTTCCTATCAATTCAGTCTTCAATCTTTGTATATTATCAAAAACCTTCTTGTCCTTGGTCCTTGTGTGTTTTTCTTGAGCTGTTTTATCTCCATCTCAATTTTATCTTGTTCCACTTTGAATTGCTTATTTCTAAAACTAGCCAACTTTATACTCTCCCCTCTAAATACCGACTTCATGGTATCCCAAACCACATTAAAACTCACCTCCTCCATATCATTCCATTGCCAACTTTCCTTCCAATTCTCAGTTATTTGTTCCTTACATTTATGGTCTTTATATAATTAAGGATTTTATCTCCAATTCCTCCTTGTTTTTCTTATATTTTCTATCCCCACTTCTACCTCATCTACCTTTCCAATCATGTTTTCTGTTACGAATATGTAATCTATTCTAGAGTATGAGTTATGAACATGCGAATAATAAGTATAAACCCTTTCCAATCCCTTAAACTCTCTCCACGTATCCTTCAATCCTATATCTTCCATCCATTTATCCAAAATTTGTTTTTTAACCCCTTTTTACTTCTTAAAATATTTGTACAATTTAAATTTGACCTAATTAGATTAAAGTCCCCAGCTACTATCATTCTTGTTGTTTTTTCTTTTACCAATATTTTATACATTTTCTCCAAAAAGTCCTCTTGATGATCATTTGGGGTGTATATATTCACAAAAGCCATTTCCTCATCATCAATCTTCCCTTTTACTATCAAGAATCTTCCCTCAGGGTCGGAGATACTACATGTCATCTCAAAGCCCAACCTAGTCGAAATTAAAGTAGCCACACCCCTTGCCTTTGAGGTACCAAATGATTTTTCATAGTATTGCATCCCTTTAAAAAAGATCTTATTCACATCTTGAGATTTTTGATGGGTCTCCTGCAAAAAGACTACATCTGGCCTATCCTTTCTTAAAGCTAATTCTATTCTTTTCCTCTTAACTTGAGATCCTGTACCTTTCACATTCCAGGATATTACTTTAATACTCCTCATAATTTACCAAAAAGCAATCTTCTGTCATCTCCGATCTCTCCAATGAGTGTGCAACCTCACTTCCCATAACTAAAACTAAATCTAACACAACAAACATTCTACTCTACCCTCCCCACCCTTTTCCTTTACAAAAATAAAGAAAAAGCTGCCTTTGCCAAGCAAAGAGAGGAGGAGGGAACGTGGAAGATGTAACTGCAAGCCTCAAAATGCCCACGCGCACTCTCATTAATACAATTCCTTTTTTAAACACTTTTATACATACAATCCCAGAACCTCCCTAACACCACTCTGCCTCTCCTTAAGTTCCTCCATCCTTATACTTCAGCCTTCCTTTGCCACATTATCAGTTTTGGACCCTTCCTCCCTCCCCCCTGTTGCCCCCTCCTGCTCCTGACCTCCATATTCTCTTCTTATGCCTCCTGATTCCAACAAGTCCTTTCTTATTGCCAATCCCTCTCTTGAAGACAAGTCTATCATTTCAATTGGACTAAGATAATACAGTGCATCAGTTTCAGCATCAATTGTATGCATTTTTTTGTCATAAAAATATCTTACTTGCTGTGGGAATCTCCAATTATATTTTATCCCATGTGCAATCAACAACTTGGTCACAGGCTTCATTTTATAATGCCAAACACGTTCATCCATAGCAATATCGTTATATACTTCCACATCATTTCTGTCAATTTTTAAAGCGCCAGACCCAGCTTGTTTTAAAAAAGCCGTCACCTTTAATTTATCGCCCCAATTTGCAAATTTAACCAAGACATTCCTTTGAACACTCCTCCCTCTTCTTGATCCCAATCTATAAACACTTGCAATGTCTTCATTGACATAATCTTTCCCCATTTTCAAATTATTCAGCCAATCAATTATTCTGTCTTTCAAATGGTCTGGCGTTTTCTCCGGTAAATTGCGTATCACAATATTCTGTTTCCTCATCATCTCTTCCACCATGTCTATCCTTTTCCCTTGTCCTTCTACCTTTATTTTGATTTCCTTATCTTCCTCGTGCAACCCCTTCACTTCAGCCTGCATCAATTTCACATCCTTTTGCATCAAATTAACTCTTGTTTCCAACTTTTGAAAAGTAAAATCAACTTTGTGGGCAAAATCCTGAAACATTGTGTACATTTTATCTTGTTTCACCATAATTTCATTTTTATCTTTCCCTCTTAGTTCCTTCATTTCCCGAAAACCTTTCACATTTGCCTCCTCCATCTTATCAAATCTCTTAAACAATTTACCCATCTCAACCATTAATTGTGTTTGGTCCAATAATACTGATTCCGATGATATAGATGATGGGGCGGGGTGTCCTCAGTTTTGGTTTTCTCCTTCTCCTTCCTCTTAGGTTTCACCACCTCCTCCTCCTTTGTCGCCTTTCCCTTCACAAATTTATCCATTATAGTTTCAACCAATTCTTTCAATATAATCAAACTTTTATTGTCTTCCAATTCCAGCTCTTGGCCTTTCCAAATTCACTCGTGTTCGGATCCTTAATTGTGGGTTGATATCTTATAACCAATTTTTAGATAGCTTTGTAATCCAATCTGCGTTGATGTCTTCAGCAAAAATTATGCCCAAGTCCTGTGTGCTAAATCTTCAAATCCCACTCAATTTATAATCCAAATGTCCAATTACTTGATTTCCACCAAATCCAGATTCTCAATCAGTTTTCAATGTCAATTAGTTCACACTTTCAGCCCCTATATTACTCCCTTTACTTTATGCCCAGACAGAACAGATCAGCTTCTGTATAGCCAACCAATAATAAAATTGTAATCCCCCCAAAAAAATGCTCCTGAACTGTGTTGCTGCTTTGCTGCTTTACTGTTATCCAATGAAAAAAATGGCTTGATAATTTCACAAACCCAAAACTTGATTGAAGATTTTCATATATTAACCAAAACTATAACAATGTTTCAAAAAGCGGGGGGAAAGGCCCCAAAACAATTAAATAATCCAGTAACTGTATGTCCAAAATCTTGATGGAGGAAGGCAAAACAAATTGAAACTAAAAAACCAAGAAGAACAAAGGTAACCAGGGAAAGGAGAGTCAGGTACCCCAAATAAGCAAAAAAGAAAAGAAAGAAAAACATAAAAGGGCAAAAGAGTCCGAGGGGTCTGAAAAATTAATTACAAAAGAAAAAGAAAAAATTTGTTCTGCAAAGGGAGGAGGGAAATCCAAGGTATTTAAAGAGTTTATATTACTCCGTACTTAACGAAGTAAAATTACATCTGCACCATTAGTCCCCAGCCTCGGCTGCGGCTTCCAAGGGGGCCCCGCCACCCTTCTCCTCCGAGCACTCCAACCTCCGTACTTCGTCTGTTCTTACACCTCCCGTCCTTCAGCCACCCTCTCTGTTCCTTCACTTCTTCTTTATCTTTCTCCTCTCCTTCTCTCCTTTCCTTTCAGTCTCTCCACAACGCTCCAGAAACCGTCTCCATTTGTTTCCCTCCCATCTTCGGTCACTCTAACTTTCGATTTCCTTCTTCACAGCCGCCATTAATCTCTTTTCACAAACTTTCTCTCTTCCGCTCTCCTTCTTAACTCCTCCTCGCTCCTTTACACACTTGCTTTTCATTTGTTTTCACTCTCTTTCTCACCCCCTCAGCCGCGCCAGCCACCACTTCCAAATTCATGTCTTTATTTTCAACAACTCACATTTTCATTGTTTCTCCCGATCTCCTGGCAGTCCCATTCGCCGTGACTCAGCTGGTGAGGTCGCCGCTTGCGCCGCTAGCCTCCCAGGCAAAACGCTCCCGAACTCCAACCTTCCGGATCAAGCCTTTTCAGTTATGAGGTCTATAAGCTTTCTTCTTGCCAATCTTTGAAAATTTGTATTTCTCTATGTTTATTTTCTCATTGTTTTTCTCATTGAGAAGAGCGAGCTCCGAGGAAAGTGTGTTAACACATCGGCATCTTAGCCATGCCCCCCAGAACTAGCTGAGCTTAGGCAGATATGCCCAGTTCTCATAGAGATAGATGCCCTCACGGGCCAGCAGCAAGCAGTCCATTCGCCAGTTCCGTACAAGCTGCTTATGGCTATACGGAAGGCAATCACAGAGACAGGACTTCAGAGTCCCTTCACCAGGGGCATGCTTCAGCAAGTGTGCGAAACTATGATGCTCATTCCGTATGACTGGAAAGCCATCATGCGAATGATGCTCAACCCCAGCCAGTATTTGCTATGGGACAGCGAGTATCGTCTCGAGGCACAGGCAAGGGCTGCCAGGATGGGCAGAGCGGGAATCCCTGACCAGCTATATGGTTCAGGTCTGTTCGAATCCATTGATGTGCAGACCGCCTTGCCAATAGCCACCCTTCATTTGGCGGCTTAAACAGCCTTCAGGGCTTATCTCAAGGTCCTGGCAGCTGGCAAAGCAGCCAAAAGTTACACAGCAGTCAAACAGGGTGCCCAGGAGTCCTACATGGACTTTATCAATAGATTGGAGGAAGCAGTCAGTAGAGAGATTGACAATGAGCAAGCCCAACAGGAGCTCATGATGAAATTGGTGAAAGACAACGCCAACCTTGACTGCCATAAGATCTTGCAGTCACTGGGCAATCATCCCGATCTGACTCTCACGGACATGATTAGGGCTTGTGCCGACGTTGGTACAGATTCCTATAAAATGGGTCTGTTGGCAGCGGTGGTACAAGGTGGTAGGAAGCCTAAGAACAGGACCAAAGGAGCATGTCACAATTGTGGCAAGATCGGTCATTTCACTAGGGAATGCCGATCCACCAAGGGCAGCAGCCAAAACGCCGGCCATCCCAAGACTCCGACCACCCCATGTCCAAGATGCAATAAAGGCTTCCACTGGGCCAGGAACTGCCCGAACTCAGGAAACCGGAGCGCGGGCTTGTCTCTGGCCCCGGTCCAAACAGAGACCTCAATCGCTCTGGGAGAGCCAGAGCTGGATTAAATTCCGGTCCCATTCCCTGCATTCCGGAGGTGCAGGCCAGCCCTAGAGGCAGTGCGGGACTAGATTTGACTTGCCAGTCAGAAGTCACAGTGACTTGCCAGGCACAGTCTATCTGGTCGATTCCCAGTACATGGGACCCCTGCCTAAAGGCTATGTAGGTTTAGTTTTGCCCCGTAGTATTGCAGGAACGCGCGGAATTCTTGTTTTTAAAAAGCTTTCAGAACAAATTATCAGACTCTCAGCTCTAAAGTTTCTTCTGAGGGGGGATCATTAACAGCAGGGGTCTGCTTAACAACAGCAACAATGCTACCCTAAATGGGATGAAGAGGCTTCTTGGATGGAATTACTGGTAACAGAACACTACCCCTGTGCCCAGTCATTGTCTCATTAGCAGCCCCTTCTGCTTTTGAAGAAACTGCAGAGAGCAGCCTACAGGGACTGCTGCCCAACCATTGCACAGATGCTCTGTTCCAAAGTCATTAGGCAAACATGGCTCTCCAGGAACCTGCTAAGGCCCCTGGGGGAGAGGCTGGGCTGGCATTGTGACCATCTTAAATACCCAAACTTTGCTGAGCTCAGGTGGGGTATGTGGCTCTGGCAGGCCCTTGGAGAGACCCCACTCGCCCTGTCAGATGCAAGCCTAGGGGAAACCTTGCATCATTGTTATCATTATCCCTCTGCGGGCAACAGATGTCTGACAATTGGCTTGCCATCCTCTGCTCCTTACTCCTCTTCCCGGGCCAGTGCACAGGCCTTTGTTGTGCATTCAAGTTTTTGTTTAATATTCCAAAATCCACAGTTGTGTTTAATCCCTCCAGCTTCACTTCTCTCTCACACACATATACAGAGTTCCCTCCAAGCTGTAAAAACACAGATGAGCAAAATACTAAAGTAAACACTAAAGTAGGTCTCTTCTCCCTATAAATCATGGCAACATGTGAAGGATCTATAACCAAAAACAAGCTGCAACCTTATACCTGCTCTGGCTATTCTTCTCTTTGTATATTAACACCTATTCTGACCAGCAGCATCCCTCAGGGACCCATGGGATGAGTTATCCTTTGAATGGTTGGGGAGGAGGGGAAGAAACATATTTGTGGGGTTTTTTTTTTACTTCAGTGCACGAGTATACTTTGCATCTGCCTTTCCACTTGCAGTGCCCTTCCAAATATATAGGACTATGGGAATTGTAGGCTACCAGTCCAGAAAGTGCCAAGATTGGAAGACTACTTTTTTGCCTTGCCACAAAATTTGATGGCAGGGCAAGATATTAGCTACAAGAACCAAATCCAACCCACAGGCTGTACCTGTGAATCAAAGGTTGTATCCATTTGTTAATTTGATATTGGAGTGGCTGGGAACTGACTCTTCACATAAATTATGTCCTGACCATGAACCATATCTGTCAAGTATCCCGGATTGGCCGGGATTTCCTGTATTTCGGCACCCCGTAATTTGGCAACAGGAGGGAAGGAGTTACTGCGCATCCCTTCTGCACAGGTCCTTTCTACGCATGCGTAGAACTTTTCTATGCATGCGTAGAAGGGTTCTGTGCAGAAGGGGATGTGTAGAACCCTTCTTCGCATGCGTAGAACCAACCAGCGCAGAACGGTTTTGCGCAGGTCTGTTCTACACATGCGTAAAAGCCTTCTACGCCTGTGTAGAATGGACCTGCACAGAATCGTTCTGCGCAGGTCCCGTATTGTCCAGAGCTGCGCTTGACAGGTATGCCATGAGCCACCTCTTTTCCAAATGGTTTTGGACTTAGTGTCTCTGTTCACAAGGGGTTGTGGGGGAGGGGTTGGGATTTGGATTCAGATTCACACATATGCAAAGTGAAACTCCAATCCTGAGATCGGAACACCATACTTCAGGCTGTAGTTACCAAGAGTAAGGTAGGTAAAGACAAAGGTCGCCGTTGTTTGAAAGCCAGTCATATCTGCTTATAGCCAAAGAGCCAGTCCAGTCTGTGTCTGCAGACCTTTCCATGATCACGTGGCAGGCATGACTAGACACAGAACGCTATTTACCTTCCCACTGAAGTGATCCGTATTTATCTACTTGCAATTTCTTGCTTTTGAACTGCTAGGTTGGCAGGAGCTGGGACAGAGACGGGAGCTCCTGTCATTCAACAGGAAAAGAAGAGCCTTTTCCGTATCCGCCTTGGCCCTGTGGAACCTCTTGCCAGTTGAACTGCGTCACCAGACAGAGCTGCTGCCTTTCAGGAAAGAGCTGGAAACCTGGCTGGCAGGGCAGGTGTGGGGAGGTGGGGAAGAAACAACCACTACCACCTCACCACTGGCTCATTTAGAGGATGACCTCGTTTTTTTAAAATCAGTTTTTAATAAGATTTGTAATTGGTGTGGGTAGCGGCAGCCTTTTAGTGTTTTAGGAATTTTAAGGGGTTTTATAGGGAATTGTGGGGATTTTATGTATTATATTTGTATTGAATTGCTGTACGCCGCCCAGAGTTGCCCGTCGATTGGGTGGCTATACAAATTGCTCCAAATAAATAAATTTATGGATACATTCCCAGATCTGGGTTGTTGAGATAGCTGATGCAGCAAAAGCAACGACAATAACTATCTTAAAGCATAGTATATTTTGTGAAATGTGAAATGTCAGACAGTCAATGAAAGCTTATTTTAAGATGCAGTCCATGAAAGCTTATTTTGTAAATATTTTTAACACTGTGTTACTTGTTTGTTTGCTTTTCTCTGAAACACAAGATTTTTCCTAGTTATATCTTGACATATAATTATTTTTATGTGTTCAGATGAGTTTTAGTGGTGAGTTTACCTCAAGGCCCCCAACAACCTTTCCAGAAGATAGATGCCCAAGAAGCACCTGAAACAGGTGGTTTCATTTGTGCAGTTTAGAGTATGACTTATATTCTGAGTCTAAGCCTAAGAAGAAGAAGAAGAGGGGGAGGGGGAGGAAGAAGAGGAAGATAAGGAGTAGAAGGAGTAGGAGAAGAACCTCAAATGAGCGGCCACAGTACGCTGGCATGATTGTTGGGACTCGAACTTTGTTCCGAGAGAGATGCCAATCATAGGGAGCAGATTTAACAGAGGCCAAATCCCGCCAGGCACAGGTGGGAATGAGTCCAAACACTGGTGAGTGTTGCTGCGAAGGGGAAGCTCAGTCCTTCTTGGCCAGCGCAAGGACACAGGCACTCCTGCCAACAAATGGCCGGGATATATGTGGCCTTCCTCTTTCCTGGCTGCCAGGGAAGTCTAGGCAGGCCACAGCTGTAAAGTGGCTGCGGAGTCACTTGGAATAAACAGCCTCTGTCCTTTTGAGGCTCAGTAAGCAAATGCATTTCTATAAACCAAGCTCTGGCAACTCCTTTTTGTATATGGTGTGCATGTGTGTGACTTTTGTCTCTCTGCCTCCCCCTTTAATTCCCAACCACAACTGCAATGTTTGAGTGTCACCTGTGACCCCCAACAGATGGTGGAGAGAGGGGGGGCACCTCTCTCTGCTGAGAAACTGTTGCTCCCGAGCCATCTGTCAAGCCATCCGTGGTCCCAGCGGCTCCAACAGGCAGCTTCACATCCGCTCAGCCTCCATTCAAGCTGTGTCTCTTCACCCTGGGACCTGAGGCTGCTGTTGCTGTGGTTGCTCCTCTCTCGCACCGGGCAGAGTAGGCATGGGAGGCATAAAAGAGAGGCCCAACAGAGATGCTGGCAACCTCTGGGGCTGCTGAGTTAGTTGGCCAACCTGAGTGTAGCCAAAAGATGCCAGAGGCATACCTCCAACAAAGATCACAGACACCTCTTCTCTAAGGCAGGGCGAGAGAACAACCTCAGGCAGTAGACACTAGGGGACAACAACGAAAACCTCCAAGCATACCCCCTCTCTCAGGGGACACAGCTGTGGGCCCCGTCTTCCCCATCTGGCATTCTGTACATTCGTCTGTTATCCTCAGGTGTGGTGAAGCACATCATAACGTTACCAAGCCTCAGGGTATGGGGCTTGAAGAATCAAGCTATGGGGTCTTTCCTCCATGTCTCAGACTTCGGACCTGTAACTGAAAGGAAGAGGGCACTGCTGGTCCTTTTAGATATATTCAGAAGCAACATTGTGGTTTTTTTTTAGTTTTTGTTTTTAAAATCTTGCTACTATTAGAGTAGGACTGCACTGGCTTAGTGCTTAAGATACTGAACTTTATGACTGGAAGGTCAGCAGATCAGCAGTTTGAGACCTGAGGGCTGCACAGTGGAGTGAGTGCAATGATGCACTGAAGCAGGTCCTGTCCTGTTTGGGAGAACCGGTTGCGGAAATTTCCCCAGGCCACGCCCACCTCTATACCCCATTGCATGGGCCATGCCCACAGCTTTGGCTCCGCCCACAGAGGTGGTAGTAAATTTTTTGGGAGTGCATCACTGAGCGAGCGCCTTTGTCTGTCTCAGCTCCTGCCAATCTAGCAGTTAGAAAGTAAGAAATTACAAGTAGCTAAATAGGTTCTGCTTTGGCAGGAAAGGTAGCAGTATTCCATGATCTCCGGTCTAGTCATGCCTGCCACATTAGCACAGAAACGTCTGCAGACACAGACAGCACTGGCTCTTTGGCTGTAAATGGAGGTGAGCACCAAAACCTATAGTCAAATATGACTGGCTTTTGAGTAAGGGAGACCTTTTCCTATTAGAGTAGTCTCTCTTCCACCACCCCTTTTTTCCCCTTGTATTCTTGTGTATAAACATATCTGGTTTTGAATTGTTCAGGGCTGATCTCCGAACTTGGGGGCAGTCCTGTGGGGGGTTTTCATTGCATAAAATTTCATGGGCCATATGCAATAAAAACTCCCCCACACACACAGTTTATTGGTCATGATTCCATCTCGGTCAGACAGTTTTGTATTAAAGTAAATTTTAATGATACCAAAACATGTTATTTTAAGGTATTTGACTAACATGTGTTTCCAGGGCATTTGCACTCACCCATTGTGGGTGCTTAAGACTTTGGATTTCAGGTAATTGGGGGGAGCTGCAAAGGGGCTCCCCCAGAATTTCGGATATCAGTATCTATAGCATTGGAGTGAGGGAAAGAACTGGAGCTCCACTTAGAACAGTCCTGCTGTCCCCAGGCCACCAAATATGATAGGCTTCTGCTAGAAGAATAATTCCATGGGATGTGAGCAATTCAGACAGATGCCATAACTGGGAAATGGCATTCCTTGAGCACCCCCTTGTGGTTATAATCTGTCACTTGAGAAATCTGAGATTATAGTTCTAACTCAAGGTGATCTGCGATGCTGATACGGAACAGTCTTCCAATACCAAGAGTGGATTTCATGCTTAACTTTCATGATAAAATAAAGTGTTAAAGTTCTCCCTTCCTTGGAATCCAGTTGTATCCAACTCTAGGGTATGGTGCTCATCTTTTACAGTCAAAGAGTCAGTGCTATCTGCATCTGCAGATGTTTCCGTGGTCATGGGACTGGCATGACTAGATGCCGAAGCACATGGAACACTGTTATCTTTCCTGCAGAAGCAGGACCTATTTATCTACTTGCAACTTCTTGCTTTTGAACTGTTAGGTTGGCAAGAGCTGGGACAGAGACAAGAGCTCACTTCATCGTACTCGAATCTTGAACTGCTGACCTGCTAGCCTTCCGGTTGTCAAGCTTAGCATCTCAATCACTAAGCCACCACAGCACTTAAAACCTTGGCACTATGTCATGTTAAATATTGCTCCCCTGTCACATGTGGGAGAATAGACGACCCTACAACTGAGCCTACTCCTAGCCCCAAGCATATCTAGTTCAGTCTTAATGTTTCAGCTCGATAAGTCCATTCCTAAAAGGACTTTAAAATCCATCAGAGTGACATGGACAAGCTCATGGATCCCTGGCGTGTTCTACTTTTAAAACTAAAACCAAAAGGCTGGCTGTAATTTTGTCTTCATAACAGTCTGATTGGAAATCCTGTGGCATCTGTTCACTCAGAGTTGTGTTATTTTTCCTTGCCACATTAAAATATGAATTTATCTACATTCACCAATTTTGGATCACACATTGAAGTGAAAGATTAGCAAAATTTGAAGGGGAGTGTAATTTAAATAAAAATACATTTGAAATCTAATGCTTTTTGCAGAAATGTACAGACTCGCCTAAAACACACGTTTGTTTAGAAGGGTGAAGCACTTGAGTTGGAAATAGTGGGTTAAAGTAAATCAAAGCCATCACAATTTCTAATCTGGGTTGTCAAGAAGAGATTTATTGAATGAAAGCATACAGATGCTTGATGTCATTATTGCTAAAACCGTCCACTGCTTTGTTAAGCCAAATTCATTACCCTCTTATCTCTCACTCTCACTAAGCTTCTGAAATGCTCCATGGATATGATTTTCTCAATCTTGTAAATTGAAAACACAGGAGGTGACTAACCACTTGGTCCATGACTCATCTTGATTTTGAACCTAAGTTTCCCTAATGATTCCCAGTGGTTCATGAAATAAAGAAAACTGATGGCAGCTCACCCAAGATACTTAGGACTTATGCAGGATCAGAGATGTCTGCATCCTGGGACTTGTCTCATGCATCTGGATTGGACTTCACAAGATGAAGTAGCACCAAGGGAGTACAGAAAGAACAAACCTAGGTTGCTTCAGTGCATGTATCATGGCTGTGCTTCCAAATCTGAACAACCATTCCTGGTCTAATTGTGAACACTGATGCATGAAACCTGCTCACCTCACTGGAAATATTTTTGCTTCCTTTGATGTTTCTGCCTAAGTGGGAACTTCCATTGGATTTGAAATTTTGCTTCAGATGAAAGAAGCTAGGTGCTAGGTATACTGGGGGGGGGGGGGGGGAGAGAAAAGACGCTGCCCCTCCCTTTGGGTGTGGCTTTTAAAAAAACCAGGATCCAAATCAGAGTTTTGTAAATTCAATTTAAAATAACGTGATGTTTGAGTCAATGTGCACATTCATAATGAAATATGTTGGATCAGGTTCTCCCCCCCCCCCAACCCGGAACAGGGTTTTTGCCCTGCGTATTTTTCCTATACATGAAGCTACTCTGGCTTTTCAAGTGATTGCATTTTAGACTGAATCACCATTTTGGTATGCTAATGGGGAAAAGAGGAGGGAAAGCCCATTGCTTGAGGACTGTCCCATCTGGTGATTTTTGCCAGAAGCTAAGAGAGGATTGCAATTCATACCTTTGATGTCATGATATCTCTTCTAACTGGCATTACATTATATTGGAGACAGATTGTTTTTTTTTAAAAAAAAATCCTAACACAAGAGGAGCTCCAGCAATTTTAGAAATAGCTGCTGCTGCTTGAAACATTTCCTTCAGTGGAGGAAGCAGGTTATTTTATCAGTGACACATGCATTCACACATCCCAAACAGATTCAAAACATACCAATGCAGCCATTGATGCAAATTAAACTACCTCTAGAAGGTAGTTTGAAATAACCTACTTTGCACCTGCTTTTGCTTAAGTTTAGATCATATAGTCCTCAATTTTTGAATTGCTTTCAAACCTGGCAAATCCAATGCAAAATGATTACATGTTGACAGATGCAAAATGAATATTCAATGAATATTGAATATTGGTAAAAGAATTGTAAATACGGGCTCGGATCACTGACTTATTCCTTGATAGCAGTCAATTTTGAAAGAGAAAAGGGAATATTAAAAATGATGAGGCATCCAAGGAAAATAGTTAAAGAAGCCACTCTGTATGTACTTTTGGAAGAAATGGATCTGTCTGTAACCAGCGTAGACATGGATGAAGATTATGAAAAGTTGATGAAGAAAATGAAAAAGTCTATCGATCTTTCAAGTGAACCTATCACTCCAACAAAAGTCAGAAGAATCCATCTAGGCACAAAACACCTGATGGCAACCAGATCCCAGCAAAGAGCAGAAGGCAAGATTGATGGAGAAAAGTAGAAAGAACTCTACAAAGAGATCTGTAAAATCTTGAAAGTGGACTATGATGAGTGGCATGGTTACGAGAGACTGCAGGAAAAAAGGAAAAGTCTGAAGAAAGCAGAAAAGGAGTTGCCATTATAAATGAAATTACCAATCACATTTAAAAATAAAGATGGAATGCAAGTGACAGACTGAAAATGAAACAGATATGTGAAGATTTTTATAACAATCTATATGTTTCTAAAGTACAAGGAGGCGAAATTGCCTCACACACCAAATCAGAAGAAATTCTGTTAGTAACATGTAGTGAAGTGGACAAGGCTATAAGAAAGACAAAACCAGACAAATGCTCTGGGAAAGATGGAATAACAGCTGAGCATTTAAAGGTAGGGGGTCACACACTCCATAGGGTGCTTGCTGAACACTTTACAAATTACTTCCAAACTGCTAGTCTGCCCCAAGTTTGGATGACATCTGAAACTGTGCTATTTATGAAAAAAGGAGATATGGAAGATCGTGAAAATTATCGTCCCACCACCCTGTCTCAACTTTATAAATTGTTTACTAGAAGTCTTCTGCAAAGAATATTCAAAGATGTAGAATTCAGCAGAGAACAAGTGGTCTTTAGAAGAGACTATTCCACTCTCAACCACATTCATGCACTCAAACAACTAGAGAACAGGAGAGAATATAGGGTGCTAGTATGCCCTACATCTGTTGATTACTGAAAGGCATTCAACTCAGTGGAGATAAATGCTACTCTCCATGCGCTACATGAAGCATATATCAATGTCATAAGAAGCATTAATATGAGATGCACTAATGAACATAAGAACAGCCTTGCTGGAACAGGCCACAGCCCATCCAGTCCAGCATTCTGTCACACAGTGGCTCACCATTTGCTTCAGGGTATTATTCCCAAGCAGATGCCTTCACCTGCTTAGGATTCCCTGGAAATGGCATTGAGAGATATTCTGCCTATCTCTCCAACCCCGAGGTTGTCCTTAAGTATCCATAATTATAGCCATTGATACCCTTGTCCTCCATGAACTTGTCTAATCCTTTCTTAAAGCTGTCAAGACTGACAGCTGTCACCACTTTTTCTGGCAGGGAGTTCCATAGACCAGTGATCCTCTGGGTGAAAAAGTACTTTCTCTTATTTGTTTGAGAACTAGCACCCAAAATTTCATGGAGTGCCCCCAATTCTAGTGTTATGCTATAAGGAAAACAGTTTTTCCTTATCTACTTTGTCCACACCATGCATGATTTTATAAACTTCAATCAGGTCACCTCTTAGATCCCGTCGTTCAAGAGTGAAGAGGCCCAACCATTGCAGCCTCAGATGGTAAGGAAGGTGTTCCAGTCCCCTAATCATTCTGGTTGCCCTCCTCTGCACTTTTTCCAGCTCCATAATATCCTTCTGGAGGTATGGCGACCAGAACTGTACACAGTATTCCAGATGGGGCCTCACCATAGATTTATAAAGAGGCAAAATGACACTTGCTGACTTATTTTCTATACCCTTCCTAATGATCCCTAGCATTGAATTTGCTTTTTTCACTGCTTAGGCACACTGGGTTGACACCTTCATTGAGTTGTCCACCAGGACACCAAGGTCCCTTTCCTGGTTTGTCGCAGAGAGTTCAGACCCCATCAGTTTATAAACGTAATTGGGATTTTTTTGCCCCAACGTGCATCACTCTGCACTTACTAATGTTGAAGCTCATTTGCCACTGTTTTGCCCACTCCCCCAGTGTCAAGAGATCCCTCTGGAGCTCCTCACAATCTCTCACAGTTGTCACTACCCTGTATAATTTAGTGTCGTCAGCAAATTTGGCTACCTTGCTATTTACTCCTACTTCTAGATCATTTATGAAGAGGTTGAAAAGCAGGGGTCCAAGTACTGAACCTTGGGGGACCCCACTCTTTACTTCCCTCCACTTTGAGAAGTGACCTTCCAATCATCAGGTACAAACCCTGATTTGAGGGGAAATTATATATTTTGGCTAGCAGATCAGCAATTTCATCTTTAAGTTCCCCGAGAACTTGTGGATGGATGCCATCTGGTCCTGGTGATTTGTTAGCATTTAGTTTAACAAGGCATGCAACCTCCTCCCTGGTTATTTCTATCTGCCTGAATTCTTCGGTTTCCCTCCCTACGAAGATAGGCTCTGATTTGGGCATATAAAACTGCTATCTGAAATATGTCATATTACAATCAATAATGGTGTTCGTCAAAGAGACACAATAACACTGAAGCTTTTTGAGATAAATTTGGAAATTTAAATTAAATTTAAAGGTCATATTAAGGTTGATGGAGAAAGACTGCCCCATCTTCTATTTGCTGATGGCTATGTCCTTTTTGCAAACAGCCCCAATGACCTACAACATAACCTCCAGCAGTTGGTGAACTCTTCTAAACAGGTTGGGTTGGAGATGAATTTAACAAAAACAAAATGGATGAGAATTGGCCAATGTACTCAGGGTTCCATCACCATAAATGGAACCAAGATTGAAGAAGTAGCTGACTATGTTTACCTCGGTCAGCAAATCCAACCAGATAACATACCAGGTGGTGAATGGTTAAGAAGAAGCAAAGTAGCTTGGATTGCATTTAATATAAACCAACCAGTGCTAACATATGACAGTGCTGATGAATATCAGGGCAAATGTATTCAGTATAACAGTGTGACCAGCAATGTTGTATGCATCCGAAATGTAGGCAATAACAAAATCAGAGGAAGAAAAACTGACAGTAACCCAAACAACAATGGAAAGACGGATGTGCAGAGTAACAATCAGGGATAAGGTCAGCAATTACACCAAAGAACCGGACTGCAGGATGTGATCGATGAATTATATGTGTGTTGTGTTCTAAAGCATGTGCCTTTAAACAATGTATCTATCCATGTGTATCCAATGTAACCTGTTCCTTGTATAACATTGTAACCTCAGCTGCATCACTGTAACCCTAATAGGACGCGAGCTAGTGACCACTAGATGGCAATAGCGAGCGTCCAAGCTCATTGGTCCAAGACTCACCTAAGAGCAACAGCGCGGGAAGATTCCCGCCACCACCTTCACCTGGACAAGAAGGGCGTGACCTGAAATGACGTCACGCGGACAGTAGCCAATAGACTGTCGAGGAGCCACATTCAAATGTATAGCCACTGTATATATTGAGCTGTTCGTCCGCCATTACCACATGTTCCCTCTGACCAGCATGTAATAAAGTTGCGTTAAGCCAGCTCTTCGGCTGTCCTGGTGTCTTTGGTCCCATACACTAAATTGGCGACGAGGATGGGATTATGGCTGCCCACGGGACCAAGACATACGCCGGTTTCGACATCAAGAAACCGCAAGATTGGGAGCTCTTCGAAATGGACTTCCAAGGCGCACTGGTGGAGTTCGAGGTGACGGACGAGGCGAAGAAAAGAGCCATCCTCACCAGAATGCTCGGGCACGACGGCAAGAGAGTATTGATTGACCTCATCGCACCCAAAAAGGCGGCTGAATTCAAGGCCAAAGAGCTCCTGAAGGTGTTGCGAGACCATTTCCGGCCCTCGGTGGCGATGTTTCCCGCTCGGAGCGCGTTTTGGAGGCGAGTCCAAGCGCCTGAAGAGTCGGTCGCCGCTTTCGTAGCGGCCCTGCGTCTGGCTGCCGGCCCGTGCAAATGGGAGAACTTGGAAGTCACCCTCAGGGACTGCGTGCTATGCGGCCTGAAGGACGCCGAGATTCAGTGCACGCTGATGAATCAGGAGCCGCCCTCCACTTTGCAGGAGGTCCTGAAAGCGGCACAGGCCGCGGAAGCCACGAAGGCCGGGGTGCAAGAGCTCCAGGACTGGCGACCGAAGGCCGACAAAACAGAGAGTTCGGTGCATGCAGCCCGGCGAATTTCAAAATCGTCCGCCGAAAGCAGCGAGGACATCCGGAGGGTCCGGAAGGAGGGCCGGCGTTGCGACGGCTGCGGGGCGGGTCACGACCGTGCCAGGTGTCCGTTCAGAAAAGCCGAGTGCCACAACTGCGGGCGACGCGGGCACATCACCAAAGTCTGCAGACAACGACGCAAGGACCGGAGGAGCTCGCCCGACCGCTCAGCGAGGCCAGATCGCCCGTCGAGACCAAAGGATGGCGCTCGGCCCACGAGGAAGCAGGACGGTGTGGGCCGCATCTCCGACGACAGCGACGACGACGCTCCAGTTTTCAGCGTGTCCTTGGGACACCCCCGTTACTTTGTTGAGGTACTGGTGCAAGGGGCCCCTGTTAGGATGGAGATTGACTCTGGCTCCTCATATTCCCTCATTTCCCAGAGGGAGTTTTTTAGAATTGCCCCCCGCGTACGGCCCAAGCTCAAAGCGTTGAGGTCCACGCTTCGGGACGTGCAAGGGAACAGTATCCTGGTGTTGGGGGTTGGGAAATTCCAGGTCCAGTATAAGTGGCACGCCGCGGAACTCCCCCTAGTCGTTCTCAAGGGGGGTAATTGCAGCCTCCTCAGGACTCAGTGGTTCCAGCCCCTGGGTCTGTTCATTGGGGGGGTGCACGCCGTTGGGACTGACCCGATACAGAGGGTGTGCGACGCGCACCCTGAAGTCTTCAAAAAGGGACTTGGGAAATTCAATGGACCCCCAGTAACTTTCGACCTGGACCCGGAGGTCCGCCCAATAAGACTCAAACCGCGCAGAGTGCCTTTTGCACTAAAGGACAAAATAGAGGCGGAACTGGACAAATTAGTGGGCCAGGGGATTCTTGTTCCTGTTGATTCTGCGGAGTGGGAAACTCCAATTGTCACGGCATTGAAGGCAAATGGGGAGGTTCGCATTTGCGCCGATTATAAGTGCACCATTAATAAGGCAATCCACCCTAATGCGTATCCGGTGCTGGTGGTCAGCCATTTGCTAGCCAGGTTACATGGGGGAAAGTGTTTCGCTAAGCTAGACCTGGCACAGGCCTATCAGCAACTCATGGTAACCCCTGCCGCAGCTGCTGCACAGACTATAGTCACGCATAAGGGGGCGTTCCTGGTGACGCGCCTCCAATTCGGCGTGAACTCGGCGCCTGGAATTTTCCAGTCGCTCGTGGAACGCCTCCTCAAAGGGCTGGATGGCGTTTTGCTATATTTTGATGATGTTTTGATAACGGGGGGGAGTGAGGTTGAGTTGGCTGAAAACTAGTAGTAGCAAACACACCCGGAGAATATCAAGAAGGAAAAATTCAAGTAGGAAAAATTTAATATGCTAATTAAAAGTTGTGAAAAACAAAAGATAGTTCACTGCATGACTATTTGAGGGGTCTTAAACAAATCATGTATTCTATACACATATAAACATTAATATCTGGGTACAACACTCCGAGTAAATAGCATAAGGATCAGTATCAAAAGCAATGCCCCTCCCCTCTTCTTCGAAACTGGGTAAGTCGAGAAAGTGCAATTCAATTGCAGAATAAATAGTGCAAGGTCCATACGTGTCCACACGTCCGAATAATAAAGTTCATAACGATGAAATAAAGTCTTTATATATGTAACTGAACAATACGGAACGTGGATCATCCAGAGGAAGACAAATCGGCTTAACCCAGTTGGGGGGAAAAAACTGCACAGTCCGTTAAATACTGATGTCCCTCCGGTATGGCGACATTTCGGAGACTTCCTCAGAGTCTACAGTAAATAACAAAGAGAACATACATGTACAATTCACAACGAGTCACATCACCAAACTGTCCAAGTCTAGTTATTCATATATGCAATCTACATGGTGACAATACTGGCCGAAGGATGTGACAATATACAGAGTAAACAAGTTATACAAAACTACATAAAAACAGATAGAAAAGACAGACAGGGACGTACCTATTTGAGTATCATTCCTAGCGCGTGAACCTCTTGAGTTTATTCATACTGTGTTCTCGCGTTAAAATCCAGTCATCGGATGCTGGTTTAAATAATCTGGGTGAGAGGTTACGCTACTCAACAATCAACAGCTGTATGCATACCTGTTGATATTGGGGGTGGGGACCGTCACAAGGGTCCGTACTAGTAGTGGGGAGACAGAAATAGATGGTAAATTATATCTGTCAAGCTGTTAAAGTGGACCTGACCGCTTACAAAAAAGCTGAAAGGTCCCAGTCCGTATTTAACCCGAACGGGGATAAAGTATTGAAATGGTGTATGTAAAATGCCTCCCGTCTAAGAAGGAATCGCTCGACATCGACTATCTCATGCTTGGTGGGTGTATGTGTCTCTAAAATTACCAGTTTTAAATCTCTAAGACTGTGTTTATGTTCCAGGAAGTGGCTGACCAAGGGGGCGTTTGGGGTGCGATTCCTAATACGAGATAAATGTTCTCCCAAACGTACCCTGACCGGTCTCCTAGATTGCCCGATGTAGGCTAGCTGACAAGTACATTTGATCAAATATATGGATTCTTTCGTATGGCAACTCGAGAATGACTTTAAATTCAGTGTGAAATTGCTAGAAGGTATTTTTACACAATCAGTCCGCCACATGTAAGGGCGAAACTTGCAGTGCCCGCACGCATGATGTCCTGTGGGGAGCCTGGAGGTAACGGGCCGGGGAGAAATGTCAGCTCGAGACACGTAGTTGGCAATGGCGTTGGTTTTACGGAAGCCAATCATGGGTGGTAATTGGCATCCCGGGGTGTTATCCAAACGTGCCAATGTTTAAGAATTATGTTCTTAATTTTATTGGCAAGTGGAGTGTAATCGAGTGACCAGGATAATCTAGCGTTATCGCGTGGTGCTGTAATGTCCTCTTTTAGCAAGGTCTGCCTCGGCCGTTGGATCGCTTTGCTCCGTGCTTCTTTGATGATATTGTTGGGATAACCCCTATGTCTTAAGATATTCGAAATTTTGTCAGCTGCTATTAAAACCAACGCCATTGCCAACTACGTGTCTCGAGCTGACATTTCTCCCCAGCCCGTTACCTCCAGGCTCCCCACAGGACATCATGCGTGCGGGCACTGCAAGTTTTGCCCTTACATGCCATACGAAAGAATCCATATATTTGATCAAATGTACTTGTCAGCTAGCCTACATCGGGCAATCTAGGAGACCGGTCAGGGTACGTTTGGGAGAACATTTATCTCGTATTAGGAATCGCACCCCAAACGCCCCCTTGGTCAGCCACTTCCTGGAACATAAACACAGTCTTAGAGATTTAAAACTGGTAATTTTAGAGACACATACACCCACCAAGCATGAGATAGTCGATGTCGAGCGATTCCTTCTTAGACGGGAGGCATTTTACATACACCATTTCAATACTTTATCCCCGTTCGGGTTAAATACGGACTGGGACCTTTCAGCTTTTTTGTAAGCGGTCAGGTCCACTTTAACAGCTTGACAGATATAATTTACCATCTATTTCTGTCTCCCCACTACTAGTACGGACCCTTGTGACGGTCCCCACCCCCAATATCAACACACAGGTATGCATACAGCTGTTGATTGTTGAGTAGCGTAACCTCTCACCCAGATTATTTAAACCAGCATCCGATGACTGGATTTTAACGCGAGAACACAGTATGAATAAACTCAAGAGGTTCACGCGCTAGGAATGATACTCAAATAGGTACGTCCCTGTCTGTCTTTTCTATCTGTTTTTATGTAGTTTTGTATAACTTGTTTACTCTGTATATTGTCACATCCTTCGGCCAGTATTGTCACCATGTAGATTGCATATATGAATAACTAGACTTGGACAGTTTGGTGATGTGACTCGTTGTGAATTGTACATGTATGTTCTCTTTGTTATTTACTGTAGACTCTGAGGAAGTCTCCGAAATGTCGCCATACCGGAGGGACATCAGTATTTAACGGACTGTGCAGTTTTTTCCCCCCAACTGGGTTAAGCCGATTTGTCTTCCTCTGGATGATCCACGTTCCGTATTGTTCAGTTACATATATAAAGACTTTATTTCATCGTTATGAACTTTATTATTCGGACGTGTGGACACGTATGGACCTTGCACTATTTATTCTGCAATTGAATTGCACTTTCTCGACTTACCCAGTTTCGAAGAAGAGGGGAGGGGCATTGCTTTTGATACTGATCCTTATGCTATTTACTCGGAGTGTTGTACCCAGATATTAATGTTTATATGTGTATAGAATACATGATTTGTTTAAGACCCCTCAAACAGTCATGCAGTGAACTATCTTTTGTTTTTCACAACTTTTAATTAGCATATTAAATTTTTCCTACTTGAATTTTTCCTTCTTGATATTCTCCGGGTGTGTTTGCTACTACTAGTTTACTGTTTACACCCCGGCCGTCTTTCCTTGTTGAGTTGGCTGAAAGGCTAAACAAGGTCCTGGAGGCATTCGAACAGGCGGAGTTGAGGTTGCGAAAAGACAAATGCGTCTTCTTCGCGAAGGAGGTTGAGTTCTTAGGGTTCCGAGTAACACCCGAGGGGATCAAACCGTCCAAATCCAAGGTGGCCGCCATCAAGAAAGCCCCTCGCCCCACCTCCAAGCCCGAGTTGCAGTCGTTCCTAGGGCTCTTAAATTTCTACCACTCCTTCCTTCCTCGGAAGGCTGCGGTGGCTGAGCCGCTTCACCAGTTGCTCAAGAAAGATGCGGCATGGAAGTGGGGCGATGACCAGGAGAGGGCATTCACGGAACTGAAACAACTCCTGGCGTCTGACGCCATTCTGACCCATTTCAACCCCAAACGGCCGGTGGTACTGATCTGTGATGCATCCCCGGTGGGGGTGGGGGCAGTGTTATGCCATGTGTTGGAAAACGGGAGGGAGGCCCCAATAGCGTTTTACTCCAGGTCCCTGTCCCAAGCGGAGAGGAATTACGCCCAGACAGACAGGGAAGCGCTGGCGATAATTGCAGGGACCAAAAAATTTCACGATTTTCTATATGGCCGCCCCTTCACCATCGTGACCGACCACAAGCCCCTACTAGGCATTTTCACCGCAGATAAGCCCACGCCACAGATCCTGTCCCCAAGGATGCTCAGGTGGGCCATTTTTCTCAACGCCTACCAGCATGCGTTGATGTACCGGCCCGGGAGAGAGATCAGCCATGCGGACACCCTGTCGAGGTCCCCCCTCCCCCAGACACACAGCCACGTGGGCGAGGAGGAGCCGGACCGCCAGGTGCTCATGATTGAAGTCTTAGATTCGCCCCCCATAGTACCCGCCGATATCGCTAAAGCGACAAGCAGAGATAGGACGTTGGCGGCGGTTAGCTCCTGGGTACAGAAAGGGTGGCCAGCGTCTTCCCCAGCGGAAGAATTCGCCCCATTTTTCAGGAAAAAGTTGGAGCTGTCCCTAGAGAGGGGGTGTCTCTTGTGGGGGCAGCGGGTGGTGATTCCCACATCCCTTCGGCCGCGGGTGCTTAAACTGCTGCACGTCAGCCACCCCGGAATTGTACGCTCCAAAGCGCTGGCCCGGAGCTACTTTTGGTGGCCCCAGTTAGACGCCGACATCGAGCACATGGTCGGCACTTGTGAGAGTTGCCAATGCTCCAGACCAGAGGAGGCCCGTCTTCCCCACAGGGAGTGGGACGCGGCTAAGGGGCCGTGGTCCCAGATACACATAGATTTCGCGGGCCCGTTCCAAGGAACTCTGTTTCTCCTTGTTGTGGACGCTTTCTCCAAGTGGTTGGAGGTCATCCCAGTCACGAGCACCTCCTCGGCCGCGACAATAAAGCATTTGCGGAGAATTTTTTCTACGTTCGGCATACCCAACACCCTAATTAGCGATAACGCTAGTTGCTTCACGTCCGCTGAGTTCAGGGCATTCACAGAGATTAATGCCATCCGGCACATCACCTCCGCCCCTTTCCATCCGGCCACCAATGGCCAAGTGGAGCGCCTTGTACACACCACGAAGGACGCGCTGTGGCGCATGGGCCCCGGGGATCTCAACCTGCAAGTGTGTCAGGTTCTGCTAGGGTACAGTGTGACCCCGTTGGCATTAGGATACTCCCCCGCGGAGCTTCTAATGCGCAGGAAACTGGCCACCATTCTCACTAGGCTAGACCCCACGAGAGTAGAAGACAAGGGGAGGAACATCAGGCTAGAGGCCACAAAGAGTTTCAGCGTAGGCGCCCCCGTGCATTGCAGGAACTACGCCAGCGCAGGGCCAGCCTGGGTGCGGGGGTTGTCGTGGAGCAGACCGGTCCCGTATCATACCGCGTGGAGACCAGCACGGGTCTACTGTGGCGGCGACATGCGGACCAGCTCCGGAACCGGGTCCCAGAGAGGCAGGGTTCAGAAAGCACAGACAGGGATTCAGCGTTAGGGTTCTCCCCCACCCGTTTAGCCCAAGGGGGAGGAGAGGGGGGGTCATGCGTCCCCACCGAGGGGGGAGGAAAAGGAATTTGTCCTCATAGATACCCCGCGGGATCACCCAGCAGAGTTTGATTTTGAGTTTCAGAGCCGGGGGGGTTTTCGGAGTGGTCCCCCACCCATCCAAGCGAGAAGAGGGGTTTTACGTTAGCCCCTAGTGCCCCCGGTCTGCCCACAATGGAGTTTGTCCGTTCCCCTAAAGCTGCAAAACCGCAGCAAGCCTCTAACAAGTCTCCCTCTCCCATTACAGGACAAGGGACCGGGGAACACGGAAGCGGTAGCGCCCCCGGGGCGGGCCAGCCCACATCGCGGCCCAAACGCAATTGCAATAAGCCATCTTGGCTGAGAGACTTCGTCTCATCCTAGGGGGGAGGGATGTTGTGTTCTAAAGCATGTGCCTTTAAACAATGTATCTATCCATGTGTATCCAATGTAACCTGTTCCTTGTGTAACATTGTAACCTCAGCTGCATCACTGTAACCCTAATAGGACGTGAGCTAGTGACCACTAGATGGCAATAGCGAGCGTCCAAGCTCATTGGTCCAAGACTCACCTAAGAGCAACAGCGCAGGAAGATTCCCGCCACCACCTTCACCTGGACAAGAAGGACGTGACCTAAAATGATGTCACGCGGACAGTAGCCAATAGACTGTTGAGGAGCCACATTCAAATGTATAGCCACTGTATATATTGAGTTGTTCGTCCGCCATTACCACATGTTCCCTCTGACCAGCATGTAATAAAGTTGCGTTAAGCCAGCTCTTCGGCTGTCCTGTGTCTTTGGTCCCATACACTAAAATGTGGCAAAAAGAAGATGGGCTGGCCATATCACCCACCTAAAAGATAACAGATGGTCCTGTAGGCTAACAGACTGGATACCAAGGGACCATAAAAAACCACTAGGCAGACCTAAAAAACGATGGGATGAGTCGGTGGTAAAGTTGTTCAGCCAGAAATGGAAACAGACGGCAAAGTATAGAATATTTTGGAGTTCAGTTGATTTACGCTAAAAGCAATGACAAATCAATATTGGATATTGGAAATCTAATGTAAATATAGGAGTTTTTTATAAATGTAGGCACACCCTTTGTTCACACCTTGTTATTATTATTTTTTTAAATCCCTTTCACTAAAATTCCTCAAGTATGTTATCAAAATTCAGTTTGGGTTTTGTTTTAGCCAAATTTTAGAGTTACCTCTGGCAGGAATTTGTGCAGGTCCAGGCTATATAACATTTCTAGCTCTGCCAGGTCTCATGATGGAAGTTGTAAGGTTCTAGTCTCAAGCAATTCTACATGCTCAACAACACCTTGGCCAACATGCATAAGTACAGAATCGGAAGATCAGAACATAGACCCATTGTAGAGCATCTACTGGTGAGGCCAGAAGCACAGTTGCTATGTGGGTTGCGTATGATCATTCAACAGACTCTTGCCATACTTGGGATTTTTGCAGCCTCATGTGAATACCACATAAGCTGTTGCTATGTACTTTTTGCCATTTCCATAGGTGGATTTTTCCCACACATATGTCTGGATTTTTAGATCATGGCCTCCAATCTTCAGGCGACACCTAAAGAATAGAAAATAGGAACCATTAGACCTCTCATTAATTCAGCAGCAAGGAAAAGCCAAAGACTTCCCAATGTTTTGGACCACAACTCTCAGAAACCCCAGTCTCAGGATGACTAATGGAAAGGGACTATCAGAGTTGCTGCCCCAAAAATCTGGAGGTCCACTGATGTCACTTCCTCATTCTAAATTATCTACAGCCCATTGTATACAATATGTCCATGCTGGGAAAATGCAAGCTCAAATAAAGCTGACAGCAGCTACTGCCGCGTGTCCACTAACACAATTCTCCTTTGCTTTCCTGAAAATAGATTGTTAGGTGTGGCACTAGTTCTATGAATGCTGGAACAGAGTACCAATATAAATAGAGAATGATGCAAAACAGTGGGGAGGAGGTAAACAAAATGATAGAAAGCCTGGGTCTTTCCCCCTCTTTTCTAGATCTGCATAGTAAAGGTAAAGGGTTCCCTTGCTTGAAAGCCAGTCGTATCTGACTCTAGGGTGCAGTGCTCATCTCTGTTTGAAAGCCAAAGAGCCAGCACTGTCTGCTTTTGCAGACATTTCCGTGGTCATGTGGCAGACATGACTAGACACTGGAGCGAACAGAACGCTGTTTATCTTCCCACCAAAGTAGTCTGTAACAGAATGAAGTATACCCTGTGCTTTAGCCTCTTTCAAAATGGTGATTTCAAATCACAGGGAGAGAAAAAATATGTAAACATCCTTGCCTCATGAGTGGCCTCGTCGCTTTAGTGAAACGAAACCAAATGTGTGATTGACATGTCTTGCTGTAAGATCATTGGTTAGAATCCCTAAGGGGGAGGGTCAAAGGTGGACCATGTGGGAGGAGATATAACCCAGAGACTCATGCATTGCACACATATACAGACACAGAGATACTCTCTGGACTGCTGTGCTTTTAAGCTGCAAAAATGTAGAGGCTTGAGAGAAAGGGGGCCATTGGGCTATCACTTAGATAACCAGTTTGCTTCATTACCTTGCTTTGAAATGCTTCCTGATCTTTTGATGAACTATATCCTGTATCCTGCTATGTTTTCAATATACTTCTAAAATACTTGAAAAGACTTGGAGTGATTACTTGCCTCGTCGCTACGTTATCTACACATATCTAGATGCTTGGGTTGTCCAGCCAGGGAGCTGCAACTCAGAACAACAATAGGGCCTACTCGAGAGTAAGGCAACGTATTGTTACATGGTCCCTATTTATCTACTTGCAATTTCTTGCTTTCAAACATGCAGATTGGTAATCTTAGGCTTCTTCAAAAACCTTACACTTTTTGTTTACTCCTCTCTCATCTGAACAGAGCAGAGAGCTGCAAGCAGAGAGTTTGTATGACAAAGTTTAGAGGCACTCCCTTCCTGTATTATTGCTGGATGGATTTATTCCTAATTCATTTATACTGAAAAATCCTGTTGCTTGGTTTAGAAATCACAACTAGAGTAGATCCATTGAATCAGTGGGAATTTGGTGAGTGCAAGTTTAATGGGCTACTCTAGCTGCATGTGCTATAAAGGTTAAGGTCTCTCTTGCTTGAAAGCCAGTTGTGTCCAACTCTAGGGGGCAGTGCTCATCTCTGTTTACAGCCAAAGAGCCAGTGTTGCCTGTGTCTGCAGACATTTCTGTGGTCATTTGGCAGGCATGACTAGATACCAGAGTGCACGGAACACTGCTACCTTTCCTGCCAAAATGATATCTATTTATCTACTTGTAATTTCTTACTTTCGAGCTGCTAGGTTGGCAGGAGCTGGGACAGATGATGGGTGCTCACTCTGTTGCACAGCACTTGGGTCTCAAACTGCTGACCTGCCAACCATCCAGTCAAGCTCAGAGTCTTAACCACTAAGCCACCATGGCCCTCGCCATGTACTAACAAGAAATTAATTAGTACAGATGAAACTCGGAAAATAAGAATATCATACAAATGTTCATTCATTTCACTTAAAAGGTGAAACAAATATATAAGATAGACTCACTACATGCAAAACGAGAGATGTCATGCCTTAATTCATTATAATTGTGATGATCATGGCATACAGCATTCATGAGATTATGTGATGATTATGGGGTACATGAGATTGAGGGTTGGGGTTTTCATAAGCTGTAGGCCATAAGCATCAATATTATAACAAAGTAAGGCTTGAACTATCTCACTTAGGATGTAATGAGTCTATCTCATATATTTGTTTCACTTTTTAAGTTGAATTACTGAACTGAATGAACTTTTGCACGATATTCTAATTTTCTGAGTTTCACCTGTACTTAATATTCTGTGTTTCTGTTACTATTGGTCCCCAGACTGATAAACCCTGTTCATTAATAAAAAGTCAGCAATATCCCCAGTTTAAGACCAAATAATTGTAACAGTTATTAGTGTTGAGATGAAGAAAGGGTGTGGGATCCGCGCACACAATTAGTATACTGGCCCTGACAGAACCCCGGTGATGGGTGATCACCTCATTGCCAGGGGTCCCTGAAGGGACAGAAATTGGGGGAGCGGAATATTAGATAGAGTTTAATCATCACTAGCTGATCTGACAAACTGCTCGGTTAACAGAGAGCTAATGACTAACGTGTTAGGTGTGTAATAGGCAAACCCGCGCCTGCGGATTACCTTAAGCCCTAGAACCAATACCAGCCACATGTTTACCCCAGATAACACGGAACAATGTATTTCCCCTGCCATTAATTAAGTTAGTTAATTAACTTCCCCTGTAGACTTCCCCAATTAACTTGTGTAAACACGGAGTGTGAGTTCTGCAGATCGCGATGCTATTACATGCAGCCTGTACATGATAAATACTGATGATTTGCCTTCATTAAATCACTGGTCTTCGCTCCATCTTGCCTCATGTCTCATTGCTTGACCAGTCTCCTCCGGGACCCAACAGCCACTTTGCAGTGCTGATCCAGCTTGCGCAATCTGCTTCACAGCCCAGATCCAACATATGGTGACTCCGGCGTCATTCTACTCATGAGTAAGCGATCTTCGCGGTCCGGTTCTACACCAGAACCGTGTCCGAATCGTCCCGGAGGACCGCATGGCAGATCTGGTCAGAAAGCCATCCGATCTGAGTGACAGCTACGCTGCGAGGCATTCCAGAGAGGCAGAGCATGCTCCAAAGCTCTGGAATGCGTTGTGCTCAGGGTCGGCTGTGAAACCCTGACTTCAGCGCAGAGGCCACCGAGGGCCTGTGGCAGCAGCCCACGTTCCGAGTTCCTTCCCAGAGGTTCGTCACGCCAGACCTGTTACCTAACCTCAGTCGCGTCGCTTCGTCCCGAGGAGGAAAACTTCAAAGGACCGGCAGGTAATATGGGGACTTGTCCTCAGAGGCAATGTCCGACCGCTAACTAGAGAGTTCACTTAATGGAACTCAAGGCCCTGGCCAGGGTATCCCATACACGCATTCACAGTGCCCATTTAGTGGATCTTTTGGTGTACTTGGGGAGATAATTGTCTGCTTTATCCAGAAACAGGCATGCTTAACCTCCAACTTTAGGACAGGATAGGAGCCTGTATTCAGCAAGCCCCAAGAGCTCCAGATAGAATAATCAGCACATGGAGCAAGTGTAGGACGCTCTTAGCAGAGGTAGACTCAGTCTGGATAGAGGCCGAGGAACCCCCAGCGCAGTCAGAGCCATCAGCCCCAGTGGCTCTCTATCCGTCATTTCAGCTGAAGCAGGGTAGTGTAGGGAGCTTTCCCTCAGTGACAGCTGCAGACGTCACTGAAGGAATGCACGGAATGAGAAGTACTGGTGCTTCTCTGACAGTTAAAAGTTCCCAGACTACCAAGAGTTCCATCCAGCGCATGGTTGAGGAAGAAATCAGTATGGGGGAGTTGCCAGCAGAAGAACTAGCTGAGCTTAGGCAGATATGCCCAGTTCGCATAGAGATAGATGCCCTCATGGGCCAGCAGCAAGCAGTCCATTCGCCAGTTCCGTACAAGCTACTTATGGCTATACGGAAGGCAATCACAGAGACAGGACTTCAGAGTCACTTCACCAGGGGCACGCTTCAGCAAGTGTGCGAAACTATGATGCTCATTCCGTACGACTGGAAAGCCATCATGCGAATGATGCTGAACCCCAGCCAGTATTTGCTATGGGACAGCGAGTATCGTCTCGAGGCACAGGCAAGGGCTGCCAGGATGGGCGGAGCAGTTATCCCTGACCAGCTATATGGTTCAGGTCCGTTCGAATCCATTGATGTGCAGACCGCCTTGCCAATAGCCACCCTTCATTTGGCGGCTGAAACAGCCTTCAGGGCTTATCTCAAGGCAGCTGGCAAAGCAGCCAAAAATTACACAGCAGTCAAACAGGTTGCCCAGGAGTCCTACATGGACTTTATCAATAGATTGGAGGAAGCAGTCAGTAGACAGATTGACAATGAGCAAGCCCAACAGGAGCTCATGATGAAATTGGCGAAAGACAACGCCAACCTTGACTGCCATAAGATCTTTGCAGTCACTGGGCAATCATCCCAATCTGACTCTCACGGACATGATTAGGGCTTGTGCTGACGTTGGTACAGATTCCTACAAAATGGGTCTGTTGGCAGCGGCGGTACAAGGTGGTAGGAAGCCCAAGAACAGGACCAAAGGGGCATGTCACAATTGTGGCAAGATCGGTCATTTCGCTAGGGAATGCCGATCCACCAAGGGCAGAAGCCAAAACGCCGGCTGCCCCAAGACTCTGACCACCCCATGTCCAAGATACAATAAAGGCTTCCACTGGGCAAGGAACTGCCCGAACTTGGGAAACCGGAGCGCGGGCTTGTCTCTGGCCCTGGTCCAAACAGAGACCTCAATTGCTCTGGGAGAGCCAGAGCTGGATTAAATTCCAGTCACATTCCCTGCATTCCGGAGGCGCAGGCCAGCCCTAGAGGCAGTGTGGGACTAGATTTGACTTGCCAGTCAGAAGTCACATGTGGCTTGCCAGGAACAGTCTATCTGGTCGATTCCCAGTACATGGGACCCCTGCCTAAAGGCTATGTAGGTTTAGTTTTGCCCCGTAGAATTGCAGGAACGTATGGAATTCTTGTAATTCTGGGAGTCATTGGCTCCAATTTTTCGCATGTTCTCCAAGTTCAACTCTGGACACACCTACCCCAAACCATTCACAAGGGAGACACATTAGCGCAACTGATCATGGTTCCTTGTCACTCTCCAGCAGGCAGCCAGGAAAGGCTCAGGGACAGCTGAGAGTCCAGGTCAGAAGACCGCTCGAGTGCAGAAGGGGCAGTGCAAGGATACCAGGTCTTAGCGGCAGTGGAAACCAACATAGAGTGGAAGCGGCGGCCAGTCATAAAGGTATTTTTAAATAAAAAACCTTTTGACAGGTTATTAGATGTGGGAGGTGACGTCAGTGTGGTCAGCCAGAGTCATTGGCCGCGTGAGTGGGCTCTTGAGCGGTCTCCGATGTGTGGGGGGTAGGCGGTGTTCAAAAAGCATTTAGAAGCCAAGATTGGGTAGAAGTCACGATCCCTGAAGCTGACGGCACAGCAGTCATCTGGCCACACATTTTGGACATGCACGTCAACCTTTGGGGGCGAGACATTCTGCAGCAGTACCGTGCCACTCTTACCTTCGGGTAATGGCTCTACCGCTTAGATGGCTTACCAACACACCAGTCTGGGTAGAACAATGGCCAGTAGTAGGGGAGAAATTAGATGCCCTGAAACAGCTGGTAAAAGAACAGCTAGACGCTGGACATATAGAACGGTCCACCAGTCCTTGGAATTCGCCCATATTTGTTATCAAGAAAAAGTCGGGGAAGTGGCGACTCCTTCACGATCTCAGAGAGATCAATAAATGTATCCAACAATGGGTCCGCTTCAATGCGGCATCCCGAATCCGAACATGATCCCTGAGTTTTGGGAGATCTTGGTCATAGACTTGAAGGACTGTTTTTATACAATTCCCTTAGATGCTAGGGATCGGGAAAGGTTCGATTTTACAGTGCCAGCCATGAACCACTGAGAGCCTACTCAACGTTACGCGTGGAAATATTTGCCACAGGGGATGCTCAACTTGCCCACCCTGTGCTAAATTTACGTTCACAACTCACTGGAAAAGTTCCGAAACCTTCACCCAACAGTCTTAGTGTGCCATTTCATGGATGACATCCTGGTCGCAGCGCCGCAACTCGGCAGCGAAATGTTTAAAAACCTCCAGGCCACTCTGGGGGGAAAAGGGTTACTCATTGCCCCGGAGAAAGTTCAGAGAACAGAGCCATTTTCATACTTGGGCCATCGGCTTCTCTGCTCTTTCGCAGCACCAGTTTTGCCACAGATCACCTTAAAGAATTCAGTCACCCTTGTAGAATTGCAACAGATTCTGGGGAATATTTATTGGGCCAGACCGTATTTTAGATTAGACACAGACCTTCTAAAGCCGCTCTTCTTGCTGCTAACGCTAGGTAAGCAGCCGGCAGACCAGATACACATTCCTCGAGAGGCGCGCTTGACTCTCGAAAAGGTTAACCAAGTTCTCAGCCAGAGATGGGTGGACAGGATTAGTCAGGGGCCATATGCTCCCATTCTAAACCTGTACATCGTTCGGACCGGATCCATGTTTACCGGAGCCCTAGGGGTGGACTCCCAGCGGGGAGCGAGTATTGTGGAATGGGTGTATTTACCGCACACCTCTTCCCAAAACATCGTTCCTCCACAGGAACTGGTCTCCACGGTGATTTATCGAGGAAGGCTGAGAGCAAAGGATATCTCAGGGCACGATTTAGCAAAAATCGTGGTCCCATTCACAAAAGAGCAAATTCAGCAACTGATGCAGCTCGGTGACTCGCTTCTGATTGCATTGGAAGGATTCACTGGATGCTTGGCATACCATTTGCCGAAAGACCCCAGACTCGTCTCGCTTCAAACGCAGACAGTCAGTTTGTGTGAGTTAATGTCCCTGGTTCCACTTCAGGGGGCTAGGACAGTTTTCACTGATGTGGGTCGTACATATGGTGTTCTTACTTGGCAAGAGGACCAGGCTTGGCGCACGCTTCTAACTCTTCCACAGAAGTCCGTGCAACGGGCAGAGTTGGCGGCACTGAACCTCGCCTTGCACACCTTTGCCAAAGAACGCTTAAACATAATTACTGACAGCCTGTATGTTAGGAATTTGCATACATCACTCCCGCGATAGACAAGGACTTGTTAAGTCTTTTCCTCACAACTCAATTTCATTTGCGGAACCGCACCAAAGCGCTCTATATAGCCCACATCAGAAGTCACCAGGACTTGCCTAGTCCAATTTCCATGGGCAATAGCAGAGCGGATGCGGCCTCAAAGGAAATTCAGCAACGGTCAGTTTTGGGAGTCTTCACAACTCCAATTCAAAGTCATGCATTCTTTCATCAGAATGCCAAAGCACACGCAAGGCAGTTCAACCTGCCACTTTCCCAAGCCCAGGGCATAGTCTGTTCCTGTCCACATTGTGCAGGGGCGGTAGGGGGGCCCTCGTGGGGGGTCAACCCACGAGGGACAGAGGCCAACCAGGTGTGGCAGATGGATGTCACACATGTCCCGCAGTTTAGCAGATGGCAGTACATGCACGTTTGCATTGATACTTTTTCACAGTTCGTTTGGGCTACAGCGCAGAAGGGAGAAATGGCTTCCCATGTGGAACAGCATCTCCTTTCCTGCTTTGTGGCCATGGGCAAACCACGGCACGTGAAGTCCGACAATGCTTCAGCTTATAGCTCCAGGCAGCTGGCCCCTTCATGGCCACCTGGGACATTAAGCACACCTTTGGCGTTCCATACAATCCGCAAGGGCAAGCGATTGTGGAACGGGTCAATCGGATGCTTAAGTCCTACATTGACAAACAAACAGAAAGGGGGGAACCACCAGCCCTCCCCAAAAATCAGGGTCAGGCACAACATTGTCTGTACAAGGTATTGTTTTTGTACAATCACCTTAATGTTTTTTCGGATTACACTCCGCAGGAGAAGCACTTCCATCGCACGGAGGCTCACCCGTGGCTGATGGTGCGTTACCGAGTGCCACTGGATCCTTCCTGGAAGGGCCCGGCGCCACTCATAACATGGGGAAGAGGGTATGCTGCAATTAGGTCTCCTACAGGTGTTATCTGGATTCCAGCCCGGTGTGTCAAGCCTCACTTCGAGTCCAATGGCATGGACCCAGGCACTCCCGGACCCGATCCCAGAGATGGAGGAACTAACCCTGATGGGGAGAGCCAAGCGGAGGAGGCGGCGACAGCAGATGACAGCGCCGAAGATCACCTGGGGGATGGCCAAGTCCCTGTGCCAGGAGGCGGCAGACGCCATTCGGCGGGAGGACAAGGAGCCGACACCGGAGAACATCTTGATTGCAGCCTTTTCCCTGATTACAGCTAATTCCATGATGACCACCATCATCTTGATCCTTTCCTTGCTTGCGGGGGGAGGCATTCAAGCAGCTTCACTGGAAGCCAACAACCTGATGCCAGGCGGAGATCTCTCTGTCCAGCTGCAGTACAACGTTTGGGAAAGATTGGCGAACCTCGTCAATCAGTCCGATTTTTGCCTGAGGCAGACCACCGATTCTGCCTCTATTCTGAGCACTTGTCTCATCCCGGTGTGTCATTCCCCAGATAAGCGCGCCAGGAACGGTGACTGGTTGGTGAAGCAGATATTTGGTCCGTTTTACAAGACTGCTTTTTCAACGTACGTGCATTGGGGAACTCAAGTCACCAAAGTCTTACCGGCTGATGCGGCCACTCTCTACATTCCCCGAGTGGCGGTCAGCCCGAACTCTACTTGTGCTTGTATGACCGGCTGTTCCACGGTCGAAGGGCCACAGCGCTGTTGCCTCGACCCCGGCAGCAGCAATTGGACTTGTAATAACCCAGAGACTATTAACTCAATGTATGCTCACATTACTTTGCCTTCAGGATGGTTTTTTACATGTAACTTGGAACTACATTCCTGCAAATGTATCTGATTCCCTTTGTTGTATCAGTCATTTGACATTGTTGCTTCCCACTAGAGACATGGTTGCCCCAAGCATAAATGTACCTTCACACATACGGCACGCTCGTGCTACCCAGTTAAGACAGCTCATGTGATAGCAACATCAGAATTCTGAGTAAAGCTGAGTATGTTTCGTTAGCAGTCAGCTTGTTTGGCGTGCCAGGCTTAGTCATAGGCAACGCTCGGAGAATTGGTCAATTGGCTTGCGCTTTGGCAAAAGCCATTAACCACACCTCCTCGGCGATAGCGCTGCTTAATCAAGAGCAGACAGAGCTCCGCCATGCCATATTAGATAATCGAGCAGCTATCGATTACCTCTTACTGTTACATCATTTGGGTTGCGAGTCTGTCCATGGCATGTGTTGCTTTAACCTCACAGACAACTCGCGTAAGGTACAGAGTCAACTCACAGACCTCCATACCTTGGTTAAAAACATCAAGGAAGATGCTACGTGGGCATAGTGGAATTCGTTATGGTCTTGGTTTCCGTGGGGTTGGCTGCAAACGACACTCAAGGTGATTGTGGGGGTGATAATACTGGGAACGACTGTGTGTTGTTTCATGCAATGTATTCCCTCGCTGATGTCAAGATGTCCCCCATGGAGAGAACCCCGGAATGTCCTCACTCCACGTCAGCTGATGCAGCTCCTACGCCGAGCCGTCTGTAAGGTCCAACTAAACAAATAAAGGGGGAGTGTGGGATCCGCACACACAATTGGTATACTGGCCCTGACAGAACCCCGGTGATGAGTGATCACCTCGTTGCCAGGGGTTCCTGAAGGGGCAGAAATTGGGGGAGTGGAATATTAGATAGAGTTTAATTCATCACTAGCTGATCTGACAAACTGCTCAGTCAACAGAGAGCTAATGACTAACGTGTTAGGTGCGTAATAGCCAATCTCACGCCTGCGGATTACCTTAAGCCCTAGAACCAATACCAGCCACATGTTTACCCCAGATAACATGGAACAATGTATTTCCCCTGCCGCTAATTAAGTTAGTTAATTAACTTCCCCTGTAGACTTCCCCAATTAAGTTGTGTAAACATGGAGTGTGAGTTCTGTAGATCGCGATGCTTTTACATGCAGCCTGTACATGATAAATACTGATGATTTGCCTTCATTAAATCACTGGTCTTCGCTCCATCTTGCCTCATGTTTCATTGCTTGACCAGTCTCCTCCGGGACCCAACAGCCGCTTCGCAGTGCCGATCCAGCTTGCGCAACCCGCTTCGCGGCCCAGATCCAACAGAAGGGGAACATGGTCTTTTCTGCATGACAACTCTCAACATCCCACAATCAGCATGGCTTCTACCATACTGGTTGTGAAATTTTGAAAGTTTCAATATGTCATAATGAAATGTTTCCCATCTGTGGCCTAGTCATAATTTGAAACATTTTTAAAAAGTGGGTTGAACCATGTTGCCTTGGGGTAGAAACTGGACCATCTTAAAACCAGTTTAGCACCTACAAGCAGAATGCCAAATGTATCTGGTAGACTCATGTATCTGAAGGATCACACATTTCCCAAACCTGGACTGGGTCGAACTTTGCTCTGATCCTGGAGGAAAGTTCCTACTGTTTAATTAAGGAACTTACATTTCACACTTAGGCATCAGGAGCAAAATATTCTCCAGTCTGTGTTTTTGCTTTACACTTACACTTTCCCAGGTCTAGCAATGAAACACAGAGAATAGAGGCCAAATTCGAATTCCGGACTGCTTCCAATGAAAGATGTCCCAACTTCCTTGTAAAACCCATCCCAGTCGAACTGCAGTCCCAGCACATCTGGATATGAAGTCCACTGAATGGAGAAGAAAAGAAAAGTGTTTGAGAATATTTTAAAAGGTTATGTTTTGGATGCTCCAAGAAACGCATTAGTTCAAAGTACTGTATAGAAGAATATCTTTCTTGAGGTTTGACTAGATGGCTCAGTTGGACTGAGCAAAATAGGATCGCTTAAGATTGTGTACAGGTGTGTCATGCCATCTGGTGTATTCCTTGCATCTGCATGGCATACACAAGCAACCATTTCTACCTTTCCTCCTTTAAAACATAAAAAACCCTCCTTCTTGTCTTGCTGACTCTCCATCCTTCTCTGAGAAAGCTTTCATTTTAAAAAAACCCTAAAAGATACAACACATCAGCCATATCCTAATAGGCTTTTTTTAAAAAAAAATTACTCCCTACCTCCATGGAAAAGCAGAGGAAGTTTTTAATTTCGCAATTTCATTAAGTAGCTATGCTCAACAATGCTGGGAAATTGTAATTGGATGAGAAATCAAAAGCATTAACCTCTTCTTTGGTTTGATTCCAGTGATTGTATGGAAACAAACCAAAACAGAGCATTCCTACCTGCACCTAAAAAATCAGAAGCCCATTACAGGGAACGCTCTGGAAACAGCCTGGTTGGTATTAGCATTTATATTGCCATGAGTCATAAAACACAGAAAAACTGTACACCAGGTGGATTCTAGCATCCAAGCCTAACCAGGACCATGGAAGTTCCACATCTGGCCTATGGAAGCATCCAGCTGAGCTTTCTGAAGCCCCATCCTTCAAGGCTTAAAGGTAAAGGTAAAGGTTTCCCTTGCTCGAAAGCCAGTCGTATCCGACTCTAGGGTGCAGTGCTCATCTCTGTTTCTAAGCCGAAGAGCCAGCGCTGTCTGCTTCTGCAGACGTTTCCGTGGTCATGTGGCAGGCATGACTAGACACCGGAGCGCACGGAACGCTGTTACCTTCCCACCGAAATGGTCCCTATTTATCTACTTGCAATTTCTTGCTTTCGAACTGCTAGGTTGGCAGGAGCTGGGATGAAGACGGGAGCTCATTTCCGTCCTGCAGTACTCGGGAATCGAACTGCTGACCTTCCGCTTCCCAGTCAGCGTCTTAGCGACTTATCCCCACCATTATTGTTAACTATTAAATAAGAGGGAACTTATTCCTGTCTTGGATCCTTCCTCCCAGTTTCTCACACTTTGTCAGTATTAGATTGTAGGGGTAAGGCCACACTCCATCATCATCTGGTCCATCAAGAGTTGTTGAGGGTGGCTGATCTACAGTACTGTCTAAAGTCTTAGGCCACCACCAGCTGGTTTGGGGAAAATTTGGCGAGTGATTTGGGGGCCATAACCCAGACACCATAACTCCAATCTTCACCAAACAAGGAGAGGGTTGAGAGGAGAGTCAGCAGAAGACTCCCTCCAATATTGGTGTGTCTAGGTGGCTGAGTTATGTCCACCCCAAATAACTAATTGAAATCAGCTGGTGGTGATCTAAGATACTGTAGTTCTCACCCTGATCATATGAGTTCCCATGATGATGATACAGGTGTGATTCTTTGATGATGTTTTATTTTACTTATTTATTTATTAAACTTATATCCCGCCCCTCTAGGAAAAACTAACAGCATAAAACTCAACAATACAAACAGACACAAATTTTAAAATTTTCATATAAATACATCAAAACCCAAGAAACCCTAAAAAGAAACCCTATTCATGATGTAGAGAACTGAAGAGTCTCTTTGAACAACAAAGAAGGCCATCTTTGCTCCAGGTTCATGTGTGATGATAATAGCTGTCAAGTATCCCTTATTGGCCAGGAAAACCCCTTATTTTACTCTCTTTCCCGCCATAATCCCTTATTAATTAGATTGCAATGTCCTATTGCCGCCATTGGAGGGCAGCACAGGATAAGCATAGCTGTCAAGTATCCCTTATTTGCCGGAAAATTTCCCTTATTTCCAAATCCAAAACTTGACAGGTATGGTGATGATTTGGTCAGGTCTAGCAGTAAATAGAATAGGACCATTTCTTTGTTGCCATCTATATCTATAAGAAGGGGGTTGTGTGGTACGTGTCCAGCATACGTGGCCATACCCGGCCCAACCATCCTGTACCGAGCCACCCACAATTACCTTTAGACCTAACTAACATCGCTGCAAGGGTCCTGAAACAGAGAGTGGGGCAAACGCCCCACAAACATTAACAACAAAAAGAAATACGGTTCCCAGCATCCTCCATGCCACAGCCAGTCAGACTGAAGGGTGCGGGCGCAGAGGAGGCAGGGCAGCTGGCACAGGATAAAAAAATGCCGAGGGAAGCCATCCCCACTGCCCCGGTGACAAAGGCCAGCACCGGCCTCGCTGTGGCTTTGGCTGGGTTCCAGGGAGGAGGGGGAAGCCCCTCTTCTCCCTGGTACCCTGGCGAAAAAGGCCGAAAAAGGCTCGCCATGGCTTTGGCAAGATAGCAAGAAGAAGAGGGGGAGCCCATCTTATCCCCACACGCCTGCCGCTTCCCTCAGGGAGACAAAGGCTGAGAACTGCACTCCATTCTCTGCCTTTGTCCCCAGAGAGAAGCAAGCCCCTTCCATGGGGGACGGGGGCCAAAGGCACTAGTGCCTTCATCCCCCTCCCACCAAGGGAAGTGAGCCACTTCCCCGGAAGCAAAGGCAGAGAACGGCGCTCTGTTCTCTGCCTTCGCCTCCCGGAAGGAAATGAGCCCCTTCCATGGGGGGCAGGGGCCAAAGGCACTGGTGCCTATGTCCCCCACCCACTGAGGGAAGTGAGCCACTTCCCCGGGAAGCAAAGGCTGAGAACGGTGCTCCGTTCTCTGCCTTCGCCTCCCGGAGGGAAGCAAGCCCTTTCCACGGGGGGCAAAGGCACTGGTGCCTCCGTCTGCCACCCACCGAGGGAAGAGAGCCACTTCCCTGGGAAGCAAAGGTCGAGAATGGTGCTCCGTTCTCTGGCTTCACCTCCCGGAGGGAAGCGAGCCCCTTCCATGGGGCCGGGGTTCGAAGGCACTGGTGCCTTCATCCCCCACCCACCGAGGGAAGCAAGCCACTTCCCCGGGAAGCAAAGGCAGAGAATGGCACTCCGTTCTCTGCCTTCACCTCCCGGAGGGAAGGAGCCCCTTCCACATTCGGCCCTTGCCTGTCAGAGAAGGGGCTTGCCTTCTCCGAGCTCCGACGGACAAGGGCCAAATGCAGAGCACCACTCCCCCCCCTCTCTCTCACTCATACACACACACCAGGCACCCCTGCCTTGCCAGGCAGTTATTATCTGTTTGTTGGTGGTTGGGGTGGTTTTGGGTGGTGCGCATCCACCCCAAAACCACACCAACCAACCACTCATAGATAATAACTGCCCAGCAGGGCCGGGCAAAAAATGCTAGCAATAATAATAATTTCATATCAGAAATTATTCTGGGTTGATCTGCAGCCTCTTCTTCATTCCATTTGGAGACTGATTTCATGGAGACTCTATGGCTTCAACATCATGCTCTTTCCTCTGTGCCATTGTTGCCTTTACCTCCTGGAGAACCTAAAATCTTGCACATTATTCAGAGGTCCTCCTGGGGTTGGCCTTATAAAAGCCTTTTTATGGAATTTTAATTCCTCCCACCCCTCCACCTGCTGGGCAACCTGGGCATAAGTTGTGACTGGTCTTG
This sequence comes from Bradypodion ventrale, assembly GCA_035047345.1. NCBI lineage: Eukaryota > Metazoa > Chordata > Lepidosauria > Squamata > Chamaeleonidae > Bradypodion > Bradypodion ventrale. The sequence goes on from JAWDJE010000002.1 coordinate 177,041,557, forward strand.
TAGCTTCCAATTTTTCTTACCTATATATACTACTCTATTTCTACTTTCCTTTACAAAGAACTGGCTCTAGAGGGCTGTCTAAGCCAGTTTGTTTTAGTGAGCATGTTTGATGTCCATATATATCACTAGCATGAGCAAATTTTATGGAGAGATTTCTCTCACACACAGAGAGAGATCCTTCTTCCAATACAGAGATTCAAAGCAGCTGCTTTGGTATTTATCATTATTTTAATTATTTTATTGGTTTTTTAAAATTATTATTGTTGTATGCTTTCATTTTAAAGTTTTTCCCTATAGGCTTTAGCTGAATCAAATTGGCTATGGCAGTCTCACTGAACTCCATAAAAGTGCCAGGGGGTCCTGGAAATTAGCAGCATCTTCAGAAACCGGTGAATCTTCTTTAATCTGTGTCCTGAGAGCACTTTTTAATGCCCCCACCCTCCAAGATGATTTCATTTATACTCACTGGACCATCATAATTGTAGCTGAGATAGTTAATGATACCCTTTTTCTCCAGAAGGTAGAAACGAATCCAGTTATGGAATCCGGATACTTTTCCTTTTTTAATTTCACCTGAAAGGTAAAGAATGTATATATTATTTATGTATACAAGGTAAATAATATGATCAGCAATATGTGGTTTTTTAAAACATTCCAGTGAGAAGAGAAGAAAGGAAAGGAGAGAATAAATTTTATTAATGAAATTAAGGAACACTAGGTATGTACAGGAATTATCCCGATACACTGTTCTGGTGTTTTTTGGAAATTACAATTTTTTTCCCTAATTCAGCAGCAGCACTTCGAAAACTATACAGAAGGAGAGATGGAGAAGATTTGTTGGTTCTACCAGTCTTCTCCAGATTCTGATAAAACTGGAGAAAACTCCTGTTGGTTTCACATACCAAAGCTAGAAAGATGGGCTAAAGCAGGCATTCTCAACCTACGGCCTGCAGGCCAAACCCAGCCCCCGAAGCCTTTTCATCCGGCCTTTGATATCCTCCTCATTCCCACTGCCTGGAAGCACTGAAAACCGGCAAAAATGCACATTTTCATTAAGATCTTGCCTGAAATCTCACAAGATCTCACCAAAATTTCACAAGATCTCACATGAGAACTGGCGTGGAAACACGTGACTGGCCCAGCAGCCATTCTGAAGGGAGTGATCTGATCCCCACCCTGAAAAGGTTGAGAAAGCCTGGGTTAAAGGGACAGGGGCGAGAAAGCAAAGGAAAGACAAGCTGTACTGGGAGTGGAGATCAGTGTTGTGCAAACATACACTTACACCTACCAGATGACTCCCCTTCTGAGATAACAATTTAATTTCTGAGATAACAGTTAAATCAGTTTGTATCTGGATTTACAATGGTAATTCTTAAAACATCATAATAGAGAATATCAGGGGAAATAGTTTGGGGTGAATGTCATCTAGAATTAATTAATGAACAAATTTGATCAATAGTGGTTAAAACTTTTAATGTGGAAGCATTAAGTTAGGCTACACATTGATACACAAAGAGTCAAAGTGTATCTCAGATCCAAACAAGTAATGTCAACCAAAGTACTGGTCGCATGCTGGACCAGTGTGTATGTGGAACAGAATTGGAAAAGTTGCAACGGAATGGAAAGGGGGAGAATCAAGAATCAAGTCTTTTCCTTACCCGGCTATTTCTCCAGCTTAATTTTTCAACATGTCAATATTGGTTTATGGGTACAGAAGTAGCAGAAGACAGAAAAGCAATGGCTATAAAGAACTGCAAAAATGCAAGAAGGAACAGAAAGCAGAATTTAGCTTCTTTGCCTGTTTTTATACAAGATACCTAGAAAGACATGTTCAAAGCCACTAGAGTCCCTGTCATTATTGCTCCTGGAATAAAGGCCAAACCACATCATCTTCAACTCAGCGACAAACTCTGCCTCCGCACCGTAACGATCTAGGAGAGAGGAAGGGAGGGACACACAGAAGTAACTAGTTACTTGTCTGAAAAGAAAGAAATTAGACATCCTAAACAGTTCCTTTATGTCTTCTATTGTGTCTTGTGTAGCTGAGGGATCATTAAACAAGAAACGACAACTGTGCTGATGTGGCAACTTGGTGGCCAGGAAAGTGCTCTTTGAAATAACCAACACTGGCAAATGCCCTGTACCATCTCACTTGAAATAATGGTATGAAGTTTTGACTTCCCTAAATAAAAGCTTGGAAGTAATCATTTCAAGTCTTTCTCTTAGACTTTTTTTCTTAGACATTGACTTCTTTTAAAATCACAGTTCCTAAACTCCTTTGAGAACAGTAATGGATCACTGTCTTCAAATGAGGTTACCATTTTACTACATTCCTGGAGGGCACCTCTGAATAACACAATCCTGTCGGTCAGTGACGAGGGATATGTGACCCAACAGCTATCACTGGACTCCCATGGGCTTCATCTCCTTGTGCCCAGGAGAGGTGGGAGTTGGCTGCCAGTATTTCACCATCTTTCCTTCCCATTTTCTCTTTTTCCTGGTCTAGCCAAAGCATGATCTTTTATCCCATGCCACTGCCTTCCAGCTGGCAGCTGCTAGGTGACTGGCTGTTGCCACGGCAACCCATTGTGACACCACAGTAGATCACCTGACCAACGCCCTACTAGTGGTGACCATACCCACCACCACTCCACAGTGGAACTGTTGGGAGTTCCTGAACAAAACATCTGGAGGGTTAATGGTTTCCCACCATCGTTCTTAAAACAAACAACTAAAGGAATTGCCACCACCACATCTTCCTTTTTTTTGTTTTTCCTAAAGAGATTGCCAGCTATTTTCTCAAAATAACCACAAGATCCCATCAGATATTGGAAATGGTTGTGCTGTTTTGAATCTGGTAGCTGAAGTTCACAAAAATGTAACTTTTCCAAGCTCAGGTTTTAAGCTTACAGTGTATTGATACATGTCTCTTTACACTGCACTACTCATAACAATATGATTTTTATCACAGTTTTTCTATACCAAACTAGTGGAAACCATTTTTAGTTTAAACACATTGTCTTAGTACGAACACCCGGACCACTTACTCTTGCTGTGAAGAAATCTGTATAGCTCTTGCATGACCTCCGTCTTCATTATCTCCTTGAGGAAAGTATCTTGCTCCTTCAGTTCATCGGCAGTGAATTCTTCATCAGTCCCAACCTTTTTGTGATAGTTATCCAACAGCTTAATGAAACTTGCATAGGTTGGCTTGGAGAAGAGTTTCTCTTCATTGACATATTGGAAGAGTCTGCACAATACAAAATAATTCCCCATCTTTAAAGATGGACTAGAGCTCCACAGGCTACCCATCCCTTCCTCCCAGTAATGGACACTCACACTCAGTTACTGTATAAGGAAACCAAATGATCGGCCTTCTGTTATCAGGAGTTGCAGAACTGACCAAGATGTACAGTATTGAATTGAATTGAATTGAAATTTTAATTTATATACCACAATTCTCTGCCCGAGGACCGACTCAATGCAGTTTACAAGTTAGAAGTACAGCATAATAATATCACAATAATCACAAAAATACAATATATCACAATACATTACAATATATTCAATACAATTCATTAAACAGTTACACCAAATGCAAAGTGCAAAAGCAAATACAAATATAGATTATACAAAATACCATTGCAGGTGCACCCCCTAGTCCGAATTATAACTTTCAATTGGTGTAATCATCCAATTGTAATTCTTTAAGGCAAGCAGGCCGCAGTAACACTGGTAAGGTTCCACCCAAAATGCCAATGGCAATTGGCTACATGTAACTATTTGTATCAATTTGTTTGTTGACACAAACAAATTGTTGACCGGAGTCAATAAACTATCTACTGACCCCACCCTATGACGTGTATCCGTTAAATCACGAGGTGATGCATGCTGTAAAGCTCCTGCCATCACCCCTTGCCTGGTTCGTCATTGACCGGCCAAAGCTATTACCCCTGTACCTGTCTAAGTGTTGGCCAGTCAATTGCGAACCTGCCGGATACCTCTGGGTCATAAATCTTTACCTTACCAGTGCTAGCCGCCACACAGGGACGCGTCCATGATGACTCACCGCCCCCCCCCCCAGACCGTCAGCTCGGTCGCCAGGCCTGCTTGCACCACACCCAGAAAGAGGTACATACCTCCAGCCGACAGGTGGACCCCATCTCCTGCCTACCAGCAAAAAATTTTGTAAGCCTATCCGCAGGTTTCCAATGGCTGTCTCCCAGCCATGCTCAGCAAGGGACTGAGCAACAGTCCTGTCCACTGACTGCCGGAACAGTCCGAACCACGGAGATCCACGTCTCCCCTAAATTGGTGTCTCGGCACGATGTTAGACCATAGCGACCGTGTGTAAGCCATACATGATATAAAACGCCAGGTCACTGCCCCTCGACAGTTTAGGAATAGCAGTGATCAGTATAAGATCATTGGCGCCGAGGTGCCTAATAAGAACATCGGGCGGTCCAGCATCCCTGACAGACATCAGGAATGGCAACAGTTCCCGCCCCCTTGAGCCGCGCATACCATACCATTGCATACGTGCGGATGCACACAGCCCAAGTTGGGGTCCACTCTCTGTCACCGCAGCATATACTGCTACCCAGTGTACATAGCTGCGGCCCACCATCCCCACTGCCACCGGTGTGCAGAGACACACAGGATCTGTATAAGAGGAGAAGAGGTGAAGGACATAACTAGGCACTCATACAGTGAGGGGACGTACATATAAGAAATTACGCGTACACATATATCCGCCTCCGAGTACCCCAAACGTAGCCGCGATCAACGCGACGCCTATCCTAAATAAATGGGTGCCAAAACAGGCCCCACACCGCGAAGCGCGGCACCGGTCACCCTCAGTAACTTTACTTTGGTAAGGGTAGACCCATCCTGGTGGCAGAAAAACAGGCTAGGGCGCGCAGCGGGCACTGCCGAAAATTCGTGTAGGACACCAACCGGACAGATGTCTCCAATGAAACTTCGTAGCAGTCTAACTCCACTGCCTACGCCGTGCTGAACAACCTTTGAGGACCGTATCCCCAATTGAGCCCACTCATGTGTGACATAGACATCATCGAGTTCCAGTGCCCTACGAGACACATCCGCCTTACACAATGGTACCAACTCTGGCACCAACTCACTGATGCGGAGCGCTCCAAAAAGGCTACCGTGGTAGCTGCGTGACCAAGTGCCACTTCACACCTATCCGAACATAAGTCATGCCAGCCTCGTGCAAGGTGGGTCAGAAACTCTGGCGAACTGGGGTGACGCATGTCCGGGCGGCGGACACGTTCACGTTTCCACCCCTCCAAAACACGACACATGCGGAAGTAACTCACGCAGTCATTGAAACCACACACCCCCCACGTTGGCCATAAATGCCAGTGCCGAAAGCCTGAAGGCTATAGTAGCCTTACATGCATTGTAAAACCTGGTCCTCTGATATTGACCACACTTGAGGTAACTGTAGTTACTCACAAAAAGTTCTAAATCGCATGAAAGCATGTTGATACGCCTTACGCGTGCGAGGTGCCAAAGACATGCCCGGTTCACCTCTCCTCGCCAAACGTCCAAATATCGTCCGGAAGTGGCGAGTGGAATTCCTCTGCTTCCGGAGCAAGGCACGGAACCGGGTGATCTGCAGGCGGGATAAAGCATCAGCAATATCGTTATTAATACCTGGAACATGTCTGGCCCTGAACAGCACATTTAGGCGTAGGCTTCTCAAAAAGCATTGACAAACCAATGCCATGAACCTTAGGGGATTTGCACGTCTGGGTGTTGACAATGTGCACCACTGCCGCATTGTCACACCAAAAATGGACCACTGAGTTGGCCCACTCGTCGCCCCATAGCATCAGTGCTCTCCAAATTGGGAAGAAACTCAAGGAAGGTAAGATCGCGGGGGCGAGCCGTGCCAAGCCATGCGTGATGCCCTCGGCCGTAAGTCCACCAACACTCGGAGTAAACCCCCATAACCCAGGAAGACGGAGGCATCCGACCGTACTTGAAATCCCAATAGCTCAAAATCCCCTGGGTGCACTGGCAGTAATCGGAAAGCCGAGTGCATATCACACTGTGCCAGGAAAGCACCGGGACCGCATGAGTGGGACCACCCGTAGGGGCTGAACAACAACGTTTACCTAACTGAAAAAAGGTCATCAGGAATGGCATCACTGACCGAAGAACCTGCAGGGTAAGCTAGATGGAGGATTAGATGACATTCACCCGGGTTCTACTTCGGTACTAGCCCCAGAGGGGAGACCTTCAAATTAGGGAAAGGTGGTTCCAAGAATGGGCCCGCTACTCTCATAGCCTCAACTTCCTTAGCTATGCTCAGTGCAGCAACCTCCTCGTTACCTTTCAAGGGAACTAGATTAGTAGCATCTTGGGGCCCCTAACACCCCCGAAGGAATACGAAAGCCCCATTAGAAACCCTCCAGCAGGTACCTCGCACCATCCCTTCTTTGATAAGCTGAGAGCCATCGCTCCAGCATGAGTACAGTAATTGGGGAGGGGGGCTTTGACGCTGCGTAGGCAGCGTGGGGGCCAGCACAAAAGGGACACTCATGTCGGTAACGACACTGGCGCTTATTACACACACCGCTAGCTGAGAAGGTCCAACACAGCAGGTGGGCTGGAACCCCCTGCCCCCACCGGTTGGCAGGGAGCCTGTGTTGCAGCAGCCCGCTGCACAGCATGACCACAATGGTACCTATCACCAGGCGCCAGTCACATGGGAGTCATGTACAAGAGCCACAATTGCTGAAAGGGCTCATCCTACCTCATCTCAGGATGTAGGGCCAACCTCATCCAAATTCCTCATCGTAAGCCAACTACGATGGGCCCATGAAATCAACCATCGCCCTGTAAATATTATCAAGGGATTGAACCATCGGGATGGCCCAATCAGGCCGGGCCCTGAGGCATACAGCCATATATATAAAGTATGCCGGCGACCAGTTGGCCCAGGTGCGCGGTGGCTTACGACGACGGGACAGCTCTTTGTCTCTGTCGTCCTGTCCCTCTCTCTCTTCCTCAGTGGGCTCACGGTTCAATAGGGAGAATATATCCACGTACTCCCCTCGCCAGATCTTATCCCTCGTGGCCTGTGACAAATGATCACCCAGGGGCAAGGAATAACCAGCCGTCGACAAAGCCATCGTCGGCACATTCTGTATAGAGGGCATACGCAGCGGGACCTGGACAGCCCCTGCGATGCTCGGCACTGCCCCAGGGGTGGACACCCCCGCCCTTAATGATGGACCATTTTGAAATATGGGATACTGGGATAGGACGGTAACTGATGCCCGCTCGCATCAACTTGACGAGGCCAGGGCCACTGAACCCCACCACTGTAAGTGGGATGTGGTGTTGGTGCACTAAATTGAACCTGATACTCACTAGGTGCACCCCCGTGAGCCGCCCCCACCGGGGGTTCCGGCCCACGGCGGGCGTCGGAGCTCGCGACCGGAATCGAGCTCTGGGACCACCCCTGACTGCTCCCAGCCTGGACATCAGGTCGAACGGGGAGCTGCGAGACACCAGCTGGGGCCGGCCGGACCGTCTCAAGCAGCTCGACCCGGTTGGCTGCCCGGCGAAGCGTTGCGGCCGGCAAGGTAGCCGGGGCCGACGAAGGGGCCACTGTTGAAGAAAGAGTAGCGCGCCCCTCTGAAGGAGGCTGTGCAATGCCCAAGGATGCTTCCAGCACTGCTATCCGTGCCAGCAGAGCATCCACTGCCCCAGAGCCCCTAGTATAAAGCAGGCCGGGTGGGCCGGACGGCCCACCAGGCAGTTGAGGAAAAGGCAACCAAAAAGGAGAGCCAAGGCCAGAATAGGGCCATGCCCAAAACTCAGGCCCATGGGGGGCCGGAGGAGCAGTGGGTTGGACACCCGCACCAGGCCCCCACCAGGCCGCCCTGTCCCATGCCCGGCAAAGGCGGGCCGAGGGCAGAAGCCCCAGAGGGGCCGGCCTGTAGCTGACCAGCCACCAAGCTGGAACCCAGCTGCCAAGTGGTAGCCTGACCAGCCCCACTGGTACCAGTGGGCAAGGCTGGCACATCGCCCTGCCATGGGGGCACAGCCCTGGTTCTCCGACCCAAAGGCTGGCCCCCATCTGGTGCAGGGCCGGTAAAAGTTCTTCCCCTCGGCTGTGGCTTTAGCGCCGGGGCCTTCCGCTTGGGAGCCATGTCTCCCTAGGAGAAGAAAGTCGCTGCAGGATCCCTATCCAGGGATCAAACTCCTAGCGTGTAAGTACCGTGGTAGCCAAGCAATCCAAAAGGCTCCGGGTACTTTAATCCTCCTTTCCCAGCCGGGAAACGAACTGCAAGGCTCAATAGCCGAAGACTAAGGAGAAAACAGCGACAGAGAAAACTTCTCCTCTCCGTCGCAATTCTAAAATGGCAGCTCGGCTGCCTCGTGGCCACCCCTTTTATAGAGGGGTGGCCACATCTCCTAACTCACCCGGATGTCTGAGTCCGGGTGGGGGCCCCCCACAAAGAGCGTGGCGGCCATTTTGGCGCCGCGCTTTCATTAAATACAGTACTGAAATCCCAAGAACAATTGCCCAAACCCTCAGCTCCCTCCCATCCATGAGACAAACCCCTGGCTTCGAAACATCCTCACCGGAGCCCTAAAACCCCCACCACTGGGAAAACAGTTCCAGTTGGACTCCGACCTCCCCCGACCGGGCGGGCCAGAGAAGGGAGCCGAAGGTGTTGCGTGGCTCTTGGGGCTCGGTGGCAGCGGCTATTCATAGCCCCACGTCTGGAAAGCGGCTCCAGCTGGGCTCCCACCTCCCCCAACCGGCCGGGCCAGGGAAGTGAGCCAAAGGTGTTACATGGCTCTTGGGGCTCGGTGGCAGCGGCTATTCATAGCCCCACGTCTGGAAAGCGGCTCCAGCTGGGCTCCCACCTCCCCCAACCAGGCGGGCCAGGGAAGGGAGCCGAAGGTGTTGTGTGGCTCTCGGGGCTCGGTGGCGGCGGCTATTCATAGCCCCATGTCCGGAAAGTGGCTCCAGCTGGGCTCCCACCTCCCCCGACCGGGCGGGCCAGGGAAGGGAGCCGAAGGTGTTGCGAAACACATCATGGTTGAATGGCTCAAGTCTGGCGAGGGGATGCTGAAACTGCCCCTTACAAGATGTTTTGCTGGAAATCGGTTGGCCGGCGTTGGTGAGGTACAAGGGCTCCAACTTATGCAGGTTGCCAGAAGTGTGCCGCATAGATTCGTTGGTTGGCCATCTTGATGGCATGAATGGAGATCTTCTATCGGGATGATTTTCTGATTTTTCCGATTCACTGGTTTCATCAGAATTTTCCCATGAGGATGCTGTGGGCGTGGTGATCTCAATCCCCAGCGGGTTGCCCAACCAGACGTAACTCTGCTGGTTCTGATTAAGCCGAACATGATAGGGTGTGGGGCGTTTGTCTTGCTTGCCCATTTTTCGGCTGATGGTTCCCACCGCTCTTTTTGTGGCACGGGTGGAAGTCTGTTGCCAGCCGGATATTTCTCCTCCCTGTTGTCTCCAGAACTTTCCCATGAGGATGCTGCACGCGGGGTGGTTTCAAGCCGCATCTTCTGCTTGCCCAAGAGGATTTTGGCCATGCGCTGCCTCTGATAAACCAGAGCGGAATCAGGGCATGGGCCCTGGGGGGGCTTTGGTGTAAATTCCTCCTGTGGTCTCTCTGCTATGAAGAATTTGTTCTCTTTTTGTGGCACATGGCTGGTCCTCCTAGAAGAGATCACCTTACATGTTTCAGGGACTACCTGTATCTATGCAGGCTCTGTGACAGATGGTTATGCAATAAATGATTTTTTTTGCCTAACCTTGAGGTAGCACTTTGCAAGATGCTGCTCACAATGTTGTTTGCTTAGCCATTGGCCAATCTTCTATCTATCTATATCTCTAAAGCAAAGAAGTATGTTTCTATGTCTTTTATGCAGGCCCCCTCCACCCGCGACCCACCCACTTGACAAGCATCCCAGACCTACCTGCCATGTCCCTTTGGTCAAAGAAGGGGGTCTGGATGATGTGGGTGGGGCACCAGCCCCACCAGAGACATTTGCGCAAATCACTCACTGACGCAGATGTCACAACTGGGCACCAGCAACAAAGGGTGGGTGCGCTCGTGCGCAACAGTGCACGAGCATCACCACCAAGTGACCGGACCATGTCAACCGAGCCGACGCAACAGCCACCCACGCGCCCACCAACCCAGCACCGAAATGCCCCTGCTCTGGCTGGGGATGCAAAGCCATCAGAGGCGGCTGCCGCGCAACTACCCACGCTGCCACCCACCCTCCCACCCAGTGTCACAATCCCCCACACTGGACAGGGATGCGAGGCTGACGCCTGAAACTGCTGCCCCACCCTGGCCAGGAGGTAAGGTCAGTGCAGTAAAGGGGGCGGGCAATGCCTCCCCAGACCGGCTTGAGTCCCTCCAGACGCAGGCCGGGCTCCTATGTTAGTATTATCATATTACAGCCATTGTCCAAGCCACAGCAGCTCTGTTATAATGACTGATTGGCACTCAATTCCAAAACTATTCAGTTAAGGATAGCTAGAGGGAGCTGTAGTTCAGAAAAAGCAACTTTACTAAATTCTGACAGGGAACACTAGTTATGGAGCCTTTGTCCACAGTTTCTATTGGACACTACCTGGAAATAATTAGCATAATCCTGTTAGTATTCATGTAAGGACTGTATCACTTGCTGTGGCCAATTACAGCTAATTGAGGTGCATCTCAGTTATATACCTTGCCACAAAACACAATTGCACAAGCAACTTATCCATTAGCCACAATTAGTTGTGATAGGTTATGCAAACCTTACACAAACACCAAAAGGATTCCAACCAAGTATGAATAATGAGATGCTGTACTTGTAATTAATTCATTTTCTGAACAACAAATACATGACACCAGAAACAAAGAAATGCCTCTGTTAGAGCACTAAAATGTTTAAAACAGGTGGAACCGTTCATCAGGCTGATCATTAAAGAAGGGTCCTGTTGGATTCAAAAGTTCATCTGTTTTTAATATTTTAGTAATCCAGGACAGTATTATGGACCATATTTTTTTTATTTATGCAAGATCACATAGCTTTCCCCTTTTTTCATTTAAATGTACATTAAATGTGTAAATTACACATCTAATATAATGAGATACAACATCACTGCCTTTGCAGTATAACTGGTTTTAGTTCAATTTATAATTTTAGAAAGTATATGTGCTTCAAGCATATATTGTACTGTTTATGAGCCTCCAGCATTCTGTTTGTTCTGCAAGTGTAAATTGATTATTTCAGTTGCTTTTTTGTCATAAGAAGTAAAGAGCAACTTTTTTAAAAAAATTATAAAATTTAACAGTATGGTACTATATGGGGAGTGGAGCTTGGAGTTCCCATCTTAATAAATTTCATATGTGTAAATTAATAGAATTTGTCTGCCTGTCGGAGAAAGTTGCTAGATAATCTACTGTTTTGTTTCAGCACTTAACAATACCTATCTGCAGATTCCGCATGCACAATTGGCACAAACTGCCCCTGGCAGAGGTTACACCGGTCGAAGAAGGTTCCTGGTCACTGGCCCTTGCCAGTATGGAAATTGGGGAATGGATTAATAATCATAGGGTTGATTCACCCACATCTGACCTGACCGGCGATTCTGCTGAGGGAAGCGAATCGCTAACCTCCGTTACGTATTAGGCAATTACTGACTCACAGATCAGCCCAAGCTCTCGTGCAAATAGAGGCCTTATTTACCCTGGTGTAAGCCCCGAACAATGGATTTCCCCTGTCAGTGTTTGCCCTAGTTAATTAACTTCCCCAAGAGAGATTTCCCATTAACCCGGGTAAATGGGTGATGTGATTTTTCTGTCAGATGACGATTCTATCACCGTTGCCTTCTATTCCTATATATGCTGATGTTTTTCCCACAATAAACCACTGGTCTTCGCTCCATCTTGTCTCGTGTCGTTCCTTGACCAGTCTCCTCTGGGACCTCACGGCCGCCCCGCGGCCCCAATCCAACACCTAGCCATGCTTGGGTGCTTTGTTGCTTTAAGTAGCCTTTAAGAAAACAGAAAATCTTGTAGCTGATGTTTAAAAAAACATCTATTTTAGGTGTAACTCAGACTTTGCCCTCTCAGCAGTGATACAGAAGCCTAATAATAGGAAACTCCTATTCCAAGAAAAGGATTGAAGGAGGATAGAATAATCATCTATGAATCAAGTATTCATTTGCAGTAAAGAAAGTGAAATCTTCAGTTTTTTGGATACCTATCTGCACATTTTAATAAATGTCTTCCACATATATATTTGAGAACCACCTGAAAGCTAACTAAATAGTTATCACTACTTATGTTTCCAGTCGCAACCATTTAATTGTGCACAATATACACTCTCTAGTGTTCCATAGGCTTAAGACACATCATGTATGTAGGAAACATACGGTTCTGGGGAATGATCCTCGCGATCCTTAGTATCTGAAGCCAAGCCTTGCTTGTTAAGGTTGATATCAGATTCTTGTGCTCTGTTGCGGTCACTTTGGTAAAGCTGTTCAGATTCTTGTGCCAATTCTTCATTGGAGATGGCGTCGTCACTGGTGGAGAATCCTCCTGTATTGTTTTAGAATAAGGATGTGATGGGATTGATTTGTAAGACGTGAGTTACAGAGAAAATTCCTTATATTTCGTTATACCACCAGGTTGGCCGAAAGTAATTGAAACTAGGGCTGTGTACAGACTTGAATAATTCCTAAATTACTAACTGAATTGGCCTGAATCACATAGATTTCTATGATGAAACAAAGTAGAATTAATATAGTCTATGGGTGAATTGCAGAGGCTCAAGTAGCTAAGACGCTGACTGGGAAGCGGAAGGTCAGCAGTTCGATTCCCGAGTACTGCAGGACGGAATGAGCTCCCGTCTTTGTCCCAGCTCCTGCCAACCTAGCAGTTCGAAAGCAAGAAATTGCAAGTAGATAAATAGAGACCACTTCGGTGGGAAGGTAACAGCATTCCGTGTGCTCCGGTGTCTAGTCATGCCTGCCACATGACCATGGAAATGACTGCAGAAGCAGACAGCGCTGGCTCTTCGGCTTAGAAACAGAGATGAGAACTGCACCCTAGAGTCGGATACGACTGGCTTTCAAGCAAGGGAAACCTTTACTTTACTTTATGGGTGAATTGAATTTCCAGACTAATTTGTGCTTTGAGCAAAAATCAAATTGTGCCAGGAACAGATCTCTTCCTTCCTATTTTGGTTTTCCAGTGCAAATCAAAGGGAAGTTTCCAAATTGATTTGGACTGAATGGGGCACAAAAGAACTCTGAAATGAATCAGAATTCAATCCAAAGGCCAAATAGCAATAGCAATTACACTTATATACTACCCCATAGTGCTTAGTGCACTCTTTGGGCAGTTCAAATGGGCCACAAGAAATTGTCAAAGGATTCGAGCACAGCCTTAACAGAAACTGTTGTCTGAGAATACTGTAACAGAAAACTACAAATACAATCAATCATACACTCAATAAAATTGACAGATTTCCCATCCCTGGTTTTGGCACATCTCAATGCCACACATAATCATTACTGAATCTATTCTATTGCTTTTTATACTGTTTGAGATTTTAAAAAAAATATATGTGTGCATTTGCTTACAAACTTTACAAATGCCCACCAGCTGAGTGCTGGACACTGGTTCCACTTATTTCTTGTCTTCCACACCTCATCTAAAAATAGTGACAAGTACTCACCATCATACACTGTGCTCTTTTCTTTACTATTTGCATTACCTGCAAGAGAAAGAGGCAATTATTTTATGGAGACCAGTGGAAAATTATAATTTCAATTTTGGAGATACAGTTCAGAATTTTGGATAGTGCCTGTGAAGTTTGGACTAAAATTCAGAGAGCACTACCTTTTACAGGCAAAATTGGAGTTACCAGCCCCCATAGAAGGAGACCATCTCATCTTGTGCGAATGAAACATCTCTTCTTAAGTAAAGTTCCAAGTCTTCAAAAGATCTCAATTACCCCAAGAACCCTATCTACCAGATTCATGGGTTCCCAGGCCTCATCCTATTAGCCACAGCTTTAAACAGCCAGTGTGATAGCACACTAGGAAGCTAACCTGCCACTTAGGAGCAGAAATGTAAACATGATAAAGCAAATGAAAATAAAATAGATGGTATAAATCAGGGTTTCCCAACCTTTTTACACTGCGGGCCTGACCACACCCCCAGAAGAAGTAGTAAATGCACCTGCTTCTGCGTTTACAACAGCTGCAGGTGCATTTACAGCTGATGTAACCATGTTTAAGCATGCACAGACGTGTTTTATGGCTGATGGAAATGCATATGCTTCCACTTCCAGGTGCGATGGCGGTGGCAGGCCACACCACATTAAATAGTGTTGAGGGCCGGCGCCAGCCTACAGGTTGGGAACCCCTGGTATAGATGCACAAATATGTGATAGCAACACACAGGAAGGATCGAAAGGCAAAGGAGATGCGTTATGGTCCTCCCACCATGATTTTCATGCTGGATAAAAGAAAACTCTCTCCCCACCCTGTGTTTGGATATGCTAAAGGCTTCCATTTTTATTTTGTATTTTATTTTTTACTTTTAAGACATTTTATATATATGGTGCTTGCCACATTTTCCAGTTGCATGTTCTTGTGTATAACAGAAGACTTATGTATGTAAATTAAAATGAAATTTTTAAAGTGGGAGCCATGTTAGGCTGTGCAAGCAGCATATTAGAGAATAAACAAAACAAAAATGCTGTAGCACTTTAAAGACTAACTTCTGTATTTTAATGTTAGGTCTTGAGGATCAAGTCCACTTTGTTTTACTCTCTGTGTTTTACTTGAAACACAGACTAAGATGGCTACTATTCAAAAATAGTACTGCCTGAATACTAAAGCCAAAGTTAGTACAAGAAACAACATCATCAGGAAACTCACAAACTATAAATGGGGAACTCAACCATCCAGGCTGAGCACATCAGCTTTGGCGCTGAACATCTATGCATCAGAGTATGCTGCCCCAGTATGGAGCGCATCCACACATGCAAAACAAGTTGACATTACTGTTGCATATAGCAACAGGATGCCTCAAACCTACACCTGTTGAGAAGATATACCCTCTTGTTGGTATTGCTCCACCTAAGATCAGGAGAGAAGTAGTAGCAGCGGATGATGACAGAACTAAGCAAGAGAATGAAAGCGCGGCGCCAAAATGGCCGCCGCGCTCTTTGCGGGGGGGCCCCACCCGGACTCAGACATCTGGGTGAGTTAGGGGGCGTGGCCACCCCTCTATAAAAGGGGTGGCCACGAGGCAGCCGAGCTGCCATTTTAGAATTGCAACGGAGAGGAGAAGTTTTCTCCATCGCTATTTTTTCTTAATAGTCTTCGGCTATTGAGCCTTTGCAGTTCGTTTCCCGGCTGGGAAAGGAAGATCGAAGCACCCGGAGCCTTGGATTGCTTGGCTGCCGTGGTGCTTAAACGCTAGGAGTTCGATCCCTGGATAGGGATCCTACTGCGACTTTCTTCTCCTAGGGAGACATGGCTCCCAAGCGGAAGGCCCCGGAGCTGAAGCCGCGGCCGAGGGGAAGAACTTTTACCGGCCCTGCGTCAGATGGGGGCCAGCCTTTGGGTTGGAGGACCAGGGCTGCGCCCCCACGGCAGGGTGATGTGCCAACCTTGCCCACTGGTACCAGTGGGGCTGGTCAGGCTACCACTTGGCAGCCGGGTTCCAGCTTGGTAGCTGGTCAGCTACAGGCCGGCCCCTCCGGGGTTTCGGCCCTCGGCCCGCCTTTGCCGGGCATGGGACAGGGCAGTCGGGGGGGGGGCTGGTGCGGGTGTCCAACCCATTGTTCCTCCGGCCCCCAATGGGCCAGAGTTTTGGGCATGGCCCTATTCTCGCCCTGGCTCTCCTTTTGGGTTGCCTTTTCCTCAACTGCCTGGTGGGCCATCCGGCCCACCCGGCCTGCTTTATACTGGGGGTTTCTGGGGCAGTGGGTGCTCTGTTGGCATGGATAGCAGTGCTGGAAGCATCCTTGGGCATTGCACAGCCTCCTTCAGAGGGGCGCGCTACTCTTTCTTCAACAGTGGCCCCTTCGTCGGCCCCGGCTACCTTGCCGGCTGCTATGCTTCAGAGGGCGGCCAACCGGTTAGAGCTGCTTGAGACGGTCCGGCCGGCCCCAGCTGGTGTCTCGCAGCTCCCCGTTTGACTTGATGTCCAGGCTGGGAGCAGTCGGGGGTGATCCCAGAGCTCGATTCCGGTCGCGAGCTCCGACGCCCGCCGTGGGCCGGAACCCCCGGTGGGGGCGGCTCACGGGGGTGCACCTAGTGAGTATCAGGTTCAATTTAAGTGCACCAACACCACAGCCCACTTACAGTGGTGGGGTTCAGTGGCCCTGGCCTCGTCAAGTTGATGCGAGCGGGCATCAGTTACCATCCTATCCCAGTATCCTATGGTTTCAAAATGGTCCCTCGTTAAGGGCGGGGGTGTCCGCCCCTGGGGCAGTGCCGAGCATCGCAGGGGCTGTCCAGGTCCCGCTGCGTATGCCCTTTATACAGAATGTGCCAACGATGGCTTTGCCGACGGCTGGTTATTCCTTGCCCCTGGGTGATCATTTGTCCCAGGTCACGAGGGATAAGATCTGGAGGGGAGTACGTGGATATATTCTCCCTATTGAACCATGAGCCCACTGAGGAAGAGAGAGAGGGACAGGATGACAAAGACAAAGAGCTGTCCCGTTGTCGTAAGCCACCGCACACCTGGGCCAACTGGTTGCCGGCATACCTTATATATATGTGGCTGTATGCCTCAGGGCCCAGCCTGATTGGGCCATCCCGATGGTTCAATCCCTTGATAATATTTACAGGGCAATGGTTGATTTCATGGGCCCATCGTAGTTGGTTCATGATGAGGAATTTGGATGAGGGTGGCCCTACATCCTGAGATGAGGTGGGATGAGCCCTATCAGCAATTGTGGCTCTTCTACATGACTCCCACGTGACTGGCGCCTGGTGATAGGTACCATTGTGGTCATGCTGTGCAGCGGGCTGCTACAACACAGGCCCCAAGCTAACTGGTGGGGCAGGGGGTTCCAGCCCGCCTGCTGTGTTGGACCGACATGAGTGTCCCCTTTTGCGCTGGCCCCTATGCCGCCTCTGTGTGCCCACCGGTTGGTGGGTTACGGGGCAGAGGTAGGGGTGCACAGGGGGTGATCAGAGCTCCGTCTGATGGAACTAGCCATGTCAAAGCCCCCCCTCCCAAATTAGTGTACTCATGCTGGAGCGATGGCACTCAGCTTATCCAAGAAGGGATGATGCGAGGTACCTGCTGGAGGGTTTCCAATGGGGCTTTTGTATTCCATTCAGGGGTTTTAGGGGCCCCAAGATGCTACTAATTTAGTTCCCTTGAAAGGTAACGAGGAGGTTGCTGCACTGAGCACAGTTAAGGGAGTTGAGGCTATGAGAGTAGCGGGGCCCTTCTTGGAACCACCTTTCCTAATTTGAAGGTCTCCCCTATGGGGCTAGTACCGAAGTAGAACCAGGGTGAATGTCGTCTAATCCTCCATTTAGCTTACCCTGCGGGTTCTTCGGTCAGGGATGCCATTCCTGATTACCTTTTTCAGTCAGGTAAACGTCGTATGTTCAGCCCCTAAGGGTGGTACGCTCATGCGGTCCCGGTGCTTTCCTGGCACAGTCTGATATGCACTCGGCTTTCTGATTATTGCCAGTGCACCCAGGGGATTTTGAGCTATTGGGTTTCAGGTTCCAAGGGGAATTTTACTTAGATAAGACCATGCATTTTGACTGCTCTATTCCATGTTCGACATTCGAACGATTCGGTACTTTCATTCAGTGGGCCTTTGCTTGCAGGTCAGGGTCCCGGTCTCTAGCCCATTACCTCGATGACTTTTGGTTTGGGGGTGAACGGGGCTTGGACACGTTCACGCGTCTCCTCACTACATTTCAGACACTCATGTGGGAACTGGGTGTCCCCTTAGCGCCTGAGTAGACCGAGGGCCCAGCTATTAAGCTCACATTAATAGGCATTGGAATTGACTCTGTCGCACAGGCATCCGGGTTACCCATGGATAAGGTGGCTCGGATCTCTGCGGTGATTTTGGCATTGATTGCCAAACATAAAGTGTCCCCTCGTGAGCTGCAGCTACTTCATGGCCACCTTAACTTTGCCTGCAGGGTGGTTACACCCGGCAGAGCATTGGCCAGGCGCCTGTGTGACGCCATGGCTGGCCTGTTAAACGTCACCACAGGGTCCGGCTGATCAGGAGCATACGGGCGGACCTTGCGGTCTGGCTCAAATTCCTCCAGGGATTTAACGGGGTCTCTTCCTGGAGATCAGACCTTATGGTCTGCCCTAGATTTCAATTATGGTCGGATGCCTCAGACTCCCTGGATTATGGGGGTTTACTCTGAGGGTAGGGGGACTTACGACCGAGGGGTTCATGCATGGCTGGGCACGGATCCCCTTCGCGATCTTACCTTCCTTGAGTTTCTTCCCAAATTGGGGAGCACTGATGCTATGGGGCGACGAGTGGGCCAACTCAGTGGTCCATTTTTGGTGAGACAATGCGGCAGTGGTGCACATTGTCAACACCGACACGTGCAAATCCCCCAGGGTCATGGCATTGGTTTGTCAAGTCTTTTTGAGAAGCCTACGCCTAAATGTGCTGTTCAGGGCCAGACATGTTCCAGGTATTAATAACGATATTGCTGATGCTTTATCCCGCCTGCAGATCCCCCGGTTCCGTGCCTTGCTCCGGAAGCAGAGGAATTCCACTCGCCACTCCCAGCCGATATTTGGACGTTTGGCGAGGAGAGGTGAACCGGGCATGTTATTGGCACCTCGCACGCATAAGGCGTATCAACATGCTTTCATGCGATTTAGAACTTTTTGCGAGTAACTACAGTTACCTCAAGTGTGGTCAATATCTGTGGACCAGGTTTTACAATGCATGTTTATCTTCTCAGTCAGGCTTTGGCCCCCCATACTATAGCCTTCAAGTTTTCGGCACTGGCATTTTATGGCCAACGTGGGGGGGGGGGGTTTCAATGACTGCGTGAGTTACTTCCGCATGCGTCGTGTTTTGGAGGGGTGGACACGTGAACGTGTTCGCCGCCTGGACACACGTCACCCCAGTTTGCCAGAGTTTCTGGCCCACCTTGCACGAGGCTGGCATAACTTATGTCGGATAGGTGTGGAGTGGCTCTTGGTCCCGCAGCTACCATGGTAGCCTTTTTGGAGCGCTCCGCATCAGTGAGTGGGTGCCAGAGTTGGTACCATCTGTGTAAGGTGGATGTGTCTCGTAGGGCACTGGAACTCGACGATGTCTATGTCACACATGAGTGGGCTCAATTGGGGATACGGTCCTCAAAGGTTGTTCAGCACGGCGTAGGCAGTGGAGTTAGACTGCTACGAAGTTTCATTGGAGACATCTGTCCGGTTGGTGCCCTACATGAATTTTCGGCAGTGCCTGCTGTGCGCCCCAGCCTGTTTTTCTGCCACCAGGATGGGTCTACCCTTACCAAAGTAAAGTTACTGAGGGTGACCGGTGCCGCGCTTCGCGGTGTGGGGCCTGTTTTGGCACCCATTTATTTAGGATAGGCGTCGCGTTGATAGCGGCTACGTTTGGGGTACTTGGAGGCGGATATGTGTGTACGCGTAATTTCTTATATGTACGTCCCCTCACTGTATGAGTGCCTAGTTATGTCCTTCACCTCTTCTCCTCTTTTACAGATCCTGTGTGTCTCTGCACACCGGTGGCAGTGGGGATGGTGGGCCGCAGCTATGTACACTGGGCAGCAGTATATGCTGCGGCGACAGAGAATGGACCTCGACTTGGGCTGTGTGCATCCGCACGTATGCGATGGTATGGTATGCGCGGCACAAGGGGGCGGGAACTGTGGCCATTCCTGATGTCCGTCAGGGATGCTGGACCGCCCGATGTTCTTATTAGGCACCTCGGCGGCAATGATCTTATACGGATCACTGCTATTCCTAAACTGTCGAGGGGCAGTGACCTGGCGTTTTATATCATGTATGGCTTACACACGGTCGCTATGGTCTAACATCGTGCCGAGACACCAATTTAGGGGAGACGTGGATCTCCGTGGTTCGGACTGTTCCGGCAGTCAGTGGACAGGGCTGTTGCTCGGTCCCTTGCTGAGCATGGCTGGGAGACAGCCATTGGACACCTGCGGATAGGCTTACAAAAATTTTTGCTTGTAGGCAGGAGAAGGGGTCCACCTGTTGGCTGGAGGTATGTACCTCTTTCTGGGTGTGGTGCAAGCAGGCCTGGCGACCGAGCTGACGGTCTGGGGGGGTGGTGAGTCATCATGGACGCCTCCCCGTGTGGCGGGTAGCACTGGTAAGGTAAAGATTTATGACCCAGAGGTTTCCGGCAGGTTCGCAATTGACTGGCCAACACTTAGACAGGTACAGGGGTAATAGCTTTGGCCGGTCAATGACGAACCAGGCAAGGGGTGATGGCAGGAGCTTTACAGCCTGCATCGCCTTGAGATTTAATGGATACACGTCATAGGGTGGGGTCAGTAGATAGTTTATTGACTCCTGTCAACAATTTGTTTGTGTCAACAAACAAATTGATACAAATAGTTACATGTAGCCAATTGCCATTGGCATTTTGGGTGGAACCTTACCAGTGTTACTGCGGCCTGCTTGCCTTAAAGAATTACAATTGGATGATTACACCAATTGAAAGTTATAATTCGGACTAGGGCATTATTCAATAAAAGTGGCCCGATGCCTTTATCTATATACCGGTATCTGAGTCTTTCTTTGGGGGGTGCGCCTGCAATGACCCTCGACACCATCTGAATAGATATGAGCTTTAAGTCTGCCGACTCAGATCCAGGAAGAGCTTTATGAAATATAGATGACTTATAGAAGAATAAAACATATAAAAAACATAATGGCATCAGCTTTTTTCCTTTCTGGAAATACTAGAATGAAAAGATAAGAATGTCTGGACAAGACTTAAAGCGTGATCACATAGGGAACTAGATTGCCAGTAGGACTACTTGGAGCAGCCTAGTGTGATCTGTTTTTCAGCAATTACATGAAACAGAAGGAAATTTGCTCCTCCCCAACCCTGATCTGTGACCAAGCCAAACCTTTAGGGTCCAGGTGCAGGGCTTCTACATTTTGGGGCCAGGCTAGAGTGATCCATTAGAACAGTGGTGGCCAAACCTTGGTGCTCCAGGTGTTCTTGAACTTCAACTAAATCTGTTTTTACTTTGAGCCAGGAAATGGCTACACTCATTACAGTTTTACATGTTACAATTAGTTGTTTAAATGTCCATGTCACTTTTTCATGGTAAACAAGTGACAGAACAATGGTTTGTTCTGAAGATGAGAAGGAAGATGAATTGTTTAAACAATAAAACATTTATATACAGTATTGATGATTACACAGGTATGTGAACTCCCAGAGGCTTAAACTACCAAAGGGGGTTATAAAGATTTATAGTGCTCTGAGGATTTTGTTTAAGCGTCAGATTCCTTGGCTGGACATTGTAGTGGTTAATGTTTCAGAGTAGGACTTAGAAAACTTGGGATCAAGTCTCCATTCAGTCAGAAGAGTCCCTGGGTAACCTAAACACTAGCCCTCCTTTTAACCTGCCTCTTATGGATGTTATGATAATATTTATTTATTTAGAAAATTCTAATTGCTCACACACTCATGCCAGCATAAAACTATGGGGAGAAATCTGTAGTTATTTTCTGCTGCTGGCTTCTGGAGAACTCAGCTGCTACATGTCTCAGATGTTATATCTGGCACCATCTTCCTTTTCTCCTCCTTGCCTGTGAGTCCATGCCTGTCTCTTGTAGCGATTATTATACTCCTTAACATTACATCAGATCATTTTTACCTCCTCTAAATATAAACATTGAATTCTACAGACCCTGGTAGAGCAAAAGACTAGCATTCCAGATAATGTTACCATAATACTAATTTCCATTTGATCTGCAACCCCTGGCACCACAGGGGGGCAGAGTTGCAGAATTTGGCAAACCTCCACTTAAACAATAGCATAATTTACTTTGTTTTTTTTAATTATTATTACTTGGCAAGTCAATAAGTACAATTTCGAGTGCTTGCAAACTCATAAGGTTGTAGGTCCAGGATCTTGTTGAGTGTTAATGTGTTCTTCCTTTTTTTACGTTATCTACACATTCCTGTTTACATATTGCCAGATAAAAGCACATTCACCTACCAAAAATATTACCTTGCTTTTGAGCCTATGTTGAGTCCGTACCAAGAATTACTCTAACCAGCAGGATCAGGTTAAACTCAGTGATACTTTATTCAGCTCATAACTTGGACTGACGACTATGTACAGGGGTGGCCTCTATATATACAGTGATTTGACCATTACAAAATACAATACATTTAGGCGGGCTTCTGGAGGGCAAGCAAAGTTCAAAATTTCCCGCTTTGACATCTATTTGAATTTTGCGCCTTTAGAAATGGCACGCGTCTGCTCTTCCGCTTTGTCGTGGCTTGTCTTTTGAACCTGAATTAGGCTTTGGACACAACATCCCTCCCACTTTAGTGAGGAACATAATCTCCCCAACGTTTGGGCAGATTGCAAGTCTGTTTGGGCCGTCTGTTGTGTTCTAATGGTTTTCCTTCCACATGGATTACAATGTATCGGAGCCAATGTAACCTTGCCTATAGCAACAATGTAACCTTCAGCTGTATCATATAAACCCTGTAATAGGACGCGAGCTAATGACCACCAGCTGGCAGCAGCGAGCGTCCAAGCTCTCTTGGTCCGAACTCATCAAAGGCAACAGCGCGGGAAGCTTTCCCGCCACTACCTACATCTGGACAAGAAGGGCGTGACTCGCAATGACGTCACGCAGGCAGTAGCCAATGGGCTACCATGGCACCACGTTCAAATGTATTACTGCTGTATAAAAAGAGCTATCGATCCGCCATCACCTCATGTTCCCTCTGTCCACAATGCAATAAACCTGAGTTAACCCAGCCCGAGGCTGTGTCCTGTGTCTTGGTCTTCATACACTAAATTGGCGACGAAGGTGGGATCATGGATCCCCAAGGAGCAGCCAGGGCACAGAGCGGGTTCAACATCACCAAACCGCAAGACTGGGAGCTGTTGGAGATGGACTTCCAGGCGGCGCTGGTGGAACTCAAAGTCAAGGAAGACGATGAGGAGCGGAAGAGGGCCATCCTCACCAGAATGCTCGGGGTGGAAACCAAGCGGACGCTGGTGGGCATCATCGCTCCGAAGAAGGTGAGCCAATTTAAGGCGGACGACATCATGAAGCTGCTACGGGAGCGCTTCCAACCCTCGAGGGCGATGTTTCCCGCTCGGAGCGCATTTTGGAGGCGAGTCCAAGCGCCGGACGAGTCGGTTGAGGCATTCGTGGCCGCCATGAGGGTAGCCGCCGTCCCCTGCAAATGGGGCGACATCCTAGACATGGCCCTCAGGGATGGCGTGCTGTGTGGCCTGAAAGACAAGGAGGTGCAGCGCAGCTTGATGAACAAGGAGCCGCCACCCACACTGGCAGAGGTCGTCGAGGCCGCCGAAGCCGCGGAGTCCACGAATGCTGGAGTAGACGAGATGCACCAGTGGCGTGAGTGGCGTCCCAGGGCCGGCAAAGCAGAAAATTCGGTGCACGGGAAGTCCGGACAATCGGTGCACGCAACTCGGCGGGCCTCAAAATCGTCCTCGGAAGGCAGCGACGGCGAGGAGGTCCAGAAGGTCCGAAAAGGGGGGCGCCGCTGCGATGGTTGCGGGGCGGCCCACGAACGCGCGAGATGCCCATTTAGAAAAGCTGAATGTTACACCTGCGGCCGTCGGGGGCACATTGCCAAGGCATGCAGAAAAAGAAAGGAGGGCCGGAGGCAGTCACCAGACCGTTCGACCAGACCGGACCGTCCCGCGAGGCCCAAAGATGGCGCCCAGACCACGAGGAAGAAGGACGGCGTGGGCCGCGTCTCGGACGGCAGCGAAGATGACGCCCCGGTGTTCAGCGTGTCCACGGGACAGTCCCATTACTTCGTTGAGGTACTAATACAAGGGGCCCCTATCAGGATGGAAATTGACTCAGGGTCCTCCTATTCCATAATCCCCCAGAAAGAGTTCTTGAAAATCGACCCCCACGTGCGGCCCAAACTTAAAACATTGAGGTCCACGCTACGAGATGTACAGGGAAACAGCATTCCGGTATTGGGGGTCGGGAAATTTCGGGTTAATTTCAAGAGACATTCTGCGGAACTGCCCCTAGTTGTCCTCAAGGGGGGAAGTTGTAGCCTCCTTGGGACACAGTGGTTTCAGCCTTTAGGCCTGTTCATAGGGGGAGTACATTCGGTGGGGGGGGATCCAATACAAGCGGTGTGCGACGCGCATCCCGACGTTTTTAAAAAAGGACTGGGAAAATTCAAGGGACCCCCTGTAGCCTTCGACTTAGACCCGGAGGTCCGCCCGATAAGACTCAAACCGCGCAGGGTGCCCTTCGCACTAAAGGACAAAATAGAGGCGGAACTGGACAAATTGGTGGGCCAGGGGATTCTTATTCCTGTTGATTCCGCGGAGTGGGAAACTCCAATTGTAACAGCTCTGAAGGCTAACGGGGAGGTGCGCATTTGCGCTGATTATAAGTGTACAATTAACAAGGCGATCCGCCCTAATGCATACCCGGTGCCGGTGGTCAGCCACCTTTTGGCCAGGCTAAATGGGGGAAAGTGTTTCGCTAAGCTCGATCTAGCACAAGCCTATCAGCAACTCCCCGTAACTCCCGCCACGGCCGCGGCCCAAACGATAGTCACACATAAAGGAGCGTTCCAGGTGTCGCGTTTACAGTTCGGCGTGAACTCGGCACCCGGCCTTTTTCAGTCGCTTGTGGAACGCCTCCTGAAGGGGCTGGAGGGGGTGTTGCCTTATTTTGATGACGTGTTGATAACAGGGGGGAGTGAGGCCGAACTGGCAAAAAGATTGGACAAAGTACTAACTGTGTTCGAGAAAGCGGGGCTGAGACTGAGGAAGGACAAATGTGTCTTTTTCGAAACCGAGGTCGAGTTTTTAGGGTTCCGAATCACACCCGAGGGTATTAGGCCATCCAAATCCAAAGTGGCAGCCATCAAGAAGGCCCCTCGCCCCACATCCAAAACCGAGCTACAGTCATTCCTGGGGCTCCTCAATTTTTACCATACATTCCTTCCGCGGAAAGCGTCCATAGCCGAACCGCTTCATCGGTTGCTTAAAAAGGAGGAGACATGGATGTGGGGTGACGAGCACGAGAGGGCATTCAAAGAGCTAAAGCAACTCTTGACCTCTGACGCAATTCTAACGCATTTCGACCCCAAACGGCCGGTGGTATTAGTCTGCGATGCATCACCGGTGGGGGTGGGGGCGGTGCTTTGCCACGTGTTGGATGACGGAAGGGAGGCCCCGGTTGCGTTTTATTCAAGGTCCCTGTCCCAAGCAGAGCGAAATTACGCACAAACCGACAGGGAGGCATTAGCCATAGTAGCGGGGACCAAAAAGTTCCACGATTTTCTGTATGGCCGCCCGTTTAAAATTGTAACGGATCACAAGCCCCTGTTAGGGATCTTCACGGCAAGCAAGCCCACGCCGCAGATCCTATCCCCGAGAATGCTGCGTTGGGCTATCTTTCTCAACGCATACCAACACGAGTTGGAGTACCGGCCCGGAAAGGAGATCAGCCATGCTGATGCACTTTCGAGATCCCCTTTGCCCCTGTCGGATGACCAAAAGGCTAGAGTAGAAAGAGACCGCCAGGTGTTGCTAATCGAGGTCTTAGACGCACCCCCACTAGTACCAGCCGATATTGCTAGGGCGACAGGCAAGGACAAAACGCTGGAAAAAGTTAGCTCATGGGTACAGAAGGGGTGGCCGGCATCGTCCCCGAGCACGGAATTCGACACATTCTTTCGGAAAAAGCTAGAGCTGTCCCTAGAAAGGGGGTGCCTGTTGTGGAGCCAACGGGTGGTGGTCCCTACATCCATGCGGCCGAGGGTGCTCAAACTGCTGCACGTCAGCCACCCGGGGATCGTTCGTTCGAAAGCGCTGGCCCGCAGTTATTTTTGGTGGCCACAACTGGACGCGGACATTGAGCACATGGTCGGCACTTGTGAGGCATGTCAGGGATCCCGTCCAGAGGAGGCTCGCCTCCCGCATAGGGAATGGGACGCAGCAAGGGGGCCGTGGTCCAGAGTACACATAGATTTCGCTGGCCCATTCCGAGGAACCATGTTTCTCCTGGTGGTGGATGCGTTCTCCAAGTGGCTGGAGGTTATCCCAGTAAAGAGCACGTCCTCCGCTACGACAATTAGCCAGCTACGGAGAGTCTTTTCCACGTTCGGTTTACCTGAGTTAACCCAGCCCGAGGCTGTGTCCTGTGTCTTGGTCTTCATACACTAAACCGTCTGAGAATCTCAGGTCTTGGTGCCGGCTCTGCATGAACCCTGACTGGTTCTGGAGTGGCCGGTGAACTGGATGCAGCCTCAATTGCTGCTTCTGCCTCAGGTAACTCTGGTGGAGTCTCAGGTGAAAGGGGAACTGGTGTGGAGGGCAGTGGCTCGCTAAAGAGCTCCAACTCAAAATCCTGCTCATTTGGTAGCAGTGGTTTCCCTCTGTGATTCCCTCTCTGGACTCACATTCCGACCTGGCACTCTTGGCCAAATTTGGTCGGCGTGTCTTCTCCACACAGTCCCATCATCCAGTTGGACCTTGTATGACACTGTTCTAAGACCTCACCTCCCAACCATGGGAATCCAGGGGCGTAATTCCGGCAATGGACCAGCTGTCCAACTGCAAAACCCTTTGCATTAGCAATGTGAATATTGAGACCCCTGTCCTCAAGACGGTGGGGATCCAAGCGGTCCAGGACCATGGACTATTTCCTCTTCATTAAGAGGTCAGCTGGGGACAGCCCTGATGCCAGGGGGGTAATCCTGTAGGACAGTAAGAACTGGCACAACTGCAATTCTAGGTCTCCAGCCCCCATGCACTTAAGAGGGTCTTTGACAGTTCGGACCTGTCTTTCGATCTGTCCATTTGTTGTTGGATGGAAGGGTGTGGTAGTGCCCTTTCCTACCATTCATGTGGCACTCTGCGATCTTGAAAGGGCATTGGGTACGTAGGTGTCTGCTTCCACAGCCTTGACATGGAGTGACGATGCCTTTGGAGTACTTAGCAGGCTTCTGCTGAACTTTTCTTATGTCGTCCCCTTCCTCGCTGTCATCTGAGGATGACGATGGATGGGCACATCATTGTTTCTGGACAGCTGAATCTTGGTGGGCCGCTGGCCTGGACTGGAAGAATTTCACCCAGGCATCTGCAGCTTTGGATGCCAGGGCCTCTTTAAGGATGTGAGCAAAAGTCAGTGTGTCCCTCTTCACTAGCCTGCGTTGGGCTGCTTCATCTCTGAGGCCCAGGATAAGTCGGTCCCGGAGAGCCTTGTCCAAGTTGTGCCACTGGCATGGTACGGCAGCATGGCAGAGGGTCGCAGCATACTCGGTGACTGATTCCCCCACTTTCTGGTCTCGGAGGTAGAATGCCAGTCTCGCTGGAAAGATGGAAACCTTCGGCTTGAAGTGGTTCTGGAGGATGTCAAGAATTTCCGCCAGTGGAGTGTCCTTCAGGGCCCGTGGTAGCAGCAGGTGCACAATCAGCTCTATCGTGGGCAACCCGCAATGGGCCAGGAACGATGCCTTCTGCTGTTCGAACTCTTTGATCTTCTCCGCAACTATGAAGTTCTTGAACTAGACCACCTCTCCGGGTTGGAGATGTTGAACGGCCTGAAGGAGGACCCAGCGGCAGCCATTCCACCTTCATCACCAATGTTGAGTCCAGACCAAGAAGTACTCTAACCAGCAGGATCAGGTTAAATTCAGTGCTTCTTTATTCAGTTCATAACTCAGACTAGCGACTATGTACAGGTGTGGCCTCTCTATATACCGTGATTTGACTGCTAAAAAATATGATACATTTAGACAGGCTTCCAGAGGACAAGCAAAGTTCAACATTTCCCACTTTGACATCTATTTGAATTTTGTGCCTTTAGAAATGGCATGCGTCTGCTCTTCCGCTTTAGCGCGGTTTGTCTTTTGAACCGGAATTAGGCTTTGGACACAACAGCCTGGCTAGATGGTGGCTTTGCCGTGACATTAGGTAAACTATTGTCCAGACTTTAATCTTAAAAGTACTTCTATTTTCAGGGCTGCTGTTTTCTACACTCCCTTTAATTATTTCAGCACTCTGTGCATGCTTCATAGCACTTATTGGTGATAATAACCGACTTATATTAACCATAATAAGACTTTCAAAGTAAATGAGATATTTAAGAATTAGTTTTACCAGTTTCACCAACACAACCAGTGAGCTTCCATAGCTGCATGGGGATTTATACCCAGGTTTCCTGAGTCCTAGTCCATTACTCTATTCTCTATACAATATCAGATATCTTCTTTGGTATTCCCTTATATTGAACCACTGTAACTTCTTAAGCACTCTCATCTGATTGTGGCTGCTAAGCAGGGTCGGCCCTGTTTTGCACGGATGGGAAACCAACAGAGATTGCCATGAATTTCCATGCATAATCCTACAGATACCTTGTAGAGCTGCTGCCAGTCAAAGTTGACAGTTCTGGGCTATGATCCAATTTGGTATAAGACAGATTCCTATGTATTTTAGATCCATCCATAGAAAGGTTAGCAGGACCTGAGAAATGTGTGTAGAGTATGTGCGTCAGGGGAACAAAAGGTTAATTTAGATCAGTGGTTCCCAACATTTTTTTGGTTATGGTCTACCTAAACATCTTTAAAATCCCCCTTCCCTGTAACATATAATTCTTATTATTCAAAAAGTGAGAGGAAGCCTAAAAGTCCATTCATTGTTAATAACTCATTCTCGAATTGCCCCCATTAAATATCAAATCCCCCCCCCTGCATGTGACCCATGTTGGGAACCACGAGTTTAGATATTCCAATAAAGTGGCATTCCATCATTAATATAGCCATTTAGTGTGTATTTAGTGTGTATTAGCATGAGTAGGCTGCATGCCCAACTTTCTCTGGCCCCCTCCCCTCCAGTTCCACTACAGTTCTGGTGGAGTAGAGAGACATCATAAACCCCCAATTCCTGAATTCAGATTTAGTTAGTGGACTTCATCTGCCTTATTTGAATTTGGATCAACATTTAATAGCTAAATATGTTCTCTGTGATGGGCAAAAATGTGTAATAGTTTAAGAAGGGTTTCTTAACCTTGGGCCCCCAGATGTTTTTGGATGACTATAGGTTGGCTCCGTTGACTTGTCTTAGAAGCCAATACAAGGCTTCAGAATGTATCTCAATTTGGTGTGGAATAAGCTGTTCATTTCAGTTTAGAACATGAATCTGAATCAATCTATAAATCTGCAGATGTATAAGTTTGTTATGTCAGTGCTTTTGGAAAATCAACACAGTTCTGACCATTTTTATTTTTGCAGTAATGCATGTGAAAATTGAAAACCTGACATTCTTAAGGAGGGAGGGAGTCAATCTTCCAAATTGCAGAAATTCAGTTTCTAGAATTTGCACAATTAGTGCTTTTAAAATTTGCTATTTTAAAAGAGAACTAGTAGGCAGAAGCTGTTTGCTCCCCATGCCATTCTAATTCTGCTCTGGATCTGAATCAATTTGTAAATTTACTTTGCTTTGGCCCTGAAATGAATCTGGCCATTCTGAGCCCCATACAAATTCGTCCAAATCAGGCTAATCTGGAATGAGATTTGAGTTTTGTCTGAATCCAAGGTATGTTCCTATTCCAGATTCTTATGCACACATGCAAGCCCAGGCATGTCCATTGACACACAAATTCAAACACATACAAGTGTATGTTTTTACTGACCCTGTCCACAGTGGGTGTGGTAGTCTTCACAGCAGTTCTGAAACATCCCACATTTCTCATTGCAATGACAAACATCACTGGGGTTGTATTTCTCATTGCATCGTCCTTGGCAGGAATCAGGGGGACCATACAAAACTGAAAATAAGGGCAAGAGAGGGGAAAATCTGAATCCATAGCAAATTGTGTGCATGTACCAACAGGTAAGGCATGCAGTATCATCATCAAGTGTAGCAATACTTATGGAGAACTATCATAATGTGTAGTTGGTCCTCTAAACGTGAGGAAGGGGATACTCATCAGCACATACGGAGTGCTGACAGTTTGCAAAAGATATTGAAAGCTATCCAGATTATTCCTCCCCCCCCCCGAGTTTAGAAAATGTATTACAGTTATCTTTCCAATACAAAAAGTAGCTAGTTACGATAATAGTTACATTTTTAAAAACAGTGACATCTTACTTTCCTAGTTCTTAAAAATAATTAAAGAAGTAATACTCAGGATCTGGTCCAAGATGTTAATGTGACTGATCCAATAGGGAACAGTGACCACAACTCAATTATGTTTAACTTGATCATAAACTGCAAGTCACTGATAAAATCTAACACAGAGACCTTAAATTTTCAAAAAGGAAATTACCCAAAGTTGAGGAAACTAGTAAAAAAGAAGCTGAAAGGGAAAATTGAGAGAGTCCAAACACTCCAAGAGGCATGGAGGCTGTTTACAAAAACAATAACAGAGGCTCAATTGGAATGCATACCCAAAAGGAAAAAGGGCACTGCCAGGTCCAAGAGGACTCCGATGTGGCTTACAGGAGCTGTTCGGGAAGTGATTAAGAGCAAGAAAAGCTCATTTAGAAGATGGAAGGCTTGTCCGAATGAGGACAAGAGGCAGAAACATAAATTCTGGCAGAACAAATGCAAGGCAACAATCAGGAAAGGAAAGCAAGACTTTGAGGAGCATATAGCTAAAAATACTCAGAGAAATAACAAAGACTTCTTTAAGTACATTAGAAGTAAGAACCCAACTAGGAAGGCCATTGGACCATTAGATGACAATGGAAGGCAAGGGGTTATTAAGGAGGAAACAGAGATTGCAGAGAGACTCAATGAATTCTTTGCTTCAGTATTCACTGAAGAAGACAGAGACCACATGCCCAAAACAGAGCCTATCTTTGTAGGGAGGGAAACCGAAGAATTAAGCAAGATAGAAATAACCAGGGAGGAGGTCCTTGCATGTCTTCTTAAGCTAAACACTAACAAATCACCAGGACCAGATGGCATCCATCCACGAGTTCTCAGGGAAATTAAAGATGAAATTGCTGATCTCCTAGCCAAAAGATATAATCTTTCCCTCAAATCAGGCTTTGTGCCTGATGACTGGAAGGTAGCGAATGTAACACCAATTTTCAAAAAAGGATCCAGGGGTGATCCAGGAAATTATCGACCTGTCAGTTTGACATGTGTCCCAGGTAAAGTGATGGAAACCATACTAAAAGATAGAATTAATAGACACATAGAAGAGAAGGCGCTGCTAAAGGAGAGCCAACATGGTTTTCACAAGGGCAAATCATGCCTCACTAATCTGTTGGAATTTTTTGAGAGTGTCAACAAGCATGTCGATAACGGGGATCCAGTTGACATTGTTTATCTGGACTTTCAGAAGGCTTTTGACAAGGTCCCACACTAAAGGCTCTTGGATAAACTTGCCAGTCAAGGAATAAAGGGACAGGTCTTGTCCTGGATCAGCAACTGGCTAAGGGACAGGAAACAGAGGGTAGCACTAAATGGATACTTCTCCAAGTGGAGGGAAGTAAAGAGTGGGGTCCCCCAAGGTTCAGTACTGGGACCCCTGCTTTTCAACCTCTTCATAAATGATCTAGAGGTAGGAGTAAAAAGCAAGGTAGCCAAATTTGCTGATGACTCTAAATTATACAGGGTAGTGAAAACTGTGAGAGATTGTGATGAGCTCCAGAGGGATCTCTTGACACTGGGGGAGTGGGCAAAACAGTGGCAAATGAGCTTTAACATTAGTAAGTGCAGAGTGATGCATGTTGGGGCAAAAAAACCCAATTACATTTATAAACTGATGGGGTCTGAACTCTCTGCGACAAACCAGGAAAGGGACCTTGGTGTCCTGGAGGACAACTCAATGAAGGTGTCAACCCAGTGTGCCTCAGCAGTGAAAAAAGCAAACTCAATGTTAGGGATCATTAGGAAGGGTATAGAAAATAAGTCAGCAAGTGTCATTTTGCCTCTTTATAAATCTATGGTGAGGCCCCATCTGGAATACTATATACAGTTCTGGTCGCCATACCTCCAGAAGGATATCATGGAGTTGGAGAAAGTGCAGAGAAGGGCAACAAGAATGATTAGGGGACTGGAACACCTTCCTTACCATCTGAGGCTGCAACGGTTGGGCCTTTTCACTCTTGAACGACGGTGTCTAAGAGGTGACCTGATTGAAGTTTATAAAATCATGCACGGTGTGGACAAAGTAGATAAGGAAAAACTGTTTTCCCTATCGCACAACACTAGAACTAGGGGATACTCGATGAAACTTTTGGGTACTAGTTCTTAAACAAATAAGAGAAAGTACTTTTTCACCCAGAGGATTACTGGTCTATGGAACTCCCTGCCCGAAGAAGTGGTGATAGCTGTCAGTCTTGACAGCTTTAAGAAAGGATTAGACAAGTTCATGGAGGACAAGGCTATCAATGGCTATAATTATGGATACTTAACGACAACCTTGGGGTTGGAGAGATAGGCAGGATATCTCTCAATGCCATTTCCAGGGAATCCTAAGCAAGTGAAGCCATCTCCTTGGGAATACCCTGAAGAAAATGGTGAGCCACTGTGTGAGACAGAATGCTGGAATGGATGGGCTGTGGCCTGTTACAGCAAGGCTGTTCTTATGTTCTTATGTAAGTCGCCTTTAATAACTTAAACAAAACCTCACTGCTGCAAGCTTTTGGTCAATGTTGCAAAAAGCACTATCCTCTTATGTACTTTCTTTTCAATGCAGCACTCAACAATTGAGTATGTGGGCATTTTTTGCTGTCATTTAGTGAGGCCACTTTCCTGTAACTATAAAAGAAAATACACAGTTACACTGCAAGAAGTAAGACATTGTTGTGTATGCATGTCACTGTACTGATAGAATGTAACCACTCCATTTACAAGGTATCTCAGCTGTAAAGGAACGTGAGCAAGCAGCCCATAGAGGGCAGCTGCGAGCGTTCAGTCTCACATGGTTCACATTGCTCAATCACGGACAGCCGCGGGAAATCCTTCCCCGCATTCAGCAGCAGGAAAGAAGAACTACTGAAGAGAGGCGTGCCTGGGCGAGGCCACGCCGGTAGCGGCCAATGAGCTACCGTGCTACAAGATTCAAATGTTAAACCCTACTGTATATATAGAGATGTATCACCGCCATTACCCCATGCTTCACCCGGTCCTCATGCAATAAACCTGAGTTAAGCCAACCCTTCGGCTGTCCTGTTGTCTTTGGTCCCATACAGTAAATTGGCGACGAAGGTGGGATATGGCTGCCCACGGGACCAAGACATGCGCTGGCTACGAGATCAGGAAGCCGGGAGACTTGGAGCTGTTTGAGATAGACTTCAATGGAGCGCTGGTGGAGCTCGAAGTCTCAGATGAGGACAAGAAGAGGGCCATCTTCGTCCGCATGCTCGGACACGAGACAAAGAGGACCCTGGTCGACCTGATTGCGCCGAGGAGGGTGAGCGACTTCAAAGCCAAAGAGCTTCTGGCTGTGTTGCGCGCCCACCTCCGGCCCGCGATAGCGATGTTCCCCGCTCGGAGCGCGTTCTGGAGGCGAGTCCAAGCGCCCGGGGAATCGGTCGCCGAGTTCGCCGCGGCCCTGCGGCTGGCCGCCGGCCCCTGCAAGTGGGAGACCCCAGAAGTCACCCTCCGCGACTGCCTGCTCTGCGGCCTGAGGGACACCGAGACGCAGCGCGCGCTGATGAAACAGGAGCCGCCTCCCACGTGGCAACAGGTCCTCGACACGGCGCAGGCCGCGGAAGCCACGACGGCCGGCGTGCAAGAGCTCCAGGACTGGCGACCAAAAACCGCCAAGGCAGAGAGCTCGGTGCGCGCGGCCCGGCGGGTTTCGAACTCGTCCACGGAGAGCGGCGACGACGAGGACGTCCGGAGGGTCCAGAAGGAGGGCCGGCGCTGCGACGGCTGCGGCGCCGCCCACGCCCGCGCCAAATGCCCGTTCCGCAAGGCCGAGTGCCACAACTGCGGCCGGCGCGGGCACATCGCCAAGGTCTGCCGGAAGCGGCGCGAGGCCAAGAGGAGTTCCCCAGACCGCTCGGCGAGGCAGGACCGCACCACGAGGCCCAAGGACCACGGCACCCGGACCACGAGGAAGCGGGACGGCGTCGGACGCATCTCCGACGACAGCGAGGACGACGCTCCGGTTTTCAGCGTATCCACGGAGCACCCCCGATATTTCGTTGAGGTAGTAATACAAGGGGCCCCTGTTAGGATGGAGGTGGACTCGGGTTCTTCTTACTCTATCATCTCCCAGGGAGAGTTCCTAAAGATAGCCCCCCACGTGCGGCCCAAGCTCAAAGCGTTGAGGGCCACGCTGAAGGACGTGCAAGGGAACCGCATCCCGGTGTTGGGGGTTGGGAAATTCCAGGTCCAGTTCAAAAAACGCACCGCAACGCTGCCCCTAGTCGTCCTCAAAGGAGGTAAATGCAGCCTCCTCGGGACTCAATGGTTCCAGCCCCTGGGGTTGTTCATTGGGGGGGTGCACGCCGTGGGAGTACACGCCGCCGGGACTGACCCAATTCAGAGCGTGTGCGATGCGCACCCCGAGGTTTTCAAAAAGGGACTCGGAAAATTCAAGGGCCCCCCAGTGACTTTCGACCTGGACCCTGGAGTACGTCCAATCAGACTTAAACCGCGCAGAGTGCCTTTCGCACTAAAGGACAAAATAGAGGCGGAGTTGGACAAATTGGTGGGCCAGGGGATCCTTGTTCCTGTTGATTCTGCGGAGTGGGAAACTCCAATTGTAACGGCGCTCAAGGCCAACGGGGAGGTCCGCATATGCGCTGATTACAAGTGCACCATCAATAAGGCGATCCGCCCCAATGCGTATCCGGTGCCGGTAGTCAGCCACTTGTTGGCCAGATTGCACGGGGGGAGGTGTTTTGCTAAACTCGACCTGGCCCAAGCCTACCAGCAACTCCCGGTCACCCCCGCCGCAGCTGCTGCACAGACCATAGTCACCCACAAAGGGGCGTTCCAGGTATCGCGCCTCCAATTCGGCGTGAATTCGGCGCCCGGGATTTTCCAGTCACTCGTGGAACGCCTCCTGAAGGGGCTAGAGGGGGTGTTACCTTACTTTGATGACGTATTGATTACCGAGGGGAGCCGGGCCGAATTGGCAGAAAGGTTGGGAAAAGTCCTGGAAAAATTCGAAAAGGCGGGGTTGCGGTTGCGAAAGGACAAATGCGTCTTCTTCGCAACCGAGGTCGAGTTCCTAGGGTTCCGCATTACTCCCGAGGGAATAAGGCCTTCCCAATCCAAGGTGGCCGCCATCAAAAAGGCCCCTCGCCCCACCTCCAAGCCCGAGCTCCAGTCGTTCCTCGGGCTGCTCAACTTCTACCACTCCTTCCTTCCTCGGAAGGCAGCCGTGGCGGAACCGCTACACAAATTGTTAAAAAAGGACGAGGCATGGAAGTGGGGCGACGACCATGAGAAGGCTTTCAATGACCTGAAGCGACTCCTGGCATCAGATGCTGTACTGACCCACTTCAATCCCAAACGACCAGTGGTCCTGATATGCGATGCATCCCCGGTGGGGGTGGGGGCGGTGTTATGCCACGTGCTCGAGAACGGGAGGGAGGCCCCGATAGCGTTCTACTCTAGGTCCTTGTCCCAAGCAGAGAGAAACTACGCCCAGACAGACAGGGAAGCACTAGCGATAATTGCGGGGACCAAGAAATTTCATGATTTTGTGTATGGCCGCCCCTTCACCATAGTGACTGACCATAAGCCCCTGCTAGGCATTTTCACCGCAGATAAGCCCACACCCCAAATCCTGTCCCCGAGAATGCTCAGGTGGGCCATTTTTCTCAACGCGTATCAGCACGCGTTGGTGTACCGGCCCGGGAAGGAAATCAGCCATGCGGATGCCCTCTCGAGGTCCCCCATTCCCCGAGATTGCTGCCACGTGGGCGAGGAAGAGAGGGACCACCAGGTCTTAATGATAGAGGTCCTAGACTCCCCTCCAGTAGTACCGGCCGACATCGCCAAAGCGACCGGTAAGGACAAAACGTTAGCTACAGTTTGCTCCTGGGTACAGAAAGGGTGGCCCGTGTCTTCCCCAGCAGCGGAATTCGACACATTTTTCAAAAAGAAATTAGAATTGTCCCTAGAGAGGGGTTGCCTTTTGTGGGGACAGCGGGTAGTGATCCCCACGTCCCTCCGGCCGAGGGTGCTTAAACTGCTGCACGTCAGCCACCCCGGGATCGTCCGCTCTAAGGCACTAGCCCGCAGTTACTTTTGGTGGCCCCAGCTAGACGCCGACATCGAGCACATGGTCGGCACTTGCGAAGCGTGCCAAAGCTCCAGGCCAGAAGAGGCTCGCTTGCCACATAGGGAGTGGGACACAGCAAGGGGGCCCTGGTCCCGGGTACACGTAGATTTTGCAGGCCCGTTCAGGGGAACACTTTTCCTCCTTGTGGTGGACGCGTTCTCCAAGTGGCTGGAGGTCATTCCAGTCTCGAGCACCTCTTCGGCCATAACAATTAAACAGTTACGGAGGGTCTTTTCCACGTTCGGTTTACCCGACACCCTCGTCAGCGATAACGCTAGCTGTTTCACGTCCGCCGAGTTCAGGGCATTCATGGATCTCAACGCCATTCGGCACATCACCTCCGCCCCTTTCCACCCGGCCACCAACGGCCAAGTAGAGCGCCTCGTGCGTACCACTAAGGACGCGCTGCGGCGCATGGGCCCCGGAGATCTTGACTTACAACTATGCCAATTCCTGCTACGGTACAGGGTCACCCCACTAGCGTCAGGGTACTCCCCCGCAGAGTTGCTAATGCGCAGGAAGCTGGCCACGGTAATCTCCAGACTAGACCCCACCAGAGTAGAAGACAAAGGGCGAAATGTAGAGATGGATTCATCAAAGAGTTTCAGCGTAGGCGCCCCCGTGCATTGCAGGAACTACGCCAGCGCGGGACCAGCCTGGGTGCCCGGCATTGTGATAGAACAAACCGGCCCCGTCTCATACCGCGTAGAGACCAATACAGGCCTCCTGTGGAGGCGGCACGCGGATCAACTCAGGCGTAGGGTCCCCGGAAAGCAGGACGAAGACGAGAGTAGCAACGAATCAGCGTTAGGGTACTCCCCCACCCGCTTAACCCAAGGGGGGGGAAAAGGGGGACATGGGTCCCCACCAAGGGGGGAGGAAAGGGAATCGATCCTCAGAGATCTTTTGCGGGAGTTTGCGGCGGAAAGGAAGAGCCCCGATCTCGCACATAACCCTCGGAAGTTTCCCCAAAACACAGATTCCCCAAGAAGTTTAGACCTTGATTTACAGTACCAGGGGGAGTTAGCGGAGTGGTCCCCCACCCGTCCTAGCGAAAAGAGGGGTTTCAGTTCAGCCCCTGGTACTTCCAGTCCCAGTAGCCCCTGTGAGTTAGAGTGCAACATAGCGCCAATGTCCCGGAGACCGACACCCCCAAGACAGGAGGCGACGGCGAGTCCATCCGCCACAGTCTCAAGGTCCCCCGAGCGGGGGACAGAAGGTAGCAGAACCACAAGGGCATCCTCATCGGTCCCGCGGTTCACGATAGGAGGGTCCCCGGGGTCCGAGGGAAACAGACAGGGGTTCACTTCTCAGCTGTTCATCCCATTCCCATCCCCCAGCGCAAGGCAGGCACAGACGCCCCACAGAGCCACTAATGAATCCCCGTTTTCCGTTGCAGGACAAGCACCCACGGAGTCAGGGATCACAGGCTCTCCTGTACTAGGGCAGGCGCAAGCACGCCCCAAGCGCATGTGCGGCAAGCCACATTGGTTGCGGGACTTCGTCCCATCCTAGGGGGGAGGGATGTTGTGTATGCATGTCACTGTACTGATAGAATGTAACCACTCCATTTACAAGGTATCTCAGCTGTAAATGAACGCGAGCAAGCAGCCCATAGAGGGCAGCTGCGAGCGTTCAGTCTCACATGGTTCACATTGCTCAATCACGGACAGCCGCGGGAAATCCTTCCCCGCATTCAGCAGCAGGAAAGAAGAACTACTGAAGAGAGGCGTGCCTGGGCGAGGCCACGCCGGTAGCGGCCAATGAGCTACCGTGCTACAAGATTCAAATGTTAAACCCTACTGTATATATAGAGATGTATCACCGCCATTACCCCATGCTTCACCCGGTCCTCATGCAATAAACCTGAGTTAAGCCAACCCTTCGGCTGTCCTGTTGTCTTTGGTCCCATACAGTAAAGACATCATCACTGATTAAGTATCATCTTTTTGTTCCTGGACAAAGGTATTATCTAAAAGTAATTCAACTATTCTGAAGAACTGTTCCACTATTTGTAACTAGTTACTTTTAAACTGTATGTTTGTAGTAAAGTAGCAAGGAGGCCTGGAAGCTTTGAGTAAAATATCCAAACACCTTCAGGCTAGTCAGAGAAGCCTGGAGAAATCCAAACTAGTGAATGAGAGCCTCTAGGAATGTACTCATATTAAGATATCAAGCAGCGCATTCCAAATTAAACACTACAGAAAACGGTTGCTTGCAGTCTGCAGACTACGTCTGTACAACAACAATTTTGCTACTGGGAATAACACATGTGATTTTCATGATATTGGGTGTGTTTATTCCAAATCTGAACTCAGTATTTGCCTATCACATACAGACTTTAAGTTATAGGCGTGCTATAGCTGTTGCAGCTACCACTATGTCTGCTGCCACCTCAGCTGAATCACATCCCCTGGTGGCATGCATGTTCCATCAGCGGCTGGGCATGTCTGGGCAAGTCAGTGAGCTGATGTCAGAAATAGGTACAGTATATAAGGCAAGATGGACCAAGGACATGTCTCTAGTGCAAAACCATCTTATTAGATGGTACACCTAGGCCATAGTGAGTCTGTTTTGAGCTAAAGATGAGTAGGCGCAGCTGTGTTAATAAACCAGACAATTTTTTGCTACATTTGTGGCAAATATACCCTGTGTGATCAATGCAAGAACCTAACCAAGAGGGTGAGATTTGCTTACAAGTATTACTTTGAATGCGAAATTGGAGATCAGGATAAAAGCACATGGCTTGATGGAAGACCACTGTTGAATCCTTTTTAATGCATCCAGAATAATATCAAAAATTTCAGAACTCTATCATTTTGTCTTATGAGGTTGTTTCTGATTTAAGGGGACCTCCAAAAATTAATGACCTCCGAAAGTAACCTGTCATTGACAGCTCTACTCAGGACTTACAGACACAAAACTATGGTCTCCCTTTATTTTATCTGACCAATAAAAAGCAGGTCTTTGTGACTTTCCTTATTCAGGAGTAGGCCCATGGCCATGAGGTCACAAAGGGATACTGCTAATGCAGATGATGTCATAAACAGTGACTTCTATGCTGAGGTAGAGCAAGAGATAAGATGCTGACCACCAACACCTAGTTTTGCTGGTTCTGCTTGAAGGAATCTTGCTTCCCAAAAGACAGGTGGTGACTTGTTTACATTTCTACAAGTAAGGAACTGAGAAATCTGGGCAGCTTGTGTTCAGCCCATTCTATCTGCAATCCTTTTTCTCCTTCTCCTTCTTCTGTGTCTAGGCCCGACATAAAAATGAAAAATACAAAAAACAAAACAAACATATTTTTTCTGTTCCAAACTCTTTCTAAAGGGCACTTTGGATTTTTTTGCTGTGTTTCTGCCACTTTAGAAAGAGTTTTCAACATGAAAATGATGTTTTATTGGCTCTTTTCTAACCTCCGGAACATTTTTTTAATTTTTCAACGCATTCTTATGGGAAATTGTGCTTCAGGTTATGGAAAAACCATTTTACGGAAAACTTTCCGGAACAAACTATTTCCATAAACTGGGTTTTTTACTGTTTATAAAATTGTCTGGTCCATTAAAATAGTCTGGTCCATTAAAACTAAAATTTACTTCTGATTGCTTATAAACAGAGGTGACAGAAAATTGTGGAGTTTGTGTGGTGAAGGTTTGATGAGTCAACTCCTTCATAAATTCCATTGATTAAAATCCATTGATTAAAATCCATTGAGTCTTTATACACACACACACACACACACACACACACACACACACACACACACACACACACACACACACACACACACACTAGCAAAAGTTGCCCGGCATTGCATTTTTTGTTTTTGTTTACTTTGTAATTTTTTTGTGTAATTTTTGGTTGTTTTTGTGTATTTTTGGATGTTTTTGATTGTTTTTGTGTGTTTTTTGTTTTAAGGAATTTTTATTTAAATATTTTATTTATTTTTAAAAGTTTTGTTTGTTGTTGTGGCTTGGGGGGAGTTCCTTTCCGTGGGCCGGCCTTGGAGAGCCATCGGAGAGGGGTTTTCCCCCAAAACACTCCATTTTTTAAAGAGAAGTAACCGCTTGGTTTCTTCTCTTTAATAATGGGGTGTCCTATGGGGGGGATCCTCTCTCTGCCATGTCCCCTGGCTCTGGAAGGGTTGGGGGGAACAGACCCCTTTTGTCCCCCCCAAACCTTCCAGACTCATGGGAATCAGGAGAGGGGATCGAATCCAGCCCACCCTCTGATATTAAAAGGGAAATCTCAATTGGGGTTTCCCCTTTAATATCAGTGGGGGTGTGTGTGAACCCCCTCTCTGCTGGCTTCCTTGGGTTTGGGAGGGTTGGGGGGACAAAAGGGGTCTGTCTGCCCAACCCTTCCTGACCCAGGAGAACCATCGGAGAGGGGGATTCCCCCCCAAAAACTCTGTTTTTAAAGAGAAGTAACCGCTTGGTTTCTTCTCTTTAATATGGTGTGTGTGTGTGCGTGTGTGGACAGGAATCCCCTCTCTCTGGGTCCCCTGGGGTCAGGAGGGTTGGGGAGACAGACCCCTTTTGTCCCCCCCAACCCTCCCAACACCAGGGGAGCCAGTAGAGAGGGGGAGCGCAACCCCCCCACCCAGTGATATTAAAGGGGAAACTCCAATCGGGAGCTTCAGGTGCCATTGGGGAAGGGGGCTTTGGTTCCCGCGGCTTGGCCTCACTGAAAGTGAAACCCTTTTGCGGTAAGTAAAGTCAGCGGATGGAGCGCCATCCAATGGCTTTGCTTACCTGGGAATGGGTTCACTTTCAAGGGGGGGAGTGCCTTTCCCCCCCTTGACCCCCCATTTTTGTTTTTTTTTTCCTGTGAGGCGCTGTGTCTGGCTGTGGTGGACTTGCGCTCCCGGTGTGTTTTTTATTTTTATTTTTCACTCGCCAGCTTCCTCAGTGTTCTGCGCGCTCATGGCGTGCAGGATGCTGGGTCTTGTAGTTTGGCGTTTGCGTTTTTGGCTTGTGCATTGTTTTTCCCCCAGTGGTTTCCTTTTGATGGGCTGCGGCGTGTTTCCTAACGTTCCTTTTGCTCACGCCTCTCAGCCTGATTGGCTCTGGTGCGGCTCAAGAAAAGTTGGGAAATGGAGTTGTTTCCCTTTTTCGCGTTTGTGGGGCTCTTGCCCCACTGGCGCATTTCTCAATCCTTTTTTGACCTGCGGACCCAGTTCGGGTGTGTGCACGAATGGTCGGTGCGGGCTAGTAGGGCCTGGCTTAGGATCCAATGCGAAGTTCCAACGGTTAACGCTTGATTTTATATATATATAATATAATTTTGATTTACTTTACAATAGTAAGTCACAACTAGAACAGGCCTATTTGAATCAATGGCACTTATGGAAGAGTTAACTCACCATATCCACACTGATTTAATGGGCCTACTCTAGTGCAACTTGTTACATTAAGCAACAAGATTTTAGCCACTCTCTCTGTTCTATGAATGGTTTGGGTCAGCAACCCATTGTTCAGAGTCTTCATTTTCACAGACATAATATTCTTGAAAATAAGCATCTAGAGTCTCACCAAGCTTTGATGATATCAAATTGATTTTACAGTTCTTTATTTGTCCTACCAGTCTGATACAAAACAAGGATGGGATCAGTGTTTGGATATAATAACAAATTGAATCAATCAGCAAATTATGGGGATTTGCTATATAAATTGAACAGTCTAATTAGCATACTATGTAGATTAGGCAGGCCAGATTTGGAGGAAAAAGAGTATGGCAACTCTACCCCAGACTGATTTGCACACCCCATGCACTGGTGCTTTTGCAATTCAAAATGCTGGAATTTGAAAATATTTGACCCTAGGCATTCTAAAAAAAAGAAGGGAAAGAGTCTGAATGCTAAGGCCCCAATGACAGTTCCTGAGACCTGGAGAAGAGTCTGATTGGCTGCACTACACTATGTTCCATGTTGTCC
This sequence comes from Bradypodion ventrale, assembly GCA_035047345.1. Taxonomy (NCBI): domain Eukaryota; kingdom Metazoa; phylum Chordata; class Lepidosauria; order Squamata; family Chamaeleonidae; genus Bradypodion; species Bradypodion ventrale. Next base: position 177,084,004 of record JAWDJE010000002.1, read on the forward strand.
CCACTATCCAGTATCTGTGGTTTCAGCTATCCACAGGGACTGCAGTGGCTCAGTGGTTAAGAAGCTCACCTTGTTAGTTGGAAGGTCGGTAAGATGGCAATTCAAGACCTGAGTACTGCATGATGGAATGAGCACCAGCCTCTGTCCCAGCTCCTGCCAACCGCAGTTCAAAAGCAAGAAATGGCAAGTAGATAAATAGGGACCACTTCGGTGGGAAAAGATCTTGGGAACATGAAAGCAGCCTCATTCGGGCGCCCCTAAGCGGAGTTCCTCCAGCAAAAATCGTTTCAACCCAGAAAGCACCTTTGTGTGCTTCTGACACTATTTTTTTTTACAAAAAGTTATCCATGAGTCTAAAATAAATTCAATAAAAATCCTTGAAATATGGCTATTACCAGAGCTGGCCACTAGAGGCCACTATCTGCAATATACCGTTCCAGAGGCAGGTTTTTTGGTAGCTCATGTAGAACAATGGAGGCTTTTGACATTCTTCCCCTACTTCTATGACACAGGTGCATGTGTTAAATAAAGGATTCATTGTTATCAGTGGTTTTATGTATCCATGGAAGATCCTGGAACTTATCCCCAGCAGATATTTTTAAATGTAAATATTATGAAGGGTTTTCTTTTTTGCAATTTAAAAAAGGAATATCTTTTCTGGGGTGCAAACTTTCCCCAGTAACAGTTGTCACTTTTCATAAGTATCTGCATACATTCTTCTCCATCATTTGGGAACATCACTCTTCAAGGAGGACTCTTTCCAAAAGTAAAAATACAGATCATGTTTCATTAATTGGGCTGTAAATTACACAGCACATAGTTCTTGTGAAATTCTTTGTTTGACCAAGGCTGCCTTCCTCTTTCCTCTGCTTCTTGTTGTTGTTCTTTGCACGGTCGATTCCGACCCTTTGTGACCCTATAGACTATCATACGCCAAGCTCCTCTATCTTCCACTATCCTCCTCAACCCATTCAGATCTATGCCCAATGTATCAACAATGCCATCTAGCCACCTCATCCTCTGGTGCCCCCTTCTCCTTTTTCCTACTATCTTTCCTAGCATCAAGTCCTTCTCTAGTGAGTCCTCTCTTTTCATTTGGTGGCCAAAACACTTGAACATCATCTTTAGTATTTGTCCAACCAATGAGCAGTCAGGGTTGATTTCTTTCAGGATCGACTGATTTGTTCTCCCCGCAGTCCAGGGACTTTCAAGAGTCTCCTCCTCCACCACAATTCAAAGACATCTATTCTTCTGCACTCAGCCTTCCTTATGGTCCAGCTTTCACAGTCATACATTACTACTGGGAATACCATTGCTTTGACTATACGGACTTTTGTAGACAGGTTGATGTCTCTACAATTTATTATGCTACCTAGGATGCTCATTGCTTGCCTCCCAAGAAGCATCTCTTTATTACATGGCTGCAGTCCCCATCTGCAGTGATCTTGGATCCCAGGAATGTAAAGTCTGTTACCACTTCCATTTCTTCCTCTTCTATTTGCCAAGGAATAATGGGGCCAGTTGCCATGAACTTAGATTTTTTGATGTTGAGTTTCAGACCAGCTTTTTCACTCTCCTCCTTCACCTTCATCAAGAGGCTCTTTAGGTCTTCTTCACTTTCCACCATTAGGGTAGTGTCATCTGCATATCTCAGGTTGTTGATGTTTCTACCAGCAATCTTAATTCTAATTTGTGCTTCATCCAGCCCTGCATTACGTATGATGTATTCTGCATACAAGTTAAATAAACAGGGTGACAATATGCAGTCTTGTCGTACTCATTTTCCTATTCTAAACCAATCAGTATTTCCATATCCTGTCCTAACTGGAATTGGAACATACACTGACCTTTTCCAATCCTGTGGCCACTGCTGCATTTTCCAGAACTGCTGGCATATTGAGTGCAGCACATTAATAGCATCTTCCTTTATGGTCTTGAGTAATTCAACTGGAATACCATCATCTCCACTAGCTTTATTGCAACTAATACTCTCTAGGGCAGTGCTTCTCAACCTTTGGTTTTTGGACTTCAATTCCCAGAGGCCTAAGTCAATTCCCCAAAACACTGATCAGCCTAAGTACTGGCTTAGGCTTCTGGGAATTGGAGTCCAAAAACAAAAGGTTGAGAAGCACTGCTCTAGGGCCTCCTTGACTTCGCATTTCAGAATGTCTGGCTCAAGGTCAATCTCTTCACTGTGATTGTCAGGGATGTTGAGGTCTTTTTTATAAAGTTGTTCTGTATATTCTTGCCATGTTTTCCTCATGTCTTCTGCATATCCCTACCATTATTGTCCTTTATTGTGGTCATTTTTGCTTTAAACATTTCCTTGATTTCCCCAATTTTTTTGGAAAAGATTTCTAGTCATTCCCCTTCTGTTGTTTTCCTTCACTGTTCTTTTAAGGCTTCCTTAGCTCTCCTTCCTTTTCTTTGAAATTCTTTATTCAGTTGAGTGAATCTTTCTCTTTCACCTTTGCTTTTTGCTTTCCTTCTTTCCTCAGCTATTTGAAGAGCCTCATTAGACAGTCACTTTGTTTTCTTGCACTTCTTTTCCTTTTGTATGGTTCTAATTGCTGCCTCCTGTATGATGTTATGAACCTCTGTCCATAGTTCTTCAGGTACTCTGTCTATCAAGTATAATCCATTAATACTATTCCACACCTCCACCATATATTCCTTAGGGATGTTGTTTAGGTCATATCTGTTTGGCCTAATTGTTTCCTCTATTTCCTAGAGTCGGATACGACTGGCTTTCAAGCAAGGAAAACCTTTACCTTTACCTATTTCCTGCAGTCTAAGCCTGAATTTGACAATCATGATCTGAGTCGCAGTCTGCTCCAGCTCTTGTCTTTGCTGACTGTATAGAGCTTCTCCGTATTTGGCTGCAGAGTATGTAATCAATCTGATTTCAATGGAAATGTAAGTACTCAGAGGGGAAGTGAAATATATTGCAACAGAAGCACAAACAGTGCTCTGGAGGGGAGGGAAGATATTGTTTGCCTGATTAATAGAAAACTAAGTATTTACTACATAGGTGTAATATTATGTCAATTTATTGTCAATATAGCTTCCATCCTCAGCTTATCAGGCAGGAGGAAGCTGGCCAGAGCATTATATAGTTGCCCTTCAGCTCAACTGTAAAGCTCTTTCTCAAAAATATTCTTTCTGGGTGATTCAATTGCCAACAGCTCTATCCTTGTGCTGCTATCTTCCATAGTTTTCTTATTGTAATTTTTAAAAGACCCAGACTACATCTTTCTTGAGTGTTTTCTTCACAATCATGCTTCATCATGAAGATGAGAGCATTAAGAGGAGGTTGTTTCCAGTAACATGTATAATATAGCTACTAATTAGTAGTGTGTCATCTCTAAGTGGAAATTACACATCTTATGGAGGGTGTATGTGTGCGCTTGTATGTATCTGAGTGGTGGGGGCAAAGTGCAGATATTTTTTCAGCCAAACCAGAAATGTTACAGATGAATTTGAATCAACTCTAAGATATGGTCTCACCTACAGGACTATGTCTTTGATCATGGCAATGTTAAAGTGATAACTTATATTTTATCACTAATCTCAAGCCAGAAATAGAATGGTTAGTATACTATGTTTTGTAACAGAAATATTTGTTAATCAACACCACTACATTAAGTAGCTCAAGGCACTGTACATGATTCACAGTTTCTCCATCTTAATCTTTCCAACAACCTGATGAGGTAGATCAGGCCGAAGCACAGTGAGTGGCCCAAGGTTATCCATTAAGCCTCACAGATAGGTTGTGGTTTTTCAGTTGCACAGTTGAGTCCGACCTTTTGCAACCCCATGGACCACCACACACCAGGCTCCTCTGTCCTCTGCCATCCTGTGTAGTCTGCCCAGATCTACACCGACTGCCTCAATGATACCAGAGTGCACAGAACGCTAGTTACCTTCCTACTGAAGTGGTACCTATTTATCTACTAGCAATTTCTTGCTTTCGAACTACTAGGTTGGCAAGAGCTGGGACTGAGATGGGAGCTCATTACACACACACACACACACACACACACACACACATCACCCTCCATCCCCCCCCCCCCCCCCCCAGAGAGAGAGGAGACTCACTTACTGGGAAGGTGCAAGACGCAGGCCACGACGGGGAGCTGAAGCTGCCGGCGGCCTCTCCCTCCTCCCATGACGACACACAGATGGTGGAGAAGGGCGGGTGGGCTGCAGCAGCAGGGGCGCTTCAAAGGCAGCGATGCCTCCACTGCCTCCTGCTCTGAGTGCAGGACTCTGAGCAGGAGGCGGCGGCGATGGCGGCAACCCCGGCTCTCATTGCGGGGAAGATGCAGCCGCTGCACCACTCCGACGGCCACCCCCACCCCGCTGTTGCCTCCCTGCTCTGCCTGCTCTTCTCTTCCCCTGGCAGCAGGTTGTCCAGTCAGCGCGGCGTGAACAGCGCAATTATGTCCGTACATCCTGCACAATGGGGTAGGGAGGTGGGCGGCCAGGTGGGCGTGGCCTGGGGCAATTTCCGCTACCAGTTTGCATGAACCTCAGTGCAACACTGTCCAGCTTGTACTTCAGGAAGTTCTCAATCCACATACTGCTGAAGCCTATCTTGTAAGATACATACACCTTGCATGACCTTGCTAGCATGTGAGATGAATGCAATTGTATGATAATTTGAACATTCTTTGCATTGCCCTTCTTTGGAATTGGAACGTAGACTGACCTTTTCCAATCCTGTGGCCACTGTGGTGATTATCAAGTTGCGGCCGGCATCTTATTTTTGAAAAAATAATAATAAGATGGCGGCTGCAACTTTTCTCAGCTGTTGAGTGGGCCAGGGAGGTGCTAAGAAGGTGGAAACAGTGGAGGATAGGTGGTCCTAGCCTCCCAGGCACTCCTGGATAGGCAGAGAACCGGACACAGGAACCCGAAGATGGCAATTTTTTCTTCTCCAACAGGTAGGAGACCACAAAGTCCTTTTTCTGGGGGTGGGCAGAGGCAGCCCAGGTGCCTCTGTTAGACTTCAGGGAGGCGATCCAGGCTGGTTCTGACCTCCCCCAATCTCCCCTGGGCAATGGTGCAAAGAAAAACATCGGGGGAAACTAAATCGTCAGCTTGAGGTTTTTCCTTGCAGCATCACCCATGGAGGTCGCGGGGTGTCGGAAACAATGCAGATCACCTCCCTGGAGCCTAACAGAGGCACCCGCTCTGGCAGAGAAGCCAAAATGGGTGAAAATGTTATGTGATGACTGTTGTTGTTTTTTTAACCTATTTCGGCTTCTCTGCCGCCTCAGCCCCCTCTGGGAGGCTCAAGGGACCCAATCCACATTGTTTCCAACACGCCACGACCCCTCCGGGTGGTGCTGCAATAAAAAACCTTCAGCTGACGAAGGAGGTTTCCCCACTGTTTTGGCTTATAGCACCGCTATTGTGTATGCAAGCAGCCCTCCCGATTCTGCACGCTACTCAGCTGCCACAGTAACGCGGCTGAGGAAGCTCAGCCCATGCAGATACAATTAACCAATCAGCAGCTAGCGTGGGAAACCGCCTGGTTTAAGGTGTAACTTAGTAGCTATGCAGTATGCCCCCAATGACGTTACTGCCACCACAGCCAATGAGTATCCATGGCAGGGAATTCAAATAAGGAGCTGCGTCTCCTACATGTACCCATGTACAGATTGACCATGCTGAAATAAAGAAGTGTTTGGCCCGCCTGTCGGCTCCGTGTGCAATCAATCTGCCTACATCAAACTGGCAACGAAGGTGGGATAATGTCTTCCCACAGAGTAACCCTCACACTGTTCGACACCTTGAAGTTCGAATCATGGGACCTGTATGAGGAGCAGTTCCTGTACGCCATGGACGCCGAGGGCATCGAAGACGAGCCTGCCTCCGGGTTCAGTGCGGGTTGCTGACCCTGGAGCTGGCGAGGAACCTCCTGATGCCGAGGGGCCTAAGGTCAGTCCCCCTCACTGAGATCCTGAACGCGCTGCAGGCACACTTCCAGCCGAAGGTGTCCGTATTCCCGGCACGGCTGGCTTTCCACTGGCGCGACCAATGGGCCGGAGAGAGCGTGGTGGAGTACGTCACCGTGCTGAGACTGGTGGCTGTCCCTTGCTGCTGGGGCACCCACCTGAGCGAGGTGCTGTGGGACCGCCTCCTCCTCGGCATGCAGGACGAGGAGGCCCAGTGGAGACTGTTGGCCTGGGATGAGGACATCACCTCAGAGCTGCCCAGGCTACAGAGGCAGTAAAAGACGGGGTGCGGGTGTGTCAGGCAAGAACTGGCGCCTCAGAGAACCCGTTGTCCGCTGTGCAGGCCCACAGATGCTCGCCTCACAGGGAGTGAGAGCTGAGAGCCGTGGCAGCCGCCACCGCGTCCTCATCCGACCTCAGCAAGAGTGAAAGTGAACCCGAGGTCCAGAAGGTGAGGAAACGACCTTCCGAGAGGAGCCAGAGAGACACCGCCGAAGCAAGCAGACTCTGCGAGGGGTGCGGGGGCACACACGACCAGAGGAAGTGCCCCTTCAGGAAAGCCGAGTGCCACAACTGTGGGCATTTGGGCCACATCGCCAAGGTGTGCAGACAATGCCAAGACCCCAACTGGACCTGCCGCCGGAAGGACCAGAGCGTGGGGAAGGTGCACGTGGAGGACACAGTGGTGAGACGTGTGTCGGACCGGCACACCCTTTTTTTGCTAAGGTTCTGTTGCAGGGGGTCCAGGTGAAGATGGAGGTGGACTCTGGGACTGCCTACTCCATTATCTCGAAGACCAAGTTTCTGCGCATACCCCCTAAGGACCGCCCCAAACTTAGAGCCCTCCGAACGAACTTGAGGGATGTCCAGAGAAGCTATATCCCAGTCCTGGGGGTGGGGGATTTCACCGTATGGTTTAAGAACTTCACCAGGAAGTTGCCCTTAGTAGTCCTTAAGGGGGGATCCAGTTGCCTTTTGGGGACCCAGTGGTTTGAACCGCTGGGAATTGCATTGACTGGAATCAACACCGTCCAAGGCGACCCCATCCAAGATGTGTGCAACGCACACGCAGCAGTCTTCAGGAAAGGACTTGGGGAGTACAAGGGGCCTCCTGTGGACTTTGATATGGACCCTTCCGTCCGCCCCATGCGCCTCAAGCCGCGCAGAGTGCCATTGGCACTAAAGGACAAAATAGAGGTAGAATTGGACAAACTGGTGGGTCAGGATTTTGGTACCAGTGGACTCTGCAGAGTGGGAGACTCCGATTGTAATGGCCATGAAGTCTAACGGGGAGGTTAGGATTTGTGCTGATTACAAGTGTACTATCAATAAGGCAATCTGCCCCAATGCCTACCCGGTGCCAGTAGTGAGCCATGTGCTGGCCAAGTTACATGGGGGGAGGAGTTTTGTGAAGCTGGATCTAGTACAGGCTTACCAGCAGTTAACAGTCACAACTGCGGCCGCAGCTACCCAGACGATAGTGACGCACAAGGGTGCATTTAAAGTGACATGCCTGGGGGTGTGGCTAAGATGACGATGAGTTAACACACTTTTTTGTGGGCTCGTGCTTTTCAATGAGGAATTAAATGAGAAATTAAATCTGAATACAAATAATTTCAAAAGATTCTACATGAGGAAAGTGTAAAGATCTGGCAAGTAAAAAAGCTGAACTGAAGATCGAAGTTCGAGAGCGGATTTGGCTGGGGAGGTAAGCAGCGAAAGCCGCGACTCTCACAGCGGTTCCGTGGCAAACGGGATCGAGGAGATTGGAGTAAGAAGCTGTAAATTTACTGAAAATATAAAGGCTAAACTAAGGTTGCCGACTGCGTTGCGGACGGGGGTGGATTGGAAAATGGAACGAAGGAAGGCAAGTGATTGAAGGATCGAGGATGTGAAAGAAAGTAAGATGGTGGGAAAGGAGGGATAATGGCGGCGATGGTGGCAGAAAGTGAAACTTAAAGAGGGGAAACAACGGTAGAAGCTTTAGGAGTTTTACGGACGGAAGGGAGAGAAAGGAAGGCAGGGGGGCAAGAAGGTGAAGATTTTGGAGTGTGTGTGTTGCTGAAGGGATGGAGATTAAAGGGGCGATTGGAGATTTTGGAGGCTTTGGAGAAGAAGGGAGGAGGGACACCCCGCGAAGCCGCAGCCGATGCAGAAGATGTGGCAGGCGTTCGCGCCAGAGGACTAAATAGATATGTGCTGGATCTCTTTTTTTTTTCCTTTTGTTAAATACAATTTAAGTATTCCTTTTTTTGACTTTTGCCTGAGTCCCTGTTTTGCCCCTCCTTCTCCGTCATCTTCCTTCTTCCTTGCAAGTGTTTGGATATTAGTCCCTGGATAGCACTGGGGGATTTGCTTATTGGAACATTGTTATAAGGTGGATTACAATAAACCATTGCCAATTCTTGGAGAAAGTTTTCAATCAAGCTACTGGATTACTAGGTGGGATATAAATTTGGCTTATATCAGCAAGATCCCTTTTGCATTTTTGGATTGTACTGGCTTGGAATCATTTGGCCTCAGTATTGAAAGTTTGGCTGTTGGAGTACCCCTTCTTTGTTACTGGATTACAGTTATGTTATCTTGCTTGGTCTGGCTTTTGCTTCTTGTTTAACCTTCACACAGGAGATATAATACCAACAAACACTTCCTTGCCTGTGGTGGATATATTAACTCTTTCATGGTTTGATTCTTGGCTTGTTGAGTGACCTAACATAATTGGATTCTAACTCTGGAGCAGCATCAAGTTGAGAGACAAGAGGGTGTAAGAAAAGTTGCTGGGTTGAAGTTGCTATTTGATATTACAATGGATAAAGTTGCAAGGGGAAAGACCAAGGAAGAAGAAGTTGTGAAGCCAAAAAAAAAAAAGGCAACCTTTTATCAGAAGACCCATCTCCTCCGACATCATCTCCGGAACCACCACCACTTGATCAAACTCAGATAATGGTAGAACTTGGGAAGTTATTCAAGAAAATGGAAAAGATGGAGGAGTCAAGAGCGAAAGATAAAAGTGAAATTATGGGAAAACAGGACAAATTGGCTACAATGTTCCCAGATTTTTCAAAAAAAGGGGGGGATCTTAATTTTCAAAGGATGGATGATAATGTAAAATTAATGCAGAATGATATGAAATTGATGCAAGGTGATATTAAAGGGTTACATGAGGAGGAAAAGGAAATTAAGATGAAAGTGGATGTGCAGGAAAAAAGAATTGATGTTATGGAAGAGATGATGAGAAAACAGAATATTTTGATACGCAAATTGGCGGAACAAGTGCCAGATAAGCTAAAAGATAGAATAATTGTTTGGTTAAATAATTTGAATATGGGAAAAGTTTTTGTTCATGAGGATATTGCAAGTGTGTACAGAGTGGGGCCGAGGAAGAGAAAGGTGGTACAGAGGAATGTGTTGGTTAAATTTGCAAACTGGGGAGACAAATTGAAGGTGATGGCCTTTTTAAAACAAGCTGGATCTGGCGCTTTAAAAATGGATGGAAATGATGTGGAAATATACAATGATGTTTCAATGAAGGAACGTGGTTGGAGGTATAAGATGAAGCCAGTAACAAGATTTCTGATGGAAAGGGGGATAAAATACAACTGGCGATATCCACAACAGTTGAGGTTCTTTCATGAAAGGAGGTTGCATGTGATTGATGCAGAGATGGATGCGTTGGAATATATGTGTATGAATGACTTGGTTAAGGCATCTTCAAGGGAATGGTTGGCATTGAGGAAGGCCTTGTTGGAATCTGGGGCAATAAAAAGGGATTACGGTGGAGCAAGGGAGGAGGGGGCAGCGGGAGGAGAGGACACAGAAGAGCCGGAGTTGCAAGTGTTGGTGGTAACTGAAATGGGGGAAAGTGAGGGTCAGCAGGATGGAAAATAGGTGGGATGTTTGTAGGGAAGATGAGTTAAAGTAAGATTGTGAATTAAACCAGATTTTGTATAAGAGGTATATTAGCGCTTGAGCTTTCATTGTAACGTCGTCTTCCATGTTCCCCCCTCCCCTTTTTGGATGACGGAGGCGTTCGTTTTGGCTCAAGAAGCGGGGAGGGTATTAGTGAATGTTTTTGTGTTTTTTGTTTTTTTAGTTATTGTGGGTTAGATGGCATCACGTCCAAGGGAGAAATCAGAGATGGTGGAAGAAGGTGGGTAATTATATTATGAGGCCTATTAAAATATTATCGTGGAATGTGAAAGGTACAGGCTCACCGATTAAGAGGAGAAGAATTCATCAGCGTTGAAGAAGGATAGGGCAGATATAGTTTTTCTTCAGGAGACTCATCAAAAAGCTCAGGATACAAATAAAATCTTTTTAGGCTGGATGCAGCATTATGAGAGTTCATACGGCACATCAAAGTCAAGAGGGGTGGCAATTTTGATAGCGACTAGACTGGGGTTTGAGATAGTTAATAGGCTATCGGACCCCGAGGGTAGATATTTGATTGTGAAAGGGAAGATAGATGGGAGGAAATAACACTGGTGAATGTATATGCCCCAAACGACCATCAGACTGAATTCTTAGAAAAAAATTTGTAAAATATTGGTAAGAGAGAAAACAACGAGAATGATTGTGGCTGGGGATTTTAATCTGATAAAATCTAATTTAGATTGTACAAATATGTTAAGATGTGGAAAAGGAATTAAAGGACAAACATTGGATAATTGGATGACATCCTTGGGACTGAAAGATACTTGGAGGGAACTTAAGGGATCAGAAAGGGTCTATACTTATTTCTCACAGGTCCATAATTCATATTCCAGAATTGACTATATATTTGTAACAGAGAATATGATTAGAAATCTGGAGGAAATAGAAGTTAGGATTTTTAAGGAGTCAGATCATTCGAAAGTTGTGATGGAAATTAGGATGGATGGTAAAAAGAGGATGAGAAGGGCGTGGAGATATGATGACAAACTATTTAGGGATCAAAAATGTAAGGAGCAAATTAGCGAGAGGTGGGAAGAAAACTGGCAGTGGAATGATAATGATGAAGTAAACTTTAATGTGGTCTGGGATACCATGAAGTTGGTTTTTAGAGGGGAAAGTATTAGATTAGCCAGTATTAAATACAAAAAGTTTAAGATCTTGCAAGACAAAAATGAAAAGGATATAAAGAAATTGCAGGAGGAACACGCAAAGACAAAGGATAGGAAGGTTTTTGAGGATTTACAAAGCTTAAAGGCGGAATTGGTTCATAAGGATATAGAAAAAGTGAAAAGCGATTTGGTGTATTTAAAAAGAGAATATTTTGAATTTAGTAACAAAAATTCAAGGTTATTAGCAAGAGCAGCTAAAGAAAAGAGGGAAAAGAGAGAAATTGGAGTCTTGATAAATGAACAAGGGGTGAGATGTAATAAAACTAGAGATAAGTGTAAAATTGTGAAAGAATTTTATCAGGCCTTATATGCAAAAAAAGAGATAGATATAGAGAAACTCAAAATTCAATTAGAGAGACAAAAATATACTAGTATAAAACAGGAACATAAGGAAAAAATGGAAGAACGAATAACAGAAAAAGAGATAAAAGATGTAATAACTGGATTGAAAATGGGTAAAGCACCAGGGGAAGATGGGTTACCAGCTGACTTTTATAAGGAATTTAAGGATATAGTGGTTCCGAAGTTGGTAAAATTGTACAATTATATTCTGGATGGGGGACAAATTCCGACCTCATGGTATAGGACCACGATTGCTGCCAAAACCTGGAAAAGATTTAGAAAAAGTGGAATCTTATAGACCTATTTCATTGATCAACCAAGATGCCAGAATTTTTACGGCAATATTGGCAAATAGGTTAAATAAATTTATGGGCAATTATATAGAAGTAGATCAAGTTGGTTTCTTGAAAGGAAGACATTTGGCGGATCTGACAAGAAGAACATTAGATTTATTGGATATAGTGAGGCAAACAAAGGAAAAAGTAGGTTTGATATCCTTGGATATATTTAAAGCATTTGATTCTTTGCAGTTTGTGGCAATAAAGGAAATAATTAAAAGTGATGGTTTTGGCGACAAATTTAGAAGAATAATTGATCAATTATATCAACAAGGTATTGCTACTGTTAGAGTGAACGATGAGGTTACAGACGAGGTAAAATTAGAAGCAGGAACAAGACAGGGCTGCCCGTTATCTCCAATTTTGTTTATTATGCCATGGAGTTGTTAGCTAAGGCTATCAGGGATGATAAAGGAATAGAAGGAGTCATGGGAACTAAGATAAGTTTGTATGCCGATGACACTCTGATAATTGCTAAGCATCCAGAGAGGGCTTTAGACAGGATTCAAACTCAATTAAAAAACTTTGAAGACAGTACAGGTTTGAGGATAAACTGGGATAAATCGGAAATGATGTTATGTAATATAAGTAAGGAAGATCAGAAGAGGATGAAAGGGATGGGTAATATTCAAATTAAGGACAAACTGAAATATTTAGGGGTAAATATTTCATATAATTTTGAAGATTTGAAGAGATTGGATTACAATAATTTGAAAGTAGAAATTAAAGCTAGAATTAAGAATCTTCAAAAACTAAAACTGTCATGGTTTGGAAGAATAGCTATCACCAAAATGATGCTTTTGCCTAGATTAAACTTTTTATTTGATGCTCTGGCAATTCAAATGAAAGAGAAGGAAATTAAGGAATTTCAAAAATTATTTAATGAATTTTGTAATGGTGGAAAGAAATCAAGATTGTCAAAAAAATATGGTATTTATCTCAGAAAGAAGGTGGACTAGGGATGCTGAATTTGTTGTCTTACTATCGAGCGTTTCAAATCAAGAATGTGGTAAAGATTTTGGTTGAGGGAAAAGCTCTATGGGAAGACATTGAAATGAAAGATTATAAACACATAGGCAAAATCCTTTTTTTAGGGGTTAGTTCGGGAAAATTAATAACTAAAAATACTATGATGAAGGGATTGGTAAACACTTGGAAAAAAAGTAAAGAAGGTTTTGGCTCCAAATACCTCACCAATCCGCAGACTTTCCGGTAAAAATAAATAAAAAGATAAAAGAGATATTGGTAAAAAATGGTGTAACCCTCCTTAAAGATTGGATACAGACCTGTAAAGTTAACGATAGAAGAAATTATTTGTTTGCTGAAATGAACATGAACTGGTTTCAGACTGTGATGGTAAATAAATGGAATGGTAAATATTGGAGAAAACCGGAATTGTATAGAGAAATGACAGAATTTGAGGTGTTGATTTCAAAATTAAGAAAAGGAGATGGAGCTATTAAGGGTGTAGTTAGTAAATTGTATAAAATGCTGAATATTGAGGGTGATCCACATGAGGCCTTAATGTCAAGTTGGGAACAGGAATTGAATATAAAGATTGAAAAAGATGTATGGAAGCATAAATGGAAAAAGAGGATAATGAGAACGTTATCAGTTAGAATTAAGGAGCATAACTTTAAAATGTTGTGGAGGTGGTACCTGACCCCAGTGAGGTTGCATCAAATGGATAATAAAAAAGATAAATTGTGTTGGAGATGTAGAAAGGAAATTGGAACATACGAACATATGTGGTGGAGTTGTACTGTGGTTAAAGAATTTTGGAGAAAGGTGGAGAAGGAGATTAAAGATATAATGGGTAAGAGAATTAAACTGGGGTTGGGTTCCACTTTGTTAACAGATTTAGAAGGTTTTAATTTAAACAACGATGAAAAAGAATTATTGGAAATAATTCTTACAACGGCTAGTCAATGTATAGCTAGAAATTGGAAAAATGATATAAACATAAGGATAGAAGAGTGGTATAAGGAGATGTGGAATTTAGCATTGAATGATAAATTAACTTGGGAAATAAATAAGAAAAAGGGTATTATTAAAGAAAATAGATTTTGGAATATTTGGCATGCTTTTGTGGATCACTCTCTTAGAGGGGGAGAAGTAAGCAAACCTGTACCTGATCAAATTGCCTTTTGGATGGAAAGTATTAAGAACCTCTGATTTCTCTCGACATTCTAAATATCACGGGGTGAGCATGCCTATATAATTTTATATGGGTATGCATGTATGTAGGTTTGTATGTGTGCGTATATGTGCGCAGGTGCATGCATGCGCTGGTGCACATATATGCATACTGTTATGTTTTATTATAAATAATAAATTTTTGAAATAAAGGGTATATCATGCACATTACTTGAGATTTAAAGTTTAAATCACCAGTTATAAAGATTGGTTAATAATGCACTAATGCATTAGTTTAAAAAGATATTGGTGCTAGAAGGTAAAATGATATATTGTGTATGTATTGGCAAAATGTATTTTCTATTTTCCTATATGTATATGTGTGTTATATTATTTGTTGTAATTTTGTTTGAAAACCAATAAAAAAAATTGAAAAAAAAGTGACATGCCTCCAGTTCGGCGAGAATTCAGCTCCCGGTATCTTTCAGCTCCCGGTATCTTTCAGGGGCTTGTGGAACGCCTACTTAAGGGACTCCCCGGGGTTTTGCCATACTTCGATGATGTATTGATAACCGCTGGGGGGGGGGGGGAGTCAGAGCTAGCACAAAGATTAGACCAGGTTCTGTCCGCATTTGAGAGGGCTGGGTTACGCCTGAGAAGGGACAAGTGCATGTCCTCCGCAGCCACAACCAAACATCTACGAAGGATGTTTGTTTGTTTCGGCATTCCCAACATGCTAATTTTGGATAACGCATCCATATTCACGTCTGCGGAATTCCAAGCATTCCTTGAGCGGAACGCAGTCAAGCACAGCACCTCTGCTCCTTTTCACCCGGCCACAAACGGCCAAGTGGAGTGCATGGTCCACACCACAAAGGAGGCGTTAAGGAGAATGGGTCTGAGGGACCTGGAGCTTCAGCTCTGCCAATTCCTCATAAGCTACAGGGTCACCCCACTAGCCTCGGGGCAATCCCCCTCAGAACTCCTAATGCAGAGGAGAATCCCAACGTTGCTCGACCACCTAGATCCTTCTAGGGTGGAGCATAGGGGTACAAATGTGCCAGTAGAGCAGGAAAAGGTGTTTGGGATAGGTGACCCGGTTTATTGCAGGAACTATGTGAGTTCAGGACCAGCGTGGGTGACTGGGGAGGTAGTAGAGCACACCGGACCTGTATCATACAAAGTCATGACAGGCTCGGGGTTACTGTGGTGTAGACACGCTGACCAACTTAGGAGAAGCCCAAAGGGGATTTGATCCAGAGGAACCCACCGAAAGGAGTGATAGAGAGGGTTCAACATTAGGGTTGCTCCCCACCTACTTAACCCAAGGGGGGATACAGGATTGAGTATTACAGGCTGCACGGAATCACCTTTCAGCCCGAGGAAGCAGACCCACAGTTTGATTTTTTGTTTCAGGATGGGGGGAGTTTTCCTGAGTGTTCCCCCACTAGTCCCAGAGAGCAGGGGGGCTTTGAGTTCTCCCAACGGTCCCCTCATCCTCCCAGAACTAGGGATACCACACCCTTTCCCCTGCCAGGATTCGATGGGGCCCTTCAGTTTTCCAGAGGGAAAAGCCCGGCCACCCCAAGCACCCCGGGGAGCGTTTCTGAACCAGCGGGCCGGCCACAGTGAAATTGCCGGCCCCCACAATGGTTAAGGGACTTCGTCCCATCCTAGGGGGGAGGGATATTGTGTATGCAAGCAGCCCTCCCGATTCTGCACGCTACTCAGCTGCCACAGTAATGCAGCTCAGGAAGTTCAGCCCATGCAGATACAATTAAGCAGCTAGCATGGGAAACCGCCCGGTTTAAGGTGTACCTTAGTAGCTACGCAGTACACCCCAATGACGTCACTGCCACCACAGCCAATGAGTATCCATGGCGGGGAATTCAAATAAGGAGCTGCGTCTCCTACATGTGCCCATGTACAGATTGACCATGCTGAAATAAAGAAGTGTTTGGCCTGCCTGCCGGCTCCGTGTGTAATCAATCCGCCTACATCAAAACCGCCCGGAGGGGGTGCGGGGTGTCGGAAACAAGCCGAAATGGGTTTTAAAAATCAGTCACCACGGAACTTTTTCCACCCATTTTTGCTTCTCTGCCAGCCCGAGTGCCTCTGTTAGGCTCCAGGGAGGCAATCCACATTGTTTCAAACCCCCTGCGTCCCCCCCGGCCACTGCTGCAAGGGAAAACCCTCAGATGATGAAGGAGGTTTCCCTGCTGTTCTGGCTTGGAGCAGCGGTTGGGGGTGGGTGCAGGGTGTCGGAAACAATGCGGATCACCTCCCTGGAGCCTAACAGAGGCACCCGATATTGTGTATGCAAGCAGCTAGTTCCGCTGCCTTCACACGGAATTCATCAGGTAGCAACTGAAGGAGATAACAGCTGAAGGAGCCAAGCCCATGCGGCTCCAGTCACCCAATTAATAGCTAGCGTGGGGAACTCACCGCCTCCAGGTGTTCATGGTCAGGAATACAACACAATAGGTAATCAGGGTGTTCATTTTTAAAAAAATAATGTTTATTACATTTTCAAAAATAATACAAACAATAAAAGAACATCAAAATTACAAATATAAAGAAACTTATGTATATAAAATTAAAATTACATACATATGTAAAACTAAACATCAACAAATCGAAACCACATTGTTTATAATATATGCTATTTCAAATCAAACCAATAAGGTATGGTTTCTATGCCTCATTTTCCAATAATGTTTTCTAATATAAAGACAAAACAAAGAACAACAACATGATAAACAGAAATAAAATAAAATACTAATCACCCGGTGTTATTTACAATGGACTGGAGAGCTCGGAGATATTCATTGAGATTTTCCCCAAAAAATCTTGTGATCAGGTACAGGTATTTGCAAATCATTCCCCCTCAGTGAGTAATCCACGAAAGCTTGCCAAACCTTCCAGAATCTATTCTCTTTAACAAATCCCTTTCTAAAATTTATTTCCCATGTCAACTTATCATTCAATGCTAAGCCCCACATTTCCTTGTACCACTCCTCAATATTCAAATTTGCCTAATTTTTTCATTTTCTTCCCGTTGACAACATTATTTCCAATAACTCCTTTTTATTATTACTCAAGTTTATATTTTCCACTTCTGTCAACATAATCGTGCTAAGACCCAATTTAATTTTCTCCCCCATAATTTCTGTTATCTCGTATTCAATTTTCTTCCAAAAAATTTTTACCACACTACATCTCCACCACATATGTTCATAAGTTCCCATTTCCTTCTTACAACGCCAACACATTTTATCTTTTTTCTTATCTATCTGATGTAACCTCATTGGAGTCAAATACCATTTCCACAGCATTTTATAATTATGTTCCTTAACTCTAACCGACATAGTTCTCATGATTCTTTTCCTCCATTTATTTTTCCAATTCTGTTCTTCTATTTTTATATTCAAATCTTGTTCCCAGCTTAATCTTAGTTCTTCTTGTGGATTACCTACCTTATTTATCATTCTATATATTTTACCAACCAGTCCCTTTATACCACTTTTCCCCCTTCTTATTTTCCAAATCAGTTCTTCAAACTCAGTCCTGTCTCTTTCTAATCCACCTTCATTCGAATATTTACTATTCCAGCTATTAACCATCCCTGTCTGAAACCAATTCAGTTTCAACTGTCCATACAAATTTAATTTCTTCTCTCTGTCTTTACAGGCCCGTATCCAGTCTCTCAGCAGGAATACCTCATTCTTATCAAGTACATCTTTGACCCTTTTATCAATTTTTATTGGAAAATTTGCTGTATCCTCCAACTCTATAATAGGGGAAATGTCCGGTACCAAGTCCCTTTTTATTTTTTTCCATACCCCCAAAGTTGCCTTCATCATTCTATTTTTAATGACCATTTTACTCATATTGCCTTCTAAAAAGACCACTTTTCCAATATGTTTAAAATCTTTCATTTCTACTTCTTCCCAGATTGCCTTTTCATTAGCCAGGATCCTCACAACATTTTTAATTTGGAAAGTTTGGTAATATGCCACCAGGTTTGGCATTCCTAGTCCCCCTTCCTTCTGGGATAAATACCAAAAAAAATTTAACCAATCGGGGCCTTTTCCCCCCCATTACAAAAATTGTTAATCAATTTTTGAAACTCCTTAATTTCTTTATCGTTCAATTGGATTGGAAGAGCATCAAATAAAAAATTAATTCTTGGTAACAACATCATTTTACATATCGCAATTCTTCCAAACCATGACAATTTCAATTTTTGCAATTGTTGTATTCTATCTTCAATTTCCTTTTTTAACTTTACGTAATTCAATTTCTTAAATTCATCGAATTTATTCGAGATATTAATCCCCAAATATTTCAAATCATCCTTAATTCGTAAATTACATTTTTCCTTTATCATTTTCTGTTCTTCTTTACCCATATTACACAGTATCATTTCAGATTTATCCCAGATTTATCCCAGTTTATTCTCAAACCCGTTATATCCTCAAAATTTTTCAGCTGTAGTTGAATGCCCTTCCAGGGTGTTTAACTGTAATTAAAGTACCATCGGCATATAAATTTATCTTGTTACCTAGAACCCCTTCTATCTCCTTGTCTTCCCTTACCTCCTTCATCAACATCTCCATTGCCAAAATAAATAAGATTGGAGACAGAGGACAACCCTGCCTTGTACCTGCTTCTAGCTTTACCTCCTTTGTAACTACATCATTTACCCTTACTACTGCCTTCCCTTACTGGTATAATTGTCCAATTATCTTCTTAAATTTATCGCCAAATCCATAACATTTAATTATCTCGTTAATTGTTACCCATTGTAAAGAATCAAATGCCTTGAAGATATCCAAAGATAATAGTCTGACTTTCTCTTTTGTTTGTCCTACCTTATCAATTAAATTTAAAACTCTTCTTATCAAATCTGACATATGTCTACCCTTCATAAATCCCACCTGGTCCTCATTTATATAAGTGCCCATAAAGCTATTCAACCTATTAGCTAGTATCACTGTGAAGATCTTGGCATCTTGATTTATTAATGAAATTGGTCTGTATGATTCAATTTTTTCTAGATCTTTTCCTGGCTTTGGCAACAGAATAATTATCGTCCTATACCATGAAGTTGGGATTTGCCCTCCTTCTAATATATAGTTATATAACTTATTCAATTTTGGAACCACTATATCTTTAAACTCCTTGTAAAACTCGGCTGGTAATCCGTCCTCACAGGTGCTTTATCTGTTTTTAAGCTAGCTATAACCTCTTTTATTTCCTTTTCTGTTATTCGTTCTTCCATCCTGTTCCTATGTTCCTGCAATATCATATTATTTATTTGTTTCTCCAATTGTTTTTTCAATTTTGGAATATCTATGTTCTTTTTCGCATATAATTCCTGATAGAAATCTTTAACAATTTTACATTTATCTCCAATCTTATTACATCTTATTCCGTCCTTATTGACCAAAATTCCAATTTCTCTTTTTTCTCTCTTTTCTTTTGCGGCCCTTGCTAACAGTTTTGAATTTTTATTGCTAAATTCAAAATATTCTCTTTTTAAATACCCCAAGTCTCGTTTTACCTTTTCTATGTCCTTTCCTATCAGTTCAGTCTTCAATCTTTGTATATTATCAAAAACCTTCTTATCCTTTGTCCTTGTATGTTTTTCTTGAAGCTGTTTTATTTCCTTCTCAATTTTATCTTGTTCCACTTTGAATTGCTTATTTCTATAACTAGCCAACTTTATACTCTCCCCTCTAAATACTGACTTCATGGTATCCCAAACTACATTAAAACTCACCTCCTCCGTATCATTCCATTGCCAACTTTCCTTCCAAATTCTCAGATATTTGTTCCTTACATATATGGTCTTTATATAATTTAGGGTTGTATCTCCAATTCCTCCTTGTTTTTCTTGTATTTTCAATCCCCACTTCTAACAACACTTTTGCATGATCCGATTCTTTGAATATTCCCACTTCTACCTCATCTACCTTTCCAATCATATTTTCTGTTACGAATATGTAATCTATTCTAGAGTATGAGTTATGAACGTGCGAAAAATAAGTATAAACCCTTTCCGATCCCTTAAGATCTCGCCACGTGTCCTTCAATCCTATATCTTCCATCCATTTATCCAAAATTTGTTTTTAACCCCTTTTCCACTTCTTAAAATATTTGTACAATCTAAATTTGACCTAATTAGATTAAAGTCTCCAGCTACTATCATTCTTGTTGTTTTTTCTTTTACCAATATTTTATACATTTTCTCCAAAAAGTCCTCTTGATGATCATTTGGGGCCTATATATTCACAAAAGCCATTTCCTCATCGTCAATCTTCCCTTTTACTATCAAGAATCTTCCCTCAGGGTCGGAGATACTACATGTCATCTCAAAGCCCAACCTAGTCGAAATTAAAGTAGCCACACCCCTTGCCTTTGAGGTACCAAATGATTTCTCATAGTATTGCATCCCTTTCAAAAAAAAACTTATTCACATCTTGAGATTTTTGGTGGGTCACCTGCAAAAAGACTACATCTGGCCTATCCTTTCTTAAAGCTAATTCTATTCTTTTCCTCTTAACTTGAGATCCTGTACCTTTCACATTCCAGGATATTACTTTAATACTCCTCATAATTTACCAAAAAGCGATCTTCTGTCATCTCCGATCTCTCCAATGAATGTGCAACCTCTATTCCCATAGCTAAAACTAAAACTAACACAACAAACATTCAACTCTACCCTTCCCACCCTTTTTCTTTATAATATTAAAGAAAAATCCACCTTTGCCAAGCAAAGAGAGGAGGGGGGAACGTGGAAGATGTGACTGCAAGCCTCAAACTGCCCACACACACTCTCATTAATACAATTCCTTTTTTTAAAACACTTTTATACATACAATCCCAAGACATCTCTAACACCACACAGCCACTCCTTAAATTCCTCCATCCTTATACTTCAGCCTTCCTTTGCCACATTATCAGTTTTGGACCCCTCCTCCCTCCCCCCTGTTGCCCCCTCCTGCTCCTGACCTCCATATTCTCTTATGCCTCCTGATTCCAACAAATCCTTTCTTATTGCCAATCCCTCTCTTGAAGACAAATCTATCATTTCAATTGTACTAAGATAATATAGTGCATCAGTGTCAGCATCAATTGTATGCATTTTTTTGTCGAATTTTTTTTTAAATTGCTGTGGGAACCTCCAATTGTATTTTATCCCACGTGCAATCAATAACTTGGTCACAGGCTTCATTTTATAACGCCACACACATTAATCCACAGCAATATCGTTGTATACTTCCACATCATTTCCATCAATTTTTAAAGCGCCAGACCCAGCTTGTTTTTAAAAAGCCATCACCTTTAATTTATCGCCCCAATTTGCAAATTTAACCAAGACATTCCTTTGAACACTCCTCCCTCTTCTCGATCCCCGTCTATAAACACTTGCAATGTCTTCATTGACATAATCTTTCCCCGTTTTCAAATTATTCAGACAATCTATTATTGTGTCTTTCAAATGGTCTGGCGTTTTCTCCGGTAAATTGCATATCACAATATTCTGTTTCCTCATCATCTCTTCCACCATGTCTATCCTTTTCCCTTGTCCTTCTACCTTTATTTTGATTTCCTTATCTTCCTCTTGCAACCCCTTCACTTCAGCCTGCATCAATTTCACATCCTTTTGCATCAAATTAAAACTTGCTTCCAACTTCTGAAAAGTAAAATCAACTTTGTGGGCAAAATCCTGAAACATTGTGTACATTTTATCTTGTTTCACCATAATTTCATTTTTGTCTTTCTCTCTTAGTTCCTTCATTTCCCGAAAACCCTTCACATTTGCATCCTCCATCTTATCTAATCTCTTAAACAATTTACCCATCTCAACCATTAATTGTGTTTGGTCAATAATACTGATTCCGATGATATAGATGATGGGGGTGTATCCTCAATTTCATTTTTCCCCTTCTCCTTCCTCTTAGGCTTCACCACCTCCTCTTCCTTTGTCGCCTTTCCCTTCACAAATTTATCCATTGTAATTTCAACCAATTCTTTCAATATAATCAAACTTTTATTATCTTCCAATTCCAGCTCTTGGCCTTTCCCAATTCACTTATGTTCGGAGCCTTATTTGTGGGTTAATATAACCAAATTTTTAGTAACTTTGTAATCCAATCTGCATTGACGTCTTCAGCAAAAATTATGCTCAACCTCAAATCCTGTGTGCCAAATCTTCAAATCCCACTCAATTTATAATCCAAATGTCCACTTACTTGGTTTCCACCAAATCCAGATTCTCAATCAGTTTTTAATGTCAATTAGTTCAGTCTTTCAGCCCCTATATTAGTCCCTTTACTTTATGCCCAGACAGAGCAGATCAGCTTCTGTATAGCAAACCATTAATAAGATTGTAATCCAAGAAAAAATGCTCCTAAACTGCATTGCTGCTTTGCTGCTTTACTGTTATCCAATGAAAAAAAGGGTTGATAATTTCAAAAGCCCAAAACTTGATTGAAGATTTTCATGTATTAACCAAAACAATAACAATGCGTCAAAAAGCGGGGAAAAGACGGCCCAAAAACAATTGAAAAAACCAGTAACTGTACATCCAAAATCTTGATGGAGGAAGGCAAAACAAATTGAAACCCCAAAACCAAGAAGAACAAAGGTAACAGGGAAAGGAGAGTCAGGTACCCCAAATAAGCAAAAGAGAAAGAAAAAAAGAACACAAAGGGGCAAAAGAGTCCGAGGGGTCTGAAAAATTAATTACAAAAGAAAAAAATTGTTCTGCAAAGGGAGGAGGGAACTCCAAGGTATTTAAAGAGTTTATGTTACTCGGTACTTAACTGCTTGGTCCACGAAGTAAAATTACAATTGCGCCATTAGTCCCCAGCCTCGGCTGCGGCTGCCAAGGGGGCCCTGCCTCCCTTCTCCTCCGAGCACTCCAACCTCCGTACTTCTTCTGTTCTTACACCTCCCATCCTTCAGCAACCCTCTCCGTTCCTTCACTTCTCCTTCTTTATCTTTCTCCTCTCCTTCTCTCCTTTCCTTTCAGACTCTCCACAACACTCCAAAAATTGCTCCAGAAACCATCTCCAGTTGTTTCCCTCCCGTCTTCAGTCACTCTAACTTTTGATTTCCTTCTTCACCGCCGACATTAATCTCCTTTCACAAACTTTCTCTCTTCCGCTCTCCCTCTTAACTCCTCCTCGCTCCTTTACTCACTTGCTTTTCCTTCATTTTCACTCTCCTTCTCACCCCCTCAGCCGCGCCAGCCACCACTTCCAAATTCGTGTCTTTATTTTCAACAACTCACATTTTCATTGTTTCTCCCGACCTCCTGGCAGTCCCGTTCGCCGCGACTCAGCTGGTGAGGCCGCAGCTTGCGCTGCTAGCCTCCCAAGCAAAACGCTCCCGAACTCCGACCTTCCGGATCAAGCCTTTTCAGTTACGAGGTCTGTAAACTTTCTTCTTGCCAATCTTTGAAAATTTGTAGTTCTCTATGTTTATTTTCTCATTGTTTTTCTCATTCAGAAGCGCGAGCTCCGAGGAAAGTGTGTTAATGCATCGGCATCTTAGCCACGCCCCAATCAGGGTGTTCATGGTTAGGAATACAACACAATAGGAAATCATGGGCAGGAATATAGTGACGTCAACCAATGGGTATTGTTGGTGGGGGATTCAAATGCATTATAAAAGGAGGTGCGTCTCCTACATGTGCCCATGTACAGATTGACCATGCTGAAATAAAGAAGTGTTTGGCCTGCCTGCCGGCTCCATGTGCAATCAATCTGCCTACATCAAACCCACGCTGGCGGAGAAGCTGAAATGGGTGGAAAAAATTCCGTGCTGAGCCGGTTTGCTCTCCAGAGGCTGAGCGTTTTTCTGCATCACGGACAATGACGTTTCCCAGTTAATGGCGCGACCATCACTCACTCACTCACACACACACACACACACACACACACACACACACAGGCTCCAGGATTTAAATCTGCTTTTCTTTTGTTTCTCCGATGTTCTCTGCTTAGCCTAACCGGAGCCATTTTTAGTTGGCAACTGCCATTAAGTGGCATCATCTCTTTCCCTTGGGAAATTACATTTTGGTTCTTCTTCCAAGAAGATGTCTGGGAAGATGTTCTATCTCATGGTCTAAGATGGAACATAGATAAGATAGTTTTTAAAAAAAATTCCACAATTTTTCTTTTTTCTTTCAATGTTGGGGAACTGTCGGTGAGGGTAATAAAACCAATACTCCCTCATGTCAAGGAGATTAAAAATTATATCATACAATGTTAAGGGCCTGGGGAATCAAATTAAGAGGAAAAGACTAGAGGTAATTTTGAACAGAGAGAAAGCAGATGTTATGTTTCTTCAAGAGACTCACCAAAAAAAATGTAAATAAAAATAATCTTTATGTAAAGGGAACCGATATATATGAAAAATGTTTGGGAACCTCAAATTCTAGAGGTATAGCTACCATAATAGCGAATAAACTGGGGTTTATAATGTCCAAGAATATATGTGATAAAGAGGGAAGGTTTCAGCTAATTAAGGGTAAGATCGAAGATGATGAATATACCTTGGTAAACATTTATGCTCCAAACAAAAATCAAGGTTTCTTTTTAGATAAGATTTTACCAATTATAAAAAAAGAAAGATCACCAAATTTGATAGTAGGTGGAGACTTTAATTTAACAAGAGCTGTGACTGATGTTTCCAATTATTCCAACTATCGGAAAGGTCAATTCAATATACTTGACAGGTGGATGAAGAAGCTAAATCTTACAGATACTTGGAGATATATGAAAGGAAAGGAAAAGGGATTTACCTTCTTCTCCTCAGTGGCAAGAACATATTCCAGATTAGATTATTTTATGGTATCAGAGAACCTTTCACATAATTTGGAAGAATTTAAAATAGGCACATTTAAGTTGTCAGATCATACCCCAATCACTTTGGAAATTAATTTAGGAAAGGGTGTTTCAAAAAGTAATATATGGAGGTTTGATACAAAACTCCTAAATAATGAAGTGATAAAGAAAAGATTGATGGACAAATGGGTAGAAAAATGAGAGATCAATGATACGGGTGAAGTGGCACCACATATTTTATGGAATGCCATGAAAGCGGTATTAAGGGGAGACTGCATTCAGGAAAAAATTATTATTGATAGAGAATTAAATAGGAAAATAGTTAAAAGAGATCAAGAATTAAAAGAATTAGAAAGAAGACATGCAGAGGATGGTAATGAGAGGAACTGGAATAAACTTCAGTCTTTAAGAAAAGAGGTAATAGGTTTAGAAATTGACAAAGCAAGAAAGGATTTGGTATATCTAAAGAGAAATGACTTTGAATTTAATAGTAAGGATATGAAAACTTTAGCAAAAAGAGCAAAAAATAAGAAGATCAAGAGACAAATAGAAGCTCTGTCAGATGAGGATGGTCTCATAGTACATAAACTAGAGGGGAAACTCCATATTGCAGAAAAGTTCTTTGCGGATTTATACAAAGAAAAGTCTGTTAATGTAACAAATTTAGGAACTTTTTTAGATCAAAATTTAAATATAAAATTAAAAAAGAACATTCAGATTATATGGAGCAAGAAATTCAAGATAAAGAAATTGAAATAGTGATTAAAAACTTAAAAAATGACAAAGCACCAGGTGAAGATGGTTTTCCATCGGAAATATATAAACAATGTCAGGAAGTAATGATTCCCAAATTAAAGAAATTGTATAATTATATATTAGAGGGAGGAAATATGCCAAAATCCTGGAGTCGTTCAATTATGGTATTGATTCCAAAACCAGGTAAAGATAGGGGGAAAATTGATGCCTACCTCCCTATCTCCTTATTAAATCAGGACGCTAAAATATTCACCTCTTTATTGAATAATAGACTTAATAGCTTTTTAAGCTTTTATATAGGAGAGGATCAAGCTGGTTTTTTGAAGGGCAGACAGATGGAGGGATTGATAAGTAGGTTAGTTAATATTATAGATTTGGTTAAAAAGAGTAAGGAAAAAGTTTGTATTTTGGCACTAGATATCTACAAAGCATTTGACTCTATTCAGTGGTCTACTATTAAAGAAATATGTTGCAGATTAGAGTTTGGTTCTAAATTTAAACATGCAATTGATCAATTATATAATGATTCAGAGACAAGAATAAAAATGAATAATAGGTTAAGTGGAGAAATCGAGATTAAGGCTGGTACCCGACAAGGCTGCCCGCTCTCCCCATCACTTTTCATTCTAGCAATGGAGTTGTTAGCAAGAAGTATTCGACAAGATGAAGGTTTGACAGGTTTTAAAAACAAAAAAATTAGTCTATTTGCAGATGACACCTTGCTAGTGGTCAAGGACCCTCTTCTAAATATTAATAAAATTCAACATCATTTGAAGTTATTCGAGCAAGTTACAGGATTAAAAATAAATTGGAATAAAACAGAAGCTATTACTTGTAATCTATCGGAGGGGGAAAAGAAGAAAGTAATGGAGAAATATAAATTTAAAATAAGAGATAGAATGAGATATTTGGGAATAATGGTGTCAGATGAAGTTAAGGATTTGTATAAGATCAACTTTAATAAGTTAAAAGAGGAAATAAAAAGAATTAAGGATCAATGGAAATCATTGAAAATATCATGGTTTGGGATAATAAATTTGTGCAGGATGAAAATTATGCCAAAACTAAACTTTTTATTTGAAAATTTACCAATACAAATAAAAGAAACAGAGCTTAAAATCTGGCAGAAATTGATAAATGAAATCTCTAACAATGGAAAAAAGCCAAGAATTAATAAAAGTTTATGGTACTTAAAAAACAAGTTGGGAGGGCTAAATATCCCGAATGTTAAACTCTATTACAGAGCTTTCAATTTAAAGAGAATTATTAAACTATTAAGTCAAAATTGTGCGCAAAAGTATGAATTAGATTATATAGAGTTTAGAAATTGGAAGGGCGAATTATTTTTAGGTGAGATAAGAACTAATCCCCAATTTTGTAATTTTTCTTTAAAAAATATATTCAGAATATGGAAAGGATTAAAACCAATATTATCTCCAAATTCTTCGCCCATAATGGAAATTTTAGACCAACAAAATTGTCCTTTAGAGGTAACAATAAGTACAAGAGAAATTTTAACACGCAAAAAAGCTCTGTTAATCACGGATTGGATTGATAATTGTAATACTATCTTCCAAAGAAAAAGTATTTATGCGGAGTTAGGCTTAAACTGGTTGCAAGAACTACAGATGGAGACGTGGAATAGAAAGATGAGGGAAAACAATACAATAAATCGGGCATCAACCCCCTTTGAAAATCTGACTCTTGAAGTAAGGAATGGTAAAAAGAATTTAAAAGGTTTAGTGGGTAAGATTTATCAGTTGCTAAATTCTAGTGAAGATACTCAGCACTGGCTTAAAAAAACTTGGGAGGAGGATTTGGGAATTATAATAAAAGATGAGAACTGGAAAAAGAAATGGACCCATAGAAGTATGAAATCACTTTCAATAAAGGAAAAAGAACATAATTGTAAAGTACTTTGGAGGTGGTATCTCACTCCAGCCAAATTACATTTAATAAATAATAAAAACTCTGATTTATGCTGGAGATGTAATAAAGGAAAAGGGACTTACATTCATATGTGGTGGCTGTGTGATAAAATGAGGAATTTATGGGATGTTATAGAAGAAGAATTGAATAAAATATTAAAAATAACAATAGTGCTGTCCAAAGATAGTATTACTAGGTGAAGTGGATGATTTACATCTGGAAAATAATAAAAAAGAATTATTGTTATCTTTATTGATGGTAGCCAGACAGCTAATTGCCAAGGAATGGAAGAGTGGAAATAATATTAATAAAGTTAGATGGTACGCAGATGTTTGGCAATTGGCTCTCAATGAGAAATTAACTATCCAAGTTCACCAGAAAAAGGGATTACCAATAAAGACACCATTTTGGGAGATTTGGGGTTCCTTTGTCAACTTCGATTTATTAGGTGATAACAAGTTTAACCCAAGCCCTGACATGATCCAATTTTGGAAACAGAATTGAAGGTAAATGGTCAAGAAATCCCTGCCGACATCCCCCGACAGAGCACAGGTGGTCGGGTTATATTGTTTTATTGCTTTAGGTATTTTTTATAATGTATAGATTTGTTACTGTATTATTTTTTGTATTATTTTCATTATTTGTTTTTGTATTATTTCAGTTCTTAATAAAAGCTTAATAATAATTTTAAAAAAGATAGCCACCTAGTATCCTTTAATCTATGCACAAAACTGTCACTTCGAGAAGGTAATTAGCACTTTCTCAAGGACACTTTCCCAGGCAAAATGGTATAAAACACCAGACCTTTTTCTCAGTTCGAGAGTCGAATTTTGGTTCCTGCAAGAGCCATATCTCTCCAGCCATCTGAGAGGGGCTCTCATCGTACCATCTCGTATGGGGCGGCTTTAGCACTGCCGCACTTAGGTTCTGCCGAGATATCGGACTTAGATTATGCTGAGACTATGCTTTCTTTCTTCTGTTTTGCATTTATTGGACTCTGTTATTTTTCTCAATAAATTATAAAATGACTATTCTTGGTCAAGAGTGCTCTTTCCGCTCCACCTGTTGCAGAGTGGACTGAATGGGGATATTTAACAATAAGGCCTTTTTCCAAAAGAAGGACTGTAACTTTTGGGTTGCTTCGGGGCAGGGGAGGGGGGCTGCTGCTGAAGAAGAAACTTTGTTTCATGGCCTGGAATCCAGCTTTCGACTTGCAGTAAAGAGGTAAAAGGAGGATTTCCCCTACGTACCTTCCACAGCTTCAAGGCCGTTATATTGCCCAAAAAGAGATAAGGGTGCTTTTCGCATGGGAATCTGGAATCCCATCCCAAGGGGCTTTGCAGTTTTAATTTCTTCTGCAACATCAGTCACAGATCGCCATTTCCTTGTGAACCTGTTAACCAGCCTCGCTGGACAAGTCTTTCTCGGCCCAGCCACGAGAAAGCGCACCCTTCTCGGCCGCATTTGTCCTGTGCTGCACCTGCGGGCCTCCAAATCGGGGGAAGCCAAGGCTTGCACCGGATGAGGGATGCCCCCGATATATTGTATACATAATTCAGATTCCTCCACAAGTTTTACTACCTCAGCAGACAACAGGGTGAAACCCCAAAAATGCTTGTCTCTCTTTTCTGTCATCTTCTCTCTCTCTGAGCAGAACTTCCAAAGAATCAAAGCATCTTGACACTTCAAAGTCTAAAAACTTACATCCAGAAGCCAGGCTGCTGTAGACAGTTCCCATCAGGAGGAGAAATGTCCAAGTTGTCCTTATGTGAGTGGCAGGCATGGTGGATTCTCAAAGCAGCACACAGCAAAGCAGTAGATGCAAGCAAACTAGGCTAGCTTTCATCACTGCACTATTATATGTGCCTGTGTCCACATGGGTGTTTCTTGCAAAGCAAAGCAAGGAGGAGCTCAAGAGAGATAGTGTGGCTCAATCCAGGGTGGGAAGAGATGAGTGTAGAGATGACAAGCACTGATACCGCTTGCGAGAAGGATGAGTCTATGTGTTACACTGTGATATAAACCTAATTAAAGTAGGCATCAAGCAGGAAATTCCTGTTTCTCACTGCTGTCACAACAGGTGCCTGTCTCCAGATGTTTTATGGTATTGCTATATAGTCAGGATAATTTTTGCAAGGATAAGGCTCAGGCTGTTATTGCAAGCTGCGAATTCTGAAGCTGGAGTTGCAGCTAAGAGGAACAGTTATGATCCAGGAATTCCCTGGATGTATTGAGACTTCATTTGAGGTATGGAGAAATATGCTGGCTTTAATTCCTCTTGGTTTCTCATTTTTTTCTAATCAGCTCATCCCAAACTTAGAGAATGTTTCCAACCTTATAGAATAAGGTTGGGGTCTTTTAAGCCATTGGCACACACACACACACACACACACACACACACACCCCGCTCAATGCAGGAATCCGAATCAAAGCAAATATAACAGAGGCTTGTCCAATTCTCTCTTGAATGCCTCCAGCATAGGAGCGCTCCCCACCTCTCGAGGCGGTCCCACTGCCGTACTGCCTAGCAACCCTTTAGAAGTTTCCCCTGATATTTAGCCTAGATCTGGCTTCCTGTAACTTGAGCCCATTATTACATGTCCTGAATTCTGGGATGATTGAGAATAGATCCTGCCCTTCATCTTTATGATTATCTTTCAGGTATTATCTTTCCTGGCTGTCTCCTTTTCTCAAGGCTAAACATGGTCAGTTCCTTTCATCTTTCCTCCTTGGGCTTGGTTTCCAGTCCTCTGATTATCCTTGCTTCCTTCCTCTGTATCTGCTCTAATTTGTTTGCATCTTTCTTAAAGTGCGATGCCCAGAATTGGACATAGTACTTTAAATCTGGTTAATCCCAAAATTTGAATTTCTTTTTCAAACTGGCATAAAATGGCAAGCACCTTTTACTGCATTTTGCCAGATGTAATTTTGTAGGAATGTTTTCCTAATGCACATATTTTGGGGATCAATTTTCCTGGTGCTACTTTTTTCCTATTGTTCAGTTTTTACCTAATCTCCCTGAACATACAGTATGTACTTTTTAAAATTCAGATCAATCCATAGTGAAACATATTGTGCATTTTAATCTATAGTTGAGGTTTTGCTTGCGGCGTTGAGTTGCAAAATTCAGAGGTTCATGTGAACTTGAGCAAACTTCTCATTGGCTTATTCACCAAGCATCCAGGAATCAACGGGGTAGGAAATAAACCAAATATAGTTTCAGATTCAGTACTCCACCCTCACCACCCCAACCCTCCTCACTGGCAGTGTAGTGTATGGGAACCAAGACAGCGGAACAGCCGAAGAGCTGGCTTAACACAACTTTATTGCATACTGGTCAGAGGGAACATGCGGTAATGGCGGACGAACAGCTCAATATATACAGTGGCTATACATTCGAATGTGGCTCCTTGACAGTCTATTGGCTACTGTCCGCGTGACGTCATTGCAGGTCACGCCCTTCTTGTCCAGGTGAAGGTGGTGGCGGGAAACTTCCCGCGCTGTTGTTCTTAGGTGAGTCTGGACCATTGAGCTGGACGCTCGCTATTGCCATCTAGTGGTCACTAGCTCGCGTCCTATTAGGGTTACAGTGATGCAGCTGAAGTTTACAATGTTACACGTAGAAAGGTTATATTGGATACACATGGATAGGTACATTGTTTAAAGGCACAGTCTTTGAGAACACAACATCCCTCCCCCCTAGGATGAGACGAAGTCTCTCAACCAAGATGGCTTATTGCACACGCGTTTGGGCCGCAATGTGGGCTGGCCCACCCGGGGGGCGCTACCGCTTCCTTGCTCCCTGGTCCCTTGTCCTGTAATGGGAGAGGGAGACTCGTTAGTGGCTTGCTGTGGTTTTGCCGCTTTAGGGGAAGGGAAAAACTCCATTGTGGGCAGACCGGGGGCACTAGGGGCTAACGTAAAACCCCTCTTCTCGCTTGGATGGGTGGGGGACCACTCCGAAACCCCCCCCCCCCCCGGTTCTGTAACTCAAAATCAAACTCTGCTGGGGGATCCCGCGGGGTATCTATGAGGACAAATTCCTTCTCCTCCCCCCTCGGTGGGGACCCTTGCCCCCTCTCCTCCCCCTTGGGCTAAACGGGTGGGGGAGAACCCTAACGCTGAATTCTTGTCTGTGCTTTCGGCGCCCTGCCTTCCTGGGACCCGGCTCTGGAGCTGGTCCGCGTGCCGCCGCCAAAGTAGACCCGTGCTGGTCTCCACGCGATACGATATGGGGCCGGTCTGCTCCACGACAACCCCCGGTACCAAGGCTGGCCCCGCGCTGGCGTAGTTCCTGCAATGCACCGGGGCGCCCACGCTGAAACTTTTTGTGGCCTCTAGCCCGATGTTCCTCCCCTTGTCTTCTACTCTCGTGGGGTCTAGCCTAGTGAGTATGGTGGTCAGTTTCCTGCACATTAAAAGCTCCGCGGGGGAGTATCCTGACGCCAACGGGGTCACCCTGTACCCTAGCAGGAACTGACACACTTGCAGGTTGAGATCCCCGGGGCCCATGCGCCGCAGCGCGTCCTTTGTGGTGCGTACGAGGCACTCCACTTGGCCATTGGTGGCCGGGTGAAAGGGGGCGGAGGTGATGTGCCGGATGGCGTTAATCTCAGTGAATGCCCTGAACTCAGCGGACGTGAAACAACTAGCGTTATCACTAATTAGGGTGTCGGGTATGCCGAACGTAGAAAAAACCCTCCACAAATGCTTTATTGTCGTGGCCGAGGAGGTGCTCGTGACAGGAATGACCTCCAACCACTTGGAGAAAGCGTCCACGACAAGGAGAAACAGAGTTCCTCGGAACGGGCCCGCGAAATCTATGTGCACCCGGGACCACGGCCCCTTAGCCGCGTCCCACTCCCTGTGGGGAAGGCAGGCCTCCTCTGGTCTGGAGCATTGGCAACTCTCGCAAGTGCCGACCATGTGCTCGATGTCGGCGTCTAACTGGGGCCACCAGAAGTAGCTCCGGGCCAGCGCTTTGGAGCGCACAATTCCAGGGTGGCTGACGTGCAGCAGTTTAAGCACCCGTGGCCAAAGGGATGTAGGGATCACCACCTGCTGCCCCCACAAGAGACACCCCCTCTCTAGGGACAGCTCCAGCTTTTTCCTGAAAATGGGGTGAATTCCTCCGCTGGGGACGACGCTGGCCACCCTTTCTGTACCCAGGAGCTAACCGCCGCCAACGTCCTGTCCTTGCCTGTCGCTTTACCGATGTCGGCGGGTACTATGGGGGGCGAATCCAAGACCTCTATCATGAGCACCTGGCGGTCTCGCTCCTCCTCGCCCACGTGGCTGTGCGTCTGAGGAAGGGGGGACCTCGACAGGGCATCCGCATGGCTGATCTCTTTCCCGGGTCGGTACACCAACGCGTGCTGGTAGGCGTTGAGAAAAATGGCCCACCTAAGCATCCTTGGGGACAGGATCTGTGGCATGGGCTTATCTGCGGTAAAAATGCCAAGTAGGGGCTTGTGGTCAGTCACGATGGTGAAAGGGCGGCCATACAGAAAATCGTGAAATTTTTTGGTCCCCGCAATTATCGCTAGCGCTTCCCTGTCTGTCTGGGCGTAATTTCTCTCCGCTTGGGACAGGGACCTGGAGTAAAACGCTATTGGGGCCTCCCTCCCGTTTTCCAGCACGTGGCATAACACTGCCCCCACCCCCACCGGGGATGCATCACAGATCAGTACCACCAGCCGTTTGGGGTCGAAATGGGTCAGAATGGCGTCAGATGCCAGGAGTTGTTTCAGTTCAGTGAATGCCCTCTCCTGGTCGTCGCCCCACTTCCATGCCGCATCTTTCTTGAGCAACTTATGAAGCGGTTCAGCCACCGCCGCCTTCCGGGGAAGAAAGGAGTGGTAGAAATTCAAGAGCCCTAGGAACGACTGCAACTCGGGCTTGGAGGTGGGGCGAGGGGCTTTCTTGATGGCGGCCACCTTGGATTTGGATGATTTGATCCCCTCAGGTGTTACTCGGAACCCTAAGAATTCAACCTCATTCGCGAAGAAGACGCATTTGTCTTTTCGCAACCTCAACCCCGCCTGTTCGAATGCCGCCAGAACCTTGTCCAGCCTTTCGGCCAACTCGACCTCGCTCCCCCCCGTTATCAATACGTCATCAAAATATGGCAAAACCCCGTCCAGCCCTTTTAAGAGGCGTTCCACGAGCGACTGGAAAATTCCAGGCGCCGAGTTCACGCCGAATTGTAGGCGCGTTACCTGGAACGCTCCCTTATGCATGACTATGGTCTGTGCAGCAGCTGCAGCAGGGGTTACCAAGAGTTGCTGATAGGCTTGCGCCAGGTCGAGCTTAGCGAAACACTTCCCCCATGTAACCTGGCTAGCAAATGGCTGACCACCGGCACCGGATACGCATTAGGGCGATTTGCCTTATTGATGGTGCTCTTATAGTCGGCGCAAATGCGGACCTCCCCATTTGCCTTCAACGCCGTGACAATTGGCGTTTCCCACTCCGCAGAATCAACAGGAACAAGAATCCCCTGGCCCACCAATTTGTCCAGTTCCGCCTCTATTTTGTCCTTTAGTGCAAAAGGCACTCTGCGCGGTTTGAGTCTTATTGGGCGGACCTCCGGGTCCAGGTCGAAAGCTACTGGGGGTCCCTTGAACTTCCCAAGTCCCTTTTTGAAGACTTCGGGGTGCGCGTCGCACACCTTCTGTATTGGGTCAGTCCCAACGGCGTGCACCCCCCCAATGAACAGACCCAGGGGCTGAAACCATTGAGTCCCGAGGAGGCTGCAATTTCCCCCTTTAAGGACGACTAGGGGGAGCTCCGCGGCGTGCTGCTTATATTGGACCTGGAATTTCCCAACCCCCAACACCGGGATACTGTTCCCTTGCACGTCCCGAAGCGTGGACCTCAACGCTTTGAGCTTGGGCCGTACGCGGGGGGCAATTCTCAAAAACTCCCCCTGGGAAATGATTGAATATGAGGAGCCCGAGTCAATCTCCATCCTAACAGGGACCCCTTGCACCAGTACCTCAACAAAGTAACGGGGGTGTCCCATGGACACGCTGAAAACTGGGGCGTCGTCGTCGCTGTCATCGGAGATGCGGCCCACGCCGTCCTGCTTCCTCGTGGGCCGGACGCCATCCTTTGGTCTCGTCGAGCGGTCCGGTCTCGTCGAACGGTCTGGTGAGCTCCTCCGGTCCTCGCGCCGTCGTCTGCAGACTTTGGCGATGTGCCTGCGGCGGCCACAGTTGTGGCACTCGGCCTTCCTAAACGGGCACTTCGTGCGGTCGTGGGCCGCTCCGCAGCCGTCGCAATGTCGGCCGCCCTTCCGGACCTTCCGGATGTCTTCCTCGTCGCTGCTCTCTGCGGAAGATTTCGACGCTCGCCGGGCCGCGTGCACCGAGCCTGCCGCTTGGTCGGCCTGTGGGAGCCTGCCCTGGAGCTCTTTCACTCCGGCCCTCGTGGCTTCCGCGGCCTGTGCTGCCTTCACGACCTCATGCAGTGTCGGGGGTGGCTCCTGGTTCATCAGCTTCCGCTGAACTTCCTCGTCCTGCAGGCCACACAGCATGCGGTCCCTGAGGGTGATTTCCAGGTTCTCCCATTTGCATGGGCCGGCGGCCAGCCGCAGGGCCGCTGCGAAAGCGGCGGCCGACTCGCCCGGCGCTTGGACTCTCCTCTAGAAGGCGTCCCGAGCTGGAAACATCGACACTGAAGGCTGGAAATGGTCACGCATCGCCTTCAGGAGCTCCTTGGCCTTCAACTCGCCCACCTTCTTCGGTGCGATGAGGTCGACCAGCACCCTCTTGCCGGCGTGCCTGAGCATTCTGGTGAGGATGGCTCTCTTCTTTCCCTCGTCCGTGACCTCGAACTCCACCAGTGCGCCTTGGAAATCCATTTCGAAGAGTTCCCAATCTTCCGGTTTGTTGACGTCGAAACCGGCGTATGTCTTGGCCCCGTGGGAAGCCATATCCCACCTTCGTCGCCAATTTAGTGTATGGGAACCAAGACACCGGAACAGCCGAAGAGCTGGCTTAACACAACTTTATTGCATACTGGTCAGAGGGAACATGCGGTAATGGCGGATGAACAGCTCAATATATACAGTGGCTATACATTCGAATGTGGCTCCTTGACAGTCTATTGGCTACTGTCCGCGTGACGTCATTGCAGGTCACGCCCTTCTTGTCCAGGTGAAGGTGGTGGCGGGAATCTTCCCGCGCTGTTGTTCTTAGGTGAGTCTGGACCATTGAGCTGGACGCTCGCTATTGCCATCTAGTGGTCACTAGCTCGCGTCCTATTAGGGTTACAGTGATGCAGCTGAAGGTTACAATGTTACACGTAGAAAGGTTATATTGGATACACATGGATAGGTACATTGTTTAACATTGATGAAACTTGCATGGCTATTTTAAAAGGGAAAGGGAATAAATGTGCCATACAAAAAGGAGTCTTTATCCTCTCCAACCCTATGATGACTTATGCCCTAAGTATCAAAGTCAATTCTGGAAGCAATGAATGCCATGGGCTGTATACATAAGAACATAAGAACACCCTTGCTGGAACAGGCCACAGCCCATCCAGTCCAGCATTCTGTCTCACACAGTGGCTCACCATTTGCTTCAGGGTATTCCCAAGCAGATGCCTTCACCTGCTTAGGATTCCCTGGAAATGGCATTGAGAGATATCCTGCCTATGTCTCTAACCCGGAGGTTGTCCTTAAGTATCCATATTTATAGCCATTGATACCCTTGTCCACCATGAACTTGTCTAATCCTTTCTTAAAGCTGTCAAGACTGACAGCTGTCACCACTTCTTCTGGCAGGGAGTTCCATAGACCAGTGACCCTCTGGGTGAAAAAGTACTTTCTCTTATTTGTTTGAAAACTAGTACCCAAAAGTTTCATGGAGTGCCCCCTAGTTCTAGTGTTATGCAATAGGGAAAACAGTTTTTCCTTATCTAATTTGTCCACACCGTGCATGATTTTATAAACTTATATCAGGTCACCTCTTAGATGCCGTCATTCAAGAGTGAAGAGGCCCAACCGTTGCAGCCTCAGATGGTAAGGAAGGTGTTTCAGTTCCCTAATCATTCTGGTTGACCTCTTCTGCACTTTTTCCAGCTCCATAATATCCTTCTGGAGGTATGGCGACCAGAACTGTACACAGTATTCCAGATGGGGCCTCACCATAGATTTATAAAGAGGCAAAATGACACTTGCTGACTTATTTTCTATACCCTTCCTAATGATCCCTAGCATTTAGTTTGCTTTTTTCACTGCTGAGGCACACTGGGTTGATACCTTCATTGAGCTGTCCACCAGGACACCAAGGTCCCTTTCCTGGTTTGTCGCAGAGAGTTCAGACCCCATCAGTTTATAAATGTAATTGGGTTTTTTTGCCCCAACGTGCATCACTCTGCACTTACTAATGTTGAAGCTCATTTGCCACTGTTTTGCCCACTCCCCGTGTGTCAAGAGATCCCTCTGGAGCTCCTCACAATCTCTCACAGTTTTCACTACCCTGTATAATTTAGTGTCATCAGCAAATTTGGCTACCTTGCTATTTACTCCTACTTCTAGATCATTTATGAAGAGCTTGAAAAGCATGGGTTGCAGTACTGAACCTTGGGGGACCCCACTCTTTACTTCCCTCTACTTGGAGAAGTGTCCATTTAGTGCTACCCTCTTTTTCCTGTCCCTTAGCCAGTTGCTGATCCAGGACAAGACTTGTCCCTTTATTCCATGACTGGCAAGTTTATTCAAGAGCCTTTGGCGTGGGACCTTGTCAAAAGCCTTCTGAAAGTCCAGATAAACAATGTCAACTGGATCCCCCTTATATATTGTATAATGAGATCCAGCTGCTCAGGATGAGTATGTGTAGTCCTCACAATGAAGCAAGAGTCTGGACAACAAGAACTGGAAAACCAAGCCATGTGATGAAAGGCTGAAGGAACTGGGCATGTTCAGCCTTGAGAAAAGGGGGCTGAGAGGGGAAATGATAATAGCACTCTTCAAAGACCTGAAAGATGGTCATAAGGAAGAGGGGCAGGATCTGTTCTCAATCATACCAGAGTGCAGAACGTGTAATGATGAGCTCAAACTAAAGGATGTCAGATATAGGCTGAATATCAGGTAAAACATCTTAACAGTTAGAGCAGTATGACAAAGGAACCAACTGCCTTGAGAGGTAGTGAGTGCTCCAATGGCAGAAGCATTCAATTGGACAACCATCTGTCAGAGCTGCTTTGATTCGGATTCCTGTATTGAGCAGATGGTTGGACTCAATGGCTTAAAAGGCTCCTTCCAACTCAGTTACACTATGATTCTATGACTTTGATTCTTACTCCCTTCAGCTGCATAGATAATCAGTGCACATCCTGCCTATGAAGAGGATGGCCTATATCAGTGCTGGGTAAACCTATGGCACACATGCCAGAAGTGGCATGCAGAAGCCTTTCTCCTAGCACACCACCATTGAGGGAAAGCCCCACCGCACGCAGCCTGGCCTGCACCACTTCCTCACCACCACCACCCTCTCTCTATCTCTGCCAAAGGACAGGCAAGAGGGGAGGCTGAAATCCTGGGAGGCTGCAGTCGGGAGAGGTAAGGTAGAGAGCACTTGTGGGCGGAGGCCCTATGGTGGGTTGATAAGGCCCAATTGGGGGGGGGGGTGGAAAGGCCTGATGGTTGTGGGGAAGGCCCAATGGGGGTTTGGGAATGCCCAATGGAGGTGGGAAGGCCTGTAGGGGTGGGAAGGCTCATGGGGGGTTTGAAGGCCCGTCGTGGGGTGGGAAGGCCTGTCGGGAGGTAGGAAGGCCTGTCGTGGTGTTGGGAAGACCTGGTGGGGGGGTTGGGAAGGCCAGGTGGGGGTGGGATGGCCTAGTGGTGGGTGGGATAGCGGCATGGGGCTTTTCCAGAGCCTGGGAGGCTTTTCTGATGGCAGCAAGGGGCTTTTTGGGAGCCCAGGAGGCTTTTCCAGAACCTGGTGTGGCCATGCATTGCTTGTCTGGGGAGCGGTGGCATGGCCTGGAGTGGCGGTGGGGACTTATCCAGGGGGCAGTGTGTGTGTGTGCATGTGCACGTGCGTGTGCATCTTCAAGTGTGCTGGTGATATTACGTGATGCCTGCTGCCCATTGTTGGGCATGAGCCGGTCCGCCCTGGTCCATGTGGATCAGTAGGTTAACTGGCTGGCCCTGCCCCTCCCCACCCCTCCCCACCCATCTCCTCCTGGGAGAGCGGCAACAGCATCAGCTCTTCTCCTCCAGCAGCTGCTGCTGCCTCCTTAAGAGGCTGCAGGTGCCGCTCAGGTGGTGGCAGAGGTGGCTGCATGTGTGGCTGTGGGAAGGGGAGGGGGAGTTCACGCTGTGCCACCTGGAGCAGCTCACCTGCCCCCTCCGCCGCTCCTCCTAGTAACAGCAGCAGCAGCAGCACAACTCTCACGATGCCCAGACCTCCTGCAGGAAGAGAACTTATTGCAGGATGTCTGTTTGGGCATCGCGAGAGTTGTGCTGCTTGTGCCATGCTGCCTGAACACCTGCTGCTGGGGGAAGGGAAGAACTCATGCCCCACTGCCTGGACCAGCCTGCATGCCACCACTGCTTCTTCCAGCAGCATGTGGGCTGGTCCAGGCAGCGGCATGTGGATGTTCAGGTAGCGCAACTCTCACGAGAATTGTGCTGCTGCTAGAAGGAGCGATGGCGGTGGTGCGCAAGCTGTTCCGGGTGGTGCGGTGTGAGCTCTCCCTCCCCTTCCTCATCCGCAAACACCACCACCTCAACCACCACCTGAGTGGCACCCACAGCCTCTTAAGGAGGCAGCAACATCAGCCGTTGGAGAAGGAGGAGCCGATGCCGTTGACGCTCTCCTGGGAGGAGGTGGGCAGGGCAGGGTGGGGAGGCAGCAGCAGCCACTGGAGGAGGAAGGGAAAGCTGCCGCATGAGCATTCCTCCCTCCCCCCCATGGGTTCGGGGAGTGAGAAGGAAGGGGAAGACACCACGTGAGCACTCCTGCCTCCCCCCCATGGGCCCGGGGGAGTGAGGAGGAAGGGGAAGCTGCCATTTGAGTGCTCGTGCCTCCCCCTGTGGGCCTGGGGGGCAAGGAGAAAGGGGAAGCCCCCCGGTGTGGCCGGGCCATGCTGCTAGCACCACCGCCATGTGAGTACTCCTGCCTCCCCCCCCCCGTGGGCCCAGGAGGGGGGGTGAGGAGGAAGAGGAAGGAGCTGCTCGTCATGGCTGGGCCAAGCTTGGATGTGCTGCCAGCTCCCGCTTGCCCCGCTGCTTCCCCCTGCTGGATAACTGTGTTTTTTGTTTTGTTTACTTTCCTCTCTCTCTCTTTCTCTGTGTGTGCATGTGTATGTGTGTGTGTAAGGGGGGTAGGGTCTGGACCAGGCTAAAGGGATTTCCTAGGAGGGTGGAGGGGGGGAATGAGGACTCTGAAGCTCCCTGAGCAGCAGTTAGTCTTTAAGTGTTGCTATGAGCCTTGCCCAGCGGAGAGAAGGAATGACAGACTTCAGGAATCAGGATAAACGGCTTGTCCTCCGTTTATTTCCCATCCGATTTTACTGGTCTATGGAACTCCCTGCCAGAAGAAGTGGTGACAGCTGTCAGTCTTGACAGCTTTAAGAAAGGATTAGACAAGTTCATGGAGGACAAGGGTATCAATGGCTATAATTATGGATACTTAAGGACAACCTCCGGGTTGGAGAGATAGGCAGGATATCTCTCAATGCCATTTCCAGGGAATCCTAAGCAGGTGAAGGCATCTGCTTGGGAATACCCTGAAGCAAATGGTGAGCCACTGTGTGAGACAGAATGCTGGACTGGATGGGCTGTGGCCTGTTCCAGCAAGGCTGTTATTATGTTCTTATATATTGTGGGGGTGGTAATACTGGGAACAGCAGTGTGTTGTTTCGTGCAATGAATTCCCTCACTGGTGTCAAGATGTCCCCCATGGAGAGAACCCCGGAATGTCATCACTCCACGTCAGCTGATGCCACTCCTACGCCAAGCCATCTGTCAGGTCCAATCAAACAAATAAAGGGGGAGTGCGGGTTCCGCGCATGCAATGGGTATACTGTCCCTGACAGAACCATCGCTTGGGAGATTGCTCCTTCGAGCCATTGGTTCCGAGGGGACAGAAATTGGGGAGCGGATTAATAGCCATAGTTTAATTCACCCACAGCTGACCTGGCAAACAGTTCGAGCAAGAGGAAATTGGATGACTAACTCACTAGTCATTTAATAGGTAATATCACAAGCCCTTAAACCAACATCGGCCATGTTTACCCCAGGATAAGCATGGAACAGTGGAGTTCCCCTGTCAGTGTTTAATTTAGTTAATTAACTTCCCCGGGAGAGGTTCCCAATTAACCCGTGTAAACATGTTATGTGGATCGCAGCTCTTTCTAACGCAGCCTTGAACATAATATATACTGATGATTTTCCTTCAATAAATCACTGGTCTTCGCTCCGTCTTGCCTCGTGTCTCATTGCTTAACCAGTCTCCTCTGGGACCCAACGGCCGCTCCGCGGCCCCGATCCAACAGAATTGGTAGCCATTTTATTCTGTGCAAGCATATCAGAGAGTGAACAAAAAATGTTGTGGCACCTTAAAGATTCACTGCTGCTTCGAGGTAGACTGCAGCTGGCCCAGAGAGCTCCACGGTAAAACAGAGATGACCACTGAACCCTAGAGTCGGATATGACTAGCTTTCAAGCAAGGGATACCTTTACCTTGCTCAAAAGCCAGTCATATCCCACGCTAGGGTTCAGGTTGCTCATCTTTGTTTCAAAGCTGAAGAGCCAGCACTGTCTGCTTCTGCAGACGTACCCATGTTCATATGGCAGGCATGACTAGACATCGGAGCACATGGAACGCTGTTACCTTCTCACCAAAGTGGTCCCTATTTATCTACTTGCAATTTCTTGCTTTTGAACTGCTAGGTTTGCAGGATCTGGGACAGAGGCAGAAGCTCACTCCATCCTGCAGTATTCGGGTATCGAACTGCTGACCTGCCACCTTCCAGTCAGAGCCTTAGCCACTTGAGCCACTGCAGCTCAGGGGTTACAAAGGTCGCCTTGTTAGCTGGAAAGCCAACATGACAGTTTGAGTTCCTGTCTCTGTCCCAGCTCCTGGCAACCACAAGTAGATAAATAGGGACCACTTTGGTGGGAAAGGTAACAACATTCTGGTGTCTAGTCATGCCTGCCACATGTCTACAGAAACATCTACAAACAGACAGTGCTCACTCTTTGGCTATAAACAGATGAGCACTGAACCCTAGAGTCAGATACGACTGGATCTAACAATAGGTAAAGGTTGCCCTTGCTCAAAAGCCATTCCTATCTGACTCTAGGGTGCAGTGCTCATCTCCATTTACAGCCAAAGAGCCAGTGCTATCTGTGTTTGCAGATGTTTTCATGGCCATGTGGCAGGCATGACTAGATTGGCCACCCAGTCACATGCCCACTGATTTGGCCATGACCACCGATTAGGCCACACCCACCGATAGGCCATGCCCACCGATTAGGCCACATCCAGGGTGTGGTAGTAATTATTTTGGTGCCTATCACGGCTGCTGCCCACCTCCCGCCCCTTTTGCGCACTCCGTCTCTAAAAGGTTTACCACCACAGTTATAGAGAAATGTGGAATATAGCAATAAACAATAAATTAACATCAGAATTAAGAGTCCAAAAAGGAATTTTTGAGCTTCTAATTTATGAGCATCTAACTAAATTGAGTCACTGTTCAGAGTCTGACCCGTGTGGAGGCAAAAATTTCAAATAGTAACCTAATTAATTAAAAAGATAGAATTAATTTGTTTCAAGCTCTGAATTTTTCAATGCCAGAACACT
Organism: Bradypodion ventrale; assembly: GCA_035047345.1. Classification (NCBI taxonomy): domain Eukaryota; kingdom Metazoa; phylum Chordata; class Lepidosauria; order Squamata; family Chamaeleonidae; genus Bradypodion; species Bradypodion ventrale. Next base: position 177,126,254 of record JAWDJE010000002.1, read on the forward strand.
TCTGATTTCATCCTACCTCTAAATTTTTTGGCAGGTTATAAAGGCCCTTGTCTATTATTGGGGAAAGGCCTCTAGGCTGACTGAAGTTACTAAACCCTGTTTTAGTTTAGTTGCAGCAGCTGCAACATTGGAGAAGTCTAATGGAGATGAGGGACTGTGGTGGCTTAGTGGTTAAGATGCTGAATTTGATGAGTGGAACGTCAGCAGTTCGAGCCCCAATTGCTACTCCTGCCAACCTAGTAGTTTGAAAGCAAGAAATTGCAAGTAGACACAGTAAATAGGTACCACTTCAGTGGGCATTCTGTGCACTCTGGTGTCTAATCATGCCTGCCACATGTCCATGGAAACGTCTGCAGACACAGACAGCACTGGCTCTTTGGCTATAAATAGAGATGAGCACCAAACCCTAGAGTCGGATATGACTGGCCTTCGAGCAATGGCAACCTTAACCTTTACCTCATGCAGATGAACCCAGTTACATTTCAGACTCCACTCCACAGTAATTTGTACACCAGGCTTCTTGCTGTTTTGCATGTGCTTTTCCAGAGGGCAATTTTTTACTGTGCTGTTATAAATGTTCAGTTGCTTGATGGTAAAGGTTGTGGTGTATAATTTTAGTATGAGTTACATTTTTCATATCCATCTTTATCTGCAACCTTTGCTTTTGTAATTATGGTGACAGCCAAACCTAACACTTTGTTGAGCAGCTTAGACTTACAAATCATGTTGTTGTTGTTAAGTCGCACCTCTGTCCTCCACCATCCCACTCAGCCCTCCCAGTTCTGTGCCCATTGTGTCTACAATCCCATCTAGCCATCTCATCTTTGGCCTCCCCCTTCTTCTTTTGCCCTCCACCTTTCCCAGCATCAAGGCCTTCTCAAGTGAATCCTCCCTTCTCATTTGATGTCCAAAGTACTTCATCTTCATCTTTATTATTTGACCTTCTAAGGAGCCGTTCGGGTTGATTTCTTCTAAGATTGACCTATTTGTTCTCCTCACTGTCCAGGGGACTCTCAAAACTCTCCTCCAACACCGCATTTCAAAGGCGTCTATTCTTCTGCGCTCAGCTTTCCTAATGGTCCAGCTCTCACAACCATACATTACCACCAGGAATACTGTTGCTTTGACTATGCAAATTTTTGTTTGTAAGGTGATGTCTTTACTTTTAACTATGTTCCCCAGGTTTCTCATAGCTTGTCTCCCAAGCATCAGTCGCCTTTGTATTTCATGGCTGCAATTACCATCTGCAATGATCTTTGATCCTAAGAAGGTAAAATCTGTCACGGCTTCTACTTCTTCCCCATCTATTTTCCTGAACAAGTTTATATTCCACCCACTTGTCTGTTAGAAATGACACTGCATTCAGACAGCTCATGCCACCTGTAAACTCAATTAACCAGCAAACCTGGCAAAAGCCTCTACGTCTACCGGATGATTTCAATCCACTACCTGAGTCAGAATCTCTGTCCTAGCCATGAATCATTTTGGAAGAAGGGTAGCCTTGCCAGGTGAAATTACATGGTACACTGGGCACTTTTTATGAACAGGAGGTGCTCTTCAAGCTGTAAAATATACCTGTCAGACGAGTTTCCTCACATGCATATCTTATATTTAGCATGCTTTGTTTTGGGATTGGACATTGGATTGGCTCATTTGTAAGTTTGTGTCCTGAGGTATCTGTCTCTGAGGAAATAACATAATGGGAAAGAAACAGAGTCCATCACAGGGAATATGCATTCCCCTGAATGTCTTGTTTATGGTAAACATATAATACACAGAAGAAAGGGATCAACCAAAAAGCTGCTTCACTTCTTTGTCCTGCTCAAATTCTGTCCTGGTACATGCCCATTGATAGGACTGGATATAGGTCAGTGATGGTGAACCTTTTAGAGACCAAGTGCCCAAGAGGCACTCGGTCTCTAAAAGGTTCACCATCACTGGTATAGGGTTTGCTGTGCCAAAACTGTGAGGAAGTGGTGCTGCCATTGGTGCTGGTGGCATGGGGCAGGGCTTGCCTGTGACGATGCGTGTACCCACAGAGAGGGCTCTGTATGCCACCTCTGGCATGAATGCCATCGGTTCGCCCTAACTGCCCTATGCCTTTTGTTCCTTTGACCTTTGAATGGGACAGCAATATGGAGACTGTCGTACAGATAGGGAGAAAGGAAGAAGGGTGTATGCAGCATAATAGAGTCTTATAAACCATTGACATTCCCTCTCATCAAATCACAGAAGCTACATAAGAGGTAACAAAACAAAGAGCAATCCATTGTATTTAGAGGTCAGCAATGAGAACAGGATCTCTGGATTCTCCTAGGGAAGAGTGACTGTGACATGCAGGTTTTGTCCTCCATTTTAAAATAAAATCTGGAGTACTTCCCATTACTTTGTTGAAGGCGTTTGCAAATCTTGGGAAGTTTGTTTCAAAAATTCTCAATGGTGTTCTTACCCATGTTCACTGATCAATTCCACAGGCTCTAAAGTTGCTTCCAAGTTTGAGAGGATCATTTGTACCCACCTGATATGCTAAAGAGGGCACCTAATCCAGAGTAGCAAACACACTTGATACACAGTGCTTCAAATACAGGCTTTGAAGAGTTAAGCAAAGCCTTCTGTCTGGATGAGAGAATCTGACAGCTTTGCTTTCCCCCACACTTGGATTTTCCCAAGCTATTTTTGTGGAATTTGTGGGGGAGAAAGGAAACTTTGAAAAAGTTTGCATTAAGAAAGAAATGGCAGACACACAGAGGCATCTGATATTGGATATGAGCAGTAGGTGAATGGCCTATGTGACATACAGTGAGCTTTTCACACACAGAATGACCAAAATGTTAATCACTGGAGTGCACCAGGTGTGTTAAACACCACCCACACAAGTGTAACTGGAAATATTGCATCTACAACATTCATCCTGACGTAACCCCACCCCACCCCCACCCCCACTCATGTTCTCTTGGAATAATTCTGTGGGAACTGATAACACCATAGAAAAATTAACTGTAGGGCCAAGTCCTGCTATTTGACAAAATGAAGCAACTCCCTTTGACAGCAAGCTGGATAGGCAGTGAGGACAGGGTGGCAACTTGCTGTCAGGTACTGGGCATCCTGAAGATTCATTGCCTTTCTACAATCAGAGAGAGGTGCCCATGTATTCTCATTTCTCTTACTTCTTCTGTGTCTAGGCCAGATGTGAAACTGCCAAAATGAAGGCACCTTTTGGTGAGTTCATTCGCCAGATCTTTTCACCTGACATAGTGTGAGAAAGATTAGCTGGCAACATAAGGTTGCCGTTACCAAAGTACGTCCGATTGTGGTTCAAAAATACCAAAATTTGCTAGCATGAGATTGGCTTTGCTAAGGGAAAGCAATAGAAGGGAAATGGCTGGCATCATAGCTATCAAGAGCCAAAATCTTCTCAGTCAAACTCCAGCATATTTGGTCTCAGATGGTTTTCCAGTGTTCCTCAACAATAATCCATCAATCCAGTGGCATCTGGGGGCTCACTCTGAGTTTTTACTCTGTACTTTACAAGAGTTATCCAAGAGGGTAAATTTACTTTGAGGATAAAGTTCAACAACCTGGATACCTCCATGAAATGCTGACTAGTGGGGGGCGTGGCCAAGATGGCGGAGGGCTAACACCAACTTTAATAGCTCGCGCAATACAATGGGGTTTTGAAAGTGTTTTACTTCTTAAAATGAAAAAAAAAACACCTTTAAATCGTTGTCCGTCTTTGCAGCAGTGAGGTAATTTTTTCTGGTCCGTATTTCGGGGGGTCGAGACTCGCGGAGCGGCCATGGTTGGCGAGGCAGGCGGCTGAGGTCGGGGCCAAGCCAGTCGTGCCGCAGGCGAGTGAGGCCGCTGAGGCGGGAGGGCCAGGAAAAGTTTTAAAAGAGGAGACTGCTTGGACCAAGAAGAGACGGACGGATCTCCGGAGGCTGTGGTGCCGGGAGATTGGAGAGTGAGGTCGCATGACTTAGAAGTAAGTCTGGAAGCCTTGGGAAAAGTGGAAACAAAGAGACGGAGTTTGAGGTGTAATGGTGACCGCGCTGAAAGTAAAAGTTAAGGGTGAGTGCTGAAGAAGCAGAATAACGCAGTGACGGAGTGGCTTGCTGGAGATTTTCTGTGGATGAGAGATGTGGAGAAGTGTTTTGAGAAGGGAGAAGAAGAAAAGAGCTGAATAAAGTGGGATTTGTAAGAAAGGAATCAGAAGACTGAAGTTGCCTGTGAGTTTGGGCTGAGGAGGAGGGGAAGGAGGGGGAGAGTGATCGGCATTTGCACCAGAGTTTTCCAGGGATTGTAAAAGTACTGTGGTCGCTGGCATTTTTTTCCAAAGACCAAACAAATTGACTTATGTGTTTCCTTGCCTAATCAGCATATTTCATTTCTTTTAATCCCAGTTTTATATTTTAATGGATTTGCGTTATGGAGGGCTTGTGATTATGGAGTAGCTTTTGAACTGTGTCTATCAACTCCTCCTGCAGTCTGTTTTTTCTTTCTCCACCTCCCATTTTGAGTTACATTGTTGCGGATTAGAATTTGGATAACAATTGCATTGACAGAAGAAGAGTTCTTGGTCTATCAAAAGTTGGATTTCCATGGCTTATTGACTTTTTTCTTTTTTTTTCTTCTCTTCAATCAAGTCCTGGTGAGTGCAAACCCCTTTGCTGTGTGAATCAAGCTTTTAATTTTTTCTTGGGAATTTTTTTTCTTTTTCTCTCCCCTGCTCAGCTGATACAAGCGGATACAAGCGGATACACTGGGGCATTTGTTCTTTGGAAATACTGGGCATGCTTATTGGTTGACTTTGGTGGTGGGCTCCGCTGGATTACAAATACTTTCTGGTTGTTTGGCTCCTGCTTCCTGCTCTTTGTGGATTACAACAATTGATTTGCTGGCTCCCCACCATTAATTAGGTTATTCTATATGCAAAGGATTGTTGTCAGCTTTGGCTGCATTGGTTCAGGCTCAGTTGGAGTCTTCAATAACTATACAGTGCATTGCAGCATTAGAATTTTCAGTGGACATCACCATGGACAAGGGCACAAGAGGAAAAGCAAAGGAGGAAGAGCCGGTGGTGAAATCAAAGAGAAAGGAAAAACCAACAATGGAAGAGGTCCCCCCGTCGTCATCACCACCACCTGAGCCTTATGATCAAATTCAAATTATGGTTGAAATTGGTAAATTGTTCCAGAAGATGGAAAAGATGGAAGTCGGAAGAGTGAAGGATAGAAATGAAATGTTGAAAAAGCAAGATAAGGTGGTAGCATCTGTTATGGATTTAACAAAAAAAGTAGAATAAAACCTGCAAAAATTAGAAGGAAATGTGAAGTTGGTTCAAAATGAGGTGAAGGTTATGAGAAACGAAACAAAGGGGACTTAGGAGGGGGTGAGGGAGAATAAAGTGAAAATGGAGAAACAGGGAAAAAGGATTGATGCAATGGAAGATATGATGAGAAAACAGAATATTGTTATACGTCACGTGGTTGAACGGACGCCAGACCTCCTAAGAGAGAGGGTGGTCCAGTGGTCCATTGGTTACATAATTTGAGCATGGGGAAGGAATTTGTGCAGGAAGATATTGTGAGTGCATACAGAGTGGGTTCAAGAAGAGGGAAAGTGGTCCAAAGAAATGTTTTGGTTAAATTTGCAAATTTTAAAACAAGCAGGTTCTGGCGCCCTGAAAATTGATGGTTCTGACGTGGAAGTGTATAACGATATTTCTATTAAGGAAAGAACTTGGAGGTATAAGATGAAACCGGTAACTAAATTGTTGATGACCAAAGGTGTAAGGTACAATTGGAGATTTCCACAGCAATTGCGATTTTTATTTTTTTTTTGAAAAGAGAATGCAAGTTATTGATGAGAGGACCGATCCATTGGAGTATCTGTGTTTGCTTGATTTGGTTAAAGCGGGTTCGGAGGAGTGATTAACTCTTAGAAAAGATTTGCTGGAATCGGGGGCCATAAGAAGGGACTATGAGAGGGTGGAAGCTGGTGGTGCTATGGGTGGGGCTCAGCAGGGGAGAGAGGAGGAGGAGTTGTCACTGATCATGGTGGAGGAGGAGGCAAGTAAGGAGCAGTGAGTAACAAGTGTTGATGTAACAATTCTTTATATATAAGAATGTAGAAAGATGAGGCGGCACGATGCATTAATTCCTACACACATCTTCCATGTTCCCCCTTTCCTCTCTTTGGATATCGAAGGCGGCTTTTTTTTTTAAAGAAAGTGGGGAGAGTAATATTGTGTGTTTTGTGTACATTTTTTTCTTTTGGGGGGTAGGGGGTTGGTGGTAGCATGCCTAATGGAGAGTTTGGAAATAAGAGAAGGTGAAATGGTAACAGATTATGAGTAGTATCAAGGTATTAACCTGGAATGTAAAACGTACAGGTTCCGTTCTTAAGAGGCGGAGCTTACAGTTGGCATTGAAGAAGGATAGACCCGATATAGTGTTCGTACAGGAAACGCATCAAAAGTCAAAGGATACAAATAAGATTTTCTTGGGGTGGATGCAACACTATGAAATGGCGTTTGGTACTTCAAAAGCGAGAGGAGTTGCAACTTTGATTTCTAAGAGATTAGGATTTGAGACAATAAAAAGTATTGTTGATCAGGAGGGTAGGTATTTGGTAGTGAGAGGGAAAATTGATGATGAGGAAATAGTTTTGGTGAATGTTTATGCTCCAAACAAACATCAAGCGGAATTTTTAGAAAAAGTTCGCAAAATTGTGGTCTTAGAAAAAGTGGCAAAGATGATTGTGGCTGGAGATTTTAATCTGATCAGATCAAATTTAGATTGTACAAACTTAGCAAGGTGTGGAGCAGGTATGAAAGGGAATGTTCTCGATAATTGGATGGTTGCGCTGGGGCTGAAGGATTCCTGGAGAGAGGTTAAGGGGTCGGAAAGGGTATATTCTTATTTTTCACATGTTCATGGGTCCTACTCCAGAATAGATTATATTTTTTTAACGGAAAATTTGGTTAAAAACATCGAGGGAATTGAAGTGGGAATTTTTAAGGAATCAGATCATGCTAAAGTGTTTTTGAAACTGAGGTTACAAAAGGATAGTAGAAGAGGAAGAAGTTGGAGATATGATCCTAATCTATTCAAAGATCAAAAATGTAAAGATCAAATTATAGGAAGTTGGCTGGAAAGTTGGCAGTGGAACGATAATGGGGAAGTAAATTTTAATGTGGTTTGGGATGCCATGAAGTCGGTTTTCAGAGGGGAAAGTATAAAGTTAGCAAGTAACAAATATAGAAGATATAAGGTAGTACAGGAGGAAAAAGAAAGGGAAATAAAACAACTACAGGAAGAACAGTCAAAGAAGAATGATAAAAAATATTTGCCAAATTACAAAGATTGAAGGCAAAATTATTGGGTAAGGATATAGAAAAAGTAAAAAGAGACTTGATATATCTAAAAAGAGAGTATTTTGAATTTAGCAATAAGAATTCAAGATTGTTAGCAAGAGCGGCCAAAGCTAAAAAGGAAAAAAGGGAAATTGGGGTTTTGGTTAATAAACAAGGGATAAGGTGTAATAAAGTTAGTGACAAATGCAAAATTGTGAAGGATTTTTATCAAGCATTATATGCAAAGAAAGAGATAGATGTGGAGAAGCTTAAAGGGGTTTTGGAAAGGCAATTAGGGAGTGGAATAAAGCAGGATCATCGGGATAAAATGGAAGAACAAGTTTCAGAGAAAGAGGTAAATGAAGTAATTAGCGGTTTGAAGCTGGGGAAAGCTCCGGGAGATGATGGACTCTCGACTGAGTTCTATAAGGAATTCAAAGATGTTGTGGTGCCAAAGTTGGTAAAGCTATATAATTACATTTTAGATGGTGGACAAATACCGACTTCGTGGTACAGGACCATGATCGTTCTGCTGCCAAAAGTGGGAATTTTTTTTGGAAAAAATGGAATCTTATAGACCAGTTTCTCTTATAAATCAGGATGCCAAAAACTTCACAGCAATATTGGCTAATCGTTTAAATAAATTTGTGGGAGAATATATAAATGTTGATCAAGTAGGTTTTTTAAAAGGAAGGCATATGGCTGATTTGACTAGGAGGGTGTTAGATCTAATTGACAATGTTAATCAAACGAAGGAAAAGGTGGGGTTAATATCTTTGGATATTTTTAAGGCATTTGATTTGCTACAATGGTCTTTAATTAAGGAAGCAGTCAAAAGTTATGGATTTGGGGATAGATTTAGAAGAGTAATTGATTTTTTATATCAGAAAGAGTTTGCTAGGATTAGAGTTAATGATGAGGTTACAGAGGAGGTAAAGCTGGAGGCTGGTACTAGACAGGGCTGTCCTTTGTCCCCTATTTTGTTCATTATGGCAATGGAAATCTTGGCTAAAAATATAAGGGAGGATTTAAGTATAGAAGGGATAATGGGTAATAAAGTAAGTATGTATGTAGATGATACATTATTAATGGTGAAGCATCCGGAGGGGGCAATGGATAGGATTAAAACACAAATCGAGGATTTCGAGGATATAACAGGGTTGATGATAAATTGGGACAAATCGGAAATGATGTTATGTAATATGGGGGAAGAGGAGAATGAAAGGATGGTGGGGTTATCTAAAATACAAATTAAAGATAAGTTGAAATACTTGGGGATAATTTTTTCAAATAAAGTGGAAGAACTCAAAAGATTGAACTACGACAGCCTGAAAGCAGAATTTAAGATTAAAATACAAAGCTATCAAAAGTTGAAGTTGTCATGGTTTTGGAGGATTGCAATGTGCAAAATGATGTTGTTGTCGAGGATTAATTTTTTATTTGATGCACTTGCAATCCAGTTGAAGGAAAAGGAGATTAGTGAGTTTCAAATTTTTTTTAATAATTTTTGTAACGGGGGTAAAAAACCTAGATTGCTAAAGAAATTCTGGTACCTGCCTCAGAAAGAAGGGGGTTTGGGAATGCCAAATTTGTTAGCGTATTACCGGGGATTTCAAATTAAGAATGTTGTGAAGGTTTTGGCGAGGGAAAAAGTAATCTGGGAGGAGATTGAGATGAATGATTACAGGAAAATTGGTAAAATGATTTTTTTAGGGGACAAAGTCAAAATGACAGTTTCCAGTAATAATATGATGAGGGGACTCATGAACGTGTGGAAAAGATTCAAGAAGGACTTGGCTCTGGGTGCCTCTCCAATTTTGGAATTGGCAGATATGGTGTGTTTTCCGATAAAAATAGATAAAAAAATAAAGGAAATATTGGATAAAAATGAATTTTTTTTTGGTGAAAGAATGGTTAAGAAGTTGTGGAGATGAAGCTAAGAAAGAACAATTGTTTGAGCAGTTAAAATTGGATTGGTTTCAGAAATTGAAGGTTAACAATTGGAACAAAAAATACGGAAGAGAATTGTGTATAGATAGGGAAATGACGGATTTTGAAGAATTGGTTTTGAAAATTCGAAAAGGAGACAAGAGCATTAAGGGTCTAGTAAGCAAGCTTTATGTTTTAATAAATAAGGGGAGTGATCCGCAGGAAGATTTGAAATTGAAGTGGGAACAGGATTTGAATATAAAGCTAGGAAACGATGAATGGAGAAATAAGTGGAAAAAGAGGATAATGAGGACTATGTCAGTAAGAATTAAGGAACATAATTATAAAATGTTGTGGCAATGGTACTTGACACCACAGAGGTTACATCAGATTGATAGTAAAAAGGATAATTTATGTTGGAGATGTAAAGAGACTGTTGGAACTTATGAACATACGCCGCTGCCGCGCACGGAAGGCCCTCCCCGCCCCCTGCCATCGGGCGGGGAGTTTAAAAGGGCTCCCCGTGGCTCTGAAGAGCCGAAGACGCCGCCGCCATGCACGGACGTCCCTCCCCGCCCCCTGCCATCGGGCGGGGAGTTTAAAAGGGCCCACCGTGGCTCTGGGGAGCCGAAGACGCCGCCGTCATGCACAGAAGGCCCTCCCCGCCCCCTGCCATCGGGCGGGGAGTTTAAAAGGGCTCCCCGTGGCTCTGAAGAGCCGAAGACGCCGACGCCGCGCACGGAAGGCCCTCCCCGCCCCCTGCCATCGGGCAGGGAGTTTAAAAGGGCTCCCCGTGGCTCTGAAGAGCCAAAGACACCACCGCCGCACACGGAAGGCCCTCCCCGCCCCCTGCCATCGGGCGGGGAGTTTAAAAGGGCTCCCCGTGGCTTTGGGGAGCCGAAGACGCCGCCGTCACACACGGAAGGCCCTCCCCGCCCCCTGCCATCGGGCGGGGAGTTTAAAAGGGCTCCCCGTGGCTCTGAAGAGCCGAAGACGCTGCCGCCGCGCACGGACGTCACTCCCCGCCCCCTGCCATCGGGCGGGGAGTTTAAAAGGGCTCCCCGTGGCTTTGGGGAGCCGAAGACGCTGCCGAAGACGCCGCCGCCGCGCACGGACGTCCCCCCCGACCCCTACCACCGGGCAGGGAGTTTAAAAGGGCTCACCGTGGCTCTGGGGAGCCGAAGACGCCGCCGTCATGCACAGAAGGCCCTCCCCGCCCCCTGCCATCGGGCGGGGAGTTTAAAAGGGCTCCCCGTGGCTCTGAAGAGCCGAAGATGCTGCCGCCACGCATGGACGTCCCCCCCCCCCCGCCCCCTGCCTCCGCCCTTCCCACCTGGGGGGAAGAAGAAGGAGATGTCGACGCCGGGACTTGCCAGCGCTCCCTGCTCGTTCCGGGAGCCCATGCTTGTTGCTGGAACCAGGGGGGGATTGTGGATGGGGTGGGAAGAGAGAGAGTTGGTCCTGCCAGCCAGGAAGGAGGGGCAGCATTCCATCTAGGGAGGTTCCAGGGATCCATATAAGTATTGTGACGGGCATGGGGCGGTATGGCGGGTACCGTGGGGCGGGCCGCACTCGGGGAATGCGGGCCCGATGTTTAAGTGCAGTCCCTCATTCCAGCCCTGCAGGTACATCTCTGGGCCCTGAGCAGCAGATCCACAGTGACCCCGCCCTTAGGCTGCTGCTGGTGAATGCCAGATCGGTATGTAATAAGGCCCCCCTGATCCAAGATGCTATCCAAGAGGGGCTGGCCGACCTGGCATGCATCACCGAAACCTGGCTGACACCTGAAGATGGAGTACCTCTTTCGGATATGTGTCCAGCTGGGTTCGGTATCTGGCACCAGCCTAGAGGTGAGGGGAAGGGCGGTGGTGTCGCCATTGTTACCAGGGAGTCCTTGGGAATTGCTAGGGCCACTGCTCCACAAGTGTCTGGTTGTGAGGCCCTGCTTCTACGGTTGGGCCCCAAGGGTCAGTTGGGGATCTTACTCCTGTACCTGCCCCCTTGCAGGGTAAGGGATGCCCTGCCTGAGCTCCTCGAAGCCGCCTCGATGCTGGCGTTGGAGTTCCCGAGGCTTATGGTTCTGGGGGACTTCAATTTGCCATCATTGGGGATGGCTTCTGAGGTGGCAAGGGAGTTCATGGCTTCCATGGCAGCCATGGGCCTGACTCAGGTAGTGCGGGGTCCGACCAGGGGTAGTGGTCATATGCCAGACTTAGTTTTCTTGTCGGAGCAGTGGCAGAGTGACCTGAGATTACAGGACTTAGCCATCTCACCTGTGCCATGGTCAGATCACTATCTGGTGACTCTTGACTTCCTGGGGGCGACGATTCATTGTAGGGAGGCAGGGCCTATTAAAATGGCCCGCCCTCGGCGACTAATGGATCCAGATGGATTCCAGAGGGAACTAGGGGATGTTCCTCTGGATCAGCTTCACGATTCACCCGAGGCACTTGTCGACCTGTGGAACAGGACGGCAACAGCAGCCTTGGATGAAATCGCGCCACTGCGGCCTCTCTGCGCCCGTGGGGTTAGGTCATCCCCGTGGTTCACAGATGAACTGCGGGATCTCAAACGGGCAAAGAGACGCCTAGAGCGCCGCTGGGTGAAGACCCGGGATGACTCCGATTGGACACTGGCTAGAGCTGCTATTAGGGCCTACCTAGTGGCGATGGGGGTGGTGAGGCGTCACTACTTCACCACCCTTATTGCCTCCACTGATAATCGCCCAGCCGCTCTGTTCCGGGTAACCAGGTCCCTCCTCGGTAGGGGGAGATCGGTGCCCGGTTGGCTTGGTTCGGGTGAGGACTTTGCTGACCATCTGGTGGAGAAAATCGATCGGATTCGTTCAGGACTGAGTCCTGGCGTGGATGGGGAGGGTCGGGGGGGTGCCGGAGCACAGTCTTGCTGTACGATCTGGGATCAGTTTGATCCTGTTGTCCCTGATGAAGTGGACAGGCTCCTTGCAGCTGTACATGCCACTACATGTCCTTTGGACCCCTGTCCCACCTGGTTGGTGAAAGCCTCCAAGGTGGTGACAGGTGGCTGGGTTGGGGCGATAATAAATGCATCCTTACGGGAGGGGTATTTCCTGCACCATTAAAACATGCTTTGGTGCGCCCCCTCCTGAAGAAAATATCCCTTGACCCAGCTGTCCTTAACAATTACAGGCCGGTTTCCAACCTGCCCTTTTTGGGTAAGGTTTTGGAGAAGGCGGTGGCGCGCCAGCTGCAGAGTGTCCTGGAGGAAGCGGATTATCTAGACCCCTTTCAATCAAGATTCAGGCCCGGGTATGGTATGGAGACGGCATTGGTCGCACTAATGGATGATCTCTGGCGGGAGCGGGACGGGGGTTATCCATCCGTCCTTGCTCTTCTTGACCTCTCAGCGGCCTTCGATACCGTCGACCACGGTATCCTTCTGGAACGGCTCAAAGGATTGGGGATCCAGGGCACTGTGTTGTCCTGGTTTTCCTCTTTTCTGGAGGGCCGTACCCAGTCGGTGTGGTTAGAGAGTGAGAGGTCCAGCCCTAGGCCCCTCAAGTATGGGGTTCCTCAGGGCTCGGTGCTCTCTCCCCTCTTATTTAACATCTACATGAAGCCACTGGGTGAGATCATTCGTTCCCACGGGGTGCGGTACCATCAGTACGCGGATGACACCCAGTTGTATATCTCGGCCCGTGGGGACCCCAGTGATGCTGTTGAAATCCTATCCGGATGCCTGGAGGCCATTGGGGTCTGGATGGGGGCCAATGGGCTTCGGCTGAATCCCAGCAAGACAGAGTGGCTGTGGATAAGGGGCCCCGTGTTATCCAGGGAGTTACCACCTTTGGTACTGGATGGGGCGGTTTTGCCCCAGACAGACCCAGTGCGCAACTTGGGGGTCCTTCTGGATTCACGGCTGCTGCTGGAAGAACAAGTGGCGGCTGTGGCCAGGAGGGCTTTTGCCCAACTTCGGGTAATTCGCCAATTGCGCACACTCCTGGACCGGGGCTCCTTGCTTATGGTCACTCATGCTCTGGTTACTTCCCGACTAGATTATTGTAATGCGCTCTACATGGGGCTGCCCTTGACGACCATTCGGAGGCTGCAGCTGGTCCAGAATGCGGCAGCCCGGGTGGTGATGGGATGTGGGCGATATGCCCATGCCTCACCGCTACTTCGGGAGCTGCACTGGTTACCAGTTTGTCTCCGGGTGCAATTCAAGGTGCTGGTTTTGACCTTTAAAGCCCTATATGGCAGTGGGCCAGGATACCTTAGAGACCGCATCGTCCCAAGAGTGTCTGCCCGTCCAACCAGAACGGACCGGAGGGGCTCTCTAATGGTGCCATCAGTTAGGGGTGCACATCTGTCTAGCACCCGAAGGAGGGCCTTCTCCGTGTCCGCACCAACTCTCTGGAACCTCCTGCCAACAGATCTAAGACTTCAAAGAGAATTGCTGCCCTTCAGGAAAGGATTGAAGACCTGGCTGGCAGGGCAGGTGTGGGGCCCGAATGGGATCACGGTCCCCGCCTGCTGGCTTACGTAAAGATTTAAGAACTCTCTCTTCCTTTTTTAGAGTGGGTGGGATGGATGGGTGGGATAAGGTTTTTTTTTTTTAAGTGGGTGGGATTTGGGGTTTTTTAAAGTGCTTTTATATGTTTTTAGAATTTGTTGTAATGCCGCCCTGAGTCGGGTTCTGCCTGAGTGGGCAGCATATATAAATACGACTAAATAAATAAATAAAAAATAAAACATATGTGGTGGAGTTGTAAAATGATAAATGATTTTTGGAAAAGAATAGAAAATGAGGTAGGGGAAATAATGGGTAAGAAAATCAAACTGGTGTCAGGTACCATTATGTTAACGGATGTGGAAGGTATGTGTTTAAATAAGGAGGAAAAAGAGTTATTAGAAATTATGTTAACCACGGGTAGACAATGTATTGCTAGAAATTGGAAAAATGATGTTATTATACAACTGGGGGAGTGGTATAAGGAAATGTGGAATTTAGCATTGAATGATAAATTGACATGGGAGATAAAAGTAAAAAGAGATAAATTGAAGGCAAATAGATTTTGGAACATCTGGAAACCTTTTGTTGATCACTCTCTCATGGGTATGGAATATAGCAGACCTGTACCATCTCAGAGTAGTTTTTGGAGACAATATTGAGCCCGAACTCTCCGGGGCATTGTAAATAAACACTGGGTGATTTGTAGTTGAAAATTAAAATTTGATAGTTGCGAATAAGTTACAGTAATACGGGAAGGTTTTATGAAATGGTTATAGGCACTGTGTTAATTTCTAATGTGTTTATTAGATGGTATGTGTGTTATGACAGATAACAATGCAATTATCATTTATGTGATTATTTTTTATGAAGCTTATGTATGTTTGTTGTATTTTGGTTGTGTTTTATTATATATATGTTTGTATTTTTTCTGAAAATTAATCAATAATTTTTTTTAAAAAAATGCTGACTAGTAGCTGAAGTGGGATCTACAATGCTTCTGAACGGGAGTACCAAGCCATCACTTTACTTGTCTCCCAGCTACTACTTTCATAGCATCACTCTGCTAAAGTAGCTAGAGATGACCATTCAGTGATGTCCAGCTTCATTGTAGAGGCTGCTCTCTTGACTCCCTAATCTAGGGGGATGAGATTCTAAGAGAAAGAGCAACTGCCCTAGATGTCTCCCTAAGTATACACTTTTTCAATGTGAAGAGATGTACAGTATTTGGTCTTGTGACTTCCTTTGTAGGGTTTGAAATGGTCTAACCCCAGACAGAGCTTTATCAGCCCAGGGAGAACCAATCAGCAGTCTTGCTTCCTTACTGGTAAAATGGGACCCTGAAGCCAATGACTGTGATGTAGCAGAGAGCATCTTAGAAAGCTGGATCCAGAACATCATCTTGCCAGGTGACTTCTGGTTGAGTTGGGAAGTGTGCAGTCGATGGACTGCTTATGGTACCCTTGGGACCAAAATGTGCCCCCTCCCCCAGTACCCACAAGCACACTCCAAAAGTCAACTTTAAGGGGAAGGGGAAGCAATGTTGCCATGTTTTAAGGGGACACAGCATCTCTGCCCCCACCTTCCAATATTTTTAAATGCATGACTACTAGAGAATGAAAAGGGCTTTTCTACTAAATAAAAATATAACATTAGGGTTTGGGGACACAGATGTGACCCTCCAAACTATAGAGATGTCTATGTTTGCCCCCTGGACGTTTGGAGTTTGCCCACCTGTGCTTTAGGGCTTTAGTGTTGTGAAAGTTAAATATAAAGTGTGACCTGGAGTAGGGCGGAAGTTGTGAAGGGGGGGGAGGGATGATAATGGTTTTGCAACACATTAATTATCTTTGCAAAGTGTTGTAGAAATAATTAATAGCAGTCTTTGCAATGTTCCACTGACAAGTGATGGTTGTATCATACCTGATTATCTATAATTTCCCACTAGGCAATGATTATATAAAACATAATCCAAGGTGATTTAGGCTTTTGAGACTTAAATCTCTCTCTTAAAGATTTCCCTTGCTTGAAAGCCGGTCGTATCTGACTCTAGGGTTCAGTGCTCATCTCTGTTTCAAAGCCGAAGAGCCAGCGCTGTCTGCTTCTGCAGACGTTTCCGTGGTCATGTAGCAGGCATGACTAGGCACCAGAGCGCACGGAATACTGTTACCTTCTCACCAAAGTGGTCCCTATTTATCTACTTACAATTTCTTGCTTTCGAACTGCTAGGTTGGCCAGTACACTTAAATCAGAAGTGGGCAACACCTTGGGGCTGAGGTGGGCTCCACTAGACTCCCTAAAACCCACAGGGGGAGGCATACCCCAAGGAATGTTACCAATGCTGAACTTTTTGCTACCATGGTAAATTCAGTAGACTTAAGAACATAAGAACAGCCTTGCTGGAACAGGCCACAGCCCATCCAGTCCAGCATTCTGTCTCACACAGTGGCTCTAAGGGGAAATCAAAGACAAAAAATCCGCTCATGCTGGCATGGAATGCAACCCATACAATGTAATAGTTCGTGAAAAGTAAATAATTCAGACGAGTCCAAAGCTTGATAAATTACTTGCAAATATTTATAGACACACTCTGAAAACAAAATCCAGAATCCAGATCCAAAGCTTTTTCCGGATTATAATAAAGCTTTTCTGGCACGCAGCAGATCTCACAAGGAGGCAAGGACACTAGTAGTTCACACTTGAAATATCAATACTTTTGAATATTAGCTCATAGATCCCTGATGAAAAAGTTAACACCCAGAAACGCTTTATTATAATCCGGAAAAGGCTTTGGATCTGGATTCTGGACTTTGTTTTCAGAGTGTGTCTATAAATATTTGCAAGAAATTTATCAAGCTTTGGACTCGTCTGAATTATTTACTTAGCACGAACTATTACATTGTATGGGTTGCATTCCATGCCAGCATGAGCAGATTTTTCGTCTTTGATTTCCCCTTAGAGTGTGCTCCGTATCACACAGTGGCTCACCATTTGCTTCAGGGTATTCGCAAGCAAATGCCTTCACCTAATTAGGATTTAAAATATATCATATTTTACGGACCATAAGACGCTCCTGACCATAAGATGCACCCAGTTTTTAGAGTAAGAAAACAAGGGGAAAAAATTCTGAACCTGTACTTTCACCATCAACCAGTGGTGGTGCTGCAGGGGAAATGGGCAATCAGGCCAATTGCACTAAAGCAGGAAGCGATGCTCTAGGCTAGCCTCTTGTTCTCCCTGCAACCAGGAAGCATTGCTTTCCCCCTCCAGTTTGACCAAGTAGAAGGGAACATGGAGCAGGAACAAAAAATGTAAATGAAACTCTTTCTTTTTATGCACAGGTTTGGTTTCCCACTTAAATGCATTGGGAAAATACAAACAGAAAAGCTGATTGATCTCCAATGCATTTAATTGGGAAATCGTGAATTTCGCCCTCTTGTGGCCACCAGTGGTAATGGCCCTTAAAATATGTGTGTGTCCCTCTTCTTTCTCCCCTGGCCTGGAACAGCTGTGGGGCGGTGGTGGCCAGCGGGCAGCTGGGGCTGTTGTAAAATGTTCTTGTGCAACAGCCTTACTGGACAGCATTTCGACTATAAGACACACCCTCAATTTCAACTCCACTTTTTTTTTGGGGGGAGAGTACGTCTTATGGTCCAAAAAATATGGTAGATATATGTATATCTTGTTTTCAAGTATAATCATACTCCCTAGAAGCTTCTAAGAGCAATATTCCCCTCCACAAAAAACAAGGTGCAGATTCTGTACACACCTTGTTTTGCACAATTCAAAGAAAATAAAAATTCCCCCACTCCAACTATCTTAGCACACATATGTGTGCTCATAAGTGCACATGAACGCACACGTGTTTGTCTAGAGGCCAGAAAAAAAATCAAAAGTAGCCACATGTGGCCTGTAGATTACATATTGCCTGCGCTACCTGCTGAGCTTACAACAAGCAATCACATCATCCTCTGTCTGATGAAGTGGACATGGTCCACGAAAGCTCACATTTAAATACAAGAGTTAGCGTTGAAGATGCCACAACAGTTTTGTCTTTTTTTGCTATTTTGTTTACTCTCTGATATCATCCTCTGTTTTTATTCTGTCCACCAACATGGAGATGAGAAGGACCAGCATTTAAAAAGCATAGTCATTGACTGTTTTAAATCTAAATAGCCAATCAGCAGGCTAAATGTTTCTTCCTTCCAAATGTAATTTTTTCCTACAGTTCTGGGAATGGAGCTGAGGGATGATCTAACATGGGAAGCAAACACCAAACATCTGATGAAGTGAGGACAGCAGAGGTTATACTTCTCGAGAATCTTCAGGAAGAACAATCTTTCAAAGGACCTGCTGTTGGCATTCTACCACTGTACCATAGAGAGAGTGTTAACCTATGGTCTGTGTGTATGGTTTGGGAGTTGTACAGCTAGGGAAAGAACAATGCTGTTCAGGGTCATAAAGACTGTGGAGGGGATAATTGGGCATACTCTTCCCACTCTAGATCAAATCTATGCCACCAGGTGTTATAAGAAAGCTGTAGAGATTGCGCAAGATAGTACGCACCCCGGAAATGATCTCTTTCAGCTTCTGCCTTCTAGAAGAAGGTATAGGGTCATAAAGACCAGGACCAGCCGCTTGAGAAATAGTTTCTACCCAAAAGCGGTTCTGGCTTTGAATGCAGTGCAATGCAGTCTATGAGGGAGCTTCTGTATATAGTTTTTAGAGTTTTAGAGCTTTTTAGGGGTTAAATGTGTATATGTGGGGTGGGAGTATGTTGATAATTTTGTATAGTTGTATTTTGTTTAGGTTTTGTTGGGTTGTTAAGTGTTTTTCCCCACCAATCTCGTTGTTCTGTGCAGGACAATGACAATAAAGATTTATCCATCTATCTATCTATCTGTTGAACTCTGCATCCAGGTGCGTACTAAAGCAATTGTCAGTTCTGTCTGAGCAGTCAGTTGTTCAGCTTAGTTCTTTCTGACTCAAAGATTTTTTCATTTCAGAAAGCTACCTATATACTTGAATATAAGCTCACCCGAATATAAGCCAAGGTACCTAATTTTGACCAGGAAAATAGATTGACCCGAGTATAATCCGAGAGTGGAAAATGCAGCTGCTGCTAGTGAGTTTCAGTAATTAAAATACATGAAAACACAGTAAAATTAAGTATTTTAGTGATTTTAAAACTGTATTTGCACCACCCACCAGTGGTGGTGCTGCAGGTGAAGTGGGTTGGCAGGTCAATTCCACTGAGGCAGGAAGTGTTGCTCTAGCCTAGCCTCTTGCCCCACTGCAAGGAAGAAGCATGGCTTTCTCCTCTATCTTGGGCAGATCAGAGACAAAGGCAGAAGGTACTAGTAAGTGAAATCCTTTCTTTTCCCACACCAGTTTGGAAGGGAGACACAATTGTAATGTAGAGCTTCTTTCTTCATCTGCAGTTTTCCATAGGAATTTATTGAAAACAAACTTCAGAACAGGAGAACTTGATTTTCAATGTATTCTAATGGAAAATTGCAATTTGCACTCTCTTGTGGCCAGTTGTGTAATTGTGCCTCAGATTCTTTCACGATATAAGTCCCAAAACTTACTTTTAAAGTGCCGAATAACTAAAAAAAATACCTCATTTTTAGATCCTTGTGGTTGTTGACCCGTTTATAAGCCAAGTCTCCTTTTTGGACCTCATTTTTGGGGCAAAAAAAATCGGTTTATACTCGAGTATACCTGTATATGGTAGTTGATAGGGAAATGGTGGTGTACTGGGTGCTGAGTTCAAATCTAGCAGAGTGTAGTAGTTAGCTATGAGCGACAGCGGAGGTGCCCGTTTATTTTTCTCCTTTACACCCAGTCAATAATAGCAGAGACTCAGTTGAATGGTGCAAAACATAAAGAGCTTTTACTCAGCAGAGGTGGCGATGAAAAGAACATAAACAGTAGTATCTTATCTGTGAACAACTATGCAAACAAACTTAGTCTTTCAGTTTCACAGTAAGTACTTGCACACAGCAAAATCTCCTGCTGCAGCCTAGCTCTTCCCTGGCTCGGCTTGCAGAGTATGGCAAACAAATTCAGTCCTGGTTTGCTCAAGTATTTACAGTCTTTAACAAAGCACTCTCTCTGTCCTGGTGAGCAAACATATAGCAATCAGTAAGGCTATGCTGGCACACTTTCTCTGTCCCAGAAAGCCAACATATAGCCAGCAGCTTCTCCCCTTTCAGGTATGCAAAAAACAGTACCCTAGGAAGATTACCTGGAAGACAGTCCTTCTTGCTGTAATCCAATTCACAAGCTATTTGCATAAGAGCTTCAGGTAACACAGTTCAGCAGAACTTCAGTACAGCTTCATGGCATAAGTCCAAGAGCATTAGTCCATGTGCAGCAGCATGGCTACTAGGTTAATTCCTGAGCATTTATGCAGCGTGGCTACAAGATTAAATCGAGAGCAAAGAAGCAAACTACTCGGCTCTATTTTATGCAGTGACAAATGCTGATTCATTCCATCATTACCATCACCTGTCCACAGTTCAGTAAGTTACTCTTAAAGCTGTAGTACCATATATCATGTATTATTTACAATACCAGGGTGTTCCCCATGACATCCCTAACAATAGTAACTCAGTACTCTCTTGCAACTATTATTTGCTTGAGAGATTGTTATGCCAGTTTTATTGCAACTAAGATGATGTGAATTGCTGTATAATTTTTCTTGCTATCTACCTGATAACTTTGTTTGAACGCAGCCTTGTAAGTAAACTTTCCTTTTCCTTATGCCAAAGCTGTGCCTGAGCATTTCTACAATTGGAACTAAAAGGAAATAAAAGGGGAACTGAGGAGGGCTTGTATTTCAAAACATTCAGCCTTAATCTTTGGGAACATGTTAGCTGCACCATTTTACATTTGCCATTTCATCTGATGTGGAGTGGGGCATCATTATCCCCTGCCCAAGGATAGGTTGGAGGTTTTGAGGAATTTTTGGCACTTCCTGGTTGTGGAGAGAGCTTCTGGTGGTGCCAAAATGTGTGAAGAATCTGTGAGCCATGTCAAAAACAGAGCAGATATGCTCCAAACACCCTCCTGCTGCCATGGGAAGTGACAGAAGACCACCCCCCCAAAAAAAAAACATATCTCAAAAAATTTACATTAATAATTCATATCTCAAACCTAATTCCCCCCCCCCAAGATTTCAATTCATATTGTGAGTTTTTGAGAAGGAGTCTCCAAAGGTGAAGATGTGGGATCCATTGTCAGCATTGTAGAAGGAGACTTCCCCTGCCTCTTAGTCCACAAAGATGCCAATGGCCTAAGGACTGGTTCTTAGCACCAATTCTGAGAGAGAAGTGAGGGCGGAATATTCATTCCCATTCCTCAACCACACAGTCCAGAATCCTGTAGCTGGTGAGAGTGTGAAGATTCCTTCATGGCTCACAGATTCTTCACACACACTGAGCGTCCAGCTTGTCTTGCTCTCCATGCACACTTCCCAGTAGTGTTTCCCAGACATGATCCGCTGCTGAAAGGTTCTTTGGCCCCCCTTGCCTTCAATCTTCAACTTGAATGCTCCTTAGGTCCTCCAAAAGAAGCAGGTAGGAATTTGCAGTGTCAGGATCCAAGGTTACTGGTACTGCAGGCAAAACAGATCGTGTTATGATCCTACATTATGGCATTCATGCAAACATAGGAAGCTGCCTCATAACAGGTCTAATTATTTCTTCATTTAGCCCAATATTGTTTCATTTGAGTGTCATCCACTCCCTAGCCATCTATAAAGCAGGGAAATTTCCCTTTACTGGTTCACTAGGACTGTCCCTACCATTGAACAGAATGAGCCAAGTGCCATAGCAAGCATCATGAGGAAAGCAATTAATATGTCATCAAAATAAGTTAAAACACCCGGAAGACCTTTCAGAAGCTTTTCCACCAACCCTTGGAAAAAACCTGGTGCTGCATTGACACCGAATTGAAGGTGCTTAACCTTAAACGCACTCTTGTGTGTAGTAATAGTCTGACATAAGGTAGAGCCAGGAGTGAAAGGCAGTTGCTGATATGCCTGCGCCAAGTCCAGTTTGGCAAAACATTGTCCTCCATGAAGAGATGCCAGCAGGTGACTGACCACTGGTACTGGGTAAGAATTCAGGCAGATTGCTTTATTAATAGTACAGTACATTTGTAATCCACACAGATGCAGATATCCCTGTTGGACTTGCTGGCGGTGACAATGGGGGTTTCCCATGGTGCAGAGTCCACCAGTTCCAAAATGCCCTGCGCAACCAGTTTATCAAGTTTGGCCTCGATACGGTCCTTGAGCACAAAAGGTACCCGGCAGGGCTTCACCCTGATAGGCTGGACAGATGGGTCTAGGTCAAAATGAACAGGAGCCCCCTTGAACGTACCCAGTCCCGGAAGAAACACATCTGGGTAATGATCGCATGTAGACTGAATGGGGTCAGCTTCTACCTTGTTTATGCCTGAAAAGGCAGTACCCACGGGCCCAAACCACTGTGTTCCCAGGGGATTATTCTTACCCGCCTTGACCATGACAAGTGGCAACCTAGCCGAAACAGCTTTGAAGTGCACATTAAAAGTGCCAATGCCAAGTACAGGGATGTGATGACTCTGTACATCACTCAATTTGACCTTGAGAGCCCACATCTTGGGGTGGTTGGCTGGAGAAATTCGAAGAAACTCTTTCTGCGTGATGATTGAGAATGTCATTCTCAAATCAATTTCCATGAGAAATAGACAACCTTGCAGGCGGACGTCGAGGAAGAACCTCTCAGAAACCACGTGAACACTAGAAGCAATGCCTTGACTGGTGAAGACCTTAGAAATCAAGTGTTCCATCCCATGACGATCTTTGTCCCCGGGAGGCCCCTCGGAGCACTGGCAGCATACTCTGGCAATGTGCCCCTTCTTGCCACACTTATGGCACCCTGCAGACTTGAATGGGCAGTTGGTGCGGAGGTGTCTGCTCCCACAACCCTGGCACGGCACGACTGTGCCCTTGGAAGAAGTGTAGTGTTTGCGATGGACCTCACGGACATCATCCCCCTCATCGGTGCTGTCTGAAGACAATGCCGAACTGGACGAGCATTGCTTCTGAACTGTTGATCCCCTCGAGACCGATGCAGCGGACTTGGCTTGGAAGTACTTTACGCCAGCGTTGGCGATTTCAGCCACCTGAGCTTCCTCGAAAAATTGAGCTAGTCAGGACATCTCTCTTCATGAGGTGACGCTGTGTGGCCTCGTCCCTGAGGCCTACAAGAAGACGGTCGCGAAGAGCCACATCAAGGTTTTCCCACTGGCAGGGAACTGCAGTGTAGCGAAGAGCAGCAACGTAGTCTGTGACCGATTCACCAACCCTCTGGTCTCGCCTGTAGAAGGCCACTCTTGCTGGGAAGATTGAAGTCTTTGGCCGGAAAAGGTCCCAGAGGATGACCAAAATGCCTTTAAGAGGGGTATCTTTCAGCAAACTTGGTAGTAGCAGATTCATTAGAAGTTCAAGCATAGTCAAACCACAATGGGCCAGGAACGTAGCCTTCTGCAACCCTGCGTCTGAAATCTTCTTGGAGATGAAGTAGTTCTCGAACTGGATTTCGTACATCGGCCATGACTCCGGCCTGATCAGAGCAGGAATGGCGGCAGCCATCCCACCTTCATTCCCAATGTTTAATCTAGTGCGAAGAAGTACTCTGACCAGCAGAATAGATTCCTTTGAGATGTGGTGTTGGAGGAGAGTTTTGAGAGTCCCCTGGACAGCGAGGAGAACAAATAGGTCAATATTAGAAGAAATAAACCCTGACTGCTCATTGGAAGGTCAAATAGTACTTTGAACATCAAGTACTTTGAAGTACTTTGGACATCAAATGAGAAGGGAGGATTCACTTGAGAAGGCCTTGATGGTGGGAAAGATGGAGGGCAAAAGAAGAAGGGGGCATCCAAAGATGAGATGGATAGATGGTGTGGTAGATGCAGTGGGCACAGAGCTGGGCAGGCTGAGGAGGATGGTGGAGGACAGAGGTGCCTGGGGGGCAATGGTCCATAGGGTCACAAAGGGTCGGAATAGACTGTGCGACTGAACAACAACAGGTCAGAGATAGACACAGACTTAGTGACTCAATTAAAAGTATTTGTCACATTTTTTAAAAAAACCTCTTTAAGATCAGATATGATTCTGTTCCTCCAACTGCAGGAAGAGAATCAAGCTCTAAAGTCTGAACCAGTGTGAGCCCAAGACATCTCGATGCCTGAGCCAAGGAACAAACTATCCCCCCATTGAACATAAAACAATTGTCAGTTGCATTTTGAGTCTTCAATCATGCCTGAAGACAGCAAGCTAGTTTAAAGGGTACGGGATAGGTTTGCATGGAATATACAGCACACTCTGACAAGAAAAAAGAATGGCTAGAAATTTGTGTCACAGATTTGTGTCAGAGCTGCCTCCCAAATCTGTGGCTGATGTTATTCTCCCACTGTACCAGTAGAAGGGCCACCCATAGTCTTATTTTTTTTCCACAGTTTTAAGGAGAACACAGCTCCCTGTTAATTTATCATTCTTCTTAGCTCATGGTGGTGCCCCCTAACAATGTTTTAATTGGGAAGCTTACCTTCCACAAATGAAAGCGCGGTGCCAAAATGGCCACCGCGCTCTTTGCGGGCCCCCCCACCCACCCAGACGCAGACATCCGGGTGAGTTAGGGGGCATGGCCACCCCTCTATAAAAGGGGTGGCCACGAGGCAGACGAGCTGCCATTTTAAGAAGAAGCGACGGAGAGGAGAAGTTTTCTCCGTCGCAATTCGTGTCTCTTCGGCTCTTCAGCCCGGTCTTCGGCTGTTCAGCCAGTCTAGCGCTTCTGATCCCCAGAAAGGGATCGTCTCCCACAGCTATGCCTCCCAAAAGGAAGGCCCCGGCGACCAAGCCGCGGCCAAGAGGGAGGCAATTGCCTGGCTCTGTACTTCCGAGGGGGCAGCAATCGGGTCAGAGGACCGCGACTGCGCCCCCGCAACAGGCCCCCTCATCGGTGGCACCCACCGTTACCGGTGGGATGGGGCAGATTAGGGCATGGCCCTCGGCTCTCCAGCCTCAGGATGGCCCTGAAGGGGCTTCGGCCCCCGGCCCGCAATTGCCGGCCATGGGTCCAGACAATGGGGGAGGGCCTGGTCCGGTCGCTCAACAGGGCTTGCCTCCGGCCCCTCATGGGCCAGAGTTTTGGGCATGGCCCTATTCAGGACCTGGCGCCCAGATGGGGGTCCCCAGTGTAACACCAAGTGGGCCGTGCGGCCCACTTGCCTGCCTTATACCGGGGGTTGTGCAACTGTGGATGCATTGCTGGCACGTTTAGCCGTGCTGGAGGCATCCTTGGGGGTCATTAACAACCCCTCGGGTGGGGGAATGCATTGCCGACTGGGGCTCCTTTTTGCCTGCCTTCCACCTCGACAGCCGCCACTCTGCAGCAGGTGGCCAGCAGGGTTGAGCTGCTGGAGACGCTCCGGCCTGCACCGGCTGCGATCTCGCAGCTCCCCGTTCATCCTGAACTCCAGCCGGGGGGTGGCCAGATGTGGCCCCAGAGCACGATTGCGGTTGCGAGCTCCGACGCCCGCCGTGGGCTGGAACCCCCAGTGGGGGCGGCTCGCAGGGGTGCACCCAGTGAGTATCAGGTTCAAGCTAATGTCCCCACACCACAGTCCACTTCAGGTGTTAGTTTTCAGTGGCCATGGCCTCGTTACGTGGAGACGGGTGGGTATCAGTTCCCAGCTTACCCTGGTGCCAATGGGTCCAATACTGGCACAACATTGGGTGGGGGGGTTTCCGCCCCCAGGACTGTAACGGGTATCCCAGGCACTGTACAGGCACTGCTGCCAATGCCCAGGGTGAATACAGTGCCGGTGTCGGCATTGCCGACGGCAGGGTATTCCCTCCCCCTCGGGGATCATTTGTCCCAGGCCACGAGGGAAAAGATTTGGCGGGGGGAATATGTTGATATTTTCTCCCTATTGAACCGTGAGCCCACCAAGGAAGAGAAGGAGGGGCAGGATGACAGAGACAAAGAGCTGTCTCGTCGTCGCAAGCCACCTCGCACTTGGGCTAACTGGTTACCCGCATATCTCATTTATATGGCGGTGTACCTCAGGGCCCGGCCCGATTTGGCCATCCCTATGGTCCAATATTTGGACAATATTTATAGGGCGATGGTGGATTTTCCTGGCCCATCGTGGTTGGCTTACGATGAGGAATTCAGAATGAGGGTGCCCTTGCACCCGGAGATGAGATGGGATGAGCCATGCCAGAAGTTGTGGCTTTTATACATGACCCCCACGTGCCCGGTGCCTGGGGAGAGGTACCATTGCGGCCATGCAGTCCAGCGAGCTACTCCAACGCAGGCTCCCCACCAAGTGGCGGGGCAGGGGGTTCCAGCCCGCTTGCTGTGTTGGAGTTTCTCGGCCAATGGCGCATGCAATAGAAAACAGTGCCGATACAAACACGAGTGTCCCTCTTGCACTGGCCCCCACGCCGCCGCTGCGTGTCCGCGAGCCGGTGGGTCACGGGGCAGAGGTAGAGGTGGACAGGGAGCGGGCAGAACTGCCGCTGAAGGAGCTGGTCAGTCAAAAGGCCCCCTCCCCAGTTAACATATTTATGTTAGAGAGGTGGCTCTCGACTTACCCGAGAAGGGACGAGGCTAGGTACCTACTCGAAGGTTTCCAGTACGGTTTCCGTATCCCATTCAAGGGGGTGCGGGGACCCCAAGATGCTCCTAATTTGCTTTCCCTGAAGGGTAGGGAGGAGGTGGCCGCCCTTAGTATCGCCAAGGAGGTAAATGCAGGGAGGGTAGCTGGCCCCTTTTCTAGGCCTCCCTTTCCTAATCTTAAGGTTTCCCCTTTAGGTTTGGTTCCCAAAAAGGTCCCTGGTGAATTTCGTCTAATTCACCATTTATCATACCCGGCGGGTCATTCGGTCAATGACGCCATTCCTGATGACCTTTGTTCAGTCAGGTATACGTCATTTGACCAGGCCCTGTGCATGGTGCGCGCCTGTGGCCCGGGTGCACTCCTGGCAAAATGTGACATTAAATCGGCATTCCTGTTGTTGCCAGTGCACCCGGGTGACTTTGAGTTATTGGGTTTTAAATTTCAAGGGAAATTTTATGTAGATAAAGCCATGCCTTTTGGCTGCTCTATTTCCTGTTCAGCATTTGAATGCTTTAGTACTTTTCTCCAGTGGGCCTTTGTTCGCAGGTCTGGGTCCCGGTCTGTAGCCCATTACCTCGATGATTTTTTGTTCGGGGGTGAACGGGGCTTGGACACGTGCACGCGTCTCCTCACTACATTTCAGACGCTAATGCAGGAACTTGGTGTCCCTTTAGCGCCCGAAAAGACCGAGGGCCCATCAACTACGCTCACATTTCTGGGCATTGAAATTGACACGGTCGCGCAGACATCCAGGTTACCTATGGGCAAGGTCACACGGATCTCTGCGATGGTGTTGGCCTTGCTGGCCAAACGTAAGGTGTCACTTCGTGAGCTCCAAGTTCTACATGGTCATCTTAATTTTGCCTGCAGGGTGGTCACGCCTGGCAGAGCTTTTGCTCAACGCCTGTGTGACGCCATGATTGGGTTATCAAGGCCCCACCACAGGGTCCGACTGACCAGGGGCATGAGGGCTGACCTGTTGATTTGGCTTAAGTTCCTGCGGGAATTCAATGGAGTATCATTTTGCAGGTCTGACCTCTTGGTCTCCCCCAGGTTTCAGGTCCAGTCGGATGCCTCTGGGTCCCTCGGATACGGGATTTATTTTGAGGGGAGGTGGGCCTATGGCCAATGGCCTCCTGCATGGCGGGGCACGGATTGTCTACGCGATCTCACATTCCTTGAGTTCTTCCCGATACTGGGAGCTTTGATGCTATGGGGCAAGGAGTGGGCCAATTCAGTAGTCCATTTTTGGTGTGACAATGCTGCGGTTGTCCACATTGTCAATTCTCAGACATCTAAATCACCCAGGGTCATGGGGTTAGTTCGCCAGTTTGTGTTACACAGCTTGTGCCTCAATGTTCTCTTTAGGGCCAGACATGTACCGGGCATTAATAACGATATTGCTGATGCTTTATCCCGCCTGCAGGTCCCCCGGTTCCGCGCCTTGGCTCCGGATGCGGAGGAATTCCCCTCGCAACTCCCGGGCAAGATTTGGACATTTGGCAAGGAGAGGTGAACCGGGCGATCGGCATGTCGCTTGCGCCCCGCACGCGTAAGGCGTATCAACATGCATTTAATCAGTTTAAACAATTTTGTGTGCAACTCCGGTTGGCAGAAGTCTGGCCCATTCCGGTTGAACACGTCCTTCAATTTATGGTTTACCTACACAGTCTGGGCCTAGCTCCCCGCACCATAGCATCTAGGCTGTCAGCACTGGCATTCATGGCCAAGGTGAGGGGTTTTGCTGACAACATGACTGATTTTCGTATACGACATGTTTTGGAGGGGTGGACACGGGAACGTGGACGCCGCCTGGACACTCGCCACCCAATTTCCCCAGGGGTGCTTACACACCTTGCACGAGGCTGGCCTAACCTATGTTTTGACAGTAATGAGGGAGCTCTTTTTCATGCGGCTACCATGGTGGCCTTCTTTGGAGCGCTCCGCATCAGTGAGTTGGTACTACTGTCTAAGGTGGATGCGGCTTGTAGGGCACTGGAACTCGAAGATGTCTATGTCTCTAATGAGTGGGCTCAGTTGAGGATACGGTCCTCGAAAGTTGATCAGCACGGCGTAGGCAGTGGTGTTAGACTGCTACGATGTTCCATTGCAGACATCTGTCCGGTTGGTGCCCTACAGGAGTTCCTTGCAGTGTGTGGCACGCACCCTGGCCCGTTTTTCTGCCACCAGGATGGGTCTCCCCTGACTAAATTTCAATTTTGGAAGGTGACCGGTAAGGCACTGTCCAGTGTTGGCCTCCCCGGGGCTCGTTACGGCACCCATTCTTTTAGAATAAGGGCTGCTTCTACTGCGGCTGCATTTGGGTACTCTGAGGCTGATATACGCCGTATGGGGAGATGGGGATCTAAGTGTTTTGCATTATATGTTTGCCCTCTTCAGGCATGAGTACCAGTTAAGTCACTGTTCTCTTTTTTCTCTTACAGACCCTGTGTGTCCCCGCATACCAGTGGCAGTATGGCTGGTGGGCCATAGCTATGTGCACTGGGCAGCGCAGTACGCTGCGGCGACAGATTGGGGACCCCAGCTTGGACTACGTGCCTCCGCATGTATCAGGTGGTATGGTAAGCGTGGAATGTTATGGCGGGAACTGTTGCCATTCCTTTTCTCCATCAGGGATGCTGAACCGCCTGATGTCCTGGTGCTGCACCTCGGGGGCAATGACCTAGGCCAGGTCACTGGCCTTTCTTTAAAATATGCGATTTGCAGCGACCTAGCTTATTTGCATTATGTGTGGCCTTCCACAACGCTGCTATGGTCGGACATCATACCGCGTCACGCTTACAGAGGGGGTATTAACCTCCATGCCCTTGACCGTGCTCGCCGCTCGGTGAACAGGGCAGTGGCCTGGTTCTTTGCAGACAAGGGTTTGGGGCGGGTCATCCGACACCCCACCATTAGTTTACAAAATTATGATCTTTATACAGGGGATGGGGTCCATCTGTCGGCTAGAGGTATGAACCTCTTTTTGGAAGATTTGCAAGCAGGCCTGTTGACCGAGCTGACGGTCTGGGGGGGGGGGGCGGTGAGTCTTTATTAAGCCTCCCCGTGTGGCGGGTAGCACTGGTAAGGTAAATATTTATGACCCATAGGTATCCGGCAGGTTCGCAATTGACCGGCCAACACTTAGACAGGTACAAGTTTAATAACGTTGACCGGTCAACGACGAACCAGGCAATGGGGTGATGGCAGGAGCTCTTCAGCATGCATCACCCCGTGATTTGACGGATACACGTCAGAGGGTGGGGTCAGTAGATAGTTTATTGACTACGGTCAACAATTTGTTTGTAGTAACAAACAAATTGATACAAATGGATACATTGTAGCCAATTGCCGTTGGCAATTTTGGGAGGAACCTTACCAGTGTTACTGCAGCCTGCTTGCCTTAAGAATTATAATTGGTTGAGTACCAATTGAAATTTATAATTCGGACTAGGGCATGATTCAATAAATGTGGCCCAATGCCTTTATCCATATACCGGTGTCTGAGTCTTTCTTGGGGGGTGCGCCTGCAAACTGTTTTCTCTTCCTCTTGGGCTTCCAGCTTTCTTGCTTCATCCAGCACTTTTTTGAGAAATTCCACAGCTTCCTTTTTTTTAATAATAATTTTTTGTTGAATATAAAAAGATAAACATTAGAAAGAAGAAGAAAATACAGAAAAGAAAACACGTAATTTAAAAGAAAAAAACATATTCAATTTTTATCGAATCCAATTACATTAAACATAACACAAACACTAATAATCACCCTGTGTATTTACAAGTTATAAGAGCCTGCGGGATATTGCCTTTTTTACCATTTCCAAAAATATATATCTATTCTGGTACAAGGCTATTGCTCTGATCTCCATTCAGTGAGTATTCCACAAAAGGTTGCCAAATTTTCCAAAATCTATTTTGTTTAATTTTCTCTTATATTTATTTATTTCCCATGTCAGTTTGTCATTCAATGCAAGATCCCACATCTCTTTATACCATTCCTCTACTTTTAGAACTCTATCAAGTTTCCAGCTCCTTGCAATACACATTCTAGCTGATATCAATTAGTTCCTTATTGTCTTCATTTATTTTCAAATTCTCCACATCTGTTAACAGCACCATATTTAAATTCAATTCACATTCTACCCCCATAATATCACATATTTCCTTCTCAATTTTTCCCCAATACTCTTTTACCACTTTACAATTCCACCACATATGTTCATATGTCCCTAAAGAGTTTTTACATCTCCAACACATTTTACTTTTAGCATTGTCCATTTGAAATAATCTCTCAGGAGTCAGATACCACTTCCATAACATTTTGTAATTATGCTCTTTCATTCTTAGCAACATAGTTCTCATATATCTTTTTTCCTACTTATCTTTCCAAATTTTTTCCTGAATTTTTATGTTCAAATCCTGTTCCCAGCATAACTTCAAAGTTTCTTGTGGATTACCTTCATTATTTAAAATTTTATAAATCCTGCTTACTATACCCTTTAATCCCATATCTCCTTTTTGTATTTTTAACAACAGTTGCTCAAATTCTGTTTTATCCCTCTCTAAACTACTTTCTTCCTTATATTTATCAGTCTATCTATCCAACATTACCTTCTGAAGCCAGTTCAGATTCAACTGTGAATAAATTACTGCTTTATTCTCACTATCTTTACAGGTGCGAACCCAGTCCTTCAACAAAGAAACATTTTTCCTTTCCAGTACCATCTTTAAACTATTATCTAATTGTATAGGAAAACTTTTAATATCATCTAATTCTATTATAGGAGATAGTTCTGGACTCAATTTCTTTTTGACCTTGTTCCAAACATCCAACATTGTTTTCATCATTCTATTTTTAACACTGATTTTCCCTTTCTTGTCGCCTAGAAATACCCCTATACCCATTTTTAACTCCTTCATCTCTATTTCTTCCCAGACAACCTTCTCCCTTGCTAAAAGTTTTATAATATTCTTAATTTGAAAAGCTCTATAATTATTCCTTAAATTAGGTATTCCCAATCCTCCTTCTTTCTGAAATAAGTACCAAAAAATCTTAGCAATTCTAGGCTTTTTTCCTGCATTACAATAATTATTTATTATGTTTTGAAAATCTTTAATTTCCTTATCAAACAACCTAATCGGCAACACCTCAAATAAAAAAATTATTTTTGGCAACAACATCATTTTAGTTAACGCTATCCTACCAAACCATGACAATTTGATTTTTTTATACAATTCTATTTTCTCTTTAATTTCTTTTTTCTGTTTATCATAATTTAATCGCTTAAGGTCCTCAATTTTATTTGAGATACTTATTCCTAAATATCTCAAACATTCTTTAACTTGAATTTTAAATTTAGCCTTAATTCTCTCTTGTTCCTCCTTCTCAACATTACAGGCTAGTATTCTGATTTATCCCAATTGATTCTCAGACCTGTTATCTCTTCAAAATCTTTTAGATGTCCTTGTATTTTTTCCAATGCCTTTCTAGGATGCTTCATTATTATCAAAGTATCATCTGCGTACAAACTTATTTTATTTCCAGCCATCCCTTCAATGCCTTTATCCCCTCTTATAATATTCGCTAACAACTCCATTGCCATTATAAACAGTACTGGGGATAATGGGCAACCCTGTCTTGTACCTGCTTCTAATCTTATCTCTCCTGTATTTTCATTGTTGACCCTAACTTTTGCAAATCCAAATTGATATAACTGGTCTATCATGTTACAAAATCTATCTCCAAATCCATAACATCGAATTATCTCTTTAATTGTAACCCATTGCAAAGAATCAAAAGCCTTAAATATATCTAATGACAATAATCCAACTTTCTCTTTTGTATGCCCTGCTATGTCAATCAAGTCCAGAACCCTCCTAATCAGATCAGACATATGACGTCCTTTCAAAAATCCCGCTTGATCCTCCTTTATATAATTACCCATGAACCTATTTAATCTTTTTGCTATTATTGCTGCAAATATCTTAGCGTCTTGATTTATCAGAGAAATAGGCCTATATGATTCCACTTTTTCAACATCCTTTCCAGGCAATTATAGTTCTGTTCCATGATGTCGGTATCTTTCCCCCATCCAATATATAGTTAAACAATTTCACTAATCTTGGAACTACACTATCTTTAAATTCCTTATAAAAATCCGCTGTCAGTCCATCCTCACCCGGGGATTTACCTAGCTTCAGGTTGGCTATTGTATCTTTTACCTCTTTTTCCATTATTCGCTCCTCCATTCTATTTTTATGTTCCAATTCTATTTTTATTTGCACCTGTTTTTCTAACTGTTCTCTCAACTTTTCTATATTGATATCTCTTTTAGTATACAAACTCTGATAGAAATCTTTTACAATCTCAATCTTATCATTAGCCTTATTACATCTCACCCCTAATTTATTTATCAAAATTCCAATCTCT
Organism: Bradypodion ventrale; assembly: GCA_035047345.1. Taxonomy (NCBI): domain Eukaryota; kingdom Metazoa; phylum Chordata; class Lepidosauria; order Squamata; family Chamaeleonidae; genus Bradypodion; species Bradypodion ventrale. The sequence goes on from JAWDJE010000002.1 coordinate 177,159,138, forward strand.
CTTTTCGTCCTCTTTTCTTTAGCAGCTCTTGCCAATAATTTAGAATTCCTATTACTATATTCAAAATACTCTCTCTTCAAATATAATAGATCTTTTTTACCTTCTGCATATCTTTTCCTATCAACTCTGACTTTAACCTTTGAATTTTATCAAATGCTTTTTTACTATTTGTCTTTATATGTTCCTCTTGCAGATGCTTAATCTCGTTCTCTATCTCAGACTGTTTGTCTCTACGTTGTTTATTTTTAATACTAGCCAACCTAATGCATTCCCCTCTAAATACCGACTTCATGGTATCCCAAACCACATTATAGCTAACCTCTCCATTATCATTCCAGGCCCAACTTTCATTCCAATTTTCAATTATCTTTTCTTTACTCTTTTGATCATAAAATAATTTTTCATCATATCTCCAATTCCTCCTATCCTTTTCCCCCCCATCAAATCTCAATTCCATCCAGAGTTTTGCATGATCAGATTCCTTAAAGATCCCGATTTCTACATCATCTACATTTTTAATCAAATTTTCTGTGGCCAGGATATAGTCAATTCTGGAGTATGTATTATGCACCTGTGAAAAATAAGTATAAGCCCTCTCTTGTCCCTTAATTTCCCTCCAAACATCTTTTAATCCCAAACACTTCATCCATTTATCTAGTATCTTCATTTTAACTGGTCTTCCAGCTCTAGCTACATTAGTACAATCCTCCGGGGCCCTTATCAAATTAAAATCTCCTGCCACAATCATATTAACTGATCTCTCTTTTTCCAATATACCCAATACTTTATTTAAAAATTCTTCTTGATGATCATTCGGGGCGTATATATTTACCAACGTTATCTCTTCATCCTTTATTTTCCCTATAACTATTAAATATCTGCCATCCGGATCAGAAATACTCTTTAACATCTCAAAGCCAAGTCTCTTCGAAATCAAGACTGCCACCCCCCTTGCTTTAGAGGTTCCATAGGACTTTTCATAAATCTGCATCCAACCCAAATAAATCTTATTTGTGTCCTCTGTTTTTTGATGTGTTTCCTGGAGAAAGACTATGTCCGGCCTATCTTTCCTCAAAACAAATTCCAACCTCCTCCTCTTCATTTGGCTGCCCGTACCTTTCACATTCCACGTCAATACTTTAAAAGTCCTCATAATTTATGTAACATCCTTGCATTTTGACCACCACAGACTCTTTTTTGTGTAATTACCTTCACCATACATATAACTACATTTTTTTAAAAAAACACATCAAAAAACATTTAACATTCAAAATCGCCCTCCCCACTCTTCTTACCAAAAAGTGGCCCTTATTCTTCAAAGGGGGGAGGGGGGAGACATGTAAGATGTGCATTCTAATTAAAGCTCTAGCGCCGACTCTCTTCAAAATCTAACCTAATTAGAGCCCCTCATCTTTCCCTTACCCGTCTAATCCCCCTCTCTAGTATCCTGCCTCACCCTGGCACCTCCGCCACCTGTCCCTCCTCCTCCTCCTCTGCTCCTCCTGTGGCCCCCTTCTCTTGTTCAATCCCTGACTCTCTTTGTGTACCCCCTGCTTCAAACAAGGCCTTCCTCAAGGCTCGCCACTCTCGAGATGATGTTTTAACCAATCCAATCTGGCACAGATAATCTAATGAGTCCATTTCAATATCTATTGTATGCATTTTTTCCATAGAAGAATCTGAGCTGTTGAGGAAACTTCCAATGATAAACAATTTCACGTTCTCTTAATAATTGTGTCACAGGTTAAACCTCAACATCACAACCATCAATTTTTAAAATGCCAGACCCAGCCTGTTTTATAAAGTATCACCTTCAATTTATCCGCCCAATTTGCAAATTTAATCAACACATTCCTTTGGACTTTTCTCCCCTTCCTTGGGCCCAATCTAAAAACACTTACAATATCTTCATTTACAAAAATTTCCCCCATGTTCAAATTATTCAGCCAATCCACTATTCTTTCTTTTAGCTTATCTGGCGTTTTCTCCGACAAATTTCTCATGACCACGTTCTGTTTTCTCATCACCTCTTCTATCAAATCCAATTTCTTCCCAAAACCCTCCACTTTCAGTTTAACCTCTTTATGTTCCTCATGAAGCCCTTTCATATCATTCTGGATTAATTTCATATCTTTTTGCACCAGATTCAGAACTTTATCCACTTTCTGACTATTAGCTTCCGCTTTTATAGAAAAATCAGTAAACATACCAACAAGTTTCTTATGGCTACCCATTAACTCCTCCTTATCTTTCACTCTCACATCCCTCATTTCTCTGAATCCTTTCGTGGTCGTTTCATCCATCTTATCAATTTTTTAAACAACTTCCCCAGCTCTACCAAGATTTGGGTTTGGACCATTACTCCCGTCTGCTCTACTGCTGCTGTTGCAGATGATAAAGATGCATCAGCACATGGCGCTTTCTTCTCCTCTTTTCTTGCATCAGTTTTTTTTTTTGGTCTTACAATCTCATCTTCTTTTCTCTTCTCCATTTTGGTTATAAAGTCTTCAAACAAAGCACCCAGAGCCAAAACACTTTTATACCCAACAAGCACTTCACCCCGATTTTTTTCTAGCTTGCTTTAGTATTCCCCCCCCCCAAAGCAACCAAACCCCACTCCAACTGAAGAAAGAAAAAAAAGCTCTTCAAATCACTCAGAGCTGTACTGTTATATCCAAAGAGGAAGACCAACTACTTTATATCCACGATGTCCAAAGGAAGTGAAGAAAAAAAAAGCAGAGCCACAGGGTAACTTATCTAAACTCCAAGCGTTAACGGGCAGGGAAAAAAAGGGATGAGAAGCAGCTATATTTCCTTCACTCCAGAAAACCCGACTGCATTCCCACACAGATGAAAGAAGGAATATTTATACTTCCAGCCACATTGGCGGCTCCCGAACCCGGTCTCTCCTCCAATCTCCCAGGCACACCAGCCGTATTCCGCACCTTCCAAACGGTCTCTTTCTTATTCCATCTCAGCTCTGCTGAAATCTTCACCTTCCCCCTCTCCGACCTCCGTTTCCAGCCTCAATTTCAGCATTCCAGCCATTCCACCATCGCTTCACACTCTCCACTCCTCTCCTCTCAGCCGTCCTCAAAACTTTTAACTTTCGTTTCTGTTCTTCCTCACCGCCATTACTCCTTCCCGGCTTTGCCCTCCATTACCAGGCTTATCCCTCCTCCTTCCCTCCACACTTACTGTGCCCTCTCAATTGTCCGGCTCCAAGACCCTGTTCACCGCCGCCAGCGTCCTCTTTAACTTTATTTTTCCTTTTCTCTCTCTTAAAGTTCCAAAGCTCCGAAGCCCATTTCACTTTTAAAAATCGCCAGAAGCCCATCCGACCCGAGCCGCGAGCTCAGCACAGCCGACGCTGTGCTTCCCTCGCCGCCCGCTCCTCGAACTCTGTCTCCGGCGAAAATAAACTCACTTCAAAAGACTCCCAGGCTCCAGAAATAAACTCTCTAGCAAGTCGGTTCCAATTTTTTGTTATTTAGCCACTTTAAAGTCCCATTCTCGGCACGAGCAAAGCAATGTATGTGTTAACCAGGCACCATCTTAGCCACACCCGAAATTCCACAGCTTCCTGAAGCTTAATCTATGGAGGAAACAACACATCTATGTGTTGTGTATTGAGACATATTTGCAAGTAGCGAGAGAGCGCTCATGCAAGTAGAAAATGGCATTTTCCTGCCATCCAAATTAGAAGCTTAAAGTGGTGCGAAACCTCTGCAAAAAGGGTGCGCCAATTATGCTAAATCAAGCCCTACCATTGGTCACAGTTTTAGATCCTGCTTCCTATTGGGTAAACTCATATTCTCCCTGATACGATTGGTTAGTTGCATCTGTCCGACAGGTCGCTACCTTGTATCCAATAGCCACCGCCAGGGAGACACTATATAATCCCCACGGACATACAAGGGTGGGGCCAGACCGGATCTATACTTCTTACACTACACAGGTAGCCTCGGTAGCGCTAAGCCTGGGTTCCTCCATTATGCTACAATCCATGTAGCTAGTTTATTGCCTAATTGCTGGGCAAGGGTCTGGAGGGACTGATTCCATAGGATTCGTATAGCCATCTCGGAATCCGGAACACCTTGTAAGCTTATTTGTAATTGACTCAAAAATGAAGCCTGTTGCTGTTTGTTCATCGTTGTCCTGGACTGGTGCTTATAAGGGCCGGATTTAACACTATGGTAGGTATTTTTTGTAGGGCATTGCACTGTGTTGTGGGAACATCTCAGAGATCCAGGGATTTATTCTGGCCCCTGCTAACAAGGAATCTCATGGAGCTACAATCTTGAGAGAGCTCTCTCTTGCTCTTCATTGAAGCTATGCTCCGTCTTCTCCTATTCTCAGAGATGATCTGACCATAGGTAAGCTATCCATGTAAGGTTGCTCATCTTTTGCCTTGAATGGATCATTAGTTCATGGTGTAAAATTCCATCACACTGATCTTTGCTAATCCATATGAATACTGTATTAAGATAAGATTTTCAACTGGCCCCAGGGTGGGGGGAGGGGACTGTAGACTGGTCTGCTTCAAAAACTTGCTTAGGAGCATGGGAAGGAGTAAAGTTAGAATTATTTTTTAAAAATCTGATTTTAGAGAGCTATGGAGAGGATTTCTAATAATAATAATAATAATAATTTTTAATTTATATCCCACACTTTCTCAGCCGAAGCTGACTCAAGGCAGCCATTACAACAAATATATACCATACAAAACAGTAATACAGTAGTAAAGAAGCAAAAAAGTAAATTCAGTACAATTCAAAAGCAATTTAACAAGTCAAATTACAACACAAAATATCACATCAGAAATAAACCCAATAATAATGAATAACAAAGTTAGACAAGATCACCCATGAAATCCCCAGCCTCTAGAGTCTTTTGAGCCCGCAGGAGGATGGTGGGACCTGAGAACGCCAGCTGGTGGTGTAGCCGGGAGAGCCTCTTCACCACCATGGGGGCCGGGAAGGGTGGCACGACCGTGGCTGGCCTGTCGCCCCCTCGCCTTTTGAAGTCCTGAGAAATGCTGGCTGGTGGTGTGGCCAGGAAAGCCTCTTCACCCCCTCGGGGGCCAGAAAGCACGGCGCGGCCGTGGTTGGCTCGATGCCCCCTCACCTTTTGAAGTCCCATATTTATTGAATATGTCCTAGTGAAGAGGAAAGGAGCATGGCCAGAGGAAGAATACTTATCATTTTGAAAAGAGGGGAGAAGTATATAGGTAAATAAAATTTATATAGAGAATAAACAGAAGAAGGGATATAATGTCCCACTGAGGTGGTGAGTTACCAAACAAATCCCCCTTTTGTTTACTTTTTGAAGAAAAAGCAGATGAGAATTATCAAGCAGTTCTCTAGAAACACAATGGGATTATTTGAAAAGTTGCCAAGCTTATCTGAGTCACTCCACTGCAAAGACTACAAAAATATATAATGCTAATAAACAAATAGGGTATGGAAGGAGTCTTTGTGGGCCAGGGCTCAAAAAAAGTTGCCATATTTTGTTCCATTCCAGCTCTACTACATCGGCTTTCTCATTCAGAATGCTGTTTGTTTGTTTCCTAAATTTAAGATTTAGTGGTTTACTAAAACTGAACAGTCATTTATAATTTAGGAGAAACCAAACTGTCCACATTTTTTGAGTTTGCAATATCTATTCTCCAAGCTGGATGGAAGATATGGTTGAGACTGTGCTTTCCCTCAGTCCAAACAATGGAATTACAAACAATGGAATTATCGAATATATAATATGAACCATGTAAAAACTGTGATGGGCACATGTGAAGTGGTTGATTGCCCTGGTGAGACAATCATCCATAATTGCAAATGAAGCTTCTACTGACTTACCTCTTATCGACCCATAACAATACAGAGCAAGCTAATTTGCAAACTAAGGGAGGTAAGTGCCTGCTGTGAAAATCAGATATTCACAGCATTGGAGGAATTCCCTCTTCTAAGGTTTTTATGCAAGTCTGGCCAGGTTATCCTGCGATGGTAATAGAGTAGACATACTGCCAGCGACTCAACGCCAAGCATCAGTCAACTAACTTAACAACTGTGAGGACAAGAGGCCTTGGCGAAGTCCGTAGGGAAGGGTGATGGTCCCCAAGTGGATTAAATCTCACTTGAATCCATCTTGATGGAGGGCAGCATCTTCATCAATCCTGGCCTGGGGCTGAGGAAGACTTTGGGTGCCAAAAGGGCTTAGGGCCAGAAAGTGACTCGCAGAGCTGGATCAGTAGTACAGATCAGTCGTACGAGTGTCATGCTGCGATGCAGAAAGCAGATGAAAGGCCACAGCATTATATTCACAGGACAGTCTTCATGGCTGATTGCCAATATTAAGAATCAGATATGGCACAAGAAGAAGGTTCTAATCTGTAATGTACTTGATGCTAATAGCAAATTCATTACTGTATTGAGTTTTGTATCCTGATAGAACATCCCTCAAAGAGGCTCCCTCAACAGCCAGAGGAGCTCATCAGTAGACGTGTGGGAACAGCAAGGTTTGTAAAAATATATACTGTATATTCATTCAGCTAAAAGGAGCATTCTCCCCCACACACAAAAAACCCCACAATGAAAACTAAACCAACTCAGTAGCCAAAGAATATAGGTAACAAAATGAAAGCACGGCGCCAAAATGGCCGCCGCGCTCTTTGCGGCCCCCCCCCCATAAAAGGGGTGGCCACGAGGCAGACGAGCTGCCATTTTAGAAATAGCGACGGAGAGGAGAAGTTTTTCCCTCCACCCCCTCCCTAGTGAACAGTGTGATATTTTGGTCGCTTTGGGGCCTGGTGGGAATTTTTGGCCTGAACCTACAATTGGCCCTTGGGTTCTGGCTTTTTTGCCCATCCCACACTGTGGCTAGTGTTTGAGCAAAGGGGTTCTTTGACTTTGGTCACTTTAGGCGGGTAGCACTGGTAAGGTAAAGATTGATGACCCATAGGTATCCGGCAGGTTCGCAATTGACTGGCCAACACTTAGACAGGTACAGGTGTAATCGCTTTGGCTGGTCAACGACGAACCAGGCAAGGGGTGATGGCAGGAGCTTTACAGCATGCATCACCTCGTGATTTGACGGATAAACGTCATAGGGTGGGGTCAGTAGATAGTTTATTGACTCCGGTCAACAATTTGTTTGTGTCAACAAACAAATTGATACAAATGGTTACATTGTAGCCAATTACCATTGGCAATTTTGGGAGGAACCTTACCAGTGTTACTGCGGCCTGCTTGCCTTAAGAATTACAATTGGATGAATACACCAATTGAAAGTTATAATTCGGACTAGGGCATTATTCAATAAAAGTGGCCCAATGCCTTTATCCATATACCGGTGTCTGAGTCTTTCTTTGGGGGGTGCGCCTGCAAAGGCTAATGGTGGCATAGAATGTCTTGCTTGGAGGTAACGACTGCCTGGAACACACCAAATTATCACTTGTCTATATTAGTGGGGTCTCTGTTATATGTGGCAGGGGAAGACTTGTGCAGATGGCAGAAGATGAGTGTAGCTAGGCCCCTTCCTTATAAACACATAGACCAGTGGTTCCCAGGCAAGCTTCTCATATTTAAAATGTTACACAGTAGGACAAGTGTTAACAGGGTCCCCTTCAGCTTGGTAACAGTTGTACCTCCTGAAATTAGCCAGTACAGATGACTGAGAATTCAATACAGTTTGGGGTGGTTTTTTTAAAAATAAAATAAAAACCTCAAACTGATTTTAATTACCAAAATTATTACTTCTTCACAGAAAAAGAATGGGGGGAAATCACTAGATATTAGCACAATGCAGAAACATCAGCCATTCTAATTTTTGGCAGTGTGTCGGTAAACTATCACTTAATAGGAAATCAATGTATCATTGCTGACACCTATATAAGAAAGATTTTTTTTTAAATTACCTCTTTAAAATGTTGTAAAAACAACAACTCAGGATATGATATATTAATATTGTAGAGAAAATCCTTGAATCTTACCAGTAAAAACACTTAGCTTTGCTCATTAGGAAAAATCTTTTTTGTTTTTTGTGAGATCCACATTTTCTCAGGAACACTTTTGCTCTATGTCATTTGTGAACATGTCAGCAGTTTTTAAAAGTCTGCATGAAAATTAAATTGAGTATCTGTGTGCATTTTCCCAAATATATGTGTGGGCTTCTTTTTTTGGCAAGCAATTTTTCCTTAACTTTCCGGTGTATTGTTGCTCATCTTGTACATAGGTTTCCAAATGGATGTGATTTGTACACTTATATGCCCGTGTATATGTGTTTGTGTGTGTGGCAGTAAAGACCTTGATTCAATTGGTTTCTTGTAAAAAATAGAAACAAAATTTTTTTGTGGCACTTTAAAGATTTAATGGAATTACAGTATTTTCATGGAGCTTTCAAGGATTACAAGCCACTTCCTCAAACATCTTTTGTTTCTGAGGAAGCTGACTGTGAAAAAGATGACTAAATGAAAAATTTGCCATTTAATTCCTGAGATGAACAACCCAGAAAAGTTGTCCAAAGTGTCAAGATCCTTAAAATAAAGCTTCTTAGAGCTTTTTCCAGAGGGGGTAGATCCCTGAAGTTCCCTCCCACACACACCATTTAAGCTATATAAAGGTTTGTCTTGGTATGCCCACTGACAGGCACAGACGCCAACATTTTTCTTATGCAAGGCATTTTTTTTCTTCCTGTTCATTTCAAGAGGTGCAGTTTAGCATTATTGTACTTTTCAGGCCACGTCTGAGGTCAGAGTCCTTGCATAAACTTTTGGTCATTTGGTGCCATTCATTTGAAGATACTAATGTGCCCTCAAACAAAGAGGAGACTGTGTTATGGCTGGTAAATTCATGCTGAGTGCAAAACCTAAAATCAGGTGAAGAGATCAAGGAAACTGAAGAGATGAACAGAAGTTTAGCAAAAAGTCTTCTCCTTTTTCTCCTCAAGATGTGATCCACCTTGGAATTAAGTCCATCACTCTTTTAGGTGCCACAATTCTTAGGGTTTTATTTTTGCTACACAGACCCAAACAGGCTAACACAACTACTTTGTCTGGAAGCAGGCGAAACCCCCTGGAATGCCAACTACAGTAGATCTACGGGGTCAAAAGGATTTACATGAGCATTGGTGGACAGTGAAGTGATCTCCACAGCTGATAGTTGCTAGAAGCATTAATGTTGTTCTTCCTGGACATCTCGCCATTTCTCCCTGCTGGGGATACAGCAGAGCCAGGAGTAGGCCAGCTACCTCAAGTGTAGGAAAGGACATTGCCCTGTCACCAGACTTGAGGTCAGAGCCAAAATGCCAGTCCAGCCAGCTTCTGTTCATGATGTGTCAAAGAGCCCCCCCCCCCCGACCTTTCCCTCAGGCAACCAAATGTCTCAAGCCAGGTCTGCATGTAATAACAGTTGTTTGGATGGACCAACATAAACTAGAATGGGGGACCTGGGCATTTGTTTTCACATCTGACCTACGGTGCTCTTTGTCAGCAAGAACAAGGTGGGAGGGAGGGAAATCCTAATCGGAGAGTCACAGTCCATCAAACTTACACAAGCAAATCTTGCTCAGATTTCATTTGCTTTCCCTTTAGAAAATAAACCCACACTCTTTTTGAACACTGGATAAGCGAGAAACAGGAGCTTTTGTTCTTGTCACTGTAAGGCAGTCTCCAGCTCTCCACCAGAAACTCTGTGGCCTAAAGAAGTATCAAGGCACTTCCTTCTTCTGGCCAAGGCATGCCTGGCACCTCCTTTTCTGTCTCCAGGCTTAAGATCATGGGTGCCAGCAAAAGGCCAAAGAGCTCCCCGCCCCACCCATGAATCCTTTGTGTGTCAGGATTCAAGGTCTCGGGAGAGTCGTAGAAGCTCCTTCTGGCTGTCAATCACCCACAGGTGCTGGAGGTATGCCCAGGTAGCAGCTGGACTCCGGGTACTGAGCGACTGCTCTGAGCCTGTAAAAGAAAACATCCAATGTCAAGGAAGGGTGATGTGAGGCTCCCTATGTGCTCCTGTGGAAAGTGGGGAAAGGATGCCTAGGCTGATCTAGAGTGCAAAAAAACAAAAAAACCCTTCAAGGCACTATACAATTAAAAAAAAAAAACAAGTATTTTTATTTGGGAGGAGGAAAAAAGTGACTAGCTCTTATAATAGAAAAGTGATGGGGAGGGATAAAAAAATAATGGTGGCCACAACTATTTTCACCTGTTGTGTGGCTCAGGGACATCCTAGGAAGGCAGGAATAGCATGGAAAAGGTCCACGCTCCCAGAGGCTACTAGGGAGGAAGAGAGCCAGAAAACTGCACCCGGCGATGGCAACTTTTTCCGGCCATAAACAGCATGAAAAGGTAGGAGATCACGTCCTTCTTTTTGTTTGGGTGGGCTGCCACCTCTGGGGAGGGCGGGGGACCCGAACTGCACTGTTTTCGACATCCCCTGACCACCCTGGGCGCTGCTGCAAGGCAAAACCTGCAGACGAGCAAGCAGTTTTCCCCAACATTTTGCCTTGCAGCACCACCCGGGGGGTGTGTGTCAGGGGATGTCGGAGGCAGCAGGGCCGGCAGAAAGCCCAAAATGGGTAAAAAAATTCCATCATGACAGAGGTTTTTTCCACCCATTTTGGACTCTCCGCCACCCCTGTCGCCTCTGGGGAGGGCAGGGACCCAATCTGTGCTATTTCTGACATCAGCGCAGAGAAAGAGAATCCGTTTGGTAAGCACAAGTAAAAGTTTCTTTAATCCAGAAGTAAATCAAAATAGTCTCAGATCCAAATTCCTTCCGATATAGGAATTTTCAAATGTTTTTCTTCAGGGATCTACATACATAAACAACAAAGTATCAGAGCTATAATAATAAACTATATACATACTATATACAATAATTATATACAATATTTACATTCATCTCAGATTTGTCACAAATTTACAATAACGCAATAAATGAACAATTGTAAATTACCTGTATAGTCTTTAGTGATTCGATGAAAGATTTTAACGATATTAATGAAAGTTTTTTAACATGCATCCCAGACCTCTATCAGTGAATTCTTTAGTGTCGATGGACGTTAGAGAATAATTAACCAAGATTCATATATAAAGGATGTTAGAACTCAAACAGGTGAATTGCGGTCAGAGTATTCACAAAAAACACGTGTAATCAATTTCCATGTTCAAGCCATGCGGGTGGAGAGTGTTAAAGCGATAAATAAAATAGCATTCTCTTTGTCTAAGAATTTGACTCATATTTTTACGAGAGAAAGGATCCTTTTTATGACATTCCAGCATCACAAATCTGAAATCCCGATCTCTGTGTTCCGCCTCAATGAAGTGACTCATCAGAGGGGCAGAGGTATTTCCTGCATGTATCTTTGAGCGGTGTTCTCCCGCCCTAATTTTCATAAGCCTGGTGGTCACCCCCACATATCCTAAGCCACATTTACAGATCAATAAATATACGCAGTTAGTGCTTTTACAATTTGAAAAATGCACTAATTTTAGGGGGAAATTACTGCTAGAGATAGAAACCTCAGTGGTCTGCCATGATAATGGGCATTGAACACAGTCGCCACATCGGAAATGCCCTACAACAGTGGGACCAACGGCTGGGAGACGAGACTCATGATCCGAACTGGTAATTATCTGCCTAATTGACCTGGATTCTTGTTATTATTAGATTTAGTTTTGGACAAGAATTTTTTCAGGTTTGGCAAAACCTTTTATTTACAGGTTAGCGGAGTGGCCATGGGCTGTTCTGTGGCGCCCAGTTTGGCGAATTTATATATGATTTGTTTTGAGGAAGTTTATTTTGAATGCAGCCATGAACCCATATTTTTCACATATTCTTTTTTACAAGAGGTTCATTGACGATCTTTTTTTCATTATGGATGAGTTGACACTTGCACCTGATTTTGTTTCATGGATCAATGGTTTGAGATCTAATTTAAAATTTTCTAACAATGTTAACAATCAGGCTATTCCGTTTTTGGATGTAATTATGTATGTGTCCTCTGATCATACAGTTAGGGTTAAACTCTACAGGAAAAGCACGGATAGGAACGCCTATCTTAATTTTGGGTCGTTCCATTCGTATCACCTTAAACACAATCTACCTTATGGACTGTATCTAAGAGCCGAACGCAATTCCTCTACCAATGGTGATTTTGTGCATGCAGCTGATACCATTAGTGCCTTTCTCCGTAACAAAGGTTATCCAGAACAGGTGATTTCACAGAATCTGAACAAAGTAAAAAAAATTCGTCTAGAAGCCAGCTGTTTAAAGAGAAAGATAGAAAGACAGCTAGAAAATTGTTTTGCTCTTTTCAATTCTCTCCTTTATCAGGAAGAATAAGATCTATTATAAAAAAAACACTGGCACATAGTCCAGCACTTACAGGAGTGTTCGGATTTTCCCTTCATAGGGCTTAGAAAATCCAGGTCAATTAGGCAGATAATTACCAGTTCAGAGTCTTGTCTCCCAGCCGTTGGTCCCACTGTTGTAGAGCATTTCCGATGTGGCAACTGTGTTCAATGCCCATTATCATGGCAGACCACTGAGGTTTCTATCTCTAGCAGTAATTTCCCCCTAAAATTAGCGCATTTTTCAAATTGTAAAAGCACTAACTGCGTATATTTATTGATCTGTAAATGTGGCTTAGGATATGTGGGGGTGACCACCAGGTTTATGAAAATTAGGGCGGAGAACACAGTGATCGGGATTTCAGATTTGTGGTGCTGGAATGTCATAAAAAGGATCCTTTCTCTTGTAAAAATATGAGTCAAATTCTTGGACAAAGAGAATGCTATTTTATTAATCGCTTTAACACTCTCCACCCACATGGCTTGAACATGGAAATTGATTACACGTGTTTTTTTGTGAATACTCTGACCGCAATTCACCTGTTTGAGTTCTAATATCCTTTATATATGAATCTTGGTTAGTTATTCTCTAACGTCCATCGACACTAAAGAATTCAGTGATAGAGGTCTGTGACGCATGTTAAAAAACTTTCATTAATATCGTTAAAATCTTTCATCGAATCACTAAGGGCTATACAGGTAATTTACAATTGTTCATTTATTGCATTATTGTAAATTTGTGACAAATCCGAGATGAATGTAAATATTGTATATAATTATTGTATATAGTATGTATATAGTTTATGATTATAGCTCTGATACTTTGTTGTTTATGTATGAAGAAAAACATTTGAAAATTCCTATATCGGAAGGAATTTGGATCTGAGACTATTTTGATTTACTTCTGGATTAAAGAAACTTTTACTTGTGCTTACCAAACGGTTTCTCTTTCTCTGCGCTGTTGTCAACGTTTGGTCCCCCCCTTCTCTTGCTATTTCTGACATCACCCGACCCCCCCCCCCTCCCGGGCGCTGCTGCAAGGCAAAACCTGCAGCCGAGGAAGAAGTTTCCCTCGGCGTTTTGCCTTGCAGCAGCGACTGAAAAGGTCACAGGACATCGGAAACAGCGCGGATCAGGTCCCCTGACCCTACCACAGGCAGCTGACCTTTATTTTAGCGTTATCCAATGCACGCACCGGATAACGATACGAGTTGTGGAACCAAGTTTTGTCATTATCCGGAGTATTACTGTATAGATTAACATGCTCTTATGGAGGTGGTGCCAGGGAGGCAGTCCTACAGCTAGTAAATTTCCTGTTCACTTCCAAAGCTGAGATTGGGTTGGGGAGATCAAGGAAATGGAAGAAACAAGTAGAAGTCATCATGCGCTCAAGATTCTTGATGAGATTGTTTTTAGAAAGGAGCAAAGTTAAAGTAAAGTCTTTAGGACTTTAAAGTCTTTTAGGTCTGTCACTTAGCCCGCAAAATGGAGGAGCTCAAATTGACATCTTTCCTCTTCAAAAGGGAAAAAACAAAAAAGAGAGCTAGAAGAATATGCAAAGCCTTAATACATGCAAATAGGTCAGATGATTCTTAGAGGCGGGAAGACAGGACACTTTCCAATTGGTTACTTAGGGAAAAACAATATAAAACAACTTCCTTTTGTTTAGGCTAGTATTTCTGTCTCTATGGTTATTGTGCTAATACCCACTGCATGTTGGGGTTGCACTACAATACTCAACAGAAGGCAAGTGGAAACATGGGGGGCAAAGAAAAGCAGAGCAAAGTAATGTGGTATAAGAGAGCCCCATCTAGAAGAGTCCTTAATTAGGGAGAGAGAAAGTTGCTTTGTACTAAGACAGATCACTTGGGCTGAGACTAACAGCAACTGTCCAGAGTCTCCCATATCAGACTTTCCTAACCCTTCTCAGAGGTGCTGGGGGTTAAGCACAGACTTTTAACACACAAGACAATGCCTTACAACAAAGCTTAAGATACAAGACCAACAACAAAAACAAAATAAGAGCAAAAAGATCATGAGAAGCCCCAGGAAAACATCAGACAAAATTCTGGAATTCAGTGTGTTAACACCTGTGTTATAGAGTTGCTCCACCTTAAATGAGCCTGCAAAATACAGTGGATTACGTAATTAATGCGTTCTCCGGGACGTTTCTTACAGCAAAAATTACTTTAACCGAATTTCCCATAGGAATGCATTGAAAACTAAAATACTTTAACCGAAATGAAGTTTGCTATAGGAATGCAGTGAAAACCAATTAATCTGTTCTGAAAAAAATTCCATAAACCGAGCCACTATTTTCTATAGATTTCCTTTTGTTATGCAATTTTTATGTTGACCAAACTGTTTATTAACCGAGGTTCTACTGTATGGCAATTCCAGAGAAAAGAGGTGGTGCAGAAAGAAACCTACGGGCTGATCAAGAGAGGAAAATAACTCACCTTTTGGACTGTTTGTGGCATGGTCCGGTGTGAGCCTAGTTCCCAGGGGTCACACTAATGGCACTCTGACCCAACCCCGGTCCATGCCAAGGTGGGATCTTTTTGATCCAGCAGCAGAAGGGTTGGGGTGGGGGGTAGACAGGAGCAAATTCTCTCATGGGTCCCAGCAAAGCAACCCTTTCCAGATCAACCAGACATGTTTCTTTCTGGCCATTTAACTGCACTGTCAATGTGTGAGACCCCCTGCCCTGTGTTAATTTGCTTACAGGTAGAGGTCCGCATTGCTCGTACTTCCTCCAGGAGGTGCTGAGGACGACTCCGCAAGGGGGAAAGTGGAACTGAAAGATAAGTGAAAAAGAAAGGTAAAAATACAAAGATAGAAGCTTGCCAAATCCTCTGATTCAAGTGTATGTGGTTTTTCTGCCACCTATATTAATTATTTCAAATTCCTTCCATTGTTTCCCCCATTTACCATAACCTATTTTTTTTCATTTTACTTCTATTCCCCCAGGGTTTAGACATGATCATGGCTAGTCTGTCTTCACACACAGTCCGTTTAAATGATATTGTACAACATAAAAACCAGTCTTCCAGGTGCTTCAATCCATACCTCCTTCTTTTTCCTGCACATATTTCCCCATTCATTTCACCTTGAATGATTAATTGTAGCAAACTCTATAATTCATTTCCCATTAAATAATCAACATGTTCTAGCTTTTTCATTGTATATTTCACATTTCCTTGGATTTTCATTTTTTAATCCTATTTTTTCACCAGTCAAGCTCTCAGACTAAAAACTATTTTTGTGTGTGTGTGTTGGGTGGTGGTCGATCACATTTCAAATAGTTATTTTTTTACATGGTAACCTGTGTTAAAATTGTTGAGTCTATGGAATACAGTAGAACTGAGAATGCAAGCACAATACAATACATTTTTTCAAAGATAATATTAAGGGTTGTTTTTTTCAAAAATAAATTGTTCAAAAGGCACAAAACAAGAAATGCTCCCTCTCTCCACCTCTCTCTCCTAACTCTTATACGCCCTAAAGCCAATTGTCACTAAACCCTCCCAAATTTTCATTTTTAAATGGACTGCTGCCTCTATCCAGAACTTCAGCACTAAAGTAAAGTCAACATTTTAATGCAGTACATAGCCAAAGGTCTACAAAAGCAGTAGTCAGGCATAATGGACTCTTGTGGAAGAAATGGATATTGTACCTGCTGGATTAACTATACCTGCCTGAGGTTTTTGCTCCACCCTGCAGTTCTGAATGCTGCACATAATATTTGCTTCACCTTCCCCGTACTAAAATCTCGCTCCCACTTCTTCCCACTCTTCCAAACTTACGGTTAGGGTGGCTACGACAGCGATGCACGAGATGAACAGCCTTGGCCATCATGCGCTGCATAAAAATATGGGAAATTAGATTCACTTGGTCTCTACCCGTTTCTCGCCCAAAGAATCCATTTGCAGACAAACAAACAAACAAAAAAGGGGGGGCATCAAAGCCTGCACGGCTGAATGACCCTGATACTTCTCCAAACTTCTACACATCTAAGGGGCAAGAACAGGTCAGCAGTTCTAGACCCAAGTACTGTGCAATGGAGTGAGCTCTCATTGTCTGCCCCAGCTCCTGCCCACCTAGCAGTTCGAAAGCAAGAAATGTCAAGTAGATAAACAGGTACTGCCTCTGTGGGAAAGGTAATAGCTTTTCATGCACTCCAACATCTAGTCATGGCTGCCACATGACCATAGAAATGTCTGTAGACACACAGAGCACTGCGTCTTTGGTTATAAATAGAGATGAACATCACCCCAAGAGTCAGACATGACTGGCTTTGGAGCAAAGGGAGACTTTTCCTAACAGATTCTATAAAAACATGGAGTAGCTGGGCTGATCTCCCTCTGCCACATCCCTCAACTCACCAACTTCTCAAAGTTGACAAGGTTCTCCATGGATGTTTGGTTGCCATCATGGATGAAGGTCATGTCTGCAAAGGGAAGAGGGGAGAGTCTTCATCACTTGTTTCATTCAACCACCCAAGCTGGACTCCAGACATTTTTGTTCCCTGAAGCAAAGGGAAAGAACCCACCCCCATTGCTCATTTGGGTCTAAAGCGTCAACGAGTAAGCTGGTTGGACCAGTGACTTAATCTTTCTTCTGACCATCCCCCATTAAAGGCAACAGTCTAGCTTGCAGGGGCAATGAAGGGGCAGGTCTTATAATACTACACTATTGTCTTCTCCAACATCCTGTTGCCCCTTCTTGGCACCTAAGTCTCCTCTCTTTTGTCTTGCAAGTAGGGCAAGCAATGACCCTAAGATCTCTGGCCACCTGATTGCCTGACATCAATGCAAAGCCACTTCAGTGTGGCTTGGTAAGAAGCATGCTTCAGTACCTTTAAGAAGGAGGGGCATAAAGGGGATCATAGGAGGAGTTAGCTTGGCCACAGCCAACCGATAGACCCGGTGATTCCAAGAAGGATCCTGGAAAGAAAAGGGAGAACAAAATATGAGTTCTGGCATGTTTGCAACTCAATGTGCATTAGTCTTGCAATGGCTTGCCCCCAAACTCTCCTTCATGGTGCTCCTTTGCTTTTCCAGCCCAGTAAATTTAATTTAATTGTCAAATTTATATACCACCCACTCGGCCAAAACCGACTCAGGGCGGTTCACAATCACAATTTAAAAACATGTTAAAAAGAGTTAAAACTACCCACCCCCTAAAACAAGGGCTGCAGGATCCAAAGGCACCATGGGGAGGAGTTCTTCTACACCAGCCACTCAATGGAGGTTACCCTTCCACCTGCACCCCGCACTTGACCCGCCAGCCAGGTTTTTAGTTCTTTTCGGAAAGGCAGCAATTCCGTCTGGAGACGTAGTTCTGTTGGCAAGAGGTTCCAGAGGGCTGGTACAGACACGGAGAAGGCTCTCCTCCTTGTGCCAGAGAGGTGAGCCCCTCTGGCTGATGGAACGATTAGAGAGCCCCTCCGGTCCGCTCTGATTGGATGGACAGACGTCCTCAGGGCGATGCGATCTCTTAGGTAACCCGGCCCACTACCATATAGGGCTTTAAAGGTCAAAACCAGCACTTTGAATTGTACCCGGAGACAAACTGGCAACCAGTGCAGCTCCCGGAGCAGTGGCGAAGCACAGGCATAACGCCCACACCCCATCACCACCCGGGCTGCCACATTCTGGACCAGCTGTAGCCTCCAAATGGTCATCAAGGGCAGCCCCATGTAGAGCACATTGCAATAATCTAGTCTGGAGGTGACCAGAGCGTGAGTGACCATGAGCAAGGAGTCCCGGTCCAGGAGTGGGCGCAACTGGCGAATCACCTGAAGCTGGGCGAAAGCCCTCCTGGTCAAAGCCACTACCTGTTCTTCTAGCAGTAGCCGCGAATCCAGGAGGACTCCCAAGTTGCGCACCGGGTCTGTCTGGGGCAAAATAGCCCCATCCAGAACCAAAGATGGTAGCTCCTGGGATAACGCAGGACCCCTTATCCATAGCCACTCAGTCTTGCTGGGATTCAGTTGTAGCCCGTTAGCCCCCATCCAGACCCCAACAGCTTCCAGACACCTGGAAAGGACTTTGACGGCATCACTGGGGTCCCCACGGGCCGAGATGTACAACTGAGTGTCATCTGCGTACTGATGGTACCACACCCAATGGGAATGAATGATCTCACCCAGCGGCTTCATGTAGATGTTAAATAGGAGAGGAGAGAGCACTGAGCCCTGAGGCACCCCCCATTTGTGGGGCCTAGGACTGGACCTCTCACTCTCCAACCATACCAACTGGGTCCGACCCCTCAGAAATGAGGAAAACTAGGACCACACAGTGCCCTGGATCCCCAATCCTCGGAGCCATTCCAGAAGGATGCCGTGGTTAACGGTATCGAAGGCTGCTGAGAGGTCAAGAAGAGCAAGGATGGATGGGTGACCACCCTCCCGCTCCCGCCAGAGATCATCCATCAGTGCGACCAATGCCGTCTCGGTACCATATCCAGGCCTGAATCCTGACTGAAAGGGGTCCAAATAATCCGCTTCATCCAGCACCCCCTGCAGCAGACGCGCCACTGCCTTCTCCAACACCTTCCCTAAAAAGGGGAGGTTGGAGACAGGCCTATAGTTGTTTAGGACAGCTAGGTCGAGGGAAGGTTTATTTAGGAGGGGGCGCACCAAGGCATGTTTTAAAGGTGCAGGAAACACCCCCTCCCGCAATGATGTATTGATCATAGCCCCAACCCAGCCACCTGTCACCGCCTTGGAGGCTTTCACCAACCAGGTGGGACAGGGGTCCAATGGGCAGGTAGTGGCGCGCACAGCTGCAAGGAGCCTGTCCACTTCATTAGGGGCAACAGGATCAAACTGGTCCCAGATGGTATGGTAAGACTGTGTTCCTTCTGCCTACCAAGAGCAGATTAAATAGTGAACAGTTAAAAGCCTGTGCTTGGACCCCATCATTTTAGACTGCAGGTGAAGCTTTAAATAATGCAATGCTTTCCCCCATTAAAAGAAATGCCTTTAAGATTTATCACAGATAGAAAACTAACTTGCTAAGAACTGAGATAGAATTCTTCCCTTAAAGTAGAAGAACCCACTACCTCACTTAGGGAAACTAAATTTGACTCAGCCACAAGGCCTAAATCATACATGTATGGATAAGTTCTCTGGCTCTTAAAGCTTTTGCAAATAGCTTCCTGTACATACTCCTGCCTATGGGAAAGAATGGAAGGAGCAACCTGCTCATGGATCTTGTTTCCCACAGCAGGGGAAAAAACAGAAGTGTATTTTCTCATTCATAGTGATGCCAGCAAACAAGAAAAGCCGAAAGGGATAACCCTATAGCAAGGGTAGCCAACCTTAGTGTCCCAGGTGTTCTTGGATTTCAATTACCAGTAGCCCAAGTAAGCACACCTGCTGATTAAGGCTTCTGGGAACTGAAGTCCAAGAACACCTGGGGCACCAAGGTTAGCTATCCCTGTCCTACAGTGTTGGCACACTACAGAACTTTCAAAATACAGTGGAACCTCGGTTAACGTAATTAATGCATTTTCTGGGACATTTTTTACAGTGAAAATTACTTTAACCAAATTTCCCATAGGAATGCATTGAATGCAATTTCCCATAGGAATGCAATGAAAACCAAAGTACATTAACCGAAACACGGTTTCCCATAGGAATGCATTGAAAACCAATTAATCCATTCCCGGGGGTGGGTTGGGGTGGGGGATCCGTAAACCGAGCCACTATTTTCTATGGATTTCCTTTTGTTACGCAATTTTTATGTTAACCGAGCCATTTGTTAACCAAGGTTCCACTGTATAAGTTGGGGAAAGCTTGATAAAATGAAGGCTCAAGAAGTCTAGTGGTTAGAAAACAATTCACACTAGATGGGTTCAACTAGCAAAGGTGGAGTACACAGAAACAGCCCCCTCAAAGATTGTGGTATTTTTGAACCACAAGCGGGTGTACCCTGGTAAAGGCAACCTTGTGTTGCTGGCTAATCTTTCTCACACAAGTTCAGGCGAAAGAACTGCAGAATGAAATCACCAAAAGGTACCTTCATTTTGTCAGTTTCACATCTGACCTAGTGTGAGAAAGATTAGCCAGCAACACAAGGTTGCCATTACCAACGTACACCTGATTGTGGTTCCAAAATCTTCAAGGAGGCTCTTTCTGTGTACCCCAAAACTGAGAGTTCTGTGGCACCCCTGGAGACCAACAAATTTATCAGGGCATGCCCCTTCATGGACTATAGTACAGGTATGCTTAGGCATCTTAAGAACTGGCCCCCAGAAATACAAGAGACTGATTATGATTCCAGTCCAGAGCAACAAAGATTTCTTATCACATTATGTGTGTAAATTAGTGCACCTAGTGCTAAAACATGTCTTTCCAGCAGCCACATTCCTCAGAATGGCCAGTGTTAATAATCTAATTGTTTTTGACAGTACTTTCTCCACTTAATTTCTTGCATTTGTTTTTTTGTATTAAATTTCAATAATTTTACTAACTATGAGGCAACCATATTATGAGTATGTTGTGAGAAATGAGAACTCACTGGAAAATATGAGAGTGCTAGGAAACATTGAAGGCAGTAAGAAAAGAGGGAAAATCAAATATTACATGGATTGACTCAACAAAGCCACAGGATTCAGTTTGAAAGAACTGGGTTGCTAGTGATAGGACATTTCAGAGCTCTTTAGTTCACAGAGTTGCCGTAAGTAAGCTTTATAGTACATTAAAAGCAACACAATTTTAATCAACATCACTATCTACCATCTTATCCACAATTCTGTGTAATGTACATGTACCTGAAATTCTGGGCAAAATTTCATGTATCTGATGTGGTGGGTTAGAGCCCCCCCCCCCCCCCCCGGCAAAAATCTTATATCATAATAAATGATTTAGGCATTTCTGTTCAGATCTTATTTCAGTGTGTCTACTCTAAGTATGATCAACTCAACCAATACCATGCCAGCAACACCAACTGCTCTTTCTCTCCCTCCACCCCAGTTCCCCATCTAAAATTGGTAAGACTTTTATTTCATAGGATCAGCACAATAAAAGGAAGCATAGCATGTTGCAGTTAAAGAATGGGGCATAAAAAGAAGATTAAAAAATATATATTCCCGCACCCTCAATTGGGCAAACAACTGGACTTTTACTCACCAATATGCGTTCCATGGTGCCATATAGCTTTCGCGTCTTATTTGGAAGCTTCTGTGACATCAAAGAAATAAAGTAAAAGAGTTTATGAGGTAAACAATTGAAGAATTAGTCAAAAATAGGGTGAATGCTTACATGCATTTTATTATTTGATGATCCAATGGTGTTTGGCATGTATGAAAGAGCTTTGATACATAAAACCCCCACATACCAGGTGAAACTCGGAAAATTAGAATATTGTGGAAATGTTCATTCATTTCACTAAAAGTTGAAACAAACACGAGATAGACTCACTACATGCAAAGCGAGAGATGTCATGCCTTAATTCGTTATAATTGTGATGAACATGGGGTACAGCGTACATGAAATTATGTGATGATTATGAGCTTGGGGGTTTGAAGTTTTCATAAGCTATAAGCCATAAGCATCAATATTATAACAAAGTAAGGCTTGAACCATCTCGCTTTGCATGTAATGAGTCTATCTCATATATTTGTTTTACCTTTTAAATTGCATTACTGAACTGAATGAATATTTGCACGATATTCTAATTTTCTGAGTTTCACCTCTACAAGACCTTCCTGTGTTTTTGTGGCATATCAGATGTGATATTTTCTCACACAGTTCTTATGGCCAATATCTGAGCTCTCCAGTGAAGAATTCCTTAGCAACCCACATGCTTGAGCTGATCAGGACAGGCCTTTACAATTTACACTGAACCAACAAGAGATGTGACTAACAGCCAATTCACATGGCTCTATATGCAGATTAGGATAATCTCTCTGAATTGAGAGCCTATATAGGAGGCAGTTAAGTGGTTTTGTCTTTGGCCACAAAAAGCTTGTTTCACCAAAACGAGAGCAACAAGCTGAGAAAAGAATCCACAGCACTTCTTAGAGACACACTAGCAAACTGTAAGAATGTGCATTATCCAAAAAGACATTTGTAAAAAGAGACCAAATCAGGGATATTTGGGTAATTTTCAGATGACCGTTGAGGAGAACAATTAGTTGGTTGGCCACTCATGGGATGAAGCAACCCATCCCATAGATCCTTTATATTCAATTCAGTATACTTTAGGGATTAATAAAAAGACAATACACCAGGGTTCAAATTGAGAAAGGAGCAGTTGAAAGCAATACACTCTCTATCCAGGAAAACTCAGGTGGCACTAAAAAAAATGCTGTGTCAACCAAGAGTAAAGACCTTGACTTCTCTTGGATAGTCTGACCAACCAGGACTCAGACTGAGCACTATATAACCCTGGCTAAGGTTAGCATCCTAGCTTTCCCCCCTTTTCTTATCCAGCTTAGTTAACTAAAGTTTATGCTACCCAAATGGAGGATGAGAAGAATGAATGCCTGCGTTCCTCTTGTATGGGTTACGAGTAGCTAGGTCTGAATTGGTGAGGATCTCTCTCTTCCCCTTCCCCTTTTTCTTCTTTCTGACTGTGGCGGTACAAACAAATCTACCCATTGTTCTTTGTGCCACTGCCAGGATACCCATAGGCAGAAGTAATATCCTTCCATGTACCTCTTTCTACATTTAACATTGACCCCATGCACAAAATGTACGGCCACTATGCAGCTCCACCTGCTCTGCAGGTTTTAGCAGTTTGCATTTCCCCACTTTTGGGGAATGGGGTTTTTCATGAGGTGTTCACCTATCTGCATACACTTGTTTAGGCAAAGATTAAGTTGTTGTTTTTTGGAGGGGGGTGGGGTGGAGCAGTGACCTAACCGGTCATTTTTTATTTCTTGAGACAAATACACACAACTAGTTGGTTCCCCTTCAATCTTCTTGTGGTGCTGTTGAAGCCAAGTCTGTTTAGCAACCCCTTTAGTGTGCAAACAGTCCAATATGACACAATCAAATATGACATCTCACCTGAAGAAACGTGAGAATTATCTGAAGCCTTCTGTTGTTGTTTTCATATCCGTGCACATAGAAAGCTAATTGTCGACAAGGATGGTAGCTAGCCATCCTCTGACACATATATAAATGTCTTGGCATGAAATAAGCAAAGATTTTTATATCCCTACATCAGCCTATTGACCAAAACAAAGGAGCAGGTTAGATGATACAGGATGCTTAGCACCACAGAGTGGAGGAAGGGGAGGGACAGGAAAGGGGGAGGGAAAATGCAATGTTGCAAGGAACAATACTGCATAGGGACATGGAATGTGAGATCAATGAACCAAGGTAAACTGGAAGTGGTAAAAAATGAGATGGAAAGAATAAGCAATGACATCTTGGGCATCAGTGAGCTAAAATGGACAGGGATGGGTGAATTCAGCTCTGGAAACCATCATATCTACTATTGTGGACAAGAAAACCTTAGAAGAAATGGAGTAGCCATAATTGTCAATAAAAGAGTGAGGAAAGCAGTAATGGGATACAATCTCAGAAATGACAGATGTCAGTCAGAATTCAAAGCAAACCTTTCAATGTCACTGTGATACAAATATACGCGCCAACTACTGGTGCAAATAAAGCCACAGTGGATCAGTTCTATGAGGACCTAGAACACCTAGAACAGACACCAAGAAATTATGTCCAAATTATATCAGGAGACTGGAATGCCAAAGTAGGAAATCAAAAAGTGGAGGGACATAAGAACATAAGAACAGCCTTGCTGGAACAGGCCACAGCCCATCCAGTCCAGCATTCTGTCTCACACAGTGGCTCACCATTTGCTTCAGGGTATTCCCAGGCAGATGCCTTCACCTGCTTAGGATTCCCTGGAAATGGCATTGAGAGATATCCTGCCTATCTCTCCAACCCGGAGGTTATCCTTAAGTATCCATAATTATAGCCATTGATACCCTTGTCCTCCATGAACTTGTCTAATCCTTTCTTAAAGCTGTCAAGACTGACAGCTGTCACCACTTCTTCTGGCAGGGAGTTCCATAGACCAGTGATCCTCTGGGTGAAAAAGTACTTTCTCTTATTTGTTTGAGAACTAGTACCCAAAAGCTTCATGGAGTGTCCCCTAGTTCTAGTGTTATGCGATAGGGAAAACAGTTTTTCCTTATCTACTTTGTCCACACCGTGCATGATTTTATAAACTTCAATCAGGTCACCTCTTAGACGCCGTCGTTCAAGAGGGAAGAGGCCCAACCGTTGCAGCCTCAGATGGTAAGGAAGGTGTTCCAGTCCCCTAATCATTCTGGTTGCCCTCCGCTGCACTTTTTCCAGCTCCATAATATCCTTCTGGAGGTATGGCGACCAGAACTGTACACAGTATTCCAGATGGGGCCTCACCATAGATTTATAAAGAGGCAAAATGACACTTGCTGACTTATTTTCTATACCCTTCCTAATGATCCCTAGCATTGAGTTTGCTTTTTTCACTGCTGAGGCACACTGGGTTGACACCTTCATTGAGTTGTCCACCAGGACACCAAGGTCCCTTTCCTGGTTTGTCACAGAAAGTTCAGACACCATCAGTTTATAAATGTAATTGGGGTTCTTTGCCCCCAACATGCATCACTCTGCACTTACTAATGTTGAAGCTCATTTGCCACTGTTTTGCCCACTCCCCCAGTGTCAAGAGATCCCTCTGGAGCTCCTTACAATCTCTCACAGTTTTCACTACCCTGTATAATTTAGTGTCGTCAGCAAATTTGGCTACCTTGCTTTTTACTCCTACCTCTAGATCATTTATGAAGAGGTTGAAAAGCAGGGGTCCCAGTACTGAACCTTGGGGGACCCCACTCTTTACTTCCCTCCACTTGGAGAAGTGTCCATTTAGTGCTACCCTCTGTTTCCTGTCCCTTAGCCAGTTGCTGATCCAGGACAAGACCTGTCCCTTTATTCCATGACTGGTAAGTTTATTCAAGAGCCTTTGGTGTGGGACCTTGTCAAAAGCCTTCTGAAAGTCCAGATAAACAATGTCAACTGGATCCCCCTTATCCACATGCTTGTTGACACTCTCAAAAAATTCCAACAGATTAGCCATGTTGGCTCTCCTTTAGCAGCGCCTTCTCTTCTATGTGCCTATTAATTCTATTTTTTAGGATGGTTTCCATCACTTTACCTGGGACACATGTCAAACTGACAGGTCGGTAATTTCCTGGATCACCCCTGGATCCTTTTTTGAAAATTGGTGTTACATTCGCTACCATCCAGTCATCAGGCACAAAGCCTGATTTGAGGGAAAGATTATATATTTTGGCTAGGAGATCAGCAATTTCATCTTTAAGTTCCCTGAGAACTCATGGATGGATGCCATCTGGTCCTGGTGATTTGTTAGTGTTTAGTTTAACAAGACATGCAAGGACCTCCTCCCTGGTTATTTCTATCTGGCTTAATTCTTTGTTTTCCCTCCCTACGAAGATAGGCTCTGTTTTGGGCATGTGGTCTCTGTCTTCTTCAGTGAATACTGAAGCAAAGAATTCATTGAGTCTCTCTGCAATCTCTGTTTCCTCTTTAATAACCCCTTGCCTTCCATTGTCATCTAATGGTCCAATGGTCTTCCAAGTTGGGTTCTTACCTCTAATGTACTTAAAGAAGTCTTTGTTATTTCTCTGAGTATTTTTAGCTATACGCTCCTCAAAGTCTTGCTTTGCTTTCCTGATTGTTGCCTTGCATTTGTTCTGCCAGAATTTATGTTTCTGCCTGCTGTCCTCATTCGGACAAGCCTTCCATCTTCTAAATGAGCTTTTCTTGCTCTTGATCACTTCCCGAACAGCTCCTGTAAGCCACATTGGAGTCCTCTTGGACCTGGCAGTGCCCTTTTTCCTTTTGGGTATGCATTCCAATTGGGCCTCTGTTATTGTTTTTGTAAACAGCCTCCATGCCTCTTGGAGTGTTTGGACTCTCTCAATTTTCCTTTTCAGCTTCTTTTTTACTAGTTTCCTCATCTTTGGGTAATTTCCTTTTTGAAAATTTAAGGTCTCTGTGTTAGATATTATCGGTGACTTGCAGTCTATGATCAAGTTAAACATAATTGAGTTGTGGTCACTGTTCCCTATTGGATCAGTCACATTAACATCTTGCACCAGATCCTGAGTATTACTCAGGATCAAGTCAAGGATTCTTGTACCTCTAGTTGGGTCTTCAACCATCTGTCCCAGGGAACAATCATTTAGCATATCTAGGAACTTTATCTCTTTATCATGTGCTGAACAACAGTTCACCCAGTCTATGTGAGGGTAATTGAAGTCCCCCATTATAACCAGGCTTCCCTTCTTGGATGCCTCCTTTACAACATTCTCCAACTGCCAGTCTCCCTCAAGAGTTTGGGTCGGAGGCCGATAGTATATGCCTACCATTAGACCATCCTTGTGGCCTGGTACTCTTACCCACAGAGCTTCTAATGGTGACTCCAAATCACCTAGATATTCCAATTCATACGATTTTATCACTTCTTTGACATACAAGGCTACACCACCTCCCGTTTGCCCCTTCCTATCCTTCCTGTACAGTTTGTAGCCTGGGATAACTGTATCCCATTGGTTATCATCCATCCACCAGGTTTCAATACCAATAATATCAATATTCTTATCTATTGCTAAGTATTCCAGCTCCCCTATTTTGTTCCGGAGGCTTCTGGCATTTGTATACAAGCATTTATATATGCTTTCCTGATACAGTCTTTTGAGTTCAGTTACATTGTTAGACTGCCTCTTGCATCCTTCTGCTAGAGTGCTGGTGACTAGCTCCTTGCTCTGCTCAGTAATTTTTGCATCCTCCTCACGACTCAAGTACACACTTTCCCGAACCGGATGCTGCCCAGCTCCTGTCGGCTTTCCCACAGTTATCAGTTTAAAAGCTGCTCTGCAGCCTTTTTGATGTTGAGTGCTAGCAATCTGGTCCCATCATGGTTCAAATGCAACCCATCCCTCCTGAACAGATTTGGCTTGTCCCAAAATTTTCTCCAGTTCCTGACAAATCTGAAACCCTCCTCTTGACACCACCGCCTCATCCACGTATTGAGGCTTCTGAGCTCTGCCTGCCTGGTAGGTCCTGCGCGAGGGACAGGCAGCACTTCTGAAAATGCTACCTTCAATCTTCTTCCTAACAACCTGAATTTGGCTTCCAGGACAGACCACTTGGCCTTCCCAACATCATTGGTACCAACGTGTACCATGACAACTGGCTCGTTCCCAGTTCTCTCTAACAATCTATCTAGATTTCTTGTGATGTCTGCAACTTTTGCACCTGGCAGGCAAGTCACCATACGGTTATCATGTGCATCACAAATCCATTTCTCTGTATTTCTAATTATTGAATCACCTAGTACAAGGAGCCTCACTCCTGCAATCTGTTCATCTACATGCACCTCATCAACCATATTAAGGGAGAGAAACTCAGTTTGTTCCTGTTGTTTATCTTCCTGGATCTCATCAAGTGTGATGAAGGAGAGATCATCAGGTGGAACCAGTTGTTCCTCTGTGTGTTCCTCATCAGGTGTGATGAGGGAAAGAGCCTCAAATTTATTCTGTAATTTCAGACTCTCAGAGTGATCCCCTACTCTTCTCCTCCTTTGATGGAATAACAGGCAAGTTTGGTCTTGGAGTACAGAATGAAGCAGGGCAAAGATTGATAGAGTTCTGCCAAGAGAACGCACTGGTCATAGCAAACACTCTCTTCCAGCAAAACAAGAGGCAACTTTACACATGGACATCACCAGATGGCCAACACCGAAACCAAATTGACTACATACTCTGCAGCCAAAGATGGAGAACCTCCATACAGTCAGCAAAAACAAGACCTGGAGCAGACTGTGGCTCAGATCACAACCTACTGATCCTAAAATTCAGGCTAAGACTAAAGAAAATAGGGAAAACAAGGAGACCAGACAAATATCACCTAGACAGCATCCCTAAAGAATACACTGTGGAGGTGATGAACAGATATAATGGCCTAGACTCAATAGACAGAGTGCCAGAAGAATTATGGACAGAGATGAGGGACATCATGCAGGAAGCAGCAAAGAAAACCATACCAAAAGAAAAGAAGTGTAAGAAAGCAAAGTGGTTGTCTGATGAGGCTCTTAAAATAGCAGAGGAAAGAAGGAATGCAAAAGTCAAAGGAGAAAGGAAAAAATACAATCATTTGAAGACAGAATTTCAAAGAAAAGCAAGGAGAGATAAGGAAAACTACTTAAAAGAACAGTGCAAAGAAATGGAGGAAAACAACAAAAGAGGGAAGGACTAGAGATCTTTTTTTTAAAAATTGGGGAAATCAAGGGAACATTTAAAGCAAAAATGACCATGATAAGGGACAAAGACGGACAAGAGCTAGCTGATGCAGAAGAGATTAAGAAAAGATGGAAAGAGTACACAGAGGAACTCTACAAAAAGGACCTCAACACTCCTGATAATCACAATGATGAAAAAATTGAACTTGAGCCACACATCCTGGAGAGTGAAGTTATAAAGGCCCTAAAGAGCACTGCAAACAACAAAGCTAGTGGAGATGATGGTATCCCAGTGGAATTTTTCAAAGCTCTAAAAGATGATGGCGTCAAATTACTGCATTCAATATGCCAGCAAATTTGGAAAACAAAACAGTGGCCACAGGATTGGAAAAAATCAGTATACATCCCAATCCCAAAAAAGGGCAATGCCAAAGAATGTTCAAATTACCAAACAATTGCACTCATCCCACATGCCAGCAAGGTGATGCTCAAGATAATACAGGATAGACTTCAGCAGCATGTGGAGAGAGAATTACCAGAGGTGCAGGCTGGTTTCAGAAGAGGTAGGGGGACTAGAGACCACATTGCCAACATACATTGGATCATGGAGTAAACAAAGGAATACCAGAAACAAGTTTACTTTTGTTTTATAGACTACACTAAGGCATTTGACTGTGAGGACCACAACAAGATGTGGCAAGTAATTAAAGAGATGGGAATACCAGAGCACCTCATATGCCTCCTGAGAAATCTGTACATGAACCAAGAAGCAACAGTTAGGACAGAACACGGAATGACAGAGTGGTTTGGAATAGGAAAAGGAGTAAGACAAGGCTGCATTTTGTCACCCTGCTTATTCAACTTATACACAGAGCACATAATGCGCAATGCAGGTATGGAGGAATCACAATATGGGATTAAAATTGCTGGGAGAAACATCAACAATCTGAGATATGCAGACGGCACCACCCTAATGGCAGAAAGTGAGGAAGACCTAAAGAATCTCTTGATTGGGCTGAAGGAGGAAAGTGCAAACGCTGGCTTGAGACGCAATATCAAGAACACCAAGAAAATGGCAACAGGTCCGATCAGTTCCTGGAAAATACATGGGGAAGAAGTAGAAGCAGTGACAGATTTTACATTCTTAGGATCAAAGATCATTGCAGATGGACATTGCAGCCATGAAATAAAAAGGCGTCTGATTCTTGGGAGACAAGCCATGAGAAACCTGGGGAACATAGTGAAAAGCAGAGACATTGCATTGCAAACAGAAATTAGAATAGTCAAAGCAATGGTATTCCCAGTGGTAATGTACAGATGTGAGAGCTGGACAATTAGGAAAGCTGAACGCAGAAGAATAGATGCCTTTGAAATGTGGTGTTGGAGGAGAGTTTTGAGAGTACCCTGGACAGCAAGGAGAACAAATAGGTCAATCTTAGAAGAAATCAACCCTGACTGCTCATTGGAAGGTCTAATAGTAAAGACGAAGCTAAAGTACTTTGGACATCAAATGAGAAGGGAGGATTCACTTGAGAAGGCCTTGATGTTGGGAAAGGTGGAGGGCAAAAGAAGAAGGGGGAGGCCAAAGATGAGATGGCTAGATGGTATTGTAGACACAATGGGCACAGAACTGGGAGTGCTGAGGGGGATGGTGGCGGACAGAGGCACCTGGAGAACAATGGTCTATAGGGTCACAAAGGGTCGGAATCGACTGTGCGACTGAACAACAACAACAACAGCCCAAAGCTGACACTGAAAAGGTTGTTGTGGGTTGCCTCTCAAAATGGCCAAGGCAGGAAGCAAAAGCTCTCATATTTACAGTCAACATCAACTCTTACAGCAGGGTTGGAGAATTTGTGTCCCTCCAAATGCTGCTGGACTGTAACTCCCAGCATCTCACCATGGAATCTGCTGGCTAGGGGGTCATGGGAGTTGGAATCCAACCAGAACTAGAGTACCACATCTCCCACACCCATCTTAAATCTTTTCTAAGGATGTTTATGACCGTTGAATGAAATTAGAAAGCACAGGAGCACCTACAACCCTTCTTCTGGCAGGGAGTTCCATAGACCAGTAATCCTCTGGGTGAAAAAGTACTTTCTCTTATTTGTTTGAGAACTAGTACCCAAAAGTTTCATGGAGTGCCCCCTAGTTCTAGTGTTGTGCATAGGGAAAACAGTTTTTCCTTATCTACTTTGTCCACACCGTGCATGATTTTATAAACTTCAATCAGGTCACCTCTTAGATGCCGTCGTTCAAGAGTGAAGAGAATTGTTGCAGCCTCAGATGGTAAGGAAGGTGTTCCAGTCCCCTAATCATTCTGGTTGCCCTCCTCTGCACTTTTTCCAGCTCCATAATATCCTTCTGGAGTTATGGTGACCAGACCTGTACACAGTATTCCAGATGGGGCCTCACCATAGATTCATAAAGAGGCAAAATGACACTTGCTGACTTATTTTCTATACCCTTCCTAATGATCCCTAGCATTGAGTTTGTTTTTTCACTGCTGAGGCACACTGGGTTGACACCTTCATTGAGCTGTCCACCAGGACACCAAGGTCCCTTTCCTGGTTTGTCACAGAGAGTTCAGACCTCATCAGTTTATAAATGTAATTGGGTTTTTTTGCCCCAACGTGCATCACTCTGCACTTACTTGTGTTGAAGCTCATTTGCCACTGTTTTACCCACTCCCCCAGTGTCAAGAGATCCCTCTGGAGCTCCTCACAATCTCTCATAGTTTTCACTACCCTGTATAATTTAGTGTTGTCAGCAAATTTGGCTACCTTGCTATTTACTCCTACTTCTAGATCATTTATGAAGAGGTTGAAAAGCAGGGGTCCCAGTGCTGAACCTTGGGGGACAAGGTAACCTCCTGCTCCATTCCATGTCATGAATGGCACTTGATTCTGAGCAAGGAAACAATAAATGTTGGAGATGTGGTGACAAACCGGGAATTTACTCCCATATGTGGTGGGGCTGTAAATATGCCCAGTATTTTTGGAAACAGGTGGAAGTTGAAATAGAAAAAAATTTGGATACCGGATAATGCTAGAACCAAAAATTGCTCTTTTAGGGGAGAATCCAGTTCAAGAGATAGGGGAGAAGAAGAAAGAGTTATTATTGATCCTCCTGACAGTTATGAGACAAATGATTGCTGTAGTCTGGAAGAACCAGTTTGACCTAAATATAAATAATTGGTATAACCAAGTTTGGCGTATTGCCCTTAACGATAAACTAACGTGTCAAGTGAGACAAAAAAGAGGGGAAACAAAAAAGAACAACTTCTGGGAAATCTGGAAGCCATTTATAAATTACTGTCTATCAAACAGGGAATGGTTATATCCTTACCAAAAAGAGGTTGAATTCTGGCAAAGATGTTAAGTTGCGATTTCTCGCGCATTGGAAATAAGTTTTAAATTGATTTTGATAAGGTCCATAAATATCAATGGTGATTTGGTAAAATTCTCCGATCCTCAAATAGTTTGTCATAATTCTCGTGCTTGTGTGTGCACTGGGTGAGGGAAATGGGGTTGAATGAATGTTTGTAAATTTTATTGTTTGTATTTTATAAAAAGCAAATAATTTTTTTTAAAAGGAACCTCTCCCATATTTGAAGGCAGCAGGCTACTTTAGGAAGAGGAGGCCAAAATTCCACCATTGCACATTCGAATCTTATCACCTGAGGGGACTGTATCACTCTGCCTAATACAGTGTTTCCCAATCTTTTTTTGGCCATGTCCCACCTAAGCATCTCTAAAATCCTGATGCTCCCCCCACCCCGTGACATATAATTCTTATTATTAAAAAATAAACTCCTATTCAAATGGAGGAAGCCTAAAAGGCCATTAACCTAGCCTAACTCATTCTCAAATTGCTCCCCCTCCCCCCAAAAAAATCAAATTGGCTACACACACACCCCAAATGCCCCATGTTGGGAACCACATGTCTAATCTAAGGACTGGCTTTATCTAGATCATATATCCAAAACATCTCTTAGTATGCCATTGTGACCCTGGGTTTTCCTCCCAATATCTCATTCTAGAATTATAGCTGAAGCAGTTAGGAGACCTGGACTCTTCTCTCCTATATCTGCCCACCAAGGCTGGACCCCAGAATATGGTGGGTTGAAATGGGAGATAGGACAGAATCTTTTCTACACAATGGTCTCCAAAGCATGGAATGGCTTCTCTCTTCTGCACAGAAGAATCTTACCTCCCAGGTTCTAAGGAGACGGCTAATAGCGGGGTGGCTCAGTCCAAACATCACAGCAAAGAAAGAGTTCAGGTTCTTTTGGTCCTTTAGGCTAAAACCAAAAAAACACCAGTGAGGCTCTGATCAAAGAAGGATCTGAAACAAGGAGGAATCTAAATGACGGATGTTCCCATCATAAATGGCGGATGTTCCCATCATAATTCCCAGAGCAGGCTTAGACCACAAAGCACTCGGAGCTCTCCTTAAGAACAGAGACAATCTGCCTACTATAGGGATGAATGCAGAAGGGAAATTAGTTTCTGGATTATTTGCAGGGGATCGACCCAAATAATTGACAATACCAACAACACAATTGCTTTCTATCTCCTCTAAATTATGTTGCTGACACTTAACAATTACAAACAAAACAAAAAAAATCCCAAAACAAACCAGGAATAGACTTTCTGTGAAAGGATTGTAAGCAAATTCTTGAACTAAGAAAAAAAATTCTGAACAGAGAAGTACTTTGAAGTGCCGTTCCTTAATTTTAAGTGAACATCTTTCTCACTGCCTTTCTCCTTCCTAAGCCATGATGCTGACTCAGATGGTCAGGAATCTGGCTAGATCTTGTAAAATCAATGCTTTTGAATTACAACTCTTTCTGGCCAAGCTGGCTGGGAGATTCTGGCAGTTGTAGACCACAAGTCTCCAAGCTCTGAATCTTTTTTTAAAAAGCGTGGTGGTGGTGGAAAGGGTTAAAGCCCAATATATATCTCCCAAAATGGAAGTGTGGCCTGTATCCAATCAAGTGCTTCTGTGTCTACCAGACTCTTACTGTGCCGCTATTTTGATGAATTTGCGGAGCAGTTGGGCTCTCTTGACAACATCTGGGCAAAGGCAGAGCTCGGTGGTGACCCAAAACTGCAGCTCATTGAAACGATGGAGGAAGCGTTCCAGGTTGGCTGTGGTTGTGCCAGGGAACTTCTGCGGCCCAAAAATGTAGTAGATCAGCTCCACCTTAAAAAACAAACACAACAGTTGAAATAACCAGAACTCTCTGGTTCGGTGCCAAGTTAGTGTGAATAAATCCTGGGAAAATTAGGAGTGGGGATAACAATATACTCAAAAGCTCAGATTGAAATATATTTTTACAGACAGTACACGTTGGAGGAAGATGGAATAACCTAAGGGCTAAGAACATATAAGTCTCATAGGAGGAGCTTTTCATGCCTTCCATAGTTCAGAAATTAGTATACTGTGCATAATTATTGGGTCTTGGAAGGCAAGCATAGGATTCACTTCCAAGTATGATTGCTTTAGTCACGAAGGGCTGCTAGAGCCACTCAGCAGATCTGAGCTTCCAATGGTGTGTAATGTATCATTACATTTGGTGTGTAATGTATCATATTCCACAGATTGGGGCTATAAATGAATATCCTTACCTGATGGATGCTTTTGAAGAGGTTCCAGTCATGCTCTGTAAGTTGACTGGCCAAGTCCTTAGAACTGATGAAATCCAAGCTTTCTGAAGACCCCACTGTGGGACCCAGCTGCTCAGGGTGAGGGGTCTAGGCAAAAAGGCAGAACAGAACAATGCTGTTCGAACCAGAGAAGTGTGAACATCTTAACAGAAAACCCCCCCCCCCACCAGTGTTGTACTGCAGCTGGTTCTATATGATTCTATAGAACCGGTAGCAGAACTGACTGGTATCACCCACCACCCTCCCAAACCACGCCCACCTCCTCCTCCCCTTCCCCCGCACTCCAGGCACGGCTGGGAGGAGGAGGAGGAAACGCGCGCCTAACCGCTGCCACCGCCGCTTGCCTGGAGCGGCGTGGCTGGGGTGAACTCACCATGCCGGGTGCCCTTCCTTCTACATACTTCCTGCATGCCTCCTCCTGGGCGAGGCACATTGTGGCGTTGCCGAAGGCGCAAAGGAAGTACGTAGAAGGAAGCACACCCAGCATGGTGAGTTCCCCCCAGCCACGCAGTCCGGACAAGCAGCAGTGGCAGAGGGTAGGTGTGCGCTTCCTCCTCCTCCCAATGCAGGATGTACGGAGGCTGACGGCAGCTTCAGCTCCTCGTCATGGGGGGCACACGGGTGCCCCAACTAACCAGCACATGGGGGTGGCTCCGTGCAGCTCAGCCAGGTGCCTCCGCACATCTCCCACCACTGTGGCCTGCATCTCCAAGGCAGCAAGTGGGGAGCATTGCCTGCAAGTGGAAGGGTTGGGCTGGCTCACTCACTCGTTTGCTCCCCCCCCTTTTTTTTTTACGCTCCACAGTGAAAGCCCGCCTTTGGCTCCCTGCTTCTCTCAGCGCTGTTGAGGGCTGCTCAAAGTTGAGGAGGAAGGAGAGCTGGGTTTTCCCCGCCGTTGCTCTCCTTCCTTCCTCCTCTCGGCTCTGAGCAGCCCTTGGCAGCACTGAGAGAAGCAGGGAGCCAAAGACTGGCTTTTGCTGTGGAGCGTAAAAAAGGGGTGAGTGAGCCCGCCAGCCAGCCCAACCCTTCTGCTTGCAGGCAATGCATAGAGAAGTCCCTGTGTTTCTTTTCTTTCTTCCCCTTTTTTTTGGGGGGGGGGCAAGACCACACCCACACAGTTGGTCATGCCCACAGTTGGTCACGCCCATGCTCACAGTTGGCCACACCCACAGAGTGGTTTAGTGTATGAGAACCAAGACAATAGGAACAGCCGAAGGGTTGGCTTAACACATCTTTATTGCATGATGGTCCGGGGGAACATGTGGTAATGGTGGATGAACAGCTCAATATATACTGTGACTATACATTTGAAAGTGGCTCCTCGATAGCCCATTGGCTACTGTCTTCGTGACGTCATTCCCCGTCACGCCCTTCTTGTCCAGGTGAGGTGGTGGCGGGAATCTTCCCGCGCTGTAGTTGTTTGGGGAATTGGAACCATGTGAGCTGGGCGCTCGCTATTGTCCCCTAGATGTCACTAGCTCGCGTCCTGATACAGAAGGTTACAGTGTTACAGCTGGTGGTTATTATATCCACTCATTCGAGTGTTACATTACTTAAAGGTATATTATTTCAGACACAACATCCCTCCCCCCTAGGATGAGACGAAGTCTTTCATCCAATATGGTTTATTGCAAACGCGTTTTGGGCGCAAGGCTGGCTGGCTTGTCCCGGGGGCGCTATCACTTCTGTGTTCCCTGGTCTCTTGTCCTGCAATGGGAGAGGGAGACTCGTTAATGACTTGCCGCGGCTCCGCGGCTTTTGGGGTAGGGGTAAACTCCATTGTGGGAAAACCGGGGGCACTGGGGGCTAACGAAAAACCCCGCTTCTCGCTTGGATGGGTGGGGGACCACTCCGAACCCCCCCCCCAGTTTTGTAACTCAAACTCAAATTCATCTACTGGGGTATCTGTGGGGGTATCCCTCAGGATATCTATGGGGACAAACTTATTCCCTTCCCCCCTTGGTGGGGGCCCTTCCCCCCTTGGTGGGGACCACTGGCCCCCCTCTCCTCCCCCTTGGGCTGAACAGGTGGGGGAGAACCCTAACGTTGAATCCTGTTCTGCGCTGTCGCGCTCTGGTTTCCGGAGACCCGGCGCCGGAGTTGGTCTGCGTGCCGCCTCCAGGGTAGACCTGTGCTGGTCTCTACGCAATACGACATGGGACCTGTCTGCCCGATGACTACGCCCGGAACCCAGGCTGGCCCTGCGCTAGCGTAGATTCTGCAATGAACCGGGGCGCCTATTTCGAAACTCTTTGTGCCCGCTAACCCGATGTTCCTCCCAGAGTCCTCCACCCTAGTAGGGTCTAGCCTTGTCAGTATCGTAGTCAGCTTTCTGTGCATTAGGAGCTCCGCGGGCGAGTATCCTGACACTAGGGGGGTCACCCTGTATCCCAGCAAAAACTGACACAACTGCAGGTTTAAATCCCCGGGGCCCATGCGCCTCAGCGCGTCTTTGGTGGTACGCACGAGGCGTTCTACCTGGCCATTCGTCGCCGGGTGGAAAGGCGCGGAGGTGATGTGCCGGATGGCGTTGATGTCGGTGAATGCCCTGAACTCGGCGGACGTGAAGCAACTAGCGTTATCGCTAATAAGGGTGTCGGGTATACCGAACGTGCTGAACACCCTGCGCAATTGTTTAATTGTTGCGGCTGAGGAGGTGTTTGCAACTGGGATAACCTCCAACCACTTGGAGTAAGCATCCACTATGAGGAGAAAAAGTGACCCTCTGAAAGGGCCCGCAAAGTCAATGTGCACGCGGGACCACGGCCCATTTCCCGCATCCCATTCCCTGTGCGGAAGTCGAGCCTCTTCGGGCCGGGAGCTTTGGCAACTCTCGCAAGTGCCCACCATGTGCTCGATATCGGTGTCCAACTGGGGCCACCAGAAGTAGCTCCTGGCCAATGCCTTGGAGCGGACAATTCCAGGGTGGCTGACGTGCAGCAGTTTAAGCACCCTAGCTCTCAGGGATTCAGGGACAATTACCCGCTGGCCCCACAGGAGGCACCCCCTCTCCAAAGACAGTTCTAGCTTTTTCCTAAAAAATGGGGCGGACTCCGCCGCCGGGGAGGACGTTGGCCACCCTTTCTGCACCCAAGAACTGACCAGGGCCAACGTCTTGTCCTTGCCTGTCGCCTTGGCGATCTCTGCGGGCACTATGGGGGGTGAATCTAAGACCTCTATCATGAGCACTTGGTGGTCTTGTTCCACCTCACACACGTGGCTGCTTGTGTGGGGGAGGGGTGACCTCGACAGGGCGTCCGCGTGGCTTATGTCCTTTCCAGGGTGATACACCAGCGCGTTCTGGTACGCGTTTAAAAAGATGGCCCACCTGAGCATCCTAGGGGACAGGATCTGTGGCGTGGGCTTGTCTGCAGTAAAAATGCCTAGCAGGGGCTTGTGGTCAGTCACAATGGTAACGGGGCGGCCATAGAGGAAGTCGTGGAACTTTTTTGTCCCAGCAATTATCGCTAACGCCTCCCTGTCTGTCTGTGCGTAGTTTCGCTCTGCCTTAGACAGGGACCTGGAGTAGAATGCCACCAGGGCCTCCCGCCTGTTTTCCAACACGTGGCACAGAACCGCCCCCACCCCCACTGGGGATGCATCACATATCAGAACCACTGGTCTCTTGGGGTCAAAATGGGTTAATATGGCGTCCGAGGATAAAAGTTGCTTTAGCTCATTGAATGCCCTCTCCTGGCTCTCTCCCCATTTCCACGCCTCGTCCTTTTTTAGTAACTTATGAAGCGGCTCTGCTACCGATGCCTTCCGAGGCAGGAAGGAATGGTAGAAGTTTACGAGCCCCAGGAACGACTGCAATTCGGGCTTGGAGGTGGGTCGAGGAGCATTTTGAACAGCGGTCACCTTTGATTTGGAGGGTTTGATGCCTGCAGGGGTTACCCGGAAACCCAAGAACTCAACCTCTTTTGCGAAGAAGACGCATTTGTCTTTCCGCAGCCTCAACCCCGCCTTTTCGAATACCGTCAGTACTTTGTCTAGCCTCTCAGCCAATTCTGACTCGCTCCCCCCGTTATCAACACGTCATCAAAGTATGGTAAGACCCCCTCCAGACCCTTTAAGAGGCGTTCCACGAGCGATTGGAAGATGCCTGGCGCCGAGTTCACACCGAACTGTAGGCGTGTCACCTGGAACGCCCCCTTATGAGTGACTATTGTCTGCGCAGCAGCTGCAGCTGGGGTTACCGAGAGCTGCTGGTATGCCTGCGCCAGGTCAAGCTTTGCGAAACACTTTCCCCCATGTAACCTGGCCAACAGGTGGCTGACTACCGGCACCGGATACGCATTTGGGCGTATCGCCTTATTAATGGTACATTTGTAATCAGCGCATATTCGAACCTCCCCATTGGCCTTCAGCGCTGTTACAATCGGAGTTTCCCACTCCACAGAATCAACAGGAACAAGGATCCCCTGGCCCACCAATTTGTCCAGTTCCGCCTCTATCTTGTCCTTGAGTGCAAAAGGCACTCTGCGCGGTTTGAGTCTTATTGGGTGGACCTCCGGGTCTAGGTCGAACGCAACTGGGGGTCCCTTGAATTTTCCGAGTCCCTTCTTGAACACTTCAGGATGCGCATCACACACCTCCTGTATTGGGTCAGTCCCAACGGCATGCACCCCCCCAATGAACAATCCCAGGGGCTTAAACCATTGAGTCCCGAGGAGGCAACAACTCCCCCCCTTGAGAACAACGAGGGGAAGTTCCGCGGCGCGTTGCTTGTATTGGACCTTGAATTTTCCAACCCCCAACACCGGAATGCTATTTCCCTGCACGTCCTGCAGCGTGGACCTCAGTGTTCTGAGCTTGGGCCACACGTTGGGGGAAATTCCCAAAAACTCCCTCTGGGAAATGATTGAATATGAGGAACCCGAGTCTATCTCCATCTTAACGGGGGGCCCTTGCACCAGTACCTCAATAAAATAATGGGGGTGTCCTAAGGACACGCTGTGGACTGCGGTGTCGTCGTCGCTGCCGTCGGAGATGTGGCCCACGCCGTCCTGCTTCCTCGAGGGCCGGACGCCTTCCTGGATCCTCGGTGAGCGGTCTGTCGAGCCTTTCTGGTCTCTGCGCCGCCATCTGCAAACCTTGACTATGTGCCCTCGACGCCCACAGTTGTGGCACTCGGCCTTCCGGAAAGGGCACTTGATGCGGTCATGGGCCGCCCCGCAGCCGTCGCAGCGTCGGCCATCCTTCCGCACCTTCCGGACGTCCTCGTCCTCGCTGCTCTCCGCGGAGGAGTGTGGCGCCCGCCTGGCAGCTTGCACCGAGCCCGCTGCCTTGTCGGGTTGTGGGGGCCTTGCTCTGAACCCCTTAACCCCGGCTCTCGTGGCTTCCACCACCTGCGCCTCCTTCACGACCTCGTGCAGCGTCGGGGGCGGCTCCTGGTTCATCAGCTTTCGCTGAACCTCCTCGTCCCACAGGCCACACGGTATGCGGTCCCTGAGGGCGATTTCCAGGTTCTCCCATTTGCAACCAGAGGGCCGCTGCAAAGGCAGCCACGGACTCACCCGGCGCCTGGACTCTCTTCCAGAACGCGTCCCGAGCTGAGAACATCGAAACCGAGGGCTGGAAATGGTTGCGCATCGCTTTCAGGAGCTGCTTGACCAGCACTTCGTTCACCTTCTTCGGAGACACCAGGTCCACCAAGACCTTCATGGCGGGGAACCCGAGCATCCGGATGAGAATGGCCCTCTTCTTCCCCTCGTCTGAGATGTCGGACACCATCAGTGCGCTTTGGAAGTCCATTTCGAAGAGCTCCCATTCTTCCGGTTTGTTGATGTTGAAACCGGCCTGCGTTGTCTTGATTCCATGGGGATCCATTATCCCATCCTCGTCGCCAGTTTAGTGTATGAGAACCAAGACAATAGGAACAGCCGAAGGGTTGGCTTAACACATCTTTATTGCATGATGGTCCAGGGGAACATGTGGTAATGGTGGATGAACAGCTCAATATATACTGTGACTATACATTTGAAAGTGGCTCCTCGATAGCCTATTGGCTACTGTCTGCGTGACATCATTCCCCGTCACACCCTTTTTATCCAGGTGAGGTGGTGGCGGGAATCTTCCCACGCTGTAGTTGTTTGGGGAATTGGAACCATGTGAGCTGGGCGCTCGCTATTGCCCCCTAGAGGTCACTAGCTCGCGTCCTGATACAGAAGGTTACAGTGTTACAGCTGGTGGTTATTATATCCACTCATTCGAGTGTTACATTACTTAAAGGGATATTATTTCAGACACAACAAGTGGGTAGTAAATTTTTTTGCAGTGCATCACTGAGCATCCCCCCCCAATCCAATGCAAGCCTGAAACATAAACCCAGCTCATCGCTGGTTACAGCTGCCACTGTCCCACCAAACACAAACACTTACACTGCATGGCTTGGATACTTTTTAATGGTGTTAGTTGTGCATTTCCTGTTTGCAAGGAGTTCTGGAATAACAACTGTGCCTTCCTTACTAGAGAATTCAGGAAGATCCTCCAATCTTTTGCAGAAAGTCATTCTAGCTAAAACAGGATCGAACTCATTTCCGTTTGGCTCTTGTTTGCCTAGTAGGGCAAACTTGCCAGCCCAGCTGAAAGAGCATCTCTCTCCCTGGAGGCTCTTTCCTCAACAATCACCACCAGCCATTCCAGGATGTCCCAGAAGAGGAAAACTGCTCCAAGAGTCTGTTGTTGTGGAAGAGTCATGCACACAAAGCGCGTGCCTTGAATACTGGCTAATTAGATCAGGCATTTGCAACCTACAGTCCACGATCCAGACCCGGCCCCCAACGCTCCTGGAAGTGGATGTAAAATGCATTCTGCACATGCATGGCATGCGTTTTACTTCCGCTTCCGGGTGGGATGAAAAACATGGCCAGCCCGATCAGCTGCCCAGGAGGTATGGTCATGCCTGCAGCCTAAAAATGTCGAGAATTGCTAGTTTTCAATAGAAATAAGTCACAATCATAAGGTATGTTGTGGAGGAGACAATTCAGAAGTTCTATCTGGAGACCAGAAGTTGAGAGGTCCTCGAAAGTCTCTCTTCCACTTATCAAAACAAAGAGCATAGACTTACCAAGACGTGAAGTTCCTGGATACTGACAGCAAAGAGTCTCTCATTCACCCCCAGTGATGTAAATACACCAAGGGCTTCTGGAGGCAATACCTGTTTATCTACCGGAGAGAAAGAGAAAATGGTAAGATTCACAGCTGTGCCCTCAAAAGGCCTCATGGGAACAGCATTGTGTTTCTCACTGTGCCAACAATGGACTTCTGCAGCATCTGATTGCTAATCCCAAGGAGAGGGAATGTATGTTTGTTTATTTATTTATTTGACTTAAATCCCATCCAATTAGTGCAAACACTGGTCTGGGTGGCTCACAACTTTAAATAAATATAACATAAATAGAAACAGATTATATAATTCAATCAGATACAGGCGACTAAAATCAAATAAGAATAAAATACTTACCTAGATGACAGACAATAAAGTTTACTCATGTATCAAGCACCAATAAGCCAATATTCCAAAATCACTGCTCACTAAATGTAATAAGGACTTCTGCAAATGCGTAATTAGTTTGCTAATGAGGGAAATGCTAGTCTGAATAGGAATGTTTTAGTTGTTTCCAAAATGCTATTAGGAAGGAAGCAGAACTAATTTCCTCTGGCAATATTGCATCCCGTAATAGTTGGAATCCCATCATCCTTCACCGCTGGGCATATTGATGGGGGCTGATGAGAATTCAACTTTATCTGAAAACCCAGATGCAGAAAGAAAGAAAGAAAATAAATTATGGAAACATATAAATAAACAAACATAGAACTGTGGTCTTGCCCTGCTCCTCAGGCATGGATGACTATAGTTTTCTGTTTGTTTATTCACCAATAATCAGAAGTGAGTGCAAGTGAACCTAGTGCTGCTGAGCCATCAGTTTTGCCCCCCTGCTAATGTGTTTAATGCAGGGTCTCTTAAAAAAACCTAACAGAAAATGAAAAACTATTTAATTTTATCTAATAATTTTTGAATAAGAAACACATTTCTTCAAATGGGGAACTAGCCAATCAGCACTGTACTTCTGCTGTACTTTGGTTGTAATTTTCATTTTTTAAAAAAATACTGGTGTGGCCCTAGAACTGAAAAGAGACAATCGGTCCAGAGTAAGTGCAATGTTGGGTTGGGCTCTTGGGGCATGTGGCACAGCTGGCAACAAAAATCCCTTCTTCCCTGGGCAGGAAAGACATTAAAGGCTGATTTTATTCCCAGGTGGTAGAGAAGAAGCAATTAAAAAATAAAAACAACTGGCAGAGCCAGCTGCAAATGCTGCCCCTGGCACTCATCCTTTTGACTCTCCCCGATTCTGCTGGCCTCCACAGAAAGCAATGCTTGCATGTCCTTGTGGAAAGAAAGAAAGAAAGAAAAGAAAGAAAGAAAGAGTGTTCCTTCTCTTGTGATTATTATCAATTTGCCTGACACACCAATACTTGATAGCAGAACAAACACAGTGAGAATATTGGCTACCACAGTGACTTGGAAGGAATGTCACAAGCTGTCATTCCCTCCTGCATCTTCTTGTCCTCCCCAGAGAGAAAAGGGGTGAGGCGGGGGAATGCAGTACTCACCTCTGGACGAATTGACCTTGACCAGGAGCCAGTCTTTGTTCCAGCCGTGGCTCTCAGCCAACGACGCAAGGACTTTCTGCACTGTCGTGTCAACTGGCAGCAAAGTGGTGAGGCAGGAATGGTTGGGCCTATATATGTCATAGGGGACTAGAGAAGAAAAGGGGAAGAAGGGAAGAAAGGGATATTAGCAAGAGAGCGACCGTAAAGCACATGGTTTTCATACACATAAAGTCTCTAGATCAGACCCTCATACTGCCAAATTTTTACTTCTTCACAACCTCATTTTAAAATTTGTATCCTAGATACAAGCTTCAAAGCAAGGGCTGTATTTAATTTAATACCTTCATCAAAGGTATGTTGCTCTGTGAATCTTTTTTGGTGGAAGAGCAGAATACATTTGCTTCCAATAAACCATTTGGAATAATTATAACACAGCTGTGCAATAAATGATCTGCCAAATCAATCATCATTCTCCAGCTTTGTGTTATAACCAACCAAGGAGACAACACCATGTGATGAATGGTGTTAAGTCCCATTGATTCAGTGGGTCTACTACAGACAAAAAAAGACAACTGGGTTTGACCAAGGAATGGGCAAAACACTTCCTTCTAGATATTGCTTAGTTACAACTCCCATTGGCCTGGGACAGTATACAGTAAAACCCCTACTTACGAGAAAAAAAGTCCGTTCCATAGGCTTTTGCTTAAATCGTTTTTACGTATCTCGAAGCAAACCCATAGGAAAAATGAAATTTGTATCTAAATTGAAGCAAACCCATAGGGAAATGAATTTTTATGTAACTCAAAGCAAACCCGTAGGAAAAAGAATCTTTGTAACTTGAAGCAAACCCACAGGAAATCGTGTAAATTGGGACATGGTTTTAGCACAAAACCATTATGTAAGTTGAATTTTATGTAACTCGAGGCATATGTAAGTTGGAGTTTTACTGTTTTACATGGTGAAGATGGTTGTGAGTTATAGACCTACAACATCTGGAAAGCTGCTCTTTGCCAATGCCCTTCAAAGGGCTTAAACCTCCTACAGTGGTCATGATCTCAAAATCATCCAGACTACAGGATTTGAATCAAAAGTATGGCAGATAGGCTTAGTACATGAGCTGGGAAATAACTATAAATTTACTTTTGTCCTTGGCTCGGATGGTGTAGCTGCTATTCAGAAATGGCTCTTCTTGGTTGGCAAACCAATCCACCACATTTCGTGCCTGGGAATAAAACAAGGAAAGAAGAAAAGAGACATACTTATGGGAAAAGAGAGATAAATGCAAATTTCTAGTTCTTCAAAGGTGGGCTTGCAAAGATCTAAACAATGCCTGGAAAAATACCAGATGTTAGTGTGACGGTACATAAATCAAGATTTCTAGTGACATGGGGAGCTTTTATGTGTCTGTCCCCATTAATGAGGGAAAGCGGATTTGGTTATAACTCCCATTGGCCTGGGACAGTATATTACATGGTGAAGACGGCTGGGAATTATAGACCCCTTACTTATAGAGTTATAGATCCTTACTTCAAAGAGTAAGGATGTATGTGAAATTTTGTCCTTTATCTTTGCAACTGTCTCAGATTCCAGGACTGACATCTCCTTCAGATATAGTTTGGGATGCCTTGATGCACAATTTTGAAATTGACAGTGGAATTCACACAAATACACAAAGATTCAGTGGTATAACAGACTATCAATTCTTGGATGTCACACAAGTTTGCCAGGTTCTGCGCTGCTAAATGTCTCACATCTTACAACAAAAGTACAATAAAAACCCCACTTACATCAAAAGTCTGTTCCGTAGGCTTTTATGTAAATTGGTTTTTTACTTAACTCAAAGCAAACCCATAGGAAAATTATATCTATGTGAATTTAAGTAACCCCATAGCGGGGGATTTTTTTTTAAAAAAAAGTAACTCAAAGCAAACCCATAGGAAATTGTGTTAAGCAAATCGGGA
Organism: Bradypodion ventrale; assembly: GCA_035047345.1. Taxonomy (NCBI): domain Eukaryota; kingdom Metazoa; phylum Chordata; class Lepidosauria; order Squamata; family Chamaeleonidae; genus Bradypodion; species Bradypodion ventrale. The sequence continues at coordinate 177,204,019 of JAWDJE010000002.1, forward strand.
CATTTATGTAAATCGGGACATGGTTTTAGTGCAAAAATCATTATCTAAGTCGAATTTTATGTAACTTGAGGCTGGTTGGAGACTGTATGAGACAGAGTTTTCTCTTCAGCGGTTCCTTGGTTGTAGACCTCCATCCTAAAGGAAATCTTGCTGTTTACTTAGCTACCACTCCAAAAATTTGGTTATTGTGTTAGTCTGTACAAACAAGAAACAAAAGTAACAATTTTTTGCCTCTATTCATTTTCTTTTTACTTTTGTTTCTTGTTTGAACAGACTAACACAATAACCAAATTTTTGGAGTGGTAGCTAAGTAAACAACAAGATTTCCTTTAGGATGGAGGTCTACAACCAAGGAACCGCTGAAGAGAAAACTCTGTCTCATATAGTCTCCAGCCCAGCATCTCTGGGAAGAAGAGAGGAATTGTAGAACTTCTAGTTATAGACTAATTATTTACCTGAGGTTTTGGTGATGTACAGTGGTAGCCATTTTCTAACCTGTCATGGGAAGGAAGAAAAAAACCCACGCAATCAGACAGTTTCCCATAACAATATTTACATGGGCTCACTCTGTACAAGGGACACAGATCTGAAGCAGAGTAGCAGTTATCAAGTCACAAGGACGAATGAGATGGGAAGATATCAGGAACAACCTCGGGATCTTCCAGATGTCATGTCCCTTTCAATATAACTGAGATAAGCTGGACTATGGATGGCTGAGAGTTGACCCATGGAACACAGATCTTCTTTAGAACCCTTCTTCCCACACCTTACATTAGGATATATCTCATCCTTCAGAAAATAAGTGGTTCCTCATATCTACCCAATTATAGAAAGGTACAGTGATTTATATCCCAATGGGGCAGATGCTTGGTAGATTATCTTTAAATGTTCTTCACCTACTTAAATTTGGCACTGGTTCACTAACTTCACCTGTCAATTTTTCTCATTTCATGCAAAGAAACGGGGGGTGTGTGTGCAGATAATGTAATTATCTTCTACATTGCATATATTGTTGGGAAGACATGTGGGGAAAGCTTCATAGGAAGACAAAAACAGCTGCAACTTCCCACTGCACAGACCAGGGTGGGAAAGCTTTGTGCCTCCAGAGATCTTGGACTACAGCTCACTGTTGTTTAGGATTGACAGTCATGGTTGGAACTTCTGGATGAAAATATCTGGAAGGAAAAAGTTTCACTATTCTTGACCCAAATAACCAGTTATTATAAGGGAGAGCTCTTGACAGCAAAAGAATGTGTCAACCAAGGTATTCTGCCTATGCAATTTTATGCAGCTAAAGGTTTCCCTTGCTCAAAAGCCAGTCGTATCCGACTCTAGGGTGCAGTGCTCATCTCTGTTTCAAAGCCGAAGAGCCAGCGTTGTCTGCTTCTGCAGACGTTTCTGTGGTCATGTGGCAGGCATGACTAGACACCGGAGAGCACGGAATGCTGTTACCTTCCCAACAAAGTGATCCCTATTTATCTACTTGCAATTTCTTGCTTTCGAACTGCTAGGTTGGCAGGAGCTGGGACAAAGATGGGAGCTCATTCATTCTTGGCTTTGTCACTGACCATAATTAAATCTTTGTTGGTACATGTTTCCAGCAGTAATCGGCAGACCAGTAAATGAGCTGGATTCTTTATCTCTCCACATTCACACAGCGTATTGTTATCCACCAGCAGCCTCCACTTGAGCATGTTGGTCTTGCATTTAGGGACTCCAACCGTCTGTCTATTCATAGTCCTCCAAGTGATGTAGGGGAGGTTGAGTTCCTCAGCCATATTCTCCTGTAATGGAGCTCCTTCCTCCATCTTCTGATTTGGTTTTGCTACCATTATTTTTTTTCCTGCCAATCTAGCAGTTTGAAAGCAAGAAATTGAAAATAAATAGGTACCACTTTGGCGAGAAAGGTTAACAGCATTCTGTGTGTTTCAGCTTCTAGTCATGTCTGCCATATGACCATGGAAACATCTTCAGGCATAGACAGTATCGGCGATGTCGACCAGGCCCTGGCGTGCTCTGACACTAGCTCGCCCAAGACCCGGTCTAGCAATGGCCATTCTTCTCCTGTTCTCCCTGATCGGCTGGTCTGGTCACCTCATCCCTGGACCAGTAAGATGGTTTGCCAACCCAGAGAAAGAAGGCGAAGTGGATTTTTAGTAGTGCTGCCAAAGGGTGTCTCGTCTGGGTAAACCCGGGCGGGGAAAACCAGCGGGAAAGATGGGGTTCAAATGGATAATGGCAATGCCTTTAAAAGTGTCACAGTTTGAAAAACTCTGCAAAGCCTTCTAGGACTGGTAGCATCTTCGCCCATTAGAACTGGTACACCCTTATCAAAATACGCTGGTGGGATTTTGGCCTTCAATGTTGCAGCTTAGGCAAGGGGGAGTAAAGCACAGTCCTGGGAAAGCGAGACTCCCGAAATGTCTCCCCTCTAGCTCCCTTTGATTATCGGCTTCAGCTGCGCTGGCCAAAAAACAAAGCATCGGTGTTGAAAAGTAACAAGGCCTTATCTGAGAAATTCCCCTTCTGCTCCTTCATGGCAGGAAGGAGACAGAATAACAGCTCTTGACGAAGAAGTCCATTTCAAAGATTTATTGGAATAAAAAGAAAATTCCAACATATAAAAATCCTCACTAAACTATGCTATAAAAATGCATGTTTCTAAAAAAGAAAATAGCATTTTAGAAAAGCCATACTTATCTAAAAGAGTGTGGCTGAGCGAGGCGCGCATCCAAGTAACGGGTTACGGGTTGGATTGGTTCTAGAAGGCGGAGAGCTGCTGCTCATCTCGTTGATGATCTGAGATTACTGCCCTATCCCTCTACATCTTGGCTTAATCGCCACAATATTGATACTGTTTTGGTGAGAACACATGCAGAGGCATTCTGATTGACAGACTCCTGCTTTTTGAAGTCCAATGTGAGACAGGACATTTAATCAGCGTTCCCATCAGAAATACGTGAGTCTCATGTCGGCCCACAGGTGGTGAGTCTGAGAAGAGTGCTGCTCCCAAGTGTTCAGTCTGAGAACGGACACTTTCTCAGGTTCACTGTCTGAGAACAGAGAGCAGGTTGACCTGCCGCTTTTAATTGGCCAGAAGTTGGCTTTTGTGTACAGCAGCCTTCCAAAATGGATCCGTTTGAACTAATCAAAGCTACACATTTTCACATAATAAAAACAGATTAATTGTTAAGGCACACTAGGCATTATGTAAACAGGGTAAAGAAGTAAAATTAATTCTTCCCTAGCTATGAAACCTCGAAATACAGCACAGGCTCTTTGGTTATAAACAGAGATGAGCACCATACCTTGGAGTCAGACACGACTGGTTTTCAAGCAAGGGAGACCATTGCTATTATTTTAATGCTAAAATAAATACATTAATTTTGATGGGACTTCACCCTGTTTTAGCCAGAAGCCTGTTGCAAAATTCCATGTGCATAATGGGAATCATTCTATTGTTTTTTTCAGTTTGCCTGCCATCTATCACACACAAAGGGTATGCAACAGAGTGTGACATCAACTCCATAGCCTGCTCATGTCTAAACATATGGCAAACAAATCAACTATGTGCAACAGTTATTCAATGTCTGATTACTACCTATGCAATTTCTACAGAATTCATTGTTAATTATTGTTGCAATAATTAACAATGGAAGAAGGCAAAAAATAGATTAGGATCTCCTGACAGCAAGCCCTCCTGAGAACCTGGGTGGCTTGCAGCAGCTCTACAAAAGTTTCTGGTTGCCAACTGTTTAGGAACAACAACAATTAATATTCTCTCTCTGCTTCTCCTTTTGCCAAAGCCAATGTAAATAAATAAAATACATAAATAAATAAAACTGGAATGGAGCAGGTAGGAGAAAACATGATGAAAGTCTGAAAGTTCATCTCCCATTGATGGAGCTTGAGGATCTCATGTTTAAAAGTCAAAATGTTTATTGCTCAATCAACAGATCATATTATATTTAAAAATAGTACTGTATTAGTAAAAATTTAAAATAAATAATCACATAATTATAACATCAAAACTATTTTAAAACACTTCATGCTTAGAATATCCAACAATCAATAGTACATAGAAAAATAGCAAAAACATATAATAATTGTAACTATAAATATCTAATCTTTATCCAATTAAACTACAGGAGTCTTTGACATTATAATAAGTGGCTTGCATCATGACCCTGAATAATAATTCAAACAAATATTTTGCATTTATACCTTACCCTTTTTCTTTACTATTTAAATATAATAATTTTTATCTATACTGTATGTCATTAAAAAAAGATCCTACAAGCCTTCCCTTTCTAGACTACACGCATGGATAGGCAAATAAGGCAGCCAATGACGTGTAGCAAATAGACAAGTTTTGGTCTGGGACTCAAATGACCTTGGCTCGATTCCCAGTTGAGACATGGAAACTCACTGGAAGGTAGAATCATTCCTTCAATACTGGATGTTTGTATTGTTGTGTGATTTTTATGGCACACCTCAAAAACAATAGGAGGACATAATGCACAGCCTGATCATCCTCTTAACACAGTTCAGAGCAGCATAGAAAACTCACACTCGGTTTCTCCGTCGATCCTGCATCTGTTCCCTGAGGAGTGGGGCTATGTGAGGATCCTGGGCCGCGTACTCAGAAATGCTCTGGAAGAGAAAAGCCAAAACAGATCAGCAGAAGCAGACAGCTTTGGGTTGGGTTGGATTCATGCAAGAACACAGTCCAGCCCTTCTTGCTCCAAAAGAACATCAAAGGAAAGAAATCCAGGTTATTATTTCTGAAGTGTTGGGGTTGATAGGGAAGCCAAACCCAGATGAAAGAACCACTTATCTCCCTGACCCACCCACCCCCACAAAAATACACAATATAACAATCCTACTAATAAAAGAACTAACTATAATTCTAACCATAATAACAATTTAAAATGAACATATAAAGAAAACTACAATAAAAATAACCAAAATATTATTACAAAAACAAATATGCACACCCACCACCAATAGGACATTATTTTTCTTCCCCCTGTTATCTGAGCACAACTTTCTCTTTCATTCCTTATCCCCTATTTCCAAAATGTTATATATTACTGAGTGGTCTAACTAGGCAGTGTTGCCCATCTCTGTCAATGATGTTAAGCCAGGACTAAATCTCACCAAAGCGTCCTCTGTTGGATCCCTTGGGCAAGGTGAAAGAAGAGGGCACACATCATGGTCCACCTAGCCAGCGGGTGACGTGATATCCAAATGGCTAAAACCTGCTTGCAGATGGACTTGATTTCTCAGGTCTGTTTGCATGTGTGGAATGTCATCGCGGAGATGTCTACCAATGCATGGACTCCTCGCAGAAATAACGACGCCAAGGTATATATTCTTGTCCTGGTTTTACCCCTTTAGTTTTAACTAATACGTGGTTATCTCCCCAAATCTCTTTAAAATCATTTTTCTTTATCAATCCCTTCTTTAACTTTAATTCATGAGTCAATTTATCATTTAGAGCTATATTCCATAATTCCTTATACCAAGTTCACGATATACTTTCCAATCTCTAGCCATTAACAACCTTGTCACTGTTACCACTTCTTCTTCCTTGTGCCTTTGACTGACACTTCTTTCACAGGAGAACCAAGAGAATCAAATGCCTGCTCGATAGATCTTGATTACTCATCAAAATACTTCAGTAGATTCCCATAAGATGGATAAGTAAAATGTTTAGCTACTAAGCAAACTGCTGCAAGAACCACAGGCAACAGCAATATAGAGTGGTGCCCCAATTGTACCCTTAAAATCATTTTTTAAATCAATCCCTTCTTTAACTTTATGAACAAGTATGGACAACACCAGACTTTCAATCCCATGCTATTATATTGTCAGCATTAGATAGATAGATAGATAGATAGATAGATAGATAGATAGATAGATAGATAGATAGATAGATAGATAGATCTTTATTGTCATTGTCCTGCACAGAACAATGAGATTGGGGGGGGGGGACCACTTATCAACCCAACAAAACTTGAACAAAATACAACTATACAAAATTATCAACATACTCCCAGCCCCCTTAAGAGAATGGGTGGGGAACCTGCAGTTCTTAGCTTATATATACACCGTATTTTTCAAACCATAAGACACACCTGACCATAAGACGCACCCAGTTTTAGAGCAGGAAAACAAGAAAAAATATTCTGAACCAAATAGGAAGCCGGAGCTGTAGCTCACTTCGGCCGGGGCCGAAGGTGCACGGGAAGCACGGAAGGGAAAGTGTGCCCAGACAGTGAGGGTGCTTCCCGTGCGTCTCGCCCAGATGGTGAGAGCCCGACCCGCCAACAGCTCCCAAAGGCAGAAGACCAGCCGATCTGCCAGCAGCGGTCACAGCTGCCCCAGCCATACCACTCTGGGACGCCAGGCTCAGGAAAAGCTTCATTGGACAAGGCAGCTGCGGCAGCTGCGGCAGCTGCTGGCAGGTCGGCTGGTCTTCTGCCTCTGGGAGCTGCTTGTGGGTCAGGCTCTCACCTGAGGCACACAGGAAGGGCTGCAGGAGCTGCTGCAGGTCAGCTGGTCTTCTGCAGCCCTTCACAGTCCGGGCGTACTTTCACCTCCGCGCTTCCCATGTGCCTTCAGCCACGGGCGAGGCGCATGGGAAGCATTGTTGGTGCTGCTGGGAGGTGGGCGGGGCAGAGTGGTGGGCTGGCTGCCTCCCCCTCCTCCCACAACGACACCCCGAGGGGAGGGCACAGCACTTCGCCGGACATGGCTCCTCCTCTTCCTGCCTGGCTCTGGCGGTGGCAGATCTTCCTCCTCCTCTTTTCTCTGGCTCCTGGTTGCTCCTGGAGTGCAGGGAGATGACAGCATCTGGACTATAAGACGTACCCTCATCCCCACCACCACTTTTGGGGGGAAAAGTGTGTCTTATGTTCCGAAAAATACGGTAGCCTTAGTTTGATATCACACAAAACTTGGGCTGACTTCAAATGCTCCCTGTATGTGATCTACCTGTATCTAGCTGCACAGTTCACAGCAGCTGGGAAATAGATTTTGCTTGGAGCAGACTATCACTGCAAACTCTCCCTCTCTGAAGGTGGTTTGGTCTTATAAGGCTGTTGTGCTCCATTACTGTACCTTTTACAATGTATCCATTCACGTGTATCCAATGTAACCATGCTTGTGTAACATTATAACCAGCAGCTGCTTAACTGTAGCCCTTACAATAGGACGCGAGCTAATGACCACCTGGTGGCAATAGCGAGCGTTCAAGCTCTCCTGGCCCAGACTCACCAGCAAACAACAGCGCGGGAAGATTCCCGCCATCACCTACACCTGGACAAGAAGGGTGTGACCGTCCATGACGTCACGCGGACAGTAACCAATAGACTGTCGAGGAGCCACATTCAAAATGTATAGCCACTGTATATATTTAGCTACCCATCCGCCATTACCTCATGTTCCCCTGGATCATCATGCAATAAACCTGTGTTAAGCCAACCCTTCGGCTGTTTCATTGTCTCTGGTCCCATACACTAAATTGGCGACGAAGGTGGGATATGGCTGCCCACGGGACCAAGACATGCGCCGGTTTCGAAATCAGGAGACCGGCAGACTGGGACATCTTCGAGATGGACTTCCAGGGAGCCCTGGTGGAATCCGAAGTCACGGATGAGGCAAAGAAAAGGGCCATCTTCACCAGGATGCTGGGGCCAGACACCAAGAGGGTCTTGGTGGACCTGATCGCGCCGAGGAGGGCGAGTGAATTCAAGGTGAAAGAGCTCATGCACATGCTGCGCGAGTATTTCCGGCCCTCGACGGCGATGTTCCCCGCTCGGAGCGCGTTTTGGAGGCGAGTCCAAGCGCCCGGGGAGACGGTCGCCGACTTCGCAGCGGCCCTGCGACTGGCGGCCAGCCCATGCAAATGGGAGAACGCAGAAATCACACTAAGAGACTGCGTGCTGTGCGGTCTGAACGACGCCGAAACTCAGCGCACATTGATGAACCGGGAGCCACCCCCCACGTTGCAGGAGGTCCTGAAGGAGGCACAAGCCGCGGAAGCTACGAAGGCCGGGGTCCAGGAGCTCCAGGACTGGCGGCCAAAGACGGGCAAGGCAGAGACTTCGGTGCACGTTTCGGTGCACGCGGCCCGGCGAGTTTCGAAGTCGTCCGTGGAGAGCAGCGACGACGAGGACGTCCGGAAGGTCCGGAAGGAAGGCCGGCGTTGCGACGGCTGCGGAGCGAACCACGACCGCGCCAAGTGCCCCTTCAGAAAGGCCGAGTGCCACAACTGCGGCCACCGCGGGCACATCGCCAAGGTCTGCAGGAAACGGCACGAGGCCCGGAAGAGCTCGAGAGACCGCGCAACGAGATCCAAGGACGGCACCCAGGCCACGAGGAAGCGCGACGGTGTGGGCCGCATCGCCGACGACAGCGAGGACGACGCACCGGTGTTCAGCGTGTCCGCGGGACACCCCCGTTACTTTGTTGAGGTACTAGTACAAGGGGCCCCCATTAGGATGGAAATTGACTCGGGTTCCTCATATTCCATCATTCCCCAGAAGGAGTTTCTGAAAATTGCCCCCCGCGTGCGGCCCAAACTCAAAGCTTTGAGGTCCACGCTACGGGACGTGCAAGGGAACTGCATTCCAGTGTTGGGGGTTGGAAAATTTCAGGTCCAATTTAAGAAACACGCCGCGACTCTCCCCCTAGTTGTTCTTAAAGGGGGGAATTGCAGCCTCCTCGGGACTCAATGGTTCCAGCCCCTGGGTTTGTTCATTGGGGGGGGGGGGGGGTGCACGCCGTTGTCGTTGGGACTGACCCGATTCAGGAGGTGTGCGACGCGCACCCTGAAGTCTTCAAAAAGGGACTTGGGAAGTTTAAGGGACCCCCAGTAGCCTTCAACCTAGACCCTGAGGTCCGCCCAATAAGACTCAAACCGCGCCGGGTGCCATTCGCGCTCAAGGACAAGATAGAGGCGGAACTGGACAAATTGGTGGGCCAGGGGATTCTTGTTCCTGTTGATTCCGCGGAGTGGGAAACTCCAATTGTAACAGCACTAAAGGCCAACGGGGAGGTGCGCATATGCGCTGATTACAAGTGCACCATCAACAAGGCCATTCGCCCTAATGCGTATCCGGTGCCGGTAGTCAGCCATTTGCTGGCCAGGTTACATGGGGGAAAGTGTTTTGCTAAACTCGACTTAGCACAAGCCTACCAGCAGCTCTCGGTGACCCCAGCCGCAGCGGCTGCCCAAACCATAGTCACCCATAAGGGGGCGTTCCAGGTGACGCGCCTTCAGTTCGGCGTAAACTTGGCGTCTGGAATTTTCCAGTCACTCGTGGAACGCCTCCTGAAGGGGCTCGAGGGGGTGTTGCCTTATTTTGATGACGTATTGATAACGGGGGGGAGTCGGGCCGAATTGGCAAAGAGGTTGGGCAAGGTGCTGGCGATATTCGAAAAGGCGGGGTTGAGACTGCGAAAAGACAAATGCGTCTTCTTCGCAACCGAGGTCGAATTCCTAGGGTTCCGTGTCACTCCTGAGGGAATAAGGCCGTCCGCATCTAAGGTTGCCGCCATCAGGAAAGCCCCTCGCCCCACCTCCAAGCCCGAGTTGCAGTCGTTCCTAGGGCTGCTGAATTTTTACCACTCCTTCCTTCCCCGGAAAGCAGCCGTGGCCGAACCGTTGCACAGATTGCTTAAAAAGGACGAGGCATGGAAGTGGGGCAACGAGCAAGAGAGGGCATTTACTGAGCTAAAGCAGCTTCTGCCGTCTGACGCCATCCTCACCCATTTCAACCCCAAGCGCCCAGTGGTCCTGATCTGTGATGCATCCCCGGTGGGGGTGGGGGCGGTGCTGTGCCACGTGCTGGAAAACGGGAGGGAGGCCCCGATAGCGTTCTATTCCAGGTCCCTGTCCCAAGCGGAGAGAAACTACGCCCAGACAGACAGGGAAGCATTAGCGATAATTGCGGGAACAAAAAAGTTCCACGACTTCCTGTACGGCCGCCCCTTCACAATCGTAACTGATCACAAGCCCCTGCTAGGTATCTTTACCGCAGATAAGCCCACGCCACAGATCCTGTCCCCAAGGATGCTTAGGTGGGCCATTTTTCTCAACGCGTATCAGCACGCGTTAGTGTACAGGCCCGGAAGGGAGATCAGCCATGCGGACGCTCTATCGAGGTCCCCCCTTCCCCAGGATAACAGTCACGTGGGCGGGGAGGAGCCAGATCATCAGGTGCTGATGATAGAGGTCCTCGACTCGCCCCCAATACTGCCCCCAATACTGCCCGGGTGCAGAAAGGGTGGCCAGCGTCCTCCCCGGCAGCGGAGTTCGACCCATTTTTCCGAAAGAAGTTAGAGTTGTCCCTTGAGAGGGGGTGCCTTCTGTGGGGCCAGCGAGTAGTGATCCCGGCGTCCTTACAACCGAGGGTACTCAAACTCCTGCACGTCAGTCACCCTGGGATTGTGCGCTCCAAAGCCCTGGCACGGAGCTATTTCTGGTGGCCCCAGCTAGACGCCGACATCGAGCACATGGTCGGCACTTGTGAGCCCTGCCAAAGCTCCAGACCAGAAAAAGCCCGCCTGCCTCACAGGGAGTGGGACGCGGCGAAGGGGCCGTGGTCCCGGATTCATGTAGACTTTGCTGGCCCGTTCCGTGGGACGCTGTTTCTCCTTGTGGTGGATGCCTTCTCCAAGTGGTTGGAGGTCATTCCAGTTACAAGCACGTCCACGGCCACAACCATAAAGCATTTGTGGAGGGTTTTTTCCACGTTCGGTTTACCCGACACCCTCGTAAGCGACAACGCAAGTTGTTTCACGTCCTCTGAGTTCAGGGCATTCACAGAAATCAACGCCATTCGGCACATCACCTCCGCTCCTTTTCACCCTGCCACAAACGGCCAAGTAGAGCGCCTTGTGTGCACCACCAAGGACGCGCTGCGGCGCATGGGGCCCGGGGACCTAAACCATCAAGTGTGCCAGTTTCTGCTAGGTTACAGAGTGACTCCCCTAGCGTCAGGATACTCCCCCGCGGAGCTGCTAATGTGCAGGAAACTGACCACCATACTAACTAGGCTAGACCCCACGAGAGTAGAGGACAAGGGGAAGAACATTGGGATAGAGGACACCAAGATTTTCGACGTGGGTGCCCCCGTGTATTGCAGGAATTACGCCAGCGCAGGTCCGGCCTGGGTACCGGGCGTCATCTTAGAGCAGACCGGTCCCGTCTCGTACTGCGTCGAGACCGGCACAGGTCTACTTTGGAGGCGGCACGTAGACCAGCTCCGGCGCAGGGTCCCCGACGAGCAGGGCACGGACCGCGGGAAACAGGATTCAGCGTTAGGGTTCTCCCCCACCCGTTCAGCCCAAGGGGGAGGAAAGGGGGGCCATGGGTCCCCACCAAGGGGGGAGGAAAGGGAATCTGTCCTCGTAGATATCCTGCGGGATCGGTCAGCAGAGAGAAGGGAAGCCGATCTCATAGATATCCCGCGGGATCTCCCCACAAATACGGATACCCAAACAGAGTTAGATTTTGATTTTCAGAACCGGGGAAGTTTTGCGGAGTGGTCCCCCACCCGTCCAAGCGAGAAGAGGGGTTTTTCGTTAGCCCCGAGTGTCTCCGGTCTGCCCACAATGGAGTTTTTCCCTTCCCCCAAAACCGCCAAACCACGGCAAGCCTCTAACAAGTCTCCCTCTCCCGTTTCAGGACAAGGGACCAGGGGACGAGGAAGCAGTAGCGCCCCTGGGGCAGGTCAGCCCACATCGCGGCCCAAACGCGTTTGCAATAAGCCATCTTGGCTGAGGGACTTCGTCCCATCCTAGGGGGGAGGGATGTTGTGTTCCATTACTGTACCTTTTACAATGTATCCATTCACGTGTATCCAATGTAACCAGGCTTGTGTAACATTATAACCAGCAGCTGCTTAACTGTAGCCCTTACAATAGGACGCGAGCTAATGACCACCTGGTGGCAATAGCGAGCGTTCAAGCTCTCCTGGCCCAGACTCACCAGCAAACAACAGCACAGGAAGATTCCCGCCATCACCTACACCTGGACAAGAAGGGCGTGACCGTCCATGACGTCACGCGGACAGTAACCAATAGACTGTCGAGGAGCCACATTCAAAATGTATAGCTACTGTATATATTGAGCTACCCATCCGCCATTACCTCATGTTCCCCTGGATCATCATGCAATAAACCTGTGTTAAGCCAACCCTTCGGCTGTTTCATTGTCTCTGGTCCCATACACTAAAAAGGCCAATTAAGAACCATGAAGTTTACAAAATACCTGCTCCTCATTTCTTCATTGACTGATTCAGCTGCCTGCATTTTTGGACTCTTGTTGCCCCTCAGCTATTCCTTCTGCATGGTTTGCTCACCAATCCCAAATGCTCTTACCTGCAGGAAGGTCATCACACTGGAATCTGCTTGCAAGAGGCGCCCATACAGCAACACCCACTGATTCACCAGCCACAGGATCTTCTGCCTCTTGCTCAGGATATAAGCAGCCTTGTCCTGCTCAGTGCCTTCAGACGTTTCTGAATGGAAGGTGGGTGGGAGTCAAGGAAACCAAGAGGCACAAGGAGGCCATGCACATAGAGGACGCACAGACTCTGACAGCATGCGGAGGCAAGGCAAGGACTGGTGTTTTCATTTCCAAACATACCCAGCCAGCTATTATGCAAAATTGCAGGCATTGGATACGATCTGGAAAGAACTGTCAGGTGTAGATTAGTTCAACAAGGAGGTAATCCTAGACAGTACTAGGATTAAGGTAAAATTGTGATTTGTGGCAAGACTGACAGGGTTTCCTAGGCCTAAAGTGCTCAGCAGGATTTTACTCTTCCCTCCCCCTGGTGTCACTCTAGGGCAGGGGTGGCCAACCTTGGTGCTCCAAGTGTTCTTGAACTTCAATTCCCAGAAGCCCAAGTCAGCACACCTGCTGATTAGGGCTTCTGGGAATTAAAGTTCAAGAATGCCTGGAGTGCCAAGGTTGGCCACCCCTGCTCTAGGGTTACACAGCTTGCTCAAGCAGGATGGACAACCACACCTGCTCTAAGCCTCTGCAGGCCTGCGAATCAACCCACGGAGCTGCAACAACTCTCATCCACATGTGGGTTGTCACAAGCATCATATGAGCAAGAGAGAAAAAGAAGTATTCCCTTCAACTGTTTGTCCAAGAGCAAGGATAACATCTTGTCAACTCCTGTTTTTGCAAACATTTGTAACGGCCATTCATTTGTCAGAAGAGGCTGTTGTTTTTTAAATTATGGCTATATATAACAATCACATGCAGATGAGATTTTGAATATACTGTACTGCCTTTGAAATGAATCTATTGTTATTATAAATATACTAGCAGATTTTGCCCGGCGGTGCCGGGCTGTTTAAAATGGTTTTGGAAGGTTTTTGTTTTATTTTTATGCAAATGAGGTTAGTTTTTAATTGTGGCTTTTAAAATTTTTATTTTTACGCATGGGTTGTTATAAACTGTGATCATTTTTTTTGTTTTTTTGTTTTTTGTTTTAAAAAAGAGGAAAGGATGATATATTTTTTATAATTATTGTATTTAACCAAATAATGTGTTACTATGTGAATTTTTTAAAATAGTTGTACCTTGGATAATAATTTTAAAAATGTGTAAGAATATTTTTTTTTAAAAAAATCAATGTTTCTGTACTGTGTTTAGATGGTTTTTTGGGGGTTTTTGAGTGAAAACTTATTTTTTTTAATTATTTGTGATTATTGTGAACGTTTTTGAATGTTTTGAAAACTTATTTCATTAATTTGTGAATTCTTTGTGATTATTCTGAATATTTTTGAATGTTTTTTCTCTTGTGGCCTCTGGGTGGGGCTGGTGAACTTTTCTTTTAATTTACTATTTTTCTCTACTGTCCTCTGGGTGTCACTTCTTCTTCCAGTAAGTAGTCTCTTTCTTTCCTCAGTTTAGTTCCGGCCATCATGGAGTGAGGACTTCTCCTGGTAAGGTCTCTGGTTTTAAAAAAAAATTTGGGGGGGGGGTTGTTTTCGGGTTTTTTTGGGGGGGGTTCTGTGTGTTTTTTTTCTTGTTTGTTTTTTGATGTTTTTGTGTTTACTTTTTCTGTTTGTTATTTTTTGTTTTGATTACTTTTGAATGTTTTTGGATTGTGTTGTTTTGTGTTGGGGTTGGGGGTATTTCCGTTGGCCGGTCTTGGTGGCTGGACCGCGGAAATACCATCGCCACTTGGTGTTGGGGTGGTGGTATTTCCGTGGGCCAGCCTGGGTGGCCAGACCACGGAAATCCCATTGCCGCTTGATGTGGCGTTGGGGTGGGGGTATTTCCGTTGGCTGGCCTAGGTGGCCGGACCATGGGAATCCCATCGCCGCTTGATGCGGCATTGGGGTGGAGGTATTTCCATGGGCCGGCCTGGGTGGCTGGACCACGGGAATCCCATCGCCGCTTGATGCGGCGTTGGGGTGGGGCTATTTCCATTGGCCGGCCTGGGTGGCCGGACCACGGGAATCCCATCGCCGCTGTATGCAGCAGTGGGGGTGGGGGTTCCGCGGCCTGCCTTTTTTATTTTTATTTTTCGCACACTGGTTTCCTCAGCGTTCTGCGCGCTGGGGCTTGTAGTTTGGCGTTTGCGATTTCAGTATGTGAAGTGGTTTTTTTCCTGCGGCTTCATTTTGATTGGCCGCGGTGCATTTCCAAACGTTCCTTTTGCTCATGCCGCTCAGCCTGATTGGCTCTGGTGTGGCGCGGTGCAAAGGAACATTGGGAATTGAAGTTCCCTTTTTTTGTTTGTATCCGGGGGGGCTCCTGCCCCACTGGCGCATTTCTTAACCCCCCAGTGACCTCCGTACCCAGTTCGTGCGAGTGCACGAATGCTCGGTCGGGGCTAGTGGGGCCTGGCTAAACATCCTTTGTCAAATCACAACGGTTAACACACAGATTTATAGGTATAGATTGTTGAACAAGTCTTAATAAACAAAAAAATCTTCTTTTAAAAAAATCTGCTGTTTGTTTTAACTGGAGACATTGGGAGACTAACCATCAGTTAAAAGGTATCTCTAGACTACTCTAGATTTGATTTTTTTAAAAATACATGGTAAGTGGGGATGAATGCTGGAAGCAAAGACCAGACATCCTTCTAGCATAAAGGTGAACAAAACACACAGAGCTCCTAGGCCACACCTGGCCCTTAATGTTGTGTTCCTCATTCCTTGATATTTACCAATCCAGAGACAACCTGGTTACGGAGTCCTTGTGGCACAGTGGTGGAACTCCTGCTCCAAATGCAGATGCTGTGATTTCAATCATGACGGGGATCAAGGACGGGGATCAAGGTTGACTCAGCCTTCCATCCTTCCAAGGTCAGTAAAATGGGTACTCGGCATGTTGGAGGGCAAAAACACTAATTACCTTGTGAACCACCCAGAGAGTGCACTAAGAGCTATGGGGCGGGATATAAGTGTAATTGTAATTGCTATCACACTTAAGGCATTATGGTGACCCTGGTCTGCTACAGCGGACTTATAAGAAAACCTTTTGCTTACTAGAGCCCTTAATGCAGGCTTAATACAACAAATGAAGGATATTGCTGGAGGAGAGTTTTGCAGAGCTGTGGCGTAGACATGAACACGTGGTGTGTCAGGAGAAAATCTCCAAGGAAGGTGTCTGCAGGGAAGAGCAGGCAAGTCATTGTGAGACGCGAGACATGAGATGAGATCCTGGGTCTACCACCAGCAAGTAGGAACAGAGAAGGTCACACGCTTTGACCTGACTTGGATTGCCATAGGTGCATCAGGTGCATCAGGTGTACAAATGCTGCCAGCACTAAAGGGTATCTCCCTTTCTCCTTTCTGGTGAGCAGCAAGCAATGCCAGCACCAAGAGAGATGAAAACAAAATTGCCTGTACCATTAAATGATGATGATGATACCTTGGATTGCATGGAAGGTCCCTGGCATCCCAAGAACACACAGCTTAATGAAGGCCTGTCTTGTATTAAGGTCTATCCCTGCCAAGCCTGATGCTCAGAACAGGGAAACAATAAAAGAACAGGGAAACAGTAGTAGAAGGAAAAAGAATCCTCCAATATTCTACCTTTTTCTTACTAGTTTTAACAAAGAAAATAGTATTTGTTATTCATCAATAATTAATAAATGTTATCACTAGGCTAATATAAATTTTTGTTGTTTAAAATGATATTATTCAAAATTTCCATTTCCCTAAATTTCCCCAAACTAAATTTTATATCATAATGAATACTCACAAAGCAAAAACATTTAGATCTACAGTACTCTAATGAGAATATTAAATAGTAAAAAAATTTTCTTGCTATTCAAAAAAGTTACACATTGTCCAAAATCCTGTCACTTAGCATAGTAAGAATAGGCCCACTGAATCAATGAGGATTTCATGAGTCAACTCTCCCATATACTCAATTAATTAAAATGGGACTAACTCAACTGCAACTTATTATTCCAAGACAGGCACATTTGAGTCAATGGAACTTATAGAGGAGTTGACTCATTAAATCCCCATTGATTCAAAGGGCCTACTTTAGTGCAATTTGCTATGCGTATGTGTGCAATTTACGCCATGACTTTTAGCTTGTTGCTTCCAAGCTCTGTTGCTGCTCCAGTTTCATAGCAACAAGACTATTATTGAGTTGATTATGGCCCTAGAGCTTCTCTCTTGATGCCAACAGGTTACATGTTAATATGTGACCTCAACTCACCTACTGGGTCATACAATGTAGAGTCTGGACGCAGGACTTCCAGCAAATAATGAAGTATTTTTTCAGGGGTCCCAGCCATTACGGAGTACCTGAAGGAAAGGAAATGGCCTGGTCTCAGAATGAATGACTGGCAAATGTAAGCAAAGCCTGCAAAATGCACTTGATCATCCACCCTAAGATGATTTTGACAGCCACTCCCTTTGATCAATTAGCATACAATTACACTGATGACAATCACTGCATAATAACAGGTCTGAAGCTTGCACCTTGCTACTCAAGATCTCACATATGAATTTTCTGCTGACAGTTGCACTGTCTCAAGGATTTTGTAGTGTTAATACACTGCACAATGGGAATATACATCTGAGCAAAGTAAGTATACAGAAAAAACAACTCTATTATTCTAGACCAGAACTTGTTTCTACAACCGTGGCCATTTAAGAGGTATTTTCTTGAAATTCAAGACGACAGATGTGATATTTTTGCTTGGATTCTATTTCACAATACCTGGGGGGAAAAACCACCATCACCACTGCTACAAGATGTTTTAAGGTGCTGAACTTGATGACTGGAAGGTTGGCAAGTTAAAATTTTGAGACCCGAGTGCTGCACTACAGAGTAAGCTCCTGTTGTCTGTCCCAGCTCCTGCCAATCTAGCAGTTTGAAAGCAAGAAATTGCAAGTATATAAATAAGTAACAGCATTTTGTGCACTCCTGTGTCTAGTCATGCCTATCACATGACCATAGAAACATCTACCAAGGCAGACAGCATTGGCTTTTTGACTGTAAACAGAGATGAGCACCAAACCCTGGAGTCAGATACAACTGACTTTTGAGGAAGGGTGACCTTTACCATTACCTATATAAGGCACATGCAAAAGTACTTCTGCAAAGAAATACAGATCCTCCCCCCCTTGTGTTCTTTAATCCCTCATGCAAAAGACACAAGAGACAAAAAAGGACCAGCCTTTGGAGGCAACAGAGAGAAGAGAGTCTTGTCCCTAAGAGTGGAGAGGAATATGTGCAGTTGGAAGACTGCTGTACCTACTGCTCCCTGGAGTCCCAAGATGATGATTAGAGCTGCTGCCTTGCAAATTCTTTTCCAAAACAAGCACCACCTTCCCATGCTCCTTCAGCCGCAGGGTATTGGCTTCAACATCCTAGGAAGGAAAGCAAAAGCGGGTGAGATGGGTGGTATCATCCATCACACGTTGTGCAAACCTACTAAAGTTGTGCAATGGCTGCTGACACATTGAAGAGATTCAAGCTGGCCCAAGCTTATTTTATTCTTATTTAATTTGTAGCACTTATGGCTGCCTTTGTCCCAACGCGGAGGACTCATTACAGCAGTCTGATCGTGGCAGATTTCCTCTTGAAATAGAAACCTGCCTTCGTTTGATGTGACATAAGCAGTAATTCTCATTCGTCTTCCTTTGCCCAGCAGTTTTTGTCCTAGGATTAGTTGGGGTACTCCATCTCCTAAGGAAAGGCTAAGCTGGTTCTCCAAATACAGCGATACATCATACAATGTCCAAACTTGGTTCCACAAGTTTGGACTTTATACGGATTTGGACTTTGCATGAGGCATGCAAAATCCTAGCCGCGATGCCTCATACAACGTCCAAATCCTTGCCGCGATGCCTCATACAACATTGATTCCATAGAGATACATTGTACTGTAACAGCACAGACTTCAGGGCAAAGTCAAGGAAACATACAGGAAACTGACAGAACTTTAAGAAATCATTGTCTAAAGGCTAAAAACATTACAAAAACATGTCAAACAACCCTGATTGTCCCAGAACCTGAAGAATGCTGCAAAAATCACAGGAATGCTTCTAAAAATTCTGGCGAAAAAATTCAAAAAATCCAAAATCATGCTCAAAACCACTCCTAAACACTCTTCGCCTCATGCAAAACCCACAAGAGCAATGCAAGCGTGTGTCCTGCCTTTTATACAGCCCAGGCACAATGCAACATGGGGAAAAACCAATGCCTCATACAAAGTCACACGACTTTGTATGAGGCAACTTTTTCAAGGAATTAGGCGATGTTGTATGAATCCGATGTTGTATGAAGCGGACTTTGTATGTGTTATTACTGTAAGTAAAAAGAAGAGCTTGAGGAAGAGAAGAAAGGAATGTTTCCAGGGACATCACTGGAGAAATCTGGAGAACAGACTGGAAGCTCCACATTTTCTATCTGTCTCTCCATCTTACAGAGCGCTCAAGGACACTGAAATCTGAGATATGCTTCCTCTGTCATATCAAAATCACACCATATTCCCTGCCTGCAACATAACACTGCAGGCCTGTTACAAGTGAAGTAATGGATGGCACAGAGTAGCTGTGTGCCTGAAGGGAATATAACAGAGAGACTGAATTGTTAAAGTAATTTGAGCTTCCAACTCTCATTCACCACACCCTACTTTCCTGTGACATAGACTAATAATCTTAGGAACTCACTGTCATCCTTTCTTTACAGAATTATCTATTTGAAATTCTCCCCTTAGCATGCAGCAAGCTAGAATAGCAACCCAAGTAACTTTTTTGATCCACAGTGGAGTTCTGATTATAAAATAATAATAAAAACATTTGTTTTATTGAAATCTGGCTTCCTTACTCCTTAATGAGGTTCACAGACAAAGAAGTCTGCATGCTTTTCATTTCAAGCCCACCTTTAAGATCCGGTTGAAGTCCCGTTTGTCCACACGCAGAAAGTGGCAGTTGTCTTCACGGAGGATGATGGTGGCTGCACGGGGGGCATCGTTCACCAGTGCCAACTGTCCAAAGTCATCACCCTCATGCAGCGTGGCAACTATGCCCTGGAAAGCAAGGACATATAAAGGTCAAGTTCAAGGTCACCCTTGCTCGAAAGGCAATTGTATCTGACTCTGGGGATCAGTGCTCATCTCCGTTTATAGCCAAAGAACCAGTGCTTTCTGCATCTGCAGGCATTTCCATGGACATGTGACAGGCATGACTAGATATTGGAGAGCATGAAATGCTGTTACCTTTCCTGCCTAAGTGGTACCTATTTATCTACTTCCAATTATTTGCTTTCTGCTCAACTCTATCACTAATCTTGCTTTCCTAGGAGCTGGGATAGACGACAGATGCTCACTCCATCATATAGCACTTGGGTCTCAAACTATTGTCCTGCTAACCTTCCAGTCATTAGGCTCAGCATCATAACCACCAAGCAGTTATTGCTCAAAAAGTCTGGCCACACATTCCACTGGAGAAGGAGGGGTCTGAACAGTATCATCACTTGAACACCACCTATTCATTCTTCCATTTGCAATATACACATACTGTACTTACAATGGATTTCTTTTTTTTTCTTTTTAGAATCTGATAGGGGGTATGGGAGGAAACAAGGGAAACACAACCTGGGAAATTGGAGGAAAGAATGGTAGATGGGGGTAAAAGACAAGTCTGTAATCCCATTGGTTTTGTTCTGAAAACATACTTCATCATACTTCACTCCTGCCAATATCAGCCAGCAAACAGATCTCCCCGGTATCTTACATGCCTGCTGCACTGTGTTGTTTTATCAGTGCATCATGCAGTTTTAATGTGCAGATAGACAGACACACATCCAGCTGGTTAGTAAAAGGTTTACAGTGATGTTAGGAAGCAGTCTTATTAAGTGTCTGTCAACTGCTAGTTTTAGATTCTGTAGTGTTCCAGATGGTAGCCTTGACAGTTCAGCACACTGCTCAGAGAAATTCTGCTCATTCTGATCAAACAAGGCTGATTCTGCTTATTTCACTAGATTTAGACATGCAAGACTAAGGTTACAAGGTAAAACTCAGAGACTATTTCATTGTCATTGTAGATGTAATAATACAACCTCACTATTGCTTTAATTGTATATTATCATTCTGTATGATTCCATCACACCCCATCCACCATATTAAATTATCCTATTATAATCAAAGAAGGGCGAGGATTTTAATTATAACTCAATAAATAAATCATACGGCTCAACTCTATCACTAATCTTGTCATTTCAAAGATTTAAAAATGTCCTGTTGTTAAAAATCAGATCTTGACTGAAAGAACTGGGCATGTTTAGCCTTGAGAAAAGGAGACTAAGAGGGGATATGATCACACTTTTCAAATACTGTACCTGAAAGATGGCCGTAGGGAAGGATCTGTTCTCAGTCATCCCAGAGTGCAGGATGTGTAATGATGGGCTCTAACTAAAGGAAGCCAGATATAGGCTGAATTTCAGGAAAAACTCCTCAACTTTTAGAGCAGTATGACATTGGAACCAACTACCTCACGAGGTGGTGAGTGCTCCAACACTGGAATCGTTCAAGAGAGAACTGGACAACCATCTGTCAGATTTTTTTAACTTAGATTCCTGCATTGAGAGTGGCGGTGAGGTTGGACTTGATGGCCTAAAAGGCCCCTTCCAATTCAGTGATTCTATGATTCGGCATGAATCGCATAGCATTTGCTTGCAACAGCTTCCAGACAGCAATAAATTTCACCTTTGGCAAACTGGAAGCAGCAGAAAATAGTCTGCAGTATGAAAAACACCCTATTTACTGTAGTTGTGACAACAGCTATTGGAGTCCACAGAGAACAAGGAAAGGCAGCAACCTATCTATTCAGCACAGTTCTTAGATGCCCAGCTTGCTTTAGAGTCAGCTCCAAGCTCCTGTAGAAAATGTAGAGCCACTTATTCAGCACATCTCTAAGCAATTTACTTGGGGCACACAGAAAGAGCCTCCTCGAAGACTGTGGTATTTTTGAAACATAATCGGGCATACCCTGGTAACGGCAACCTTGTGTTGCTGGCTAATGTTTCTCACACTGGGTCAGGTGAAAGGAACTGCAGAATGAACTCACCAAAAGGTGGCTTCATTTTGGCAGTTTCAAGTCTGGATTAGATAAAGAAGAAGAAGCAAATTACTTGCTCCTGCAGTGTTTCCATGTTTTCTTTTCCAGCCAGCAAATTAAGTCATAGAAATGGCACACCTTCTCTCTGGAGAAGGAAATTCCTGGCTCATTTCAAACCTATTGTTTCAGTATCCTCAAACAGGAAATGTCTGCTACCTTAATTTTATTTTTAAAATAGCTGTAACGAAGGCAGCAGGTTCTCTCCTATCATTCTCTAAACAGTAGCAGCAAATCCAGAGGTTCATGTTATTTTCTAACTCAAGGTCATATTTGACATTATCAACATCCTTTCACTTCCTGAAACTGTAACCATTTATAGATACCTTGACAATTCACAAGGCATTGGTAGTTGGAGACAGTAATGTAACTAAGAGTATTCTTCAGAGTTGAAATGTTTGAAGTGGTAGCAGTGTTAATCTGTGCAAGCATATCTGAGAGTAAATAAAACAGAACATCAAAAAAAGACAAAAAATGTTGTGGCACCTTGAAAATGATGAAGTGGATTTGGTTCATGAAAGCGCAAAAATAATTACAGGAGTTAGTCTTGAAGGTGCCACAACATTTTTGTCTCTTTTTTGCTGTTGTTTTATTTACTCTCAGATAAGAGTATTCTGTGCCAGCATTGATCTGTTGTTATTCTGACTGATTCCTTTGGTATTGAAATGTTTGAAGTGATAGTCGTGTTAGTCTGTGCAAGCATATCTGAGAGTAAATGCTAGTGTGATTTATGCCATTTTGCAAAAAACAACCAAAAAAATGTCCCTCTGCACTCTACATAGGACAATCTCTGCGCAAAAGAGTTAATCAGATATCAAGAGTGGCAATACACAGAAACCTGTGCCACAAACTTTCATTGATAATTTTCCTGATGCCTGCCTGCCTGATGAAATGATCTTGAATCACAAAAGCTCGCACAATGATTGCTTTTTTTTGTGATCCAATAAAAGTATCGCCTTCCTCTTGCATTTGTGTATGGATCACATGGCTGTCTTTGTTTGCTTACAAAAGATATGTATCAGAAAAGAAGGTTGAGCCTTTAGCCCTCCCTGCCTATTACTATTCAAGCGTGACTGCATGTGCATTTGTATGCATAGATGTAAATCAATATCCATGCTAAGTCCAGCCCTCGAAATCTCTAAAGCTGGACTAACCCTTTCAAGCAACTCTCATCATCTGAAGTCTTGTTGTTCAGTGGCACAGTCGATTCTGACCCTTTGCAACTCTATGGACCATTGTGTAACTTGTATTTGTGCTGTAAGTTTGTAAGGTTATAAATTGTACATTTTTGGTATTTTTTTAAACTCCCTTGTAATTGTACTGCATTGTGAATTGTATTGATTTATGTACTGTATTATATATTTATGCTGTTTTGTTTTACTATATTATGTTGTTATATTGTATTGTATTGATATTGATATGTTGTTGCCGCCTTGAGTCGGCCTTGGGTATAAATTAAAATTGGGGGGAAATAGTCCTCCAGGCACCTCTGTCCTCCACCATCCACAATACCATCTAGCCATCTCATCTTTAAACTAATCTGAAGTCTACAAAGATAAAATGTACCCCACCTTGTCATGTGTGACAACATTGACAGATCCCTTCCAGATGATGTACCAAGAGGTGGCCTTGTTTCCTTGGCTGAACACTGTAATGAGTAAAGTCAATGTCACAGAACATGCAGGTGAGGAAACAAATCCAAAATAGTGGAAGCAGGCAACTTCACAGAGACAAGCCATGAGGAGGACTGGGTCAATGAGCAGTATGAATAACAGACCTAAGGAGGGACAGTTTTTCAATGGAGCCAGACAGGTCACTGGCTACAGTCATCATTGGGAGATAGTGATAAAGGGCGGGAGGGAGGGAGGCATCCCAAAATAAGACATTCTCTTTTCATGTTTTATGGGTGTTTATTCTTCTCCCATAAGTCACTGGGATGACACTAACAGCACACAAAATTCACCAGCAACCTCCAGTGTCTGACCCGCTGCATCAGGTAATCATGAACATGAGGTAGTGGTCAGAGAATTGGATTGGGACTCTGGAAACTCAAGTTCAAATTAATGATCCCTTGAAGCTCATTGGTGACCTTGGGTCAGTCACTACCTCTCATACTGACCTACCTATAGGACTCTTCAGGAGAAAAGTGGGGAGGAAAATGTGTAGGCCACCTGGAACCCCCCTCAGATATAAAGAACCAGCCAAACTGGGAACATGCGACACAGAAAGAGCCTTGGCATTCCTTCTCAAGGTGGACATGACTGTGGCCAGGCTGTCTGGAAGAGTTTGGGGGATTGTAGTCCAAAAACACAAATATGTGCTTAGGTCTAGTAAGAGGTGACAGAGGATACTGTCCTCAAAGCATCTAAACATTGTCCAGGCAAATACTCACACACTGTGCCAGCCTTTGTGTGGGACTCAAAGAGCACAACAGCAGCAAGTTCTCTTTTCACCTGTAGCACAGAAGAAACCATCAAATAATAAGTCTAACTATATTGCCCCCTGACATGGTTCCAAACCAGCGCATTGGGGAAGGAAGGGAACAGTTGGCCATATGATGACACCGAGTTCAAAGATTAGAGAAATGCATGGAGGGTGCACCCCCTGGCTATGGGCAAAGACAGAACTCTTACAGATCCCAAGGAAACAATCTGTCCGCTCCAGGTTTGCTTACAAGAGGAATGCTTGGAGAACAACTTACAACATTCAAGGGTTCTCCATAGGTTCGAAAAGGCAACAGAGTGGCCACCACAAGGAAGTCCAAATGTACATTAACAAATCATGCAGTTTTTGTACAAGTTTGCTGTTCACATCTACAGGTTGCAGCTGGTCAATAGGTCCTTGCTATATTTTACAGTCCTCTAATGAGCAGCTCAGACATGAGAAATACTCCTTATCCTATTTCTCTATCATGATAAGTCAAGACATGCATGGAGGATATGAAAAAAACAAACCCATTAACAAGCTTGTTGGGAAGGTCTGATAAGAACCCAAGTTGCTTCCCACCTGCCCGCCTTGCCAAGAACTCGTCAGGGCAATCTGATTGTTCTTTGATCCAGCTTTGCACCAAGAGAACATTACAGCAGCTTTATATAGCAAAATAAATGAAAGGCAGCAGATCAAAGTGGAAGACATCAGGCACAACAGAGAGCAGAATCATAAAGGACATGGTTATGAGTTGCTAGGTGGCACCTTTGATTACGACAAGCCTGCAAAAGTCATGGTACAGTTGTCTATCGTTTAATCTTGCTTGTGGAGTGGTACTAATGTGCACCCTATGGAATGGGGAACATTGTGATCTTCCAATGTTAATGGGCTACAGTTCCCATCATCACTCATGATCAACCATGCTGGCTAACGCTAATATAAATGTTAGTCCAACAGCAGCTGGAGGACACTACTCTGCCCTGACATATTGGAGAGATTGATTGCAAAGTAAGCCAAGGTGGCTTCTTTGGGTGGGCAGATTTTGAATGACTAGTTGTAGAAAGAGATGACAGATGTATAGCCTCTAGCTAAGTTGGTGAACTCATACCAATCAATGGGGGGGAGGATAAGTGCTGCAAGAAGAAAATTTGCTTCTGTGTTTTTTTTAAAGTATCCTGATTATTAAAAACTTCCCTTACTTAAAAAGTATATTTGTTTTTGTTGCCCAAATGGGTTTCCTTGACTTTCTCCTATTTTATTTTTTTCCAGGATTCACTTTCCCCCTTAAATTTTTTATTTTAAAATTTAAGCAGTAAACAGGGGGGAAAGATAATATACACATCAAAGGTATAATAGCATATAAAAAAGAAGAAGAAAGGAGAGAGAGAGAGAAGAGAGAAAAATCCATAACTACTATGAGCACCCACCATCTTTGTGGGACATTCATTATGCATCTTCTTATTATTCTATATATAAAATTTCATTTATATGCTTATATTTGTCCCTTCTTCCCTGAATGTTAAATATTCTTTTCCAGGCCTTACTCCTTTCCTCTTCACTAAAACATAGTGGACTTTCTCCTGTTTTACACTAAGAGAATGTGCAATAAACAAACATCACCATCTTCTAGGGCAGTGATTCCCAACGTGACTTCCATTCCCAGAAGCCTAAGTCATTACCACTGGCTGATCAGTGCTTTGGGGAATTAATTTAGGCTTCTGAAATTGAAGCCACAAAACCAAAGGTTGGGAAACACTGCTATAGGGGGAAATGAGTCCCCTTCTCAGCAGATGCCATTCTTTCTCCCCAGATGTCGTCCTACAAGGATGCAAGATCTGGGCCTCTGCAGGAAACGCCCTTCAAACAGGTCCTTAGAAATAAGGAACCACTGCACTCTCAAAAGATAAGACAAATAGGTCCCAATGGGATTTTTTAAAAACAACAACAGAATTAACCTGTGAGTAGTAATTCACCACTTATGGCCAGCGGAAAGGTTGGACTGAATGGGTCTAGGAACTGTCTGTCACTCACCGAACTGGAGAGATGGGCCACAGCTTTAATGTGCAGCAGCTCCTCAAAGATCAGAGCAAGCTCCTCATCTGTCCGCTGACCAGGGCTGGAGAAGAAAAAACAAACTAAGGCACATGACACCCCCTAAAACCCTTCCTCACAAGGCTTTCCTGACACTTTAAGGCTCCCCTCTTTGCATCCTCTGCTCCAAACTTGTTCTTGTTCCCTGCAGATCCTGTTAAGTTATCATAAATCACATAACCTGTCTGAACGTCTTTATTCTCCAAACCATGAGAACGGGACAAGGAGCAAACTGTGCATTTCCTTGTGCCAACACGGTAAGCTCTCCTTAAACTCCACAGTGATCTCTAGCTCATCTATCTATATCTATAAAACAGAGGTGTGGGTTTGTATGTGCTCGAAAGGCTCCCACACCCCTGGAACAATCCCACTGAAATTTGGCACATACGCACCTTGGGCTGGCGAGATCAGCACAGTGGGGGTCACAAGCACCATGGGGGCAAATGCCCCCCAAATTGGGAAGCAATTGATCTATACAATGTTTGTGTTTCCCAGTGATGTAATTGATCTGAAGTCATAGTCCCAGATAGGTTGAGATTGTGACATCATCTGACTAGTTTAGCTGTAAGCCCTCTGAGCTCAGCTGTAGTTTTCACATTATTATTATTATTGTTGTTGTTGTTGTTGTTGTTTGTTGTTAAATACTAGGGACTACCGCCAGGTACTGTGAAGCTTGGTTCTACAAGCATATAAAATAAGACTTTTTAAAAAGATGTTAAGGTTGCAGGATTTTTTTACAACATATACTCCAATGAAGACCTGGATGATGGAATATTTTTCCTGAAGAGAGATCAACCCAGTTCCTTATGTAATTTGGTAAAACTCCTCTCTCCATTCATCCAGTTTTTAATTTCTGATGGTGGTGGTTCACTAAACTGCTGATGCAATCCCAGTTTTGTTGTCATGGTGATTTATTTCAATTTCAACATTTACATTTTTGATGGGCTGTTTCAAGTTAATTTCCAGGCTTCTCTCAACAGACCATACAGAGATGTAGGGTATAAAGAGGAGTGGAATGGATGACTCAGTCAAAGGATCAACAAAGCAAAAACACATTTGCATTACATTAGGCTCCATACACCATCTTCCAGAGATGTTCAGCACACACTCACAGCTCTGACCTGCAGTTCTGCAGGGGTGGTTGGCCATAAACTCCCACCAGCTGTAACCAGCAAATCCTGTGTAAATTATTATGGGACCTATAATCCAAAGACCTCAGAAGAGCCACAGGTTTACCACGCCTGCTCTGTCTAGAACAGAAGAGCTAAAACGTCTCTTCCTCTCCTCCTTCCTCCTAGGTCATACGGATCAACCCTATGCACTCACAGTTTGCGGAGGATGGTGGTGAGCAACGCCATTGGGCCCAGCTGAATGAGAAACGCCAGGGCCTCCAGCAGATCCTCACTCTCTTGGTCTTCAGCAGGAGCATCCACGGCGACAAAGCGGAAGAACTGGGTCTCCCGATCTTGGAAGTAGGTCTCTTGTCGAACTGTGGGAGGAAGGGAACACAATATGTGATTAAGAGAGCAAGGAGGAAACGGTGAATAGCAATGTCGCCCCATCACAGGTCCTGGGTGGAAGTGTTTCTGCAGTTGAGTCATGCTTCTTCTATTCCCCCTTTGGGTACTGCCTGCAGTCGGCTAGCCACAACAGATCCCATTGCTGGTCCTCTGCTGCCTCTCCTAAGAACTGGAGAGCCATCCTAACAGCCTGCTTTCTTCAAGCTGGCCCTAAACTGATGCTGAAGGCTAACACCCACAGACCAAGAACAACACGTTATACCTAATAAGGGGAGAGAAGGGGGACATAGAAAGAGCCTCCTCAAAGAGGGTGGTATTTTTGAACCACAATCGAGCGTACCCTGGTAATGGCCACCTTGTGATGCCAGCTAATCTTTCTCACACTAGGTCAGGTGGAATGAATTGCAGAATCAACTCACTAAAGGTGGCTTCATTTTGGCAGTTTTGGCCTAGACACAGAAGACGAAGACAAAGATGGAGAAGGAGAAAAAGAAGTACAGATAGAATGAGCTGAGTGTAAGCTGCCCAGATTGCTCAGTTCTTTACTTGCAAAAATGTAAACAAGTCTCCTCCTGAATCTTGGGAAGCAAGATTCCTTCAAGCAGAACCAGCAAAACTAGGTGGTGGTCTGTGGTCAGCATCTTACCGTATTTATTCGTGTATAACGCGCAAAATTTTATACCAAAAAAAGAACTCAAAGTTTGGGTGCGCGTTATAAACAAGGACTGGTCTTTTACTTCCTTTTTAGAATTGGGTCGGCTGTCTATTGCTGCGGTGGGTGAAGGGGAGGCGGGGGCGTGGCTTTGAAGAAATTGACGGGATCTGATTGGGTGGCGCGGGAGACGAGGCGTGGCCCAGAGGTAGCTCGCGCCGCCCCCACCCAGGAGCGCGCAGCAGCGGCGCGCGCTTCCTTAGGGCAGTTCGAGCGAGGCTCCTGGGGGTCGGAAGTGCTCGTTTTGGATTGCATTTTCTTCACCCTGCAACAGGTGGGTCTGATTTCCCCCCCTCCCTCAATGTTTTAAGGCGTGCTCTTATGAACAATTTTATACCGAGGTTTCATGGAAAATTAGGGGTGCGCGTTATACACGAGTGCGCGTTATACACGAATAAATACGGTATCTCTTGCTCAGCCTCAGCATAGAAGACACTGTTTATGACATCATCAGCATAAGCAGTATCCCTTTGTGATGTCACAACCATGGGCCTGCTCCTGAACAAGGAAAGTCACAAAGACCCGCTTTCCTCCTCCAGGTGCCACATCCGTTCCAGCTATCATCATGGCAATAGTCTTTCTGTTCTTGACTCCTCAGAACAGTTCTTCTGAGGACATTCCCCACCAGTCTCTCAGGCTCTTTAGCCAAAAAATCTGTCTACTTCCTGGGCCTCCGTTCCCAAAGATCTTCCCTTGCACAATGAGTTGGAGTATTCTGTATTTCATGTTGTTCCTCATGATATGCCCAAGTTATTGGAGCTTTCTTTGTTTAATGGTCATAAACAGTTCTTGCTTTTGTTCTTCCTTTTTTCTAGTTCA
This sequence comes from Bradypodion ventrale, assembly GCA_035047345.1. NCBI lineage: Eukaryota > Metazoa > Chordata > Lepidosauria > Squamata > Chamaeleonidae > Bradypodion > Bradypodion ventrale. The sequence continues at coordinate 177,233,215 of JAWDJE010000002.1, forward strand.
TGTTAATTCATTATAAATCTTGCTTCCCTCACACCAATAGGAAATAAGATGTCATGTACCTGAACTCTCAGGTGTGTTCCTATCTAGGTATTATTGGGACCCAGAAATGCTTCACTTCAGCTAGATAGGTATAGCATGCCTACTGACATAAACAGATAGGTATACAATGCACACACACATTACAGTATGTGAATGTGTACACATTCAAGCACACATAAGGAAAGGCATCATATGGAGTACCTCAATTAACTCAAAACAAGATACATGGCTTTCCTGCTCCCCAATTTATCCTCACCATACACTTGCAAGGAAAGCCAGACTCATGTGTGCGTGAGTGAGTGAGTGAGTGAGAGAGAGTGAGTGAGAGAGAGAGAGAGAGAGAGAGAGAGACTCGAATGAGGTAAACCAGTGAGCTTCATAGCTCAGTGGAGACTACACTGAGGTCAAACCCAACTCTTTCATTGCCACACCACACTGCCACACCTTTCATGTATGTGATTCTCTTACCATGAACCAGGACTCCTTCATCCATCAGCACCTGGCAGATGCCAAGGGCCTGGCTGCGAATCTGCACGGAAAGCCCTGCACTGAGCAATGCATCCACCAGTTCCTTTCCAGAACAGCATTGCCTGAAATGGGTACATGAAACAAGAAGCAGAAAATTTGCTGAAATCTAGGGAACCAGATAAGTGAAGACCATTTGGTGGCAAAGGCAGACCTGAACTTTTGGAGAGGCTTCCAGAGAAGAAGTCCCATATGCGTTAATTGCTTGATTCTGGTGCTATGAGCTGTGCTAATTGTTACCAACTTTGATAGCTTTAAAAGGTGAATGGACAGATCCATAGCTTAGTGGTGAAGACAATCTGTCTGCTGAGCCAAGAGCTTGGGAGTTCGATCCCCCATTGTTCCTTTAAGGAGAAGAGCCAGCCTATGTGGCCCTGGGCAAGCTACACAGTTCCAGGGCACCCCTGAGAAGAAGGGAATAGGAAATCACTTCTGCATATTCCCTACCTAGAAAATCCTGAAAAGGATGAGTCAGAATTGACATGACAACACATAAGTATTAGACATATCCATTAAGAAAAAGTTTAAGAACATCTTCCATTCCTAAAGGCCATAATCATTACCAATTGATGAGGATCTAGTGGCAGTGGGGTGGGGGAATAGTGACTTCAAACTTTAGATCGTTACTAGCTGATTACCCGGCTTCGCTCGGGTTTTTCATTTCTCTAACGTAGGCCAGCCTTTTCCTCTTGGAAATCTCGTGGGGTGTATGTAGGTCAGGCCTGCCTCCTTTTCTCCATCTCTCTCTTCCCTCACCCATCCTGCTTCTCCATCGACTTGTTACTTACAGCTCTTATCCTTCCCATACATGTGTCCAGCCACCTGGTGAGAGTGGCACTCAGCTGTTGAGGAACCCTCGGACCTTCTCTCCCTCCTCAGCTTTGCCCACTGTGGCCACCGCCTCTGCCGCGGAGGCTGGGTGGCAATTTCTGGAGGGGGCAGCCTCCTCCACGGCTCCTGCGCCATCCCGGCCCTTTCAAGGGCCTCCGTCGCCATGACATCAGCTCAATTGCATCACTGGGAAACACACATATTGTATAGATCAATTGCTTCCCAATTTGGGGGGTGTACACCTCCCATGGGGCTTGTGACCCCCCACAGTGCTGATCTCACCAGCCCAAGATTCTGTATGTGCTCTTAAACAGAGCTGCTGTTAAGGAGAGCCAAACAAAGGAAGTGAGCACTGGTAAGTTTTGGGTGTGCTTGCAGTTGGAGTAGAGCTGCTTTAGAGGCCCGCACGCCAAGATTTCAAACAAAAAACAAAGGAAGAATATATTCTTACTAGATAGAAAGGTATTAAACGTGTAAATTTTTGATGCCCAGAATACTGCACTTGTTAAAATGGATTCTGAGGGAGCAGCTGTAGTTACCTGCAACACTTGTGCCATGTTTGTGATCTTGCCAAAGCACATGGAGAACTACACTTGCAGCAAATGCAAGCTGGTTGCACTAATAGAAGAGAAGGTCCAGCAGCTAGAGGCCGGCATATCTAACCATCAACAAATTAAGGAGCTTGAGCTGTTCTTGGACAGAGCGGAGCAGACTATCCTGGACAAAGAACAGACAGAGCACAGGTCTGAGGAAGAAGTCATTTCACTAACTCAGGAGGTAGATGCATGGAGGAATGTGACTCGAAGAAGTAGAAGGGCAAGGGATGACTCTGAGAGTCTGAAATTACAGAATCAATTTGAGGCTCTTTTCCTCATCACACCTGATGAGGAACACACAGAGGAACAACTGGTTCCACCTGAGGATCTCTCCTTCATCACACTTGATGAGCTACAGGAAGATAAACAACAGGAACAAACTGAAGTCCTCTCCCTTAATATAGTTGATGAGGTGCATGTAGATGAACAGATTGCAGGAGAGAGGCTCCTTGTACTAGGTGATTCAATAATTAGAAATACAGAGAGATGAATTTGGGATGCACATATTAACCATATGGTGACTTGCCTGTCAGGTGCAAAAGTTGCAGACATCACGAGAAATCTAGATAGATTGTTAGAGAGAACTGGGAAGGAGCCAGCGGTCATGGTACACATTGGTACCAATGATGTTGGGAAGGCCAAGTGGTTTGTCCTGGAAGCCAAATTCAGGTTGTTAGGAAGAAGATTGAAGTCCCGGACTTCCAAGGCAGCATTTTCAGAAGTGCTGACTGTTCCTTGTGCAGGACCTACCAGGCAGGCAGAGCTCAGAAGCCTCAATGTGTGGTTGAGGCGGTGGTGTCGAGAGGAGGGGTTCAGATTTGTCAGGAACTGGAAAACATTTTGGGACAAGCCAAATCTGTTCAGGAGGGATGGGTTGCACTTCAACTATGATGGGACCAGGTTGCTGGCACTCAACATAAAAAAGGCTGCAGAGCAGCTTTTAAACTGATAACTGGGGGAAAGCCGACAGGAGCTGGGCACCATCCAGTTCGGGAAAGTGTGTACTTGAGTAGTGAGGAAGATGCAAAAATTACTGAGCAGAGCGAGGAGCTAGTCACCAGCACTCTAGCAGAAGGATGCAAGAGGCAGCCTAACAATTCAACTGGACTCAAAAGACTGTATCAGAAAAGCATATATAAATGTTTGTATGCAAATGCCAGAAGCCTCTGGAACAAAATAAGGGAGCTGGAATACTTAGCAATAGATAAAAATATTGATATTATTGGCATCACTGAAACCTGGTGGATGGATGATAACTAATGGGATACAGTTATCCCAGGCTACAAACTGTACAAGAAGGTTAGGAAGGGACGAACGGGAGGTGGTGTAGCCTTGTATGTCAAAGAAGTGATAAAATCGTACGAATTGGACTATCTAGGTGATTTGGAGTCACCATTAGAAACTCTGTGGGTAAGAGAACCAGGCCACAAGGATGGTCTAACAGTAGGCATATACTATCGGCCTCCGACCCAAACCCCTGAGGGAGACTGGCAGTTGGAGAATGTTGTAAAGGAGGCATCCAAGAAGGGAAGCCTGGTTATAATGAGGGACTTCAATTACCCTCACATAGACTGGGTGAACTGTTGTTCAGCACATGATAAAGAGATAAAATTCCTAGCTATGCCAAATGATTCTTCCCTGGGACAGATGGTTGAAGATCCAACTAGAGGTACAAGAATCCTTGACCTGCAAGATGTTAATGTGACTGATTCAATAGGGAACAGTGACCACAACTCAATTATGTTTAACTTGATCATAGACACTGATAAAATCTAACACAGAGACCTTAAATTATCAAAAAAGGAAATTTCCCAAAAATGAGGCAACTAGTAAAAAAGAAGCTGAAAGGGAAAATTGAGAGAGTCCAAACACTCCAAGAGGCATGGAGGCTGTTTACAAAAACAATAACAGAGGCCCAATTGGAATGCATACCCAAAAGGAAAAAGGGCACTGCCAGGTCCAAGAGGACTCCAATGTGGCTTACAGGAGCTGTTCGGGAAGTGATCAAGAGCAAGAAAAGCTCATTTAGAAGATGGAAGGCTTGTCCGAATGAGGACAGCAGGCAGAAACATAAATTCTGGCAGAACAAATGCAAGGCAACAATCAGGAAAGCAAAGCAAGACTTTGAGGAGCGTATAGCTAAAAATACTCAGAGAAATAACAAAGACTTCTTTAAGTACATTAGAAATAAGAACCCAGCTAGGAAGGCCATTGGACCATTAGATGACAATGGAAGGCAAGGGGTTATTAAAGAGGAAACAGAGATTGCAGAGAGACTCAATGAATTCTTTGATTCAGTATTCACTGAAGAAGACAGAGACCACATGCCCAAAACAGAGCCTATCTTCGTTGGGAGGGAAACCGAAGAATTAAGCAAGATAGAAATAACCAGGGAGGAGGTCCTTGCATGTCTTGTTAAGCTAAACACTAACAAATCATCCAGGACCAGATGGCATCCATCCACGAGTTCTCAGGGAACTTAAAGATGAACTTAAATATTTCCCTCAAATCAGGCTTTGTGCCTGATGACTGGAAGGTAGTGAATGTAACACCAATTTTCAAAAAAGGATCCAGGGGTGATACAGGAAATTACCGACCTGTCAGTTGGACATGTGTCCCAGGTAAAGTGATGGAAACTATCCTAAAAGATAAAATTAACAGACACATAGAAGAGAAGGCGCTGCTAAAGGAGAGCCAACATGGCTTTTGCAAGGGCAAATCATGCCTCACTAATCTGTTGGAATTTTTTGAGAGTGTCAACAAGCATGTGGATAAGGGGGATCTAGTTGACATTGTTTATCTGGACTTTCAGAAGGCTTTTGACAAGGTCCCACACCAAAGGCTCTTGAATAAACTTGACAGATGGAATAAAGGGACAGGTCTTGTCCTGGATCAGCAACTGGCTAAGTAACAGGAAACAGAGGGTAGCACTAAATGGACACTTCTCCAAGTGGAGGGAAGAGTGGGGTCCCCCAAGGTTCAGTACTGGGACCCCTGCTTTTCAACCTCTTCATAAATGATCTAGAAGTAGGAATAAATAGCAAGGTAGCCAAATTTGCTGAGAACACTAAATTATACAGCACAGGGTAGTGAAAACTGTGAGAGATTGTGAGGAGCTCCAGAGGGATCTCTTAACACTGGGGGAGTGGGCAAAACAGTGGCAAATGAGCTTCAACAATAGTAAGTGCAGAGTGATGCACGTTGGGGTAAAAAACCCCAATTACATTTATAAACTAATGGGTCTGAACTCTCTGTGACAAACCAGGAAAGGGACCTTGGTGTCCTGGTGGACAGCTCAATGAAGGTGTCAACCCAGTGTGCCTCAGCAGTGAACAAAGCAAACTCAATGCTAGGGATCATTAGGAAGGGTATAGAAAATAAGTCAGCAAGTGTCATTTTGCCTCTTTATAAATCTATAGTGAGGCCCCATCTGGAATACTGTGTACAGTTCTGGTCGCCATACCTCCAGAAGGATATTATGGAGCTGGAAAAAGTGCAGAGGAGGGCAACCAGAATGATTAGGGGACTGGAACACCTTCCTTACCATCTGAGGCTGCAACGGTTGGGCCTCTTCACTCTTGAACGACGACGTCTAAGAGGTGACCTGATTGAAGTTTATAAAATCATGCATGGTATGGACAAAGTAGATAAGGAAAAACTGTTTTCCCTATCGCATAACACTAGAACTAGGGGGCACTCCATGAAACTTTTGGGTACTAGTTCTCAAACAAATAAGAGAAAGTACTTTTTCACCCAGAGGATTACTGGTCTATGGAACTCCCTGCCAGAAGAAGTGGTGACAGCTATCAGTCTTGACAGCTTTAAGAAAGGATTAGACAAGTTCATGGAGGACAAGGGTATCAATGGCTATAATTATAGATACTTAAGGACATCCTCCGGTTTGGAGAGATAGGCAAGATATCTCTCAATGCCATTTCCAGGGAATCCTAAGCAGGGGAAGGCATCTGCTTGGGAATACCCTGAAGGAAATGGTGAGCCACTGTGTGAGACAGAATGCTGGACTGGATGGGCTGTGGCCTGTTCCAGCAAGGCTGTTCTTATGTGTCAAATTTCAGCGTGATTGGTCCAGGGGTGTGGGAGCCTTTCAAGCACATACAAACCCACACCTCTGTTTTATATGGATTAGAACAAAGTCCTAACCTAAACCAAGAGCTCAGATGACAATCAATATTGACTCCTTGAACCTGGAGGACTCATCTATACACTACCTACCCTAGAATACCCTTCTTTTAAAAACACCCCTTTTTAACACCTAAAGAATTCTTCTTCATGACCTCAAGGGACCAGAAATATTTTTAGAAAATACCAAAATGTGAGGGGGAAGGGGTACCCCCCAAACATGTCCTGCCCTGAAAGTCCACTCTGTAGAGGTTTTTTTTTAAAAAACTTTTGAAAAGTGGGGTTTGAGTGCTGGGTTGCTGAAGGCCACATGTGACTCACAGACCATACGCAGCTGTCTACCACACAGGCTAGATTAATATTGACCTTGAGCATACTGGGTACCACTGCAGCATTAAAAAGCTTCTGTATAGGAGGTCAGACTATCTTCCTATCTACCAGGAAGGGAAACAGGCAAGAACATGAATAAAGGAATTGTCAGCATATGCTCGAAAGCATTGGGAGTCCTTTGCAAATGAGGTTATGCTGGTCTCATCCAGGTAGCCCTTCAACCAGCAGACAGGTTTTAACACCTTTGGCTAAGAAAGTATCTTTTGACAAATTTTTGCTGTGCTGTTTTTTAAAACTGATGTTTCCCAATTGTTTGTAATTCAAAGGTCTTTTAATGTTGTAAATAGTTTGTTATCTCAGGTAACATGAGTGCAGAAATGGGCATATTCTGGAAAGAGATGGTTGGCCAAAGACAAGGTGCTTGACCAGCTCCACCATCCCACTCAAAAAATGTTTTTCTTTTGGGCATTTCCCCCTCCAAAGGATTTATTTCCAGCTTTGAGACCCAGCTGGAAGTACATTAATCTTTCTAAACTGTATAGGAGCCTCAGATGACCAGAGATGACTTCAGGACCTTCTTCCCTCCAAATATTTATGTAATGTTTTTATGTGTTTTAATTTTGCTTTTAGCTGGGGTTTTTATGTAATGTTTTTATTGGTAATGGTTTTATCTTTCTTATATTGTATATATATTTTTCTGTTGTTGCTACCCTGAGTGGTGCGTTGCACTAGGAGGGCGGGGTAGAAATAAATAAATATAAATATAAATATAAATATAAATATAAATATAAATATAAATATAAATATAAATATAAATATAAATATAAATATAATAATAATAATAATAATAATAATAATAATAATAATAATAATAATAATAATAATAATAATAATAATAATAATAATAATAATAATAATCCTGTTGTTCTCATTCTGTTCCTCACATTTATGAGGAAAACACCTATTTGTATTTCCCTAGGTTAACACTCCTAGACAAGATTTTTTTCCAGCTGTAATCATTTTCTTAATATTTCTTCTTTGTTTTATCCCTACATTTGCCCTATGAGGAAAACAAACCATTGTGAAGACTCTGATTCCTTCACAGTATGCAATTGCACCCACAACTCACAGTGACAATTCCAGAAAGATTTTTGTTCCAGCTTTGATTTCATAAACCAAAGTATTATTTTGTGCTTTTATATCAGCAAGTATTTCCAGGAAGCCGGTTTGTTTAGTGTTCCTGTTGGGAAATCAAGAGCAACGGGTCATGAATTTGACCAGGTGATTTACTCAGGTATTCTGAAATGCTAAGATAGCAGATAAAATGGTCTTTATGAGGCAAATGTCCACACTCAACATTCAAAAAGTACAAAAATTCTTATTGTTATTCAACAAGAAAGGAGAAAATTCACTTCACATATAGTTGGTGCTGTAAGCTGAGACTTCTAGCTTCAATGACATGTCACAGACAGAACCTGCTTAAGACGTTTTGCTACCTGAGGCAAATGGCAAGAGAGCAGCCTTGCCCTTTTATAAAGAAGTTAAATCTTGCTTTGACACTGATAGTGATACATATCACCTACTCTAAGGATTACTCTTAAACCATAAGCAGGACTAGCCCCATCCTACTCCTTCCTGTTTCTGGAATGCAGATAACTAAAGGAGGACAGTTCCTATGCACAGAACAAGATCTTCAAAAGAGGGTCCCAGATATTCTTGGACTTGAGGTCACAGAAAGCCTGACTACTGGCTATCTTAGTTGGGCTTCTAGGAACTTGGGGTCCCAAGTCTGAAAAACCCTGGCATAGACTATCTGAATATGGCCACAAACCCAGATTTTTCCGGCTTTCTGATCACATGGAGATCTCCCTACGATCAGAGATTGCTTTCCTCTTCAGAGTTAGCTCTTCACATGCTAGATTACAGTGATGGTGAACCTTGGCACGCCAGCTGTTCTTGGACTTCAATTCCCAGAAGCCCTGATCAGCAGGTATGCAGACTTGGGCTTCTGGTAACTGAAGTCCAAGAACAGCTGGAGTACCAAGGTTGGCCACCAGAGTGCTAGAACTATGACAGACGAGGGCAATCAAATCTGCTCCTTCCACGCATGAGTTAAAGATTAACTCTGTTATGGGACACCTTGAGGGCCTTCTAACAGAGGACAATAGAGAAGTGGCTGCTGATGTTGACTCTAACACACCACTCAATAGCAGCCACCCAAGGTGACCAATACACTCTACCTAACAGGAGGATGGGCTGTCTGTAACAAGTATTCTAAGATCGTAAGAACAAATTTATGTTTGAGAGAACTTTCTCCAATGGAGTCCAGTGACTCCTATTAAGCAATACTAGGAGACTTCAAAAGGTTTAGAGATTTCTTATTCCAATATTTTATGCTGAATCTACAATAGCCCATGAAGGTTTACCCTACAAACACTAACCCAGAAGTTCTCAACCTTTTAAATCCGGGGCCGGGTCATGCTCCCTCAGACAGCTTCAGGGGCCGGATGGCCATTTTGCCCTTCCTCCACCACATGACACTTCCTGGTGTGGTGGAGGGCCACATGAAATGGTGCCACAGGCCGCATCTTGCCCACGGGCCCCAAGTTGAGAATCCCTGCACTAGCCCATGAAGCATACCTCCTGTCAAGTATCCCGTATTCCCCGGGAAACTCCTGTAATTTAGCCCTTTTCCCCGGCATCACGTATTTTTTTGAATAATCTGTATTTTGTAAAAAAAATTGTATTGTTATTATATCTTTATTCATAAGATAAATTCCTCATACCAGACAGAGCCAGAGAGTAGGAGTGTTGGGCTCCCCCTGGTGGAAGAAGAACCACCCCCAGGCACTGCCTTTAGCATCACAGCTGCCCCCTCATAGGGCAGCCTTACTGTAATAATTCTATTTTAACTCTCTTTTGCCATTCTCTGCTGTGACAGCATTTTAGAATATGGCGATTTTTCATGGAACTGTTTTTTACACTTATATCACTTAATTGTCTACTGTCTTGGCCTTGTGTACCTCAAGTTCATTTTTTAAACTCTGTGTTTAAGACAAAACCACCCAAATATCCTCTTTATGTTGTATGCAAATATACTTGAAGCCGATTGGTTCATTATCTCTTCCTTTAACACCCTCTTTCCCAGGTGAGAGAAGAGACAATGAGCCAATTGGCTAAAATTTCCCTTATTTTCATGTCCAAAACTTGACATGTCATGATTGCAGTTAGAACCAAGAGAGTTTCTCTGGTCCCCAGTCCCCACCTTCTTGGGCTTTTCTCTCCTCCCTCAGGGTCCACCTCCCAGCCATTCTCCTAAGGGATTGCAATCAATGATATTACAGGATATGTCTATCACATTTTAGGTTTTGTTTCTTCCAACTCATGGGGTGTCCTGCCCTCTCTTTTAGATAGCAGGTAGACTTTAAGTGTGCTCCTTTAAGAAACCAATCCAAAGATGCTTAGCACTTGAGAGCTGGGGGGTGGAGATAGCCCACCTTGTTGTTGCCTTAGTCAGACCCCCTGGGGAAGAAGGCAAGGCTCTAAAAAAGACTGTCTCCTCCAGTTTGTGAAGCATGGGCCTAGGAAAGCACTAGTCCTTTTTATCTTAAAGGGCACTCTCCTCCTCAAAGGGCACTTACTCTCCCTCAAAGAAGCACCTCAAAGTCCCTCAAAAAGGCGCACTCTCCTAAAAGGACATTCACCCAGATTATAATCAAGCCACTCCCAGATCCACTGTAGCTTCTACCCTAAATTGCCTTCTGGAAACTGTTAAGTTATTTTACTTGTTATCTTTAGTGGTTAAAAGTTATATTATTCAAAAGAACATTTGTGTAAATGCATGGAAGTGACAAAAGAGGTTTAGCTGTCTGATTAAACCTTTTGTGTTGCAAAGCCAAAGGGCAAGTCAGAACACGGGGCCAACATTGTTTACATTCCAAACCTGGTATGAAGTGACTCCTCCACAACAAAATCTCCATCTTGGATTAGACTAAAGCATAGTGTGTGTGTGTGTGTGTGTGTGTGTGTGTGTGTGTGTGTGTGTGTGTGTGTGTGTGTGTGTATTTTCTCAAAATCAGCTTGCCGTGGCCTAAGACTTTTGCACAGTATTTGTGAGAGAGCAGGAGGTAGGGAGAGGACAACAAAAACACAATTACAGAGGTGAAAAGTGAGAGAAAGAGGGGGAAAATCAGAATTTAGAAAAGTCATAAAATGAGTTGAAATTTTCAGTCCTCAACCTTTACAAGCAGAAATTTATTAATGTCAGGGATAGAGACTTTTTCCTTCTCTACAGCCCCCAGCTTGATGGCACTGAAGATCCACTTTTAAGCATGCTGGAGAGGCAGAGGAGGTAGATCAGAAGCACCAAAATTGTTTTTACTAAAAATTCTCTCCTCTTGATTTACTACCTGGTTTTTCTTACACCTTACTGCTGCACTTCAGAATAAAGTCACCATTCCTTACTAATCTTTTAAAACTAGACAAATAACCCATTACATTTGAATGGTGAGTGAACAGCGTTAAGTGTGTTGGGGGGGGGGGGGAGAAGGGAAAAGACATTCAGATCAGTGAAAAAGTAGAAACGAACAAGTTTGTTAGATTCATGTTTCAGATAGTATTTTACAACATTATATTTTCTAGATATGTTGCAGTAAAATTCCTGTCATCCTCAGCTTTCATCCTTAGCCAGAATTCTGCAATTTGCAGTTCAGGGCATTTAGAAAGTGGAAGGGCAGGGAAAATCAACATAAGCCACAAAAAGCCATTCTGAAGGACTAAAACAATAGAATCCCCACTAGTGGGAATCACTTTAAAATGCCATTTTGTTGCTGTGTCCATTGAAACTAACTTTAAAAATTGATGCACAACTTGGTGAATTAAAAATGTTCTCGACTAATGTTAATCAAGAAATGAATTAGGTTCCTCTAACTAAAATCTTAACTAATTCTTGTACCGACACTTTATAAGCTCTGCAAAATCTTGCCTTTGGGCTGCCATCACTGTTCACTGAGAACAATCTCTCTCTCTCTGTCTACCCTCGATCTGTCATGAGATGCACACCTGTCAGTCTCTACCTGCACTCATTAATGGGTGAGGAACAACTAGTCTTCCGGATAGTTTTTGCCGCAACTCCATTGGACCTTGCCACCATAGCCAAAGGTGACATATTATTTGGGGGGGGGGGGGTGCAGATTATGGGAGATTTTTTTAATTTCAAAAATCTTGCATATCCTTTGTGTCCTATAAAACCATAGAGAAACTGATCAAAGATCAAAAGTTCCTGGGATCTGTCAAATTCCTAAGCAGACCCACAAGCAATGCAGAAGTGCCATGTTTGCAAAACCTGGTATTATAGTTATCTCAATGGGCTACATTGAAGATGACAACATAGAAATATTGACAGTCAAACTGGTTGTGTGTACCGTAACACTGACTATAAACCACCTAATATGTCATTCTGGTTGAAGAAGCAGTCCAAGATGGAAAACCAAAACACTCACTTTCAAGTTGGACATTTCAACAGCTATTGCAAGCTTTGGGCCTAAGAACATAACGATGAAAAAGTTAACCTATTATAAAATGTGCAGATTCCCATTCAAAGTGCCTTATACATGATCCTAAACTACCCAGTTCATTTAACAGTGGATGGTAACACAGAGGATACAACCTAGATCTAATTTTTGTTAGTAAGCCTATAGCTCAACAGTGCAGTCGAAGCACTGGTGAGCCAATCCCAAACAACAGACCCATCGTATGTAAAACCTACTCAATCAACCAACCTCAATCTATATCATTCCATACAAGGTTTAATTTCAAAAAATCCAACTAAGAAATGTTTACAGCAATGCTTGATGCAGCTGTGCTTCAGATTGCCCCTCAACCAGAGAACAATGATAAACTGTAATTTCAGTATTGGAATGTACTTGTGCCTCTAATCCAAGTAGGTGTCAAACCAACAACATCCATGGTCTCACTCTGGAAACACAAACCCAATACATAGATTATATTTTACAGTTTTAAAAAATCCTTTTAGTGAACATACCATAAAAGATGGGGTAAATTTGATTTCAACCCTTGCAAAAGCAAAAAGAACTCACTGGAGAGACACTATAACAGAGCTTGCAGTGGCAAGAAACAAGCAGAAAATTTGGAGACTGAAAAGACTGAACAATGTTCCAAACAACAATTGAAACAAAAGGACACTGAACACAAATATAATCTGAAACCAAATAGTATACCAACTGCTTTTGATAGGAAAGACCAACCAACACATAATAAAAATAAAACATCAAATGAACAATCAGGGGAATCTCAATGAATATTTTACTTTCTTCATATTAGCGGGACTAGAGGAAGCCACAAAAAAGATGTAGGAATGGCAGAGCAGTGGGACTGAATGATATCCAGATCAAGCGAATTAATATTTTTTTTCAGGGGGGGAAGCACAAAGGATGGCTCCATCAACTGTTTAAAAACTGTTGTACAAACAAACAAAAACCCTCCCAAAATATTGTGGATGATAGAAGGAATAGCTACATTGAAACCAGTCAAAGAATCATCAGAACTGGAAAAACTACATGCCAATCTCTCAGAAAGAGCCTCCTCGAAGATTGTGATATTTTTGCACCACAATCGGGTGTATCCTGGGCGACAGCAACCCTGTTGTGTCGGCTAATCTTTCTCACAATAGGTCAGGCAAAAGGAACTGTGGAATGGCTTCACCAAAAGGTAGCTTCATTTGGGTCTGACCTAGACACAAAAGAAGATCTCTCTATGCCACTTATGCAAGGTGTCTGAATGAATTATATTAAATCATTTAGCCCAACATATAGGTTCAAATCTTAAACCTTGCCCAACATACAGTATAGAAGACAATCTAAACTACATAAAATAACTGAAACATTTCTCAACCTTACAGTAGCATATGACACTACTGATTGCTGCTCAAAAAGCTCTACCTCCTTACTAAAGAGCATAGACTAACAAAACCAGTCATTGTTATATTTCAAACCTGAAGATTCTTTGTTAAATTTAAAGGGAGGCATATTGCTAGAGAAACCAAAGGAATCGTCTCCCACAGGGTAGTGGCACCATTCAGGGCCGGCATCAGAAATTTCAGGGCCTGGTACACGGGGGGCCCCACACACACATTTTGGCCACGCCCCTGGGGTTTCCTACACATGCGTCGGTTGTTTGCGCATGCGCAGATCAGTGGTTTCCCGGCGGGACCATGCTTCCGTGGTTTACTATGCATGCAATGTCTGTTTGCGCAGATCAGTGGTTTCCCTGCGGTGCCGGGCCTCCGTCATCTCCGGGCTCAGGACGGGAGTCCTGATGGTTGCCCCACCCCCACCCCCTGATGGCGGCCCTGGCACCATTACTTTTTTTACATTTACACAAACAATAAAACTATATTCCCATCTTCCAGGAGTTCCATCAGTGGTGATGATCTTGACTTGACAGCCTAGAGCAGTGGTCCCTAACTTTTTTTTTTTGGGCCATGCCCAAGCATCTCTAAAATCTTGATGGGCCCCCTCACTGTGACATATAATGCTTGTTATTGAAAAAGTGAACTTCTATTCATGTGGAGGAAGTCTAAAAGGCCATTAACTTGGTCTAACTCATTCTCAAATTGCCCCCCTTAAAAACCAAATTGCGCCACCCACCCACCCCCATGGAGCATGTGCCCCACAATGAAAACCATGAGTCTAGTGGGAATCCTTTGAGTTCATCAAGCTCCAGCTAACTTCTGGATTAGAAAACCTTTCCTTGTTACAAACGCAACCAGCTGAAACCAAACCCTTTAAAATAGAAGACTGTGCTTTCCATTTAAATAACAGAAAAGCAAAGAGGAAGCTCTGAATTAGGTGAATAGACAAGATTTTGGAACATTTCCTTACCCCAAAGCATTTGGGTGTCACTCTGGATCAAACCCTGACCTACATAAACACTATCTAAATATTAAACAGAAAGTTGGTGCCAGAAATATCATACTTAGGAAACTGGCTGGTTCTGACTGGGATGCACACCCACAAACAATAAGAACAGCAGCCCTGTCTCTGTGCTACTCCAGAGAAGAGTCTCCTAATGTCACATAGTACAAATCTGCATGTGCCAAAAAATTGGATGTAGCTCTTAATAAATCATGCTGAATTATTATCAGCTGCATGAAACCTACTCCCTACTGCAAAAGTCAATTATTTGGCTGGTATTCCCCATCCAGAAGTACGTTGAGAGCTGGTAGCAAATAAGAAACAAAATAAGATAATATGCATCCACTTCTTGGATACCAACTCTATAGATCTAAAATCAAAGAGAAGCTTTTTTGCACACCTTTAAACCAGAAGAGGCTAGGCTCAACCTATGGAGAGGAAAAACAACACACCTTGGTGAATGGATGAATGCCCAAGAGTGTCTTTCACCAGGTCAAGATTCTGTGTGGACCATCTGGAAGTCACTTAATAGACTTTGAAGTGAAATAGGAAGATGAAAAACATTTCAGTAAAATGGGGCCACCTAGTTACAGGACAAATTTTCACAATAGTGAAAGAGAGTCCATTGAGAAATGTTTAATTTCCCAAAAACTGCAATGGCTGATGACATCATCAACCTTTCATGACATTAATTTACAGCAGCAGGATCTCAGCCTAGCTCACCTTAAAGGGTTACTTAGACCTTTATGAAGCTCCTCAAGCATTAGGATTAGCAGCAGAATCCTTGCTGTCAGCAAAACCTACTAGGCTGGTTTAGTGTATGGGACCAAAGACAACAGAACAGCCGAAGGGTTGGCTTAACACGGGTTTATTGCATGATGATCCGGTGGAGCATGAGGTAATGGTGGTGATACATCTCTATATATACAGTAGCATTATACATTTGAATCTTGTAGCACGGTAGCTCATTGGCCGCTACCGGCGTGGCCTCGCCCAGGCACGCCTCTCTTCAGTAGTTCTTCTTCCTGCTGCTGAATGCGGGGAAGGTTTTCCCGCGGCTGTCCGTGATTGAGCAATGTGAACCATGTGAGACTGAACGCTCGCAGCTGCCCTCTATGGGCTGCTTGCTCGCGTTCCTTTACAGCTGAGATACATTGTAAATGGAGTGGTTACATTCTTATCAGTACAGTGAACATGCATACACAACATCCCTCCCCCCTAGGATGGGACGAAATCCTGCAACCAATGTGGCTTGCCGCACGTGCGCTTGGGGCGTGCTTGCGCCTGACCTAATACCGGAGAGCCTGTGATCCCTGACTCCGTGGGTGCTTGTCCTGCAACGGAAAACGGGGACTCATTAGTGGCTCTGTGGGGCGTCCGTGCCTGCCTTGCGCTGGGGGATGGGAATGGAATGAACAGCTGGGAAGTGAACCCCTGCCTGTTGCCTGCGGACCCTGGAGATCCTCCCATTACGAATCTCGGGACCGACGAGGATGCCCTTGTGGTTCTGCTACTTTCTGTTCCCCGCTCGGGGGACCTTGAGACTGTGGTGGACGGACTCGCCGTCGCCTCCTGTCTTGGGGGTGTCGGTCTCCGGGGCATTGGCGCTATGTTGCATTCTAACTCACAGGGGCTACTGGGACTGGAGGTACCAGAGGCTGAACTGAAACCCCTCTTTTCGCTAGGACGGGTGGGGGACCACTCCGCTACACTCCCCCTGGTACTGTAAATCAAGGTCTAAACTTCTTGGGGAATCTGTGTTTTGGGGAAACTTCCGAGGGTTATGTGCGAGATCGGGGCTCTTCCTTTCCGCCGCAAACTCCCGCAAAAGATCTCTGAGGATTGATTCCCTTTCCTCCCCCCTTGGTGGGGACCCATGTCCCCCTTTTTCTCCCCCTTGGGCTAAGCGGGGGGGAGTACCCTAACGCTGATTCGTGGCTATTTTCGTTTTCGTCCTGCTCTCCGGGGACCCTGCGCCTGAGTTGATCCGCGTGCCGCCTCCACAGGAGGCCTGTATTGGTCTCCACGCGGTATGAAACGGGGCCGGTTTGTTCTATTACAATGCCGGGCACCCAGGCTGGTCCCGCGCTGGCGTAGTTCCTGCAATGCACGGGGGCACCTACGCTGAAGCTCTTTGTGGAATCCATCTCTACATTCCGCCCTTTGTCCTCTACCCTTGTGGGGTCTAGTTTGGAGATTACTGTGGCCAGCTTCCTGCGCATTAACAACTCCGCGGGGGAGTACCCTGACGCTAGTGGGGTGACCCTGTACCGTAGCAGGAATTGGCACAGTTGTAAGTCAAGATCTCCGGGGCCCATGCGCCGCAGCGCGTCCTTAGTGGTACGCACGAGGCGCTCTACTTGGCCGTTAGTGGCCGGGTGGAAAGGGGCGGAGGTGATGTGCCGAATGGCGTTGAGATCCATGAATGTCCTGAACTCGGCGGACGTGAAACAGCTAGCGTTATCGCTGACGAGGGTGTCGGGTAAACCGAACGTGGAAAAGACCCTCCGTAACTGTTTAATTGTTGTGGCCGAGGAGGTGCTCGAGACTGGGATGACCTCCAACCACTTGGAGAACGCGTCCATCACAAGGAGGAAAAGTGTTCCCCTGAACGGGCCAGCAAAGTCTACGTGTACCCGGGTCCAGGGCCCCCTTGCTGTGTCCCACTCCCTATGTGGCAAGCGAGCCTCTTCTGGCCTGGAGCTTTGGCACGCTTCGCAAGTGCCGACCATGTGCTCGATGTCGGCGTCTAGCTGGGGCCACCAAAAGTAACTGCGGGCTAGTGCCTTAGAGCGGACGATCCCGGGGTGGCTGACGTGCAGCAGTTTAAGCACCCTCGGCCGGAGGGACGTGGGGATCACTACCCACTGTCCCCACAAAAGGCAACCCCTCTCTAGGGACAATTCTAATTTCTTTTTGAAAAATGTGTCGAATTCCGCTGCTGGGGAAGACACGGGCCACCCTTTCTGTACCCAGGAGCAAACTGTAGCTAACGTTTTGTCCTTACCGGTCGCTTTGGCGATGTCGGCCGGTACTACTGGAGGGGAGTCTAGGACCTCTATCATTAAGACCTGGTGGTCCCTCTCTTCCTCGCCCACGTGGCAGCAATCCCGGGGAATGGGGGACCTCGACAGGGCATCCGCATGGCTGATCTCCTTCCCGGGCCGGTACACCAACGCGTGCTGATACGCGTTGAGAAAAATGGCCCACCTGAGCATTCTCGGGGACAGGATTTGGGGTGTGGGCTTATCTGTGGTGAAAATGCCTAGCAAGGGCTTATGGTCAGTCACTATGGTGAAGGGGCGGCCATACACAAAATCATGAAATTTCTTGGTCCCCGCAATTATCGCTAGTGCTTCCCTGTCTGTCTGGGCGTAGTTTCTCTCCGCTTGGGACAAGGACCTAGAGTAGAACGCTATCGGGGCCTCCTTCCCGTTCTCCAGCACGTGGCATAACACCGCCCCCACCCCCACCGGGGATGCATCGCATATCAGGACCACTGGGCGTCTGGGATTGAAGTGGGTCAGTACAGCATCTGATGCCAGGAGTCGCTTCAGGTCATTGAAGGCCTTTTCATGGTCGTCGCCCCACTTCCATGCCTCGTCCTTTTTTAACAATTTGTGTAGCGGTTCCGCCACGGCTGCCTTCCGAGGAAGGAAGGAGTGGTAGAAGTTGAGCAGCCCAAGGAACGACTGCAGCTCGGGCTTGGAGGTGGGGCGAGGGGCCTTTTTAATGGCGGCCACCTTGGATTGGGATGGCCTTATTCCCTCGGGAGTAACACGGAACCCTAGGAACTCAACCTCAGTTGCGAAGAAAACGCATTTGTCTTCCCGCAACCGCAACCCCGCCTTTTCGAATTTTGCCAGGACCTTTCCCAACCTTTCTGCCAATTCGGCCCGGCTCCCCCCTGTAATCAATACGTCATCGAAGTAGGGTAACACCCCCTCTAACCCCTTCAGGAGGCGTTCCACGAGTGACTGGAAGATCCCGGGCGCCGAATTCACGCCGAATTGGAGGCGCGATACCTGGAACGCCCCTTTGTGGGTGACTATGGTCTGCGCAGCAGCTGCGGCGGGGGTCACCGGGAGTTGCTGGTAGGCTGGGGCCAGGTCGAGTTTAGCAAAACACCTCCCCCCGTGTAACCTGGCCAACAAGTGGCTGACTACCGGCACCGGATACGCATTAGGGCGGATCGCCTTATTGATGGTGCACTTGTAATCAGCGCATATGCGGACCTCCCCGTTGGCCTTGAGCGCTGTTACAATTGGAGTTTCCCACTCCGCAGAATCAACAGGAACAAGAATCCCCTGGCCCACCAATTTGTCCAACTCCGCCTCTATTTTGTCCTTTAGTGCGAAAGGCACTCTGCGCGGTTTAAGTCTGATTGGACGTACTCCAGGGTCCAGGTCGAAAGTCACAGGGGGGCCCTTGAATTTTCCGAGTCCCTTTTTGAAAACTTCGGGGTGCGCATCGCACACGCTCTGTATTGGGTCAGTCCCGGCGGCGTGTACTCCCACGGCGTGCACCCCCCCAATGAACAACCCCAGGGGCTGGAACCATTGAGTCCCGAGGAGGCTACATTTACCTCCCTTGAGGACGACTAGGGGAAGCGTTGCGGCGCGCTTTTTGAACTGGACCTGGAACTTCCCAACCCCCAACACCGGAATGCGGTTCCCTTGCATGTCCTTCAGCGTGGCCCTCAACGCTTTGAGCTTGGGCCGCACGTGGGGGGCTATTTTTAGGAACTCTCCCTGGGAGATGATAGAGTAAGAAGAACCCGAGTCCACCTCCATCCTAACAGGGGCCCCTTGGATTACTACCTCAACGAAGTATCGGGGGTGCTCCGTGGATACGCTGAGAACCGGAGCGTCGTCCTCGCTGTCGTCGGAGATGCGCCCTACTCCGTCCCGCTTCCTCGTGGTCCGGGTGCCGTCCTTGGGCCTCGTGGTGCGGTCCTGCCTCGCTGAGCGGTCTGGGGAACTCCTCTTGGCCTCGCGCCGTTTCCGGCAGACCTTGGCGATGTGCCCGCGCCGGCCACAGTTGTGGCACTCGGCCTTGCGGAACGGGCATTTGGCGCGGGCGTGGGCGGCGCCGCAGCCGTCGCAGCGCCGGCCTTCCTTCTGGACCTTCCGGACGTCCTCGTCGTCGCCGCTCTCCGCGGACGAGTTCGAAACTCGCCAGGCCGCGCGCACCGAGCTCTCTGCCTTGGCGGGTTTTGGGCGCCAGTCCTGGAGCTCTTGCACCCCGGCCGTCGTGGCCTCCGCGGCCTGTGCCGTGTCGAGGACTTGCTGCCACGTGGGAGGCGGCTCCTGCTTCATCAGCGCGCGCTGAGTCTTGGTGTCCCTCAGGCCGCAGAGCAGGCAGTCTCGGAGGGTGACTTCTGGGGTCTCCCACTTGCATGGCCCAGCGGCCAAGCGCAGGGCCGCGGCGAACTCAGCGACCGATTCCCCGGGCGCCTGGACTCGCCTCCAGAACGCGCTCCAAGCGGGGAACATCGCTATCGCGGGCCGGAGGTGGGTGCGCAACACCGTCAGGAGCTCTTTGGCTTTGAAGTCGCTCACCCTCCTCGGCGCGATCAGGTCCACCAAGGTCCTCTTGGTCTCGTGTCCGAGCATGCGGACGAAGATGGCCCTTTTCTTGTCCTCATCTGAGACTTCGAGCTCCACCAGCGCTCCGTTGAAGTCTATCTCAAACAGCTCCAAGTCTCCCGGCTTCCTGATCTCGTAGCCGGCGCATGTCTTGGTCCCGTGGGCAGCCATGATCCCACCTTCGTCGCCAGTTTAGTGTATGGGACCAAAGACAACAGAACAGCCGAAGGGTTGGCTTAACACGGGTTTATTGCATGATGATCCGGTGGAGCATGAGGTAATGGTGGTGATACATCTCTATATATACAGTAGCATTATACATTTGAATCTTGTAGCACGGTAGCTCATTGGCCGCTACCGGCGTGGCCTCGCCCAGGCACGCCTCTCTTCAGTAGTTCTTCTTCCTGCTGCTGAATGCGGGGAAGGTTTTCCCGCGGCTGTCCGTGATTGAGCAATGTGAACCATGTGAGACTGAACGCTCGCAGCTGCCCTCTATGGGCTGCTTGCTCGCGTTCCTTTACAGCTGAGATACATTGTAAATGGAGTGGTTACATTCTTATCAGTACAGTGAACATGCATACACAACAGCTGGTGAGTACTAGAGAAGGGGCTATTTTCAGTTGTGCTCCCACATCTTTGCAACTCCCTCCTGAGGTAAATATGTGCCACCCCACCACTGCTAGCTTTGAAAAGAATGCTGAACAACCACAATGTACTAAAAACTCTTTAACTGCTCTGTGTGAAAGCACTTTCATCACAGTTGTGCTTTTCATACAGGCTGACTATGTCTCCTTTGGTAAGGCCAAGTAACCATTTGAAAATGTCTCCTGGAGCAATAAGTGTCTTTATCCCATTTTAGTAGAAGCACAACAGCCTAAGAGAAGGCAGATTCTTGGCCCCTGCAGGCCTTTCACTGTCTGTGGCCTACACTCAGATTCCTGGCTTTTGCTATTCCCTGACCAAATTAATCAACCTAAAAGTGGTGAAGGTATGAAAATGAAGACCCATAGCTACCATTTTGTGTTGGGGCATGAAAAGAGCACCCTGAAGCTGACATGCTGCCTCCAACCTCTGGCTAACAGCACAGGGATTGAAAGCTTTGCTTACTTCCTTCTTGCAAAGAAGAATGAAACAGTATTTTTTTAAAAAAATGTCTACCCACTCAGCAGGGCCACAAGAAGGTTAGATCCACATTTTTTTTTTACATTTTGGAATATTTTTGCAAAAATTTAATGCATATGCACAAAAATCCTCCCATGTTGCTTAAAACAAGCAATTTTTGTGCAAACTACAAGGGCTAAGAAGGTGTCCGTGGGCATTGTTGTTCTCTGGTGGTGCAGTGGTTAAACTGCTGTCCTGCAGCCAAAAAGGTTGTGAGTTCGATCCTGACCAGGGCTCAAGGTTGATTCAGCCTTCCATCCTTACTCGGTTGGTAAAATGAGTACCAAGCATGTTGGGGGCAAAATGCTAATTAACTTGTGAACTGCCCAGAGTGTGCACTAAGCACTATGGGGCAGTATATGTCATATTTGCCAATGTATAAGATGCATCGGAGTATAAGACGCACCCCGTTTTTCATACACATTTTTAAGGAAAAAAATAATTTTCTACATTTTTCATGACTTTTGAAATTAACTCCAGGAGCCAAGGAGAGTAGGATGGGGTGGAAAAGAAGGATCCTTTAGAGCCCATTTCCACCCCATCCCACCACCACTGGCCGTCAGGATCTTCTTTTTAAAAATAATTTCTATTGAATTTTTAAAACAAAAGAAAAAAGAAAGTATACATAAATGATATTACATTACATTACAATACAGTGTATAACATTTTTTTAAAAAGACATAAAGAACAAAACCAAACATATGGGTATTAAAAGAAGAATCTTTTAAAGCTTGTCTCCACCCCATCCTATGCAACTCCCCCAGTGGCTTAGTAGTTAAGATGCTGGAAGGTCATGTTTCGATACTTGAGAGCTGCACTTGGGGACATGAAAGGAGCCTCATTTGGGCATCCCCTGAGCCGAGTTTCTCCAGCAAAAATTATTTCAACTCAGAGTAATCTCTGACATGAAATTATTACTCCATCCCACCACTGCTCGCCTTCAGGAGCCAATGAGAGTGGGATGGGGATGGAAAGAATTATTACCCCATACCATCACCGCTGGCCACCAGGAGCCAGGGAGGACGGGATCAGCAGGGCAAGAGAGTTCTTTTGGAAGCTGCACTTCACCCAGCTCCTAGTGGTTAGTAATGGCCACTGAACCACAACATCTCAATATGTGAAGAACACTCTTTATCACTGAGGATGAAAACAAACTATGTGTGTGTTACTTTCTTACCCCAAGAAGCCAGGCGTAAACGCACCTGTAAAGCCGAAGATGATGCTTGTGATCGCGGATTAGGTCTGGATACCTGACTATTAAGTGGGCGCCAAGGAGCCTCCCTGCCTTCTGAATTTTGTTTGATGCCACCACCTGCGAAAGAAGTATTCAAGAGCTACCGGATCAGAACAAGGGAATGTTGCAACCCAATGTGCAGCTGTTACACTTAAAACTGATTTTGCATTGTACTGGGCAGGAGGGAATGGGATGGCCTGCACAATTCAACAGATGCTCATTTTTACAACAATTAAACTGCTGGAAATATTAGATCTTTTTTATAAATGCTTGACCTGAACAATCAAGAGATTTTTGCCTCTGGCTCCACCTTAATTAGGAACTTCTCATTCAGACTCAGAAAACTAAAGGTGTTGATCATCTAGTACTCCTATCACACCCAATCCTTAGCCATGCTGACTGTGGATGATGAGAAATGGAATACAACAGCAGCTGGAACCCTGTATTAATTCAAAAGGTTTGTAAGTGAATCATGGAAGATAAGAAAAGCCCAGCTAGATCAGTCCTGAGGACCACCTAGACCAGCATTCTGTTCTGACACTGACCAACCAGATGTGAAAGGGATGGCTGGAAGCAGGATGTGAGCACCGTAGGACCTTCTCGCTTCTATCTTCCCAACAACTGTTACACAGAGGCAAAAAAATACTAGTGTCTCATAATCCTAGGGAAGATATATAGCAGGGGTGCCAAAACTTTTCAGGCTGCAGGCCTGTCACGTGGTTCAGAGAGCTGGTCACTATGGCCCAGGGCCCAAATCCAGCCCCTGGTGCCAATTCAGCCAACCCGCAAAGCCCTCGTCACTTCCGCTTCCAGGAGTGACAAGGTCTTCGTGGGCCGGATGAATTGGCATCTGGGGCCGGATCTGGCCCCTGGGTCATAGTTTGGGCACCCCTGATATATAGCCATATATATGCATGGCAGTCTTAAATGGCATGCATCCAAATATTTATAAAAAAAACAAATAATTGTGTGGTGTGAGTTATCGGATATTTCTGACCCCATGAAAATTCCAATGCATTAGTGTATAGTTAGCACTGGAGTTAGGGTTAACAGAAGGGTAAACTTATAAATCTTGCATTTCCAACCCATTGAGTTATTCAGTGTTTCCCTTCCTCAAGTTATATCAACTTGACAATCCACATGTTATTTCTGCTTCTCAGCATGGTATGTGTAAGTGCGTCTTAACATACTGTATTGGCTGGGATTTATTTTTATAAGTGTCCCAGTAGCAAAATGCAAATAGATTTCTTAGGACAATTGTTATCCTGATTTTTTTGTTCGTTATAAAAATGAACAAGCCAACAATTGTCTGCAATAACTGGTTGAAAGTTGAGAACATTGTTTTTAACTCTTTAAATGAGTGTCATAGAACTCTATAGTTTAGGTTAGGGTGTGATTCTGTGCAAATTTTGCATCAAATAATTCCTCTAGTAGACCAAATTGCCCCATGCTTGTGCATGAAGGTTAATAAACTGTTATCCTTCCTACCAAAGCAGTACCTATTTATCTACTTGCTATTTCTTGCTTTCAAACTTCTAGGTTGGCAAGAGCTGGGACAGATGACAGGCGCTCACTCTGCTGTACAGCACTTTGGTCTCAAACTGCTGCCCTTCTAGTTGTGAAGCTCAGTGTCTTAACCACTAAGCCACCACAGTCCCATGAGTTAAACTGTACACCATTAAATACATATTATTCAGCTAAAGGTTTTTCTTAATCTAGAATAATTGTGTGGAATCTAATATGTACTGGTGCCTACATGCAGAAGAGGGGCTTTTACATCCCCTATAAATTCATCCTGCCTTATATAGATTTTTAAAGGGTAGGGCTTCAATATATATTTTTTTAAAGTGTAAAGCAAAGACTCTTAAGGTGCTGAGTTTTCCTCCTTGCATCAAATTCCAGGCTTGCTTAGAGTCACATCATACAGACAAAACTGATGTTGCAATAAATCTGACACATAAATGTATTAAATAAAATAGTAATGATTTGAATGATTGCACCATCTTTATTTGTGGAAACCAGGGTCACTGTGTGATATTTATTACCTGCTTTAGGTTGTGGTCAGGCACCAAGACTGATTCACTGTCTTGAAGAGGAGTCTGAAAACAAAAAGATCAAGGATATTTTCTTATTCAGTTGACAGAGTGAAGAAGGAAATGCCAGTAGCAACAGTTACCCCAGTATTGCAGCATCTTCCCATGTAAAGGAAGAGAAACGTCTGCAAAGGAAATTTGCTCTATCCTAGGAATCTTAACAAAGACCGGGCTGACTAAATGATAGATATGAGGGCATTGATGTCTAAATTGTCACAATGCACCATAAGGAAAACTTCATCATGGTCTCATCAATATCCTAATACACAGGGTTTCTCAACCTTGGGCTCCCAGATGTTCTTGGACTTCAATTACCAGAAGCCTAAGTGAGCACACCTGCTGATCGAGGCTTCTGGGAATTGACATTCAAGAACATCTGGAGACACAAGGTTGAGAAATCCTGTACTAATCTAAAACGGATAGGGAAGAAGAGGCAATCCTCTCAATGTTGTTAGTCTGTATACAATTGTGTTGGCTAGGGTTTCTGGGAGTTGGCCTCCAACACCAGCTAGAAGACTACAGGTTTCCCATAAATATATCGTACTCATCAACACTGAAGGAAGCATAAGAGATATTCTCATCTGATAGGTGCTGAAGTGGAGGGTTAGCAGCCAAACTAGCTCTAAACCAGGGGTGCCAAAACTTTTTGTGCTGGGGGCCTGACCACACCCCCAGAACAGAGGAGCGGGCCTGACCACGCTCCTGGAAACAGGCATATTTGCATATGCATGTCCAAACCACTTCTGGGAGTAGCACGGACACATTTGCCCATGCACAAATGCATCCGCACCACTCCCGGATGTTGCATTAGTGGCTCCAGACATCCCTGCACATGCACAAATGTGTCCGTGCCACTCCCAGAAGTAGTTCTGGATGTCCCCTCATGCAAATATATCTGCACCACTCCCAGGGGGTGGTTCCGGATGCGCATGTGCATTGGTGGGTGTGTCCCTCATCCATTTCCAGGAGTGATGGGGGCATCACAGCCTTTCTACTATCTATGGTTTCACTGTACCTGTCGATGTTACACTGCTTTGAGTAACATATTTGAAATACCTTTTCAAGAATCACTTAAACAAATAAAACATTGCAAGCTTTCATGATTCAAAGATCACTTCATCAGGCAGAAAAAAATCATGGCATGCTATTTCAGCCTGGTTGGTATGCTTAGGGGCCATTCAACAATTACGTGATCCTCGAGGGGAGAGGGAGTCTGCCATCTGAATTACAGAAAATTACGTAGGGGCGGGGGGTCAGGTCAAAGATTATTTAATCCATTTGGAGCTGTTGTGGTTTCGAAACATGGCGGCTATTTAGGTTTAAAAATTATCTCTGTGAATTTTGATCCGATTTGAGATTATTGAATTGCTTGTGCAGTCTATTTCTATTTCACCAATAGTGAAAAGCTCTAAAAATTAGGGTTTCGATACAAAAGCTCTGGATTTCGTAATTTTAAGGGGGTTGGTTGGTTTCCGATGCGAAAATTATGGTCTGATTACATGGGGGGAGGGGGTCAATTTCCCCCAAAAAAAATGGATCACGTAATTGTTGAATGGCCCCTTAGATATTCTGTGGGGAAATATATTTGAAGGGATTTGCCTTAAACAACACACTGCTATGAGTTAGTTGTGAGGAACACAGTTTAGGCAATGGGTTGCATGCTCCATTTAATAATAATTACATGCTGATATATGTTGAAGCTTCCCATGGTTTTCTAGGTACAGAGTGCTCTGTTTACCATTCCTTTCTTCCAGGGATACTCTGAGACTGTGCAACTTGCCCAAGGCTGCACAGATAGGCTTTTGCTCCCAGGAGACACAATGGGGAATTGAACTCACAACCGCTGACTCTGCTGCCAGAAACTTGACTCACTGAGCCAGTTGTATGTTGCATTACAGATGGCAAAAAAGGAGCAAATACTGTTTGGAGTTTACTACCTCAGGCCTTTCTTGGCCCGACAGCAGCCCAAATAAAATAAAAAACAAAGCAGAACTCTTTTGTAGTGAACGCTAAGGCTCACCAATCCAACTTCAGTTAAGTAATAGGTAGGCATTCACTTCAGCTGGAATGTTTTGGAATTTGAGTGCTGTCACAAGACGTTGGGTAGAAATATTGGATCTTCTGAGCAGTTAATAATAATAATAAATTTTAATTTATACCCCGCCTTTCTCGGCCGAGGCCAACTCAAGGCGGCAAACAACATAATTAATACAATACAATAATCCCAAAATACAATATAGCAATACAAAAAATAAATCTGTACAATAATAAACAGTGCAAATCACATAATAAAAAATTCAAAAATATACATCAGCATCAAATATCTTTTAACATCACACACAATCCTCCTCCCTCCCATCGAAAACAAGAGCTCTCTTCCATAACAAGAGCTCTCTTTGCCAAGGTATGTACGTTGCCAAAATAAAAAACCCCCACACAAGTAAGGTTGACAGATCTCAGGCTTTGACCTCGAAAGCTAGATTACTCGGTCTGTTCTCCAAGTCTTTCTTTTGAACTAAAATTTTCACAAAGTGGGATACAGCCAAACTTGGCAATCCTGTTAAATGGTGGTTCGTTCTTGTGACTTCAAAAAGAACAATTTTGACATGCTCAGAAGCACACTTGTCTTTTTTCTTATGCATTTGTCTTTTTTATTATCTTGTATCACACACAGCAACAGCGGCTACTACTACTGGGATATGTAGGTGGGTTATCTTTACCTATATGGAGGGACGTTAACCGTTGGAATCCGGTATACACGCCCACACCCGTCCATACTATCCCGTACCAAGCCCTGTACACTTCCCTTTACGCTGACCTACCAACGCCGCAAGGGTCCGGCAGCCACCAGTGGGGCAGCCGCCCCATGAACGCAGACAGAAAAATCAAACTACAACTTCCAGCGTCCTCCGTGCCGTGACCACTTCAGCCAATCAGGCTGAAGGGCGCAAGCACGTAGAACGTTGAAAAAACCGGTGTGCGAAAAATAAAATAAAATAACGCCTCACACAACGGGAACGCAAGGCCGCCGAAGGTGGACACACGCCTCACACAACAGGAACCCAAGGCCACCACAGGCAGACACAGTGCCTCACGGCCTCGCTAACCCAAACCCGCAAAAAAACATAGCGAGACAACCGCCGGCCTTCTTTCCCGGAGCAACAGGGAGAAGAACAACTCCCTCTTCTCCCTGCTACAGCACTGAAGACATGGCGAGACCACTGCCGGCCTCAAGGTAAGTTGAGCCAGTGGGGGGAAGCAGCAGCACTCAGCACTTCGTCAGGGGAAGCACCCTCCCTGGTGAATGCCTGGATGCTGCCTTTGTACTACCCACACTGCTGTTTTGAGAACTAGCACGAAACAGCGGTGGAGGTAATAGAAAAGCAGCAGCCAGCAATCCACAAGGAAGAGCACCATCCCTTACGGACCGTTGCCTGCCGATCTCCTGTTAGGTAAGCAAGGGGAAAAGGAGGCCGAGAGGAGAGAACCATCGTAAAGCAGATAGCTCTTCTCTGCCTCCTTCTCCCCCGACTGACCTAACGAACCTTACCAGAGGAAGAGCGAGCTGACTGCCGGCTCTTCCTTTTCTCCATCACTGCATCGAAACCTAATTTCGAAACAGCAATGGGGAAAGAGGAAACGACAGACAGGCCGTTCTTCACCCCGCAAAACACAACCACAACAAAATAGGTAAACACAACGCCAACCATCAAAAATACAAAACCACAAATAAATAAACAAATAATTCAAATAATCCCAGTAAACAACAAAACATTAAACAACAAACTCAACAAAAACACCCAAAATACCAAAGGCTAATGAAAAACCATGAAAACTCACTAAAAACACCTATCTACAACATAATAACACAAAAACACCTTACTCAAAAAACAATAATATCACAAATTATAAAAATAAATACGGAAAAAATAAAAAATTAACAACCGGAAATATCCAAAACAATAAAACACATCTAAAATCCAGAAAAATAAAAAAGAACAAGCAAAAACACTTTGGGGGGTTTAAGTAGAAACACTCTTCTTAAACTCCCCAGCCCAGCACCCCAAAATCAAAACAAAATTAAAATAAAATAATAAATCAAGAGCACTTACGAAAGACATCCTCCCTCCATGCCTCCGCAGGAGAACTGAAGAAATAAATACAATCACAGTACTCTTAATCACAGCCCTACCTAGAGGCTGGACGAGTATAAAACAGTCAAAAAATTCAAAAACCACAAAGTCAAATCACCACCACCCAAACCACCCCTAACAAAAAAAAAACTGCCTGGCAAGGCCGGGCAAAATATGCTAGTACAAGAATAAGATTAGGATGGCTCACGTGGTTAAAACGCTGACTGGAAGGCGGCAAGTCAGCAGTTCAAGACCATAGCTGTCAAGTATCCCTTATTGGCCAGGAAAACCCCTTATTTTACCCTCTTTCCCACTGTCATCCCTTATTAATTAGACTGCAATGCCCTATTGCCACCATTGGAGAGCAGCACAGGATAAGCATAGCTATCAAGTATCCCTTATTTGCCAGGAAATTTCCCTTATTTCCAAATCCAAAACTTGACAGGTATGTTCAAGACCCGAGTACTGCATGATGGAATGAGCTACCATTTCTATCCCAGCTCCTGCCAACCTAGCAGTTCAAAAGCAAGAAGTTGAAATTAGATAAATAGAGACCACTTCGGTGGGAAGATAAACATCGTACCGTGCACTCCCATCTAGGCATGCCTGCCGCATATCCACAGAAACGTCTGCAGATGCAGACAGCACTGGCTCTTTGGCTATAAACAGAGATGAGCACTGAACCCTAGAGTCAGATACAACTGGTTTTTGATCAAAGGGTGTGTACAGAACGCTGTTTACCTTCCCACCGAAGTGATCCCTATTTATCTACTTGCAATTTCTTGCTTTCGAACTGCTAGGTTGGCAGGAGCTGGGACAAAGACGGGTGCTCATTCTGTCCTGCAGTACCTGCATATCGAACTGCTGACCTGCCACCTTCCAGTCAGCATCTTAACCACTTGAGCCACTGTAGTCCCTAAGGGTGGCCTTTACCTATACAGGAATTGATCCACCCAATCCCAACTGATTTAATAGGCCTACTCAAATTGTGGCTTACTATGATAAGCAACCAGAGTCCAACCACTAAGTCCCTAGCCCTAAGTTTCTGGCTTTGTGTGGCGTTGATACTGACCTGGCCACCCAATATGGGTATCTCTCTCCTTGACCTTGATTATTAGGCATTAGGACGTGAGTCCAGAGATTGAAAACTGAGTTCAGTTTGCCATGGCTCAATTAACCAGGGCCCGTCTTCTTCCCTTCCTGCCTGCCAAATTAGAAACTGCAGGAAGTGAGAGAGCTCAGATCCTGTTCCCAGGATTCTCAGGAAAATGTCCTCTCAGGACACGGTATCTCCACCCTCCCAAGGTGCCTGGCCTGCTTGCCTGCCAGGGCTTCAAATTTCTCCAACTGTGTGGAGTGCAAACAGCACCCCACCCTCTTTTCCGGGTGTTTACATGTCAAATAGTACCAGGGCTTGCCAGCTGCCAGGAACCAGCTGGCCAGCGAGCAAACTGCAGCCCCATTTCCCAAAGATCAGAAAAAAATAAAGCTGGGCCCACTTGGCAAGCCTCAGATTCAGTACAGGCCTCCTCAGGCGGATCTACGCTCAATACAGAGAGCAGAAGCATTTGTCCATTTGCTTAAGTAGGGCATGCAGAGCACCCATCAACCACACCTTCACTTGAAGCAACATTCTTGTGCAGGCAAAAACCTTGTAGAGAAACCCTTAGACTCCACTTGTATGGCTTATTAATTTTGTTTCCTTTTCACCTGAAAAGGTGTAGCATGATGGCAAAATATCAGCTTGGTGTGCAAAGGTCCTGGGATTCACTCCCCAACATCTCCAAGTGAATCTAGGAAGGATCCTGCTTGAAACTCTGAAAAGCCACTATTGGTCAGCCTTCCCCAACTAGATGTTCTCCAAATGTGTTGGGCTACACTTTGCATTTTTCCTAAACAGTTTGGCCAGTCTCAGCTGGAGATGGTAGATGCTGTAGCCAATGATACCCGGCAAGGTTCAGCTGATGTAAACCAGCTAGAGGGATTTTATATCAAGTAGCTACCTACAGTAAGTTCCTAAGGGCTTCACTCTGCTAAATGTCCCACAGGGCTGAACCTCAGTCCTTTCTCCAGCCTGATCAAGCACCAAGAGGCCACTTGAAAAGATTTCATCCTCCTAAGACTTGAATGGGACCTTTCTCCAGCCTTTGTTACAGGAGCTCCAGGAGAAATTATTCTGATGGTCTTCTTCCTCCAGGGGTGGGCTTTACCTGAAGATGCCCAGTAGCTGCAGCCCAGCAGTGCTGCAAGCAGTACTACATGGATGGATCTAGCTTTTTTCCAGATCCTCACCGTGCCCTACTACAGGGTTGTTTTAGGTCACGCATGAACTTAAAGGGGCTGCCAGACCCAAAATATTTTTAAGTGGAGCCTCAAACCATAGTGGTGGTTCAGTGGATAGAGTGCTAGGACAATAATTGGTGGCTCAAGTGGCTAAGATGCTGACTGGGAGGCGGAAGGTCAGCAGTTCGATTCCCGAGTACTGCAGGACAGAATGAGCTCCTGTCTTTGTCCCAGCTCCTGCCAACCTAGCAGTTTGAAAGCAAGAAATTGCAAGTAGATAAATAGGGACCACTTCGGTGGGAAGGTAACAGTGTTCCGTGCGCTCCGGTGTCTAGTCATGTCTGCCCCATGACCACGGAAACGTCTGCAGAAGCAAACAACGCTGGCTCTTCGGCTTTGAAACAGAGATGAGCACTGAACCCTAGAGTCGGATACAACTGGCTTTTGAGCAAGGAAAGCCTTACACAAGGAAAGGAGGAGGAAAGACAGGGAACTCAACACCATGAACTCACTGGAGGAAAGGTGGGAAAGAAACCCAACAAATGAATAAAGCAAACATTAGAAGTGGCTCACGCTCCAAAATGAGATTGAGTCCCAGCTCAGAAAAGGGAGAACTGCTGAAGTCACCGCAGCTCTGGCAAAGCAACCTGTCTAATCGGAAATCTCTGAAATCTATTAGATCAGCTGGGCAGCTGTGCCTGGTGTTCATCCCAGCACCAAGATAATGCTGAAAAAGCAAGTGAATTGTCCCAGGAGTACAGGTGAGTCAGCATACCTGGTGAAGTGCAAATGGATCAGTCCTGCCTTGCAGCTCATAGGCCCTTTAAATATGTTCCACACCACTAATTGACTAGTCAACCAACCCAGTCAGCCCATCCAGTTACCAGTGCTAGTACCCATAAATCAGCAACTAGGGATCACTATCACTTCTGCAGAAGAATTCATCTTGCTGAGGTCCACCTGATTTGGACTTTTCACAACATTGTTGAGACCTGCAAGAAAACACCACAGGCTATCCCTCGTCACCTACCTGGAGGGCGCCTGTTCAAGGTTCCTCCATGTCAGCTGAGCCTTCCCTCAGATTGTACCAGTCAAAATGTCCAGAGTTGGGATGCCTCAGATATCTTTGACCGCATTTCTCATCAACACCAGCTAACATGGACGTCTGGGAATGATGGAATGCCTAGTCTAACACATCTGAATAGCACAAATTTGAAAAGATAGGTATAAGCAATAAACAGCTCAGGAAAAGCAATTCTCCCGCCCCCCTTTCTTCCCCCATACCACCTGTCTCCTATTTTTTCCAAGTTTCTCCATGCCGTGACCACTTCTCTGGAACCTCCTGCCAACAGAGCTACGCCTCCGGACGGAATTGCTGCCTTTCAGAAAAGATCTTAAAACCTGGCTGGCGGGTCAAGTGTGGGGTGCAGGTGGAAGGGTAACCGCCATTGGGTGGTTGGTGTAGAAGAACTCTTCCCCATGGTGCCTTTGGATCCTGCAGCCCTTGTTTTTAGGGGGTGGGTAGTTTTAACTGTTTTAACTGTTTTAACTTGTGTTTTTAATTTTTATTGTGAACCGCCCTGAGTTGGCTTTGGCCGAGTGAGCGGTATATAAATGTGATAATTAAATTAAATTAAATTAAATTAAATATTCACTAACTTCTAAACATGCTAAGATCATACTACGGTGCGTGGAGGGGTATGTTGCCATTTAGAATATTTTTGAAGACAACCCCCACCCCTGTTACTACTGCAAACTTGAAGGTGCCTCACAATAAACCACCTAATGCTAAGGGGTAGTAGGTGATGTTTGGGTACCTGGTGACTATAAGGCCTCAATTTAAAAAGGCTATAGAAATGGTTGTGTGAAGGGTTAAGTTTCCAGAAAGTGAGATGCTATTACCTGGCTGTTTAATGTTAGTATAAGAGGGAGAGTAAAAAGAAGTAAGTTTAAGATAGGATATGAAGAGAATTAGTTCGCTTTTAATTTTTAATAGGGATATGGGAAATGAAGGATTATTTTATTCTATTTCATAACAATTTTTGTTTGTTCTGTATTACACCAATATTTCAACATGCTCTGATATTTTATGTTTTTTGACTTTTTTTGTTTTTTAACTAATTTTTGAATATTGTTAGAAGCATTATTTTGTGTTATAAACGGTGGGATGCCTAAAGAAGAGGGAGCCACATCTTTACTAGTTCAGATCTTAAACTACTGACCTACGTGTTGTGTATTAGCTATAAGGAGAAACCTAGAGGAAATTTTCCCCCAGCCCTAGGTTTTCATGCACCTTGGAGCGGCAGAGGCTTAGACTTGGCTCCAGGAGAAAGGTGGTGATAGTAGAAATTGAAGTGGATGGGACTGCCTTTAGTCAAACTTAGAGGATTTGCACTGCTGCGTTCATTGCAAGGACAAGGACGAAGAAATTGGTGGTCCTTCTCCTCTGACTAAGGATGACTAGACTCCAGTTTGAACACTGCAAATGGAATAGTTTCCTTCAACATGCACTGCAAGCAGAAAGCCTAAGCATAGGACTGGAGGAGTGTCATACAAAATTCTGGCCTCAAAGAGAGAGAAAGGGTGAAGAACCTCAGAAGGAACAATCAAAGGACTGGTATTTCTGCCCCTTCCATGGCCAGTACCTATCACCTAAGGTGGTGACTTCAATCTGCCTAATGTCAGAGCTGGTCCTGCTAATCTTATCCTCTATTCAAGGGGTGCCCAAACTACGGCCCATGGTGCTTAATAATCCAACCAACAGCACTCCTGGAAGTGGAAGTAAAACGTGCCCGCACATGCGCAAAATGCTACCATAACGCACCCGGGGCTGTCATAAATGCGTTTAAGACAGCCGCGGGTGTATTTACGGCAGCATTTTGCGCATGCGCAGGCATGTTTTACTTGCGTTTCTAGTGGGAGGAACTACGTGACCAGCCCACTCAACCACATGACTGCCTGAAAAGTTTGGGCACTCCTGCTCTAGTTTCTTAGTGGTCCTGTTTTGCCCCCATGTTCTATCTATACTCGCCACCTCAGTTCAATGTTACAAGAAATTACCGATGCAATCTTTATTTCTGATTAGCCATCCTGTACTGCTGTATTAAATGATGCTGGGAGCCCACGTAGTTGAGTTGTTTAAGCCCACCTCCACAATTCATCCTGCCAATGTTGTGGGTCGGCGGATTACGTTGCTACAGAAATCACCTTCTGTTTGAGAGTGTCAACAAAGGTGAGAGTAAAAATATGTGTTCCAGGTAACCCACCATTAGAATTGAAACCACATTCCTTTTCCAAAGACATGGTTCAGGTAGTCTTCCCTGTCTGAGCAATCAACCTTGCAAATAAAAAAAAGTATTTGTCTGCTAAAAAAGAACCACCACAAACAAAACAAGCTCTGGGAAGCAAGAGACACTGGAGCCATGACAATCACAGACAAATCAGCCCTTGAGGAATCCCTTTTTCTAGTGATAGGCTATTTGCAATACATAGTTCAGCTATAAAGTTTGACATAAAAGAAAAGCAGGAAAGAAAAAATAATATTCATCTTCATATTCCTTTACTTTGGAGTATGGGGCTTTAAAGTTGCCTCCCCTATGCTTTTTTCCAGCAAAATCAACCTCTCTTCTACAGCCGTCACCTTCAAACCTAAAAATAGATAATGCACCTACTTTTCAGCTTCCCCTCTCAATCACGGTTGAGTAATCTTCTGCTCCCCACTCCAATATTTGGGACTACAATTCCCATAAGCCCTTATCAGGTGGCTATACTGGAGGGGACTTGAGTAAGTGCAAAGCACCCAATTCCTCACCTTTAGACATCCTGAGACCAATTGTCTGGAGATCTCTCATTTCAAGGAAACTGCCCAATTAAAAAGCAGATTCAAAGGGAGGCAGACACTTGTAGCATTTCCTGTTTCTCTCCTTACCTGATTTTTTTTTCCTTGGGGGGGGGGGCATCTACTGAGATCAATAGAACTGCAGATCCCAGAGAGGCTGGCTCTGCTCTTTCGGAAAGCTCAGAGGTACATCTTTGCAGTCACATCCCCAAGAGATAATATATGATCTGCACTCACAGGTTCAAGATGTCCTGGGGGGGGGGGGGGGGAGATGGGATGTTCGGTCTGAAGGGGGACCAGTCTGACCTGTTTCTTAGCCAAGAAAAACTTGGATGGAGCTTCAAAAATTAACTCGTTCAACCCTGTTTCCAGGAACAAGACACCAGAGTGCAACTGGCTAGTAACAGATTAAAAAATAATAATCACTATAGTAAAGGAAGGCCCAGCTCTACTGCTCATTTGCCATCCAGAGAGGCCTAGGGGGGAGGTGAGTAAAGGATCTTGCCCCTCCCTCCCCATCCAAAGACCTGGGCCTGGAGAGGAAGAAAAGGCTTCAGGAAGGCCCAGCTCTACTGCTCATTTGCCATCCAGAGAAGCCAGGGGGGAGGTGAGTAAAGGATCTTGCCCCTCCCTCCCCATCCAAAGACCTGGGCCTGGAGAGGAAGAAAAGGCTTCAGGAAGGCCCAGCTCTACTGCTCATTTGCCATCCAGAGAGGCCTAGGGGGGAGGTGAGTAAAGGATCTTGCCCCTCCCTCCCCATCCAAAGACCTGGGCCTGGAGAGGAAGAAAAGACTTCAGGAAGGCCCAGCTCTACTGCTCATTTGCCATCCAGAGAGGCCTAGGGGGGAGGTGAGTAAAGGATCTTGCCCCTCCCTCCCCATCCAAAGACCTGGGCCTGGAGAGGAAGAAAAGGCTTCAGGAAGGCCCAGCTCTACTGCTCATTTGCCATCCAGAGAGGCCAGGGGGAGGTGAGTAAAGGATCTTGCCCCTCCCTCCCCATCCAAAGACCTGGGCCTGGAGAGGAAGAAAAGGCTTCAGGAAGGCCCAGCTCTACTGCTCATTTGCCATCCAGAGAGGCCTAGGGGGGAGGTGAGTAAAGGATCTTGCCCCTCCCTTCTCATCCAAAGACCTAGGGTCAGAGAGAAGGACACCTCAGGAGTCCCCCGATCACCCCCAGGAGATACCATCCACAACCACCATCACAGCGAGGCCCGAGCCGGCGCCTTTGACCAACTCCATGCGGCCGAAGGGAGGCAAGAGCTGCTGCGTGCATGCAAAGGATAAGTAATTGAACTAAAATAATATAGTTGACTAAACATAGATGGCTTATGGCAACTGACATAGTGATTGTACAAGAAACTGACTTACTTAGAGACTTGATATAATGGACTTTTTCTTTCTTTCTTCCTTTCTTTCCCTTTCTTTAATTAGTTCAACTTTTACTTTGATACTATGTGATAAACTGTGATATTGTGCATGATAATACTTTGTTTAAAATTGTTTAAACTGTGATAACATGTGTGATGGGAAAAGAGTGGCGTAGAGACCGACAAGGCATGCCACAAAGTTTGCCAAGTTTTGGTATGGACCAAAACAAAAGGCAAAACAAGGGGATGCTCAGCACAGCAGATCTGAAAAGGGGGAGGGATACGAAAGGGGGAGGAGAAATACAGTGTTGCAGGGAACAATACTGCATAGGGACATGGAATGTGAGGTCTATGAATCAAGGAAAACTGGAAGTAGTTAAAAATGAGATGGAAAGAATAAGCATTGACATCCTGGGCATCAGTGAATTAAAATGGACAGGGATGGGTGAATTCAGCTCTGGAAACCGTCATATCTACTACTGTGGGCAAGAAAACCTCAGAAAAAACAGAGTAGCCATAATTGTCAACAAAAGAGTGAGGAAAGCAGTAATGGGATACAACATCAAAAATGATAGAATGATATCAGTCAGAATCCAAGGCAAACCTTTCAATATCACTGTAATCCAAGTCTATGCACCAACCACTAGTGCAGATGAAGCCAGAGTTGACCAGTTCTATGAGGATCTATAACACCTCATAGAACAGACACCAAGAAATGATGTCCACATTATCTTAGGAGATTGGAATGCCAAAGTAGGAAATCAAAAAGTAAATGGAATAATAGGCAAATTTGGTCTTGGAACACAGAATGAAGCAGGGCAAAGATTGATAGAGTTCTGTCAAGAGAATGCACTAGTCATAGCAAACACCCTCTTCCAGCAACACAAGAGGCGACTTTACACATGGACATCACCAGATGGCCAGCATCGAAATCAGATTGATTACATACTCTGCAGTCAAAGATGGAGAACCTCCATTCAGTCAGCAAAAACAAGACCTGGAGCAGACTGTGGCTCAGATCACAACCTACTGATCGCAAAATCCAGGCTTAGACTAAAGAAAATGGGGAAAACAATTAGACCAGACAGATATGACCTACAAAACATCCCTAAAGAATACATGGTGGAGGTCATGAACAGATTTAATGTCCTGTACCTGATAGACAGAGTACCAGAAGAATTATGGACAGAGACGCGGGACATCATGCAGGAGGCAGCAAGAGAAACCATACCAAAAGAAAAGAAGCGTAAGAAAGCAAAGTGGTTGTCTGATGAGGCTGTTAAAATAGCAGAGGAAAGAAGGAATGCAAAAGTCCAAGGAGAAAGGAAAAAATACAACCACCTGAATACAGAATTTCAAAGAAAAGCAAGGAGAGATAAGGAAAAATACCTGAACGAACAGTGCAAAGAAATGGAGGAAAACAACAAAAGAGGCAGGACTAGAGATCTTTTCAAAAAAATTGGGGAAATCAAGGGAACATTTAAAGCAAAAATGACCATGATAAGGGACAAAGATGGGAAAGAGTTAGCTGAAGCAGAAGAGATCAAAAAAAGATGGCAAGAGTACACAGAGGAACTCTACAAAAAGGACCTCAACACTCCTGATAATAACAATAATGAGAAATTTGAACTTGAACCAGACATTCTGGAGAGTGAAGTCAGAAAGGCCCTAAAAAGCACTGCAAACAATAAAGCTAGTGGAAATGATGGTATCCCAATTGAATTTTTCAAAGCCCTAAAAGATGATGAAATCAAACTACTGCATTCAATATGCCAGCAAATTTGGAAAACAAAACAGTGGCCACAGGATTGGAAAAGATCAGTGTATATTCCAATCCCCAAAAAAGGCAATGCCAAAGAATGCTCAAATTACCGAACAATTACGCTCATCCCACATGCCAGCAAGGTGATGCTCAAGATAATACAGGATAGACTTCAACAACATGTGGAGAGAGAACTACCAGAGGTGCAAGCCGGTTTCAGAAGAGGCAGGGGGACTAGAGACCACATTGCCAACATACGTTGGATCATGGAGAAAACAAAAGAATACCAGAAACAAGTCTACTTTTGTTTTATTGACTACACCAAGGCTTTTGACTGTGTGGACCACAACAAAATGTGGCAAGTAATTAAAGAGATGGGAATACCAGAACACCTCATATGCCTCATGAGAAATCTGTACACGAACCAAGAAGCAACAGTTAGGACAGAACACAGAATGACAGAGTGGTTTGGAATAGGAAAAGGAGTAAGACAAGGCTGCATTTTATCACCCTGCTTATTCAATCTATACACAGAGCACATAATGCGCAATGCAGGGATGGAGGAATCACAATATGGGATCAAAATTGCTGGGAGAAACATCAACAATTTGAGATATGCAGACGATACCACCCTAATGGCAGAAAGTGAGGAAGACCTAAAGAACCTCTTGATTGGATTGAAGGAGGAGAGTGCAAAAGCTGGCTTGAGACTCAATATCAAGAAAACCAAGATAATGGCAACAGGTCCGATCAGTCCCTGGAAAATAGATGGGGAAGAAGTAGAAGCAGTGACAGATTTTACTTTCCTGGGATCTAAGATCACGGCAGATGGCGACTGTAGCCATGAAATAAAAAGACGACTGATTATGGGGAGACAAGCAATGAGAAACCTGGGGAATATAGTGAAAAGCAGAGACATCACCTTGAAAACAAAAATTTGCATAGTCAAAGCAATGGTATTCCCAGTGGTAATGTATGGGTGTGAGAGCTGGACCATTAGGAAGGCTGAGTGCAGAAGAATAGATGCCTTTGAGATGTGGTGTTGGAGGAGAGTCCTGAGAGTCCCTTGGACAGCAAAGAGAACAAATAGGACAATACTGGAAGAAATCAATCCTGACTGTTCATTGGAGGGACAAATAGTGAAGATGAAGCTAAAGTACTTTGGCCATCAAATGAGAAGGGAGGACTTGCTTGAGAAGGCCTTGGTGCTGGGAAAGGTGGAGGGCAAGAGAAGAAGGGGGCGTCCAAAGATGAGATGGCTAGATGGTATTGTGGACACAATGGGCACAGAGCTTGGTGGGCTGAGGAGAATGGTGGAGGATAGAGGTGCCTGGAGGAAAATGGTCCACGGGGTCGCAAAGGGTTGGAATCGACTGTGCGACTGAACAACAACAA
This sequence comes from Bradypodion ventrale, assembly GCA_035047345.1. Taxonomy (NCBI): domain Eukaryota; kingdom Metazoa; phylum Chordata; class Lepidosauria; order Squamata; family Chamaeleonidae; genus Bradypodion; species Bradypodion ventrale. The sequence continues at coordinate 177,272,464 of JAWDJE010000002.1, forward strand.
CAACAAATAGTAAAGGTAAAGATCACCCTTGCTCAAAAGCCAGTCGTATCCGACTCTAGGGTTCAGTGTCCATCTCTGTTCACAGCCAAAGAGCCAGCACTGTGCGTCTGCAGATGTTTCCATGAACATGTGGCAGGCATGTCTTGACACCGGAGTGCACGGAACGCTGTTTACAGTGGTGGGCTCCCAAAAAAATTTACTACCACACTGTGGACATGATATGGTGGGTGTGGCCAGGGGGAAAGCCCTGCATTGCACCTGAATTATGACTACAGTAAAACCCCTACTTACGAAAAAGTTCATTCCGTAGGCTTTTGCTTAAATCAGTTTTTTTATGTAACTCGAAGCAAACCCATAGGAAAAATAATTTTTTATGTAACTCAAAGCAAACCCATAGGAAATCGTGTAAATCAGGACATGTTTTTAGCACAAAATGATTATGTAAGTTGAATTTTATGTAACTCGAGGCATATGTAAGTTGTGTTTTTACTGTACTGTACTTTATTTAAAAACTTGGATAGGCGGGGCCTGCCAGAATTTCTGCTACCAGTTCTGGCGAACTGGTGCGAACCTGCTGATACCCACCACTGGCTGTTTACCTTCCCACCGAAATGGTCCCTATTTATCTACAGTATTTGCAATTTCTTGCTTTCAAACTACTAGGTTGGCAGGAGCTGGGACAGAGACGGGAGCTCATTCTGTTGTGCAGTACTTGGGTCTTGAACTGCTGACTTTCCAGTCATCAAGTTCAGCATCTTAACCACTTGAGCAACCACAGTCCCAATAATCACTAATTTGGCTACCTCTTGCCTTAAAAATAGACACAGTAAATTACAAACTCTACTCACCACTAGATATTGTTTTATCAGAAACAGAATGTGCCCTCCTTAGTTTAGTGTATGAGAACCAAGACACAGGAACAGCCGAAGGATTGGCTTAACACAGCTTTATTGCATGGTGGTCCGGGGGAACATGTGGTAATGGTGGACGAACAGCTCAATATATACAGTGGCTATACATTTGAATGTGGCTCCACGATAGCCCATTGGCTACTGTCCGCGTGACGTCATTCCTGGTCACGCCCTTCTTGTCCAGGTGAGGTAGTGGCGGGAATCTTCCCGCGCTGAAGTTCTTGAGTAATTGGAACCATATGAGCTGGACGCTCGCTATTGCCACCTGGTGGTCACTAGCTCGCGTCCTATTACCGAGGGTTACAGTGTTACAGCTGATGGGTGTTACATTGTTTAAAAGGCATAGTGTTAGGAACACAACATCCCTCCCCCCTAGGATGAGACGAAGTCTCTCATCCAAGATGGCTTATTGCAAATGCGTTTTGGGCGTGATGCTGGCTGGCTTGTCCCGGGGGCGCTACTGCTTCTCTGTCCCCTGGTCTCTTGTCCTGCAACGGGAGAGGGAGACTCGTTAGTGACTTGCCGCGGTTCTGCGGCTTTTGGGGAAGGGACAAACTCCATTGTGGAAAAACCGGGGGCACTGGGGGCTAACAAAAAACCCCGCTTCTCGCTTGGATGGGTGGGGGACCACTCAGAAAAACCCCCCCGGTTTTGTAACTGAAACTCGAAATTATCTACTGGGACGTCATTGGGGGCATCCCTCAGGATATCTATGAGGACAGACTCCTTCCCCTCCCCCCTAGGTGGGGGCCACTGGCCCCCCTCTCCTCCCCCTTGGGCTGAACGGGTGGGGGAGAACCCCAACGTTGAATCCTTTTCCGCGCCGTCCGCGCTCTGGTTTCCCGGGACACGGCGCCGGAGTTGGTCTGCGTGCCGTCTCCAGAGTAGACCCGCACTGGTCTCTACGCAATACGACACGGGACCCGTCTGCCCAACGATGACGCCCGGGACCCAGGCTGGCCCCGCGCTAGCGTAGTTCCAGCAATGTACCGGGGCACCTACTTCGAAACTTTTCATATCCGCTAACCCGATGTTCCTCCCTGTGTCCTCTACCCTCGTAGGGTCTAGCCTGGACAGTATCGTAGTCAGCTTCCTACGCATTAAGAGCTCTGCAGGCGAGTACCCTGAAGCTAGGGGGGTCACCCTGTATCCCAGCAAGAACTGACACACTTGCAGGTTAAGATCCCCGGGGCCCATGCGCCTCAGCGCGTCTTTGGTGGTGCGCACGAGGCGCTCTACCTGGCCGTTTGTCGCCGGGTGGAAAGGGCCGGAGGTGATGTGCCGAATGGCGTTGATCTCGGTGAATGCCCTGAACTCAGCGGACGTGAAACAACTAGCGTTATCGCTAATTAGGGTGTCGGGTATGCCGAACGTGCTAAAGACCCTACGCAAGTGCTTTACTGTCGTTGCTGAGGAGGTGTTCGTAACTGGGATTACCTCCAACCACGTGGAGTAAGCATCCACCACGAGGAGAAAAAGTGTCCCTCTAAATGGGCCCGCAAAATCAACGTGCACACGGGACCTCGGCCCCTTTGCTGCATCCCATTCCCTGTGCGGCAGGCGAGCCTCTTCGGGTCGGGAGCATTGGCAGCCCTCGCAAGTGCCCATGCTCGATGTCGGCGTCTAATTGGGGCCACCAGAAGTAGCTCCTGGCCAGAGCCTTGGAGCGGACAATTCCAGGGTGGCTGACGTGCAGCAGTTTGAGCACCCTAGGCCTCAGGGATTCGGGGACTACCACCCGCTGGCCCCACAGAAGGCACCCCCTCTCTATGGACAGCTCTAGCTTCTTTCTGAAAAACGGGGCAAACTCTGCCGCCGGGGAGGACGCTGGCCACCCTTTCTGCACCCAGGAGCTGACTAGAGCTAGTGTCTTGTCCTTGCCGGTCGCCTTGGCGATGTCTGCGGGTACAATGGGGGGCGAATCTAAGACCTCTATCATGAGCACTTGGCGGTCCTGTTCTTCCTCACCCACGAGGCTGCTTGTGTGGGGGAGGGGAGACCTCGACAGGGCGTCCGCGTGGCTTATTTCCTTTCCTGGGCGGTACACCAGCACGTGCTGATACGCGTTTAAGAAGATGGCCCACCTTAGCATCCTAGGGGACAGGATCTGAGGTGTGGGCTTGTCTGCAGTAAAAATGTCTAACAGGGGCTTGTGGTCGGTCACTATGGTGAAGGGGCGGCCATAGAGGAAATCGTGGAACTTTTTCGTCCCCGCGATTATTGCTAGCGCCTCCCTGTCTGTTTGGGTGTAGTTTCGCTCTGCCTGGGACAGGGATCTGGAGTAGAATGCTACCGGGGCCTCTCTCCCGTTTTCCAGCACGTGGCACAGCACCGCCCCCACCCCCACTGGGGATGCATCACATATCAGAACCACCGGTCTCTTGGGGTCAAAGTGGGTTAGAATGGCATCAGACGCTAGGAGTTGTTTCAGTTCAATGAATGCCCTCTCCTGGCTCTCGCCCCACTTCCACGCCTCGTCCTTCTTGAGTAGCTTATGAAGCGGCTCTGCTACCGACGCCTTCCGAGGCAGGAAGGAGTGGTAGAAGTTTAAGAGCCCTAGGAACGACTGCAATTCGGGCTTGGAGGTGGGGCGAGGGGCATTTTGAATGGCGGCTACCTTTGATTTGGAGGGTTTGATTCCCGCAGGGGTTACCCGGAAACCCAAGAACTCAACCTCTTTTGCGAAGAAAACGCATTTGTCTTTTCGCAACCGCAACCCCGCCTTTTCAAACACCGTCAGCACTTTGTCTAGCCTTTCAGCCAATTCTGCCTCACTCCCCCCCCCCCGTTATCAATACGTCATCAAAGTATGGCAAAACCCCATCTAGCCCTTTTAAGAGGCGTTCCACGAGCGACTGGAAAATGCCTGGCGCCGAGTTCACGCCGAACTGTAGGCGCGTCACCTGAAACGCCCCCTTATGAGTGACTATCGTTTGCGCAGCAGCTGGGGTTACTGAGAGTTGCTGGTAGGCTTGCGCCAGGTCAAGTTTTGCGAAGCACTTCCCCTCATGTAACCTGGCCAACAGGTGGCTGACTACCGGCACCGGATACGCATTTGGGCGGATCGCCTTATTAATGGTGCACTTATAATCAGCGCATATGCGAACCTCCCCGTTGGCCTTTAGCGCAGTTACAATCGGAGTTTCCCACTCCGCGGAATCAACAGGAACAAGAATCCCCTGGCCCACCAATTTGTCCAGTTTCGCCTCTATCTTGTCCTTTAGTGCGAAAGGCACTCTGCGCGGCTTGAGTCTTATTGGGCGGACCTCCGGGTCCAGGTCGAACGCAACTGGGGGTCCCATGAATTTTCCGAGTCCTTTCTTGAAGACTTCGGGGTGCGCGTCACACACCTCCTGTATTGGGTCAGTCCCAACGGCATGCACCCCCCCAATGAACAAACCCAGGGGCTTAAACCATTGAGTCCCGAGGAGACTGCAACTTCCCCCCTTGAGAACAACCAGGGGAAGTTCCGCGGCGTGTTGCTTGTATTGGACCTTGAATTTTCCAACCCCCAACACCGGAATGCTATTTCCCTGCACGTCCCGCAGCGTGGACCTCAACGCTTTGAGCTTGGGGCGCACGTGGGGGGAAATTCCCAAGAACTCCCGCTGGGACATGATTGAATAGGAGGAACCCGAGTCTATCTCCATCCTAACAGGGGCCCCTTGCACCAGTACCTCAACAAAGTAATGGGGGTGTCCCAAGGACACGCTGTAAACTGGGGTGTCGTCGCTGCTGTCGTCGGAGATGCGGCTCACGCCGTCCTGCTTCCTCGCGGGCCGGGTGCCTTCCTTGGCCCTCGGCAAGCGGTCTGACGAGCTTTTCTGGTCCTTGCGCCGCCGTCTGCAGACCTTGGCGATGTGCCCCCGGCGTCCACAGTTGTGGCACTCGGCCTTCCGGAACGGGCACTTGATGCGGTCATGGGCCGCTCCACAGCCGTCGCAGCGTCGGACGTCCTTCCGAACCCTCCGGACGTCCTCGTCGTCGCTGCTCTCCGCGGAGGATTTCAGCGTTCGTCTGGCCGCGTGCACCGAGCCTGCTGCCTTGTCGGACTGTGGGGGCCTTTCTCTGAACCCCTTGACTCCGGCCCTCGTGGCTTCCGCGGCCTGCGCCGCCTTCACGACCTCGCGCAGCGTCGGGGGTGGCTCCTGGTTCATCAACTTTCGCTGAACCTCCTCGTCCCACAGGCCACACAGCATGCGGTCCTTGAGGGCGATTTCCAGATTTTCCCACTTGCATGGGCCGGCGGCCAACCGCAGGGCCGCTGCAAAGGCGGCGATTGACTCACCAGGCGCTTGAACTCTCTTCCAGAATGCATCTCGAGCCGAAAACATCGAAACCGAGGGCTGGAAATGGTCGCGCATCGCTTTCAGGAGCTGTTTGACCGACACCTCGCTCACCTTCTTCGGTGATACCAGGTCCACCAATACTCTTTTGGCGGAATGCCCGAGCATCCGGGTGAGAATGGCCCTCTTCTTTCCCTCGTCCGTAATGTCGGACCCACCAGCGCGTCTTGGAAGTCCATTTCGAAGAGCTCCCAATCTTCCGGCTTGTTGATGTCGAAACCGGCGTGTGTCTTGATCTCGTGGGGATCCATGATCCCACCTTCGTCGCCAATTTAGTGTATGAGAACCAAGACACAGGAACAGCCGAAGGATTGGCTTAACACAGCTTTATTGCATGGTGGTCCGGGGGAACATGTGGTAATGGTGGACGAACAGCTCAATATATACAGTGGCTATACATTTGAATGTGGCTCCACGATAGCCCATTGGCTACTGTCCGCGTGACGTCATTCCTGGTCACGCCCTTCTTGTCCAGGTGAGGTAGTGGCGGGAATCTTCCCGCGCTGAAGTTCTTGAGTAATTGGAACCATATGAGCTGGACGCTCGCTATTGCCACCTGGTGGTCACTAGCTCGCGTCCTATTACCGAGGGTTACAGTGTTACAGCTGATGGGTGTTACATTGTTTAAAAGGCATAGTGTTAGGAACACAACACTTAGTTCATATCTTTGACATGGACACACATGCCACACGCCTGACACCCTGGCCATCTGAAACAGAGTCCACATCAAGGGTAGGTAGTGTTGCCAGGTTTGAAGGCTGTTTCAAGGAACCACAGAGGGCTTCCCTGGGTCTTCATATGACAAGACAAATTTTGGGGCAAGTGGCACTCCTGGAAGAAGCAGCTTGACTTCAGTACAAGAAGCATTTAGGAGATATGTGGACAACCATCTGTCAGATCTACTTTGATTTGGATTTCTGAATTGAGCAGGGGGTTGGACTCAATGGCCTTAAAGGCCTCTTCCAACTCAGTTATTCCCTGCTGGTCCCAAAGCTCACTGGCACTGGGTGAAGAGACATTTTTATGGGTGCTACACCTGTACAGCTGCTGCAAACTGGAAAGCCAGGAGCAGGAGACAACTGCCAAGGAAGGAAACATCAGCACCTTCACTGGTGAACTTTCTTGTTGCCCCCATTGTGGCAGTAACAGAGCAGGGCCTGGAAACAAACTTTTGGGGACCCTCAGTGAGCTTTCCACAAGCTCCAAGAAGCAGTGAAGGGTGTGGGAAAACTCTCCATGCACCACATGTGCTATGGTTATGACAGGTCAGTTTCTAAGTTCTTACTGCACCTGGGAGGGGAAGTTCCTTATATCCAGGTTGTTTGCATAGTTAGCAGGGCTTTCCCTAGATTTGGGATCCACTGGTTTGGATTCCCTTTGGATCTATCTGTGTTAGCTGACTCCCCTACTAACCGAGGAACCTTCCCTAATCGACTGCAGGGGAGATAAGAAACCAGAGGGTGTCAGGACAAGGGTTGTAACCCAGGTATATAACCCCTGAGCAGTCTACCTGCCATTTGTGGTGAAGGCAACCCCATCCCACGCCCAAATTAGAAGAACCTCTGCTACCTTCACTAAAAGATCCAACCCAAAGATAATCCAAGCCAGCCCAGTCCTCCCACCACTGGATCTGGTCTGATGCCCCACTCCAAACAAACTATGACAAAGTTGTGATGGAAATGATCCAACAGAAAAATGCTCCCTGCTCATATACTGGCCTATGATTGCTTGCTGCTTTATTGCTGGACAGGTGGCTGGGCTGAAGCTCTAGCTTAAACTAAGCCTTAACTCTCAGGCAGCAGCTTCCTTATTCCCCAAGGATGGACCTGATTGAAGCCAACAACTCTCAGACCTGCACCTGGGAGCTTCTGCCTGCCTTAGCCTTCTCACCAGCTGGCCTTATGTGTGGTGCCTGTTGGAATCCACAGGGAGTTTCAGGACAGCAGCTACCATGACACAGATGAAAAATGCCAGAGTCATCCTCTCTGCCTGTCATGGCAGTCCCAGGTAGTAAACATGTCTCCCCCCCTGATCAGTCCAATGGCCTGAATTTCCCCACTGGTGCCAGGACTCAGACAAAATTGAAGTTAAGAACATAAGAACATAAGAACAGCCTTGCTGGAACAGGCCACAGCCCATCCAGTCCAGCATTCTGTCTCACACAGTGGCTCACCATTTCCTTCCCATAGCCATTTTAAAGAGCACTGATCTTCAAGAAGGTATCTGCCTACCCTTCCTACTAGATATATTAGCCCCATGTGTAAACCATGCATTTACTGTTTTGAGAGTCATCTGTAGGGATGTTTCCTCCTAAAAGGCCTGAAATCTTCAGAAAGCCAAGGTTTACACGAAGGGCCTGGCAGGAGACTTTAGCTCAATTATTCACCTGACCAAACAACCTGGCTGAAACTGCACGTCTCAGTGCAAAGTCCCTGGTCACACGTCTAGCAACTATCTTGCCACGTACCCCCCTCATGATCACTGCACCTACCAATCAATGCCTTACACGTCCCTTGTCTAATGTGATGTAAGCAGCTGTATGCCTAATAAAGTAAGCCTCCAGCGTTCCCTGGGGGTTGTCATCGCCATCAGCTTTGAACCACACTTCTGTGTCTTTCGTCCCTTCAGTCATCATGCTAGCATGATGAGAGATGAGCAGAGCAAGGAGCTAGTCACCAGCACTCTAGCAGAAGGATGCAAGAGGCAGTCTAACAATGTGACTGGACTCAAAAGACTGTATCAGGAAAGCATATATAAATGCTTGTATACAAATGCCAGAAGCCTCCGGGACAAAATAGGGGAGCTGGAATACTTAGCAATAGATAAGAATATTGATATTATTGGTATCACTGAAACCTGGTGGACGGATGATAACCAATGGGATACAGTTATCCCAGGCTACAAACTGTACAGGAAGGATAGGAAGGGGCAAACAGGAAGTGGTGTAGCCTTGTATGTCAAAGAAGTGATAAAATCGTATGAATTGGAATATCTAGGTGATTTGCTGTCACCATTAGAAGCTCTGTGGATAAGAGTACCAGGCCACAAGGATGGTCTAACAGTAAGCATATACTATCGGCCTCCGACCCAAACTCTTGAGGGAGACTGGCAGTTGGAGAATGTTGTAAAGGAGGCATCCAAGAAGGGAAGCCTGGTTATAATGGGGGACTTCAATTACCCTCACATAGACTGGGTGAACTGTTGTTCAGCACATGATAAAGAGATAAAGTTCCTAGATATGCTAAATGATTGTTCCCTGGGACAGATGGTTGAAGACCCAACTAGAGGTACAAGAATTCTTGACTTGTGGATGCAAGATGTTAATGTGACTGATCCAATAGGGAACAGTGACCACAACTCAATTATGTTTAACTTGATCATAGACTGCAAGTCACTGATAAAATCTAACACAGAGACCTTAAATTTTCAAAAAGGAAATTTCCCAAAGATGAGGAAACTAGTAAAAAAGAAGCTGAAAGGGAAAATTGAGAGAGTTCAAACACTCCAAGAGGCATGGAGGCTGTTTACAAAAACAATAACAGAGGCCCAATTGGAATGCATACCCAAAAGGAAAAAGGGCACTGCCAGATCCAAGAGGACTCCAATGTGGCTTACAGGAGCTGTTCGGGAAGTGATCAAGAGCAAGAAAAGCTCATTTAGAAGATGGAAGGCTTGTCCGAATGAGGACAGCAGGCAGAAACATAAATTCTGGCAGAACAAATGCAAGGCAACAATCAGGAAAGCAAAGCAAGACTTTGTGGAGCGTATAGCTAAAAATACTCAGAGAAATAACAAAGACTTCTTTAAGTACATTAGAAATAAGAACCCAACTAGGAAGGCCATTGGACCATTAGATGACAATGGAAGGCAAGAGGTTATTAAAGAGGAAACAGAGATTGCAGAGAGACTCAATGAATTCTTTGCTTCAGTATTCACTGAAGAAGACAGAGACCACATGCCCAAAACAGAGCCTATCTTCGTTGGGAGGGAAACCGAAGAATTAAGCAAGATAGAAATAACCAGGGAGGAGGTCCTTCCATGTCTTGTTAAGCTAAACACTAACAAATCAACCAGGACCAGATGGCATCCATCCACGAGTTCTCAGGGAACTTAAAGATGAAATTGCTGATCTCCTAGCCAAAATATATAATATTTCCCTCAAATCAGGCTTTGTGCCTGATGACTGGAAGGTAGCGAATGTAACACCAATTTTCAAAAAAGGATCCAGGGGTGATCCAGGAAATTACCGACCTGTCAGTTTGACATGTGTCCCAGGTAAAGTGATGGAAACCATCCTAAAAGATAGAATTAAGGGGGCGTGGCTAAGATGGCCGACGAGTAACATCTTGATCCGGACGCTCGCGCCTAGCAAAGTGGTAATCAATGTGATTGAATGAAATGGAAAAATTTTAAAGTGATAATTCCTGCGGATAAGACTCCTGCCTGCCTTTCTGGAAAATTTTGGGAAGTTTTGAGGTCGGATGGTCGAAGTTCGGGAGGCTTTCCTGGGTGGGTGAGGCCTGCGACGGCAGTCGCGGCTTTTCTGCCGAGGAGCTGAGAACGGGACCAGCGAGACAGCGGAGAAGCACTGGAATTGGCAAGAAATTGTTTGGCAAGAAAACAACCGCATGTAAGTGCATGAAAGGAAAGTTAAAGTTTAAAGTTTAACGTTAGCTGGGGACTTTGCTTAGAAGAGCCTGGACTTTGAAATGGAAATGGGTGGAAGTAGATGAAACCAAGTGGTTGTTTTGTTAATGGCGGCGGTCCTGGAAAACGAAAGTGATCGTGTTTGGATCTATGGTTTCCTCGCACCCCAGGAGAACCGCGGCGTGTTTTGGCGATAACAAAGTGGTTTAAAAATTTCTTGTTTGGGCTATAGTATTGGAAGGCAGCAGTGTGTCTCCCAGCTTAAAGCGTGTGGGGAAAGTTTGCCATTCCACAGAAGAAGAAGGGGGGCTTTTACGCCGAAGTTAAGGCAACCGCTGGAAAATGGTGTTTTGATTTGTCCGTCTCAAGAGAAGGATTAATTGGTCTTCTTTTTGTTCCTTCACCGTGTGGATTACACATATTATCTTTTTTTTTGAGCACACTGCTTCTCACATCTTTTTCCCTTCCTGCTTGGATTTTGGGCTTTTTCTCCCTTTCATTCCCCCCCTCCCTTTTTTGGCGGCTTGGACTCAAACGAAAAGTTCTGGGTGACTGTTTCCTTGGAGCCTTTACTTTTGTAGTTTGGAAGACGATCAACTGGACAGTGTGCCTTGGGGAAATGGATTTGATGTGGATTATTATTTTCTTTTTCTTTTTTCCTTTTTTGCTGTTTGTTGGGAGTACACTTCGGTTCCTTCTATCTTTTTTTGTGGATTACAGTATCTAACTCTCTGTTGGATTTCTTCCTCCATACAAGTTTCCCTCTTGGACTTGTGGTACCAGGGGTTGCAGTGTTACAGGTCCTGTCTGACTGACTAATTTCTACAACGTTCTGCAACATTGGACTCTTATAGTTTGCATTACTATGGATAAAGGCACAAGAGGGAAAGCAAAGGAAGAAGAGCCAGTCGTGAAGTCCAAGAGGAAGGAAAAAGCACCAATGGAGGAAGCCCCTCAGTCTTCATCCCCGCCCCCAGAGCCATACGATCAAACCCAAATTATGGTGGAAATTGGCAAGCTGTTTCAGAAATTGGAGAAGAACGAGGAATCAAGGGTGAAAGATAGAAATGAAATGATGAAAAAGCAAGATAAGGTGGTATCATCTGTTGCAGACTTTTCAAAAAAGGTGGATTTAAGTTTGAAAAAAATAGAGGGAAATGTGAAATTGGTTCAAACTGAGGTAATTGCCATAAAAAAGGAAATAAAAGGGACTCAGGAGGTGGTGCGGGAGAATAAGCTGAAATTGGATGAGCAAGAGAGAAGGATTGATGCTGTGGAAGATATGATGAGAAAGCAGAATATTGTGATCCGTCAGGTGGTGGACGGACACCGGACTTGTTAAGAGAAAGAGTGGTTCAGTGGTTAAATGGTTTGAATATGGGAAAAGAATTTGTTCAGGAAGATTTTGTAAGTGTATTTCGGGTGGGCCCAAGAAGAGGGAGGGTGGTTCAAAGAAATGTGTTGGTAAAATTTGCAAATTGGGCCGATAAGCTAAGAGTAATGGCCCATTTGAAACGAGTTGGTCCTGATGCTTTGAAATTTGATGGTTCTGATGTAGAAGTTTATAATGATATCTCATTGAAAGAGAGAATGTGGAGATACAAGATGAGGCCTGTAACTAAATTGCTGATGAGTAAAAATATAAGGTATAATTGGAGATTTCCACAGCAACTCCGCTTTTATTATGACAAAAGAATGCAAGTAATTGATGAAGGGGCCAATCCATTGGAGTACTTGAGCTTGTTGGATCTGGTAAAAATAGATTCGGAAGAATGGATAAATCTCTAGAAGGAATTGATGGAATCGGGAGCCTTGGGGAGGGAGTATGAGAGGGCGGAAAACGGTGGGGCAACAGGTGGAACACCGCAGTGAAGGGAAGAGGAGGAGGAGCTGTCACTGATCATGGTGGAGGAGGAGACAAGTAAGGAGCAATGAGAATTAGATTATTACAATTTAAAGCATTTAATTGACACAGAAAGATGAGTAGCGCGTAGCACTGGTAGGAAGGCACATCTTGCATGTCCCCCCTCTCCCCTCTTTGGTTGTCAAAGGCAGCTTTTTTTTGAAGAAGGTGGGGAGAGAGATAGTGTGTGTTATATGTAGTTTTGTGTGGTATGGGGGTAAGGGGTTGTTGGTGACACGCCCGATGGAGAGTTCAGAGCTTAGAAAGGAGATAGGTTATGGGAAGTATTAAAATATCATCATGGAATGTGAAGGGTACAGGTTCTGTTCTTAAGAGACGGAGGCTGGAACTGGCGTTGAAGAAAGATAGACCTGATATATTGTTTTTACAGGAAACGCATCAGAAGTCAAAAGACACGAATAAACTTTTTTTGGGATGGATGCAACACTATGAGATGGCGTTTGGAACTTCAAAAGCGAGAGGGGTGGCAATCATGATTTCTAAAAAATTAGGATTTGAGATTACAAAAAGTATTGTTGATCAAGAGGGTAGATATTTTATTGTAAGAGGAAAAATAGAGGATGAGGAAATAATGTTGGTAAATATTTATGCTCCAAACGATCACCAAGCAGAGTTTCTAGAAAAGGTTCGGAAAATAGTGGAATTAGAGAATGTGGCAAAAACTATTGTGGCGGGAGATTTTAATTTGATAAGGTCAGGGTTAGATTGTACGAGCATAGCAAGAAGTGGAACTGGTTTGAAAGGGAAGGTTTTGGATAAATGGATGGATGCTATGGGTTTGAAGGATTCTTGGAGAGAGTTTAAGGGCTCTGAAAGGGCATACTCCTTTTTTTCACATGTCCATGGGACCTACTCGAGAATAGATGTTTTTCTTACGGAAAACTTGATCAAAGATATAGAAGGAATGGAAATTGGGATCATTAAGGAATCGGATCATGCCAAAGTCCATTTGGAATTGAAATTACAAAAAGATACCCGAACAGGAAGAAGTTGGAGGTATGATCCTAATTTATTTAAAGATCAAAAATGTAAAGAGCAGATTATGGAAAGGTAGAAAGAAAGTTGGCAGTGGAACGATAATAATGAGGTTAATTTCAATGTTGTATGGGATACCATGAAGTCGGTTTTCAGGGGGGAAAGCATAAAGTTGGCGAGTTTTAAATATAAAAGACATAAAGTAGAACAGACAGAAAAAGAAAGAGAAATAAAGCAGTTACAGGAGGATCATGCGAAAAGTAAAGATAAAAAAATCCTTACGAAATTGCAAAGACTTAAAGCAGAATTAATGGGTAAAGATATTGATAAAGTTAAACGAGATTTGATTTACTTAAATAGAGAATACTTTGAATTTAGCAACAGAAGTTCAAAACTATTAGCAAGAGCAGCTAAGGCTAAAAGGGAAAAAAGAGAAATTGGGGTACTGGTTAATAAACAAGGTTTAAGGTGTAATAAGAACAGAGATTAAATGCAAAATTGTGAGGGAATTTTATCAAGCATTATATGCAAACAAGGAGGTAGATTTGGAGAGGCTCAAAAAGATATTGGAGAGACAGTTAGGGAACGGAATAAAACAAGAACATCGAGAGAAAATGGAGGAAAGGATCAATGATAAAGAGGTTAATGAGGTAATTAGTGGGTTGAAGATGGGGAAAGCTCCGGGGGATGATGGATTATCGACAGAGTTTTATAAAGAATTCAAAGAAGTGGTGGTTCCAAAATTAGTGAAGCTATATAATTATATTTTAGATGGAGGATCAATCCCGACTTCATGGTATAACACTACATTCGTTCTACTGCCAAAGCCTGGTAAGAACCTGGAAAGAGTGGAATCGTACAGACCAATTTCTCTTATAAATCAGGATGCCAAAATCTTCACAGCAATATTGGCCAATCGTCTAAACGTTTTATGGGGGAATACATAAATGTATTCTGGAGACCCCCGACCACCCCCAGGAGATACCATCCACAACCACCATCACAGCGAGGTCCGAGCCGGCGCCTTTGACCGACTCCATGCAGCCGAAGAGAGGCAAGAGCTGCTGTGTGCATGCAAAGGATAAGCAATCGAACTGAAATAATATAGTTGACTAAACATAGATTGCTTATGGCAACTGACATAGTGACTATACAAGAAACTGACTTACATAGAGACTTGATATAGTGGACTTTTTCTTTCTTTCTTTCTTTCCCTTTCATTAATTAGTTCAACTTTTACTTTGATACTATGTGATAAACTGTGATATTGTGCATGATAATACTTTGTTTTAAAACTGTTTAAACTGTGATAACATGTGTGATGGGAAAAGACTGGCGTAGAGACTGGCAAGGCACGCCACAAAGTTTGCCAAGAGAACCCTATGGACCAAAACAAAAGGCAAAACAAGGGGATGCTCAGCACAGCAGATCTGAAAAGGGGGAGGGATACGAAAAGAGGAGGAGAAATACAGTGTTGCAGGGAACAATACTGCATAGGGACATGTAATGTGAGGTTTATGAATCAAGGAAAACTGGAAGTGGTAAAAAACGAGATGGAAAGAATAAGCATTGACATCTTGGGCATCAGTGAGCTCAAATGGACAGGGATGGGCGAATTCAGCTCTGGAAACCATCATATCTACTACTGCGGGCAAGAAAACCTTAGAAGAAATGGAGTAGCCATAATTGTCAATAAAAGAGTGAGAAAAGCAGTAATGGGATACAATCTCAAAAATGACAGAATGATGTCAGTCAGATTTCAAGGCAAACCTTTCAATGTCACTGTGATCCAAATATACGCACCAACCACTGGTGCAGATGAAGCCACAATGGACCAGTTCTATGAGGACTTACAACACCTCATAGAACAGACACCAAGAAATGATGTCCAAATTATATTAGGAGACTGGAATGCCAAAGTAGGAAATCAAAAAGTGGAGGGAATAACAGGCAAATTTGGTCTTGGAACACAGAATGAAGCAGGGCAAAGATTGATAGAGTTCTGCCAAGAGAACGCACTGGTCATAGCAAACACTCTCTTCCAGCAACACAAGAGGTGACTTTACACATGGACATCACCAGATGGCCAACACCGAAACCAGATTGACTACATACTCTGCAGCCAAAGATGGAGAACCTCCATACAGTCAGCAAAAACAAGACCTGGAACAGACTGTGGCTCAGATCACAACCTACTGATTGCAAAATTCAGGCTTAGACTAAAGAAAATAGGGAAAACACGGAGACCAGAAAGATATCACCTAGACAGCATTCCTAAAGAATACACGGTGGAGGTGATGAACAGATTTAATGGCTTAGACTCGGTAGACAGAGTACCGGAAGAATTATGGACGGAGATGAGGGACATCATGCAGGAAGCAGCAAAGAAAACCATACCAAAAGAAAAGAAGAGTAAGAAAGCAAAGTGGTTGTCTGATGAGGCTCTTAAAATAGCAGAGGAAAGAAGGAACGCAAAAGTCAAAGGAGAAAGGAAAAACTACAACCATTTGAACACAGAATTTCAAAGAAAAGCAAGGAGAGATAAGGAAAACTACCTAAAAGAACAGTGCAGAGAAATGGAGGAAAACAACAAAAGAGGCAGAACCAGAGATCTTTTCAAAAAAATTGGGGAAATCAAGGGAACATTTAAAGCAAAAATGACCATGATAAGGGACAAAGACGGAAAGGAGCTAGCTGATACAGAAGAAATTAAGAAAAGATGGAAAGAGTACACACAGGAACTTTACAAAAAGGACCTCAACACTCCTGATAATCACAATGATGAAGAAATTGAACTTGAGCCAGACATCCTGGAGAGTGAAGTCATAAAGGCCCTAAAGAGCACTGCAAACAACAAAGCTAGTGGAGATGATGGTATCCCAGTTGAATTTTTCAAAGCGCTAAAAGATGATGGCGTCAAATTACTGCATTCAATATGCCAGCAGATTTGGAAAACAAAACAGTGGCCACAGGATTGGAAAAGATCAGTATACGTCCCAATCCCAAAAAAGGGCAATGCCAAAGAATGTTCAAATTATCGAACAATCGCGCTCATCCCACATGCCAGCAAGGTGATGCTCAAGATAATACAGGACAGACTTCAGCAGCATGTGGAGAGAGAATTACCAGAGGTGCAGGCTGGTTTCAGAAGAGGCAGGGGGACTAGAGACCACATCGCCAACATACGCTGGATCATGGAGAAAACAAAGGAATACCAGAAACAAGTTTACTTTTGTTTTATTGACTACACTAAGGCATTTGACTGTGTGGACCACAACAAGATGTGGCAAGTAATTAAAGAGATGGGAATACCAGAGCACCTCATATGCCTCCTGAGAAATCTGTACATGAACCAAGAAGCAACAGTTAGGACAGAACATGGAATAACAGAGTGGTTTGGAATAGGAAAAGGAGTAAGACAAGGCTGCATTTTGTCACCATGCTTATTCAATAATGCGCAGTGCAGGGATGGAGGAATCACAATATGGGATTAAAATCGCTGGGAGAAACATCAATAATCTGAGATATGCAGACGATACCACCCTAATGGCAGAAAGTGAGGAAGACCTAAAGAATCTCTTGATTGGGCTGAAGGAGGAGAGTGCAGAAGCTGGCTTGAGACTCAATATCAAGAAAACCAAGATAATGGCTACAGGCTCCATCAGTTCCTGGAAAATAGACGGGGAAGAAGTAGAAGCAGTGACAGATTTTACTTTCTTAGGATCAAAGATCACTGCAGATGGGGATTGCAGCCATGAAATAAAAAGGCGACTGATTCTTGGGAGACAAGCGATGAGAAACCTGGGGAACATAGTGAAAAGCAGAGACATTACATTGCAAACAAAAATTAGAATAGTCAAAGCAATGGTTTTCCCAGTAGTAATGTATAGATGTGAGAGCTGGACAATTAGGAAGGCTGAACGCAGAAGAATAGATGCCTTTGAAATGTGGTGTTGGAGGAGGGTTTTGAGAGTCCCCTGGACAGCGAGGAGAACACATAAGTCAATCTTAGAAGAAATTAACCCTGACTGCTCATTGGAAGGTCAAATAGTAAAGATGAAGCTAAAATACTTTGGACATCAAATGAGAAGGGAGGATTCACTTGAGAAGGCATTGATATTGGGAAAGGTGGAGGGCAAAAGAAGAAGGGGGAAGCCAAGGATGAGATGGCTAGATGGTATTATAGACACAATGGGCACAGAGCTGGGAGGGCTGAGGGGGATGGTAGAGGACAGAGGCGCCTGGAGGAAAATGGTCCATGGGGTCGCAAAGGGTCGGAGTCGACTGTGCGACTGAACAACAACAACATAAATGTTGATCAAGTTGGGTTTTTAAAAGGTCGGCACATGGCGGATTTGACTAGAAGGGTATTAGATTTAATTGATAATGTTAATCAAACGAAGGAAAAGGTGGGTTTATTATCATTAGATATTTTTAAGGCATTTGATTCATTACAGTGGTCTTCAATCAAGGAAATAGTTAAAAAATACGGGTTTGGGGACAGATTTAGAAGGGTAATAGATTTATTATATCAAAAAGGGAATGCTAGGATCAGAGTAAACGAGGAGGTTACTGATGTGGTAAAGCTTGAGGCTGGTACTAGGCAGGGATGTCCATTATCTCCTATCTTGTTTATCATGGCAATGGAGATATTAGCTAAAAATATAAGGGATGATTTAAATATAGAAGGGATAATGGGTAATAAAGTGAGCATGTATGCGGATGATACATTGCTTATGGTGAAACATCCGGAGTTGGTAATGGATAGGATTAAAGATCACCTACAGGTATTTGAAGCTATAACCGGATTAATGATAAATTGGGATAAATCAGAATTGATGCTGTGTAATTTGGGGGTAGGCAAGATGGGAAGGATAGTGGAGACACTTAATATACAAATTAAAGATAAGCTGAAATATCTGGGGATAATTATTTCAAATAAATTAGAAGAACTTAAACGATTGAACTATGACAGCTTGAAAGTCGAATTTAAGAGTAAAATACAAGAGTTTCAGAAGTTGAAGCTGTCATGGTTCGGAAGGATTGCAATTTGTAAAATGATATTGCTACCAAAGATTAATTTTTTATTTGATGCACTAGCGATCCATTTGAAGGAGAAGGAAATTAATGAATTTCAAAAGATGTTTAATTGTTTCTGTAATGGAGGTAAAAAATCTAGACTTTCAAAGAAGCTTTGGTATTTGTCTCAGAAAGAAGGGGGTTTGGGCATGCCAAATTTGTTAGCATACTATTGAGCATTCCAAATCAAGAATGTTGTGAAGATTTTGGCAAGAGAAAAGGCAATTTGGGAGGAACTGGAGATGAAAGAGTATAGAAATATTGGTAATATGATTTTCTTGGGAATAAAGGACAAGCCGAAAAGGTCAAATAATACTATGATGAGAGGGCTCATGGAGGTGTGGAAAAAGGTAAAGAAAGATATGGTCCCAAATCTCTCTCCAATTTTGGAATTGACTGATATGGTGTGTTTTCCAATAAAATTAGATAAGGAAAAAAAGGAAATATTGGATAAAAATGAGATGCTCTTACTGAAGGACTGGTTAAAAGCTTGTGATGATGATACCAAGAGAAAAAAATATTTGAGAAGTTAAATTTGGATTGGTTTCAGAAATTAAAGGTGGATAACTGGAATAAAAAATATAGAAGAGAAGTAGGGATAGATAGAACAAAGACGGAATTTGAAGAATTGGTAATAAAGATCAGAAAAGGGGAAAGGAGCATTAAGGGTCTTGTAAGCAAACTTTATACTATATTGAATAAGGGTAAAGATCCACAGGAAGATTTGAAACGGAAGTGGGAACAAAATTTGAATATAAAAATTGGGGAGGTTGAATGGAGAAATAAATGGAAAAAGAGGATTATGAGAACAATGTCTGTAAGAATTAAAGAACACAATTTTAAAATGTTGTGGCAATGGTACTTGACACCACTAAGACTTTATCAGATGGATAATAAAAGAGACAAATTATGTTGCAGATGCAAAGAAACGGATGGAACATATGAACACATGTGGTGGAGTTGTAAAAAAATAAGGGATTTTTGGGGAAGAATAGAAGGGGAGTTTGGTGAAATAATGGGTAAAAGCGTTAAGT
This sequence comes from Bradypodion ventrale, assembly GCA_035047345.1. NCBI lineage: Eukaryota > Metazoa > Chordata > Lepidosauria > Squamata > Chamaeleonidae > Bradypodion > Bradypodion ventrale. The sequence goes on from JAWDJE010000002.1 coordinate 177,291,380, forward strand.
TGGTGTCAGGTACCATTCTTCTAACAAATGTGGAAGGTTTGGGTCTGAAAAAGGAGGAAAAAGAATTACTGGAAATTGTATTAACTACGGGTAGACAATGCATAGTTAGAAATTGGAAAAATGATGTTGATATACAGATTGGAGAGTGGTATAAAGAAATGTGGAGTTTGGCATTGAACGACAAATTGACATGGGAGATCAAAGTAAAACGAGATAAATTAAAAGAGAATAGGTTTTGGAATATTTGGAAACCGTTCGTGGATCATTCTCTTATGGTAAATGATAGCTCAGGACCTGTACCATCTCAAAGAGGTTTTTGGAGTTGAAATAGAAACTAAACTCTCCGGGCATTGTATATATTCACAGGGTGATGTGTAACTATTAAAAAATAATAATAGTGGTAGCACAGAAAGCTTTTATTGTTATGATTGTGTAATAATTTACAATGTGGTATCTAGTATTGGTGGTTATATGGTAAATAATTAGTTTAAGTATTATTATGTGCTAGCTCCTATGAATTTGAGCCAACATTGTATTGATGTTGTTTTTGATTTATCATTATATTGTATTGTTATTGTTTTTCTTTTCTTGTATGTCTGTCAAAAATTTAATAAAAATATTTTTTTTTAAAAAAAAAGATAGAATTAATAGGCACATAGAAGAGAAGGCGCTGCTAAAGGAGAGCCAACATGGCTTTTACAAGGGCAAATCATGCCTCACTAATCTGTTGGAATTTTTTGAGAGTGTCAACAAGCATGTGGATAAGGGGGATCCAGTTGACATTGTTTATCTGGACTTTCAGAAGGCTTTTGACAAGGTCCCACACCAAAGGCTCTTGAATAAACTTACCAGTCATGGAATAAAGGGACAGGTCTTGTCCTGGATCAGCAACTGGCTAAGGGACAGGAAACAGAGGGTAGCACTAAATGGACACTTCTCCGAATGGAGGGAAGTAAAGAGTGGGGTCCCCCAAGGTTCAGTACTGGGACCCCTGCTTTTCAACCTCTTCATAAATGATCTAGAGGTAGGAGTAAAAAGCAAGGTAGCCAAATTTGCTGACGACACTAAATTATACAGGGTAGTGAAAACTGTGAGAGATTGTGAGGAGCTCCAGAGGGATCTCTTCACACTGGGGGAGTGGGCAAAACAGTGGCAAATGAGCTTCAACATTAGTAAGTGCAGAGTGATGCATGTTGGGGCAAAAAAACCCAATTACATTTATAAACTGATGGGGTCTGAACTCTCTGCGACAAACCAGGAAAGGGACCTTGGTGTCCTAGTGGACAACTAAATGAAGGTGTCAACCCAGTCTGCCTCAGCAGTGAAAAAAGCAAACTCAGTGTTAGGGATCATTAGGAAGGGTATAGAAAATAAGTCAGCAAGTGTCATTTTGCCTCTTTATAAATCTATGGTGAGGCCCCATCTGGAATACTGTGTACAGTTCTGGTCGCCATACCTCCAGAAGGATATTATGGAGTTGGAGAAAGTGCAGAGGAGGGCAACCAGAATGATTAGGGGACTGGAACACCTTCCTTACCATCTGAGGCTGCAACGGTTGGGCTTTTTCACTCTTGAACGACCGCGTCTAAGAGGTGACCTGATTGAAGTTTATAAAATCATGCACGGTGTGGACAAAGTAGATAAGGAAAAACATTTCCCTATCTCACAACACTAGAACTAGGGGAAACTCGATGAAACTTTTGGGTACTAGTTCTCAAACAAATAAGAGAAAGTACTTTTTCACCCAGAGGATTACTGGTCTATGGAACTCCCTGCCAGAAGTGGTGACAGCTATCAGTCTTGACAGCTTTAAGAAAGGATTAGACAAGTTCATGGAGGACAAGGGTATCAATGGCTATAATTATGGATACTTAAGGACAGCCTCCGGGTTGGAGAGATAGGCAGGATATCTCTCAATGCCATTTCCAGGGAATCCTAAGCAGGTGAAGGCATCTCCTTGGGAATACCCTGAAGGAAATGGTGAGCCACTGTGTGAGACAGAATGCTGGACTGGATGGGCTGTGGCCTGTTCCAGCAAGGCTGTTCTTATGTTATTATGTTATTAAGTGCTCAGCTTAATGATGCTCCCTATTGCCTTGAAATAAAGTAGAAAGCAATTAGGGCTGCCATCTACTCACGCGTCCAAAAATAGTGAGATATTGAGGGGTTTTTTTGAAAAAAAGTGAGTTTTTGCCCAAAAATGTGAATAAATAGTGATTGAATCCATAACAATTTTTGCATTTTTGGACCGTATATCGGCTTTATCAATCAGCAGAAATGAAGCAAATAATAAATTTTCCAATAGTATTGTTATCAGTGTACGATTTTGGATTGGACACTCAGAAAAAATAAACATGAAATCAATGCAATATTTAAGAAACTTTATTTGTTTATACATTTACGAAAAACAAAACAAGGCTTATGTCATTATGGACTTCTTGACTAGAAAAAAGAAGCTTAAAACAAATAATACTGACATACTGGCACATAAGAATTAAAAACTGGTAGATGTCATCAGTCTTACAATAAAATTGACAAGAAGTCATCAGTCTTGAAGGTAAATCTAACTGTCGGGTCATCGGGATTGTCCCCGTTTTCACCACGCCGTCGCTTCCCATGATTCTTGAAGAGTTTTTCAAGTAAGGAAGGAGGTATGTTTCTCAACCTTCTTCCTCAGTTACAGATTAGGGCCTGGAAACAAACTCTTGGGGACCCTCAGTGAGCTTTCCATGAGCTCCAAGAAGCAGTGAAGGGTGTGGGAAAACTCTCCATGCACCACATGTGCTATGATTATGGCAGGTCAGTTTCTAAGTTCTTACTGCACCTGGGAGGGGAAGTTCCCGTTTTCACCACGCCTGATTCTTGAAGAGTTTTTCAAGTAAGGAAGGAGGTATGTTTCTCGACCTTCTTCCTCAGTGGCTCCGCCTGCTTTTTGTGAAGGTCTTCGGCCCAGGATCGCTTGCTGCAGGCACCCTTGAGAATAACTTGAGCTTTTGAAGTTTTCAGGTTGCGCATGGCAACAACAGTTTTAAGCTTTTGGTTGGCTTCATTAATTAGGTTATCAAAAGCTTGTCTCTCCTGTTCTTTGGTTTCTTTCGCCTTCCTTAAATCTTCTTGCAATTTTCCTAGCTCCTTTCTTTCTTGAATTTGCGCTCTTCCCTCCTCTTCTTTGCAAGGCCTGAAAGCATTGAGGAGCCATTAATATGCTCCTTGTCTAACAATAAAACAGTTTGCAATATCATTGCTATGAGTCAATGGGGAGCCATTAATATGCCCCTGTCTAACAATAAGACAGTTTGTAGTTACAACGTTACATTCTTAAAGGTACAATGTTACATATACAACATCTATCTATCAAGTAAACAGGAATTAAACGCTTAAAGAAACAGATATTATAAAATCTAGTAGTCTCCTGAGAGAGACTGCTTTACTCCTCTTTTAACAAGAGGAATTGTAGGTCCAAAATTTGCGTAGAAAAACATAGTTTGAAAGAGAAAAAGCACAAGACTTACATTGGTCCCTCTCTGGAGGATTAAAGAGACCTGCTGGGGCCACTGAGAAAAGAATCTGGTAACCAAGGTTATAAAGGGGGTGGGCAGGACCTCCTCTAACAAATTGTCCCTCCTTTTTTCAAAGTTCTGGTATAGTCTGAAATGGAGTTCTGCGCAAGTACAAACCCCAAACTTGTGGATTCACAGACATCTCAAAGAAGAAGATAAGACTATTTTGACACAGAATGTGTCCAGTTTCGTTAAAAAACTGAGGATAGTGAGTAATTTCACAAAATAGTGAGGATAGTGAGGGACCATTGAAAATAGTGATTAATAGTGAGAATAGTGAGTCAGTGGCAGCCCTGGGAAGCAATCCCAAAATACTGCCTATTGTGCACAACTTTCCTGTCTCCAAGGTCTGCCACTTCCTTTACCATCTCCCTCACTATCATCTCAACAGCCCTATGCAGTAGATCAGGCTAAGAATGTATGCGACTGGACCACAGTCTTCTAACTGCTCACAAGCACACACTGCTCCGTGTGGACATAAGCCTGCATTGCTCAAGCCCCAAAACACTAACCAGTGCCCTACACTCCCTCTCCCCAGTGCCGACACTACTGTGAATATTCCTTCTCTAGGGTGTAGATTGATAGAGTTCTGCCAAAAGAACGCACTGGTCATAGCAAACACTCTCTTCCAGCAACACAAGAGGCGACTTTACACATGGACATCACCAGATGGCCAACACCGAAACCAGATTGACTACATACTCTGCAGCCAAAGATGGAGAACCTCCATACAGTCAGCAAAAACAAGACCTGGAGCAGACTGCGGCTCAGATCACAACCTACTGATCGCGAAAATCAGGCTTAGACTAAAGAAAATAGGGAAAACACGGAGACCAGAAAGATATCACCTAGACAGCATCCCTAAAGAATACGCGGTGGAGGTGATGAACAGATTCAATGGCTTAGACTCAAGAGATAGAGAGCCAGAAGAATTATGGACAGAGATGAGGGACATCATGCAGGAAGCAGCAAAGAAAACCATACCAAAAGAAAAGAAGAGTAAGAAAGCAAAGTGGTTGTCTGATGAGGCTCTTAAAATAGCAGAGGAAAGAAGGAACGCAAAAGTCAAAGGAGAAAGGAAAAACTACAATCATTTGAACACAGAATTTCAAAGAAAAGCAAGGAGAGATAAGGAAAACTACCTAAAAGAACAGTGCAGAGAAATGGAGGAAAACAACAAAAGAGGCAGAACCAGAGATCTTTTCAAAAAAAATCGGGGAAATTAAGGGAACATTTAAAGCAAAAATGACCATGATAAGGGACAAAGACGGAAAGGAGCTAGGTGATGCAGAAGAAATTAAGAAAAGATGGAAAGAGTACACAGAGGAACTCTACAAAAAGGACCTCAACACTCCTGACAATCACAATGATGAAGAAGTAGAACTTGAGCCAGACATCCTGGAGAGCGAAGTCATAAAGGCCTAAAGAGCACTGCAAACAACAAAGCTAGTGGAGATGATGGTATCCCAGTTGAATTCTTTAAAGCGCTAAAATTACTGCATTCAATATGCCAGCAGATTTGGAAAACAAAACAATGGCCACAGGATTGGAAAAGATCAGTATACGTCCCAATCCCAAAAAAGGGCAATGCCAAAGAATGTTCAAATTATCGAACAATCGCGCTCATCCCACACGCTAGTAAGGTGATGCTCAAGATAATACAGGATAGACTTCAGCAGCATGTGGAAAGAGAATTACCAGAGGTGCAGGCAGGTTTCAGAAGAGGCAGGGGGACTAGTGACCACATTGCCAACATACGCTGGATCATGGAGAAAACAAAGGAATACCAGAAACAAGTTTACTTCTGTTTTATTGACTACACTAAGGCATTTGTCTGTGTGGACCACAACAAGATGTGGCAAGTAATTAAAGAGATGGGAATACCAGAGCAGCTCATATGCCTCCTGAGAAATCTGTACATGAACCAAGAAGCAACAGTTAGGACAGAACATGGAATGACAGAGTGGTTTGGAATAGGAAAAGGAGTAAGACAAGGCTGCATTTTGTCACCATGCCTATTCAACCTATACACAGAGCACATAATGCGCAGTGCAGGGATGGAGGAATCACAATATGGGATTAAAATCGCTGGGAGAAACATCAATAATCTGAGATATGCAGACGATACCACCCTAATGGCAGAAAGTGAGGAAGACCTAAAGAATCTCTTGATTGGGCTGAAGAAGGAGAGTGCAAAAGCTGGCTTGAGACTAAATATCAAGAAAACCAAGATAATGGCAACAGGCCCAATCAGTTCATGGAAGATAGATGGGGAAGAAGTAGAAGCAGTGACAGATTTTACTTTTCTAGGATCAAAGATCACTGCAGATGGGGATTGTAGCCATGAAATAAAAAGGCGACTGATTCTTGGGAGACAAGCAATGAGAAACCTGGGGAACATAGTGAAAAGCAGAGACATCACACTGAAAACAAAAATTAGAATAGTCAAAGCAATGGTTTTCCCAGTAGTAATGTACGGATGTGAGAGCTGGACAATTAGGAAGGCTGAACGCAGAAGAATAGATGCCTTTGAAATGTGGTGTTGGAGGAGGGTTTTGAGAGTACCCTGGACAGCGAGGAGAACAAATAGGTCAATCTTAGAAGAAATTAACCCTGAATGCTCACTGGAAGGTCAAATAGTAAAGATGAAGCTAAAATACTTTGGACATCAAATGAGAAGGGAGGATTCACTTGAGAAGGCATTGATGTTGGGAAAGGTGGAGGGCAAAAGCAGAAGGGGGAGGCCAAGGATGAGATGGCTAGATGGCATTGTAGACACAATGGGCACAGAGCTGGGAGGGCTGAGGGGGATGGTGGAGGACAGAGGCGCCTGGAGAGCAATGGTCCATAGGGTCGCAAAGGGTCGGAACCGACTGTGCGACTGAACAACAACAAACAAGGGTGTATATCAAAGTTAGCACTTTATGGCAAAGCTGTCAAAATTACTCAATGGACGCCTGTAGGCTATATTTACAGGGGAAACACAGAAAATTAGAATATTACTTCAGGAGCTGCACTGGTTACCAGTTTGCCTCCGGGTGCAGTTCAAGGTGCTGGTTTTGACCTTTAAAGCCCTTCATGGTAGTGGGCCAGGATACCTTAGAGACCGCATCGTCCCAAGAGTGTCCCATCTACCAGAGGGGGTCGTCTCTCTGGTGCACGAAGGAGGGCCTTTTCCGTGTCCGCACCGGCCTTGTGGAACCTCCTACCAGTAGAGTTGCGGGAGCAGACGGAGCTGCTACCTTTCAGAAAATACCTAAAATCTCGTAATGTGGGTAGTTTTTAAAGATGAATGGGGTAGGTGGGTGGGTATGTTGGTTTTTTAATGGTTTAATTGTTTTTATGTATGATTTAACTTGTTGTGAGCAGCCCTGAGTCGGGTTTACCTGATTGGGCGGCATAGAAATCTAAATTAAAAATAAATTTAAAAAAATATCGTGCAAATGTTCATTCAGTTCAGTAATGCAACTTAAAAGGTGAAACAAATATATGAGATAGACTCATTACATGCAAAGCGAGATAGTTCAAGCCTTACTTTGTTATAATATTGATGCTCATGGCTTACAGCTTATGAAAACCCCAACCCCCCAATCTCATGTACCCCATAATCATCACATAATCTCATTACGCTGAATGCCATGATCATCACAATTATAACAAATTAAGGCATGACATCTCTTGCTTTGCAAGTAGTGAGTCTATCTCATATATTTGTTTCACCTTTTAAGTGAAATGAATGAACATTTGCACGATACAGTATTCTAATTTTCCAAGTTTCACCTGTATATTTTTATCGTGTATGTGTTTGTTTCTTTGGGTCTGGCAGCCCCTTTAAGTTCATGCATGACCTAAAACAACCCTGTAGCGGGGCACGGTGAAGATCTGGAGTAGCAAAGCAGGGTAAGATCTCACCCTGAAATCTCCAACTGCTGCTGCTGCTTAGGAGTAGAAGATGAAAAACCTGTAAATATTACCAGAAAAGCAACTGTGTTGGACTTATTTATAATGTAGCTGCCCATTCCTGTTCTTGACCGTGCACTACTTGAGAGCAGAGAGTGATGTTGCGTATTACTAGCATGTTATCAATTTCAAACAGAGAGCAGGAATAGCTAGGTTGGTATACAACAAATTCTGAAATACATGCTAAGAGGATAGCTTTATTAGGCCAGCTAAAAGGGCACAAGTGTGTAAAAGCACACACTATTGTGTAAGCTTTTGCGAGACCACTCACATAATCACAGAGGTGTGAATACTAAGCTGGATGGGAAAAGGAGAAGGGGGAGACAAGTGTGGAGGGGGAAACCAGATTTTAAGTCTTTGTTGTCCTCAACCTGTAATAATATGCCTGATCAAAAGCAACCCAAGCCCACTCTGTTGAGGTCTTACATTTCCTTAACTTGGAGAGAGAAAGAAAAGGTTAACAGTTTCAAAGGAAAGGTGGTGCCACACTATTTCTCTCTGTTTTGTGGGGCATTCTGATGGTAATGGAATCAAACAATTCTTCTTCCAACCTAGTGTGAGAAAAAATAGCAGGCACAAGATTGCCATTGCCTGGGGTACACTTGATTGTGGATCAAAAATAACACACTATCTGCAAGTAAAGCAATGGTTTTTGGGGGGAAAGTGGAAAGAGTGGAGAAAACAGAACAGTGTGCTGCTTACCTTATGACCCTTATGAGGTGGCCAATTGGTCTCTTACTCACATTAAATGAAACCCTCAAACACTTTGAATCATTCCCCCAAATACTGCAGAGCTTTTACAACACAGCAGGCTTTCATAGCAACAGGGCAGCCTTCTGCCACTTTAGTACTTTAGACCAGTGTTTCCCAACCTTTGGTTTTTGGAATTCAATCCCCAGAAACCAAAGTTAATTCCCCAAAGCACTGATCAGCCCATATACTGACTTAGGCTTCTGGGAATTGAAGGCCGAAACCCAAAGTTTGGGGGACACTGCTTTACAGCATTGTTATGTATGTTAACTGTGTTTTCTGACAGAAGCAGAATGTATCTTTTCTCATGTATCTATTCTTATGCAAATAAGTGGATTGAAAATGTGCACACTCTGTTAGCCAATGGGCTTGTTGTATTATTGTTACTGTTTATAGGAGTGGAATGTATCTTTTCTCATGTATCTATTCTTATGCAAATAAGTGGATCGAAAATGTGCACACTGTTAGCCAATGGGCTTGTTGTATTATTGTTACTGTTACTGTTTATAGTGTATATAAGTCCGAGTTTTGCCCCATCCAAACTGTGTTCAAACCCCACTAATAAAGAGCTGAATTTCACTACTTCACTCGTCTGCTTCTTCATTCCCTGAACATGAAACTGGTGATGAAGGGTGGGATGGCGTCCCCACACAGCAGCAACATCGGCCCATTTGACCCAGCGCGTCCAGAGAAATGGGCAACATACAAACACCAATTCTGCCATGCAATGGCCTTGCAGATGATCACTGACGAAGACCAGAAGCGCTCCTGTTTCCTCGCTCATTGTGGTTCTGAGACGCTTGAGCTGGCAACCCACCTCGTTCTCTCAAGGGACGTGGATGTGGTGCTGCTCGCAGAAATCATGTCTGCACTGAGGAAACACCTGCAGCCAGAGGTCTTGATCTTCCCGGCCAGGGTGGCCTTCCACAGAAGGGAGCAGCGACCTGGGGAGTCCATTGCAGACTACGCCACAGCTCTGCGCATTGCTGCCGCCCCGTGTAAGTGGGACAATATCGAAGAAGCACTCCGGGACCGTCTGCTGGCCGCCATGAGGGACGAAGATGCTCAATGTCACCTCATGATCAGGAAGATGCTAACTTTCAAGGCTGTCCTAGAAGAGGCGGTAGCATCTGAGGCCGCACGGTCTGGCATCAAGCTTTTCCGGCATCGCCACTCCACCACCAGTGCCACCGACTCAGCTGTGCAAGCTCAGCAAAATTCATCTTCATCCTCCTCAGCATCACCTGGTTCCACCTCTTCATCGGAGTCCAGCGATGCAGAGGGAGAAGTCTGAGCAGTCCGACAAAAGCACTGAGAGCACCGTGACGATCAGGAGAAGAAATTCCTTTGCAAGTGTGATGGCTGCGGAGCCCGGCATGACCGCAGGAAGTGCCTCTTCCGCACCACAGAATGCCACAACTGTGGGTGACGAGGGCACATTACTAAAGTATGCCGACAGCAAAAGCAAAGAACTCCAGCACCTGAGTCCAAGAAGAGTCATCACCCCAAAACATACATCGCCAAAGCATCACCAGAGCCTGAGCCATGCCAAGTGGGCATCGTCAGCGAGCATTTCTTCGCAGACCTGAGCCTGCAGGATGTCCCCTTCAAGATGGAGGTGGATTCAGGTACTACCTTTTCCATAATCCCATAGCAGGAGTTTTTGAGAATTCCCCCTGCCTCTCAGCCCAAGCTCAAATCTTTTAAAACTTCCCTCTGGGATGTGCAAGGTTACCAGTCCTGGGGGTGGGAAATTTCTTGGTCAAATTCAAAAACATTCACACCTTCTTGCCATTGGTTGTAGTTAATCAGGGCACTAACTGTCTTATTGGGACCCAATGGTTTAGGCCCCTGGGAATCCGGCTTTCTGGCATTCACGCAATAGATGCTGACCCAATCCGGGACGTTTGTGCTGCACATCCTGAGGTGTTAAAAAAGGAGTTTAGGGTTATACAAAGGACCCCCTGTGGACTTTGAGCTTGACCCAACCATCCGACCCATCCAGATGAAGCCACACCGGGTACCTTTGCTTTAAAGGAGAAGATAGAAGCTGAGCTGGACAAACTGGTGGGGCTGGGCATCCTAGTGCAAGTGGACTCCGCAGAGTGGGAGACACCAATAGTGACTGCTTTGAAAAGTAACGGGGAGGTCAGGATATGCGCTGACTACAAGTGTACCATCAATAAAGCTATTCGCCCAAACGCGTATTCTGTGCCCGTGGTAAGCCACCTTCTTGCCTCCTTGCATGGAGGAAATTGCTTCGCAAAACTTGACCTTGCCCAGGCTTACCAACAATTGACTGTGTCTCCTGCTGCTGCCATAGCCCAGACCATAGTAACGCATAGGGAGGCATTTAAGGTAACTAGACTACAATTCAGGGTGAATGCGGCCCCTGGAATATTTCAATCTCTTGTAGAACGTATTTTAAAAGGTTTGCCCGGTGTCCTGCCATATTTTGACAATGTCCTGATCACCACTAAGGACACTGTCAAACTAGCGGCCAGGCTCAATCAAGTCCTCTCACATTTCGAGAGGGCTGGTCTATGTCTCAGAAGAGACAAATGTGTGTTTTTGGCACAGGAAGTGGAGTTCCTGGGGTACCAAATTACACCCTAAGGTATCATGCTCTCTGACTTCAAGGTGGCGGCCGTACGAAATGCACCCAGGCCAAAATGTAAAGCCGAATTGCAATCATTTCTAGGATTGTTAAACTTCTATCACACTTTTCTCCATTGCAAAGCCTCAGTTACCGAACCATTACATCGGCTTCTTAAGAAAGATACTGTTTGGCACTGGGGCCATTGCCAGGAGAAAGCGTTCCTAGAACTTAAAGGCTGCTATCTCTGGATGCTGTATTAACTCATTTTGATCCTAACAAGGAAGTTGTACTTGTGTGTGATGCATCCCCTGTGGGGGTTGGAGCTATGTTATTCCATGTACTAAATGATGGGAGGGAAGCCCCCATAGCATTCTATTCCACTCTCAAAGCCTGGGGAAAATTATGCTCAGACAGACAGGGAGGTGTTGGCAATTGTGGCAGGCACTAAGAAATTCCACGATTACCTTTACGGAAGACCTTTTACCATCGTAACTGACTACAAGCCCCTCCTTGGAATCTTTGTGAACAGGAAGCCCACGCCTCAAATTCTGTCCCCAAGGATGTTGCATTGGCCAATTTTCCTAAATGCATACGATTTTACTTTGGTGCACAGGCCCGGCAAGAACATCAGCCACGCTGATGCCCTGTCATGTTCTCCACTGCCAGGGGTCGGGGAAGCCGACTGCGAGATCGAAAGCGACCACCAGGTCCTTATTATTGAGGCTTTCGACTCGCCCCCAGTCGTCCCCTCAGATATAGCCAAGGCTACGGCCAAGGATGTAACATTGGCTAAAGTAATGTCTTGGGTACAAAAAGGCTGGCCTGTCTCTCCTCTAGCCGAGGAATTCAGAACATTCCACCGCAAGCATTCAGAACTGTCAGTGGAACGAGGTTGCCTTCTATGGGGCCAGTGGTGGTCATTCCTGTCACTCTCAGGAAAAAGGTTTTACATCTACTTCATACAAGTCACCCAGGAATTGTCCGTTCCAAAGCCCTTGTCTGTAGCTACTTTTGATGGCCTCAACTGGACCAAGACATAGAACAAATGGTCGGCACTTGTGCCAGTTGTCAATCCTCTCACCCAGAGCAATCCCACCTTCCCTCTTGGGAATGGGATTCTGCTCGGGGCCCGTGGTCCAGGTTGCACATAGATTTTGCAGGTCCATTTAGGGGTGCCCTATTTTTGTTGGTTGTGGATTCATTCTCCAAGTGGCTGGAAGTGATTAGGGTGCCTAATACCACTTCAGCCACCACGATAATGCACCTAAGAAGGCTATTTGCAGCATTTGGACTTCCAGATGTGCTGGTGTCTGACAACGCTTCCACGTTCACATCTGCAGAATTCCAATCCTTCATTGAAAGGAATGCAATTAGGCATATCACTGCTGTCCCATTCCACCCAGCCACCAATGGCCAGGTAGAGCGGCAGGTGCGCACAATTAAAGACGCACTTGGGCGTATGGGTGAAGGGGATTTGGAACTCCAGTTATGCCAGTTTCTTTTCACATATAGGCTCAACCCCCCTTGCCTCAGAGCTGTCCCCTGCTAAATTGCTCCAGCGAAGGAAACTGTCATCCTTGCTGGACAGATTGGATCCCTCTAGGGTAGAGGACAAAGGCACAGATATAGCAATCCAACACCAGAAGGGTTTCTCGTCCAGAGACCCTGTACATTGCTGCAATTATGCAGCTGGTGGCCCTACGTGGGAGCCTGGATTTGTGATTGATCAAACTGGTCCTGTTTCTTACAGAATCAAAACAGCCACTGGTCTGATCTGGAGGAGGCACGTGGATCAATTGAGACCCAGAGTACTGGACCCACAAGATGAATACAGACACTCAACGCTAGGGTTGGCCCCCACCCATTTAAACCCAGGGGGCAGAGGTAATAGTCAGCAGCCAGCCAACATTGACCCAGAAGTGTCTTCTAGGAACCGATTTCAAGGGGAATTTGTGGAATGCTCCCCTATTCCAGCCAGGTGTACCCCTACACTGTCCCAGCCTAGCACTCTGGATTCCTTTATTGATGATGACCAATTCTGCTTGGAGTCGCCCTCCACACTTTGTACACACAGGAGGGACCCTGAGTTGTCTTATTCATCCACAGAATTAGATTTTGGTTTTGAGCAATCCCCTGCTCCTCCATCTGACAAATGGGGCTTTAATTTGGGTTTACAATCCTCCCCCTCTAGTCAATCCCTCACTCCAGTTGGGTCACCCATCCTACGAGCCCCTGAGCCGTCTCAGCCAAGTGTCCGACCCAGAAGGGAAACTAGACCACCATCCTGGTTAAAGGATTTTGTTTTTACCTAGGGGGGAAGAATGTTATGTATGTTAAATGTGTTTTCTGACAGGAACAGAATGTATCTTTTCTCATGTATCTATTCTTATGCAAATACGTGGATCGAAAATGTGCACACTCTGTTAGCCAATGGGCTTGTTGTATTATTGTTACTGTTTATAGTGTATATAAGTCCGAGTTTTGCCCCATCCAAACTGTGTTCAAACCCCACTAATAAAGAGCTGAATTTCACTACTTCACTCGTGTGCTTCTTCATTCCCTGAACACGAAAAGCATGCAAAACTAATCATACATATATTCAGAGTAACCGTTACAACATCCTTTGAGGCAGGTCAACATTCTCATGTGTCTGTTTTCAGTGGAAGATCTGAGCCTCCCTGGGATGTTGGATACTAGCTCATGCCAGGCCAGATGATTGGCCCACCTAGTTCTGCCTACTCTGACTGGCAGCAGTTGCCTACAGTCTAAAATAAGTGGGGTCTTTCCCATCACTTGTCACCTGATCCTTCAAAGCAGCAGCACCAAGGATTGAACCTAGCAGCTCCTGTGTGTGAAGCAGATGCTCCAATTTCTGAGCTAGACTGCTACCCCAATGATTTACCCAAGGCGGTGGTTCATAGGGAAGACAGGCACAATTGGGACCACAAAGTCATTGTGGAAATGTGAGTCTCTTAGCTGCCACTGCCACATCAAATAAACATGATATCTGTTGCATATGCACTGGCCCTTTAGCATCACCACTGAATGACCTTACCAAACTCCTACAGATGACACTAGTTTAGGTTATTGTTAACTAGTCTAAAGATGTTATTGTTAAGGAGTATTTATTTCACCTCACATCTACTACCTCTACAGAATAAATGGCTGAATCCTCTGTCATAAATACTCCTGATGTTCCAAGTACAAACTTTTATGGCTGGCCTGAAGATTCTTAGCACCCTCTGCCCACTGAATGTCTGCCAGGGACTGAAAGCCATGTTTATTCAACTTTTCCATGAAGATTATACTGGGAACAATATAATGCAGTGGTCTTCCTTTTGCATCACAGCATGACACCCGTACCACTGATCCAGTCCCTCCAGTCACTTTCTGGTCCTGAGCTCTTTTGGCACACAAAGTCCTCATCAGCCCCAGGCCAGTATTGGTGAAGCTTCTGAAAAGTGCACTTTTAAATGAAAACCATGATCACGAGTTAGAGATTAAAATGCAAATAGAAAAGGCCTTCATTTGTTATGCAGTAGAGATCTAACTCTTGCTATAAAGATCAAAATAGTGAGATGTTACATATTCCCAGTGTTGCTACATGGAGTCAAAGCTTGGACATTGACTAAAGCATCTGAAAAGAAAATTGAAGCTTTTAAAATATGAATCTACTGATGGCTGCTAAGGATATGGCCATGCGACTAATGTGGAAGTGTTGTGCCGAATGGATAAAGAACAAAAACTGTTTAAGACCATTAGACAAAGAAAGCTCAAATACCTTGGGCATATCATGAGGAATGACATGATGTACAGGATACTCCAACTCATAATGCCTTGTAAAAGAGGCCCTGGATGTAGACGAACCTCGTGGCTGAATAACCTGAGAGACTGTTGGGGAATGTCTTTGCAAGAACTGTTGCCTTCCAGCTGCAGGGACAGAAGAGACTGCCTGTCGCCAGAAATCCGGCCAACGGGGGCATTCTGCCAAATGTGGGGCCTGTTGCTTTTTTCCCCTGGCTCTGTTTGGATAGTCGCATTCCCAAAGGGCCATCGCCCTTCCTGAGACCAGAGAAAGGCCGGGAGTTTCCCTGGGGAGCCTTCCTTCCTCTGGAATGCCTTGTGCTGACGATTCCACTGGTGGTGAAAATTTCCTCCCAAAGCAAGAGGCTCAGAACAAACTTCTATAATCCAGCAATATGAGGCTCCGTCTACCCGGAATCTCAAAGTTTGGTGGCTTGGGTCTACAAGATGGGAAATCTCTGACTCCCCAAGCGGGAAATGGGTAACATGACAAACACTGTAAACATCTGGAAGCCCCCTTCGGCATGAGACAAATGCCCCAACCCATGTTGTGTTGAAACCTTTAACGATAGCAAAAAGAATGTGTCGTCAAATCAGATCCAACTTGTGCAGATACACCTAGCATTTTTCTGGATATAAAATAGTCAGACTTGTTGACCAAGGCCATTCTCCTTAAGTCAGGCACTTCAAACTACCAAGCTAAGGGTCTGTTGTTTGTTATGTTAAGCACAGTTGGCGATGGAAGGAGGAAAAGAGCAGCAACCAGATCAAGGGAATAGGATGAACTAAAAATTGAGAGGGAAATGTGGATTTTGTACAACCTCTCCACCTCATTCCTGGACATCCAACTGATATGTAAGAATCAAAGCAGGCAGGGAAGAAATTCTGTACAAGACTATCCAATAATGATAGTCCTATTTTGTCAGCATGATTCTCATGTATTGTAACCCACTAAGAGTTTTCTAATCAATAAATTACCCCCCAAATTGATTTGCCATTTGCTCCTCCTGGTGGCAGAGCAGGGAATCCCATCAGCTACGCTTGCCCCAGGTGACCTGGGCTGGCCCCTTTTTCTGGGAGGCACAGAGCAACTTCAAACTCCTGGTTTCTGGCTCCACAACCAGATGCCCCAACCCACTGAGCTAAACCAGCATAGGACACTTTTATTGGGCCAGATTTAAAAGGCACACAATTCTCTGTACACACTTTTATTTTTAAAAAAATCTATTTGTGAGGGATGAAGTAAGAAATCAGCCTCTTCATACAAAGGTGTAAAATGACTATTGTATGAGACATGTGTTGATCTCCAGGTTTCCATGAGTTTGAAAAATGAAACAGGCATAATATTGGGTCAAGGAAGTACATAAATATCTTCAAATCATAATGCAAGGAAGCTCACAAAGGCTAGCGTCGAACACATTGGATGATATTTCTGTGCTGTAAAATAAGTGGAAGCCTCAAAATGCTGTGCCCATGCATCGTAGTTCAACAAGCACACACACGCACACCTGTGGAATTATGCTAAGTCTGCAAGGCTAAGAACAGACTGATATCAGAGGCAGAAAAGGCTTGTCTTTTTATTTATTTATTTTTTTATTTTTATTTTTTTGCATTTGACAAAATGAAGACAAGTGGCCACACATGGGACCTAGTTTTCCTGTCGGAGAGGAGGCTGAGTGATCTAAAATTTCAGCAATTTCAAATGCCTGTGTGTTAGATTCTTGCCCTGCCTGGCTGGTTAAAACGTCCAAGGCGGTGACAGGCAGTTGGATTGAAGTGATAGTTAATGCTTCATTGCGGGAAGGTGTGTTCTCTGCACCACTGAAACATGTGTTGGTGCACACCCTCCTGCCAATGCTGGCCAACTTTCGACCTGTATCCAACCTTTCCCAGGAGGTCCTGGATGAAGCAGATTATCTGGATCCTTTTCAGTCAGGATTCAGGCCTGGATATGGTACCGAGACTGCATTGGTTGTGCTGTTGGATTATCTCTGGCGTGAGCGGGATGGAGGTCATCTGCCCATCTTGGCTCTTCTTGATCTCTCAGCGGTCTTCAATACTGTCAACCATGGTATCCTTCTGGAACGGCTCTGAGGATTGGAGATCCAGGGCACTATGTGGTCCTGGTTTTCCTCATTTCTGAGGGGCCAGACTCAGTCAGTGTGGTTGGAGGGCCTCTGGGAGAGATCATCCATTTCCATGGGGTAAAGTATCATCAGTATGCAGATGATACTCTACATCTCAGCCTGTGGTGATCCAAGCGATGCAGTCAGAGTCCTATCCAGGTGTCTGGAGGCTTTTAGGGTCTGGATGGGGGACAACGGGCTACAACTGAATCCTGGCAAGACTGAGTGGCTGTGGGTCAGGGCCCCTGCATTATTCCAGGAGTTACCACTTTTGGCAGTGGATGGGACTCTTTTGCCTCAGACAGACCCGGTGCATAATTTGGGGGTTGTCCTGGGGGCAGTCGTGGCCAGGAGGGCTTTTGCACAATTCCACGTTGTCCGCCAATTACGCCCACTCCTGGATCGGGAATCCTTGCTTATGGTCACACGATCTGGTCACCTCCAGACTAGACTATTGTAATGCGCTCTACATAGGGCTGCCCTTGATGACCATTTGGAGGCTGCAACTGGTTCAAAATGTGGCTGCCCGCATGGTGATGGGGTGTGGGCATTATGCCCATGCCTCACCTCTGCTGCGGGAGCTGCATTGGTTGCCGGTGTGCCTCCAGATGCAATTCAAGGTGCTGGTAATGACCTTTAAAGCCCTACATGGTTGTGGGCCAGGGCACTTAAGAGACCGCATCTCCCCAAGGACATCTGCCCATCCTACTAGAGCAGACTGGAGGGGCTCCCTAAAGGTGCCATCAGCTAGAAAGGCTCGCCTCTCTAGCACTAGAAGGTGAGCCTTTTCAGCATCTGCTCCGGCCCTGTGGAATATGCTGCCGACTGAGTTGCGTCTCCAGGCAGAGTTATTGCCATTCCAGAAAGTACTAAAAACCTAGCTGGCAAAACAGGTGTGGGGCACTGGTGATATGGTAGCGCGCCCCCCTCCCCCCCATGGCTCATATAACGAAGGCCGATCGCACTTCTAGCTATAATTTTAAATTGCATGGGCTGGGGGGTATTTTTAGTGGATTTAACAGTTTTTTTAATGTTTTAAGGTTCTGTAATTTTTGATGTGTACAATGTTTTATATCTGTGAGCCATCCTGAGTCGCCTTGGCAAGTAGGCAGTAATACAAGTTCAAATATTAAATTAAATTAAATTAAGGTTGGTGAAACCCCTAGGAAAACTGCCTTTTTGGCTGTCACATCCCAATTCTGAGAGCAAGGGTGAGAAACCCTTGGCTCGCAGCTCCAAGAACTTCAGCTAGCATGCCTAATGGTCAAGGAGCCTGGGAACTGGGAAAGAAAGAAAGAAAGATCTCCGAGCTGTCACAGAGTAATTCTGTTTCACTATATTGCTTTCCCCCCCCCCCCAAATCACCTGGGATTATAAAGGAAAGCTGCTATTTTCTGAAAAGCATAGCTTCTAGACAAGTGTAGGTGTTCACTTAGCCCCATTTAGAAGCAAAGTAGTACTATGTGTATTTATTTTTCCACTTGTGATCCCACCTTTCCTCCAAGGAGCTCCAAGTGCCAATTGCAGCCTCAGGACAATGCTGGGAGGAAGTTCAAACCAAAAGACAATGTCTACCTGGGAGCTCTCTGGAACATGTCCTCCTCCTGGCTTTATCCTAGCAGGAAAGCTCATACAGTCAGGATATTTTACAGCCAGTCCCTTTCCCCCCCTCCATTAAACCTTCAGTCAACTGCATAACTTCCTGAAAACAAATAATCTATTGCTTTCCAAAGGCCACCAAAAGAAATGTTGATCTCATTTTGCAGGCACAGTGGGGCTTAAACCAAATTGCCTGAAGCAATTGCCCACCTTTATTCTACACCAGCAAACAAAAAGTACTACTCCACACTGGAGAAAGCAACCAGTCCAAACACATCCCCACATATTACTGTTGCAAAAAGAAGAAGAAGAAGAAGAGAAGCATGGGTCAAGAATCTGGCAGTTGACTTGTTTGCCTATATGTTTTGCACCTGATTCCAAAGGGTCCTCTCCAATTACGGCATGTTGGGAAGGACATCAAAATCACTGCATTCCTTTGGATATACTTAAAGAACTATAACTGATGACCACTTCACTTGTCTTTTCCTTTGCCACTTAACGGCAACCACACCTTCCTTACAATCTGAGGCTGCAATGGTTGGGCCTCTTCACTCTTGAACGACGGCGTCTAAAAGGTGACCTGATTGAAGTTTATAAAATCATGCATGGTGTGGACAAAGTAGATAAGGAAAAACTGTTTTTGCATAACACTAGAACTAGGGGGCACTCCATGAAACTTTTGGGTACTAATTCTCAAACAAATAAGAGAAAGTACTTTTTCACCCAGGGAATCACTGGTCTATGGAACACTCTGTCAGAAGAAGTGGTGACAGCTGTCAGTCTTGACAGCTTTAAGAAAGGATTAGACAAGTTCATGGAGGACAAGGGTATCAATGGCTATAATTATGGATACCTAAGGACAACCTCCGGGTTGGAGAGATAGGCAGGATATCTCTCAATGCCATTCCCAGGGAATCCTAAGCAGGTGAAGGCATCTGCTTGGGAATACCCTGAAGCAAATGGTGAGCCACTGTGTGAGACAGAATGCTGGACTGGATGGGCTGTGGCCTGTTCCAGCAAGGCTGTTCTTATGTTCACAGGGAGGTGCTTTGAGGTGCCCTTTATCTATCTTGGGTGTGTACAGGGCAGAACCCATGGGTGGAGCTGTAGTGATGTGAGAGAGGCATGTCTTTGATCCCCTCCTCAAACAATAGGAAAAAGTTGGCCCACCCTTGGCTCAAGGAGTCGACAAGTCAGGATATTTTGATCCACAGGGACAATTATCCTACATGTAACATCCGTTAGGTGTCCATGTTCCTTCTAAATTTAGATGCTGTTCTTGCAGCAGCAGAAGGAGATGGTGTGTGTTTCAACAATAGCACTATAAAGAGCAACTTGGTGATGAATGGCCAGCAAAGACCTGCTAGCTGAACAAAATACCTGTTCCTGGTGGGAACGAAAATGGCCAGAATGGGTTATGGATCAGCACAATTCCCGGCATTTTTGGGACTCTCCTTGGAAGTACGGATATCATGAGACATGTCTATCCTTTGAAATTCACCACAGGATTCATGCTGTGATTAGTATCAAAAAGTGGCATGAAAAAAAGGAAAAGAAGGAGACACCAATTGCTTGTGTTTTCCTGGGAACCAGGAAAGGACACTCTGATTGAAAACATCTCAGGGGCAAAGCCACTTCAGAAAAGGCAAACTTTAGACTCCAAAATTAATGCTCTTATGGTGGATCCTCTTTAGATGGCTGGTCAACCTTGCCACACTTAGAACTCCCCTGTTCCTTGCTTTTGAGGAGAGACTCAAATTATCTAACCCAAAGTTTTGCCCTGATGTCACCATTGGGCAGAACACATCTTAGAAAAGGGTAAAAATATGAATTCTAGGGCTGTTAACTATATGACCTTTTGGAGGTCGCTAATTTAAATGGTCACCATAAGTTGGAAGTGACTTGACAGTGCATATCAACTACTTGATCCCATACAACCTCCAGGAAGAAACCTGGAGAAAGATTCACTTGCATGGTGATGAGTCTATTCCCATACTGGCAGGAGATTCTGGGAGTTGTAACCCCAAGAAGTAACTTTTCAAAGCTTTGCTCTGAAGGATAAACTAGGAAAACCCTGAACTCCTTGCAGGAAGGCAAAAGACAAACACAACAAAGCAAACTAAGAACCTGAGTGTCGCAGCATCAGCCCTTTGCCTGATGCTGAGAATGGAAACTCCAAACAAACAAACAAACTCCAAACCAGCACAAATGCCACTCCTGCAGAGAAATTAGGAAAACAGAGAAGTCTGGCAAGAACCAAAAGTCCAGAGAGATGCAGGATGCTGTCACAGGACATGCCCGAGTGGTCTGGTCAGCTAGCCCTGTGCTCAGCAAGTTATGTGTGTAAAGGTTCCTCTTTAAATAGTGTTACTGGCTTCATGTCCTTTCCGGAGCCAAGAACATGCTGATCCTTTGCCCTGTTTGCGTCCTTGCTTGTCGCACTATCAAGCTGACTCCCAGCAGCTTGCAAAACCAGCTCTGGCACAATCATAAATGTGCCACTTGTCCTGGCTGAATAAGGCACACACTTCCCTGAGCTCGGGAGAAGTCCCCCTGAATCTCCCTGCCTGCCCAGAAAAGCCATCCAGGGGGGCGGGGAAGCACAGTCTGGGTTCCCCAATAGCTGCAGAGCCCCCTACTCACCCATCGGATACCCTGGATCCTGGGGGCATTGATGCCCAGCTGGTTCTCCAGCTGGATGCGGTAGCTGCAGCTGCGAAACAAGTGCATCTTTCTCCAAATCATCTCTCACAGACTGCTGTCAAAGACTGAGCGCAATAGTCATCCGGAGAGCTGGGACAAGTCGAGACGGTCACAAAGCCGGAGCCTGACATGCTACTTCCCTTGTCCACCTCGGGCCACCTTGTCAGAGGAGAGAAGAGAAAATGAACCAGCTAGGAAACAAAAGCAGCTATGGTCCTGCCTCCTGCCAGACCTATGGGAAGATTGTGCCTCCAGAGTTCTCCCTGGAAGTGCAGTGCTGCAACAATACAGAAATATGCAGAACAGAGAATAAAACTGAACAATTAGGACAGGTAATCATGGAAATAATAATGAATAGTGCTCTGCATAGAATACTTTGAATTTATAGCTTAAGACTGCTAAAAGCACCACTAACTGGCAATCCTTACTACGATCCTGCAAGGAAGGTCAAAAGCATCAACTCTAGCCTAGAAGGCCAATGAAAGGAAAGAGCAGCTTGTCTTTATTCTCTTGAAGATGGCTTTCTCCATTAAGCCTCCCCACCCATCATCACTACCACCACTACTGCCTCTGTCAGCTTTTGGTCACATCAAGCCAGAAAGAAGAGATCTGCACAGATTGGACCCATTTGCATGGCTTTAGGGTTGGCCTCAGGAAGGTGCTGCCCCTAAATGGGACTGTGGCAAGAGGTGATGTCTTCTGGAGGCTAGTCTTATGAGCCAGAGGTGAGATCAGAATTTGGGGATCCCAAAATCTCAGCTGGTGGTAGCACCGAGACCTTCCATGCTTTTCCCAGAGTGGCACCACTGGGAAACACATTGTTTAATCTTCTTTTTATCTATTTTTTTAGAAAAAATAAACTAGATTTTTAATATAAATAATTTTTCTTCTTTCCTTTTTAAATTTTCCCCCTTTCTTTTTCATATTAGCAGATATTACTTGTGTTATTCAATTTAATTTACATACAGGAGGTATAAGGGACTGTAGTGACTTAGTGGTTAAAACGCTGAACTTGAAAACTGATAGGTCGGCAGGTCAGCAGTTTGAGACCCAAATGTTGCACAACAGAGTAAGCACTTGTTTGTCTGACCCAGCTCCTGCCAACCTAACAGTTCTGAAGCAAGAAATTGCAAGTAGATAAATAGGTACCACTTTGGCCGGAAAGGTAGCCATGTTCAGTGCGCTTCAGCATCTATTCATGCCTGCAACATGAACACAGAAACATCTGCAGAAGCAGACAGCGCTGGCTCTTTGACTTTGAAACATAGATGAGCACTGAACCCTAGAGTCAGACACGACTGGCTTTCGAGCAAGGGCGACCTCTACCTTTACCAGGATGTATATGCACTTGGCTAATTTGTTTCTAGGGCTCAAGTGGCTAAGTTGCTGACTGGGAGGCTGAAGGTCAGCAGTTCGATTCCCGAGTACTGCAGAACAGAATGAGCTCCCATCTTTGTCCCAGCTCCTGCCAACCTAGCAGTTTGAAAGCAAGAAATTGCGAGTAGATAAATAGGGACCACTTTGGTGCGAAGGTAAACAGCATTCCATGCGCTCTGGTGTCTAGAGTCATGCCTGCCACATTACCTCAGAACGTCTGCATAAGCAGACAAGCGCTGGCTTTGAAACAGAGATGAGCATGGAACCCTAGAGTCGGATATGACTGGCGTTCGAGCAAGGGAAACCTTTACCTTTAATTTAATAATTTGATTTAATAGATTTATATATCTCCCTATCCAAAGGACTCATTTACTAATTTGTTTCTGCTATAGTATTCTTGCTATACCTTTTTTCTTTTATTTATTTCTCTTTTTTGGCTGTTAAATAAGTTAGGGGATGCCTGGCTGCTCCGGATGGCCCCTGTGGGTGGCACAAACGACCCTTTCCCGTCGCTTCTGCCATTCCTCCCGAGTCCTGCCCCAGCTCGATGCCGCCCCCCCCCCCCGGCACCTGCCCCCCTTCCACCACCCCTCCGCCCCAGTTTCGATCGCGGCCAACAGGCAGAAAGTGGGACCCAGCACTCACCTTCATGCCCCATGGAGAGCGGGGTCAGAATGGAGGGGCGAGTAGTGAAGACCTTGGGCGCAGCCGTGGCCATGGGGTGGGGTGGCGCCGCCGCCAGGGGCTCTTTTAGGGGAAGAGGCGGACCTCCCGCGGCAGGGAAGGTACCGAGGCGCGCCGCACCGACCCCATGCTCTGGATCACGGGCAGGAAGCGGCGCGGGGAGTTCACCCTGGCTGGCCGCAGGCTCTGGCGCGCTCGGCTTCCTGGTGGCCGGGAGAGGCGGACGCGCAGCCAGGGGTCCCGGAGAGCGCCCCCCTCTCCTCCTCCTCCGAGTGCGCAAGGTGGCCCCGCGCCTGGGAAAGACGCTCAGCCACCGCCCCACGGCCGGGCAAAAGCAGCCCCGCCGCCGCCACGCCTCCCTTGCCAACAGGAGGAGGCGAAGCCGTAGCCGCCGCCGCCGCCGGGAAGAGACCAAGCAAGTCTGGCGGCGTCGGCAGGTGGTCCGCCGGGCGGCTTGCCAATCAGTCCTTGGCACACAGACCGCAGTTCCTGGGCTACCTTGCGGGGGTGGCGAGGAACAGGACGCATCACCTGGGGAGGCTTCCCACCGCCGCCGCCGGCGTGGCTGGCTCTGTCTTCCCTGCCCCGGCCGGCCGGGTTGCCTTTGTTGGTGTTGTTCAGTGGCACAGTCGATTCCGACCCTTCGCGACCCCATGGAACATTTTCCTCCAGGCACCTCTGTCCTCCACCATCCTCCTCAGCCCGCCCAGCTCTGTGCCCACTGCGTCTACAATACCATCTAGCCATCTCATCTTTGGACGCCCCCCTTCTTCTCTTGCCCTCCACCTTTCCCAGCACCAAGGCCTTCTCAAGTGAATCCTCCCTTCACATTTGATCTCCAAAGTACTTCAGCTTCATCTTTACTATTTGACCTTCCAATGAGCAGTCCGGGTTGATTTCTTCTAAGATTGACCTATTTGTTCTCCTTGCTGTCCAGGGTACTCTCAAAACTCTCCTCCAACACCACATTTCAAAGGCATCTATTCTTCTGCGTTCAGTTTTCCTAATTGTCCAGCTCTCACATCCGTACATTACCACTGGGAATACCATTGCTTTGACTATGCGAATTTTTGTTTTCAAGGTGATGTCTCTGCTTTTCACTATATTCCCCAGGTTTCTCATCACTTGTCTCCCCATAATCAGTGGTCTTTTTATTTCATGGCTACAGTCGCCATCTGCAGTGATCTTAGATCCTAGAAAAGTAAAATCTGTCACTGCTTCTACTTCTTCCCCATCTATTTCCCAGGGACTGATCGGACCTGTTGCCATTATCTTGGTTTTCTTGATATTAAGTCTCAAGCCAGCTTTTGCACTCTCCTCCTTCAATCCAATCAAGAGGTTCTTTAAGTCTTCCTCACTTTCTGCCATTAGGGTGGTATCGTCTGCATATCTCAAATTGTTGATGTTTCTCCCAGCAATTTTGATCCCATATTGTGGCTAAAAGGAGGAGACGGTGGTGGGCCACCAGGGCTTTTTGGTTGTTCTTTGATTGGCCTCACACGCTCCCTCCCAAGTGAAGGCCAAAGAAAAGCCTCCTTCCAACTGCATTTCATGGCCTGATCCCAGGAAGAAATAGTGTAACCTCCCATTTGGGCGCCTTCTCAGAGCTAGGGAGGAAGGCAACCACGATAAACCTCCATTGCATCTGGCGGTTCAAAGTCTTCAAAGAAGCAATTTTTAAAAATAAAATAAAAATTCTCTTCTTTGGGGAAAAAGCTTGAGGGGTCTGGCCAGCTTTGCACAGCCTCTTAATCCCACCTCATTTTATTTATTTATTTATTTAATGTTTATTTATACTGCCCCATCTGGGATGATTCTTACTCTGGGCTGTGTAAAGGTCTCTTCCTTGCTCGAAAGCCAGTCATGTCCGAATCTAGAGGGCAACTATACACAACAGCAACGTTCATCTCCATTTACATACAGCCAAAGAGCCAGCACTGTCTGCGCCTGTAGAGGTTTCTGTGGCCACGTAGCAGGCATGACTAGACGTTAAAGCGCATGGAATGCCTTTACCTTACCACCAAAGTGGTACCTATTTGTATACCGTATTTACAATGTATTGCTATCAAACTGCTAGGTTGGCAGGAGCTGAGGCAGAGATGGGAGCTCACCCTGTCATGCAGCACTTGGGTCTCGAACTGCCAACCTGCCGCTCGTCAAGATCAGCATCTTAACCACTAAGCCAAAAGCAACATCATACAACAAACAAACAAAAACCTTGTTAAGAGCTTCACCTGGCATTGCCACGCATATGCCACTTTGACTTTATTACTTCTTCTTTACTTCCTCTTTTACCACTTCATTTAAATATGGCTATGCTGCCTTTTTCCAGGACTAAGGCTATTATTATTTTTTATTTTTTTAAAGCCACAAAATTTTCACCCACACCAAGTCAAACTATTGTTCCCTCTGTGGTCAATATTGCCAACTTGCCTTCCAGCTGTCATCAGAGTACAAGACTACAACTCCCATCCATCCCAGCCAGCATAGCCAATGGTGAGGGATCATTGGAGTTGGAGGGCTCTATGTTATCTGTGTAATTTTAGACAGGAGTCTTTTTTCATACATATCTGGGGTTGCCTGAGATTGAGCTGGTAACATTCTGCTTACAAAGCATATGGGCCAAATCCATCCCCAGGGTTAGTGGTGAGAATAATGACATCTGATTGAAGTGACTTCGCTAATTTTAGTGAAATTAAGTGATATTGTAATACAACAAGTACATAAGAACATAAGAATAGCCTTGCTGGAACAGGCCACAGCCCATCCAGTCCAGCATTCTGTCTCACACAGTGGCTCACCATTTGCTTCAGGATATTCCCAAGCAGATGCCTTCACCTGCTTAGGATTCCCTGGACATGGCATTGAGAGATATCCTGCCTATCTCTCCAACCCGGAGGTTGTCCTTAAGTATCCATAATTATAGCCATTGATACCCTTGTCCTCCATGAACTTGTCTAATCCTTTCTTAAAGCTGTCAAGACTGACAGCTGTCACCACTTCTTCTGGCAGGGAGTTCCATAGACCAGTGATTCTCTGGGTGAAAAAGGACTTTCTCTTATTTGTTTGAGAACTAGTACCCAAAAGTTTCATGGAGTGCCCCCTAGTTCTAGTGTTGTGTGATAGGGGAAACAGTTTTTCCCTTATCTACTTTGTCCACACCGGGCATGATTTTATAAACTTCAATCAGGTCACCTTTTAGAGGCTATCGTTCAAGAATGAAGAGGCCCAACTGTTGCAGCCTCAGATGGTAAGGAAGGTGTTCCAGTCCCCTAATCATTCTGGTTGCCCTCCTCTGCACTTTTTCCAGCTCCATAATATCCTTCTGTAGGTATGGCGACCAGAAAACTGCTTCATTTATGGTGATAGCTGATCAAGTAGACAAGGGATAACAGGACTGTGAGGCATAGTGAGGTGCTGTAAACAGCAGATATTTGGGTATCATTTAAAAGAAACACATTTATTTTCTTACAATTGTATTTCTACCACCAGGAATTGGAAGAGAGGGCTATGGAATTCCCCCCTTCATTTAGGGTCGTGAAGGGTCGGAATCGACTGCGACTGAGCAACAATAACATCAAAACAACAGTTTCCTTCCTGTATCAACAGTTTCCTTCATGTATCAAAACAACATTCTGAAGCCTTTGGATCATCAGTGGGTAGGTTTGTTGCTATGCCTCAGGCAGCAAAATATTTTAGGTTCTGCCTCACATGACTCAGGTAACACTATTTAAAGAAGCAGTTGTTAGAGGCAGACACTAAAGTAGTGGCAGGAAATAGAAAGGATAATTTTCAAGTAAACCAATCTGACATAAATTAATTTTTTTATCTCACCCTCCCCTGCACATACCAATATCTGTGTCTGTAACAATGCAAAATTTGTAAAGGAAATTTGAGGAAGCAATGAGCATTTCACGCAGCTCTATTGTTGCTACTACTAAATTAAAAAGGATACATTTTACTCAGCAGAAAAGAGTGTCTCTCCTAAAGCCAGCCTTCTCCAATCCTTTACCTTGAGATACAATTCCCATTCTGGCTGGGAGTAATGGAAGTTGTGGTACAATACAACTAGATTCGCTCCAGACTTTCTCAAGCAAATATAAATGGCTGATCTCGCTGCAAAAGTTAGTCTCGGCAAGTCACGCTTGGCAGAATCTTGACTGGCTACTTAAGCATAGAGTAAACAAACCAGTCTTATCCTGAATCAAATTCAAACAACTGTTATCATTAATCGGTCACTAGATTCAGGTCAGCAATGGAAGAACCTTCACAAACAAGCTGCAAACTCCTTTAAGTTTGCCTGACCCAGTTTGTAAAACCAAGGTGAAACTAAAACGGGCACAGGAGCTGGTAAAGTAGTTACCCCTGAAGTCTTGTGCTAAGACTCTACTACAAGATGGATTACCTGATACATTCAATGTTTTTTAACAATACAGTTAGAAACAAAATATGCAGTTGTGGAATGTGCAGTGATCAACACACAGTTGGAAAAAATGAGGTAGTAGAAATAGGCTACTGCAATGATGACTGAGAAAGGCATTTAAGAATACTGAAGCTATAGGTAAAGTGTTAAAGTGTGGACTTAGGCACCCAAGCGTTAGTCCTCAAGGTTGTCTGGTTAGTTCACTGCTGCCTGACACTTGGCACTGAGTCGCTGGCAATAGGGTCTACTCTATTACCATAGCAGGATTTTTATTTATTTATTTATTGTATGATGAACTTCAGTTGACTACATTAATGTTGATATATACAGTAAGCACAAATTGTCCAACTCAAGTTCCTAACTAGAGTTCCACGTCTAGGTTTGAAAGCCATTGAAGGGCTTTATCTGTGGCACCATGCAAATCCTCCAATGTGCCTCCAAACACACGTAAAGGACACTTAAATATAATGTGGTCCATGGTTTGGTCTTCTTCCACACAGTCACATAGGGGAGAGGACTTCCATCACCATCTGAACAGAGTGGCTTTGCATCTACCACACCTGGTTCAGCATCTTCCACTGTAGTCTTGGAAGGGAAAATCCAGCTGGCCATTTGCAGGGATTCTTGATTATGTGATGATAGGGAATCGGAGATAGATGTTGCCAGAGTTCCATCCAGGCATCTCAGATACTGAAATGGTTATTCTGTAGGTTGATTGCAGTGTACCAAGCAGGGTGTCTAGATTTTAATTGTTGGGCTGAGGGGGCAGTTATATCGGCATAGATTGAGAGCAGAAGATTGTTTACTAATTTTATCCATAGGTGTAATAATGCCAGTGATCTTCTTAGTGGTGGTGGCGGAATATGGCTCAAGACGGGGAGCCAGTGGGTGTTTGTTGGTCAAATACAGCCTGTAATGATACACAATGCTTGATTCTGCTGTATGTCTATTATTTCTGTGTGCGCACTATTAAGCCAAGATGAACAACAACAATAGCAGGATAACCTGGCCAGACCACATTTTAACCTTCTCTAAATAAATAAAAATTTCTCTCTAATTGATACAGCATCATTCTAGCATTGGAGATGCCCTTTGGTACTTGTCTGATGTAGCGCCCACATATTGGGAAGAAATGTTTAAAATGAGGAAGAAGTCACAGGCCAGTAGGTGACAAAAGGTGGGGGAAGGGGCATTGGAAATCAAGATGGAGAAATTTGAATGCCCTGAAATGCTGTTTGGATCCTTCTTACCAGAGAAGAAATGTTTCTGGGTGAAAAGAATGATTATTCAAGTGCAAGAGAAAATAGATTACACAGAAGAGCCTTTTAACCATGAACTTGAATCACTCTGACGGGATGGATGTACCCATCAAGATGGATCCTTTTGGCTTGGAGTCTTTTTCCTCCAGCTTTACTATATAGTAGATGAGGACTTCGGGCTGGCTGCTCTGTAAAATCTTGGTGGATGCCAAGTGAGAAAAAATAAAATCATGCAGTCGTTTCCTTTGTTAAAATAATTCTTTAGAGTGAGGCAGGGATTGTTGGGTAATTGGGTGTTGCATGAGAAAATACACCCCCAGATCCTGAGACACAAGCGAGCCAGCCATGTCTCTCAAGATTTGGTGATAAGTAATCAAAATGAAATAGTAAATTGAGCAATTGCACACTCAAGTGCCAGGTATTGTAAGTGATAGAGAGCTTTGCTTTAGATCTGGTTCACGCTAGTTCCTCACTGGTATGAATGAGAACAAGGAGATTGAACAAGGAGATTAGGCTGTGGCCATGTTAGACTCCAGCAGCAACTAAAAATCTTAGAAGTGTCTGTTAGGAGGAAGACGCAGGGGAAGAGGTAGAAATGCTGCCTTGCAGCGTTCACCACAACTCCCTTCTAAGTCGGCTTACAGGAAGGAGGTTGAGATGCTGGGAGTGGTGTAGGGAAAACAATTTATTCCTCAATGTAAAAAAGACAAAAGAGATCATTGTGGACTTTAGAAAATGCAAATTGAACATCCAGCCACTTATTATTGAAGGGAATTGTGTGGAACAGGTCTCGGTGTTTCAATTTCTGGGAATGGAGCTGAGGGATAATCTAACATGGGGAGCAAACACCAAAGATCTGATGAAGAGAGCACCGCAGAGGTTATACTTCTTGAGAATCCTCATGAAGAACAATCATTCAAAGGACCTGCTGTTGGCATTCTACCACTGTACCATAGAGAGTGTGTTAACCTATGGTCTGCGTGTATGGTTTGGGAGTTGTACATCTAGGGAAAGAACAATGCTGTCCAGGGTCGTAAAGACTGTGGAGGGGATAATCGGGCGTACTCTTCCCACTCTAGATCAAATCTATGCCACCAGGTGTTATAAGAAAGCTGTAGAGATTGCGCAAGATAGTACGCACCCCGGAAATGATCTGTTTCAGCTTCTGCCTTCTCGAAGAATGTATAGGGTCATAAAGACCAGGACCAGCCGCTTGAGATATAGTTTCTACCCAAAAGCGGTTCTGGCTTTGAATGCAGTGAAATGCAGTCTATGAGGGAGCTTCTGTATATTAGAGCCTTAGAGTTTTAGAGTTGTATTTTGTTTAGGTTTTGTTGAGTTGATAAGTGTGTTTTCCCCCCAATCTCGTAGTTCTGTTTAGGACAATGACAATAAAGATTTATCTATCTATCTATCTATCTATCTAAACGCTGGGCAACTGAGTCCAGAGCTTCTGCCCTGCACTTTCCCCACCGTTTCCTTAATTCTGATTTTGTCACTGCCTTCCTAACTTTTTAAACTTTAAAGATATTTTGTTATATCTGCTGGGTATGCTAAGGCATATTGCTCACTCCCTATACGATGTGACTATCAAGGCAACTTTTCATGCATCTCAGCTACAAATGACATGGAGTTGTATGAACCATCCAGAACTTGGAAAACTATTTATCAGGGCTAAAAGTGCCCAGAATTCCTTTGGCTGAGAGCTCTCAAGAAATGTATTTAGGGATGGTGAAGAAAGGGTCATCCTGGCCTGCTCAGTACCTGTTCAGTTAAATGAAATGTGCATTGAACTCCAGCGATTTGGTCTTCTTGTTCCACTGATCTCAAAGAGGCCCAGAATCTGCTGATCTAGGGGACCTACCTGGCTGTCAAATGATCCCAGATAATATGCAGGATCAATACCTAAACATTTAGGTAAAGGTCTCCCTCGAAAGCCAGTCATGTCCAACTCTAGGTTTATCTCCAATTACAGCCAAAGAGACAGCATGTCTGTAGACATTTCCGTGTTCATGTGGCAGGCGGGATTAAATGCTGGAGCGCATGGAATGCTGTTACCTTTCATATCAAAGTGGTACCTATTTATCTACATGCAATCTCTTCTTTTGAACTGCTAGGTTGGCAGTTAGCTGGGACAGAGATG